>JAUPFN010000031.1:13477118-16345078 GCA_036924255.1 Apodemia mormo
GCCTTTTACGACCTGCCTGGCAGAACGGCAGTTGGCCCATTGTTCAAAAGAGGCCGGGACCAACACGGCGGCTGATTGGCACGGCTGATTGGTCGACACTGATTAAGTGTTTCCATGTAGACCACGAAGTATTAGGTAAAGGTGGAGCTAGCATTCTTATTAATTTAATACAAAAAATCCTTCATTAGTGGATGCCTACATCATAAGAGTATGCGAATAAACGGGTGCGTTGATACCCCAGTCAGTCTATTGCCATATATATATATATATATATATATATATATATATATATATATATATATATATATATATATATATATATATATATATATATATATATATATATATATAATTACTAGAATATATTTAATAAACACCTAAATCCGAAATACAAACATTTATGCTCATCACACAAATGCTTGTTCCTGTCGGGGATCGAACCCGAGCCCCGCCGATTGCGTAGTCAGGGTCGCTAACCACTCGACCATCGGGGCGGTCAAAATAGAAGTGCAAATTTGTTATAAATTAGTTTCAAACAATAATGGAATTTCACCACGTGCTGACGGTTGGTTGAAAGTGTAAAGTCTTATAATTTCAGGTGGTTCTAACAAATTTCCAACAATATCAAACCCCTGAAGAAGGCATCACAATGTTGATAGACTTAAAGACGGACATCGACGAATTTATTGATTGTATAAGAAGTATCATTGAAGCGCCGCGGCCTAAAGGTAATTTTTTTATACAAACTCGTCAAACTTCGGTTCTCCTAATGGAAAGACATCGCCTATAGACACCAAAGATGATAAAAATTGGAACTTCTTTATTCAATAAAACTTTTTACAAACTATTTTGACACTTGAACATAGTGTTACGAGCTTAAGAGTTCGTATTTTGCAATAAAATACCACTTATATTAAAACGGTGTATTTACATCACAAAGGTACAAATCACCACAATGCAATACGTAAATACACTGATGAACACTAACAACACTCACTATATTCCACTAGAACTACTGACTGCACTGAATCACTAAACTAAAACACTATCCGTGTCTCTTCACTATACTATTGTAACACCCGCCCGGCGATCTATCAGCCGGACGTGTTACTCCACCAATCGTATCCCCTTTTACTAGGGAATTTTCTTATAACTCGCTTGGCAGCTCGAGGATCCGAAGATCGGCAGGATTTTTCAGGATTCTTTAATAATAAACTTTCATAATGTATCATCGTTTATTTCTCGGGGATATGACCATTCCCCATCGAATCAAAAAGAACACTCTTATTCTAATACATTTCTTTTTCTAAACAAAATAGTTCTACTTTTGAAAGCAGACAAAGCTGCCAGTTTATATGTAACACCATAAAGGTATTACACTATATCACTTCACACTGATAGTCCGAACTTTCGCTTCCGAATCACTTTTTAAAACTGACTTGCCATTTGCCAATACATCCTTATTTATACACAAGGTAAAGTTTGACCATATTCTCGAAAGTTCCGAAAATAACGCATAACAATCTAAATGTAAACAAGTCATAGCACACGCTATTTTAACCCTTATGCTATATGCGAGAAGGTCAATTATGGCATAGCTGTTTGGGTAAGGGCAGCTATTGTTTATCGATAGAAGCATTTCTAGATTTTTCCAGTGTTCTCAGTCTTCACTTTTCCAGCTTATTCGCAACAATGTTTTTAAACTACTACCGAATTGGAACATGGCCACACATTGAGAAGATACCGAGGTCTTGACAGATAGATGGACAGACACAGACGAACAAGAGAGTGACTCTATAAGCGTTCAATTTTTTCCTTTCGACAAACGGAACCTTAAAAAGCCATCGAAAAGTTTATTTGCTTAAAATATTTTAAAGTAAGATATGTTGTATTCAGAGAGTCCCTCAGAGGTTGTGCCAGTATCGAGTCTAAGAGAGCTGGGCCGTGCCATATATGGTCCCTTGCGCGAGCTCTTGCCAAAATACTCCGAGCTGCAGACAAGGATGTTGCTGGCGCATTTGAAGGACCCGGCCTTAGACCAGGTATGAGATTTGTGATAAATATCAATATCGCGTTTGGGAATAAGTTCCCCAAAACTTATTTCCAATGATTTTTTAAAACAGTTTGTTAAATCAATTTATTTCGAGACGACGTGGCTCTTTAAAATATCCCAGTAATTTTATATCTAGTACATTATTATACCTAGTTATAACTAGCAGTGGTAGCTAAAAATACTTTTTATACGAGCGACATTTATTCTATTGAAGTGACATCTATTGAGTGTATTAAACTGTATCTACATAACAAGTACATGTACATTTTCAAATTATTCAACTCAGAAATAAGTTTTGAGGAAATAACTCAGTTATTTTATCAAGTTTTTTGGGAATGGATTCCTTATTATATACAAGTTTTATTATATGCAAATATGATTATACACAAGTTTCCCGAAACTTATTTCCAAATAGTTTAACTCATTTAGGAATAAGTTTTGGGAAATAAGTCTAGGTTATTTTAACAAGATTTTTGGGAATGGATTATTTATTATAGACAAGTTTCATTATATGTAAATTTCATTATATACTTACACGTTTTTTATTAAGAAATTAAAATAAAATAAATTTTAATAGCCTGCAGTGCAGTAGGCATCGTTTTTAGTAGAGATATCTATATTTTATTATAATGATAAATATCAGTTGAAAATTATGAAATTGGGAATAAGTTTTCCAAAACTTCTTTGAGGAGTAAGTGTAACTAAACTTGTTGAGGAGTAAGAGAGTTGTTGAGAATTAAATCTCAATTATTTTGTCAATATTTTTTGGGAATGGATTCTTCTGCTAATTTGCATCTTCTGCGAGCATCGATTTTAGTAGAGAAATCTATTTTTTCTAATAATAATCCAGTTCACCAGTTATAAATTTGGGAATAAGTTTCCCGAAACTATTATATATTTTTCTAATAATGATAAATGTCAGTCGACCAATTATAAATTTGGGAATAAGTTTCCCAAAAGTATTATATTATTAATAGTGATATTATTAAGATATTTGAATAGAATAAGTTTTTTTAGATCCTTAATCACATGTACAAAACATGCTCATAATAAATTGTTCATATAAGGACAATAACGATATCCATACTAATATTATAAATGCGAAAGTCTGTCTGTCTATCTGTTACGCTTTCACGGCTGAACCTCTGGACCGATTTTCATGAAATTTAGTATGGAAATAGTTGAAGAGCCGGGATCGAACATAGGCTATTTTTTTTCAAAAATCAACTCTTAAAGGGTTGAAATCGGGTCAGCGCTAAAAAATGTCAAGAGATAAATGAGCTACAAAAAGCAAAAAGAGCTACAATTCCGCGACAGACGAAATGAAACCTTGATATAATCATTTAGTGTTTAAATTACCTTGTTAACATATTTGTATTCTTGACTTGTAACTGGGACTTTTCGGGATTTTAGTATGAAACCCGATGTCCATAGTAATAATATGTCAATGATTTTGTATATTTTCAGGATGATCTTCTAGAATGTTCTCGGGTGATACTGTCCATCGCGGAGAAAAGTGGCAACTGGTTGGGCACTGCCCACAGCAGAAGCTGTAAGATCGCCGGCAATGCTGCCTATCCATTCTACGCGCCTTGTGTTGAGGTAAGAGGGTTTCTATTATAATAAATTGGTTAATTGCGTGTCGGGCCACGAGCAATGTCGGGCATCAGTCTTATCGAAAAAAAATACCTTACCTTATGAATTATAGAGATTTATCATCCTCTACAGGCGTTCACCTCAGCGCTGTTAAACAAAATCAACAGCCACACCAGGGTAGTGGAATCCTCATTCCTGTCATCAGTATCAGAGGGCAGGTCAGATGGAGTACTCAGTGCCACATTCCCTGCTGCTTTAACTCTAGAGTCTGCAGCATCAGTGCTGCTGGATACTTTGGCTGAACGGCAGAGGCTGGACGAAGAAGCAGGTACCTAAGTTCTTCCAGTGGCTACTCCAACTTTAGCTTATAAGTATTTATACCACAAACATTCGGTTACTATTCTATACTAGCTGATTCGCGCAGCTTCGCCCGCGAGTATATTAATAAGTACAAATAGCTATTAATAAAAATCTCATCCCCTATTTCAGCCCTCCAGGGAATGACTTTAAAAAAAATAGCCTATGTTTGACCCCGGATTTTCAACTATATCCATGCCAAATTTCATGAAAATCGGTCCTGCGGTTTAGACGCGAAAGCGTAACGGACAGACAGACAGACTTTCGCATTTATAATATTAGTATGGATAGTATGGATTCGACTTTTTCAGACATTTACTTTAGTATTCGGCATTCGGCCGAATATTGGCAACTATTCGGCCGAATACCGAATATTTAAACATAAGAAAAAACTTACATATTAATCAAAAAATAATATATTTTAGCAAGTAGCATAACAATTAATACTCAAAATTCATCAGAGATAATTTGTTATGAATGAAAATATTATTTTCCGCATTTCTCGACGAGGATTATTCTTTTGGACAGGGGTCATTCAAGTATTACGTAAACACTAAAGTGGGGTGAAGAGGTATTCCCTTTGCTTATTTTTTGATGAGGGGGGGGGTTAGATCAAAATCATATCAATATATATATATATATATATATATATATATATATATATATATATATATATATATATATATATATATATATATATATATATATATATATACAGTGTGGCGGTGACCATACAACGATAAGTGAGAATTAAGGTAGTACTAGTTAGTACTAGTATTTTTAGTCTATCAAATCAGTCCTGACATCGAAATTAAAAAAACAATAATTTCAAACAAAATTAATGACACAAAAAAAAAATAAAGATAAAACATCCTTTAACTTACCTATTATAATATCAGGACGGCAACGTCGCGCGCCCGGCTCGCCGGCTAGCGCACCTCATGCTATTATTACCTATACTTATTATCGTTACGTGTGATGTAATATTTGGCGCCTTTTTAAACCACACTCATCCTCAAAACTATTTTGATGAATTATTATTATTAATCAAATCACTTTAGCTATAGAGTATTTTTTCGCGTATGTTGTAAGAGTAAAGGTGTTAGCCAGTGTTCACGCTAAGTGTTGTCTTTCGTGAGACCGTATCAATCTAAGTTTCGTGCCATATATTGACTAATAGTAAAGAAAAAACAAAAATGTTGTTCTCTGTCGTAAGCGTGGGGCAAGTCATTAAACTTTCAAATTTTCGATGTGACCGCCGTGGACGCGAATGCACATATTACACCGTCGTAAAATATTATTTCTAACTCTTGAGAGCAGTTCTCCATTAGCAGCCATATTTTTTAATTTATCGAAAGACCTAATTATTCTGCTTTTTAAATCATCTACGTTTTGAACGTCTGTTTCATAAACGTCATTTTTAACACAGCCCCACAAGAAGAAATCCATTGGGGTTAAATCACAGGACCTCGCCGGCCAACGCGTTGGTCCATGACGGCTGATACACTGCTGTCCGAATACTTGAGACAAATACTCTCTGACTCTAACCACCGAATGGACAGGGGATCCATCCATTTGGTACCACATCCGCCTCAGTGCGTCTAGCGGAAGCTCGTCCGTGTACTCGGCAATGGGACCTTGGAGAAGTTCTAAAAACTTCACACCAGTTAAATTGCCATCAATAAAAACTGGACCTATTATGGTATCCCTGTGTATGCCAGCCCACACATTGACAGCAAATCTGTACTGATGTGAAGTCTCCTTTGCCAGGTGTGGATTTACACGACCCCAAATCCGTAGGTTTTGTCTGTTCCAATTACCATTTCTCGTGAATGTACTTTCATCAGTCCACATCACATTGTACAAGAATTCCGGATTGTCTAAATGTTCTCTTAAAAGCCAATGGCAGAAGACTTCTCTGGCAGGCTTGTCTCTCGGTAACAATGCCTGTACTTTTGTGTACTTAAAAGGCTTCCGTTTGTCGCGTTTTAAAATGTTGTGAACTGTTTTATGATGTACACGAAACTGACGAGCTGCCCTCCGCAGACTACTCGTGGGGTTGCGTCTAAAATGATTCAAAATTTGATCTTCTGGGATCGCTCTTGTACTTGGAGGAGCACTATTTAACTGCGGAATTAAGGGTTGATTTTCCCTTATCCTCTGGAAAGCTTGTACGATAATACGCCCATCGGTAGGGCAAGCACGGGTATTCCCATAGCGCTCTCGGTAAGTACGAATAGCTAAAGCTGCGTTTCCGCGACATTCACCGTAAATAAATATCATGTCGGCGTACTCCGCTGCTGTATAATTATAACGCGGCATTGTAATACTTAAGTTCACGCAATCACTTTACACTAATAATAATAATAATGTGTCTTATCACAAAATAAAGCACTAAATTCACAAAATAAATAACAAAAAAAAACACCACAATAAAAATTAAAATGAAGCGTCTACTTTCGCATAATTTATAAGTCTAGAATAATAAAAGAAAAAAATAAAAACTCAGTACATTACAAGTAATAACGTAATATCAATTACCACGGCAAAATCTTTGATCGTACTAAACAATAACATTAAACAATAATGACCGTGACCTACGTATCGTAGGTACGTGACACGTGTAATCAACGGCTTTCATCAAGAAGGCGCAAAATGCGCTTTTTTGTATCAGTACACACTGTGTATGCACTCAAGATAAAGCGACTTTTCGCTTTCTTTTCAAATTCTCCTAATGACAAGATTGGGTTGTTATTGGTCAGTTGTAAAGGATAAAAAATTAAAATAACCAATGAATGCAAGGATTTTCTGCTAGTATTGCGAGTTGGCAACTTACTTATAAGAGTTCTTTCAAACCATATAGGGTGAACGGGTCACGTACAGCCATTGACCTCTATATATTTCTATGCGTACAGCTGATAATCTACATCATGTTCGCAAAATTAGAAATGAAAACTAAAAAATTGTCCTGTGGCTAAACCAGTGGATGTATTTATCTGATTTTTTGTATTCAGGCTGAGAACATTATTACATATACTAAGTTTAATTAATTGGTGTATCGTCACCGCCACACTGTATATATATATATATAGTTAAAAAACTTGAGAGGTGTCAAGGGGACACCGGATGGAACGAAGTTCCTTTTATGAGAGAGAGAGAGAGACAGGGAGAGAGAGAGAGAAAAACATCCGCACGCCGCACAGCATACAATACCTTACTATAGCAAAAAGTGTCGTGACAACTTTTCGTAAGAATTTTTTCCGTCTAGTCCCCTTTCACAACGCGCGATAAGGAACTTCGTTCCTATAAATTGTGCATTACACTGAATAATAAAACACCTAAAAACTATCTTACTACTCAACTAGGTTGACCTGTGTTTGAGGCGATAGGGGGCTAGGAATAAAATCATTTTATAATCACTGATAAAATCAATGGTGATTACGTCAGCAAAACTAATTTTTTTTCGAGTTTTCTATATATTTACTACTTGCTACTTTAAGTGTTTGCGTTATACTCTTTTATCTTACCTACTGCTTTAATAAAAACTGCTACTCATGAATCAATTACAAATCTGAACAGATTAAAAAATATATTTACTAATGTTTATGTAAGCAAGGGGGGAGGGGTAATTAAGTTGAAATGAAATACATATCCGATTGATTCATAGTGGACACAAATTACATTTTTTTATAAGATAGCAAACAAAGATGGGTCTCCTGATGGAGAGACAACCATCGCTTATAGACACCAAAGGTGTTAATGGTGCGTTTCTATCTTGTGGCGAGATCTAATGCCACATGCATAAGTTTACCGGCTATCTTACCCTCCTTACCCTCCAAACCGGAACACGACAGCGACAAGCACTGACGCTATTGCGGCAGGAATAGGCAAGGCGGTGGTACCAGACCCGTGCGAGACAATGCAGAACTCTACCACCTAGTAGCCACGATGGTAGTGACTCGCATAGCCAATCGGTCGCCTTTTCCGACCTGCCTGGCAGAACGGCAGTTGGCCTATTCTCCAAAGGAGGCTGGGACCAACACGGGGATTCTATTTAAACATCTTAATAATATCAATATAATAATATAATAGTTTTGGGAAACTTATTCCCAAATTTATAATTGGTCGATTGGTATTTATCATTGATTTGATATTGATTGATTGATAATATAGAAACTTGTATATATATATATTAGGGTGATTCATTTGCGACAAACATTTTTTTTTTAGGTGCTCAAGCAAAATTTTGTTCTACATATTGAAAAAAAAATTTCCACCAAGTTAGAGCTCTTAATTCGAGTATGAAGTGCTTGCCGTTTTAATTTGATTTTTTCCCATTAGAAATGCATGTAAATATTTTTTATTTTTTTCAAATTTCTAATGCTTGGACACATTTAATGATATTGGCATTCTGATTGCTGAAATATATCCAGGATTCCACGCTCTTTAAATGACTTTTCGTCAATTTTAATGTCGCCTGCTTTGGTCCACTGGTACCATCTGTCAAAGTTATGTTTTCGAATAAAATGCACATTTTTTTATTTTTACAGCGAAAATTGATTGATAGATGGAAAAAATAATACATATTTTTATAAAAAATTTGATTCTGTTCAAAAAAGGTCGTAACTTATAATAATAATATATTTATAATAATTATATAACTTATAATAATAATAATAAACACATCGCTCGGCCGTGTCGTTTACAACTTTTACCTGCTCAAATGTATTATGCCTTTATTATTATTAAATAATACAATGTATTATGCCGCAAAGTATTTGAGCAGGTAAAAGTAGTAAACGACACAGCCGAGCGATGTGTTGCGCTCATTGAAAAATTCAATGAGTTTGGCACATACGACGAAGATCAAAAACAATGCCTATTATTAACTGTTCAAAATTATAGAAAAGAATTCCCAACATGTACCAAAAAACTTTATTCAACAACAAAGTAATACCTAACTTATGTGAAGATATATTTAGTAAACAGAGCTTTCATTTAAAGTTTATAAAATAACAATTCATTTTCTTTCGGTTGTATTTCTAATAAAAATATAAACTATGATAAATTACAAATTTATTAAAATTTTGTATTAACTTTTTTGTTTCCCGCTTATTGTGTTATTTATTTATTTGTGTGTGTATGTGTGTCTGTATGTCAGTATGTGTAACATGTCAGGTATAAAAGTACAAAAAGTAAAATTGACAATGTAATGAAAAAAAATAAATTTGAAACAAAAACTTGAATTTAAACATCATAATTTGTAATTTTTTTATCATTTTTCTACATTTTTAGTTACGAAAGTTACTGCAAGTTAAAAACTATGAGTCTGAGAGACTTAAGTTACGACCTTTTTTGAAGAGAATCAAATTTTTTATAAAAATATGTATTATTTTTTCCATCTATCAATCAATTTTCGCTGTAAAAATAAAAAAATGTGAATTTTATTCGAAAACATAATTTTTGACAGATGGTACCAGTGGACCAAAGCAGGCGACATTAAAATTGACGAAAAGTCATTTATAGAGCGTGGAATCCTGGATATATATATATATATATATATATATATATATATATATATATATATATATATATATATATATATATATATATATATATATAGATTATAATCTACCTGAGTGATATTATAATTTAACTGCTAACCTAACCTAACCAAATTATAATATCCCTGGGTAGATTATAATCTAACGGCTATTGACAATTTTACTGCGACATATATAAAAATCAATGTCACATTTCATTGTAATTTTATAACTCAAGAACGGGCTCACCTATCCAAACCAAATGTTTAGACTTTGTTCGGAGTATTTAGTAGATGGTTTATGTGAAGTTTGCACAAAATCGGTAGAGCGGTTCTTCATTTATCACATTTTTAATATTTCACTTTATACGTAGCGAAGCATGTACCGGGCCGCGAGCTATTATTTTAAATTTAGTGTTTTAATATTAATACATATTATAAAACAAAGTCGCTTTCCGCTGTCTGTCCCTATGACCCTATGTACGCTTAGATCTGTAAAACTACACAACGGATTTTGATGCGGTTTTTTTTAATAGATAGAGTGATTCAAAAGAAAGGTTTATATGTATAATAACATCCATTATGTGGTAGAGAAATACTGTTATAAATATATTTAGCAAAACAACGTTTGCCGGGTCAGCTAGTTAACTTATAAAATATTATATTTTGAAAAAATGTGATGACAAAATTTGAGATCCCTCCCTACCCCTTGTCACACAATGTTACACTTCATCGACCCCCTCCTTCCCTCTTAACGTGTGACGTAATTTATGGATGGCCCCTTATAACCGATTGTAATATCTTACATTATGTCAAATGTATTGTTACGAATAATCTAGAAAAGTGTAGAGTTGGAACGCTGGAGGGATCTAGAAATAGAAGAAAGAGATAGCTACTCCTATTGACAAACAAACAGTTGACCTAAGCTATGCCATAATGGACTTTGTGATATATGGTATAAGGTTCAAAGTAGCGTGTACTAGGATTTATGAGTCATAACTTGTTTACAATAAGAAGTGATTCATTGTTTCCCGATACATTTAGATTTTTCTGGATCCAGGTAGAACTTTACCCTGGGTATAAATAGAGATGTGTTGATAAATACAGGGCAGTTTTTATCAAGCGATCGAGAGCGATACTTAAAGTGACCAGTGCGAAGCGAGTCTTCTATTGTGTAGTCGGTTAAGTTCAGTGAGTGACTAGTGTTATTCAGAGTATTTAAGTATTACGTTGTGTTGTGTTGTGTGTATTGTAAATACACGAATTTAATATAAGTGGTGTTTTCTTACAATTACGAACCCGAAGTACGTAACAGTGTGTAAAATGTAAAATTTAAAAAAAAGTCAAATGTAAAAATATGTTTATTTTTATTTAAGCACAATAAATTTGTGATATAAAAAAATACGTAAGCAGATGACTCTCTTGATAGGAGGTAACTATCGTCTATAGACACCGAAGATGTTAATGCAATTCGTTGATGGTAATGTCACATGCATAAGTTTAACGGTTACCTTACCCTCCGAACCGGAACACGACAATGACATGCATTGACGTTATAGCGACAGGAATAATAATAACGGCGGTGGTTCCAAAACTCGAGTAAGTCGTAGAAATCTACCACCAGCTGAGTAAAACAATGATAGTACATTCCAGTTTGGAGGGTAAGATAGTCGGGAAGCTTTAGCATATGACATTTTCACCGCGTTAAACATATAACAATGTACAATTAACATCTTTAGTGTATATAAAAGATGGTCATCTCTTTCTATCAGGAGAACCATCTGCTTGTTTGCTATCATATGTATAATTTTTTTCAGAACCTAAGGATAAAGAAAAACATATCCTGTTAGACCTGCCTACCTTACTCCTCGAACCGGATACCAGACAACAGCTGACAAATAGGGCTTCGCCCCCAAGCAGCGCGGCTTTGAGACGCGCCAAAGATACTCTCAGGAACCTTGCCAGGACGATACTTAGAAACCCTGTGGATATACAGTTGGGTAAGTTCAATTCTTTCGGTGTGACGATACATTTTTATCCGGACAGTATTTCCGGATAGTATTTATAAAGTGATAACCGCGATAGAGTCTTAACCCTAGCAATATAACCTTCGGTAAAGGCGTAATGATATTTGTTTTCCAGAGAAAATCCCCCAACTGTCCGTATGGCACAACAACGACGCGTTATCCACAGACCTTCCGGACTTCGCGCTGTCCCCACAGGAGTACATCACTGAGGTATCCGATCTGTCGACCAACACACAAGCCCACACGCCGACACGTATCCACACATACACACGCGTCTACATGTCCCACATATACACACTCACACGCGCCTATATTTACACATACACACACGCTTACACGTATCCACACATGCACACACATATACATGTACCCACATACGCACATGCACACACGCGCCTACACATTCTCACACATACACACACGTCCGCAAACACACACGCCTACACGTACCCACACCTGCGCCTACACTTTCATACGCACATGTACCCACATACACACACATCTACACGTATTCAGCATAAACACATACATACACCCATACACACACTTGCATTACTCAAACACATTACCTGTTACACGCGTGTATCCACACCCACAAACGTACACACAATAAGTCTATAGAACACACACGCACACAAACTACTTAATAATATTGAATACTAGCTGACCCGCGCAGCTTCGCCCGCGAGTATATTAATAAGTCATCCAAATAGCTTTTAATAAAATTTTCATCCCCTATTTCAGCCCTCCAGGGACTGATTTTTGAAAAAAAAATTAGCCTATGTTTGAACCCAGATCTTCAACTATATCCATACCAAATTTCATGAAAATCGGTCCAGCGGTTTAGCCGTGAAAGCGTAACAGACAGACAGATTTTCGCATTTATAATATTAGTATGGATTGATGCAATGTATTGTTCCAGATCGGTCAATATTTGATGACATTGCCCCAACACCTGGAAATGCATTTATCAGACAAACAAACGCCTTGGCAGTTTCTGTCTGAGGTGAGTACGGCCAGTTCGGTATCTGAAGTACTTTGCTGATTTTTAGGGATCCGCACTTCATTAAGTAGAAACGGATTTGAGAAACTTATAGGATCATTCCATTATTCGTCTGTCAAGATTTTCTTTCAGGAACTCGTAATAAATTAAGTTGAAATGAAATACATATCCGATTGATTCATAGTGGACACAAATTACATTTCTTTATAAGATAGCAATCAAAGATGGGTCTCCTGATGGAAAGAGTCAACCATCGCCTATAGACATCAAAGGTGTTAATGGTGCGTTGCTATCTTGTGGCGAGGTCTAATGCCACATGCATAAGTTTACCGACTACCTTACCCTCCAAACAGGAACACGACAGTGACAAGCACAAACACTATTGCGGCAGGAATAGGTAAGACGGTGGTACCAGACCCGGGCGAGACAATGCAGAACTACCATCTAGTGGCCACAATGGTAGTGACTCGCATAGCCAATTGGTCGCCTTTTACGACCTGCCTGGCAGAACGGCAGTTGGTCTATTCTTCAAAGGAGCCCGGAACCAGCACGGGGATTCTATTTAAACATCTTAATAATATCACTATAAATAAGTTTTGGGAAACTTATTCCCAAATTTATAATTGGTCGACTGGTATTTATATATATATATATATATATATATATATATATATATATATATATATATATATATATATATATATATATATATATATATATATATATATATATATATATATATATATATATATGCCTGCCCCGTAAGGGATCTGGCGTGAAGATATGTATGTATGTATTGTATAATAAAATTTGCCGAAGAATCCATTCCCAGAAAATTTTGACTAAATAATTGAGAATTAAAACTTACTCCTCAACAAGTTTAGTTACACTTACTCCTTGAATAAGTTTTGGGAAACTTACTCACTCGCATAGCCAAGCGGTCACCTTTTACGATCTGCCCCAGATATACTAGCGAACACTACCTACTATGCCTTTATCCGCTACGGAGTGTCCATAACCCATCAGAAGTTTTTAACTCAATATTTATTTTTAACTAGGTATGCACATATACTTGTGAACGGTACGCTGAGAAAATCTTGAATATAAGGAATATGGACGCCCTGGGTACGAAACGGTGTCTCACCGATATCGGTAAGTGTATTTTCATCTTTTGGGTTATATAGGTTATTTGGTTTATTCATTCGTTCGGCATATCGCATTATATATATATATAATATATATATATATATATATATATATATATATATATATATATATATATATATATATATATATATATATATTTACATTGCGTTGTTTTGTATATTTGTGTAGTAAGTGGGTCAGATACGAAGATACGATAAATAAAATGCGGATGTGGTGAAATGGATTCCATTTTTAATTACTAGTTTTTGTTAACAATTCCAAAACAAGTTGAGTAGTTGGGATATCGAACGATGCGCTCGGTGGCTTAGGCGGTGCACCTGTTGTTTACAATATTCTTGCATTTGATGACGCGGACGCCGTCATATATATATATGTATATATATATATATATGACATCAAGGTGTTAATGGACACCAAAGGTGTTAATGGTGCGTTACTATCAGAGTGGCGGGATGGCAATGCCAGATGCATAAGTTATCCGGCTATCTTACCCTTCAAACAGGAATACAACAGTGACAAGCACTGTCGCTATTGTGACAGGAATAGGTAAGGCGGTGGTACCGGGGCGAGTTCTTCTACCAATTAGCATTAACAGTGGTAGTGACACGTATAGCCAATCAGCCGTCTTTTACGACCTGTCCTGGTAGAATGGCAGTTGGTTTATTTTCAAATTGCCCGGACTACCACGAGGAAATTGAAAATATTGCGATTTTTCCAACCCTGACTTAAATTGAAGTAAGTTTAGTTGTACAGTTTTATAACTGGCTGGTTTTGGAATGATCAGATATTTTAATATAAAATATTGTGTAATGTATTTCTATCTCATTCTCTCATGAATCCTAAACATGTATTTTTAGCTGCGGTGTACATATACAGCGTGTAGTTTAGTAGCACCAAGTTTTGTAAAGATTTATTAAAAGTCGTTATTTTTTGAATATTGAAATATTCGTTATTTTTTGATTATTGAAAAATCTTTAATTTTTGGTTATTGAAAAATGGTTATTTTTTGAGTATTGAAAATTTGGTTATTGAAAAAATCGTTATTTTTCATTATTGAAAAAATCGATATTTTTTGATTATTGATATAAAATCGTTATTTTTCATTATTGAAAAAATCGATATTTTTTGATTATTGATATAATCAAAAAATAACGATTTTTTCAATAATCAAAATATAATAAATTTTTTGATTATTGAAAAATCGTTATTTTTTGATTATTGAAAAAATCGTTATTTTTTGATTATTGAAAAAATCGTTATTTTTTCCTTGTAAAATCTGTTTAGTGTTTCAGCTTGTATCTAAAGGATTTTGGAACTATTACTATAATATTTAATTATAAAATACTGTGTAATGTATTTGTATCTCATTCTCTCGCTGGCTTAATCTTAAACATTATGTATTTGTTTAATTATTGTGACGTTATTCGCTACATCGAGTTTGAAATCACGTTTTTTATTTGTTTCCAGTGTATTTATCCAACGTGGTAGAAGACTTGGGGGGCACTATGACTCCCGCCCTCAAAAACTTGGAGAAATCATTACGAGCAGCCACTCCTAGCCAAAACGATTAACATATTTATAATAAACTAGCTGGGTTTTGCAGTTTACTGTATTTTTTTTATATATCATAATATAGCAAACAAGCAGATGGGTCCCCTGATGGAAAGAGTCAACCATCGCCTATAGATACCAAGAGTGTTAATGGTGTGTTGCTATCTTGTGGCGAGGTATTATGCCACATACATAAGTTTACTGGCTACCTTACCCTCTTAACCGGAACACGACAGCGACAAGCACTGACGCTATAGCGGCAGGAATAGGCAAAGCGGTGGTACTAGAGTCTAGACCCAAGCGAGACAAGGCAGAGCTCTACCATAAATTTATTATAAGTTTTTGGTGAATCCCACGGGTATAACTCATTTTTTCGGGATAAAAATTAGCATATGTGCTATTCCAGGTTATCATCTATATGTGTGCCAAATTTGATCTAAATTGGTTTGGCCTTTTTTGCGTGACAGAGTAACAAACATCCATTCAAACTTTCACATATATATAATATTAAGTAGGAAGGATTATGTATATTTAATTAAACATATGTAAAAATAAAAGTAAATTAAATCTTTTTGTTTTTAATTTTTAATTTAAAAAATTAAACCACCTTCGTATCTGTCAACTTTACCTGTACAAGAACAACTGAACCGATTTTAATGAAACTTGGACTGTTCTTTAAGTTGGAATATACCTGATATTGTCTTTTAGTTCCCGAGGAATTTGTTGACTAACATACATACACTTACAAAATTTAGTACATGTATGTAGATTATACTCAAATATTATTAAATTTTTTATACCTTAAGATATAGTAAACAAGTAGGTAACTTCTAATGGAAAGTCGACCATCGTCTATAGACACCAAAGATGTTAATGGTACATTGCTATCTTGTGGCGAAGTCTAATGCCACATGCATTACTTTACCAGCTACCTTACCCTCCAAGCCAGAATACGACAATGACAAGCACTGATGCTATTGCGGTAGGAACAGGAAAGGCGGTGGTACCAGACTCGGGCGAGACAATGCAGAACTCTACCACCTAGTAGCCACAATGGTAGTGACACACATCGCCAATCGGTCGCCTTGTACGACCTGCCTAGCTGAATAGCAGTTAGCCTATTCTTTAAAGGAGCCCTGGGCCAACACGGGCAAAATTTTTGTTTTTGACAATTTATAAAAACCACTGAGTATGGAATTTAAGTAACACCATTGCTTGACGTCATTGACGACGCCATGACAGTTCACGGTTTTCCTATCTGGTGTCCCAAGACACCACACGTTTTTTTTTGTCTAAGAGGGTATACTCCCCGAGTGTTACCATTTTAAGTTGGGTTCCAGAGATATAAGAAATGGGAAGTCGGATGCTGCAGTTTTACAGCAATAAAAATTGTTTGTTAATTTAAAAATATTTTATATAATCACTTCCTTCAAGAAACTATATATTGACGGGTCCTACATATACTGGTGCAAGTGCAATGACACATTACTAGAGAGCGGATTAAATGTTCTGTAGCTTGTAATTTTTACATAAATAAATAATAAATATTCACGGGACAAATTACACTGACTGATCTAACCCCAAAGTAAGCAAATTATTTGCTTGTGTTAAGGGTGTTAGTCAACGATAATAATACATGGAAATACATTTATAAATACTTTTACATACATAATTTATAAATACTTTTACATACAAACCCGGAAATACAAACATTTATGCTCATCACACAAATGCTTGTCCCCGTCGGGGATCGAACCCGAGCCTCGTTGCTTGCGTAGTCAGGGTCGCTAACCACTCGACCAACGGGGCGGTCATTAGAAGTATTTTAATATTTGTACTTTTGTACAAATTTTAATACTTTACTACATTAGGACAAATAAAAGGTAATTTAAGGCTTTTGATGCAAAGAAATGGTTTCCATTGTTTTGTGGGTTGTACCAGTATATGTAGGACCCATCGATATGGTAACTGTAAACCTTATTAACCAGAAACAATAAAATAAAGTAATGAAAATAAAGAAAAATAAAGTATGTATTAGAAACAACTTTAGAAAATAACTTAATTATAGTTTTAACTTTTATAATATTGTATTATCATTTACCGGTATCATTTTCAGTAAAAGTTACTGATTAAGCATAAGTTACAATAACATTCTTACAGCACCATATAAAAAGGCAAATTATAAAAGGAAATTAAAACAGAATATGAAATTAATGAAGAAATAATAATAATGAATATCACTAGACAAATTACACAAATTGATCTGACCTCAAAGTAAGCAAATTATATGCTTGTAGTATGGATTTGTATGTATTAGTATTGACTGACAACGATACTAATACATAGAAATACATATATAAATACTCTTATATATTTATATACACCCAAACACAGAAATACAAGCATCTGTGCTCATCACACAAATGCCTGTCCCTGCCGGGGATCGAACCCGGACCCCATTGATTGCGTAGCCAGGGTCGCTACCCACTCGACCAACGGGACGATTGAAATAACATGTAAACTACAACAGAAAAAAACGGATTGTGTTTTATAAAACCACAGTAAAAGTGAAACTTTTTTTTCACATTATAGATATTTGCGTGCCTTTCACTTTATCCCTACACTGCGGCCGACCGTCATGCGACACACCAAAAAATTTGAGACGATGTAATAAAAGTTTCACTTTAAAAGTTTGCAATAAATTGTGAAGGCACACTACTGAGAAATACTTGCCATTTACATTATTTCTAAGTAGCAGATGCATAGTTACCTTAATAAAAATGTAATAATAATGACATCGCTTGTTAAATTACACGAATTTATCTAACCCCAAAGCAACAAATTATTTGTTTTCATATGGGTGTTGGTCAATAATACAAATACATAGAAATATGTACTTATAAAATACTGTAACATATCGTACATCGGGTGCAACAATGTCACAATTGTAAAAATTATCTATATGAGTTTTTGATCAGAAATGGTGTGAAACATGCGTCTAAATCCGGTGCAACAATATCATAAAAGTAATTTCTAAGCTGGTCCACAGAGAGCTTGAATGGGCAACGCCATTTTGGTGGGTTTTTGTAAGCGCCTAGTACGGAAATGTCTTAATTGGTCAGTTGCGTGCATTTCCTGTAATTCGTTAATTATGACGTTATTGCACCAGGTGTACGATATATAATAAACATTCAAACCCAGAAATACAAACATTTATGTTACATACAAATGTTTGTCTCTGTGTGAAATCAAACCTAATCATTAGTTTTATTGTCAAATATTTATCTTATGCTTAAAATTCTCCTAACGTCTACAACGTCAAAAACAATTCTTTGTGCTAACTGGGCAATAGCCTATGAACTTATAAAAAAGAATTCTCATTCAAAATATAAATTTAACAGGTTTCAGGTTTCATTTTCAACTTTTGACTACATCCAGTATTTATTTACCTACTTTAAGCAAACACCCGCTCATACAACCGAGGAGCTGCTGCATAGTAATGAGGAACGTGGGGAAAAGATACGTAAACAAATATGGAGAAATATAATTTCGAAGGCTTCAAGGAAGTTGTTGTAACTTTAAAAAAGCAATTTTTGTTTTGTTTAAAAAAATGAATCCATTTTTATAGATCTTTTAATATCGGGAAGAATAAAAATGCAGTTTCTACTAGAAGTTGGATTTATCTAACAGAAATTCCATTTTTATTCTTCATGTTATTAAAATATATATGAAATTGAAGTTATTTACATAAGTAAAACAAAAATCGCATTTTTTAAGTTACAACTTAATAGCACCTGTTGATTTCATATCAAAGTTTTACTCAGCAGGGATATGTGAATTGTATGGTAGATGATTATGGATTAACATTTTCGGTATAGACTATTTAAGACATGGAAAAGTGTGACTAAGCCGGCTTTGGTCTCACTGCTATAAAAACCTTAAACTTAACAATTAATAAAAAAACTTATTAATCAATCCCACATTTCATGATTTGGATCATTTTCTGGAATGTATTCCTTCTGCAAAATTGGCCTTGGCGTAGTCAACGTTGCTATAACTTTCGGAGGGACATCTTCTGGAAACACAGCGTCCTTAGAAGGGCAAGATATTACGTGTTTTTTGTATTCTTTAGCAGGAACTCTATGAGTGGCATTATATGGACATACTTGTAGTGAAGGATGTTTTGCTTCGCATTTCACTATGTGAGCTTGTAAACGAGATTTCGGTACTCTGTGTTCAATGTTGTATGGACACGATACAAACGGATCATTCATTTTCTTGTGAATAAACACTTTTTTCAAAATAAATTCTTGTATAAAAATAAAAAAAATGTAAATTACGTTTAAGTCAATTGAATTAATTAAACAGTGATATAATTAGTAACAGTGTACATTTTACTTTAATTCTTTAGTGTATAAATTAATAAAAACACTGTTTAACGATTTTTTAATTCCCAGAAAAAGGAAAATTTCAAAAAAAAACAAAAACGGCGGTGTAGTTTTTGACAAATAACAAATGCCAGATAACAGGCACAGATTATTATGATAACAGGCGCAATCTGCAAATCAGTGTTAGCCAAGGAACTTATATACGATAACTGGAATTTTACGAAGCAATATTTGAAAAATAAAAATGTATTTTATTTAGTTATTAACAAGGAAGTTACATTCTACCCGGAATGCTTACACGCGCTTCAAAATCGTTCCGAAGAGTACCACGACATGAGTGGAGTGTGTCTCTTTCTACTAAATAAAGCGCCAATCGCCATATATAAGTGTGGCCATGCGTAGTCTGCAAATTACTACTAAGTAATTCTACCAATTTGAGAAACAGTTTTTGCATTGCATAAGTAATTACATAATAATTAAAATAAGCACATTTTAGAACTCACTATGTTAATTACAATACATTTTATCTTAATGTATTTATCGACGTGTATGGATAAAAGGGATTTATCGATTACCGAATATATAAAAATCTACCACCAGCAGTTTTATTTTAACACTGGCAATTGTAAGAAAGGGACAACATCCACTCAAGTCGTTGTCTTGCTCAGAACGCTTTTCCCCTCTGTTAAGTAAGAAACAAATGTCAACTTTATTGGTAACGAAATAAAGTACATTTTTATTTTTCAAATATTGCTTCGTAACAATTCCAGTAATCATATATAAGTTCCTTGGTTACTAATAAAGTTGACATTTGTTTCTTACTTAATAGAGGGGAAAAAATTTATACATAAATAATCTGTGGGGAAAAACGTTCTGAGCAGGACAACGACAAGAGTGAATGTTGTGTCTTTCTTGCAATTGCCAGTGTAAATAAAACTATCTGAGATTTTTATACATTCGATAATCGTTAAATGCCTTTTATGCATACACGTCGATAAATACATTAGCATAAAATATATTGTAATTAACATAGTGCGTTCTAAAATGTGCTTATTTTAATTATTGCGTAATTTAATGCAATGCAAAAACTGTTTCTCAAATTGGTATAATTACTTAGCAGTAATTTTCAAACTACGCATGGCCGCACTTATATATGGCGATTGGCGCTTTATTTAGTAGAAAAAGACACACTCCACCCATGTTATGGTACTCTTCGGAACGATTTTGAAGCGCGTGTGATCGTTCCGGGTAGAATGTAACTTCCTTAGTGTTAGAAGATCCGCGATAAATTATCATTAAGCCAGAGCCGTAAAATTATTCTACTTTTTAGAAAATTATTGTACACTAATAAAGTTATATTTAATTTCTATTTTAAGACGTTATTTATTGAAAATGTATGTGTAAATGTAAATAATGAAGTTGTAACGGGGGAGGGGCGTGGGGCGTAGGTTTGCAAGAGTCAGAGAGCGTGTTATCAGGAAACATTTAGCATTATCAGCATTCATGGCGGGATAATATATTATGTTTAAAAAAATAGTTTTATTTTTTTTATATATGTAAAAAATTGCTTTCATTCGATATTATTGCACTTTTTGCAAGGAAGTTACATTCTACCCGGAATGTTCACACACGCTCCAAAATCGTTCCGAAGAGTACCACGACATATATAAGTACGGCCGTGCGTAGTTTGCAAATTACTACTAATTCTACTAGGTAATTTAAGAAACAGTTTTTGCATTGCACAAGTAATTACGTAATAATTAAAATAAGCACATTTTAGGACACACTATTTTAATTACAGTATGTTTTATGCTAATATATTTATCCGCTCACACCACCAGCCACTACTGTATTTTTTTCTAAAAACACACGGACCGTTACGCGCACGCGTTTCGAGTCCGTTCCGGTGGACCGTGGTCACAAAAATGGTTTATGAGTTGTTTGGATTGAACCCGATACTTTTTTTTTTTTATATCATAAGATAGCAAACAAGCAGACGGGTCTCCTGATGGAAAGAGTCAACCGTCGCCTATAGACACCAAAGGTGTTAATGGTGCGTTGCTATCTTGTGGCGAGGTCTAATGCCACATGCATAAGTCTACCGGCTACCTTACCCTCCAAACCGGAACACGACAGTGACAAGCACTGACGCTATTGCGGCAGGAATAGGTAAGGCGGTGGTACCAGACCCGGGCGAGACAATGCAGAACTCTACCACCTAGTAGCCACGATGTTAGTGACTTGCATAGCCAATCAGTCGCCTTTTACGACATGCCTGGCAGAACGGTAGTTGGTCTATTCTTCAAAAGAGCCCGGAACCAACACGAGGAAACTGTAAAGCGTATATTTTTTAAGAGGTCTTGAGCACTGCAATACATTGGTGTTAGAATTGTTTAATTTAAATGGCTTAAGCTACAAAATAATTCAGGTGTAACACGACACTTTGAGAAAAATATGATTACTTGTTAGTCGAGGATTTTTAATTCAAAAAGTAAATCGATGACCTATGCTTTTTATATCTTTTTTATATAATTGGTAAACATATACATACGGAAAAAAAAAATAAACAACATATATTATAGTACAAAAATATTTATTTACATAAATATTAATATCTTTTTTTTTCATAATTAATACGTATTTTTTTCGTAATTTTTAAATAATTTATTTCTACAGCTATGTTAATTTTTTTTTTAATATTGTTTAGGATATTTCACATTCTTATCATATGATTTTTTTGAGATCATAGATATCAACACTAAAATTTACGAAAAAAAAATAAAAATAGGTACCTTCATACCCAAAGCGCTGATATCCTTAAGTTATAATATAAGTTAAGTTATAATATAAATATATGTTTTATTAATTGATATTTACGGTTTTTTGACAAAATTATTATCTAAACTGTTAGATCTTGAACTAATCTTGATTATAAACAAAGTTTACTTGTTGATTAATACGCCAAAACACTTTTAAATTAACCTGTATCATAAACTGCAACCAACACATAACACACAGCACGAATCAAAATGACAAACTAAGGTCTTTTATTTTTCCCCAAGAGCGTATTTGAAAAAATAATGTCAATTGGATTTTTTTTTTTTTTTTTTTTTTATATCATAAGATAGCAAACAAGCAGATGGGTCTCCTGATGGGAAGAGTCAACCATCGCCTATAGACACCAAAGATGTTAATGGTGCGTTGCTATCTTGTGGCGAGGTCTAATGCCACATGCATAAGTTTACCGGCTACCTTACCCTCCAAACCGGAACACGACAGCGACAAGCACTGACGCTATTGCGGCAGGAATAGGTAAGGCGGTGGTACCAGACCCGGGCGAGACAATGCAGAACTCTACCACCTAGTAGCCACGATGGTAGTAACTCGATAGCCAATCGGTCGCCTTTTACGACCTGCCTGGCAGAACGGCAGTTGGCCTATTCTGCAAAGGAGGCCGGGACCAACACGGCGACATGCGGCGGCGGATGTTATTCTATGCAATGTTTCGTTCGAAAACTATAAAATACCATTAAAACTGGTAAATAGTGAAAATGTTGTTTTTTAGGATGAAGTAGCGTTGGTCCCTATAGAGACCATAGTGTATTAACGGAATTTTCTCATAGGTCTCATTAGTACCCAAAGTGAAGTGAGCGGTTATATATATTTATCGATGTGTATGAATAAAAGGGATTATCTATTATCGAATATATGTATAAAAATCTACCATCAGATAGTTTTATTTATACTGGCAATTGCAAGAAAGACACAACATTTACTCTTGCCGTTGTCTTGCTCAGAACGTTTTTCTCCTGTGTTAAGTAAGAAACAATAGTCAACTTTATTAGTGATGGAATAAAGTACATTTTTATTTTTCAAATATTGCTTCGTAATAATTCCAGTTATCGAAATATACCTATAAATCCTTTTATTCCTTCGTTCCTTGCTCTGATAAAGGAAACTAATGGAGATGTTACAATGTCGTATAAATACTTAGGTATGTAATAGTTAAGAAGACGAAATTATAAACATAATGGCGTCTTTGTCTAACATATTATGCAATGAAAACAAGCCAACTCTATTCGCAATAGTTTTGCTTTATTGCCAACATTTTACGTGACATCACGAGTGTGCCGAGCCACCATTTTTCATCGCTATGTACTTACGTTGTAAACCATAAATGTACTCTGTGGACATTACTTAACAGGCTAAAATATTATCGTTTATCTATACATATAATAAAATAATTTTAATATAATTCAATAGTAGATAGTTGCAGTAGTACGATACTCGTCGATCAGTGACGATACTCGTCATAATTATCTACTGCTACTGAAACTGAGCAAGCAGCAAAAAGCTGAGTCTTAGTAACAGAGTCCCATTTTACCTTTTGAGTATGGAACCATAAAAATCCATTTTAACTAAGATAATTTCGAAGTGGACTTTATCACGAAATCTTGAAATAAGCTTCAAGGATAGATTTATATAATATAAGTATAATATACTGTGTATGGTGAATTACAAAAGCATAGAACAATAATATTTTCCTGATGGAGTACCACACGGAGTATGTAATCCGCCATATTTCGTTGCGTAGGTATGTACGTTTTTTTCGTAGGTATGGCATTTCCATATGGTTCCTTATTCAGAGGTTCCTTTCTTGGCAACCATTTGTCAACAATGCATTTGTCATGATGACAATGTCATCAAATCCAACCAGCTGATTAGTGACAATTTTCTGTTCGAAGTTTGTTTTATTTTTCAATCATAATATTTTGTTAGATTTTATTCGTAAATTTGACTTTTATGTAGTTATTTTTATGTTTGTTTTCCATGTTAAGTAAATTTTGTTTTGTATGTAATTAATTAAGACAGAATTAAGTGAGTGTGTCTAAGAAAATATGCAATCTTCAAATAAACGAATGAACAGTATGGAAGGTAGTAGAAAGTTTAAAGATATTTTGGTATTGCTTCGTCTGAACTCTGTTTATATTAAAAAAAATTGTCACAAATCTCAAAAGACGAAGTATATTTACTTTTTGTTTGAAATTCCTTGCACACAAAAAGTTTTTCGAGACTTGATATAAAAACAGAAATTGTTTTAGAAACCGTTATGTACCTAAAATTTTTTGAATGTTGACTATGTTTAGGTACTGACTGGTTTTGTTTGTACGCAAAATTTAATATACCTTATTATAGGATAAATGAGGTTTAACGTGTCTTTGGTGCCAAAATTATAATTATATCAAAAATATATTTTTTTATATTAGTTGCATAGGCAAACTGACAGACGTGCCACATGATGGTAAGCGGTCGACGTTGCCAATGAACATAAACTAGTTTACCTGGAACTAGGCCAGGTAGCTCATTTATGTGTTGCCTATCCTGAGACATAAGATGTTAAGTCTTGGTGCCAGTAATTACACTGCCTGTCTTGCCCTTCTCTCCGAAACACAGCAAAGCTATTTCACGGGAGAAACAAGAAAGATGGTGGTAGTCATGCAGCTGGGAGAGCGTCACAGCACATCTCTCCCACTGGTGTTAGAATTAACCTTTATTTATTTATTTATTATTTTGATTTGATATTTTTTGATTTGATAGAGATTGGCTTCTTTCTGATGATACTACTTCTATCCTGTGGAGATGCCTAGTCTTTTAAAACATATTTTGTGAAGGTTAGGTTATAACTAAAAATATATATAAAGTAGAAAGTATTTCCACACCCATATCCTGTAGTGGATCGACAGAGGTATAAGTGCTTCTAAGATAAGCCGAAGATCCCGAAAAAAAAAAGATAAAAATGTGTAAATGTCACCTACCCAAACTCATAACACAATAAAATACTAGCCCTTGTTGGACGTGGCTTCTTTGAAGAATAGGCCAACTGCTGTTTTGCCAGGCAGGTCATAAAAGGTGACCGATTGGCTTTACAAGTCACTACAATTGTGGTCAGTAGGTGGTAGAGTTCTGCATTGTCTCGCCCGGGTCTGGTACCACCGCCTTACTTATTACTGCCACAATAGCATCAGATCTTGTCACTGTCATGTTATTGTTTGGAGGGTAGGGTAGCCGGTAAACTTATGCATGTGGTATTAGACCTCGCAACAAGATAGCAAGGCACCATTAACGTCTTTGGTGTCTATAGGCGATGGTTAACTCTTTCCATCAGGAGACCCATCTGTTTGTTTGCTAATTTATTTTTTAATTATTTTATTTTACAGAAGCAAAAAATCCACACCATGATTTATTGAAAATACTTATAATACTATATTTATTGAAAATTAGGGATTTTTTTTCTTTGTTTTCTGATCATATGATATAGTTAAATTAGTAAAAAATTATTGATAGCAGCGGAAAGGCTGGGAATTCAAAATTTGAAAAGTAATAATAATATCAGAAAAGGATAAAAGGAAATAAAATAATCATGCAATTAAAAGAATATAGTAAAAGTAACAAAAAAACAGCTCCATCAGAAAAAATATGCTAGTGTGTGAATATATGTACATACCAATGTGAAAGTTTTGAAATGACATAAAAAAAATCTGTATCTATGATGGGCTGTGTATTATACTGTTAAACATTAGTATAAGTCTTCTTTGGATGATAAGGGGATATCCATAACTTACATCACACATTAAGGGGTTGGGCTCTAGAAGTGTGACATTGTGTGACAAGGGGTAGGGAGGGGTCCTAAATTTTGTGATGTCACATTTTTTCAAAATATAATACCTGCATGGATAAAAAATAATCATAGGAGATCATTTTTGTATTGTAATTGTAAAATATGTAATGTCACATTAGGTAGAGGGGGTCTCACAAATGTGACCAGCTGTGACAATGATAGGGGAGGGGTCCAAAAGTTATGAAATTCGTGTGACGTAATTTATGGATGACCCCTAAGAGTTAAATACTAATAAAAGATAGGTATGGCAGTGGTCAAGTAATTACAATTAAATTAATCACAATTAAACTTTTAATTGCACGGTGCAATTAATTTGACCAACATATGTCAATTGTATCTCACAATTAAAATAATTGCAATCAACTTTTTTAGTTGTTTTATGAAACAATTAAAACTAACACTATTCTACTACCCAGAGCCACACGGTTATATTATATACTAGCTGAGCCTGTGACTTCGTCCGCTTGGAAAAATTTCGAAAAAAAGTAGCCTAAGTTACTCCCTGTTTCATCAGCTATCTGCTGGGGAAAGTCCTGTCAAAATCGGTGTAACCGTTCCAGAGATTAGCCAGAACAAACAGACAGACAGACACAAATTGTAAAAAATGCTGTTTCAGTATATGTATTGTATGTGGTTATTTTAATATTACAAACAGACACTTCAATTTTATTTATTTTTATAGAAGATTTATATATAGGTACTGTCTGTATATTATACCACAGTATTTTTTTAATTGTTAGTTTTAATTAAAATCCAAAAAACAAGACAATTGAAAATTTATTAATTGTTAATTGTTACTAATACAGTTAACAATTAAGTAATTGTTAATTGTAATTTTCCACAATCACAATTGATTATTTGTTAGTTGTTGCGGTTACATTTACCAATTAATCAATTGTTAATCTTTAATTGTTCTTGCAATTAAAATTTGCCCCACACTGGTAGTTATTTGCTTTGAGCTATTCTACAGATATTTTAAAAACAGATTATCTGCCTGCCTACCAACTTCTACTCTAATGGTCCAGGCTGGTTTCATAATACCACCAGCTCAATAGTATTGTCTGTCACTATTACATTCTAATTTGGATCATAAGTTCTTCAGTAAATTAATCATGTGAAATAACAATCCACTATTAGCATCTTTAGTATTTATAGGTGACTTTTCCAGACTTGGCAGGCCCTGATAACCCTGACAAGTTGGTACCATAATGTTTCGCCCAGGTGAGGTACTATCTCTACCAATTCCTGCCTCAGTAGTATTGCTTGTCACTGTTCCATTAATACCTTTAGATTCTTTCCATCAGGAAAGCTTGTACAATCTAAAATACCAAAATGTTGTGTTAATAAAATAACCTGTACTCTGATATACCAAAACTTCACCCAGAAAAGTTTTTTATTTTATGGTTTAAAAGCTACATTTTTACACTGTCCACTTATAATAAATTTTAAGATGATTTGTAAGTATGTTTTCATTGCTATATTATTCTGGTAATAAAACAAAACAATTTAGCTATTTAATCGCCTCTGTGGTCTAGTGGTCCAGCGTTGGCGTTGACCACATGAGGTCCCAGGTTTGATTCCCGGGTCGGGCACATAAGTGTTTGTTCAGTTTTCTGATAAACATAAAGTTGCCCAGGATTGGAAAGTGCCTGGTTGGCGATAGGATTGCCACCTATCACATTTGTGGGACCGAGTATCTTCGGCAAATCGTGGGTGCACTTGTTGTACCTCTGCCTACTCCTTTGGGGATACGGGCTTGAAGATACTTTTTTTAAGGTATATTTAAGATGAATTTTTTTACAGATAATGGAGCTTCAAAACGAATGAAAAAAGAGTGTACATATGGTGATAAATGTTACCGACTCAATCCTGCACATTTTAGGGAGTTTTCACATCGCCATTGTAAGTTTGATACTATTTATTTTAAAGATGAATCTATACTATATAATAAAGCTCAATTTACACTGCCGCAGAATGGAATGGAAGCAAGTTTTTGCAATTATATACTATAAATAATAGTCATATATGAAATGGCTGATCGACCGCATCGCTATAAAAAACAATGATGTTAATGCTGGTATCCAGCTGAGGGGATGATAATTTCTACAATAATTTCTACAATAATGATTAAATGTTAATTAAATTAGCTATTTATTAAAATGAACTAAAATTTGCATGCCTATAATATAAGGGTAGAATAAGCAGAACAATATATATGTAACTAATAACCTTTGTAACCTTATTCTGGCAAATAAAAGTAGTATATTCACGCCCGTAATGGTCGTATCCCCGAAATGGTCGGCAGAGGTACAGCAAGTGCACCCACGATTAGCCGAAGATACTTGATCCCACAATGTGATAGGTGGCCAGCCTGTCGCCAACCGGGCACTTTCCAATCCCGGGCAATGTTGTTTTTATCAGAAAACTGAAAAAACACATTTTTGAATTGCCCGACCCAGGAATCGAACCCGGGACCTCATGTGGTCAACTCCAACACCGGACCACTAGACCATAGAGGCTATTAAAAACCTTAATTTTTAAGTAGAACAAGGCAGTGACGAGTATTGATGTTATTGCAGAAGGAATTTGTAAGGAAGTTTTCCTTCATAACGACATAGGCTCTCTTTGAAGAATAGACCAACTGCCGTTATCCCAGGCATTTCGTAATAGGCAAACGATTGGCTTTACATATCACTACCACTGTGGCTATTAAGTGGTATAGTTCTGCATTGTTTCTTCTGGGTCCGGTACCACCGCCATATACTTATTCCTGCGGCAATAGCTTCAGTGCTTGTCACTGTCATGTTCCAGTTTGGAGGGTAGGGTAGCCAGTAAACTTATGCATGTGGTATTGCCATCCTGCGACACAAATAGCAACTCACCATTAACATTGTTGGGTCCTCTAGGTGATGGTTTCTCTTTCTAAAAAGAGAGTCATCTGCTTGTCTGCTATCTTATGATGTAAAAAAATAACAGGGACAAGCACTGATGCTATTATGACAGGAATTGGTAAAGAAGTGGTGCCAAACTTGGGCAGAATATTGAGGAACTCTATCACTTATTTATCTCAATATTACCATCACTTTTGGCCAATCTTTTAGTGTTTACTAGCTGACCCGGCAAACGTTGTTCTGCCTTTTTAACTACTTTTTTTTTCTATATATTCTCACCTTTTAAACCTCCCCTGGACTTTAAAAATTAATTCAAAGCCAAAATTGGCCAAATCGGTTCAGCCGTCCTCGAGTTTTAGTGAGACTAATGAGCAGCAATTGATTTTTATATATATATAGACTAGCTGACCCGGCAAACCTTTCTTTTTTAACTACTCTTACTTTTTTCCCTATTTTTCTCACCTTTTAAACCTTCTCTGGACTTCAACAATTAATTCAAAACCAAAATTAGCCAAATCGGTTCAGCCGTTCTCGAGTTTTAGTGAGACTAACGAACAGCAATTGATTTTTATATATATAGACAGTAATGACAGTTTGATTTGAGTGCTTTATTCTTCTAAGGAGTTTAGAACTAAATAATTCATACCTTTAATTAATTATTTTCAGTAGAAGAAATATTAGATGGGCACAAAGGAGGTGCATATGAGATACCCCATAAATATAATATGACGAGAACAATGATAATGGACCAACTCGATGTTATTGTAGAAAAACAACTTTATGATCCGAAGTGTAACACCATTGAGAATCGGTAAGATATTTTTCGACCTGTAGACGCATGGATGCATTTGCATGCAATTAAACACCTATATAGCAAATCACTATTTTTTCTCTTATAGAATAGAATAGAAATCGTTTATTTAAGACATACACCACAACTCTTACAGTAATTAACACATACAGTAGCAAAATAAATATATTACTTCTTTGCTTCAATAACATGACAAGTGACTCAGTTTTAACTAAATTTAATGTAACATTCTTATGATTTGAGACAGCTAAGGTGTTAAAAGTTTATACGTAATCCTCAACAAAGAAAAAATTACACAACACGTTATTGAAGCAAAGAAGCGATATATATATTATATATACGAATCAGTGTAGTACATAAAAAGACGCTAGTGCAGTAAACATACACTATGTGTAATACATTTTTACATAAAAAGGCAACAAATTAGGCATACCATAATAAAATAGAATAATGTAGAACTTACAGAGAGTCTATTTATTTTAATCTAGCGTTTGATTTGTAACTAAATCTTCATATTTTCAAGTTTATTGCGACAGGAATATATAAGGTGATGGTACCAGACCCAAGCGAGACAATGCAGAACTCTACCACCTAGACCACTCTAGCATCTAGATACTAGAGATTGCACAATAGACTTTTATTATTTTTTAAGAGCGTGTATTGGATTCGCAACGAAAATTTCATGTTTTCAAGTTTATTCCAGAGCAATATCATAATAATGTGAGTGGATTATTCGAAAGATATTACCTACATTAAATAAATTGCAAGATTAAGTCTTGATTATTCGATTTACCGCAGGTTCAAAATTTGATCGGCAAACGATTGGTCGCGAATTTAAAGTGTTTTTAAAATAATTCTTCTAAATAAATGAGTTCATATGACAGACTGAAAAAAACATAACCGCAATTCACATATAATCAATATTTTAGGTTTCTATTGAAATACTTATTAGTGAAAAAAAAAGTTAAAATGAATTGATTTTGTAATTTTTTAATATTATTTTTTACTATCTAACAACAATATTTTAGTTATTTTGGCTCTGTCTTGCACTTTAGGACCAAATGTCCTGATGAAAAAATGCATAAAATAAAATATTTTGGCACATTACAATGGTCGTACCTATCCTGAAAAATAGCTTTGACTCCTATTTTCGTAAAACTCTATACAGGGATTGTCTTCGTTTTAAAAAGACATTAAGAAAAATTATATTCTTGCTCTGTAGTGCACTAAATAAAGACAATCTTACAAAAACCGTAATATCCTTCGAATAATCCACTCACATTATTACGATATTGCTCTTGAAAAAACTTCAAAACATGAAGTTTTCGTTGCAAATCCAATACACACTCTTAAAAAATAATAAAAATCTATTGTGCAATCTCTAGTATCTAGATGCTAGAGTGGTCTAGGTGGTAGAGTTCTGCATTGTCTCGCCTGGGTCAAGTACCATTGCCTTACATATTCCTATCGCAATAGCCTCTGTGCTTGTCACTGTTGTGTTCCAGTTTAGATGGTAAGATAGCCGGTAAACTTATGCGTATGACATTAATTCCCCCGTGTTGGTCCCGGTCTTCTTTGAAGAATAGGCCAACTGCTGTTTAGCTAGGAAGGTTGTATAAGACAACCGATTGGCAATGCAAATCACTACTATCCTGGCTACTAGGTGGTAGAGGTCTGCATTGTCTCGCCCGGGTCTGGTACCACCGCCTTATCTACTCCCGTCGCAATAGCGTCAGTGCTTGTTACTGTCGTGTTTCGGTTTGGAGGGTAAGGTAGCCGGTAAACTTATGCATGTGGCATTAGACCTCGCCACAAAACGGCAAGTCACCATTAACATCATTTGTGTCTATAGGCGATGGATCTCTTTCCATCAGGAGACCCATCTGCTTGTTTGCTATCTTATGTTATATAAAATTAAAAAAATAAAAGAAGGAGGTGTCCCTGATTGTAGTGATCAATGCGGCCCGTGGACATTTCTAATACCAAAGATCTCGTGTTGCTTTGCCAGAATTTTTAAAACAGGTAAGCTCTTTAAGGTTTTCAAATCGTTAAAAGGAACAAAAATGACATACAATTTTTTGTTGTAGTTTTAAGCCTTATGAGCCTTTTTAAGGGCCTTTAATTCAAACTATTGATACATATAACGCAATCGTAATAAAACAACGACCGAATTCAAAATTACTAACTTTCGGCAATAGATCAAAAATTCTTTTTAGCAGACGATACATTTTTTTAAACCACCATTAAATCTAATCAAATAAGCGTAATTCCTTATTGCTTGAGGAAAACAGGTGTTTTTTTCAGCCTAGGTTGTGAAGCTTTTTCTTTTGGGTCGGTATTTTACTAAAACTCGTTTTGCCAACATTTTGAGATGAGTCATTGTTTTATTACAAGCACGATAATTATTATACATAATATAGATATATTTCCAGGGATAAAACTGAATTAAATCCAAAGTCACAAGACACACCAAGCTTGTCTCAGAATAAAATCTTACCAAATAGTCTACAGATTAAAACAAATAATTCCCAGATTGAAAATACATCAAACAATCCACAGATTCAAAATAAACCACAAAGTCCACAGATTAAAAATGATGGAACAAGGAGTAAAAATGAAGAAAGTGTGAAAGCAAGTTCAAGTAGAGAAATAAAATTGGAAAGAAAAAGAGAGAAAAGTAAATCCCCAGTACAAGTCGGTCTGGGTGGAAAAATCAGAGGTTTGTTTTTTTTTTCGGAATGTTTGAATTACTGCTGGCCTTATGGGCCGTCACAGCTTCACCGGTCGCGGAACGAGCAGAGTGCTCAGCCAGTGTTAAATTTCATTATTCCTATTGTTAGTATTCCATTAGTTGAAAATAATCATACTAAGCACATACTTTTTGTGTTGTTTGACGTAATTTCGTCAAGGATTACGGTAGAATCGATCGAAACCTTGCCTAAATTATAAAGCGTAAAAAAATAATTATTTTGAGTCGACAACATATATCCGCAAAATTCGGATTGTTGAGTATTTTGTTAAAATAGTGATTAAAAATTCTAACGGTGCTGACGGAAAAATCGGCCATATTTCTTTAAAGGTTACAAATATGTGGTGTAGATGGCGCGAGCATTTATTAAAGTATCCTAGAACGGAGCGCAGATTATCGTGAAACTTATTTTCTCTTCGTTCATAAAAGAGTAGAAATTAAAAAATAGCAACACTGTAGTGTTGTCTGTATTAAACCAACGTAATTGGTGTTGGTGTTGGTTCCGGGCTCCTTTGAAGAATAGACCAACTGCCGTTCTAGGTCTCTCTCTAGGCAGGTCGTAAAAGGCGACCGATTGGCTCTGCAAGTCACTACCATCGTGACTACTAGGTGGTACAGTTCTGCCTGGGTCTGGTACCACCGCGTTACCTATTCCTGCCGCAATAGCGTCAGTGTTTGTCACTGTCGTGTTCCGGTTTGGAGGGTAAGGTAGCCGGAAAACTTATGCATGTGGCATTAGACCTCGCCACAAAATAGCAACGCACCATTAACATCTTTGGCGTCTATAGGTGATGGTTGACTCTTTCCATCAGGAGACCCATCTGCCTGTTTGCTATCTTCTTATGATATAAAAAAGAGTATCTATTACATACAAGCAATCAAAATTTTCACCATTATAATATTAATAGATATTTGTTTTTCTAGATTCAGATTATCGTCCTATCGTGCCACCTACAAGACGCGCGGAAGATTACTTCAAAGTGATCAGGCCGCGCGGCAAGATGGCGGCCAAGCACGACGCGAGCGCGCCATATTATATTTTTTACACAACAATTACAGATGCAAAGGAAACACATACGCAGCCTTATTCCATTACATTTCAAGGTAATTTTAAAATTAGAGTTTAATTAGTGAATCTTGTAAATCCCACGACATTTATTTTCCTGAATTGGAGTTAAATATAGTCTATGATTAAGATTTTTTTTTTCAGAAATTCTTGACCAAAGCTTGGGCGAGTTAAAATGTTCTCTTCAGATAAATTTCATGGTGGATATTGCTTGGTTATTAGCGCACTATTATTTCGCTGGATATAGGTAAGTGATATAAATTTTATGAATACTGATATTTTATGACCGCCTCGTTGGTCGAGTGGTTAGCGACCCTGACTACGCGATCGACGGGGCTCGGGTTTGATCCCCGACGGGGACAAGCATTTGAGTGATGAACATAAATGTTTGTATTTCCGGGTTTGGGTGTTTATTAAATACTAGCTGTTACCAGCGACTTCGTCCGCGCGGACTTCGTTTGCTCCGCACAGCCCCTCCCCCGTAGGTGATAGTGTGATAATATGTAGCCTATATGTTGACCCGACCTGTCAGTAATATTCATGCAAAATTTGAAGTAAATCCATCCAGTACTTTTTGAGTTTACCCCGGACATACATACAGACAAACAGACAAAAATTCTAAAAACTATATTTTTGGCTTCGATATCGATTGTAGATCACGCCCCAAGTATTCTTTTAAAAAAATATTCAATGTACAGTTTTGACTTTCTTACGATTTTATTATATGACGTATAGATAGATATTCGAGTATTTATATATGTATTTCTATGTATTAGTATCGTTGACTAACACCCATAACACAAGCAAATAATTTGCTTACTTTGGGGTTAGATCAGTCAGTGTAATTTGTCCCGTGAGTATTTATTATTTATTTATCTCTCACTTTGAATCAGTTTAAATTGGTACTTGGTAGTTTTTAAAAATCTGAAATATTTATGTAATAGGGTTTGGGAAGTCTTGATAGTTTAATGTTTCGGGATAAAAGACAGCCTATTATCAAAATCCTGGGACGTCCTGGGACTTCAAGATTTTTCGAAAATCGGGTTAATATCTAGCAAAATATCTTAAAAAGGTAATTTTTAATGGAAATCGACATTTATTAAACATAAAATGAAATCCAAACAATTTTAACGTTCATTTCAGTCTAAATTATATACACACATACATGTGTGTTGTGTATTTCAGTCTAAATTATTGTTATTTTATATCCTATAATCACAGATTAAATTATCGTTTTAATTCTTCACTACTTTTTTTAGGAAATTGACGCCTGACTGAGCAGATAAATATACAATCATAGTCAAACGTCACTAAACAACCAATATGGCGGCGTGGCAGACACATTTGTTGTGTACACTGTAGTTACGTAATAGTATCAGATAAATTATTTATGAAACTTATAAATGACGCTGTGCTCTTTCGATGGTTTGAAAATAAAAATTAAACATTAAAAAAAAATAATCAATTTCGACAAACGGATCCTGTTTCGAGTCTCAATCCGAAAGTCTCATATATAAATAAATAAATATCCACGGGACAAATTACACTTACTGATCTAAACCAAAGTAAGCAAATTATTTGCTTGTGTTATGGGTGTTACTCAAAGATACTATTACATAGAAATACATAATATATAAATACTGGAATATATTTAATAAACAACCAAACCCACAAAGACAAACATTTATGCTCATCACACATATGCTTGTCCTCGTAGGGGATCGAACCCGAGCCCCTTTGATTGCGTAATCAGGGTCGCTAACCACTCGACCAACGGGGTGGTCAAACCCCGCGGCACCCGACACCCCGGGCGGTAAAACCAGCTCATGACCCGAGACAATTAAATCCTGGGACTTCGAGAGATGAGACGTCTTTATACGATGATAAACTTTATTAATAGTAGATATATGTGTTTTAGAACTTATTCTGTACTAGGGAAAACTGTAAAAACTTAAAGAAAATATATCTGGATTTGAATCAGCGACCTTGCCTTAAAGCCGGATAATGCTCTGAGCTACATGTCAGTGGTTCAACGTGGCGAAATTCTTTGCTTTTTGTTCGATTCCGTGGTTTGTACTGATCGCTAGATATACATACGTATAAATAGTTAAATGAGTTCATCGTTACAGATAAATTTCACATTTATAATATTGATCTTTAACTTTCACTTTCCGCTCTAGGGAGAACTCGAAAAACTTAAACGTAGAGTTGTCAAAAATTTTAATTTCGTTTTTAATCATTAACGTATGTAAGAAACGGAAATGGACCAAGAATGAAACCCTGTGGGACACCAATCGTGCCAAAGCAATGGTCCATTTTATGGGTTGTAAGTTTCTGTATTAGCTGGAAGAAATGTAAATTGTATTGAAATTATTTTATGAAATTTCAGTGCGAAAAAACTAACAATTTTATACGGCGAGGAGTGCTCAGACCTTAAGGACATATCCAAGAAAAAACCTCACGTTGAAGCTCATTACGTGAATATGGCAACTCCGTTTGGAAAACATCACACGTGAGCAAATTTTAAGATGAAGTTATTCACATACTTTCTAATCACGTACCTGCACGCACACACATACACACAAGTACTTACATAAATATGTGTGTAATCTATACATCTACATCTATACAAATAAATAAAATTGGAGTGTCTGTTTGTCTGTTTGTAATATTAAAATAACAGCTTTATAATAAATGTATATGGTATTTGTTTTACTTTTTACTAAATGTGTATTACAATACCTGTAACAGCTTGCCGGGCGACTCCACCAAATTGTAACAACTTGCCGGGTAAATATAACGGCCGGCCGTGTTACTCCACCAATTATAACGCCTTTTGCCCGGGGGATTTACTTTAATCTGCTTGGCTGCTTGAAGTACACGAAGATCGTCGGGTTTTAGTATTATACTCAAATAATACCATGAATTTTATAACTTCATTTATTTTTCGGGCATATGTCTTTACCCGTCAAGATTACTTCGAACACTTATATTTTATACATATCAAATAGAAAAACTACACAATGTTCTACGTTTAAAAGTAGACAAAGCCGCCAGTACGCAATATTATGCATGTAACACCATAAAGGTATTATAGTATGGTCATTTTTTTTGGTAGTGTTATTGACCTATCTCTAGAGTTTCTCAACGTCTACCTATTCCTACGGTATGTCACCTATTCCTGCCGCAATAGCGTCAATACTTCTCATTGTGGTGTTCCGTTTTCGGTGTTAGGTAGCTGGTAGACTTATGCATCTGACATTGCTATCTCTCCACAAAGATGGCAACGCACCATCAATATTTGAGGAGTGACTGAACGAACCATGATAATCTACAATAATGTCCAACCTTTCACAAAAGCTCCAAAACCTGGATGTTCCTGGCCTTTGTATAATTTAAAAAAAATGTGCTAATAAAAAAATAAGGGTAAAATTAATACACATTTTTTTTATAAATATATATATATATATATATATATATATATATATATATATATATATATATATATATATATATATATATATATATATATATATATATATATATTTCATTATCATATCAATGGTTTTTAATGTCAAAATAGGTGACTTTTTAAATAAGAAAAAGAAATTATCAGTTTTGGTTCCGTTACTTCTCATTTAATATGTATTTTTTCTGTGTCAACACAAAATTTATTGTTTTCATCATTATTTTATATTATTTTACATTATTTATTATATCATTCACATAAATTGTTTGGTGCGTCCCATCATAAATGTTGTTTTCATTTGATGAAGGTGGTTTGATAGAGCCGTCTACTATTAATTACATCTCTGTACATGTTTGAGTATACATTTGAATAAGTAATTTCAGTAAAATGATGGTGCTTTGCTACGAAGATGGGTCTCTGAGAGTGGTGGTATCTACGGCAAATCTATACATAGACGACTGGGAGAACAGAACACAGGGGTAAGTTTTACTCGAATAATATGCTATTTTTTAAATAAGGCAACAATTTTTTTATTGGATGAAATTATAGCAGTGACCTTTGACTTTTTTTAAATTTATTTTAGTTCATAGTATTACAAACTGTTGGTTTGTTGGGAAGAAATAAATTAAAAAAATAAATAAAACAAAACTGTTTGAAAAGGGAAGTTGGGAAGAAATTATAAAATCTCAGATTATTTAGAAGACAAAGCATGGCATTAATTGTTCCTCATGCCAATATCTCATATATTTTTTGTAATTTTAATTTTATATTGCAAATAATTATTTAAAAAATGAAAAAAAAAACCGCAATTCCGCTGGGTTTCTTCCGTCGGATCTTCTCAGTGTGTGGCCGCGTTCCGTTCCAGTAGTAATTGTAAAAATATCGAGTCGAGTAAAGTACCTGTAAAGTATTATTTAAATTTTTTTTTGAGTTTTTGCCTATCGTATGATATATACATTAGGGTGGGTCGAAAACAAATGATTATTTTATTTTTTTAGCATGGGGGTACTTTATTATATTTTGTTTACGTTATATCTAACACTAAACTGTCAGTAAAGAATATTACGTCCTGAAGATGCTTTAAAAAGCGAAACCGGTCGATAAAATTAAATAATTTAGTGTATAATAATAGTGAAATAAAAGTACAAGTGAGTGATAAACTAGTTTCAACTAAAAATAATGGAATTTCACCAAGTGCCGACGATTGAAAGTGTAAAATCCATGGGGGTAGAGTTTGTACCTTATAAAATTTAAAAAAAAATCAAGAAAAAAAATTACTTAATGTTTTGAGGTAGCCCACTCGTTTTTTATATAAATAGTAATCCAAAATGTTCAAATAATTTTTTTGTCAAAAATCGTTTTTCGAAAATTTCAAAAAAATTCTTTTTGTGAAAGATACAAATTCTACTCCCATGCTAAGAAAATAAAAAGCATTTTTTTTTCCGACCTACCTAAATATACATATAATAAAACTTTAACAAATAAAGAGTGTTGTGTTTATAGTCTGTGGTTCAGCCCGCGTTGCCCGGAGCTGCCACCAGAGGCGATGCCTCACGACGGGGAATCCCCCACTATGTTCAAGCGGTCGCTGTTACGATACCTCAACCACTACCACTTACCACAGCTCGCGTTCTACGTGGAACGGATCAAGAGATGCGATTTCAGTCATATCAAGTGAGTAAATTAATTGCTAAAATGTTAATTAATGGTATAATGAGCAAGTGAAATAATGAACATGCGAAGGAAACAATGATTGAATGAATTAATGAACGGAAGAGCAAATAAAAGTATGAATTAATCTATACATATAATAAAAATCGTAGGAAAGTCAAAACTGTACATTGAATATATTTTTGAAAGAATACTTGGGCGTGATCTACAATCGATATTTAAAAGCCAAAAAAATAGTTTTTAGAATTTTTGTCTGTTTGTCTGTATGTATGTCCGGGGTAAACTCAAAAAGTACTGCATGAATTTACTTCAAATTTTGCATGAATATTACTAACAGGTCGGGTCAACATAATACCTACATATTTACACGCTATCACCTACGGGGGAGGAGCAGTGCGCAGTAAACGAAGTCCGCGCGGACGAAGTCGCAGGCAACAGCTAGTGCTTGATAAAATAATGAGCGAATGAATAAAAAAACGTTATAGCTAATGAGTGAATGAGTAAATGATTGATACAATGTATCACCTCTATGGTCTATGTTGTCGGTGTTGACCAAGGAACTTATATACTATAACTGGAATTGTTACGAAGCAATATTTGAAAAATAAAAATGTACTTTATTTTACAAATAAAGTTGACATTTGTTTCTTACATAACAGAGGGTAAAAACGTTTTGAGCAAGACAACGACAAGAGTGGATGTTGTCCCTTTCTTGCAATTGCCAGTGTAAATAAAACTATCTAGATGGTAGATTTTTACATATTCGGTAATCGTTAAATCCTTTTTATTCATACACGTCGATAAATAAATTAGCATAAAATGTATTGTAATTAACATAGAGAGTTCTAAAATGTGCTTATTTTAATTATTACGTAATTACTTATGCAATACAAAGCTGTTTCTTAAATTATTCGAATTACTTAGTAGTAATTTGCAAACTACTCATGGCTGCACTTATATATGGCGATTGGCGCTTTATTTTAGTAGAAAGAGACACACTCCACCCATGTCGTGGTATTCTTCGGAACGATTTTGTAGCGCGTGTGAACATCCGGGGTAGAATGTAACTTCCTTGGTGTTGACCACATGAGATACGCGTCTATGATCTCGCATTTCGGTTTCGGTTTTGACCAATGAGACCCCGGGTTCGATTCCCGAGTTGGGCAATTCAAATATGTTTTTTCCCAGTTTTCTGATAAAAGCAACGCTGCCCGGGATTGGATGTGCCCTGTTCGCGATAGGCTTGCTAGCATTATATCGTGGGATTAAATATTTTTTTGCTAATTGTGGTGCAATGATTGTAACTTTGCTTACCTCTTCGGAGTTACAGGCGTGAAGATATTTTTTTAATAACTATATATATTTAAAATAAATGAGCAAATGAATATGTTCAGTACAACCACTAATCCCAGACATATAAGTTTGATTGACAGAATTCTGAGTTGGGATTTTGCCAGCGAACTTTATTTATACTAAGATATATTCCAGTGTTGCCATCTTACTTTGTAAGTTAATATTAAGACCAAGTTAAGAAAATAAAGATTCATTTAAGAAGGCATTGTGTAATTCTAATTTTAAACATTTATATGTTTTAACAGTTAAGGCGAGGGTTTTCGACGCGCGACAATTCTATAGATAATGGGTGGCGGAATGTTCTGAAACCGTTGGGAAACGTGTTAATTTTCGGATAAATAAATATAGGACATCAGCTGAAAACTAAAATTTAGCACATTCTTTTTCGTATTTACAACTAAATATCATCATATAAAAATGATGTGGAAGATTAGAAATATTATTAACAAATTATTTGTTTTTGAGATTTTTTAGCCTGTTTTCGGAATTTTATATGATTGAGTAAAGTACATTCTATCATGTAATAAGTTAGCACATTCCTTAGATAATATCTTCAGGAATATCGTGTAATTTTCGTAAAATTGTTATTTAACAATCAGTACAAAAAAAAACGTGATTTAGCAAACCAGTTTTTTCCCGTTTGTCGCGATGCCTCGCCTTAAAGATGGAAAACGTGTCTAGACTCTTGGCCGAAACTGGCTGAGCCCAGATGCTCAGAATAAAATTTTGTTTACTCTGACAGGTCTGACAATATGACTAAGATGTCTTAGGTTAGCAGTTGTTCTGAACACACGTAATGAATAAAAAAAAATTAACGAATGAGAAATGACTACTCTGCACTCTAAATGTTTTTTAACAGAAAAATTAAACATTTTAAATATTCTAAAATTATGAAATAAAGGTTATCAAACTGACATGTATGGATGTAAATATTTACCTTTATGAATGTATTTATTTATGAACTAGCTGTTGCTAGCGACTTCGTCCGCGCGGATTTCGTTTACTCTGCACAGCCTCTCCGCCGTAGGTGATAGCGTGATAATATGTAGCCTATATGTTGACCTGACCTGTTAGTAATATTCATACAAAATTTGAAGTAAATCCATGCAGTACTTTTTGAGTTTACCCCGGACATACATACAGACAAACAGAAAAAAATTCTAAAAAATATATTTTTGGCTTCGATACAATGGATTGTAGCTCACGCCCCAAGTATTCTTTTAAAAAAATATTCAATGTTCAGTTTTGACTTTCCTACGATTTTATTATATGTATAGATTATTTATGAATGTATTTGTTTACATATTTTTTTATTATTTCTAAATTCTATATCAACGATGTGTGCAACACTTATTGGAATTCAATTTTATTGTGCTTAAAGTTTAAGAATTACGTAAATGCTAAAAATTGTTTTCTGTAGTTTTACTTTTCAATAAATAAATAAATCTATATTAATTAATATTAATATTCATATTCTAATAATGATAAATAATTAATCTAATAATTAATTATTAATTAATTAATTAATTAATAATATTATAAATGCGAAAGTTTGGATGATTGGATGGATGTCTGGATGGATGTTTGTTACTCAATAACGCAAAAACCACTGAACGGATTTGAATGAAATTTGGCACACAGGTAGATGATGATCTGGAATAGCACATAGGCTACTTTTTATCCCGGAAAAATTAGGTGATCCCGCGGGATCCACTAAAAACTTCTATAATGCAGCGGGCTGCACGCTGCAGCTAGTAAATAATATTTGGGTATGACGATCTATATATATGAGGCGTCTTATATATGAGGCGAATTTCGTAAATGTATGTTTGTCCATGAATGTCCCGGGAACTCAAAACTATATTGAGATAATCCTTTTTGATTTAAATTAGGTGTATCTAGTAGTTTTTGAGATATGGTTGTGGTTGACAGTTGTTTCGCTTGGATCTGGTACCACCGCCTTACCCATTCTTGCCGCAATAGCTACAGTGCTTGTCATCGTTGTTTTTTTTTATGTCATAAGATAGCAAACAAGCAGATGGGTCTTCTGATGGAAAGAGTCAACCATCGCCTATAGACACCAAAGATGTTAATGGTGCGTTGCTATCTTGTGGCGAGGTCTAATGCCACATGCATAAGTTTACCGGCTACCTTACCCTCCAAACCGGAACACGACAGTGACTAGCACTGACGCTAGTGCGGTAGTAATAGGTAAGGCGGTGGTATCAAACCCGGGCGAGACAATGCAGAACTCTACCACCTAGTAAGTAGTAGTGTTGTTTTGGTTTGGAAGGTAAAGTATTCGGTAGACTTATGCATGTGGTATTGCCTTCTCGCTACAAGATAGTAATGCACCATTAACACCTTTGGTGTCTATAGACGATGGTTGACTCTTTCCATCAGGAGACCCATCTGCTTGTTTGCTGTCTTATGATATAAAAAAAAACTAATACTATACATATTAGATCCAAACAGCCCTTCTATTTCCACATTAAAATGTTTCAGTGTATTCCTAATATCGTCAGCCCCGGGGGCCCACTTTGACTTGGATTGGGGCATGACACGAGTCGGGGCCCTACTTCGACAGCACTGCAGTGTGCCCCCGGCGGAGAACGGGCGCTGGCCGCTGGTGGCTCAGGCCAGTAGCCTTGGCAGCTACGGGAAAGAACCCAAGGTAGCTTTTTTATATTTTAAAGTTTAGGTGAATCTTATTAATAAGTCGTGATTAATATATATGAAGTTAATCTCACTAATGTTATCTAATATTGAATATTAAATTAATAATTCTAACTAATTCCACTAATCTCACTAATGTAATCTAATATTGAATATTAAATTAATAGTTCTAACTAATTCCACTAATCTCACTAATGTAATCTAATATTGAATATTAAATTAATAGTTCTAACTAATTCCACTAATCTCACTAATGTAATCTAATATTGAATATTAAATTAATAATTCTAATTCCACTAATCTCACTAATATACTGTTATATTAAATATTAAGTAAATTCCACTCATCTCACTGATATGTCGTAATTTATACGAATAAATAAAATTGGAGTGTCTGTTTGTAATATTAAAATAACCGCTTTTTACTAAATGCATATGGATGTATACACGATACATGTACCAAAACAGCATTTTTTACAATATTTGTCTATCTGTCTGTCTGTTTGTTCCGGCTAATCTCTGGAACGGCTGGACCGATTTTGACGAGGCTTTCACTGGCAGATAGCTGATGTGATAGGGAGTAACGAAGGCTTTTAACTTAACTTTTTTTCGAAATTTATCCACGCGGACGAAGTCGCGGGCTCAGCTAGTATTAAATATTAAGTAAACACCATTAATATCACTAACAAACTATTTAAATAAATTTTTAAATGAATTTAAATAAGGTTGAATAGCTTTAAAAATATTTGAAAAATATTTTTCGCCGTGTTGGTCCCGGCCTCCTTTGTGGTGGTGGTGTAGCCATTTACCTACGTAGTGATCTACAATATAAAGTAATAGCTCAATCACCTGCATTGTATAGTGGATCCTACGAATACATTCTTTTGGAAATAATTGTGGGACAATCACTATTTTTACTTGGAGTTGTGTATGCTCCTCCACTGACTGACTACTTCGAACACTTCGAAAAGCTTTTAGAATCATATACACCCCAATATGACCATTGTGTTGTGATGGGTGACTTTAATACTTGCCTTTTAAAAGACAATAAGCGAGCTCGTACTCTTATGCAGTTAACAACATCGTGTAACTTACAGATACTGCCACTCAATGCGACTTATCACACTAATGACTGCCACTCTTTATAAGATGTCATAATTACATCTAAAAGTGATCGTATTTGCCACAGTGGACAGCTTGCAGCACCTGGTTTTTCACACCATGACCTGATATTTTCATCTTATAAATTAAGAACTCAAAAAAGTAAATGTAAAATATTTATGCAGCGTAACTTTAATAAAATAGATAAATCAAAACTACTTTCAGATGCCGCAAAAATAGATTGGTCCCAACTTGATTTACGGAATAGTGTAGACGATAAAGTTGCGTGTTTTACTAATCTCATAATGGAGCTATACGACAAACATGCTCCTCTGCGACCTGTTCGAATGAAACATCCCCCTGCACCTTGGATGAATGACCATATTCGCAATTTGATGGCTCGTCGGGACCGTTTGAAGCGTAAATTCAATAAGCATCGCTCTCCAGAGCTTTGGGATGCCTTCAAATTAGCAAGAAATCGCTGTAATCAAATGGTAAGAAATGCTAAACGCTGCCACATTCTTTCGAATATTGAATATTCCTCTCCCACAAATATGTGGAAATTTCTTCGTTCTCTGGGTATTGGGAAGTTGCAGACTGAATTGCCTTGCCATTTAAATATTAATATTCTAAATACACAGTTTTCTATTCCATCTCACAAAATTGATCCATACCTTAAACAAAATACGCTCCATGATATAAAGCTGTCTGGTGTTAAACATAGTACGCCTTTCACATTTGAACCAGTTCCTGAAAGCCTTGTTAGCAAGATTATACTCAACACATCCACCAAATCTGTTGGTTACGACGGATTAGGCAGAATCATGATTCTACCAATACTTGACGTGATTTTACCCCACATCACTGATATCATTAACTTGTCATTATCCTCTGGTGAATTTCCGATCTCATGGAGTAAGGCTTTTATAACCCCAATACCCAAGAAAAATAATCCCACAGATCCTTCCCATTTTAGACCTATATCTATTTTACCTTACCTCTCAAAAATTTTAGAACGCATTGTTTACATTCAATTTTCTGATTTTCTTTCAACACATGGCCTGCTAAATAATTTTCAGTCAGGCTTTCGCCCATGTCATAGTACGACAACGGCTCTCATAAAAATCACTGATGATATACGGTGGGCCATGGATGAAAGAAAGATCACGCTTCTTACTCTTCTTGATTTCAGCAATGCGTTCAATTGTGTGGACCATGATATTTTAATTGCTATTCTTCGTTCCTTAAATTTATGTCAATCGGCAACGGCCTGGTTCACGTCGTATCTTAGTGGGCGTCAACAACAAACGCGGACTCATGAAATGCAGTCGGACTGGTGTGATGTTGTTAGCGGTGTTCCGCAAGGCGGTGTGTTATCCCCCTTACTTTTTTCGGTTTTTATAAATGCAGTCACTTCTCATATACAGCATTGTTCCTACCATTTGTATGCAGACGATTTGCAGCTTTATCTGTCGTTTAAGCCGAATAACCTAGATAAAGGCATCGCAAATATGAACGCTGATTTAGATGCAGTTTGCACTTGGGCAAAAAACTATGGACTTATGTTGAATCCCGATAAGACGCAGGTAATGTTAATTGGACGTGATAGATATCTGGCTCAATTTGATTTGGAGACACTCTCCCCTGTGACTCTCAACGGTAAAAGTCTCTCCTACCGTACGTCCGTAAAAAACTTAGGTATTTATATGACCAACAGCTTATCGTGGTCGCTTCAAGTAAGTGAACTTAGTCGTAAACTTTTTGCATCTATGCATGCACTAAAACGTCTACAAAACTTTCTACCTTTAAAAACTAAAATTACACTAGTTAATGCACTGTTGTTGCCTATCCTTGATTACGCGGATATTTGTTACACTGATATAACCGATGAATTGTTAAATAAACTTGATCGTCTGCTTAATTTATGCATACGATATATTTTCGGACTGCGTAAATATGACCATGTCACTCATTTTCGGTCGGAATTGAAGTGGCTGAATATTCGTTTTCGGCGTGACATTCACGTTTTATCATGTTTATTTAACATTCTGAAGAATCCATCATTTCCAGTATATCTAAAAGAACGTTTTGCATACATTTCAAATCAGGGTAGGCTTCAGCGGTCATTTCACTCAAGTACGCTGATGTATCCGGACCACAATACGGCAACATATTTTAATTCCTTCACTGTTACTGCGATAAGATTATGGAATGATCTTCCCTCTAAGATGCGTGAATCATCAACACTATCAATTTTTAAAACTGCGGTATATGATCACTTATTAAAACGTCAGAATTCTTAATTATTGTATATGTGTGTATTTTATATTATATTTATGTAATTAAATATTATGAAAATGTATCTATAATTTACTATTGAGTATTGATGTATGTATATTTCTCTATGTAAGTAGTCAACCTATATTTATTTATAGTATTAATTGTTTGTATTATTTATACTGAGGTTCTTAAAATGTTTATATGATTCTTGTAGAATATTCTTAATAATAGGTTAGTTATGATAAATTAGTATCTAGTATTAAGTTTTATTAATAGCTCATAATTAATTTATTATGCACTACCCAAGTTTTTTCTCTCAGCATTACGGAAGGCAAACTGTGAGAAAATGCTTAATAGCATTAAGTTACGCCTTTGTACCATTATGTGCAATAAAGTGTTTAAATAAATAAATAAAAATAAGAATAGGCCAACTGCCGTTCTGCCAGGCAGGTCGTAAAAGGCGACCGATTGGCTAACGAGTCACTAACATCGTGGCTACTAGGTGGTAGAGTTCTGCATTGTCTCGCCCGGGTCTGGTACCACCGCCTTATCTATTCCTGCCGCAATAGCGTCAGTGCTTGTTGCTGTCGTGTTCCGGTTTGGAGGGTAAGGTAGCCGGTAAACTTATGCATGTGGCATTAGACCTCGCCACAAGATAGCAACGCACCATTAACATCTTTGGTGTCTATAGGCGATGGTTGACTCTTTCCATCAGGAGACCCATCTGCTTGTTTGCTATCTTATAATATAAAAAAAAATATTTGAATAGTTTGGTGCAAGCTGATCCAAGTATATTTCACTAGTATAACCTGATAAAAAATATTAACTAAATCCAACTGATTTCATCGATATAACGTAACCTTAAATATTAAATAAATTCCACTAATCTCACTAATGTAACGTAATATTAAATACTAGGTGTTGTCCGCGACTTCGTCCGCGCGGACTTTGTTTACTCCGCTCCTACAGGTCGTAGCATGATGTTATATAGCCTATAACTTTCCTCGATAAACAGACTATCCAACTCGTAAAGAATTATTCAAATCGGTTCAGCAGTTTTCGAAATTACCGCGTACAACCAAACAAACAAACTACAATTTTATAATATTAGTATATAAAGTAAATGCCGTTAAAATCTAAAGGAGAAATTATGGTATTTAATTTGCAAATTAAATACCATAATTTCTCCTCCATGAAGGATGAAGCATTAATGCTTCACCCTTTATAGAGTGAAATACTATTCGACTCTCCTGAAGATGCTTCGGCTGCGAAGTGAAACGTGCGTTGAGTACATAAATTGTGTGTTTACTGCCTTTGCTTCTGACGTGGAAGAAAGTGTCGTGGAAGAGGGTTGACTATTGTGCCGTTGTTGTCTTTTATAATTTCAGACCTTGGATAAGTTCGCCCCATTCCTTACACTACCTTTCATTTCTGTTGCATCACAGCAGTTCCATATAACATTTCGTGGAAAATTTGCAAATTAAATACCATAATTTCTCCTTTAAATTATGGATTTCCGCAAAGTAACGCTTGAATATTGTATATTTTAATATTGTATATAGATATGTATATGTAAGTGTTATTTATCTATGTTTTATGTATATATGTATTATGTATGTATGTATTGTGTATATATGTGTTATATGTGTAATTCTTAAAATTTTTAAGTTAGTTTGTTATTTTGATCTCCTCTGATTTGTTTATACAAGTTAAGATTATTTTGTCTTTAAGTAAATTTAGATGCACCCCCTCCATAAGTCATGTTTCTGTTTTGAAAGAGGTTGGCTAGGATAGAATGCCCTTAGGCGTTAAGTTTAACCTATGTACGTTTTTGTTGTGCATGAATATAATCGGTCGCCTTTTACGACCTGCCTGGCAGAACGGCAGATCGTTTCTTTTTCAAAGGAAGCTTAGACTAGTAAAATAAATATATGCTTGTTTCCTTAACAGCTATGGCTGACGGGCGACTTTCTCCACCATTTCACTAAAATCAAGGACCAGTCACAAATGCTGTCGAGTCCAGCGGAATTGAAGATCATATATCCGTCTTTAGGTAAGTTCAGATTACACATCCGTCTTCAGGTAAGTCTTGATCGTATATCCGTCTTTAAGTTCATAAGTCTACATCTTATATCCGTATTTAGGTAAGTTCAGATCTTATTTTCGTCTTTAACCTAAAGTCCAGATAATACGTCCGTTTTTAGGTAAGTCCAGATTGTATTACCGTGTCTTGACAAGTCCACATCTTATATCCATTATTAGGTAAATTCAGATCGTATATCCTTATTTAGATAAATGCAGATCATATATCTATCTTAAGGTAAGTTCAGATCTCATATCAGTCTTTAGGTAAGTGCAGAACATATGTCCGTCTTTGGACAAATCCAAATCGTATTACCGTCTCTTGGTAAGTCCAAATCTCATGTATCCGTTTTTAGGTAAGTCTAGATCGTATGTCCGTCTTCAGGTTAATTCACATCTTATATCCGTATTTAGATAAGTCCAGATCATAAATCCGTCTTTCGATAAGTTCAGATTTTATATCCGTCTTTAGGAATGTTCGGATCATATGCTTCAGGTAAGTTTAGATCACATTATCGTCTCTTGGTAAGTCCAGATCTTATATATCCGTATTTAGGTAAGTCCAGATCCTATGTCTGTCCTTCGGTAAGTCCAGATCGAATAAACGTCTCTTGGTCAGTTCAGATCTTACGTCCACATCTTATATCTGTTTTTAGGTAAGTCAAGATCGAATATCCGTCTTTAGTTAAGTCCAAATATTATATCCTTATTTAGTTAAGTCCAAATCACATATCCGTCTTTGTTAAGTCCAGATCTTATATCCTTATTTAGTTAAGTCCAGATCTTATATACTCATTTAGTTAAGTCCAAATATTATATATTTATTTAGTTAAGTCCAAATCACATATCCGTCTTTGTTAAGTCCAGATCTTATATCCATATTTAGTTAAGTCCAGATCTTATATACTCATTTAGTTAAGTCCAAATATTATATCCTTATTTAGTTAAGTCCAAATCACATATCCGTCTTTGTTAAGTCCAGATCTTATATCCTTATTTAGTTAAGTCCAGATCTTATATACTCATTTAGTTAAGTCCAGATCACATATCCGTCTTTGTTAAGTCCAGATTTTATATCCTTATTTAGTTAAGCCCAGATCTTATACCCTATTTAAGTAAGTCCAGATCTTAAATCCGTCTTTAGGTAAGTGCAGATGTTATATCTTTATTTAGGTAAGTCCGGATTATAAATCCGACCCTAGGTAAGTCCACATACATACATACTGTCGTATTAAATATTAGTGATATTTCCAGACAACGTGAAGCAGTCCCACGACGGCCTGCTGGGCGGCGGCTGTCTCCCGTACGCGGGGGACGCGCACAACAAACAGACGTGGCTTAACAATTATCTATAGTGAGTTCTCATTGCTTTGTCTGTTTGTACACTGCTTGTGTCAACCACTAACCAACCAACTTGACATCAGCCATTGCCTATTGTCTACCAGGCAGGTCGTAAAAGGTGACCGATTGGCTATACGAGTCACTACCATCGTGACTACTAGGTGGTAAAATTCCGTAATGTCTTACTCGGGTATATGGTACCACCGCCTTACCTATTTCTGCCGAAATAGCGTTAATGATTGTCACTGTCGTGTTCCGGTTTGGAGGGTAAAGTAGCCGGTAAACTTATGCATGTGGCATTAGACCTCGCCACAAGATAGCAACGCACCATTAACATCTTTGGTGTCTATAGGCGATGGTTGACTCTTTCCATCAGGAGACCCATCTGCTTGTTTGCTATCTTATGATATAAATTGATGTTGTGGCTGCACTTGTGTTTATCGTCTCAAAGCTTCGCGCGTTACACGATACATGCAGATGTACACATACATACATATCTTCACGCCAGATCCCTTACGGGGTAGGCAGAGAGAACCGAGTGCCATACATCACGATCCTTGCAGGCTTGTCTCGCTTCTTCCACGTTCATCACTCTCTTCATACACACACGCCGGTTGCGAAGACTCTTGACACCACCTTCGGACAGTACTTGATCAATCTGATCGTGGTATGTCAGTCTTGGTCTTCCCCGGTACCTACATCCTTCCACATTCGCATTGTATATCTGTTTTGTTAACCTTTCATCTACCATTCTTTCTACATGTCCGAACCAACGGAGCATGCCCTTTCTCATCTTTACACCGACACTTTCTTTCAAACCTAACCTCTCTCTCACTTCAACATTACGAACCCGGTCCGCGAGTGTCACACCACATATTTTTCTTAGCGACCTCATCTCAACCGCGTTGATTATATACACGCATGAATCAACATGCAGATGTGACTGGCTATTATCGACCAATATCCAGTGAGTAACCCTTCGGCCACACCGGCATGAATCGTCCCGAAAACATTAGCGCGCTACAAACCTTTAACGTATCGTCAACCGATAAGGGACACGCAGTCCGAATGTTTGTGACGATTAGGCATGGATCATTTAACAGTTAACATATTAAATTTCGTACTAATTTTTTTTAACAACAACTGTTATTTATATTAGCAAATACTGTTTAAAGTAATTTTTATGCTTCACTATAATTACCAAATAAATAAATAAATATTTACAGGACAAATTACACTTATTGATCTAACCCCAAAGTAAGCAAATTATTTGCTTGTGTTATGGATGTTAGTCAATGATACTAATACATAGAAATACATATATAAATACTTTTACATACATAATAAACACCCAAACCCGGAAATACAAACATTTATGCTCATCACACAAATGCTTGTCCCCGTCGGGGATCGAACCCGAGCCCCGTTGATTGCGTAGTCAGGGTCACTAACCACTCGACCAACGGGGCGGCAATACTTAATATATGATAATAATGATATTAAAAATATTTGAAAGAGCTTTTTTTTGCTCGCTAACTTGATTTATGATAACACTGTTATAAATATTTCGAGAGACCGTGATAATAATAGATAACTGTTAAAAGTTATCAAAACTATTCTAGAGGACGTTTTTTTGGTAGCTTCGTGTTTTTACTGCTTCTAATACTTATTATATATAGGCTACTGATATAATATAACATAAATAAATAACTGTTAAATATTAATTAACTTTAACACATAACAGTTAATCTGATTTAACAATAATTTCCATGCCTAGTGACGATAGCCGATATTGTGATTTTATAAATTTCTTAACAAAGCAATCGGACATACTTTCTGTAAATGGAGCAAATCGAGCAGCGTGACGTCATTAAGTACCTTCGTAAAAAGAGGCTATCACCGAAAGCCATCTATGATGATATGATCAGTACATTAGCGGATTCTGTTCTGTCTTATTCTTTTTTATATCATAAGATAGCAAACAAGCAGATGGGTCTCCTGATGGAAAGAGTCAACCATCGCCTATAGACACCAAAGGTGTTAATGGTGCGTTGCTATCTTGTGGCGAGGTCTGATGCCACATGCATAAGTTTACCGGCTACCTTACCCTCCAAACCGGAACACGACAGCGACAAGCACTGACGCTATTGCGGCAGGAATAGGTAAGGCGGTGGTACCAGACCCGAGCGAGACAATGCAGAACTCTACCACCTAGTAGCCACGATGGTAGTGACTCGCGAGCCAATCGGTCGCTTTTACCGACATGCCTGGCAGAACGGCAGTTGGCCTATTTTTCAAAGGAGGCCGGGACCAACACGGTCAAAATATGGATAGAGTCTGAAAGATGAACCCCGATCTTGAAGGCTACATCTGCATGTGACGTGACAATACACGAAGATTTGTGATGATAAACGCTAGTGTGACCGCAGCATTATAGAATATTTTTTGCCCGAGTAAAAGGGAGTAATGTGTGGGTTACGCGATGCGGTCACGTGATACATCGAGTCTATTATAACCAAGGAACTTATATAATTGGAATTACTACGAAGCAGTATTTGAAAAATAAAAATATACTTTATTTCGTTAATCATAAAGTTGACATTTGTTTCTTACTTAACAGAGGGGGAAAACGTTCTGAGCAAGACAACGACATGAGTGGATGTTGTCCCTTTCTTGCAATTGCCAGTGTAAATAAAACTATCTGATGGTAGTTTTTTATAAATTCGGTAATTGTTAAATCCCTTTTATTCATACATGTCGATGAATACATTAGCATAAAATGTATTGTAATTAACACAGTGAGTTCTAAAATGTGCTTATTTTAATTATTACGTAATTACGTATGCAATGCAAAAACTGTTTCTCAAATTAGTAGAATTACTTAGTAGTAATTTGCAAACTACGCATGGCCACACTTATATATGGCGATTGGCGCTTTATTTAGTAGAAAGAGACACACTCCACCCATGTCGTGGTACTCTTCGGAACAATTTTGAAGCGCGTGTGAACATTCCGGGTAGAATGTAACTTCCTTGATTATAACCAAGTAACAGTTCAGCTGAATTAAATACTTGAATCGCTTTTACATGCACAGCATAATTTTTGGACAGAGTAACGCCCTCAAGAAGCGATAGAATTATACTGACTCAAAAACATATTATCCTCGCCTATTTATACTATCCTTGTTTATATTTGTCCATTGTTGTTAATAATGACGCATATATCTTACAACAACAGGTGTGTAAATTACAATTGAGTGATAAGGGCTGTCCACCCCTAACATTTTTTTTATTTTCTGGACAAAATTCTTTATTTTTACTTTTCTATAATCATGTGGCATGAAAAAATACGTACAACCTTAAATTTTTACCTTTTTACCATCAATTCCAATTTTTTAATTTAATCACTACATAGTATAAAACAAAGCCGCTTTCTATGTCCCTATGTCCCTATGTATGCTTAAATCTTTAAAACTACGCAACGGATTTTGAAGCGGTTTTTTTTATAGATAGATTGATTCTTGAGAAAGGTTTTAGTATATAAACCTTTCCGATATTCCTACGGGAACAAAAGCTAGGCGGGTGAAACCGCGGGCAGTTCGCTAGTAATTTATATGTCAAAACAACGTTTGCCGGGTCAGCTAGTAATATTGTTACGTACTTCGGGTTCTTAATTGTAAGAAAACACATCTTATATTAAATCCGTGTATTTACAATACAAATACATAAAACAACACAATGAAATACTCAAACACTCTGATTAACACTAGTCACTCACTGTACTGTCACTGAACTTAACCGACTACACAATAAAACACTTCTCGCTTCGCACGGGTCGCTTCAAGTATTGCTCTCGATCGCTTTATAAAACTGCCTTCTATTTGTCATCACTTCCCTATTTATACTCAAGGTAAAGTTCGAAGTAAAGTATTTCGTAAACAATAGACAATTATTGTAAACAACTTATGATAAACAAGTTATGATTAACAAGTCCTAGTACACGCTATTTTCACTCTTATGCTATATACAGAAAGTCCATTATGGCATAGCTATTCGGGCAACGGTCAACTATTTGTTTATAAATGGGAGTAGCTATATCTTTTATTTCTAGATCCCTCCAGCGATCCAACTCTTCACGTTTCTAGATTATTCGCAACAATATTATAAATGTGAAAGTTTGGATGGATGTACGTTACTCAATCACACAAAAACTACTAAACATATTTGAATGAAATTTGGCACACAGGTAGATAATGACCTGGAATGGCATATAGACTCATTTCATCCCGGAAAAAATAAGGTGATCCCGCGGGATTCACCTATTATAATGCAGCTCTAGTACGCTGCATCTAGTATTGTATATTTAAACCTTAAAAAATTGTGTACAATGTATATGTCGCAGTGAAATTGTCAATAGCCGTTAGATTATAATCTACCTAGGGATTTTATAATTTGGTTAGATTAGCAGTTAAATTATAATATCACTTAGGTAGATTATAATCTAACGGTATTGACAATTTCACTGCGACATATACAAGGTAAAAATGAAACGTCCATATCATTATGTTTCGAGAAATTGAGATAAATGAAGAGTAGAAAATGAATAATAAACATTTTCTTTTATATATCATGAGATAGCAAACAAGTAGAAAGCTTTTCTGATAGAAACAGAAACCATCGCTTATAGACACCAAAAATGTTAATGTTAATGCCCGACTGGGGCAAGCATTTGTGTGATGAGCATAAATGCTTGTATTTCCGGGTTTGGGTGTTTATTAAATATATTCCAGTATTTATATATGTATTTCTATGTATTAGTATCGTTGACTATCACCCATAACACAAGCAAATAATTTTTTTTTTTTTATATATCATAAGATAGCAAACAAGCAGATGGGTCTCCTGATGGAAAGAGTCAACCATCGCCTATAGACACCAAAGGTGTTAATGGTGCGTTGTTATCTTGTGGCGAGGTCTAATGCCACATGCATAAGTTTACCGGCTACCTTACCCTCCAAACCGGAACACGACAGCAACAAGCACTGACGCTATTGCGGCAGGAATATGTAAGGCGGTGGTACCAGACCCGGGCGAGACAATGCAGAACTCTACCACTTAGTAGCCACGATGGTAGTGACTCGCACTGCCAATCGGTCGCCTTTTCCGACCTGCCTGGCAGAACGGCAGTTGGCCTATTCTTCAAAGGAGGCCGGGACCAACACGGCGGTAATTTGCTTATTTTGGGGTTAGATCAGTCAGTGTAATTTGTCTCGTGAATATTTATATTTATTTATTTAATAACTAGCCAATGGCGAGCCACGTCATCATTTAGGAACAAAGCGATGCCTCACATAAAATCCTACACCCGGATATCACCAGACAACAAGATGGCCGCCTATTACCTGCTGACTTCCGGTAACATCAGCAAGGCGGCCTGGGGGTCCATCAACAAGGGGAACAAGGCCTTGAGGATAATGAGCTACGAGGCAGGGGTTCTGCTATTGCCTCGGTTTGTGGTAAGTTTGAGAAAACCCTTCGTAAGAGTGTAGTTGGAAATGTTTAGAAATTGAATTATTTTGTTTATTTTATTTATTTTTATTTATTTTTTTATTTTATACTAGCTGACCCGGTAAACATTGTTTTGCTAAATATATTTACACTATTTCCCTACTATATGGATGTTATCTATACATATAATAAAATCGTAGGAAAGTCAAAACGGTACAATGAATATATTTTTAAAAGAATACTTGGGGCGTGATCTACAATCGATATCAAAGCCAAAAATATAGTTTTTAGAATTTTTGTCTGTTTGTCTGTATGTATGTCCGGGGTAAACTCAAAAAGTACTGCATGGATTTACTTCAAATTTTGCATGAATATTACTAACAGGTCGGGTCAACATATGGGCTACATATTATCACGTTTTCACCTAGCAGGGAGGTGCAGTGCGGAATAAACTAAGTCCGCGCGGACGATGTCGCTGGCGACACCTAGTTATACATATAAACCTTTCTTTTGAATCACTCTATCTATTATAAAAAACTGCATCAAAATCCGTTGCGTAGTTTTAAAGATCTAAGCGTACATAGGGATTAGGGACAGACAGCGGAAAGCGACTTTGTTTTATACTATGTAGTGATCGTTTATTTTATTTATATTGTTTATTTTATTTTGTTTATTTTATATGGTTTGTTTATTTTATTTGTTTTGTTTATTTTATTTGTTTTGTTTATTTTATTTATTTAGTTTATTTTTTTTAATTGGGCAATGGGCCCACCTCTCGTTCCTACCACTGTAACTTCCGTAAACCAGAATCAAAAGCGGCAACCGTCTTGATAATCCCTGAGTTGCGAGCTCAGGGTGCCCTGGGGAAAAGCTAAGCTGTCTTGGATCCCGTAACGAAATTAATCAAAAGTATATAGGAGGAGTAGGAAAATACATCCTGTTTCCCTCCCTTTTTAGCAGGAGACAGCAAAGTGTTAAAAGCATAAAAAATACTACGAAATGATATTTTTACAATCAGGTTAAGCCTGATTGCTATTGCACCACGGAAGTTTGGAAATTAGGGACCTACCAGAATGGCCTACTTAATTTTGCTTCCAGTAGTAAGTGTGACAGAATCGTTTGAAGGCACGGAAGTTCCCACGTGTACCCACAAGGTCGGAGTAATAAATTATTTAGTTTATTGAAGTCGTACATCATTTGGTCATCATACAAGGCAAAAATGATGAGGGTAAATTTTTACGATGCGCGCGTACACCGTCACGAAACACCGATATCATGAAATTAACTAGTCAACATTTAATTTTTCATAAAGCTTGTCTATATTTTTGATTATGTGTAAATAATTCTTTTACGATATGAGAACATTACGTAAGCAGATTTTGACCCCCCTCTCCCATGTCAGCAAAAGTAAGCAAATCACTAACCCCCTCCCTCCTTGTTTTTTTTATGTATTGTGTTTATTAATTTCATGTACACATAAAAGTAATATTACATTTTGATTTGTGAATATTTTATAAAAGACGAGCTTTTTTTATATTATAGGATCAAACATATATCATCAGATAAGGGTCAAACATAGCCTAATTTTATTTTTCAAAAATCAACCCCTGAAGGGCTTTTTTATATCATAAGATAGCAAACAAGCAGATGGGTCTCCTGATGGAAAGAGTCAACCATCGCCTATAGACACCAAAGGTGTTAATGGTGCGTTGCTATCTTGTGGCGAGGTATAATGCCACATGCATACGTTTACCGGCTACCTTACCCTCCAAACCGGAACACGACAGCAACAAGCACTGACGCTATTGCGGCAGGAATAGGTAAGGCGGTGGTACCAGACCCGGGCGAGACAATGCAGAACTCTACCACCTAGTAGCCACGATAGTAGTGACTCGCATAGCCAATCGGTCGCCTTTTACGACCTGCCTGACAGAACGGCAGTTTATTCTTCAAACCAGTCCGGATAAATACGGAGGAGTTGCAACTTTTTCTACCACTGAAAATATCAATAAAGTATGACAGTATTTTTTAATAGTATTTCTTCTCTTTCAGATTAATGAAGACCTATTTCCAATCGGAGAAAACGCCAAAAACCGTCTAATCATCCCCTACGACATCCCTCCTACCAAGTATACAAGTGATATGACTCCATGGGTGTCCGACTATTTGTATAAATAATGATAAATAAATGTTATTTTTTAAAATGTTTTGTTTAATTAGTAAATATATCGATAGATCCTACGTAAGTTGTCGTAACTTAAAAAATAATAAATAATAATAATAAATATTCACGGGACGAATTACACTTACTGATCTAACCCCAAAGTAAGCAAATTATTTGCTTGTGTTATGGGTGTTAGTCAACGATACTAATACATAAAAATACATATATAAATACTGGAATATATATACATATAATAAAATCGTAGGAAAGTCAAAACTGTACATTGAATATTTTTTAAAAGAATACTTGGGGCGTGATCTACAATCGATATCGAAGCCAAAAATATAGTTTTTAGAATTTTTGTCTGTTTGTCTGTATGTATGTCCGGGGTAAACTCAAAAAGTACTGCATGGATTTACTTCAAATTTTGCATGAATATTACTAACAGGTCAGGTCAACATATAGGCTACATATTGTTACGTACTCGGGTTCGTACTTGTAAGAAAACACCACTTATATTAAATCCGTGTATTTACACAACACAACACAACGTAATACTAAAATACACTTTACACCCCAGTCACTCGCTATACTATCACTGAACTTAGAACACTACACAATAAAACACTTCTCGCTTCGCACTGGTTACTTGACGTATCGCTCTCGATCGCTTGATAAAAACTGCCTTGTGTTTGTCAACACCTCTGTATTTATAGGCAGGGGAAAGTCCTAGCTGGATCCAGAAAAATCTAAATGTGTCGGGAAACAATGAATCACTTCTTATCGTAAACATGTTATGAGTCATAAATCCTAGTACACGCTACTTTCAACCTTATGCCATAGCCACAAAGTCCATTATGGCATAGCCCAGGTCAACTATTTGTTTGTCAACAGGAGTAGCTATCTCTTTCTTTTATTTCTAGATAGTTACCGCGCGCGCTCCAATTCTACACGCTTCTAGATTATTCGTAACACTACCCCCTCTTAGTTATGTTTGTCCCGAACATCATTACTTCCATTATAGATGGCTAATCGATCAACATGAACAAACTTCATGGTCCCTCTTGGTTGCTTCTGCACTCGGTAGGTTACGTCATTGATCCGTGTGATTACTTTGTATGGCCCATCTCAACGTCGCTGTAACTTAGGTGATTTTCCTTTTCGTCGAACCGGATTATGTAGCCAAACAAGAGATCCTTCCTGAAAACCTCGATGATTGGCGTTTCGGTCATATCTGGTCTTCATCCGCTGACTTGATTCCAATGCGTTTTCACTTATTAACGAGTGTATATCGCGTAACCTCTCACGAATGTCTTCAACATGTTCCAGTATACTTAATTGGGTCTCTGCATTCGGTGACGGGCCTCCAATCATTAAGTCTGCTGGTATACGTAACTGTCTGCCGAAGTTGGCATAGGCTGGCGTCACTTTTATGCTTTCGTGTTCCGCTGTTCGGTAAGCCAGTAAGAACAGAGGTATGTATTTATCCTAGTCCTTTTGGTGATCTTCTTGGCTAAGACCAGCTTGGCTAAGTGTCTTTCCAAAGTTTGGTTGAATCGTTCGACCATTCCATCAGATTGCGGGTGATAAGGTGTAGTTCTTGTTTTGTACACTCCTAATAATTTACACGTTTCCTGGAATACATTAGATTCAAAGTTTCTGCCTTGGTCTGAATGAATCTCCAGCGGAACGCCAAATCTGCATATCACCTCATTGACTAATTTCTCAGCAACCGTCGTGGCTTCCTGATTAGGGATTGCGAACACCTCCGGCCATTTCGTGAAGTAATCCATCACGACCATAAAATACTTGTTTCCGTTATCTGTCTTAGGAAATGGCCCAGCCACATCAATCGCAATCCTTTCCCAGGGGGCTCCCACGTTGTATAGTCTAAGGTTGCCTCGGCTTCTAACCTGCGGACCTTTCACTGCTGAGCATGTCGTACATTTTCGGCACCAATTCTCGACATCTTCTCGGCAATTCAACCAGTAAAAACGCTCTCGTACCTTTACCAATGTTCGTCGTACTCCAAGATGTCCCCTAGAAACCCCATCATGCAACTCACGTAGTACGTCCTTGATAAGTTTCCTTGGCACGACCAACTGTAGATGATGTTCTCTTCCTGATGGCTTTTCCCATTTGCGGTATAGTAAACCGTTTTGCAACACAAGACTTTCCCACTGTGCCCAATAACTTTTCGTAATAGCGCTGAATGGAGCCAGCTCCTGCCATTCGGGCTTTCCCGTGTCTTGTTTCATCCAATCTATTAGAGGCCGCAAATCTCTATCTTCATACTGGGGAAAGTCCTAGCTGGATCCAGAAAATCTAAATGTATCGGGAAACAATGAATCACTTCTTATCGTAAACATGTTATGAGTCATAAATCCTAGTACACGCTACTTTCAACCTTATGCCAAAGCCCACAAAGTCCATTATGGCATAGCCCAGGTCAACTATTTGTTTGTCTATAGGAGTAGCTATCTCTTTCCTTATTTCTAGATAGTTACCGCGCGCGCGCTCCAATTCTACACGCTTCTAGATTATTCGTAACAATATTATCACGCTATCACCTACAGGGGAGGTGCTGTGCGGAGTAAACGAAGTCCGCGCGGATGAAGTGGGCAACAGCTAGTATTTAATAAACACTCAAACCCGGAAATGCAAACATTGATGCTCATTACACAAATGCTTGTCCCCGTCGGGGATCGAACCCGAGCCCCGTCGATTGCGTAGTCAGGGTCGCTAACCACTCGACCAACGGGGCGGTCCCGATTGAAAAATGCGATTTTTGTTTTATTTATAAAAATACTCCACTTGTATAGACAATTCAATGACACGAAAATGTAATTTCTATAAGAAGTTCATTTTTTTTAATTTTTCTTCTTCGCGTTATAAAAAGATGTATAAAATGTATAAATGAGTAATTTTCATAAATAAACTAAAAATCGCATTTGTGAAGTTACGACAAATTACGTAGGACCCGTCGACGTAGCGTTTAAAGGAGTGTTCCGAAAAAAAATAGAAATTTTTTTTTTTCGTTTCCGTTACAATTTCCGCTGTGTTGGTTCCGGGCTCCCTTGAAGAATAGGCTAACTGCCGTTTTGCCAGGCAGGTCGTAAAAGGCGACCGATTGGCTATCGAGTCACTACCATCGTTGCTACTAGTTGGTAGAGTTCTGCATTGTCTCGCCCGGGTCTGGTACCACCGCCTTACCTATTCCTGCCGCAATAGCGTCAGTGCTCCGGTTTCGCTGTCGTGTTCCGGTTTGAAGGGTAAGGTAGCCGGTAAACTTATGCATGTGGCATTAGACCTCGCCACAAGATAACAACGCACCATTAACATCTTTGGTGTCTATAGGCGATGGTTGACTTTTCATCAGGAGACCCATCTGCTTGTTTGCTACCTTATGATATAAAAAAAAAACATTTTAGTCATTGATGAGATGGCGATTCCTTTTTTGTGGTTAATGCAATACTTATGTTTTATGAAAATCAGAAAAAATATATTTACACTAGCTGCAGCGAGCAGCCTGCTGCGTTATAAAAGTTTTTGGCGAATTCCGTGGGATCACCTAGTTTTCGGAAAAAGCATACTATGTGCTATTCTACGACATCATCTATCTGTGTGCCAAATTTCATTCAAATTCGTTCAGTAGTTTTTGCGTGATAACAAACACCCATCTATTCAAACATACAAACTTTCGCAATTATAATATTAATGAAGGTTGTAACGGAGGCATTGTTAACGGAGGCGGAGGCGGATGCGGAGGAGAAGAGGTTCGCCTCCGCGGATGCGGAGGTTTACGGAGGCAGAGGCGGATGAGGAGGAGAAGAGGTTCGCCTCCGCGGATGCGGAGGTTAACGGAGGTGGAGGCGGATGTGGAGGAGAAGAGGTTCGCCTCCGCGGATGCGGAGGTTAACGGAGGCGGAGGCGGATGTGGAGGAGAAGAGGTTCGCCTCCGCGGATGCGGAGGTTAACGGAGGCGGAGGCGGATGCGGAGGTAAAGAGGTTTGCCTCCACGGATGCGGAGGTTAACGGAGGCGGAGGCGGAGGTGAAATTTAAAGCAGAAAAAATAGAAAGTTATGGTTTATTTAAGTCAAAAATATTTACTATTTCTATCGGTGTATTCGAAAGCCCACTATCAGTGTAACTGGGCGGTTAGGTTAGGTTAGGTTAATAATTATTATTAAATAAATATTGAAATTTAAAGAAAATGGTGGATTATTTTTCAAATATGATTCGGTAGCGTTTTAGGTATGAATATGATGACTTCATGTTTTCAATTGCAGACCCATACGTCAAAAAAATAAAGATACAGAACCGTTAATGATGATTTTAAGACTAATCTTTGCAATTATTTTCTATCGACCCATTTTTGTTCAGTGATGTATCAGGTCCGGCCACGGTCTTTGACATAATATGATGAATTCTCTTCTGGAATTCCATCCTTACCATCTTGATGTCTGGAAATCCACAACTGTGCGTTTCTCACGACACTTTTTGCCTCGCACTACTTTGTTGTGGAACCAGTTACCGGCAGGGGTGTTTTGAAACGGATACGACTTGGGGGCCTTCAAGAAAAGAGCTTACTCATTCTTAAAAGGCCGGCAACGCAACTGCAAGACCTCTGGTATTGCGGATGTCCATGGGCGGCGGTGATCACTTACCATCAGGTGCACCTCCTGCTCGTTTGTCCCCTCTTTTATAAAAAAAAGAATATTAACATATATTTTTTGTGATGTGCTATAATAAATAGTTTTTCTAAAAAATCTGCTTAAATAACACCATTTTCAACAAATTAGGTCTTATCAGCCTCTTACGACCTCACTATAATGATGGGGGCCTACTTGCGTCTATCGTCACAAAGCCTCACGCAATTACAAGATACATGCAGATTTAACCCCTATTATCTGGTTAAGGCAATCTGTGTAATTTGTCAAGGGACATTTATTTATTTCACTCTCATTAATTTGATATGTTTCAGTCGTTTCATACGTTTCATTCATAACATTCACTTCGTACATTTCATTTCTTTTTTTTCATTTCGTTCATTACATTAATTTCATTCGTTTCATTCATTTCATACGTTTCATTCGTTTCATACATTTCAAGCATTTCATTCGTTTAATTTGTTTCATTCATTTAATTATTTCATACGTTTTATTCATTTCATCTTTTTCATTCATTTCATACGTTTCATTCATTTCATTCGGTTCATTCATTACATTGGTTTCGTTATTTTAATTCGTTTTACACACGAAATAAAGAAAACAAGCGGAATTGGCAAGTACAAACATTTGTATCAGGACCGCGATCGCCACACTCACACATAAAATAAGCATTATTGCATATAAACTACTAATGCAAACATTGTTTCATTGGTCGTTTTCATTTTAAACAGCAATAATCCGAAACACACAAACAGAACATTTAAAAATATACCAAACTGCGTTACAATTAATTTTATTTTGCTACAAAAAAAAAAGAGTATTTACGTCCTTTTGTAGTCTATTCAAAATAGACTCATCTATTTGTACAATAGTGAAACTTAAGATCGTAATAGTTTCGCTATTCTACAATAGATGGCAGCACGTAGTTTTCAGTTAATCATATTTGAGTAGAGAACTTTCTAGAACGATAACGTAATAACTGTCATTACGTATATCTTTCTAGAAAAATTAGGTCAACCTAAAATGAACTTTATATGTAAGGTGTACGGCTGATTTTAGTTTAACTTTCTATTATATCATTAGAGATTATATTAAATTAGGAATTTAATTAAAATAAAATGAAAATTGTACTTTCGAATGATATGAAATATCACCATTTTTAATCATCTGTATTCTACTATCATTTCTGCATTCAAGGATGGCACAATACGGCATAATTCAGTGTATACTAGATTTTCGCACGACGATTATCTCCTAATGATATGGTAAGTATCACTAAGGCAATTTAGAGTAAAAGCGCATAATAGTGGCGCACGCGGCACGCCCACTCTTCACTTCCCCTTGTTTTCTTTATTTCGTGGTTTTACACGTTTCCTTCATTTCATAAATTTATTAATTTCATTCAATTCATTCATTTAACTCATTTATTATATTAACAAGTCACTACCATCGTGACTACTAGGTGGTAGAGTTCTGTATCGGCTCGACCGGGTCTGGTACCACCGCCTTACCTATTTCTGCCGCAATAGCGTCTGTGCTTGTCACTGTCGTGTTCTGGTTTGGAGGGTAAGATAGCCGGTAAACTTATGCATGTGGCATTAGACCTCGCCACAAGATAGCAACGAACCATTAACATCTTTGGTGTCTATAGGCGATGGTTGACTCTTTCCATCAGGAGACCCATCTGCTTGTTTGCTATCTTATCTATATACATATAATAAAATCGTAGGAAAGTCAAAACTGTACCGCGTTGAATATTTTTTTAAAGAATATTTGGGGCGTGATCTACAATCGATATCGAAGCCAAAAATATAGTTTTTAGATTTTTTGTCTGTTTGTCTGTATGTATGTCGGGGGTAAACTCAAAAAGTACTGCATGGGTTTATTTCAAATTTTGCATGAATATTACTAACAGGTCGGGTCAACATATGGGCTACATATTATCACGCTATCACCTACAGGGGAGGAGCAGTGCGGAGTAAACCAAGTCCGCGCGGACGAAGTCGCTGGCAACAGCTAGTCTATACATATAATAAAATCGTAGGAAAGTCAAAACTGTACATTGAATATTTTTTTAAAAGAATACTTGGGGCGTGATCTACAATCGATATCGAAGCCAAAAATATAGTTTTTAGAATTTTTGTCTGTTTGTCTGTTTGTCTGTTTATCTGTTTGTCTGTTTGTCTGTATGTATGTCCGTTGTAAACTCAAAAAGTACTGCGTGGATTTACTTCAAATTTTGCATGAATATTACTAACAGGTCGGGTCAACATACAGGCTACATTTTATCACGCTATCATATACGGGGGAGGAGTTGTGCGGCGTAAACGAAGTCCGCGCGGACGAAGTTGCGGGCAACAGCTAGTATATAATAAAATCGTAGGAAAGTCAAAACTGTACATTGAATTTTTTTTTTTAAAATACTCATTCACGGGTATGTCGAACCGTACGCAGAATGATTTGATCTCGAGTGTTGCATCTGTGATGATCGATCGCATTAAATCCGAAATTAAACAGTCCGATTTTGTCGTCATCATGGTAGATGAGACTCCTGATGTTAGCGGCCGTGAACAATTAGTATTAGTTTTGAGATATTTTCATGATTCTGAAATAGTAGATCGATTTATCAAATATGTTGATGTGAGCGCGGATCGGACCGCTGTAACCTTGAGTTCTATAATTTTGAAAATTTTAGAAGAGTTCGATTGTTTATCCAAATTAGTCGCACAAACTTACGACGGGGCAGCAGTTTTGTCCTCACAAATTAATGGCTTTGGTGAGACAAAAATGTCCACAAGCTATGTACGTTTGGTGTTCAGCACATATATTAAATTTACTTTTATCGAAATCGTTTGAACGAGTTGCTGAAACAAAACGCTTTTTTAGTATTATAAAATCAATCGCGGCTTTTTTTCACACCAGTACAAAGCGAATGGCCCATTACAACAACTTTGCCGATATAATATGAAATAATAATATGAAAAAGCTGCCTCGTGTCGCGGAAACAAGGTGGACATATCACTCACGCACGGTTAATGTAATTAATAATGCGTCCACCACCTCCTTGTTGAATTGTTCGAAAATATGTACAAAAATACACAAGACTGGGATGGTGAAACACTGACACAAGTCAGTTCATTTTTATTTATTATGAAAGAATTTGAGTTTAATTTTCTTTTAAAATCTTTCGCAGATATTTTTACAGAAACTGATATTCTGTACGATGTTTTGCAAAAAAAAAAACTAGCGACATCGCGTATTGCGTAACAAAGATAAAAGAGTTAGAGTCATTTTTGGAACATTTCAGAGAGAAGTTCGAGATCTATTATTATGCCGCCGTTCACATTACCGGACCACCTAAGAGAAAGCGCAATGTCGATGATGCAAAAATACATTACCGGCGAATTTTTGTTGAAATAATTGAAAATGTAGTCAGTGAAATAAGAAATCAAATATAGTGAACATTTCCCTGAAAATGAAATCAGAGAGTTCACCAATAATTATCAGGCAAATTTTAATTTTGATAAATTAAAAAATGAATTGCGCTGTATTTATAGATCACCTCAATTTGCAAATAGTTGTGTATTTAGTATTATTCAAAATTTGTATAAGGACAATTTAAATAAACTTTTTTCTGAAGTGTTAGGTACTATTAGCGAAATTCATTGCGACTATCCCAGGAAGCAGCGCATCGGCAGAGCGTTCATTTTCGTGTTTAAAACGTATCCACACATATTTGAGAAACACTCAAAATCAACAACGACTCACAGAGCTTTCCACGATTTCTATAGAAAAGGCATTATTGATAGAATTAAAACGCAATCCAACTTTCTATGACGATATCCTAAAATGATATTTAAAAAAGGATAGGCGCATAGATTTAATCTATAAATGAATGACCAGTTTGTTTGTTTTTTACCAACCCGTAGTTTTATTATTTGGCCGCCCCGTTGGTAGAGTGGTTAGCAACCCTGACTACGCAATCAACGGGGCTCGGGTTCGATCCCCGGCGGGGACAAGCATTTGTGTGATGATCATAAATGTTTGTATTTCCGGGTTTGGGTGTTTATTACGTATGTAAACGTATTTATGTATGTATTTCTATCGTTGACTAACACCCATAACACAAGCAAATAAATTGCTTACATTGGGGTTAGATCAATAAGTGTAATTTGTCCCGTGATTATTTATTTATTTATTTATTATTATTATTAAGTGTATTTATATATTTTGCGAATCACATGAAAATCGGCCTTTTAAAGGCCACATCGGATATCTTGCAAGGGACGTATATTGTAACCATCACTCACTTGCTTAAGATATTTGAAGTGGCCGAAATATTTACATCGGGAAATACTACCTATTTTAAATAACAAGAACCTTGAACATGGAAACATACCTAGAATACAGCTGACTAGGTAAGTAGTTACCTGTTATAATATTTTAGTTAGCGACGACCGACCGCTGTTTTTTCTGCGTTACCGTAGAAGATGCAGATAAATAGTAGTACATCTAACACATGTTCTGTTGGCATGATTTCCGGCTTAGAGATCCGTCGCGTGGCTGAGGCAACGCTAAAAATCTATATAATTTATATAAGAGTACTTCGCCGCATACCCAGTCTCATAATCCTGTGCACGCCACTGATATCTTGTGGCGAAGTCTAATGCCACATGCATAAGTTTACCGGCTACCTTACCCTCCAAACCGAAACACGACAGTGACACGCACTGACGCTATTGCGGCAGGAATAGGTAAGGCGGTGGTACCAGACCCGGGCGAGACAATGCAGAACTCTACCACCTAGTAGCCACGATGTTAGTTACTCGCATAGCCAATCGGTCGCCTTTTACGACCTGCCTAGCAGAACGGCAGTTGGTCTATTCTTCAAAGGAGCCCGGAACCAACACGGCAGAAATAGTGGAGGAAATTTGTATGAAAAACTATTTCGACGACATGTTAACCTACTCGCGGGCGAAGCGGTGCAGGGCAGCTAGTGATGATATGTAATAACACAGCTAATTTTGCTACTCACGTTTGATTATTTTTATATTTAAACTAGCTGACCCGTCCAACTTCGCCTGCGAGTAGATTCAACATGTCGTCGAAATAGTTTTTAATACAAATATACTCTATTTCGGGCCTTCAGACGTTAATTTTTGAAAAAAATGTAGCGTATGTTTGACCCCGGATCTTCAACTATTACCATGCAAAATTAGTCCTTCGGTGTAGCCGTGCGTAACAGACAGACAGACAGACTTTCGCATTTATAATATTAATATGTTAAAAGTATGTTAAATATGAAAATTTTAAGTCCATTTCAATCTGGCTTTCGACCAGGCCACGTTACTACTACTGCACTCCTAAAAGTGGTTGATGATATCCGGACGGCCATGGAAGAATCTAATCTACTTATATGTATTAGTCCTAATTGATTTTTCAAATGCATTTAATACCATTGATCATGATATTCTTCTTGCAGCTCTTGATCACCTTGGTTTTTCCCCGTCTGCACGAGATTGGTTTTCCTCTTACCTTCGGGATAGATATCAGGCCGTTCGCGTAAAAGGTGATCTTTCTGATTGGCGTTTGCAGGAGGCTGGTGTTCCACAAAGTGGTATTCTTTCCCCACTGTTATTTTCATTTTTCATTAATTTCATAATACCTTTTCTTAAGTTGCTCTTACCATTTATACGCTGACGACTTACAATTATATACGCAAACTGATGTTGAGAATCTAGAAAGTTCTGTCGGCAGTCTCAACATAAACCTAAATAATGTGCTAGATTAGTCCACTAAGTTTAGTGTGACTCTTAATCCATCTAAGTGCCAAGCTATCGTGTTCGGTAGTTCAAGGCTACAGTTGCTTGGGAAAATATTTCCCCCATCACTTTTAATAACAGTAATACCCTTCCAGCCATCTGTTAAAAATCTTGGTCTTACTTTAGACACATCTCTTTTTTGGTCTCTACACATAACTGAAATTTGTCGAAAAGTTAATGCTATCTTACACACTCTCTATAGACGCAAAAATTTTCTTCCTGTGAATACAAAACACCTATTAATACAAGCTCTTGTGCTTCCTATTATAGATTATGCTGATGTATGCTATTCAGACCTCACTCAGTATCTACTTAATAGATTAGAGATTGTCTTTAATAACTGCATACGTTTTATTTTTAGTTTACGCAAATTTGATCATATTTCATTATTTCGTTCAAAAACGAAATGGCTACCCTTAGCTAAACGCAGAGAAGTTAGAATGCTGCGCATGTTATATTCAATTGTTAATGACCCAAATATTCCTACTTACCTTAATTAATCTAAATTCTGTTTTCAGTGTACTCATGATCGTTCCCTCCATTCTGATAATTTGATAAATGACCTTTCTCTTCACATCCCTTTCTCTCGAACGGATTTTCTTTACAAATCTTTCTTTATTCAAGGCGTTAAGCTCTGGAATTCTCTTCCAGTTGACATTAGGAGGTCCTCTTCTAAGTGGTCCTTAAAGCGTGCGTTGACGCCCTATTATCTTAGCACTTAGCTTTCCGCGTTATTTATCAGCAAAGTATCTAAGGGAATTGCACTTATCTACAGACAGACATTACTAAATACTTTTGTTATACTTACTTGCCTAGTTAAATATTTTGTTTATTATATGTACTATGATAGTCTATTATGTGTTTATGTAAATATATTACATGTATCTATTTATATTTTCTATTTCCTAGCAATTATTATATGTTTGTTCCGTTTTGCCCATCATACTGTTTCCTATTTCCATTTACAATATTTATTTGCACCCCCTATTGAAATTTTTCTGCTCCACTTGCTGTTGACTTGTTGTTTGACTTTTGTTGGTTGACTGTTGCTTGTGTTGACTGACAGAGAATGCCTTCTAGGAACCTTTTCCGACTATTTTCACGATGACGTCAGTATGTCTGTATGTATGTATGTGTGTATGTAAACATCTGATAACTTTTGACCGGCTTAACCGATCGAAACGCGGTTGGTGTTATTCGATTTGATTCCGCTCAACTTAGACTTCCTAAAAATTTGAATCAATTCGACTCAGTAGATTTTGAGAAATTTGAAAAAACCTCAAAAAAAATGTTTAGTGAAAGTGTTTTTTTAATAAGTATAAATTCCAGATGATGATTTAATAGAACTTTCACTGTAAGATAGAGGAGATTATAAGGCAGGAGATAAACTACTTTGATTGGATGTTTTTTATATCACAAGATAGCAAACAAGCAGATGAGTCTCCAGATGGAAAGAGTCAACGATCGCCTATAGACACCAAAAGTGTTAATGGTGCTTTGCTATCTCGTGGCGAGGTCTAATGTCACATGCATAAGTTTACCTGCTACCTTACTTTCCAAACCGGAACACGACAGTAACAAGCACTGACGCTATTGCGGCAAAAATAGGTAAGGCGGTGGTACCAGGCCCGGTCGAGACAATGCAGAACTCTACCACCTAGTAGCCACGATGTTAGTGACTCGTATAGCCAATCGGTCGCCTTTTACAACCTGCCTGACAGAACGGCAGTTGGCCTATTCTTCAAAGGAGCGCGGAACCAAAACGGAGATAAAAACGTGTTACGAGAGGAAGTAATAATATTAAATTCACGCGGCCGAAATCGCGAGTGATAGCCAATCAATAATTAACATACTTAGATCTTTAGTCATATCAATCAATAAATCACATTTGTTCACAACGGCCCTGTGCTAAATACCCCAGTTCACTGGTAGCAGGTTCGGTTCCGGTCCATCTACTCCATCGTCTATATATAGGAGCTGTACTACGAAATATTGAAACACTGAATTTACATTAGTGAAAGTAATACAATATGAGGGTGAGTGAAATATTAATATTTTTTTAAATATCGAAGACTAGCTGTTACCCGCGACTTCGCGCATTTTTACTTTAGAACTTATTTAACCTTTCTTTATAAGTTAATTTCCTTATTTTACCCCCTTAGGGATCGAATTTTGAAAAACGTTTAAATACGTAATTCATTATTTTTTGTACTCAATTCATACGAAATTTCATGCAATTATGTCCAAGGAATAAAAAGTTTCATACAAACTTTTATCTCCTATTTCACTCCTTTGGGGTTGAATTTTGAAAAATCTTTCCTTAGTGGATGCCTACATCATGAGAGAAATACGTGTGCGAAATTTCAAGTTTCTAGCCTTAAGGGTTTGGCCTGTGCGTTGATACTCCAGTCAGACACTTTTGCCTTTTATATATATACTAGCTGTTGCTCGCGACTTCGTCCGCGCGGACTTCGTTTACTTTGCACAGCTCCTCTCCCGTAGGTAATAGCGTGATAATATGTAGCCTATATGTTGACCCGACCTGTTAGTAATATTCATGCAAAATTTGAAGTAAATCTATGCAGTACTTTTTGAGTTTACCCCAGACATACATACAGACAAACAGACAAAAATTCTAAAAACTATATTTTTGGCTTCGATGTCGATTGTAGATCACGCCCCAAGTATTATTTAAAAAAATAGTCACTGTACAGTTTTGACTTTCCTACGATTTTATTATATGTATAGATAAGATAACAAGGATATCTTTCTTTTGATGGAAAGAGGAAACCATAGTCTATAGCAGCGGTTCCCAACTTTTTCGTTGTTAGTTTTATTACTTTTAAAAAATAAACTGCAATAAATAAACTTTTTTATATTATAAGACTAGCTGTGCCTGCGACTTCATCCGTGTGGAAAAAATTCTTAGAAAATAAAAGTAACCGAAATTACTCATGGTTGTATCAGCTATCTGCGAGTGAAAGGCTGTTTCAGAGATTTTATATCATAAGATAGCAAACAAGCAGATGGGTCTCCTAATGGAAAGAATCAACCATCGCCTATAGACACCAAAGATGTTAATGGTGCGTTGCTATCTTGTGGCGAGGTCTAATGTCACATGCATAAGTCTACTGGCTATTTTACCCTCCAAACCCGATAATGTTAGCACATAAGCTACATTTTATTTGGGAATCTTAGTTGTATACGCTTTTGTATATGTTTTTTTAAAATAAATATTGTTTTATAATCCTTTGTGTACCAAAGAATAAATAAACAAATGATTGAGTACTGAGGTAACAAGTAACATACATAAAGACATACAACCGAATTAAATACTATTAGACACTTTTGATTCGAGTACTGCTATAGGTGGTAGAGATCTACATTGTCTCGCCAGGGTCTGGTACCGCCGCCTTACTTATTCCTGCTGCAAAAGCATGGTAATATTATCTATACAGCAAGGATTTAAAACGTTATGATTTCGATATATTTGCGTCGTTGTGATTGGTTATGGTATATGATATTATGACGTTGTCTTCTAGCGCTAGTTGACGAACCAATCACGAAACAGCATGAAACGCAGGGAACCAATCACGAAACAGCAAAAATATCGAAATTATAACGTTATAAATCCTTGCTATACAGTATTCCAACTTCATACAAACGGATGAAGCGCGAGCTTGAAGCACCTCGATCTTGGCTTGCGCTCGGCATGCAGACAGTCGCGACTGTGCCGCAGTAAAAAACGGACGGTGTCTTGTTTTTTAACAATTACTGCGCGATTTTTTTACTAAAAATAAGTACAAGTACATATTTAATATGACGAGTGTAATTAAATCTACCAATAAAAAAAAGACGCATGTTAATTAAACATTTCCTATTCGGTTCACAAAGTATTTTATTTGTTTATATAAAAGTATATTTACAATCACAAAACTAAATGGAAGTAGGCAAATGTACGTAGATTGCTTCCCTAGTTAAAAAATATACCATTGTTAAGAAAATTTCTACCAATGGAGCTAACAACATTTGTTTATCTAGTAGATTTTTGCATACCTTGTTTTGTATAAAATATTAGTTAAAACACGTACGTTAAGAATATATTTACAAAAGTGTCATAGCCCTGAAGATGCCGTAAAAGGCGAAACCGGTTGGTGATATTAATTAAATTTAAAGTAATTTGTGAAACAGTACAAGTGTATTAACAAAACTACAAATGTACGTAGGCCACACTATAAGTTTTGCGTAACTTAAAAAAACAACATGTTGTAACCAAAGCATTATGTTTATTGCTTTTCAAAATAATCACCTTTACATTTTTAATTTTTTTTCATGCGATCGAACCATTTTTTAAACAGGAGGACCACATATCTGTTTTCTACGTGCTGATTGAACGCTATCACTGCCTCTTTGGAGTTGGTAAAAATAAAACCTCTCATCAAATCTTTGATTTTGGGGAAAATACAGAAATCACAGGATGCTATTTTGGAAGCTAAAAATGACTTTGTTTTGTTGGCCGTGTGTGAAGAAGCGTTATCATGGTGTAGGAGAATGCGGCTTTTAAGTCGTCTTTCGCGAATTTTTTCTAACACCCTGGGTAAACAAATGGTAGAATACCACTCGGTATTAATACTCTTCAAGTGGAATTGTACAGATGGGACCCGTGACTGAGAAAAAAACGCGATCATTTTTTTACCAACGTTTCTCGCCTGTTTGTTCGCCTGTTCTCATTTTCAAACACCCATTCACAAAATTGTTGTTTTTTTTCGGGTTCAAACCAATAAATCCACTTTTCGTCTCCTGTGACAATATCATAAACAGCATTAATGTCCGTGGTCGTACTTCAGTAGCATCTGTGAGCACCATTCCACGCGAGTCCGCTTCTGCTCCGCTGTCAGTTCATGAGGGATCCAACGACAACAAATTTTCCGAACTTTCAATTCTTCGTGTAAAATTTTCTGAATTTGGCTCATACCAATTCCCAATAGTCCTCGAATTGTCTCATAGGTAATCCGGGGGTTTTCTTCAATTAACCGCTTAACAATAGCCACATTATTTTAGCTTCACGAAATTCGTCACGTAAAAATTTGGCCGCTCTCAAATTCAGCAAACCATTGCCTCACGGTGCTCAAACAAGGTGCTTCTCTCCCAAAAGCATTTTTAAGACGTGTGGCACTGTCTTGCGGAGAAAGACAACTTTTAAAATCATAAAAAATCATCGCTCTAAAAACTTTTCGACTTAATTCCATTTTTGTGGCGTACGTAGAAGTTTGATGTGTGATAAAAAACAATTGACAAAGCATTTCCCGCAAATTGTTTTTTTTTATTACTAAGATGGTTGCAAGTTTTTAAAAATATAAGATTCGAAATTCAAACCGCTCCGATTAGCTAGAAGTGCAAAACTTTTAGTGTGCCCCATGTAATTAAAATTAGCTTAGCTTAATTAAAATATAAGGTGGGCAGCCCTATTGCATGTTTACGTACCGCGCGGCATTAGGCATTTATTTCAAAGATACGGCCGAGTTACAATACTGTATAGATAATTTTACCGTGGCAATAACGTCAGTGCTTGACACTGTCGTGTTCCGATTTGGAGGGTAAGGTAGCCGGTATGACAAAAAAAGCGAGATATATTTTCTTAATACACAATTGACTAAGCATTTGTACTTTAATTTCTCAACTTTATTTTTAGTAGGTACATTACTCAACTGTACTTTTTAAACACTTCAGGATGAAATATACTTAATGAATCCATCCTGAAGATGCTTAAAATTACAGTAGGTACATATGCTTAGTCAGTTGTGTACTAATAATGAAATTTCACCAAGTGCTGACGATGGAAAGTAAAGAATATATTTTTTTCTTATTTACGGGAATTCAGTTTATCTTAAACGAGCAGTAGGGCTACTCTTGAAAACCGATTTCAATTTCAAATGAATATTTAATGAATTTTGAAGTATTTCGTACTCTGGACAACTATATTCAATTATTGGATTCGGCGACATTGCCACACGGATTTCTAATTTTTTGGAACTATTCAATATTGTTTTTATTCGTTATTTTGTTTAAAACGGTACTTAAAATTTCCACTTATAACACTAGCTTGACGTGTAACGATTACATTTATTTCCAATAATTAGGTCGTTACTATACTGTATCAATGTAGGCAATATTGGTTTCAAGAGTACCGTTTTTGACGATATTCGAAACTTATTGTTGTTATCAATATTGGTTTAAGATTTATATTGTTTTCAAGAGTAGGCCTGCTGATATCTTGACAACTAAATTGAGTTGAAGGTGGAACACGTCAGTGACAAGCACTGAACTTATATAATTTTGATTTCAGTTAATATGTCTTTGGTGTGCCATCCTTGCGGGGATGGTCGGAGCTAATGAAGAGTATTACGCACCACAAACATTCGGACGGGTAATATTTATATATTAACTACTTATCTGACCCGGCTACGTATTGCTGTGGCTGTTGTAATAGTTTTTTATGGCAAAAGATAGCAAATAAGCAGATGGGTCTCCTGATGGAAAGAGTCAACCATCGCCTATAGACACCAAAGATGTTATTGGCGCGTTGCTATCTTGTGGCGAGGTGTAATGCCAAATGCATAAGTTTACCGGCTACCTTACCCTTACCAGAACGCGACAGTGACAAGCGCTGACGCTATTGCTGCGGCAGGAATAAGTAAGGCGGTGGTACCAGACTCGGGCGAGACAATGAAGAACTCTACCACCTAGTAGCCACGATGGTAGTGACTCGTATAGCCAATCGGTCGCCTTTTACGACCTGCCTGGGAGCCTGGGAGCCCGGGACCAACACGGAGGAAAAGTAAAATTTTGTAGTAAAAATATATCATCTATACATATAATAAAATCGTAGGAAAGTCAAAACTGTACATTGTATATTTTTTTAAAAGAATACTTGGAACGTGATCTACAATCGATACCGAAGCCAAAAATATAGTTTTTAGAATTTTTGTCTGTTTATCTGTTTGTCTGTATGTATGTCCGGGGTAAACTCAAAAAGTACTGCATGGATTTACTTCAAATTTTGCATGAATATTACTAATAGGTCGGGTCAACATATAGGCTACATATTATCACGCTATCACCTACGGGGGAGAAGCTGTGCGGAGTAAACGAAGTCCGCGCGGACGAAGTCGTGGGCAACAGCTAGTTATAAATAATAGCATATTAGCTACAGCATGCAGCCCGCGGCATTATAAAAGATTCCGCAGGATCACCTATTTTTTTCCGGGATAAAAAGTAGCCTATGTGCTATTCCAGGTCACCATCTACCTGTGTGCCAAATTTCATTTATATTCGTTCAGTAGTTTTTGCATGATTGAGTAACAAACATCCATCTTTCGAATTTATAATACTAGTTGCAGCGTGCAGCCCGCTGCGTTATAAGTTTTTGGCGAATCCCGCGGGATCACCTAATCCCGCGGGATCACCTAATCCCGCGGGATCACCCATTTTTCCAGGATAAAATGTAGCCTATGTGCTATTCCAGGTCATTATCTAACTGTGTGATAAATTTCATCCAAATCAGTCTAGTAGTTTTTGCGTCATTGAGTAATGTTGGAGCCGCACTTGCGTCTATAGTCATAAAGCTTCGTGCAATGACACGATAAATGCAGATGTGACGTCTAATTTATCGTGTCCTTGCACGAAGCTTTGTAACAAGAGACGCAAGTGTAGCCCCCAGCATAACAAGTATCCATCCATCCATTCATCCAAACATCCAAACTTTCGCATTTATAATGTTACCTAATCTATACATATAATAAAATCGTAGGAAAGTCAAAACTGTACATTGAATATTTTTTTAAAAGAATACTTGGACCGTGATCTACAATCGATATCGAAGCCAAAAATATAGTTTTTAGAATTTTTGCCTGTTTGTCTGTATGTATGTCTGGGATAAACTCAAAAAGTACTGCATCGATTTATACGGAATAAACGAAGTCCGCACGGACTAGGTCGCGATATATCAAGTAGCACAAAGTTTTGAGTTTTTCTTTTTTTTTCTTTTTCTCAACAAGAAATGCTCCTTTAAAGTATAAGGTTTTTTGTATGTTCGTGTTTATAATTCACAAAATGTACTGAATTTCAAGTAACAACCAGAGCGAAACTTCGATAATTAGTTTAATTAGTCGTGAAGTAACAACTGTAATTATATACTGTGTGTTAGCTCAGTCGAATAACATTGCAATCGGAAGTTTATCTACAGATATTATCTGTACTAATATTATAGTAGCGGAGCCATTGATTTAAAAAATCCAAGATACACAATCAGTGTGTCAAAAACGTCCTCCAAGAATAAGCGCACAATTTTTCAAATAGAATCGCGTCAGTCGCGACACTGTCAATTTTATTTCTTTTCGTACATTGCTTTGTAAAAATAACTATAGGTAAGTCTTGCAATTAAGGTTGGATATGCTTGTTTATTGGTTACATATGTTTTTGCCATATCTATAATTACTTAAATGAAATTAGGGACACTTTTGAGTGTCAGTTTTGTTCGGGACTGTGCATCTAGGTTTTTTATATCAATGAGCGGAGCCCAAGAGGGGATTTTGGGATTTACAATTAATTAAATTAGGCGCGGCGGCGGGCGCGGCATTTGTGTGATTTTGCAGTGTTTATTTAAGTTGGTCGCTGGTTATGTGTTCTTTGAATAAGTGGACTGTACTGTATATATAAGAGAGTACGTTAGTTCACAAGACAAATCGGGGATAATAGAATTCTACCAATCATGACTGACACCGCCACACTCGACAATAGACAGCTTCGTTTGGTCGCACGGCGCTCCGAAGATCTTGCTGGTTGTCTTACGAGTTGGCTACGCGATTTAGCACGGCAAATAATACGCGAGGAAGTCCCTGAAACATTCACGAATAGTTTTTAATGATTCGCACTCAATTCGCACGGCGATCGTAGGCAGAATGCCGTCAACCGTCTCGCATTGACGGATCATAGCTTATAGATGGAAGAATATTTTCAATTACCCACCAACAATCGTGATGAGAACCAAACAGCATTGCTCTTTCCCTATGCTTGAACAACCCCACGAAATAAAGAAATAAGTGTTGTTATTTCTCTATTCCATGGAATAACCCCGTAGAGTGCGATAGAGACAACTGCAGTTTGAACCGAAATTACCGATGAAAATGCCACAAAAACAACATTTTTTGTCCTTTGTTTCAATACTCAATACTCAATACTTTATTGCGTCATATGTTATACATTTATAGGTGTTAAGTATACATTCTAGGAACAACATATGTACCCTGATAGGGTGTAGCAATGCGGAGGCGGACTGATTCAATTTTCTGAATAAAATTTGTTTCTTATTAAAATTTATCATTCAAAAATTCGCTTTAGGTGTAGTAAAATTTATTTATTAGTAGGTTCTTAACATCGCGTAGAAATATTTTACAATTTTCTTCTGATTTAAGTTTTTCGTGTAATTTATTAAATATTTTTACAGCCATAACGTTTGGCCCCGAGCTGTGCATTTCTTACTCTACAAGCAAACCGATTTGATTACTTTTTAGGGTTTCAAAGTAAACTAGGAACCCTTATAGTTTCGTTATGTCCGCCCGTCCGTCCGTCTGCACAATTGCTCAGAGATCCTTAGTACTAGAAAGCTGTAATTTGGCATGAATACACATACATTTAGTCACGAAAAAATGTTATAACATAAAATCTTAACAAATATTGGAACGAAGTTCCTTACGGCAGGCTTGGAGGGGATAGGGGTTTTGCTGCGCGACCGAACTGAAAAAAATGTGATAGTAAAACCGTAAGAAAAATGCGTGGAATAAAAGCGTTAAATGAGACGTGCGCAGGCGCGACAGTCGCGTACACAAGCGAGTAGTGCCGTTTAGCCGAAGGAAGTTCGTTCCTACCTGGTGTCCCGCGACACCACATCATTTTTTTTTTAAAGTAGCTCTCCTACATGTGAAGTGGGGATGTTGAAATTATTTTTCACGTACATCTCATTTTGTGGAGTATCTTGAATAGATTTAAAAAAAATATTGAATGTTTGTAAAACAATTTTTCGATTAAAGAACTCGTTTGTTGAAATATTAAACCTTAAAGTGCTAATTTTTGTTAGAGGCAAGTGTATTATTGTGATTGGCGACTTCAGAGCCCAACATTGCGCGTGGCCCAACACGCACTTTACAAATTTCGACGATTCCCAAGAACAAAATCTTATGGAGAGATCTGACGAAATTGGTTTTATAATAAAATTCGCATTAAACACGCATAAAGTTACAGGACAATATATTTTTTATATTTATTGGTCTTTTATTTTTGGAAATACTCAAGTGAACATCATCTTATCTGCAATGTACTCCCACAAACAAACATATTGTAATTTGGTAATTTTGTAGATACGATTTTGTTCTTGGGACTTGCCGATTTATCTATATTAATCATTTCGTCAAGGGTTACGGTAGCCTCGATCGAAACCTTAACTAAAGCGTAAAAAAATATGATTTCGAGTCGACAACACATATGAACGGTAAGCTACATTATCACTGAGTAACACAGATTACTTTTTTACCCGATTGAATTTACTCAATCGGGTAAAAAAGTGGTCTGTGTTACTCACGGAAGTAATGTGTTGGTCACGCGAACGGAATCGCGGTAACTAGTTTAATATACTATTGTACTTGTTATGTGCAGAACGCGAATCGAGACTCCATGTTCCAGCCTTCCAGTGTACCATGGAACCTGAGGAAATCCGAAACTGTGAGTTTGAATAAACTGTTGAACAGAGTGATTCTTAGCTATGATTGAAATAAATGAATTAAATGAATAAATTGAATGAAATTAATAAATTTATGAAATGAAGGAAACGTGTGAAACGAATTGAAGTAATGAATGAACCAAATGATATGAATGAAACGTATGAAATAATCGAATGAATGAAATAAATTAAACGAATGAAATGTATGAAATTAATGAAACGTATGAAATTAATGAAATTAATGAAACGAATGAAACGTTCGAAGTGAATGTTACGGATGAAACGACTGAAACATATCAAACCAATGAAACGATTGAAATGTATGAAATACATGATTCATGAAATGAGTGAAATATATAAATGTCTCTTGACAAATTACACGAATTGACTTAACCAGATTATAGCCGGTCAAATCTGCATATATCGTGTAATTGCGTGAGGCTTTGTGACAATAGACGCAAGTGCGGCTCCATCATTATAGCGAGGACTTAATACCACATGCTTAAGTTTACCGACTACATCACTCCAAACCGGAACACGTCAGTGACAAGCACTGACGCTATTGCGGCAGGAATAGGCTAAGCGGTGGTACCAGTCCCGGGCGAGACAATGCAGAACTCTACCACCTAGTAGCCACGATGAAAGTGACTCGCATAGCCAAACACTCGCCTCTTAAGCCCCGTTTTCACTTTGATTAGTACGAGTGTGAGTGTTTAATGCAGGTGCTTAGTATTAAGCCAAAAATACGTGAAGATAGCCGTGGATCAGTGCGAGTGATTCGTAATCAGCGTAGTAAAAGTGAATAGATGCTGATTAGTGATAAGTATCACTCGCACTGATCAACGGCAGTCTTCACGTACTTCACGTTTTTAACCCCTACGCAAAAAGGGTGTTATAAGTTTGACAACTATATATGTGTGTAGGTTTGTTAGAAAGCGTGTGGGATGGCGCGCGATGGCGCGTGCGTAGAAAGCGCGTAGAACACCACCCGACTTATTGCTCAAATACGCAGTAGGTTTGCTAGGTTGGCTTTAAATTCCACACCTAGAAAAAGAGTGTTGGATCCTCGAATACCTGATTTTGTTACATGAATCGGAGTTGAATTAGAGTTAGAAACCAATCAGATTTATTACACTATGGTACAGTAGGTTTGTTAGGTTGCCCTTACGTCCGACATTGAACTATAAGTGACAGCAATAAAGGATGCCACTTCACAATACTTTACACAGTTATGTTAATTTTCCATAAGCAACCTGAATACTATTTACGTTTATTTAACGATATCCCTCCGTGTTGTTGCAGGCTCTCCTTGACGAATAGACCACCTACTGTTCTGTCAGGCAGTACGTAAAGCCCCGTTTTTACTTTGATTAGTACGAGTGTGAGTGTTTAATGCAGGTGCTTAGTATTAAGCCAAAAATACGTCAAGATAGCCGTGGATCAGTGCGAGTGATTCGTAATCAGCGTAGTAAAAGTGAATAGATGCTGATTACTTATCACTCGCACTGATCAACGGCAGTCTTCACGTATTTTTATGTTAATACTAAGCACCTGCATTAAATACTCACACTCGTACTAATCAAAGTGAAAACGGGGCTTTACGTACTGCCTGACAGAACAGTAGATGGTCTATTCGTCAAGGAGAGCCTGCACCAACACGGAGGGATATCGTTAAATAACCGTAAATAGTATTCAGGTTGCTTATGGAAAATTAACATAACTGTATAAAGTATTGTAAAGTGGCATCCCTTATTGCTGTCACTTATACTTCAATGTCGGACGTAAGGGCAACCTAACAAACCTACTGTACCATAGTGTAATAAATCTGATTGGTTTCTAACTCTAATTCAACTCCGATTCATGTAACAAAATCAGGTATTCGAGGATCCAACACTCTTTTTCTAGGTGTGGATCTTAAAGCCAACCTAGCAAACCTACTGCGTATTTGAGTAATAAGTCGGGTGGTGTTCTACGCGCTTTCTACGCACGCGCCATCCCACACGCTTTCTAACAAACCTACACACATATATAGTTGTCAAACTTATACCCCTTTTGCGTAGGGGTTAAAAACTTTAAAAAATATTATATTTATGTGACAAGTGCCTGAATTGTCACACAGAGTTCTAATTCTAAATTAACTACCCATTTATGTAACAGAGTCAGGTATTTAACGATCTCAGACTATTTTTCTAGTTGTGGGACCTGAAGGCAACCTAGCAAACCTACTGCTTATGTTTGTAAACAAGTTGTGTAGGCTTTTAGTTTTAAATTAACTACTCGTTTATAAAGAAAGTCAGTCGTGTAGTCAATCAAGTAAGGTCTTAATCGACGGAACCTCTTTTTTTCTTTTTTTAGGTGTGAAACTTGAATGCAACGTAGCAAACCCACTGCGTAAGTTTGTAACAAGTCGGGTAGGCTTTGAGTTTTAAATTAACTACTCGTTTATGAAGTTAGTCGGTCGTGTAGTTACTTAGGTAAGTCAGTCGACGGAACTTCTTTTTTTTAGGTGTGGGACATAAGGGAAACCTAAAGAACCCACTTTATATTTATGTAACAAGTGGAGTAGCGACTAGCTTGCTACTATTTACGGCATTATATCTGACAACGTCTATCGTCACTAGGTATTGTACTCTTCCTAAATAAAAAATATTCAATTTGTTACAGTCAGTGCCATACACAAAAGCTCTATTTGCGCCCACTAATGACGTCATACCACAAGGCACATCAACTCCGTGGCGATCGAACCCACCGCCTCCACCAGTTTATGACAATTACAACAGAGGTAAGTTTATATGACATTTTTTTTATGTTATTGAGATAGGTAAACTGGCAGAAGTGCCACCTGATGGTAAGTGGTCGACGTCGCCAATGAACAAAAATGGGATACCTGGGCTGGAACTTCAGGCCCAGGTATTCCATTCATGTGTTGCCTATCCTAAGACATAAGATGTTAATTCTCGGTGCCAGTAATTTCACTGCCTGTCTTGCTCTTCTCTCCGAAACACAGCAAAGCTGTTTCACGGGAGAAATAGGCAAGATGGTGGTAGTCATGCACCCGGGAGCGCATCCCTCCCACCGGTGAGGTGGGATGGGGTGGGACGGAGGTGGACCGGTGAGGTGGCCACCATATTTTATATTTCACAGAAATGGGTTTTCCCCGGAAAGTATTGGTCCAAAATCCTTCTCTAGAATGGGTCAGGCCAGTTCTTTTTTTTTTGAAAGGTTCCCGTAGTCCTCCGCAGTATAAAGTCTAATTGTAGTCTGTACCAAATTTCTAACTCCACTGCTCGCACACGTGTCTTAAAAAACCGGCCAAAAGCGAGTCGGACTCGCACACGGAGGGTTCCGTATCATCAAAGCAAAAAAATACGAAAAAAACATTTATTGTATGAGGACCCTTATTATTTTCATTTTTATTATTTTTAGTATTGTTGTTATAGCGGCAATGGAAATACATAATTTGTGAAAAGTTCAGCTTTCCAGCTATCACGGTTTATGAGATATAGCCTGGTGACAGACAGAAAAAAACGGACAGGCAGTTAGCGGAGGCTTAGTATTAGGTTCCGTTTTACCTTTAGATACGGAACCCTAAAAAGGGTACAAAATTTTCCCTTTACGTATTAATACATATAATTTATATCACGTGTTATATAGTGTATATAATTTGCTACATAAAGAACATATTGACGCTATTGCGGCAGGAATAGTTAAGGAATAACTAAATTAATAATACTTTGTTTAACAGATGAGGATGCTAGAGAGGATTGGAGAGTGCCATACGCGCTATCAAAGGAGCAAAAGGCCTCAATACTCCACCACAAGCAATCGTTGAGTTCAGGTATTATTATTATTACAGTGGACCCCCGGTAATCCGACACACGTTTTGTAAAGCGGTGTTTTTGTAAAGCGGTGTCGGATTGTAGAGTACTGACACAGATTCCCTGTAATCCGAATCTTTTGGAAACCACGTAATGCGACAAATTACATATAAAAGTGGTACTTTGATATGTAATTAATTGGATCTACTACAAAAAAAAAACAATTGTTAGTGTTGTTATTTTGGGATTGCGAAGATATTACATTATGACGTTCACATTCAAACTAAGATAATATGCATATAGTAAAATTCGTGAAGGCGCGAAATAGTTACAAAACTTTTCAAACACGAATAAAGAAGATATCTATATCTATATTAATATTATAAATACGAAAGTTTGGATGTTTGGAAGGATGATAAGAATTACGTAAATGCTAAAAATTGTTTTCTGTAGTTTTACTTTTCAATAAATAAATAAATCTATATTAATTAATATTAATATTCTCATAATAATTAATAATTAATCTATTAATTTATTAATTAATTAATTAATTAATAATATTATAAATGCGAAAGTTTGGATGATTGGATGGGTGTCTGGATGGATGTTTGTTACTCAATCACGCAAAAACTACTGAACGGATTTGAATGAAACTTGGCACACAGGTAGATGATGATCTGGAATAGCACATAGGCTATTTTTTATCCCGGAAAAATTAGATGATCTCGCGGGATTCACCAAAAACTTATAATGTAGTGGGCTGCACGCTACAGCTAGTGACTAAATAAGTCTACTTATTATAAGAATGTCACCGGCAGCGGCGCCGGACTAGACAGGGATCGGATTACCGGGGTTCCAATGTATTTTATTATCTATACATATACATATATGCATATACATATAATAAAATCGTAGGAAAGTCAAAACTGTACATTGAATATTTTTTAAAAAGAATAATACTTAGGGCGTGATCTACAATTGATATCGAAGCCAAAAATTAAGTTTTTAAAATTTTTGTCTGTTTGTCTGTATGTATGTCCGGGGTAAACTCAAAAAGTACTACATGGCCGTGTTGGTCCCGGCCTCCTTTGTAGAATAGGCCAACTGCCGTTCTGCCAGGCAGGTCGTAAAAGGCGACCGATTGGCTATCGAGTCACTACCATCGTGGCTACTAGGTGGTAGAGTTCTGCATTGTCTCGCCCGGGTCTGGTACCACCGCCTTACCTATTCCTGCCGCAATAGCGTCAGTGCTTGTCGCTGTCGTGTTCCGGTTTGGAAGGTAAGGTAGCCGGTAAACTTATGCATGTGGCATTAGATCTCGCCACAAGATAGCAATGCACCATTAACATCTTTGGTGTCTATAGGCGATGGTTGACTCTTTCCATCAGGAGACCCATCTGCTTGTTTGCTATCTTATGATATAAAAAAAAATGGATTTACTTCAAATTTTGCATGAATATTACTAACAGGTCGGGTCAATATACAGGCTACATATTATTACGCTATCACCTACGGGGAGGAGCTGTGCGGAGTAAACAAAGTCCGCGCGAATAATCGTCTCTGTGGTCTAGTGGTTCAGCATTGGCGTTGACCACATGAGGTCCCGGGTTCGATTCCCGGGTCGGGCACATAAAAAAACGTGTTTTTTCAGTTTTCTGAGAAACACAAAGTTGCCCGGGATTGGAAAGTGCCCGGTTGACGATAGGCTTGCCACCTATCACATTTGTGGGACCAAGTATCTTCGGCTAATCGTGGGTGCACTTGTTGTACCTCTGCCTACCCCTTCGGGGATATGGGCGTGAAGATACTTTTATGTTATTTATCTTATGATAAAAAAATATGTCATGTCGACAAGTCTCTAATTTCCATGCAGCATCCTTTAATTTTATACCTTTTCTTAATAGAGGGAGCTTTCCGCTTCGAATACGCATCAGACAATGGATTGGCTGCCGGTGAAGTGATAGAACCTGATGGTTCCAGAATAGGAGCCTATCAGTACAAGGACCCAAGCGGGCAAGTTGTCAAACTAAAGTACCGGGCGGGCAAGGAAGGTTTTCAGGTAAGATTGTAGACAGCGCCATCTAATTTAATTCGTTTGAAATATTAAACGTCATGGAGAATTCTTTCATTGGGTGTGTTCTTGACAACGGTATAAACTCCGAACTCTATCAAAGATTGATTAATGCTTAACTAAGATTCTCCGTGTTGGTCCCGGGCTCCTTTGAAGAATTTTGTCAACAGCCGTTCTGCCAGGCAGGTCGTAAAAGACGACCAATTGGCTATACGAGTCACTACCATCGTGGCTACTAGGTGGTAGAGTTCTGCATAGTCTCGCCCGGGTCTGGTACCACCGCTTACCTATTCCTGCCGCAATAGCGTCAGTGCTTATCACTGTCGTGTTCCGGTTTGGAGGGTAAGGTAGCCGGTAAACTTATACATGTGGCATTAGACCTCGCCACAAGATAGCAACGCACCATTAACATCTTTGGTGTCTATAGGCGATGGTTGACTCTTTCCATCAGGAGTCCCATCTGCTTGTTGGCTATCGTATGATATAAAAAAAGCCCTTCAGGGGTTGATTTTTGAAAAATAAAATTAGGCTATGTTTGACCCTTATCTGATGATATATGTTTGATTTTATAATATAAAAAAAGCTCGACTTTTGTAAAATATTCACAAATCAGAATATAATATTACTTTTATGTGTACATGAAATTAATAAACACAATACATAAAAAATGTGTGTGTGTACTTATGTACGCACGTAAGAAGTTAAATGACTACCACTAATGTACAAGGCCGTTATGTGTCTTGCAATAACTAAATAATCACGATAATTTCGCATTGCGAGTTACGTGATAACCCCGCGGGTCAGCTAGTATGAAATAAAAAAAAATAAACAAAATAAATAAAATAAACAAAATAACCTATTTGTACTCCGTTCCTTATCGTACATTGCTATTTTCTATTGTAAATGATGTGTGTTGTGTGCAATAAAGTATATTATTATTATTATTATTATTATTAATACAATTTCTAAATATTTCTAACTACCCTCTTATGAAAGGTCTTCTCAAACTTACCACAAACCGAGGCAATAGCAGAACCCCTGCCTCGTACTTTTCTGGGAACTGGGAACTGATTATCCACTTGCACAATTTCTCAGAAAGCCCGTAGGAAGGCAGCTTTGCGAGAAGCGCTTTGTGCCATACCCGATCAAAGGCCTTAGCTATGTCCAAACTTACAGCCAATGCCTCCCCCTTGGACTCAACTGCCTCCGCCCATCGATGTGTCTTTACTAGCAGATCACCAGCTGAGAGTCCGCGACGGAAACCGTACTGACGGTCACTAATCAGCTGATGCTCTTCTTAATACTTCAGGAGCTCACAGTTGATGATGGTTTCCATTATTTTGGAGAACAAGGAGGTTATGGCTATGGGCCGGTAATTGGACGGGCTAGAGCTATCTCCTTTTTTGGGAATGGGATGCACTAGAGCTGTCTTCCACGATTTTGGTACCACGCCGAGTGAGTAGGAGAGTCGAAACAGGCGCGTTAATACTGGCGCCAACTCCGGAGCGCATAATTTAAGCACAATAGAAGGGATTCCATCCGGCCCACTGGACTTGTGGACGTTCAAGGAAAAAAGTGCTTTACGCACAGAAGACTGCAGGAATCTTAGTTCCGGCATAGAACTATCGCATCGCGGGATGGTAGGTGGTGAATTTCCTTGGTCGTCCAGAGTCGAGTTGGCCGCAAAGAACGAGCCCAGAAGATCGGCCTTCTCCCTTGCGGTATGGGCTAGAGAGTCTTTCCCCTGAGGTAGCCAGCTACGCATTATTAACATTTTTGGAAACTATAGGCGATGGTCATCTCTTTCCATCAGGAGATCCATCTGCTTGGTTGCTATCTTATAAAAAATACACTTTTTATGTAAAATCTATCCTTTCGCTTATCGACAATCTGTAGGAGTGATTTCGCACAATCCAGCGAAATTATGTAAAAGGAAGCCGACGAAGCGCGCACTATTTAAAATGACCAACGAATGCGCGTAATTTGAATTCACCAATGACTGCGCGCGATTGTAGAGATGGCCATCAGACTGTACCAACTACCACTTAGATATTTGATATTATACATGCGACGATTCTAAGTGTGCAGCACAGACATGTTTTTATTGTAAATATTAATGTAAATAGATAGTAAGGCAGGATAGAATGTATATTTCGTTTAGTTCGTAAGTTTTTTGTAATAAATAATGTTCGTTTTCGCCTTTTATTCGCCCTAAGACCTACATACAGCTTTGTTGTATAGAAATAATAAGGCTTTATGTAGCTATGATCTTTGCCTATTAGGCATATTACGAATAAAGCGAGTTCCACGCAGTCGACGACATTACGAGTCGACTCTTGCGAGATAGTATTTATATGCGGGAACTCGCAATTACGAAAATCCGAAAAGTGCAAAATTCTTTGTTAAAACAAATGTTTTATGATTGTAAATAGTATGTATAATGTAAGTATAAGCCTTAGGCATATGTTTAGACACTTTTCGGTACTATAAAGATAGTTAACAGGATAGTACGACCTGAAAAGGCGTACAACTCTGTAATTGTAAGAGTTTCCGAGGTCCTGTAAGAACGTACAATGTATATAACACTCTTGTTTGTTATTGTATAAGTTTATTTGTGTTAGATCCTTGTATATAAATAAGAAATAACACATTGTAATTAGTTTTCGGTAGGTCTTAGGGCATTACGTACTTTGTTTTGCATATATTTGTAAAAAGGTAGTACCGTTGCACTCGCTAGAGGGCCACACTAGTTAATTAGAGGTAGGAGGAACTACCTAAGATAAAATTATTAAGATTAGATTGCGAAAAGTGGGATTTAACAAATCCCAGACATTGTGGCGCCACACCCGGCGCCGTTTGTCTTTGTAGATTTCCGCCGACCGTCTGGCCGCGCGCTATAAATATCGAAGAGCGCGGCCATACAATCAGTTCCGTTCCAGTTCCGATAAAGTTGCAGTTTCGTTACGACTCAATAAGTTTCCCAGACAAGTTCCTGGGCTTCAGTATATATCTATAGGGTACCGGCTTTAGAGTAGGGCAGTGTTAGGGCAAGTAGTGGCTCTCCATAGAATAGTTAATATTTGCAACGGTGCTAGCTTTATTGCTTTATTTCGTTACAATAAAGCGCCTTTGCAACGAATCGTTGTGGTCTCGATTATTTCTCCGGCACAACCGGCTCACGACCAAAAGCACTGCGGCTGGTGGGGCGTCGAAGAAGAACCAGATATACAGTCCGCTGGCTCCCCCGGCTGTAGTGCACACTAAGGTTTGCTTTTTTTATTGTAATGGATATAAATTTATTCGTTTTCAGATCCTAGAAGGAAGTCATTTACCAAAGAGTCCAGAACCAGTTCCTCCTGCAGCACAAGGTAGGTTTTTTTTCTTCTAATTTTGTGCAGGTTCACTGACAAAAGGCTGTACATATTAAAGGACATTATATTTAAAGGTCTTTTTTATATCATAAGATAGCAAACAAGCAGATGGGTCTCCTGATGGAAAGAGTCAACCATCGCCTATAGACATCAAAGATGTTAATGGTGCGTTGCTATCTTGTGGCGAGGTCTAATGCCAAATGCATAAGTTTACCGGCTACCTTACCCTCCAAACCGGAACACGACAGCGACAAGCACTGACGTTATTGCGGCAGGAATAGGTAAGGCGGTGGTACCAGACCCGGGCGAGACAATGCAGAACTCTACCACCTAGTAGCCACAATGTTAGTGACTCGATAGCCAATTAATCGCCTTTTACGACCTGCCTGGCAGAACGGCAGTTGGCCTATTCTTCAAAGGAGGCCCGGACCAACACGGCGAAAAAGTCATGTATAACCAATAAATATATATTTAAAAAAGAATGTTGTTTAACGAAATTAGTGTGATATTCAAAAGTATGGTATATTATATACTCGGACGACACCGGCTTGCCAACAAGCCTGGTCATGAGATCCGCGGATCGCTATTTGTAATTTACGAACTATAATATTTAACGCGAGTGTCCATACTAAACATTTTTATTGGATAATTAGGTTTAAATTTAAGTAACTTTTTTACATATAAAATCCTTCCAAAATAGTGATCATATTTCAATTTCAAAATAGCGTTCAGTACATCTAACCAAAGATATCTATCCGAAAAAGAATGATATTTAAGGGACAATTTTTTTGATTTTTACGAATAAAATATTTTTGTCTCGTAATTTTTTATTCCTTTCGACATAAAATAATTCACTTTTAACGTAAGAGTGAGTAGTAAGGTAAATAACCTTGCGCGAATCTGTGGGACGGCGTAAAGCCTTATTATTTATTATTAAAATTATTTTATTCGTAAAAATAAAAAAATAGTCCCCTGAATGACATATTTTTTGGCTGGATATCTTTTTTTTGACGAACTGAGCACTGTGTTGAAATATGATCATTTATTTTGGAAGGACCTTATTCAAGAACAGAATAACCTACTTTAGTATGTATAGTTTTTGTCAGCCTTATTACAATAATTAATTGATAGCACAATAGAATAGAATACTCTTAAGAGGAATACTAAGGGGTGCTTGCATCTCTAAGTGGTAGGCTTGGCACATTTCACGAATCACTGGTTATATCACTCGTTATAAAATAATTCACGTGTCACACCAGTTGCATGCATCGTAACCATCTGTTATATATAACGCGAGCGTGATTTAATTTCACGCGGGCGAAGCTACTACTTATGCTTATAATTCGCAGAAATCGATCGTGCGAAAAAGACAAAGCAACAACATTTGAACGACACCGTGCCAACAGCTAAAAGAGGGAATTTCTTTAATGTGTTATTTCACTTTACTAATCACTTATAAATAGTAATCACTGCGTGGTGATGTAACAGACGGAAGAAAATGCACCCACTGTGATAATAATAGTCAGTAATAAAATATATCGGTCGCGATTTATCACGCGTGATATAACAGTGACAAAAAATAATTAAAACTTCACGACGTAATAGTGAAATAAAATTTGCTATAACTCAAATTTTTAGTAAGTAGTCTGTGACTAATGGCGAGAGAATTAAAAATATATATTTGTGAAATCTATTGCTCTCTCGCTGTGCCCGAATTATTGCACAATTCGGGCACAGCCTGATATAAAAACCGGTATTTTGAAACCGATTTAAAATACCGGTTAATAGAGGTATATAGCGGTTTTTATAAAAGATTTCGCTCGGAACTTATATGAGATGAGGGCGCTTCATAAACCTAAATAAACCAGTTTAAGTCAAAACCGTGGAATGTTAAAACCAGGACTTGAAACCTGTACAAAAATACCGGTTTATAAAAATATTAAGCGGGTTTTGTAAAAGGTTTCACTTGTAGCGGGTCTGAGATGAGAATGCTTCATAAATCTAAATAAACCGACTTAAGCTAAAACTGTGGCATTATTCGACAAACAGTGCGGACAAAAGTTGGGAGCGGCGAACATCAAAGGAATATGTTTAAAAAACCTCTATAAACCGGTTCATACAAAAACCGGTATTTTTGAGGTTAAGGTAGAATTAAGCTGTTACAAAACCTTCCTGTTAGGTTTTATCTGATTTAGATTTAAAAAATAATCGGTTAACAAGCCCTGTCCCCAACACTAGGCATGGAAATTATTGTTAAATTAGGTTAACTGGTATGTTGTTAAAATTAATTAATATATTTAACAGTTATTTATTTATGTTATATTATATCAGTAGCAGGCTATACCTATATATTACAATAAGTATTAGAAGCAGCAAAAACACAAAGCTGTACCGAGTTGGCGACCAAAAAAAAGGTCCTCTGGAGTAGTGTAACAGTTATTATCATAAATCAAGATAGCTCAAATATTTTTAATAACACTATTATGCTATATGAAGGTATTGGTAATTTTTAATATTAATTAAAAATTACCAATACCTTAAATTTGATCGCCTCTGTGGTGTAGTGGTCCGGTGTCGGAATTGACCACAGAGGTCCCGGGTTCGATTCCTGGGTCGGGCAATTCAGAAATGTGTTTTTTCAGTTTTCTGATAAAAACAACATTGCCCGGGATTGGAAAGTGCCCGGTTGGCGATAGGCTTGCCACCTATCACATAGTGGGACCAAGTATCTTCGGCTAATCGTGGGTGCACTTGTTGTACCTCTGCCTACCCTTTCGGGGATACGGGACTTTTTTTTTTGGTAATTTTTAACAGTATTAATTAATTAGTAATTGAGCAGTAAACACACAAAGCCGTCGAGTTAGCGAGCAAAAATAAAAAAAAGGTCATCTGGAGTAGTTTAACAGTTATTTATTATTATCTTATTATCATAAATCAAGGTAGCTCAAATATTTTTAATGACATTATTATCCTATATGAAGGTATTGCTAACAGTATTTGCTAATATAAATAACAGTTGTTAATTGTTAAAAAAATTTAGTACGAAATTTAATATGTTAACTGTTAAATGATCCATGCCTACCCAACACACTATACTTTATACCAGGGCTGTCAAAGCCAGATACCATCCTGGCCTAATATGAATAACCAAAGAGATTTGGGGGCCTCAAAAACAGCTCACAAATTTCAAAATAAAATGAATTAAAATTAAAAAAAAGTAATTTCAAGCGAAATAGATAAAAGAGTATAAATGTAAAGAAAATGTACGATATAGAGTTTTTTTTATATCATACGATAGCAAACAAGCAGATGGGTCTCCTGATGGAAAGAGTGAACCATCGCCTATAGACACCAAAGATGTTAATGGTGCGGTGCTATCTTGTGGCGAGGTCTAATGCCACATGCATAAGTTTACCGGCTACCTTACCCTCCAAACCGGAACACGACACGGACCAGCCAGCACGGACCAGCATGGACGCTATTGCGGCAGGAATAGGTAAGGCGGTGGTACCAGACCCGGGCGAGACAATGCAGAACTCTACCACCTAGTAGTCACGATGGTAGTGACGCAAATAGCTAGTCAATCGCCTTTTACGACCTGCCTGGCAGAACGGCAGTTGGCCTATTCTTCAAAGGAGCCCGGGACCAACACGGGGACCATAGAGACCTAACATAACCCTATAGAGACAACTGCAGCCTGAACCGAAAATAGCGATGAAAAATACACATAAACACTTTGATATACTTTTTCTATCAAATCAAAAAAGGTGAAAACTTTTTTCTTTTTTAATAAAAAAATTACTCGTATTATTAGATTAATATTTCTTTTTATCAGTAAAAATTCATTCAAATTGTTAAAAGATTTGTCTAGTTGTAAATCAAATAGTTGTTTGAACAATTTATTAAGAGGATGTCAGGTGTTTCGTCCTGATTTAATACTGTTAGGAATATGATTGTATATATTAATTGCCTTACAATATATGCATTTCTTAATTCTTTTAAAAATGTGGAGTCTTTGGCTGGGCACATGCCGTGGTGGTTTCGTAGTAACGGTTATTTGGACCAACTGATTGATTAAAATAAGACATAATTAAATTACAGATAATTACTATCAGCAAGCGTATACACAGCAGAGACAGCAATATCAGCTGCAGCAACAGTATAACCAACAAAGGCCAGAACCTCGCCAGCAGTGGTCGGAAAATCAGGTAAGAATGGATTATTGACAGCCCCGCTGATCTAGCGGTAAGCAATAGATGTTGGTATTTCTGAATCTGGATGTTTCCGAAGTAATTCCTTTGATTCTGTAATCTATATATATATAAAAATCAATTGCTGTTCGTTAGTCTCGCTAAAATTCGAGAACGGCTGAACCGATTTGGCTAATTTTCGCTTTGAATTAATTGTTGAAGTCCAGGGAAGGTTTAAAAGGTGAGAAAATATAGAAAAAAATAAGAGTAGTTAAAAAGGCAGAACAACGTTTGCCGGTTCAGCTAGTCTTATATATAAAAATCAATTGCTGTTCGTTAGTCTCGCTAAAACTCTAGTTTAGTCAGACATGGAATTTATTTAATTAAACAGCAACCGATAAATAGATATTTATATTTTATACTAGCTGTTGCCTGCGACTTCATCCGCGCGGACTTCGTTTACTCCGCACAGCTCCTCCCCCGTAGGTGATAGCGTGATAATATGTAGCCTATATGTTGACCCGACCTATTAGTAATACTCATGCAAAATTTAAAGTAAATCCATGCAGTACTTTTTGAGTTTACCCCGGACATACATACAGACAAACAGACAAAAATTCTAAAAACTATATTTTTGGCTTCGATATCGATTATAGATCACGCCCTAAGTATTTTTTTAAAAAAATATTCAATGTACAATTTTGACTTTCCCACGATTTTATTATATGTGTAGATTAAATACAAAAATGATTACACTTTGTTATATGTTATCACACTTCACTTCTCAATTTCACAAGCACGAATGTCATTTTTTAGTCAATTCAATAGTCATTTATGGACTTATTTATTACATTAATCAAACACTTGACTTGGTGGTAGAGTTCTGCATTGTCTCGCCCGGGTCTGGTACCACCGCCTTACCTACTCCTGCCGCAATAGCGTCAGTGCTTATCGCTGTCGTGTTCCGGTTTGGAGGGCAAGGTAGCCGGTAAACTTATGCATGTGGCATTAGACCTCGCCACAAGATAGCAACGCACCATTAACATCTTTGGTGTCTATAGGCGATGGTTGACTCTTTCCATCAGGAGACCCATCTGCTTCTTTGCTATCTTATGATATAAAAAAAAAAAACTTGACTTTACTTAAGGCCAAAGGTAATATTAATTTAAAATAGGTTCAATGATGAATAATTTTAAACATTTCGTCGAATATAAGAATTATTTTAATAATAAGTAAAGACTAACACATCATCTTTATTTTGACATAACAATTTAGAAATTGATGGCCGCATATACAGGTAAAAAATAATTGAGGCCGCCACTATCGTTTATATGTTATCAACAAGGAAGTTACATTCTACCCGGAATGTCCACACGTGCTTCAAAATCGTTCCGAAGAGTACCACGACATGGGTGGAGTATGTCTCTTTCTACTAAATAAAGCGCCAATCGCCATATATAAGTGTGGCCATGCGTAGTTTCCAAATTACTACTAAATAATTCTACTAATTTGAAAAACAGTTTTTGCATTGCATAAGTAATTACGTAATAATTAAAATAAGCACACTTTAGAACTCACTATGTTAATTACAATACATTTGGTATCACATATACTGCATAATTGTTTTTTTGACACTTCGAAGTTTAGCTACAATACACAAGATTTGATTGTTTCATTAAATATGCTCCAAAACCACTAGACTAGAAATTTATATTATATAAAAAATAATTTCACATTTTAATAAAAATGTGAATTTTTTATTAAAATGTGAAATTATTATTTTTATTTCAAGTAGGTATTAGAAGTGTTTCTTCCATATAATTCATGCTTTCAAGCCTTGAAATAAGCAACGTTGTCAAACGTCACAGATGACGTAATTATAAATTAATTATTTTATTTTTTTATTTTATTTTTATTTTTATTTTTATTTTTATTTTTATTTTTATTTTTATTTTTATTTTTATTTTTATTTTTATTTTTATTTTTATTTTTATTTTTATTTTAATTTTAATTTTTATTTTTATTTATTCGGCGGACTTATGGCGGACGGTGACAAATAATTCTTAAACAATATAGCCCAAAGAGTATACAATCATTACGAAAAACTTTAAAAACAACAAAGAAAAATATCGACTCGCAGGGGTTGAACCTGCGACCGTCTCCCTAAAGCCGGGACGCTCTACCACTGAGCTAGTGTCGACAGGCTTGACGTGGCGAAATTCTTCTTTGCTATGTGATAGACTAGCTGCCGCGTGCAGCCCGCTGCATTATAATTTTTAGTGAATCCCGCGGGATCATCTAATTTTTCCGGGATAAAAAATGCCTATGTTCTATTCCAGGTCATCACCTATATGTGTGCCAAATTTCATTCAAATCCGTTCAGTAGTTTTTGCGTGATTGAGTAACAAACCTCCATCCAAATATCCATCCAAACATCTATCCAAACATCTAAACTTTCGCATTTATAATATAGAATATAGATTACGTCGATTGTACTGATCGCTAGGTATACATACGTATATTAAATACGTATGTATACCTAGCGATCAGTACAAGAAAAATATCGACATGCAGGGATTGAACCTGCGACCTCCCCTAAAGCCGGGGTGCATTACCACAAAGCTAGTGTCGACAGGCTTGACGTGGAGAAATTCTTCTTTGCTATATGATCGATTACGTCGATTGTACTGATCGCTAGGTATACATACGTATAACTAGTTAAATATACATATATATACATACATCAGTAAAATCGACGTAATCGATCATATAGCAAAGAAGAATTTCGCCACATCAAGCCTGTCGATACTAGCTCAGTGGTAGAGCACCCCGGCTTTAGGGGAGGTCGCAGATTCGTGTCCCGCGTGTCAATATTTTTCTTTGTTTTTTTAAAGCTTTTCCAATTTTTCCAAGAACGGGGTGAGTGCTATAACAATCACTACGTTTTAATATAGCCCATGTACGGTCTTATCCAATGGCAAGCAATGCACCATTAACATCTTTGGTGTTTATAGGCGATGGTTATCAGGAGAACTATCTGTTTGTTCGTTAGGAAATAAAATAAACAGAACATTGCTTTTACAGGGTGCAGGCGCAAGTAGACCTCCTCAATACGTGAATGAAAACCAGAGTTGGAGACCAGAAGGCACTGATGATGGACAGGTATCAAGACAAAACGTCAGTGCAGAGCAGCCTTACTATTAAGTACTAGCTGTTGCCCACGACTTCGTCCGCGCGGACTTTGTATACTCCGCACAGCTCCTCTCCCTTAGGTGATAGCGTGATAATATGTAGCCTATATGTTGACCCGACCAGTTAGTAATATTCATGCAAAATTTGAAGCAAATCCATGCAGTACTTTTTGAGATTACCCCGGACATACATACAGACAAACAGACAAACAGACAAAAATTCTAAAACCTATATTTTTGGCTTCGATATCGATTGTAGATCACGCCCCAAGTATTCTTTTAAAAAATATTCAATGTACAGTTTTGACTTTCCTACGATTTTATTATATGTATAGAAAGATATAGATCACCACACTGAATCCCTTGTAGGGTAGAAAGTGTAAACCGAACGTTTATAGTATTTTCAGTTCAACACAATTTACCGGTTTGTCGGTTGGCGAGAAATGGCTATCCCATAGCCGCATTTTTCTAAATCATAAGATGTTAAACAAGCAGATTGGTCTCTTGATGGAAAGAGTCAGCTCTCGCATATAGACACCAAAGATGTTAATGGTGCGTTGCTATCTTGTGGCGAGGTCGTATGCTACATGCATAAGTTTACCGGCTACCTTACCCTCCAAACCGGAACACGACAGCGACAAGCACTGACACTATTGCGGCAGGAATAGGTAAGGCGGTGGTATTAGATCCGGGCGAGACAATGCAGAACTCTACCACCTAGTAGTCACGATGGTAGTGACTCGCATAGTCAATCTGTCGCCTTTTACGACCTGCCTAAAATGTTGGAATGTCTAAACTTTTGTAATATGACATTTTTTTAACCGACTTTATATGATAATTTTTTAACCGTTTTTATGTTTGTCACCTCAGAATTCAGTCATTTATGAACCGATTTTGAAAATTATTTTTTGTATGAGAAGGTAAACTTCACGTATGGTCCTATTTTAATTTGGTGAAGATCTGATGCTGGGCCGGAGACATAGGCAATGAGAAGTCGGTTGCTCCAGTTTTACTGCTTTAAAAATTATTAGAGATGTACCGAATGTGGTTCCATCCGAATTCGAACTTCGGCCGAACATTCGGAAAAATTAAAATGTTTCAATTAAAAGAACGAACGAACGAACGAAGAACTTCGGTTCAATTTTGGCGCGCTTTCTCCAGAGTGATACGTCGTGACCTTGTTATGAATTATCTTAAATTATTTTATATACGTTAAGGGGCCATCCATAAATTACGTCACACGTTAAGGGGTGAGAGGGGGTCGAAGAAGTGTGACATTATGTGATAAGGGGTAGGTAGGGGTCACAAATTTTTAATATCACATTTATTCAAAATATAATACCTGTATAGAAAAAAAATTATGGACGATTATTTTTCCAATATAAAATTGTAAAATATGTGACATCGCACAAAGTAGGGGGGGTCTCACAAATGTGACCAGCAGTGACAAGGACGGGGGAGGGGTCAAAAAATCATGAAATTCGTGTGACGTAATTTATGGATGACCCTTAATGGTTTTCGCAACGCACGCGAAATAATGACTTATCGGTAAAATTTTGATACCTTAGATTGCATTGTTCCAATTTAGGTAGGGATCTCTAATTTTTTTGAAAATATAATATAGTCTATGTTATTCGCGGATTTATCTTTCTAATGGTGGAACAATATGAAAAAAATACAAATAATTCTTCTTTACGATATTAGTGTAGATTTCAGTCAAAATAGTGTAAGTAGCTGCTTTTTTCTACTGCCGAATGTTCGGCATTTAAACCGAATTTAAACTGAATGTCGAAGTTCGGCTCAAGCTGAATTTCAGTTACACCGACTGTAAAACGAATTTTGGCCCATCCCTAAAAATTATATAAACCTAAAATTATTGTTTTAGTACCGAGACAATTTCCTGGAGGAACAAAATCGAGGCCCTCATTCGTTCGGAGAAGGATACGCCTTCGCTTTTAAAGGTTAAGAAGATATTCATACTATATAAGATTGAATTAACAAGGATGTTTGAAAATAGATTATTAAAATGTTTTTATATATATTATGGTCTATTATTTTATATATAAGACTAGCTGACCCGACAAACGTTGTTTTGCCTTACATATTAGGAATCCATAGCGAACAAACAACGTGACACATAATTTATATAAGACTACGGGATTGTCCTTCCACGTAGACAAAATGGCATTAAACTTTATATGGTTTATATTTAAATTTTATATTCTTAAATTTTCTAATTTTCCGCGCAATTTTCTTAATATTTTCTTTTATAAGAACCTTCTCTTTACAATTACAAACACAACAAAAAAAAAATTACCTAAATTGGCGTCGTGAGCGTTAGTCCGCTAGGAGAGGGAAAACTCCGAAATCAAACCATCTGTCCTAGGCTGGAGGATTCCTAATCCTTTTGAGGCTAGGATAGATCGACAGCACCAGTGCAGGGTGTTCGTTGAGAGTAATGGCGCAAAAGTAGCTGAAATGTTAATACTTCGGCGGCATTTTACGGGCCTAGTTAGTTGGTCTACTGCACACTCACCAACCCGCATTGGACAAGCGTGGTGGGTTGTAAGTCCAAACTCCTTCCCAGTAACATGAATCACAACCCAAAAACCAGGCCCCAAGTGCCCGGCGTTTCCAGCAAAAATCTGACCGATGACAGTAAGTTGGCTGACCCTGGAGCAGGGGCGCATACAATCCCCGGGCGAGTTCCCTTTTTCTGTCAAACGACCAAGGCTATCCAAACGGACTTTGGTAAACTCAACATCATAACATATAATGTGCGCACACTTCGCACCGAAGAAAGGCTAACTGAACTAGAAAACGCACTAACAAATGTTAAGTGGGATATTGTTGGATTATCCGAAGTAAGGCGAGAAGGAGAAATCATCATCGAAAGGGATAATAACATCTTCTATCATATTGGTGAAAGCAATAGTCGCTATGGTGTTGCTTTTCTGGCAAATAAAAAATGGAAAAATCACATTAAGAAATTCAAATCATACTCTGACAGAATCGCAACGCTTAAATTTCATATAAATAAAACCAAAACTCTCACCGTAATACAGGTTTACGCCCCCACATCATCACATGCCGACAGTGAGGTAGAAAGTTTTTACGATCTTCTTAACCAGGCATGCGATGAACAAAAAGCTATATGGACCGTAGTTATAGGCGACTTTAACGCTAAATTAGGTGTGAGAACCTCTACTAATGAATCTAGTATCCTTGGACCATATGGTCTCGGCCAACGAAACGAAAGGGGTACAAGGCTTATACAATATGCTTTTGGCCAAAACTTCAGTATTTCTAATAGTTTCTTTTATAAAAAAGCTCAACGTCGTTGGACGTGGCTATCTCCTGATGGGCACACCAAAAATGAAATAGATTTTTACATTACTTCAAATAAAAACATAATTGCCAACATTGAAACCTTGAACACCCTAAAATTTCATTCTGATCATAGACCGTTACGCATTACATTAAATTTCAATTTTAAAATACATAGACTTCGTATCATTAAACCCTCTATAAATCGGATAAAAAAAACTACCTTATTTGATAATAAAGACGCATTCACATTAGAGCTTTGTAATAGTTTTGCTTCCTTAACGATAGATAATGAAGATGTCCAAAACCAGTATGACAACATAATAAATAGTATCAAAAAAGCCAGCAACTTCATAAAACCAACCCAAAAACATACAAGTAAACTAAGCAGCATCACCAAATCCCTCATTGAAGATAGACAAAAACTCGCATTATATACAGCCGAATACAAGCTTAAAGATAAAGAAGTAAAACGCAGTATACGCAAAGACTTAAGAAACAGTAACGTCAACTTAGTTAAACAGGCTTTTGAAAACAACCAATCACTGAGGATTGCTATGAAAGGAAATGAGAGAGAACGCCATCGCATCGGAAACCTAAAAGAAAAAGAAGGAGTTAAACAAGGTGATAGAGAAAAGATCCTTAACATATGTACCGACTTTTACAAACAACTATATAGTAGCAATAGAGACTCAGTCATCAACATCATAGAAGACCCGCACAGATGCTCCGATGATATACCACCAATATCGGAAAATGAAGTGCACCGCGCATTAACTAGTATGAAATACGGTAGAAGTGCAGGTGAAGACATGCCTGCCAGAGTGTCTAAAGTGTCATTTGTCCGAGGTAATGGGTAACTGTCCTTTTTGGTGACTACATTGAGCCGACGATAGTCGATGCAGAAACGTGTAGACCCATCTTTCTTCTTAACCAACACTACAGGAGAGCACCATGGACTAGAAGATTGCTCTATAACTCCGCTTCTTCTCATTTCATCTATCATCTCCTTCTCTTTGGCTATAGGGACACGTCTAGCTTTCTGCTTTATAGGCTGTGCATTTCCAGTGTCAATCTTATGTTTCACTACAGATGTTCTGCCTATATCTCTATCAGTCTTAGAAAAAATGTTGGCATATCGTGAAAGTAGATCCTTAGCCTGCTGCCGTTGTGACGTGGTAAGGTAGCTGCACTTGTTCACCAAATCCTTGAGTTCCTGTGATACGTCTCTTGATGCTGTACTTCCTGTCGATATCAGTTTCCTTAACGTCATAACTTCATCACTTTGTCCTACAACATCGCCTGCTTTAAGCACTACATCACTGTCACTCAGGTTGACTATCTGCACCGCTGCCAAGCCCTTTTCACAAACTAAACTTCGGCCCGTAATACAGTGTGGAATTGCTCCATTGTCCTCAATTAACACACTCCTATTACCCCGGCCTTTGTAACTGGCTGGTAAGTTCACGCGTACCAATGTCTTCGATCTTGAAGGTAAGATGGTTCTTCTAGCCACTGTTACCTTTCCTTTTGATTCCCTATCCATGAAAATTTCTACTAGCCCACATACGAAAACTCCTGTTTTGCAATCAATATTGCAGGCATTCTTCTTTATGAAGTCTAAACCAAGTACACAGTCATCCATAATATCGGCCACTACGACGTCGTGAGTGTAATACTCGTCGCCTATTTGCATCACTACAGATGCTTCACCGAAGACGGGTATTGGCTGACCTGTGACAGACAGAAGCTTGCTTTTCCGAAAATTCCTCAATCTCAGGTTGCCATTGTCAGCTACTTCTGGTCGCACCACAGTTCGTGTAGCTCCAGTGTCCAGCGTTAAGCTGCAGTTCTTGCCATTAATCAGTCCCTTAATGGATAAACTGTTGCCGTCGCACACCTGGGATATGACAACTTTTGGGGCTGTTTTTCGATCAGCCAGCACCTGCCGTTTGCTCCTGGCTGTTACTTGCTTCCCTGCTGGTTCAACAGGCTGTTTGACGTGCCTGCCCTCTTCAGCTGCTGAGATTCCGCCCGCTCGCTGTCGCCAATTTACTGAAACAGTAGGTTTAGGTTTGGCTGGGCAGTTAACCCTAATGTGCCCACGTTCACCGCAGGCATAACACATGGGACCCAGTCTTCTAGGTTCCACTTCCTTTGTTTGAGCCACAACTTCTGTAACCTCACGTACTTTATGTGCTCGAAGTTCGTGGCGAACAGCTTCTACCTCCAGCACATGAGCCAAAGCCTCCTTCATTGTCACGTGGTGCTGAAGGCGAACAGCAGCACGCACTTCCAGGTCTCGAATTCCATCAATAAACGCCTGGACAATAGTATTGTTCACTGTGTTAGCGTCGGCCGAAGGATACGCCTTCCTCACAAGCTTCTCAATTTCCACGGCCCATTGTTGAAGTCCCTCGCCGCTCCTCTGTACACGGTCCTTTAATTGGGCACGGAAAACATGCTCCAAGTGACGCTCACCGTAGCGAGCTTCCAATGCCTCCATCAAATCAGCGAACTGATACTCTTTAGGCATTGCATCCAACACAGAGAGCGCCTGTCCCCGTAACGCCGTACTCAAGGCCGTTAGGCAATGTTCATCTGTCCAACCACTGGCCTTCGCTGCTATTTCAAACTGGGTCCGGTAGGCACTCCATGATGTAAGACCATCATAAGTGGGTACCTTTACCCGAGGACCCACCTGGTGAGAGCAGCTTGCAATGGTAGCACCCGACTTAACTCCCGTGATCTTCATTTTCATGACCTCCCTTTCCAGTTGGTTCACGTTTTCAGTTATTTTGTCGCAGCTGGCCTCCAAGTGGTCAACCCTCTTCTCAACACCCTTCATGTCGCGCTTGACGAGGCCCACATCGCTTTTAAGCTGGTCTTGTTGCGCCAGGATAACCGTCAATTTATCATCAAACCCAGATAAATGTTCCTTGATCTGGTTCCGTAGCTGCTGTTGTTGCTGTTGTTGTTCCTGTCGCTGCCAGTATGACAGACAGATCAGCAGGGGCTGAGCTTGATGCTAACGACGTGCTGGCAACACTTGCGGGTTCCTCACCTGCACGCGTCTCGGTGTCCTCTGACGCCCTCTGTGTCTCAGCTTGAGACCTGGTGGTAACACCTTCCTTCGGAATAAGTGGCATTTTATAACACAATTTCACTTCCGACACCAGTTGTTACGTACTCAGGTTCGTACTTGTAAAAAAAAACATCACTTATACTAAATCCGTGTATTTACACAACAGAACACAACGTAATACTAAAATACATTCTACTTGCTAGTCACTCACTATACTATCACTGAACTACACAATAAAATACTTCTCACTTCGCACTGTTCACTTTGAGCATCGCTCTCGATCGCTTGATAAAAACTGCCTTGTGTTTGTCAACATCTTTGTATTTATAGGCAGGGGAAAGTCCTAGCTGGATCCAGAAAAATCTAAATGTATCGGGAAACAATGAATCACTTCTTATCGTAAACATGTTATGAGTCATAAATCCTAGTACACGCTACTTTCAACCTTATGCCATATCCCACAAAGTCCATTATGGCATAGCCCCGGTCAACTATTTGTTTGTCAACAGGAGTTTTCTAGATAGTTAGCGCGCCCGCGCTCCAACTCTACACGCTTCTAGATTATTCGTAATAATATTATTAAGCTATTGCATAGCTTCTATCGCGGGCCTTGAGCGTGGACGTAGGAGCGTAACGAAAAAACCTAACACCCTCCACTCCGACCGGCACAGCGGTGATACTTTTTAGTTTTTCCATGTATCGACAAATACCAGAACTTTTAATGACTTTTTGAAATATCACGCTTGTCTCTTTAGTTCAGCAACCCGCCTTTAGGTGGCATTGGTTGTATTGGAAAACTACCGTAATCAGCTGTTTGTGAGAAAGTATATAGGTGTATAAGTATTTATCATCTACGTACAACAGTGAATATCTGTACTCGTATAATTTGTGGACAAAGTGTTTTAAATATGAATAAACAAAGAAAAAAAATACTGCATAAATAAAACTAGCAAAAAGCAGAGCTTTGTAAGGGCTCGCAAAGTTATACTATCTAGTAATATTGTTAGAAAGGTATTTTTATGAGAATTATATCTTTTAATGTATGGACTTTATTTACAATTATCTAACCTAAAAAACCCAGCGTATTTTCATCTAAACATTACATTCGCATCAAAGGCGTCGTCAGGCTTTGGACTAGGAATATTTGTTCTATTTTCAAGGAAAAATGGGTATTAAAAATGAAGATTGGTCTTATAAAAAAACACATTTTTAACATTTTACTGAAATAATTGATTTTTTTCTAAACTCAGGAAGTTCCTGGTTTTACGTCGATTTATGAAATCAAAATCACAAAATGTTTTATTTAAATAAACCTTCAAAATTTTTGGACTTAATATTGGACTTAACGCAGGCACGAAGAATTGACGGTAGACACTCAGCGAATACATTTTTCGAATATTTCTCTCAGAGAAACCATCAGGCAAATGAAAAAATGTGTTTTTTCAGTTTTCTGATAAAAACAACTTTGCCCGGGTTTAGAAAAGTGCCCTACTGGCAATAGGCTGGACACCTATCACATTGTGGGTCTTAAGTATCTTCGGCTAACCGTGGATGCACACGTTGTACCTCTACCTACTTTCTGGGATACGGGCGTGAATATAGCTTTTTTTAACTTTTTACCCTTGGGCTAAGATTGGAAATTGATCTCAATACAATATAAATCAATTAATACAGCTGTACTGTTTCATAATAAACATACTGTGAAACTCTCTAACGCTCTATTTACTCTGTTCCCAGCGAACATCCCTGCTCTAGACCTAAATTCCTCTTGTGCCTCCCACAACATTCCTTCGAACTTCCCTTGCATTTTCCTTTCAATGATTTTATCATACACCTTCGATGCCAAGCTGATCAAACTGATGGCTCTATAGCTATTGCAGTTTATACGTGAACCTCGCCTTTATACGAGGGCACGATGACCGCGCGCCGTCAGTCAAATATGAAGAAACAATTCATGAAGTAGTCTCTTAATAAGTTCAAAAATTCTAATACAAAATGTGTCTTCTATCAATTTTAACTCGTTACTTTAATAAGAGATAGCGTTAGTAGTAATAAAATTCTAATACAAATTGTAACTTCTATTTTTTAATGTTTATAAAATGGTATTTTTATGGTAGATAACAAATCTAGGCATGAATATAAGCTACCACGTCGAAGCTCAAACCTAAAAAATGCGATGGTTTTTCAGTAAAATGTACCACAAAAGTGCACAGATCGTGGCCTAGTGTAGGGCTCGCTGCGCTCGCCCTAATAAATATATAATTGTAATGCATAAGTTGATAAAAAATGCTATGCAATAGCTTTACCGCGGCAGTCTCTGAGTGCCGCACGTCTTTTTTCTATCTCATCGATTATACGTAGCAATACGTGATAATGAAAGATACATTACAAGCGCATCATATAAAGTTTATTATTTATTTAAACTATTATGTAGGTATCTTTATGTAATAAACGTATAATATTGTCACTGTGGTTGAAGTTCTGCTGAACTATAACTAGATGGAGTTAGTAGTCGTTTAAATCGCGTTAGAATTAAATAAATAGGTATTGATAAGTATTTTTCACACTATATATCGTTATATCGCTAACTGGTCGCTCAAACTATCGCTATTTTTGAAAGTAGTGCAACTCAATACAGTTGTATTACTTTTGATCAATCCCATTGATTAATTCGAAGATTTGGTAGACATGGTCGTTTTCGTATTCATTTGCAAACGGATATTTAATCGATATTCAATTTTCATATCGATATCGAAAATCATTTTCAGATATCGATATGTCTAGACAACTGACAAGTAGGCTTGGGCCTAACCGGTCACTACAGAGAGCGCTCAATTTAGTTCAAAATCCAAGGATGAACTAGTTCGTTCTATTAGTTCATTAGTTCTTTTTTTGAAATAATTTATTAAGAACAATAAATAAAGAAAAAAATATAGTTATGATTATTGTAAGTTTTGTTTATTGTTATTTAAAAAATACAAAGTATTACACGAAAATTTTACACGTCCATTTATGTAATATCAGATTTTTTATTTAAATAATGAAAAATTGAGTTTAGTTACGGCTGACTATCGGAACAGTCGCACGTGTGCTAAAAATTTGTTAATTTTTATTTAAAATTAAGCTACAAGTGAATACAAAAAGCGCATTAATTTCTGTGTAAGTAAAAACTATATTTGCAAATAATAAGTGATAAAAGTTATTATACTAGAAGCAAAGAAACTCATACGCTGATCGCGGTAACCGCTCTTCACCACCTGGGGTAAACGAGACAACCTCTTATTTTAAAATATTTTGTCTTGCTTATTACCTAGCATTGCGATCGGTCGCTATTTTATTGTATCTACGGAAACATTAAGGATGAGCTTACAGCGAACACCACCTAGCGGAAACCGCATAGGAGCAAGCGGGAGCGGTTCTTTTACTGACTTACGAACATTACAAAAGGAGGAGTCATATTATGCCGCTAATCGCCAAAAAAGAAAGGAACCAGAATCAGAGTTTAAAAACGAACTGATGAGCTTCCGTACAGAGATTATGGCATTTCTTCAAGATTTTGCGCAAAAGCAGACTGAAAATACAAATAAGATATGTCAAGAGATAAATGAAGTAAAAAACGAGGTCCAAAACATAAAATTAATTAGTGAAAATTTAGCTACTGAACAAAATCAGATTAAAAATGAACTCGAATCTATTAAATCAAAAAAAAATATTTTTCAGAACAGAATAAAAATCTTAGAGAACGACTTAATTACCATAAAAAACCAAAAAGATAAAATTGAAACAAACTCGCTTCCTCTCAGCTGTGAAAACATGGCCTTAGAATTACAAGATCGAGCTCGACGTTTGAATAATATTGTAGTAGTGGGTATATCTGAAATAAATAACAAAAACTTAGCGATAAGACGAGAACATGACACAAAAGAAGTGTTTACTATTCTTAAAACTATTTATAACGAATGTCCGATGCCTGTAAAAGTATTACGTTTGGGTAAATATGATCCGAATAAAACAAGATATCTTAAGGTATGCTTTGAAACCCGAAATCATGTACTGAATATCTTACGTAACAAATCCAAAATTATAGATAAAAATATCCGTATATATTCCGACCAAACACCTGTACAACAAAAATATATTAAGAACTTACGAGCCGAACTAGCGAGCCGTATTGAAAATGGTGAGTCAGACTTGGTCATTAAATATATTAAGGGCACCCCCAAACTAATCAAGCAAAAAACAATTTCAAAAAACGACAATGTATTAAACTAAAGGGGCAAAATAACGAATTATCAGAAAATATAACGTATCAACATGTGACCGGATACGAGGATTTGTGTTCCACTTCTTCATCATTAAGAGTATTTTACGCCAATATTCGTAGCCTATTGAAACCAGGTAAACTTGATGAATTAAAATGTATACTTAAATGCTTCAACCATTATATTCATATAATTTTACTAACTGAAACGTGGATGAAACCTAATTCTAACACATATTTACTAGATATACCCTACTACACACACGTTTACAATACCAGAAGTGAGGGTATTGGAGGAGGAGTATCCATATATGTACACAATAGTTTAAAATTTAATGTATTGGAAGAACAGTATGTCGGTGGCAACAATTTTCTCTGGATTGATTTACCTAAAAACTCTCTAGCCATCGGAGTTATTTATAGCCCTCCGAATACGAATTTGAAAGAATTTTCTACAATATATTCAAATTTTTTAAAAAAAATTAAAAAGAGATGTATAATACTTGGAGACTTTAACATCGATTTATTACAAAAGGATAACAAAACTACGGATTATATTGATATGCTACAAGAATCAGGCTACTACTTAGTAAATAATACCAGTGAACATTTTTCAACACGGGACTCAAAATACAGAAAAAGCATTATAGACCATGTGTGTGTAAATGACTGGGAAATAAATCTTCACATTACTATGATTGAAGCATCTCTTTCAGATCATAAACAAATATATCTGGAAATAAAATCACCTAAAATAGTAAATAACAAAATAAAGTATAAAGCCGTCAATTACACTTCATTGCATAATAACATAGAAAGAGATATAACTTTAATGGAGGAAGGTGATTATAGTCGATTTGAATCATTTCTTAAAAAACATATAACTGCAGCTACAATAAATAAATATAAAGTAATAAATAAGCCACAAAAAGATTGGATAAATAAAACAGTAATCGATAGTATTAATAAAAGAAATTGTTCATGGTATAGATATAAAACTAATCCGGAAAATGTAACATTAGCTTCAGAATTTAGACTAGAGAAAGAAAAAACTAGAAAAATAATAGATAGTCAAAAAAAGGAATACTATTTTAATTCTTTTAACAAATGCAATAAGAGGCCCAAAAAAATGTGGAAGCTCATTAATACCCTAGCTAAAAATAAAAATGTAAATAACTGTTCTCCCTCTAAATTAATTATTGATAATAAAGTTATAACAGATACAAATGATATTTGCAATGCGTTCAACGAATACTTCGCAACTATTGGCTCTAATCTAGCTAATAAACTTAATATATCAAATAACTTGCAACACATTAATCACACACTTTCTAAAAATAACTACCCCTCACTTCCTGAGTTACAACCTTGTACAGAGGAAGAATTAATTAAAATAATCGACAACTTAAATTCTAACACTAGCTGCGGAATAGATGGGATTACAACTAAATCCATAAAGTGCATTAAACACCTCATCGTCAAAAACCTTAACAAATGTATAAACAGATGCTTAACAGAGGGTACATTCCCGGACAGCTTAAAAATAGCAAAAGTCGCACCGATATATAAGGCGGGATCTAAGACTGATCCCGGAAACTACCGACCAATTTCTGTATTATCAGTAATTTCAAAAATATTTGAAAAAGTTCTATATAAACGCTTAATTACACATCTGACTGATATTGATTTTTTGTATAAACATCAATATGGGTTTCGGCCTAAATCAAACACTTTATCGGCTACTATTGACCTTGTGACAAAACTAAAAAGTAATATTGACAGAAAGAAAATTGCATTGGGGGTTTTTATAGATTTAAAAAAGGCATTTGATACTGTGAGCCACCCTATCTTATTAAACAAACTAAAAAACCTTGGTATTACGGATAAAGCGTTTAATATATTTAAGTCTTATCTTACTAACAGAAGCCAAATAACGAAAATAGATTACTATGAAAGTCAACCTGCAAAGGTAATGTATGGAGTTCCGCAGGGATCAGTTTTGGGGCCACTCTTGTTTTTGATATATATTAATGACATAAGTAACGTGGGGCTATCAGGATGTACATCACTTTACGCAGATGACACATGCCTTTTCTATTTTGGACATTCTATACAAAGTGTGATTAGCGAAGCACAAAAAGATCTTAATATATTACAAACATGGTTAACTCAAAACTTATTAACTATTAATATTGCAAAAACCTCATACATTGTTTTCTCTGCTAAAAATAAAAAGATTACTGATTTTACTCCATTAACTATAAATAATAAAATAATTCAAAAATCTAATAATGAAAAGTATTTAGGATTAATATTAGACAGTAGATTAACTTTTAAAGCACATATAGATTACTTACGATCTAAAATTATTCCTCTGACTGGAGCTCTACGCAATGTATCAAAATATGTTCCCTATAAACTGCGTTATACTATATATAATGTTCTTGTTAAGCCGCATCTAGAGTACCTGATACAAATATGGGGCCAAGCAGCCAAAACAAATTTGAATAATATACAAATCACACAAAACAAATTGATTAAAATACTTTTTAATTTTAACTATTTAACATCTACCAACTTAATTTATTTTAAAACTAAATTATTAAATATACAACAATTATATACTTATAATATATGTCTATTAATAAGAAAAGTATTAACACATAACATACATTCGCAAATTACTTTAAAGAAAAAAAATCATAAATACTTCACTAGACAAAAAGATAATTTAGAACTACCTAAAATTAGAACGCTTTATGGTAAAAGAACTGTTGAGTTTGAGGGAGCACAGTTATATAACAATCTACCTAAGCATATTAAAAATATTCAAAATTTAAATGATTTTAAATTAAAACTACAATCACACTTAATTGAACAAGTAAATATTTGTTAAATAATGCATGTAGTTCCGATAGGCACCAACTTATATTTTAAAATATTTTATATGTTTATATATAAGTTTTGTTAAAATTTCTCTATTAAGTGAACAATTGTAATGTTCTTTTGAGAAATAAATTCTTTAAGCCGAAAAATAAAATAATTTATATTAATGATTAATCAACAGCTAGGCTAGTTCCTAGTATAACGTGTAATTATATTAGAATACTTAAAAAGTATGATTTTTTACGATTAAAGTTGACTTTTTTTTATGGCACATAAAATCTTTTATCGAAATAAAAACGAAAAAATAAAATGATTTATATTAATAATTGGTCATAATTAACGATATATAATAACAATAATCAATTTTTTGTAACAATAAATGGGAATAGAAGAGAATTTTTTAAATTTTAATTAAACTTACCGTAAAATAAGACATAAATTGTATTAGTATTGTTACGTACTCGGGTTCGTGATTGTAGGAAAACACCACTTATATTAAATCCGTGTATTTACACAACACAACACAACGTAATACTAAAATACACTTTACACCCTAGTCACTCGCTGTACTATCATTGAACTTAGAACACTACACAATAAAACACTTCTCGCTTCGCACTGGTCACTTGATGTATCGCTCTCGATCGCTTGATAAAAACTGCCCTGTGTTTGTCAACAGCTCTCTATTTATAGGCAGGGTAAAGTCCAGAAAAATCTAAATTATCGGGAAACAATGAATCACTTCTTATCGTAAACATGGTATGAGTCATAAATCCTAGCACACGCTACTTTCAACCTTATGCCATATCCTACAAAGTCCATTATGGCATAGCCCAGGTCAACTATTTGTCAATAGGAGTAGCTACCTCTTTCCTTTATTTCTAGATAGTAAGCGCGCGCGCTCCACCTCTACACGCTCCTAGATTATTCATAACAGTATTCTGTTTGATAATTAGCCAGCAATACTTCAGTTGACGATTGTTATGATTTCATATGATTTGATAAAATTTCAACCATGGGGATTTGAAGTTGTTTAGTATCGATATCGATTAGCGAAATATCAAGGCGCGCACAGTAAAAGTAAATAACTCGGTTGGTCACATAGTGCCACTGTCTAGTAAAGTGGACGCTAACAGAAATATAAAAAGAACTAAGAGCGGGATTTTCAATGAAGTAGTTCGCATAGTTCACCTAAAGGAGCGCTCTTCCCACCTAGGTCGCTCGCGAACTACCCAAGACTACTGACAAGTGGTATAAACGCTAGGAGAATAAATTACACGAATTGATCTATAGACTTGAAGGTCTATAGACTTTTCAGTTCATTGCGATTCACCGGTTTGTCGCTTGGCGGGACGAGTGGTGATCAACTTCAACGCATTTTACCGACTTGTTTTCGACTATCGATTATTTCTAGCAATAAAAGGGACCAAAGGCTTTATGTGTTTCAAAGCACGGGAGGAGTAAGTAACACACCACCCGCCAGACTCCGTGTTGCTACTGAGATTTTGGATTTTCGAGAAAAACCTTGAAAAAACCTCAATTATAATTTTGAGCATCCTGAAGATAGAATCCGGGCCCTCATGGTCTTAGTCGAAGGCTATCCACTAGACCACGAGGCAGACTTGAATATAATATATAATATTTACGCTATTATTTCTTTTTAAGTTAACAGACGGACGAAATCTGATATATAATATCCACTATAGGCATAATTTGCGTCCTAGTGTGATTAGTGATTATCGACATCTGTACGTTTTTCTACAATCATAATAATGTTGACGCAAATAAGTAATTATAATATGCATAATAATTATTAAGAGAACAGGCGAACTTACCCTATCTGATATATTTTATTTATTTATTTATTTATTTAATACTTTATTGTACACAATTAAAAGAGAAGTAGTACATAGAGAATTATTAAAAACAGACTGTACAATGGGCGAGCTTATCCCTAAAAAAAGAGATTTCTTCCAGCTGACCCGAATAAGAGTAAACACAATAATTATTGAGATGTTAAAATAGTGTACAATAATCATAAAACTAGATACATATGAGTATAACAGTCTTGATACATTAAATTTATCCACATAATGTTTAAAAGTGAACAACAATCGATGGAAATGAAAGAAAAAATAAAAATAAAATAAAAAATACTATGTAGACCCAGCAAGAAAATGTTCTCTTAGACTCTTTTTGAAAATTGAAAGAGATTGACTTATACGAATCTTGGGCGGTAGTGAGTTCCATAACCTGACAGCTTGGACATGGAAAGAATTTGATAAAAATTTTGAGCTGTGCGGGGGACATTTTAAAAGGGCAGTAACACTTAATCTACAAGGTGATCCAGGTGGATGCAAGAAAGAAAACCCATCACGCAGATAGCTTGGTGCATTAGGATTAAACAGAATATTAAAAAGAAGACAAAGAATATGAGTGTTCCTACGCAGCCGTATTGGAAGCCATTTAAGTTGAGCTCTAAAGTTAGAGACATGGTCATACTTCCGTAAACCAAAAATAAATCTGATACAGAGATTCTGCAGCCTCTCTAATTTGTTCACCAGTTCTTCAGTAGCATCAATAAAACAAACATCCGCATAATCGATGATAGGTAGTATGAGGCTCTGCATTAGTAGTATCTTTGTTTTAAAAGGCAAATAATTTTGTAAGTGTTTTAGAGAGTGCAGAGCAAAGTGAACTTTTTTACTTATGCTGTAATATGCAAATCCCATGATAAATCGTTTGAAATTGTTACACCCAAGTAACTGACCGAGTTTGATATTGGAATAACTGTGTTATCATAAACAACCTGAGGAAGGTTTATGTTACCAAGGATTTTGCACATATACCTACTGCCTACAATTAAAACCTTGGACTTCGATGGATTGACAGTAAGCCCAAAAGCTTTTGCCCAAGCGTGAATCCTTTCAAGATCCAAATTTATCGAGTCAATAGCCTTGGCCACATCCATGACACTGAAGTGACGATAGATTTGCAAATCGTCTGCATATAAATGAAAGCTAGAAGAGATAACCTCAGTAATTTTATTTATAAAAGTAGAAAAGAGAAGGGGAGAAAGCACTCCTCCTTGAGGGACACCTGCCAGTAGATTAGCCCAATCTGAGGATAACTCATCCACTTGAATACGCTGAGAGCGACCCCGGAGATAGCTGTTAAACCAGTTAGCCGCATCGTTAGATATGTTTAGTGATTTGAGGACAGCGATAAGAACCTCAAAGTCCACTGAATTAAAAGCGCTACTGAAGTCAAGAAGCACAACAATAGTTAATTGTTTAATATCCATAGCTGAACGAATATCGTCAGTTACCTTTACCAGTGCCGTGACAGTGCTGTGTCCAGGCCGGAAGCCCGACTGGTACGGGTTAAGTAGGCTATTTACTCGCAAATGATCAGCCAGTTGAGAGTGAACAATGTGCTCGAGCACTTTGGATAAGTATGGTAGAATTGAAATTGGACGATAATGGGAAGTAGATATAGGATTAGGGATTTTGGGAATAGGGATTACAAATGCTTTTTTCCACTGCGATGGAAAAGTACTTGACGATAAAGAAAAATTAAAAATATGAGTAAGGATAGAAAGTAGTTCAGGAAGAACAAGGTGAAACATTCTAGAACTAAGTTGGTCGCTTCCTATTGCGGAAGAACTAATTGAAAGCATGTGCTTCTTGACCTCAGCTTCACTAACTGGTTTGAAATTAAACAATGGACACGTCGGACGAGTACTAGAAGAAATGTCAGACAGAGTAATCGATTTATCTGGACCATGCAGCGAAATTGGCAGTGCTGTGAAGCTGGCATTTAATAAGTTTGGATCTAAGGAATTATAATTATGAGAAGTAGAAGATTTTCCAATGCCAAGAGAATTTAAGAACGGCCAGATTTTATTTGAATCAGTGGCTGTAATTGTATCATGAATGTAGCGGCGTTTGGCAACACGGCATAAACGATTACACCGATTGCGCAATGATTTATAGGTAGACAAACTAAGCTCTGAAGGAAATTTTTTATACAGACGATTTGCTTTATCCCGTTTGGCCATTAAACGTTTTAAGTCCTCAGTAATCCACGGTGCAGGTTTATGTTTAATACGTAGTTTTTTTACCGGTGCATAAAGGTCAAAAATTTTCAAAATAATAGAGTTGAGCTGTTCAACCTTCGAATCTAGATCAGACGCATTGACAATTGCGGTCCAGTCGATGTTTTTAAAAGCGTTTTTTAGAGATTCCAAATTGATATTGTTAAAACACCGACGAAAAGCATAGTTTATTTTACGTTTTGACGGAGTTATTTTGTAGGAGAGGAAGATGAGGTCGTGGTATGAGAACGATGAAGGAAATTGTCCAAAGGTACTAACGTATTCTGGATGCGACACTATGATAAGATCAAGAAGAGATGGGTTTGTATTAGGAAAATGATGAGTGGCAGATAAAGAAAGGGAGCACAAGTTTACTGAATGGAGGAGAGACGTTAATTTTTGGGCTCGTGCATCGTTTTTAATTAGGCACGTGTTAAAGTCACCAAGTAACAATATATGGTCATAAATGGGTCTAATTTTTATTTACACTAACACAAATGTAACACAAACTGCTTATAGACTGATATTAATTTAAAAGTTTTATACACACTCTAAAAGTTAATGTAATACTCACTAAAAGTGTTATATTTAGGTATTTATTTATTTACAATAAGTACCTAAATAAAAACTTTAGAACTAAAAAAAGGCAAAGAATTATCGTTAAGTAGGGCACGTGTCACCAAGGTCAAGTGCAACTCAGAACAAAACTGGCTAAAAATATAAATCAAAATTCATTCAATACAATTTTTATACCTACAACATAAATTCAACCTTAAATCTATTCAACGTAGGTCCAGTTTAAAGAATAAATTTCTCCCTGATATCGAGTAGCCGGCGAAAAGCTGCTAACTTATGGACTCTTTGTTGTAACGAAATAAATAGAAACTAGACCTTATTGTTAGCGCGTTAAGATATAGATATTACGCACGCACTATAATTATTAACCAAATGACCAATCACTAGAAGAAGTCACGTAATATTCGCTTCATCACTTTTACGCCAGTAAAAAATTAAATGGTAAGACAGAGACAAAGCGAATAAAAGCTATCGATATGTCATATCGCTCGTGATGTGAAGTTTGCGTTTTGTTCGTTATTCAATATTCGTATATCGATCTCGTGTTGTGTTGTTGCATTGCGCTTTGGATAAACCATAACTATTAACTTGATGAAGTTTTTGTGAAATCGGTAATGTATAGATATCGATATGGTATGATAATAGATACGTATCCGATATAAGTTACGTTTTGATATATCGAAACATGCTTAGTCGTGAGTTATGTGTCTCTGATTCTGAAGGCTATATTTAACATTTGATGTGTGAGATATAAATGATCGAAATTATTGTTACGAAAAAGAACGATGTTTTATCATATTACATGACAATTAGAATTAATTAAATACGAAATTATTTGAAATAGGTTTATTCATTTCCCATCTTAATTTTTAAGCCCTAAGCTTAAAAAAAGTGATAGTTATTTCAGTAATTATTAATATTATTATTTATTATTAATGTAAAAAATATGTACTTAGTTTCATACATAATATCACAAAATAAATTGTTTACCATATAATAATGTTAATAACAATGATGAAGACACGCGACACAAATCAAAAGCTTGGAAAACTAACCATCTCACTTTGTCTTACGAAATGTTCATAATAGTTGCCCCTCTCTCTCGCGTATGAGTCGCAAGAGCTGAGCCGTTTACTGCCTCCGGCCTTTAAAGATCCATTGGTCTAATTAATGATACGAATGTTCAGCGGTAGATTTACATTAGGGGCAGTCGGGGCAAGTGCCCAGGGCGGCAAATGTTTTAGGGCGGCAAAATTTTGAAAGTGATAAAATTTTTTTTTAGTTTTATCGAGATTCCCCAATATAATTATTTAATTGTATTAATTTATAATTTTTTGTTTAATTCATAATTCAAGAAATTCAATTCATTCATTATTTATGAATTATAATTTTGGCACTTTTTTAGTAAAAATTAATAATGAAAATGATTTAATCAATTTGTTTGGTTGGAGATTTCAATAATCGATTTTTCTATTTTCTGGAATTAAAGAAATTTTATTAGGGTTTATTTTTGAAAAATTGAAAAAATTTTAGAATTATTTTTTGCATTTCTTAAAACAACAACTTTAACAATCAATCAATTAAAAAAATGTTATAATTTATCGATTTCACCAATTAATTTTAATTTAAACGAAAAATCGTATATTTTTTACACGCTTTTTATCAGTTTCACTTGTCTGTATGTTTGTAATCGATTTTTTTGGGCGCAATTTTGACCCACTTTAAATGGTCAGATTTCGTTCAAACTTTGTAGATTTATCGAGGACCCATGACAATACACTAATTTGATAAAATTATTCCATTTTTCAATTTGAAAAATATGATTTTTGTTAATTTATATAATTTTCATCTATAGTCAGATTATAAGGTAATAAACTTAATTTTATTTTTTTATAATTTTTCTCTACAGTCGATAAGACAAGACATGTTAATTTTAATTTACAATAATTATCTTTAGCCGATTTCTTTAATATTGACAAATTTTCGAATACTAAGGAGAATTTTAATTCTACAAAACAACTAATAGTTTAAAAAAACTAAAAAATCACGCTTTTATAAATAAACCAAACTAAAAAGTAAAAAATAAATAATAGTTTAAAAAAACTCATAACACGCTTTTTATAGAAAATCAAACTAAAAAATAGAAAATAAATTTTATATTTATGAGTATTTATTCGTATTAAACAACAATATAACTTATCAATAGCACAGAAAAATTGTTTAAATAAAAATGTCGCGTATGATGGAGATCCATATTCAGCGTAATTGTTTAAAGAAAATTAATTTTTATGTGCCATTGATTTCAGATAAAAATTATAGCTTCTATAGTGCACACCAACTGTTAAGTCGGAAGTCAACCTACGATGTGTATCAGCTGAAATCTCCGCTTCTTTTCAAGTTATATTGTCGTAAAATGTGGAAAAATATAAATATATGTATGAAATAACCTGATAGTTTCAATATATAATATTAGTTTTCATACCTTAAAAAAATTAATAAAAAATCAGCATGAAAACGTCTTTCTACACGTATTTCCCCCCTTAAGTAAAATTTTAGTAATAGGGCGGACTTTTTTCCGGTGCCCAGGAGCGGCATTGAGTTTAAATCCGGCCCTGCGAATGTTCTTACTATATCTGATTCGAATCACTGTATCACTATAAAGAAACGACTCCGAGAGTCGTTTCTGCAAAGAACTACACAAGACTAATATAAATATAACTAGCTGTACCCGCGACTTCGTTCGCGTTTGGCCATCCTTGCAGAGTAATTATTAAGAACTGACCACAGTATTTCTCGTATTCAGCAATACTTTGGACGGCGAAGCACTTTTATCAAATGAGAAATATTAAGAAAGGATTCTTTTAGTGTGGATTTGAAAACACGTTGACTTTGATAACGAACCTTGTGTCTTGTAGGGATTTAGGCAGTGTTTAACTGAAGTCACCTCGCCTTTTATTTTCTACAGTCATGCTTACAGTTTTATTTGTATGCCATTATATACTCATTCCATTTAAAAAATGATTTTATATTTGAATAAAATCAATTTTGCAAAACCTATTTTTTATAGAAAGGAAAATTGCACACCGGTGAAACAAATGTCTTCATCCGTATTATAATTTTTAAACATGGCTGGGGCTATCCTTCCACCGGATAAAAGTGTCGCAACTAAAATACGCCCCTGCCAGGGCAATCATAATGAGCCAAGAGGCTGCGAATTTAATTCTTATTTGTAAAAAAATGTTTTCGTCTACCTTGAAGTGAGTCCAAAAAAACTTCCACCCAGAGTTATTTACGGTGTTATCCTTACTCCATTGACAGCTGTTCGCTGTTTAACGACTGCACGGTTTAGTTTATATTTGTTATATTACGTGCAACGTTTGTCACATCATAGCCGGTTTCAGAGCAGAAGGCTCGGTCAATAATCCTTCAGGAGTTACCGCGTACGAAAAAATTAAAAAAAATGTGGTTAAACATAACTTTGAGATTTTTCAACCAGTTAATTTTTTCCCAAGACAACGTTTTTCATCTTGCTAAAACTGCGTTTAATGCTGTTTGAAAGATTAAAATCGATAAAATCGCGATCAAAAGTTACAGCATTAAAACTTCAAAATAGACATTTTTGGTTTCAACAACCTTAGATATTATTATCATAACAACTTTAAGATTTTTTGAGGGCAAAAGATTGAAGGTGAAAGTATTGGCTTGTACCTAGGTTCCTAATGGGCAACGATGATATTTAAGCTAACTAATTTTAAAATCCATGGTGTATGTTTGATAATTAACAATATCTGACTCCATTGCAGTAGTATTAGTCAAGACCTATAAGTCAGGGCGAAATAAATAGTATTTGCTTCCAGTAAACGTTATAACTGCAATATTATTATTATTAAGCATAATATCTTGACCGTGGAAGAGGACGTGTGGGGGTTAGGAACATTTTGTTTAAAACAATTAAAATACGGCTTTTTGCAATTTTTTGCCAATATTTCGTAAAATACGCGTGGAATCGACATGTTTTTTTATTATCAATAGGGAAGCGCTTGACTACGATCTCGCCTGACGGTAAGCTAAGATGCGGCCTAAGATAGAACGCGCTTCCCTAGAAGTTCCCTAGAGTTCGAAGAGTTCAAAAAATCTAGTTTATATAAATGATACTTAGGAAATTAATGTTTGAAAAATATACATCATATTTTTTAAAATTGATGTTTGATTGTGATCTTTCGAATGGCATTCAACGCAATTGTTTAACTCAAAATTGTTTTAATCGATAGGTTAAAAAATGTCGAAGAAATGTAAAAAAAAAAATTTTTAATTTTTTAAAACTTTTTTTTATATTGAATCGTCACTGACAAATCCCAAATAAATCCAGTTTTGAACCAATTTCCAGTATTTAGCGCGGTTTTTTAGAGGGCAAACCTAATTCGATTTTTATATCAAACGGTATATTAACCTGAAAGTTTTTTAAAAAATCTGTAATAAGTTTACTGTAAACAACGTAATTTTAATGTTTGAAAAGCTGTATGTTTTGAAAATTTGACTCGATTTTGATTTTTGAAATTCAATATAGTTTTTTTAGTAAGTACTAAAATATTGCAGAAGATTAAAAATGATTAGTTAAAAAAATTCGAAGTTATGTCGAAAAAAATAACTCCGAACGGTAAATATATTTTGATGCAATTTATGCATTGGAGGCAGTTTTTTATGAAGTAAAGCTGATTAAATTTTGTACTATATCGGTTCATTAATCTGGAAATTGTATTAAAAAATATTGTTCCGCCAAAAACCTTTGTGAGGTTTTCCAAAATTTCTCAAAATCTCCTTTACTGAATTAGTTAAAATTTTCAGGAAGTCTAAGTTGAGTGGAATCCAATCGAATCCCATTAACCACGTTTCGATCGGTCAAGCCGTTCAAAATTAATGAGATGTTTACATACACACATACACACTCACGCGCGCACACACACACACACATACATACATATGTCATCATGAAAATAGTCGGAAAAGGTTCCTAGGTCCTCAAAACGTGGAGATCTGGTGAACACTCGATTTTCGAAAATCAAGGCAAAATAAGTAACTTCCTTATCTACGTAGCTACGTAGCGGGAAGTTAAAAATATATACCTAATTAAAAAGATAAAAAGTTATTTATTCAGGTTTATTTTTTGAATAATTTTTATTTAAAGCAAATTTCGTAGCGGGAAGTTAAATAAATAAATTAACACATGGCTTTGTAGTTTGTTATTAATAAAAAACAAAATAACCTTTGACTAAGAAGCTATTCTTTTTCATTGAAAACAATTTGCAATAAAAAAAACATCTTGTTGCACTTTTCTTAAATTTTATAAGATTTTCATTCTCTAAAAAATATTTTTAATGTAAATTTGTATCATTTTCAATAAGCAAGATAAGCAGTCAAGGGTTTTTTTATTATTATAACAAACTACTCTGCCTCGTGGTCTAGGGACAGCCTATTTGGCTCAGATCATGAGGTCCCGGGTTCAATCCCCGGGTCGGTCAAAGATGTTATTGAGATATTTTCGAGGATTTTCTCGAAAATCTAAAATCTCAGTAGCAACACGGAAACTGGCGGAGTGGTATATATATTACCACTGCCGTGCCTCGGATGAGCACGTAAAACTTTCGGTTCCAGTTATCGCTAAAAATAGTCGACTGAATATGCGGCGATGAGGATTACCATTTATCTCACCACCGACAAACCGGTGAATCGCGGTGAACCGGAAAGTCTATAGACGGTCGGTTTAATCTGCCTACGTCGCAAGGGAACCGGGCGTGATGATACTTTTATAAAAAACAACAACGCCACGTAATTTTTCTTCACATTTTTGATTTTTGATTCTCACAAATAAAAAAAAGTTAAGTATCTTTTGATAGAATTTGTTTTGATGAAGTTATATGTGTGTAATTTTTTTCTGTAAGATGTTGATCTTATTCTGGACAGAACTTATAAGTACATGTTCGTATATTCTACTTAACAATTTTTTATAAAGTATTTTGGAGTCCGACGTTAGTCAGTATACTAAGTGGCTTAGGCACTTTAACATCTACACTTGCTGAAGTTTCATTCATTTTAAAAGATAACTGATTGATGTATCTAATTTTGAAACATTTACCGTGTTGTCTTAGCGGTCCGGTGTCGTCGTTGACCATATGAGATCCCGGGTCCGATTCCCGGGTCAGGCAAAACAAAATGTACTTTTTCAGTTTTCTGATAAAACAACGTTGCCCGGGATTGGCTTGCCACCTATCACATTGTGAGAGAGTATTTTCGGCTAATCGTGGGTACACTTCTTGCACCTCTGCCTACGTATTCCAGGATATGGGCATGTAGATACTTTTTATCCTTTTTTACGTTATGCAATGTAAAAACAAAATAGTGAATTTTCCCAATAGCCTATCCTTACGTTAAATTTTATAAAGAACAAATTCTATTAGTATACTCAATTTCGATTAGATGCATCTTTTCTGAGATATTAGCAAAAACCTCAAAATTGACCTGTTATATTTTCAAATATATTATAATTATTCTTTATATACAAATAAACAAATAAATAAATAAAATTATATACAAATAAATAAAATGTTTAGGTTTATATTTTACACATATTTTACTAATTTTTAAGCTAGTAAAATTGCATTTATAATAACTTTAATAAAAAAGTATACATTCTAGAACTGAATCTCTCGTAACACTATGAAATGATAATGCTAACTTATATTGAGCCGTGTGTTCAAAGGTTTTGTATACACTCCGGGTGTCACGTTCAACTGGACATCCCACCCGAAAACGTTGAAACTTCTGATGTCTGTAACTCCTAAATTATAAAACTCATGAACTTGAAATTTTTAAAGGATAATCTTTATAGTACTTACTTTTGAACAAAAAAATAATAAAGGATTTTGGATGACAGGTTAATGAATTAAAGCTAAATATACGTTTTTATCTTCATCCCCTATCCCACGGGAACCATACTGAATTTTGGGATAAAAAATATCCTATAACCTTCTTCGGAGTAGTAACTCTAATCATGCTAAATTTCATTTGAATCTGTTCAGTAGATTCGGCGTGATGCGCGGCCTTGATACAGACAGACAGACAGACAGACAGACAGACAAAAATTAAAAAAATTACATTTTTCGCTTCAGTATCGATTAAAGAGTATCTTCCAAAAAAAATTTTTAAAATATCTTCAATGTACAGAAATCGACCTCTTACAGTTTTATTATATGTATAGATTTTTGAATTTATTATAGTTAGTTTGGCTTTTCAGATTTTCTGGTAATTTATTATATACTTTTACAGACATGGGATATGGCCCAAAACTATGTAATTTTAACTTCGATGTTATTTGATATAAATTATTTTTTGAACGTGGTTCATAGCGACGAGGTATTTGTCCTAATTTTGTATATAAGTGGTTATTTTTCCTAACAAATTTGCAAAGTTCCAATATATATATACAAGGTTGAGTTAAGATTTTTAAGTTTTTAAAATGGGGTTTACAAGATTCGTTGTATTGTATGTTAGCTAGAATTCTGTATACATATATTCTAACTAGTGATATTTTGTACATTAAATGAATTGAAACTTTCTAACTACGCCAACTATAAAATTACTTAAAATAATAAAATAGGTAATAAAAACATATTTTTCAGCTGACAGTCCTAAAGCCTGTAGGTATTTGAAGTAGGAAGGGATGGTTTCATTATTCATTTAGGTACCAAGATACTTCGATTTATTGTCATCCTGATCCTTTCCCAATGTTTATTTGGGATCAGCGCAATATATATGTTTCTTTCAATCATATTTAATTTATTTTATTGTATATTACCCTATATTTAACAAATACTATTATAGGTATATTATAGGCGGCGAAATTCTTCTTTGCTATATAATCGATTACGTCGATTAAATATAGCAAAGAAGAATTTCGCCGCCTCGAGCCTGTCGACACTAGCTCAGTGGAAGAGCGTCCCGGCTTTAGGGAGATGGTCGCAGGTTCAAATCCCACGAGTCGATATATTTCTTTGTTGTTTTTAAGGTTTTTCCAGTTTCTCAAGCACGGGGTGAGTGCTATAACATAAAAATAAAACTGTAACAGGTCAAATTTTGTACATTGAATGTATTCTGAATTTTCGACGTGGATACGTCTTTAAATTTGCTTTCACAGTGAGGGACAGTTCAAGAAATCTGATGATAACAAAATTGGGGGTTACAATTTGATACTATAGCTACATAACTATCATCAACATCCGAAATCTAATTACACCGTTGGATAGCTAAAGGACCAAAGAATTTTTGAACCTAAGTGCTGACTAAAATGCTGAGGATGGAGGAGAGGTGCCGCTATTTTTAGGTAATTTCACTGTATTACAGCATTTGCATGTAATTAAGTTTTGTTCGACAGCTCTTTTAAAGATTTATCGACTGTGTAAAAAAAATATGATTTTAAATGCTTATAGTAGATATATATGGCGTTTTAATGAAAACGAAATAGGATTTTTTTATCGGTTAAAAATCTTTCAAATGCCAAATCAAGATAGAAAGGACATATACCATCTGAACGGGAATTTAAATAGCAATATAACGATACCCATAAATCCCCATATGAAAGAGTGAAGAAGTCCCTAGAGTGTGAAAAGATGAAGGCACCCGAATCGATCAACGACGGCAATTGTACGCGGAAGGATAAATTGGTAAAGTACGTGTTGGGCCACGCGCAATGTAGATTTCCGAAGTTGCCCATCATAATAAGGCGGACTAAAACGAGGGCTTTTGTAATAATATTTTGTACAATAGCGTTGAGCTAAGAACATAATTACGCAGGGCGAGACGGGCACCCTGACTTAAATAAAACAGTGCTTAAAAGCACTCAGTAGAGCGCTTTTTATGTAGGTTTTCGAAGTTGCCCATCACAATAAAGCGGACTAAAACGAGGGCTTTTGTAATAATATTTTGTACAATAGCGTTGAGCTAAGAACATAATTATGCAGGGCGAGATGGGCACCCTGACTTAAAACAGTGCTTTTAAGCAATCTCCCTAACGCTCCACTCACTCTGTTCTATGCACACACTCTTATTTCGACATCGGTGGTGTACCTTCTATCCCTGCTATAATCAAAACCAAGACACACAAGCTCATCCATCTGTTCCAGCACTACATCACCGACCACAACTCTTACATCCGTTCTGGTTGCCTCTCTTTCAAATACTGGTACTTTAATTTTCTCCGCATTAAATAATAAGGTCATACTTTTACAATCATCATTCATAATTGTAACCGGTGTTTAAAGCTCAGATGGAGTTGAGTCTAAAAATACAGAGCCATCTGCATAAATTAGGCAGTTTACCGCCAGATCACTAATGCACATTCCCACATTCAATGAATCTTTAAAGATACTTATCCAGATATAGGAGAAACAGGCGAGCTGACAACACACAACCCTGCCTGACGCCAATATTGACATCGAACCAGAGCAATATGTTATCATCTACCCAACGCCTAGCCGTACTATAATCAAGCATACCACAATCTTTCACACCAGGGACTAATGGTGACGATAGAAAAATACTTTCCTTCACCTGCGTCATCGTGGGCATACCAGTGGTTTCTCTACCTTTACGCTTAGTCTCTGTTACACATAAAACATCCAAGCATCTGTTTTTCATTACATCTATCAATTCGTACATCTTAAAACCAAACTTTTGTAATGTAATGTTTGCAAAAAATTGTTACGCGATATGTATAAAAATCCATAACAGAATACCTAAAGAAATAAGAGAGCTAAGAAATAATAACTTCAAGAAAGAATTGCACACATACCTAGTAGGAAAATCATATTATAAGGTTAACGATATTTTGATAAATTAATTTATTATATTAAATGTAAATTCTTAAAAATAAAAAATAAAATAAAAGAAAAATAATATGATTGAAATAATTTTAAATTGATTTAAAAAATATGTGATTGTTTAAAAAAATATTATAATGTAAATGTAACATTTTTTTACAGAATCCAAAAATGATAATATTGTGCAAAGAAAAATGAATATATAAAATATACTAATAATTTAATAAAAATGATGTGGTGTCGCGGGACACCAGGTAGGAACGAACTTCCTTCGGCTAAACGGCACTACTCGCTTGTGTACGCGACTGTCGCGCCTGCGCACGTCTCATTTAACGCTTTTATTCCACGCATTTTTCTTACGGTTTTACTATCACATTTTTTTCAGTTCGGTCACGCAGCAAAATCCCTATCCCCTCCAAGCCTGCCGTAAGGAACTTCGTTCCAATAAGATAAAAAATGATGTGGTGTCGCGGGACACCAGGTAGGAACGAACTTCCTTCGGCTAAACGGCACTACTCGCTTGTGTACGCGACTGTCGCGCCTGCGCACGTCTCATTTAACGCTTTTATTCCACGCATTTTTCTTACGGTTTTACTATCACATTTTTTTCAGTTCGGTCGCGCAGCAAAATCCCTATCCCCTCCAAGCCTGCCGTAAGGAACTTCGTTCCAATATATAGTTTTTTTTATATGTATAAATTTTACTTATTTTTACAGCTATTGCATGCTATAAGGTGAAATATGTTGAATAAAATTAAGAACAACTTTATGTATACCATATTTGTTGCAATAAATGATTATGATTATGATTATGGTTTCATACTATGAACATTCAACCTGTTTAGTGTCCATGGCGAATATACACCACAAGTTCATCACCTACAAATCTTTCCCCAAGTACATTTTATAAGTTGGTCGACTTTACTCAAACACTTGTAAAGCCTTCTAAGCCGTAATAGTTTTCTTATTAATTTTATTATATTTACTACCACCGTTAATTTTTTTTTCCGTCCCCAATACCAAGCATTAGGTGGCAGAAGGGGTAGGACCCTTGACTCTAGCAAAAATTAACACTTTAAAGTTTTTGGTGATTAATATTTACATTAATGCCAAATTCATTTTTCTAGTACTAGTGATCTCTGAGCTAGACTGCGGACGGACGGACGGAAGGACGGACAGACGTAGCGAAACTATGAAGGTTCCTAGTTTACTTCGGAACCCTAAAAAATTATACCGAAAAATATAATTCGTTACACGTAGTCAGGTAAAACATACATAGCCGAGTCTATGACACAGCCATAACCCGTTTTTATTCAATGTAACTAGATGGCGCTAGAGCTTTTTAAATCGCGTTACCATTAAGCAAATGGATGTTAGTAAATATTCTTCTCCCAATGTGAATTATTTCCAAACATACAAATTTTCGCATTCTTTTTGGACGTAACGCAATCCTTCAGGATAGCGTTACATTTTTATAAAGATTTTCATTGTATAAAATAATAACTGTATTTAGTCTTGGGTTATAACAGGTCGAATCAGATATCTGTTGATCCTGTTACTGTTACTGAAAAATAACAGATGTTACTAAAGAACAGCCTGTTATTTTTCCAAGCACGGTCTCAGTATATAATTCACGTACAGTACAAAATATGTGAGTAGCATATTACAAAGTACTCTGTGGTGAGTAGAGAGTAGTGAATATAAGGCCATTTTAGTAGACGACATTTGGCAGATGCCAGACACGTACAAGTTTATATGGAGCTACTGCGTTTTAGATCCCATTTCACATTCTTAGATTTAAGATCTGACAAATATGACCTTTTAAATTAGCCCTACTTTAGTTGATTATTGTTTGATATAATCTTAAAAAATGTGTAAACGGTTAACCCTGCAGTCCATACCTGAAACTTCCCGCTAATATGAGGTATTTTAAGCTAAAATGAGTAAAAACTATAAGCATAATAATATATTTTTTTTAGTTCAAACATCTACATAGATAGTTAGTTAAAAATCACAGTAGGCTATATTGATTTTTTAAAAGCCGTGTAGGTATTTTGGAAACGATGATCAATTTTGATTTTTCAAATGGCATTCAATTTCATTTTTTGATCTAAAGTTCTAGTTTAGCTACATAATTGATAGCCGATGGGTTGAAAAATGTCGAAGCAATATTAAAAAAAACATTATAATAAATATAACTAGGTACCAGTTCTGCTAATCACCCGAACCGTGGGATGCTTTTTATTCATATGTTTTTGCAAATACGGATGATCAAAAGATAATTAAGCCTTACATAGATATATTGCAGCTCGCATAGTGGTCACCTACATCTACAAAATGGTCCCACACACACACAATACTGTCATCTCTTATTTACATTTGCCATTTTGCTGAACTAATATTATAAAAACTTTTATACAACTTCAACCTAAATTATTTAAATTTAATAGATAAGTATATCCTATCAGAACTGCTTAATTTATTACCTATATATACAAAAAGAATATGAATACCTACTAAGTATTTTTATTCGCACTAGTAAACCTTTTGTTTACAAAACAATTTTTGTTTTCGCTAAGTAAATTCAAAGCGAAATCGAAAGAATATAATCCGAAAAATGGGATAGAAAACAAATTACCAAAGAAACGTTATGACCTGGGTGTCTAATTAATATCACCTTTATGGTTAAGTCATAAAGTCGTAGTTACGCTGAACATTTTGTAGCCAATGGCGTCAATGCCAACAAAGACGTTCGGAAACGCGCCATTATATAAACGTTTCGAACTTTCAAATAATTTCTGTTGTAATTTTACTACGAAGAAAAAAATATTTTACCGTTATTTAAATTTTGTACGAGTACCTATATTGATGATTTTAATGCAAATAATTGAGATCGACCTTTTTGTTTTTACATACCTACAAAAGGACGTAATATTTCAACATATCGTTAGAAGTATTCTTGCAGTGTTTCCGAATTGAAAATTAGGAACAGGAACAGATAACAGTTTATACGACTAGAAATAGTTGTCACTATTCTAGGAAGATATTTTGTTATAAAAGATTACTATTTGAATTTTCGGTTAATAAATACTAGGTGCTTCTCGTTTTAGCAGATTCAATTAAGCGGGTGTGAGCGAGAGAGACTAATACATACGAAGAACAGGTAACACGAATATCTGTTATTGAGTAGGTACCTAGTACCTAGTACCTACTGTGACTGAGGAACGTAGTGCAGATTGTGATTCAGTATTGTGACTGATATTTTTCAACAGATATTTGATATTGTAGGAACAATTGATATCTAGTATTTACGAATACCTGGGATTTGTATCTGTTACGATAAATACGCCTCACTACTAAACTGTATTGTTTAAAAGAAATAAATAAATAATTTAAAATATTCTTTCTAAACTCGAATTTGTAGACATGGGCGTTTTCGTAATTAAAGATAGAGCGATTAAAGAGGAAGGTTTGTATGTATAATAACATTCAATATATTGTAGAGAAATACTGCAATTTTTGAGTTTCCTGATGTCATGTCGTAAATAATTATATTTTTTTCCGCTTACATTGCAAACGCAGGCTAAACCCTACGAGATTTATCAAAATAATGTACTAAGCATTTGTACACCTTGAAAATGTCAACAGAAAACTCCGCGATGGTATATGTCTATCTCTTACGGATAACCCACAATAGCATTTTTTTGTCATTTACTTTTTACGAGAAATAATGGCTTTTTTTCGAAGCAGTTTTAAGCAATACATCACTAATCCTTATCCAATTAAATGCCTTAAATATATTGTTGATTTAATATGGCCGTTTACAGCATGTAATTTAAATGAATATTTTCGAAGATATTACAGATTTAAAACACAGGGGCTTAGAATGATAATAGCATTCATCGTTACGTTCATAATTTAAGCCAAAACCGTATCGATGTGCGCATGACCATGACACGCATACAAGGACTCGAATAAGTGTTGCAAGCAAATAAATATTTTCCCAATATGGTATTTAAAATAGGTCTATCTTACCGGTATACAAATAGTCTTTCATATAACATTAATAGTCATTTAATATAAACTTGAAACTTACACTTTTTATTCGGTTACATAAAATATTTTAAATGCCGAGAAATATTCTAGATATTCTCAAGATGATATTCCAAAGCTATTTAACTTTATATATTTTTTTTTAGTTTTTGTGCTTTTATTTGTAATTTAAAATATTTTTACTTCATTGAAATAAACTTACTTCCCTTTCAATAATATTATTAGCCATATAGAAAACTTAAAACTTACATATTTATAACGTTGAGGTAAAATGAGTAGAATTACAGGGAAATGTTCCAGATGTTCTCAAGATATTTATTTTTTGTATATTTCAGTAATCATACAGCGGTAACCAACCAGCACCAACCGTAAATAAAAAATATGGCCAATACAAGTTTGAAATTATAAAAACAGTGATTGGAGTAATTCTTTAAAAAAACATTATTGAAATTTTATATTTACTAAAATATAATTGTACAATAGAAATGTTATTACTTTATGCATTGCTTGGCAAATGCTTGTGTGTCTTTATGTGTATGTCTTTGTGCGTGTATGAGTGTATGTTTGTGAAAGCTAAACTAGCTTGAACGTTAGCAGATAGGCGGGCAAGCAGGAACAATACTTACGAACACTTTGAGGTAAAATGTAATAGGATAGGTATGCTTATTAATCAAATTATTTATATAAATCAACTTAAAAAGTAAAAATGTTTTAAGCTTAACATAATATTTCTGACTACTATATTGAGTCAAACTACTATTGGCTCTGTGCACGACTTGAGCACCACCTTTCGTGCGCAACTGTTTTGGTTCAGATCTTAGAATATAGAAAAACGTAATCCCCGTGCGTAATCTTCTCTAACGTTTTTAGCTGAATCGGAAACAATACAGCTCTTTGTGGCGACTCTTTGGCTTTAATGTGCTATATATGCATTGGAGTATATGACATAAATTGATTAAGTCGTGTACCTTAATACTCAGTCATATGAGCAAAGACGTCATTCGCAACACAAATTTCAAGCTATATAGAATTGAAACTTAATTATCAGCATAAACATATTAGGAGGCCGACATTAGGCGCAGACCAACTTAAGGGCACGTCACCCTTTTTTATGGAAGATGGGGCAAACGAGCAGGAGGTGCACCTGATGTTGAGTGATCACCGCCGCCCATGGACATCTGCAATACCAGAAGCCTCACAGTTGCGTTGCCGCCCTTTTAAAAATGAGTACGCTCTTTTCTTGAAGATCCCCATGTCGTATTTGTTAATTTTGTTTTGCAAAAACCTGCATGTTTTCGTCGATAAAACTCGAAAATGTCGCCAATGAAACAACTTGACACTAAGCAAATCACGAAATAATGCCGTACGATCATAAGAAAAATTAAAAAAAATGCCTTTTGGCAGTGACAGTATTTTTCTGATGATCACTACGGCATCTAGAATGCTAGTTGGAACAATTTTTTTTGCATTCTAAAAGTTCTCATTATACACAAATAAAGGCTTTAATATTGGTCTGACAAACGGCTTTGAATATTTGTGTCAATATGATATGATAGTAAGACCCAACACTTAAAAATATTTTTTGTACAAAAGCAAAGTACAGGCTATGTACGCACATTAAACAGGAATACAGACGTTATTAACTATAATGAAAATAGGTAAAAACAAATACGTGGTAGAATATTTTCCTCTTTGGCTGGTAACATTTTGAATATCATTCTATTTAAATATTTACGATTTATTTGTTTGGATTTCATACAAAAATATACGATGCCAAGTAATTTTTATCTGTGAAATGGGATCTTCAAGTCCTAAATACGCTTTTATGAAGCACGGTGACAACATTTCACCACACAGTAACTCACATTTTTTCAAATTACGAGAGCTGTACTTCTTATGGCACGTGTCACATGTCTGAGCGGCCGGCGAGCGTAAGAAGTCTTTTCAGGCTTCTTTGAAATGGCTTAATATAGCGCGGGTCGCCTTGGTTTCTATGCGTTATTATTCTATGCGCAGGGGCATAGCGGTTGCGGGGTTACCGGCCGGTCGGCGGCGCGCAAACCGCTGGGAAACGTGTTAATTTTTGGATAAATAAATATAGGACTTCAGCTGAAAACCAAAATTTAGTACATTTTTAAAGTAAATATCACCATATAAAAATCATGCGGATGATTAGAAATAGTATTAGCAAATTATTTGTTTTAGAGATTTTTTAGCCTGTTTTCGGAATTTTATATGATCAAGTAAAGTACATTCTATCATGTAACTAGCGGCCCGCCCCGGCATCGCACGGGTATAAAATATATAGCCTATGTCACTCAGTAAAAAAGAAATGATTAAAATCGATCCAGTAGTTTTGATTTATTCATTACTGTCCGTGGCCCACACGCGTTAAATTTGGAGGAAAACAATTCCCCTTTCCCTATACTATGAAGATTTCCTGCTGTCTTTGGATATCTAAATTCATATAGGTACTACATTTTTAGTTTTTACATTTTTACCTATTTCTTTTATTTTTACTATTAATATATTACAGAATGTCTTTATATACAACATTCACAGCCTTCTTGCCCTTAGACATTACATATTTTCTTTAGAGGTTACTCTTGAAAGAGCGATATATAGTTGGCCACGTGAAAAACAGTCAACTCTCAAATCTAAGCCTGCGACGTTGAAAGTATCGTAAATCTAAGCCTGCAACGTTGACTCTGCGATTTATTAAGGCGAGGCATCGGGACAAACGGGAAAAAATGTGTAAATGGTTGACCCTACGGGCCATCCCTGAAACTTCTCACTAAATTAAGGTATTTTAAGCTCAAAAGAGTAAAAAATATAAGCATAGGTTTTTCAGTTCAAACATCTATTTTGTTAAAAATGGCAGTATATTTATTTGTGAAAAGCTGTATATTTAAAAACGATGATGGCGTGGTATTCAACTCAATTTTTGAGATCTAAAATATTGTTTTAGCTAAATAAACGATAGGTTGAAAAATTTCGATGCTATGTCAAAAAACATTTTATTTTTAATTTTCTTCATTGATAAATCCCAAACAAATTGACCGATTTTGATTAAATTAACGGTATTTGACGCAGTTTTTAAAGGACAATTGCTGATAATATTTTTAAGTCAATCGGAAAATTAACTTGAGTTATTTAAAAAAAATTAAGTAAATTTGCTAAAAACAACGTAATTTTAATATTTGAAAAGCTATAAGTTTTGAGAATTAGATTCGATTTTGATTTTTGAAACGGTATTTGACGTAGTTTTTTAGTACTAAAATATCGAAGAATACCAAAAAATTATTGGTTGAAAAATTTCGAAGGAATGTCGAAAAAAACACTTTTTTTCAAATTTTCGTCAACGATTACTCCCAAACGAATAAACTGGTTTTGATGCAATTTATGTGTTAGACGTAGTTTTTTGAGGAATAGAGTTGAATAGTTTTTGTACTCAATCGGTACATAAATCTGGAAGTTATATTAAAAAATACTGTTTCGTCAAAATTTTTTTGGTGTTTTTTCAGAATTTCTCAAAATCTCCTGGATCAAAACGGTTCAAATTTGCAGGAAATCTAAGTTGAGCGGAATCCAATCGAATGCCATCAACCGGGTTTCGATCGGTCTAGCCTTTCAAAAGTTATCAGATGTTTACATACACACACACATACATACATACAGACATACTGACGTCATCGTGAAAATAGTCGGGAAAGATTCCTAGGACCTCAAAACGTGGACAACTGGTAAAAACTCGATTTTCGAAAATCGGGGTAAAATCAGTAACTTCCTTATCTACATACGTAGTGGGAAGTTAAAAATTGATTAGCTAAATCACGTTGTTTTATATTGTTTGGTGTTTTTTCAAAATTTTTCAAAATCTCCTGGACCGAATCGGTTCAAATTTTCAGAAAGTCTAAGTTGAGCGGAATCCAATCGAATGCCATCAACCGTGTTTCGATCGGTCTAGCCGTTCAAAAGTTATGAGATGTTTACATACACCTATAGGCACACACACACACACATACACACACACATACATACAGACATACTGACGTCATCGTGAAAATAGTCGGAAAAGGTTCCTAGGACCTCAAAAAACTAATTTTACACCAGAAGAAAAAACTGTAGCAGTTTTTTTAATACAATTTAAATAAGGTTTTATTTATTTTGATCAACTATTGATAGTAAACTAGTTTACATTATCTTTTTATCAGTTACTAAGGGATGTGGTTATGACTTATGTTTACGTTTTATAGGGATTAAGTCACTTATGAGGTATTGATTCTAGAACTTGAAAATCCACTTTAATGTTGGGAGTGTAGTCAGTTGTCGCTGCAGTTAGGAGATATTTCCACAAAATACATACGGACGAATGAATTCTATCACTTAGTAGATATTTTCACATAGCTCAAGAAGCTTATTGGTAAAGATATTTTAGAAAGGAGTGAATTCAATCCATGCGAATATGAGTTTTATGTCTATTGTATAAAAAAGTAATTTTGGACTAAATTGTCAGTTAGGAGGTATTGGTACTTCATCGACGATGTATTCATACGCAAAAGCTTCGTAAAAGTATTTTATGTAGTTGTAAGAGGGCGTCCATTAATTACGTGAGGGGTTTTTGGGAATTTTTCGACCCCCCCCCTCCCCCCTTGGTGATATATCATAAGATTTTCCTCAATTTCCCCTCCCCCCCATAATCTCACGTGAGATTCTTTAAAACTTTTATTTGGACTGTAAACGTGTTAGATTATTGAAAAAAAGTTAATTTTATTGAAGACTAGTATTTGTGAATATGAATATAAAATCACAATTATAAAATTAAATAATTAATATCAAACAAAAATTAAGAAAAGATTTATTCTAATCCAGTCCATGAGGACTCGTGTACGGCCTCAAGAGTGACTAGTGGAACAAACATCGTTTTCTGCGAGAAAAATAAGATATTTGTGAAGACCCCCCTCTCCCCTAAGTGAGATTTGGAAAGATTTAGTTTGATCCCCTCCCCCCCTAGAACACCTCACGTAATTAATGGACGCCCCCTAATGAGTATTCATGCAGCTATAAAATTAAAATTCAGACCTTGTTTGACCTTGACTTTGAGCTTGTTTGCAGGAATTGATAATAAAACTAGAATGTAGCCTTCGAACTCCTAAACTAAATAAAATAAACCTATCGAATGTGATCTAATTTGTTATATTTTTGTAATTAGGTACTCTAAATCAGGATTATTTTCAGGGTTTCATGGTAGAGATAAAAGAAGGCCATGGGAGCTTGAAATAAAACAACTCAAGCTTGTTTACAGCTCAAATGAAGCCAAAATACTTTTTGCATTTGTAAAACCGTACCATTAGTAGTTGAAGATAATATTGTAGTATTATAGATAGTATTGTAATAGGATACGATGGAACTGGCGTGCACATGGTGTAAAAGTTCCTTAAATAAAAATGATAAAAAAAAGCTTGTTTATTAAGGAACAACTATGGTAACCTTAACCTGATGCTGCAGGATTTCCTTCATGTTTTGCTCTTAAAATGATGTGTAAGCAGAATGCCGGTCTTAACATGTGTGTCGGGGGTTGTTGAAATTTTTAATTTTATCTAGTGCCATTTAAATTGTTTTCGCAATAGTTTTTTACCTTATCACAAGTGTCAAGATAGGTATTTCCTTTTATAAATCTGCCAGCTGGTGCGGAATAATTTTTTTCGTATTCTACCACTTGTGGCAGATAAGAATTAGTTTTTATCTGACCACCAGTGGCAATATATTTTTTTATTTTGGACCGGTAATGGTGGCAGAGTAGATACTTCCTGATTTTCTTGGCAATTAAACCCGAGACCCGTTGATAGTGTCAGGTCAGGGTCGCTAGCCAACTTAGCATTAAAACAGTTGATCTCTACTTAAAAAAATAGCAACACATGAAATAGTGGTTTATTATCAATTATGTGAAAATATTTTTGTAGTGTTACTGTACAAAATCTAGATGGCAATGTACAATTTTAAATCACGCTATTTATAAGTAACTCATTTGAAATAAACACGACTACTTTTGTTCACCGATTACCTTGTTTTTTAAACTCCAGAGTACACAAAAATAATTTTTGAAGATGGCACTACGGTGGCATTTTCTTTTTGACGGTGTCATTTAGTAGTCATGGGCGTTTTCGTATTTATTTGCAAACGGTTATTTAATCGATATTCAATTTTCAATTGTCTAGACAAGCGGCATAAACGCTAGGAGAATAAATGAGAACGTACGAACCGATTTCCACGGTTTTGCATTCGTTGGAAAGGTCTCGGGATCCGTGAGGTTTATAGCAAAAAAAATTTAAAAGCAAAGCAAAGCCATCTGGTGGCGAAACGGAGTTCACCTGGTTTGCTAGTTTGATATAAAAAAATGGTCATCCGTATCGCAAGCATAAGCAATGCACACGATTGTTAGAGCGTCCGTCGCCAGTGTCAGAACTTTTTAACATTTCTTTAGAACAATCACTCTCGTATCGGACTACTGAAGATGTAAAGGCCTGAATGATGATAGAACAATGCAGTGAATAAACTTATATTTATGTCGTATTAAAAGCACTTGTACTGTTTTACTTGACTCAAGTAAAACAGTACAAGTGCTTTTAATACGACATAAATATAATTTAACATGGAGTTTTACCAAGTGCCGACGATATTCAGTGTTCAAAGCAGTGAATAAACGCAAGTTGTATTACTTTATGCCACATTTGTGACAATGTTATATAAATATTATGTTTTGAGAACCATCTGCATTTTAATTGTATAAATAGATATATAAAAAAGTCACTATCAACCGTCGCTGAGGGATGCCCGATGAACCATCGCAAATCAAGATAACAATCTTTGAAGTTATTAGACAGTTAGGATTCATTGGTTTGTATGAATGAAAAGTTATGCAATCAAATTTAGAACACTGGATGGTTTTGCAATCAAATTTAGAACACTAGTCGATCTTTACTTGGATTACCTTGTAGATTACTAAGTACTTTACGAGCAAAGCAAAATATGCGATTTAATTAAAAATGGGGCTTAAGAATTTATCGCTGTTTTTTAATTTTGGAAATAACTTTATAATTCAAAATTGCAAAATAGACGCCTCTTTGCTTGGCACGCCACTCAATGTATACTTTCTCAATGCCAAAAGTTTACAAAACAAATTGTTGTCAATGACAATATGCGTGTTTAGTGAAACTTTAACTCAGAAATCTAAGCTAGTCAGAAACCTGAGCTAAGATTCCACCAGGACACCTTTTCGAAATTTAAAAACATTTCAATGCCGCCATTTCACTTTATATGTCACGGTGACATTGTATAATTCCAACACTGCTTCTCTAGGTCCAGCCGGAAATCGTCTGCGTTCGGATGCTTAAAATAAAATGTTGTTGATTCTTATTATTTAACTTAAAATTGTGACTTAGAAGTAACGTTTGTCACACCCAGTAGCGCCACCAAGCGAAAATAGTGTGTGCCCTCCAAACTCTTAAAATTCTTAAAAATGCTCTAGCTGTCAACCCCGTGATTATCGACATCTGTACGTTTTTCTACAATCATAATAATGTTGACGCAAATTAGTAATTATAATATACATACTAATAATTAACAGAACAGGCGAACTTACCCTATCTGATATCTTTTATTTATTTACACTAACACAAATGTAAACTTGCAAAGACCTACGAAAAATATTTTTTGTAGGTCTTTGGTAAACCGCTTATAGACTGATATGAATTTAAAAATTTTATACACACCCTAAAAGTTAATGTAATACTCACTAAAAGTTTTATATTATTTTATATTATATATTTTATATTATATTTATTTATTTATTTACAATAAGTACCTAAATAAAAACTTTAAAACTAAAAAAAGGTAAAGAATTATCATTAAGTAGAGTACGTGTCACCAAGGTCAAGTGCAACTCAAAACAAAACTGTCTAAAAATATAATAAATCAAAATTCATTCAATACAATTTTTATTCCTACAACATAAATTCAACCTTAAATCTATTCCACGTAAGACCAGTTTAAAGAATGAATTTCTTCTTGACATCGAGTAGCCGGCGGAAAGCTGCTAACTTATTTAACTTATGGACTCTTTGTTGTAACTAAATAAATAGAAAATAGACCTTATTGTTAGCGCGTTAAGATATAAATATTACGCACGCACTATAATTATTAACCAAATTACCATCACTAGCTGAACCTACGTAATATTCGCTTCATCACTTTTACGCCAGTAAAAAATTAAATGGTAAGACACAGACAAAGCGAATAAAAGCTATCGATATGTCATATCGCTCGTGATGTGAAGTTTGCGTTTTGTTCGTTATTCAATATTCGTATATCGACCTCGTGTTGTGTGGTTGCGTTACGCTTTGGATAAACCATAACTATTAACTTGATGAAGTTTTTGTGAAATCGGTTATGTATATTTAGATATCGATATGGTATGATAATAGACACGTATCCGATATAAGTTACGTTTTGATATATCGAACCCATGCTTACCATTTAGTCTTAAGAAGTTGTCTTCCCCACACGTTGTGGGGAAGTCGGAACTCGGAAATGCAACAAAGTATCGATATCGATATTTTTGAATGTATCAATATCGGTGTCGATATTTTTATTTAAATAAATCGGTACGTTACGATATGAAAAAAGAGCGTTTTTCATCATTTTAGGTGCATTACTAGATAAATTGGATATTGGTATAAAGTATCGATGGAGGGATGTTGGAAATGCAATAAAGTATCGATACATATCGATATCGATATTTATGAAAATATCAATATCGACATCGATATTTTAATTAAAAATGTCGATATATCGGTACGATATTATGAAAAAAATGGGCAAATCTACTTCATTCATTTTAGGTAAATTACTAGATAAATATTAATCAATAGACATCATTTTTAATAAATCAAGAACAACGATAAAAAATATTAATTATTTATTAACTAAACTAATATTTATCTGATACAGACATAGCAAAAAGCAAAGGGATTCGAGTTCATACAGCCTAGTCAGATACACAATTGAATGAAATTACCGAACTGAACTGACACAAGTCACATATGTCATTGGTCTAAAGACAGAGTTACCAACTTAAAAACCAATTTAAGTACCAAATTAAAAAACAGTTATCCAGCAAATTGAGTCGCCATAATTAAAACAAAAGAAAATATCGCTTTTGAGACAAATATCGATATTGGATATTTGGATATCGATATATCGTTACAAAATACCCAAAATACCCAAAAATATCAATATATTGAACTGAAAATATCGATATATCGATATTTATTCGACAAGCCTAGTATAGCCGGGCAATCGCGAGCCGATTATTGTAACTCGGCCGTTCTACTTTTGAAATAAATGCCTACAGCCGCGCGGTACGTAAACAAACAGTAGGGCTGCCCGCCTCCATTATTTTAATTACATTTGCCTACTTTGCGTTTCTATTTAGTTTTGTGATTGTAAATATCCTTTTTATATATAATCTAATAAAATATATTGTGAATTGAATAGGAAGTGTTCAATTAAAATGCGTGTTGTTTTTAATTGATAGATTTAATTCGTCATGTTTGCAAGGGAATGTTACTTCCGTCCTCGCCATCTCCTTCCTACGTCCATCATATGTTCCTCTCACTTGAAGGAAGATGGCGCCGCTGAATCACCACACCGCACACGCTCATACGCCAGTTCGTTGATCGACCGCGTCACGCGTACCATTCTCTCAAGTGCGGGCACGCTGAGAATAAGATACTGCAGGAAATGCATCTGTCTCATTCGTACGTACGGCGTATCGTATCGTGAAAATATTTGAATATTTTCACGAATCCGACGGGCGCCAACCTAGTGAATCCGGACTATTCCGAATATGAAATATTATCCGATTCATTTTGGATAGCCGTTACAGAGATTAGGCGAATATGAAATATTAGCATATTACAGTTCGCCGGATTACTAATCCACGAATCCTTTCAATATTACTAATATCTTAGCGAATACTAATATATCAGTCACACCACTAAACACGACTCAAGTTAGCAGCTTAGCACTTAGTGAATCGGATAATTGTTTGTGACTGCTTAAATTTCCTTAAGGCGAGGCATCCCAACAAACGGGAAAAAACTGGTTTGCTAAATCACGTTTTTTTGTATTGAATGTTAAATAACAATTTTACAAAAATTACACGATATACCTGAAGATATTATCTAAAGAATGTGCTAACTTATTACATAATAGAATGTACTTTACTTGATCATATAAAATTCCAAAAACAGGCTAAAAAAATCTCTAAAACAAATAATTTGTTAATATTTCTAATCTTCCACATGATTTTTATATGGTGATATTTAGTTGTAAATACAAAAAAGAATGTGCTAAATTTTGGTTGTCAGCTGAAGTTCTATATTTATTTATCCGAAAATTAACACGTTTCCCAGCGGTTTCAGAACATACCGCGTCACCCATTTTCTATAGAATTGACGCGCGTCGAAATACCTCACCTTAATATTGTTAATTCATCTAATTATGTTGTGACCAGTGTTGCCTATCCCAACCCGTAGATTTCTCTTAGCCCGCTGTACGAGGGCAGGGCAATAATTTAATATATACCTAAAGTTAAATACAAGTACTATGCTATCCAACTAAGAATAAGATCGCGCTTGTTATCAACTTAATGCCACAAGTGTGAAATTAGTAATGTCAGATTAAAAATATTTGTTAAAAAATATTGCTGATTTATTGAAGACAAATAACGTTTTAATAATGTTATTTTTATCAAAAAAAAAAAATAGTAAAAAACATCAGTCTTATCTCTATCTTATCCTATCTCATTATATAAAAAAAATCGTGTTAACCACCACTTATAAGTGAAAAACGACGGGGCTAATTTTGTTACGATTTTTGTGGGTTTGAGTTGTCTTTGTCAAGAATAGGTTAAAAAGTATTAAAATATAATATTCATCACTAAAAAAACAATTAATATATCTGTCTAGCCGTTCATCTATACATATGTATTTATAAAAGTCGTGTTAGTTATTTTACACCTTATTTTAATATTTGGTAACATGATCTGATGGGAATCTAAATAAGAAATATACCAATTAGAATGAAAATAAATATTTTAAAGTATTTGTTAGAATTTTTTTGCATATCTTACTCGTCACTTATGAAGTTTTTTGTAAAATACTGAGCAATATGTCATCCTGACACTCCTATTTTCAGTTGGAACGCACAGTACAAGTGTGTTATACTGCCGTCATAAAGAAAGAAGATGTATTTACCAAATCTAAAACTGCAGTAATAAATGATTTTGTCACCAAAAAAGTAAATAGGTCGTTGTTCTTAAAATAAAAATCTTTTATGTTGAAATGTATATAAACATTTCAGCTTACGACTTCTAAACATTACATTATGGAATATAATATATTATGTTAATTAAATTAATTTTTCCCTTTCTTTGTCTTAAAAAAATATCGTACATCTGATGCAATAACGTCAAAATAACAAATCACGGGAATCGCGCGCAACTGGCCAATTAGAACACGCCAAAACCACAACGACATTTACGCTCTCTGTGGACCGGCGTAGGAATTACATTCATGATATTTAGAGGTGGGTTAATTCCGATATTTCTCAAGATTAGGTGATACTAATATATTCACTTTAAAATATTATAATGTCTTAATATGTCAGTATTAACAAATATTTCACTGTAATTTGGACCTTAAAGTAACAGTAATAAAATCTGATACTGATACAGCAGGAAAATACCTTAACTAATATTTCACTGTAATTTGGACCTTAAAACAAAAGTATACTGCAGGAAATACGTCTGTCTCATTCGTACGTACGACGCGGCGTATCGTGAAAATATTTTAATATTTTCACGAATCCGACGAGCGCCAATCTAGTGAATCCGAACTATTCCGAAGACTGAATGATATTATCCGATTCATTTTGGATAGCCGTTACAGATATTAGGCGAATATGAAATATTAGCATATTACACTTCGCCGGATTACTAATCCACGAATCCTTTCAATATTACTAATATCTTAGCGAATACTAGTATATCAGTCACACCATTAATGATATTGTTGCACCGGATTTAGATGCATGTTTGACACCATTTCTGATCAAAAACTCATTAAGATAATTTTCGCAATTGTGACGTTATTGCACCTGATGTACGATATGAGAAAACTTTAGTGTTACTACCGCTAATACTGCAGTCGGTTCTATTTCACAGTGATTTAAAAAGATTTCAGTCAAAAAGAAAAAGTAGATGCGTCTTTTTTACTGATTCCATATACGATAAAAAACTCAATTTTGAAAAAATGTTAGATACGTCTTTTTTTCTTATGGTGGTGTGGTGCCGCTGGTCCGTACCGTTGAAGGGTCACAGTGATGGAACCAGCGGGCCAGCTTCTTGTCAGGTGACGTCATAACTGTGGAGGTTGATGACACACACAAGGACAAGTAAGGGGAAAAGGAAGATCTTCCCAGCCAGGCAAGGTGTACTGCCTGAGGACCAAAGTCCGTTTGAGAAACGTTGAAACTTGTATATAGTGTTACAAGATAAATAATTGTGATATCGCGATTCAAGATTTTATTTTGAATTTCATTTTTTCCATTTGTTATTGATTTTTGTCCATTTTTTATTATTTTTTTTGTAGCGTTTGTGATTGTTTGAGCCGCTACAGTGGCAGTTTCAACTAGTTCAACTAATATTTTAAAGTACCTCATTTTACAAACTTTACCTTCAAGCAAATCAAGCAAGTATTTAAAAAATATTTATCAATATCTGTTAAATAATTACATAATATAATATAATAAACATGGTCGTACCCAGGTTCTGGGCCCGGGGAGGGGGTAACCGTAACATTTTAAGACCCAGGTTCTGGTCCGGGGGGGGGGGGCAACCGTAACATTTTAAGACTATATTTTTATGTTATTATATTTTTATCTACAACAATAGATAGTTAGTAGAGAGGTAAAAAAATCCAAGGGGGGGCAGCTGCCCCTCCATGCCTCTCCCTCGGTACGCCCATGATAAGGTACAGATCAGTTAACACTTTTAACGATCGGACAGGGTATTTCTTGCACACTTCATAGCGTCTCGTTCGCTCTATACTATAAACTGCGCAAAACGAAGCATCCGCTTTGCTTGCGTGTATTGGCCAGCCATAGTTGTTTGCCGTTCACGGATTGTTATATCATAGAAGTCAATTATATAAATTTGATCAAAAAACAACGAAATCGAAAACAGTCGAAATCGATGTATCGTCCATAAATTTCGATGTTTTTGAAATCGTTAATCGAATCGATGTTAAAATTAATATTTATATAATTTAAATTTTAAATAATCGATGTTTTGTATGTAAATGTGACTGATATTCTCTATAATTGACGACACAGAACTGCGCGTCTTTAAAAATTGTCTAAGCTTAACTGAAGTAAATAAAACAATAACTGTTATATGTAGTCGTTTGCTCTTGAAATTAGCTCCTCGTGTGCTTAATAGTGTGATTTAAAATTGTATCGTGACATCTAGATTATGTGAAGTAAAACTACAAAAATATTTTGATATAGCTATAGTAGCTGCATAGTAACAGTTTTGAAATCCAAAATTGCACGCCTAAAAAAATTTGTTTTCATAATTATTTTTATATGTAGATTTTTTTTTAATAAGCGGTCGAACAGTCCTAATTTAAATTAAACCAATACAGTTTAGAATCCAAATTAAAACAGATTAGTTGATTCCTGCGGCTGCTTCTATTTATGTTTATGGTTGGCTGTCTGTCGGAAGATCAGTGCGAAACTTTGCCTTAAAATCAGACGTCACAAATTGATCAACATGTCAATTAATATATAATACTTGAATTTATTTTATGGCTCGTACGGGAGATGCATTTGCCCTGAAAAGAGATTAAGAGGGAAGGAAATTTAAAAAGATATAATAAATTAAAAAACTATACGACTACTAAACGATAAACTAAATTTGGAAAAGGATTGATATGTAAAATATTAGATTCAAAACATATTTTTTGACCGCCCTGTTGGTCGAGTGGATAGCGATCCTGACTACGCAATCGACGGGGTTTGGGTTCGATTCCCGACGGGGCAAGCATTTGTGTGATGAGCATAAATGTTTGTATTTCCGGGTTTGTGTGTTTATTAAATATATATTCCAGTATCTATGTAAGTATTTCTTTGTATTAGTATCGTTGACTCACCCATAACTCAAGTAAATAATTTGCTTACTTTGAGGTTAGATCAATAAGTGTAATTTAGATTATATAATTATAAAGTATATAACAATTATGTAATAATAAAGATTGTACAGTAGGTGTACTTCCCACCTACACTGTACAATCACTTCATACTATAAAACAAAGTCGCTTTCTCTGTCTGTCTCTATGTCCGTACGTATGCTTAATATATATATATATTTATTTTATTTATTTAAACACTTTATTGCACATAATGGTACAAAGGCGTAACTTAATGCTATTAAGCATTTTCTCACAGTTTGCCTTCCGTAATGCTGAGAGAAAAAACTTGGGTAGTGCATAATAAATTAATTATGAGCTATTAATAAAACTTAATACTGGATACTAACCTATCATAACTAACCTATTATTAAGAATATTCTACAAGAGTCATATAAACATTTTAAGAACCTCAGTATAAATAATACAAACAATTAATACTATAAATAAATATAGGTTGACTATATATATATATATATATATATATATATATATATATATATATATATATATATATATATATATATATATATATATATATATATATATATATATATATATATATATATATACACATATATATATATATATATATATATATATATATATATATATACATATATATATATATATACATACATATATATATATATATATATATATATATATATATATATATTATATATATATATATATATATATATATATATATATATATATATATATATATATATATATATATATATATATATATATATATATATATGTACGGGGTGTAAAGAAAACCCAGTCCGATTCGAAAGAGGTGTATAGGTAGGTCGATGGCATTGTCAAAAAAATAATAAAATAATTTTTTTATTAAAATAAGAAAGATATCGTAGTTTAAAGTGCCTCATTTTAGTAATAAAATTGAGCAACTTCCCCTTAAATCAAGCAAATATTTTGAAAATGTATGTATCAATATCCATAAAATAATGTCATAGATATGTTTTTATTAATATATTCTATTCTATACTTTCCATCGTCGGCACTTGGTAGAATTCCATTGTTGTAACACTTGTTCTTTAATTTTACATTAAATTTTTATTTTTGTATATCACTCGACCGGTTTCACTTTTTTAAGCATCTTCAGGATGTAATATACTTAAATTGATTATTATTGACTGTTGTAATATAGATATTGTTTACCAAAATAAATATGTTTGTAAGAGGGTAAACTTACATATCTTTCGACAGTATTGTCAGCCCAAACGATTTTCCCTTAAGATGTGGGATTTTTTTTAATTTACAATTATTGCACATATATTATTTATGTATATTTTGGAAACGATGATTTTATCTTGCTATGCTATCGAATGCTATTCAACTCAATTTTTGAGATCTAAAATATTACTTTAGCTAAATGATCGATAGGTGTCGAAATTTCGAAGCGATGTCAAAAAATATTTTTTTCAAACATTTCCGTCATTGATAAATCCCAAGCTAATTGACCGATTTTGATCAAATTAACGGTATATGACGCAATTTTTAAAGGAAACAAGATGACAAGATTTTTAAGTCAATCTGGGTATTGGCCTGAAAGTAATTTCAAAAATATTAAGAAAGTTTGCTAAAAACGACGTAATTTTAATATTTAAAGCTGTAACTTTTAAAAATCAGATTCGATTTTGATTTTTGAAACGGTATTTGGCGCAGTTTTTTTAGTACTAAAATAGTGTAAAATGCCAAAAAATATCAAAGTTATGTCGAAAAAACAGTTTTTTTTTCAAAATTTTTCGTCAACGATTACTCCCAAACGGATGAATTGACTTTGATGCAATTTATGCATTAGACGTTGTTTTTTAAGGAATAGAGCTGATTAGTTTTTGTACTTAATCGGTACATAAAACTGGAAGATATATTAAAAAAATACTGTTTCGCCAAAATTTTTTGGGGTTTTTTCAAAATTTCTCAAAATCTCCTGCGCTGACTTGCTTCAAATTTTTAGAAAGTCTAACTTGAGCAGAATCTAATCGAATGCAACCAACCACATTTCGACCGGTAAAACCGTTCAAAAGTTATGAGATGTTTACATACACACATACACATACACACATATAAACAGACACACTGACGTCATCGTGAAAATAGTCGGAAAACGTTCCTAGGACCTCAAAACGCCGAGTTTCTTTCGCCGGATCTTCTCAGTGTTTGGCCACGTTCCAATCCGGTAGTAATTATAAGAAAATCAACCGAAATTTAAATGCTTGCACACCATGCCATGGTAGAATATGTTGGTAATTTTATTAATTTTTAATAACTTGTGACATCCATATTCTTGCAAATAAATATTTTTTTATTTTCATTTTCATTTTAAACACTACCAACTACTGACATGTACCATGTAAATATACTAGATTTCTATTAATTAGTACATCTCTAACGACTAGGGATGCAAACGATACACCAATTTTTTCAAACATCGATATATCATTCATAAACATTGATGTTGAAACCCCAAATATCGACGATATTCATGAGCAATGTTTTATGAAGCATGTTTCATCATAACTACATCTTCCACCCCGTCCGTGATCAATGCTCACAAATAAACACAATGTTATATCACTCTCAGTCACAAGCGTAAATTTTTCTATACAATGTGTAAAAAACCCTGTCTGATCTGATATAAAGGTAGGTCAATGAGATATCAAAAATAATAAAATATTTTTATTAAAATTGAAAAATATATATTTTAAAGTAGATTTTGAATTTCAATCATCAGCATTCTTGGAATTTCATTATTATTAATTGGAAATAGTTTATAACACACTTGTGCTTCTATTTCACTTCACACTTTCACAAATAATTTAATATATACCTATTATATATTAAATTATTTAAATTAATTCACCGCTTCCGCTTTACTGCAGGACAGTATTCCTTTTAAAGAAAGTACGTAGCATTTATCTATATTAATTTTCTCTTTGGTACGTAGGTAGTATTCTTTTTTTAGTAAAGAATATTAGGTCCTGAAGATGCTTTAAAAAGCGAAACCGTAATCAGGGCGAGCGAAGCGAGCCCTACACTAGGCCACTTTCTATGCACTTTTGTGGTACATTTTATTGAAAAAATATCACATTTTTAGGTTTGAGCTTCGACGTGGTAGTTTATATTCATGTCTAGATTTGTTATCTACCATAAAAATACCATTTTATGAAAATAAAAAAATAGAAGGTACAATTTGTATTAGAATCTTATTACTACTAACGCCATCTCTTATTAAATTAACGAGTTAAAATTGATAGAAGATACATTTTCTATTAGAATTTTTGAACTTATTAAGAGACTACCTACTTCATGAATTGTTTCTTCATATTTGACTGGCGGCGCGCGGTTATCGTGCCCTCGTATAAAGGCGAGGTTCAAGTATAAACTGCAATAGCTATAGGGCCATCAGTTTGATCAGTTTGGCATCGAAGGTGTATGATAAAATCATTGAAAGGAGAATGCAAGTGAAGTTCGAAGTAATATTGTGGGAGACACAAGGAGAATTTAGGTCTAGAGCTGTTCTATGTTTGCTGGGAACAGAGTAAATAGAGCGTTAGAGAGTTTCACAATATGCTTATTGAGAAACAGTACAGATGTATTAATTGATTTATATTGTATTGAGATCAATTCCCAATCTTAGCCCGAGGGCGAGGATAAAAAGCTAAAAAAGGTATATTTACGTCCGTTTCCCCGAAGAGGTAGGCAGAAGTACAACGTGTGCATCCACGGTTAGCTGAAGATACTTAAGTCCCACAATGTGATAGGTGGCCAGCCTATCGCCAGTAGGGCACTTTTCCAATCCCGGGCAATGTTGTTTTATCAGAAAATTGAAAAAACAAATTTTTTCATTTGCCTGACTCTGGAATCGAACTCCGAGGGTTTCTCTGAGAGAAAAATTCGAAAAATGTATTCGCTGAGTGTCTACCGTCAATTCTTCGTGCCTGCGTAGTCCAAAAATTTTGAAGGTTTATTTAAATAAAACATTTTTTGATTTTAATTTCGTAAATCGACGTAAAACCAGGAACTTCCTGATTTTAGAAAAAAAGCAATTATTTCAACAAAATGTCAAAAATGTGTTTTTTATAAGATCAACCTTCATTTTTAATACATATTTTTCCTTGAAAATACCAAAAAACAAAAACCAAATATTCCTAGTCCAAAGCCTGACGACGCGGGCCTTTGATGCGAATGTAATGTTTAGGTGAAAATACGCTGAGATTTTTAGGTTAGATAATTATAAATAAAGTTCATACATTAAAAGACGTAATTTTCATAAAAATACTTTTCGAACAATATTACTAGATAGTATAACTTTGCGAGCCCTTACAAAGCTCTGCTTTTTGCTAGTTTACTTTACTAGTACAGAATATTAATCTTGAAGATGCTTTAGAAGCGAAACCGTAATTTATTATAGTAAAGAATATTATGTCCTGAAGATGCTTTAAAAAGTGAAACCGTAATTTACTTTACTAGTAAAGAATATTATGTCCTGAAGATGCTTTAAAAAGTATAACCGTAATTTACTTTACTAGTAAAGAATATTATGTCCTGAAGATGCTTTAAAAAGTGAAACTGTTTGTCTCTTTGTCTGTTTGTCTGTTTGTCTGTTTGTCTGTTTGTCTGTTTGTCTGTTTGTCTGTTTGTCTGTTTGTCTGTTTGTCTGTTTGTCTGTTTGTCTGTTTGTCTGTTTGTCTGTTTGTCTGTTTGTCTGTTTGTCTGTTTGTCTGTTTGTCTGTTTGTCTGTTTGTCTGTTTGTCTGTTTGTCTGTTTGTCTGTTTGTCTGTTTGTCTGTTTGTCTGTTTGTCTGTTTGTCTGTTTGTCTGTTTGTCTGTTTGTCTGTTTGTCTGTTTGTCTGTTTGTCTGTTTGTCTGTTTGTCTGTTTGTCTGTTTGTCTGTTTGTCTGTTTGTCTGTTTGTCTGTTTGTCTGTTTGTCTGTTTGTCTGTTTGTCTGTTTGTCTGTTTGTCTGTTTGTCTGTTTGTATAGGGTATTTTTTACACACTTTATAGCGTCTCGTTCGCTCTACACTACGAAGCGCCCCAAGCAGCAATCAAGCATATTTAATACCCATAAAGCAGCTCATATAGAACTTAAAGTTCTATTGCAGCCGTACAATGGTGTAAAAAGATGCTTTTATCAGTATAAGAGACCTTTATAAGTTTTTATACAGCCTAATGCTGTACAAGGCCTTTCTTAGAGTTTCGCGTAAGCTTTAGGCGTTATATCTGAATATTAATACACTACTACGGTCTTGTTTAAATGTATAAAAAAGTAGTATTGTACAAAAGAGGAATGGGAACTTTGATGTGCGATTAGGCACACAACAAAGTTATTTTTTTAATAGTTGATTTTTTAATAAAGTTTTTAATTTGTAGTTACAGTTGTCTTTTTATTATTATTGTATTAATGTGCCAAATCTTTTTTATGTTTGTTTAACTGAACTGAAGCTAAGCTGACGCTATTTTCTGGCTGATGTTGATGTTCTGACGGGTGCGTTATTAGGCTTAGGAAAAGTACTCGATACTTTTGTTTCGGTGCTTTTATGTGTACGATACTTTTCTTTCGATATTACTCATGAGTACAGTATCAATACTATCTATTCGATATCGGGTCCCTACACAAGCTTCCCACCAAGGTGACCCGTGTTGAAAGCTTGTTTCCAACAGTGTGGCTCGGCTGACGGCTATTAATGTCTACTATTGACAATTTGACGACACAACTGTGCGTCTTCAAAAATTACTTATTTATGGTGGTAAGTAGAACAACTATTATTTTTTTTTTTTTTTCGGAATGTCACAATTGCTGTTAGCCTTAAGGGCTGTTACAGCTTCACCGGTCGCGTGGGCGAGCAGAGTGCTCAGCCAGAATTTAAAGGTGTAGGGCTGTACGCCCTCCGCCCTAAGGGTGTCTCCTGTGAGACCGAACCTCGGCTTAGGGTGGGGTCGTGATTTGCGATGAGAGGGCTAGTGGCATTGTTTCGTCCGTCCGCCGAACCTTGCCCTTGGGCTCGGTTCGCCGAAGGGCGAAACAGGGGTCCTCGTCGCCGCCGGCGGCGACGGTGTCGCGAATGTAGGTGTGTAGTGTCATCGTGTAAGCCGTTGGCCAGAGTTATTGGGTCATCGGGATCGGTAAGAACGTGGCGGGGCCTACGTAGTTTGGGATCGGGATTAGGGTCTGGGATGTAGTCAGCCGCGGCTACCACCAGTGGGTTCGGATGCGAGATGGCACGATCGAAGTATCTTTCGGAGATGTCTTTGAAATGCTTTGCTAAGCTCGGCAATTCAAGATCGTTATGGAGGTCTACGTTGCGCATATACCACGGTGCTCCCGTGGCAATACGCAGGAATTTATTTTGTACCACTTGCAACGGATGCAAGTCCGTACGGGGGAGGTGGGCAAACGCTACGCAAGCGTATGAAAGGATGGGGCGTACGCACGACTTGTAAAGTGTCACCTTGTGTCTAAGTGACATTTTACTGCGTTTATTGATAAGATGATATAACCGACCTACAACGAACTTAGCCTTAACTTTCATTCTTTGTATGTGCGGTTTGAATGACATTTTGCTGTCCAACGTTACCCCGAGGTACTTGACTGTCTTTTCCCACGGGATGACGTTTCCGAACAGGTTAATGTTGCCTAGTTTACGCAGACCGCGCCTTTGTTGTCGCGGGTGTTTACCGCGGCGAAAGTACACGGCTGCACTTTTGGAGGGATTTATTTCGATACGCCATTTTCTGAACCAATCACCGAGGGCGTTGGCCGCAGCCTGCAGCCGCTTGGTGATTGTTACTTCGGAAAAGTTGGACGTATAGAGGGCGGTGTCGTCGGCGAACAACGCGAGCTCGACGTGCGGCTCGCGTGGTACGTCGCACGTGTAGAGGGAGAATAATACGGGTGACAGTATGGAGCCCTGCGGGACACCTGCTGTAATCGATCTGTGGGTGGAGAAGGCTCCTTCCACGCGGAATTTGAATCGGCGGTTGGTGAGGTACTCTCGTATGATGAGTACGAGTCTGTCGGGCACGCCCATTTGGTATAGCTTGTATATTAAGCCATTGTGCCAGACTTTGTCGAACGCCTTTGCGACGTCGAAGAATAGGGCGCCTGTGGGAATTTGCAGCCCCGGGGCTGCGTTTAACCCGGTTAGGATATATTCGGTGAAACAACTATTATACATAGTCGTTTGCTCTTGAAATTAGCTGCTCGTGTGTTCAACAGCGTGATATAAAATTGTACTGCGCCATCTATATTATGTGAAGTAAAATTACGAAAACAATTTGTTTTAGCGATAATAACTGCATAGTTTAAGTAAAACAAAATTTGTTTTCGTAATTATTTTTATATTCGTTTTTAAAAAAATATGCGGTCGAGCAGTCCTAATTTAAATTAAACCAATACAGTTTAGAATCCAAATAAAAATAGGTTGGCTGCTTCCTGCGGCTGCTTCTATTTATGTATATGGTTGGCTGTTTGTTGGAAGATCTGTGCCAACTTTGTCATAAAATCAGACGTCACAAATGATCAACCTGTCAATTAATACCTACGAGTATATAATACTCAAGGAAGTTACATTCTACCCGGAATGCCTACACGCGCTTCAAAATCGTTCTGAAGAGTACTACGACATGAGTGGAGTGTGTCTCTTTCTACTAAATAAAGCGCTAGTCGCCATATATAAGTGTGGCCATGCGTAGTTTGCAAATTACTACTAAGTAATTCTACTAATTTGAGAAACAGTTTTTGCATTGCATAAGTAATTACGTAATAATTAAAATAAGCACATTTTAGAACTCACTATGTTAATCACAATACATTTTATGCTAATGTATCTATCGGCGTGTATGAATAAAAGGGATTTAACGATTAACGAATATATAAAAATCTACCATCCGAAAGTTTTATTTAGACTGGCAATTGCAAGAAAGGGACAACATCCACTCATGTCGTTGTCTTGCTCAGAACGTTTTTCCCCTCTGTTATGTCGTATATAAGTTCCTTGATAATACTTCAATGTATTTATATACACCGTATATATATATATATATATATATATATATATATATATATGCACATATTATATATATATATATATATATATATATATATATATATATATATATATATATATATAATATGTGCAACCGTTTTGACGTCCATTATTGACTTAAATGCATTTAAAGTGGCGTCAGTCTGCTTTTGGCGTACAATATACGGACGGCAAATAGGACTGCACTGCCAAACAACCTATCTCGGTCTCACGTACCATGAGAGTTAAATAATATAAAAAAATCGGACTTAATTATTATTATAATAAATATAATTAATTATTTATAAGAAATGTTTAATTAGAATTGAATTAGATTTATTATTTACATTTTTATTTTATAGAAATTTATCACTCAAATATTCATTTATATCATAATATCATTTATTTATTAATATATTTTTAATTTTATTACGAATTGATTAAATTTAGATTCATTTTTTATTAGTTCGAGTAATTTATTATATTTTTTTATTGACAGTACGACTGTGAGTACTTAGTGTAAAGTTTTAAACGGGAAGTTGGCAAATTTAATCTATTTTTATGTCGTACATTTTTGTCTGACTGTTTATCTTCTCTTTTTGTGTACCAATCCTGATGGTTTCGTACAATGTGTAATTTCTAAAATGTAAATACATGGTAGCGCCAGTATTTTGTGTTGTTGGAAATAAGGCTTAATACTTATTTGTAATATCTATTCTTTGAATTGCCCGGTTCTCATATCAGTAAAACGACACGTTTTAATTACGAGTAGTATTATTTTCCACGAGGCGTTAGTTAAAACCGTTCCTTTAAATGTCAAATTACCAAATGCCTTAACAACTTGTGGAACGATTCATTTTACAATTTTTTTCCAAAAGAGAGAGCAAACGGACAGGAGGTTCACCCGATGGTAAGTGATTACCGCCGCCCATAAACAACTACACTACCTTTTCTTGCAGTTACGTTGCTGGCCTTATAAGAATGATTTCTCGTGTTGGTTTTTTTAAAGGGCAATGGGCCCACCTCTCGTTCCCACCACTATAACTTCTGTAAACCAGAATCAACAGCGGCAACCTTCCTGATTACCTCTGAGTCGCGAGCTCAGGGTGCCCTGGGGGAAAAGCTAAGCTGTCTTGGAACCCGCATCGAATTTAATCAGAAGCGTATAGGAGGAGTAGGAAAATACATCCAGTTTCTCTCCCTTTATAGCAGGAGATAGCGTAAAGATAAAGCAAAAACTGCTAAGAAATGAGACGTTTACAATCAGGATAAGCCGGATTGCTATTGCACCACGGTAATTTAGGTATTTGAGGACCTACAAAAATGGCCTACTTAATTCTGCTTCCAGTAGTATGTATGACAAAATCGCTTGAAGGCACGGAAATTCCCACGTGTTGCTACAAGGTCGGAATAGTAGATAACCCCGGATATACATCGTATACTATCAAGCATTTGGCTACATTCATTTTGCCAGAGATTACACTCCCAAAGAATATGATGTGCAGTTTTTCATATTTGCAGTTTATAGTGGAACATTCGCAAAATGGAGAAGTAACTAATTTGAAAGAGAATAATTTAGCTTTAAAATTACCATGACTAGTAAGGAACTGTGCAACACAATGATTTATTTCTATCCACGTTTTACTTAATCGTTCCCGGACACAGGAGAAAAAGTTATATAAATGCCGTCCTTTAGGTGAGCAGCAGAGCAACGCGACTGCCATTCATTTATTAATTCATTAGTAACATCTATCACGGGATTAAAGAGGCGACGTATTTTTGTTTGAGGTTGCGGATTGATAAATTCTGGGCTAGTAAAGTTCTTAGAATTATAGTACATTGAGGCCCGACACTGAATTTTTAAATCTAATGGAAATACACTTGATAAAACGGGTAAAGCTTCAGAGCTTACAGTGCGATATGCTTTACACAGAAATATTAAAGCTGATTTTGAATTAATTTACGCCGGGTCGCGCCGCTTGTAACTTTATCAGCCCATGCTGAATATGCATAAGTAATACAACCTAAATAAGTTGCGTTATAAATTATCTTTAAAGTGTTTAAAGTTAAACCCCACGTTGAGGTAGATATGCCGGCAAAGGACAAGTAATTCCGTTTAGCTTTTTCACTGATATAGTTAATATGATTTATAAAAGTATAGTTTTTCTCTAAAACTAAACCTAAATATGTTACGGACTCCTTTCTCTTTACTGTGCTATTATTTAATTTTATACTAGGAGACGATAGAAGCGAACCTTTTAGTATTAAGTAGAACGTTTTATGAGGTGCAAATTTTAAATGATTTCTGAATCTCCAGTTGGATATTAAATTTAGACTAGTATAAGCCAGTGACTCTATCTGTGCTCGTGTGTTTGCTTGTATTATTATAACAACGTCGTCCGCATAACCTATAAGTGAGCATCATTCAGGCAAGGCTAGTGAAAATAAATCATCAAATCCTAAGTTCCATAGATATGGCGAATGTACTGATCCCTGTGGGCAGCCTAGAGTAAGGCGTTTAGATGCAGCGTAATGCCCTAGCTGTAATTTCAAGTGACCGTTTTCTAAATACGATTTAATTAGTTGATATATATTAGAATAGCATACCCTTACTTTTAGTTTTAATAATAACATCGGCCACCACGCGTTATCAAAAGCACCTGAAATATCCAAAAAGATACCCACAACATAATTATTTCGTGATAGTTCTACCGTTTTTCTCATGGTTAGCATTGCATCGACAGTGGATTTTCCGGCGGTAAATCCAAATTGTAGTTTATTGAATGTGGGCCCTTGCGGTAAGAGTCGAGGAACTACTAATCTTTCTAGCAGTTTACCAAGAGAAGGTAGGAGTGTAATTGGGCGATATGATTTAGGGTCATCCGGAGGTTTGTCACCAGATTTTTGGAATAATTTTGAGATATCCTTGGCGCCATATTTTAGGGAAAACACCTTCCGCAATGCAACGATTTATTACTTTTAGAATAGAGTCTGGGGCTGCTATACACGCTTGTTTTATCATATAATTTGAGATTTTATCCTCTCCGGGCGCTTTTTTCAATGGTAAATTGTTAACGGTGTTTAACAATTCATCTAAGGATACCAGATTCGATATGGGGGACACAAGTGTCACGTCAACTTGTGATCTAATTTCACGATGATGTTCGTTATCCCGCTCTAGGTTAACGTCTGGAATTAGCGTCTTCAAAAGAGCGTTTGTTGTTTCTTCTAAACTAAGGGTATACGTATCGTTAACTTTTATGTAATTTTAAAAAGAAAAGTTATTTCTCGTACGATTTTTAATTTCGTGATACAGAGAAGACCAAGGGCCTTCTTTCTCTAATCTATCCGTTATTTTTTGCAGAAACTCTTTGCTAACGCAGTAGCGGCTCGATAGTGTGACCGGATCCTTCTTAAATCAGCAAGAGCTTTAACATATTCGTCACCTTCTGAACGACAGCGCTTAATTTTATTAAGATGGCGCCTAGCTTTCCTGAAGTCTTGTCGTTTTTTGACTAAACTATCATTCCACCACTCACATTTTTGAGATTTTATTTTTGAATGTCGACCTATAGCAATATCTGCGCAGTATGTAAAAGCATCAGACATCATTTCTGACTGTTCTGACACTGTTAAAGAATGGCGAGTGAAATCTTTGGCATGTGCAGCAAATAAGTATCGGAAAAGATTCCAGTTAGCGAATTTAGCGTCATATATATAATCAGTAGTACTAGATTCCGATCTCCCAGGCAACAACGAGTCATATTCGAACACAATCAAACGATGGTCACTACAAGACGCATCTGGAATTACGCGCCAGTTATTCAAACGAACGTACGCACTTGGAAGTGTGACGTCAACAGATGATTCACCCATTGGGTTACTGTATGTAGGTGGTGCGTCGGGGGTGTTATGGATGGTGAGATTTAGTTCAGCAACGAACTCTTCTACTGCAGATCTACGCTCCTTGTCATTGGACCGTAGTTTACCGTACCAAAGGGGGGGTGAGGCATTAGCGTCAAAGAATGAGTTTGAAGACCGAGCCGCAGGCGAAGGCTTCAATGATACGATATAGGCAATTGCCATTTCCACCGAGATATATAGTGTTATTATCAAAAAAAAAAATTGAAAATACTTTTATATACCCTCCCCGTATTGATCTCGGGCTTCTTTAAAGAATAGGCCAACTGCCATTCTGCCAGGCAGGTCGTAAAAGGCGACCGATTGGCTATGCGAGTCACTACAGGTTATTAGGTGGTAGAGTTCTGCATTGTCTCGCCCGGGTCTGGTACCACCGCTTTCCCTTTTCCTGTCCCTATGGCGTCAGTGCTTGTCGCTGTCGTGTTCCGGTTTGGAGGGTAAGGTAGTCGGTAAACTTACGCATGTGGCATTAGACCTCGCCACAAGATAGCAACGCACCATTAACATCTTTGGTGTCTATAGGCGATGGTTGACCCTTTCCATCAGGAGTCCCATCTGCATGTTTGTTATTTTATGATATAAAAAAGAGTAAGCCCTTTTTTTAAAGGTCTCTAGTTTGTATCCGTTTGGATTTTTTTGCCGATAACTGGTTCCACATAGGAGTAGAGCGGGGCAAAAAAGTGTCTTGAGAATCGCACAGTTATCGATTTCCAGACATCGAGGTGGTGAGGATGAAACTTTGAGTTTGTCGCGATCTCCGATAGCGATAGGATTTAATCCAAACGGTTTCTCGGAACGTTCTCCATGATAGAGCCGATAAAAGATGCAGAGTGATGCCACATCTCTCCGTAACGCCAATGAATCAAGTCGATTTGAAAAAGTCCCGTCATCAAATGATCGAACCGCTCTACGTTGAAGGCGACCAAAAGGAAGGGGCTGGTACTGAGAAGCCCCCCATATATAGTGCAACCTCGATATAACAAACTGCAAGGGGACAAGTAAATATTCGTTATATCAAGTAATATGTTGTTAAACTAAGGTTTGTTACATAAGGTAAGGTTGGTCTAAAATTTGGTAAAAAGAGGTAAAAAAATAGTTTTATTCACTTTAACATTATAATGCACTCATCTTGTAATAGCGAACTAATTCTACTTATAAATGATAGTCAAAGTCAAAGTCAAAACATTTTTATTCAAATTATCCTTTACAGGCACTTTTGAGGAGTCAACATTTTTTGAGTTACTACCGGATCGGAAACGCGGCCACACACTGAGAAGATCCGGCGGAAGAAACTCAGCGGGCTTGTCTTTTTTTGTGCATATACATTTTTTTAAACAATGTTTTTACAATTACAATTACAATGTATTTATGAATAATATATTATAATTATTATGAGACTGCTATGAGGAGCAATTAATCCCATGCCTTATTATCATCCAAATATTCAGATATTTTATAGTAACCTTTTTTACAAAGTTTAGATTTGATACATTTTTTAAATTTGTGTATTGGTAGATCTTTAATAGCATTTGGAAGTTTATTGTAAAAGCGTATAGATTGCCCCATAAAAGAGTTACTTATTCTGTGGAGACGTGATACATGCAGAGCAAGATTGTTTTTGTTCCTTGTGTTTACATTATGTACATCACTATTTTTCTTAAATGAAGAAATATTTTTACGAATATACATCAAGTTTTCAAATATAAACTGTGATGGTACGGTTAAAATATTAATTTCTTTAAATTTTTCTTTTAGGGAAACTCGTGGACTGAGATTGTAAATAGCTCTTACAGCTCTTTTTTGTAAAACAAAGATTGTATTTATATCAGTGGAATTTCCCCATAGTAGAATCCCATAAGACATAATACTATGAAAATAACTAAAATACACAATTTTCGCAGTGTCTACGTCACTAATCTGTCTCATTTTTTTAACTGCAAATGCCGCTGAACTCAGTCTACTCGTTAATTTGTCGATATGTGGTCCCCACTGTAGTTTTTTATCTATCGTAATCCCTAAAAAGACAGTAGAGTCCACAAGATCCAATTTGTCCCCGTTAAGTTGTACATTGGTATCTATATGCCTTACATTAGGCGTTGAGAATCTAATACACTTGGTTTCATTTCCATTTAATAGGAGGTTGTTTACATTGAACCAGTGTACAACTTTTGAAATCGCAATGTTCACTTCGTCATACTTACCAACTCGTCTTTTCACTTTAAATAAAAGTGAAGTGTCATCCGCAAACAGTACGATTCCATGCCTATCGCCAACAAAGAAGGGCAAGTCATTTATATATATCAAAAACAAAAACGGACCAAGAATGGATCCTTGTGGAACACCCATGGTGACAGTGGCACCGTTTGATCTTATTCCATTGATATCGACCCTCTGAGTTCTTCCATTCAAATACGAAGTCAGAAGATCGAGGGCCTTACCTCTAATGCCATAGTAGTGTAATTTCCTGATTAAAGTATTATGATGAACACAGTCAAATGCCTTAGATAAATCACAAAATACTCCAATTGCATCATGTGATTCCTCCCAGGCTTCATAGATTTTTTTCAATAATTCCACACCAGCATCTACGATAACACATTTTTATCAAATTACTCTGTATTTTCTATTTAAAACAAAGTGTCGAAACCTGTCGCGACTAAATCAAATAGTGTACTAAGTGATTAACGGTCATACTCGTATATTAGTGGGAACGTTATATAGAGGTTTGAGTTGACAAAATTCGTTAATTAGAGGTATTTGCACTTTTTTGATAGTTGAGAATTCGTAATAAAGAGGTTGTTCGTAATGTAAAGATATATTTTATATTAATTCTTATGGACAATTCAAGGGAATTACAAAATAATAAATAAATAAATGTTCACGGGACAAATTACACTTACTGATGTAACCCCAAAGTTAGCAAATTATTTGCTTGTGTTATGGGTATCAACGATACTAATACATAGAAATATGTATATAAATACTAGAATATATTTAATAAACACCCAAACCTGGAAATACAAACATATATGCTCATCACATAAATGCTTGTCTCCATCGGGGAACCCGAAAAAATATGTTAAATCGAGGAACTCGTTATATTGAGGTTCGTTATACTAAGGGTGCACTGTATGAGGAAAAATGGTGGGTGTATAGACATTTTATAAAATGATGGAGGTGATTTGCCGGCTGGATAAGTTGGTAGCGCTATACAATAGGTTAGAAATTAAAAAAAAAACAACGATTTAGTTCATATACCCACATTTTATTAAAATAACATCGCAACATTTCTTTAATATATTTTTCACTTCTTTTGATATACCATTTCTTAAATAAAAGTTACATAATTCTGCCTTAACTGAAATTAATAATCTGGAAATTGGAACAATCCATTTATTACCATTATTATTATTATTATTTTTTTTTTATATCATAAGATAGCAAACAAGCAGACGGGTCTCCTGATGGAAAGAGTCAACCGTCGCCTATAGACACCAAAGGTGTTAATGGTGCGTTGCTATCTTGTGGCGAGGTCTAATGCCACATGCATAAGTCTACCGGCTACCTTACCCTCCAAACCGGAACACGACAGTGACAAGCACTGACGCTATTGCGGCAGGAATAGGTAAGGCGGTGGTACCAGACCCGGGCGAGACAATGCAGAACTCTACCACCTAGTAGCCACGATGTTAGTGACTTGCATAGCCAATCAGTCGCCTTTTACGACATGCCTGGCAGAACGGCAGTTGGTCTATTCTTCAAAGGAGCCCGGAACCAACACGGGGAAAAAAAATTTTAATAAATAATAGATTACAATGTTAAGCATTTTCCTTTATATTAACATACTTTGTATTATAAGGCTGAAAAGAAACATTTTAACATTTTTCATTTATTCAATATAAAATGAAACTTAAAAATCATTATACTTTAATAACTTATAATTAAAGTATATCATATGTGTTGTTTCCAACAAAAAATATAAAATTATAATATAAAAACTTCACTTTTAAAACAATATGACAATTAAAACAATACAATTACAATAATTATAAAATACTAATACTACATATAATACTACATTATTGAATAATGCAATAAAATAAATAGTGCTGACAGATTAAAATATTAAATAATAATACTAGTAACAAGTAAAAATACTTATGTCAAATAATAAAGTTTCACAAATGTACGCTCTATATAGGTACCTAAATGGATTTAATAATAATAATACTTATTCTTATTCTTTGCATTAAAAGCCTTTAAAATATCACTAATCACTATCACATTGATATTTCCACTCATTTATTAATAAAATATTGTCCTAATAAATATCATAAATATTGATATTTTACAATCTTTATTTAATTATTACTACCATACACTTCAGCTCATGGCTCTTTTTATTTTGACTAATATTACAATTAGAATAAAATATCTGTACAATAATCTACTTTGGTTAGAACCATTATATAAAAAGATTTAAAGTAAGATAATATTGTAAATAATTTTTATGCGTCTAATAAATTACACAAGACATTGAAAGGACCCAATTCCAGCTATTGTTATAACTATTGTTTCTTTACAAACCAAATTTTTTATCAAATACGAATGGTTATTACGAGATGAAACACTATGAATCGCATTTACAAAGCTGCAGTACACCTTATCCATATTATATATGATTCTAAATTATTACTATTAAGACATTAGTTATAATATTACTAATATAATAGTATATTTTGAAAACTACCAATTTGCAAGTTTATTATCAGAAAATAGCGAATATTATTTTGCAAAATAATATATAAGATTATTGGTATGTCTAGCATTGGAAGTCTATGTGATTACTATATTTTTCTATATACTACAATATAATCATTACTAATACAATATATTTATAAAATATTCTCGTAACATAAATATATATAACACGAGAAGCATATTAATTTATATGTAATTAAAAAGAAATAAGTTTAATAAACAATTGCTGTATTACTTTTATAATAATATGAAAAATGTTTTAAAGCATTTTTTATAAATGCTTATCGTAAAATAATAAATATAACTAAAATATATTAAAGCTTAATTAGTAGTACAGGGATTATGTAATAATTAAAGTTAGAAATATATTAATTATTTAAAATAAAGAAGATATTATGCTTCTTATATTATTAATGATAATTTTAGTATTTTATTTTATAATACTATGAACTTCGAGATAATAATTTTTATAAAAGTTGTTTGAATAAAAATACTATGGACATTTTTGAACCACTTTTATTTTAATCAATTACGCAGCCATACGTAATTGACTTTACATATGTCACATTAGAACGAAATTAACTGTTTTCAAATATTATTTTATTTATTCAACTCTCTTATTTGTTTTATTAAGGCATTAGCGTTAACAAAAAACACTTTTTTTGTAACAAATTGTAACCTATTACAATTTGTGACAGAAGTACAAAACTGCAAATGGGTGATTCCGTTCTAACTGTGATATTCAATGTCCTTGTTTGTTCTCACAGGTCATTAATTAATAATTAATTTATGAAATTTTTGTGCTTATTGGAAAATTATAAACATATTTCAACATTATTTTCATATAATATAACTTGCCACTTAACTGTCAGTACCGTGTCATGTCCATTTCTAGAATTTATTTATAAATTGTTAGTTTTTTTGTCGTAATAAATGATTTAAACTAATTACCTTATAAATTCTAATGTTTACGACAAGAAAAACTAACAATTTATAAATAAATTCTAGAAATGGACATGACACGGTACTGACATTATATCACAGTCAGAACGGAATTACCAAATGTACTTTTTAGTTTTTAAAGTATTTTTCATAATCATGTCGCACACGTCACATATGACATTAGTATGATACTCGTATATGCTCGATTATCATCATATATTATTTCTAAAAGGTGTTTTTTCCTGGAGTGGCTCGATCTCTTTAACTACTTCACAAAAAAAATTAAATAAAATACCCAATTAAAGCCTATGTTTCTACTTTGAACGAAAAATATGAAAACAATCGAAAAAAAATATTTTTGTTAATAAAAGAATTAAATAATTATAATTTTTATAACAATAGATCGGAGCGCCATCTGTGGGTGATACATCAAACAACGAAATCTTCGCACGGGTCAGCTAGTATTTTTTAAATTTTGTTCTAACAATTCAACTAAAAAGTACTTTTAAAAAGAAAGCTTTTGACTATAGATTAAGTTAAAAACAACAAAGAAAAATACTGAAACCCGCACACTTTTATAATCTACGACTTGATAGTCTGAGATTAGTCATAGTCACAGATATAGTAACTAATTTTGACACATGAATGGTAAAAAGTATCCATTGTATTTTTTAAACACGATAATTTCTACGAATAGTTTTATCAATATCTATTTCTAAAAAGCTTACAGCATTAAAAAATAATAAGTTAATACTGGGTGAACTCGAATAATCACAGTAGATTTTTTTACTGATAAGTTAATAGCCATTAAACTAAAACAAAATTAAATCGGTTGATAACAAAGCCAGGAAAAGTACTGAATGTTTAATTTTTATTATTCATACATGTTTATTTTGAATGTAATTATTACAGTGGGCCTGAGTATTGTCAATTCTACCAATTCACTGTTATGAAAATACACAAATGCTAAGATATTGCAAGAATTTTTTGTCAATATATTGTGTAGCGAACACTTTCAGATTTCTTCAAAAATCAGATTTTAAGTGACTATAGTTTAATATAATATTTTATTTATTATTACTTTTTTTTAATTATTTAATAAAATTACGACTAACACTGCTAAAATTGTTTCAACGTGCATTTAATGATTAAAAACTGCTAAGTTCATGTCACTTAATATGAATATACGACTGTGAGATTATAATATATGAAAGTGTCATTATTTATGTTCTGATAAGAAAGTATTTTACACTATTCTTATGAATTAAATTAGTTGCAGATATCCCTTTATATACTAAAGCAGTTTGAGATATTTGTTATAATATTTATCTAATGAATTTAAATACATTATGTATTTTACTAGACTGTAATGAAGATATTATTACATCTACGATGTAAAATGAGACGAACCATTCATATTTGATAAAATGTTACAATTAGTATTCATATCATATGATATTAATTAACAGACAACATATTTTACTAATAAATTAGATACTATTTTTGTAATAAAATAAATAAAAATACACATCAAAGTTATTTTAAAAATATAAACCTCCTAGGTTACTATCTACGAGATTTACATGACAAACGAATTCTTCAACAATATGACAAAATTATAATCATTATAAACGTGAAATGCTTTAAATAAACAACAAAAATAAATTACCCCTGTATTTAGGTTTGGTCCATTACAGTCAATAATAATAAAACCTCAAAAATTTTGGTCAAATTATTGTCAATTATTTAATAAAGTCACAATTAAGTGTAAAGTTTACTAAAAGTATTATTTATTTAAAGTATAATTACTAATACCTGCACTTAATATAAAAAAATATTTTAATATAAAATGGTAAAAATCATTACTATTTGAAATATTATTGTCAATTATACATATACAATAATAATAGTAAAATATTGTCGAAGTCACATATGCAAAAATATAAAAAATATGTACGAAAAAAATAATTAAATACTTTAATATTATTTATAGATATATTTTAACCCTGATTGTTGGCATTATATAGTTATTGTTGTAGGCTTACTATATTATACGGTATATGTAGAAATATAAGTGTATTATCGTTATAAGGACAGATACAGCTAGTATATTTATAAGGACAGAAAATTGGTCATATTCTACTCGTAGTATGCTGTAAAATATAATAGATTATTATAATAGTATATGATATTTGATAGTCACTACAGTATAATGATAAAATATTGATTGATATTTAGTAGTATAGTATAGATTTATTTCTAGAAAAATGTATAGAATATTTAAAATACTTTAGCTTTTTTACAGCTACAACACTTCGACGTCACTACAGATAAATAAATCATATGCAAATATTCCTTAATTCAAAAATGTCAAGAACGATTTGCAAGAAGCGATATTTGATTATAGGAATTTATTGTGAAATTAAATATATTATGCTTAATAAATATAAATTAGGCCTAATCATACGATGAATATAAATATAACTGCTATATTTTTTATAAATAAGAACAACTTGAAATATTTTTGTTTTTTTTTTTTAAATAAATCGTTTAACTTGCAATACATTTGCAACGATTTTTCATAAATTTCAATATTTCAAATCTCGAAGTAGAAATACTTGGATGTATTGATTGGATTCAGGACTAAAACGTATTTTAGTCCTGAATCCAAAATTTCCAAATAGGACATTTTTTATCTTAAATAAATAAATGTAAAGATATCTTAGATAATTTTATTGTTTAACAACTTTATTATAAAAATAATGTTAAAAATATTTTATTTCTAGTTAAACTTGTAATATATCAAGTGTGTTCCTGACAAATGTCTAAACTCAGACTTTTAACAGATGACATAAGAAGTGACAGATGGATTAAGATTTGCCAGGACCAATGACGTGTATAATATTACACGTCATTGGCCAGGACACTTTATAGGTAGTAAGACATTATACAATGCCGCCATTTTACTCTGTAACTCAAGGCACCATTGCATATTTTGGCAGGTTTTCTATATGTTTTGACAGTTAAAGGTAGAAAGTGTGTCCGGGCCGAAACTGGCTAACCTTAGATGCTCAGAGAGGTCTCTGTAAGTTTGGTAGACAGTCAAACAGACGTAAGTCAAACAAGTTATCAGGAATACACCCATTTTATAGGTTAACTAAATATAATCGTAGTATGAGTGAGACTTTTCCCTGTATATATAAACAAAAACAAAAAAAAAACAAATCTGTGTTTAATAACATAATTATATTCTTTAATATGATTTAATGATTGTTTATTAGATTTTTTTAAAATATAAATGCACTAATTGCGTTGAACACATTTTTTTTACTAGATTAGTTTATATATTTCGACAACATAAACATTTTTGAATCAGTGGAATATTTGCATACATACCTATATTGTATTGTAATAATCGTATATTAAAATATTTCATTCTATGGGCATAGTTTCATAAATCGGGCGGGCTTCAACGTGGCGATCTCAAAATGGCAGGGCTTTATTCTTCTTCTTCGTTCTGGTAACTGACGTACCGAACTGATGATTTTTCACTGACAATTAGACTCTGAAAATAAGCAACACAGATTACATATTAACATATTATCGACATAATATTATTGTATAGTTTTTTGTAGTGGACTGTGACATACAGTCCATGTTATATATTTCAAATAAATATCTTATCTTCATCGTTATATCAACGGCGTTTTATAAAATTTGTATAACGTCATCGTTATATAAACGTAAATTTTCAATACGAATTGCCGAAGGCATTTTATTGTTGACATAAATTGCGTCAATGTCAACTATAGACTTCGATGTCACCGACGGTCTCTGAATAAGGAAACATAAGGAACTGCCATACCTACGAAAAAAAACGTGCATACCTACGGAACAAAACATGGCGGATTACATACTCTGTGCGGTACTCCATCAGACGAATATTATTGTTCTATGGTTTTGTATTTTACCATAATATACAGTATACATTTATTTTTAAAATTACCCTCGAAGCTTATTGATTTCGTAATAAAGTTAACTTGGACATTATCGTAGTCAAAATGGGTTTTTAGGGTTCCGTACCAATATGGTAAAACGGGACCAAGTTACTAAGGGGGACAAGTGACGATACTATCGTACTACTACTACTGCTACTGAATTTTATTAAAATTATAAAATATTATTTATAATCTATGTAGTAGGGTCCACCAAGGAACTTATATACGATAACGGGAACGGGAAAAACGAAGCAATATTTGAAAAATAAAAATGTACTTTATTTCGTAACTCATAAAGTTGACATCTGTTTCTTACGTAACAGAGGGGAAAACGTTCTGACCAAGACAGCGACAAGAGTGGATGTTGTCCCTTTCTTACAATTGCCAGTGTAAATAAAACTATCTGATGGTAGATTTTTATATATTCGGTAATCGTTAAATTCCTTTTATTCATACACGTCGATAAATACATTAGCATAAAATGTATTATAATTAACATAGTGAATTCTAAAATGTGCGTATTTTAATTATTACGTAATTACTTATGCAATGCAAAGCTGTTTCTCAAATTAGTAGAATTACTTAGTAGTAATATGCAAACTACGCATGGCTGCACTTATATATGGCGATTGGCGCTTTATTTAGTAGAAAGAGACACACTCCACCCATGTCGTGGTACTCTTCAGAACGATTTTGAAGCGCGTGTGAACATTCCGGGTAGAATGTAACTTCCTTGGTAAGTACATAGCAACAAAAATGGCGGACTTGGCACACGCGTGACGTCACGTAAAATGTCAATAAAGCAAAACTATTGCGTATAAAATTGACTTGTTTTCATTGCATACGTTAGACAAAGACGTCATTATTATTATTATTACGTCTTCTAAACTATTTCATACCTAAGTATCTATATGGCATTGTAACATTTCCATAGATTTCCTTATTCAGAGCCGACGTTCAATAGCTCTCTTTTATCCAGGTGGGGGACCTAAAGGCAACCTAACAAACCTATTTCTTTTTATGTAAGAAGCCGGATAGGGTTCTAGTTTGTAGTTCTAAATAAACTACCACTTACATTTTTTTATGTCATAAGATGACCGCCCCGTTGGTCGAGTAGTTAGCGACCCTGACTACGCAATCAACGAGGCTCGGGTTCGATCCCCGACAGGGACAAGCATATGTGTGATGAGCATAAATATTTGTATTTCCGGGTTTGGGTGTTTATTATATATATTCTAGTATTTATATATGTATTTCTATGTAATAGTATCGTTGACTAACACCCATAACACAAGCAAATAATTTGCTTACTTTGGGGTTAGATCAGTAAGTGTAATTTGTCCCGTGAATTATTATAGCCAACAAACAGATGGGTCTCCTGATGGAAAGAGTCAACCATCGCCTATAGACACCAAAGATGTTAATGGTGAGTTGCTACCTTGTGGAGAGGTCTAATGCCACATGCATAAGTTTAAAGGCTACCTTACCCTCCAAACCGGAACATGACAGCGACAAGCACTGACGTTATTGCGGCAGGTATAGGTAAGACGATGGTACCTAACCCGGGCGAGACAATGCAGAACTCTACCACCTAGTAGCCACGATGGTAGTGACTCGCATAGCCAATCGGTCGCCTTTTACGACCTGCCTGGCAGAACGGCAGTTGGCCTATTCTACAAAGAAGTCCCGGACCAACACGGGGAAAACACAACTTCATATTAAGTATGAAATTAGTAATGTAAACAAAAAATATATATTTGAAAAACATTAAAAACAACAAGCCTATGTGGTCTAGTGGTCCAGCGTTGGTGTTGACCACATCTTTGTCAAAAAGACACCCTTTGTCGTGTTACCTCGATTTGGGGATACTCGCCTGACAGCCTCAGCTAGTATCGGAATCCTGGGAGTCGACATATCGAATTACGTTCAGTTTCGCGGTCATTTAGAAGGTAAGGTTAAACTAGCCTCCAAGAAGCTCGGTGTGCTCAGCAGACTCGCTCTGCTGAGCACACCGAGCACACCCAAAAAGACACAGCTTTGCGTGTTCACCGCAAAAAAGACGCCCTTTGTCGTATCACCTCGATTTGAGGATACTCGCCTGACAGCCTCAGCTAGTGTCGGAATCCTGGAAGTCGACATATCGAATTACGTTCAGTTTCGCGGTCATTTGGAAGGCAAGGCTAAACTAGCCTCCAAAAAGCTCGGTGTGCTCAGCAGAGCGAGACAGTACTTCTTGCCGGCCCATCGCCTTCAACTTTATAAGGCTCAAATTCGGCCCCACATGGAGTACTATTCTCATCTCTGGGACGGAGCTCCTCAGTACCAGCTCCTTCTTCTTGACCGCATTCAGCGTAGAGCGGTTCGAATCGTTGACGACCTGGCTATTTCGAAACGACTCGGCTCTTTGGTATTGCGCAGAAATGTTGGTTCACTCTGTGTCTTCTATCGTATCTTTCATGGGGAGTGTTCCGACGAGTTATTTGGATTAATTCCTGCCGCCGAATTCCATCATCGGACATCGCGTCAAAATTTGAAATTCCATCCTCACCATCTCGATGTCTGGAAATCCACAACTGTGCGTTTCTCTCGAAACTTTTTGCCTCGCACTACTTTGTTGTGGAACCAATTACCGGCAGGGGTGTTTCCAAACGGATACGACTTGAGGGCCTTCAAGAAAAGAGCTTAGTCATTCTTAAAAGGCCGGCAACGCAACTGCAAGACCTCTGGTAATTGTGGATGTCCATGGGCGGCGGTGATCACTTACTATCAGGTGCGCCTCCTGCTCCTTCTATAAAAAACAAAAAAACTCCGTCCCGAATTCGATTCCCGGGTCGGGCACATAAAAAAGTTTTTTCAGTTTTATGATAAACACAAAGTTACCCGGGATTGGAAAGTGCCCGGTTGGCGATAAGCTTGCCACCTATTACATTGTGGGATCAAGTATCTTCGGCTAATCATGAGTGCACTTGTTATACCTCGGCCTACCTCTTCGGGGATACGGGCGTGAAGATACTTTTTTTAAAAACAACAAAAAAAAATTTCGACACGTAGGGTTTGAACCTACGACGTTCTCTCAAGCCGGGATGCTCTATCAATTGAGCTAGTGTCAACAGGTTCGAAATGGCGAAATTCTTCTTTACTATGTGATCGATTACGTCGATTGTACTGACACTTCGAACTAGTCGACACTAGCTCAGTTGGGAGAGCGTCCCGGCTTGAGGGAACGTCTTAGGTTCGAACCCTACGTGTCGAAATTTTTCTTTGCTGTTTTTAAAATTTTTCAAGTTTTCCCAAGCACGGGATGAGTGCTAAAACACAAATATAATTAAAATATTTATGTTTAAAAATAGGGGTGATTTATTGAAGACCAAATAACATTCATATAATTCTATTCTCTTAATTCTATATATAATGACGACACTTTATATTCGGGGTAAGGCATTTTCTAAATCGAGTTTATCTTTGTAATCGCTAACGACGCCATTTGTATATAGATGAATAATAGAATTTGCCTGTGACATATATATTTTCTATTCTTTATTACTCCCACTATCAATGAGTAAAGTAACAATGAATTATAAGAGATTTTTGACTGTAATATAGCTATTAAAATTATGAGGTATTACATTTCTCCAACACAAATAACAACACACTATCATCATCTTTTCCAAAAGCGATGGTGATATTTTACCATTAAGAGTTGCTATAAAACAAAATATACCTGTTTCTCGTTAGTTGCCGGTGGTGACCGTAGCAAAAGTAGGAACGGTGCGTACGCGAAGTTCAGCATGGCTATGATCACCAGCATCCATTCAAAGCCGATGCTGTTCACCAGAGCACCAGAAAATGCTGGACCTGATATAATAAAATGAATTTTAAATTGACATACAAAGTACCGCTGATTTAACCAATTGAATTTTGTACACTGATCTCCTCATGTTGGTCCGGGCTCCTTTGAAGAATAGACTAACAGCTAACTGCCGTTCTTTCAGGCAGGTCGTATTGAATATTTTGGTAGGGTACTTGAGAGGAGGAGAGGGGGAGGGCTGTTTGTATGGTAAAACAACGTTTGCCGGATCAGCTAATATTATAGATTTGTAAATAAGAAAGGAACTATACAAAAAATATATGTAGCAATGTAGACTAGTAATGTTCAAATCAAGGAAGTTACATTCTACCCGGAATGTTCACACGCGCTTCAAAATTGTTCCGAAGAGTACCACGGCGTGGGTGGAATGTGTCTCTTTCTACTAAATAAAGCGCCAATCGCCATATATAAGTGCGGCCATGCGTAGTTTACAAATTAGTAACTCTACTAAGTAATTCGACTAAATTGAGAAACAGCTTTTGCATTGCATAAGTAATTACGTCATAATTAAAATAGGCACATTTTAGAACTCACTGTGTTAACTACAATACATTTCATGCTAATGTATTTATCGACGTGTATGAATAAAGGGATTTAACAATTACCGAATACCGACGACCGAGTGGCTATGCGCATCACTGCCACCGTGACCACTAGGTGGTAGAGTTCTGCATTGTATCGCCCGGGTCTGGTACCACCGCCTTACCTATTCCTGCCGCAATAGCGTCAGTGCTAGTCACTGTCGTGTTCCGGTTTGGTGGGTAAAGTAGCCGGTAAACTTACGCATGTGGCATTGGACCTCACCACAAGATAGCAACGCATCATTAACACCTTTGGTGTCTTTAGGCGATGGTTGACTGTTTCCATCAGGAGACTCATCTGCTTGTTTGCTGTCTTATGATATAAAAAAATGCGAAAGTTTGAATGTCGTCGCTGACTCTATTGCCGATATGGTGCTGCAGGGTATGGAACTTTTCATTCCATTTTCTGCGGTACCAATTGGTGGTAAGTCTCAGCCTTGGTTTGGTCGCTCCTGTAAAACGGCTTCGCGCCGCAAGCAGGAGTGCTACCGGGCTTAGGCTGCAGCGTCCGCATCTTATGATGAAAAAACCAGCACATTACGTAACGAGTACAATTTCGCCTCGAGGTACTTCAAAAGAGCTATCGCCAAGGCAAAATCGGAACACATTGGCAGAATTGGTGAGAAATTATTTCGCCTTCCTTTGGGCACTTGTGCGTTCTGGTCTCTCGCCAAGGCTGTCTTAGGGAATTTCTCACAGCCTTCTCTTCCATCGGATGCACGGAAGATCGGATCAACGGATCCATTCCATGCACGGAGACGATGACTCTTTGGCCCATACCGCAAAGGAGAAGGCCGATCTCCTGGGCTCCTTCTTTGCGGCCAACTCGACTCTGTATGACCAAGGGAACGCACCGCCTACCATCCCGCAGTGTGATAGTTCTATGCCAGAACCACAATTTCGGCAGTCATCTGTGCGTAAGCATTATTTTCCTTGGACATCCACAAGTCGAGTGGGCCGGATGGCATCCCTCCGATTGTGCTAAAAATGTGTGCTCCAGAGTTGGCACCAGTATTAACACGCCTATTCCGGCTCACCTATTCACTCGACGTGGTACCGAATTCATGGAAGACGGCTTTGGTGCATCCTATCCCTAAAAAAGGAGATCGCTCTAACCCGTCTAACTATCGGCCCATAGCCATAACCTCCTTGTTCTCCAAAATTATGGAGACAATCATCAACTCTCAGCTCCTCAAGTATTTAGAAGAGCACCAGCGGATTAGCGACCGTCAGTACGGTTTCCGTCGCGGCCGTTCAGCTGGTGACCTTCTAGTATACCTAACTCATCGATGGGTGGAAGCAGCTGAATCCGAGGGGGAGGCTTTGGCAGTTAGTTTGGACATAGCGAAGGCCTTTGATCGGGTATGGCACAAAGCGCTTCTAGCGAAGCTGCCTTCCTATGGGCTTCCTGAGAAATTATGCGAGTGGATCACCAGTTTTTTGGCTGACCGGAGCATCAAGGTCGTTGTCGACGGTGCGTGCTCCGACTTAAAATCTGTCAATTCTGGTGTTCCCCAAGGCTGCGTGCTATCACCGACACTGTTCCTTCTGCATATCAATGATATGATGCGAATTAGCAACATACATTGGTATGCGGACAATAGTACTGGTGATGCTACATACTCCGGCCGAAGCGGTATTTCTCGGGAATACGTCGAAGAGTGCCGAAACAAGCTTGTGTCTGAAGTCGAGAATCGACTTACCGATGTCTCGGAATGGGGTCGCCAAAACCTGGTTACTTTTAACCCCAAGAAGACACAGCTTTGCGTGTTTACCGCAAAAAAGACGCCCTTTGTCGTATCACCTCGATTTGAGGATACTCTCCTGACAGCCTCAGCTAGTGTCGGAATCCTGGGAGTCGACATATCGAATTACGTTCAGTTTCGCGGTCATTTGGAAGGCAAGGCTAAACTAGCCTCCAACAAGCTCGGTGTGCTCAGCAGAGCGAAACAGTACTTTTCGCCGGTCCATCGCCTTCAACTTTATAAGGCACAGGTTCGGCCTCACATAGAGTACTGTTCGCATCTCTGGGCCGGAGCTCCCCAGTACCAGCTTCTGACGTTCGTCGTTCGTTGACGACCAGGCTATTTCGAAACAGCTTGTCTCTTTGGCATTGCGCAGAGATGTAGATTCTCTCTGTGTCTTTTATCGTATATATCATGGAAAGTGTTCCGACGAGTTGTTTGGATTAATTTCTGCCGCCAAATTCCACCATCGGACATCGCGTCAAAATTTGAAGTTCCATCCTCACCATCTCGATGTCTGGAAATCCACAACTGTGCGTTTCTCCCGACACTTTTTATCTCGCACTACTCTGTTGTGGAACCAATTACCGGCAGGGGTATTTCCGAATGGTTACGACATAGGGACCTTCAAGAAAAGAGCTTACTCATTCATAAAAGGCAGGCAACGCAACTGCAAGACCTCTGGTATTGCAGATGTCCATGGGCGGCGGTGATCACTTACCATCAGGTGCGCCTCTTGCTCGTTTGCCCCCTCTTCTATAAAAAAAAAAGTTTGGATGGATAATGTTTGTTACTCAATCACGCAAAAACTACTGAACAGATTTGAGTGAAATTTAGCACACAAGTAGATGATGACTTGTAACAGCATATAGGCTACTTTTTATCCCGGAAAAAATAGATAATCCCACGGGATTCGCCAAAAACTTTTATAATGCAACGGGCTGAACGCTGCAACTGGCACATATATAAATACTAGCTGACCCGCGCAGCTTCGCCCGCGAGTATATTATTAAGTCGTCCAAATAGCTTTTAATAAAAATTTCATCCCCTATTTCAGCCCTACTGATTTTTGAAAAAAAATTAGCCTATGTTTGACCCCGGATCTTCAACTATATCCATGCCAAATTTCATGAAAATCGGTCCAGCGGTTTAGCCGTGCTTTTTTTTAGCCGTAACAGACAGACAGACAGGCAGACCTTCGCATTTATAATATTAGTATGGATTGTTACATACATAATAAGCACCAAACTCAGAAATACAACATTTATGCTCATCACACAAATGTTTGTCCCTGTTGGGAATAATATCCCATCGATTCGTAATTAGTTTCGCTGACAACTCGACCAATGAGGCGGTCCGCCAAATTAGGGGTGCCTTAGGCTAATTTCATTTTGGAACTAGCTGTTGATAGCGTGATAATATGTAACCCATATGTTAACCCGACCTGTTAGTAATATTCATGCAAAATTTGAAGTGAATCCATGCAGTACTTTTTGAGTTTACCCCGGACATACATACAGAGAAACAGACAAACAGACAAACAGACAAACAGAAAAACAGACAAACAGACAAACAGACAAACAGACACACAGACAAACGGACAAATGGACAAACGGACAAACGGACAAACGGACAAACGGACAAACGGACAAACAGACAAACAGACAAACAGACAAACGGACAAACGGACAAACAGACAAACGGACAAAAATTCTAAAAACTGTATTTTTGGCTTCGATATTGATTGTAGATCACGCACCAAGTATTTTATAGATTCTATAGATTAGTGACCATTATTGTAACAATGGGTGCATTTTATTCCGTATGTCATATCGCCGCGTACTGAGTGCTAAGTGTGAGTTTTTCCATCCGCATTCGATCGTGAGTGCGTTTGGAGTTTACTAGGAATTTGTATGTGATTTGTACAGCGCCACCTAGTGGTAAACGTGAGAAACCAGTTTACCACTAGGTGGCGCTGTACAAATCACATACAAATTCCTAGTAAACTCGAAACGCGCTCACGATCGAATGGGAAAAGAAAAACTCACACTTAGCACTCTGATTACTATTTATAAGTGATTAGTAAAGTGAAATTACATATTAAACATATTCTCTCATCAAGCTGGTGCACAAGCACTGTGTTGCTTAAATGTTGTTGCTTTGTCTCTTTCGCACGATAGATTTCTGAGAATTATAAGCATAAGTAGTAGTTTCGCCCGCGTGAAATTAAATCACGCTTGTGTTATATATAACAGATGGTTTCGATGCATTTAAGTGATGTAACACGTGAATTATTTTGTAACGAGTAATATAACCAGTGATGCGTGAAATGTGTCATGCCTAGTGCCAATAGCCTACTACAAATTTTTGTAGTTGTCGAATCGCACACCAATATATTAACATCGTGCGAATCGCTTACAAAAAGAAAATATTATTAAAATATCCTTTCGAACATTTCGTGTGAGTTAAATTCGTGCGTATCATCTAATAACCCATCTTAATTATAAAAACTTTTCTTACGTTATTATTTGAAAGGTACCATAGAAACAAACTTACCAACTGCGTATCCCAAACAAAAAGCCGTATCACCAATAGCATAAACCGAACCGTAGACGGCAGCATGACGAATATCCACCAGGAATCCCAACTCCGGCATCATGGAGGAGTCCACCATCCCGATGGCGAACCCCAGACCGGCGTTCGGGATTATCAAATGTTCCAGCTTACGGGCCATGGGAATCTAAACAAAAAACATTATAGCTAGAGATGCGCCGAATGTAGGTTCAACCGAATACGAGTGTCCGTTCGAATATTCGGTCCAAAATGTATCGAACAGAATGTTCGGCCGAATCATTCGGTTCAATTCTGTGCGGTAAACAGGTTTGTACACGTCGGTACGGCGCTCTGAGTGCTAAGTGTGAGTTTTTCTTTTCGCATTCGATCGTGAGCGCGTTTGGAGTTTACTAGGAATTTGTATGTGATTTGTACAGCGCCACCTAGTGGTAAACTGGTTTCTCACGTTTACCACTAGGTGGCGCTATACAAATCACATACAAATTCCTAGTAAACTCGAAACGTGCTCACGATCGAATGTGAAAAGAAAAACTCACACTCTGAAATGGCCGGGCGGCGTTTGCCACGGCCCCCTCTCCGTCCCTTGCACTAGCACTAAGCACGACTAGCTCAGCTCAGTCAATGTACGAGTATTTCGCAAATTGTTTAAAAATTATCTCGGAGCCGTGTTGGTCCCGGCCTCCTTTGTAGAATAGGCCAACTGCCGTTCTGCCAGGCAGGTCGTAAAAGGCGACCGATTGGCTATCGAGTCCCTACCATCGTGGCTACTAGGTGGTAGAGTTCTGCATTGTCTCGCCCGGGTCTGGTACCACCGCCTTACCTATTCCTGCCGCAATAGCGTCAGTGCTTGTCGCTGTCGTGTTCCGGTTTGTAGGGTAAGGTAGCCGGTAAACTTATGCATGTGGCATTAGACCTCGCCACAAGATAGCAAAGCACCATTAACATCTTTGGTGTCTATAGGCGATGGTTGACTCTTTCCATTAGGAGACCCATCTGCTTGTTTGCTATCTTATGATATAAAAAAAAAAACTGCAGACTTTGATTGAAACTTATTATATTACATCAATGAAGGTTTTTGAAGATGAGTAGACATAAAAAATCGCATGTGTAGAGATTTTTGAACGAATACGAAAGTGACAAGACAGAAGTGTACATTGTGTGGTTTAATTATTTTATTATATTTATTACAACTTTCGGAATAAGCCAAACTTATTTAGTAATTAGGTAGTTAACATTACTGTTTAAAAATGTCCTTTTTTAAATATTAACTATAATTTAATTATTCGGCAAATCAACCGAATATTCGACCGAATACCCCCATGAAAAAATATGCCGAATATACCGAATACGAATATTCGGTCGAACATTTGGCGCATCTCCAATTATGGCGAATACGCCCATACCGAATACGCTCATGAAAAAATATGCCGAATATACCGAATACGAATATTCGGTCGAACATTCGGCGCATCTCTAATTATGGGAATGCTAACAGGAATGAAAATTTGAATGATACCCTTTAATACTCGACTGAAATTAAAAAAATGTTATATTAGTAATCTAGTGGACAATACACGAATCCCGTTTTTCCCGTGTTGGTCCCGGGCTCCTTTGAAGACTGCCGTTCTGCCAGGCAGCCTTGGCAAGTCTTTCCCCAACCGGGCAATTTCCGATCCAGGGCTATATTGTTTTATCAGAATACTGAATAAAGACATTTTTAAACTGCCCGACCCGGGAATCGAATCCGGGACCTCATGAGGTTAACACCGATACCGGACCAATAGACCGCAGAGATGATAATATTGTAGAAACTCACCAATATAAGACAAAATCCAATGACAACAAGTCCAGTACAAGCAGCTAGCCATCTACCCATCTTATGTCCGAGAGGACCAAACAGGTTGGTACCTAAAATAAAAATAAAATATTACCATGGGCGTTTTAAGACTATATTTTTATGTTATTATATTTTTATCTATAACAGTAGATAGTTAGTAGAGAGGTAAACAAATTCCAGGGGGGGCAGCTGCCCGTCCCTGCCCCCCCTCGGTACGCCCATGAATATTACCATGTTAATTCTGAATCCTTATTAGTAAAATATTACTAATAATTAGTAGTTACTCGTGAGTCGTGACTTTGCGAGCCTAAATATCATTTCTTCTCTTTGTTGCGTCAGGTAAAAAAGTAGCCTACGTTACTTCTGGATAATGTATGTCTCAAGGAGATTTTGTTAAATCGGTTGTGTATTTTAAGAGTTAAATCGTAACAAACAAAAAATCAAAATTTTTCCTCTTTAAATTAAAAAAATAATAATATTAAAAAAGCTTTTAATAAAAGCTTTTAATCAATACGATACTTCACGTGCTCTTTTAATGACACTATTCCAGGGCATGGTTGAGAAAATGGCAATGAGTTACCGATAAGATAGCAGATGCTGGCGGGCAGGAAGGCGACGCCCTGCTGCCAGCGGCGCGCCTCCATGGTGTCCGCCATCCAGATGGGCAGGCTCGGCTCCAGCATCGCGATGCCCACGTTCGCGAACGTGATCGCTCCTGCACACAAACATTCTGTGGACTGGGGCCTAAACGGCAATCGAGGACAAAAACTGTTTGATTTTTAAGAATTTCACACTGCGTTGCGGCTTACGATTCCTAAAAGAGTGGTGATTTTAGTCTCTTAAATCACTTTATTTTCAGCTGGATATCTTTGGTTGGACGTACTGAATGCTGTGTTAAAATATGATCACCTTTTTTCGGTCTATTCCTTTCTAATACCAAAAACTAATACCAATGGTATTTGTTTGTCACAATACATTTTCTATTCCTAACGAATACCAAATTTTGAATATTTAAATAAAGTACAAAATCTATTCCCAACGAATACCAAAACATAACTTTTAGTACAGTCACAGAAACAATTTATTTGCATTCTAATAATTTAATATTATGATCTTAATACAATTCTAAACCTTAAGTTCACTTCATTTTAGCATTTTTATTTAAAAGTAGCTTAAGTTAACTTAAACTAAAGTTAATTAATAAAAAATAATTTTCGAAATTTTTTTACTACCATAAAATGTGACTTTGTTCTTTTAAGGGTTCCGTACCTAAAGGTAAACGGGACCCTATTACTAATCCTAAATGATTTAAATACATAAAACCCCATTTTCACTTTGATTAGTGGGAGTGCGAGTGTTTAATGCAGGTGCTTAGTATTGAGGAAAAAATACGTGAAGACAGCAGTTGATCAGTGCGAGTGATAAGTAATAAGTGTCTATTTACTTTTACTACGCTGAATACTAATCACTCGCACTGATTAACGGCTGTCTTCACGTATTTTTTCCTTAATACTAAGCACCTGCATTAAACACTAGCACTCCCACTAATCAAAGTGAAAACGGGGCTTTATGAGTGGCATTCGGAATAAAAAAATATTAACGATATTAAACTTGGTACTAATTTTTGGTATTAGAAAGGAATACATCCTTTTTTCGAAGGAAATTGATCAAAAATAATATACTTTAAGAAATGAAGATGCTTTAAAAAGTGAAATTGGTTGAACAATATATTAAAAATATATGTTTCGAAGTGAAATTAAAATATAAGTGTAATAATAATTCTAAAAATAAAAAATAAAATAACTTCTTCACCTACTACCACAGAATAAAAGAGTTTGAGTTTGAATAATTGTCGCTATTAGCAATGGGATTTCACCAAGCGGCGACGATGGAAAGATTTCTTTAGTTTTACAAGATGCCAAAAGGTCAGGCAATAATCAACACGGATGAAAGACACCGCGGATTAAATGGATACGCCTTTCAAGAAAATTTCTTAGTTTGTCAGTGTAGCTTGCAATTATATACAGCGTTAGACTACTTATTAATGATTATTATTATTTCAAGGGTAATTTTTAAACCAATAATCTCATTTGATACGATAAAACAGTACAACATGGTCTATTTCCATTTTTTTTCAATATAATATAACCTACAAAGTATCTTCACGCCCATATCCCCGATGGGGTAAGCAGAGGTACAACAAGTGCACCCACGATTAGCCGAAGATACTTGGTCCCACAAATGTGATAGGTGGCAAGCCTATCGCCAACCGGGCACTTTCCAATCCCGGGCAACTTTGTTTCTCAAAAATCTGAAAAACACTTTTTTTAATGTGCCCGACTCGGGAATCGAATCCGGGGCCTCATGTAGTCAACGCTAACGCTGGATGAATTTTTTGACAGTAATAGAAACGTTTGTTCATATGCGTGGCGACATGTTTCCTTCCCAATGGCATGTTTATTAGTATCACGAAATAAAGAAAACAACGGAATTGGCAAGTACAAACATTTGTATCAGGAGTTCAGGACCTCGATCGCCACACTCACACATAAAATAAGCATTATTGCATATAAACTACTAATGCAAACATTGTTTCATTAGTCGTTTTCATTTTAAGCAACAATAATCCGAAACATACAAACAGAACATTTAAAAATATACCAAACTGCGTTAAGATAAATTTTATTTTGCTATAAAAAAAAAAGAGTATTTACGTCCTTTTGTAGTCTATTCAAAATAGAGTCATCTATTTGTACAATAGTGAAACTTAAGATCGTAATAGTTTCGCTATTCTACAATAGATGGCAGCATTGATTTTTCCGTAGTTTTCAGTTGATCATATTTGAGTAGAGAACTTTCTAGAACGATTAACGTAATGACTGTCATTACATATATCTTTCTAGAAAAATTAGGTCGACCTAAAATGAACTTTATATGTAAGGCTAATCTAATTATAGGCTGATTTTAGCTTGACTTTCTATTATATCATTAGAGATTATATTAAATCAGGAATTTAATTAAAATAAAATGAAAATTGTACTTTCGAATGATATGAAATATCTCCATTTTTAATCATCTGTATTCTACTATCATTTCTGCATTCAAGGATGGCACAATACGGCATAATTCAGTGTATAATAGATTTTCGCACGACGACTATCTCCTAATGATATGGTAAGTATCACTAAGGCAATTTAGAGTAAAAGCGCATAATAGTGACGCACGCGGCGCCCACTCTTCACTTCCCCTTGTTTTCTTTATTTCGTGATAAGTATTCATATGGTGTATGAAAGATACTTACCAGCAGCCACAATGATGTATGGATCCGAGATCAAGGCTTTCAGAGAAGGTGGTTCAGTCTCCTGACGGACCACGCCCGGTTGGAGAATCATCAGTTGTAAGACTACAAAGAAAATATAAAAAAATAGTTTTCACCCCAGGGACACACGAACAGAGTTTTAATTTTGTTTATTCATTTTCAACCAACAAAAATACGGAGGTTATCAGTTTGACATGTAGGTAATATGTATGTGTAATATTGCTGGTATTGGACAATATTGCCGCTTAGGAAAAAAATTACTAACCAGACTTTTAACGAAATGTCACTAGATTAGTATCACTACATAGTATAAAACAAAGTCGCTTTCTCTGTCCCTATGTCCCTACGTATGCTTAAATCTTTAAAATTACGCAACGGATTTTGATGCGGGTTTTTTTTAATAGATAGATTGTTTCTTGAGAAAGGTTTTAGTATATAAACCTTTCCGCTATTCCCACGGGAACAAAAGCTACGCGGGTAAAACCGCGGACAGGTCGCTAGTGAAAAATAAATCCAAAAAGTCACTAAATTTTTTGATCGATCTTAGTAAACAAATTCATATAATTTAGTGGTAATAAATTGTAAATATGCAAAATCAGTGGTTTATTACGATACGAAATACAATTGTTCAAAAAAACTACTTATGTTCAAAAAATAAGCCGAAAAAATCCTCATCTATTATGTCCTTATCATCATTGATATAAAAACCCTAAGATACACAATCAGTGTCTCAAAAAAAGTCCTCCAAAAAAGAGCGCACAATTGTGTCGATCGCGAAACTGTCAATTTTATTTCTTTTTGTACATTGCTTTGTAAAAACAACTATAAATCTTGCGCTTAAGGTTGAATATGCAAAGACATATTTTTTTCCATATCTATAACTATTTAAATGCAATTAAGGACACTTTTGAGTGTCAGTTTTGTTCGGGACTGTACATCTTGGGTTTTTTATACCAATGCTTATAATACATATTTATTGTCTTCGAGCGTAGTAAAAGTGGACGGTTGCTCTGTAATAGGGTAGTCGAAGTAAAGCTTGCGATCGTGTTAAGGAAGTAGATAGTGCAATACTCATATATATACTAGCTGTTGCCAGCGACTTCGTCCGCGCGGACTTCGTTTACTCCGCACAGCTCCTCCCCTGTAGGTGATAGCGTGATAATATGTAGCCTATATGTCGACCCGACCTGTTAGTAATATTCATGCAAAATTTGAAGTAAATCCATGCAGTACTTTTTGAGTTTACCCCGAACATATATTCAGACAAACAGACAAAATTCTAAAGACTATATTTTTGACTTCGATATCGATTGTAGATCACGCTCCAAATATTCTTTTTAAAAAATATTCAATGTACAGTTTTGACTTTCCCACGATTTTATTATATGTATAGATTATGGAAGAAATTAGGGAGACCCATCTGCTTGTTCGCTATCTTATAAAAAAAGTAAAAAAAAGTATCTTCACGCCCATATCCCCGAACGCCAGGCAGAGGTACAACAAGTGCACCCACAATTAGCCAAAGATACTTGGTCCCACAAATGTGATAGGTGGCAAGCCTATCGCCAACCGGGCACTTTCCAATCCCGGGCAACTTTGTGTTTATCAGAAAACTGAAAAACACTTTTTATGTGCCCGACCCAGTGATCGAACCCGGGACCTCGTGTGGTCAACGCTAACACTGAACCATTAGACCACAGAGGCGACGATGCTATCTTATAATACAAAAAAAGCTTATTATAGAAATACTCACGTCCATCACCAAGTGCCAAAGCAGACAGCATCAGGAATGGCGCGGTCTTACCAACAAACTCATACATGAGCCCTCCAAATGGAGGTCCAATGAGAACTCCCAACGCCAAACCTCCTAAAGCGATCCCCATGGCATTGCCTCTTTCCTATAACAAACAAATATCATCAAGATACCGTATTTATCATGGGGAGTGTTCCGACGAGTTGTTCGGATTAATTCCTGCCGCTAAATTCCACCATCGGACATCTCGTCACAATTTAAAATTCCATCCTCACCATCTCGATATCAGAGTGCTAAGTGTGAGTTTTTCTTTTCGCATTCGATCGTGAGCGCGTTTGGAGTTTACTAGGAATTTGTATGTGATTTGTACAGCGCCACCTAGTGGTAAACGTGAGAAACCAGTTTACCACTAGGTGGCGCTGTACAAAGCACATACAAATTCCTAGTAAACTCCAAACGCGCTCACGATCGAATGCGAAAAGAAAAACTCACACTTAGCACTCTGGAAGTCCACAACCGTGCGCTTTTGTCGGCACTTTTTGCCTCGCACTACTCTTTTGTGGAATCAATTACACTCGGGGGTGTTTCCGAACGGATACGACTTGGGGACCTTCAAGAAACGAGCTTATTCACTCTTCAATGAAACATTTTAATGTAGCAAGCAATAAATTTGTAGAAAACTCGATAGTAATAAAATTAATTTTGCTGACGTAATCACCATCTAGTCCACCCATCTCCCTTGTCATCAAAAATAAGCAATGGGAAGACCCCCCGCTCCCCTTTAGTGCTTACTATGGTCCCCTAGACTAAAAACGTTTGATTTCTTGCAATAAATTATTTCTGTCAGTAAGATGAAGCGGGGGAAAAGGAACGCGTTGTTCCGATTGGCTAATTCAAAATCGGTATTTTGTCGCACGAGCTTACAATTCACTAGATTGGTCGATATTAATGCTTGCGTTTCGAGAGCAATTGCTTATAAGATCCATTTGTCTAATGTGTTGACAGAACAATTGGTTTGTTATTAGGTTTCTACTCTGTGGGGAAACAGTATAGAATGCTCTGATGCTAACCTTACATTGTGAGACATCAGTCGTCCCCCTGTCCCTTCGCGATTTACCAGTCTATGTAACTTATAATTTACTAGCTATGATACCCGGCTTCTCTCGGGAGTTGGTATGAAATTACATGGTAGTTGAAATATAACAAATGTAATTTAAGACTTTATTGAAATTGGAATTTAAAATTTCGCGCCATTACTATACATGCTGCAATTGCTCGCAGCGCCTTTCGAAATGCAACTCAAATAATCATTGTTCTGACTAAAATTCAAATACTCGACAACAGATGACGCCACTACACTTAATTGCCAGTTGAAGGGTTGAAAAAGTCCTTATATCTTTAAAACACCCCCTTTAGGTTAAAACGGGAGCTTTCTTGTTCGAGTGGGGATAAAGGGCTATCACACTATATAAGTCCCTTTATTGTGCCGGGACTCCTTTCATCGGCACGCACATTTTATCAACTTAGTGTTATTATATATAATGATGTGTGTAACGCAATATAGAATATGCGCTAGTTATGAACACTATAATTAAATCTAACTGCGACATCCGAACCTAGAAGCAAAGTGACACGTCTTAAGTCGCGGCACCGGAGACAAATGGAAAAAAACTGGTTTGCTTAATCACATTTTTATGTATTGATTGTTAAATAACAGTTTTACAAAAATTATACGAAATACCTGAAGATATTATCTAAGGAATCTGCTAACTTATTACATGATAGAATGTACTTTACTCGATCATATAAAATTCCGAAAACAGGCTAAAAAAATCTCTAAAACAAATAATTTGTCCATCATATTTCTAATTTTCCACATGATTTTAATATGGTGATATTTAGTTTTAAATATGAAAAAGAATGTACAAAATTTTGGTTCTCAGCTGAAGTCCTTTATTTATCCGAAAAGTAAACCGTTTCCCAGTGGTTTCAGAACATACCGCGCCACCCACTTCCTATAATATTGGCGCGCGTCAAAATACCTTGCCTTAAAGTCCTAACCCTGACGGCAATATTTTTCTAACGGCTGTTTACTCAATATACATGCTGCAAGGCTTGTTAATTTTCTTTTAGTATCATACCTTATCATCTGGGTATCTTTCCGCCAGCATACCCATTCCGGAGACCGAAGAGCAGGAAGACCCAATACCTTGGAGAGCTCGAGCGATGAAGAGGACGCTGTACGAACGGCCGAAGGCAAATACTGCGATATAGAAATAAATATTTATAGAGGGTTAATCAGCAGGCGTATCACGTAAAATTAACAATCCGCCAGTGATCAGCAATAATCGCTAAACATCAAAAAATTGGTCGCCAATTGATTGATGATCGCTGGATGAACTTTATACAATGACACGACGTCAAAATGATCGAGCGCCAATGACTGAAACTAAAATTACGAGGGTATTATGTTTTTTGGGAAAACTAATTTTTTTTTATCATAAGATAGCAAACAAGTAGATGGGTCTTCTGATGGAAAGTGTCAACCATCGCCTATAGACACTAAAGGTGTTATGGTGCGTTGCTATCTTGTGGCGAGGTCTAATGCCACATGCATAAGTTTACCGGCTACCTTACCCCCCAAACCGGAACACGACAGTGACAAGCATTGATGCTATTGCGGCAGGAATAGGTAAGGCGAGGCGAGACAATACAAAACTCGCAAAACTCTACTACCTAGCCACGATGGTAGTGACTCGTATAGCCAATCGGTCTGTCGACCTGCCTGTTAGAACTAATGTATCTCAAAGATATGCTTCAACGGACTGACTAATTTAATTGCACAGTTTTATCATCATATACAATAGATGGCGTTAGTAGTATATTTTGTTCAAGGAAGTTATATTCTACCCGGAATGCTTACACGTACTTCAAAATCGTTCCGAAGAGTACCACGACATGAGTGGAGTGTGTCTTTTTCTACTAAATAAAGCGCCAATCGCCATATATAAGTGTGGCCATGCGTAGTTTGCAAATTACTACTAAGTAATTCTACTAATTTGAGAAACAGTTTTAACATTGCATAAGTAATTACGTAATAATTAAAATAAGCACATTTTAGAACTCACTATGTTAATTACAATACATTTAATGCTAATTTATTTATCGACGTGTATGAATAAAAAGGATTTAACGTTTACCGAATATATAAAAATCTACCATTTAGATAGTTTTATTTACACTGGCAATTGCAAGAAAGGGACAACATCCACTCTTGTGGTTGTCTTGCTCAGAACGTTTTTCCCCTTTGTTAAGTAAGAAACAAATGTCAACTTTATGTGTTACAGAATAAAGAACATTTTTATTTTTCAAATATTGCTTCGTAGTAATTCCAGTTATCGTATATAAGTTCCTTGATTTTGTTACTAAACTGTTATTTAATTATAACAAGCACGGCAGTTGGCATTGATATAAAAAGAGTAAGATATGTTACCTAGTCACAGCGCCTGGTCCTACAAAACTAGGTCCGTGTACATAGTGCTTGTAGTATGCCACTCAGTCACAGGCTGGACATCGCAACATCAAACGCTTCTACTTTCCGATTGTTTTTACCATTAAACACGCATCAAAATGCTTTCTTGTGTATATAACCAGTGTTATAATCACTCAAGAGAAAAAAATAAGACACATGGGATTACTTTCCATTCGTAAGTACAGCTAAAAATTTGTTTAAAAATAAGATTTTCCTTGTTTATCGGTAACCATGGCGATGAGGTGGTCCGTGGCTATTGGCTAATGAAATTTCGCTCGTACGAGTGTATCCGGCCTATCACTGATTTTGTTTATCAGTAACCATGGCGACGACGCGCTCAGTGGCTATTACCATTTCCCTCGTACGAGTGTATCCGCCCTATCTCTGTCTTTGTTTCCATGTTTATGATTTTGATGACAGATGTGTGTAGTGTCGGTGTATATGTATTCTGCCGAGCCTAGTTTAGTGGATGCGAAATAAGAAAGTAACGTATCTTTCTCTTTTATATTAACGGCAGTTGGCCTATTCTTCAATGGAGCCCGGGACCAACACGGGGAAAAATTCGTCTTCTTCGGGACTTCTTCGAAGACGCTATAGGTATGTACTTACTCAGTGTCGAAAGAAACATCAGGACGAACCCAGTGAACATTGGAATGCTGTAACCGATTCTGAAAAAAAAATTGTGATTTTAACTTCAAACTAAGGTTGTTGCGAATATCAGCGTCAGCATCCGCATCAGCAACGATCGATGCTGATTTTTTAATGCTGATACTCAGGTCGTAATATGTTTGTCGGGGGAAGCCACTTAGCGTAAATTTGGTGTTTTTTTTGTTAATATCATAAGATAGCAAACAAGCAGATGGGTCTCCTGATGGAAAGAGTCAACCATCGCCTATAGACACCAAAGATGTTAATGGTGCGTTGCTATCTTGTGGCAAGGTCTTATGCCACATGCATAAGTTTACCGGCTACCTTACCCTCCAAACCGGAACACGACTGCGACAAGCACTGACGCTATTGCGGCAGGAATAGGTAAGGCGGTGGTACCAGACCCGGGCGAGACAATGCAGAACTCTACCACCTAGTAGCCACGATGGTAGTGACTCGATAGCCAATCGGTCGCCTTTTACGACCTGCCTGGCAGAACGGCAGTTGGCCTATTCTTCAAAGGAGGCCGGGACCAACACGGCGGAATCCACTCATAGACAGTTTCAAAAAACAAATTGTTACTTCTTCTCTGACTCGGTTGTTTTGGCAACACTTTTAATAATACTCTAGCAACACCCGTGCGAATAATTCGCACTAAGTAATTTTTGATATTTTTTTCAAAATTAAATAGTTCTTAGTAGTATTTTTTTTTGTTTAGATTTTTAACTTAACGTTAGTAGTATAAGGAACTGCTGATTTTATCCCGATTTTCCAAAATCGAGTGTTTAACAAATCTCCAAATTTTGAGCCCCTATGAACTATTTCCAACTATTTTTACAATGATGTCGCGTCGGTATGTCTATGTATGTATGTAAACATCTCATAACTTTTGAGCCACCGAAATACGATTGATGGCGTTCGATTAGGTTCCGCGCAACCTAAACTTACTGACAATCAGAGTACTAAGTGTGAGTTTTTCTTTTCGCATTCGACCGTGAGTGCGTTTCGAGTTTACTAGGAATTTGTATGTGATTTGTACAGCGCCACGTAGTGGTAAACTGGTTTCTCACGTTTACCACTAGGTGGCGGTGTACAAATCACATACAAATTCCTAGTAAACTCCAAACGCGCTCACGATCGAATGCGAAAAGAAAAACTCACACTTAGCACTCTGAACCTATAATCTGAACTCTGAACAAAATCTGAACAATCTAACTTAGGAGATTTTGAAAAATTTTAGAAAATCCTCAAATAAATATCGGAAAATCGCCTCTGTGGTCTAGTGGTCCAGTGTTGGCGTTGACCACATGAGGTCCCAGGTTCGATTCCCGGGTCGGGCACTTTAAAAAAAAGTGTTTTTTCAGTTTTCTGAGAAACACAAAGTTGCCCGGGATTGGAAAGTGCCCGGTTGGCGATAGGCTTGCCACCTATCACATTTGTGGGACCAAGTATCTTCGGCTAATCGTGGGTGCATTTGTTGTACCTCTGCCTACCCCTTCGGGGATATGGGCGTGAAGATACTTTTTAAATATCGGAAAAACAATGTTATTTTATAATAACTTCCAAATTGTTCCAAATGAGTACAAAATCTTTTTTTTTTCATTCTTCTTGAAAATTTAAATCCAATGCCTTAAATTGCATCAAAATCAGTTTATCCGTCCAGAAATTATTGTTGGTAAAAAATTTTGAAAAAGTATTTTCCGACAAAACTGCGAGTTTTCAGTTTTTCAACCTATTTAGCGCAGCCAAAAATGTATGAATAAAATGAATATTTTAAGCTTTCACGGCTTTTTTAAACTGAATTATTAAACCGGATCTTACCGCGATTATGTGATGTATTATTTTCCAGGTGGACGGGCAAACGAATAAAAAAAGGACAGGCTTGTCTGCTCATAACAGTGTCAGCCAATGACGTGTATAATATTCACGTCATTGGTGTCAGCAGACGCACAATAATTATTGTACGCGTACCATAATTTCATGAATTTTTCGACCCTCAATCCTAAGCGTACAATCTTGAGAAAAAGTACAATAATTTGGAATGATAGCAATTTTCTATATAAAAAAAAGACGTGTGGCACTCGGAGACTGCCGCGGTAAAGCTATTGCATAGCATTTTTTATCAACTTATACAATTACAATTATATATTTATTTTATTTATGCAGTATTTTTTTTTCTTTGTTTTTTTTCTTTGATATTAATTCAAGTTACACTTTGAGCGTGGTGACTGATAAAAAAAATGGAAAAACTAAAAAGTATCACCGCTGTGCCGGTCGGAGTGGGGGGTGTTAGGTTTTTTCGTTACGGAATTTCTGGCTTCGGTCTCCATGCTCAAGGCCCGCGATAGAAGCTATGCAATAGCTTAAAATATAAAACTATTTTTTAGACATAATATACTATCCCGCCACAGGGTAGACCATTTATACATAAATAATCTGTGGGGTAGACAGGCTTGTCTGCTCAACTACCCGCGATACTTCAGTTCCCATTAGTGTTGCCAAACTATCGATAGTTCCGCCATCGATAGTTTTAATCTAAAAAAGCCTATACCATCGATACAATCATCGATTATATCGATTTTATAGATACTATCGATTCCATCGATAATTTAGAAGAATACAATACAATCTGCTAAGTGCAATACTATTGATACTATCTATAATATCGTGTTTCCTAGTTTAAAAAAAATTATCAATACTATCGATAGTATCGATACTATTGAATGTCTAGGAAACAATAGTAGCGATAGAATTTATAACATCGATACCATCGATTGTTTTGAACTATCGATTGTATGCTAATTTACGATAGTATCGATAGGATCGATACTTTTCTGACTGGGAGATACGATACTATCGATAGTATTAATAGTATTTTATTTTTTTCCAATAGTATTGTATCCTTTTGAACAAAAGATAGTATCAATACTATCGATTTAATCGATACTATCGATTATAATATCGATGGTACTACTATCGCACTACTATCGATAGAATATCGATATCCTATCGATAATCCACAATCGATCGGCAACACTAGTTCCCATTTCCCCGTGATCATGGCGCTTGCAACAGCGTCGAAATATCGGGAAAATAATAAAACATCACAAAATCGCGGTAACATCCCGTTAATGACTAATAATTCAGTATGAATAATATGTTTTTTGACATTACTTCGTTATTTTTTAGCTAATAAGATATTTAAGAGCTGTAAAACAGCGTTTAATGCCATTTGAAACATCAAAATCGATCATTTTTTTAATACAAATACAAACATTTGTATTGTATTTGTATTATATTTTATTATATGTATTATTGTATTTATATTTGTATTATATTATATTGTATTGCATATTTTGAGCGCAAAGAGTTCAAATCGATATTTTTGAACTATTTGCGCTCAAAATATGCTTCAATATAGTTTAAATGCTTTTTTAAGCTTAAAAAAGCATCGATTTAGTGGGATGTGTAAAGTATGGCCTGCAGGATGAACAGGTTTACAGAGTTTTATAACTGAAAAGACTGAAGGTAAAAGTATCGGCTTGTACTTAGAGTTCTTAATAGGCAACGACGATTATTTAAGCTATTTTTAAAATCCATGGTGTAATTTTGATCATTTAACATCCTTTGCAGTAATTAAATTTGACAACAGGCCTATTAGACAGGGAGAAATAACAATTGCTTCCAATAAACGAAATAATTGCAATATTGGCTTATAATATTGGCTAATATATAATGTAGGTATAACACAAACCTAATATTGTAAGACAGGTACATTTTGTTTATAACAAATTATAAAAAAAAGCGTTTTTTTTGCACTTTTTTCCAATATTTCGCAAAATACGCGTGTAATCGACAATGAAGAAGGTATATTTACAAATTTTTCCTATAAAATTTCACGGAATAGTAGGCCGCGGGGACTTCGTTTATTCCGCACAGTTCCTCTCCCGTAGGTGATAGCGTGATATTATATAGCCTATATGTTGACCCGACTTGTTAGTAATATTCATGCAAAATTTGAAGTAAATCCATTCAGTACTTTTTGAGTTTACCCCGGACATACATACAGACAAACAAACAGACATACAGACAAACAGACAAAAATTCTAAAACCTATATTTTTAGCTTCGATATCGATTGTAGATCAAGCCGCAAGTTTTATTCTAAAAAAATATTCAATGTACAATTTTGACTTTCCTACGATTTTATTATATGTATATATTATATACTAAATTATTTAATTTTGGATTTCACCAAGAGCTGACGATTGAAAGTTAAAAAAAACTTACTTGTGTGTGAGTGGTCCTACAAAGGGATTAGCTAGCAGCTGTACTATGGCTTTGCTTGCAAACATAACGCCGACAGCGACCGTCTCGTGCAGGAGTTCTTGATGCCTTTCTTCACGTTCAGCTGTTAAATTCATCACTAGAAAAAAATGTTTATATGTCTTTCACATCATATGATCAGAAACAAAGAGAAAATCCGTAATTGGCTAATTTTCAATGTACAATCACGGTAAAAATAGGTTCGTCACCTTAACATCTAGTTTCGCTTGCACTAGTGTACGAATCGATCATGCCAACATACCAGTACAAAAAACAGTTTTACTAACATTAAATAAATGTGAGATCGATCAAATAAAGTTTATCTTAATTGAATAAATTTAATTTTTAGAGGTGTCAAGGGACACCCGGATGGAACGAAGTTCCTTTTATGATTATTTATAAAAAAACTGTATACACTCAACAAAAATAATCGTCGCGACACCACACTGTTCAATGCGAAATAGAAATGAAAATATCTGGCTTGCTTTCTATAAGGGAGAGAGAGAGAGACAGATAGAGAAACATGCGCACGCCGCATAGCTTACAATAGTTTACTATAGCAAAAAGTGTCGTGACAACTTTTCGTAAGAATTTTTTCCGTCTAGCCCCCTTTCACAACGCGCGATAAGGAACTTCGTTCCAATAATATATTAATAACGGATATAGCCACCATTAGCGTCAATCACACATTGTTATCTATTTCTCATGGAACCTACGAGACGTGAGCATAGATCTGACCCTCTTTTATCTGCCCAAATACTTCGGCAGTGGTTTTCTATGGCCTCTTTTGTCCTTTTATTTTCGTTTTTCCATCGCTGAACCATTAAACCTCATAGATTTTTTATGGGGTTTATATCAGCAGAATTGCTGGCCAGGGAATCATCACTATATTACCATGCCGAATGAACCACTCATTTACAATACGAGCGGTGTACGTGCGAGCATTGTCATGAACATAGATGATCTGAGTGCTAAGTGTGAGTTTTTCTTTTCGTATTCGATCGTGAGCGCGTTTGGAGTATACTAAGAATTTGTATGTAATTTGTACAGCGCCACCTAGTGGTAAACGTGAGAAACCAGTTTACCACTAGGTGGCGCTGTACAAATCACATACAAATTCCTAGTAAACTCGAAACGCGCTCACGATCGAATGCGAAAAGAAACACTCACACTTAGCACTCTGAGGTACCTCATTGGCTGGATACACGGTGCGAACATTTTTAGCATACTATCTTCCAATACAGAGCTTTTTTTTAAAACACAGGAGTTTTATTTACACCGCATTTATTTTTCTAATTACGGGTTCCTACATTTTTGTAGTGCGAAAAACGGGGTTAACCCGTAAAATACGGGACATGTGGCCACCCTAATAATACGTATGGTGTATATCTTTTCTGCAAATCATGCAGCCGATTTTTCGTTTATGTAAAATAAATAAATATTTTATTCACACATCACAAACCAATAATGAAGATCTTACCTTTGGTATCATTGTCGATGGGCGGCATGGTCATGCAAGGGCAATTTGGCACGGGCGTAGGTTGGGGAGTCGTGATGTCTTCCAGCCGGACTGACAGAGGAGCGTCCGGGTGACGGATGTCGTATAGGAACTCCGGGATTATGGGCACTGTGGACAATGAAATAAGATTTGTTTAAAAAGAATTTTATTTACGTTGGTTTCCTATAACCAACTAATTTAATAATAACTAGGCGTTCCATAAGTTGTCTGGACATTTGATAATTTAACATTTATCTATATATATGTATACTAGCTGACCCGGCAAACGTTGTTCTGCCTTTTTAACTACTCTTATTTTTTCCTATATTTTCTCCCCTGTTAAACCTTCCCTGGACTTTGGACTTTAACAACTAATTCAAAACCAAAATTAGTCAAATCGGTTCAGCGTTTTCTCTCATATATAATTTCTCTCATATATATATATATATATATATATATATATATATATATATATATATATATATATATATATATATATATATATATATATATATATATATATATATATATATATATATATTTATATATATATATATATATACCGTTAGATTATAATCTACCTAAGTGATATTATAATTTAACTGCTAACCTAACCAAATTATAATTTCCCTAGGTAGATTATAATCTAACGGCTATTGACAATTTCACTGCGACATATATAAAAAGCAAAAGTGACTGACTAAGGTATCAACGCACAGGCCAAACCGTTAGGACTAGAAACTTGAAATTTCGCGCACATATTTCTGTTATGATATAGGCATCTACTAAGGATTTTTCAAAATTCAACCCCGAAGAGGGCGAAATAACGAATAAAAGTTTGTATGAAACTTTTTATTCCCTGGACATATTTGCATGAAATTTCATATGAATTGAGTACAAAATAAAATAATGAATTACGTATTTAAGTGTTTTTAAAATTTGATCCCTAAAGAAAGTGGTTACTAGTTATTTACTTAAAGGAACAAAATTATTTTTTTAAGAACTCGTCTTTTGTACCTTTTAAAAAATGTCGCTTACTGTAATTTTTTTGCTGTTGTTCTGTTGTGTATAATAAAGTATTAAATAAATAAAAAGATCGGCTTTTTTTGTGTAACAGAAATAGAACTGATCACTTTTAAATATGATCTTAAACGTATTTATATCATTACAGTCTACAAGAATATGTCATTGAATATACAAAAACTAAACTAAAAAATCTCATTTATGGCGTTTTTTTCTTTCAGGTATATTTATGACGGAAGGGGCAAGCGAAACACAACGTCCAGAAACTTAACTAATAAAACTTAAAAGCTTGTATTACTACTTTAATCCTTATGATGTACAATAAAGAATATTATTATTATTAATAATAATAATAAATATTGTTAGCTATTGCTAGACGCAACAAAAAAAATGTGTGTGTCAGCTCCGACGCACGACTGGAGTTTACTCCTTAAGTACGATTGTCAAAACAGACGAAAAAAAAAACGCACGATCTAGCTGCACTGCTCACACCAAATTAGAAAGTTGCGCACCAAAAACGTAACGAGGTCATTCGTTTAGTAGATTTTACTCCTCACATTTTTCTCATACCGGGCGCCTTATATCAAAAAACCGATTCTTAAGGAGTAAACTCCAAAATATTTGTAGAAAAACAGATAGCACAGCTAATAAATATTGCTTTGTTTATCAATCTTGTTCTTTATTTTTTAACCTCAGAGAAATATACTCTTTAATCTGGAAATTTTTTAACCTCAGAAAAGAAAAAATGGCAGCCCTGTCCACAGATATTATTCGGGAAACATAACATACCGCATGATACATATCACGTATTTCACTTAATACGCTGCCCCGACCCATCTCGAGTTATCTCCTGCATTACAATGCGGGGCTGGCTGATAGAAAACAATTTATATTCCTCTTTAATGAACAAGATATTCTTTCGCACGCTTATGACAACCTAGTATTTAAAAAATGAAACTCTTTCTTAAGTTTAATTAATCATCCAAGCCATCCAATGTTCTCCTATAAATGTATTCTAATATCCTAATACTTTAAATGTGCGATTCTTGTGTATTTGTATGTAATTCGATTACAAAATTTGTATTTAGATCTTTGACAAGAAAAAAATAAGGACTTGGCATTAATTTCCATAAAAATCAACATTATAAAATTGCATTCATTACAACGCTGAACATATAAAAATGATTTTATCTCCGTCTAACAAGTTCGAATCAACATAACAGACAAAGCTACAAAAATTATGTCAGTGCTCTAACTTCGAATCATTTAAGAAAATAACGTCAACTCAAACAGCTTGCGGCCAATACGCCATTACTAAAACACGCTGTCAATGTACGTAAAATGTCAAATAACTCTTTATTTACGAAATATTGAATTGATTTGAGCGTTTATTTGTATTTTTCTATAATTTTAGTGTGTACCTTAAATCTAAAATAAAAACTAATTGTTAAAGTAACATGTCCAATTGCAATGTAATTTATCAATTGTTATGTTGACAGTAAACAGCTGTTCTTAAGTCCGCCATTACTGGTGAGGAAATTACTTACACGGTTTTCCCTCAGTTATTTCATATCTACAGTTATAGTGGTAGTTTCCTTCATCTAAGATTTAGACAGTCCTTTACTGCTAAAATTGATCTAGGTAAGTGTAATCCCCGTCATAATCCTTTTTCAAATAAAAATAAATTATCCATCCAGCAACGCTCTGTGGCATCTATATCCACATATTATTAAGTATACTATTATTTTTAAGCTATTGCATAGCTTCTATCGCGGGCCTTGAGCGTGGAGACCGAATCCAGAAATTCCGTAACGAAAAAACCTAACACCCCCCACTCCAACCGGCACAGCGGTGATACTTTTTAGTTTTTCCATCTATCGATAAATACCAGAACTTTTAATGACTTTTTGAAATATCACGCTTGTCTCTTTAGTTCAGCAATCCGCCTTTAGATGGCATTGGTTGTATTTGAAAACTACCGTAATCAGCTGTTTGTGAGAAAGTATATAGGTGTATAGGTATTTATCATCTACGTACAACAGTGAATATCTGTACCCGTATAATTTGTGTACAAAGTGTTTTAAATATGAATAAACAAATAATAAAAAATACTGAATAAATAAAATAAATATATAATTGTAATTGCATAAGTTGATAAAAAATGCTATGCAATAGCTTTACCGCGGCAGTCTCCGAGTGCCACACGTCTTTTTTTTTATGCCTTGAGTCTGTTATCAGAAGAGATTGTTTTGTTAAGTCGGTGGTTGAATTTCGACCACAAGGCGATATTTCATTTAATTATTAGGAAATATAATTTACGTAGGAAGTTCACCAATATTCCAACTTGACATAAAAACGTGAAATTGACAGTTCATTTCCAATTGACGCAAGAGCAATCGACACTCATTGAAGATATTGCACGATTTTAGTCTGTCGATACTGGGAAATGGAACGTTGAAGGGTTTGACACTAAATGAGTTCTTTTTTCGAATAATTTCAACGCTATTTTTCTTTTAATTGGCCTTAAATTTACTTTTTTCAAATAATTTCAACGCTATTTTTTTTTAATTGACCCCCATTTTACTTTTTTCGTATAATTTCAACGCTATTTTTCTTTTAATTGACCTTAAATTTACTTTTTTCGAATAATTTCAACGCTATTTTTTTTAATTGACCTTAAATTTACTTTTTTCGAATAATTTCAATGCTATTTTCTTTTAATTGACCTTAAATTTACTGAAATAGATCCACGTAACACATATTTTCTCTGTGTTGGTTCCGGGCTCCTTTGAAGAATAGACCAATTGTCGTTCGGCCAGACAGGTTGTAAAAGGCAACCGATTGGCTATGCGAGTCACTACCATCGTGGCCACTAGGTGGTAGAGTTCTGCATTGTCTCGCCCGAGTCTGGTACCACCGCCTTACTTATTCCTGCTGCAATAACGTCAGTGCTTGTCACTGTCGTGTTCCGGTTTGGAGGGTAAGGTAGCCGGTAAACTTATGCATGTGGCATTAGATCTCGCCACAAGATAGCAACGCACTATTAACATCTTTGGTGTCTATAGGCGATGGTTGACTCTTTCTATCAGGAGACCCATCTGCTTGTTTGCTATCTTATGATATAAAAAAATAATCCTATCCGCGCTTTTCGCGCAATTGAATACCATGAATCGCGCGTATGGCGTGTGACGTTTCGTGTCAGCGTTAAGTGGACGGTGCGGGCCACAAGAAGATTGTAGCGTGTGGTGGCCACCAGCGTCAACAGTGTGCGGCGTGTCTATAAAAGATGTATGAGAACTAAGGAAATATGCCGGTGGTGGCGTTTTGTGATTGTGGCCGGTGGCCTGTGTGCGGCGACACTTAGGGTCTTAACAGCTTTACTGGTCGCGGGGGCGAGCAGAGTGCTCAGCCAGTTTTTTTTTTATAGAAGAGGGGGCAAACGAGCAAGAGGTGCACTTGATGGTAAGTGATCACCGCCGCCCATGGACATCTGCAATACCAGAGGTCTTGCAGTCGCGTTGGCGGCCTTATAAGAATGAGTAAGCTCTTTTCTTGAAGGTCCCTAAGTCGTATCCGTTCGGAAATACCCCTGCCGGTAATTGGTTCCACAACAGAGTAGTGCGAGGTAAAAAGTGTCGGGAGAATCGCACAGTTGTAGATTTCCAGACATCGAGATGGTGAGGATGGAACTTCAAAAGCTGTACACCCTCCATCCTAAGAGTGTCTGCTGTGGCACCGTTCCTCGGCTTAGAGTGGGGATGTGATTTATGATTTAAAGAGGGTTAGTGGCATTTGTCGGTCACCTGATCCTTGCCCTTGGGTTCGATTCCCGATGGAAATACGGGGGTTCTCGTCTCAGGTGGCGACGAGAAACATTCTTTAAGAGGGCTTTAAGTCTGGTTTCGCAGTTATGTTAATTTGGACTAACTGCGGTAGATATTTATTTTCCAATGGCCCGCGACTTTCTCTTCTGGAAAAATTTCGAAAAAGTAACCTAGGTTACTCCCTATTACATCAGCTATCTGCCAGTGAAAATCCCGTTAAAATCGGTTCAGCCGTTCCAGAGATTAGCCGGAACAAACAGACAGACAGACAAAAATTCTAAAAACTGTATTTTTGTCTCAATATCGATTGCAGATCACGCCCCAAGTATTCTTTTATAAAAAAATATTCAATGTACAGTTTTGACTTTCCTACGATTTTATTATATGTATAGATAGATAACAATTACGATTATTGCGGATTGCGAGATACGTGATAACCCCGCGGGTCTATTAACAGAGCCAATTGCTTAATTGCAATCCTCTCTCATGCTCATGCCAGCTAGGTATGTTACTGCACAGATGGCAACGTACCATTAACATCTTGGTTGTCTATAGGCAATGTCTCTTTCCATGAGATTCTGGGTTCGATTTCTGGGCCGAAAAATTTTTTGTTGAACTTTTCTCTAAAATCCATGATCTTATCAATTTATTTTTAATTATTGTATAGATTGTATGTATTATTAACACTAATGTTGTTATGTAGCTTACTTCCTTTGTTGTAGTATATATCCTAAAAATAGGTTTGTTAGGATAATTTAGAATCTAGTGTTTAGTTTTATTGATAGCTCGTAATTAAATTATTATGCCCTACCCAAGCCTTTTCTCTCAGCATCAAGAAAGGTAAATTGTGAGAAAATGCTTAATAGCATTAAGTTATGCCTTTGTACAATCAAATATTCAAATAAATAAATAAAAATCTTTGTGGTAGCTTGGATGAGCACTTAAAGGTGTCGGTTATCGCTATAAATAAAAGTAAATCGTTATCAAATCGCTAAAATGGAGGTCATAAAAAGGAGTCGATAAAATGGAGACTATTACCAATCTCGCTAATCGAAACACTCTGTTTTACTTCAAAGTTTATGCATATTTACATGTCATTTATTTATTCATTCATTGTAGTAATCCGCAATGTATATAAACGTTTGATTTACTCTGCCTTCCACTCAAGCAATCTGCCGTGGTGATCCATCTATTACTCAGACGAAGAAAGTTATTTTGCAAAAATTGTAAAATAACTAGTTTTCTTCGTCTGAACAATGGATTTCCGCAAAGTAACGCCTGAATCTATAAAATGTCTATTACTAAAAATATCATTCAATATTAAACTCTTTAGCGTTCCATTTCCCAATATAGACTGAAAATCGCGCAATATCATAGATAAGTGCCTTCAGCCCACAGACTGCGTAAATTGGAAATGAACTGTCAATTGCATGCATTCTATTTTTGATTTGAAAAAAAAAATGGCATTGCAAATAAAGTTTAATTTCCTTGTAATTAATTGTTTTTTTACTTGTTAGTTGGAATTGATTCCCGTGAGTAACACGATAAAACAACTTTGTAATTGATGAGGATCGGTTCAATTCCCGCCAGGGACATGCTATCCATAATATTATAATTTCCGGCTAAAAAATTTTCAATCATTTTACACTTTCTAACAGACACAATATATTTATTACTGTTTAAACTCATTAATAGTACAACAGACAACTCGGAATTACTAAGCCTTATATATACCTGTAAGGCTTAGTAATTGTGTCTTAAATGTCTTACAACGCTCTTTAATAAATTTAATATTATGCACACTAATGAAATTCCAATTAAGAATGAAATTTGGCACAGTTGAAACTTGCAATTTTTTTTTTCAATATCACACATAGCAAACAAGCAGATGGGCCTCCTGATGGTAAGAGTCAACCATCGCCTACATATAAACACCAAAAATGTTAATGGTGCGTTGCTATCTTGTGACGAGGTGTAATGCCACATACATAAGTTTACCGGCTAGCTTACCCTCCAAACCGGAACACGACAGCGACAAGCACTGACGCTATTGCGGCAGGAATAGGTAAGGCAGTGGTAACTGACCCGGGCGAGACAATGCAGAACTCTACCACCTAGTAGCCACGATGGTAGTGACTCGCATAGCCAATCGGTCGCACGGCAGTTGGTCTATTCTTCAAAGGAGCCCGGAACCAACACGGGGAAATTTTTTTTTATATTTTTATTTATTTATTTGTTTGTTTAATACTTTATTGCACACTTATATATAATGACAACAAAATTAAACGATACTTTTACTTTTAATTTGTATTATAAATGGCTACAGTAAATTATTAAAAAATAAACATTATATTTTCGCCGTGTTGGTCCCGGCCTCCTTTGAAGATTAGGCCAACTGCCGTTCTGCCAGGCAGGTCGTAAAAGGCGACCGATTGGCTATCGAGTCACTACCATCGTGGCTACTAGGTGGTAGAGTTCTGCATTGTCTCGCCCGGGTCTGGTACCACCGCCTTACCTATTCCTGCCGCAATAGCGTCAGTGCTTGTCGCTGTCGTGTTCCGGTTTGGAGGGTAAGGTAGCCGGTAAACTTATGCATGTGGCATTAGACCTCGCCACAAGATAGCAACGCACCATTAACACCTTTGGTGTCTATAGGCGATGGTTGACTCTTTCCATCAGGAGACCCATCTGCTTGTTTGCTATCTTATGATATAAAAAAAAATATACACTTCATTCATTTGACATACATGATAATAGATATAGCCATAAACATCTTATTATGTTTATGGATTAAAGTCTATGAGTCTATTATCAAGAGATTTATTGTTTTATCTGTGTTCAAGTTTCGTCCAAAGGACAACCATTACTTCCTTTTGTTAAATCGAGTAAAAAGTAGCCTATATCCTCCCTTGTAAACTCCTTTACCTTTCAGTTCCATCAAAATTGTTCCAGTCGTTCCAGAGATTATCCTATACAAACAAAATGACAAACATACAGAAATTTTAAAAATGGTTGTTTAAATATTAGTACCGTAAAAGTTGTACTGTACTTGAAAAAACCTATTTATAAGGGTTTTGTTTATCCTTATGACGCACGGAACCCTAAAAACGAATATTTATCACGACATAGTATGTCTATGTCGTGATAAATATTCGTCGTTTATCTATCTATATATATAAAAATCAATTGCTGTTCGTTAGTCTCGCTAAAACTCGAGAACGGCTGAACTGATTTGGCTAATTTTGGTTTTGAATTAATTGTTGAAATCCAGGGAAGGTTTAAAAGGTGAGAAATAAATAGAATAAAAAATAAGAGTAGTTAAAAAGGCAGAACAACGTTTGCCGGGTCAGCTAGTTACATATAAGATTAAACCACGTATTGGGACATTAGTTCCTCGGATTGTCAAAGCCTTCTTTTGAAAAATAGACCATTTGCCTTCCAGACAGGCAGGGCGTAAAGTCAAAGGACTGGCTTAACATATTACTGCCATCGTGACTACTAGATGGCAGAGTTGAGCAACGTTTCGCCGTAGTATTTGGTACCACCGTCCTATCTAGCTATCCTATCTAGGTCTATCTATCCTATCTAGCCTATCTAGGTCAATATTCCGGCAGAAGACCTAGAAAGACGTGCGACAGAGTCGTGTGATTATACTGTCGTGTTCTGGTAAACTTATACATGTGGCATTACTCGTCGTGATAAATTGAATGCACAGACAGACGCAGATTTATACAATATAGATAGCCAATATTATAACGCCTTGTCTCACATCTTAACCAAATTAGTCCGTCGCAGTATCAAAGCGGCTCTAATAGACGCGAAAACTCGACAAATGCCATTTACCACCCTAACTTTGATTCTGATGCGATACTAGTGATGGGAATTTATATATCGATAAATTTATATTTTAAATTCAAAATGTCTTTATTTCGTAGGTATCATTGTCACACTTGAAATAAGTTATTATTGTTTAATACAAAAAAAATATTACAAATCTCTACTAATATTATAAAGCTAGAGAGTTTGTTTGTTTGGTTGAACGTGCTAATCTCTGGATGTACCAGTCAGATTTAAGAAAATCTTTTTGTGAATGAGAGCCAAATTTACGAGAAAGGCTATACGCTAGTTTTTTACCCGATTGCACAAAAGTAAGTTATTTTTTGGGTCACGCGAACGAAGTCGCGGGAAACAGCTAGTATTTAATAAAATAATCTACACGTTATTTTTAAACTTAACGTTGGTCGAAACGTTAGCGACGATACAACGTATGCACAATAAAAATGTATCTTCACGCCTGTATCACTGAAGAGGTACAACCAGTGCATCCACGATTAGCCAAAGTCCCACAATGTGGTAGGTGGCAAACCAAGCAATTTAGGCTGTACTAAGTCCCTATATAAATCTATTGTACAGTAATTGGCTTTAGATCACTTAACTTATGTTTAGAGATGCGTACAAAAATTGAAGAACCCTAAATACAAAACATATGTTTGTCACTTGATTTCGCTATTGTGTTGTATTGACGTCGGTCGTTTGACTTTACAACTAAACCAACTTATTGTTAACTATAACTTATGAGACATGTATTTCAATCATGTTTTACTTTATTTTTCAGGGAAATATGCCTTATAAAATAATAAAAACAATTGAGAGAAGCCAAAACCGTATTTGTATCGTACCCAGTTTGTGGGAGGATAAAGGTGAATTATAATGACCAAGAAAACAACTTGATATAACTAAGTTGATCAAGAACGAAAAATCAAGCCCTTTAAATATTGGTCTATCACAAAAATATTTTTAAGAAGAATACGTTATTTCGTGCTTGTGATTTAATATTATTAGTTCTTCAAAGAGAAACACATACTCTTTTGCCTGTAATTGTATCTAAGTATATAATATTTTTAATACGATTGTAAGTATACATATATACAGGGTGTTGCAAAAGTGGTACAGTAAGCCGCAAGGGGGTGGCTCAGGGGGTCATTCTTAACAACTTTTGTTTAACGACTTTTGGAAATTCGCGAAAAAAATATTGATTCTCCATAGAAACTTTGTTGGTCACGTGACTTTTCACAATGGAAAAACAAAATTGTTTTTCGGGAATTTTCACAAATCGTTGAACAAAAGTTGTTCAAAATGACCCTCTGAGTCACCCCCTTTCGACTTACTATACCGCTTTTGTAAAACTCCGTGTAAAGTTAAAAATAAAAAAATACATATTTTCTCAGTGTAATGATTTTTATTTCTCTTTTTAACTCTATATATTCTTTGAAGAATAGACCAATTGTCTTTCTGCCAGGCAGGTCGTAAAAGACAACCAATGGGCTATGCGAGTCACTTCCATCGTGGTTACTAGGTGATAGAGCTCTGCATTGGCTCGACCGGGTCTGGTACCACCGCCTTATCTATTCCTGCTGCAAAGCGTCAGTGCTAGTCACTGTCATGTTCCGGTTTGGAGGGTAAGGTGGCCGGTAAACTTATGCATTGGGCATTAGACCTTGCCACAAGAGAGCAACGCACCATTAACATTTTTGCTGTCTGTAGGCGATGGTTGATTCTTTTCATCAGGAGACCGATCTGCTTGTTTACTATCTTATGACATTAAAAAAATCAGTTATTGTAAATTACCAACCAAGTAACCTTAATGAAGAAGATAAGCCTAAAAAATAATAAATCAGATAACCTACAATCACTTTTTAATGTTTTTGTTACGGAACCCTTTTCCTTGAACATTAATAAAAATGACGATTGTAGGTTTACCTGAATTAGTAATTTTTCAGCTTTATCTTCATCACGATTACTTGGTTGGTAATTTATAATATTTAAATATTCCTTTTCAATATTCCTCTTGATTTTTTCCACATGATATCAACTATGCAGATATAAAAACAGCAAACAACAATTTTCTCAGTAATACAGCCTTGAGCTGTACTATAGCTGTATATGCAGATTTTTTAACACCATTGGCTGCATAACAGTCTACAATTACGCCATAAATATTAGCTGTAGAACGGTGATTGCATATCCCATTTTACAGAAACAAGCGTTGAGAGATACTATAATAACACTTAAAGCTGTAATAAATTCCCGTGCTAAACAAAATACAGCTAATGTACAGCTTTAAGGATTAAAATCAGCCTAATGAGTTACAAATTGCTTAAAGCTGTACAGTAGTGTATTAATATTCAGATATAACGCCTAAAGCTTACGCGGAACTCTAAGAAAGCCCTTGTACAGCATTAGGCTGTATATAAACTCATAAAGGTCTCTTATACCGATAAAAGCATCTTTTTACACAATTGTACGGCTGCAATAGAACTTTAAGTTCTATATGAGCTGCTTTATGGGTATTAAACATGCTTGATTGCTGCTTGGGGATATTATTTAACGGTATATTATAATGTACACTCAATACAGTACATATTCATTTTATTTTTAGTCATATTGTTAGAATTGTGTACGTTACTTTTCGTAATCATATCGCACCTACCTGTTACATTTTCTGCTAGCCTGAATGTTGTCTGGTAAAAATGTATTTAACACACAGACCACATGAATACTAATAGACACGTCATTGGGAAGAAAACCTTTCGCCGCGCATATGAGCAAACGCTCCTATCACTGTCAAAAATTTCATACATTTGTAGGTTATATTATATTGTGAAAAAATATAAATAAACCACGTTGTACTGTTTTATCGTACCGAATGAGATGACAAGGCTTAAAAGTTACCCATGAAATGTTTTTTCCTTGGTAAGTATTATAACTCTGTATTTCTGTATGTAATTTTAAGCCATACTGACAAACTAAGAAATTGTTTTCAAAGACCATCCACAAAATCCATTTAATCCACATCATAAGACATATAATAGATGTAACATTAAGTCTACCTATTGTAGAATATTTTTATATTTGGTGTGCACCAAATAAACAAAATAAAATTATTTTACAATAAATATCGATAACGTGAAAACGCCATCCCTAAAACAGTGTCTTTGATGAGACGTTTAAGTTAATTTCACTCTACTCTCGGAGCAGAATTACTGAAATTTAACGCTAACCTCAACTCAGAAAGGTCAACGGTTCTTTGAAATATGCTTTGTATGGCGATAAAAACTCTTACAGAAATATCATAAATTACAGTATACTGAGGGTAAAATAAAGGCTAGAATTACGCGACAATTGTTAACAGGCCGCTAAAATACGACAATAGAGGTCACCACTCTCACCATCTCATATTACCAACTGACAAACCGATGACTCATGCACCGTGGTGATAAACCAGACAGTTTATAGACATTCGGTTTAGTACTGTTCAAATCATTGATATAAAAAACCCTAGATGCACAGTCCCGAACAAAACTGACACTCAAAAGTGTCCCTAATTTCATTTAAGTAGTTATAGATATGGCAAAAACATATGTCTTTGCATATTCAACCTTAAGTGCAAGACTTATAGTTGTTTTTACAAAGCAATGTATGAAAAGAAATAAAATGACAGTGTCGCGACCGACGCGATTCTAATTGAAATGAGCGCACAATTTAAAATTGTGCGCTCATTTTTGGAGGACTTTTTTGACACACTGATTGTGTATCTTGGGTTTTTTATATCAATGGTTCAAATAAATTATTTTATGATAGCGCGTTATAGACTATAAACTATATTTTTCTAGCGCGCTACATTATAGACAATACTATAAGGGGCCATTCATAAATTACGTAAGAGGTTTTGAGAGCTAATTTGACCCCCTCTCCCCCTAATGTAAGACATCATAAGATTACGACTAGTCCCCCCTACCATTTGATAAGAAATTTTCGTAAGAAAAGGACCTATTGATAAAATATAACTCCATTTATTCTGAAAATAGATTTTATTGCAATCATACTACTATAAATATTATTAACTAACTTGCAATTAAGCATGATTTGTTATCATTAATGCTGGAGCCGCACTGCGTCTATCGTCACAAAGCTTCGTGCAATGACGTGATCGGCTATTATCGGCTATTTTCGCATACATTCCGGACAGCGTGTGCCTTAGCGCGCTAATATATTCGAGACGATAGACACAAGTGCAGCTCCAACATTACAATAATTATAATAATTGTGCCTTTGTGGTCTCCTCCAATGTTCAAGTTTGCCCCATTCTTCCTTACATTACCTTTCATTTCAGCTGCATCACAACAGTTCCATATAAGGTTAAGGCAGAGGCGTATCGCGTCCAAACTATCGCGGAAGGACGTCGGTATTTATCTTAACCAACGTCCTCAAAGGAGTACGTTATCATTTTGACTATATATTTTTTAACTTCCAAATACGTATATAAAGAAGTTACTGATTTTTCACCGATTGTTGAAAGTCGAGTTTTAATTAGGTCTTCACGTAATAAATAATAACTGTAACTGTAATAAAAAATAATAAAGTCATTCTTTAGCGCGAAGTGGTAGAATTTTCAATTTCAAATCTTACGTAATTTTAGATTCCCTGCCCCCCTCTACCCATAGTAAGAAGTTATAATATTAAATCAACACCCCCCCCCCCCTCCCCCCCCGAAACGCCTTACATAATTTATGAACGGCCCCTAACGTGTAGACATGGAAATTATTGTTAAATTAGATTAACTGGTATGTTATTAAAATTAATTAATATTTAACAGTTATTTATTTATGTTATATTATATCAATAGTAGCCTATATATTACAATAAGTATTAGAAGCAGCAAAAACGCAAAGCCGTCGAGTTAGCGACCAAAAAAGGTCCTCTGGAGTAGTTTAACAGTTATTATTATCATAAATCAAGGTAGCTCCAATATTTTTAATAACATTATTATCCTATATGAAGTTATTGGTAATTTTTAGCAGTATTTGCTAATATAAATAACAGTTGTTAATTGTTAAAAAAATTTAGTACGAAATTTAATATGTTAATTGTTAAATGATCCATGGCTACTAACGTGTAACTGAAAACTGAGTGCTAAGTGTGAGTTTTTCTTTTCGCATAGGAATTTGTATGTGATTTGTACAGCGCCACCTAGTGGTAAACGTGAGAAACCAGTTTACCACTAGGTGGCGCTGTACAAATCACATACAAATTCCTAGTAAACTTGAAACGCGCTCACGATCGAATGCAAAAAGAAAAACTCACACTTAGCACTCTGAACACTGATCGCGCGAGCCGGCCGAGATAGCGTGCGACTCATCACAACATCTGAGCGCTAGCATGCGGTGACAGTGCTATAACGCTATAAACTATGTTATAAAGTCTAGCGTCTACGATGTAGCATGTTACTCGTTAGATCGCGTAGTTCGTAGCTTCGTAGGTTATAATGTTATAACTACTGCCTTCGCTAGCCGCTAGATATATAGCGTGGCGTTATAGCGCCGAATTCGTATCTAAATAGCGTACACTTTACGTTGAGTATACGTAGCACGCTATAATCTAACGCTATGCATTATATTAACCACTATTAATTTAGTTCGGTTACTTGATAGTGTTCGATGTATATCGCGCATGGAAGTTTCCACGTGTTCCAACAAAGTCGGAGTAGTTTCACACGGGATTCCTGTGTAATATACTACTCCGATTTTATAGGAACACGTGGAAACTTCCGCGTCTTCAAGCGATTTTGTCATATTTACTACTGGGAACAGAATTAAATAGGCCGGTTTGGTAAGTCCTCAAATTCTGAACTACCATGGTGTAATTCGCCGCGTTAGTCCCGGCCTCCTTTGAAGAATAGGCCAACTGCCGTTCTGCCAGGCAGGTCGTAAAAGGCGAACGATTGGCTATCGAGTCACTACCATCGTGGCTACTAGGTGGTAGAGTTCTGCATTGTCTCGCCCGGGTCTGGTACCACCGTCTTACCTATTCCTGCCGCAATAGCGTTAGTGCTTGTCGCTGTCATGTTCCGGTTTGGAGGGTAAGGTAGCCGGTAAACTTATGCATGTGGCATTAGACCTCGCCACAAGATAGCAACGCACTATTAACATCTTTGGTGTCTATAGGCGATGGTTGACTCTTTTCATCAAGAGACCCATCTGCTTGTTTGCTTATTATATAAAAAAAAAGTAATAGCCATCAGGCTTAACCTCATTGTAAGTCTCATTTCGTAGTATTTGCTATGCTTTTAACATTTCGCTGTCTTCTGCTGAAAAAGGAGGGAAGCAGGATGTATTTTCCTACTCCTTCTATATACTTCCGATTAATTTCGTTGCGGGATCCAAGACAGCTTAGCTTTTCCCCAGGGCACCCTGAACTCGCAACTCAGGGGTTATCAGGACGGTTGCCGCTTTTGATTCTGGTTTAAGGAAGTTACAGTGGTAGGAATGAGAGGTGGGCCCATCACCCTTTAAAAATGACTTTTGTTCTACTCTGCTCACCTCGGAATGGAACAGCGTGATGATAGTTTTAATCACGCTTTTATTAGCTTAGTTTGTATGTATTGGATGCCTGGACTATTTCCAACCTAGGTATACCGTTTATGTTCATTGGCGCTGTCGACTACTTACCATCAGGTGGCACGTCTGCCAGTTTGCCTATTTCACTAACATAAAAAAATGTAAATATGTTGGTATGTTATTATGTAACGGAAACATTGAATGTGGATTTGACGTCAGATTAATTTGAAACTTGGCAGTCTTATCAAGTACCGATAAAAATGCAATAATATAAATAGCTTAGAGGATAGTCGCCGTGTTGGTCCCGGCCTCCTTTGAAGAATAGGCTAACTGCCGTTCTGCCAGGCAGGTCGTAAAAGGCGACCGATTGGCTATCGAGTCACTACCATCGTGGCTACTAGGTGGTAAAGTTCTGCATTGTCTCGCTCGGGTCTGGTACCACCGCCTTACCTATTCCTGCCGCAATAACGTCAGTGCTTGTCGCTGTCGTGTTCCAGTTTGGAGGGTAAGGTAGCCGGTAAACTTATGCATGTGGCATTAGACCTCGCCACAAGATAGCAAAGCATTATTAACATCTTTGGTGTCTATAGGCGATGGTTGACTCTTTCCATCAGAAGACCCATCTGCTTGTTTGCTATCTTATGATATAAAAAAATATATATTATATATATGATAAATAGTTAGGCACCTTATTCTTAACAGGGTTTTCAAGATTTGTTATTCTTTACCAGCGGGGATATCACGTATCTCGCAATGCGTATAGTAATTGTCTAGTTATTAAAAGACACATAATAGATATATACATTAGCGGCAGTCATTGATTACTAAAAACACGCTTTTACATAAAATCGAACTAAAAATACATATAAAGTTTAAAAACTAAAAAGCACTATTCATAATTTGAATTTATTTTTAGTTTGGTTTTAAAAAAGTATGTTTTTAGTTTTTAAACTATTATTTATTTACTTTCTAAGTACACGGATTTAACTAACTCAAGCAATGCCATGGAAAAAGCAAGTATTTTATAAAACAGAAAAACTCTTCCAAGAACGTTCAAAATGGCCGACCAATCTAAGGAGTGCCTGAATAATTCATAGGCCATTGTATATCTGTGCCTTCAACTGATGTAGTTATTTAATTGAATTAAAGTATAGAAGTCAAGTATTCCACGTCGGTCTAATGGGATTTGAATTTGATTAATTATCGGTTCGATTAAAAATTTATATTGTACTAAGAAAAATATCACCTGCCTTATTGCTAGGCATCTCGTAAAAGGCATGAAAAGGCTATGCCTATTAACTTGATGGTAGAGTTCTGCAGTCTTGCCTATTCTTACCGCATAGCGTCGGTGCTTGTCACTGGTATTCCAGTTTGAAGGGTAAGGTAGCTGGTAAACTTAGGCTCGTGGCATTACCATCCCGGTACATGGAGACCAACGCACCATTGGTATTGGTGTCTATAGGCGATGGTTGCCACTTTCCGTTAGCAGAACTACCTGTCTTGTTTTGTCTTGTTGTTACAATAGGAAATTGTAACTAAATCATCGATGTTTTAATGAATATTGTGTATATTGTGTTATAATATTGTTATAGTTATTTTTACACGTCACTGTAAATTTGTTATTTATACAAAACTAACCGTTACCCGCGGCTTCGCTCGTGCATATTTAATTTAGAAATTATTTAACCTTTCTTTATAAGTTACTTCCCTTATTTTGTCCCCTTATGAATCGAAATTTAGAAAACGCTTAAACACGTAATTTTTTTGTACACAATTCATACTAAATGTCATGCAATAATTTGTCCAAGGAATAAAAAGTTTCATACAAACTTTTATCCCCTATTTCACCCCCTTTTTGAAAAAATTTCATGCCTACATCATAAGATAAATATGTGAAATTTCAAGGGTTTGGCTTGTGCGTTGATACCTCAGTCAGCCACTTTTGCCTTTCATTATATATATATATATATATATATATATATATATATATATATATATATATATATATATATATATATATATATATATATATATATATATATATATATATATATATATATATATATATATATATATATATATATATATATATATATATATATATATATATATATATATCCATACTAATATTATAAATGCGAAAGTAACTCTGTCTGTCTGTCTGTCTGTTACGCTTTCACGGCTAAACCGCTGAACCGATTTGAATAAAATTTGGTACAAATATAGTTTGAGACCCAAGAAAGGACATAGGATAGTTCTTATCCCGGAAATCCCATGGGAACGGGAACTATGCGGTTTTTCATTTTCGAAATTTTTCCACGCGAACGAAGTCGCGGGCACAGCTAGTATAAAATAATTGAAACATTACAAAAAGATGATATTATGTTTCAGTTAGAGTATAAAGTACAATGTCGAATATCTTTAGATACATCATTTTTTTGGATTAAAAATTCGTAAGTTAATCATCACTACATAGTATAAAACAAAGTCGCTTTCTCTGTCTGTCCCTATATCCTTATGTCCCTATGTATGCTTAAATCTTTAAAACCACGCAACGGATTATGATGTGGTTTTTTCGATAGATAGAGTGATTAAAGAGGAAGATTTATGTGTATAATAACATTCAATATAGAGTCAAGAAATACTGCAATTTTTGAGTTTTCTGATGTCATGTCGTAAATAATTATATTTTTTTCCGCTTACATTGCAAACGCAGGCTAAACCCTACGAGATTTATCAAAATAATGTACTAAGTATTTGTACACATTGAAAAGGTCTACAGAAAACTCCACGATGGTATGTCATTAACTTTTTACGAGAAATAATTGCTTTTTTTCGAAGCAATTTTAAGCAATACACCACTAATCCTTATCCATTTAAATACATTAAATATATTGTTGATTAAATATAGATCAATATGGCCGTTCACAGTATGTAATTTAAATGAATATTTTTGAAGATATTACAGATTTAAAATGCAGGGGCATAGCGGTTGCGGGGTTACTGGCCGGTCACGGCGCGCGCGCGGTATGTTCTGAAACTGCTGGGAAACGTGTTAATTTTCGGATAAATAAATCGAGGGGTCCCAAGAACAAAATCGTATCTACAAAATTACCAAATTACAATATGTTTATTTGTAGGAATACATTGTAGATAAGATGATATTCACTTGAGTATTTCCAAAAAAAAGACCAATAAATATAAAAATATATTGTAGCTTTATGCGTGTTTAATGCGAATTTTATTATAAAACCAATTTAGTCTGATCTCTCCATAAGATTTTGTTCTTGGGACCCGTCGTTAATATAGGACTTCAGCTGAACATCAAAATTTGGTACATTTTTTTTTCTTAACTAAATATCACCATATAAAAATCATGTGGGTGATTATAAATAGTATTAACAAATTATTTGTTTTAGAGATTTTTTAGCCTGTTTTCGGAATATTATATATTATATATAATTTTCGGAATATATTTTATATATTATTCGGAAAATCGAGTTTTCACCAGATGTCCACGTTTTGAGGTCCTAGGAATCTGTTTTCGACTATGTTCACGATGACGTCAGTATGTCTGTATGTACGTATGTGTGTGTATGTGTGTATGTAAACATGTAATAACTTTTGAACGGCTAGACAGGTCGAAACGCGGTTGATGGCATTCCATTGGATTCCGCGTAACTTAGATTTCCTGATAATTTGAACCGATTCGGTCTAGATTTTAAAAAATTTCGAAAAACCACCAAAAAAAATTTGAAAAAACACCAAAAGAAACAGTATTTTTATAATATAACTTCCAGATTTATGTATCGAGTACAAAAACTAATCAGCTCTATTCCTCAAAAAACTACGTCTAATACATAAATTGCATCAAAATCGGTTTATCCGTTTGGGATATATTTTGAAAAGTGTTTTTTCGACATAAATTCGAAATTTTTAACCAATAATTTTTTGGTGTTCTACGATATTTTAGTACTAAAAAAAACTACGTCAAATGCCGTTTCAAAAATCAAAATGGAATCTAATTCTCAAAACTTATAGCTTTTCAAATATTAAAATTACGTTGTTCTTAGCTAATTTACTTATTTTTTTTTAAATAACTTTCAACTTTTAAGTTATTTACCGATTGAATTAAAAATATTATCTGCTTTTGTTCTTTAAAAACTGCGTCAAATTCCGTTAATTTAATCAAAATCGGTCAATTTGTTTGGGATTTATCAATGAAGAAAATTAAAAATAAAATGTTTTTTGACATAACATCGAAATGTTTCAACCTATCCATTATTTAGCTAATATAATATTTTAGATCTCAAAAATTGAGTTAAATGCCATCATCGTTTTCAAATATACGGCTTTTCAAAAATTAATAATACTGTCATTTTTAACAAAATAGATGATTGAACTGAAAAATCGATGCTTATATTTTTTACTCTTTTGAGCTTAAAATACCTTTATTTAGTGAAAAGTTTCAGGGATGGCCCGCAGGGTCAACCATTTACTCATTTTTTCTCATTTGTCCCGATGCCTCGCCTTAATAAATCGCAGGGTCAAACCTTCAACGTTGCAGGCTTAGATTTGAGCGTTGACTTTCACCTGGCCAACTATATGTCGCTCTTTCAAGAGTAACCTCTAAATAAAACATGTTTGTATTGTCTGATGGCAAGAAAGCTGTGAACGTTGTATACAAAGACATTCTGTAATATATTAGTTGTAAAAATAAAAGAAATACGTAAAAATGTAAAAACTAAAAATGTAGTACCTATATGAATTTAGATGTTCCAAAGATAGCAGGAAATCTTCATGATATAGGGAAAGGGGAATTGTTTGCTGGCCACGGGCAGTAATGAATAAAATAAAACTACTGCATCGATTTTAATTGTTTTTTTTTTCACTGAGTGACATAAGCTGTATATTTATTCTGATTTAAAATATTTATTTTCTCAAAAAGAATCCATTGTACTCACTTGAAAATCAAATTCCTGAATTGTATTATAATACGACATAACGTTTATAATATTTTGACATAGTATAGGTAGAGGCATTGGCAGTTAGTTTGGACAAAGTGAAGGCCTCCGATCGGGTATGGCACAAGGCACTTCTTTCCAAGCTCCAATCACAATTTCCCAGAAAGCCCATAATAATCGTTTTATTTAATTTACTAGACATATGCAGTAAATAACAGGGAGAACAAATTCAAAAAAAAGATAAATAAATGAGAAGTTAATCCCAATTTGTCATCAGAAAACACATCCTCATTCGTCACCGCTTTGGTCTTGTCCTTTTCGACCACTGGTCGATATTCTATATTTTGTTTTTGACATTAAACTTTAAGTTTACAAATAATTAATTAATTGTAAAGATTTATAATTTTTTTCCATTTTTTTCGTATCAGAAACACCTTCAGTAGAGTTGAATAGCAAAAATGAAACGATAGTTGAATACATAATTTGTATGCATTTACTACTGACATGGGAGAAAGTGTGGTGGACGTGGATGAACTATTGTGTTGCTGGGGTCATTTTTAATTTTTAGACCCTAGCAACCTTCCTTAAAAGGAAAAGAATATAACATTAATGAAAGAAAAATAATTTACGGGCGATCTGATTTCGGGAAGTGGGAGCGGACTTTGAATTAATTTCAGAGGTTTCAGCCCAAATCTTTAATAATATCTATCTAAAGTAAAAGTAAATTTTGAAAAAGGAACATATTTGGAAGTCATGAAAGTAATCAAATGTACGCTTTTTCTTATTTCTAAATCAAGCAAAGATTTTTCTTTTCTGCCACAAAGTTAACACTTTAATTTGGGACCGACCAGACAAATTAGAAAAATGTCGGAAAAGTAAGACGCCTAATGTTACATAAACTATACAAAAATACACAACAAAAAGGAAAATATTTATTACTATATATAGTAGAACTTACAACATAAAAGGCTGTATAAACAAATTACCTACTCTTTATATCATCCTAAAGAAGAAAAAAACAAGTATCATCTTTGTAATGCGTGAACGAGTGACAGTTATACCATATATAGTGTTTAGTCTGTGGTTAATATTTCGATTTTTTATTGTAAACAAACGTTATTCATCTATTAACTTTTAAGTGGTTAAAATCTAAAAAATATAAGAAATACAAAAACGTATTTATTTTCTGTTGAAATAGATGTAATAATTGCTAATTCTAGCAGTATTATTCTTTACAGGATTTTGGTGAGTTTTAACACTATAAAAAGTGTCCGTAATATAATTTATATTTCAGAAGAAATTAATCATTTATTACAATACGATAAACGTCAATCAATATGCGTTGCTTTCGATGCAAACTTTGTATAATCATCATTCTCCTTTGCAAATTAAATTAATACCCCGTGTTGGTTCTGGCCTCCTTTGAAGAAGAGACCAACTGCCGTTTTGCCAGGCAGGTCGTAAAAGGCGACCGATTGGCTATGCAAGTCACTGCTATCGTGAATACTAGGTGGTAGAGTTCTGCATTGTCTCACCCGGGTCTGGTACTGTAACACCTTTATGGTGTTACTGGCAGCTTTGTCTGTTTTCGAATGTAGAACGGAACTGTTTAGAAAAAATTATACAATGGAATGTAAGTCTAGTTTGTAATGTGACGTAAGACAGACGTCCCACAAAAATAAAAGAAGATTCATTACGAAAGTCTATTTATTAGAGAATCCCGAAGAATCCTGTTTCTCATTAGTACCTCAAGCTGCCAAGCGAGTTTAAAGAAAGATTCCCTGAAAGAAAAAGGGATATCGTCCCCTAAGTAACACGTCCGGCTGAATAGTCGTCGGGCGCCGTTACAAGTTGGCGGAGGCGCCGTGTAGTCGCGGTGTGCAGTTGCTGTGTGCAGTGGCTGTGTGAAGTCGCTGCGGGAAGTCGCTGCGGGAAATCGCTGTGTGAAGTGGCTACGGAAGTCACCACGTTCAGGCGCTACGCGCAATCACCACGCTAGAAAAACCAGGAGGGCTAAGTATTGGTGTCAGAGGGTAAGAGGTGTGATGGAGGCCATCAAGCGCTTCAACGGAACGCAAAACTTGGCGTTCGCTGAGTTTATTAAAGATTTCAGAACGGTCGCGGCGATAAACAAATGGGATATGGAAAGCCTACCGTTACTGCTGGGACTATATCTCGACGGTCCGGCATTAGCATTTTATAAAATGATATATACCGACACGGCCAATTTCGATGAATTATGTAGTAAAATTGAAAACGAATTCCCCGTTTCAATAAATTATGTGGAACAATTTTATGTATCTAAGCAAGGCCGTGATGAGGAACTATTAACCTATTTTTACAGGCTCAGCGACACCGCAACCAAAGCTGAAATTTCAGACGTAATTTTTGTAAAACAATTCATCAAAACGATGTTACCCTCGCTAAAAGAAAAACTGGGGATGAGAGTGTATTCGTCACGAGAAGAATTACGAAACACAATCATTCAATACAACGAGGTCTTTGGGGGTCAATTGAGAGCGAGTAACCTTCCTTTACAACCGCCAATGGGGGTACAACAGAAGGTGAAATTCAGGGGGGAACCAGACATCCTGCCCAATACGCCCATACGCTCACAGGCAGAACATCCACAGCCATCGGAAGTTTTTCACACGCCCCGGTATAATTTAAGGCCGAGACATTATGAAAGAACGGCCTCAAACACCCGTAATGATTTCAGACGCAGTCCGATGACACCACAACACCCAAACATACAGGGACGCCGCCAAAGAAATGAAACGTGGGAGATGAGAGCTGCGTCCCAAACAGATGAAGATCTCCCGGCAGAAAGCAAAGGTTTGTCCAGTCCATTTATACAGGTCATAATTAAGGGTCATTCGTGTTCGGCGTTAATCGATACGGGAGCAGATATATCGTGCATGTCAAATGATCTCGCGGAACATCTAAAAATAACATTCAAAGATGATGCACCCAATAGGCATTTTGTAAAATCGCTAGGAGGTTCGTTACTAAATGTGATAGGAAAGACGTGTGTAAATTTAATGATAGATAACAGTATTTTTGCAAATGAAATGTTAATAATAGAGAATATTAAAACTAAACTTATATTAGGTCGAGATTTTCTGAAAAAATATGATGCTGTAATAGACTTTTCAAAGAATTTCATATGTCTTAAACAGCGTTGCTATGTAGATTTCATTAATACCTCATTGCTACGAAACAATGATGATCGTTCCAGTATGGACGGCTACCATAGAAACGTTGTAAATAATAATGTCACTGATGTAAATAAATCATATAATTTATTAAAATCAGATTACATGTATTATGTGAATTATGTAGAGAAAAATGAGGATAATTTATATCCGCGTGTAAATTCTAACAGTGAATGCGAAATAGAGGAAATTAACATTAATCCGGAATTATGTAAAAAGCAAAAGAATATGTTACGAAATCTGTTTAGTAAGTATAGGAAATGTTTCGCATTTAGGCCCACAGAATTAGGTAGGTGTAAACTAACAGAAGTAGAAATAAAAACGGTAGACCAGGTAGCAGTACACCACCCGCCATATCGTGTTTCACCTAAGCAACTGGAAATAATCAATATGCAAGTGAGAGAAATGTTAGACAACGGTGTCATTCGCGAATCTAAAAGCTCTTATGCTTCCCCGGTAGTGTTGGTGCGGAAGAATGATAATACATGGAGATTCTGTGTGGACTATCGTAAGTTGAATAAAAAGGTGGTGACAGATAGCTATCCTTTGCCTATTATAGAGGACATTTTAATATATCTGTCAGGTGCCCACTATTTCGCTGATTTAGATTTAAATTCTGGCTATTGGCAACTTATGATTTCGGAAAGCGATAGGCATAAAACGGCATTTATCACACCGTCAGGATTGTATGAGTTTAACGTGTTACCTTTTGGCTTAAAAACAAGTCAAGCAGTATTTCAACGTACAATGGATAAGGTGTTAGGGGACATCAAATACAAGAATGCCATCTGTTATGTTGATAATATATTAATATGGGGGAAAACTTTCACAGAATTTAAGGAAGCATTAGAAAAGGTGTTAATGCGCCTTAAGGAAGCGAACCTTACGCTTAAACCAAATAAATGTAGTTTTGGGTATGGAAAGATAAGTGTGTTAGGGCATGAGATTTCGGGGGATGGTATTCGACCAGATAGCAGGAAATTAAAGGCGATAAAAGAAATGCCTGCACCTACAAATGCAAAACAGGTAAAATCGGTACTGGGAGTATTCTCCTATTACCGTAAGTTCATTAATAATTTTGCCAAAATTGCTCTACCCTTAACAAAATTACTAAAGAAGGGGTCGAAGTTTTGTTGGTCCTCGGAACATCAAAACGCGTTTTCCACTATCATAGATCGAATGTGTAACCCACCTATTTTAAGTCATTATTCTAGTGATAGGGATGTTTTAACTAGACTGTATATAGATGCTAGTGGAGAAGCTTTGGGATGTTGTTTAATGCAGAGAAAGATAGAGATGCATCCGATATCGTATGCGTCGAGGAAGTTGAGTGAGGCAGATAAGAAATATTCCACTACTGAAAAAGAATGTTTAGGTTTAGTGTGGGCGCTAAATTATTTTAGGCATTTTTTATGGGGATTGAAGTTCCAAGTCGTAACCGATCACAAGGCATTGTGTTGGCTTAGAGATAAGAAAGACATGAATGGAAGGTTAGCGAGATGGTCACTGAGCATACAAGCATATGATTTCGATATCGTGCATTGTGCAGGCAGAGAGAATGTAGTTGCCGATTTTTTAAGTAGAAACCCGTTGAGTGTGGAGAGTACAGCTGAGAACGCTCAGAAAGAACAAGAAGATGGTTTGGAAGTATATAAATTAGAGGTAATAAAGGTCCAAGAAGAGCAAGGGATGGATGAGTCATGTAGGCGTTGGTTATCCCGAGTAAGGACGAGCAATACCGGAATATATAAGGGGTATATTTTGAAAGAAGGGGTTTTGTGTAAGAGAGTAAAGCGTGGACACGTTATGAAAGATCTTGTAGTTATACCAAAGGGTTTGCTATGTGAGGTCTTACAGGAACTGCATGATGACCCATGGTCAGGGGGACACTTGGGTTTGGCAAAAACGTTATGTAAATTCAGAGATAGTTATTATTGCGAGAATGCTGAGAAGGAGATCGAGAAGTATGTAAAAACGTGTAGGTTGTGTCAAGAAAGAAAAAAGGTCAAACAAGTAGCGGAACTACAACCTATAACTGTGACCCATATGATGCAAAAAGTAGGCATCGATATATTAGGGCCTTTTAGAAAATCTTTAAACGGAAATAAATATATTATAGTATGTGTTGAATATGTGTCGAAGTATGCGATATGTAAAGCGGTGCAAAGAGTTACGGCAGAGAAAGTGAGTGAATTTCTGATTGAGGAGGTGTTTTGTAGATACGGAGGTGTTAAGGAAGTAATTTCTGATAGGGGGGCAGTATTCACGTCACACCTAGTAAAAGAGACTGTGATTCAATTTGGGGCAAAGTCGCGATTTAGTACGGCGTTTAGACCAGAAACGAACGGGTTAGTAGAGCGGTTCAATAAAACGCTGGTCCAAATGTTATCGATGTATGTTGCCAGGGACCAACGAGACTGGTGTAGATTTGTGCCACTAGTATGTCATGCATATAACACTAGCAAACAATCAACCACTAAAGTTTCACCATATATGATGATGTACGCTAGGGAACCGACATTCCAAAGCGACATGGGGGTAAATAGGGATAGTCAAAACCGAGAAGTAAACTTTGCCGAGAGACATAATTTACAAAGTACGTTAGTCCGGAAGGCAATACAAAATATTAGAAGGGCACAGGTTAGGCAAAAGAGATATTTTGACAAAAGGGTTAAAGTAAAGGACTTTTCACCGGGACAATTAGTATTAGTTTATACACCAAGACGGGTGGACAATAGGAGTTTGAAATTATGTAGGTTATATAAAGGGCCGTTCAGAATAGTGGAAAGAATATCTAATGTAAATTATGTAATTACGAAGTTAAGCAATAGGAGATATAGAGATATTGTACATATAAATAGGTTGAAAGCATTTCATGTACGTATGTAAAAAAAAATATATAGTGTACTTATAGTCATTCATTGTAATAAATAATTGTTACATGTTAGACCATTACTTTTGTTTGGGCTTATATATGAGAATACTAATACTTGTATTTGTTTCATGTAATATGATGGGGCTCAACCAATGCTGTGATGATGGACCGAAGCCAAAAAGAAAAAAGATGACCAAAAGAATATTAAATGAAGAAATGTCCTATTTCCAATAGCAATGTATTCCTCTCAAGTTCTTCCGTTCAATAATAAAGTCTTATGGGGTATAATGTATATTAGGGACTGAGCCGCCTTAGTATGAGGTCGAAAGAGTCAGTATAGGTTAAGGGTTGAAAGTCTTTTGAAGGAGAGTTCAACTTTGTAGTACGACATAGTCGACACAAAGGATATCTGTATAGGATATACATGAACTCAGATAGTCATGGGAGACAATATAATGATGGTATTAATATGGTTCAGAGTAAGGAATATTTATGATCGTGGTCTATATATTGGGGCGAGCTCGATGTTGAGAGGAAGTAATACTTCAATCTTTTTTCTTTTGGTCCACCAAAGAAAAGAAGTTTGAATTGTTATGCCTTTCCATCTCTTATTATCTCTTATACAGCTAGAGCCCTTCAGGCTAAAATGTAATAAAATAAAAAATGTTTGCGGTAGGATAGGTTAGGTGAGGGGACTGTGGTCTGTCTTTTACAGGGGTTTTGGGAGACCAAAGTTTGTGCCATGGTGTGGTGATGATGAACAGAACCACACATGGGGCAAACTATCTTTTAGGAAAAGACAGTCCCACCAAAATGTACCTTCCCCTCGTAGGTAGGGCAATCAGGTTAGGGATAGGTAGGCCATATGAAGGGAGACAAATGCCCCACCAGTTTCAGCTGCTCCCACCTTGGGGGGTAGCTGATGTAACACCTTTATGGTGTTACTGGCAGCTTTGTCTGTTTTCGAATGTAGAACGGAACTGTTTAGAAAAAATTATACAATGGAATGTAAGTCTAGTTTGTAATGTGACGTAAGACAGACGTCCCACAAAAATAAAAGAAGATTCATTACGAAAGTCTATTTATTAGAGAATCCCGAAGAATCCTGTTTCTCATTAGTACCTCAAGCTGCCAAGCGAGTTTAAAGAAAGATTCCCTGAAAGAAAAAGGGATATCGTCCCCTAAGTAACACGTCCGGCTGAATAGTCGTCGGGCGCCGTTACAGTACTGTAATACCTTTATGGTGTTACATGCGTAATATTGCATACTGGCGGCTTTGTCTACTTTTAAACGTAGAACACTGTATAGATTTTTTATGGAACGTGTATAAAATTAGAGTGATCGAAGTAATCTTGACGGGCAAAGACATATGTCCGAAAAATAAATTAAGTTCTGAAAAGTTGTGGTATTATTTGAATATAATACTAAAAACCCGACGGTCTTCGTCTACCTCAAGCAGCCAAGCAGATTAAAGTAAATCCCCCGGGCAAAAGGCATTACAATTGGTGGAGTTACCCGGCTAGCCGTTACAGTACCACCGCCTTACACATTCCTGCCGCAATAGCGTCAATGCTTGTCACTGTCGTGTTCCGGTTTGGAGAGTAAGGTTCCCGGTAAACTTGTGCATGTGGCGTTAGACCTCGCCACAAAATAGCAACACACCATTAACTCCTTTGGTGTCCACAGGCGATGGTTGACTTTTTCCATCAGAAGACCCAACTGCTTGTTTGCTATCTTATACTATAAAAAAAGTATTATTCTTTACAGGATTTTGTTTAATTTAGCATTATAAAAACTGTCCGTAATACAATTTATATTTCAGAAGAAATTAATAATTTATTACGATACGATAAACATCAATCAATATGCGTTGCTTTCGAGGCAAACTTTGTATCATCGTCATTCTCCTTTGCAAATTAAATACATCCATTTTGTCTTTGAATTATGGATTCCCCAAATTAACGCCTGGAACTTTTATGTGTCAAAAACTGTTTCGTTAAGTTATTAAGTAAGGATAATATCTACTTGGATGATAGAAAATAGAGATCGAACATTATTTTATTGGGGTTTGTAAGTACGAAGCTGTTTACTTATGAAACTAATTACTATGTAGCTCGTGCTTGTTCAGTAAACAATGGTTGTATATGTCATGATTTTCGATGTCCATTCAAAATTATAACATACTAGCTGTGCCTGCGACTTAGCCGGCGTGAAAACGTTTCTAAAATAAAAGTATGGGATTTTAACCGGATAATTTTCGTTCCCGTGGGATTTGCGAGATAAAAACTATCTTATGTCCTTTCTAAGATCTTAAATTATTTTTGCACCAAATTTCATCCAAATCGATTTAGTTGTTTAGGCGTGAAGAAGAGACAGGCAGACAGAGTTCCTCTAGCGTTTATAATATTAGTGTTACGAGCTACGCGTTCGTATTGTGCAATAAAATGCTACTTATATTGAAACCGTGTATTTACAACACAAATATACAAAACACCACATGCAATACGTAAATACACTGATAAACACCAATAACTCTCACTATATTAACACTCAATTTACCGACTACACTGAGTCACTAAAACACTTCTCTTATTCTGTTTTCTTCCCCTTTTTTGGAAGTCGGTTGAAAATAAGATAAATGCAATAATACTGCAAAACGGTCTTCAGTTATCTATACAAATAAATAAAATTAGAGTGTCTGTTTGTAATATTAAAATAACCGCTTTTTACTAAATGAATATGGATGTATACACGATACATATACTTAAACAGCATTTTTTACATTTTTCGTCTGTCTGTCTGTTCCGGCTAATCTCAGGAATGGCTGGACCGATTTTGACGGGACTTTCACTGGCAGATAGCTGATGTGACAGGGAGTAACTTAGGAGTAAATTTTTCCACGCGGACGAAGTCGTAGTAATCAATATATCGACGGGTCCTACGTAAGTTGTCGTAACTTAAAATATGCTATTTTTGTTTAGCACTGCGAAAGGCTTAACACTAGTTTTTAAACTGTTTTCATGAATAAGCGCCGTAGATTTTGTATTATAAATCCATACTAATATTATTACTTACTAATATTATACATGCGGAAGTCTGTCTGTCTGTTACGCTTTCAAGGCTAAACCGCTGGACCGATTTTTATGAAATTCGGCATGGAAGTAGTTGAAGAGCCGAGTTCAAACATAGGCTAAAGTTTTTTCAAAAATCAACCCTTGGAGGGTTGAAAAAGGGGATGAAATTTGTATGAAAAGTTATCTTGACGACATGTTAATTTACTCGCGGGCGAAGCTGCGCGGGTATGCTAGTAAATAAATAAAGCCACAGTTCCACAGACACACACAGTTGTCAAACTTATAACACCCCCTTGTTTACATTGGAGGTACTTTATCTAACGCATCGCAATGCAACGCAGCAAAAGGTTCATTAAGTGTTGATGATTTATTGTATAACACTCACCAACTGTAGTCAGTAGCATGTTATCCAGGAGAAGCGCTATGGCCACGATGATGAGGACCAGTTTCCGGGACTCCCGGCAGGCGGCGATCCGCGCCCCCCACCCCATCCCGTCGGAGGCTACTCCCATTTCGGTTAACCTGTGGGGAAAACAGATTATTTACAGTGTTTAAATAAACCCTGTAACATTCGCAAAGGTATTGTTGAAAAAAAAACCCATCATCTATAGACACCAAAGATGTTAATGGTGCGTTGCCATTTTTGTGGCGAGGTCTAATGCCACATGCATAAGTTTACCGGCTACCTTACCCTCCAAACTCCCCCCTCCCTCCAAACCGGAACACGACAGCGACAAGCACTGACGCTATTGCGGCAGGAATAGGTAAGGCGGTGGTATCAGACCCGGGCGAGACAATGCAGAACTCTACCACCTAGTAGCCACGATGGTAGTGACATGATAGCCAATCGGTCGCCTTTTACGACCTGCCTGGCAGAATGGCAGTTGGCCTATTCTTCAAAGGAGGCCGGGACCAACACGGCGAATGGTTGACTCTTTCCATCAGAAGACCCATCTGCTTGTTTGTTATCTTATGATATAAAAAAATTCGCGTTGCAGCTGAGTTCAAACTGTGAATTAACTCTCTCCCGTACACCCCTGAGGTCCACCTAGACCACTTTGGGAACCAGTGATATAGACAGATAAATTTTTACCGATTAAAATGAATATTATCAATTTATATTTTAACAAATACCCAAGATTCGAAAACTTGACGCTGTCTTTGAATTCGACCCGAAGAATTTAATTTTAGAAAGAGTTAATAGTATTATCATGTTGAATAATGAAATATTTAGAAAGTGCCTCAGCTAAAACCCTATTAAATTATCAACCATTTAAATTACATTCATTTAAATGAGGGCCTTAAAATGAGATAACAAAATGTCGACCGCGACAACGCTTTCATCTTAGCGTTAAACAATGAAATGAATCTTATGATATTAATTCCTTAAATAAAATAATTTATTTGAGATAAAATAGAATAATGTTTTTAACCAATTTCCCAAAATTGAGGAGATTTTTTATTTGCATGTTTGTTTAGAGTTCGTAAAAGCGACCAATTGGCTACGCGAGTAACTAACATCGTGGCTACTATAGTTGGTAGAGTTCTGCATCGTCTGGCCGGGTCTGGTACCACCGCCTTACCTATTCCTGCCGCAATAGTGTCAGTGCTTGTCGCTGTCGTGTTCCGGTTTGGAGGGTAAGGTAGCCGGTAAACTTATGCATGTAGCATTCGACCTCGCAACAAGATAGCAACGCACCATTAACACCTTTGGTGTCTATAGGCGATGGTTAACTCTTTTCATCAGAAGACTCATCTGCTTGTTTGCTATCTTATGATATAAAAAAAACATTAGACTTATACATGTGGCATTGCTAGATGTCGCCATACGGATTAAATGTGTCTCTTAAAGACGCCATTAATTATTTTTGTGTTATAGCACTCACCCCGCTTGGGAAAACTTTAAAACAACAAAAGAAATATCGACGCGCATAAATTAAACCTGTGACCCATTCCCTAAAGCCGGGATGCTCTACCACTGAGCCAGTGTCGACAGGCTCGACGTGGTAAAACTGTTCTTTGCTATATGATCGTAATTGTTTTGGTGTCTATTGGCGGTAATTTCTCGTTCCACCAAGAAAGCTATCTGCTTGTTTGCTATCTTGTAATATAAAAACTATACAAACATACATTTTTTTCTTTTTTATATAAGTATAAATTAGGCGTGTGTGTATGAAGAGAGTGATGAATGTGGAGGAAGCGAGACAAGCGTGCAAGGATCGTGATGTATGGCACTCGGTTCTCTCTGCCTACCCCGTAAGGGATCTGGCGTGAATATATGTATGTATGTATAAACTAGTATTAGAGCAACATCCCAGAGCTCCCAGACCTACGTCATTTTAGCAAAGCTGAAATTTTCAGGATTATTAGTACAGTGTCTTGTTAAGAGGTATGCGCACCCATTAGCTTGAAAGCGCGGCCATTTCTCAGGCAGCGCAAAGTACAGTTAGATGAAAACCTTACTTTTTTTACATCGTAAGATAGCAAACAAGCAGATGGGTCTCCTGATGGAAAGAGTCAACCATCGCCTATAGACACCAAAGGTGTTAATGGTGCGTTGCTATCTTGTGGCGAGGTCTAATTCCACATGCATAAGTTTACCGGCTACCTTACCCTCCAAACCGGAACACGACAGCGACAAGCACTGACGTTATTGCGGCAGGAATAGGTAAGGTGGTGGTACCAGATCCGGGCGAGACAATGCAGAACTCTATCACCTAGTAGCCACGATGGTAGTGACTCGATAACCAATCGGTCGCCTTTTACGACCTGCCTGGCAGAACGGCAGTTGGTCTATTTTTCAAAGGAGGCCGGGACCAACACGGCCTAAAATTTAAATTTCATCGTTTCTACATACCTACGTTAAAGTAGAAACGCGAATATTTAAATATTTTTTAAGAATATTATTTCAAATTAGGTAAGTAAAAATAGGTAATAGTCACCTCTGTGGTCTAGTGGTCAAGAGTTGGCGTTGACCACATGAAGTCCTGAGTTCGATTCCCGGGTCGGGCAAAAAAAAAGTGTTTTTCAGTTTTCTGATAAACACAAAGTTGCCTGAGATTGGAAAGTGTCCGGTTGGCGATAGGCTTGCCACCTATCATATTGTGGGACCAACTATCTTCGGCTAATCGTGGGTGCACTTGTTGTAGCTCTGCCTACCCCTTCGGGGACACGGGCGTGAAGAGTATTTAAAAATAGGTCTGGGGGTTCTGGGATCTTATACTATATAGATGTAGAGGTATAGACAATCCCGCTTTTTTTCCCTCGTCGCTATAAAATTGTCGACCCGTCAGTTATAGCTCATTAATGACAATTTGGATGAAATTTCCCTAGTTTATTTGATTTTAAGGCCTGCAAGTCCGTTGTATAAATCTATTCAATACTTGTTTTAAGAAATCACTTTTATGAAGTGGCTAGCTTTTGCCTGCAGCTTCGCTCGTGTTAAATTCATTTTAGAGAAGTGGAGAATTAGAAAGAGACAAAAAGTAGCTTATGTCACTCTTCATAACTTCAATTATCTCCACTTAAAAACTCACGTCAATTCGGAGCTCTGATTTGCTGTAAAAGACGGACAAACAAATACACTTTTGCATTTGTAAGTATGGATCTTCATACCGCCCCATTGGTCGAGTGATTCGCGACCCTGAATACGGAATCGACGGCACTCGGGTTCGCTCCCCGACGGAGACAAGCATTTGTGTGATGAGCATAAATGTTTGTATTTCCGGGTTTGGGTGTTTATTAAATATATTCCAGCATTAATATATGTATTTCTATGTATTAGTATCGTTGACTAACACCAATAACACAAGCAAATAATTTGGTTACTTTAGGGTTAGATCAGCAAGTGTGATTTGTCCCATGTATGTTTATTTATTTATTATTTATCTTTGCATTTGATCAACTGGTTGCCGTAGATGCGTTGGGCTACGAGGCTACGACGCACATCTACACACAGCTACTGACTTCTAACTTGTAGCCGTTCGATGTGTAGCATGTAGCAGTGTATTTCGTAGCACGCTACGAAGCCCTTGTTTAAAACTGAGGTAAGCCTGTTGGATGGGAGTCATTGATTTCAATCGGAATTTCGAAAATCGATTTTTTTTGTTTCTGTTCCACTAAAATAATTTTTAAAAATGTCAGAATTAATCTTGATTGAGTTATCTGTACAGTGGTAAATAAATATTTAAGATAAGTAGATTCTGTGTAGTAGCAAGATGAACTTTTAAACTAAAGCTTTCTACTATTTTGAAAATAGAAACGGGACTTTATCCGTGTTGGCCGGGCTCCTTTGAAGAATAGTCCAAGTATCAGGTCGTAAAAGGCGACCGATTGTCTATGCGAGTCACAAACATCGTGGATACTAAGTGGTAGAGTTCTGCATTGTCTCGCCCGGGTCTGGTACCACCGCTTCACCTATTTCTGCCATAATAATAATAATTATAATAATATTCACGGGACAAATTACACTTACTCATCTAACCCCAAAGTAAGCAAATTATTTGCTTGTGTAATGGGTGTTAGTCAACGATACTAATACATATATAAATACTAATATAATTATATTTATATATAATTATAAATATAAATATAAATACAAACCCAGAAATACAAACATTTATGCTCATCACGCAAATGCTTGTCCCCGTCGGGGATCGAACCCGATCCCCGTCTATTGCGTAGTCAGGGCCGCTTACCACTCGACCAACGGGGCGTCAGTGCTTGTCACTGTCGTATTCCACTTTGGAGGGTAAGGTAGCCGGTAAACTTATGCATGTGGCATTAGACCTCGCCTCTAGATAGTAACGCACCATTAACATCTTTAGTGTATATAGGCGATGGTTGACTCTTTCCATCAGGAGACTCATCTGCTTATTTGCTACGAGTATCTTATCATGTGGTCTATGATCTTATCCAACCAGGGCAACGTTGTTTTTATCAGAAAACTGAAAAATACTTTTTTGATTTGCCCGACCCGAGAATCGAAACCGGGTCCTTATGTTGTCGACAACGATTACCGGACCACTAAACCACAGAGGGATTATATTTCTTAAATCGAAATTAAATCAAACACACAAGTTTCATTTTGCTCCAATCGGGATTTTGTGTTGAAGCCATTATATACAACATACGCTAGGCAAGCCGTCTGACCAACGCTATGTTTTTTTTTTATATCATAAGATAGCAAACACGTCGATGGGTTATCTTTTGATATTAAAAAAATAGTAAATTAACCTAAGAATCGAATCTGGGATTTCTCTTCACTAGACTGATCAGTAGACCAAAGTAATGAACAATGATCTAATTATTAGATGCACCAATCAAGCCGTTAGACTAACGTGATGACGAATATAATTAATCAAATTAAGTATCGCTTATCCGGTATACTATTTGCCTAACCCAGGAGTCGAATCTGTGAAATCCCTACTCTAATCAATCAATTGTTTAATTATCAATCCATGGTACTGAACATTGGTTTAATAATAAGCCAAATCAGATAAACCAGTCTTATAATGACTAATTAATTAACAAAATAAAATATTGCTTAGCTTATCTAGTACATTATTTTCTCAACTCAGGACTCGAATCTGGGATTTTTTTACAGTTACTTATAATAAGATCAACGTAAAAGGCATTGGTCTGACGATTAAATACACTAGGCTAACCACTAGATCAACTTAATGACTAATTAACTAACCGAGTTAAACATCGCTTCTCCATTAATTTTTACCCTAGCCAGTATTCAATTCTAGGTTAACTTAGGCAAATTATTATACGAATATATTGAGTAATGAAAAAAATCTTACCCTAAATATGTTGCGTATAAAGGCCCATCCTTTTCATAAAGGGTTTTTGATAGACAAGGTCTTTCCCCTTCAGCGTCCGAAGGAAGACTGGCTGAAGCAGAAATCCAAAATCAGCCTTCAAATGCGTCCAACAAGCTTGACCTCTGATATATAACGTAAAACCCCTTTATAGCTAAGTCATTATTTACCAGAGGGAGGCAGGGGGGTCTTCAAAACTGGTTTCGTCTTATCAAGCTTGTTTTTGTTCATGCTAAAATCAATGTTATCTTCATTGCTATAAAGTTGGTTTTAGTTTACAAATACTTTGAATCCTGAAAATGAAGGTGTTTTATTTGAATTTCAATCTTCTGTTCAAGGCATAGTGTATGATTTGGCTTGTGCTTAAAAATCAAAGCTACAGGTTCTTGATAACTTCTCGCTGAAAGTGCGGTACACGGGTGTCACGGAAAAGGTAGTAACTGTATTTTCTTTTTTTTTTCTTTTTTTGTATCAATGTATAATATCTTTTCTCTCATTCTTCTACAATATGTAGAAGTAATTACGTGAAATCCAACTGAAGCGAGAGAGAGAGAGAGAGAGAGAGAGAGAGAGAGGTAGAGCTGGCGATCATTTATATCAACTTAATCACTTAATATCAAATATTACACGTCATAGCGACTTGGAGATCCGCTCGTATATTTTAACAGATAGTAACACGGAATAAGTATCGATATTTTGTGGTATCGAGTAAATTTCCTTTCGATATCGATACTTTTTACTCAAGGAGCCCTTGACAAATATCATATTGAATAAATCCTATAATAATTGCGTAAACCATATATGTCCCCGGCTTCGCCATCTAGTTTAATCATGTCGCAATTCGCAAAGCCTAGATTACATTTAAAATCGTTCGTTCACTCACTTATTCTTCGTCGTTCTTCAACTATTCATTCTTCCCACTGAGCATAATATAATCACTGAGTTTAAGTGATTCTTCTTATTCTACTGTACAAAAAATATATTTTCACGCCCGTATCCCCGAGGAGGTAAGCACACAGTACATCGAGTACACCCACGATTAGCCGAAAATACTTGGTCCCATAATATGATTGGTGACCAGCCGGGCAATGTTGTTTTTATCTGAACACTGAAAAAACACATTATTGAATTGCCCGACCCAGGAATAGAACCCGAGACCTCATGTGGTCTGTGGTCAACATCTACATCGGATTATAAGACCACAGAGGCGACTGTACAAACAGTTGATTATTATCGTGCTTAACTATTGAATATTCCAAAAGTACTACCTATCATTATTTGCTTTGTATCTATGTGTACTAGGTAGGTAGAGTTCTGCATTGTCTCGCCCGGGTCTGGTACCACCGCCTTATCTATTCCTGCCGCAATAGCGTCAGTGCTTGTCGCTGTCGTGTTCCGGTTTGGAGGGTAAGGTAGCCGGTAAACTTATGCATGTGGCATTAGACCTCGCCACAAGATAGCAACGCATCATTACCATCATTGGTGTCTGTATCCAATCGTTGACTCTTTCCATCAGGAGACCCATCTGCTTGTTTGCTGTCTTATGATATAAAAAAATATGTCTAACATAATTAGGAATCTGGCTGGTTGACAGTATTTTCTTAGATTTTTCTATTATTTTTTAATAATTAATTACAGTATTACAACAATTTCTATGAGTAGCAATTAATCCCAACTTTGTTGTCATCTAAATTATCTGAGATTTTTTAATCCCCTTTTATATATAGTTTCGTTTTAACACATTTTTTTTAATTTATCTAAAGGTAGATACACCTTCGGAAAGTTTATTGTTTTAATCAATTTAGGCAGGAGAGATTATGGAACTATGAATCCTTAAGGTAGGATCAAAATATGATTTTTGGGTCCAGTATTTGTTAAATAAATATATTCCTAGGTATTTTTTTCTTTACATCATTTCTTGCAAATAAATTAAATTATTAATATAAATTATTATTATTATTATTATTATTATTATTATTATTATTATTATTATTATTATTATATTTTAATATGTTAATTTAGTTTCATAGTTTATAATAATTGTTATTTTTTGTGCACTAGGTCTAACTCATTTCTTTATTTTCATTATTTTATTCTCCTTTAAAGGGGTTGGCTGGAAGAAATCTCTTTAAATAGAGATAAGCTCGCCCATTATACTTATGTTACGTTAGTATTGTCTTTTTTGCATTATTTTCTGTGTACAATAAAGTATTAAATAAATAAATATATTTCTATTCTAAAACTAAAAATTCAGTAGCTCCATTATTTTCTAACCCAGTGATAAGGGTCCTTAATTTCTCGTGCTGTCCTTGTCCCGCACCAAGCTACAAACGCTGTCTCATTTCAAAGCGTAAGTAGAACTCAGTTTTTATGTCCTATACAATGAATACCCCTGGGTTCGCTTGAGTGATTACTTTTATAGACGATGTATTAATTGAATCGTAATAAATTCTTTTGGGACTCCTTAGCTATAAACTGGATTTCGGAGCTTCACCTGGTATTTTTGAAGTAAAACTACTTTAGAATCGCTGTGATTTAAATCTCGATAAATCGAATTTCAAATCGATTACAAAATCGATGAAATATTCCCCGAGCTGGTCCGGACTCCTTTGTAGAATAGTCGATTGGCTATACATGTTAATACCATCGTGACTACTAAGCGGTAGAGTTGCGCAGCGACTCGTCCGAGTATTTGATACCAACGCCTTACTTAATCCTACCGTAATAGCGTCAGTGCTTGTTATTGTCGTGTTCCAGTGGAGGGTAAGGTAAACGGTAGACTTATGCATGTGGCATAGCCATCCCGCCACACGGATGGTAACGCACCATTAACATCTTTGGAGTCTATAGGCGATGGTTGACTCTTTCCGTCAGGAGAGCCATCTTGTTTGCTATCTTATGATATTAAACAAAAGAAAATGCGTCTCAATAAAGAAGCACTCATAAATGTATAGGATTAAACCTGTAAGAGTATGAGATGGAATAGGTACATTACACAGATTTTGATCGCTCCGTTGGTCGAGTGGTTAGCGACCCTGACTACGCAATCGACGGCACTCGGGCTCGTTCACCGATGGAGACAAGCATTTATGTGATGAGCATAAATATTTATGTTTCCGATTTTGGGTGTTTATTAAATACATATGCATTATAAAAATTTTTGGCGAATCCCGCGGGATCACCTAATTTTTCCGGAATAAAAAGTAGCCTATGCGCTATTCCAGGTCATCATCTACCTGTATGCCAAATTTTATTCAAATCCGTTCAGTAGTTTTTGCGTGATTGAGTAACAAACATCTATCCAAACATCTATCCTAACATCCAAACTTTCGCATTTATAATATAATATAATATAATATAATATAATATAATATAATATAATATAATATAATATAATATAATATAATATAATATAATATAATATAATATAATATAATATAATATAATATAATATAATATAATATAATATAATATAATATAATATAATATAATATAATATAATATAATATAATATAATATAATATAATATAATATAATATAATATAATATAATATAATATAATATAATATAATATAATATAATATAATATAATATAGATAGATATTCCAGTATTTATATTACAGTTTTGACTTTCCTACGATTTTATTATATGTATATAGATTAATATTCATATATTAATATTAATTAATAATATAGATGTATATAACAGTATTTATATATGTATTTCTATGTATTAGTATCGTTGACTAACACCCATAACACAAGCAAATAATTTGCTTACTTTGGGTTTAGATCACTAAGTGTAATTTGTCCCGGGAATATTTATATTTATATTTATTTTCTTATATCAGTAAATAACAAACAAACAGCTTGATAGAAAGTTCTTTTTCTATCAGGAAACCCAGCTGCTTGCTTGATCGCTATCGCCCATAGACACCACAGATGTGTTCCACCTTTGGGGCCTTCCATAAATCACGTCACACGAAATTCATGATTTTTTGACTCCTCCTGTCCTTGTCACATCTGGTCACATTTGTGACACCTCCCCTACCCATAATTGTGTGTAATGTCACATATTTTACATTTTTACATTGCAATACTGATCTAATTCTTTGACTTTCTTTGATTATTTTTTTTTTATTTATAGAGGTAGCTTTTTAAATATAGTGTTGTAATACTTAAAAAAAGTATCTTCACGCCCATACCCCCAAGGTGTAGGCAGAGGTACAACAAGTGCACCCACGATTAGCCGAAGACTTGGTCCCACAAATGTGATAGGTTGCAAGCCTATCGCCAACCGGGCACTTTCCAATCCCAGGCAACTTTTTGTTTCGCAGAAAACTAAAAAAACACATTTTTTTAATGTGCCCGACCAGGGATTCAAACCCGGGACCTCATGTGGTCAACGCCAACGCTTGACCACTAGACCACAGAGGTGACTTGTTGTAATACATAGATATAAAATATTATACTTATTTTGAACAAATGTGATGTCACAAAATTTGGAACTCCTCTCTACCCCTTGTCACACAATGTCACACTTCGTCGACCCCCTAACGTGTGACGTAATTTATGGATGACCCCTTTGGTGTCTCTGCCATGATTACTATTAACAGTCTCTGTTGTCTAGTGATCCGGTGTCGGAGTGAAGAAACTTAATCCCATAATTTGATAGGTGGTAAGCCTATCGCCAATCGGGTACTTATTCAATCCCAGGTAAAGTTATGATAAAACTGAAAAAAAACAGTTTACCACTAGGTGGTGCTGTACAAATCACATAAAAATTCCTAGTAAACTCCAAACGCGCTCACGATCGAATGCGAAAAGAAAAACTCACACTTAGCACTCTGAACAGCTTAGGATAAACTTTTAAACTAACGCGTTTTCCTCAAATTTTCTGCCGATAGCTGGTTCTACATAGGAGTGGTGCGGGGCAAAAAATGCCTCGAGAATCGTACAGTTGTGGATTTCCAGACATCGAGATGGTAAGGATGGAACTTCGACTTTTGTCGCGATGTCCGATGGTGAAATTTGGCGTCAGGAATGAATCCAACTAGTTCCTCGGAACATTCCCCATGATAGAGCCGATAATAGATCGACAGTTCCTACGTATAAAAGGACATGTCAAAAATGTGATTTTATTTTTATTACATATTATATGGCTTTCAATTTTCCAAACATTCATATCTATATAAGATTTTTTCTTTTATTTTATACTAGATGTTGTCAGCGACTTCGTCCGCGCGGACTTCGTTTACTCCGCACAGCATCTGCCCCGTAGGTGATAGCGTGATAATATGTAGCCTATATGTTGACCCGGCCTGTTAGTAATATTCATGCAAACTTTGAAGTAAATCCATGCAGTACTTTTTGAGTTTACCCCGGACATACATACAGACAAACAGACAAAAAATCTATAAAACTATATTTTTGGCTTCGATATCGATTGTAGATCACGCCCCAAGTAATCTTTTAAAAAAATATTCAATATATAGTTTTGACTTTCCTACGATTTAAATATATGTATAGATATTTCGCTACCTATACAAATCGAATAAGAAAACAAGTGTAATAATTATAAACAATAGGTGTCGTATATGTGGATATCTATACTTATCGTTCTATATTGTGTTTTAAAATGCGCGTTTTAACATTTAAAACGCCGTATAAAGAGACATGTCTTTATTAATGTATTTTTAATATTTTTGGGTGGTGATCTTAAGTTGTTTAAGGTATGGTATTTGAAATGAAATACGTTGTTGTTTTTCATAAAATATTTATATTTTAAGAACTTATCAAATTATCTTTTCAGCTTTTTTGTTTTCAGCGTATAAAGAGTTATCTCTGACTTGTCTGATATGAATGTCTATGTAAAAACAGTCATCTATCAGTTTTTCCGGGAAAATATTAAAAAAATAATTGAATACTTAAATACTATCATGGACTCCTTAAATATAATAATAAATTGTAGAAAAAACATGTTATAATTATGCATATAATTATTTCAAGAGAGATTTGAACATATTTACGCTCTCCTGTAAACCTCAGTTTTTGACATGTCTCTTTATATGTAGGGATCGTCGAGATACAGGCGGTAGAATTCTGTATTGTCTCGCCCGGGTCTGGTACCACCGTATCACTTGTTCCCGCCGCAAGTACAGAGCGACGGGCCCTACGTGTAAACGGACATGTCAAAAACTGATGTTTACTGCAGGAGGGTGTAATTAATATTCAAATCTCTCTTGAAATAATTCTACGCATAATTATAAACATTTGTTTTCTACACTGCGTTATTAGATTTATGGAGTCCATAATAGTATTTAAGTATTCAATTTTTTTTAATATTTTCCCGAAAAAACTGATATGTGACTGCTTTTACGTTAACGTTCATATCAGACAAGTCGGAGATACCTCTTTATACGCTGAAAACATAAAAACGGCAAACATAATTCAATTAATTCATAAAATATAAATGTTTTATGAAAAATAACAACTTATTTCATTTTCAATACCATACCGTAAACAACTTAAGATCACCACCCAAAAATATTAAAATATATTAATAAAGACTTGTACAGCGTTTTAAATTTTAAAACGCGCGTTTTAAAACACCATATAGAACGCTAAGTATAGATATCCGCATCTACGCCACCTATTGTTTGTAATTTTACACTTGTTCCCTTATTCGATTTGTATAGTTAGCGAAATATATAAAATGAAAAAAATCCTATATAGATATGAACGTTTGGACAATTTAAAGCCATATATTATGTAATAAAAAAAAATATTGTTTTAAATTTTACACTTGTACTGTTTCACAATTCACTAATTATATATAATATATACTATTTTATTTAAATAGCCAACCGGTTTCGCATTTTACTGCATCATCAGGGCTAAACCTTAATATTTTTTTTAAGTTTTAGCCCTGGTGATGCAGTAAAATGCGAAACCGGTTGGCTATTTAAATAAAAAAAGTATATATTATATATAATTAGTGAATTGTAAAACAGTACAAGTGTAAAATTTAAAACAATAATTATGACGGAGTTTCACCAAGTGCCGACGATGGAAAGTATAAATTAATAAAAAAAATGTTACATTTTTGACATGTACTTATATACGTAGGGACCGTCGAGATGCTAGTGCTTGTTACTGTCGTGTTCCAGTTTGGAAGGTAAGGTAGACGGCAATGTGCATTAAGACCTCGGCACAACGATAGCAACGCACTATTAACATTTTTGGTGTCTATACGCAATGGCTATCTCTTTCCAACACAAGAGCTTTCTACTTTGTTGGTATGTTATAATATTAAAAAACAAATTAGTGCAACGTGATTCGATTGGCCCATTCACCAACAATATACCAATAAAACCGATCAAGTGCGATTCGGACTAATGCACGAAAAGTTCCGTACCATCATAGGAAAAAAATACGAAAAAAAACACGCTTATTGTATGGGGACCCCCATTTTTTACTTTTAGTAATCAGAAATACAGAAATACTTTATTCGATAAAACTTTTTACAATTTATTTTTACACGTCAACATATTTTTTTAAAAACTACTACCGGATCGGAAACGCGGCCACACACTGAGAAGATCCGGCGGAAGAAACTCAGCGGGCTTGTCTTTTTTTTCATATCATCTATTTTTTTATTACAAAAATATATATGAGATCGGTATGAGGAGCGATTAATCCCAGGCTTTTTGTCTTCTAAATAATCTGAGATTTTATAATATCCTTTTTTACACAGTTTTGTTTTAACACATTTTTTAAATTTATTGACTGGTAGATCTCTTAGTATTAGTAGTATTTGTTGTTATAGCGGCAACGGAAATACCTAATTTGTAAAAATTTCAGCTTTTCAGCTATCATGGTTTATGAGATACAGTCTGGTGACAGACAGACGGACAGACAGCGGAGGGTCCGTTTTACTTTTTAGGTACGGAACCCTAAAAAAACTCAAAAAAACATATTTTAATCTTTTTTTAATAAGACTAAATATCTTCACAGAATCTTCAAAGTATCTTTGATGAACTTAACAGGTGTTACCCGCCGGCTCTAACGCCTTAAAGTAAATAATCCAAATGGATACGATCCGGTGATAGCCGTGACGTCAGCGGAGATTAGCCGAGTGGCGGGCTGTGTAGCTGCCGTGAGAGGAACTAGGGGAGGCATAGAGTGGATAATTTTGTAAAAAATAAAATACTAAAATAACTCTCACTACCCCACCAATATCTATACAAATAAATAAAATTGGAGTGTCTGTAATATTGAAATAACCGCTTTTTACTAAATGCATAAGGATGTATACACGGTATATATATATACCAATAATCCAAATGGATACGATCCGGTGATAGCCGTGACGTCAGCGGAGATTAGCCGAGAGTGGCGGGCTGTGTAGCTGCCGTGAGAGGAACTAGGGGAGGCATAGAGTGGATAATTTTGTAAAAAATAAAATACTAAAATAACTCTCACTACCCCACCAATATCTATACAAATAAATAAAATTGGAGTGTCTGTAATATTGAAATAACCGCTTTTTACTAAATGCATAAGGATGTATACACGGTATATATATATACCGTGTATACATCCTTATGCATTTAGTAAAAATATATATATATATATATATACCGTGTATACATCCTTATGCATTTAGTAAAAAGCGGTTATTTCAATATTACAGACACTCCAATTTTATTTATTTGTATAGATATTGGTGGGGTAGTGAGAGTTATTTTAGTATTTTATTTTTATAATTTTATTAATTTTAAAATTATTTTTATAATTTTAAAATTAATAAATAAAATTGGAGTGTCTAATATTGAAATAACCGCTTTTTACTAAATGCATAAGGATGTATACACGGTATATATATATACCGTGTATACATCCTTATGCATTTAATAAAAAGCGGTTATTTCAATATTACAGACAGACAGTATATATATATATACCGTGTATACATCCTTATGCATTTAGTAAAAAGCGGTTATTTCAATATTACAGACACTCCAATTTTATTTATTTGTATGTAAAAAATGTTATTTTGGTATATATGGGTGATTCCGTTCTAACTGTGATATAATGTCAGTACCGTGTCATGTCTATTTTTAGAATTTATTTATAAATTGTTAGTTTTTTTGTCGTAAACATTAGAATTTATGTGGTAATTAGTTTAAATCATTTATTACGACAAAAAAACTAACAATTTATAAATAAATTCTAGAAATGGACATGACACGGTATTGACATTTAAGTGATATATTGTAAGTTTTCTGTAAGTGGCAAGTTATATTATATGAAAATAATGTTGAAATATGTTTATTATTTTCCAATAAGTACAAAAATTTCATAAATTAATTATTAATTAACGACCTGTGAGAACAAACAATACAGGACATTGAATATCACAGTTAGAACGGAATCACCCATATACCAAAATGACATTTTTTACAATTTTTGTCTGTCTGTCTATCTGTCTGTCTGTTTGTTTCGGCTAATCTCTGGAATGGCTGGACCGATTTTGACGGGACTTTCACTGGCAGATAGCTGATGTGACAACGAGTAACTTAGGCTACTTTTTTTCGAATTTTTTCCACACGGACGAAGTCGCGGGTGCAGCTAGTTATAAATATAAAACTTGTGGGTACACACACTATACTAATATTATAAATGGGAAAGTGTACGTGTGTGTTTGTTTGTCCATCTTTCACGCAAAACGGAGCGGAGAATTGACGTGAGTTTTTAAGTGGAGATATTTAAGGGGATGGAAAGTGATATAGGCTACTTTTTGTCTCTTTCTAGCCCCCTACTTCCCTAAAATGGGGGTTGGAAGTTTGTATGGAGCATTCCGCAATTTTCAAGGTAGAAAGCTAAAACTTGGTTTGCGCACAATTTTGACTAACTGTTGTGTTGGAAATCTGCCCACAATTTAACGCGAGCAAAGCCACGAGCAAAAGCTGGTATGTATATACGTAGATGACCGGATTTGGAGTTTGAAAACCCTAGGGCAAGGAAAGAGCGTTTTTTTATATCTTATTACATATAATAGTAATTAAAAATTGAAAAGACTTCAAATGTACCTATGTCAACTTATCTGTACATACAAAACTATTGAACTAATTTTGATGTAACTTGGACTGTTCCCTAAGTTAAAACTTGATTTAGATCAAGTAACGCCTGAATCTATAAAATATCTTAGATGAAGTGATTTTTATCTCGATATAACTTTCAATTTTCAAGAAATTCGTGGACAAACATATAAACTCAAATTTCAACAATATTACATTCATACATGTCAAATTGATAACCTCTGTTTTTTCTTCGGTTGAAAATAGAGGCAAACGTAATTTAGCAATAAATTACATGCCTATGTGTGATTTAATAATATTTAAATCTTTTACAAGTTACAGTGGACAAATATTGATATATTGTTTTGGAAAGGAAAAAACTGACCTATCGAAATTTATATTACATACAAATCTCTATGATGGAGGCCGCACCCTTGTGAAGACACTGGGGCTGTAGCCCTTTATACCCTCCTTTATATCTGCCACTGCGTGTGTATGTTTATGTGTGTTAAACAAAAAATTAAAAAGTGTGTTTGTGTACTAACGTACGAACATAATATACTCCTTTGAAAACTGAACAAACATGCAATTGGATTTTGAAACAACTAGATTTTAACCAGCGGTCTTCCCTAAAGCCAGACAACGTTCTAACCACTGAGCTACGTATCGGTAGTTGAACGCAGTGAAAATAATTTCACTTTGCCTTGTGGCTGGCTTTAAGACAAGGTCGTTGGTCCAAATCCAATCGTATAAAATTTGCATTTTATTTGGATGCATAGAGGGTTGATGGATGTTTTTTACTCAATCATGCAAAAACTACTGAACGGATTTGGATAAAATTTGGCACAGAGGTTGATGATGACCTAGACTAGCACATAGGCTACCTTTTATTCCCTTAAAATGAGTTGTTCCCGACGGATTCACCAAAAACTTTTATAATACAGCAGGTTGCACGCTGCAGATGGTAAAATAATTAAATTAAAAAAGTAAGTATCTTCACGCCCGTATCCCCGAAAGGTTAGGCAGAGGTACAACAAGTGCACCCGCGATTAGCCGAAGATACTTGGTCCCACTATGTGATAGGTGGCAAGCCTATCGCCAACCGGGCACTTTCCAATCCCGGGCAATGTTGTTTTTATCAGAAAACTGAAAAAGCACATTTCTGAATTGTCCGACCCAGGAATCGAACCCGGGACCTCTGTGGTCAACTCCGACACCGGACCACTACACCACAGAGGCGAAAAATAAAAAAAATAATTAAATAGTTTTTATTTTTATCTTATCTCTATATATTGTTTTATGTCAATGCATATTAATTTTAAAAATGTCCGATAAACTAAATTGCTTACTAAAAAAAGAGCTTACTCATACTTAAAAGGCCGGCAACCCAACAACAAGACCTCTGGTTTTGTGGATGTCAATGAGCGGTGATAATCACTTACCATCAGGTGCACCTCCTGCTCGTTTGCCCCCTCGTTTGCCCAGTGAAGCTACATGTATATGTCTGCCGGCTACCTTACCCTACAAACACAACAGTGACATGCATTAACGCTTTTGTGGCTGGAATAGGTAAGGAGGTGATAAAAATATACCCGATAGATCTAGACACCTAGTAGTCACGATGGTAGCCACACGGATAACCAATCGATTACTTTTTAATACCTGCAAATTATTAGATGGTCTATTGGCCCTGACCACCACGAGAAAATTTATTTAAAAAAAATTAATATATAATATCGTCTCTATGCCATTGGAAATCAATTTCCTAAACCCTAAGGGCCGGTTTAAGTGTTAGAAAGAGACAAAGTCGGTCACTATTTAGAGAAACAGAGAGAGGAATAGTTAGGAAAGATTAGAGAGAAATTTAATACTATACAATTGATAAGAATCAGTATTAGAGGATTTATAGAAAATGGAGTACTTGTTCTTCAACAGTCTATTTAATTGATTTATAAAAAACTCGATTTAACCTATCTGACAATAATGGTAGTTAAAAGTTATAAAATCGGAAATCCGTTAGTCCGGGCTTCTTTGAACCATATGCCAAATGCCGTTCTGCCAGGCAGAACGTAAAAGGCGGCCGATTGGCTTCTTTTTTTTATAGTATGAGGTAGCAAACAAGCAGATGGGTCTCCTGATGGAAAGAGTCAACCATCGCCTACACCACATCGCCGACACCAACAAGTGTTAATGGTGCGTTGTTATCTTGTGGCGAGGTCTTATGCCACATGCATAACATAACGGCTACCTTACCCTCCAAACCGGAACACGACAGCGACAAGCACTGACGCTATTTCGGCAGGAATAGGTAAGGCGGTGGTACCAGAACCGGGCGAGACAATGCAGAACTCTACCACCTAGTAGCCACGATGGTAGTGACTCGTATAGCCAATCGGTCGGCTTTTACAACCTGCCTGGCAGAACGGCAGTTGGCCTATTCTTCAAAGGAGCCCGGGACCAACACGGGGAGGGCTAACGAGTCACTAACATCGGGGCTACTAAATGTCAGAGATCTTCATTGTCTTGCCCAGGTCTGGTATCACCGACTTAGCTATTTTTAACGCAATAACGTCAGTGCTTGTCACCTTCGTGTTCCGGTCTGGAGGGTAGGGTAGCTGGTAAACTTATGCATGTGGCACTTGACGTTGCCGCAAGATAGCAACGCATCATTAACATTTTTGGTGTCTATAGGCGATGGTTGACTTTTTCCATCAAGAAACCAAACTGCTTGTTTGCTATTTTATACTGTAAAAAAAATCTACCCCATGTTGGTCTGGTCTGGTCTGGTCTCTATGGTCTGGGCTCCTTTGAAGAATAGACCAACTGCCGTTCTGCCAGGCAGATCGTAAAAGGCGACCGATTGGCTATACGAGTCACTATCAACGTAACGATTAGGCGGTTGAGTCCCGCTACGTCTCACTTGGGTATTAGATACCACCGCCTTACCTATTCCTGCCGCAATAGCGTAAGTGCTAGTCACTGTCGTGTTCCAATTCCGAGGGTAAATATCCGGTAAACTTATGCAGGTACCATTAAAACCTCGCCACACGGATAGCAATGCACATCAGGACTACTAAGTGTTAGAGATTTACATTGTCTTGTCCCAATCTGGTATCACCGCCTTAGCTATTTCTGCCGCAACAGCGTCAGTGCTTGGATTTGGATATTTATTAAATATATTCAATACCGTCTTTACCATAAGGGCACTCAGGGCCAGTGCCCAGGGCCCCCATCCTCAGAGGGCCCCGAAGGACCGACATTTTCTCTCACATTTAATATCAAAATATTATGGTCGGGCATTTTCGTAGCTTAAGAGAATAAAAAATGAATTACAAACAACAATATTACAAGAACGGCTAAGTAATTTGTCATAGAAAATGATATTCTTCAGAAAATTGAATTTGAGGTTTAATAGAAGATTTTGCTCAACAGAAATCTCGAAAGAAACTATTATCGTAATCACAATAAAAAAACAGCAGCATACATTACTTATATCATCAATGATATATTGGATTACTAAAGCAGAACATAGTGGAAAAATATTGTATAATTTGCTTTCTTTACATTCCAAAAGGACCCCGAATTCTTGTGTGCCCAAAGGCCCCAACATAGTCTAAGACGGCCCTGAATATATTCCATTATTTATATATGTATTTCTATGTATTATTATCGTTGACTACTAACACCCATAACACAAGCAAATAATTTGCTTACTTTGGGATTACATCGGTAAGTAATTTGTCCCGTGAATATTAATTATTTATTTATTTCACAATAGCGTCAATGCTTGACATTGTCGTGTTCGGGTTTGGAGGGTAAGGTAACCGGTAAACTTATGCATATCGCACTTGACCTTGCCGCAAGATAGCAACGCACCATTAACACGTTTGGTGTCTATAGGCGATGATTGACTCTTTCCATCAGGAAACCCATCCGCTTGTTTGTTATCTTATGATATAAAAGGAATTACTTTTTAGTAGTAGAGATAACAGAGTCTTTAACGTATAAGACCAAAGTTTCCAAGTTTGAAGTATTCCAGACGAACTTATCTCGGGGATAAGATTGGTTTCATATCAGGATTATCACGTTCTGCTTGAAGACGGTTACATAATATCGGACCATCGTTCGGTTTAGCTATATCTAATACCTTTATATATATATATATATATATATATATATATATATATATATATATATATATTCACAAATTAGGGGTTTTTCGGGTCAAGGAATCGATTTATCAAGGTTCCATGTCCAAGAAAAGCTCGGTTCCCAAGATATGGGTATGTGAAACACCGAGCAAAGCTCGTTCAACCAGGTACAGAAAAAAAATTATATATTCTATAGGAATCGATTTATCAAGCTTCAAGGTCCAAGAAAAGATCGGTTTCAAAAATATGTGAAAAACCGAGTAAAGCTCGGTCAACCAGATATCACTACATAGTATAAAACAAAGTCGCTTTCTATTCCCTATGTCCCTATGTATGCTTAAATCTTTAAAACTACGCAACGGATTTTGATGCGGTTTTTTTAATAGATAGATTGATTCTCGAGGAAGGTTTAAGTGTATAAAGCTTTCCGATATTCCCACGGGAACAAAAGCTGCGCGGGTGAAACCGCGGGCAGGTCGCTAGTAATATTATAAAAAGGAAATATTTGTTTGTATGTATGTAACCAAACATTGAAAACATTAAATATGTTAAAGAGTATATATACTTGGGACAACTAGTAACGTTCGAAAACCACACAGAAAAAGAAATAGAAAGAAGGATAACTCTAGCCTGGAAGAAATACTGGGGATTGAAGGAAATAATGAAAAATAAAGAAATCAATGTAAATATTAAGAAAAAACTTTATGAGATCACCATATTACCTTGCTTAACATATGGTTGTCGGACGTGGTCATTAAGAAAAGAGGACGAAGAAAGAATTGCCATCTGTCAACGTGAGATGGAAAGAAGCATGCTCGGTCTAAAACTATCAGATATGGTCAGCAATATCAACATTAGAAAAAAAAACAAAATAGTAGATAGAATAGAAGAAAAAAAACAGGACTACTCAAGTGGCATTGGGCAGGACACATCTGTAGGATGAATAATAGCTGATGGGCAAAACGCATAACAGGATGGATACCCAGAGACATGAAAAGAAAAAGAGGAAGACCTTAAAAGAAGTGGACCCATATGGATGCGAGAGGCACGGGAACGTGATAAGTGGAAAGGTGTAGGAGAAGCCTACGCCAAAGAGGCCACTACTGGTAGTAGTCGCCTCTTCGTAAATTCATATTCTACCATAATATGGCGTGCAAACCTTTTAATTTAGATCGATTTCTTTATAATTACTACCGGATCGGAACGCGGCCACACACTGAGAAGATCCGGCGGAAGAAACTCAGCGGGCTTCTTTTTTTCTATTTCACGTATTACAATTGTATGTATTACAATTTACTAGAATTATTTCACATCAAAAGTTATTTTTACAATTTACAAAATATGATCTTATGCTCAATCCAAATTTTTACAATTTACAAAAAAATTAACATTTCACAAAATTTGCCATTCAGTTTTTATTACATTTAAATTTTAAGGTAAATTGTACAAGCTTATATTTCTGTTTATTAACATTTAATCTTATCTGCTAAAAATTCTCTAATATTATAGTATGTTTTATTTAACAGTAAATCAAACAATTTTTTGCGAAATTTATATATAATTTAATTTATAGGTTTAGTATAACTTGTAGAACTTTTTATTTTATTTATTTTTTATTATTTATGTAACCAAACCCAATGTTGGTTCCGGGCTACTTTAAAGAATAGACCAACTGCCGTTTTGTCAGGCAGGTCGTAAAAGGCGACCGATTGGCTATTTAAGTCCCTACCATTGTGGCTAATAGGTGGTAGAGTTCTGCATCGGCTCGACCGGGTCTGGTACCACCGCCTTACCTATTCCTGCCGCAATAACGTCAGTGCTAGTCACTGTCGTGTTCCGGCTTGGTAAGGTAGCCGGTAAACTTATGTATTTAGCATTAGACCTCGCCACAAGATAGCAACGCACCATTAATATCTTTGGTGTCTACACGCGATGGTTAACTTTTTCCATCAGGAGACCCATCTGCTTGTTTGCTATCTTATGATATAAAAAAAAGATAGCCCGGGTCATAAATCATATGGTCAACACCGACATCAGATCACTAGATTATAGAGGTGATAAACCGGCGTGATGATGATAAACATTTTCTTTTTCTCCATATTAATATTATTCATTCGATTTTATTCGAATAAAACTTATTTCGTAAGGCGTAATTTATTTCTATTATACCCCCATTACATTCTAAACGCATTCTATCTTGACATTCAAACCCACGCTCGATACAAGCAAATATATACTCTATTTTTCAAACACTAAAATTGTTATTACATTAATCAAGTTTACAACTTAATTGTTTGACTCGGAATATTATATGTAAGCGAAACTCAGCTTTACGTAGAATAAATATAGATTAATATGGCTTGCAGTGCGTGTTTATATTTTTTCGCCATGTAGTGTAACCATGGATTTGGTAGATTTTTTATATTTAATAAACTAACTTATGTCTGTAGCGTTGCCCAAATAGCCTAGCCGATAAAATTAAAAGTTAATAATTAAGTTTATTCAATTCACCTTAAATTAAATGTAATAAAAATTAAATGGTAAATTTGTAAATGGTAAAATTTCTTTGTAAACATTTTGATAGATCAAAACATCAAACTTTGTAAATTATAAAAATATCTTTTGTAATGTGAAATAATTCTTGTAAACATAACAAACATTATATAATTGTAATACATAAAATACGAAAAAAAGACAAGCCTGCTGATTTTCTTCCGCCGGATTTTCTCAGTGTGTGGCCGCGTACTGATCCGGTAGTAATTCTAAAAATTGATATAATTGCTGTTTGGTAGTCTCGCTAAAACTCGAGAACGGCTGAACCGATTTGGCTAATTTTGGTTTTGAACTAATTGTTGAAGTCCAGGAAAGGTTTAAAAGGTGAGAAAATATAGAAAAAAATTATAGTTAAAAAAGCAGAACAACGTTTGCCGGGTGAGCTATTATTTTATAATGATAATTTTTAAATATTTGCACACCATACGATAGTAGAATATGTTGGTAACTCAATCAATTTTTAGGCTGGGTTTAATGTCACGCTGACCGCACGCTGACGGTCGGCTCTGCGGAGCAAACTCAACAAGCATCTCTTTTTTTCTCTATTTTTTTTATATCATAATATAGCAAACAAGCATATGGGTCTCCTGATGGAAAGGGTCAACCATCGCCTGCAGACACCAAAGGTTAAATGGTGCGTTGCTATTTGTGGCGAGGTCTAATGCCACATGCGTAAGTCTACCGGCTACCTTACCCTCCAAACCGGAACACGACAGTGACAAGCACTGACGTTATTGCGGCAGGAATAGGTAAGGCGGTGGTACCAGACCCGGGCGAGACAATGCAGAATCACCTAGTGGCCACGATGTTAGTGACTTGCATAGAAAGTTAGTCGTCTTTTACGACATGTCTGGCAGAGCGGCAGTTGGTCTATTCTTCAAAAGAGCCAGGAACCTACACGGGGAAAACTTTATTATTTTTATACTTATTACTAATGTTCAGGAATAATTTCATATCACAAAAGTTTTTATAATTACAAAGTTAACAACGATAACAAACAGAATGATACAAAGACAGTTGGCAAGCCTATCTCAAACCGAGCACTTATCCAACCCCGTTCAACGTTGTATTTATCAGAAAACTGAAAAAGCACATTTTTCGATTGCCTGACCTGGGAATAGATTCCGGAATCCTATGAAGTCAACCCTGACACACACACCACTAGACCACAAAGAAGTTAATATGTAATATTCTAAACTATATTGTACTAGCTGTAGCGTGCAGCCCACTGCAATATAAAAGTTTTTAGTGAATCCCACGGGATCATCTAACTTTTACGGGATAAAAAATCTATCTGTTATTCTAGGTCTTCAGCTATCTACATACCATATTTCATTGTAATCGGTTCAATAGTACTTGCGTGAAAGAGTAACAAACATCCATACATACAAACTCACAAACTTTCGCATCTATAATATTAGTAGTATTATCCAGTGTTGGTGTTGACCACATTATGTCCCAGGTTTTAATTCCAGATCGGGCAATGTAAAAAAAAATGTGTCTTTTTCAATTTTCTAATAAAAATAATGTTTCCCGGGATTAGAAAGTGCCCGGTTGGTAATAGGCTTGCCACCTATCACATTTGTGAGACCAAGTATCTTAGGCTAATCGTGGGCACTCTTCTCTCTGATCTCGCCTGATGGTAAGCTAAAATGCGACCTAGGATGGAACGCGCTTCCCTAGAAGGTACATGTTCACTCTTCTCTTTAAGATCCCCAGGTTGTACTCGCCGGGGAACACAGGCTGAGGAAGCACATTCCAGTCCCTTGCGGTTCGGATCAAGAATGTCGAGTCAAACCGCTTTGTTCTTGTACGTGGAACGTCCACCATATGGCGATGCCTAGAATCTGTGCGCCTCGACGATCGATAGAAAAACGGGGTTGGCGGAATTAAGTAGTGCACCGCAACGCACCTCCAAAGTGTATGCAGTAAAAGACTGATAGACTAGCTTATACTTCTGCCTACTGGGACACGGACGTGAAGACACTATTGTCCTGTATCCGCTGTGTCCCCGCCCCGTGGTCTCCCTACACGTAGTTCACGTCGGCATGCTACGCTTGCCCGTTATTTAATAATCGGGCGCCATCGACGTGCCGACGGGTACAGTCCGCGTGCCATACAAGGGTCGTATTCTATTATATTATCCATGACGGAATTATTCTAAATATAAGTCTACGGTTTTTATTAGAGATGCAATATTCTGTTACTATTCGATATTCGGCCTCTTCGACCACTCTCTTTGTGTTAGTGTTGCTAAAGTGCCCATAGACGTACAATAATATTGCGCAATATTTTTATTATGCAATAATATTGAATAGACCCTTAATTCCAAACGTTCAATTAATTCAGTCTATAAAATTGACAAACCAGTCTGATCAATATTTTCGTGCGAGCAATATGTCTGACAACGAAGTTTTGGCGGCAACCATGCTGGTGATTTTGTTAAATAAATCTCCATATAATTTTATACACTCAAGTAAAAACTCCCGTTCTTTATCTTTTATTGCATTCTTGCTTGTCATTTTGCTTAAATTTACGACACGACCATATATTAAAACACGGTGACTGACTGAACGCGACCGCTCTAAACTCTTAAGTGAAAAATATTGTGCAATATTAAGCCTACACTGTGCTAGAAAAAAATATTGCGCAATAAAAATTAACCTCTCAAACTTTCGTTCAATCATTGTACAATTCTCAATATTAACCCTAAACGGTCAATAATATTGTATAATACGTAATATTGCGCAATATTATTGTAGGTCTGTGGGGCACTTAATATCGATAACATTTAATAACTTTTTTTAAATTTTGTATTAAACAAAAAAAAAATTCGACTTAGATTTTTTTTTAAATATTTTTTACATCAGCTACTGCCCTGGTCAATTTACAAAATATTACAACATAGTATGTTATACTTATCCGCATAATAGATTTTATTCAGCGCAATGGTAAACGCTGTATGTTATGCTTATCCGCATAAAAGAGATTTTATTCAGCGTAATGGTAAATGCTGTACGTTATGTTTATCCGCATAAAAGATTTTATTCAGCGTAATGGTAAACGCTGCATGTTATGCTTATCCGCATAAAAGATTTTATTCAGCGTAATGGTAAATGTTGTACGTTATATTTATCCGCATAGGATACAAGTAAGAATAGACTCCGTCAGGGTAGGACCATCGAATCTTGAGTCTATTGGGAGCAACGCTCGCTAGACCAAGGGCCGCTTCAGTGATAGGATTGGAACCCTTTTCATTCTACACGGCTAATCTCATAAGAGAGAAGCAGTGCATAGAGATTTTATTGTTTAGTCTTGTTGATTTTCGGCTACAGGCGATTACTAGTTATATTAAAATACACAATGACAAGCACTGACGATGTTGTGACAGGAAAAGATAGGTGTGTTGACACAAGAATTTAAAGATATTTTCAATATTTTTTACCATCAAGTATGAATGTAAAAGAATATAAAAGGGTGATAAATTTACATAAATAATATAATAAATACGAAACTCATCCCCCATCACAAAAGGAAGCCTGTTGAATAAATGGGGCGTCCGCAACAGATGGCGTATCACTCACTGCAAAGATTATCTGGCAGGAATATATTTTTATTAGATAACTAGCTGACCCGGCAAACGTTTTCTACCTTTTTTACTACTCTTATTTTTTTTGCTATATTTTCTCACCTTTCAAACCTTCCTTAGACTTCTACAATTAATTCAAAACCAAAATTAGCCAAATCGGTTCAGCCGTTCTCGAGTTTTAGCGAGACTAACAAACACCAATTGATTTTTATATATTACTAGCTGACCCGCCTAAAGTTGTTCTACCTTTTTAACTACTCTTATTTTTTTTCTACATTTTCTCACCTTTTAAACCTTCCCTGGACTTCAACAATTAATTCAAAACCAAAATTAGCCAAATCGGTTCAGCCGTGTATATATATATATATATATATATATATATATAGATTATGATAGCATGAGCCTCTCTTGGAGAATACTCAATACTCAATAATTTATTGTTTTTTATGTAATAACTAGCTGTAAATTTTATACAAATCCGTTTTGTAGTTTTTACGTGATCGGGTATCAAACATCCATCCATAAAACATTCAAATTTTCGCATTTATAATATTATATGATATAGATTTTTACGTTTGGGGTTACAATACGTAAAAAATGGTGCACATAATATGTATATTATACACCCTATAATGTAATAATTGTGTTAAAGTAAGCCTCTCCTTAAGAATACACTATAATTCATTGCTTTTATGTCACAATTATTACGTTTGGTGTTACAATAATTAAAAAGTTGTGAACATATACACTCTATAAGGTAATAATTTTGGTAATACGAGCCTCTCTTTAAGAATACTCAATACTAAATAATGTATTGCTATATTTGTCACAGTTATTACGTTTGGTATTACAATAATTAAAAAAGCGGTGAACATATAACCCTATAAGGTAATAATTGTGGTAATATGTGCTTCTCTTGAAGAATACTCAATAATTTATTGCTTTTATGTTACAATTATTAAGTTTAGTGTTAAATAATTAAAAAAGTGGTGAACATATACACCTTATAAGGTAATAATTGTGGTAATACGAACTTCTCTTGAAGAATACTCAATACTTAATAATGTATTGCTGTATTTGTCACAGTTATAACGTTTGGTGTTACAATAACTAAAAAAGTGGTGAACATATAACCCTATAATATAAGGTAATAATTGTGGTAATACGAGCTTCACTTGAAGAATACTCAATACGTAATAATGTATTGCTGTATTTGTCACAGTTATTACGTTTGGTGTTACAATAACTAAAAAATTGGTGAACATATAACCCTATAAGGTAATAATTGTGGTAATACGAGCTTCTCTTGAAGAATACTCAATACGTAATAATGTATTGCTGTATTTGTCACAGTTATTACGTTTGGTGTTACAATAACTAAAAAAGTGGTGAACATATAACCCTATAAGGTAATAATTGTAGTAATACGAGCTTCTCTTGAAGAATACTCAATACGTAATAATGTATTGCTGTATTTATCACAGTTATTACGTTTGGTGTTACAATAACTAAAAAAGCGGTGAACATATAACCCTATAAGGTAATAATTGTGGTAATACGAGCCTCTCTTGAAGAATACTCAATACTTAATAATGTATTGCTGTATTTGTCACAGTTATAACGTTTGGTGTTACAATAACTAAAAAATTGGTGAACATATAACCCTATAAGGTAATAATTGTGGTAATACGAGCTTCTCTTGAAGAATACTCAATACGTAATAATGTATTGCTGTATTTATCACAGTTATTACGTTTGGTGTTACAATAATTAAAAAAGCGGTGAACATATAACCCTATAAGATAATAATTGTGGTAATATGTGCTTCTCTTGAAGAATACTCAATAATTTATTGCTTTTACGTTACAATTATAACTTTTGATTTTACAAATATATAAAAAGCGTCAAGTGCGAGTCGGTCTCGTGCACAAAGGATTCCGTACCAAAATTTATGAAAAACGGCAAAAACTCACGTTTGTTGAATGGGAAAAGTTGTATTAAATTATTTATTTTAATTCAATTATTTATTTTCAAAATGCATATATAACTAAATATTTTGGTAATATTTCAAGCGTCTACCAGTTTTTGTTATTAAGATCAATAAAAAGGTACACATATCACGTTTATTGTATGGAAGCCCTTCTTTAATATTTCTTTAATTCTGTTTTTAATGTAACAAAACGCATCATCTGTGAAAATTTCAACTGTCTATATATTACGGTTCATAAGATACAGCCTGGTGATAGACGGACAGACAGATAAACTGACGTACGGACAGCGAAATCAAATTGATAACCTCCTCCTTTTGGAAAGTTGTTTGAAAAGCTCTTCAGCCTCATTAATCAGTGTAGATGATATAGAGGAATAACAAAACTTAGCCCGATCGTCAGAAGCATTATTTGGTAACTTAATACAAATATATATACATTATTATTTAATAGATATGGATAAATACATTTTCACCGATCTATACAATATTCAATAACATTTCAAATATCACTTTGGCAACACAAAATGTAAGCCAAAAAATATAGGCAGACACAAAGCTAGCTACATCAAGGGCGCTGCGGTCTCTGACTCAACGTGGTTGTTGTACTCAATAAAATATTCTTTTTTTTTATATTTATCATAAGATAGCAAACAAGCAGATGGGTCTCCTGATGGGAAGAGTCAACCATCGCCTATAGACACCAAAGATGTTAATGGTGCGTTACTATCTTGTGGCGAGGTCTAATGCCACATGCATAAGTTTACCGGCTACCTTACCCTCCAAACCGGAACACGACAGCGACAAGCACTGACGCTATTGCGGCAGGAATAGGTAAGGTGGTACCAGACCCGGGCGAGACAATGCAGAACTCTACCACCTAGTAGCCACGATGGTAGTGACTCCATAGCCAATCGGTCGCCTTTTACGACCTGCCTGGCAGAACGGCAGTTGGCCTATTCTACAAAGGAGGCCGGGACCAACACGGCGAAAAATTTTTTTTTATTCGTTTTTATTCGTTAAATTTTAAGAAAATTGAAAGGTAAAATACAAGAATTTTCAATAATATTTTTATTTTTATAAATATAATATTTATTTTTAACTAGCTGACCCGGCACACGTTGTCTACCTTTTTAACTACTCTTATTTTTTTCTATATTTTCTCATCTTTTAAACCTTCCCTGGACTTCAACAATTAGTTCAAAACCAAAATTAGCCAAATCGGTCCAGCCGTTCTCGAGTTTTAGCGAGACTAACGAACAGCAATTGATTTTTATATATATAGATAATGTCATCGAATGTAGGTGTCCTGCCACGATCTTAGAATTAATCACTTTATGATGTGGTCGGCCATTTCATGATATGGCCAGCTAAAACAGACCACATCATTAAAACGTCAACGTCTGATATGAAGCGTGGATTACGTATAGCAATATTATTAATGTAGGATTTCAATATTATTAATGTGTCAAAAGTTTAATAAAAATTACAAAAATTTTTTTTTATGTGATTACACAAAATTCAAAAAATTTTGAGTAGTAACAATTTATTTCATTTTTAGGCGCAGTGTTATTAGCTTTTCATCAGAGTGCTAAGTGTGAGTTTTTCTTTTCGCATTCGATCGTGAGCGCGTTTCGACTTTCGAGTTTACTAGGAATTTGTATGTGATTTGTACAGCGCCACCTAGTGGTAAACTTGTTTCTCGCGTTTACCACTAGGTGGCGCTGTACCAATCACATACAAATTCCTAGTAAACTCAGAATAGACATTAGTAATTTCACACTTGTGGTATGAAGTTGATAACAAGCGCGATCCTATTCTTAGTTGGAACGCATAGCACTTTTTGAGGAACGGATAGGTAATTATTATATTTATACCTTAGGTAGTGAAATACATATCTGTTTTTTATTCTGTGGTCAAAGGGATCGTGGTTGAAGTAGTAGCGATTTACATGGCGCGAAACAAAAGTAGGACAATGAAAACTTTATCTTAAATGAATTAATAAATAATTATAACTTTAATTTTTTCTGTATATGACTGAGACTAGATAATTCAGACTAATTTATGACGTCATTTATTCTATCTTTACTAATATTTTTTTATATATATCATAAAATTATTGTTTTTTTTATATGTAACAAGCAGATGGGTCTCCTGATGGAAAGTGTCAACCATCGCCTATAGACACCAAAGGTGTCAATGGCGCGTTGCTATCTTGTGACGAGGTGTAATACCACATGCATAAGTTTACCGGCTACATTACCAGACTCGGAAAAAACAATGCAGAACTCTACCACCTAGTAGCCACGATGGTAGTGACTCGTATAGCCAATCGGTCGTCTTTTACGCCTGCCTGGCAGAACGGCAGTTGGCTTATTCTTCAAAGGGGCCCGGGACCAACACGGGGGAAAAATGAAAAAGCAATTCAAAAGTTGTTTATCTATCTGTCCCCTGTTTCGCTTTCATGGCTTACCTGCTGAACTGAATTTCATGAAATTTGTTATGGAGAAATTCAGGGTAAAACATAGACTAATTAAAAAAAAACAACGCCTGTAAATGACTGTAATAGGCGATGAAAGTTTGTATGAAAAACTATATCAATGACATAAATAAATAAATCTATATTATAAACTAGAGACCCGGCAAATGTTGTTCTGCATATATATATATATATATATATATATATATATATATATATATATATATAATATATTACTGCTGTATGTGGTTCAAAAAATTAATGAACTCTGTAAATTCTTGCTGTCTCTCTTGCTCTTTAATACCTCTTTATAATCATCTAGCCCTTTGACGTCATGATATACGATTTTTCTTTACAGTAATAAAACTTTACAATCAGCATATCAGTTTTGTATAGGATGGACTTTGGTGAGTATGCGAAAGCTCTTTTTGACTTATTGTACTCTTATCATTCATTTAACTGACTACTAGACGCAGGCAGAAGTTCCATTCGTCAAAAAATTGAACAAAAACGGCTTGACAACTCTTTTTTCGTTCGGGTCGCCAAGGTTTAGAATGAACTGCCTGGGTCTATTTTCCCTGACAAAAATAGTGTTGGAACCTTTAAGAGTAAAATGAATAGGTTTCTTTTGGGTAGGCTTGTACCATCTTCATCGACAATTTCCACCGGGTGGGATGGAAGACAACCACCTATTCCAGTTAAAGTTTTAAATATATTATGCTAGTTGCAACATGTAAGCCGAACTTTATCTGTTTAATACGCCGCCGATGACGTTCGCTTCTGAAACGCAGACTCATGCTTCGAGTCGTTCCACATTATTAATAAAATAATACTAATGGTTCGCCCCGAACTGTGATAGTTAATAAATAATAAGTCACTGGTGAACCACTTCTTATTTCAAAAATCAAAGGTGAACTTAAGTGTGCGTGTCTCTGTGTGTGTGTGTGCATGCGTGTATGTCATCATGAATCAGAATCAATCTGATTGGCCGATATTCAGGGTGAAAATTATTTAATTTATTAATCAGTGGTTCGGTTCGCCCCAAACTGCATACTCGCGATGACATAGTTTTAAGTTTTAACGATTTAACGTTTTAATAGTTTTAATCTTATAACATTATAAGCACAATCACCGCGAACCACTTAAAACTTTATGTCATCCTGGTACATATGGATTTTGTTTGACAAATTTGTGTGTGCGTAAATGCGTGCGTAAGTGCTTGCGTGCGTCCGTGCGTGCATGCGTACGTGTTTGCGTGTGTGCTTGACTGCGTGCCGTCGTCATTTTATAAACGTAATAAGCGTTCAATACAAATTGCAAAGGGCAAATTGTTAACATGGCGTCAATGTTAACTACATATAAACTCCGATGTACCGACGGACGACGGAGTTCGCGCAGCGGAGCTCTTTTTTTCAGACGTAGGATCTAAAGGAAATCCAACAAACCTACTTATTTTTTATGTAAGAAGCTGGATATGGTGCTAATTTCAAATAAACAACATATTTACATAACAAGTAATTTAAAAAATATGCCGCGGCGGCGGTAACTGTCATTCATATTGTACAATGACGACATTTCACATTCGTTGTAAGACATTTTCTAAAACGTATTTATTTTTTACAATCTGACAACGCTATTATTTGTGTACGAACAAATTATAAAATTTGTCTGCGCCTCATAGGAGCCACCCATAAATTACGTCACACGTTAGGGGGAGGGAGGGGGTCGAAGAAGTGTGACATTGTGTGACAAGGGGTAAGGGATCCCAAATTTTGCAACATCACAAATTTTTAAACATCTATACATATAATAAAATCGTAGGAAAGTCAAAACTGTACATTGAATATTTTTTTAAAACAGTACTTGGGGCGTGATCTACAATCGATACCGAAGCCAAAAATATAGTTTTTAGAAATTTTGTCTGTTTTTCTGTTTGTCTGTTTGTCTGTTTGTCTGTATGTATCCGGGGTAAACTCAAAAAGTACTGCATGGATTTACTTCAAATTTTGCATGAATATTACTAACAGGTCGGGTCATATATAGGCTACATATTATCACGCTATCACATACGGGGGGGAGCACTGCAGAGTAAACGAAGTCCGTGAGGACGAAGTCGCTGACAACAGCTAGTATAATATGTTACAACGGTAAATTTGTAAAGCCACCTGTATAGATAAAAAATAATCGAATGAGATTATTGTTCTAATGTAAAATTGTAAAATATGTGATATCACACTAGGTAGGGGGGGGGGTCTCACAAATGTGACCAGCTGTGACAAGGACGGGGGAAGGGTCAAAAAATCATGAAATTCGTGTGACGTAATTTATTGATGGCCGCATATAGGGGATAAATCTCTCCATCACAAGAGTCATTTGTTTGGTTGCTATCTTATGATATAAAAAAAATATAGATACACCAAAGTCCGCTAAATCTTTGGGCTTACATGGAAATATCTATTACTATCTATTTTTTCTGGTAGCGTTTGTAGATTGCTTGAACCACTACAATTACTATTGCTAGGTGGTAGAATTCTGCATTGTCTCGCCCGGGTCTGGCACCACCGCCTTACCTATTCCTGCCGCAATAGCGTCAGCGCTTGTCACTATCGTGTTCCGTTTTGGAGGGTAAATTAGCCGGTAAACTTATGCATGTGGTATCCGATCGCCTCTGTGGTCTAGTGGCCCAGCGTTGGCGTCGACCACACGAGGTCCCGGGTTCGATTCCCGGGTCGAGCACATAAGAAAAGTGTTTTTTCAGTTTTCTAAGAAACACAGAGTTGCCCGGGATTGGAAAGTGCCCGGTTGGCGATAGGCTTGCCACCTATCACATTTGTGGGACCAAGTATATTCGGCTAATCGTGGGTGCACTTGTTGTACCTCTGCCTGCCTCTTCGTATATGGGCGTGAAGATACTTTTTATGTGGTATCCGATTTTTTAAATTCTTTCTTCAGTAGAAAGCTACACTTTTCCTGAGTACCATAGGCTTCATTTATACCATACCATAAGCAAACAAGCAGATGGATCTCCTGATGGAAAGAGTCAACCATCGCCTACAGACACCAAAGATGTTAATGGTGCGTTGCTATCTTTTGGCGAGGTCTAATGCCACATGCATAAGTTTACCGGCTACCTTATCCTCCAAACTGGAACATGACTTGCGGCAGGAATAGGTAAGGCGATGGTACCAGACAATGCAGAACTCTACCACCTAGAAGCCACGATGGTAGTGACTCGCGTAGCTAATCAGTCACTTTTTACGACCTGCCTGGCAGAACGGCAGTTGGTCTATTCTTCAAAGGAGCCCGGACCAACACGAGGTATGCGGATTACACCTCGAGAAATGGCTAATTAATAAACAAGTCTAAAACACGTCACTCATAGCCATCAAAGTTATCGTAAAAAGTAAATGCCAGAAATTACATCAATATTTTAACAAAAATATTGTTATCAGAATGCTAATCGCTTATCAATGCCTTATCACCAGTCGATAAGACTAACGTGATGATTCAGTAACAGTGCAGGTATTTACAATACACGTACATAAAAAAATGCAGTGAAATTTGTGAGTTGTGCACTAATTCTGAAATATTATGTAAGCAATTAAAAGCAGTGTAAATAATTAATAGTAATGAAAAGTTAAAGCATTAAAATTAAGCAACTGCAGTGTAAATAATTAATAGTAATAAAAAGTAAAGCATTAAAATAAAAAACATGACTACTAATGAGTAATTACATAAACTGAAAAAAAATTAAGTGACGTCTCTGTGATCTAGTGGTCTGGTGTCGGTGTTGCCAACATGAAGTCCCGAGTTCGATTCCCGGTTCGGGCTATTCAAAAATTCGTTTATTCAATTTTCTGATAAGGAAAACATTGCCCGGGATTGAATATTGCCCGGTTGCCGATAGGTTTGCCACCTATCATTGCGGGACTATGTATCTTCCGCTAATCCTGCGTGCACTGATTGTTCCTTTGCCTACCTCTTCGGGGATAGGGGTGTGAAGATTATTTTTACATAAATTGACAATATGCTAATCTCATTATTATTATATCAATTTAACTAACTATAAATTTAAGAAGCTTAAATCTTGTTATAAGCAAGCTTTAGGCTTATAATAAACAGTGCAAGTAATAAAGTTAGCTTATGAAAAAATAACAGTGCAAGTAATAAAGTTAGCTTATGAAAAAATAACAGTGCAAATAAATCTATATTAATTAATTTTATTAATGCGAAAGTTTGGATGTTTGGATGGATGGACGTTTGGATGGATGTTTGTTACTAAATCACGCAAAAACTACTGAACGGATTAGAATGAAATTTGGCACACAAGTAGATAGTAACCCGGAATAGCACAAACACTACTTCTTGTTCCGGAAAAAATAGGTAATCCCGCGGGATTCGCTATAAACTTTTATAATGCAGTGAGCTGCACGCTACACCTAGTTTAAAATTTTAAAGCCCGCTGAGTTTCTTCCGCCGGATCTTCTCTGTGTGTGACGTAATTGTAAAAATCACCCGGTAGTAATTGTAAAAAAATCGACTCACTTTTTAGTTTAATAATAAAAAAATATAATTTTAAAATATTTGCACACTATATCACTTGTAACTCCCATATTCTGGCAAATAAATAATTTCTTTCTTTCTTTCTTTCTTTCTTTCTTTCTTTCTTTCTTTCTTTCTTTATTTCTTTCTTTCTCTCTTTCTAATGCTTATACTTAAAAAATTAAAACTAATTATATCAATAGTTAGAAGCTTGAAGCTTACTAATAAAAATAAAAACAATGCAACTAATTAATACGCTTAAATAATTTTTAAAGTAAAACTGCAGAAACCGACTTCTCATTCCCTATACCTCCGGCATCAGATCTTCACCAATTTAAAATGTAACCAAACTGCGAGTATACACTCTCAAACAAAAAAGAATTTTCAAAAATAGTTCATAAATAAACGAGTTCTGAAGTAACAAACATAAAAAACATTTATATTCTATACTTTCCATCGCCGGCACTTGGTGAAATTCCATTGTTATTAGACACTTTTATAATTGCACTTGTATATAAATTTCACTTTTACACATATATTTTTAATATATTAATCGACCGGTTTCATTTTTAAAGCATCTTCAGGATGAAATATACTTTAACTTATTATTTAAGTATATTTCATTCTGAACATGAAATATACTTTAACTTATTACTTAAGTATATTTATGTACAGGTGCAATTATAAAAGTGTCTAATAATAAAAAACATACAGATGAATTTAGAACCTCCTTGTTTTGGAAAGTTGGTTGAAAATTAAAACTTAAGTAAACAATTAATCTTTACTAGAAGCTGAAAGCTTGCTTATAAAAATAAAATAATGCAGCGAATTAAATAGAAGAAGTATACTAAATAATATACTAAAATATGAACATTTGGGTAACTAATTTACAATTATTGAATGATGCTTAAATCTTGCTTATAAAAAACAGTAAACTAAATTTACGTAGCATAAGTGAAATAATTGAAAACAGTGTAACTTATTACTAATTAAAATAAAACAGAAACACAATAAAACTTCAACAACGGAGTCTGTTTCTATTTTCTTAGTTTTTTTTATATCAACATATGTCAAATTAAACTGATGGGATTTTCTGATTGAAAGTGACAACTATCGTCTGGCGCGATGGTAATGCCACATGCATAAGTTTACCGGCTACCTTACCCTTCAAACCGGAAAACAAGCACTGACGCTATTGCGGCAGGAAAAGGTAAGGCGGTGGTACCAGACCCGAGCGAGTATTTTTCTAGGGTTAGATCAATTCCTTTAATTTGTCCACGGATATTATTTTTAAACCCTGTGACTTTCCATCCTCCACGGAAAACAATGTACCATTAACAATTTGATGTCTATAAACGATGGTTATCTCTTTCCGTCACGAGAACCATTTGTTTGTTTGCTATCTTATGATATACTAGCTGTTGCCAGCGACTTTGTCCGCGCGGACTTCGTTTACTCCGCACAGCTCCTTCTCCGCAGGTGATAGCGTGATAATATGTAGCCTATATTTTGAACCGACCTGTCAGTAATATTCATACAAAATTTGAAGTAAATCCATGCAGTACTTTTTGAGTTTACCCCGGACATACATACAGATAAACAGACAAACAGATAAACAGACAAGCAGACAAAAATTCTAAAAACTATATTTTTGGCTTCGATATCGATTGTAGATCACGCCCCAAGTATTCTTTTAATAAAATATTCAATGTACAGTTTTGACTTTCCTACGATTTTATTATATTTATATGTATAGATAAATGCGAAAGTTTAGATGGATGGAGGTTTGTTACTCAATCACGCAAAAACTACTGAACGGATTTGAGTGAAATTTGGCACACAGGTAGATGATGATCTGTAATAGCACACAGACTACTTTTTATCCCGGAAAAAACAGGTGATCCCGCGGGATTCGATAAAATCTTATAATGCAGCTGCACGCTGTTGCTAGTTATTTATAAAATCGGCAAAAATTACGATTGTTGTTTGTGTGTCCCGCTTAAATTTTTGTTTCATTTTAATTTAATTATTTTTGAAGTGAATATATAAATAAATATTCTATGAATATTTCAAGCGTCTAGCAGTTGCCGTTATTCAGATCAAGAAAAAGATTGCAAAAAAAATCACATTTGTTGTATGGGAGCCCCTTAAATACAAAATTTTATTCAGTTTTTGGTATTTGTTTTATACCAGCAACAGAAATACATCATCTGTGAAAATTTCAACTGTCTTGTTATCATGGTTCATCAGAAACAGACCTAGGTGACAGACAGACGGTCAGCGGAGTCTTAGCAATAGGGTTCCGTTTGTACCCTTTGGGTACGGAACCCTAAAAATACATTCAGTGCATATCCATACTAAACTTTCAGCGGCACAATTAAATAAATCAACTGTAAATAAATAAAATACGAATGCCACAAAAAGGTGTAATTCTGATAACGTACTAGGAAATATCTTATCGTTATGATAAATAATTAATGGCTGACGTTGGACACAGTGTTCTTTTGAAATTCTTCATTAACAGGTGAGTTTTATAGTATTTTATTATATAAAACACATATATACCCCCGAATTCGATCCCCAAGTCGGGCAAAAGTGCTATTGAAGTCTTTTTTTATAGAGGAGGGGCAACGGACAGGGGGCTCACTTGATGGTAAGTGATTACCGCCGTCCATAGACGACTACACTACCAGGGGTCTTGTAGGTGCGTTGCCGACCTTTTAAGAATGAGTAGGCTCTTTTCTTGAAGGTCCCTAAGTCGTATCCGTTCGGAAAAATTTCTGCCGATAGCTGGTTCCACATAGGAGTAGTGCGGGGCAAAAAGTGCCTCGAGAATTGAAAGCTGTGGACTTCAAGACATTGACGTGGTGAGGATGAAACTTTGAATTTTGTCGCGATATCCGATGGTAGCAGCTCGGAGTCTGGTAAGTGGTGTGTCACCACTCCCGTGCCTCGGATGAGCACGTAAAGCTGTCTGACCCGGCTATCGCTAGAAATATTCGATAATCATTTTTGGGTCGGTAAAATGCGACGATCGGGATCACCACTCATCTCGCCAACCGACAAACTGGTGAATCGTGGTGAGCCGGAAAGTCTATACACGTTCGGTTTACTCTGCCTATCATGTCTGTTCTGCAAGGGACCAGGCGTGATGATACTACTTTTTTATATTTCCAAAGAGGTAGTCTGAGAATCCGGGATCTGCTATACTACCAGACAATTAATGGAACAAGCTTACCGGAGGTCTAGAAATTAAAGACAGCATAATTGTCCATTCGAGTCCACCACACTTTTTTACATTTAATTAATAACTGCTAGAAGCTGAAAGCTTATATAAAAACAAAAACAATTAAACTAAATTATAATTAAAATAAATAAACTATATATTATAATACTTCAAAATGTATTTATTTATATCATAAGATAGCAAGACAAGCAGATGGTTTTTCTGATGGAAAGAGTCAATCATCGCCCAAGACACCAAAGGAGTTAATGATGCGCTGATACTTTGTGGCGAGGTCTAATGCCACATGCATAAGTTTACTGGCTACCTTACCCTCCAAAACGAAACACGACAGTGACAAACACTGACGCTATTGCGGCAGGAATAGGTAAGGCGGTAGTAACAGACCCAGGCGAGACAATGCAGAACTCTACCACCTACTAGCTATGATGGTAGTATAGCCAATCGGTCGCCTTTTACGACCTGCCTGGTAGAACAGCAGTTAGCCTTTTCTTCAAATGAGCCCGGGACCAACACGCGGTTAATTATTAAGGGTTAGATGATGCTTAGTTCTTGCTTATAAAAGTACAAAATAAATAGTGCATCCAGTAAATAAATAGATTAAATACGTGAACTTATACTGTTTTACATTTAAACAGTATAAGTAATTACTAATTGTAATTAAAAATAAACGAAATAAAAGTGCAAGTACTGAGTCGGTATTTATTTTCTTAGTTTTTCTTTACATCATTCGATAGCGAACAAGTTAATGGCTTTCTTAATGAAAAGAGACAGCCATCGCCTATAAACATCGGAGATGTTAACTGTGCTTTGCTATCCGTGTGGAAGGGAAAAAATGTCAATTGCATAAGTTTACCGATTACTTTACTTTCTAAACTAGAATACAATGGCAAGCACTGACGTTATCGTTACAGGAATAGGTAAGACGGTGGTACCAAATACTCGGGCAAGACTTTGCGGAACTCTACCACCTAGTAGTCATGATGATAATGGCAAATACAGCCAATTGTTCGCCAACGAACTGCCTTGCAAAATAGCTGATGGTCTAACCTTCAAAGAGAGTCAGGACCATCACGGGATATTATTTAAATGAGAAGTGTTTATTGTGTAGTCGGTTAAATTCAGTGATAGTACAGTGAGTGACTAGTGTTAATCAGAATATTTGAGTATTATATTGTGTTGTGCTGTGTTGTTGCGTATTTGTATTTTAAATACACGGATTTAATATAAGTGGTGTTTTCTTACAATTACGAACCCCTTCGGGGTACGTAACAATATGTTATAAATTATTTTAGGTATTACAATAATTAGCAGGTAGTGAACAATATATACACCCTATTAGGGTACTGCAATGTAGAACTGGATCGATCCATTTCATGAAAGATTTATGTGATTGTCATTAAGGAGTCGTTAACAGTGTAGTAACATTTTTCTATCAGAAGATTTTTCACAAGTTTTATAAATATACGGTCATTTTCTTCTGATTTATTTTTATCTGGTAATTTGTTATATATTTTTACATACATTATGTTTGGTCCGGAACTACGCATTTTTAATTTTGATAGTGGCATTTCTAAATTATACTTAAATCTACTTTCGAAGCGTCGTGGAATATCCGTTTGATTTTTAAAAAATTGAGGATATTTTCTTATAAATGTAATTGCTTCCATAACTTTTTTTGACGACAACGTTAATACTTTTAGGCTTTTAAAATATAGTTTGTAGCTTTCGGTGTCTTTGATATCCTTGCGAATACGTATACATTTCTTTTGGGAAATAAATATATCTTGTACATTCACACTATTACCCCATAGTAATATGCCCTATGTAAGCCATGAGTTTGCATATGCGTAATATGCAGAGAAATAAATATATCTTGTACATTCACACTATTACCCCATAGTAGAATGCCATATGTAAGCCATGAGTTTGCATATGCGTAATATGCAGACAATGCGGTGTAAGATCCGTTGCTTTGGGTTGTCTCGTCCCGAGTCTGGTCCTATCGTCTTACCCTATTCCTGCTGCAATAGCGTCAGTGCTTATCACTTTCATGTTCCAGATTATTGTTGGTAGCTGGTAAACTTATGGCATTAAGATCCCACCACAAGGATAGCCACGCACCATTAACATCTTTGGTGTTTATAGGCGTTGGTTGACTCTTTCCATCAGGAGAACCATCTGTTTGCTTGCTTCTTAGATAAAAACTGACCTTTCCTGATGGAAAAATACGGCCATTGCCTATAGATAATTAGGAAAACATAAATGTGCCAGACATTTTTCCAAACAAAATTATATTTTCCAGACAAAACATGGCGGACGCAAACAACATAGAATCCAAAGTACCAGGTGAGCAAAAACTGAGAGGAGCTGAAGATGATAAATCTCTTATACATGGAAATACTAGTGAAATCGCTACAGAAGATGATTTCACACTATCGCCAGTAATCACTGTGACAAAAAAAGAAGCAACACTTACCAAAGGAGACATGAAACTTCAGAAAGTAACTGTCACTGAGGACATATCGGTAAGATTTCAGCATTTGTTCAAAAAGCAAACAACTCCAGGAAAGACAGTTGTCACTCAGATACAAACATTTGAATATAACATCAATAACTAGATAATAAAGAAAGTGGTAATAAATATTCAAGATTAAAGAATTTGGCTTTTATTTTAATTACCAGAAACGTCTCGCCCTGGCAATATGCGTTTTACATTGCGTAGCGTAAAATTAAAAAAATAATATTTAAATGGAAATTTTCCCACAAAATAAAGAATTACCAGCGTGAACAAAATGTAACAATTGCAAGTTTTGTTAATTTTTGGTACTCTTTCTGTATATTCAATAAAAAACTTTGTACCCATGTTTCCAGCTATTATGCGAACGGAAAATATCTGAAATTATGCACGGATTCAGTCAAAATTGCGGAGGTGTGAAGAAACCTAATATTTTTAAATAGAATGCATTAGACACATATTAACGGATAATAGACGTAATAGACGGTTCCACTATCCATCAGAAGAGCCATCTGCTTGTTTACTATCTTATAACAGAAATCTATATATCTATATAATAAAATCGTAGGAATGTTTTCTTTCGTAATTTGCAAAAACATCAAGAAATGTGTAAAAATTAAAAATTTTAAATTTATTCCATGGACAAGTGAATTTGAGTAAAAATAAATAATTTAATTAGATGTGGTGATATCTTAAATCAATTGATTATAAATACAATTATCAATCCTGAATTTGCTTTTCCATTACCTGTAGCACTGTAAGCGAGTTAATGTAGGCAAAAGGTACATTTTGCGAAAGGAGCATTATGCGAAAGGTACATTATGAGAAAGGTACATTATGAGAAATGTACATTTTGAGAATGGTACGTTTTGAGAAAGGTGCATTTTGCGAATGGTACGTTTTGCGCAGTGGGTACATTTTGCGAAAGGTACGTTCTGCGACTGAACACAATCAGTGTCTCAAAAACGTCCTCGAAAAATGAGCGCACAATTTTAAATTGTGCGCTCATTTCAAATAGAATCGCGACTAAATCAACTATAAAACTTGCGCTTAAGGTTAAATATGTAAAAACATATATTTTTGTCATATCTATAACTACTTATGTGAAATTAGGGACAGTTTTGAGCATCAGTTTTGTTGGAGAATGTGCATCTTGGGTTTTTTATAACAATGCCTTTGCCCTATATAGTATTAAAAACAATGGAAGCTGCTTCATAGGCGAGCACATTAAAAAACTTCGATTGTCGATATCTGAGCAATATTTATTTGATTGAATTTCTTTCAAGCTCAACCCTACAATGACTTGTTGTCAGAAGGCTAGATACTTTTTTATACAAATTTTCACCTGTGTCCGAAATTTGACTATTGACTAAACAATAAAATCACGTCTCCCTGAGCAAAGCGACGCGCAAGCCGTTTTTTGTGCAGTCTTTTAGAGCTAACTTGTTATTGAAAATAAACATCAAATTAATAAATATACATTATATTTCTTATTTTATTTTTTATAGATTTTATTCTAAAATGCGTATTTACTACTGCGCGGGGTATTGTAGAATGGTGCAGCAAAGAGGGAACAAATACTCAAGGTTATTCGGTCAAATAACCTTACCAAATAACCTTGAGCATTTTGCTATTATATAAATAACATGATTGCTAATACCGATAACGTTTTCTTAAGTTTTAAAAACACAAAAAAAATTTTCGACTTAGTTTTTTTTAAATATTTTTTAAATCAGCTACTCAATGCGTATGACCGCCAGGCCCCGGCAAGCCAGCCGGACGGCCAGTGCGGCATTTCAACGCCCTTTGCGCATAGTATCCGTGAATTTACGGAAGGTTTCGGACATACTTTCTTATATATTTGAAAGAAAATAACGTTTTTTTATTTTTAAATGTACATAAACATATTTATAATTAAGTCACCTATGGTTTTAGTGACAACGGTGTTTATCCTTACAGCCTGTAAAATCGTAGTGCACAAAGACGGTCTTATCGCCAAAAGGGCGATCTCTACCAGAAAACCTTGGTGGTGTTTTTAACTAACAAAGTAACAATATAAAAACAATAACTAAGATTTAGACAATAAAATTATGAGTTCAAAAAATTCATCATATTTTATGCGAATTATAACACTGTCTACAAGCTTACGCTAACGATGACTATTAGTCGCGTGATTTAGCGCGGCTTGTGTCAATCCAACACATTCTATTTTTTTCTAACTTTGTTATCGTTTTCATATTGTTACAGTGTTTAAGCCTCCTGATCTCTCCTCTTACTACATAAGCACTCAGGGGTATCCATCCCAGCTACTGGCTCGAAAGTTGTGTTGTGATACATGGGTACTCGACCTTGGCTTCCCGAGCTGCTACAGTGTTTCTGCCCATCTCTACCTACGAGTCACTAGTGTCCCACCTCCTCCCTCCCTCCCAATGGTTGTTCTCATCTCGAACTCTTTCCATTTCCATTCCTATTTCCCTTTTCCCTCTAGGTCTACCAATGCAGATACCTCACACATAATCCACAAAGTCTGTTACTTTAATAGCAGCACAACGTTGATAAATGGACGGTTTTGGATAATTTGTCGAAACAGCAATTCATTTCAAAAACCCAACGGTGACAGCATAGGCTAAAAGTGCTAAACGGCCAGATGCTGCATCTATACTCTTCTTTACTCAATGAAACAGAGAACCGCTTCGGCCGCGCCGTAGCGGTTCATCATTCTATTAGGTAAAAAATTTGAGGACGAGAGTGTATATATAATTGCGCGCCTATGTAATGTACGTATACAAGGTGTCTTTGCTTAATACGAAAGCCGAAACTAGTTTGTTCAGAATCAGCAGTAGAATCGATTGCAATAGTTATTACAAAAATCTATCAAATAATTGTTAATGGACACTCTATGATTCTAGTGTTAGTGAAATTTTGTTTATTTACCTAATTATTCTTTACTTGAATCACCTAAATTTCTACCACTAATCCCTTCTGATAGTCAAAAGCCTGTAAGTATGCTGTTATCATCATATGTTTAATAGTATCTACCGGGTGTGGGCGATCGGTCCGGTTCATTTACGCGTAGGGTGAGCTTACATTTGGAGCGCCACTGATACAACTAAGTCTATCGATAACTCAAAGAGTATTTGTTATTTCCGTTTTATTTAATGTTTTATTAATTGTTCATATAAAAATACGGTTGGCGCATTGCGGCTTTTGTATCAAGTAAAAGACACCGTGTATAGTTAAATATATTCTGCGCTGATGACTACGGACATTATTATTAATATTAAGGCGCAAGAAAAGAAATGTGATTATATTTATTCATGAATATTCCAGATTGAAACAAGCAAACTAAACAATATGGAGTCATATGAAAACATAAATTTTGAAACAGTATCTGAAAACATCGCAATAAAATCTATTGAAACAAGTAAAGATACTATTAAGATTATAAATAATGAAATAATAAATAATAATCATAATAGCGGACCTGAAAGTATTATGGAAATAAAAACAGAAGAAGCCAGAAAAGTAACTTGTGACAAAAGAAATATTGGAATGGTTATTAATGTTGAAACAGGTAAGAAAAAGAGTGTTTGTGAGAGTATGGGTATGAATACTAATATTATGAATGCAAAGGTATGTTTACCTATCTGTATGTCTATTAAGCTGTAACGGTTACACCACATAAATGATTTTAATAAAATTTCACAAGGAGAGGTATTTGAGAACCCGGGATCAAACATAGACTATTTTTTTTACAAAATTAACTCCATTAAGGTTGAAATAGGGGATAGTAATTCTATATATATGAAAATCAATTGCTTTTCGTTAGTTTCGTTAAAACTCGAGAACGCCTGAATCGATTTGGCTAATTTTGGTTTTGAATTAATTGTTGAAGTCCAGGGAAGGTTTAAATGGTGAGAAATATACAAAAAAAAGAGTACTTAAAAAGGCAGAACAACGTTTGCTGGGAAAGCCAGTAAACAGTTAAATAAATAAATATGGTTGACAAGTAACACGAAATTTTATAGAATTAAAAAGAAACTAGAACATTTAAAGATAATCTAGACCAACACGTATAATAACAGTGTAGAATAATAATTAATAGTTAAATAGAATAGTACGTATGGGACATGGGACTTCTGTTTTTGCTCTCATGGTGAAAAGAAAAACCATCGCCTATAGACATCAAAAATCTTAATGGTGCGTAGCCACATTATCTTCTACAGCAATGATAAGCATTGATGATATTGCCGCAGGAATAAATAAATGTTGGTACCATATACGCGAGTGAGACGCTGCTGAAATCTACCACCTAATAGTCACGATGGTAGTGACACGTATAGCCAATCCTTCGCATTACGAACTGTCTGACAAAATGACGGATAGTCTATTATTGAAGTGAAAACTTCTTTAGGCGCGTTGAGCGTTTTGGTAGAGGGTAAAATCCTCGGTTCGCGTCACCGACATGCTAATGATAATAGTATATCTATAGCTATGGAGAGCCAGACTAGCGCACGCGCAGTAGCCTTTGTACACGTATACACTAATACATCGACTATTTCTGACTGTATTTTATTATTTAACCCATCATATGTAACTAATAAATAAAACATAAAAAATTTCATATAATTTTTGCATATAGTTTTAATTACTCTCAATAGTTCCGTTTTCACTTCTATCGGCAGTCCCACGACTGCTATTGTTTTTTTACGAACAAGGAAGTATCAATAGTAGTAGAACAAAGAAGTAAAATAATATAGACATTTTGAATTTATATATCTGTCCAATCTAGAATATCTCATTACAATAAATATGCTTCATGTTTTACTTCACTTGATATTGTCTGTCCAATCTGGAATATCTCATTGCAATAATGTAGCTTCATGTTTTCCTTTACTTGAGAGTATATCATGTGTCCAATCTGGAATATCCCATTGCAACAATTAAGCTTCATGGTTTTTATTAATTTGAGAGTAATTCAATGTCTCCTTTCACTCATGGGCGCCAGCAGCAGGGTGCAAGAGAGTGTGCTTGTAACCCCTGAAAAGTAAATACAAGTACATAAAAAAATTATAAACTCGTTGACCCTGCAGGCCATCCCTGAAATTTCCAGCTAAATTCAGTTTTTTTTTTATTTTTAGTTCCAAATCCTTATAACTCTACCTAAGCCTAGATTTTTGAGCTCAAAGTGTTCAAAAGTCCAAAGTATCTTAAAAATGACAGTATTTTAAATTTTGAAAAGATGACAATATCGATAGGATGAAAAATGTCAAAGTAATTCAAAAATTTTTTTTCAAAAATTTTCGTTTGGAAAGAAGCAAATCAACCAATTTTGATCCGATTTACGGTATTAGACGCAGCTTTTTCAAAAAAGAGCTAATTAGATTTTGATATCAATTGGTATATTAGTTTGAAAGTTTTTTTTTTACTTATGCATGTGGCCTTGCCACAAGATAGCAACGCACCATTAACATCTTTGGTGTCTATATGCGAAGGTTGACTATCAAAAACATGAAATATGTTTTTTAAACAACATAATTTTTATATTTGAAAAGCTGCAGCTTTTAAATACTTTTAAGGTAGTTTTATAAATACTAAAACATTATAGAAGTTCAAAAAATGACTTTTTTCAAAATATTTTGTCAACACTTACTCTCCAACGGATTAACCGACTTTGATGCAATTTGCTTCCGAATGCAGTTTTTTTAGAAAAGAGCTGATTAGATTCTGTATTCAATCGATAAATTAATCTGAAAGTTATTTAAAAAATATATTGTTTCATCAATTTTAAAAATCTTCTGAGCCAGTTCAGTTCAAATTTTCAAAATTTCGCTAAGCCGTTTTAAAGTTAGGTCAGTATCTCTGTATGTATATATGTATGTATGTATGTAAACATATCATAACTTTTGAACAGCTTGACCGGTAGAAACGCTGTTAGTGGCATTCGCTTGAGTTCCGCTTGACTTACTCTTCTTAAAAATCTGGCCCTGGAGATTTTAAGTAATTTTGAAAAAGTTTCAAAACATTTTTCGGAAAAACTATGTTTTTTGTTATTACTTCCAGATTAATGAACCGTTTTGTAACAAAACCTTATCAGCTATATTGCTTACAAAACTGTATCAAAATCGGGTTATCCGCTCGGGCGTTATCGTTGACACAAATTTTTTTTTTTTTTGATATAAACATCGAAATTTTTTCACAAATTTATTTCTGTTTATTTATATTGTAGAATTTAACGTCTAATTCCATTTCAAAAATCAAAATCGAATTAAGTTTTTTTTTTTTTTTTTATATCATAAGATAGCAAACAAGCAGATGGGTCTCCTGATGGAAAGAGTCAACCATCGCCTATAGACACCAAAGATGTTAATGGTGCGTTGCTATCTTGTGGCGAGGTCTAATGCCACATGCATAAGTTTACCGGCTACCTTACCCTCCAAACCGGAACACGACAGCGACAAGCACTGACGCTATTGCGGCAGGAATAGGTAAGGCGGTGGTACCAGACCCGGGCGAGACAATGCAGAACTCTACCACCTAGTATTTTTTAAAAGTTACAACTTTTAAAATATTAAAATTACGTTGTTTACAACTAACTTTATATTTCTAACAAAACTTTTACGCTAATACCACAATCAAATCAAATTAGATCAAAATTGGTCAGTTTATATAAGATTTATTAATGACGAGAATTTTTGAAAAAAATATTTTTTCACATTGCTTTGACATTTTTGAACCTATCGATTATGTAGCTAAAACAACATTTTAAATCTCAAAAATTTGCAATTGCCAAATTTAAAAAAGAAGATGTCCGAACTGTAAAAATCTATGCTTTTACTACTTTGAGCTTAAAATACCTCAATTTAGCAGGAATATTTAGGAATGGCCTGCAGAGTCAAACGTTTCACAATTTTTTTTAATATATTACTGTTTTGATAAAAACTAAAGGTGTCTAGGTTGTTGTCTGTTCGTAACTGAGTCCACAATATATGCAGATGTCCCACATGTATAGTTACATATTAGTTATTAGTATAATGTATAGATGCATATGCACCTCCCTTAATACATTCAGACCGGCACCTCATGAGTAGATACTTGGTATTCGACGGGGCAAATCTTCATCAGCAGCTGTGGCTAGAAAAAAATGCCACGAAGGTATAAATACATTTTGCTCTACATGCAACAAACCAATGTGTTTGTTTCAATGCGATTCATAAAAAATAATTGCAATTTTTTGACATTTTATTATGTTTTCGTTAAATTTTGATTTGGTTTTGCAGTGATTATATTTTCTCAACATTGTTTCATAAATAATAATTGAGATTTCGTACAATTTATGTCCTGTTTATCTGTTTTCTTTCTTATAAATACTATTTTTCAACACTGATTTTTTTAACTTCTCGAAACAATATCAATCTCCTGAGCTACACTTTGAAAATTCGTCATTCTTACTAGGGAAGGTAATACAACACTTTTTCTCAAAATGGCGTGAATTTTTTAGTACATTAAAAGTCTTGTATGACGTGACCGGTGGGGCACCTCACCATATCAGCACATCCACTGTGCTGCACCGGCGGTATACGCCGGAGCGAATGTGTTAAAGTAATCCTGGCGATGCCTATTTTTCTACTATTTTAGAAACAAAAAGTTTTTGAAGTTAACTTCAAAAAACATATTGCGTTATATTATTATGCCATTTTGCATAATTTTTCGCATCTAGTTCGTATATGGTATGCTGTTTCATCCTAAGCTAAGCAGAGTTGACTTTTTTTAATATCCCGGTCAAGTAACTATTGCTTAATCGTGTATTGCGAAAATTGTACTTTTAAAGTGATATATATTTTCTTTTTAACTAAAGAAGGTATAATAAGATCGTCTTTTTAGGTTCTTGAAATTGGCCTCTGAATCTTACCATAGAGTATTGTAGTTCTCCATTACATTGTTATCGTCTCCACCACATAAATATTTCTCCATTCTAATACATATTCTTAAAACAACCATTAACTTGTTATTAGGTGAAGAATGTACATCAACTAAAAAGGTTTCAAAAATACCAAGACTGACATTCAAACAAGCTGTGAACAAAGTGAGACGGAGCAACAGAACAGACGTAGATCCACAAGAGAAGGTAATTCCAGTAAAAATAAGACTAGTAAATTCTTTACCATTTAACCTACCACACGACGGAAATCAAATAAGAACAATATTTAGAATGGAGTGAATAAAAAAACATTTGAATTAAATAGCATAATAAATACTAAAACATACATTTAGTTGTTTTAAAAAATGTTGATGCGTCAAAATAACTCATAAAAATGTTATTGGATAAAGTTCTGATTTCATAGTGCGTGATACCATTGTTATTCTGACAAAGGTTTATATCATGAAATAGCAAACAATCAGATGGCTTTCCTGATAAAAAAGCACAACTATCACCTATAGACACCAAAGATATTATTAATGCGGTAACATCCATATGGTGGGATATAACTGCCACATTCATAAGGAATCATAAAGCAGTGATACTGAACCCGAGCGAGACGTTGCAAAAACCACCAAATAATCACGATGGCAGTAACACGCTTAGTTATTAGTTAGACCGTCTTACAAAATGCAAATGTCACATTTAGCGATTTGCCTTGCAAAAACCAAATGTCTACATTTTGATCCATTTTTCAAATATTTCGTTTTTTTTGTGTGACCAGCAAAACTACGAAATATTTTAAGGTATGCTTAAAATTTTCTTTTATTAATACTAGTCTTATCCTTTTAGGTACAACTTGTACATAAATTACGGTCAGGCATACCAAGATTAAAAGAAACTAAAAATCTAAATGAAGGCGCGGTGAAAGATAATCTTGAAAAACAAGAGAAAATAGAATCACCAGTTACTGATGAAGAATTCGAAAAGCTTTATGAAGAAGTTATTGACAATCCAGCATCTCCAAGTGACAGCATAATTAGCACACAAATAAAAGATCCAGAAAAAGTAGAATCAAAATTCGAAGAAATTATCCATGCGTATGACGAAAATAAAAATCCACCAATAAAAATTGAAAAGGCCAAAAGTAAGATACCAATGCTTAAACGTAAAAGTGAAGCAGAGATTAAACTACCAAAGGAAACTTCTTTACCTAGACGGAGTTCACTTGATAAATCTTGTAAGATTCCTGTAATTAGTTATGTTACGTCTGAAACAAAAGCTAACAATTTTAGAAAAGATACTGCAGAAACTTCCACTTCACAAATGAAACATAAAAGCGAAGCTGAGATCAAATCACCAAAGGAAACTACTTTACCTAGACGTAGTTCACTTGAAAATTCTAGTAAGATACCTGTAATAAAAAGTATTACATCTGAAACAAAAACTAATAACCTTAAAAAAGATATTTCAGAAATTTCCACTTCAACAACACAAATTAAAACAATGCAAGTTACCAAATCTCATGAAATAACCGAAGTAACTAATTACAATGAAAATATAGATGCTAAAGAAAATATTGACACTGAGAAGAAACATACACCAATAACTAAAAATCAATTAAAAGAAACTAATAAACCAACAACAGAAATTAATGATGAAACATCAAAATCAAAAATTAGTTCTGCAACTTTAAATAGACAGCCTATGCGTCATATTTCAATGGATGATAGGCTAAACAAAGAAAACGTAAGCAGAGTTATTTTTAAAAGCAGTTTATCAGAAAATCACGCTTACTCTGAACAAAACTATGAGGTAGATATTAATTCATCAAGCCAAGAAGAAACGAAATATTTGGAAAACCTTAAACAAGTTGAAAATGTTCAGTCAGTAATAGTTAGTGAAACTGTCCACCGATCGGAAAATATTTATACTGAAACTACTACCGAAACTACATTACTTAATGCAGATATTAATCCGTCAGTGTCGATTGACGATGATAATAACATTTCAACACCTACAATTAATAAAATAAGCCACAACATAGCCACAAATGATGTTATATCAAAGACTACAGTTGAAGAAAAAAATACTAATGAACTGGAAATCTCAGATAATACTAAAATTAACATAGATCCAGTTCAGGTTGCAACATTGGATTATTCAAATAAAAATTCCGCTATTTATAGTAACGTATCTGAAATACAACCAAAAAGAATAACGCATTCAGAAAATACTAATGAACATAGTCTTTCTCAGGATTTAGACACTGATATGCATAATATGAATAAATATGAAATAACAGTGATGGAAAGGACGGTAAACATAATGGATGTAAAAAATAATAACGAAATAATTTTGCAGAACGAAAACATTGTAGAAAATAATTCAGATCATCAACACGAAATAAATCTTAGAAGTAAAAAAACTGAAGATGTTGTTTATACCAAAGAGTCGTCTTTAGTAACTCCAGTTCTGAAATCTGGTAACACGCACGAATTTGAAAGAGTCACTGAAAAATATTTAAGCCCTGAAAATATTATAAATTCAAGTGATCAATTTAACAAAGGTAATGTTTTTCATAGCGATGAAAGACAATTAGAAAATCTAATACTAAAGCATGAAAATATACCCAAATTTAATTATGATACAATAACGATGACTAAAGAAGATACAGTAACGACCAATAAAAAAGATAAAGTAACGACGACTAAAGAAGACATAGTAACCACCACTAAAGAAAATATAGTAACGACGATTAAAGGTGATATAGTAACGAAGACTAAAGAAGATGTACTAAGGACGATTAAAGATGATATAGTGACGACGACTAAAGAATATATAGTATCAACGACTAAAGATGATGTGGTAACGATGACTAAAGATGATACAGTAACGACGACTAAACAAGATGTAGTAACGACGACTAAAGAAGACATAGTAACGACGACTAAAGAAGACACAGTAACGATAGCAAATAAAACAAATATTATACGCGCTCCATTTAACAAACAGTTATCATCGAAAATAAAAGGCATAAATGACATGGAGGAGGAAGATATTATAATTCTTAAGGGTAAAGTGAAAAGAATTATATGCAGATTGGATTCAAGAGAACCTAAAACAAATAAATCAGAGCTGGATGATTTACCTCGCAGTATTTCTGTTATGTCAAAAATTGCATTGTTTGAGGTAAGATTTATTCATTTATTAACTTCAAGCGATCGCCCTTTCGATCGCCTGTGTCCGAGATTCGACCATAGACTAAACAATAAAACCTCTTTTTAAATTTGACAACTGACTTCAGCCGAAAAGAAAATAGTACACTTGTGTGTTGTACCCCTCGTTTACACCAAAAACATGTTTTATACTTGTTTTATACACAACTTGTAGAATACTTGTCAAAACATAGTTATTTGTTTTATACATGTATTGCAACTGTCTCAAACATGTTTTCGTTCACACCGTGTAGCCAACAAGTCTTTATATAAGTATAAAACACACTCCCGTTTGCACTTGTGTCTAAGACATGTTTTTGATTTGTCGGATACATTGACAGCATTCTCATCTACGAAAACCTGCCGTATTTTATACAAGTATTGTTAATTTTATCGAAATTTTTGTATACAACTAGTTGCAAACATGTTTTATACTTTATCCATGCTTGATAGATAATGTTTTATATTTTTACCAGACATACTGCTCTTTTCATCGTTTAGTATCTAATTGCATTTTTTCCTAGATTTGTATCATTTCATAATATTATGTTAATTATTTCGTAATCTTTTTATTATTTTAATATGTTTATTATTTTGAATTTCATTCTTTGAATGCGAAGAAAACTAAAGTTCTAGTATTTGAAAGAGAAGCAACCAGAACGGATGTAAGAGTTTTGGTCGATGATGTAGGTAGTGCTGGAACAAGTGGAGATGACTGTGTATATCTTGGATATGTCAGTTAGTTAGAGTTGGCGAGTCATTATAGTCTAGTCAACAAGCCCAAAACGTCATTAATAGAGATAAGGCTCCTGAAAATAAGTTCTTAGTTATTATGTAGCTTATTGGATCTGGAATGACGCCCTGGAAAATGTTTAAATATTTGGCTGAAAGTCGACCAGCAAGTCGAACAACTCGACCAGTATGTCGACCAGCAAGTAGAACAATCCTGAACGAATCAACCGATTTTAGTCCGATTTACGGTATTGAACAAGGTTTTTTAAGTAGCAGAGCTGATTATATTTTTAAATAAATCGGTATATTAGCATGAAATTTATTTTAAAAATATGAAGTAAGATTGCTACAAATAACATAATTTTAATATTTAAAAAATCTGTAACTTCTGAAATCATTAAATTTTAATTTTTGGATCAACACGAAACGACAGACATTATACTCGTAGATCAAAAAATTATTGGTAGCAAAAATTTTTACTGGTCGTCTTGCTGCTGATTTTGGTCGAAATTCAACATTCGGCCGAAATTCTGTATAAATGTCGAACATTTGGCACTAGAAAAAAAGGAAACTCAATCAAATAGTAGATAGACTCTTTCACTTTCAATGCACGAGCTAAAGGGATGTGGCTGGATATTTCTGTGCTTACAAAACCTTACTATAGCAAAAAGTGTCGTGACAACTTTTCGTAAGAATTTATTCCGTCTAGCCCCCTTTCACAACGCGCGATAAGGAACTTCGTCCAAAAAATCTGTAACTTTTGAAATCATTAAATTTTAATTTTTGTAACGACACGAAACGACAGACATTATACACGTAGATCAAAAAATTATTGGTTGCAAAAATTTTTGCTGGTCGTCTTGCTGATTGACTTATTGATATTGTTGATTGACTTATTGATTGAGTCGACCAACGAGTCGATGAAAAAGTCCATCGACTTGTTGGTTGACAGACTATAATGTCGACTTGTTTGTCGACTTGTTGTTCGACTCGTTGATCGACTTGTTGGTCGACGAGTTGGTCAACTAGTTGGGCGACTCGTTCGTTGACTTGTTTGTGGGTTTGTTTGTCAACTCGTCTGTCGATATGTTATTCGAATTGTTGGCCGACGTAGTGGTCAATTTGTTGGTTGACTTGTTGGTCGACTTATTGATCCGCTTTAAGTCGACTTTTTGGTCGACTCGTTGGTTGACTTGTTGGTCGACTCATTGGTTAACTCGTCACTCGACTCATCAGTCAACTCGTTAATCGACTTGTTTGTCAACTCTATCAACTCGTCTTTTGACTCGTCGGTCGACTTGTTAATCGAAATGCTGGTGGACTTGCTGGACGACTTGTTGGTCGACTTATTGGTCGGTTATAAGTTGTAATAGATCATCATTTTAACGAACAAAATAAATAGATATATCAATATACATATTATTTATTTTGTTCATTAAAATGATGATCTATAAAACACTTTTAAATTGGCTGATTTTGCGAATTAATTATTTACATTGTTTTTAAAACATTATCTTTTAATATTACAATAAAATAGGATTTATAATACTAATTCATAAAATAGCGAATATGTTAAAAAATACATTTTTTTTCAGAAAACTGAAAGTCCAAAAGATTCTAAGGCTACAAAAATATCTCTTACGAAATCTCCGGCCCGTGCACTTGAAAAACCAAGAATTATAGATCACATTTTAAAAGAACCTGATGAGAAGGAAAACACGAGAATTGAGTTTTCAAGAGATATTCAAAATAACCGCGGAAATTTATCGAGACATGTCTCGATAACAAATAACATAAAGCTTGATATTGATAACAATGAAGTTTTTCACGCCAAAAAACCATTAGACCTACATACGAATCAAACTATAAATATGAATAAACATAGCCAATTTAAAAATAATCAAATCAATAAAAATAACAATAATAAATTATACAAAAATGAAAATGAAGTTACTAAAGAAGATTATTATAAAAATAATGAAAATTATTCATTCACTAAGAAAACAGACGAAGTATACAATATGTATAAAACAAAACAATTTGACAAATATCACGATTCTGATATGAAACGAGCGAAATCTTTAGCTGAACTAGACTTGGAGAACGCAGTCACTGGGAAAGTTAAGCAAATGGTAAATAGAATGAAATCTGTTGATATATTAGATGTCGCGAGAAAAGAAGTCATCGATGCTAGAGAGAAACCGCGAAGTGGGTCAGTTTCAGAAAGAATAGCGCTTTTTGAGGTAAGTGTCATAATGTATAGGTCCAGTTATTGTGAACTTTTAGCAGCAAAGGAATGCGGCCACTTTCTTCACGTAGCGAGGTTCCACTCTGAAATTCCAAAATACGTGATGGAGGTTCTACAAAATGGCTGAAATGCATTGCAATATAAATGTGAGTGTGTTAGTTTATTTGTTCTTCCCTTCTTCTTTCTCTTCTACACCAAAACAGAGCAGCTACTTACGACATTTTGTGGAGAGTTTTTTCTGGAGAGTAACATTTACACTTTTTACTTTTAAAGAATTAAGATCAAATTGCCTTTCTTCTAGGAATCTACTAAAAGGTCAGAAAACGCAAATACGTTACTCATATCGTGCCTAATAATTAAATGGAATTTTGCAAATTTTCGCCCGAGTTTTTGGTTCCAGCATCCAATACCTTATATATTTCTAGCTGCAGTGTGCTATAAAAGTTTTTCGCGAATCCCGCGAGATCGCCTATGTGGTTTCTCAGGTCATCATCTATCTGTGTGCAAAATTTCATTTAAATCCGTTTAGTAGTTTTTGCAAGATTGGGTAACAAACATCCACCAAAAAATTCCAAACTATCACATTTATGATATTAATAAATATAAATATTGATTTTATAGTTCGGAAAATGATTCTTTGTACTTAATTAGTAAAAAAATTCCATTTCTTGTTTTGTACTTTTAACATTGACTCCTAAAGTTCTTAAAACATTTCCTTTTTATATCATTAGAAGATAGCAAACGGGGAAAGTGACTCCCTGGTGAAAAAAGACCACCATCGCCTATAGACTTCAAAGATGTTAATGGTGCGTTGTTGGATGTTAATACCACATGCATTAAGTATGCCGGTTATCTTACCTCCAAACCGGAACACAACAATGACAAGCACTGGTATTATTGCGGCAGGAATAGGTAAAGCGATGGTACCAGACCCAGGCGAGACAATGTAGAACTCTACACCTAGTAGCCACGATGGTAGTGACTCGCACAGCCAATCGGTGGCCTTTAATAAACTGATTGACAGATTATCTATTCTTAAAAGCGGTTTTTAAAATCTAAAACCCTTTTTGGATAAAACGATTTATGTTAATATTCTAGTGTTAATCTAATATATAAAATTCTCGTGTCGCGGTATTTGTAAAAAGAAACTTAGTAGTTGCTCCGCCAGGTTCAGAACGGGAGAGGCTGGTAATCTGTAACACAGGCCTCCTAGTACAGACACCAGTCTCTCACGTAGACTAATAAACATAATGTTAACCCAGTGTAGACATAGCTTTAAGTTTTTTGTAATTGCCATGTGAGAGAAGAAATAAAGTATTTGTATTTGTAGTTAAACTCTTCCGAAACAGCTTGACCGATTCTCATGAAATTTTGTGTGCCTATCGGGTAGGTCTGAGAATCGAACATCTATTTTTCATCACCTAAATGTTAAGGGTAGTCCACCCCTAATTTTTTATTTTATTTTTAGATAATTTTTTTGTTTCAATTTTTTTATGATACAGCATTAAAAATACGTACAACCCTTTTTCAACCCTCTACGATCAATCCCTATTTTTAATTCAATAATTTATATGTCAAAACAACGTTTGCCAGGTCAGCTAGTTTTTGTTATGAAAACCGTTTAGTTATTGAAGATTCGTTTTTAAGGTAATTTTAATGTAAATGTAAATGTAATGTAAATACTTGTATGTGAATTCGCCAATCTTTGCAAACACATTTCACCTGTATATTCGTGTTTCGAATGCTACCGAGCCTGATTATTTCATTACAGTGATCACAGAAAACATTATGATTTGCGACACGTTCCTTTATTTCGGTTCACAGACCCCAAAACTCTATTCCTTAATGCAGTTACCTCGCTAAACTTTAATAGAATCGAGCGGTTGTTCATTAAAATATACCATTTTGGTCCGCCCGAAGAATAGATCACCTGCTCCATAGGCGTACCCAGGTTCTGTGCCAGGGTGGGGCAGTCGTAACATTTTAAGACTATTTTTTAACAGTAAACAACTAGTGGAGGTAAACAAATTCCAGGGGGGGTAGCTGCGCCCCTGCCCCGCCCTGCCCCCTCGGTAAGCCCATGACCTGCTCGGCTATACGTGTCACTACCATCGTGACTACTAGTTGGTAGAGTTCCTTAACTTCACTTTTTACCTCGCACTACTCTGTTGTGGAACCAATTACCGGCAGGGGTATTTCCGAACGCATACGACATAGGGACCTTCAAGAAAAGAGCTTACTCATTCTTAAAAGGCCGGCGACACAACTGCAAGACCTCTGGTATTTTTGATGTCCATGGGCGGCGGTGATCACTTACCATCAGGTGCACCTTTTGCTCGTTTGCCCCCTCTTCTATAAAAAAGAAAAAAACGTCTCGCCCGGTTATTTAATACCTACCTTACCTAGTTTTTGCCACAATAGCGTTAATCCTTGCCACTGTCGTGTTCTGGCTTGGAAGGTAAGGTAGCTGATAAACTTGTGCATGTGTCATTAAGATTCCGACACACTGATAGCAACTCAAAATTAACATCTGTGGTGTATATCTATTGGCGATGGTTTCTTTTCCATCACGAGAGTCATCTGCTTATTTGCCAACTTATGATATAAAAAAATAGTCGAGTCCCGCTAGTGTAAACAACTACACAAGGATTTAAGATATCGGTATTATGTGGTAACGTTATTGCTCGCGGCATGGAATAACGTTATTTTCAAGCATAGTGTTATCCAATAAAAATAACTACGTTAAAAAAACCGACTTCAAAAACTAAAAAATAAAAAATAATAAATATTTAATATTAATTAAATACTACCTATTATTTATATGTGCTATTTACTAATAGGTTTGAAGTCGGTGCCAAGCCAATTTAATACATACACCGGCAAACACGCGCGGGCTGACGTCGTTGACAAAAGATAAGTACATAAAATTTTTGAAAGAAAGAAAGAAAATAGTTATTTGCAAGAATATGGCTGTTAAAGTTGTTAAAAATTAATTAAGCTACCAACATTTTCTACTATTATATGGTGTTAATTTGAAATTTAAAATTTTGATGCCTTTTAGCTTAATTGATAATTCTACATAAATTCACATGACCATTTAGTTTAGGAATTCTATTGAATACATTTTCGTAATTATTTTTTTCAGTATTCTTTGTATTGATTTAAGCTGCTTGTAATATTAAGACTTAATTGCTCTTTATTAGGTTTATTTACGTATCTTAATCTTTAAAGTAGGAATTTCGTTGTATTAATTTGCTCGTATTCATTTAAGTAATTAAAACATTATTATTTGCTTAAGGCTTGGCACCGACTTCAAACCTATTAGTAAATAACACATATAAATAATAGGTAGTATTTAATTAATATTAAATATTTATTATTTATTATTTTTTAATTTTTGAAGTCGGTTTTTTTAACGTAGTTATTTTTATTTAATACTTTTTAGTGTATTGTTGTATTGTCAACTTATTTTGGGTAGACCTACACAACAGGTGCTGCGCGCCTTAACAAATATAGATCTCAAGAAACGGGAACGAAAAAAATCCCCGGACCGCGGGGTTATCACGTAACTGGCAATGCGAAATTATCGTAATTGTTTAGTTATTGCAAGACACATAACAAACAGCCTTGTACATTAGTGGCAGTCGTTGCCGCTTGATTAGTTTTGGTGCTGCGACATTGCAAAAAGTGCATCTAGTGATCAGCAAGCAATTGGCGACGTTTTTAATGGTTTTTTCGTTACGTTTAAAAGTCATCGCTGGTCGCTGGCGGATTGCAAACGTTAGGTGATACGCCAGCCGATCGCCCACACCCGGTAGATACTATTAAACATATGATGATAACATTACCCATCATGCTTACAGGCTTTTGACTATCAGAAAGGATCAGTGGTAAAAATTTAGGTGATTAAAGTAAAGAATAATTAGGTAAATAAACAAAATTTTACTAAAAAAACTAGTGTCCATATAAACATTTATTTTATAGATTTTTGTAATGAAATATAATACACTTCGAAAACTATTGCAATCGATTCTACTGCTGATTCTGAACAAATTAGTTTCGGCTTTCGTATTAAGTAGGACACCTCGTATATGCATGTATGTATGTTCATAACTAATGACTTTAACTTATATTTGGGGGAAACCCCTAAGTTGGGAATACTGAAGTTCCTACTTATTGGTTTTCTCCCTAAATTTAGGGAGAAATAAAGTGTAATTATTATTATTAATAATAGAAATTATATTAATAATAGAAATATAGAAGAAATAAAGTGTAATTATAATTATTATTTTGTATTAATTAAATTTCTTAGGCGTTTTATGGTGGAAGTATTAGTTAAAATGAGTTAATAAGTTCCAGAGATTACTTCCTACAAACAAACTTACACATTTTATATGTGTTTTAGCACTTATCCAGTACAGAACTTAAAAAACTTAAAAACAACAAAGAAAAAAATTCAATACGGCAGGATTTTAACCTGCGTCCCTTCCTCTGGCCGGGATACTTTAAACAGCTGAGCCACTGTCGACTGGTACAATGTTGTGAAGAAATTCTTTTTTGCTTTGTGATGGATTTCTTCGATTGTACTGATCGATACGTATATAGTTGGCAAATGGGTTCATCGTTACAGATGAAATTCACATTTATAAGGCGGCAGGAAGGTCACGGTTTCAAGTCCTGGCGTGTCGACATTTTTTTTGTTATTTCTAAAGTATTTTAAGTTACATACTTTACCTCTTTATAATATTAGTATAGAATAAATCTATATTAATTAACTAATACTAGCTGTTGCCCGCGACTTCGTCCGCGCGGACTTCGTTTACTCCGCACAGCTCCTCCCCCATAGGTGATAGTGTGATAATATGTAGCCCATATGTTGACCCGACCGTTAGTAATATTCATGCAAAATTTGAAGTAAATCCATGCAGTACTTTTTGAATTTACCCCGGACATACATACAGACAAACAGACAAATAGACAAAAATTCTAAAAACTATATTTTTGGCTTCGATATCGATTGTAGATCACGCCCCAAATATTCTTTTAAAAAAATATTCAATGTACAGTTTTGGCTTTCCCACGATTTTATTATATGTATAGATTACATATAAATGCGACAGTTTGGATTTTTGGACATTTAGACGGATGGATGTTAACTCAATCACGACAAAACTACGGAATGCATTTGAATAAAATTTGGCACACAGCCGAGGGGAGGCAGGGAAGGGCAGCTTCCTCCCCCCCTTGGAATTTGTTTACCACCCTACTATCTACTGTTGTAGATAAATATATAATAAGATAAAAATACAGTTTTAAAATGTTACGTTTGCTAACTTATCGCCTCTGTGGTCTTGTGGTCCAGCGTTGGCGTCGACCACATGAGGTCCCGGGTTCGATTCCCGAGTCGGGCGCTTAAAAAATGTTTTTTCAGTTTTCTGATAAACACATAGTTGCCCGAGATTGGAAAGTGCCCGGTTGGCGATAGGCTTGCCACCTATCACATTTGTGGGAACAAGTATCTTCGGCTAATCGTGGGTTCACTTGTTGTACCTCTGCCTACCCCTTCGGGGATACAGGCGTGAAGATACTTTACGTTTGCTAACTTCATTATATTTACTACTACCAAGATTTTTTCCCATCCAAAAATCAAACATTTAGCGTGCAGAGAGGGGGGGACACTTGGCTCTAACCAAAATTAGCACTTTAAGCTTAATACTTTACAAACGAGGCCCTTAATCGAAAACTTGTTTTCACAAACCTACAATATTTTTTTAAAACCTATTTTTTAAAACCTATTATTTTTAAAACCTATTATTTTTAAAACCTATTATTTTTAAAACCTATTATTTACCCCACACTTATGGGGTACACGACAAAAAAATAACATCGCCAATTTACACATAAGGGAGCTACCCTAAAAATATTTTTCAAGACATAGAATAATAACGCGACATATATTTATCACTTTGTTGATGTGTTTAATCTGTATATTTGTGCCAAATTACAGCTTTCTAGTAATAAGGATCTCTGATCAATCGTGAGGACGGACAAACGGACATAGCGAAACTATAAGGGTTCGTGGTTGACCAACCAACCAACCAATGGACGATACGTCCTAATAAGTTTATTGCCCAATGGAAGCAAAGGATGACGACTTTAAATATTCGTCTTTTACTAATGACACGAGTTCAACGTATATATTCGCAATACAATATCCAAATATCGAACTGAGTGCTAAGTGTGAGTTTTTCTTTTCGCATTCGATCGTGAGCGCGTTTCGAGTTTACTAGGAATTTGTATGTGATTTGTACAGCGCCACCTAGTGGTAAACTGGTTTCTCACGTTTACTACTAGGTGGCGCTGTACAAATCACATACAAATCCTAGTAAACTCCAAACGCGCTCACGATCGAATGCGAAAAGAAAAACTCACACTTAGCACTCAGGACCCTAAAACAGATTATTAGAAACGTCGCATATTCTTGAATATATGGGTGATTCCGTTCTAACTGTGATATTCAATGTCCTGTATTGTTTGTTCTCACAGGTCGTTAATTAATAATTAATTTATGAAATTTTTGTACTTATTGGAAAATAATAAACATATTTCAACATTATTTTCATATAATATAACTTGCTACTTACAGAAAAATTACAATATATCACTTAAATGTCAATACCGTGTCATGTCCATTTCTAGAATTTATTTATAAATTGTTAGTTTTTTTGTCGTAATAAATGATTTAAACTAATTACCTCATAAATTCTAATGTTTACGACAAAAAAACTAACAATTTATAAATAAATTCTAAAAATAGACATGACACGGTATTGACATTATATCACAGTTAGAACGGAATCACCCATATATGCAACAGTTCAAGGCATGTTCAAGGTCTTATATAAGTGCGTTCAAACGATTATTAATTGCTTAAGACGAAATGTACGAGCGTTTGAAAGGTTCGTCGCGGAATTGATAAACTCATTTACGTAAAAGCCTTTGCAATAGTCATTAGAAAAAAGTAAACGAAAAAAAACAATGTTATTAAAATAAGAATGTTACTTTTCTGTACAAGTATTTTATTGTGTGTTTGTCTCATGTAAGTACATTTTAACTTAAGTAAAAATATTCCTAGATAAATTACGGGTTTATTGAATATAAAATTATTTAAATTTATTTGGTTTTAATCTGTGATAGTTTATGGTGCTAACCATGGAACATAGAACAAGGGAAGTGAAGAGTGGGCGTGCCGCGTGCGTCTCTATTATGCGCTTTTACTCTAAATTGCCTTAGTGATACTTACCATATATCATTAGGAGATAGTCGTCGTGCGAAAATCTATTATACACTTAATTATGCCGTATTGTGTCATCCTTGAATGCAGAAATGATAGTAGAATACAGATGATTAAAAATGGAGATATTTCATATCATTCGAAAGTACAATTTTCATTTTATTTTAATTAAATTCCTGATTTAATATAATCTCTAATGATATAATAGAAGGTCAAGCTAAAATCAGCCGTACGCCTTACATATAAAGTTCATTTTAGGTTGACCTAATTTTTCTAGAAAGATATACGTAATCACAGTCATTACGTATATCGTTCTAGAAAGTTCTCTACTCAAATATGATCAACTGAGAACTATGGAAAAATCAATGCTGCCATCTATTGTAGAATAGCGAAACTATTAGGATCTTAAGTTTCACTATTGTACACATAGATGAGTCTATTTTGAATAGACTACAAAAGGACGTAAATACTCTTTTTTTTGTAGCAAAATAAAATTTATTGTAACGCAGTTTGGTATATTTTTAAATGTTCTGTTTGTGTGTTTCGGATTATTGTTGTTTAAAATGAAAACGACCAATGAAACAATGTTTGCATTAGTAGTTTATATGCAATAATGCTTATTTTATGTGTGAGTATGGCGATCGCGGTCCTGATACAAATGTTTGTACTTGCCAATTCCGTTGTTCTATGTTCCATGGTGCTAACATTACACCAATACTAAATAAATCTATATATAAAAATCAATTGCTGTTCGTTAGTCTCGCTAAAACTCGAGAACGGCTGAACCGATTTGGCTTATTCTGATTTTGAATTATTTGTTGAAATCCAGTGAAGGTTTAATATAGAAAAAATATAGAAAAAAAATAAAGAAAAATATAGAAAAAAATAAATAATATAATATATATAATAATATAAATTGATCTAACTCCAACGTAAGCAAATTCCAGCGTTGTTGGTAAAGTAGGCATGCTCACAACCTAAATTGAGGTCGGTATGATGATTCATTTTTAATGGACACAAGTTTTGTGTCCATTAAAAATGAATCAGAAATTTTGTAGTTTTAATGATATGGAGATAACAAAGAACTAGAATATTTGGTATAAAATACAGACTGACTGGTGAGTTACCTTCAATATTTAAGGACGTGATAGTTGGCGATCATATCTGATGAGAGAAAATAACATATATACTTATCATAAAATCCCTGGCTCCTTTGAAGAATAGGCCAACTGCCGTTCTGCCAGGCAGGACGTAAAAGGCGACTGAGTGGCTATTTGCGTCACTACCATCGTGACTACTAGGTGGTAGAATTCTGTATCGGCTCGACCGAGTCTGGTACCACCGCCATACCTATTCCTGCCGCAATAGCGTCCGTGCTGGTCACTGACGTGTTCCGGTTTGGAGGGTAAGGTAGCCGGTAAACTTATGCATGTGGCATTAGACCTCGCCACCAGATAGCAACGCACCGTTAACACCTTTGGTGTCTATAGGCAATGGTTGACTCTTTTCACCAGGAGACCCATCTGCTTGTTTGTTATCTTATGATATAAAAAAAGGAAAGTCAAAACTGTACATTGAAGATTTTTTTTTAAGAATACCTAGTTTCTAGAATTTTTGTCTGTTCGTCTGTTTGTCTGTATGTATGTCCGATGTAAACTCAAAAAGTATTGCATGGATTTACTTCAAATTTTGCATGAATATTACTAACAGGTCGAGTCAACATATACGCTACATATTATCACGCTGTCACCTACGGGGGCGGAGCTGTGCGGAGTAAACGAAGTCCGCGCGAACGAAATCGAGGGAAAGAGCTAGTTAAAAATAAATACTAAAGTAAACAATACACAAATAAAAGTAAACAGTACACCGAGAATTCTATATTTACCTGTCTCATACTTGGACACCGCGCGGACGCACGTGTCGCGCAGGTAGTGAGGTTGAGGGCGGGGGGTGGCGGCGGCGTGTCCTTGACATCGACTAGCGCGTACTAGAGAATATAATATCCACATTTTACTTTAGAGAAATATTGGTCAAAAATTAAGCCCCTAATTTTATTATTTCATTTTAAACTAAACGGACGCCTCTTAAACTAAGACAAATGTCTTAGTTTAAGAGGCGTCCGGGGAGCGTCCGGTCGAGGTTTTATTTATACCAAAATTTAAACCAGTCCAGGTTTTAATTCAATATCTACACGCGCGCGACTCATGATAATAATCATCATATACTAATACCTATATTGTTTCTAAAAGGCGTGTTTTCCTGGAGTGGTTAATTAACAAAAAAATACCCAGTTAAAGCTTTGGCTATTTTGGGCGAAAAAAAAATCGAAAAAATCGATTTGTTAATAAAAAAAATTAAATATAATTTTTATAAGAGCGCCATCTAAGAGTCATATGTCAAACATCTTAATAGAATTTTATACTTGGAAAACGCTAGATAGCGCCGTGCGAAATTTACCAAAGAGTATACAATCACTACGTTTTAAAATCTACGCACGGGTCAGCTAGTTGTTCCTTAATTATAGAAGATTCTGTTTTGTTATTGTTTTTTAAGACTTTATTTGGTCAATCAATGAAAATAATGACAAAAATCAATGAAAATAAATAAAAGTTAATTTAAAAGCAATAAAGAAATACCCTGTTGAAATGTCCAGGTTATAAGTTCACAATTCCGGGGTTTTCATGTTTAAAGCTTAATAGGTACTTTACAAATGGGTCCCTTAATCGAAGACTTGTTTTCACAAACCTACAATATTTTTTAAAACCTATCTTACAATATCCCACACTATGGGGTACGTGAGAAAAAAATTAACATTAAAAAATTAACTTTACACGTAGGGCCGAAGGGACCCTGAAAAAAATATTTTTCGAGTCTTTAATAAAATTTTTAGAGTCTATTCAGAATGGATAATACATTCGATTTATGTAATAAAAAAAATTAAAAATTAAAAATTTCATTTTTATCCGACACAAAAAACAAAACGCATGGATATAATTAAAGGGTTTTCCAATAAGAGGTGTTATTTTGATATTCAGGCACCTCTTATTGGAAAACCCTTTATAATTACGCAAAATTCGAACTAAAAACCATTTTAAGCATTACTGAGTTCATTCAATATACTCGGTACACCCATTCATGAATTCAGTGAGATATATTCAAACGAATATTTTTATATTATCTTGTAATAATTTTACAATATTAATTACATCGCACTTTCAATTAAATATTTAGTTCCAAATTAACCCTGTATTTAATAATATATTTAGGGTAATAATTAATTTATACGTATAAATAAAATTGAAATGTCTGTCTGTGATTTCAAAACAAATGTATTTTGCGCAATGCAGTGTGTTATTTTTACAATTGACATAGGTATTAGTATATATAAGTTGCAGAATTCAGCAAAGTTTCATCCGCGTTTAACGCCATCGCGTTTTGGTAAAGTTTTGCAATTAAAGATGGGCGATTGTGAATGACATTATTCGAATAATCCGATTATAGAAATCATTCAAATAATTCGAATAAGCTTATAACTCATTTGAAAAGAAGCGAGAATTAAATACGTATGTATTGCGTCGTCTCATTCTTTCGATTGAAATTTCATTACTACTAGTTTATATATTCGAATATTCGCAACCTCATCTCAAATTGCACTCTATGTACTGTGAAATAGTACCCAGTTTCAGGTAAATTGAATAATCGAAATTAACATAACTTAAAAGTACGAAGTTTATAGTACGAAAAAGACAGTCAATTTTGTATGGCAAACTGAATGAGTAAACTAGCGGTTCGTAAATCAGTAACTACATAATTATTACTACGAATATCAATTAAAAGTAGACTTTATTGTAAGTGAATACATACCAGTTTTGTATGGAAAGGCCAATGAATGAAACTAGCGGTTTTATTCGAATTTGAAAACTAGCGATCGATTTTTTTTGTATTCGAATAATAATATAAGTAGTATCAAACCATTCGATTGTTGGAATCAGTAACAATCGCCCATCTATATGCAATATCTTTCTGATAATTAATACCACTGGTTTTATTATCCTCGCTACACGGATGTCCACATACCACATTAATAGTAATAGATACGGCATTAGGAAGGGAACGTGTCGCCGCCCATTTGAGCAAATGCTCCAACACTGTCAAAATTGTCATACATTTGTAGGTATATCGTGAAGAAATATATACATAAATATACTAATACCTAAGTAAATCTATCATTCTCTGTTTATACGGAGTAATCTCTGGAACAGCTGGACCGACTTTGGTGAAACTTTCACTGAAAGATAGAGGAGTTTATAGGGATAGGCAACTTTTTACTCGAGTGAGCAAAAGGTAGTAATGATTTTGTATCACGTGAAATAATTCGCGAGTGATAGCTAAATATTGGTAAGAAAAATTAAATCGTCGTTATTGTTTCAGAAAAAACTAACACCATTCGAAATGAATGAAACACCCGCACCTATTCAAACGAAAGCAACTTCTAATACTAGTGATGTACCTGATTCAGCAACTAATGAGAAAATAGCACAACTAAATAACGCCAAGTTTAAATACGGAAAATATGAAAATATGGCTTATGTGACTTTGTCAACGGGAGTCAAAATTCCTGCCCTTATTATGGGTACTGCTTTGGTAAGTACCTATGTTAAATTATAAACTGATTATGATATAGCAGGAATGTTTATTTATTTATTTATTTAACCATTTATTGTACACAAATAACAAAAGTAAAACTAAAGACAAAATTAGTACAAAAGGCAAGCTTATCTCTATAGAAATTTCTTCCAGCAAGCCCAAAATAAGAGAAAAAAACATAAGGTACAAAAACACGTGTACAAAACTATAGAACAAAGAAAACAAAATACAAAGAAACTTAACTATTAACTAATACAACTCTTATGACTACTTACTATGTAATGTGGTCGATAAGTTTAAAAATATTTATACGACAAAGAGGATTTGAGATGTTTTAATAGAAATCAAATGCACTTTATTTTATAAAACTTTTTACCAGACATTAAGACGAGTCAACATTTATTTTAAACCATCACCAGTAAGGGCTACTCTTGAAAATAGATTTCAATTTTAAATGAATATTTAATTAATTTTGAAGTATTTCGTACTCTGGACAGCTATATATATATTCAATTATTGGATTCGGCGACAGCCCCACACGGATTTCGAAATTTTTTGGAACTACTCATTATTGCTTTTATTCGTTATTTTGTTTGAAATGGTACTTAAAATTTTCACTTATAACACTAACTTGATGTGTAACGATGACATTTATCCATACTAATATTATAAATGCGAAAGTAACTCTGTCTATCTGTCTGTCTGTTACGCTTTCACGGCCAAACCACTGAACCGATTTGGATAAAATTTGGTACAAATATAGTTTGAGACCCAAGAAAGGACATAGGATAGTTCTTATCCCGGAAATCCCACGGGAACGGCAACTATGCGGGTTTTTATTTTAGAAATTTTTCCACGCGAACGAAGTTGCGGGCACAGCTAGTTTCCAATAATTAGGTCGTTACTATACTGTATCAATGTGGGCAATATTGGTTTCAAGAGTACCGTTTTTGACGATATTCGAAACTTATTGTTGTTATCAAAATTGGTTTAAGATTTATATTGTTTTCAAGAGTAGGCCTGCAGATCGGAAACGCGGCCACACACTGAGAATAAATTTATTTGAGCGACATAGTTCTGGTATTGTGCATGCTTTTAAATGCCTGATGAAAGAAAAAAAAACGATTTTCGAGACGAAACGTCTAAGAAATAATCATGCCAGCCTGATGAAGGTTCAAATTCGTTTTAAAAATATTGCAGAAATAATCATGTATTTATTAAAACGTAATTCCCAAATCCTCTTTGTTTTGACCACCCCGTAGCATCGCTTTTTTCGTTCATTTTTCCTCAGCTCAGACATCCTTAGCACTAGAAAGTTGTACTATCAGTTCCAACTAAGAATAGGATCGCGGTTGTTATCAACTTCATACCACAAGTATGAAATTAGTAATGCAATGTAACAAATAAAAATATTTGTTCAAAAAATATTGTTGATTTATTAAAGAACAATAAAAGAATAAATAAATAATTTAATAATATTATTTTCATCAATAAAAAAATAATATGTATAACATATGTATGTATGTATTAGTATCGTTGACTGACACCCATACTACAAGCATATAATTTGCCTACTTTGGGGTCAGGTCAATTCGTGTAATTTGATATTTATTTATTTATATTTATTGGAACGAAATTCCTTACGGCAGGCTTGGAGGGGATAGGGATTTTGCTGCGCGACCGAACTGAAAAAAATGTGATAGTAAAACCGTAAGAAAAATGCGTGGAATAGAAGCGTTAAATGAGACGTGCGCAGGCGCGACAGTCGCGTACACAAGCGAGTAGTGCCGTTTAGCCGAAGGAAGTTCGTTCCTACCTGGTGTCCCGCGACACCACATAATTTTTTTTATTTCACAATACAAAATTACATTTTATGATAACAATCTTGATCGTGTACATTACATTACATTTTAAATATTTTAATTGTAATTGTATGCCTAATGTCTGATGAGGGTTCAACTAAAAACTGAAAAGTCACAGAAATAATATTGTTTTTAAAAGAAATGTCCACATTCCCGTGGCCGATTACGTCCCGGACGCGATCACCTATAATAAACCTAGATACCACGTCAAATCGTATCCGATCCCGATGATCCCATCACGACTTCACAATTCACACGCACACGCCAAAGTCGCCGCTGGAGGCGACTCGGCCCACTATTTCGACTCGGCAATACACAAGACTTCTATCAAGAGCCATTAACGAGTCGAAATCCTGATGCCACTTACGTTCCCAACAATCATCAAGGTACTGCCCTAGCCGAGGACCTATTCGGTCTCACAGGAGACACTCTTAAGGCGGACTCTTACCTCACTCAGTTTTAAATCTGCCTGAGAGTAACGGTCATTTGTACTAACTGCTTAAGTTCATTTCGAAAAAAAAAAACAAACGTCTACTTTCCCGCTATATCATAATCGATTAAAACCAAGATGGATGCTGCATAATTTAATATAATCAATTAAATTATAAAATATATTTTTATATCATAGTCTCGTGGTCTAAGGCCTATGCGGCCCAGATCATGAGGTCCTGAATTCGATCCCCGGATCGGGTAATGGGCAATAGACCCACCTCTCGTTCCCAACACTGTAACTTCTGTAAACCAGATAAGTAATCGGATCAGGTAAAAGTGCTATTGAGGTTTTTTCTAGGTTTTTCTTAAAAATCAGAAACTATCTTACCCTACAATCTGGGGATCTTCAAGAGAAGAGTGAACAGGTACCTTTTAGGGAAGCGCGTTCCATCTTAGGCCTCATCTTAGCTTACCATCAGGCTTAACATCAGATCGAGGTTAAGCGCTATCCTATCGATAATTTAATATATATATATATATATATATATATATATATATATATATATATATATATATATATATATATATATATATATATATATATATATATATAAAACCTCAGTATTTGCTCGAAGTCTGACGGATGGTAGTACCACTCCTATGCCTCGGATTTAGTTATCCAAATTATCGTTAAAATAGTCGAAAATCGTTATTGAGATAAAACAATTTGTTATTTTATGGTTTCGTTACGAATTATAACATTGTCGACCAACTCGTAGCGATGACGATTGGCCACGTGATTTAGTGGGGCTTATGTCAAAACATTGAATCTTTTCTAACTTTCCCCCGTCCCCTCATTGGTTTGGACACCTTTGAAGAACAGACCAACTGCCGCTCTACCAGGCAGGTCGTAAACGACAAATAATTAGCTACACGTGTCACTACCATCGTGACTACTATATGGTAGTGTTCCGCAACGTCTCGCTCGGGTATATGACAGGCGCGTGCGCTCCTTATAGGCAGAAAAGCATTGCTTTACCTTTATTTTAATAAAACGTTCATACGTTTTAGATGACTTATAAATAAATGAATAAACAAAATATAATAACTTAAAAACGCCTAATATTTTTAAATAGCACCTATTTGCAAGCACAGCACTCAAACATTATGTTTGCCAGGCGTTTATTAAACGATAAATAATATTGAACGCCCAAGCCAGGCCGCCAAACCGCTGCATCACATTGTAAATGTGTGCGAGACATAATTACCTATCCGCACGTAATTGGCTCACTCACACAATGATTCTATGTTACAAAGCAGGTAATGCGGCCTTGTTCTATAATCCCGGTAAAGATAATAGACGAAATATTATTGACAAAATGTATGCTCACATTATGCATTTTTGTTTAGTAAGGTTTTATTTGTTGAAATGTTATTGACAAAAGTGAAGCCATTTTAAATTTTTGTGTGATACGTGATATGCATTGTGTATTATTATGTTTTATTATTGTATATGTTTTCTTAAAATATATATTAATGATATTATTATTTTAACATTTGAAAGTGTGTAAATTAAATTAAATAAACAGTAAATAATTAAAGTAAACAGTTATATATATCTAAAATAATTAGTGATTTGTTTAATCTAGCGCGTTTCTTGATTTTTTAAAATGTTATTTGATTGTGACGTATGTTTTGATAATGTGTGCTTACTAAAAATTAAAAGTAACAAGTTCTCACAATTGTCATTTAGTGAAAAGATTCAAATCGTATCTAAAGGTAGGTGTATACCCGAGTTATCACAATTAAACCAGCAAAAAGGAAATGTAACTCGCAAGTTTCATGTTAAAAGTTATGAAACGTATGACTGGCTGTGTGGTTGTCTCCATACGATTAAATTATTTTGTTTTCCTTGCATATTGTTTAGTAATTCTAATACAGTGTGGACTAATTCTGGATATTCAGATTTAAATAATTTCCATTCCGCGGCAAAGAAGCATGACCATACAGAAAAACATCTGGAGGCCTGCTTAAAATTAAATACTTTTGGTAAATCTCGTATTGAAATGAGTATCAACAGTCAGTTACGAGTAGATATTGAGAGGCATAATGCTAAAGTCGATCGCAACATAAACATTTTTCAAAGGCTGATCGATGTTGTTTGCTTTCTGGGAAAACAAGAATTAGCTTTTCGCGGCCACGATGAGTCAGTTTCGTCGTTGAATAGGGGTAATTATTTAGAAATAGTAGATTTATTAGCCAAGTATGATGGAGTTTTAGAAACCCATTTACAGAGTGCAAGTACCTCATTCACGGGTATGTCGAACGGTACGCAGAATGATTTGATCTCGAGCGTTGCATCTGTGATGATCGATCGCATTAAAGCCGAAATTAAACAGTCCGATTTTGTCGCCATCATGGTAGATGAGACTCCTGATGTTAGCGGCCGTGAACAATTAGTATTAGTTTTGAGATATTTTCATGATTCTGAAATAGTAGATCGATTTATCAAATATGTTGATGTGAGCGCGGATCGGACCGCTGTAACCTTGAGTTCTATAATTTTGAAAATTTTAGAAGAGTTCGATTGTTTATCCAAATTAGTCGTACAAACTTATGACGGGGCAGCAGTTTTGTCCTCACAAATTAATGGTGTGCAGGCTTTGGTGAGACAAAAATGTCCACAAGCTATGTATGTTTGGTGTTCAGCACATATATTAAATTTAGTTTTATCGAAATCGTTTGAACGAGTTGCTGAAACAAAACGCTTTTTTAGTATTATAAAATCAATCGCGGCTTTTTTTCACACCAGTACAAAGCGAATGGCCCATTATAACAACTTTGCCGATATGAAAAAGCTGCCTCGTATCTCGGAAACAAGGTGGACATATCACTCACGCACGGTTAATGTAATTAATAATGCGTCCACCGACCTCCTAGAATTGTTCGAAAATATGTACGAAAATACACAAGACTGGGATGGTGAAACACTGACACAAGTCAGTTCATTTTTATTTATTATGAAAGAATTTGAATTTAATTTTCTTTTAAAATCTTTCGCAGATATTTTTACAGAAACTGATATTCTGTACGATGTTTTGCAAAAAAAAACTAGTGACATCGCGTATTGCGTAACAAAGATAAAAGAGTTAGAGTCATTTTTGGAACATTTCAGAGAGAAGTTCGAGATCTATTATGATGCCGCCGTTCACATTACCGGACCACCTAAGAGAAAGCGCAATGTCGATGATGTAAAAATACATTATCGGCGAATTTTTGTTGAAATAATTGATAATGTAGTCAGTGAATTAAGAAATCGCTATAAAAACATTAAAAATTTAAAGTTTATTGAGCTACTTTCTTGTGAGAATTTTAAAAAATATAGTGAATATTTCCCTGAAAATGAAATCAGAGAGTTCACCAATAATTATCAGGCAAATTTTAATTTTGATAAATTAAAAAATGAATTGCGCTGTATTTATAGATCACCTCAATTTGCAAATAGTTGTGTATTTAGTATTATTCAAAATTTGTATAAGGACAATTTAAATAAAGTTTTTTCTGAAGTGTTACTATTAGCGAAATTCATTGTGACTATCCCAGCAAGCAGCGCATCGGCAGAGCGTTCATTTTCGTGTTTAAAACGTATCCACACATATTTGAGAAACACACAAAATCAACAACGACTCACAGAGCTTTCCACGATTTCTATAGAAAAGGCATTATTGATAGAATTAAAACGCAGTCCAACTTTCTATGACGATATCCTAAAATCATATTTAAATAAATAATAGTTTAAAAAAACTAAAAAAACACGCTTTTTATAGAAAACCGAACTAAAAAAATAGAAAATAAATTTTAATAAATTTAAATTAAGAATAGTGTTAAAAATTTCAATAATTATAAATTGATAATAGTGTGAATAAAAAAAATAATTTTATTTAAAAAAAAGCGTGGGGTGCATGGTGTCAATAGTTATAAATATTTTATTGACACATATGAGTAGAGTGATTATCATTTCGGTAATATCTTAAAAAGCACCCCACGCTTTTTTTTAAATAAAATTATTTTTTTTATTCACACTATTATCAATTTATAATTATTGAAATTTTTAACACTATTCTTAATTTAAATTTATTAAAATTTATTTTCTATTTTTTTAGTTCGGTTTTCTATAAAAAGCGTGTTTTTTTAGTTTTTTTAAACTATTATTTATTTTCTACTTTTTAGTTTGGTTTATTTATAATAGCTTGTTTTTTTAATTTTAAACTATTGCACGACTCATGATGCGAAGCATCAGAGAGTGCTTTACGATCGAAATTTTTTTTTTATATATACATATCTTCACGCCAGATCCCTTACGGGGTAGGCAGAGAGAACCGAGTGCCATACATAACGATCCTTGCAGGCTTGTCTCGCTTCCTCCACATTCATCACTCTTTTCATACACACACGCCGGTTGCGAAGACTCTTGATACCACCTTCGGAATTTTTTTTTCGCCTTATTTTGGCAATTATTTTTAGTATTATAGCCTTGTTAGTTAACGGAATCAAGATATTTTGCATACTATTGTCGAGATAATTTAATAGAGATTAATTCTATACTTGCTAAAAATTAATTTAGTGCAATAGAAACGGAAAAAAATATGAAAATAGGTCAAAAAATTTTCATGTCCGTCATGTATGAAACTCCGGAAATACTGTAACTTATGAAAAAATCAATTATTTGAGTTATTTTTTTTAATTCTAATCGGCAACTGTAGATCATCGAATGCGAATGGCTAATAAATTCAGTGTCGTTTAATTACAATTAATAAAAAACGAAAACTACAAGACTGTATATCTATATATATCCATGTCAAATTAACATGGATGATGATATATCTATATCTATAAATATTATGTACATTTATTTTGTTTTTTTTTGTTTTTTTATTCAGTCAATTAAACTCAGTCACAGAGACGGCGGCGGACTCTTCGTGGCTCGTGAAATCTAAGTTATATGCGCAGACACTGTTGCAAACTCTAATGCGCATACCTAGTCGAGTGCCGCGGTAGAAACACGGAACTATTTACACGCCTATAGACATGTGTGTGTGTGTGTGTGTGTGTGTGTGTGTGTGTGTGTGTGTGTAAGTGTGCAAGGCGTTCTTGTCGTACTCCCATACAGGACAATACGACGGGGCCAGATATGGGCCATGCTTGGCGCAATGCTGTCTATCTCTGGCCCATGCTTGTAAACCCGCTTTGGCCCAGCCTTGGTAGAAGTAGACTCGGTAAGATCCAAGAGCGTCTAGCGAATGAGTCTTTTGAGCAGAGAGCTATTAGAGTTGTTCTCATTATTGAGCGAACTAGCGAACTAGTGACTAGCGAGAGAACTACTAGCGAACGAGTCTGCCGAGCAGAAGGCTCATAGAATTGGTCTCATTGAGGAGCGTTTATCTAATAAGTCCGCCGAGCAGAGAGCTCGTGGATTAGTAGTGATACGAAACCGTACAGCAATTGAGTCTGCTCAGCCACGTGAGAACCGCCTAGCGGTAGCGCGTCAGACGTCACAAAGACTTCGTTCAATTACTGAGCGTAATTTTATAACCACCATAAATCAATATGCTGAAGTACCATGTACAATCTGTAAGAAATTATTATATCCAAAACAACAGACGTCATTAGTTAAAGCACGTTTTGATTTTTTTTGCTCGACTACCATAAAAAAAAGAAAAGTTCCTTCTCAGGCCTCCTGGAACAACATGGAAGTTATATCTTTACCTCTTGAACTGACCGACTTGACAGACGTAGAACAAAGACTTTTGTTAAGAGTAGTTCCTTATACAACTATTTTCCACCCGCACCAAAGTGCTCGTCAACACGAATCAAACGAGCTCAAACTCGATAGAGTTGTGTTATTTAATTGCTGAGCTCCTATGGTCACCTTCTGGCCTCATCATCGAACCCTGCAGGATCCTAGTTAGCACCAAGCACCAAAGTGCTTGTCAACACTAATCAAATGAGCCCAAATTCGATAGAGTTGTGTCATTTAATTACCATCTTCTAGCTACGTCATCGGACCCTGCAGGATCCTAGTCACCACCAAGCACCAAAGTGCTCGTCAACATGAATCAAATGAGTCCAAACTCAATAGTCTTGTTATTAACCGATTTTTAACCATTTAATTATTAAGTTCCTGTGGTCATCTTCCGATTCAGATTCATCAGATCAGCTCCATGTCATAATTGTCATTCAATTAACATACGTATACAAAATTTCAGCTCAATCGGTAACCGGGAAGTGGATCAAATTTACTTGCGAGATTTGATTTCAGACATCGAGATAGGTACAATAAATAAAAAAATGCTCATAAAACAAAAACTATTGGGCCTACCTGAATCAAATTTTTATGGGACCAATTCGAAACTATTCCGCATCAAACAAAAAAGAATCACGTAATTCGGTTCAGAAACCTCGGAGAAATCGGTGTACATACATAAAAAAAATATACCAGCCGAATTGAGAACCTCCTTCTTTTTTGAAGTCGGTTAAAAATGGAATAATTTTATCAAATTAGTGTATTGTCATCGGTCCTCGATAAATCTACAAAGTTTGAACGAAATCTGGCCGTTTAAAGTGGGTCAAAATCGCGCCCAAAGAAGTCGGTTACAAACAAACATACAAACATACAAACATACAGGTGAAGTTAATAAAAAGCGTGTAAAAAGGATAGGCGCATAGATTTAATCTATAAATGAATGAGTAGTTTGTTTGTTTTTTACCAATCCGTAGTTTTATTATTTGGCCGCCCCGTTGGTCGAGTGGTTAGCAACCCTGACTACGCAATCAACGGGGCTCGGGTTCGATCCCCGGCGGGGACAAGCATTTGTGTGATGAGCATAAATGTTTGTATTTCCGGGTTTGGGTGTTTATTACGTATGTAAACGTATTTATGTATGTATTTCTAAGTATTAATATCGTTGACTAACACCCATAACACAAGCAAATAAATTGCTTACATTGGGGTTAGATCAATAAGTGTAATTTGTCCCGTGATTATTTATTTATTTATTATTATTAAGTGTATTTATATATTTTGCGAATCACATGAAAATCGGCCTTTTAAAGGCCACATCGGATATCTTGCAAGGGACGTGTATTGTAACCATCACTCACTTGCTTAAGATATTTGAGGTGGCCGAAATATTTACATCGGGAAATAGTACCTATTTTAAATAACAAGAACCTTGAACATGGAAACATACCTAGAATACAGCTGACTAGGTAAGTAGTTACCTGTTATAATATTTTAGTTAGCGACGACCGACCGCTGTTTTTTCTGCGTTACCGTAGAAGATGTAGATAAATAGTAGTACATCTAAGACATGTTCCGTTGGCATGGTTTCTGGCTTAGAGATCCGTCGCGTGGCTGAGGCTACGCTAAAAATCTATATAAGAAAATCTATACTCCGCCGCATACCCAGTCTCATAATCCTGTGCACGCCACTGGTATATGATAACCATCGCCTTACATATTTCTACCGCAATAGCGTCAATACTTATCATTGTCGTGTTCCGGTCTGGAGGGTAAGGTAGCCGGTAGACTTATGAATGTGGCATTATCATCCTGCCGCATCTTGTGGCAGGATGATCACCATTAAAATTTTTGGTGTCTATTGGCCATGATTTCTCTTTCCATCAGAGTCATCTGCTTGTTGGCTATTTAATGATACAAAAAAAAGACGTGCGGCACTCGGAGACTGCCGCGGTAAAGCTATTGCATAGCATTTTTTATCAACTTATGCAATTACAATTATATATTTATTTTATTTATGCAGTATTTTTTTTTTCTTTGTTTATTCATATTTAAAACACTGTACACAAATTATATTAGTACAGATATTCACTGTTGTACGTAGATGATAAATACCTGTACACCTATATACTTTCTCACAAACAGCTGATTACGGTAGTTTTCCAATACAACCAATGCCACCTAAAGGCGGGTTGATGAATTAAAGAGACAAGCGTGATATTTCAAAAAGTTATTAAAAGTTCTGGTATTTATCGATAGATGGAAAAACTAAAAAGTATCACCGCTGTGCCGGTCGGAGTGGGGCGTGTTAGGTTTTTTCGTTACGGAATTTCTGGATTCGTTCTCCACGCTCAAGGCCCTCGATAGAAACTATGCAATAGCTTAAAACTTTTAGTTTATTATTACTTTGTCTGTCTCCAGAATCGCTAAGCATTCCACCTAAGGTGGTCAAGAACAAAGTATAAGGTGTTAATATTTGTTTTTAGATAGAACCGAAACTTATCTATCATACAATTGGTGCAGCGATAGACCTCGGATATCGTGCGATAGACTGCGCCTACATTTATGGTAACGAGAGAGAAGTTGGAGAAGCCATCAACGCTAAGATACAAGATGGGACTGTGCGACGGTATGTCATCTTTTTTATATCATAAGATAGCAAACAAGCAGATGGGTCTCCTGATGGAAAGAGTCAACCATCGCCTATAGACAGCAAAGATGTTAATAGTGTGTTGCTATCTTGTGGCGAGGTCTAATGCTACATACATAAGTTTACCAGCTACCTTACCCTCCAAACCGGAACACGACAGTGACAAGCACTGCCGCTATTGTGGCAGGAATAAGGTAAGGCGGTGGTACTAGACCCGGGCGAGACAATGCAGAACTCTACGACTTAGTAGTCACGATGGTAGTGACTCGCATAGCCAATGCCGTTCCGAAATAAAAACTATCCTATGTTTCTCGGGTCTCGAACTATCTATGTACCTTTCATCTAAATTAGTTCAGTGGTTTAGGCATGAAGACGAGACAGACAGACAGACAGAGTTACATTTCTATGGTATTCCTACAGTATGGATAATTTTTTGGATAATTTATAATTTACTAGCTGTTGCCAGCGACTTCGTCCGCGCGGACTTCGTTTACTCCGCACAGCTCCTCCCCCGTAGGTGATAGCGTGATAATATGTGGCCTAGAACTTTTTGAGTTTACCCCGGACATACATACAGACGATAAACAGACAAAAATTCTAAAAACTACATTTTTGGCTTCGATATCGATTGTAGATCACGCCCCAAGTATTCTTTAAAAAAAATATTCAATGTACAGTTTTGACTTTCCTACGATTTTATTATATGTATAGATAACTAAAGTTAGACAAAGGTTTAAAAACTAAAGTTGGCATTCGCGTGCTTGGACGACAGATGCACTTTCAAATTAACATGTTTATGGTCAACCTTGTAAAACTATTTTTGGATATAGATATTTACTCAATTGTACACTATAAGGGAGGGTACGTTTATTAGGAAATACTCCTTTTTATAAATATAAATATTCACGGGACAAATTACACTTACTGATCTAACCCCAAAGTAAGCAAATTATTTGCTTGTGTTATGGGTGTTAGTCAACGATAATAATACATAGAAATACATATATAAATACTGGAATGTATTCAGTAAACACCCAAACCCGGAAACACAAACATTTATGCTCATCACACAAATGGTTGTCAAATGAGAATTGTTTTATTAACCATACATAATAGTATGTGTGGTTAATAAAACAATTCTCATTCTCATTAACATTCTCAGTCTCATTCTCCTCCTCCTCTTCATCCCCCTCCTCCCCCTCCTCCACTAACTCCTACTCCCCCTCCCACTCCTCCTGCCCCTGCCCCTACTCCTGCCCTTGCCCTTGCCCTTGCCCTTGCCCTTGCCCTTGCCCTTGTCCTTGCCCTTGCCCTTGCCCTTGCCCTTGCCCTTGCCCTTGTCCTTGTCCTTGCCCTTGCCCTTGCCCTTGCTCTAACCCTTGCCCTTGTCCTTTCTGCTCATTCTCCTCATGCCCATTCTTATTCTCATTCCCATTCTCACTCTCAATCTCACCCTCACCCTCACCCTCACCCTCACCCTCACCCTCACCCTCACCCTCACATTCACCCTCACCCTCACCCTCACCCTCACCCTCACCCTCACCCTCACCCTCACCCTCACCCTCATCCTCATCCTCATCCTCATCCTCGTTCTTCTCATCCTCATCCTTCCCCCGTCCCCGTCCCCGTCCCCGTCCCCGTCCCCGTCCCCGTCCCCGTCCCCGTCCCCGTCCCCGTCCCCGTCCCCGTCCCCGTCCCCGTCCCCGTCCCCGTCCCCGTCACCGTCACCGTCCCCGTCCCCGTCCCCGTCCCCGTCCCCGTCACCGTCCCCGTCCCCGTCCCCGTCCCCGTCCCCGTCACCGTCCCCGTCCCCGTCCCCGTCCCCGTCCCCGTCACCGTCCCCGTCCCCGTCCCCGTCCCCGTCCCCGTCCCCGTCCCCGTCCCCGTCCCCGTCACCGTCCCCGTCCCCGTCCCCGTCACCGTCCCCGTCCCCGTCCCCGTCCCCGTCCCCGTCCCCGTCACCGTCCCCGTCCCCGTCCCCGTCCCCGTCACCGTCCCCGTCCCCGTCCCCGTCCCCGTCCCCGTCCCCGTCACCGTCCCCGTCCCCGTCCCCGTCCCTGTCCCCGTCACCGTCCCCGTCCCCGTCCCCGTCACCGTCCCCGTCCCCGTCCCCGTCCCCGTCCCCGTCCCCGTCACCGTCCCCGTCCCCGTCCCCGTCCCCGTCCCCGTCCCCGTCCCCGTCCCCGTCCCCGTCACCGTCCCCGTCCCCGTCCCCGTCCCCGTCCCCGTCCCCGTCACCGTCCCCGTCCCCTTCCCCGTCCCCGTCCCCGTCACCGTCCCCGTCCCCATTCCCATTCCCAGTCTCATTCTCAGTCTTATTTTTATTCTCATTCTCATTTTCATTCTTATTCTCATTCTCATTTTTATTCTTATTCTTATTCAGCAACCGACTTCCCATTCTGTGCATCTTCGAAACCTTACTTCAGATCTTTACCAAATTAAAATGGACCACACGGAAAGTACACCTTCCCAAATAAAAAAAATCAAAATCGTTTCATAAATAATCGAGTTCTGAAGTAACTAACATAAAATAACATACAGACGAATTGATAAACCTCCTCGTTTTGGGAAGTTTTGATAAATAATGAGATTGTAAAAAAGTATCTTCACGCCAGTATCCCTGAAGGAGTAGGCAGAGGTAGAGGTACCTCAATTGCACCCACAATTAGCCGAAGATACTTGGTCCCACAAATGTGATAGGTGACAATCCTATCGCCAACCGGGCACTTTTCAGTCCCGGGCAACTTTTTGTTTATCAGAAAACTGAAAAAACACTTTTTTTTAACATGCTTGACCTGGGAATCGAACCCTTGACCTCACGTGGTCAACGCCAACGCTGGACAACTAGACCACAGAGGCGAACTTCCTTATACCTACCTGAACTCCAAGCTAAAATCGAAAATATTTTGTTCCAGTGAGGACCTGTTCATCATATCTAAGCTCTGGAGCACTTTCCACAGGCGGGACCTGGTGGTCCACGCATGTAAGGCATCTCTCGCAGCGATGGGGCTTGATTACTTCGATCTCTACCTCATACACAACCCAATGTCATTTAAAGTAAGTAATTACATCATTAGAAATAGTATCTTCACGCCAGCATCCCCGGAAGGATAGGCAGAACCGAAATAGGTGGCAAACCTATCGCCAACCAGGTTGGTCGCCGCCAACGCCAAAAAAGTGTTTTTCAATCCCCGGCAAAGTTGCTTTTGGCAGAAAACTGAAACCCATTTTTTAATTTCTTGACCCGGGAATTGAACCTAGGACTTCACGTAGTCATATATATAAAAAAATGTAGTCAACTCCAACACTAGACCACTAGTCACTAGACCACATCAACACCTTAATTACCAACAGGAATAGGAAAGCAAAATCATTTATGGCCTACACAGACGAGGCGAGTATTTTAATTTTTTATAGAATACTAGCTGTTGCCTGCGACTTCGTCCGCGCGGACTTCGTTTACTCCGCACAGCTCCTCCCCCGTACGTGATAGCGTGATAATATGTAGCCTATATGTTGACCCGACCTGTCAGTAATATTCATGCAAACAGACAAACAGAGACAAACAGACAAAAATTCTAAAAACTATATTTTTGGCTTCGATATCGATTGTAGATCACGCCCCAAGTATTGTTTTAAAAAATATTCAATGTACAGTTTTGACTTTCCTACGATTTTATTATATGTATGGATTCGCAACAATATTTTTTACAGTTATTAACTCCCCCTCCTCTATGTCAATAAAAGTAGGCAAGTCTCTTACGTCCTCCCCCCATGCTTATGTAAAACATTGGTAAATTTATTTCTCAATATGTTAACCTGCTTCATAATATCATGAGCAGTAGTTTTCAAGATTAAAAATAAATAATAGTTTAAAAAAACTAAAAAAACACGCTTTTTATAGAAAACCGAACTAAAAAAATAGAAAATAAATTTTAATAAATTTAAATTAAGAATAGTGTTAAAAATTTCAATAATTATAAATTAATAATAGTGTGAATAAAAAATAATAATTTTATTTAAAAAAAAGCGTGGGGTGCATGGTGTCAATAGTTATAAATATTTTATTGACACATATGAGTAGAGTGATTATCATTTCGGTAATATCTTAAAAAGCACCCCACGCTTTTTTTTAAATAAAATTATTTTTTTTATTCACACTATTATCAATTTATAATTATTGAAATTTTTAACACTATTCTTAATTTAAATTTATTAAAATTTATTTTCTATTTTTTTAGTTCGGTTTTCTATAAAAAGCGTGTTTTTTTAGTTTTTTTAAACTATTATTTATTTTCTACTTTTTAGTTTGGTTTATTTATAATAGCTTGTTTTTTTAATTTTAAACTATTGCACGACTCATGATGCGAAGCATCAGAGAGTGCTTTACGATCGAAATTTTTTTTTTATATATACATATCTTCACGCCAGATCCCTTACGGGGTAGGCAGAGAGAACCGAGTGCCATACATAACGATCCTTGCAGGCTTGTCTCGCTTCCTCCACATTCATCACTCTTTTCATACACACACGCCGGTTGCGAAGACTCTTGATACCACCTTCGGAATTTTTTTTTCGCCTTATTTTGGCAATTATTTTTAGTATTATAGCCTTGTTAGTTAACGGAATCAAGATATTTTGCATACTATTGTCGAGATAATTTAATAGAGATTAATTCTATACTTGCTAAAAATTAATTTAGTGCAATAGAAACGGAAAAAAATATGAAAATAGGTCAAAAAATTTTCATGTCCGTCATGTATGAAACTCCGGAAATACTGTAACTTATGAAAAAATCAATTATTTGAGTTATTTTTTTTAATTCTAATCGGCAACTGTAGATCATCGAATGCGAATGGCTAATAAATTCAGTGTCGTTTAATTACAATTAATAAAAAACGAAAACTACAAGACTGTATATCTATATATATCCATGTCAAATTAACATGGATGATGATATATCTATATCTATAAATATTATGTACATTTATTTTGTTTTTTTTTGTTTTTTTATTCAGTCAATTAAACTCAGTCACAGAGACGGCGGCGGACTCTTCGTGGCTCGTGAAATCTAAGTTATATGCGCAGACACTGTTGCAAACTCTAATGCGCATACCTAGTCGAGTGCCGCGGTAGAAACACGGAACTATTTACACGCCTATAGACATGTGTGTGTGTGTGTGTGTGTGTGTGTGTGTGTGTGTGTGTGTGTAAGTGTGCAAGGCGTTCCTGTCGTACTCCCATACAGGACAATACGACGGGGCCAGATATGGGCCATGCTTGGCGCAATGCTGTCTATCTCTGGCCCATGCTTGTAAACCCGCTTTGGCCCAGCCTTGGTAGAAGTAGACTCGGTAAGATCCAAGAGCGTCTAGCGAATGAGTCTTTTGAGCAGAGAGCTATTAGAGTTGTTCTCATTATTGAGCGAACTAGCGAACTAGTGACTAGCGAGAGAACTACTAGCGAACGAGTCTGCCGAGCAGAAGGCTCATAGAATTGGTCTCATTGAGGAGCGTTTATCTAATAAGTCCGCCGAGCAGAGAGCTCGTGGATTAGTAGTGATACGAAACCGTACAGCAATTGAGTCTGCTCAGCCACGTGAGAACCGCCTAGCGGTAGCGCGTCAGACGTCACAAAGACTTCGTTCAATTACTGAGCGTAATTTTATAACCACCATAAATCAATATGCTGAAGTACCATGTACAATCTGTAAGAAATTATTATATCCAAAACAACAGACGTCATTAGTTAAAGCACGTTTTGATTTTTTTTGCTCGACTACCATAAAAAAAAGAAAAGTTCCTTCTCAGGCCTCCTGGAACAACATGGAAGTTATATCTTTACCTCTTGAACTGACCGACTTGACAGACGTAGAACAAAGACTTTTGTTAAGAGTAGTTCCTTATACAACTATTTTCCACCCGCACCAAAGTGCTCGTCAACACGAATCAAACGAGCTCAAACTCGATAGAGTTGTGTTATTTAATTGCTGAGCTCCTATGGTCACCTTCTGGCCTCATCATCGAACCCTGCAGGATCCTAGTTAGCACCAAGCACCAAAGTGCTTGTCAACACTAATCAAATGAGCCCAAATTCGATAGAGTTGTGTCATTTAATTACCATCTTCTAGCTACGTCATCGGACCCTGCAGGATCCTAGTCACCACCAAGCACCAAAGTGCTCGTCAACATGAATCAAATGAGTCCAAACTCAATAGTCTTGTTATTAACCGATTTTTAACCATTTAATTATTAAGTTCCTGTGGTCATCTTCCGATTCAGATTCATCAGATCAGCTCCATGTCATAATTGTCATTCAATTAACATACGTATACAAAATTTCAGCTCAATCGGTAACCGGGAAGTGGATCAAATTTACTTGCGAGATTTGATTTCAGACATCGAGATAGGTACAATAAATAAAAAAATGCTCATAAAACAAAAACTATTGGGCCTACCTGAATCAAATTTTTATGGGACCAATTCGAAACTATTCCGCATCAAACAAAAAAGAATCACGTAATTCGGTTCAGAAACCTCGGAGAAATCGGTGTACATACATAAAAAAATATACCAGCCGAATTGAGAACCTCCTTCTTTTTTGAAGTCGGTTAAAAATGGAATAATTTTATCAAATTAGTGTATTGTCATCGGTCCTCGATAAATCTACAAAGTTTGAACGAAATCTGGCCGTTTAAAGTGGGTCAAAATCGCGCCCAAAGAAGTCGGTTACAAACAAACATACAAACATACAAACATACAGGTGAAGTTAATAAAAAGCGTGTAATAAGGAACAAGGATAGGATAAAGGAGTTTAAAATCATTTAATTTAGCTTATTAACATGTTGGTCATTGATCCACTGTGTTGTTCCAGGCTCCTTTGAAGAATAGGCCAACTGTCGTTCTGCCAGGCAGGTTGTATCGCCTCTGTGGTCTAGTGGTCCAGCGTTAGCGTCGACTACATGAGGTCCCGGGTTCGATTCCCGGGTCGGGCACTTAAAAAAAAGTGTTTTTCAGTTTTCTCATAAACACAAAATAGCCCGGGATCGGAAAGTGCTCGGTTGGCGATAGGCTTGCCACCTATCACATTTGTGGGCCCAAGTATCTTCGGCTAATCGTGGGTGCCATTGTTGTACCTCTGCCTACCCCTTCGGGGATACGGGCGTGAAGATACTATACTTATAGGTTGTAATAGGCGACCGATCGGCTATGCGAGACACTACCATCGTGGCTACAGATGGTAGAGTTCTGCATTGTCGCGCTCGGGTCTAGTATCTTACCTATTCCGGCCGCAATAGCGTCAGTGTTTGTTACTGTCGTGTTCCAGTTTGGAGGGTAAGGTAGCCGGTAAACTTAGACCTCGCCTCAAGATAGCAACGCGCCATTAACATTTTTTATGTCTATATGCAATGGTTGACTCTTTCCATCAGGAGACCCACCTGCTTGTTTGCTATCTTATGATATAAAAAATGTTTTTCAAATTCAATTAATATAACATTATTACATTAACGATTAATGCGTTTATCGACATACTTCCCAAAAGGTGAAGGTTCTCTGGGTCATTTACCTCAGTCATTTACGCGGTCCTTAAGAATTTAACATAAAGCCTAATTTTTACTTTGATTAGTTCGCGTGCGAGTGTTCAATGCAGTTGCTTAGTGCTAAGCGAAATACGCGTGTGGACAGCTGTTGAATAGTGCGAGTGATTAGTAATCAGCGTAGTAAAGTTAATAGAAGCGTGTTCTATTTTTTGCGAGTAACCCTGCCCCGCGCACCCTTCGTACCTCTGACTAACGGCGTGTTTTTTAATAATGTGTTTACCCTTAGTGTTTACCGTTATTGATTTTGTTCGTTTCGACGTTTGAAGCAGTGTTGACAGACGTACAATAATTATTGTACATGTACCATAATTACATGATCTTTTCAAACTTTTCAATCTTCAATCCTCAGCGTACAATCTTTAGAAAAATACAATTACAGGTTAAAACTTCATTGTTTATAAGTTTTGATGGTTAACTATTCTAACCTTATGGCAAATTTTAAATAATATGACCATATTTAAAGTACAGTTTCAATAAATAATGATTTACAATAGAAACTAAATATAATTATATAATGTACAATAATTTCGTTAAAAGTACAATAATTTTACGGCCCTGGTGCAATAATAATTTTTCAAGGATCTGCCAACACTGGTTTGGAACTTAATGTACTATTAATGGTGGCTAACCAGTGTTGGACACAATAGGCACTTACTACCCGCAATATCACTGGCAACTGCTAAACACTCGTACTCCCGCTTATCAAAATCTAAACTAGGCATAAAGCTTTGATTACTGTGAGTGCGAGTGTTTTTTGCAGGTGCTTAGTATTAAGCAAAAATCACGTGTAGACTGCCGTTGATTAGTGCGAGTACTAATCAGCGTAGTAAAAGTGAATAGATGCTGATTATTAATCACTCGCACTAAACAACGGCTGCCTACATAAAGCCCCGTTTTCACTTTGATTCGTGTGCGTGCAAGTGTTTAATGCAGGTGCTTAGTATTAATCAAAAATACGCGTAGACAGCCGTTGATCAGTGCGAGTGGTTACTAATCTGCGTAGTAAAATTGAATAGACGCTGATTCCTAATCACTCGCACTAAAAAATGGCTGCTTACATGTTTTTTGCTGAAAGCCCTGTATTCACTTTGGGTAGTGCGAGTGCGAGTGTTTAATGCAGTTGCTTTGTATTAAGCAAAATATACGTGAAGACAGCCGTTGATCAGTGCGAGTGATTAGTAATCAGCATCTATTCACTTTTACTACGCTGATTACTGATCACTCGCACTGATCAACGGCTGTTTTCACGTATTTTTGCTTAATACTAAGCACCTGCATTAAACACTCGCACTGCACTAAACAAAGTGAAAACGGGGCTAAAGGCTCTGGTAACACTTTGATTAGTGCAAATGCAAGTGTTTAATGCAGGTGCTTAGTATTAAGCAAAAGGTCACAAGTTTGGTTCCGGATAGAGCTATTTAAAAATGTGTTTTTCAGTTTTGTAATAAAAACAATGTTTTATTCAGAAACTTTCTGATAAACACAAAGTTGCCCGGGATTGGAAAGTGCCCGGTTGGCGATAGGCTTGCCACCTATCACATTTGTGGGACCAAGTATCTTCGGCTAATCGTGGGTGCACTTGTTGTACCTCTACCTACCTTTCGGGGATACGGGCGTTAAGTTATTTTTATTTGTTTTTGTGTTTTTTTTTCTTTAAACTCGAATCTATATCGAAAAATGCTTATTATATAAGTTGTGTGTGTATACTCTCTACAAAATCAGTTCTATGGATAAATCTCGTGAGATTGTTAGTTAAGCAGTAAATTACAATTGTACACCGGAATTGCGGTTTCCTTTTTAGTAATTTAACATGTTATAAATATTATAATAATCTTTTATTCAATTCAACATACGAAATATTTTTTACTTTTTTTAATAATCTTAATAAATCAATTCAACTAATAAAATACTTTTTACTTTTTTTAATAATCTGAATTTAAACATATTATAAATATTATAATAATAATCTTCTATCCAATTCGACATACAAAATAATTTTTACTTTTTTAATAATTTTATTATTATTAAAAAAGTAAAAATTATTTTGTATGTTATATTAAATTAATTCAACTAATAAAATAATTTTAACTTTTTTTTTAATAGTCAGAATTTAATTTCAGGAAGGTAAAGATTCCATTCCGAAAATCGCCAATGTGCTGCAGTATTCAGAACACGACTATCTAGACGCGTGGTTTGGAATTGAGAATGTCGTCAAATTAGGTCTAGCCAGACACGGAGGAGTCAGTAACTTCAATTCCGTGCAAATTGACAGGATCGTCGAGAAAGGAAAGGTCAAACCAGTCGCCAATCAGGTAATAACACCGCTGAAAAGGTTGATATAGAGAATTTATTCAATACATCGCCAGTCTAAACAAACTTTTTAGGGTCCCGTACCTAAAATGTAAAACGGTACCCTGTTACTAAGGGGCCATCCATAAATTACGTCACACGTTAAGGGGTAGGGAGGGGGTTGCCGAAGTGTGACATGGTGTGACAAGGGGTAGGGAGGGGTCCCAGATTTTGTGACATCACATTTTTTCAAAATATAATATTTTATATATAAATATTATATACAACACAAAATTTAAATAGCGACCTGTTTAATTAAAAAATAATCGAATAAGATCATTATTCCTATGTAAAATTTAAAAATGTGACATCACACTAGGTAGGAGGGGGGTCTCACGAATGTGGCTCGCTGTGACAAAGACGGGGGAGGGGTCAAAAAATCATGAAAAACACTAAATTTAAAAACTATCTTTGTAAATAAAAAAATAAACGAATGAGATCATTATTCCATTGTAAAAATTGCAAAATATGTGTCGTCACACTAGGTAGGGGGGGTCTCACAAATATGACCAGCTGTGACGAGGACGGGGGAGGGGTCAAAATATCATAAAATTCGTGTGACGTAATTTATGGATGGCCCCTAAGCCTCCGCTGTCTGTCTGTCTGTCACCAGGCTGTATCTCAAAAACCGTGATAGCTAGAAGGCTGAATTTTTTACAAATTATGTGTTTCCGTTGCCGTTATAAAAACAAATACTAGAAATTTAAAAAATAAAATATTGAGGGGGGGGGGGTATTTTTTACTCAATATTAAAATAACGGTAAATTTAAAATTTTCACAGAATATTTAGTTGTACATATACCTTTCAAAAGAAATAATTAAATAAAAATAAAGTAAATATTAAAGGGGGCTCCCATACAACAAATCTAATTTTTAAGCAATTTTTTTATTCAATCTTAATAAACAGGTAGAAACTATAATATTTTTAAAAAAGTATTTGGAAATATAATCACTATAAAAATAAATATCTAATACATAAAATACATATTTAAGTATACAAACAACAAACGTGATTTTCTTTTATAGATGATGGTACGGAACCCTTCGTGCGCGAACCCGACTCGCACTTGGCCGGTTTTTTATATCATGAGATCGGAATGGCAATGTTACATTTTTTTTTATTATAAGATAGCAAACAAGCAGATGGGTGTCCTGATGGAAAGAGTCAACCATCGCCTATAGACACCAAAGATTCTGATTAATTTCGTTGCGGGATCCAAGACAGCTTAGCTTTTCCCCAGGGCACCCTGAGCTCGCAACTCAGAGGTTATCAGGACGGTTGCCGCTGTTGATTCTGGTTTACAGAAGTTACAGTGATGGGAACGAGAGGTGGGCCCATTGCCCTTTCAAAGACACCAAAGATGTTAATGGTGCGTTCCTATTTTGTGGCGAGGTCCAATGCCACATGCATAAGTTTACCGACTACCTTACCCTCCAAACCGGAACACGACAGTGACAAGCATTGACGCTATTGCCGCAAGAATAGCTAAGGCGGTGGTACCAAACCCGGGCGAGACGTTACAGAACTCTACAACCTAATAGTCACGATGGTAATGACTCGTGCAGCCAATCATACGACCTGCCTGGCAGAATGAAAGATAGTATATACTTCAGAGTAGCCCGGACCAATACTTGCCTTGTTTTCTACATTTTTTTATATCGAAAAATCAGATGGTTCTTCTTATGGACACAATAACCATTGCCTATAAACACTAAAAACGTAATATTTTACTATCCGCGTGACAGGTATTGAATGCCACATGCAATATTTAAACCAGCTACCTTGCCTCCAAACCAGAAAATAATTTAATAAATTACGTTATAGCGACTGGAATTGGTAAGGCGGCGGTACCAAATCCTGGCGAGGCGTTATAGAACTCTGCCGACGATTTATTGTGATTAGGCATAGCATTTCACGCATCAATGGTTATATCACTTGTTATAAAATAATTCACGTGTCACACCTGTTACATGCATCGAAACCGTCCGTTATATACAACGCGAGCGTGATTTAATTTCACGCGGGCGAAACTACTACTTATGCTTATAATTCGCAGAAATCCATTGTGCGAAAGAGACAAAGCAACAACATTTGAGCAACACCGTGCCACCAGCTAGAAGAGAGACTTTGATTAACATGTTATTTCACTTTACTAATCACTTATAAATAGTAATCACTGCGCAGCGATATAACATACGGAATGAAATGCCCCCACTGTGACAATAACTATCACTAATATAAAATAACAGTCGTGATTTATCACCCGTGATATAACAGTGACAAAAAACAAATAACTTCACCACGTGACAGTGAAATAAGAGTAGCTATAATTCACATCGCTAATTGTGATACAAACAAACAAATAAAATAATTATTATCAAAGATGAGGTTTATTAATATTTTTAGAAATCATCTCGGCGAAAATAGATGTTAAGATGTGACAGTAAACGCATATTCCGTTAAATCACTTAATTCAAAAAATCAAATCAAATCAAAAAGCAATTAGCATTTATTCGACATAAGTAAGCTTGGTTACACTTATCGACGTCAAAATATAACTACATTATTAACACAAGTACACGTATAATTAATTCAACTAATAAATGCCCACGACTTCGTCCGCGCGGACTTCATTTACTCCGCACAGCCCTCCCCCGTAGGTGATAGCGTGATAATATGTAGCCTATATGTTGACCCGACCTGTTAGTAATATTCATGCAAAATTTGAAGTAAATATGCAATACTTTTTAGAGATTACCCCGGACATACATACAGACAAACAGACAAAAATTCTAAAAACTATATTTTTGCCTTCGATACCGATTGTAGATCACGCCTCAAGTATTCCTTTGAAAAAATATTCAATGTACAGTTTTGACTTACCTACGATTTTATTATATGTATATTGATTTTGTCAAACACTTGTACTATTTCACAAATATTTCACAACTAACCTTTAATTGTTGTGAAGCCAACCGGTTTCGCCTATTACAGCATCATCAGGGCTTTTAGTTTATAAATTCATTGAACATGAGAAACATGTTGTCTTGCGTGTGTGTTTCTCATGTTCAATGAATTTATAAACCAAAAGCCCTGATGATGCTGTAATAGGCGAAACCGGTTGGCTTCACAACAATTAAAGGTTAGTTGTGAAATATTTGTGAAATAGTACAAGTGTTTGACAAAATCAATATGATGCAGTTTCACCAAGTGCCGACGATGGCAAGTATAAATTATATTATATGTATAGAATATAGATTATCTATATTAATATTATGAATTATGAATGCGAACGTTTGGATGGATGGATGTTTGTTACTCAATCACGCAAAAACTACTGAACGGATTTGAATGAAATTTGGTACACAGGTAGACAATGACCCGGAATAGCACATAGGCTACTTTTTATTCCGGAAAAATGAGGTGATCCCGTGGGATTCACCAAAATCTTTTATAAAGCAGCGGGCTGCACGCTGCAGCTGGTGCCTAATAAGGTAAATTAAAAAAATTTGAGAGGTGTCAAGGTGACAGCCGGATGGAACGAAGTTCACACCATACTATATGATATAACGGAAACTTTAGGTTTGCTGAACAAGGATCTCAGCGCAATTTATTCTTGGGCTGAAGCTTTCGGTCTTATGGTTAATCCATCTAAATCTAAAGCAATCATTGTGGATAGTCGTCAGATGATAAAATCCATTGATCATTCAAATTTACCACCATTACTTTATAATGGGACTCGGATCCCTTTTTCATCTAGTGTAACAAATTTGGGTGTTATTTTTAGCTCGGATCTATCGTGAGATGATCACATCAGTAGCATTAGCAAAAAAATGTATTTCTCTTTTCACTCCTTACAGTTATTGAAAAATTTCCTGCCTATTAAGACAAAAATTTCTCTTGTGCAAACTCTTGTCCTTCCTATTCTGGATTATGCAGATTCTTGTTTCCTTGACGCTACTGAAGTGCTTTTAAATAAACTCGAGAGGCTTCAAAACTCATGTATAAGATTTATTTTTGGTCTTCGTAAGTACGACCACATCTCTACTTTCAGAGTCCAGCTCAGGTGGTTGCCTATCCGTTTTCGTAGGAACACGCATATTCTTTGCCTTCTGTTTAATATATTGTTCAATCCTGCTGCTCCCAAGTACCTTCGTGAGCGTTTCTCGTTTTTGCATTCCTCCGATTCCCCATGTCGTTCTCATATTGGCTCTCTTCTTCGTTTTCCTGTGTCACATTCTCAAACGTATTCATGGTCATTCACTGTCCACGCAGTGAAGTTGTGGAATTCTCTACCCACTGAGATCCGCAGTAGCCCCTCGTTGCTAGTTTTTAAGAAGCGGGTTAAGGAGCATTACCTGTCATTGTCGTAGTTTTTTTTTTCTGTCCTATTTATTTTATTACTGTGTTAACTTCTCTTTACTATAGTCATCAATTTGCGTTTTAGCCTTTTCTTATCTATGTGTAATCTTATCCTTGCAATGTATGAATAATTAGAATTTCAATGTAATTTATATATTTGTGTTTGTCTTTATGCTTGTGCACGATGCCTTCCACTTTCCTTTCCCAGCTTCACTTTCTGGGTTAGCTGGAAGAAATCTCTGTCGTTAGGGATAAGCTCACCTTTTGTGCATTATTTTAAGTATCGTTTAATTTTTTTTTGTCATTATATAAGTGTACAATAAAGTATTAAATAAATAAATAAAATACTGTTCAATGCAAAATAGAAAGACGAAACGTAAATAATTGGCTTGCTTTCTATGAAAGAGAGAGAGAGAGAGAAATACGCGCACGCCGCACTGCTTACAACTATAGCTAAAAGTGTCGTTACAACTTTTGGTCTTAATTTTTTCCGTCTAGCCTCCTTTCGCAACGTGTCATAAGTAGGGGTACGTAAATTTCGTTTTTACGAAATAGATGCGATTAAAACGAAATCTGCATTTTATTTGCGATAAAAGCGAAATTTGAAAATTAAATACTTTCGCATCTTTTACGTTACGTGCTTTCAAATGTTGATCAGACGCGCTTACAATTATTACAACTCTGTTCAAAACAGACAAAGACAGCATGAGTTATAGCTTATATGAAGAGCGAACAAAATTATAAAATCTCTATTATAAAATTTGAGATTATTTAGAAGACAAAAAAGCCTGGGATTAATTACTCCTCATACCGATCTCATATATATTTTTTGTAATATTGTGTTAATGTAAAAAAATCAATGATATGAAAAAAAAGACAAGCCCGCTGAGTTTCTTCCGCCGGATCTTCTCAGTGTGTGGCCGCGTTTCCGATCCGGTAGTAGTTTTTAAAAAAAATATGTTGACGTGTCAAAATAACTTGTAAAAAGTTTTATTGAATAAAGTATTTCTGATTTCTGATTTCTGAATCTTGCTACCCTGGATTTGCAAAAGCAGCTATTCAATGTCTCAATTGCCCTGTCAATAGTGTTGATGCCGAGGGTTACTTTAATATCTACAACATTGTCGTAACAGATCGCAGGTAAACAATGAAAGATGAAAATGTAAAAATTAGGTACAACAATGCTAGCCATTAATTGAGTTTTTAACACTGTATTTTTTGCGAAATAAATGCGAAATTTTCTACTTTGAGTTTCTTAAATGCGAAATCACGATTTTTTATTTGCGAAATTTACGTACGCCTAGTGATAAGGAACTTGGAAATGTAGTCAACTAACTCATACTATTGTAAGGTAGTTATATATTAAAAAGCTTTTTTTTTCGCCTCTGTGGTCTAGTGGTCCAGCGTTGGCGTCGACCACATGAGGTCCCGGGTTCGATTCCCGGGTCGGGCACATAAGAATAGTGTTTTTTCAGTTTTCTGAGAAACACAAAGTTGCCCGGGATTGGAAAGTGCCCGGTTGGCGATAGGCTTGCCACCTATCACATTTGTGGGACCAAATATCTTCGGCTAATCGTGGGTGCACTTGTCGTACCCCTGCCTACTCCTTCGGGGATATGGGCGTGAAGATACTTTATATATTAGAAAGAGGCTGAGATAAAGGAAATAAAGTGAATACTTGCAACAGTACAGTAAAATACAGAGTTGATCGGACATTCTTTTCTATGTAACTCCCATCCAACAAATGCACCTTAAGGAACTTTCTCCAAGTATAAAGAATTTTTTTCGACAGGTTGAAAGTCATCCATATTTGAACCAACTGCGTCTAGATGAGTTTTGTCAAGCGCGAAATATAAGTTTAATTTGCTACGGATCGCTTGGATCCAAAGGAACCCCAAAAGAGCATAAGTCAGATCTTCCGCCAGTTATTGATGAACCGCTTGTGAAGGTCATGGCTGCGGGATTAGGGGTCACACCAGCACAGCTGCTAATAAGGTAAAGTACTTTAAGGATAAGTGCATTTTTATCGGTTTAAAACTTTGCAAATGTGTAACTTGACAAGCTTCAATCATTTTTTATTGATTCAGGCGTTACCTTGGAAAAATCAACAAAAAAACTAAAATTCACAAGAAACTGTTAAGTAGACGCTAAGTATACCTTATTGAACAAATAGCTTCATGAAGAATTTCACACGCACACGCACGAGCTCACGCTCTCACACACCCACACACACACACACACACACACACACACACACACACACAGAGAGAGAGAGAGAGAGAGAGAGAGAGAGAGAGAGAGATACACACACACACACACTTAAGATGTTGTGTTGCATACATGTGGTGTTCCTTGATGTTTTTTTATCTTTTTTAATTAACAATAATTATTTGGTTACTAAATTCATTATATTTTATTTTTAAATTATTAATTTCTCTTTCATATGATTTAATTCTTTCTGTAATTTGTTTTTTTTTTTGTTTGGCTTGTACTGTCAATACACTCTTTAAAATTTTCAGTAGTGTAATGAAAATCCGTATTGGCTAATGTTTGGTTTGCTTACTTGGTGTATTTGTTGAATTGTATGCTGTGAATTTTATGTTTATAATAAAAATAAAATAAAAGGTGAAATTAACTAAATTTGCCATTTTACAGTTATTGCCTCTGTGGTCTAATGGTCCGGTGTCGGAGTTGATCACATGAGGTCCCGGGTACGATTCCGGGTCGGGCAATTACATTTTTTTTAGTTTTCTGTTAAAATCAACGTTGTCCGGGATTGGATAAGTGCCCGGTTGGCGATAGGCTTACCACCTATCATATTGTGGGACCAAGTATCTTCGACTAATCGCGGGTGTACTTGTTGTACCTCTGCCTACCTCTTCAGGCTACGGGTGTGAAGATACTTTACATTTGCCATTTGCCATTATAATAACGATTCAATTATCAAACGAATAGATAAGTTATTAAACTCACCTTTTATAAAATATTTTTTGATTGGTTTCACCGCTCACTCGAAATAATAGTGTAAATAGCGTTAAAATCATGAAGCTGTATTAAATCTGGAGACAGCACTTCTAATACCACCGACCACACAGCCTATAGACGGCTAATGTTTGATTTTCCGTATTGAATGCATTCTGGCAACTAGCTGCAACGCCGTAATTGGCTAACTCAAGGCCACAGTGAAAGATAGTAATGTACAGAGCATCTGATTGGTTGACACTGATTACCCAATCACTACTCATTGGCGCGTGGACATTACATCGGAACTATAAGTCAGATGTGTTGACACAAGTCATTCGCCTATTATTAGGTGTCTATGGGCTGTGTGGTCGGTGTCTAATACCTACTTGAAATACAATTTTAAATACAGCTCCCATCTTCTGAGGTCTTTCCCTCTCTTTCTAACACAGCTGTATAAAAAGAGATGGAGAGACCTCTCATTTATTAAGCCGATGTCTTTCTTGTCGGTGACATCGCGAAGGTCACATAAAACAATTCGCGAAAAATAGCAATTTTAATTACTTTCACCTTTTAATCGTGGATTTCCACAAGATAAAGCCTGAATCAATTAAATAGCATTTTGTGTCGTCTATCTAAGCGCAGTAGGCATGACACATTTCACGCACCACTGGTTATATCACTCGTTATAACATAAATCATGTGCCACGTCAGTTATATGCATCGAAACCGTCTGTTATATATAACAGAAGCGTGATTTAATTTCACACGGGCCAAGCGTAACTCAAACTTATAAATTGCAGAATTCCATCGTGCGAAAAGACAAAGCATCAATATTTAAGCGGCACCGCTATGTCGCTTTACTAATAAATTATAAATTAATAGCTGTTGCCAGCGACTTCGTCCGCGCGGACTTCGTTTACTCCGCACTGCTCCTCCCCCGTAGGTGATAGCGTGATAATATGTAGCCTATATGTTGACCCGACCTGTGTAATATTCATGCAAAATTTGAAGTAAATCCATGCAGTACTTTTTGAGTTTACCCCGTACATACAGACAAACAGACAAAAATTCTAAAAACTATATTTTTGGCTTCGATATCGATTGTAGATCACGCCCCAAGTATTCCTTTAAAAAAATATTCAATGTACAGTTTTGACTTTCCTACGATTTTATTATATGTATAGATAATCCTATAAATAACTATATCAAGTCATTATCAACGCGACATGTAACAGACGAAATAAAATGCAATCACTATGACAATAATAAATAATATTCACTGATAAAATATACCAGTCGTGATTTATCACGTGTGATATAACAGTGACAAAAAACAAATAACTTCACGACGTGATGGTGAAATAAAAGTAGCTATCTAAAGCACAGCCTGTTTCTATCAGGACAGCTATCCCACTGTTTCCTAACCTATAATATAATCACAAAATGTCCATTCCTTTCAGCTATCAGCTCCACTTAGCCCGTAGCGTGGTTGTAAAATGCTCAAGCTCAGTCCACTTGTGGGAAAACCTCCAGGCTATTGACGTTCGGCTCAACGCAGAACACATCACAGCACTCAACGCTCTCAACAAGAACAAAAGGATTTTTACCTTTGAAGGGTATGTGATTTTAGCAAATATTAACTTCAATGGTAGTATTGTATCTTCACACTCATATTAATAATAATAATAATAATAGATACAGAAGGCAGCAGTGTTAGGAACGGCACGTATTGTGAGGAGGTTTCTTTCTCTGTCGCCCTGACCACCGATGGCTTAGCTGCAAGGTTCCCATCGGCGGAAAAGCTATTTTTATATATTTATTTTTATAATATTGTGATTTATTTTGATAATGTTATAATTATAAATGTATATATATATATAAAATAAGAAAAAAATGTAGATTAAGAGAATAATAATAATAATAATTTATTTAATTATAAACAGATTTTAAAATTACACAATAAATTACTTCAATTTCGATCAATCTTGGTATCATTGATGGAAAGAGGCTGTGGCTGTTAGTGGTGAAGATCGTCGGGGTCATCACTGTGGCGTACCGTTGTAGGGTCATAGTAATGGAACCAGCGCGCCAGCTTCTTACCAGGGTGACATCATAACTGTGGATGTATCCCCAAAGAGGTAGACGGAGGTGCAAATGCACCCACGAATAGCTAAAGATACTTCCCCCATAGTTCTATGGAATACTGCATTGTTTCGCCCGGGTCTAGTACCCTAGTACCACCGCCTTACCAATCCCTGACGCAATAGCGTCAATGCTTGCCACTGTCGTATTCCGGCGTGGAGGGTAAGGTAGCCTTATTTATACACGTGTCATTAGATATTGCCACAAAATAGCGACGCATCATTAACATCTTTGGTGTTTATAGGCGATGATTGATTTGTAGCGGGTCAAGTAATGTACAAACGCTACCACAAAACATAATAAAAAAAGGAAATTCGAAAATCAAATCCTGAATCGCGATATCACAATTATTTATGTTGTGCACACTATATACAAGTTTCAATGCTTCTCAATTGGACTTCGGTCCCCCAGGCAGTAAACTTGGCTTGGCTGGGAAGATCTTCCTTTTCCCCTTTATTGTCCTTATATGACATCAACCTCCGCAGTTATGATGTCATCCTGGTAAGAAGCTGACCCATTGGTTCCATCACTATGACCCAACAACGGTACGGACCAACGGCGCCACATATGACCCCGACGATCTTCACCACTAACAGCCGTCAACACGCCACAGACTCTTTCCATCAGGGAACCCATCTGCTTGTTCGCTATCTTAAAGAAAAACCCTATTCGATCCGAAAGTGGTATATAGGTCAATGAAATAATAATAAACATACTATACTATATACTCAATGAAATAACAAAAACATAATAATAAAAATTTTAATAAAAAGTTATTTTTTCTAATTTTAATAAAAGTTACTGTTATTAAAATTAGAAAAAATACCGTAGTTTAAAGTTTCATTTTAGTACTAAAATTGAGCAACTTTTCCCTAAATCAAGCAAATATTTTGAAAATGATTGAATGAATGATCAATATCCATAAAATAATAACACAAATATGTTTTGTATTACGATACCAAATAATGCCTTTGACGTAAGGATTTATAACGTTACTAGCTGACCGCCAAACATTGTTCTGCCTTTTCAACTACTCTTATTTTTTTCTATATTTTCTCACCTTTTAAACCTTCCCTGGACTTCAACGATTAATTCAAAACCAAAATCAGCCAAATCGGTTCAGCCGTTCTCGAGTTTTAGCGAGACTAACGAACAGCAATTGATTTTTACATATATAGATAATATCGATATGTTTGCGTCGTCGTGATTGGTTATGGTACGATATTATGAAGTTGTCACGAACCAATCACAAAACAGCATGAAACGCGGCGAACTAATCACGAAACAGCAAACATATCGATATTATAACGTTGTAAATCGACGACGGATTTACAACGTTTTTTGACGATCGGAGAGGGTTTTTTTACATTCTGTATAAACCATGTGATAGGTGACAAGCCTATCGCCAACCGAACACTTTCCAATCCCGTGCAATGTTATTTTTATCAGAAAACTGAAAGAACACATTTTTTAATTGCCCGCCCGGGAATCGAACCCGAGACCTGATGTGCTCAACTCCGACACCGGTCCATTAGACCACAGAGGAATTAATTAATGGAACTTTTGCTCAAATTTGTCCGGGTCAATTTTTACAGATTATCATCCTGCGAAAATGGCCCGAACCATTTTTGCAGGATGGTAACCATCCATCCAAGCCATCTGGCACTGGTGATCTGTATCTGGCCAATTTTACAGGTTACCATCCTGCGAAAATGACCCAGACCATTTTTGCAGGATGGTAACCATCCATCTAAGCCTTCTGGCACTGGTGATCTGTATCTCAGTTATTGATATACCTTTTTCAGAGATCAGGTTTCCCCTTGTTGGCCCCGACTCCTTTTAGAATAGACCAACTGCCGTTCTACCAGGCAGGTCGTAAAAGACGACTAATTAGCTATATGTATAGCTATATCCCCGTGTTGGTCCCGGGCTCCTTTGAAGAATAGGCCAACTGCCGTTCTGTCAGCCAGGTCGTAAAAGGCGACTGAGTGGCTATGCGCGTCACTACCATCGTGACTACTAGGTGGTAGAGTTTTGCATCGGCTCGACTGGGTCTGGTACCACCGCCTTACCTATTCCTGCCGCAATAGCGTCAGTGCTGGTCACTGTCGTGTTCCGGTTTGGAGATGTTAATTAATAAATAAAAAAGGTGTTAATTTAAATCAGCTGAAAACTAAAATTTAGCAATTCTTTTTTTGTATTTACAACTAAATATCACCATATAAAAATCATGTGGAAGTTTAGAAATATTATTAACAAATTATTTGTTTTAGAGATTTTTTAGCCTGTTTTCGGAATTTTATATGATCAAGTAAAGTACATTCTATCATGTAATGAGTTAACACATTCTTTAGATAATATCTTCAGGTATATCGTGTAATTTTGGTAAAATTGTTATTTACCAATCAATACAAAAAAACGTGAATTAGCAAACTAGTTTTTTCCCGTTTGTCGCGATGCCTCGCCTTAAATGAAATTAGCGACACTTTTGAGTGTCAGTTTTGTTTGGGATTGTGCATTTTATTTTGCATTATATATGTGATTTTAAATCAATGGGTGTTACCAAATAAGTAGTTATTCAGACGTACTGTACATAATGTTAGGTATAATTTTTTTAAAATTGTATATTATTACACTAAAATATTGATTACTAGCTGTTGCCCGCAACTTCGTCCGCGCGGACTTCGTTTACTCCGCACAGCACCTCCCCCGTATGTGAAAGCGTGATAATATGTAGCCTATATGTTGACCCGACCTGTTAGTAATATTCATGCAAAATTTGAAGTAAATCCATGCAATACTTTTTGAGTTTACCCCGGACATACATACAGACAAACAGACAAAAATTCTAAAAACTATATTTTTGGCTTCGATATCGATTGTAGATCACGCCCCAAGTATTCTTTTAAAAAATATTCAATGTACAGTTTTGACTTTCCTACGATTTTATTATATGTATAGATTATATTGTGAAATCTAATAGATCAAATATGTATAGACAATCATCATAATAATAATGCTAAACAGGATTTTAAATCAATATGTGAACCGAAAACATGTTAGGTATTTTGATATTTTAAATTTTGGAATTATGTATTGAGAGCAGAGTGCTAAGTGTGAGTTTTTCTTTTCGCATTCGATCGTGAGCGCGTTTGGAGTTTACTCGGAATTTGTATGTGATTTGTACAGCGCCACCTAGTGGTAAACGTAAGAAACCAGTTTACCACTTGGTAGCGCTGTACAAATCACATACAAATTCCTAGTAAACTCGAAACGCGCTCACGATCGAATGCGAAAAGAAAAACTCACACTTAGCCCTCTGAATATAATTTATAAATGTTGCATGCCGTTCGGTAGAAGGCGTGATACTACCTACGTACTCTTGAAAACTACATTTTTCTATAATAACCGTGTTCTAAGCAATAAATAATTATTCTGTTCTATTCAAATACCTGACCGAGACGTGACAGAACTTTACCACCTAGTAATCACGATGGTAATGAGATGTATACTCAATAGGCATGGAAATTATCGTTAAATAAATTAACTGTTATGTTGGTAAAGTTAATTAGTATTTAACAGTTATTTATTTATGTTATATTATATCAGGAGCCTATATATAAGTATTAGAAGCAGTAAAAACTCGAAGCTACCAAAAAAAGGTCCTCTAGAATAGTTTTAATAACTTTTAACAGTTATTATTATCACAGTCTCTCGAAATATTTTTAATAACAGTATTATCATAAATCAAGTTAGCGAGCAAAAAAAACGCTCTCTCAAATATTTTAAATATATTATTATCATATATCAAGTTATTGGTAATTTTAGTGATGCATAAAAATTACTTTTAACAGTGTTTGCTAATATAAATAACAGTTGTTAATTGTTAAAAAAATTTAGTACGAAATTTAATATGTTAACTGTTAAATGATCCATGCCTAATACTCAATCGGTCTACTGTTACGACCTGCCTGGTAGAACGGCAGTTGATCTATCTAGAAGGATTCCGGACCTGCACGGCGGAAAACTTCGTTCAGGGCTTCGCTGCAGGGCCTCTAGACCAGCTATACTCAACCTTTTTTTTACCAGGGCCAACAAACCTTTCAGTCATGGGATCACGGGCCGCAAGCCAGAAATTATTATGTCATAAATAAAACGTAAATCAAAGGTAACGATGTATTTACTTTATTGATGAGAAGATTGAAAAAATCTGTATTTTAATGCGATATTTGATACTGTGAACACTATTGCACAATTTTATCAAGATCTGGCTTCTTGCTACATGCTTCTCTTATTACATCATCCAGATGAGAATCTGTGAGTTTATATCTGTATACATTCTTCGTATATTTCATTTTAGAAAAAGAAGATTCGCATATATACGTAGACCCAAGTGGGCCAATCAAAAAGGCCCGGCGGGCCGCAGCGGCCCGTGGGCCGCAGGTTGAGTATAGCTGCTCTAGACCAACGATCCTTTGGTCGCGAATATACATTACTAGCTGACCCGCGCTGCTTCGCCCGCGAGTGGATAAATATGTCATCTAAATTGCTTTTAAACAAATTTCACCCCCTATTTCAGCCCTTCAGGGGTTGATTTTTGAAAAAAAAATTAGCCTATGTTTGACCCCGGATCTTTAACTACTTCCATGTCAAATTTCATGAAAATCGATCCAGCGGTTTAGCCGTGAAAGCGTAACTAACAGACAGACTTTCGCATTTATAATATTAGTATGGATACTCGCAACCACAACCGAAATGGAACACAACTTCTACTCAGAAAGAAAGAAAGAAAGAAAATATTTATTTGCAAGAATATGGGTGTTACAAGTTGTTAAAAATAAATTAAGTTACCGACATATTCTACCAATATATGGTGTGCAAATATTTAAAATATAGCATTATAATATAAATATAGCATTTCAGTATAGCTTATCTAGTACGTAGTATATTTTTCTCTCTTCTCAAGACATCCAAATCCGGCCCTGTAAGCTTAAATATTAAATAATCTTATTTAAATAATGTAACTATACACTTTATTTCAGATTGGGGGATACACACAAGAACTATCCATTTAAGATACCTTTCTAGAGCAGGATTTTTCGTTGGGTGTGTTCTTGACAACTGTCTAAACTTTTTTTTTTTTGTTTTTTGTTTGTCTAAACACAGTAGTGTAAGAAAATTAACAGAAATATTAAATTAAATTTTGCTAGGACACTATAAATACTAAGACAAAATCCAATGCCACCATTTTGCTTTGTAAGTTAATATGCCATTTATTTAAACTTTATTGTACACTTACATAGGTAATATTGTACAAAAGGCGGACTTAACGCTAGAATAGAATAGAAATAAGCTTTTATTCAAAAAAAGTATTCCTATGATACATTTTTTGAACGTCAATCTTAAAAAGAGTATGTAATACAAGTATATATAAAAGCTTACCTAGTTAATTATCAGTCTCAGTGCATTATACATTAGTATCTGGTTGACCGAGCTTTGCTCGGTTTTTCACATACCCATATCTTGAGAACCGAGCTTTTCTTGGAATTGGAACCTTGATAAATCGATCCTTGACCCGAAAAAACCCTAATTTGTGACTTTCATGAAAATCGCTGGATCCGATTCCGAGATTCCAATTATATATATACAAGAATTGCTCGTTTAAAGGTATTAGATACATTCTAATCAAAATAACAATTAAAAAAACGTACAAATAAAGTAATACAAATTAAAATAATTACTGTAAATAATGTTAATCATAATGTCAATTAAGGTAAATATGTCAAATTACTAAAACGTAATATACGTCAATAATTATCATTTAAAAAAATATGAATGGATGATAAATTTTACGTAGAAGTAAAGTAACTTACAAAATGATGATAGATGCTTTCTCTCCCAGTCAACCGTTGTATTATTTTGACAGTTTTTTTTTTTATAGTTTGACAATTAAAGATAAAAATGATGTCCAGGCCTAAACCGGCTAAATTCAGATGCTCAGAATATTTTTTTTTACGCTGACAATTATAATTAAGTTTTGTAGACATCTTAAGTTAGACAGTTGTCAGGAACACACCCATTATCAACTAGGTTAATTAATTAATAAGAAAGTTGTAAGGATAGCGACAGATGAAATCGTAAAACAAAATTTTCGAATCCTTTTAAACTGTACTGAACAATACAATAAAATATAATGTAATAGCTATAATAAGATTCTTAATAAATTATGGTCAATTACTGGGAGATTACTAGTATTAAGGAATAATTAATATATTTGTAATATATTTTTATATATTTAATAAATGTCAGTCCATAATGAACCAGAAAAAATCGGTTGTCTGTAAAGTTGGTTTACAGACGATAGTTGAACGTGACGTCTTAAGAAAATACTAATGGAATGGTAGCATTTACGGAACGCCTCAGAGCGAGGTAACGCCGCATGAGTCATGTTTTTTCGTGCGTGCAGCCAGCTCTATCGAATTATAAGACGTTGTCACGTCAAAAACTAGTATGAAACTACATACTAAATATCTGTCAAATAAAATCGACATATACTAGGACATGTTTCACTTCTTAAGTTTACCCGACACTGGCAAAATTATTTACAACACTTAAAATTTCCATTGGTCCAAAAATAAGTGCTGTTAATATTAAATTAAAAACAGACAAAGCAGTATGACTATTGGTCTTAATCTAATCCATAAGTAAAAAATATTTAAAAATAAATAAAAAGAGAAAAGACAAGTCACAAGTTATTTTTTATATTAGTGCAAAGAACAGAACAATATACTTTTGACTTGCTATCAAGGAAGTTATATTCTACCCGGAATGCTTACACGTACTTCAAAATCGTTCCGAAGAGTACCACGACATGAGTGGAGTGTGTCTCTTTCTACCAAGGAAGTTATATTCTAGGAATGTTCACACGCGCTTCAAAATCGTTCCGAAGAGTACCACGACATGGGTGGAGTGTGTCTCTTTCTACTAAATAAAGCGCAAGGAACTTATATACTATAACTGGAATTGTTACAAAGCAATATTTGAAAAATAAAAATGTACTTTATTTCGTTACTCATAAAGTTGACATTTGTTTCTTACTTAACAGAGGGGAAAAACGTTCTGAGCAAGACAACGACATGAGTGGATGTTGTCCCTTTCTTGCAATTGCCAGTATAAATAAAACTATCTAGATGGTAGATTTTTATATATTCGGTAATCATTAAATACTTTTTATTCATACACGTTGATAAATAAATTAGCATAAAATGTGTTGTAATTAACACAGTGAGTTCTAAAATGTGCTTATTTTAATTATTACGTAATTACTTATGCAATGCAAAAACTGTTTCTCAAATTAGTAGAATTACTTAGTAGTAATTTGCAAACTACGCATGGCCGCACTTATATATGGCGATTGGCGCTTTATTTAGTAGAAAGAGACACACTCCACTCATGTCGTGGTACTCTTCGGAACGATTTTGAAGCGCGTGTAAGCATTCCGGGTAGAATATAACTTCCTTGATAAAGCGCCAATCGCCATATATAAGTGTGGCCATGCGTAGTTTGCAAATTACTACTAAGTAATTCTACTAATTTGAGAAATAGTTTTTGCATTGCATTAGTAATTACGTAATAATTAAAATAAGCACACTTAAGAACTCACTGTGTTAATTACAATACATTTTATGCTAATGTATCTATCGACGTGTATGAATAAAAAGGATTTAACGAGTAACGAATATATAAAAATCTACCATCCGCAAGTTTTATTTACACTGGCAATTGCAAGAAAGGGACAACATCCACTCATGTCGTTGTCTTGCTCAGAACGTTTTTCCCCTCTGTTATGTAAGAAACAAATATCAACTTTATTAGGATAGAAATAAAGTACATTTTTATTTTTCAAATATTGCCTCGTAATAATTCCAGTTATAGTATATAAGTTCCTTGCTTTCTACTAAATAAAGCGCCAATCGCCATATATAAATGTGGCCATGCGTAGTTTGCAAATTACTACTAAGGAATTCTACTAATTTGAGAAACAGTTTTTACATTGCATAAGTAATTACGTAATAATTAAAATAAGCACATTTTAGAACTCACTATGTTAATTACAATACATTTAATGCTAATTTATTTATCGACGTGTATGAATAAAAAGGAATTAACGATTACCGAATATATAAAAATCTACCATTTAGATAGTTTTATTTACACTGGCAATTGCAAGAAAGGGACAACATCCACTCTTGTCGTTGTCTTGCTCAGAACGTTTCTCCCCTCTGTTAAGTAAGAAACAAATGTCAACTTTATTTGTTACGAAATAAAGTACATTTTTTTTCAAATATTGCTTCGTAGTAATTCCAGTTATCGTATATAAGTTCCTTGCTTGCTATATACTATCTAATAATAAAACAATAACTTGTTTTCTTTTTATTTATTTTTTATTTTTTTACTCATATGTATTTGTTTTGTGCTCCTGACAGAATGTATAGCATAAGCATTACTAAACAGTTGTCTGGAGTGTTCGTCTATGGTTGTTGTTGCAGAGTGTAGACATAAAACTTGTATATTAGGTGCCCCATAGACCTACAATAATATTGCGCAATACTTTTATTTTACAATTATATTGAATACCCCCTTGATTCCAAACGTTCAATAAATTCACTCAATACTAAAAACTTTCGTTCAATCTTCAATATTAACCCTAAACGTTTAATAATATTGCGCAATATTAAATTAGATCTATGGGATACCTTATTCATACGAGATTGTAAGTGAATTAAAACTTGATGTCTGCTATCGTGGTTAATAATATTATGTTCTATTATGTTAATCGTTGTCACTTGGTGATACTGCATTTTTATTATTAAAATTAATAATTATGATTACTCGTTCTGTATTAGTCCATGTTTATTATTAAATACTTTTTAAATATGTTTTACACATTAAGCGTTTTACATTAAGATATATTTTATATTAATTAATTAAGAGAATATATTTTAACAAACTACCGAATTACATAAAGTTTTGTTTTTTATTGTTGTTTTTTAATTTAATTATAGTTAATACATCAATTCATGAAAATTGCACGTACTGCTACGTCACAGTCAATGGCGCCTTCAATCAGCTACCTTGGGTGGCACCCGGTGCGGAAGTTGGTGGTGTCACCCCATTGAAAGTAGAAAGCAATAAATTTTATATGATCATTTATATTTATATATTAATATATTATTTTCTTTTTATTATCTATCATTATAGAATAATACACGTTTAACAATTCACGCCAACCAAATACAACACACTTCATGAAACAAATGAAAAATGTTGGGGAATCCCCCACGACAGCATCACGGCCTTTTGCGGGAATCCCCGAATTATACATAGAGTTGAGCTAGTAGAGGTATAAAGAAAAATTTGTGCTAGGATTTTTTTTTGTTTGTAAAGTCGAGAGACCAGGTGGGTGTCACCCCAATAAAGGTGATACCCGGTGCGGTTCGCCCCCCCCCCCCCCGCCCCCCCTTTGCTACGCCACTGGTCGCAGTAAATGCGATGGAACTTCACTCTAATCTACATGCACTTTCATTATTATCATCTATTTTTGGCACAAACTGAACGCATTTTTTGGTGTGTTTTTACATTCAAAAGGTGTTTTGCCATAGAGATAATGAATCCGTTATAAATAGGATTTCCGAAAAAGTCGTCTGATATGGGTTTTTACAATCATGCATTTAAATGGGTTTATCAACAGCGCCATCGCTACGTCGTAGTAAACTTGATAGAATGGGCGCTCATAATTTTTTTTTGTGTTATAGTACCCAACCCGTGACTCGACAGAATGGGCGCTCATCATTTTTTTTGTGTTATAGTACCCCCCCCCCCCTTCCACCGTTATCCTAATAACTTGAAGAACTTTAAAAACAACACAGAAAAATATCGACACGCAGGATTTGAACCTGCAACCGTCTCCCTAAATCCGGGGCGCTCTACCACTGAGTGGTTCGAGGCTCGACGTGGCGAAATGTGGCGAAAACAAAGGTATACGTACGTATAACTAGTTAAATGAGTTCATCGTTACAGATGAAATTCACATTTATAATTTTGATCAGTACTTTCGTATTTCTAATTATTTTTGTGTTATAGCACTCACCCCGTGCTTGAGAAAACTTGAAAAACTTTAAAAACAACATAGAAAAATATCCACACGCAGGATTTGAACCTGCGACCGTCTCCCTAAAGCCGAGACGCTTTACCGCTGAGCTAGTGTCGACGGACTCGACGTGGCAAAATTCTTTGCAATATGATCGATTCCGTCGATTGGGATTTAGGGAGATGGTCGCAGGTTCAAATCCTGCGTGTCAATATATTTCTTTGTTTTTACATTTTTTCTAGTGATTCTACATGTAAGCTCGGAAGGTTTATTAACAGCGTCATCGCTCCGTCGTAGTCCTCCTATGACCTCATTATCTGAGCCGAATAGGCTGCCTTTAAACCACGAGGCAAGATTATCTAATGTTACTAGAAATCGCCTCTGTGGTCTAGTGGTCCAGCGTTGGAGTTGACCACATGAGGTCCCGGGTTCGATTCCCGGGTCGGGAACTTTAAAAAAAAAGTGTTTTTTTAATTTTCTGGGAAACACAAAGTTGCCCGGGATTGGAAAGTGCCCGGTTGGCGATAGGCTTGCCACCTATCACATTTGTGGCACCAAGTATCTTCGGCTAATCGTTTTTGCACTTGTACCTCTGCCTACCCCTTCGGGGATATGGGCGTGAAGATACTTTTTTTTACTAGAAATTTCACCATCGGACATCATGACAAAATTCTAAGTTTCATCCTCATCATCTCGATGTCTGGAAGTCCACAACTGTGCGATTCTCGGGGCATTTTTTGCTCTGGACTACTCTTATGTGGAACCAGCTATCGGCAGAAATTTTTCCAAACGGTTATGAATTAGGGACTTTCAAGAAAAGAGCTTACTCATTCTTAAAAGGCCGGCGACACAACTACAAGACCTCTGGTAGTGTAGTTGTCTATGGGCGGCGGTAATCACTTACCATCAGGTGAGCCTCCTGTCCGTTTGCCCCCTCTTCTATAAAAAAAATTAATATCTAGTGTAACTAAAAATTTATCTCCGTTATGGTCTAGTGGTCCAGCGTTTGCGTTAACCACATGAGGTCCTGGGTTCGATTCCTGGGTTGGTTTTTTTTTCAGTTTTCTGATAAAAACAATGTTGTCTAGGAACGGAAGGTGCCCGGTTGGCGATAGGCTTGCCATCTATCACATTTGTGGGACCAAGTATCTCATGGGTGCACTTATTGTACGTCTGTTTACCTGTTCGGGAATACGGACGTGAAGATACTTTTTACTAAAAAATTAATATGTATATGCACTACGCATATTATAATCTTTTTTCCCCGTGTTGGTTCCGGGCTACTTTGAAGAATAGGCCAACTGCCGTTCTGCCAGGCAGGTCGTAAAAGGCAAACAATTGGCTATACGAGTTACTAGCATCGTGGCTACTAGATGGTAGAGTTCTGTATTGTCTCGCCCGGGTCTGGTACCACCGCCTTACCTATTTCTAGTGCAATAGCGTCAGTGCTTGTCACTGTCGTGTTCCAGTTTGGAGGGTAAGGTAGCCGGTAAACTTATGCATGTGGCATTAGACCTCGCCACAAGGTAGCTTTGGTGTCTGTAGCTGATGGTTGACTCTTTCCATCAGGAGACCTATCTGATTGTTTGTTATAATATAAAAATAAAATAAAAAAGGGCATGCTCTATTGGTTCGGACATGTAGATGAAAGGTTTACAAAACAGATATACAATGCAAATGTGGAAGGATGTAGGTACCGGGGAAGACCAGTGGCGTAGCGTGGACTAATATATACGCGGGCAAAGTCGCATCGGCGAGGCTCCTTTCCGTTCGCTCCCAAAAGCTACCCAAAAACTTTATCTTATATTATTACACCATAGTCTTACCAAACATGATTTAACATCATACCTACTTTACTAATAGTGAAAAAATTATAAGCGCTACGAGAGATGGATAGGAGAGTATTTAAAACAAATTTATTTGAAAAAAGGTTTTATTTTTTTAGATCTATTAATTTACATTATTACAAAAATAATGTTCTTCGGCTTTTTGCTTTACAAAAATCCTTTAGTAAGGATTTTTAATTGATTTTTGCAGCTAAGCAGTTAACTTTGGATCTAGGAGTTGTTTTGTTTGCGTTACAGATACAGAAGAGTGAGGCCAATATTTTTCAGGCTTTTATTTAATTAAAAATTAAACAAAGATTTTAAATCAGGTAGTGCGAGGCCCCTTAAGGTGCGAGGCTGTGGGCGAAGGCCGACGTCGCCCACGCCTAGCTACGCCACTGACCAAGACTGATATACCACGATTAGATTGATCGAGTACTGTGCGAAGGTGGTGTCAAGTCTTCGCAACCGGCGTGTGTGTATGAAGAGAGTAATTAATGTGGGGGATGCATTGATATTGTTACGTACTTTGGGTTCGTAATTGTAAGAAAACACCACTTATATTAAAGCCGTGTATTTACTATACAAATACACACAACACAACACAATGTAATACTTAGATACTCTGAGTAACACTAGTCACTCACTGTACTATCACTGACTACACGATAAAACACTTCTCGCTTCGCACGGGTCACTTCAAGTATCGCTCTCGATCGTTTGATAAAAACTGCCCTGTATTCGTCAACACATCTCTATTTATACCCAGAGTAAAGTTCTACCTGGATCCAGAAAAATCTAAATGTATCGGGAAACAATGAATCACTTCTTATTATTGTAAACAACTTACAAGTTATGACTCATAAATACTAGTACACGCTACTTTCAACTTTATGCCCTATACCACAAAGTCCGTTATGGCATAGCCCAGGTCAACTATTTGTTTGTCAATAGGAGTAGCTATCTCTTTCATTTCTAGATCTCTCCAGCGTTCCAACTCTACACGTTCCTAGATGATTCGTAACAATATAATAAAAAACCCAAGGTACAGAATCAGTGACCCAAATAGTCCTCTAAAAATGAGCGCACATTTTTAAATTGTGCGCTCATTTCAAAAAGACTCGCATCGATCGCAGTACTATTTTATTGCTTTTTGTACATTGCTATGTTTTTTTTAACTACAAGCTGACCCGGCAAACGTTGTTCTGCTTTTTTAACTACTCTTTTTTCTATATTTTCTCACCTTTTAAACCTTCCCTGGACTTGAACAATTAATTCAAAACCAAAATTAGCCAAATCGGTTCAGCCGTTCTCGAGTTTTAGCGAGACTAACGAACAGCAATTGATTTTTACATATATAGATATAATATCGATATGTTTACGTCGTCGTGATTGGTTATGGTACGATATTATGACGTTGTCACGAACCAATCACAAAACAGCATGAAACGCGGCGAACCAATCACGAAACAGCAAACATATCGATATTATAACGTTGTAATGTAACGCAATTGATTTATATATATATATATATATATATATATATATATATATATATATATATATATATATATATATATATATATATATATATATATATATATATATATATATATATATATATTGATTGATAACAATTGATTGATTGATTTCAATCAATATATATATATATATCACAAACCAACAAATTTTGCATGAATATTACTGACAGGTCGGGTCAACATATAGGCTACATATTATCACGCTATCACCTACGGGGGAGGCGCAGTGCGGAGTAAACTAAGTCCGCGCGAACGAAGTCGCGGGCAACAGCTAGTATTATATAAATGTGAAAGTTTGGATGGATGTTTGTTGATGGTACCAGACCCGGGCGAGACAATGCAGAACTCTACCACCTAGTAGTCATGATGGTAGTGACTCGCATAGCCAATCGGTTGCTTCTTACGACCTGCCTGGCAGAACGGCAGTTGGTCTATTCTCCAAAGGAGCCCAGATCAACACTGGGGTCCAAAACTCCCCATAATTTTAAAAATCTTAATCGTATGCATATGTCATTAGACCTCGCCACAAGATAGCAACGCACCATTAACATCTTTGGTGTCTATAGGCGATGGTTGACTCTTTCCATCAGGAGACCCATCTGCTTGTTTGCTATCTTATGATATAAAAAAAACAAAAAGACACTCCAATTTTATTTATTTGTATAGATTATATATATACATACATATCTTCACCTCAAATCCCTAAGGAGATAGGCAAAGCTTGAAGAATTGAGTAAAACTTGAAGAATTGAGTGCGTATGTCATGGCCCAAACAGATTTGTCTCGCTTCTTCCCATTTATATAAAAAGACAAATCTGTTTGGGCCATGACATACGCACTCAATTCTTCAAGTTTTACTCAATTCTTCAAGCTTTGCCTATCTCCTTAGGGATTTGAGGTGAAGATATGTATGTATATATATAATCTATACAAATAAATAAAATTGGAGTGTCTTTTTGTTTTTTTTATATCATAAGATAGCAAACAAGCAGATGGGTCTCCTGATGGAAAGAGTCAACCATCGCCTATAGACACCAAAGATGTTAATGGTGCGTTGCTATCTTGTGGCGAGGTCTAATGCCACATGCATAAGTTTACCGGCTACCTTACCCTCCAAACCGGAACACGACAGCGACAAGCATTGACGTTATTGCGGCAGGAATAGGTAAGGCGGTGGTACCAGACCCGGGCGAGACAATGCAGAACTCTACCACCTAGTAGCCACGATGTTAGTGACTCGATAGCCAATCGGTCGCCTTTTACGACCTGCCTGGTAGAACGCCAGTTGGCCTATTCTTCAAAGGAGGCCGGGACCAACACGGCGAAGTTAAAATAACCGCTTTTTACTAAATGCATATGGATGTATACACGGTACATATACCAAAATAACATTTTTTGTCTGTCTGTTTGTTGCGGCTAATCTCTGGAACGGTTACACTGATTTTGACGGGACTTACACTGGCAGATAGCTGACGTAATAAGGAGTAACTTAGGCTATTATTATTTTCAATTTTTTTCCCATGGATGAAGTTGCGGGCTCAGTTAGTCTATACTAATATCATAAAGAGGTAGTTTGTAAGTTTGTTTGTAGTAATCTCTCGAACTACTGAACATATTATGAAAATTCTTTTGCTAGTATAAAGCTACATTATTCCTGAGAAATATAGACTTTTTATCCCATTTAGTCCCGTGGGATTTGGACTTAAGCTTGTTTCACCGCGGGAATCGGCTAAACGTAAATAAAATTCAATTTTCCTTAAAAAATAAAAATTTAATTCATTAAAAATTACAAAGATTATGTCACATTTTCGGTTTCATTGCTGGTTTTTTTAATAATCCTGTAACAAAAAGCAAGTTATCTGTATTAATCTATATAATATGTACATATAATAAAATCGTAGGAAAGTCAAAACTGTACATTGAATATTTTTTTAAAAGAATATCTACAATCGATATTGAAGTCAAAAATATAGTTTTTAGAATTTGTCTGTTCGTCTGTATGTATGTCCGGGGTAAACTCAAAAAGTACTGCATGGATTTACTTCAAATTTTGCATAAATATTACTAACAGGTCGGGTCAACATATAGACTACATATTATCACGCTATCACCTATGAGGTAGGAGCAGTGCGGAGTAAACGAAGTCCGCGCGAACGAAGTCGCGGGCAACAGCTAGTATTATATAAATGTGAAAGTTTGGATGGATGTTTGTTGATGGTACCAGACCCGGGCGAGACAATGCAGAACTCTACCACCTAGTAGTCATGATGGTAGTGACTCGCATAGCCAATCGGTTGTTTCTTACGACCTGCCTGGCAGAACGGCAGTCTATTCTCCAAAGGAGCCCAGATCAACACTGGGGTCCAAAACTCCCCATAATTTTAAAAATCTTAATCGTATGCATATGTGATTAGATCTCGTCACAAGATAGCAACGCACCATTAACATCTTTGGTATCTATAGGCGATGGTTGACTCTTTCTATGCTATAATATAAAAAAAAACACAAAATAAACTTCAACTTATTGAGTGTAGAGTTAAGGAGGAATATTTTCTGTGAGGAGGACCAACGCTGTGTATAAAAATTGACCATCAAAAAGCATGAATTAGGGGTGGCGCCGTAGCAAATGGGTCGATTTTAAAGATAGTGCCGAAATTTATTCGGTTAGAACAGTTAATTAAACATGAAAACGAAAGAAAGCGCAGTTAAATACTTTTATAGTGAATTGTTAAAAAAGCGCTGAAATCACTGCTGTGAATTGTTAAGAAAGCGCTGAAATCGCTGCTAAACACTTTTATATTGAACTGGTGAGAAAGCACTATTAAATACTTTTATAGTGAACTAGCTTTTGCACGTGGCTTCCCTCGCGTAAAGTAAGAGACAAAAGTAGCCTATGTCACTCTCCATCCCTTCACTTATCTCCACTTAAAAAATCTCGTCCATTCGTCGCTCCGTTTTGCCGTAAATGACGGACAAACAAACACACAGATGCACTTTCCCATTTATAATATTAAATATGGATTATTGTGAAAGCGTTATTAAATACTTTTATAGTGAATTGTTGAGAAAGCGCTATTAAATACTTTTATAGTGAACAGGTGAGAAAGCGCTATTACATGCTTTTATAATTAATTGTTGAGAAAGCGCTATTAAATACTTTTATAGTGAACTGGTGAGAAAGCGCTATTACATGCTTTTATAATGAATTGTTGAGAAAGCGCTATTAAATACTTTTATAGTGAATTGTTAAGAAAGCGCGCTATTAAATACTTTTATAGTGAATTGTTGAGAAAGCGCTATTAAATACTTTTATAGTGAACGGGTGAGAAAGCGCTATTACATGCTTTTATAATGAATTGTTGAGAAAACGCTATTAAATACTTTATAGTGAATTGTTGAGAAAACGCTATTAAATACTTTTGTAGTAAATTGTTGAGAAAGCGCGCTATTAAATACTTTTATAGTGAATTGTTGAGAAAGCGCTATTAAATACTTTTATAGTGAACGGGTGAGAAAGCGCTATTACATGCTTTTATAATGAATTGTTGAAAAAGCGCTATTAAATACTTTTATAGTGAATTGTTGAGAAAGCGCTATTAAATACTTTTATAGTGAATTGTTGAGACGACGCTATTAAGTATTTTAATAGTGAATTGTTGAGAAAACGCTATTCAATACTTTTATAGTGAATTGCTGAAAAGCTTTATTAACAACTCTATAGTGAAATGTTAAGAAAGCGCTAAAAACTATGTAAAATGATACTTCTTTAATAGCCATCCATAGGCATAGAAATAATTGCTACTTTTAATTCATTTTCATTTGATGAAATGAAACAAAAAATAACAATGATCACATGTGAAATTTCACTGGCAATGATTTTTCACTCATAAAATTAGATACCCAAAATCCAAAAGACCGTACGCTATTAAAAATGATGTATGAATTATAACTGCTGTTTCTATATGAATTGGATGATTTCATTGAATGTGACATTTCACAGATCAAATGGTAGGTAGCATATGCGATGTATGAAAATACATTTCATATGAAATTTCACATGCTACTTGTGGAATGTTTCACATGCCAACTACTAGTGTATAGTTGTATATAATATGCCTAATACTACTAGATCATATTCTCCACTAAACGAGCACCATTCAATTACGCTCTAGCATACAAAAGAGCACACTTACTTGGTATATTAGTATTAGGTTTTTGCGCAGATTTAATGGAGTTCTTCAAAGTGTCCGGCACTAAGGATTTTGGAAGTGGTCTCCCTGGAAATAAAGGTGTACAAATATTTATATATTTACTAAGCCGTCCTGTGTCCTGTCAATCTTTTAACAGGCAACTTGTTATTTGTTAAAGATTGACAGGAAACAGGAAGAATTAGCTTAATTCTGATATATAAAAACAATTGGTACTTAAATTTTGACCTAATTATCCAATAAAAATGCTAATGTAGACCACCCTTGCATAGATATCGAAGTTCATTTTACGAACAGCGATTTGCCTAACTCGTGACACGTGACGTGGCTCATTAGTTCACCACTATCGCTCACGTATTGACAATATTTTCTGAATATTACACTAGTTTCGTTATGTGGTTAAGTAATATTCTCTATTTATTATATTTTTATTGGTTACATATGACCATTGACTATTTTGTCTTTCAATCTTCTACTTCTACAATCTTCTACCAGACAACCTTTATATATAAATTATTCTTTACAGACACTTTTGACGAGCGAAGATTCTTTAAGTTACTACCGAATCGGAACGCGGTCACAAACTGAGAGGATCCGGCGGAAGAAACTTAGCGGGCTTGTCTTTTTTGTGCATCTAGACTTTTTTTCAAATATATATACAATAACTTATTACTTATAAGTACCATCTTTTTAAATCATAAGATAGCAAACAAGCAGATGGTTCCCGTGATGGAAAGAGCCCATCATCTACGTTAGACACCGTTATCTGTGTCGGATAGTAATGACACATACATAAGTTTACTGGCTACCTTACTTTCCAAAGCGGAACTTTAACCTACTATTCCTGCCGCAATAGCATCAGTGCTTGTCACTGTCGTATTCTGGTTCGTAGGCAAAAGGTAAACTTATGCTGTTTGCATTAAGACCCCGCCACAAGGATAACAACGCAGCATTGACATCTTTGGCGTCTTTGCATCTTATAACATAAAAATAAAAACGGCCAAACACGAGTTGGACTCACGCACGAAGGATTCCGTATCATCTATATATATAAAAATCAATCCCTATTTTCCTTGGTCACGACATCACGCCTGAATGGCTGGACCAATTTCGGTAATTTTTTTTTTGTTGTGTTTGTAATTGTAAGGAGAAGGTTCTTATTTTAAGAAAATATTAAGAAAATTGCGCGGAAAATTAGAAAATTTAAGAATACTTAACCACCATATAAAGTTTAATGCCATTTTGGTTGCGTGGAAGGACAATCCCGTAGACTTATATAAATTACGTGTCACATTGTTTGTCCGCTATGGATTCCTAATATGTAAGAACGTTTGCCGGGTCAGCTAGTAATCTATAAAAACGGCATAATATCACGTTTGTTGCATGGGGCTCCCTTAAATTTTAATATTATAATATTAAATTATATAATAATTATAATATTTTCTGTTTTTATATATATATATATATATATATATATATATATATATATATATATATATATATATAGTTGATTCTGGTTTACAGAAGTTACAGTGGTGGGAACGAGAGGTGGGCCCATTGCCCTTTAAAAAAAAAATATATATATATCAACTATCTATCACGGTTCATGATATTCAGCCTGTCAACCTAATGACAGACAAACGGACAGAGGAGTCTTAGTAATAGGGTTTCATTTGTACTCTTTAGATACGTAAAAAGAACACGGGCAAGACTTCATACATCGTCTTTTTTAGTTATCACCTTAAAGTTTAATATATTCCGTAAGATTCTGTATCAACTCCTTAACTTATCCGCATTTAATAAATATATTTTAAACTTGGGGAGTAGTAGCTAAATAAAGTTGAATTTAGGTAAGGTTAACGTAAACAATCAGTTCTCTCCTTAGTAGTCTGTGGTTAGGTATTTATCTAGTCAATGGGTGCCTTCAGTACAACTGCTAATCTCAGAAATCTAAGTTAGATTGACAGAATTTTGAGCTAAGATTTTGCAAAAACACTTTATAGTACTTAAAACAGCAAAAAATAATGCTAATTTATTTTTAAGTTATTATTTAATACAAAAACAGGGAGAAATTTTATTTGATACTTATAATGAAAATTATGATGTATAAACTCATTACTGTTTTAATGAAAATGTAATTAAAGTTTTATAAAATGGTAACACTTAAATATGATGATAGAATTCAATCAAATTATAGTCTCCATTATTTTTAAATGATTGTACCTAGCGATATATTTTATTTAATTGATTTAAAAATCGTAAAAAAATATTCTAGTTTATCTAATTATTCGTCACACCAAAAGACACGCAAGGGATGTACAAAAACAAAATGGCCTGTGTTATTTGTAACGAGGAAATCCATTTCAATAATTGAAAATATCTTAAAAATACATTCACTTCGAATTTGCCAAATTTCGGCTAAATGTCCAATTTCGACCGTATATAGAATTTCGGCTGAATGTCGAATTTCGGTCGAATGTCATATTTCGACATGTTGAATATCGGTCGAGTGTTGAATTTCGGCCAGTGGTCGAAATTTCGGCCCAATCTAGTAATAAACTGTTAAATTAATAAGTTGAATAAAATTACAGTTTTTAAGCCAACTCATATCTGGAGACGCGACATAACTAACTAGAAAACTAATTTTCAGAATTTTTAAATAAGAAATTATAATATTTAGGGCGGCTTACACCAAAATGCTTTAATAATTTTAAGTCGCTAAATACGTTTAAAGTGGCAGCATTTAAGGCGATTTGTCATTTGCTAAACATGTTTAAGGGACTAAATGCATTTAAGCATTTTGGTGCAAACTGCCCTAAATTTGCAAATTTTCCGCGTAATCTTATATGCAATTGCTGTCATGCAACTGAAATGAAAGGTAGTGTAAGGAATGGGGCAAACTTCACCAAGAGGTGAAAATTTGAGAAGACCACAACAGCACAATAGCCCACCCACTTCCACCACACTTTCTTACACGTCAGAAGCAAACGCATAACACATAAATTATGTACTCAACACACGTTTCACTCCACAACCGAAGCATCTTCATGAGAGTCAAATTGCTTCACCCTTCATAGAGTTAAGGGTGGTTTCTTATAATTTTCAGACCTTGGATAAGTTTGCCTTATTCCTTACACTACACTTTGTTTCAGTTCCATCATAGCAATTCCATATAAGTTTTCGCATTTTGCAAATTAAATATCACAATTTCATCTTTAAATTATGGATTTCTGCAAAATAACGTCTGAACCTATTAAATATACTCACTTGGACTAATTCTCAATAATTTTGCGGCACCCATAGATAATTTCTTTCTAGGGATTTTAGTATCTTTGCTAGATGAATCCTTCGCTTTACTGATCACACCAATAGATTTCTTACTTTTTACTACTGTCATAGGATTAATACTATTTTTCTTTTCTTTAATTGTTTCACCGTCACTATTTATATGTTTCTTAATATCTTTTAGCGTATTTCTTAAATTATCCATTTTTGTTTTTGGGTCTTTTATATCTTGTACAGATTTAATTTTGATATCTGTAATTCTTTTTTGTTGTTTTTCTTTTTTCTTTTCAATTTCGGGTTTATCTTTGACAGTTTTCTTTAGGTTTTCCAAATTTTTAGATTTCTTATCAACATTTACATTGTTTTGTAGATCAGTATTGCTGTTTCCTGAATTTCTAAGTGTATTTATAACTTTTTTTATGTCGGAGTTAGATATTATATTCTTTTCATCTGTAATTTTTTGAGTTTTTAATAGTTTTTTTGTTTTGATTGTGTTGATATTATTAATGTCTGTATTTCTATCTTTATTAATAATTTGATCTTGTTTCGCTTCTTTATTATTTAATTTAATTTTGATGTTGGCACTATTTTTATTTTTTAGTTCCGAAGAAACATTAGTTGCTTGTGTATTTGATTTTTCTTTATGTATTTCAATGTTATTTTTGTCACTGGTAGCTTTTATGAATGTTTGTTCTTTTATAGTGTCTGTTTTAGTTGTTTTAATATGTATATTTTGTTTAGGTTCTTTATGTACTATCTGTTCTTTACTTGAAGTTTTTTTTAACTTTGTTTTACCTTGTAGAACATAAGATTCTGAATTTGTTTTTTCATACACAGTTTTCTTTATTTTATCCTTACTTTTACTATTTAAATTATTTTTTGAAATGTCAGCATCATGTTTATTAAAGTCATTATTTGCAGTACTCACTTCAATTTTTGAAGTTTTTTTTAATGATTCTGAACTAGTTTCTCTGGTTTTATGCGCTTCTTTATTATTTGCAACCACTTTGTTTTTATTCATTTTATTTTCTTTCATATTTTCATTAGATTCAGCATTTGCCTTCTCGTTTACAAGTTTCTTATTATTTTCCTTACTTTTGCTATTTAAATTACTTTTTAAAAGGTCAGCATTGTTTTTATTTAAGTCATTACTTGCGATATTCGCTTCATTTTTCGAAGTTTTTATTAATGATTCCGTACTAGTTTCTCTGGTGTTATGGACTTCTTTATTATTTGCATCAGCTTTGTTAATTTTATTTGCTTTCAAATTTGCATTGGATTCAGCATTTGCCTTCTCATTTACAAAATTCTTCTTTTTCTCTTTACTTTTGCTATTTAAAGTACTCTCAGAAATAACTCTGCTAGGCGTTTTTGATTTAACGCTGCTTTCTGTAATTATTTCTTTTTCATAGGTTTTCTTTAAGGGCTCAATATTAGTCTCATTATTTTCCTTGTTAGCAGCAGCATTATTCTTATTTATTTTATTGTCTTTCAGATTATTAATAGACTTCTGGACATTTTTGTCATTACCTTTCGCATCTTTTGTAATCTTGCCTTTTTTCTGTTGAGTCTTATTATTAATTGAATCGATTTTAGCTTCATTTTGACCATTTCCTACTTCATCACTAATATTCTTATCTTTTTCAATTTCTTTTACACTTTTAGAATTATTTTTATCTTTTGCTTGTTCATTTGCTTTGGACACCTTTTTGGTGGTTTTAACATCTTTTTTCTGACTTTGTATGTGCTCATCTGTTTTAGATTTCTTAGCATTATCAACAGCTGCATTACTGGAAGGTCTTTTAACAGGCTTATTTTTATTTTCAACGATATTTTCTTTGCCTTTGGGTTTTGATTTCTTTGGTAAAGACTTAGGAGGAGCCATTACTTCTTTTTTCGTTATATTTGGAACTTCTATTTCTTGGTCTAGAGTAGTCCTTCTTTCTTTGAGTTGTTTAGTGGACTCAGGGTCTGAGACCATGCTATCGTATAGATCCTGTGTTGGTTTCTGTGCTTCTAAGCAAGTGGCGATTATTTTCGCCATGAGTAATGTCCTTTCATCTGTATCCACTGTCGGGTCCAAGAGCTGTTTGTGAGTATGCATTATTATTTTTATGTATGCTTCATCTGAAAAAATCGATTTGGTTTTCAAATTAAGACATAATATTTACAAAAAGTTTTCTGTATGCCAAAGATAGCAAACAAACGGTTGGCTTTCTAAAGGAAATAGACAATTAACGCCTGTGTGCTGTACGTTCGCGTTAATAATAAGGTGAGTCACAACTGTAACGTAATTTGATTGACCCATTATCCAATAAAAATTATTTCATTGGTTAATGGGATAGTGGAAAGTGATTAGATTGGTTAACGGGTCAATAGACAACGATAACTCACTACATTCTTAACGCAAACGTACTATAGGCATCAAAGATGTTATGATGCATTACCTTTTATGACCAATTCTACCACTAAGTAAACGTCGGTGGTAGGGACACGTTTGGCGAATCGAAAATCGTTTTATTCAAATAAACTTGCCTTGTTGACCAGTCAACATTTTTATACTTGACTAGCCGTTGCCAGCGACTTCGTCCGCGCCGACTTCGCTTACTCCGCACAGCACCTCTCCCGTAGATGATGGCGTGATAATATGTAGTCTACATGTTGACCCGACCTGTTAGTAATATTCATGCAAAATTTGGAGTAAATCCATGCAGTACTTTTTGAGTTTATCCCGGACATACATACAGACAAACAGACAAAAATTCTAAAAACTATATTTTTGGCTTCGATATCGATTGTAGATCACGCCGCAAGTATTCTTTTAAAAAAATATTCAATGTACAGTTTTGACTTTCCTACGATTTTATTATATGTATGTATAGATTACTTACAAACTAATATCTGGCGGAAGAATCTTCCGTGTTGTTTCGGGCTAATGATGAAATTCCCGACAATATTCCCAAAGTTGCCAAAATTGCCACAAATGTTTCTAAACTTGCCGGTATAAAAGTAAAACATTTTATCAGAATAAACAGTGTTATAAAAAATATAGTTCTCTATTTGCACTTTTCTTGACAATGTTACCGCCACTTTTGGCAACTTTGGGAATATTGCCGGCAATTTTCATCACTCGTCCGGGCCTTTTAAAAAATAGACCAACAAATGTTCTGCCAGGCAGGTCGTAAAGAGCGACCGATTGGCTATACGCGTCACTACCACTACCACCGTGAATACTAGGTGGTAGAGTTCCGCAACGTCTTGTCCGAGTATTTGGTACTACCATCTTCTTTTTATATCATAAGATAGCAAACAAGCAGATGGGTCTCCTGATGGAAAGAGTCAACCATCGCCTATAGACACCAGAGATGTTAATGGGTTGCTATCTTGCGGCGAGATTTAATGCTACATGCATAAGTTTACCGGCTACCTTATCCTCCAAACCGGAACACGACAGCAACAAGCATTGACGCTATTGCAGCAGGAATAGGTAAGATGGTGGTACCAGACCCGGGCGAGACAATATAGAACTCTACCACCTAGTAGCCACGATGGTAGTGACTCGCATAGCCAATCGGTCGCCTTTTACGACCTGCCTGGCAGAGTGGCAGTTGATCTATTTTTCAAAGGAGCCCGGAACCAACACAATACCAACAATATTAATATTATTTAGAAATATTAATTCCTGCCGCAATAGGGTAAGATAGGCAGTAGACTTATGCATATGGCATTCCCATCCCGCCACACGAATAGCAACGCACCATTAAGAGGAGATTCATTTCCATCAGGAGAGCAATCTGCTTGTTTGCTATCTAATAATTTAAAAAAAATTCAGCAAATATAATTTATACTTTCCATCGTCGGCACTAAATTTATCGCCTGTGTTCCTCGTGTCTTTGGATTAAGCATGTTAATTATTTCTATTATTAAATCATTATCATTGGTGAAATAAAACAAAAAAAATCACAATGATTTCACATTTTACAGGCAATGATTTTCACTCAGAAAATTACCTGAATATCATATAACTGTAACCTATTAAAAATGAAATATTAAATACTAGCTGTTGCCCACGACTTCGTCCGCGCGGACTTCGTTTACTCCGCACATGCTCCCCTGTAGGTGATAGCGTGATAATATGTAGCTTATATGTTGACATGACCTATTAGTAATATCCATGCAAAATTTGAAGTAAATCCATGCAGTACTTTTTGAGTTTACCCCGGACATACATACAGACAAACAGATAAACAGACAAACAGACAAAAATTCTAAAAACTATATTTATGGCTTCGATATCGATTGTAGATTCACCTCAAGTATTCTTTTAAAAAAATATTCAATGTACAGTTTTGACTTTCCTACGATTTTATTATATGTATAGATAAATTATAATCACTGCGGCTCCTGTGTGAATTGGAAGATTTCACTGACTGTGACATTTCACAAACCAAATGAAGAGAGGTAGCAAATGCGATGTATGATAACGCATTACATATGAAATTTCACATGCTATTCATTAAATGTTCCGTGCCTACTTTGAATGTCTGCAAGTGTGGATGTTTATTACTCAATCGCGGAAAAAATATTACGCAAAAACGATTAGACAGATTTGTACGAATTTTGACACACATATAGACTAAAAACCTTGAATAGCACAAATTATATATTTAATCTCGTAAAATAAGCTCTTATAAAGTAAATAAGTGTTACATAAATACTATGAAATGGTGGCATTACTGGAAAAATATAAAAAAGGTACCCATATATTCCAAGTCAAACTTCATCCGGTGGTGAAAAGGCGCTATGGCTGACCATTTGTTCTGCAGAGTCCACGACACTTCCAGCAGATTGGCACATTTTAACAGGTAACCGCCTTCTGGCTAAAAGATAGATAAGTTAAACTTTATAATGCTCTTTTTAAACTTAATAATCTATACATATAATAAAATCATAGAAAAGTCAAAACTGTACATTAGAATATTTTTTGAAAAGAATACTTGGGACGTGATCTACAATCGATATTGAAGCCAAAAATATAGTTTTTAGAAGTTTTATCTGTTTGTCTGTATGTATGTCCGGGGTAAACTCAAAAAGTACTGCATGGATTTACTTCAAATTTTGCATGAATATTACTAAGAGGTCGGGTCAACATATAGGCTACATATTATCACGCTATCACCTACGGGGGAGGAGCAGTGCAGAGTAAACGAAGTCCGCGCGGACGAAGTCGTGGGCAAAAGCTAGTTAATAATAAGAGGCATTTCATGCTTAAAAGGAGTGCCCCAGCCACAGCCCAAAATGTAATTAGACATTTAAGTTATGAAATAAACGATTATTATTAAACGTTTATTTATAGAAACTAATAATAGAACTTAATAATAGAAAAAATGAATGGCTGACTATAAAACAAATCAGTTTAGTTTAATGTTTTTTTTTTAATTAATAACAGAAAAAATCAATGGCTGGCTATAAGACAAATCAGTTTAACTTAATACCGTTTTTTAAACTTAATAATATAAAATCAATGGCTGGCTATAGCATGTCTTATAAGACAGATCATTTGGCTTCAAACGATTTTTTTTAAATTAATGATAGAAAAAAATAATGGCTGGCTGTAAGATAATCTATTACTTAGTTAAACTTTATCATGTCTTTTTAAACTTAATAATAGAAAAAAATAATTAATGACTATAAAAATTGATCATCTATTGTTTAGTTAATCTTTATCTAGTTTTTTTTGACTTATTAATAGAAAAAAATAATGGCTGGCTATAAGACACATCATCTATTATTCAGTTAAACATAATAATGTTTTTTAATCTTAATCTTCACACCCGTATCTCCGTAGAGGTGGGCAGAGGTACAAGTAGTGCACTCACGATTAGGCGAATACACTTTTCGTTGTTTTTATCAGAAAACTGAAAAACCACATTTTTTGAATTGCTCGACAAAGGAATCGAACCCGGGACCTTACATGATCAACACCAACACCGGTCACTATACTTTTCTTTAAACTTAATAATAGAAAAATAATAGCAATTAGTCTTCCGTGTTGGTTCTGGCCGCCTTCACAGAATAGACCATGTGGCTACACGAGTCACCATCATCGTGGCTACTAAGTGGCATTAGCACCTTGCCACACCGATAGCAACGGACCATTTATATACTTGGTGTCTATAGACAATGGTTATCTCTTTTTCCATAAAGAGAGCCATCTGCTTTTTAGAGTTCCGTACCTAAAAGGTAAAATGGAACCCTATTCTGTCTGTCTGTCTGTCATCAGGCTGTATCTCATAAACCGTGGTAGAAAGCTGAAATTTTACTGATTTATGTATTTCCGTTGCCGCTATAACAAAAAATTCTAAAAATAAAAAAAATGAAATTATTAAGGGTGGTCCCTATACAATAACCGGGTTTTTTTGTATTTTTTGCTATGATGGTACAGGACCTTACGTGCGCGAGTCCGATTCGAGCTTGGCCGGTTTTTTACTATCTTATGAAATAAAAAATATTCATATGTCTTTTAGAGGGGGGGGGGGGGGGGGGGGTTATATTAAGACAAATCTCACTTAACCCCTCAGCCCCCAAGAAAAATCCTTATAATATTACCTTCGTTATACTAAAGTAGTCTGTATTTTTATTAGTGGAAGGTTGAAAACCAAATGGGAATGCGATACTTAAGCGTCGTGTGGGTGCCAACTGGATTCCACCGAGAATCGGTGCGACGCTTAAGTGTCGCACTGGGTGTTGTGAGTTAAGAGAGTGAAGCGGGAATAAAGTTTTAGTCACTTACCATTGGTTCCATAAAGAGAGACCCCGCAAATTTCTCAGCCAGCCGTGCCAAGGTCGACCTTCTGGACCTGTGAGCTGATGCATAGTTCTTTAATACCTGTAATTTAATTTAAAAATTTATTTTTATACACGGATTTAACAGGTATAATAATAAATAAATATAAATATTCACGAGACAATCGCCTCTGTGGTGTAGTGGTCTGGTGTCGGAGTTGACCACAGAGGTCCCGGGTTCGATTCCTGGGTCGGGCAATTCAGAAATGTGTTTTTTCAGTTTTCTGATAAAAACAACATTGCCCGGGATTGGAAAATGCCCGGTTGGCGATAGGCTTGCCACCTATCACACATAGTGGGACCAAGTATCTTCGGCTAATCGTGGGTGCACTTGTTGTACCTCTGCCTACCCTTTCGGGGATACGGGCGTGAAGATACTTTTATTCACGAGACAAATTACACTTACTGATCTAACCCCAAAGTAACTATTTTTTTTTATATTACAAGATAGCAAACAAACAGATGGGTCTCCTGATGGAAAGAGTCAACCATCGCCTATAGACACCAAAGGTGTTAATGGTGCGTTGCTATCTTGTGGCGAGGTTTAATACCACAAGCGTAAGTTTACCGGCTACTTTACTCTCCAATCCGGAACACGACAGTGACAACCACTGACGCTATTGCGGCAGGAATAGTCAAGGCGGTGGTACCAGACACGGGCGAGACGATGCAGAACTCTACCACCAAGTAGCCACGATGGTAGTGACTCGCATAGTCAAACGGTCGCTTTTTACGACCTGCCTGGCAGAACTGCAGTTGGCCTATTCTTCAAAGGAGCCCGGAACCAACACGGGGTAGACTACACTAGTCTATTATTAGAGTTTTTCGTTTACTCCATGTGGATTTGAGCCACATTTGAAGAATAAAAGAATAGAAACTATTGGACCATTCAAAAAAATTCTTTTACTGTTAAAAAGATACACTTTCCAGCCCGCTTAGAATAGAGTGATATGTCGCGCGCGGTAAGATAGAAGTTTGACCAATAAGAAGAACCGACATCTCATTTAACACCACGACAACACACTGCATGCGGAAATTCCCCCAATTCACGTGATTGAGTCAATGCGCTTAGGGCTCCCACACACATAAACACGATAGAACGTGGAGACGTACTACGACGCGGCATAATATTGTTATGAATAATCTAGAAACGTGTAGAGTTGGAGCGCTGGAGAGATCTAGAAATAAAAGAAAGAGATAGCTACTCCTATTGACAAACAAATAGTTGACCTGGACTATGCCATAATGGACTTTGTGGGATATGACATAAGGTTGAAAGTAGCGTGTACTAGTATATATGACTCATAACATGTTTACGATAAGTGATTCATTGTTTACCGATACATTTAGATTTTTCTGGATCCGGGTAGAACTTTACCCTGGCTATAAATAGAGAAGTGTTGACAAACACAAGGCAGTTTTTATCAAGCGATCGAGAGCGATACTTAAAGTGATCAGTGCGAAGCGAGAAGTATTTTATTATGTAGTCAGAGATAGTACAGTGAGTGACTATTGTGTAAAGTGTATTTTAGTACTACATTGTGTTGTCTTGTGTATTGTGTGTATCATATATACACGGATTTAATATAAGTGGTGTTTTTCTTACAATTACGAACCCGAGTACGTAACAATATATAAGATAATGTGTAAGAGTCTTTCCTTTCGTCTTGATCGCCGTTTGATTACGTGAATTAGGCCTCAGAAGAAACGGCCATCCACGTCATCTTGGAATGAGAGTGTGGTGAACTACTGGGTTAAGTAAGGATCTCCGAGGTCGCTCCCCGAAACTTTCTCCCACACCAAGGGGTTGCTGTGCTTCCTGATTCTAACCACACACAAAAAAGGCGCAAGTCGTCGAGTTGCGAAGACCCACCCATGGTGAAGTGTCAAGTGAAGTGAAGTGAATACCACGACAAATGTTTCCTTGTTGCATATTGTCGGATAAATGAGATATAAATTACTGTTCGTCAAACCTTTCTTATCAAGAGTAACATATGTGACATACTGTTTATCCTAAGCGGGATAACAGGCTACTTTTTTACCCCATTGAGCAGAAGGAAGTAATAATTTTTAGTCAACAAACACATGAAGCCCGTGTTAGTCCAGGCTGTTTCACAAAATAGACCAACTGCCGAAGAAAGAAAGAAAGAAAGAAATTATTTATTTCTGTAGTGTGTTGGTCCAAACAGATGATTCTGAAATATTATATTGTAGTTTATAAATTCAGGTCTGACAGAGAGCCAGCACATAATGTACACACTCAGCACTCACATATACACTTTTAAAGGTCCAAATTTTATAATTAGGAACTTAAATATTGAATTGTGTGCGTTTTAATTATTGTAAAAATATTACAATATAAAAACCCAGTGTTGGTTCCGGGCTCCTTTGAAGAATAGACCAACTGCCGTACCAGTCAGGTCGTAGAAGGCTACCGATTGGCTATGCGAGTCACTACCATCGTGACTACTAGGTGGTAGAGTTCTGCATTGTCTCGCCCGGAACTGGTACCACCGCCTTACCTATTCCTGCCGCAATAGTGTTAGTGCTTGTCACTGTCGTGTTCCTGTTTGGAAGGTAAGGTAGCCAGTAAACTTGTGCATGTGGCATAAAACCTCGTCGCAAGATAGCAACGCACCATTAACATCTTCGATGCCTATAGGCGATAGTTGACACTTTTCATCAGGAGACCCATCTGCTTATTTGCTGTCTTATAATATAAAAAAATGTTTTAAAAAAATCGTTTCAAAGTTAATTACCTCAACGGCATCACTGGGTGTGGTCAAGCCGAACAGAACCGATTTAGCTAATTCCTTCTCGTGGGCTGCTTTAACTGGTACCACTTGTAGATTTCTGTAGTGTGTTGGTCCAAACAGATGATTCTGAAATATTATATTGTAGTTTATAAATTCAGGTCTGACAGAGAGCCAGCACATAATGTACACACTCAGCACTCACATATACACTTTTAAAGGTCCAAATTTTATAATTAGGAACTTAAATATTGAATTGTGTGCGTTTTAATTATTGTAAAAATATTACAATATAAAAACCCTGTGTTGGTTCCGGGCTCCTTTGAAGAATAGACCAACTGCCGTACCAGTCAGGTCGTAGAAGGCTACCGATTGGCTATGCGAGTCACTACCATCGTGACTACTAGGTGGTAGAGTTCTGCATTGTCTCGCCCGGGTCTGGTACCACCGCCTTGCCTATTCCTGCCGCAATAGCGTCAGTGCTTGTCGCTGTCGTGTTCCGGTTTGGAGGGTAAGGTAGCCGGTAAATTTATGCATGTGGCATTAGACCTCACCACAAGATAGCAACACACCATTAACATCTTTGGTGTCTATAGGCGACGGTTGACTCTTTCCATCAGGAGACCCATCTGCTTGTTTGCTATCTTATGACATAAAAAAATCGTAGAACAACAAATCGGTTCGCGCGTAACAAAGCAGTTCGACTCGATATTCTTGATCCGAACTGCAAGGGACTGGAATATGCTTCCTGAGTCTGTGTTCCCCGACGGGTACAACCAGGAGATCTTCAAGAGAAGAGTGAAAAGGTACCTTTGAGGGAAGCGCGTTCCACCTTAGACCTCATCTTAGCTTAACATCAGGTGAGATCGTGGTCAAGCGCTTCCCTATCGACAGTAAAAAAATTAAAATTTGTTTCACAATATCCCATTTAATTCATGATTTTGATTACAGCGAGTCTTTTGAATGAACTCTTTAATGCTGGCAGTGTGTCATTTTACATTTACCTATAAATACGATAGTGACTATTGTGTAATCTGTCGCTCTAAGTACAATTTTCCCAATAACTTAATTTGGTGCCTTCAAACAAATATTTTAGTTCGAATTTTGCGTAATTGAAAATTATATCCATGAGTTTTGTTTTTTGTGTCAAATAAAAATGAAATTTTGAATTTTTTAAATTATTTTTTTCTATTACATAAATCACACAAATTATCGATTCTGATCAACCTCTAAATATTTGTCCGGACCCTTAAAACTAACCCTTTATAACAAATATGTGGTTGACCGAGCTTCGCTCGGTTTTCACATATTTTTGAAACCGATCTTTTCTTGGACCTTGAAACTTGATAAATCGATTCCTATAGAATATATTATTTTTTTCTGTACCTGGTTGACCAAGCTTTGCTCGGTTTTTCACATACCCATATCTTGGGAAACGAGCTTTTCTTGGACCTGGAACCTTGATAAATTGATTCCTTGACCTGAAAACCCCCTAATTTGTGACTTTCATGAAAATCGTTGGAGCCTATATATTAGATATGTTCCAGCCCTAATCCCTTACTGAGGAAAGCTTTTTCTTTGTTATTTTAAAAATCTTTAACTAGAACAGCATCTGTGCTAAAATACATTAAGTATTGCAAGTTTGTGTTTGTTCGTGCGAAGTAAGGGTGGTTAATATAACGCATAGCGCCATATTACGGCGAGCTATATATACTCATTCTAAAGTATACGCTATTCAGATTCTCATTCGGCGCTGTAACATAACGCCACGCTATATACCTAGCGGCTAACGAAGTAACGAACTACACGATTAATACCGAATCGGAACGCGGCCACACACTGAGAAGATCCGGCGGAATATCGTTATGGTCGATAAAATCGTTAACATATTGGTAAACACGGCGATAAGGCCACTTAGTCCAATGAATTGCGGTGAACCAAAAAGTCTATAGACATTCGTTTTCCTCTGCTTACCCTGCAAGGCAACCCAGCATAATGATACTTTTTTCATTATTATATTTATTATTACAATCAAAATTTACTTACCGACTTGTGAACACAGAAAGACATGGAAAATGGGACAAGATCCATCCTGCACTCAACCATAACTTCACGACATACGCCATCTTCGGTCACCGGTGGTTCCCTAAAACATAACATTCCAAGATAAATAATTAAACAAAGTTACTATTTTAGCCTTTTTGCACGCCTCATACTTGAAGTGTTGAATATATATTACTATACTTGAAGTGTTGAATATATATTATAATACTTGAAGTCTTGAAGTAGTGCTCTACTCTCAACATGTCATGGTTAAGTAAATAATTAAAAACGGCTACACCGACATTTAATCAGTGTTGATTGTAGATCACGCCCCAAGTATTCTTTAAAAAAAATATTCAATGTACAGTTTTGACTTTCCTACGATTTTATTATATGTAGATTTTATTATAGATCGTAGCATAACACAACGTTGTATCGTGGTTAATTGTATAAGAACCTTTTGTTTGCGTGGGAATCCTAGTCCGGCCCTCCGTCTCTTTCCTTCCTGCATCCATCATATATTCCTCTCACTTGGAGGAAGATGGCCCCGCTGAATCGCCACACCACAGTTCGCATACGATCATACGCCAGTTCGTTGGTCGACCGCATCACGAGTGATCGCATACCAGTACGCTCTCAACATCTTGACAAAGGCCTAAACGGAACCGCTCGCGTCACGCCGCGCCGCAACAGTCCACTTGCTCGCTCGTCTCGAGACGTAGCTGGAGGAGCCAGTGCAATCCACCAGGTGAGTCCTTCATCATTCTTACCTTCCATCCTATCATACAGTCCATATTGCTACAACCCGCTAGTCCCGTCGCATTTTAGTATAACCTACTTCCGCATATGACGGGACCACCTTTTGCTCTTCAAATTGGAGGAGCTTACGGATTTTAAAAAGTATGATTATAATTACAAAATTTGCATTGCTATCACTATATTTTAAATGTATAAAACCTACTGGTTTTGGCTGGTACCACATCATCAGAGCTTATAGTGAAATTGGTAGATTTTATGCAATTAAAAATATAACAAAACTGTAACGTAAGTGTTAGTATAATTTAATCAAAATCTAGTTTTCCCAAGTGCAGATGATATTTACAGTATAGATTGTTAAACATTCCACCCACACCATATTGACATGTGGCCATCTATGACCTTCTTTATATTATTACGTACTTCGGGTTCTAGATTACACATTTCTAGATTATTCATAATAATATGAACAGTCAAACTCGTGACAGCTTAATTTACATGATTCATCCAAGTGACTTTAATACTAGGAGTTTTAAGAGGGTCATCAATATTCTCAGAAACCAGCTTTGCATTGGCAATTAACTTTTGGTGTAGCAAATGTCCATGCGTAATGATGACTGCTTACCACCAAGCAGTGAGCCACTATCTCTTATTCCTGCTAGTATTATTAAGAGCTTACTCATTCTTAAAAGGCCGGCAACGCACCTGCAAGACCTCTGGTATTGTGGATGTCCATGGGCGGCGGTGATCACTTACCATCAGGTGCACCTCCTGCTCGTTTGCCCCCTCTTCTATAATAAAAAAAAAAATACATCTGAAGTATGCCTTATTCTAAAATACCTTTCAAAAATTGGATTTTCAGCCATAACATTAACTTCAGATTGTAGAATATTCAAACTAGATAGTTCCTGTGTCGCCTGTAGACATGTTTTTAACTGCCTGTGTTGAAGCTTTAGCTCGGTGATTGATGGGCCAATATCAAGACAAATTTCCTGTTCAGACTCTGAACTGTAAATTAATAATAGCACTGCCAATAAAAGAAAAAAAGAACAGTAAATGTAGTTTAATAGTCAAAAAACAAAAATTAAAAGTACATATTGGTGTTCCTGTAAATATTCCGGTAATAAGCTATTACTGATTATTTCGTATTGTGTTTTTCAACATTTAGAGGTCATGATTCACCTTGCGAATTTTTTCCACAATTTTTCTATTGATATTTACAAAGATATAAAACTATTTAGCTTTATGCAAACGAATAATATGGTTTTAATCTAATTTATACTCACTATCAAAGAAAAGCATATCAAACTTTTGTAAGCAAGTGTATTTTGCCTCGATATAAAGACAGCTTAAAAAATTTAATTTTCTTTTAAGATACAAAACTATTTGGAAAGTAAATATTAAAAAAATACCATTTTATTTTCCCTGAACAACTTGTATTTTTCTATTACCATAATATTCACAGGGGGCGTTGATATCTACAGTGTAAACTAGAATTTTATATTAGTACTGTAGGTGTAAAGGTTCATCTACATTGCGTCTATTGTTACAAAGCTTCATGCAATCTATATACATATAATAAAATCGTAGGAGTCATGTATGTCCGGGGTAAACTCAAAAAGTACTGCATGGATTTACTTCAAATTTTGCAATTATATTACTAACAGGTCGGGTCAACAAATAGGCTACATATTATCACGCTAGCACCTACGGGGGAAGAGCTGTGCGGAGTAAACAAAGTCCGCACGGACTAAGTCGCGGGCAATAGCTAGTTACAAAATAAGTGTAGATGTGACCTCTGCATTAATTGTGTCATTGAATAAAGCTTTTTGACAATAGACGCAAGTCGGCCCCGACATAACGTAGTTTAATTATCTATATTAATTAATTAATATTAATATTAATTAATTAATAATATTATAAATGCGAAAGTTTGGATGTTTGAATGGATGTTTGGATGGATGTTTGTTACTCAATCATGTAAAAACTACTGAACAGATTTGAATGAAATTTTTCACACAGGTAGATGATGACCTGGAATAGCACATAGGCTACTTTTTATCCCGGAAAAATTAGGTGATCTTGTGGGATTCACCAAAAACTTATATTGCAGTGGGCTACACGCTGCAGTTAGTTATTTAAAAAGGACTAAATCTACATAGGAATTATTTTTTAGGTATTGATTAATACTAAATGTGATAGCCTCACATTACATATTATAATCTGAATTAATCTGATATCACAGAAAAAAGACAAAGATATGATAGTTTATAACATATATTTTGGATATAGTTTACAGATTATGATACAAAAATTGTATTTTTGTATCATAATTTATATGTTTGACACAGTACATTAGTCAATTTACAATTTTAGTCCAAGGACCTCCCTGAGAGCAAAATTCAAAGAAATCAATATTTTAACTGTAATTTCTCAGTATATATTTGAAACTTTGATGTATGTTCGTAAAAATATTTGCTTATTTAAAAAGAATAGTGATATTCACTCCCTAAGTACAAGGAACAAAAACAATCTTTCTGTGCATGTGTCTCATCTCCACAGAATAAGCAACTCTTTTATGGGGCAAAGTATTTGCTTCCACAATAAGCTGCCTGATGCCATTAGAGATTTACCAGTTAACAAATTAAAAAATGTGTTAAAACAAAACTGTGTAAAAAAGGTTCCTACAAAATATCTGAATATCTTGATGACAGTAAAGCATGGAATTATCTGCTCCTCATATCGGTAATCCTTATTTTTAATATAACAATTAGATACAAAGTAAATATTATGTAATATTTTATTTAAAAAATGTTATGAAAAAAGACAAGCCCGCTGAGTTTCTTCCGCCGGATCTTCTCAGTGTGTGGCCGCGTTTCCGATCCGGTAGTAGTTTAAAAAAATGTTGACGCGTCAAAATAACTTGTAAAAGTTTTATTGAATAAAGTACTTCTGAGTTCTGATTTCTGATAAAGTGCATGCAATTGCTTTAATGTTAAATTGTTACCCTTTTAACACAAATATTATTTTTTGAGATTGCTTTAAACAGATTTCCACGTAAGTTCCGAGTTTTGTATGAAGTAACGCTAAAATTAAATAAAAATTGGTAATTTTACCTTTCATCATCTTCATAACAGCTGGAACTAACATTTTTGCTTCGTTCTAATTCAATTCTTGTCTCATAATACTGTAATTCTTTCAAAATTTCTTCTTTCCGCGCAAGAAGAGCATTCTTTTTAATACCAATTTTTTTAGACATATTGATAAAATACGCACTTAAAATTAAATTAACTAATTTAATTTGTTTAAATTACTATTTCTAATCACTACTTAAATAATTAATGTGATCAATAACAAATTTTTGTTACAGATGAAAAGTTCGAAAATAACGTCCTGTTTTGACTTTTGAACACTGGACGCCAATCAAATATCAATGACATTGACATTTAACACCAGGCAAGCAAAAGTATATACCATATATCGGTATTTTAAATATAACTATCGATATATTTCGTAAACAATCGACTTTTTTTAGTATAAAACTCGTATCATTTTCTTGTACTCAAAATAGTATCCGTTAATCTTTGCACCCACTTTAATTATATGATCCTTAAATATTGTTTCCAATGATAATATGTCTTTAACTGATTTCGTTTTTTTTAAGTTCTCTAAAGCTGTGTTAAATGTATTTTCTTTTTCATACAACCATGCATAAATTTAAAAAAGGGTGTATTATATTTAAAGAATGACGCGCCGATGTCAAATGCGACCGATTGGCTATGCGAGTCACTACCATCGTGGCTACTAGGTGGTAGAGTTCTGCATTGTCTCGCCCGGGTCATGTACCACCGCCTTACCTATTCCTACCGCAATAGCGTTAATGCTTACCACTGTCGTGTTCCGGTTTGGAGGGTAAGGTAGCCGGTAAACTTATGCATGTGGCATTAGACTTCGCCACAAAATAGCAATGCACCATTAACATCTTTGGTGTCTATAGGCGATGGTTGACTCCTTCCATCAGGACACCCATCAGCTTGTTTGCTATCTTATGATATAAAAAAAAATTGGGTCTGCTCGTTTTTATATCTATAATGTCGACCGCCCCGTTGGTCGAGTGGTTAGTGACCCTGACTACGCAATCAACGGGGCTCGGGTTCGATCCCGACGGGAACAAGCATTTGTGTGATGAGCATAAATCTTTGTATTTCCGGGTTTGGGTGTATATTATGCATGTAAAAGTATTTATATATGTATTTCTATGTACTAGTATCGTTGACTAACACCCATAACACAAGCAAGTAATTTGCTTACTTTGGGGTTAGATCAATAAGTGTAATTTGTCCCGTGAATATTTATTATTTATTTATTTATTAATGTTTAAATGTATTATTATGTTATGTATGTATTAATGTCGTTGACTAAATGACTAGAAAGAAATTTGTGCAATGTATACAGTGACACTTATTTATACATTTTTAAAGTTATACATTGTATATACTTGCATCTATTATTTATCTATGATCATGGGCGTACCGAGGGGGAGGCAGGGAGGGGCAGCTGCCCCCTCTCCCCCCCCTCCGAAATCTATTTACCTCTCTACTAGCTATCTACTGTTGTAGATATAAAGATAAAAATAGTCTTGAAATATTACGGTTGCCCTCCGCTGGCCCAAAGCTGGCCCTAGGATATCAAATAGATAAATACAAAATTTGTATATTGTACATTTTTATATTTATATTTAATGTAACATAAAAATCTGTAAACTTCATAATGTATATTTGCCTACAGTAGCTTAATGTACAAACTATGGCGAATAAAGTATTTTTGTAAATATGATTGCATTTTTATAAAAATGATTGCATTAAAGTAAAAACAAGTATTTAAAAAATATTAATTTATCATCATTTAAGTAAACTTTTAGTAGTTTTTATATAAAAAGAACATTGAGGTTTTTTGTACTTAGAAATTACAATATAAATAGCTGTTATTTGTGACAAAATGCAGTTAAAGACTTATGGTATAAGAGGAGGTAAAATGAAAAAAAAAAACATAACGTCAGCTCAAAACTGCCTGCTGTCATTATCTGTCATTCAATTTTCAAAGAAATTAGCAAGATTTATGTAAAAATACGATAAATAATTATTTGCAATAATGTATGTAATATAAGTGCAATAATATCTAATAAGAAGTTAGTTTCGATTAATAGACTTTTAAAAACTTTACATTAGTTACCAGATTCTTATAAGAAAATTTGTTTTTCGAAAATGTATGTTACGAATTATAATTATAATAATTAATAGACAATTTAATGTGTGTTATTGAAGTTCATAGTTCAGTACCTTTTATGATGAATGTACGGATGGGAACTTGTTAATGGAACCTAATTATTTTATGTATACAAGCGGTTATTGCGGTTAATTTGAAGTCTAAACAGTGCATAAGTTCCGGACGAAATGGGTCAAACCGGGAGTGCTATTCCAAGTAAGTGATAGTAATTACAAAGTAAACAAGCCTTTACCATTATGAATCTAATTCTAGATAATTTTACGAGATAACCTCAATTTTTTGTACGCATTCTAATGTGGATCATTACAATACATAATATGTTATGGCTTAAACTTATGTTTAAGTGTTGCATTTTAAATAAAACATATATTATTGATCACGTTATGAACTTAAATATTATTGATTATGCTATGAAGAAAACTTTAAATATTTTTCTGTAGAAAACAGTACTTACTTTATTTTAATTTTTATAATAATTCTTGTCACTAAATATAAGATCTATTTTTAACGTACAACTATCTATAATTTATACTCTCCATCGTCGGCGCCTGGTTAAGTTCAACGTAATGATTATTTGTTTATTTATTTTTTATATCATAAGATAGTAAACAAGCAAATGGGTCTCCTGATGGAAAAATTGAACTATCGCCTATAGACACCAAAAATGCATGTGTGTTGCTATTTTGCTATCTTGGTGTGTTGCTATCTTGTGGTGAGGTCTTAATGCCAGATGCGAAAGATTACCGGCTTTCTTACCTTCCAAACCGTAACACAACAATAACAAGCACTGACGCTAATGCTACAGAAATTGGTAAGGGGGTGGTACCAGACCTGGGCAGGATAATCCAGAATCTACCATCTACTAGCCACAACAGAAATGACTTACATAGGTAATTGTTTGCCCCCTTAAGAAATGCCTGACACAATGGCAAATAGTGTATTCTTCAACCTGTGGAATCCCAGTTGGTCATATTTATTTTATTTTTTTACAATCATATTCTTAAAGAAACTATGTTAAATGTTTAAAATTATAAGAGTGTCTTATGGCTGCTGTTTTGTCTACTATATATCATATAGGGAAATAATTTAGCATACCTTAACTACTACCGTGGCTACTAGGTGGTAGAGTTCTGCACTGTCTCACCTGGCTCTGGTACCACTGCCTTACCAATTCCTGTCACAATAAATAAATATTCACGGGGCAAATTACACTTACTAATCTAACCCCAAAGTAAGCAAATTATTTGCTTGTGTTATAGGTGTTAGTCAACAATACTAATACATAGGAATACATATATAAATACTGGAATATATTTGATAAACACCAAAACCCAGAAATACAAACATTTATGCACGTCAGGGTCACTAACCACTCGACCATCAGGGCGGTCAAGCTGGGTGGACAATAGCATCAGTGCTTGTTGCTGCCGTGTTCCAGTTTCGAGGATAAGGTAGCCGGTAAACTTGTGCATGTGGCATTAGACCTCGCCACAGGATAGCAACACACCATTAACATTTTTGATGTCTATAGGCGATGGTTGACTCTTTCCGTCAGAGACCCATCTGCTTGTTTGCTATCTTGTAATAAAAAATCTTAATACTTGCAAATTCAACAATAAAAGTTTTATGGTTTTTGCAAGTATATATTTAACACCAGCTGACCTGCTCAACCACACTAGAAAGTAAATATTTTGTAGATGTAAGAAAATTCCTACAATATTTTGCCTTTAATTTCACCATTGTAAGGTATAAATTTCAAAAATAATTTATTCCATGTCTGCATTGTAAGACAAACCCCTGTGAAAGAGTTTAGGCTGTGCTTTAATATGTCATTGAATCAAATCTTTTCTTTTTATACAAACAGATTGATTCTGATTGAGTGTGACGGGGTAATACAACTGTAGTTTTCTGGATTTTGTGTATTTTCATACATTCTTATATTTTTTAAACCATGGCTATTAGCAATCTGCCTGATTACTTAAATATAACATTTTATTAAAAACTTTTTCACGTCTAGTGATGGACCTCATGTGAAAATGTGTTTTCTTAGTTTTTTTTATAAAAACAGCATTGCCCGGGACTGGATAAGTGCCTGGTTGGCGATAAGCCACCTATCGCATTGTGGGACTAAGCTTCTTTGGCTAGTTGTGGTGCACTGGTTGTACCTCTGCCTACCTCTTTGGGGATATGGGCGTGAAGATACTACTATTTTTTTTTTATATTATAAGATAACAAACAAGCACATGGGTCTCCTGATGGAGCGTGAACCATCATCTTTAGCCACAAAATATGTTAATGGGGCATTGTTATCTTGTGACGAGGTCTAATGCCACATACATAACTTTATCGGCTACCCTACCATCCAAACTGGAACACGACAGTGGCAAGCACTGACACTATTGCGGCCAGCGGTGAATTTACACTAGGGGCAGTCGGGGCAAGTGCCCAGGGTGGCAAAATTTTGAAAGTGATAAAAATTTTTTTTTAGTCTTATCGAGATTCCCCAATATAATTAATTAATACTATTAATTTATAATTTTTTTGTTTAATTGATAATTCAAGAAATTCAATTCATTCATTATTTATGAATTATAATTTTGGTACTTTTTTAGTAAAAATTAATAATCAAAATGATTTAATCAATTTGTTTCCTTGAAGATTTCAAATAATAATCGATTTTCCTATTTTCTGGAATTAAAGAAATTTAATTAGTATTTATTTTTGAAAAATTGAAAAAAATTCGGAATTATTTTTTGCATTTCTTAAAACATTAACTTTAACAAACAATCAATTAAAAAAATGTTATAATTTATCGATTTCACCAATTAATTTTAATTTAAACGAAAAATCGTATATTTTTTACACACTTAACTTAAGCTTCTTAAAACATCAACTTTACTCAACGCTTATGCTTCTTAAAACATCAACTTTAACAAACAATCAATTTAAAAAATGTTATAATTTATCGATTTCACCAATTAATTTTAATTGCTTTTATTAGCTTCACTTGTATATATGTTTGTATGTTTGTAACCGACTTCTTTGGGCGCTATTTTGACCCACTTTAAACAGCCAGATTTCGTTCAAACTTTGTAGATTTATCGAGGACCGATGACAATACACTAATTTGATAAAATTATTCCATTTTTCAATTTGCTAAATATGATTTTTGTTAATTTATATAATTTTCATCTATAGTAGATAAGGTAAGAAACTTAATTTTAATTTTTTATAATTTTTCTCTACAGTCGATAAGACAGGACTTGATGTTAATTTTAATTTCTAATATCTTTATTTTTAGCCGATTTCTCTAATATTGAAAAATTTTCGAATACTAAGGAGAATTTTAATTCTACAAAACAAATAATAATTTAAAAAAACTAAAAAATCACGCTTTTATAAATCAACCTAACTAAAAAGTAAAAAATAAATAATACTTTAAAAAACTCAAAACACGCTTTTTATAGAAAATCAAACTAAAAAATAGAAAATAAATTTTAATAAATTTAAATTAAGAATAATGTTAAGAATTTCAATAAATATAAATTAATAATAATGTGAATAAAAAAAATATTTTATTTAAAAAAGCGTGGGTTGCTTTTTAAGATATTATCAAAATGATAATCACTCTACTCATATCTGTCAATAAAATATTTATAACTATTGACACCATGCACCCCACGCTTTTTTAAAATAAAATATTTTTTTTATTCACATTATTATATATTTATGAGTATTTATTCGTATTAAACAACAATATAACTTATCAATAGCACAGAAAAATTGTTTAAATAAAAATGTCGCTTATGATGAAGGTCCATATTCAGCGTAATTGTATAAAGAAAATTAATTTTTCTGTGCCATTGATTTCAGATAAAAATTATAGCTTCTATAGTGCACACCAACTGTTAAGACGGAAGTCAACCTACGATGTGTATCAGCTGAAATCTCCGCTACTTTTCAAGTTATATTATCGTAAAATATGGAAAAATATAAATATATGTATGAAATAACCTGATAGTTTCAATATATAACATTAGTTTTCATACCTTAAAAAAAATAATAAAAAATCAGAATGAAAACGTCTTTCTACACATATTTCCCCCCTTAAGTAAAATTCTAGTAATAGGGCGGACTTTTTTCCGGTGCCCAGAAGCGGCATTGAGTTTAAATCCGGCCCTGATTGCGGCAGGAATAGCTAAGACGGTGGTAAACGACTTGGACAAGACAATGCAGAACTTTTTTTTATGTTATTGAGATAGGCAAACTGGCAGACGTGCCACCTGATGGTAAGTGATCGACGTCGCCAATGAATATAAATGGGATCGTTTCAGCCCAGGTATCCCATTCATGTGTTGCCTATCCTGAGACATAGGATTTTAAGTCTCGGTGCCAGTAATTACACTGCCTGTCTTGCCCTACTCTCCGAAACACAGCAAAGCTGTTTCACGGGAGAAATAGGCCAGATGGTGGTACCCATGCAGCCGGGATCGCGGCACAAGGCATCCCTCCTACTGGTAAAAAAGTCTACCACCTAGTAGCCACCATGGTAGTGACTCGTATAGCCAACTGGTCGCCTTTTACTACTTGCCTGGCAGAACAGCAGTTGGCCTATTCTTCAAAGCAGCCCCAGGACCAACTCGGGAAAAAAAAGATTTACAAGTTTTTGATTAATAGTTGATCAACTTAAAAATGTATAGTAGGGGTATGAATAGTGTAACAAACTCTCCCGAAGACCCTCTAAACTCACATTTTAAATATAACAAAATTGTCTGTTATATTTCGTTTACAAAGGAGTCAACAGAGTTATAATCATATTATCTGGCCAAATGATTCATCTAGTGTTAACTTGAGGACTCATTTTGTGTTATATAGTTTACCCATTCATTCTTTTCAAAGGTACATTTCATCTCTTATAAACAATCATACTTTATTAGGAAATGTATACTATAAATTGATTTAAAGGACTAAAATTTAGTATATTGAAGATATTTGGCTTAAGAAAGGAAGTAATATATTACATAAATATAATAAAGATATTTGAATTAAGAAAAGGAGTAATACATTACATAAATACATAAATACATAATAAAGATATTTGACTTAAAGGAAGGGAGTAGTATATTAAATATATACATAAAATACATTATAAATCTATAGCTTAAGAGAGCACTATGATGATATTAATAGTTACATTGACTTCATCTAAAGGAAAGAAGTACGGTAGTATGGAATATATGGATAAAATTATTGTAATATTTAGGTTGGGAGTTGTAAAGCACTTTAGTGCCGCAATTTTATTATTGTGGGATATGTAAGAGGCGCCGCCTCGCCTCACATGTGTGGATACCATGCCGGCTGAAGGCCTTCCTACCGTATCCCCCAGAAGTATATTGAAACTAAAAGGAACTAAAGTCCTTAATCTCAAAGAGAAAATCAATATATTATGAAGAACCAAGTTATTGGCAGATAGGCTTTACTATTGTGGGGTCACAAAGTGATAGCCATATAGTTTAATGTCCAAACATGTGAATACATTGTTTGGAAGTTGATGAGTATAGGCATGACCAAGGTGCGTCATTAATATTGAGCACAGCCAAAAGGCCAAATAATAAATATGTTTCTCAAGTATACAGTTAAGCATGGACTCGAAGTAAGTAAATGTTGATAAAAATATATACTATTGTTATTTTAGTAACAAACAGTAACAAAATAATAAATAAATATTGGCATGACAAAGGTGCATCGTTTGTATTGAACACAGTCAAAAGACCAAATAATAAATATGTTTCTCAAGTATACAGTTAAGCATGGACTTGAAGTAAGTAATGTTGATAAAAATATATACTGTTGCTATTTTAGTAACAAACAGTAACAAAATAATAAATAATATTGGCATGACAAAGGTGCATCAATTGTATTGAGCACAGTCAAAAGGCCAAATAATAAATATGTTTCTCAAGTATACAGTTAAGCATGGACTTGAAGTAAGTAATGTTGATAAAAATATATACCGTTGCTACTTTAGTAACAAACAGTAACAAAATAATAAGTAATATTGGCATGACAAAGGTGCATCATTTGTATTGAGCACAGTCAAAAGGCCAAATAATAAATATGTTTCTCAAGTATACAATTAAGCATTGACTTGAAGTAAATAAATGTTGATAAAAATATATACTGTTGTTATTTTAGTAACAAACAATAACAAAATAATAAATAAATATTGGCATGACAAAGGTGCATCATTTGTATTGAGCACAGTCAAAAGGCCAAATAATAAATATGTTTCTCAAGTATACAATTAAGCATTGACTTGAAGTAAATAAATGTTGATAAAAATATATACCGTTGCTACTTTAGTAACAAACAGTAACAAAATAATAAATAAATATTGGCATGACAAAGGTGCATCATTTGTATTGAGCACAGTCAAAAGGCCAAATAATAAATATGTTTCTCAAGTATACAATTAAGCATTGACTTGAAGTAAATAAATGTTGATAAAAATATATACCGTTGCTACTTTAGTAACAAACAGTAACAAAATAATAAATAAATATTGGCATGACAAAGGTGCATCATTTGTATTGAGCACAGTCAAAAGGCCAAATAATAAATATGTTTCTCAAGTATACAATTAAGCATTGACTTGAAGTAAATAAATGTTGATAAAAATATATACTGTTGTTATTTTAGTATCAAACAGTAACAAAATAATAAATAAATATTGGCATGACAAAGGTGCATCATTTGTATTGAGCACAGTCAAAAGGCCAAACAATAAATATAATTCTCAAGTATACGATTAAGCATTGACTTGATCAAAGTAAAATAATTAAAATAATATATAAAGTACTCAAGTTTGCGATAGCATTGACTTGGAGTACATAAATGTTGATAAAGTATATACTGTTGTTATTTTAGTAACAGCCAGTAATAATAAATATTGGCATGACTAAGGTGCATCATTTGTATTGAGCGCAGTCAAAAGCCAAATAATAAATATAATTCTCAAGTTTACAATTAAAGTTTGTGCAAGTTTGTTTTAACAATTACTTGACAAAACTAAGACAGATAATATGTTGTCTTCAATCACAATACCGAAACATTAATAATCGGTACGCGATAAATAAACATATATAAAAGTAATCATTGCTCGCAATGAACTTCAAATAATCCAAATCATAAAAATTTCATAAGTAAAATCAATTAAGATAATCCTTATGACGAAAGTCAAATGAACTCAGGTTAATGTATAAAAATACATTAAAACAAGCAATTTAATATATCCAGCTCTGTGATGTAGCTCATACCTGGTTGACGAATTGATTAATTATGTAAATAGTTCAACTTTGCTAGGCGATAGATAGTTGGTGTTTATCTGGGTTAACCCTCTGAATACACAGTTTGCGGTGGGGCTTATCCGAGGACCACGCACTGGTAACGAGGAGATAACCATAACGACAACATTACATGTGTGCCTTTATATAGATATACACAATGCATGCGACATGCATACAACCCTGATGCCTTCGCAAAGCCGACACTATCTTGTGACGAAGGTATGGTCCAATCAAAAAGCCAAATAATTAAAATAAATTATTACTGAACTAGAAATTAACCTTTGTTCTAAAGTTATTATAGTCAAATTTCCTCCTATAACCCTAATAATTTATAGTCACCACAAGCAATGAAATATTACTTATTAATTGAATTTGAAGTTATAGATGAAATTTAGTAAGATCTTTGAACTCTTTAATATTGTGATTGAATACTCAATACATCTTAGAATCCAAACAATTCGTCTTATACTCGTTTTCTAATGAAACTAAGTTATTTATGTCTTCTCCAGATTATTAGAGTTCTATTACTCTTATTTCAATTTCTCTTTAATCAAATTTCAGAATTTAATAAGGTCTGAACTTTTAGAAATCAACGCTTATTAGATCTATTGTTGCTTTAAGTGAACAGTATTATGAAACATCTATCCACCCGAATAATCATAAGTAAAGTTCATTTGTACAATCCTTATGATGTATAGATTCAATCATGGAATCCAGGTTAATATATGAATATATACAGATAAACAATTTAGACAAATAACTCTAGTTCTGTAAAATAGTTCATGTCTGAGATGATTAGATATGAAAATGGATCAACTTTGCTTGGCGGTATAGTTGGGTGTTTATCTGGGTTATCGCCCCAAATACCATGCTTGCGACAGAGGGGCATATGAACCGTGTGTCTGCACTGGTAAAGAGAAGATGACCATAATGACAACATTACATGTATGTCCTTATATAGATACACCCAGCACAACTTGTTGCCTTCGTAAAGTCGATATTCCCGTGAGATGAAGATGACATGATCTATTTACCAAGGTAAAAGGTAAAAATATCTAATCCAAAATTAGTAATTAACCTTAATTTCAGATTTATTTAGTAAACTTCCTATCTTACTAAAAGATCTGTTATGCACTGTCACTATAAACAATAATATTTCAATTATCCAAAAGAAATAATTTGATAAAGAAGTTTAATATTATAATTCCTATCCTCCTAAATCCCTATATAAATAATATAAAATAAGAATAAAATAAATAAATAATTAATTAAATTAAGTAAATAATTTATACAAAATATGGTTAAATAAACATAATACGTTTGGACTAAAGTTCATTCATTCCTCTCTTGTACTCTAACTCCCTGAAGCTTTATTAAAGTCATTTAAGATTTTCGCTCCAAATTTAATTCAACAATTCAGTTTATATTAATTATTCCTTTGTTAAATACGAAGAGAGTAATTTGTATTAGTTTGTGATTATCTCGTTCAATATTTGTACTCGGTTTTAAATTTGATTGTAAATAAAATAATGTTTTATGAAGATTTGATTTTAAGAGACTGGCCTATGCAACCAATTTACGTATTAGTTAATATTTAGTTTTATAATAGGATATAATAATTCGTATTAACAATTCATAATTTTAATAATTCATATTAAGGTAGGTTTTCGTGTGAATTTTGTGTAGATTTATGCCCCCACTTATTGGTTGTAATATATTATTCCTACAGTAACAGACCTTCTGCCTTCAATTTCTAAAAGTTCCTATTTCCTCCTAATCCAATTTGAAGCATTAATTCAAGTAAACATTTTAACTAGAGAAAGTTTCTATAATAAATATTTCCTAAGCTTGAATCACCTAGTTTTAATTGAAAGTCAATAATAAACAAAGTATTCCTTAAATTCCTCAATATATTAAAGCATCAGTTCTTCCACCTAATATCTACACGCCCTATCCTATCACCTAATTGTTCCTTCATAAAAAAATTATAACTGCCCAAAATTATAACAATGCAGAAATAAAATCGTATTAGCCATACCTCCAACTCTGCAACAAACCTACAGTAACCCTGCATTCAGCTCCGACGACAGCTAAGAAGTCGCCCCCACGCGGCCTCGAAGACTCCAAAGGAATCAGCTCTCGATCCCTAAAGTTTAAATAACAAGCAGGATCAACTGTACTATGGAAATTATTCTAAGAACTTCCTTAGCCGGTTCTCATCTATAAAGATATGTGGTAACTATCACCAGTTAGTAGATTTTAAAAGATAAAAACGCACGCAAAACTACGAAACGGATTTGAATGAAATTTTAAACACAGGTAGTTGATGACTTGGATTAGTACATAGGCTATTTATTATCCCGGGAAAATCTAGTGATCCAGCGGGATTCGCTTCTATAATGTTGCGAATTGTACGTTGAAACTAGTTGATAATATTAATTCAGGTGCAGTAGTATTAGTAACTAATAACAATGGAATTCCTCCAAATGACGATGATGAAAGTATAGTATAAAGTAGTTAAAGCACTTAAATCTATTCCTAATTAATAAGTTATTTAGCCAACATGCCTTTGAATTTGGTAATGCAAAGCCATTTCTTACTCCTATGAAAAATAAACAAACATAGCAATATCGGCCATTTGTAAGGTAAAGCTGCAATAATGATAGTTCAAATGCATATGGTAAAAGTATAGTATAAACAATTAAAGCACATAAATCTATTCCTTGTTAGTTAATAAGCTATTTAGCCAACATGCTTTTGGCATTTGATAATGCAAAGCCATTACTTATTCCTGTGAAAAATAAACATAGCAATATTAGCCAATTGTGAGGTATACCTCATACCTATAGGTATAATAACAATAGTGTCTAAAGGCAATGGGTTTCCTTTAAATACCGATGATGAAAATCTATATACATATAATTAAGTCCATAAATCCATTTCCTAATTAATTAATAAACTGTTATCCGTCAAGCACTGAAATTTGATAAAGTAAAGCCATTACTTAGTCTAGTATAGTTATACAAACATAATAATCTTAGTCACTTGTACGACTCTGCTGAATTATTTTCTTTTATTACACTAAACCTCTTAAGGGATAGATGAAGTCTGTTACAAATAGGTACGTCAATTTTCAAATGGAGCCATTTAACAAGCTGCGAGCACATATGATCTTTTGAAACTTTGTCACATAATAGACTGTTGCATAGAAAATTATGCTTAACTGTTCGTTAACATGGTTCAGACTTGCTTGCATCAACACTATGTCCTTATTTTATCTTGTGTAAATGAATATTATCTAAAGAGATGCTAATTTTTTTTTAATTAAAACCTTTTTATTGATTTGACCTGCCATTAATATTTATAACTAGTTGTTGCCCGCAACTTCGTTCGCGCGGACTTCGTATACTCCGCACAGCTCCTCCCCCGTAGGTGATAGCATGATAATATGTAGCCTATAAGTTGACCCGACCTGTTAGTAATATTTATGCAAAATTTGAAGTAAATCCATGCAGTACTTTTTGAGTTTACCCCGGACATACAAACAGATAAACAGACAAAAATTCTAAAAACTATATTTTTGGCTTCAACATCGATTGTAGATCATGGCCCCAAAAATTCTTTTAAAAAAAATATTCAATGTACAGTTTTGACTTTCCTACGATTTTATTATATGTATAGATAAAACTATTGTTATTGTTAATGTCACCGTTGTTATTTCTAGATTTCTAGTGTTATTCAATATTTTATTGCAAAATATAATTACAATAAATATAATATCCTTTATTTTCGTAATGTCATAATAATGCCGAGACCTTTAAGCATTGAAGAACGAGCAGCAATAATTGATGCAATAATTATTGTTAGATAAACTTTATTGTTAGATAAACTTTATTTAATAGAAAACGTCACATTTATTTAATGTTAGTAGAACTGTTTTTGTACTGTTATGTTGGCATGAATGATTCGTACACTAGTGCAAGCGAAACTAGATCTTAAGGTGACAAACCTATTTTTACCATGACTATACGTGGAGAAGTAGTTATTATTATTAGTATTAGGACTATAGGCGGTAAATCTGTGGTGCGGCTATATTCGTCATTGACGTTAAACAGGTTCAATATTCATAGTATGAAACAATAAAAAGTCTTCGTAGTCTGCATTATTGTGATAAACAACTTCGGAACCATACACCGTGGCCCAATGCGTACTTTACCAATTTATTGATAAACAACTTCGGAACCATACACCATGGCCCAATGCGTACTTTACCAATTTATTTATTTATGTCAGGTGTAACTAACATAGGGAACAGTCCTTTTGTAAATTGTAAAAATAACTTTTTATTGTGAAATAATTCTTGTAAATATTGTAATACATAAATAATTGTAATACATGAAATAGAAAAAAAAACAAGCCCGAGTTTCTTCCGCTAGATCTTCTCAGTGTGTGGCCACGTTCCAGTAGTAATTTCAAAAATCGACCGAAATTCAAATGCTTGCACACCATATTATGGTAGAAAATTATGGTAATTTAATTTATTTTTAATAACTTGTGACACCCATATTCTTGCAATTTTTTTTTCATTATCATTTCCAAGTTTCCTCAAAATCAGTTCAGTGATTTTTAAGATATGGGTAACTGTTATTCATAGCACATTTCATGCATCACTGGTTATATCCATCGTTATAAAATAATGCATGTGCCACGTGAGTTATATGCATTGAAAACATCTGTTGTATATAATGTGAGCGTGATTTAATTTCACACAGGTCAAGCTACTACTTAAGCTTATAATTCGCAGAAATCTATCGTGCGAAAGAGACAAAACAACAACATTTGAGCAACACCGTGCCACCAGCTAGCAACGAGAATTTGTTTAATATGTTATTTCACTTTACTAATCACTTATAAATTGTAATCACTGCGCGGCGATGTAACGTGTACGGAATAAAATGCACCCACAGTGACAGTAATCGTTACTAATAAAATATACCAGTCGTGATTTGTCACCTGTGATATAATAGTGACAAAAAATAACTTCACAATGTGATAGTGAAATAAAAGTATCTATAACTCCCATCCCTAAACCATGTATTTCTCTAGGGTACTTTTTTTAACAGCTTCAGTTTGTCGCGGGGTGGTTTCTTTTTGACAATTACTATTTAATAATGAAATATATTTAATAATAAAAATAATATTTCAGTATTAATATATTGGTACCCACAACAGTATCTTATAAGAATGGACCGAAATGCGTTTTTCATTCAGTTTAACCGAATTTCGGCAACTTGAGCCGAACCTCAACATTCGGCTGAAATTCGGTTTAAATGCCGAACATTTGGCATTACAAAAAAGGACCTATTTGCACTATTTTGTATGAAATCTGAAGAGGTAAAATTTGTAGTTTTGAATTCTTTTATATGTATCACATAAACTCAAAACTACTGGACCGATTTGAAAAACTCTTTCGCCATTAAAAATACATTAAATCATCCCCAAGTAACATAAACTATATTATATTTTCAAAAAAAAATAGAGATCTCTACCTAAATTAGATCATTGTAACCCAAGGTATCAAAATGTTGCCGATAAGTCATTATTTCGCATGCGCTGCGAAAACCATTAACGAAATATAAAATAATTTAAGTAAATTCGTGAACCGAAGTTCGGCCGACATTCTGCCGATTTTTTTATTTTCACCGAATATTGCGCTGAAGTTCGAATTTGGTTCAAACTACATAACACAATATTTTTTTATTGACAATAATCGTTACTAATAAAATATAATGGTCGTGATTTATCATCCGTGATATAACAGTGACAAAAAACAAATATTTCACGACGAGATAGTGAAATAAAAGTAATAACTCCCATTCCTTGTAACCATGCATTTCTCTAGGGTAACTTTTTTTAACAGTTTCAGTATGTCACGGGATTGTTTCCAATTGAAAATTACTATTTAATTCGATGTCTTTTAATTTAATTATTTATATATCTATATCTGTATATCTATATACATATAATAAAATCGTAGGAAAGTCAAAGTATGTCCGGGGTAAACTCAACAAGTACTGCATGGATTTACTTCAAATTTTGCATGAATATTACTAACAGGTCGGGTCAACATATAGGCTACATATTATCACGCTATCACCTACGGGGGGAGCAGCTGTGCGGAGTGAACGAAGTCCGCGCGGACGAAGTCGCGGACAACAGCTAGTTTTATATAAAAATATTAATTTTCTGCTGTCCTCCGTATTGTAAATTTCAACTGTTGCCTAATTTCATACTTCACCGTTCGCGTAATTGTCTTAAAAAGGAGTCCAAAGTTATTCTTTCATGTATTAATATATGTATAGAAACTAAAAAGTTATGTTATTGATGTACCTAAGTACCCACAACAGTAATTAGTATACTGGTTATATCTCTGCCTACCTCTTCGGGGATACGGGCGTAAAGATACTTTTTAACGAGCGTTACGAGGCGTGCACTTTTGAATTTTCCAAATTTCTTAATTACGCGAGTTTTATCGCAGGAAACAATTAGCCGTTGAATAAACTTTTATACCACGGATTATTTCAGTAGACTGAGAACTTAGCTTGCTTGTTCAACTAATAAATAATGCTTTCAAAGTTACATAATAGCTTGTGGTTCCGTTGTATGAGTCTATAAAAAACAAAAAAAATAAACTTGTCCTATCTGTGATTTCCCTGTCTATAAATCTTCTTCTGAAAAAATCTTTACATAATAGAACTATGAATCTTAAATGATACGACTTAAAACACAATTTTGTTTAATAATATATAATCGTATTTTAAACTCTTGATACTAGAGTAATAGACCGTGGCCCCAGGAACAAACTTTTTTTGATTAATGACAAGCAAAATTTTTGTGAACAGCTTCGTTTTGACGAGACGAAAATCTTTTCTATCTTCGAAAAATCTCGAATCGGGTAACTAATAAAGTTAGGGGGGCTTCGAATATTTAAATGCGGTGAAGGAAAAATATTTTATTAATAACAATAATTATTTTTTTGTTTTAATGGTTTGATTTTTTTATAAAAACACGAAAAAACGTTTGTCCTACACATTCGATGGTTTTTCCTCCTCTCCTCTTCCTCTCGAAAGATTCGGAATTACGAGATTTTGAATTGATATGAATCAATTTAAGAACAAACTAATTTTTTCATAACAGCTTGTTAATTAATATTATATTTAACAAGCTATTGTGAAAAAGCAAGTTTCCAATGACTTAATTCCCCCAGTCCCGTTTTTTTATTGATCGTCGAGACGCATAGATACTAGGCCTTGCCATATGGTGGAGCTTCCACGTACCCTGAGTCTGTTTTCCCCGACGAGTAAAATCTGGGGATTCTCAAGAGGAGAGTGAACCGGTACCTTCTAGGGAAGCGCGTTCCATCTTAGCCCGCATCTTAGCTTACCATCAGGCGAGATCGTGACAAAGGCTTCCTTATCGATAATAAAAAAATCAAGGGTTACTTTGTCCTACGCGTAAAGTGGAAACTTTAGTCCAACACTCTAAAGTTTTCTTTTTTATCTATCTTTATTAGTTACCCGATTCGAGATTTTTCAAAGGTAGAAAGGATGGTTTTCAAAGGTAAAAAAGTCTTGACAAAACGAAGCTGTTCATAAAAATTCAGCTTGTTACTAATCAAAAAAAAGTTTGTTCCTGGGACCACTGTCTATAACTCCAGATAATCTTAATATTATATTGGAAATTTTATTTTAGACGTTTGATATAAAAACTATTTTCAATTGCATATGGCGTGCCTATTCTAAATTCAAATTATGTTTAAATTTGTCTGTACAATGTATTAGGCAATTAGAATGGTTTAATGTTAAGATAGACTTTAAGCCTCAAACTGAAAGTCTCATTTTGCTTGAAATTGTTGTTGCTATGCATTTTCGAACAGCTGACGATCAGCTGTAGCGCAACTACCTGTCATTCTTTTATTATTTTTTCTGGACGCACGTGTTTTCATAAATGCCAGTGCGAAATATATTCCATATAAATTTAAATTTTGTGCTGTGGTCTTAAAGTTGATTTTTCTTTTTCGAGGAAGGAGGTTGGTTATGCAAAAGGCTTTTGTTTTTTTTTTTGGTCTTTAGAATGTCAAAGAAATGCTTTTTTTGCAGTCGTATGTTTTGCCCAATGGTGTGACTGGTCATAATCGGTTAGAAGTTTTAACTTACCTCGTATGCGAAGGAAATAGTGAAAGTATTTAAAAATCTAAAAAATAAATCCCAAAATACGATTTTTCGTACATGTTATTTTTAAAAACAAAAGTATCTTCACGCCCGTATCCACGAAGGGTTAGGCAGAGGTACCACAAGTGTACCCACGATTAGCCGAAGATACTTGGTCCCACAATGTGATAGGTGGCAAGTCTATCGCCAACCGGGCACTTTCCAATCTCAGGCAACTTTGTGTTTATCAGAAAATTGAAAAACACTTTTTTTTTAAGTTGGCCGATCTGGGAATCGAACTCAGGACCTGACATGGCCAACGCCAATGCCGGACCACTAGACCACAGAGGAGAGAGGTGGTATTTTTACTTTACCTATTTTCCTTAAATTTAAAAGTTTTCCAATGTCGGGAACATTGGAAAAATTTTAAATTTTGTTCCGGACTCCCTTTGAAGTATAGACCATGTGCCATTCGGCCAGGCAGGTCGTAAGAGGCGAGCAATTGGCTATGCGAGTCACTACCATCGTGGCTACTAGATGGTAGAGTTCTGCATTGTCTCGCTCGGATCTGAGTGCTAAGTGTGAGTTTTTCTTTTCGCATTCGATCGTGAGCGCGTTTGGAGTTTACTAGGAATTTGTATGTGATTTGTACAGCGCCACCTAGTGGTAAACGTGAGAAACCAGTTTACCACTAGATGGCGCTGTACAAATCACATACAAATTCCTAGTAAACTCGAAAGGCGCTCACGATCAAATGCGAAAAGAAAAACTCACACTTAGCACCCTGGCTCTTAGCGTGCGTTAGTAGTCCAAATTTAATTTTAAACTTTAAACGAGTACTCTGTCACTGAGCACAACATTCCTGGTTACAGTAACGACCCGTAGATAGTAACTATAATAGTCATTTTGAAAAAAAAGTTGGCATCCATGTGGCGGGCCCGAATGAAACACTTTTTTATATCATAAGATAGCAAACAAGCAGATGGATCTCCTGATAGAAAGAGTCAACCATCGCCTTTAGACACCAAAGAAGTTAATGGTGCGTTGCTATCGTGTGGCGAGGTCTAATGCCACATGCATAAGTTTACCGGCTACCTTATCCTCCAAACCGGAATACGACAGTGACAAGCACTGACGCTATTGCGAGAGGAATAGGTAAGGCGGTGGTAACAGACCCGGGAGAGACAATGCGGAACTCTACCACCTAGTAGCAACGATGGTAGTGACTCGCATAGCCAATCGGTCACCTTTTATGACCTGCCTGGCAGAACGGCAGTTGGACTATTCTTCAAAGGAGCCCGGGACCAACACGGGGAAAAAATGATCTTCCAACTTGTGTCTATGGACGATGGTTATCGCTTCCCATCAGGAGAACCATCAGCTTGTTTGCTATCTTGTTATTAAAAACACAATAAATTCGCATATATCTATCAACATCTACTTTTATATGTATAATCGACATGTCTAGTTTCAATACAAGGGCAAAACCGCGTGTTTAAACTAATATCAGGATAATAAAAACCTCACCAATAACTGTATTTATAACTGACATTGACGAACACCTTTGAACTAATAACATAATTTAAAATACATTTGACGTTTACAATTAGACTGTATAGGTCGAATTCCTTTGCCTATTTATTTTTAAATTAGACATTTTCCTATAAACTAGTTATGTTAAAAGAAAATTATTAACAATTATGCGTATAAAAAATACTTTTACATCATGGCATTATGGTTACAAATTCTTTACCTTTACGTTTTAACGACAGCTGATTGTCAGATGTTTGTGTGATATTATATTTTGATTGCTATGGCTTTTGTAATAAAGTTCAAAATTAATGATGATCGTATTCAAATGGGGTTTTTAATTGCGTTTTAGTTTTTTTAAACTGTAGTAACAGGTTATATTGTAATGTCAACCTTTACTTACAGTACTTACAAGGGATGATAAAAGCTTTCTAATTTGGACTATTTATAGAATACTATCTTTTATATTATAGATTAGCTGACCCGGCAAACGTTGTTCTGCCTTTTTAAATACTGTTATTTTTTTTCTATATTTTCTCACCTTTTAAACCTTCCCTGGGCTTCCAAAATTAATTTAAAGCCAAAATTAGCCAAATCGGTTCAGCCGTCCTCGTGTTTTAGCGAGACTAACGAACAGCAATTGATTTATATATATATAGATAAAATAACTCTGTGGTCTAATGGTCCAGCGTTGGCGTTGACCACATGAGGTCTCGGGTTCGATTCCCGGGTCTGGCACTTAAAAAAAAGTGTTTTTTCAGTTTTCTGATAAACACAAAACTGCCCGGGATTGGAAAGTGCCCGGTTGGCGATAAGCTTGCCACCTATCACTGTTGTGGGACCTAGTATCGTCGGCTAATCGTGGGTGCACTTGTTGTACCTCTGCCTAACCCTTCGGGGATACGGGCGTGAAGATACTTTTTTCATAAAAAAATACGTCACACTTTAGTATTAAAAAACTCATTTTAATTAGCTTTTTTGACCCCTTCGCTTCCTAGTTTCACACTACGCCACCCCCTTCTGTGACCCCCTTAAAAATATTTTGTTGATATATCAAAAATGATATTGGAGATAAATATAAAAAATATAAAATGATAGTAAAAATGTATCCCCGAAGAGGTAGGCAGAGGTACAACAAGTGCACCCACGTCTGGCGGAAGATACTTGGTCCCACAATGTGATAGGAGGCAAGCCTATCGCCAATCGGACACCTTCCTTTCCAATCAATCAACAATCACGGGCAACCTAGTTTTTATCAGAAAACTTTTTTGTTTCCCGACACGGGAATCGAACCCGGGACCTCATGTGGTCAACACCGATAGACCACAGAGGTATTAATCTCCATATTCTGTGACAGAGGCGATTATATTTTTATAACTGAAAGTTCTTAGAATATCTTCTCCCCGTGTTGGTCCTGGGCTCCTTTGAAGAATAGGCCAACTGCCGTTCTGCCAGGCAGGTCCGACCAAGTGGCTATGCGCGTCACTACCATCGTGACTACTAGGTGGTAGAGTTCTGCATCGGCTCGTCCGGGTCTGGTACCACCTCCTTACCTATTCCTGCCGCAATAGCGTCCGTGCTCGTCACTGTCGTGTTCCGGTTTGGAGGGTAAGGTAGCCGGTAGACCTCGCCACAAGATAACAACGCACCATTAACATATTTGGTGTCTATAGGCGATGGTTGAGTCTTTCCATCAGAAGACCCATCTGCTTGTTTGCTATCTTATGATATATAAAAAAAAACAAAATTTGAGCAAATTCGCGTTATTTGTTTTAATAGATCCTTTCAAAATAGTGTCCTGGATTCACATCAATACATCGCTGCATGCGATGGGATCGCTAAGAAAAGCACGTTGCCCACTCGTCCTATGGGGTCTTTTCAACGGCCTTTTAAAACGCAGCCACTGCTTCCTCGGCGTCCATAAAACGTTTTCCTCGAAATTTTGTTTTTATTTTCGGGAATAAATAAAAATCATGAGGTGTGAGGTCGGGGCTATATGGCGGATGAACAGTAATTTCACGTCTGACTTCGCCAAATAGTCGATTGTTTTTCTGGCGGTGTGTGACGACGCGTTGTCGTGGTGGAGGAGGATTCTACAGCGACTTCTTTTTTCGCGAACTTGCTAAGCCAAGTGGCAAACAACAGCTGTACCATACTGTAGTAACTGTTTTTGGGCCTCTATAACAATTGTCGCGTAATGTCCTTTCGAAGAACGAGTCCACTATCTTTTTCCCACACTTCGATCTCTTTTCACTTTGGATGGTAACTCTTTGGAAGGAAACACCCACTGAGCTGACTGTCTTTTGGTTTCCGGATCATAACAGTAAATCTTGCTTTCGTCACCCGTAAGTATGTCGAACACAGCATTCGAGTCACCTCCGTTAAATCATTGAAGCATTTCTCGGCGCCAATCAACACTACGGAGTTTTTGGGCTTCGGTCAAATTATGAGGTATCCATCGGGCATAAACCTTCCTGACAGCTAAGTGCTCATGGAGGATTTTTTACACTTGACTCATATCGATACCTAAGCTTGTCTAAATCTGCCGATAGGTCACTCTTTTCTCGGTCTCTATCGTACGCCGCACAACACTGATGTTATGTTGTCGACGCAGAAGGCCGTCCCTCATACAGATTGTCGATGATTATGGTGCGACCAAGTTTTAACTCATTAAACCACTTGTAAACAGTAATAAGAGATGGGGCTTCATCGTGAAAGGCCAATCGAAGTCTTTCATAACTTTCTTGTTGAATTAAATGACATCGAAATTAATAAAAAATCATCGCAAGAAAATTTTCTCGCGTTAAATTCAGGCTGTCGTGACACAATTTTCAATTTTGCCGCCAAATTTTAAAGCAAATGACAAATTATTGATATATCTATATCTATACATGTAATAAAATCGTAGGAAAGTCAATACTGTACATTGAATATTTTTTTGAAAGAATACTTGGGGCGTGATCTACAATCGATATCGAAGCCAGAAATATAGTTTTTAGAATTTTTGTCTGTTTGTCTGTATGTAGGTCCGGGGTAAACTCAAAAAGTACTGCATGGATTTACTTCAAATTTTTCATGAATATTAATAACAGGTCGGGTCAACATATAGGCTACATATTATCACGCTATCACCCACGGGGAAGGTGCTGTGCGGAGTAAACTAAGTCCGCGCGGATGAAGTCGCTGGCAACAGCTAGTATATACTCAATAATATTGGCAGAGTTCCATTTTCAAAATTTAAACTTATTTACAATTGGCCAGTTTTACTGTTTTACAAACTTTCAGTTTAAAGCTCGTATACATACATATACGTATGTATATTCGTTACCCCCCCCCCCCCCCCCCACACACCTTTACCGTGTGACGTAACTTACGAATGCCCCCTAAAGAAGTATAGCGGTTCAAGCAATTTACAAAACGCTTTTCTCTTTCTTTCTTTTCCCCTTCGTTGTCCTTCTGTGATGTCATCAACCTCCACAGTTATGACGTCACTGACAAAAGTTGGCCGGCTCGCTCTGGTTCCACCAATTCCACCGATTCCAACAATCAGCGGTACGCACCAATGGCCCACAGAAGCCGCCGGCCGCCCCGTTGGTCGAGTGGTTAGCGACCCTGACTAAGCAATCGACGGAGCTCAGGTCGATCCCCTACGGGGACAAACATTTGTGTGATGAGCATAAATGTTGTTTTCCGGGTTTGGGTGTTTATTGACTAGCGACCTACTACTACTAGCGACCTGCCCGCGGTTTCACCCGCGTAGCTTTTGTTCCCGTGGGAATATCGGAAAGGTTTATACACTTAAACCTTCCTCAAGAATAAATCTATCTATTTAAAAAAACCGCATCAAAATCCATTGCGTCGTTTTAAAGATTTAAGCATTCATAGGGACAGACAGAGAAAGCGACTTTGGTTTATACTATGTAGTGATATTCCAGTATTTATATATGTATTTCTATTTATTAGTATCGTTGACTGACACCCATAACATAAGCAAATAATTTGCTTACTTTGGGATTAGATTAGTAAGTGTAATTTGTCCCATGAATATTTATATTTATAAAAAGAAGTATTTTCTAATAAACGTACCCTCCCTATAAGTGTACAATTGAGTAAATATCTATATCCAAAAATAGTTTTACAAGGTTGACCATAAACATGTTAATTTAAAAGTGCATCTGTCGTCCAAGCACGCGAATACCGCATTTGGTATGTTGTGCTTTCTCTTATGACTTATACTAAGCTTTGTGTGTTGTTTTTATTGTGTTTTGAAATGCAGTCTGCATCAACGAACTTCAATTCCATTGTTTCCATTATTATGATAAACTAACTGTGCCCGCGAATTTGTCCGCGTGAAAAAAGTTCCCAAGTAATTACTTACTCTTTATAAGGCCCCGATTATACTTTGATTTAAATTTACATATTGCCGCCCCGTTGGTCGGGTGGTTAGCGACCCTAGCTACGCGATCAATGGGGTCCGGATTCGATTCCCGGCAAGGACAGGCATTTGTGTGATGAGCACAGATGTTTATATTTTTGGGTTTGGGTGTTTATTAAATACTAGCTGTTGTCAGCGACTTCGTCCGCGCGGACTTCGTTTACTCCGCACAGCTCCTCCCTCGTAGGTGATAGCGTGATAATATGTAACCTGTATGTTGACCCGACCTGTTAGTAATATTCATGCAAAATTTGAAGTAAATCCATTCAGTACTTTTCGAGTTTACCCCGGACATACATACAGACAAACAGACAAAAATTCTAAAAACTATATTTTTGACTTCGATATCGATTATAGATCACGCCCCAAGTATTTTTTTTAAAAAATATTCAATGTACAGTTTTGACTTTCCTACGATTTTATTATATGTATAGATATTCCAGTATTTATATATGTATTTCTATGTATTAGTATCGTTGACTGGCACCCATACTATAAGCATATAATTTGCTTACTTTGGGGCCAGATCAATTCGTGTAATTTGTCCAATGATGGTGAATGATATATGTAGGGGAGCCTCCGAAAAAAAAAATTTTTCATGATTTAAGAAAAATATTTTGTTTCGTGGTAGCTACATGTAAAGTGGGAATGTTAATTTTTTTCTCACGTATCCCATAGTTTGGGGTATAGTTGGATAGGTTTTAAAAAATATTGTAGGTTTGCGAAAACAGTTTTTCGATTACAGGATTCGTTTGTCAAATAATGTGACAAAAATGTTTTGCTTTAATGTGGTAATTTTTGTTAGAGTCAAATCCCCTCCCCCCTTTTCTGCAGGCTAAACGGTTGGTTTTGGGGGTGGAAAAAAAATCATGGTAATCTATACATACAATAAAATCGTAGGAAAGTCAAAACTGTACATTAAATATTTTTTTAAAAGAATACTTGGGGCGCACAGTGTATCGCGTGGAACATGCTAGGTGGACAATATTATTTTATGTTATATAACGATGCTCTTACTTATTTCAAATATGGGTAGTCATGTTTTTGTAATAAAAAACGAAAAAAATTATGATAGCAAAAAAATATTTTCAAAAATAATATATGAGCAACAATTAACTTAGCGAGTACTATGAATGCTGTAAATTGCATGCAGTTCAGATCGAATAAGTATCAAGAGGTATGTACAATATAAATCTAAATACATAAAATTACAAATAGTAACAAAACAATCATAGGTTTATTTACAATAAAAGAAAATATATGCATGAAAACTAAAACTAAGCAGCAAAGATAATATTCATAACGTAACCTAATAATCATCATCAGAGTCTTCTGATGAATCGTTTACTGTGTAATCGTCATCATTTTGTGGAACTGTGCGATAATATGATGACGTTTCCAGTCTTGATTCTACTATACTAGGGCTTAAAATTAACTTTAAAACCTCTGAACATATTTTTTCCGGCTTTTTTTGGGGAATCTCTCGAAGGCTATTGATCAAGGGATCAGATGTTATAACCAACATTGACAGCAAGTCTCTGTTCGTGGCAACACGCGAGCACTTGCGGGTGTTGTACTCCCTAAATCTGCGGCAATCTTTATTACGTGCTTCCTGAGCCTCTTCGGAAAGCTGCCCAATTGGAAGCAATGCAGCTTTGATGACCTCTGTACTATGAATTAATATTTTATGTACAGTAGCAGGCATACAGTACCACGAATAGAGACTTAGATAATGTCTTCTGGTTTCAAGACAAAATTTATTAAATTCAACTAAGTTTATCTCGAATCCAGAAGACAAAGTCCTCAATATTACATCGAACTGTTTGATGATTTCAACATCCAATCCCGTGATCTGAGCACTCATCTCAGCATTCTTAAAAAACCGACGAGCCGTGTTTCCATCGTTTGAAGAACCAAATCCTGGCTTTGGTTTATCTACAATAAGTCCCATCTCGTTCTTAAATTTTAACTTAATTTCGTCGGAACGAACCTTGATATCTGCTTTGTCTTCGTTGCTTCTAGCCTGCCATTTCTTAATATTCAACTTGTAGCTGATATGTAAAAGGCATTCGAAGCAACGAATCCAAGCATGAAGTGTAGATAAACCAAAGCCAAAATGATCTTGGTTGCTGTTGAAGTTCGCGGGTTCATCATTCATCGTCTTGGGGGTGGCGCCACAGATGAAACACTTTTGAGTTGAACGAGTTTCCGTTAAAGCGTTGCATACCTTTCCGTCTGTCATTGTCAGCAAAAGTTCGTGTTTCACAGAGATTTGAGAATCACCAAAGTCGATACGTGTTGGAAGAAGAGCGTTAACTTCTTCCAACAATCTATTTGTCTCCGTTAACGTGAAGTCATTCGTTTCTTTAGCAAATATTAATTTGATTAGGCGACAATACAATGTTGATGAAGACCGAGGATTTTGCCAAACAATTTTGGCCCCATCATATAATCTAAGGGGAACTAAAGAAAATACGAAAAGAAATTCGTCCGTATCTTCAGTGTTCTCAAATCTCTGTTTGTATGTGCTGTGCCCAGAACTTCCATCACATCCCCATTTACTTACAAGTGTAAAAGACGAACTTGTTGCGAGGACACTGCTGATAACTTCATGCTGTGCTAATACTAAACGTTCCACTGTTTTGTTTAATAATGCTTGCAAATTTATTTCAGCACGTGTTTCTGTTACAGCAATGTGCTCCTGTGCAGGATAACAGGCCTGTTTAGATTTTGTCAAACTATAATATGATGGAAACACATTATGTCCTGCCTTCATAGACCACTTTCTTGTTTGTTTGTACGCATGTGTTGTTGACTTAGAATCTATATAGTAAGCTAACGCTTCGTCACTACTTAACTGCCTAGGATTAACATTACTGGTATCCTTAGACTTAACATTAATAACTGAGCTTTCACTAATGTCTCTAATTACGCTGGCAATTTTCCGTTGTCCTGCTGAACGCGCAGCAATTTCGGCAGCTGTCACCAATTCACTGACACTTCGCGATTCTACGAGATCCACGACTCGACGTTTTTTGGTTTTAAACGACGATTCTTCGAATTCTTTGCGAGGCCTTCCTGCTGAAATCACAGCCTCACTCGAAGTTGATGGTTGTGGCTCAAAAGAACTCACAGTAAACTGTATATCTTCTTCATCCAGCCAGGTCTTATTTTTAATTAAAAAACGCTCCTTCGATTTTCCTGAAGCCAACCATTTGACACCAATTTTATTGGAAAAGTTGGATATCTTCAACTTTATTTCTTTTTGGCTACATTCAGTAATGTTACCAAAGTGAAATTTTGAAGAAAGGTACTCATATATACCCGAGTTCTTTTCATTTTTTGTGGGTTTCAACCACTCTTCAAAAAATTCTACCCTAGAAATAGAGTATAAGCGTTCTGAAAAAAAAAAGAAAAGAATATGTTGTACTGAAGTGTGCTAAACAATTTGTGTATTTTTATGAAGAATAAAGTATTTCCTATGATATATCAAAGAACTAGCCCGGATAAAGGTGAATGTCTGCAAAATTAACTCTTTAAAACTATTCTTTCATAAAAAAAATACGTTAAAATATATAAGCTATGTTAAAATTATACCTAAAATTCATTTGAACAGATTCAGATTTTAAAAAAGGTTTTTTAAATAATAGGACTTACCCTCCGTGTTGATATCCATCACAAACACTCAAAATATTAACTATAAGCCACTATGGATGTGTACGAAAGTGTCACTAAACTGCAACTGATTGACTGTAACGATTTCATTAAACTCAATACCTGACTTCTAACCACTATTCCTTATCAGTTAAGCATTTGACAAACAACCGATTCTTGGAATCTGGAGATTAGGGGTGTTGTTTACGTTTTGCAATTAAGATTTCCTGGAAATGATAACATGAATTTTGTCCACCTAGCATGTTCTAGGCGAAATACTGTGGGGCGTGATCTACAATCGATATCGAAGCCAAAAATATAGTTTTTAGAATTTTTGTCTGTTTGTCTGTATGTATATCCGGGGTAAACTCAAAAAGTACTGCATGGATTTACTTCAAATTTTGCATGAAATTTACTAATAGGCTATAGGCGTGATAACATATAGGCTACATATTATCACGCTATCACCTACGGGAGAGGAGCAGTGCGGCGTAAACGAAGTCCGCGCGGACGAAGTCGCGGGCAACAGCTAGTCTATAATAAACTAGCTTACCCGCGCAGCTTCGCCCGCGAGTAGATTGAACATGTCGTCTAAATACTTTCTCATACAAATTTTATCCCCTATTTCAGCCTTTTAGGAGATGATTTAAAAAAATTAGCCCAAGTTTGACCCCAGATCTTCGACTATTTTCATGCCAAATTTCATGCAAATCGGTCCAGTGGTTAGCCGTGAAAGCGTAACAAACAGACAGACAGACTTTCACATTTATAATATTAGTATGGATTGGTAAGTGCGTGTCGGACCACGCGCAATGTAGGCTTCCGAAATTGCCCATCACAACAATGCGGACTACGAAGAGGATTTCTATTGTTTCATACTATGAACATTTACCCTACTCAACGTTCATGACAAATATATAATATACTAGCTGTTGCCAGCGACTTCGTCCGCGCGGACTTCGTTTACTCCGCACTGCTCCTCTCCCGTAGGTGACAGATTGATAATATGTAGTCTATATGTTGACCCGATCTATTAGTAAATTTCATGCAAAATTTGAAGTAAATCCATGCAGTATTTTTCGAGTTTACTCCGGACATACATAAACACAAACAGACAAAAATTCTAAAAACTATATTTTTGGCTTCAATATCGATTGTAGATCACGGCCCAAGTATTCTTTTAAAAAAATATTCAATGTACAGTTTTGACTTTCCTACGATTTTATTATATGTATAGATGGTACGGAACCGTTCGTGCGGGAGTCCGACTTCCACTTGGCCAGTATTCTTATATTATGTAAATAAATAATTACCTATTAGATTACGGTCGTATTAAAAGCCGTATATCAAAAGAAAGTTGTACTTTTTTTATTTGCCCACCGGACCAGATGCGCACACGCCATGTGCCGGAAATTTCGGAGCGTGCGACACAAAAAAAACCGGGGGTATTGACAAAGCGCTTTTACAGCTTTAGTGCGGTTAATATTTGAAGCTAGCTTTCGGGTGTTACTTTACTTGGCAGATAGAATTTAATTTATTTTATAGTAATTTGAAAAAAACCCCGTGTTGGTTCCGGCCTCCTTTGAAGAATAGACCAACTGCTGTACTGCCAGGCAGGTCGTAAAAGGCGACTGAGTGGCTATGCGAGTCACTACCATCGTGGCTACTAGGTGGTAGAGTTCTACATTGTCTCGCCCGGATCTGGTACCAGCGCCTTACCTATTCCTGCCGCAATATCGTCAGTGCTGGTCACTGTCGTGTTCCGGTTTGGAGGGACTGGTAGCCGGTAAACTTATACATGTGGCATTAAAGCTCGCCACAAGATAGCAACGCACCATTAACACTTTTGGTGTCTATAGGCGATGGTTGACTCTTTCCATCAGGAGACCCATCTGCTTGTTTGCTATCTTATGATATAAAAAAATTGATAAAGTGCATGTCACGCCACGCGCAATGTCGAGTTCTTTGTTGCCCATCACAGTAGTGCGGACTAAGAAGTGTGGTATTGTTCATACATGAACATTTAACCTATTTAACGTCAATGACAAGTTCGCCGCCTAAAAAAACTTCTCCAAGCATTTTTTATTGGTTGGTCAATTATTAACCAAAAACATGTAAAGCCTTGTAAGCGGTTATAGTTTTCCTTTTAATTTCATTACATTTACTACTATTGTGATTTTTTTACACTCACAATTTTTTTAACCGTTTAGCTGGTAGAGGGGGGGAGACATTTGATTCTAATAAAAATTAGCACTTTAAAACTTAATGTTTCACAAACAAATAACTTAATTCAAAAATCGCTTTCATTGACCTGCAATATTTTTTTAAAAACCTATTCATCCAACGATAATCTATACTATGGAGTACACTAGAAAAAACTAACATTCCCATTTTACATGCATTAGACCAGGATCCCAGGAACAAACTTTTTTTGATTACTAACAAGCTGAATTTTTGTAAACAGCTTCGTTTTGACGAGACAACCATCTTTTCAATCTTCGAAAAATCTCGAATCGGGTAACTAATAAAAATAGATAAAAAAGAAAACTTTAGAGTGTTGGACTAAGAAAAGTTTCTACTTTACGTGTAGGACAATGTTACTCTTGAATAACAATAATAATTAACAAGCAGTTGTGAGGAAATTAGGTTGTTATTAAATTGATTAATATCAATTTAAACATCTCAAAATTGCGAAACTGTAGAGTGGAGGACTCGCCAGAAAAACCATTGAATGTGTAGGACAAAAGTTTCATCGTGTTTTTCATAATATAATCAAGCGATTAAAGTCGAAAAATAATCATTGTTATTAATATTTTTCCTTCACCCTATCAAAATTTTCAAAGCTCCATAACTTTATTATTTACCCAACTTGAGGTTTTTCGAAAATAGAAAGCGCCTGGGTGACCGAGACTTTCAGCTATGTTTTCACTTATATAGATCGGTTTGGAAATCCCTTGCATACTCAATTTCATGACAATCGTTGGAGCCGTTTCCGAAATTCAGATTATCTTTTCGCCGTGTTGCTCCCGGCCTCCTTTGAAGAATAGGCCAACTGCCGTTCTACCAGGCAGGTCGTAAAAGGCGACCGATTGGCTATCGAGTCACTAACATCGTGGCTACTAGGTGGTAGAGTTCTGCATTGTCTCGCCCGGGTCTGGTACCACCGCATTACCTATTCCTGCCGCAATAACGTCAATGCTTGTCGCTGTCGTGTTCCGGTTTGGAGGGTAAGGTAGCCGGTAAACTTATGCATGTGGCATTAGACCTCGCCACAAGATAGCAACGCACCATTAACATCTTTGTTGTCTATAGGCGATGGTTGACTCTTTCCATCAGGAGACCCATCTGCTTGTTTGCTATCTTATGATATAAAAAAAAAATATCAATTGCTGTTCGTTAATCTCGCTAAAACTCGAGAACGGCTGAACCGATTTGGCTAATTTTAGTTTTGAATTAATTGTTGAAGTCCAAGGAAGGTTTAAAAGGTGAGAAAATATAGAAAAAAATAAGAGTAGTTAAAAAGGCAGAACAACGTTTGCCGGGTCAGCTAGAATATTTATATATTTACAACATTTACTTGTTTAAAGGTATTAGATAGATATATTTCTTGAGAACCTAAAGGAAAAATAAATTGTTTATACAATTTATTTTTTTACTCCCCAAAACCCAACTTAATAATTTTTTTTTGGTTAACTTAAACTTTGGTTTTTTATACATTTTATTACATAGGAAGATGCAGAGCAAATGGCTCTCCTGATGGAAGAGAAACTACCGCCTATAGACACCAAATATGTTAATGGTGCGTTGCTATCCTGTGACGAAGGGTTAATGCCGCATGCATAAGATTACCAGCTATCTTACCTTTCAAGTCAGATCATAACAGTGACAAGCATTAATGCTATTCCAGCAGGAAGAAGTAAGGCGATGCATCGCAATGGTACCAAGGTCCGGGCGAGAAGTTGCGGAAAAATATTGTGCAATAATAAGACTAGGATTTTTTCAATATTAAGAAAAAATATTGCACAATAAAAATTAAACCCGCTCAAACTTTCGTTCAATCTTTGTGCAATCTTTAATATTAACCCTAAACGGTCCAATATTGCACAATCTATATACATATAATAAAATCGTAGGAAAGTCAAAACTGTACATTGAATATTTTTTTAAAAGAATACTTGGGGCGTGATCTACAATCGAGATCGAAGCCAAAAATATAGTTTTTAGAATTTTTGTCTGTTTGTATGTATGTATGTCCGGGGTAAACTCAAAAAGTACTGCATGGATTTACTTCAAATTTTGCATGAATATTACACAGGTCGGGTCAACATATAGGCTACATATTATCACGCTATCACCTACAGGGGAGGAGCAGTGCGGAGTAAACGAAGTCCGCGCGGACGAAGTCGCAGGCAACAGCTAGTATGTAATATTGCGCAATATTATTGTATGACCGCCTCGTTGGTCGAGTGGTTAGCGGCCCTGATTACGCAATCAACGGGGCTCGGGTTCGATCCCCGACGGGGACAAGCATTTGTGTGATGAGCATAAATGTTTGTATTTCCGGGTTTGGGTGTTTCTTATATATATTCTGGTATTTATATATGTATTTCTATGTATTAGTATCGTTGACTAACACCCATAACACGAGCAAATGATTTGCTTACTTTGGGGTTAGATCAGTAAGTGTAATTTGTCCCGTGAATATTTATTATTATTATTATTATTAAGATCTATGGGGCGCCTTCGGAACTGCCTGACAAAACAGCAGATCAAATCCTTCAAATCCGGGCTAATACGGGAATATCTGTTTCCATCTCCTTGCTTTATTATATTATAACTAGCTGACCCGGCAAACTTTGTTCCGCCTTAATGGCAATAAATAAACAGATTTATTTTTTAATTGGAAAAAAAAAGTATCCTATGTCCTTCTCCTGGCTCTAAACTACCTCCCTGCCAATTTTCAGCTAAATCGGTTCAGCCTTTCTTGAGTTATAAGTGGAGTAACTAACACGACTTTCTTTTATATATATAGATTTAAAAATACTAGTTTTATAATTAATCTCATAATTAAACGCTTTCGCCCCAATTAGTGTTGCTATGTAATCTATATTTAAACTCGAAATGGCGCGTTTGACAGATGCATGGCAACACCTTGCGTTTGGAGTCTGCGCTCGCGCACATTTTTTCCTTTGAACCTCTCAAAAGGCTGACATCTGCTTATATTATATAGTTCAATAACCTTATTAAATTAAACCTTTTGAGGTTGAATTTCGACATTAATAATAATGTCGCTAGGCAAATAACACGAATTGAACTTACCCAAAAGGAAGCAAATTGTTTGCTTGTGTTATGGGTGTTAGTCAACGATACTAATACATAGAATTACATATATAAATACTGTTTGTTATATACATGTATATTATAAATTAATATTAATATTAATCTATATACAATATACATATAATAAAATCGTAGGAAAGTCAAAACTGTACAATGAATATTTTTTAAAAGAATACTTGGCGCGTGACCTACAATCGATATCGAAGCCAAAAATATAGTTTTTAGACATTTATGTCTGTTTGTCTGTATGTATGTCCACGATAAACTCAAAAAGTACTGCATGGATTTACTTCAAATTTTGCATGAATATTACTAATAGGTCGGTTCAACATATAGGCTACATATTATCACGCTATCACCTACTGGGAAGGTGCCACCGACCACACAGCCTATAGACGGCTAATGTTTGATTTTCCGTATTGAATGCATTCTGGCAACTAGCTGAGGTAAAACCAAGGAACTTATATACGATAACTGGAATTGTTACGAAGCAATATTTGAAAAATAAAAATGTACTTTATTTCGTTACACATAAAGTTGACATTTGTTTCTTACTTAACAGAGGGGAAAAACGTTCTGAGCAAGACAACGACAAGAGTGGATGTTGTCCCTTTCTTGCAATTGCCAGTGTAAATAAAACTATCTGATGGTAGATTTTTATATATATTCGGTAATCGTTAAATCCTTTTTATTCATACACGTCGATAAATAAATTAGCATTAAATGTATTGTAATTAACATAGTGAGCTCTAAAATGTGCTTATTTTAATTATTACGTAATTACTTATGCAATGTAAAAACTGTTTCTCAAATTAGTAGAATTACTTAATAGTAATTTGCAAACTACGCATGGCCACACTTATATATGGCGATTGGCGCTTTATTTAGTAGAAAGAGACACACTCCACTCATGTCGTGGTACTCTTCGGAACGATTTTGAACTTTGAAGTACGTGTAAGCATTCCGGGTAGAATATAACTTCCTTGGGTAAAACGAAGTGGGGTTGCAACGCCGTGATTGGCTAACTCAAGGCCACAGCGAAAGATAGTAATGTACAGAGCATCTGATTGGTCGACACTAATTACTCAATCACTACTCATTGGCGCGTGGACATTTACGTCGGAACTATAAGTCTGATGTGTTGACACAAGTCATTCATCTATTTTTAGGTGTCTATGGGCTGTGTGGTCGGTGGAAGGTGCGCTGCAGAGTAAACGAATTCCGCGCGGACGAAGTCGAGGGCTAGTTAATTAATAATATTGTAAATGCGAAAATTTGGATGTTTGGATAGAATGGATGGATGAATGTTGGTTACTCAATCACGCAAAAACGACTGAACGGATTTAAATGAAATTTGGCACACAGGTAGATGATGATCTGGAATAGCACATAGGCTCCTTTTTATCCCGGAAAATTAGGTGATCCCGCGGGATTTGCCAAAAACTGTTATAATGCAGCGGGCTGTACGCCGCAACTAGTAAATAATAATTAACACCCAAACTTCGAAATCGGAAATCGAACCCGAACTCAATCGATTCGTGTAGTTAGGTTAGCTAACAACTCGACTAATGGGGCGGTCAACAATTTAATTAAACATTTTTGACATTTAGAAATGACCACTGACCGCCGCGTCATGGTCATTTCTACGTTCCTTCTATTTATATGTTGTCGTAGTTTTTTTTTGTTGATATCAGAACAAGGAGACGGCTCTCTTAATGGAAAGAGACAATTGATTGATTGAAAGATTGCGTGTAGACACCAAAGATGTAAATGGTGCGTTGCTTTCCTTGTGGCATTGTAATTCCGCATGCATAAGTTCACCGCCTACCTTACCCCCCAAACCGGTACACGACAGTGACTTACCCCTTTAACAGATACACGACAGTGACAAGTATTGACACTATTACAGCAATGCAGAATAGGTTTTACCCCGTGTTGGTTCCGGGCTCCTTTGAAGAATAGGCCAACTGCCGTTCTGCCAAGCAGGTCGTAAAAGGCGACCGATTGGCTATGCGAGTCACTACCATCGTGGCTACTATAAGGTAGTAGAGTTCTACATTGTACTCCCGAGTCTGGTACCACCGCCTACCTATTCCTGCCGCAATAGCGTCAGTGCTTGTGACTGTCTTCTTCCGGTTTGGAGGGTAAGGTAGCCGATAAAATTATGCATGTGGCATAAGACCTTGCTACAAGATAGCAACGCACCATTAACATTTTTGGTGCCTATAGGCGATGGTTGATTCTTTCCATCAGGAGACCCATCTGCTTGTTTGCTATCTTATAATATAAAAAAATAGGTAAAGCCTTGGTGGTACCAAGCCTAGATAAGACCTTGTAGAACTGTTTATCACCTTAGTAGTCACGACGGTAGTGTCAGTAATACGTTGGGCCGATCGCTTTTTACGAATAGCCTGGCTAGGATTTTTGAGATAGAACAAATGGCACGGGTGGGCCAACACCGGAATAAAATATGTTGCATTGACGGCGTAACGTGCTCTCTGAATTACAGAACCTTAATTTAGGTCAATCAACTTAGCAAAGTACCAGGCGACTATAAGTTCAAAGGAAGTCTTTATAAGTTTAATTGTCAATTAACTTAATTGGTCCACTGAGATCATACTTACAGGGTCATGGGTTCGGTAGATAAATTAGCTTAATTAATGATGATAAGATTTTCTCGTTTAGTAATATTTGACCATCTGCCTCCCTTATAGGCAGTTCATAAAAGTCCCGCGAAGGCTCAAGGTATCACTAACAGTGTTTGTTTTTTGTTGTTGTCGTGTTTCGATGTGGAGGGTAAGGTAGACTTCCAGCAATAAAAAAAATTAAAAAATGTTTTATTCAAAAAAACCTTTTGAAGAGTCAAGATTTTAAAAATTATTTTCGGAATCGGACCGCGGCCACACACTGAGAAGATGCGGCGGAAGTAATTATGTGGGCTTGTATTTTTTATCTAATATTTTTTTACGTACCTAATAAATGCGTTACACTGTATCAGAAATTATTTCATCCCAGCTTTTGTCCGCGGCTTTGCTCGCGTTAATTTTAGGGAAGTGGGGGGGTTAGAAAGAGAAAAAAAGTAGCATATGTCACTCTCCATCCCTTCAACTATCTCCACTTAATCACGTTAATTCGTCGCTCCGTTTTGCCGTGAAGACGGACAAACAAACACACTTTCCCATTTATAATAATTATTATTAGGATGGATTACAAAAAAATATAAGAGATTGATATGAGGCGCAATTAATTCCAGGCTATTTTGTCTTCTAAATTTTTTACACAATTTTGTTTAACACATTTTTTTTTTATTGGAACACATAAAAGAGTTACTTATTCTGGGAGAGAGATGCATCCACAACAAGATTGTATCCTTGTTCCTTGTATTTAGTGAGTGTACGTCACGTTAAAAGTTAACTTTCCAGGATTTTTTGTTATTTTTAATAATTCATTTGATATTGTTTTGAACGATTAAATTTAGGCAGTTAACAATTTATGAAATTATATTATGGCTTAGATTATGTGATCTGTATAATTTATTTAATGGTTTGACATTATGTTTGTTGGAATTATGTAATCAATAGATACTCAATAGATATTATTAATCTTAAGCTGCTGTAATCATACCTTGATTTATTTAAGTTTTTTTTGACTTACATAATGGTCCAAATTATTGATACTTTTTTTTAATGCTTATAAAATGATATTAAATCTGATACAATTTGGTATACCATCATAGACCGATTGTAGTTGACTTTCAAAAAATGTATTCTTGAAATACTTACTTTGAATAAAATATATCTATCTAACTATCTATCTATCACCTATTTTCTTAAACGAGCAAATATTTTTACGAATTTAATCTTCAAATATGAAACATCGAGATATTTTTTTAATATATATATATATATATATATATATATATATATATATATATATATATATATATATATATATATATATATATATATATATATATATATATATATATATATATTATAAGATAGCAAACAAGCAGATGGGTCTCCTGATGGAAAGAGTCAACCATCGCCAATAGACAACCCGTGTTGGTCCCGGGCTACTTTGAAGAATAGGCCAACTGCCGGTCTGCCAGGTAGGTCGTAAAAGGCAACCGATTGGCTACACAAGTCACTCCCATCGTGGCTACTAGGTGGTAGAGTTCTGCATTGTCTCGCCCGGGTCTGGTACCACCGCCTTACCTATTCCTGCCGCAATAGCGTCACTGTCGTGTTCAGGTTTGGAGGGTGTAGCCGGTAATCTTATGCATGTGGCATTAAACCTCGCCATAAGATAACAACGCACCATTGACATCTTTGGTGTCTATAAGCGATGGTTGACTCTTTCCATTTGCTTGTTTGCTTTCTTATAATATAAAAAAACTGCACTCAGACTATCGCACACGGAAATTGGCGTGATGATTTTTTTTTTTTAATACTTAAAGTACATAACATTAAATACCTTAAAATAACTGTTGCTATTCAGCGTAGAGATCTCCAAAAGCTACCCCACTGTGTTTGATGTTTTGTCCTCGTCTAATACCCTATAATAAACGAGATCGCGATATTAAAGGGCAGTTAACGCGTGCATCTGCCCGTATCTATAAAAACGACTTAACTCTAAAATAATGTTAAAATATTTTCAAATGTACGATTTTTGAAATAAGGTTTAATTTAACTTGCGTTAAAAATAACTGGCAGATGTGAACAGTGTTTACATTCGTAGCGAGTTTCGTCGCGACGTTTCGTCACTCCGCCGGTAGGTTTCGTGGTGAGCGGATGTCTTTCGCGTTTTAATTAATCGTGATAGTGAATTCGTGAAATCGTGACTGTGAAATACTATGTTTTAAATATTAATCGTTCATTTAACTATATAAATGATGGGTGTAGACTGTATGAGTGTAAGGCAGGCGAGGGGCCCTTGTCATTGTCCTGCTTGCCCTAGGGCTTCAGGACATGGGGCTTTACCCCCACCGACTCTTGTATTGCCTCCAATGGCTTTGGAGCCGGAGACCACGCCCGTGAAAGATAAGAAAGGATCGAAGATGAAGGTTCTGAAGAAGATTAAGAAAAAAATTGGATTAGGTAAGTTTATGGATTTTTGTGTTATCTATATAAATATTATAAATGCGAAATTTGGATGTTTGTAAGTCAATCAAGCAAAAACTATATAAATTTTGATGAAATTTGGCTTACAGGTAGATGATAACCTGGAATAGCACATAGGTTACGTTTTATCCCGAAAAAATAAACTGTTCCCGCGGGATTCACCAAAAACTTGTATAAAGCAGCGGATTGCATGGTACAGCTAATATACAAATTTTTAACAACAAAGTTACAGAAATTATTACACAATTTGTACAAAATTATGCTTAAAATAACCATTCGTAAAAAAATCATTATTATTTATTGTATTTTAAAAAGTTACTATATTTTTAGAGATTTTTGTTGTTATACGTTTGAATCCTTACATTTTAACAGTTTTTTTTTTTGGATTTTATAATTTTTTTTCCAGAAATAATTACACAATTTGTAATGTTAATTTTTACTGTTTTATGTTTACAATTATTCCGCAATCTGTCAAAATATTTTATTGAATGAGAATTTTTAGAGAATAAAAATATATTTATATTTTTAGAGATTTTTGTTGATAAAGGGTGACGTTTGAATCCTTACAACATTTCGACAGTATTTTTTGGGTTTTGTAAAATATATTTTTTTTTCCAGTAATAATTACACAATATGTAGTGTTATTTTTTACTGTTTACGATTATTACGCAATTTGTCAAAATATGTTATAGACTGTAATTTTTAGAGAATAAAATATTAATTTGTTAAATTTCAATTTAATTAATTAATATAAATTTATATATTAAATACGTGAAGGAAAAACTTTGGACCCCTTTTTAAGACAATTACGCGAACGGTGGAGTATGAAAGTAGTTTACATTACGGAGGACAGCAGAAAATTATTTTAAAAAAAATGCATTAGAAATAGGTACATTAAATTAATAAAAATAAATATTAGGGAAGATACGTTACGCTCTAATATATCAATTGCTAAACCTAAGCTCGATCAGTCAAAAGCAAAGTAATGCGACGAACGTAGCAAACTACGTTTCTCTCGCTTACTTTTTTATTGTACTATCTCACTCTCGCAAACATGGCGAACTAAACAATAATTTAATCTTATTTTCAAACAAATTAATTTAACCGTGCTTACGAATGGAAGGTAATCCCGTGTGTCTTATTTTTTTCCCTTGAGTTATTATAACACTGGCTGAATATACAAAAAGGTATTTTGATGCGTGTTTAATGGTAAAAACAGTCGGAAAATATAAGTGTATGATATGAGGTCCCGCGCGTGATTGATGTCACCAATTGTGACTGTGTCTACGGACCTAGTTTTGTAGGACCAGGCACTGTGACTAGGTAACGTATCTTCCCTTTTTTATATCAATGTTACACACACTACATTCATGTGACATAGGTACATAATATTATGTACATAACGTTATACACACATGGAGATTAAATTATTTTTTTTACACGCTTTTTATTAGCTTCACCTGTATGTTTGTATGTTTGTATGTTTGTTTGTAACCGACTTCTTTGGGCGCGATTTTGACCCACTTTAAACGGCCAGATTTCGTTCAAACTTTGTAGATTTATCGAGGACCGATGACAATACACTAATTTGATAAAATTATTCCATTTTTAACCGACTTCAAAAAAAGGAGGAGGTTCTCAATTCGGCTGGTATATTTTTTTTATGTATGTACACCGATTTCTCCGAAATTTCTGAACCGAATTACGTGATTCTTTTTTTGTTTGATGCGGAATAGTTTCAAATTGGTCCCATAAAAATTTGATTCAGGTAGGCCCAGTAGTTTTTGTTTTATGAGAATTTTTTTTATTTATTGTACCTATCTCGATGTCTGAAATCAAATCTCGCAAGTAAATTTGACCCACCTCCCGGTTACCGATTGAGCTGAAATTTTGTATACGTATGTTAATTGAATGACAATGAAACCTTGTTATGACATGGAGCTGATCTGATGAATCTGAATCGGAAGGTGACCACAGGAACTTAATAATTAAATGGTTAAAAATCGGTTAATAACAAGACTATTTAGTTTGGACTCATTTGATTCATGTTGACGAGCACTTTGGTGCTTGGTGGAAACTAGGATCCTGCAGGGTCCGATGATGTAGCTAGAAGATGGTCATAGGAGCTCAGCAATTAAATGACACAACTCTATCGAATTTGGGCTCATTTGATTAGTGTTGACGAGCACTTTGGTGCTTGGTGCTAACTAGGATCCTACAGGGTTCGATAATGAAGCCAGAAGGTGACCATAGGAGCTCAGCAATTAAATAACACAACTCTATCGAGTTTGGGCTCGTTTGATTCGTGTTGACGAACACTTTGGTGCGGGTGGAAACTAGTTATAAAAGGAACTACTCTTAACAAAAGTCTTTGTTCTACGTCTGTCAAGTCGGTCAGTTCAAGAGGTAAAGATATAACTTCCATGTTGTTCCAGTAGGCCTGAGAAGGAACTTTTTTTTTATGGTAGTCGAGCAAAAAAAAATCAAAACGTGCTTTAACTAATGACGTCTTACACACAGTACATGGTACTTCAGCATATTGATTTATGGTGGTTATAAAATTACGCTCAGTAATTGAACGAAGTCTTTGTGACGTCTGACGCGCTACCGCTAGGCGGTTCTTACGTGGTTGAGCAGACTCGATTGCTGTACGGTTTCCTATCACTACTAATTCACGAGCTCTCTGCTCGGCGGACTCCTTAGCTAAACGCTCCTCAATGAGACCAATTCTATGAGCCTTCTGCTCGGCAGACTCGTTCGCTAGTAGTTCTCTCGCTAGTCGCTAGTTCACTAGTTCGCTCAATAATGAGATCAACTCTAATAGCTCTCTGCTCAAAAGACTCATTCGCTAGACGCTCTTGGATCTTACCGAGTCTACTTCTACCAAGGTTGGGCCAAAGCGGGTTTACAAGCATGGGCCAGAGATAGACAGCATTGCGCCAAGCATGGCCCATATCTGGCCCCGTCGTATTGTCCTGTATGGGAGTGCGACAGGAACGCCTTGCACACTTACACACACACACACACACACACACACACATATGTCTATAAGCGTGTAAGTAGTTCCGTGCTTCTACCGCGGCACTCGACTAGGTATGCGCATTAGAGTTTGCAACAGTGTCAACACAAAAAAAAAACAAAATAAATGTACATAATATTTATAGATATAGATATATCACCATCCATGTTAATTTTACATGGATATATATAGATATACAGTCTTGTAGTTTTTGTTTTTTATTAATTGTAATTAAACGACACTGAATTTATTAGCCATTCGCATTCGATGATCTACAATTGCCGATTAGAATTAAAAAAAATAACTCAAATAATTGATTTTTTCATAAGTTACAGTATTTCCGGAGTTTCATACATGACGGACAGGAAATTTTTTGACCTATTTTCATATTTTTTTCCGTTTCTATTGCACTAAATTAATTTTAGCAAGTATAGAATTAATCTCCATTAAATTATCTCGACAATAGTATGCAAAATATCTTGATTCCGTTAACTAACAAGGCTATAATACTAAAAGTAGTTGCCAAAATAAGGCGAAAAAAATTTCCGAAGGTGGTATCAAGAGTCTTCGCAACCGGCGTGTGTGTATGAAAAGAGTGATGAATGTGGAGGAAGCGAGACAAGCCTGCAAGGATCGTGATGTATGGCACTTGGCTCTCTCTGCCTACGCCGTAAGGGATCTGGCGTGAAGATATGTATGTATGAAAAAAATTTTTCGATCGTAAAGCACTCTCTGATACTTCGCATCATGAGTCGTGCAATAGTTTAAAATTAAAAAAACAAGCTATTATAAATAAACCAAACTAAAAAGTAGAAAATAAATAATAGTTTAAAAAAACGAAAAAACACGCTTTTTATAGAAAACCGAACTAAAAAATAGAAAATAAATTTAAATTAAGAATAGTGTTAAAAATTTCAATAATTATAAATTAATAATAGTGTGAATAAAAAAAAATTATTTAAAAAAAAAGCGTGGGGTGCTTTTTAAGATATTACCGAAATGATAATCACTCTACTCATATGTGTCAATAAAATATTGCACCCCACGCTTTTTTAAAATATTTTTTTTTTTTATTTACACTATTATTACAGTACCCGGCGATAAATATTGCACATCGACCTTTGGAAAGAGGCAATCGGCTAATTTCGGCTTCGTAGAGCGTTATCTCTGTCGCACAAAATACAAACAGTCCGGTACCTATTAGGAGCTGTTAAAACAAGTATGATTTGCTTCTTTTGATATTTTTATTCTTTGTATAAAATACACTAATTTTTCTATAAGTGATGGCTTTAGGTTGGGGTAAAATAAAATAAAAAAACATTTTTACATTATGTTTACGTATTTAATTATTTTGGAACATTACAGCTTTAGTGTACATAATAAACACCATTATACCTATTGCTAAAATGAGACATTGCAATAAAAATAATAATAATTCTAATTCTCAATTACTTCCATTTCACTATCTGTGCTCTCAAAGAGGTCAATATCACTGTCACTATCAGCCGTATTTATTACTAATCTATCAGTGTAATTGTCTAAACTGTGTTGAATGCTTCTATATTCATTCTCACATTTGATTGCATGATCGCAAACCTTTTTCCACTCTTCAGCGCCGATCATGTTTACTTTTTCAGTCAATAATGTTTTTACTGTAGTTAAGTTCATACCCACATTTCTAGAGGCTACATAGCCTTTCAGTTGAGACCATATATTTTCAATTGGATTAAAATCCGGATGATATGGTGGCAATCGCAACACAGTGTGCCCATGTTCGGCAAGTATTTTGTCCACAGAAAACTCTGTATACCTCTCCTTGTGCTGACATATAATAGCGTAAATCTGGGTTTTTGTTAATTTTGGATCAACTGGAATTTCATGTCTGTTTAACCAGTTGATCATTTCCCGTTTAATGGTGTTTGAGTTGGGGGGTCTCTCAACATACTTGTTGTGATAGGGTGCGTTGTCGATAACTAGAACAGAATCACTGGGTATATTTGGGATTAATTGGTTAACCAGCCATTTCTCATAGTTATCGTTATTCATTTCATTGTGATAGTCACCTGTAGTGTCCGTGGATTTATACGTTAAAAAAGCACCGGGTACAAAGCCTTTTTCATTTCCCGCATGAACTATTATCAAACGTTGACCTTTTGAAATTGGCTTTTTTACTCCTTTTTTCTTATCGTCACTCCAAGATTTCCCTTTAGTGTGGGATGCATGTATATATGACTCATCCATGTAGACGATATTTTTTCCTGTTTCGCGAAATTTGCGTATTTTATCAATGTATTCCATTCGTTTGAGACTAACGTCGTGCTTTTCCATTAGAATTTTTCGATTATCTTCCATTTTAGTGAACTGAAAAATTCTAATGGAAAAGCACGACGTTAGTCTCAAACGAATGGAATACATTGATAAAATACGCAAATTTCGCGAAACAGGAAAAAATATCGTCTACATGGATGAGTCATATATACATGCATCCCACACTAAAGGGAAATCTTGGAGTGACGATAAGAAAAAAGGAGTAAAAAAGCCAATTTCAAAAGGTCAACGTTTGATAATAGTTCATGCGGGAAATGAAAAAGGCTTTGTACCCGGTGCTTTTTTAACGTATAAATCCACGGACACTACAGGTGACTATCACAATGAAATGAATAACGATAACTATGAGAAATGGCTGGTTAACCAATTAATCCCAAATATACCCAGTGATTCTGTTCTAGTTATCGACAACGCACCCTATCACAACAAGTATGTTGAGAGACCCCCCAACTCAAACACCATTAAACGGGAAATGATCAACTGGTTAAACAGACATGAAATTCCAGTTGATCCAAAATTAACAAAAACCCAGATTTACGCTATTATATGTCAGCACAAGGAGAGGTATACAGAGTTTTCTGTGGACAAAATACTTGCCGAACATGGGCACACTGTGTTGCGATTGCCACCATATCATCCGGATTTTAATCCAATTGAAAATATATGGTCTCAACTGAAAGGCTATGTAGCCTCTAGAAATGTGGGTATGAACTTAACTACAGTAAAAACATTATTGACTGAAAAAGTAAACATGATCGGCGCTGAAGAGTGGAAAAAGGTTTGCGATCATGCAATCAAATGTGAGAATGAATATAGAAGCATTCAACACAGTTTAGACAATTACACTGATAGATTAGTAATAAATACGGCTGATAGTGACAGTGATATTGACCTCTTTGAGAGCACAGATAGTGAAATGGAAGTAATTGAGAATTAGAATTATTATTATTTTTATTGCAATGTCTCATTTTAGCAATAGGTATAATGGTGTTTATTATGTACACTAAAGCTGTAATGTTCCAAAATAATTAAATACGTAAACATAATGTAAAAATGTTTTTTTATTTTATTTTACCCCAACCTAAAGCCATCACTTATAGAAAAATTAGTGTATTTTATACAAAGAATAAAAATATCAAAAGAAGCAAATCATACTTGTTTTAACAGCTCCTAATAGGTACCGGACTGTTTGTATTTTGTGCGACAGAGATAACGCTCTACGAAGCCGAAATTAGCCGATTGTCTCTTTCCAAAGGTCGATGTGCAATATTTATCGCCGGGTACTGTAATAATAGTGTAAATAAAAAAAAAATATTTTAAAAAAGCGTGGGGTGCAATATTTTATTGACACATATGAGTAGAGTGATTATCATTTCGGTAATATCTTAAAAAGCACCCCACGCTTTTTTTTAAAATAATTTTTTTTTATTCACACTATTATTAATTTATAATTATTGAAATTTTTAACACTATTCTTAATTTAAATTTATTTTCTATTTTTTAGTTCGGTTTTCTATAAAAAGCGTGTTTTTTCGTTTTTTTAAACTATTATTTATTATGACTCGAGTCAATTAGTTATCAAACTTAAATGAGATTTTATTACACACTAGCTGTTGGCCGCGACTTCGTCCGCGCGGACTTTTTTACTCCGCTCCTACTAGTCATAGCATGATTTTATATAGCCTATAACCTTGCTCGATAAACAGGCTATCCAACTCAAAAAGAATTATTCAAATCGGTTCAGCAGTTTTCGAGATTACCGCGTACAACCAAACAAACAAACAAACTACAATTTTATAATATTAGTATAGATACATACATATCTTCACGCCAAATCTCTTACGGGGTAGGCAGAGAGAACCGAGTGCCATACATCACGACCCTTGCCGGCTTGTCTCGCTTTCTCCACATTCATCACTCTCTTCATACACACACGCCGGTTGCGAAGGCTCTTGACACCACCTTCGGACGGTGGTATATACGACCATGGTACGTCTGTCTTGGTCTCCCCCGATACCTACATCCTTCACATACGCTTGTATATCTGTTTTGTTAACCTTTAATCTACCATTCTTTCTACATGTCCGAATCAACGAAGCATGTCCTCTCTCATCTTTACACTGACACTTTCAAACCTAACCTCTCTCTCACTTCCACATTACGATCGTTTAGTCTTTGGTCGAATTTCGGCCACAAGCGATCGCTAATATCTATTAATGTATAAATATCAATGTAATATCTATTTATTTAAAACGTAAAAGATTTTTAATATTGATATGGTAATCATAATAAAATCGTAGGAAAGTCATAACTGTACATTAAATATTTTTTTAAAAGAATACTTGCGGCAGGATCTACAATCGATATCGAAGCCAAAAATATAGTTTTTAGAATTTTTGTCTGTTTGTATGTATGTATGTCCGGGGTAAACTCAAAAAGTACTGCATGGATTTACTTCAAACTGCATGAACATTACTAACAGGTCGGGCCAACATATAGGCTACATATTATCACGCTATCACCTACGGGGAGGAGCTGTGCGGAGTAAACGAAGTCCGCGCGGACGAAGTCGCGAACAACAGCTAGTAAAATTAATAAAGTAATAACTGAAGACGAAATGTCCCCTAAATAGAAACTAAATAATTTAACCAACTTGGTATAACATGGATCTCGAAAGTTTTACTTAATCACGCAAAAACTACTGAACGGATTTGAATGAAATTTGGCACACAGGTAGATGATGACCTGGAATAGCACATAGGCTACTTTGTATCTCGGAAAAAATAGGGGATCCCGCGGGATTCACCAAACATATATATAATGCAGCGGCCTGCACGCTGCACCTAGTAACTAATAAGTACATAAATAGAGAAACGATAAACCCGCTGAGTTTCTTCCGCCGGATCTTCTCAGTGTGTAGCCGCGTTCCGATCCAGTGGTAATTATAATCTATACATATAACTAGCAAAAAGCATAGCTTTGTAAGGGCTCGCAAAGTTATACTATCTAGTAATATTGTTATAAAAGTATTTTTATGAGAATTACATCTTTTAATATATGGACTTTATTTACAATTATCTAAACTAAAAAACCCAGCGCATTTTCATCTAAACATTACATTCGCATCAAAGGCGTCGTCAGGCTTTGGACTAGGAATATTTGTTCTATTTTCAAGGAAAAATGGGTATTAAAAATGAAGATTGATCTTATAAAAAAACACATTTTTAACATTTTACTGAAATAATTGTTTTTTTTCCTAAAATCAGTAAGTTCCTGGTTTTACGTCGATTTACGAAATCAAAATCAAAAAATGTTTTATTTAAATAAACCTTCAAAATTTTTGGACTTAACGCTGCCTGCGTTGAAAATTGACGGTAGACACTCAGCGAATACATTTTTCGAATTTTTCTCTCAGAGAAACCACCGGAGTTCGATTCCAGAGTCAGACAAATGAAAAAATTCAGTTTTCTGATAAAACAAACTTTGCCCGGGTTTAGAAAAGTGCCCTACTGGCAATAGGCTGGCCACCTATCACATTATGGGACTTAAGTATCTTCGGCTAACCGTGGATGCACACGTTGTACCTCTACCTACTTTCTGGGATACGGGCGTGAATATACCTTTTTTTAGCTTTTTACCCTCGGGCTAAGATTGGGAATTGATCTCAATACAATATAAATCAATTAATACATCTGTACTGTTTCACAATAAGCATTTTGTGAAACTCAGAACATAACATCTTTGGTGTCTATAGGCGATGGTTAACTCTTTCCATCAGGAGACCCATCAGCTTATTTGCTATCTTATGATATAAAAAAAAAAACTCTCTAACGCTCTATTTACTCTGTTCCCTACAAACATCCCTGCTCTAGACCTAAATTCCCCTTGTGCCTTCCACAACATTCCTTCGAACTTTCCTTGCATTCTCTTTTCAATGATTTTATCATACACCTTCGATGCCAAGCTGATCAAACTGATGGCTCTTTAGCTATTGCAGTTTATACATGAACCTCGCCTTTATACGAGGGCACGATGACCGCGCGCCGTCAGTCAAATATGAAGAAACAATTCATGAAGTAGTCTCTTAATAAGTTCAAAAATTCTAATACAAAATGTATCTTCTATCAATTTTAACTCGTTACTTTAATAAGAGATGGCGTTAGTAGTAATAAAATTCTAATACAAATTGTAACTTCCATTTTTTAATGTTTATAAAATGGTATTTTTATGGTAGATAACAAATCTAGGCCTGAATATAAGCTACCACGTCGAAGCTCAAACCTAAAAATGCGATGGTTTTTCAGTGAAATGTACCACAAAAGTGCACAGATCGTGGCCTAGTGTAGGGCTCGCTACGCTCGCCCTAATAAAATCGTAGGAAAGTCAAAACTGTACATTGAATATTTTTTAAAAAGAATACTTGGAGCGTGATCTACAATCAATATCGAAGCCAAAATATAGTTTTTACAATTTTTGTCTGTTTGTCTATTTGTATGTTTGTCTGTTTATCTGTTTGTCTGTATGTATGTCCGGGGTAAACTCAAAAAGTACTGCATGGATTTACTTAAAATTTTGCATGAATATTACTAACAGGTCGGGTCAACATATAGGCTACATATTATCAGGCTATCATCTACAGAGGAGGAGCAGTGCGGTGACGAAGTCGCAGGCAAAAGCTTGTATATTATATAGATTGTATATGTACCTATTTAGAGTAAAGTAATCGCCATTACAAAAGCCAACGCGATAACAATAATTTCCTCTTATTTATCAATCCGTTGGTTTGATAAAATTTTAATTTAATGTTTTATTTTTACGCCGACATGTGACACAGCACCGAGTTATCCGGTTTGGCGTAAAACCCCGCTACAAGTTTTTTGTTATCCCCATCCCATATCATAATTAATTATTAAAAACGACAATACATCCGATTCATTATTAATGAACACAATAAGCCTATTTTAAACTAGCTGTTGCTCGTGACTTCGTCCGCGCGGACTTCGTTTACTTCGCACAGCTCCTCCCCCGTTGGTGATAGCGTGATAATATGTAGTCTATATGTTAACCCGACCTGTTAGTAATATTCATGCAATATTTGAAGTAAATCCATGCAGTACTCTATGAGTTTACTCCGGCCATACAGACAAAAATTCTAAAAAGTATATTTTTGGCTTCGATTTCGATTGTAGATTACGTCCCAAATATTCTTTTAAAAAAATATTTAATGTACAGTTTTGACTTTCCTACGATTTAAATATATGTATGGATTAAATTAAAAATCCATTTGTTAGAGTTATTTCATTTATATTCGGAACGGACATCAACTGATCAAGACATTTTACAATTCATAGTTCCTTAATATGTCTACACATTCTACCATAAGTTTGGATTCAAAATTAAAAATTCAAATCGGGTAATTGGCGTCTTAATAAATTGCAATACCAAGGAAGTGTTACATCACCTAATTATTTACCATTAGGTAATGTATATTCACGAAGATGCTAACAATCATTCACCATTACATTTACCTTCAGACGAGGCCTTCCTCGTTTTACGTTCCTCCTATAAAAAAATGTAGTCATTCGTCGCTCGATCGTGTGAGCCGGTTTTAATATCTAAAATGGACGGTATATTTGTGACGGCGCGTGCCATCTGTCTGTCGGTGTGAACATCTGCCGTGCACCTTGCTTGGTGTCAATTACTTCTTTTAGAATTGTGGGTCAATTTCTTGATGCAGGTAAACGAATTGTAATTGTGGTGACCACAGCTCAAGTATGAAGTTTAAGAATTGTGCTATATTAATAGGTGAAGCGAAAACTTTATACCTCTTTTTGAGACAATTGCGTGAACGGTGGAGTATTAAATTTGACATAGTTTATATTGCTTTTTTTTATTTTGCATTGAATGTATTCATTCTGACCTTTGCAACAATTTAAAACAATAAAAACAAACACTATTGACATAAAAAAGCACATACATCGCTCATTTGCGACCACTTCGACATTTCTCAAAAAGCATTTTACAGGTGAGAGATTATTGTGGCTAGCCACCAGAACTAAAGATTTAATACTAAATGCTGGAGCCGCATTTGCGTCAGTTTGGAATGTATCTGAAAATAGCCGATAATAGCCGGTCACATCTGCATTTATCGTGTCATTGTACGAAGCTTTGTGAGGATAGACGCAAGTACGGCACCAGCATAATTGTATAACTGTAAATTGTCTTTCTCACTTACTATTGAAATTACGTTTTTGACAGTAAATAAACGGAGCACTACTTTTTCTGCACGACTGTACTCAAACACAAAAATCTTCAATTTTGAGATAAGTCAAGCTTGTAGCAAACGAGCGATGATGTTATACAAATTAAATAAATATTTGAATTTATTAATACTTAAATCAACATTACACTACTAACAATACTTCAACGAAGTTTATCCATGTTAAGTTAAAAGCAATAACAATAAAATATGATGTTGCGTGAAAACTGATTCCGGATAAAAAACCATGTCTCAATTATTTTGATAATCTGTCCTGAAAATTGAGACCACCGACCACACAGCCCATGTGGTCGGTGATTGAGACGCTAGTAAGTCCGTATTCCTCCTAAAATATCTATACTAATATTATAAAATTGTAGAGTTTGTTTGGTTGTACGCGGTAATCTCGAAAACTGCTGAACCGATTTGAATAATTCTTTTTGAGTTGGATAGCCTGTTTATCGAGGAAGGTTATAGGCTATATAACATCTTGCTACGACCAGTAGGAGCGGAGTAAACAAAGTCCGCGCGGACGAAGTCGCGGACAACAGCTAGTTTTTTTATATAATTAGATAACTAAAGATTTCTGATAGAAAAAGAAACCATCGGCGGTTTGTCTATTATTGGAAGGGTTCCAGGACCAACAAGAGATATATTACATATACATACATATCCATCACCTGAAGGCTGAAACAACATTCTATCTCGCTCTCTTAGGCTATGCTTTTCTTACGTCTTTACCACTCAGAAAGAGAAGGCAAGACCATAAAAGGTCTCGGTATTGTTTTAGGCTTAGTTTCAAATAGGTACATATTAGGAGTGTTGCGTTGGACCAAGATTTGGGATATTTCCAATACTGTCTAGTCTAGGCTTAATAGGTGTTATTGTCCCAATAGTATCTTTTCTTTTATGTAGTCCTGGTATTTTTAGAAAGCAAACAATAGCTTGAACTTAAGTTACACCAGATGTGCAAATTTTAAGGGACCAAAGTTCCGGGAAGCAGGAAGCGCCAGATGTTGAAAAACTTGTTCCTTTGGACTTAGAACAATGATTTCTTTGTCTTTTTTTTCATTACCTAGTTATTTGTAAAGCCGATCTTTTTTTAATAAGTATTTTTTAAAAAGCAATTTGCTAATGGACAACAATGATGATGGCGCGTTACCCATCCAAGTACGAGCAATGCCACATGTTTAACGGCCACCTTACCATTTGGGAACACATATAAAATGAAAATCATATAAAATGAAAATCATTTGTATTTTTGTGTTTGTTATGAATAAACAAACTCCTAAACTACTGGACCGACCAATTAAAAAAAAATTACCTCAGCAAGCTCTAGGAGTATCTTAGGCTATTTTTTTTTTACTCAACTAAGCAAATAGGAGTAATGAGGTCATTTGGACGGTGTGACAAATAACAGCTACATAGTTTTTTTTTTTTTTTTTTTTGCTGATTTTGATTTCATTAGTTTTTATTTTTTTTCTACATGAATGACACAATACATATATGGCAGTGCGGTTTTTTTTGCTACTAGGGTATAATAACTTCGAAAAGGTCGCATTGAAAAACTGGATCCACAGTGGATCTAAAGACAGCTGTGCAATACTTCTATCTTTTCAAAAATCGAACGGTTCGAGCAGCTGACTAAAAACTTCAGGGCTGTCAACAAGTTTATGTACGGTAAATATACAAATTAAACCAGCTAATTAATGCTTTATTTTTGTATATTCATGATGTAGTTTCGATGTGTGGTTTCTGCCCTGCAATTTGTGGTAATGATTTCGTGAAACGCTTGCAAGTGTGTTTACAGCAAGCCAAGAAGCGCGCGCTAGTTGAATTTGCCAATGAGGTGGTAGAGTTGGTCATCTGTTTGTACCCATTGAAAATGTCTGATGTTACACAACACATGCAACACTTGTAAGGTTCGCTCTTTTTAAAATTTAAAACATTCAGGAATATGTATTTTACATACGCAACTAACTTATTTATCGCATTTACGTATGGTAAATAGGCGACTTTCCATTATGACTATTTTTTACGATATATATCTGTACTATATTAAATCAAGGCAACAAAAATAAACACGGAAACATTGCGATATTATTCGTAATTAAAATGAACCCTTTTAACCCGAAAGAAATTAAACAATGCTGATGTTTTTCTTATGGATGTTAAAGGGTTAAAATAGGCAAATACGAGTAATTAACATTTTTATATTTTGGTCTTATTATAATTGTTCGAAATTATATATTTTAATTGTTAACGAATAGCTAAAAGATGAATTATACTTTCATCTTTGAAAAAAATTTTCTTTCAAAGATGAAAGTATAATTCATCTTTGAAAGTTTTTTTTTTCAAACCTTGAATTTAAGGACTTTAAAGTATAATAAGCTTATACATATGCTTTGACGTTATTTTAAGTAAACCTTTAAAGAAAAATATCGGTTATTCATTTGCGCACGTGTAGTTTGGAATAGTAGCAATTTAAGTAAGTATAAAAGTAAGTAAATTGGTATTTACTTAAGCTTTTATTATTTTTTTTGGTTTTTTTCACATATCCTTATAAAAGTTTCAAATTGTAATTGACAACCCTAACGCTGCGCAGGCGCACGCCTATCCCGTTGACTTAACAGCTGGTGTTACTTATGAGCGCGATAAAGAGTTCCCTATACGAGTGAGCAAGATGGTAATACAACGCGTGTTTACTATTGATAACAGAAGCTTCCATTTAGCATTTTTTTCACTGACTTTGCAGATGGTTTCGCTTCATGCTCAATGAATATTACCATCAGGGTGTCCTTACGTCGTTGTTAAACTAAAACCAAGCTCTACCATAGTACCTTTTCATGTACAAGGAAATATATCACCTTATCAAAGAATATAGCTGAACCGCATGTCTGCCCGCGAATAAATTATTTTTAGTTAGTTTTTCTTCATACAAACTTTCGTCCCCTGTATTTTTTGTTTGTGTATTTATTAAAAAATACTAGTTGACCCGCGCAGCTTCGCCCTATTTCAACGACATGTTAATATACTATATTAACATGTCGTTGAAATAGTTTTTAATACAAATTTCATCCCCTATTTCAGCCATTCAGGGGCTGATTTTTGAAAAAAATTAGCTTAAGTTTGACCCCGGATCTCCAACTATTTCCATGCTAAATTTCATTAAAATCAGTCCAGCGGTTTACCCATGAAAGAGTAACAGACAGACAGACTGATTTTCACATTTATAATATTAGTATAGATATTTGAGTACTTAAGTATTTAAATGTATTTCTATACACGCAAATAATTGTGTAATTTGTCTAGAAATAATGTAAATCGCCTGTTGTCTAGTGATACGGTGTCGGTGCTGACCACATGAAGTCCCAGGTCAAGCTCTTAAAAATGTTTTTTTTTTTCAGTTTTCTAATAAAAACAACTTTGCCCGAGATTGAACAAGTGTCCGATTGGCGATAGGCTTGCCACCTATCACATTGTAGGGCTAACGGCCGGTTCCCGAAACGCACATTAATTTTAACAAGCAATTAATCTATGCTAACATAATTTTTACAAGCAAATGATCTGTTAAACTCAGAGTAACTGCTTGTTAAAAATATTTTTCGTTTCGGAAACCATCCGTAAGTATCTTCGTCTAATCGTGGCTGCTCTTATTATACCTCTACCTTCGAGGATATACGCGTGATGATACTTTTTGTCAAATAATATTTATAACTTCTCTTAAATTAGTATTAAGAACGTGGTCTTCCAATTTATATTTCGTCGGGTTCTACGTAAGTTGTCATAACTTAAAAAACGCGATTTTTGCTTTATTTTATGAAAAGATTTATGAAAAGAACTCCACTTTTATAGATATTTCAATAACACGAAGAATAAAAATTAAATTTCTATTAATTTCTGTTAGAAAGTGGATTTTTCTAATAGAAATTTTATTTTTATTCTTCGTGTTATTAAAAGATCTATAAAAATGGAGTCATTTTCATAAATAAAACAAAAACCGCATTTTTTGAGTTACGAAATCTTATATAGAACCCGTCGATTTGTTTTGTATTTTGTGTATTGGTCTAATTTACAGGACAGGATACCTATCGATGTATTGCTATGGCTATTAGCGAAAGATATAGTATAGAATTGGAAATAAGCCGTTGGAGTTTAAATTTTAAAGTCACTCCATGTGATACTAGTAAAAAAAATTAACTTCAATCAGCTGTCCACGGTAAACACCTTTGTACGCTTATCTCTGTCTTTCACATACTCTGTCCGTTTCGATTTTTTCTAAATTGCGCAGCTGTTGGGTCATGTGTTTTTTTCTGTTGAAAGAGATAGCAATAGACAGATGGGTTTCTTTTAACTTGAAATAATTTTTTTCGTTGCAATAAAATTTTATGTTGCAAAATTGCAATAAATTTCATTATTCAGGTTAAGCAATAAAATTTCCAAATTTTTTATTTTTTTATCATAAGATAGCAAACAAGCAGATGGGTCTCCTGATGGAAAGAGTCAACCATCGCCTGTAGACACCAAATATGTTAATGGTGCGTAGCTATCTTGTGGCGAGGTCTAATGCCACATGCATAAGTTTAACGGCTACCTTATCCTCCAAACTGGAACACAGCAGCGACAAGCACTGACGCTATTGCGGCAGGAATAGGTAAGGCGGTGGTACCAGACCCAGGCGAGACAATGCAGAACTCTATCAGCTAGTAGTCACGATGGTAGTAACTCGCATAGCCAATTGGTCGCCTTTTACGACTTGTCTGGCAGAACGGTGGTTGGTCTATTCTACAAAGGAGCCTGGAACCAACACAGGAAAAAATGTGATAGAGGAGGAATTTCTTACAGATCTTATGGCCAATTGCACCAACAAAATTAGTTTTTGCAACAATTAGTTGTTATCAACAAAAATTGCAAAATTAGTTTAGTATGTTGTCACTACATGAAAAGAATGTAACAGCTTATCACTAAAGACTGTCCTAAGCTCAGTTTAGTGCAATTAACCATTAGTGACTTAATATTTGCCCGGATGAAGTAACTTGAAGTTTTTCAGAAGAAAAAGCTCGCTTAGCAATTTCCGGCCGCTTATAATGAACACCGAGCGAAAATTCGTGCGCGATAGAAGAGAGGTTTGACCACTAAAAATAACATATATTCGTTTATTTTATACTAGCTGTTGCCCGCGACTTCGTCCGCGTGAACTTCGTTTACTCTGCACTGCTCCTCCCCCGTAGGTGATAGCGTGATAATATATAGCCTATATGTTGACCCGACCTATTAGTAATATTCATGCAAAATTTGAAGTAAATCCATGCAGTACTTTGTGAGTTTACCCCGGACATACATTGACTTTCCTACGATTTTATTATATGTATGTAAGATAGATATAGATTTATACGTACCTAAGTTACGAGTTACGACAAACGTTCCTCTTTATGTCATATCAAACTACTTCATACAAATCTATATTAATTAATATTATAAATGCGAAAGTTTGGATGTTTAGATGTATGGATGGATGGATGTTTGTATGTTTGTTACTCAATCAGGCAAAACCTACTGAACGGATTTGAATGAAATTTGGTACACAGGTAGATCATGAACTGGAAAGCACATAGGCATTTTTTTTATTAACTAGACGTGTTCTAGATTTAGGGCATTGACTAGCCAAAATAAGTGGGCAAAGCAATAAGTACCTATTGATATATCAACGGACACCAACATTTTTTTTATTATACAGTATTATTTACTAGGTCATAATGCTGGGCAAGCAAAGACGAATGCAACTGATGTCTCCATTTTTGACATCCCTTGAAAACAACAACAATATACTCGCATTTCATCGGTTTAGCCTGTTGTTATTTGTAATAAATACTTTCCATTTGTCATATCTTGTTTTCACAAAATACTAGGAAGACAAAAATGCTGGAAAGTCAATTATAAATCGAGAAATTAAGTGTTACCAATAACAAAGGCGGTTGGTAGATCACGCTTGAAATTGGAATTTCGAATCGGTTAGGAAGATCAACGCTTAATGATCGTGGGATTTGAATGTGGAATGCTCGCCTTTCGATTTTCGAATGTACCTTAGTTCAAATTATATGTCGTCAGTTTTGCCATAATTTTGAGGACTACCTTATAACATAGGAAAAATTAGGTTAGGATTTGTTAGTTTTGGTTAATATATTCGGCTCATATAGCTAGGGTCAGGGTTCGATCTTTGGTTTAGGTAGGTTTATTGAGGTTTTTCAAATACGAATTTTCTGTAGCGGCTCGGAGTCTGTCGGGTGGTATTAACATCCCTGTGCGTCTAATAAGAGAACACAAAGGGCTTAATATAAAGAAAAACTGAAGAGCTGTAAAGTTTTATAAAAAATGTATCAAATATCGAAAAACAAAATGATTGGAAATTTTCTCCCCAACAAGCTAATGATTATATGACGTGCTTTTAATAATTTAGTAGGTACTTATATTTATTACATTAGCGATAAAATGATCTATGATTATAGTGTACAGATTACATAAACAACGTTACCGGTACATCACATGGCATGAGGCAACTCGGAGAAGATCCCACGACCTCGCGACCCCACACCTCACCTTATGAAAGTGAACTAGATACCGCTTACTGCGTCTGTGTTCTTAGTAAACATTAATGATAAACTTTACGTCCGTAAAAGTTTATACTGTCTCCTAATCAATCGTCTAATAAAATCTGAATCATGTATGTCTGTCCGACTTTTGTGTATGTATGTGCTAGAGATTCTACGAATATTCGATAAGCTATTCGGCCGAATACTTACTTAATCATGAGAAAAAGTCACACATATCTCAAACATTTCAAATAATAAAGAGGACTTCTTAAAATTTGATCAGAGCAAGTTGTTACGAATGAAAAAAAAATATCTTTTTTTTATTCAGATTACAGATACCATCACGTAAGGTAGATCGATGGTGACTAGACAAAATTAGATAATAAAGAACAGAATTATTCGGAGGTCGATATTCGACGCTTCATATTAGGCAAAATCACTAATCGTGGCATCTCTAATGTGTATACTCTATGTATATCGCACGGGATTTTTAGCTGATGTAAAAGCTATATTACCGCTATTATCACATTTTTTTGTATTATAGATAGCAAACAAGCCGATGGCGCTCCTGATGAAAAAAGACAATCCTTGCCTATAGATGCTAAAGATGTTAAAGATGCTTTGCTACGAGTATTTGTAGCGGGATGGTAATTCCACATGCATAAATTTAATGGCTATCTTGCCCATCTCAAAATTGGAACAAGACAGTGATTCATTCTATTGCGGCTTCATTCATATGAGGGAATTCATGCTATTGCGGCAGGAATATGTAAAGTGATGGTACTTTTTATCTTATCAGTCATCACTATTACAAACAACCTAAAATGCTGTTACGTAAGATGATAATGCACGTTAAGCAATTTTGCCTTTTTTTTTCAGACTGCTCGTAATTACAGTAGTTAGTTATATTTTTGTTACTTTTTTCTTGTCGAACTTTCGCAATTTTGGAGTAGAATGTCAGGTTTTGTATTTTTTATAAGATAGTAACAAACAAAAACATTTCGGCGTTTTGTCGACCTCTCATCCAACTTGATGAGATTTATCTCGACCCATTGCTATCTTCGATTCGGATTTATTAAAAAAAGGGATATCGAAAAAAGCAACACATTTTATTTGTCTAGTAATAATATTACCAATATTATTACTAGTTACTCAATAATAATAATCGGATATAATAATAATATTAATAATTAAAATAATAATTAAATATAATAATTAAATAATAATTAAATTATATTAATAATAATAATCCTATCCAAAAAATACCGATCCCCATATTTAATTCTAATAAGTCTTAGAAACAAAAATTGTAGGATGTAGCCAATTTTTATGGAGAAAAGAATGCTTTACTGAATTTAACGTTTTCTCTCAATTTAATACTGTTTAAGATGTCCGCCCTCCCTTGCGAGATTTTCCCTCCCTAAACGCCTCTTTCCCTCCCTAAACGCCTCACGATTTAATTTCATGGACGTACCCAATCTTAATATTATATTAAGCGAACTATTGTACATCCAGTTCAATTCGTCAGATCGTTCAACTGCAAGTGACAGACACAATAAGAGAACTAATTTCTAAATCCGTTAACTCAGTACAAAGCGGCTAGTGGTTTTTTTATTCGGAACACGACGCAGCGTAATGATCGGGCGATCTACGCGGGAGATGTGATTTGATTTCTGAGGAGATTTAAACATAGTTTACCAAAAATGTATTGCATCGGATAGAAAACAGGGGTTCTAAGAAATAATAACAGTTTTCGTTACATTTTTACAGTATAATAGCAAAAAGCAATGAACTACTGATAAAAATACAAAAAATACAGCAAACGAAAAAAAACAATGATAACAATATGTACATAAATTTAGAAACATATATTATATATAAAACAAAAAAAAACTAATAATGTTTATAATAAACATGTGTAAAAAAACCCTGTCTGATCCGAAAGAAGTATATAGGTAGGTCAATAACATCAAAAAAATAATAAAATAATTATTTTTATTAAAATAAGAAAAATATCGTAGTTTAAAGTGTCTCATTTCAGTACTAAAATTGCAATTTCTCTTTAAAATATCAAGCAAATGTTTTGAAAATTGTTGTGTCAATATCCATAAAATAATGACACAAATATGTTTGTATTAAGAGCTATTTCACAAAATCGCCCAATTGAAATTTAGGTATTTTCTAATCGACGCGAGAGCTGGATGTCGTCGTCAAATTAGTGCACCTAGTGCTGGTAAAATGAAAATAGTATTGATACTTTTAATATTTTAATTATTACTAGGCGATTCTAATTTTGGCACACGGACGTAGCGGATTTTATAGTATTTTCATTTATTTATTTTTGAAATAAAAAATAAATGAATATTATTTAAGTGACTTATTTTTGCATAAGATTAGAATATAGTTTTATTCTATGCCAATTTCTATAGGAAAATATGATTACTTGATAACAAAAAACTCAGTTAATGTTTCTTTAATTCTCGTTGAAATAGGCATATTTGCTTAATTAATTAGATAGTTATAGATATTTTAAGAAAAAAAATAATCCATCCAGGCACAATTGTTGGATGTTTCTGGTAATTTAATATTTTTTCTAATTAAGTTTGTTGATTCTAGCAGTAGAATTTCTTGCGTAATTATCGAAACTATATTTCGGAGAATATTTTTTATAAGAAATACAATTGATGATTAAATAATCTGTTTCATTGAGGCTGTATTTAAAAGATTCAACTATTTAATGGTACCATTTAATTAAAGTACCTTATAATATGAAAAATTGGGAGTTGAAAAATTTTGATTTCTCGTCAAAAGTTGGTCTAAAGTGTAAACTACCTCTTAAACTACCAAATAATGCCTTTGACGATCGGACAGGGTTTCCTTTACACAATGTATATCAGAAGAATGGTACCATGGTAAGCCACTCGACAAACAGACAAATATTATCATGATTTTCTAGGCCACTATTCGAGCTATAAACGTTGTTAATGGTGCGATTTTATACATTGCTACTTCGACTAAAGTTAATTTATTTTGGTCAAAGCATGTATAAGATTATACGCACCAGATTACCACCATGTTCAACAATGATAATTAGGTATCATTTTCATTTCATATCCTACAATCCAGGCTTGCTCAAAAGAAAGGCTTAATATTCCTGAACAGATATTATGTAATTTATACCCACTACAATCTTCTCACTTTTTATAATTCTCTGGTGATAGGATTTACTAAGATAACAGATGATGAATGTTCCTTTACATGGATGGACACAAAGCGTGACCAAAGTATTAATCTTAATGTGTTAAGTGTTAAAATCATAACAATAGATAAAGAAAACACATTTGTATGCGTTTTTCGTTTACACAGTGTTGCCAGTTCGCAAGCTGTTCATAGAAAAATTTCCCACAATTACGAAAATACATCTGGCCAGCATGTGTTTAGAACCCTTTTTAAATTTTCAAATTTCGAAGAACTTGTGCGTGGGAATAAAGGCGTCAACTCATATTCTCTACTCTAAAATCATCCTTATTGTATAGAGTTAAAAGATGAAAATGACTCGTACCGTAAGGCGGGAGTGGTCCCATGAATAACTAATTCTTTTGTATTACAATTGAATTATATACTTTGCTTCCGGAAAGTGAAAAGATTTTTACCTATTAATTTCTGCTAACCTAGTACCTGGTGAAAAATGTATCAAGAAAAAATTGTATATGAAGTGACGTTTTTCTACGAATAGTTGTGATTTGAAACGCGACGAAACGGGAATGCGTCACGGTAAAGAAACAAACACAAATTTATAGCTGTAAGCAGTAAATTCTGCGATGGGGATCACCACTCATCTGTGATCACACACCATGAAGCTCAAATTTACCTAGAATTTTATATTATTATGTCAACCAACAAAACTATGATTCATGGTAAACCATTGGTAGTATTTATCTTAATTGATATTCAGTTTACTCTGCCTTCCCCGCATAAGAACCAGCTTGATATATTTGATAAAATCGCCCTCCCAATCGAATTGAACCCAATCGAAAATACTAGGAATTATTACGAAAGCGTGTGACTGTTGTAAAACAATTTAAGGCATTGCGCGGAAAGTGGTTCTACACATTCCATGAATTTCTTTTTACTCCTGCATTCTTAGTTACTTTTTTACACTTTTACATAGCCAATTGATGTTTTTTTTAAATATGGGTTTAATTTTAATTGCGCTTCAAATCCGTTGGAACCCAACATTTGTATAATTTAAGAAAGTGTGAGCCTAAATTAAAAAATTAAGCATCCCCAATGAATCAATTTTCATCCGACCATCTTCCTGCTCCATGTGCATCATTTACCGAGAAAACATGAAAAATGCTGCATGACGTTCGAAAGGAATCCTAGCAGCATCAGGTCAAGGTTATTATCACATTATCAAAGTAACAGAATACCATATTTTGTACCGATCAGACCTCGATCAGTTGTTTAATTACTCTCATCAATTTGAAAAGAGCTTTTGATCATGAAACGGGTGACCCGATTTTAATAAAACATTAGCTACTATTCGCGACGCGTTCCGTTCGCGTGTTCCAAAATCATTACCTACTTCCTGTGTCCTGCCCTATAAACTCCTACCTTTAAGTGAAAATTCTATCGAAATCGGTCCAGCCGTTCTAGAGATTACATAAAAACATATCAAACAGAATGACAGACAGAAATTTTAAGAATGGATACTGCTTTTGAAAAACCTAACCCCCCGTCCCGATCAGCTGCTCTTTGCTTATATCATAGGATAAAGTATTTTCCGAATTTCTTTTCGTATGGGATATTCATCAATCTTACAATGGTCTTAAAAGCTACTATGCAAATAAGTTGACACTTTGACAGACAACTGTGAAGGCTAATTTCCACTAACCGTCAAAACAAACACGCGTTGAATTTATAATCGAGTGGTCCCGAATCGAAATCTCAAACGACAAAATGAATCGATACATCGCTAACTGAAAGGTGAGGTTCCCACGGTCCGTGAGAGCGGTGGAAAGAGAACGCTATACGTTGTTATCTGTACGTGTAAGCGAGATGACCCTCGATCCAGCGTTCCAATTACGTAAAGTTACGTTTGTAAGATAACAAAGATACGCACTACAGTCTAGATATGGTTGCCTAATTAGAACAATAATATGTTGTGACTTAGACTGCGAGAATGAGGCCGAGATAAATTATGATTTCTAAGCTAGGACTTTGTTACAACAAGTACTTAGTTGTATCAACAAAGAAAATAATCGTATAAAATACTAGCTGTTGCCCGCGACTTTGTTCGCGCGGACTTCGTTTCTTCGCACAGCTCCTCCCCCGTAGGTAGGTAGTAGGTAGCGTGATAATATGTAGCCTATATGTTGACCCGACCTGTTATTTTTTTTTATAACATAAGATAGCAAACAAGCAGATGGGTCTCCTGATGGAAAGAGTCAACCATCGCCTATAGACACCAAAGATGTTAATGGTGCGTTGCTATCTTGTGGTGAGGTCTAATGCCACATGCATAAGTTTACCGGCTACCTTACCCTCCAAACGGGAACACGACAGTGACCAGCACTGACGCTATTGCAGCAAGAATAGATAAGGCGGTGGTACCAGACCCGGTCGAGTCGATACAGAACTCTACCACCTAGTAGTCACGATGGTAGTGACGCGAATAACCACTCAGTCGCCTTTTACGACCTGCCAGGCAGAACGACAGTTGGCCTATTCTTCAAAGGGGCCCGGGACCAACACGGAGAGAACTAATGATGCAATAATATATCTGCCACAAGGATCATAAACATCTTTGGTGTCCATTGGCGATGGTTGGCTCTTACCATCAGGAGACCTATCTGCTTGTTTGCTATCTTATGATAAAAAGAATATTGCACCTACTAATATTATAAATGCGATGTACGTTTGTTTGTTACGCTTTCACGCGAAAACTACTTACGTGGTCATTAGGAAGCTTTGTACACATATTCTTAAAGGTACCTATGAGAAGTAACATAGGATATTTTTTTTAATATACGAACTAAGCCGCGTTCAAAAGTTAGTTAAAGAAAAATTAATTTGGTTTGGTGGTTTGACATTGACATAAAAATACAAGTTATTGCGATATGAATTAAAAAATAAACAATGGCTGAATGCGAAGCGATTCTCACGCCGATGGTTATGACAAGAAAAAAAACCTGTCACTAGGATACTAAATACTAGGTTGTAAGTTGTAACTGCATAATGTGTACTAGATGAGTTAAATAAAAAATAGTGGGAGTTTTGTTAATACTTCTTAAATACCTGTTAAGGCAAACAAGATTTGGAGTGAATACCAGCCCGTCTATACATATAATAAAATCGTAGGAAAGTCAAAACTGTACATTGAATATTTTTTTAAAAGAATCTACGATCGATATCGAAGCCAAAAATATAGTTTTTAGAATTTTTGTCTGTTTGTCTGTATGTATGTCCGGGGTAAACTCAAAAAGTACTGCATGGATTTACTTCAAATTTTGCATGAATATTACTAATAGGTCGGGTCAACATATAGGCTACATATTATCACGCTATCGCCTACGGGGGAGGATCTGTGCGGAGTGAACGAAGTACGCGCGGACGAAGTCGTGGGCAACAGCTAGTAGTAGTATAAACAGCGTGTGATGTCGCGCGCGAAAAAAGAGTGACAGTGATTTGACGACTAACATTGTACATATATCTCGTTTATTCTAATACAAGCTGTTGATTGCGACTTTCGCGTAAATCAAAATCATTCCTTTCTTTTTCTCTGTTTGGTAAAAAAGTAGCCTACGTCTCTGCTGGATACTTTCTGCTACACGAACGTCATTTTGACTCCCTTTCATAATGCTATTCCATAGAATCTGTGTTTTTTTATGACAGCAAACAAGCAGATAGATCTTTTGATGGAAAAATCACATCGGCTATAGACACCAAAGATGTTAATGGTGCGTTGTAATCCTTGTGACAAGGAGTTAAATTTACGTAATATTACGGCTACCTTACCCTCCAAACCGGAACACGACAATGACAAGCATTGAGTATTGACTATTGCAGCAGGAATAGGTTAGGCGGTGGTGCCAAATCCGGGCAAAACAATACAGAACTCTACCACCTAGACGCCAGAATGGTTGTGACTCGTATTGCCGATCTTTCACCTGTTACGAATTGCCTGGTAAAACGGCAGATCGTTTGTTCTTCGTAGGGAGCCCGGGCCTACATGGGGGAGGTAAAAGCTGTATAAAATTGTAATCATCGTTTCAACACTCCATTATCCATCCACATCATTATCTACCCCTGATTAGACAGTATTAAAATATGAAGGCTTTAACCTAAGAAATGGTGGATTCTTAGAACTTTGATATTCTTATTTTCCAATAAATTTTATAATACTAGACCCGTGTTGGTCCGGACTTTGGAGATGTCACCCTCTGCCCTCCTGCTAGGAAGTGGCATATTGGCCTCATGCCACTAACAATCGTGACTATTCGGTGTACCGTTCCACAATCTCATACACTTTAGGTACCATTATTTTTGTTATTCTTGCCAGATAGCACCAGTGCTTCGATGTGTTCATGTTTAGAGGGTAAGGTAGTCTGTTGATTTAAGCAAGTGCCATATCGCTTTCTTATACGGATAGCAATGTACCATTACCTAAAAACGGCAGTCATTAGCGATGATTCAACTACTACCATTCAACCATTCTATCTGCTCACTATTCTAACTTGCGATGTATTGAAAAAAAATGAATGAAATTATTTTGCCAACCCTTCTTCTTAAGTAAATAAGAAATTAAAGGGATGTGGCAGAGGGGTGGAGAATAAATATCCTGTCAATAATTTTCTGATGACCAGGCAAACATAACGTTTAAGACGATTTATATTTTTCATTATAAATTAATACTGGCCACTCGATAAAAACGAAAACAAAAGCCCGAGTGGTTAACTAACTACAAGTGACAATTACGTCGTGGGAAACGGATGTTGTACCGTTAACTATATAGGTACGTTGTCTAGTTTTTTGCTCGATGACAGTGTCCAGTACCCAATAATTAGGAACAGCAATATTTTTGCCGGCTTTGTTGTTTTTTTTTTTTTAATATTCGAATGTTATTGAGTAAATTTTTAAACAGAAACCTTATGAACTCTTCAAATATTTTATTCTTTTTTTAAATATTTGTAAAATATTTCTTACTGATTATTAGGGTGGAAGTTCTGGTTATGGCAACAACTACCATTTGTGGCAATGTAATGTTTTTTATATTATTATTTTATAAATATTTTTTTATAAAAATAATTCTACGTACCTATATACAATATCAATTTAAAATTAGATTAATGAATCAAATTTTAAATTTCAATTTTTTAAAATTAGATTAATGAATCAATTTAATTTTCAATCAATTTAAAATTAGATTAATGAATCAAATTTTAAATTGATATTGACTTAAATGTAAGTGCGAAAGTTTAAAAATTTAATATAAATGTTACTTAACATTATTGAAGTTTAAGTAAATAAAATGTTACTAAGATAACCAAAACCGGTAATTCTACCTTATATTACGTAAGCTATTTCTCATATATAAATTAACTTTATAATAAAAATATTTTTAATTATAATTATGTGTTTTATGTATAAGTAATGTATCATGATGATAAATTCTATAATTTCAATGTCAGATTAAAATAATTTTTGTTTTATAGCCGAAAGTATAACAATTACTAAGATACTATAAAACAAAACATAGTTAAAATTAATGGTCGTAATTACGTGAAATATAAAAGCCACAAAACATTGTAAAACCGACTGTATATACATCTGCATAAAATTGAATTTTACTTTACCCATACTCATGAGATCTTTTTCAGATTCCCATGCGTGAATCATGGAGGTGTAAGCTAAATGACTCGCAATGATGAAGTCTTTTGTTTCTCTCGCACTTGTTAATGTGATATTTCTGTTTCATTTTGCCATTGGTCTACGCCTAAAATATATTTTGAATTAGTTAAGTTAGAGATAAGTAATAAATAATAATAACTAGCAATCGACCTGTGGGCGAAATTCGGCCATAGACTAAAAAATAAAATCTCTTAAGTTTGACAACAGAATTTTGCCGTAAAGATAATAGTATACTTATGTATGACAATATGTCATATAAATAAAAAAAAAAAAAAATCTATTATAGTACCTATTTTTAAAAACGGAGACAAGCATAATATTACAAACTACCGTGGTATCTCTAAATTATCAGTAATACCAAAACTTTTTGAAAAAATAGTCTATGATTCATTATTTTCAGTAATAAAGCCACTAATTTCTTGCAATCAACATGGTTTTGTTCGCGGCCGCTCTACTGAATCCAACCTGTGTGAATTTCTTGATGTGGTTCTAGAAGCTATGGATAAGGGATACCAGGTGGACGCCGTGTACACTGATTTTTCAAAAGCGTTTGATAAAATTGACCATAATCTGCTTATTAAAAGGCTTGAAAGTATTGGTATACACGGCGATTTACTGAGGTGGTTAATATCTTATTTACGTGACAGATCTCAGGCAGTAGCAGTAAAAGGTTATACTTCTAGCTTTGTACCCATAACTTCTGGTGTACCTCAGGGTTCCCACCTCGGTCCATTGCTTTTTAATATTTTTATTAATTCAGTGATCAATTGCTTTCAAAATTCTAAAATTATACTATACGCAGATGATACAAAAAATTTTTCCATTATAAAATCCATCGACGATTGCATATTATTTCAAAATGATCTAGCTAATTTTCATCAGTTTTGCATTAATTATAATTTAAAATTAAATATTCAAAAATGCTATTCTATAACATTTTCTCGTAAAACGAATAAAATTGATTATGATTATACTTTAAATAACAAAATTCTAAAAAAAGTGACTGAGGTGAAAGATCTAGGGGTGCTTCTAGATAGTGAGCTTTCTTTTGCGTCTCACATTAACAAAATTACTGCTAAAGCTTACAAAATGTTAGGATTTGTCTTTCGACAGTGTAAAGATTTTAAGAATATTAAAACATATTATATTTTATATAACTCGTTAGTCAGAAGTAATCTAGAGTATGCATCCATTATTTGGAATCCCATATACATGGTATATAAGAATCAAATAGAAGCAATTCAAAATAAATTTCTTCGAAGGTTAAATTATATATTTGGTAACCGAATCAAATCACAACCTGTGTCGTTAGAGTTGCGCCGTGAACATAGAGACCAAATTTTCTTATTTAAAATAATAAATAATTATATAGACTCTCCTTTACTCCTCGCACGCATTCTGTTTAATTGTCCTCGTCTGACTGTTCGCTCCAAAATGGTGTTTTATGTCCCTATTTGCCGAACTAAGTATGCCCAGAATCGGTTCTTGATAAGAGCTTGTAATACATATAATAAATATTATTCTCACATTGATATATTTTATTATAAACTAAAAATGTATGTATCTCTTGTTAAAAAAGTAGTACATGATCAAAAACTTTGTTAAATAACATAACGAAAGTATTAATATTTATACATAACATTATTCTTTAACGTATCAAAATTAATAGTAGTTTTTTTTAGTAATTATTGTGTTTTTTTTTTCATTTTCGATTTTGTATTCTTTTTATTTCTATAGCACACACGCTGTATTAACTAGTGGTGAAAACTTTTTTGGCTTATGAACTAACCTAAAAATGATTGTAATCACATGTGTTATAGTAAGCTGTATGTTTTCCTTAATAAATAAATAAAATAAAATAAAATAAAAAAATAAATGTAGTGACAAGTGTGTAAGGTTTCTGCACTCCTGTGCCATGTAAACTTAACTGTGCTAAATTTCATAGTCCTCCGTTCGCGTAGTTAGCGTAAAAAGGGTACAAAGTGTTTACATCACGGATTAATAATCTATATTAAATAAAATTGGAATGTCTGTTTGTAATATTAAAATAACCGCTTTTTACTAAATGCATATTGATGTATACAAGTTACATATACCTAAATAACATTTTTTACAATTTTTGTCTCTCTGTCTGTTTGTTCCGGCTAATCTCTGAAACAGCTGGACAGATTTTGACGGGACTTTCACTGGCAGATAGCTGATGTGACAGGGAGTAACTTAGGCTACTTTTTTCGAAATTTTTCCACGCGGACGAAGTCGCGGGCTCAGCTAGTTAATATAATATATCGCTGGACAATACACGAATAATTTTATTGATCTAACCTCAAAGAAATCAAATTATTTTCTTGTGTTATGGATGTTAGTCAACGACACTAACACATAGAGAAAAATCTATACATATTACATATAATAAAATCGTAAGAAAGTCAAAACTGTACATTGAATATTTTTTTTAAAAAATACTTGGGGCGTGATGTACAGTCGATATCGAAGCCAAAAATATAGTTTTTAGAATTTTTGTCTGTTTATCTGTTCGTCCGTTTGTCTGTATGTAGGTCCGGGGTAAATTCAAAAAGTACTGCATGGATTTACTTCAAATTCTGCATGAATAAGCTACATATTATCACGCTATCACTTAGCGGGGAGGTGCTGTGCGGAGTAAACGAAGCCCACGCGGACGAAGTCGCTGGCAACAGCTAGTATGAAATATTTTCAATAACCCCAGAAATACAAATATTTATGCTCAACTAGGTGGTAGAGTTCTGCATTGTTTTGTCCGGGTCTGGTCCGAAATTGCCTGGCTGATCGACAGATTATTCTTCTAATGGGAGCAACAAGGGTTTTTTTGTCACGTTCACCGATTTTCTACTGAATCGATTTTAATGAAGTTTAGCATGGACCGCCTTAACTATTCCTGTCGCAATAGCGTCAGTGCATGTGACTATTGGTTTGGAGGTTAAAAGCCGGTAAACTTATGCATGTGGCATTAGCCGAATGCTAGCAACGTATGATTAATATCTTTGGTGTCTATAGGCGATGGTTGACTCTTTCCATCAGGAGATCTTATGATAAAAAAAACTATGCCAATATTTTGGGGTTAGATAAATTCTTGTAATTTGTCCAGTGGTATTTATTATGTTTGTTGTATTCTGTCGTATTAAAAGAAGCGTTGTTGTCATCTCTCAGTCAAAGATGGAACATTGATCAGGCCGGTTTGATAGTATGTGCATCCGTTTGTAAACCGCAGACCACAGGAAACGGGGTTTGGTCGCGGGATGTAAAACTTGTATAGAAAGTTATGGAACAAACAGGACGAAGGTATTTATTTATATGTATATATTTTTATATCATAAGGTAGCAAACAAGCAGATGGGTCAACCATCGCCTATAGACATCGTATGCATAAGTTTACCGGCTACCTTACCCTCCAAACCGGATCAAGACAGTGACTAGCACTGACGCTATTGCGGCAGACCCGGGCGAGCAAATGCAGAACTCTACCACCTAGAAGTCACTCGTCAAAAATTAGTAAAAGCATCAGTCTAGCTGCTCATCTATATCCATACTTCCATCCATACTTAATATTATAAATGCGAAAGTCTATCTGTCTGTCTTTCACGGCTAAACCGCTGGACCGATTTTCATGAAGTTTTTCATGGAATTGTTGAAGATCCGGGGTCAAACATAGGCTATTTTTTTTTTCAAAAATCACTCCCTGGAGGGCTGAAATTTTTAATAGGGGATGAAATTTTTATGAAAAGCTATTTGGATGACTTATTAATATATTCGCGGGCGAAGCTGCGCGGGTCAGCTAGTATTATATAAAGATGTGTCATTTACACTACTTACAAGTCAAAAACGACGGGGGCAATTTTGTTGCGATTTTTGTGGGTTTGGGTTGTCTTTGTCCAGAATAGGCTAAAAAGTATTTTAAATATTTTAAATATAAAAATATATTATTCATCAATAAAAAACAGTAAAAATATTGAACTAGCCGTTCATCTAAATATACGTATATATAAAAGTCGTGTTAGTTATTTTACACCTTATTTTAATACATGGTTACATAATCTGATGGGAATCTAAATAAAAAATACACCAATTAAAATGAAATTGATTTTTTTAAAGTATTTCTTTGTTAGAATTTTTTTGCACACCTTACTCATCATTTACGAAGTTTTTGCAAAATGCGGAGCAATATGTCATCCTGACAGTCCTATTCTTATTTGGAACGCATGTAGTCACGGTACACCCATGTTGATGCTCCTCACAAACGTATGTTTTTGTCTGGAATCGAACCTGTGCCTCTTATATATGTATCACCACTTGACTACAGAGACAGTTGAACACTGTAGGTATACAAATGCTTTGACAAGATGAATGTATTCTTTATATATCCAAAGCGGGGGTCGTCATTGTCTACGTTTACTGCGGGGGTGGATAATGGTCTAATTCCAACACAAATGTCACACATGGCAATGTACCACGGGGATTTGGGGATTGGGGTGAGTGGGTAAGAATAAGAATACAATTTAGAGCATGGGTTTTATTCCCAAGTTGCGTTTAGTTTTTGGGTTTTATTTTAATATAAATCTATATTACATATAATAAAATCGTAGGAAAGTCAAAACTGTACATTGAATATTTTTTAAAAGAATACTTAGGGCGTGATCTACTAAAAATATAGTTTTAAGAATTTTTGTCTGTTTGTCTGTGTGTATGTCCGGTGTAAACTCAAAAAGTACTGCATGGATTTACTTCAAATTTTTGCATGAATATTACTGACAGGTCGGGTCAACATATAGGCTACATATTATCACGCTCTCACCTACGGGGGAGGTGCTGTGCGGAGTAAACGAAGTCCGCGCGGACGAAGTCGCAGGCAACAGCTAGTGATTAAATATAATAATTCCTATTTGGCCCAAATTATTATGTGCCGAGTTCAAACCCGGGTCTGGCAAAAGTTATTGAGGTTATTTAGAGGTTTTTCGAAAATCCAAAAACTTGGTAGCAGCTCAGAGCCTGGTGGGTGGTGTCCAAACTCCCGTGCCGAGGATGAACACGTAAAACCACGTAAAAGTCCCGTTTATCGCTAGGAACAGTTAATCGATGATTGTTATCAGGTCGGTAAAATGCTACAATGGGGATTACCACGCATCAACCCGTGAATAGTGGTGAACCGAAAATACTATGACGTTCGGTTTACTCGGCCTACCTCGCCAGAGGACTGGCTGTGATGATTTATTTCTAAATAGCGTTAGTTGGTTTTTAACTTGCTATTAAATATCATGAAATACAAAGATCTCTTTCTGTACTGTAAAATAAGTTAAGTATTAATTACACGAATTCTCAACAAAGACGTGAAACATCTTCATGATTCATGTGGCCTTGGTACATGAAATTTATATCAGGCAAAGGACAATGCCCATTAATTACTTTTTACTTGGCGATGTTAAAAGGATAGTAATGTTTTTCGAGCGAATCATATGTATGTCAGTTTCTCTTAGCATTCTAGTAGAGATTAGATTTGATTGGATTATTTTATGATATTAATTTTATTTTTTATTTGTACCTGGCTGGCTGTGGGTAAATTTGGCTACTTAATAAGCCTACTTAATAACATCCAAGAATAACATTAAACAACATGGCGTTTGATAATATATCATCATCATCATCCTTATTACTAGGCTGTTACTAGGCGGCTTTGTTTATTTCTGCCGCAGTAAGCTCAGTTTTGGTTATTGTCTTATTCCGGTTTGGAGGGTAAGGTAGCTGGTAAACTTAAGCATATGACATTTCACATACGGACCCGATAACAAAGCATCATTTACATCTTTGGTATAAACGATTGTCATCTATTTTTATCAAGAAATCTGTTCGTTTATGCTACGATGTAAAAATCATATGTTTAACCCTGGGTCTACACTAAGCTTGAACCATGAAGTATTAGATATAGGTGGAGCTAGCACTCGTATTAATCATTACATCTCTGTTACATCTCTGTTTATGAGGTCTCTCCGTCTTTTTTTTATACAGCTGTGTTAGAAAGAGAGGGTGGGACCTCAGAAGATGACAGCAATATTTAAAGTCGTGTTTCAATTAGATATTAGAAGTGCTGCCTCCAGATATAATACAGCTTATGGCTTGAACGATAACCTTTCTGACGCAGTAGCTAAAAATAATTGCGAAATTGTTTTGTCCTTTCGCAGTAATAAAGGATTTTGCAATATTCTACAGATTATACAAAAAGTGTTCAAGTAATATTGTACGTGTAATATATAAAAAGGTTCTATATAAAATGAAACGCGATATTAAATAAAAGGTATTTGCCAATTAACTTCATCTACGCAACGCTTGTAATGCGTTTACGCGGCAATTTTAAAATTGTCCACATACGGGTTACTAAAGGCCCTGGTCAACGATGTACTCCCGATTCGTTGGCGTTGATTGACTAGCGAGTAAAACTTTTCGAAGAATCTTAGAAAAAATATAGTAAACGTGACGAGTTGCGAACCAGGCTCGTCAGTATATAACAGTATTGCAATGATACACGCGCGAGCTTTACCGACGAGCAATAAAACCGCTGTTTTACTCGCCTGTGTCGATTAGGGTCTTAATATATTCAACATGCGTCAGATTTTTTATGGTCTACTAGATTTTACACACCACACGGCAATTTTACGGGAGCAAATCCCGTAAAAATATTTTTTGATGTCCGTCGGTAACCGCAAAAAACATATTCTGGCCATTTCTGGACTGAACCGAATCAGGACCTTATGATCTGTTCAAACCAGACACACGAGGCAGTTAACGCTGAATAAAAATAAAAATAATGTTACAACTTATGAGTTAACGAGAAGGATGCCGTTGTTTGGATTTTGTATGATGAAAAATGCCAGTATAATATGTAATGTAAATAAATAAGTATAGTAAAAATATTGATAGTGAACTGAGTAGCTTGTGGACCCTGGTTGTTATATCATGGCTCCTTGAACCCCGCTTTATGAAACTCTGTAAAGGATTGAAATAAAGGATGAAAGTTTATATTGATGAAGGTGCGTGGATTTAGATCGTAAGATATATTTTAATCCAACTTATAATTGACTAGCTGTTGCCTGCGACTTCGTCCGCGCGGACTTCGTTTACTCCGCACTGCTCCTCCCCTGTAGGTGATAGCGTGATAGTATGTAGCCTATATGTTGACCCGACCTGATAGTAATATTCATGCAAAATTTGAAGTAAATCCATGCAGTACTTTTTGAGTTTACCTCGGACATACATACAAACAGATAAAACAGACAGACAAAAATTTTAAAAACTATATTTTTGGCTTCGATATCGATTGTAAATCACGCCCCAAGTATTCTTATAAAAAAATTTTCAATGTACAGTTTTGACTTTCCTACGATTTTATTATATGTATAGATATTCCGCTTTTAGTAGAAAAGCCACAGATATTTAATATTCGGCCAAGGGCCTAGCCTGATATTCGGTATGCGGCAAAATCATTACTCAAGGCATCTCTAGTTTATAGCTCGAAATCTAGCAATCTTATGTTATAAAATTAAAAATGATGTGGTGTCGCGGGACACCAGGTAGGAACGAACTTCCTTCGGCTAAACGGCACTACTCGCTTGTGTACGCGACTGTCGCGCCTGCGCACGTCTCATTTAACGCTTTTATTCCACGCATTTTTCTTACGGTTTTACTATCAAATTTTTTTCAGTTCGGTCGCGCAGCAAAATCCCTATCCCCTCCAAGCCTGCCGTAAGGAACTTCGTTCCAAAAACAGATTACGTGCGTACGCTGCGGACGACAAGGGCTAATGGGCACATACCTTTACATAGAGCTCGAGTAGACGAAGCGTGACGGACTAAAAAACCACTGCCCGTGTTGTACGCTCGAGTGAAACGCAGATATCAATTGCAATATGAGTGAAAGGGACAGGTGTTTATGAAAAAGTTATATAGAAATAAGTGTTGGCCCACACGACTATCGGATTATATGACACTAGCCAATACCTGTGACTTCGTCTGCGTTAATATTGAACTTGCCGACGCGAGCACCTTAGTTCATGATTTTTTTATATGACCATCGTACAGTTTACCTTGAAGTCGTCACTATGATACTGGACATCTGGGGCGAGCAAGGTGCTCAGAGGTTTCGCCCCGAGTATGTTAAAATGTGATATAGATTTTAAATTTTCATATATTCAACCCCAATTTCTTGTTTTGTTGCTTGATTTTTGAAGTGTTTGACGTCTGATCTTGTACTATCTCCAAGCCAAATTTCATCAAAATCGTTTTAACAGTTTAGTCGTGAAAGCGTAACATACAGACAGACTTTCGCTTTCGGAGTAATGTGACATTGTATTTTGCCGTCTTAAAGCTTGTTAACGTTACAATGCGAAATTTATATGCATCAACATATTTGATTTCTCAAGAGAACATTCGTGGCACTTTATTTTTATCAAAACAAAAATTGATGGCAATTTATATTATTAAAACAAAAAAATGTGGCAATTTGTTTTATTAAAACGAGCATTTATAGCAATTTATTTTATATAGATTAACTTTTAAACATTCACGATCATGTACTCACTAAATAAGGCCAATATTACCGTAAAAATTGTCAATTGCCTCTCCGAAGAACTTTTAAGGCTGTTCGCGTTTGTTCATTTGCCGGCAATTTTGTTTAATGGCGCCAAACTGTTGTTCGATTTTTAAATTTTACCGAAACGATACGAAATTGATTATCGGAATGAGGTTATTATTATTTTTAATTTGCCGTGTAATAGTCGCAGAGCTGGTGAACGTAAAGTGTAAGCTATTGTTATACCTGCACTTATACGTAAATCATACGTCAGTATTATTTTAATATTTAATTGGTTTTGATCTAATTAATACCTTGTTACAAGTCAGTGACCACCTCGTTGGTCTAGTGGTGAGCGACCCTGATTATGTAATCAAATGGGGCTCAAGTTTGAGAGAGATAAGCTTTTGTGTCATGAAAGCGGTAACAGCAGCCTCAATGGTTTTACAATACCGCATATGGTTCAAATGCATAAGATTCTGGATTCACATGGATTAACAAGTTCTCCAGTTTTTTTTTGTTGAAAAACATAACATGGACATAGAGTCTAGGTCATACATGGATTGAACAACTGACACATTTCGTTGGCTAATTCTGTTGGAAAGTTGTGACTGTGTTAATATATTCTCTATTTAACATTGTTCCTCTCGCTTTTCTGCATTGTGTGGGAATGGTTTCAGAAAAGTGTGTAACAGGAAGTTTGGGAAGCGAACCTAATTTGAATTTATCGATGAGCGCGCGCGGTAGCCATCAGAATGTACCAACTTACGTGTACACATATCAGACTTCTTTAAGCTCAAATAATATGATACTAAACAAGTCGATGGCTTTTCTGGTTGAAATAGTCTACCATTGCCTATATACACCAAAGATATTGGGTATGTTACTGACCTAAGGGCAAGATAGTAAGATAGTAATGACCCATGTATAAGGTACCGCGAGCTCTCTGATTATTTTATATATTTTTTAATACAGCGTGTAACGCAATATGGCGTAACGCCCGTCACGCCATCTAGTCCGGTCCATGACCCGTTTACCAACGGTGATGCTAGAATGTTTTTTTTTCCTTTGAAGTACTGAGTATTGATCTATACAGCCTGATTTGTTTTGGATAAAACTTACTTTTTTTATATACTTAAGTTTCTTTTTTTTGGTGAAAATTGTGTGTTGTGTAAGATATTGATGCTACAGTATGACTATTTTTCACTCGAAGTACGGGTCCCCAAAAAAACAATTTATAATATAAACCTCGAAGCGAATTGGGCCGTGAAATAAGATCGCCATCTGCGACCCTATTACAGAAATACCGAGTTAGGGGTGGATCTTCCCCCGTATAAATGAAATGTGTTAATAGTAATCTTATTTTATAAGAAAGATAATTCAAGATCGTCTACGGATTTGAGTCTTTTTTTATCTCATAGTGTAGCTTTGCTTGCAGATGGTTGTCTTGATGGAAAGGGAATAACATCGCCTGTAGACACCAAAGATGTTAATGGTGCTTTGCTATCCTTGTGTTGGGATGGCAATGCCTAAGCCTCCAAAGTGCACTGGCTACCTTACCCTCCAAACCGATACACGGCATTTAAAACAATTGATGCTATTGGAATAAGCAAGGTGGTGGTACCAAACATTCGGGCGAGACGTTGCGGAACTCTGTCACCGTCACGATGGTAGTGACACGTAAGGACAATCGGTCGCCTCTTACGACCTGCCTGACAGAACGGCATTTGGTCTATTGGTGAAAAAGCCCGGATCAACACGAGAGATAATTTTACGTGAGATTATTTTGGCGATTTTTCGACCCCCCTACCCCTTAGTGTTATACCATGAGATTTTCACATATTTTATGGTGTACGAAGTGGTATATGAATAAGTTTACCAACTAACTCTCAGAGCCGCAACACACCAGTGACAAGCACTAACGTTATTGCGGCAGAAAAATGAAAATACATGCAAGATTTTAATTTCCAAAACATTGTTACATTTAAAAACAGTACTTGTGTTATAACGTGACCATACGTCCCGTTTTGAACGGGACTGACCCGTTTTCAAGTACTCTGTCCCGGTGTCCCAAAGTATATTTCAGGGACGTGAAAATGTCCCGTTTTTCAAAAAATATACACATTAAAGGCACAAGAAGTTTTAAATTGTATACCAATTTTTCGGAAATCCTATTTAATTGGACAGATATTTGCTAAGATATGAGCCGAACAAAAAAATTGCGCTTAAAATGTTTAATTTTTAATAGGAAAATTGTTTATTTCAAAATATTCAAATATTTTGGTAGATCTAACTTAACTATTATTCAATTTCTTTCTTTTTATGAAAATAGATACAGTAATATTATATAATGATATTTTTTTTAAATATTTGCACACCATATATTGGTAGAATATCGGTAACTTAATTTATTTTTAACAACTTGTAACACCCATATTCTTGCAAATAAATATTTTCTTTCTTTCTTTCTTTCTTTCCTACAGACATTACTTCTATCATTTATTGTTTGCGTACTTAATAATCTTAGTGTCCCGTTTTAAGATAAAAGCTATATGGTCAGTTTCGTTAATGTTTTCAAATGTTTAATGACTTCATAAACAGACAGTCCTGATTCCAGAATAGAATTCGTGACCACACGCTAACAATTACGATTTACGTTATAAATATTTATATTAACATCACACGATGTTGAAAGTTGAATGCGGCGTTTGTTACTATTTTAACCGAATACGGAGAAAGGTGTGTAATGTTTCTCGTATGTATGTAAAACGACCGAGTTTTCTGGGTGTTTACAAAAAATAATGTGTTTTTATGGTTTTTTTTTTGTATCATAAGATGTAAGCCGGTTCGCTCTACCACTGAGGCTGTCGACAGATTGGGGGTGCGTCGCAAGTTCAAATCCCGTGTGTCGAAAAAAAAATTTTTTGTAAAGTTTTTTTTTGTACACGTGTTTATTTTACCTTATTTAATTTTTTGTCTTATTTTGATCTTGCTGGAAGAATTTTCGTTGGAGATAAGCTTGTATTTTGTAATAAATTTGTCCTTATGTTTACTTTTTGTTATTCGTGTACAATTAAATGTTAATAAAAAATGGTTATGCTTATTGAAAGATATGTCCATTGTTAATATTTTTGTTAATTGTTAAGATGAGTTTTTTATATCATAAGATAGCAAACAAGCAGATGGCTCTCGGATGGAAACCAAAGATGTTAATTGTACGTTGCTATCCAAGTGACGGGTTCTTAACGCCACATTACTAAGTTTACTGGCTACCTTAGCCTCTAAACTGGAAGACGACGGCTATAAGAACTGACGCTACTGCGCTGGAATAGGTATAGGCGGTGGTACCAGAGCCGGGCGAGACAATGCAGAAGTCTGTTGTAAAGACTGGTATAGCCAACTGTTCGCCTCTTACGAACTGCCTAGCAGAATGGCAGTCTAATTTTTCAAGGAAGGGGAACACTTATCTCGTCCTAGTGAAAACTTTAAATTACCAAAGACATATTTTTGTACTGTGCAAGTATATTGCATACTAGCGACCTGCCCGCGGTTTCACCCGCGTAGCTTTTGTTCCCGTAGGAATATCGGAAAGGTTTATATACTAAAATCATCTCAGCATCAGCATCAAAATCTGTTACGTAGTTTTAAAGATTTAAGCATACATAGGGATAGACAGAGAAAGCGACTTTGTTTTATACTATGTAGTGATAGTGATACCTTCTGCATATACCTTCAAACTGCAGCCTGCAATGGCAAGACAAGATATTTTTTAAAATGGTTCATCATTATTTTAAGGTTAAAAACCACTGGCTGAGACTAAAAGTACAGAAAATCACGGTCCATCACAAACAAGAGGGCTTAGAATTTGAGATTTGCAAGAAAGGGGATGACCCTTATACCCCAGAATTGTATTTCTATGCACAAGGTCAACGTTACAAAAGACAACATTCTGTCAATATTTCAAGCGCCATCTTACACACCCCTATGTATCGCACCCCGCCCTTCAAATGCACACTTCATTAAAACAATCCCCTTGAGATAGATGTGGAGTATCGATTCTCTTTCGGTCCTTGGAGGTTATAAGCTATTTATTTTCCGAGGTATAACTATAGTAATTTAAATGAGGTCAACTGGGAGCTCGATTTTTAGTTTGTTTGGCTGTGCACATTTAAACCTTTGCTGTATATAAAAGAAAACAAATGTCAAAATATATTTATTTCTCGAGTTTTAACTAGGTACAAATTAGTTAGAATAAGGTCACCTGGGATTATGAATTTTTAGTTGGTTTAGCTGTATACATTTAATCCTTTGCTGTTGTATATAAAACAAGTGTCAGAAAATATATTTTATTTCTCGAAATTAGTAATTTAAATGAGGTCAACTGGGACCTTAATATTTTAGTTTGTTTGGCTGTACATATTTAAACCTTCGTATATAAAAGAAAACAAATGTCAAAAGTCATCTCTAATCTCCTCTTTAGTCTCGAAAAAGAGATTATAATTTGATGTAATTTTTAAATAAATTAATGTTTATGGTAAGTGGTTTAAAGGCAAAGGCTGGCTATATTCTTCCTGTTTGTTACATAAACAAAAAAAATATCTCGAATCTCTCACCATTTGACCTTATTTTTGACGATAATTAACTAGCTTAAAGGCAAACATCGTTAAATGGTTTTTTGGAAGTTATATCATTAAGATAGCAGATGAAAAGGTCAGGATATACTGCTGGTGGTGTTTAGCATTAAAAGGAGAACTTCTCGGCATTGCTATTGCTAATTTTTAATTCATTTTTTCTCGGACTTTTGTATAGAGGCTGCTAAGTAACTTCTCGAGTCCTGATATTCATGAAAAACAAAAAATAAGCGAAAATTAATTAAGACACTACAGGATCATCGGCCATCTTCTATAAACATAGATTCGTCATAAAAAAGATAAGATTTTTATCCACAGTCTGTGCCTCTAAAATTAAACAAAAAAAAAGTGTCAAAACACGCGCGCATTTCAAATGTCACGTTTGACGTCACTCTTCCTGATGCAGCCTAAAGTTAGATGGCGTTGACGTCAAACACGTCCTAGATCTGCTAATAGACTAGATGTCGCAAATTATACTTTTGTTGTCTTGTCACTTATTGCCAATAGTACATCATCGGGTTGAGTAACCGCATTCAGACCTAATTAAAAAATTAAAGTTGAAATGTGATTTAAAAAATATAATCACGCCGGTTATCTAGTGCGATAGGCAGAGTAAATCATACATTACTTTTGAACTTGAATTTTTTGAACTTGTTAGCCTAACAAAATTCAACGCTTAGTGTTTAACATTTAAAAGAAGGCTGGCCACAATGGACTTTGTCTTGTCTAAGATCGTAATATATCTTAAAAAATAGTTTTTTTAAAATATAAACTAGCTATATAGTAATCCTCGATAGATGTATTAAAAATGTAATACATTTTTTTATAAGTCTCATGGAGACTTACAAAAAAACAATTCCAGCATGTTGAATGTTCATTTTACACATGGAGTATAGAGGAAGGAGGACCTTTTCTGGGTATAGAAATGACCATCAAAAAACATCAAATAATGGTCTCGCCACCGTGTAAAATAAGTTTTAGAAAGAAAGTGGTAAAAGTATTTATACAGTGTTATTTAATTTTATTTATCAAAATAAAAATATAGAATATTTTGGCTCATTTACTACACTATTACGTTAACACTATTGTGTTAAATCTAAATACAACAAAATAGACAACTCGTATTGCAAAATGTCAGTAACTTATAAGAAGTCAAAATATTATTTTATTAATACTTCTTTAGAGACCTGTATAAATGAAACTTGTTTTTATATAATAAAACGATGATACGATGATACGAATTTCGTTATAAGAAATGATATTCAATTTACGAGTCTAAGCAATGTATAAAGCGTGGCCAGTGTTCGTTTTAGATTAATATTTAATAAATTGTCATGGCCCTGTGGAGAACAGGGCATTTCACAATAAACCATCTGTGTTCCTGCCATGAAGTTGTATTACATCTGGGGGCAGCACTTCTTTAACACAATTTTAAATACTGCTGTCATCTTCTGAGGTCTTACCCTCTCGTTCTAACACTGCTGTATAAAAAGAGATGGCGAGACCTCATAGAATGATATATAACGTAGGTTTATGTTTTAAGTGATTAATACGAGTGCTAGCTCCACCTATACCTAATACTTCATGGCAGCGGCGTGCACAGAATTATGACACTGGGTATGCAGCTGTGTACTCGATCACAAAAATTTTTCTTATAGATTTGTAGCATAGCTACAGCCATGCGACGGATCTCTAAGTCGGAAATCATGCCAACAGAATAAGTCTTAGATGTACTACTATTCATGTACATCTTCTACGGCAACGCAAACAAAACAGCAATCGATCGTCGCGGCGAATGAAATTGTAATAAAATAAGTAAAATAATAAGCTAAATTAATATCTAACTACTCACCTAGTCAGCATCAATTTTCACTGAAGGTTCTGATTACTTGAGATTACTATACACCGGTATAAATAAACGCAAGATTTTGACCACCTCAAATATATTATCCAAGTGAGTGATAGTTACAGAACACATCCCTTGCGAGATATCCGATATGGCCTTATATAATATAAACTTAATAATAAAATTAGGGGTTATTAAAAAACAAACTTCTCATTCATTTATAGATTACTAGCGACCTGCCCGCGGTTTCACCCGCGTAGCTTTTCTTCTCGTAGGAATATCTGAAAGGTTTATATACTGAAACCTTCCTCAAGAATCAATCTATCTATTAAAAAAACCGTATCAAAATCCGTTGCGTAGTTTTAAAGATTTAAGCATGCATATGGACATAGGGACAGACAGAGAAAGCTACTTTGTTTTATACTATGTAGTGAAATCTATGCGCCTATCCTTTTTTAAATATGATTTTAGGATATCGTCATAGAAAGTTGGATTGCGTTTTAATTCTATCATTAATGTCGTTTCTATAGAAATCATGGAAAGCTCTGTGAGTCGTTGATTTTGTGTGTTTTTCAAATATGTGTGTATACGTTTTGCTGGCCTTGCTTGTTTAATTGTAACTCGAGTACACACCTACATTTAGACACGATTTGAATCTTTTCACTGAATGACAAAATAGAAAAAACTTGTTATTTTTAATTTTTAATAAACACACATTTTCAACGCAAACTTCACAATCAAATAACTTTTAAAAAATCAACAAATGCTCTAGTAAAAGCAAATCACTACAATTATTATAGAAACTCAGTAATAACCTATTAAATGTACCTACACACTTTCAAATATTAAAATGAAAACTTTATATAATATACTGGCACAAACAAAATAATAAACAATGCTTAACAGCTATCACACGAAAAAGCAAATGGCCCCCGCGAAACACAAAACATTTCTGCTATTTAAACAAATAAAACCTTACTAAACAAAAATGCATAATGTGAGCATACTTTTTGTCAATAATATTTCGTCTATTATCTTTACCCGGATTATAGAACAAGCCCGCATTACCTGCTTTATAAAATAGCATCATTGTGTGAGTGAGCCAATTACGTGCGGATAGGTAATTATGTCTCGCACACATTTACAATGTGAAGCAGATTGCTAGCGGCCTTACTTCAATATTATTTATCGTTTAATAACGCCTGGCAAACATGTTTGAGTGTTGTGCTTGCAAATAGGTGCTATTTAAAAATATTAGGCGTTTTTAAGTTATTATATTTTGTTTATTCATTTATTTATAAGTCATCTAAAACGTATGAACGTTTTATTAAAATAAAGGTAAAGCACTGCTTTTCTGCCTATAAGGAGCGCACGCGCCTGCTTCATGGTTCCTGCCAGGTAGATTGTCAAAGGCGAAAGATTAGTCAAAGCGTATCACTTCCGTGAACCGACGTGTCTTGTGTCTCTAGGTGGTAGAGATTTGGAAAGTTTCGTGAATATCTCCAGTCTCGCGATGCTTTGGTACCATCACCTTACCTTTTTTGTCGTAATAGCAACAATGGTCATCACTTTCATCTACCAGTTTGGAGAGTAAGGTAGCCAAAGTGGCATTAACACCTTGCTATGCACATATCAATGCATCATTAATAAATTTAGTGTCTATAAGCTATGGTTATCTCTTTCCGCCAGGAGGAACCTGTTTGCTATTCTATGTTTTAAAAAATATATTTTAATTTTTAAGTTAAAATATTTTTTCACATATACTTCAATATTGTTTTTCGGTAAATCTATCTCATGTGCTTTTGATCAGTGACGAATAGGTTAGTCAAATGGACCACAGGCCTGAAGAGGCCTTAAAAGGCCTATTCAGGCCTGTGAAGGCGTTATCAACAATAAAGCATTTTTTTGACTTTGGAAGAAGTAAACATAGGTATAAATAAACTATTTCCTTTTCAATGCACACCCTCTTATCACTAGTTATAGTTAAAATGGCGGCGGATGCGCAAGCGCACTGGCGCGCATCTCCACATTAAATAACCTCGGGTACTAGGGTCATAGAATTTTACTAGCATTAATGCAATACAGCTAATTTTGTCTCTAAGGTCTCTACAATGGGTACAATAGGTATATTCAGAACAACTGCTAATCTAAGATATCCAAGTTAGACTGTTGGAAATCTAAGCTAAAATTTTAAAATACTTAGAAATATTAAATGATGCTATTTTACTTTGAAAGTCAAGGTGCCATTTTGTAATTATGACATTTCTGTAGAATATTACAAAAAACTCGATTGTATTTCTAGTTTACTGTTTATATTATTTGATACATCTTACTGATTTCGCTAATTATAGCATCATCAGGTATTTTTTACCAGTTTTAATGTTTTACACAATTGTTACTAGATACAAGTTATATTTTAAAAAGAATTAAGAAAAATATAATTTGTAAACTGTGGTAAAAAATCTCTATTGATGCTATTAATAAGCAAAACCGCTTGGATGTTCTAAATAATATAAAAAGTGAACTAGAAATTTTAAAATGCAGTTTTACCAAGTGCCGACGATGGAGTATTCATTTCTATAGGTTTGACAAAAATAGAAAGTGTGCCCAGGCCTAGGACTTCTTTTTATTCTTTTCACAGATTTTTTTTTATTCTCACAGGTCTGAATAAGTTTGTAAAGTATATTAGGTAAGAAGTTGTTCTGAACACACCCCAATATTAGTTTCATCGTTCTGTACGTCTATTCTTTTGACAAATAAAAAACATGTATTTTTGTTATTTCGATAGCAAATAGGCAGGAAGACCCCTCTGTAGAAGAGGCCATCTATCATTTTTTTTATCATAAGATAGCAAACAAGCAGATGGGTCTTCTGATAGAAAGAGCGAACCATCGCCTATAAACACCAAAAATGTTAATGTTAATGGTGCGTTGCTATCTTGTGGCGAGGTCTAATGCCACATGCATAAGTTTACCGGCTACCTTACCCTCCAAACCGGAACACGACAGTGACTAGTACTGACGCTATTGTGGCAGGAATAGGTAAGGCGGTGGTACCAGACCCGGTCGAGCCGATGCAGAACTCTACCACCTAGTAGTCACGATGGTAGTGACGCGCGTAGCCACTCTGTCGCCTTTTACGGCCTGCCTGGCAGAACGGCAGTTGGCCTATTCTTCAAAGGAGCCCGGGACCAACACGGGGACAACTGTGATGCAGTTCGGAAAAAACAAAAGATGCTAATCTTACGTGTCACTACTCATTACCATCGTGACTACTAGGTGGTAGAGTTCGCAACGTTTCGTCTGGTCTCTGCGACAATAGCGATTATATAGAATTTTTTTATTCGGCACGATTAAGTACCATATTTATATTTTTCAGGCTATATCTACAAGTGTTTGACATTTGACGATGATAAGAGCATTTGTTCTCCTATTCTCAGCTAGCTATTCTTTTCCCACTCAAAAAACTAATCTATAAATATTCATGTGGTCTTTAAACTTACTTCAAAAGAAGATTTGGTCTCATTGTCACAGTAGTAAAACCGTGTAAAGCCAGGCCAGGAAGCTAGTTTAATCTATATACATATAATAAAATCGTAGGAAAGTCAAAACTGTACATTGAATATTTTTTAAAAGAATACTTGGAGCGTCACCTACAATCGATATCGAAGCCAAAAATATAGTTTTTAGAATTTTAGTCTGTTTGTCTGTTTGTACGTTTGTCTGTATGTCCGGAGTAAACTCAAAAAGTACTGCATGGATTTACTTCAAATTTTGTATGAATATTACTAATAGGTCGGGTCAACATATAGGCTACATATTATCACGCTATTACAGGGGAGGAGATGTACGGAGTAAACGAACTCCACACGGACGAAGTCGCTGGCAACAGCTAGTTTAAAAATAAAATCATTGTCAGCCATTTTCGAACTCAAGTACACCAGGTGGTTAAAATGAGGGTGGCAAAGGGGACCCACTTCCGCCGGAACATAGATAAAGTAGTTTAAAATCGGATCTCCGAAATCGGATATGGAATTTATTTTTAAATACAATAGCAATGAAAAAATAATTACGTAGAAAACTCTTGAAACAGAAAAATACATCAGTTAGTTGTTTATGACGTCCTGGTAACTGAAGCTTTGCATGACTTGTATTTAGCCAAAAAAAAGTCACGCCGCGTTTCCTTATGGGTAGGCAGAATGTTGTCCTATCCAATTCACCAAGATTCACTGGTTCCGGGTTCGTCGGTTACAAGATGGGTGGTAATCATATACCACCTGATAAGTCTGATAACGATTAATGCGTGTTAGCGATATCCGGGACCAATAGATGTGCTCATCTGAGACGGCACAGTGGTGGTATTAAAAACACCACCAGATTCGCGAGATGCTTCGAAGATTTTGGACATTCTAAAAATATATCAAAAATTTTTTTTTAATAGCAAACAAGCAGATCTCCTGTGGAAAAAAATAACCATCAGCTATATACACCCTAAATGTTAATGTTGCGCTCACAGACCACATAAATACTAATAGACACGGCGTTTGTCTTTGAACGTGTAGCCGTGCATATGAGTATGAGTAAACGCTCATATCACTGTCAAAAATATGTCAAACTATTTAGGATTGTCTTAACACATTCACTGCTGCTGCTAAGACTGTTAGTGCAATTGGCCATTAATCCCACGATGTGATAGGGTGGCAAGCCGGTCGCCAACCGGCCTCTTATCCAATCCTGGACAACATTGTTATTATTAGAAAACAAAAAAGAAACACATTATATTTGTATTGCCCGACTCGGGAATCCAACAGAGGACCTCATTTGGTTAACACCGACATCGAAACACTTTACGGCCCAGGCGTTTGGTGATAATTTTCAATTTTCCCGAAAATTTAATTATTCTAAACTGCGCGACTGATCTCCCCCTCCTCAAGAAGCCCTAAGTAACCCCTATCGTCATCGATCATCGATTTTCCGCTTATATTGTGATTAAAATAACAAAAGGCTCATGTTTCGTTTCCGTACTTAACACAAGGGAGAAGCTCACGTGCGTTTGCCATGGTTTATGAAGAATGACAAATGAGTATGACATTGTTCTGCACTATCTTAATACTAATATTTTAAGTGTCTTTGTAACTAATAAACTCAAAAACTACTAGATCGATCTTAAAAATTGTTTTAATTTCATTCATTTAATAAAAGCTTACACTAGGAGTGATATATAAGCTACTGTTTTTACTAGGATGGATCATTTAACAGTTAACATATTAAATTTCGTACTAATTTTTTTTGACAATTAACAACTGTTATTTATATTAGCACACACTGTTAAAATATTATGCGTCACTAAAATTTAAATGAAAATTACCAATAACTTGGTAAAAGATAATAATATTATTAAAATATTTGAGAAAGCTGTTTTTTTTGCTCGCTACCTTGATTTATGATAATAATAACTGTTAAAAGTTATAAAATTATTCCAGAGATTTTTTCTCGCTAACTCGATAGCTTTGCATTTTTGTTGCTTCTAATACTTATTATATACTAGCTGTTGTCCGCGACTTCATTCGCGCGGACTTCGTTTACTTTTCACAGCCCCTGCCCCGTAGGTGATAGCGTGATAATATGTAGCCTATATGTTGACCAGAGCGCTAAGTGTGAGTTTTTCTTTTCGCATTCGATCGTGAGCGCGTTTGGAGTTTACTAGGAATTTGTATGTGATTTGTACAGCGCCACCTAGTGGTAAACTGGTTTCTCACGTTTACCACTAGGTGGCGCTGTACAAATCACATACAAATTCCTAGTAAACTCCAAACGCGCTCACGATCGAATGCGAAAAGAAAAACTCACACTTAGCACTCAGATCTGTTAGTAATATTCATGCAAAATTTCAAGTAAATCCATGCAGTACTTTTTGAGTTTACCCCGGACATACATTGAGTTTCCTACGATTTTATTATATGTATAGATAGGCTATTGATATAATATAAATAAATAACTGTTAAATATTAATTAACTGTAACAACATAACAGTTAACCTAATTGAACAATAATTTCCATGCCTAGTTTTTACCCGAAGAAGAAAATGAAGTACTTTTGTGTACCTATCGCGAACGAAGTCCTGGTAGATGTACAATAATTATTATATTGTACTTGTACCATAATTTCATGATTTTTTCAATCTACAATCCTTAGTTTTTAGAAAAATACAATATTTTTTATTGACAACTAAGAGAAAAATATAATAATTTCTAAAAGACGTTTTCAAGTGCATTGCACACCCTGCACTATAGGTTAAGCTGCCTCTGCATTTTTGTTAAATTTCGGTGGTACCAAACCCGGGCGGGACCTTACAGATCCTTAAAACCTAGGGTCACATAGGGTGGCATGTTTCGTCACAATAGCTCACATTTTAAGAATTGCCTGGGAGATATTCTATTCTTCAAAGGGGTCTACCATCTCGGAACTCTAACTTGCAAGAGTAGTAGTGATATTTTTAGTTTATATATGTATACGAATAATTATTATAAATTATAATCGAGAGCGCTATAGGCAAGCTGCGTTACATCTGCCGCGCAGGTGTGGCCGCCATGTTTGAATAGGGGAGAATTGAATGCCGCCATTTTGACTCCCTTATAAGTTTGTAAAACTTGAAAACTTTTCGTAAAACTTGTTATTAAAATCTATTTTGAGTTCGAATTGAAGGTCCTTATTTATCTGATACTAGGTTATACACCCAGCTTGAATTGCAAAAGCAGAAATATGTCGTCAATGTAAGAAAAATCATGCTATTTAATATTTGACCCTCTATTTTACTGTCTTAGGGAAGGAATTTCGAAAAATCCTTTTTTAGTCCTCGTCTACATTGTCAGAACAAGACTTGTAAAAAAATTGCCTTCTTGGTCCAAAGGTATAAGGCTGGGCGTCGATATTTCAGTCAGTGTGTCTGGACGTGTCTTTTCAACGGACGAAAAAAAGGTGGTTAATAATTTAAGGCCTATATATGTATGTACTAGCTGTGCCCGCGACTTCGTTCGCGTGGAAAAATTCTAAAATTAAAACCCGCATAGTTCCCGTTCCCGTGGGATTTTCGGGATAAGAACTATCCTATGTCCTTTCTTGGGTCTCAAACTATATTTGTACCAAATTTTATCCAAATCGGTTCAGTGGTTTGGCCGTGAAAGCGTAACAGACAGACAGACAGAGTTACTTTCGCATTTATAATATTAGTATGGATTGTTGAAATTGGATATTTGAGTATGGTGTTCTATTCAGGCGTTGAAGTTTGTAAAAGCATATGTATACACTGCCCCATAAATGAGTTATTTATTCTGTGGAGAGGAATTGCCTGAACAACAAGATTATTTTTGTTCTTTGTTAAACACAAAGAACAAACATCAGCATTTTATTATGATAGGATTTCAAAAGCCGGCCAAGTGCGAGCCCGAAGGGTTCCTTACCATTTTCTATATAAAAAACGACAAAAATCACGTTTGTTTTATGGGACCCCGCTAAAAAGTTACAGACTGATGACAGACAGACAAATAAACAGACGGATAGCGGAGTCCTAGTTGTAGGGACCCGTTTTACCCTTTGGGAACGTAAATCTAAAAAAACGCCCAAGAGTAGCCCTATTAATTTTCATAACCAAGTATATTAAATATATTTTTCTCTTCTTTTCAGCGCCCCGAACTTCTTGCACTGGAGGCACACCAAACAACCTTCCCCCACTCAGCTTCCATGCGGTTCACGGAGAAAACATCAGGGTCTCCCGCGATGGGGCCACTGCCAGGAGGGTGGAGTCTTTCTGCAAGGGTGTGGCGTTCAGTGCCCGACCCGTTCGGGTGAATGAAAAAGTGAGTACATGCTTTACTAGCTACTAGTTAGTTTTTTTGTAAATCCCACGGGAACAACTTATTTTTCCGGGATACAAAGTATCCTATGTGCTATTACAGGTCCTCATCTATATGTGTGCCAATTGGTTCAGCTGTTTTTGCGTAAATCTGTAAAAAACGTATATCCATCCAAACAAATTTTCGCATTTATTTAAAGATTTGAAAAACACTGCTTTAAAGAATAGACTTTTTTATTATCGATAAGGAAGCGCTTGACCACGATCTCGCTATGGTAAGCTAAGATGCGGCCTAAGATGGAACGCGTTTCTCTAGAAGGTACCTGTTCACTCTTGTCTTGAAGATCCCCAGATTGTACTCGTCCGGGAAGACAGACTCAAGAAGCATGTTCCAGTCCCATGCGGTTCGAATCAAGAATGTCGAGTCGAACCGCTTTGTCCGGGTACGTGGAACCTCCACCATATGGCGATGCCTAGAATCTGTGGAAAAAAACCTAGACTGTCTGGAATTTAAAACAACTTAATTAAATCGCGGCTGGTCTCATGCTGTCTTCCTCACGTGTTCTTTCTGTCTATATTGGCACAACGTCGTACTAAGGGTGGATCCACCCTTGAGTCAGGGAGGGGGTCACATATAAGATGGACTCTAATCCTTATCGAATTCTAAAAAATCCATACATAGACCCCTGGCTAGGGGGGGAGGATAGGGGGGCCATGACCCCATTATCACCCATCCCCACCCCCCGACCTTGCGTCGTAATAAGAACAAAATAAATATATAATCAGTCTCGGTTAGTTTTCAATCTCATTAGAATATTTTATAAACTAATGGTTCTTTCAATTATCCAAAGAATTACACCGTTTTTAGGGTTCCGTACCTAAAAGGTAAAACGGGACCCTATTACTGAGCCTGCGCTGTCTATCTGTCCGTCTGTCTGTCCCTAGGCTGTATCTCATAAACCGTGATAGCTAGAAAGCTGAATTTTTCACAAATTATGTGTTTCCGTTGCCACTATGACAACAAATACTAAAAATAAAAAAAATAAAATATTAAGGGAGTCCCCATTCAATAAACGTGTTTTTTGTCGTATTGTTTAAAGATGATGGTACGGAACCCTTCGTGCTCGAGCCCGACTCGCACTTGGCCGGTTTTTTGATTAAACTAAGCCGTTAGCGACACTATTTCTAAATTATTTTCAAAATGAAAATTTTCGTTCTCATTTTTGACACTTGACAGTTTCGCTAACGCTTCAGTAGCATCCGCCATTTACAAATCGTTTATCTGTACGACTAAAAAAAAATTCGTTAATAATAATAATAATAATAATATTCTTTATTTGCCAGACATTAAATTTGTTAAGAGCATGAAGTTGTATTATATCTGCAGGCAGCACTTCTAATACCTACTTGAAACACGACTATAAATACTGCTGTCATCATCTGAGATCTCACCCTCTCTTTGTAGCACAGCTGTATAAAAAGAGATGGCGAGGCCTCATAGACTGAGATATAACGTAGGTGCCTATATGTTTCTCAGTGATTAATCCGAGTACTACCTCCAACTTTACCTAATACTTCATCGTTAAGAAAACTATTGTGTCATTACTTTTATCCAACTAAACCACCAAAGAACAGATACTGGCCTTATTGTTAATAAGTGACTCTTCTTTTCAGGTATGCATCAGATTTGCGGAAATCTCGAACAGCTGGAGTGGAGTAATTAGATTTGGCTTCACGTCACACGATCCAGCTACATTGGCTCATGCGTTACCCAAATACGCTTGTCCTGACCTGACGAATAAACCTGGAAATTGGGCTAAGGCGTTGGGTGAACGGTTCTGCGAAAAAGATAACATTCTCTACTATTACGTTAATTCCACAGGAGATGTTCATTTTGGAATCAATGGAGAAGACAAGGGCTTATTCTTTTCTGGAGTAGACACGAGGAATCCTTTATGGGCTTTAGTTGATGTTTACGGGAATTGCACCGCTGTTCAATTTGCGGACCCAAGAGCTCCTAATCAGATACGTAGATGCAATCAGAGTCCTATAGAAGATGATAGATTGGTGGGAGGTATGAGGTCTTTGACTGTCGATGAGCCTTTACCACCTCCGAGGTATCAAAATCCGCTCGTGCCACTAAGTCTTCATAGAACGAAAGGAAGGAATGTCCAATTTGTTAACGACAGAGGAGTAGCAGCTCGCGTCGAAGCGGAATTTTGCCAAGGATATGTGTTCACTGCTCGTCCAATGCGTCCAGGCCAAACGATCGTTGTACAAATACTGGCAACGGAATCTGCATATGCCGGGAGTTTAGCGATCGGTCTAACGTCATGTGATCCAGCGACATTGCGACTTGGAGACTTACCAGATGATGCAGAGCAGTTGTTAGATCGTCCAGAATATTGGGTGGTCAGACGTGATGCAGCGAATGGGCTTCGAAGAGGGGATGAATTGGCTGTTACCCTGACGTTAGATGGAGAAGTTCGCGTTAGCAGAAATGGATCTAATCCTATAACTGTCATGCATGTGGACCATACATTAAGGTTATGGGCGTTTGTGGATATATATGGTGCTACTCAGAAAGTCAGGATGTTAAGCTCTCAAGCGGTGCAAGCTCAAACGCCGCCACAGCAATTGAGGGTTTTGACTGGATCAGCTGCTCCCATTGCAACTGGAAGTGGAGGCACTGTTCTGGTTGTCAGTCTTCCACCACAAAATGGAGTTCAGAATGCTGTGAATCATCAGCAAGCCGTCACTCTAGCCAGTGCACATTATATTGAGGTAAGTTATTTTTGTTTTTTATATCATAATCAAGCAGAAGGGTCTCCTGATTTGAAGAGTCAACCATTGCCTACAAAAACCAAAAATATTAATGGTGCGTTGCTATTTTGTGGTCATGATGGTAGTGACTAGCATAGCCAATCTGTCGCCTTTAAAGACCTGCCTAACAGAATGGCATTTGGCCTATTCTTCAAAGAAGCCAGGGACCAACACGGGAAACACGGGGGCTTATGTTTTCATAAGCTTCTTTAGGAGTTTTTGGATTACCTAAGATATGTGCCTGTTGCTCGACCACGCTCCTACTCTTAAGGAGAACGTGAATGGTGGTTTCCTATTCCTCCATGCAGCTTTGGCATAAAGGGCTGTCTGTTACACCCCTTTATTTGGCCTATTCTTCAAAGAAGCCAGGGACCAACACGGGAAACACGGGGGCTTATGTTTTCATAAGCTTCTTTAGGAGTTTTTGGATTACCTAAGATATGTGCCTGTTGCTCGACCACGCTTCTGCTCTTAAGGAGAACATGAATGGTGGTTTCCTAATCCTCCATGCAGCTGTGGCATAAAGCCGTGGTAAAGTATGCGGAGGTGTTGGTTTAAATGGCAACGTCCGGTTACAATGCCCATTACTTTCTTAAGTCATTTCTGTTGAGTTTCATGATGCTTCCAGACTTGTCACATAGAAATCACGGGTCAGGTTTGTCCAGTTGTTCAACTGTTAAGAATGCAGATGGTCTATTCATCAAAGGGACATGAACCACTTATGGTTTTCCTGATGAAAAAAATTCCTTATCCTTGCAGTGGGTTGAATTGCCACATAAGTTTGCTAGCGACCTTACTCTCCATATTCGATCACAAAGTGAAATAAACTGATGCTATTGCAGAAAGAATTGATAAAGCAGTGATTATACACCCCAACAAGATCTTGTAGGATTCTACTATGTAGTAGTCATTAACGTGGATGCGACACATTTGCCCCATTATTGCCTTACCAGAACTGTTTGGCGAAGAGACCAAGAATTTCTTTTTCAAAATACCTTATACCCTCGAGGAAAAAAATTAAATGTTCTAAAATACTTATTCTATTTTTTTCTGTTACAGCCAATTCAAGCATCATCACAACTGTGCTTAGCGGGTCTTCAACAAATCCCGCCACCAACCACCTGCGCTCCACCACCATATCCCAGACCACGAATCGATGGACAGTGCTCCTCGACCAGCCAAAACAATTGCAATGAACAAATTCAAATACCAAACGGACACTCAGAACCGTTAAGACTTGAAAGGATTCCAAACGGACCATCCACAAGCCGACCAGGTCCATCAACGTCTCATCATCAACCGATATACTCTGTGATCGGTGAAGGAAATCTCACTGGGACCGAGTGTACCATATGTTATGAAAATCCAATAGACAGTGTTCTTTATATGTGTGGACATATGTGCATGTGTTATCGATGTGCCGTACAACAGTGGAGGGGTAAAGGGGGTGGACAATGTCCGCTATGTAGGGCACAGATTAAAGATGTCATCCGTACGTATAAGTCTTGATGTGATTTTGGAGGGGTTATGTCAGGGCTGTCATTAGATTTTGACGGATAGTTTTCCTTGTCAGATAGTTAAAGACTGACAGGGTTAGGCTGTATTAAACTATGTCTGCGTCAACGTGTGTATGCGCCTTTATTAAAATGGCAGCTGTTTTTATAGCTGCCATTTTGATGTTGACAGTTGGCGTCAATTCGGATACTTGAACGTGTAATTGTAAGTAGTTAACCAAAAGTATGTATATAGTAATGTTAAATTATTTAGATTAAGTCGTCGCATTGTACGAATGGAAATTTGACTTTCTTATTTATTTATTAATACCAATAATATATGTGGAATTATATAATTTAGTTATTTCGATTTGACAATTGATTTTGTTTTTAAATTGTTTCAAACTTGTGATTAGATTTTTTAACTGTCGTATGCTGTGACAGCTTTTATCTGTAGATATAAAAAGAAATGTCCTAACTCACTGACTGACATATTAACGCCCAGTCTAAACCCTTGGACCAACAAAGCTAAAAAAATTTACAGGGGTTGTTCTTACAATGTAGACGAGGAATAAAATATGATTTTTCGAAATTCATTCCCAAAGGTGGTGAAATAGGGGGCTAAATGTTGTATGAAATCTCTTATATTGACATGTTAATTTAATCGCGAACATAGCTACGCGGGTAAACTAGTTGTTTGTAGATCGTTTTCACTTTATTATGGCGTTTGTAAAAAGCGAACGATCCACCAAATATGTCGTAATCGCTACTACTACTACCAGTAGCCTGGGTGAGTCCTGAGGCGTCAACTCAGGACTCACCCAGGTTATTGGTGGTGGTGTCAAACCTGGGTGAGTTTTTTCAGGAATTTGTCGCAATAACGTCAGTGTTTGTCACTGTTGTGTTCCAGTTTGGCTCATAACATCCAATAAATTTATGCATGAGGTATTTCAGCCTGCCACACGTATAGTAACATACCATTAACATCTTTGGTGTTTATAGATGATGGTTGCTTTTTTCATTAGGGGAACCATCTGTTTGTTTGCTATCCTATATTATATTAAAAAACATAAAGGTAGTGTAACATATAGTTTGGCAAATAAATTTTATGGAATGTACATTAAAAATTTAAGTTTTGTTGTAAATTTAAAAGAACTGTTATGGTTTTGTTTTTGTGTTTAATATCAGTCATGAAGTTTGAAACAACTTAAATGATAGTGATTTTTAGATTAGGTGATGGAGTGTAGAAAGAAAGAGATGGAAAGTATATGTATGTATTAGTATTGTTGACTAACTCATATCACAAGCAAATAATTTGCATATTTTAGGGTTAGATCAATTTATTTAATGTCCAGCGATACTTATTTATGTATTTTACTTTTTTTTTAATAAAAGACACTATTTTCCTTATTTATTACAATTATGCACCATAAAAAGTTTTCAAAATAACACTATTATATAAATGATGTTATTATTATTTATATTGAAATATTTTTCTTTCTACCCTCCATAAAATTTTCATTATAAATATCTCTGTACCCAAGTGATTATGGGAAGCGAGGCTATAGTACTTCTGTATGTTGATAGTAGTTTTGCTAGGTATTAAGTGATAGGGTTCCTAGGTAGAGAGAGATCAATTTATCTGCCGATGACGTATTAGTCTTAACTAAGGGCCAACTAATCCCTTAAAAATATTTAAAAAATAAGACTAACCTTTAATTCATTATTGTACAAAATATGAAAAAAAATAATCTGAAACAGCATAAAAATATGTCCTCAGATGAAAAATTCTAAAAGTCTTATCTTTTATTTGTGCTACAGGCAAAAGAAAAAGAATAATGTTTATAAATTATTTGCTATTTATATCAACTTGATTTTTCTGGAGCAATAGCGTCAGTGCTTGTAACTGTCATTCCGGTTTAGAGAGTCTGGTAACTGGTATACTTATAATTATGGTATTACATCCATCAAACAAATGGTGATGCACCATATAATATCTTAGATTAATATATTATTAGACATGTTCAATGTGTATTGTGGCCTCGTCTTTATTGTCTGTGATTCTGACATTAAAGAAAGGGACGCTTGCACTCTCAAATGCTCAATTTTCTTGGGACAAACTATTATTGACTATGACATTAAGTTTTAATGCTGGTTGACAGATAAATCGATCACTCTCTCGCTAGTTTAGGCTGCAAACGATATCCATACGTCCATAATCGGTGATAGAGTATCGCATTTAATAATTTATTCATATCAAATTGACTGATAAGTCTCTGGAGTTCCTACAAATGTATTTACTTGATTCTATAATCTTTGACCAACCGTCTGTTAAATAAAAAATATGACATTATCCATTGATATCTTTGCATAAGAGAGAAAACATTTGTTATAGCTTTGTGAAAAAGTTTTTGAACATTTTTTCTAAAACCAATTGTGGTTTCAGAAAAAACTTTATAGAAATAAAAATCATATTAATAAAACTTTTGACTTGTGGTTCTGGACATCTATAGGTCAAATCAGATATTTAATTGTAAAATAATGCTACCCTTTATTGAACATAGATTAATCTCTCGAAAAAATAAATCGACATTATTTTTTTTCATTCTTACTAAAGGTGACTATTTTGTCTTTTATTTAACAAATAAATTATTTCATCTATTTACTATTGCGGTAAAGTAAGTTCTGTCTGCCTCATAGTCTATTTATTTGCCTATTTGGTTTAGATTTTGAGATTTCATGTTTGATCTTCGGATCAGTCAAATATGAAATTTTTCTGAGGTTATCCATGAAAATATAAATCTCAGAAACAACTAGAAATCTGGTTATAATGTTTTAAAACTCCCATGCCCTGTTGCGTTGGTCAAAACACGGAGATTATGTATTTAAATAAACACTTCATAGATTAAAAGCTATGAATCACTATGGTGTTGCCATGTTAAATACATCTGAATCATGGTAGAATCTGGTAAATACATTTAAATGACAATAGCTTTAAAATTAGATGTTTATAACAAAATTCTTTGTTCCATTCCTTACATTGCTCAATTCGTTTGAAGATTGCATATCATGATAGAGTCCTTACATATCTTGACGTGTGCATTTTATATGTCATTCCTATTTTATACCAATATCAAAAAGAAAATGCATTGACAAAATGTTTTTTTGCAGTATTAGTGTACATTTTATCCTAACAGATAATTGATGTAAACATTTTTTCAAAGCATCTCTGCAGACGAAATATATAATAAATATTTGACAGAGAATATGTCAAAGTGGTGTTTTGTAAAAAAAATCATTTATTATGGATTTAGTGTGTGTTTTTCATGACGTGAATGCAAATTGAGGATTTGTAACGAAAATCTTTGATTTAATATCCTATGAATATGATTATAGTAATTAAAATAGCAGAATTTATAAAACCCCGAATTCCTGTGTGTAAAATTTACCATCGTTTTTTTTTTGTCTTTTCATACATTTTAATATATCCATAGTAATAATGAGAAAATAATTGTAACAATCTATTATGACTATATCAGATTATTACATTGTTCCAATTTTAAACGACAAAATTTAAAAATGGCATATTTGTCCCCTAACTTACATTTATTATTATTTTTCGTATTGTGTTTAATGACGGAATTAATATGTAATTTGCCCTTCAATTATACCAATAATGTAACCAAACATTTGCAGCCAGTTGTATGACTTAATGGTAATTATTTTAATTTATAATCTGTGGTAAAATATGTAGGTAAGCTATGAGTTATGACTTATTTATTTTAAGATATCACTAAATACCAAAACAGTGTGACCAGTTTTTTGAACTTAATGCGACTAAGCCAAATCTTATTAAAATGTAAATATAATACACATTTGAGATACATATTATATGATTTATACCAAATTTTAATTAACTTTATGTTCTGTTATATTTTCAATGCCGAAATCATTATATAATGATTGAAATTGAATGATTCATACTACTTGTATAAAATATAGAAGTGTTAGTTCTTCTGTTGACAATTAAAAATGATTTCGACAGTGTTACCAGACTTAAATCCACATACGTACTGAATTTTATTTGTCTCCATTCCTTGGTAAATGTTTTTATAAATGTGGTATCAAATATTCTAACTAAATTAACTAAAAATACAGGGTTTACATTATAATAATATATTTAAATTTAATATCTAATTTTTTATTGACATATTTCTTTCTACTTGATAACAAAATAAGTCAAGATCTAGGATGCATTGCCAAAAAATCGTACATGTAGTTGAGGACCGGTAGGTTATGAAGCTTAAAAAAATAACATTTTTTTTATATACTAACGGCAAAGTTATTATTGAGAATGCATAATAAAAATACTGACTAATGTCCATGTTGCGATGTAGAAGTAAAAATGTTGATTCGTCAAAAGTGCAAAAAATAAAACATTTTTATTTTAACAACGCTACTATATTTATATGTTTCGTTTTATTTTGACTGTAAGTTAAGTATAAATCTGAACTACATAGATTGGATATTTTTTCTTTTATGACGGTGTTTGGTTTGGTTTGGATTTTTTTACAATGGCTGACAAACTATATCAAGTTTGCCAGCCACTGTAAAAAAATATATAATATTTTTTTTTTCTTGTCCCAAAGGAACCGGCTAACACCATAGGTCATGCTGCCTTGTCTGTTCTCATTTCACAGTGTATATTTTTCCTTTAAAATTTATAATACAATAGTTTTTAAAAATCATAGTCCTAAAAACTTACCAAGGAATGGTGAACATAACGAATATTTCAAATGTGTTTATTTGTGATATAATTGGGCGTTTTTTTTTTATTTTAATCCACGGTGTATAGAATTGATCTAGTCTTTAGTAATTTATTTTTTTTAATTATTTTTCCTTTGATATCAATGTTGAAGTTTAGATTAAGTTTTCGATTAAAAAATGGTTATCAATTAGTTTCTTGTTTCATTCTGTTATAACTTCCCGGTGATGGTCTGAGTACTCTCCTGATGAAAAGTACCAATCATTGCGTATCGAAATATGTTATTATTAACATTATATCGTACCCACTAAGTGTACAACGCATCATTAACATGTATGCCAAGTAATATGATAATGGCGCGTTCCTATCCTTACAAAGATAAAGTGTATAAAGAGATATCAGAGATACCTCTTTACACGCTACAAATAAAAAAAAAAACTAAAAACAATTCGATGAATTCATAAAATATAAATGTTTTATGAAAAACAACAACTTATTTCATTTTCAATACTATGACATAACAAATTAAGAGCACCACACAAAAATAATTTAAATATATTTAATAAAGACATATCTCTTTATACGGCGTTTTAAGTTTTAAAACGCGCATGTTAAAACACCGTACAGGACGATGAGTAGATATTCGCATCTACGACACCTATTGTTTGTAATTATTACATTTGTTCTCTTATTCGATTTGTAAAGGTAACGAAATATATAAAATGAAAAAAAAAACTTATATAGTTATGAGCGTTTGAACAATTTAAAGCCATATAGGTATGTAATAAAAAAAATTAGATTTTTGACATGTCTTTATATACGTAGGGATCTTCGATTTGGTATTACTTTACTTAGTATATAATATAATTTCCCATTTTTATGATGGATTTCCGCAAAGTAACACCTGAATCCATAAAATAAAACCTTCTATGCCGCGGCTGCATGGAAGAACTAGAAACATCCGCTTATGTTCTCCTTGAAAGCAAGAACTTGGCCGAACAACGGGCATGTATCCTAGAAAACCCAAAAATTAGAGAAGCTTGTGAAAACATAAGCTGTCTTATAAGCTTCAGGAAGGAGTTAGAATGCACAGATCAATATTACTCCAGGGAGTTAGAATGGGTGGAATAGATTTAGCCAGTTACGTACAAAGGTCCAAGTGGGTAAGTGCGGAGAAAATATATGGCAAAAAAGGCGGTAGTATTGAAGTAGATAGTAATGACATGGCTCAATCGTCGCCATTCATATCCTTCCCACTGGAAAGTTGATGGATTTTCAAAAGGGGCCTAGCTTTGCCACTTGCAAATTCTTTATTTAGCATCTTTAATACGTGTTTTATAGACTTTATGACACGTAACATCCTTTAGCATTCCTGCAATATATGGATTTAGTGTAAAATGCGGATGTGTAACAGGAAGCCTAAGATTCGCGCGCTATTTGAAATGACCAATGAGCGCGCTCTATTTGAATTAACCAATGAGCGTGCGCTATTTGAGATGTCCAATGAGCGCATGATATTTGAATTGACCAATAAGCGCGTGCTATTTGAGATTTCCAATGAGCGCATGCTATTTGAATTGACCAATGAGCGTACGCTATTTGAAATACCCAATGATCGCATGCTATTTGAATTGATCAATATTCAATAAGCGCGCACTATTTGAGATGTCCAATGAAATACTAGTCTATGCCAATGAGCACATGCATGTGTATACCCAGATTCTGGGCCAGGGGGACAACCCTAACATTTTAAAAGTGTATTTTTGACTTATTATATTTTTATCTCCAGCAGTAGATAGTTTGTAGAGAGGTAAACAAATTAGGGGAGGGGGGGAGGGGGGGCAGCTGGCCCTCCCTGCCCTCCTTCGGTACCCCCATGAGCATATGCTATTTGACTTGACTAAAGAGGGAGCGCTATTTAAAATGTCAAATGAGCGCATGCTATTTGAATTGCCCAACGAGCACGTGCTATTTGAATTGCCGATGAGCGCGTGCGTTAGCCATTAGATTGTACCTAAGTAGGTAGCATTGGCGTATCTAGAGTTATTGTTTAGAGAGCGCCTAGATCTCAACTGCAAAAATATCTATCAAGTGCGATTTGAATTCACATACCGAACTTGCATTTTTTGTGTTGTATCTAAATATTTACGGTTTTTGGATTTTGTTCTTTATGCAACTCATCTGCACGGGAACTGAACAGATGTAAAGAAGCAGAAACAGGGAGGTGGAATCTGAAGAGGAGGAAATTGGTGAAAACTAGCGGAAAGAGGGGGAAAGGAAAGAAGCGTGAAGATGGGGGGGGGATAAAGAGAGGGAATGGAGGGAAAGAGGGGCGAGGAGAGGGGGAGGAAAAGAAAAATTCAGTTCCAATTGATTGTTTCACGATACACACACATTTTTTTAAAAACAGCTTGACACTTTTAGGTACAACTTTTTCCTATTTAAGTTAGTCTTCCTAACTCCTTAGCCTTCTCTATACTCCATGATTTGACTAGCAGTTAAAAACAAAAGTCTAAGCTGCCAGATTAAACATATGTAACAATTCTCAGGGTAAATAAATCATTAATGTATTGTGTTATACCATTGCTGTTATTTTCAAATAAACGCATTTGATTCGATAGCAACTAATAATATGCTTTTATTTTTTTAATCAAAATTAAAAGAAATCACAATTAAATGGTAAAAAAAATGAATTATGAAATTGATTATGAGATTGATTCTTATAAATTAATACCTATGAGTCGTATGAACGACTCATATATTTTATAAGAAAATTTGTCTATTTTTTGGTAACACTGCTCGATTTCGTAGCGTCAGATTTGATGGAAACGGGGTACTTTTGTTGTTATTACAAAAATAACCTTTTATTTATATGTTTCGGTTTTATTTTACACCTCAAACAATAAAAGTTGACTCTAATCGAACATTTATATGGTGATATTTAACGTAATTTTATATTTTACGACGATTGTCATTAATCAAGGTAGGTTGTTCATTCATAAGTGTACAAATTACAAACAATAAACTGGAGCAGTTAATGTATTGTGTTAAGTTTTATTGGCATGTGCTGTTATTTTGTGTGGAACAATTAATTGTATGATCTCTTTTAATATCGCCATTTTGTGATCGTTATATTTATACTCTTTAAAATAGTGCGTAACGAAAGGTATTTGTTTTTTTGTTAAATATTTGTTTTAATCTCGAAATGATAATTTTTCATCTGCTAACAGTACTTTTAATTTTACAATTGACAACTATTGTTCAATAGTAACTGTATATTTTAGATGTTTATAGCTGTTATATTTTTTTGTTCTTTAATATAATCTTGATTTTAATAAGCAAATTACTATTTTCCTTGGAATTTCGTATCAAGTACATATGTTATTGAACTATACAAATAAGCATTTGTTTTAATTATAACACTTCATATTGTTCTCTATTTTGAGCTAACAAAATTAAAGTATCTCTTCAGTACATAAAAATGTTTTTAAATATGAGTCACTTTAGTTTATTATCTACATTTAATGACACATTACTGTTAACAATAAAGACATATAATTTTGTGTACTAGAATTGTTAAACCAAGCAAGCAAAAAGCTAAATTAAGGTATATTCCAAAAACCTAGGTTTAAGCGTAGATTTAACACATATACAAATACTGTCCTACAAAATTGTATTGATTTTATTTAGTTATGTATCATAAAAGAGGGAGGTTAAGGGCTCAAGCTGATTAAATCGTCTATACATTAATATGTGAAGGAAAAACTTTGGGCCCTTTTTTAAGACAGTTGCGCTAATGGTAGAATATAAAATTTGGCACAGTTAAAAGTTTATCTTGTATAGGACTTTAGAAACCTAATATTTTTATATAAAGTGCATTAGAAATACATCTAAATATATATATATATATATATATATATATATATATATATATATATATATATATATATATATATATATATATATTGATTATAATCAATTGCTTTTCGTTAGTCTCGCTAAAATTCAAAAACGGTTGAATTGATTTGGCTAATTTTGGTTTTGAATTAATTTTTGAAGTCCAGAGAAGGTTTAAAAGGTGAGAAAAAATAGAAAAAAAATAAGAGTAGTTAAAAAGGCAGAAAACGTTTTCTGGATCAGCTACTTTTATTAATTAAAAAAACATTATACACATTGAATTCATGTGACACACAATAATATACTGACATGTATACTATTTTCTTGGCAAATTTAAAAGATATTTTAGTCTATGGTTTAATTTTGGCTTCAGTTGATCACCATTTCATATTATTTAGCCTACCAGCCTATATTCAGCCCACCAGTAAAACCATTAAATTTGTATCTTTAAATAAATAATAAATAAATATTCACAGGACAAATTACACTGACTGATCTAACCCCTGAAGACGACTGATCGGATAAACATATAATAATAAATATTCACAGTGTAATTTGTATTACACTAACAAATTATTTCCTTGTATTATCGGTGTTAGTCAATGATACTAATATATTAAAACTTAGACTATGAGGAAAATTCAAAGAATAAATCTAAGACTAATATTGGACTATCTCAAAATCTAAAAAATGTATGTACGACAACAAAACATTCTTCAATAAATTGTAATATAGATCCCATATATAACCAGAAAAATAAAATCATAGTATTAGGGGACCAAAAACTACGTGGCCTATCTACCAAATTATTGTACTTTGGATCGAATAAATACACCATCGTGTCAACAATCAAGCCTAATGCGACCTCAATGGAAATATTACATAGGCATAGTGACTTTTCTAACTTAGGTAACAAAGACTATGTTATTCTTGGAATCGGTACTCATGATCGTGATCCTTATTCTGTTTTTACCAATTTAAGTAATACCTTAGACAAACTTAGGCATTGTAAACAAGTGTTCTTGTTAAAAATTCAGTCCAACAGGTATTTAAATATAGGACTTCTTAATTATAAAATGAACTTAATTGTAAATCAATATAATAATTGTACTCTTATTGACTTGGATACCTATTTAACTAGATATAATCGTTACACACACAAAAATTATATTAACTGCTTGTATACAAAATTAAAAATTGAGATAGATTATCAGGAATATAAAAATAAATTTTTGTCATTTTCAAAATTAAAAGTTAGTCAACTAAATAACAATTTAACTGAGAATAAACTATTGAGCTCTAAAAAAATTACATACAGTGAATATAAAGAAAATTTGGAAAAGTTGGTATCTAATAGAATTAATATAAAAAATAGTGACAAATCTATACAAAATCCGAAGAAAGGTACTATACCATATTTTTTTAGTATTAAACCAAGAATTAAACCGGAAAATAATTCAAATAATCTTTTGTGTAATAAAACAGTCAGGAAGGGTACAATATCATACTATTTTACTTTGAAAACCAAAAGTCTAGAAAGTATGAACAACAAAAACCAGCTTTTTCGTCAATAATTACCAATTTAAGCTACTTCACCAAAACATAGCAGGTGCATTTAAAAAGCGAGATTATTTGCAAGTAGCTATTAGTGAGCTTAGCAAAACACTAGGTAAAATTGATGTTATATGTCTTTCTGAAACTTTTCTTAAGCAAGGTTCTGAAACAAACTTTAAACTTGACGGTTACACTATGGCATCTCATTTTTCACGTGACAATCAGCGTAGGGGTGGAACTTGTATTTTAGTGAGAAATGAACTTGATTTTAAAATGCTAGATTTACAAATACGCTTACCATTTTCCTTTGAAAGTTGCGCTGTTGAAATTATTAATTATAAACTAATAGTAATTTGTATTTATCGTACTCCCAGCTCAAATGTTGACATATTCCTAAATAAATTAGAATTATTATTAGAAAATATTATGATAAATTCAAAAAAGAAAATTATTTTATGTGGAGATTGGAATATAGACCTGATGCAGGATAACTGTACACATAAAAATTTAACAAGCATTCTTTCAAATAACAACATAAATCAACATATTTTAAAACCTACTAGGAAGCATGCATGTCTGGATGTAATATATATATGTAATATAATAAATAAAGTGTAGCTAACCACTCGACCAACATGGCAGTATTAATGAATAGTACCTGGATGACCAAGCATCGCTCAGTATTTTTTGGTCAAAACAATTTTTCTAAAAGTGAAGCCTAGCTAGATCGAAATATCGCCCAGCCCATAATGCCCATGCATGTGGCTTTCGTTACTATTTGGCCCACGCCAACGCTGATACCGGGTTGTACAAATAATTGTTGTAATATAGTTATACAAATATAATTCAACCATATAATATTATTCTGTAAATGACTATGTATTGGTAGATATATTTTCTGTCTACTAGGATCTATACATATAATAAAATCGTAGGAAAGTCAAAACTGTACATGGAATATTTTTTTTATAGAATACTTGGGGCCTGATCTACAATCGATATCGAATCCAAAAATATAGTTTTTAGAATTTTTGTCTGTTTATCTGTTTTTCTGTATGTATGTCCGGGGTAAACTCAAAAAGTACTGAATGGATTTACTTCAAATTTTGCATGAATATTACTAACAGGTCGGGTCAACATATAGCCTACATATTATCACGCTATCACCTACGGGGGAGGTGCTGTGCGGAGTAAACGAAGTCCGCGCAGACGAAGTCGCTGGTAACAGCTAGTTCAAAATAAAGTTATTCAATAGAATGTTTTACATATATAATAGAATATAAATTCAAATTAGGTGCAGTCATATTTTTCCTCTTGAGCGCTAGTAGAAACTTAAAAAATACGAAGCAGTTAACTATGTGACTGGGATTCCACAGGTTAAAATCTTTTCTTTTAATAGGCGATAGCTTTCTCTTTCCATCAGGAAAGTCATATGCCTGTTTGCTATTTTATGATATAAAAAAATGTGCATAAACAAAAAACATAACAATTCAGATATATAATGCATATTTGAAAGGGTTTAGGATCTGGGCAAGCCCAAAACTATTATGTCATGATTAGATACTGTTGGTTTGTGTCTAGAGTCTTGCTTTTAACTCACTTCATGAGTTATGAATTTGGAAGAAGTAAAAAAAATCTGCTAGATTTATTGAAGTTATTTTTATTTTGGCACATTATGAAAAAATTATTGGAGTGAAATTTTAAGATGTGCGCATATTACTGTAACGCAAAAATTATAAGTTGAAGTTGTCTGCTAAATCTCTCATTACGTCTCGAAATCCTTAACTATCCTTTTCCAGTCCATTTATTATTTTATTGTAATTAATTATTTGCATGCAATTAAAATCTATTTTTTAATGACGCCATGTAAATGCACCAATTCTTTTATGGAACAAATTTATTATTGGCATGAATATATGAGACTAAGTTATCAAGATAAATGTGCTCCTTAATAATGATTGCAATAATTATCTGATAATTATCAACAAATATAAGCCAAGCAATTTTTAATAGGTAATACATACAAACAGTTAAGTTAAAAATAGTAGTTTAGTAAATAAACTACACACATTTTTACGTTCATGGTAATCTTTTATTAATTAGTTGTTCATAATATTTTATTATCAAAACTCCTATATTAAATCAACTACATACATGTAATATATATACATGCAAAACTAGCAAATCGAAATTCCTATATTAAATCAACTACATACTACATAGTTAATTAAATTAATGGGTAAAATATCATTCTTAACCTCTAACGCTTAACTGTGAGAGGATCTGGAGAGTCAAAGATGTCAAAGTGGCTAATATTTTCAATTATATTTATTAAAGACATGCTGTGGCCATGACTTTGTCCACATGTAAAAATTTCTGAAATAAAAACCCGCATAGTTCTTGTTCCCATGGGGTTTCTGGGATAAAAACTATCCTATGTCCTTTCTCAGGTCTTAAACTATCTATGTACCAAATTTTATCCTAATCTATTCAGTGGTTAAGGCATGAAGAAGAGGCGACAGACAGAGTTACTTTTGCATTTATAATGATAATTATCAACCTATATTTATCTTGATAATTATCAAAGATAATTCTCTCGTCATAGATAATACTAATTTCATTAATTGCTTCTATGGTCTAGTCACTAGTGTTAACCACATGAGATTTTTATTCCCGGGATGAGCAAATCAAAAATTTGTTTTTTCGGTTTTCTAATAAAAACAATGTTGCCGGGATTAAATAAGTGCCTGGTTGGGTTGGCTAAATATCTTCAACTAATTGTGGTTGCACTTGTTTTAACTATACTTATATCACATTGTGGAAGTAAATATCTTCAACTTGTAATCATTTTCACCAGATACACTATTCTATGACGATTTGCTTTTGCTTCTTGTATATTTCATCTAAAGTCCAGGCCCGATCTTCGCCGTGTTGGTCCCGGCCTCCTTTGTAGAATAGGCCAACTACCATTCTGCCAGGCAGGTCGTAAAAGGCGACCGATTGGCTATCAACTCTACCACCTAGTAGCCACCATCGTGGCTACTAGGTGGTAGAGTTCTGCATTGTCTCGCCCGGGTCTGGTACCACCGCCTTACCTACTCCTGCCGCAATAGCGTCAGCGCTTGTCGCTGTCGTGTTCCGGTTTGGAGGGTAAGGTAGCCGGTAAACTTATGCATGTGGCATTAGACCTCGCCACAAGATAGCAACGCACCATTAACATCTTTGGTGTCTATAGGCGATGGTTGACTCTTTCCATCAGGAGACCCATCTGCTTGTTTGCTATCTTATAATATAAAAAAAATATAAAAAAAAGATCTTGGGTTATTCCAGTATAATACATAACCTCCAAACATTTCATATGTTGGAGGCTCAAGTATTTAAATAAAAGAATAGAAGATTGTAGCATCGGTCCCCGTGAGAGACGCATTTTATTGAAACACTTTCTCCTCAGCGACTTTGATTACAAGAGCTTACAAGAGGCACCATGGCCCCACTAATATGCATTATAACAATTTCTTTTTTAAATTTTTTTTGACCTCGCGCCCAACTCCATCAAATGGGCAAAGATTACAGAATAGATTACACAGATAACAAGAGGACACAGAATAGTCTTAATACCAAAAATACATCGAAATTTTTTATTAAGGCAATAAATATAAGGTAAACGAAAATGTATTCAGCCTACTGTTTTCATTTCACATTTATTTGTAATTTTCGAGAATCCAAGTTAAGAGAAAAAAAAATTGTAATTTACGAAAAAAAAATGTTTATGTATGAATTATCGATGTAATTTTCGGGAGAGAAAAAAAAGGTTTATATGAATTGACCATTCGATTATGGAGAACTCGAAATATACGCGTTACAAACTAACCATGGTTACACTTGTAGTACCTCTGCCTACCTTTAACGGGAATATGGACATGAAGATACTTTTGTTTTATAATTATCACTTCAATCTCTGTATGAAAGTAATATGCCTGTGATTTCAGATGTTCTGCATTCAAGAACCTGACAGATCTCTATCCAGTCCGTTAATGACCGCAGAGCAAGATCCTTTATGCAGTACCCAATCAGAATCAAGTGACGATGAGCCCACCTCTAAAAGATTAAAATATGCAAATGCAGATCTCAATTTACAAGTATATCAAATACCATACAGCCCACCGAATACCACAATCACATTATATCCATCATCAACGTCATCTTTACCAAAATTTGTCAACAATCCTTTAAACTTGGCTAATCCGTTGGCATTTGCAACAAGCAACATAAACACAAGCATTGCCAAGACATTGCACACTCGTTATTCCTTGCCAGCAAAGTTGACGATAACTCCAGTGTCAAAGATAACGGATGGAGAAATTGTGAGATATAAGAAGAATGGCGAAATAGCTAAAAAGAGAGGACCTCCGAAAGGCTATAAACGAAAACCAAAGGATTTGTCTCAAAGTTTTTCTAATGGAGCTTTATTACAGGTATGTATTATTAAGTGTAGGTATGTATTATTAAGTGTAGGTATGTATTATTATGTACATGTATGTATTATTAAAAAACCGGCCAAGTGCGAGTTTTTTTTTTTTTTTTTTATGTCATAAGATAGCAAACAAGCAGATGGGTCTCCTGATGGAAAGAGTCAACCATCGCCTATAGACACCAAAGATGTTAATGGTGCGTTGCTATCTTGTGGCGAGGTCTAATGCCACATGCAAAAATGCAGTTGGACTCGTATATTTTTTTTTGCCATTTTATTTTCCGCACTTAGCCACTTAAGCCTTTGTACGTAGCTGGCTATGTCTATTCCAGCCATCCTAACTCCTTCCAGAAGCTTATTAGACGGCTTATGTTTTCACATGCTTCTTTAGTTTTTGGGTTATTCAGAATATGTGCCCGTTGTTCGGCCACACTTTCGCTCTCAAGGAGAATGGACTCGCATATATAAAATACTATACAACGATTGATATTAATTGTCATTATTTTAAGATCTTTTTGATATCTAACTTTTTTAGGGTTACAAACTTGGAACCCTTATAGTTTCGCCTATACCCGTCTTGTGTACATCTGTATACTTTTAAAAAATATTCAATGTACAGTTTTGACTTGACTACGATTTTATTATGTGTATAGATAATGATATATTTCCTTAATGTTTTGGCTAAATTGAGGTACTCTGTTCGTCTTGTACAAATTATTATTATTACAAAAAATGTACAAAAAATGGTTTTTTAAATAACTTTGAGCCTCAATAATTATAAATATGAATCTCTTTAATTATTTGAAAATTGTGTACATTTTTTCAGTTATAACAAATGGTTTTATTTATTTTAAACTATATATTCTAACAAGCAGCATTGATTGTTAATATTACACAGTGATGTATTATTATGATGACAGTTACCTTATTACAATACTTCAATGAACGAACTAAGTGTGATTTCATTGCCATCTGAAAATACAAACCTCGGTTTTATCTGGCTACTTTGAAGGGAACTGGCCATAATGTTACCAATATTAAATTGCTGTCAGTCACTACAGAATCCATACTAATATTATAAACTAGCTGTTGGCCACAATTTCGTCCGCGCGAACTTCGTTTAATCCGCACAGCTCCTCCCCCGTAGGTGATAGCGTGATAATATGTAGCCTATATGTTTACCCGACCTGTTAGTAATATTCATGCAAAATTTGAAGTAAATCCATGCAGTACTTTTTGAGTTTACCCCAGACATACATACAGACATACAGACAAACAGACAAAAATTCTAAAAACTATATTTTTGGCTTCAATATTGATTGTAGATCACGTCCCAAGTATTCTTTTAAAAAATATTCAATGTACAGTTTTGACTTTCCTACGATTTTATTATATGTATAGATGTGAAAGTTTGTCTGTCTGTTAGTAACGCTTTCACGGCTAAACCGCTGAACCGATTTTCATGAAATTTGGCAAGGAAATAGTTGAAGATCGGGGGTCAAACATGGGCTTGGGCAAAATTTTTGGAACAAAGTTCCTTACGGCAGGCTTGGAGGGGATAGGGATTTTGCTGCGCGACCGAACTGAAAAAAATGTGATAGTAAAACCGTAAGAAAAATGCGTGGAATAAAAGCGTTAAATGAGACGTGCGCAGGCGCGACAGTCGCGTACACAAGCGAGTAGTGCCGTTTAGCCGAAGGAAGTTCGTTCCTACCTGGTGTCCCGCGACACCACATCATTTTTATTTTTTCAAAAATCAACCCCTAAAAGGCTGAAATAAGGGATAAAAGTTGTAAAAACTATTTAGACGACACGTTAATCTGCTCGCGGGTTAAGCTGCGCGGGTCAGCTAGTGTAAAATAAAATGTAAATTTTTCAGGCACAGAACGCTATCCTATCCAGTCTTCTAGCTGCAAGCAATACAACCCTCACAAGTATTGTAACGCCACCACCGGAACCACCTGTCCCACAAATAAAACTACCACCAGGTATCATGTATTTTGTTTTTTAAATTGAAACTTTAGAATTGTGACGCAACAGGTGTACTGAAGAGGTTGTAATGGTAAAACCAACGGGCCAACTACAGTCTGCTGGTTGTTTGGAAGAGATCAATGATGGAAGACTGCCTTTTTATACTCCGTTCCTTTTTTTTATGTCATAAGATAGCAAACAAGCAGACGGGTCTCCTGATGGAAAACGTTAACCATCGCCTATAGACAACAAAGGTGTTAATGGTGCATTATCTTGTGGCGAGGTTCTAATGCCACATGCATAAGTTTACCGGCTACCTTATCCACCCAACCGGAACATGACAGTGACAAGCACTGAAGCTATTGCGGCAGGAATAGGTAAGACGGTGGTACCAGACCCGGGCGAGACAATGCAGAACTCTACCACCTAGCAGATCCTTTTCAAAATCGGTTCATAAACGACAGAGTTTTGAGATAACAATCATAAAAAACATACTAAATTGAGAACCTCCTTCTTTTGGGAAGTCAGTTGATTATTAGAAGAAATAAATTTAAGATAAAAGCAGGTCTTCGCCTCTATGGTATGGTGGTCTGTTGTTGGTGTTGACCACATGAGGTCCCAATTTGATTCTCAGACCGGGCAATTCAAAAACGTGTTTTATCCTAGTACCACCTAGTATCCAACACACGTTAATAAACATGTTTATTAACGTGTGTTGGATACTAGGTGGTAGAGTTCTGCATTGTCTCGCCCGGGTCTGGTACCACCGCCTTACCTATTCCTGCCGCAATAGCGTCAGTGCTTGTCGCTGTCGTGTTCCGGTTTGGAGGGTAAGGTAGCCGGTAAACTTATGCATGTGGCATTAGATCTCGCCACAAGATAGCAACGCACCATTAACATCTTTGGTGTCTATAGGCGATGGTTGACTCTTTCCATCAGGAGACCCATCTGCTTGTTTGCTATCTTATGATATTAAAAAAAAAAAAAAAAACAGTTTTCTGATAAAAACAACATTGCCCGGATTGTATAAGAGCCCGTATCTACGGCTAATTGTGGGTGCACTTGTTGTATACATCTGCCTATCTCTTCAGGGATATGGATAATACATAATAAATAAATAAATATTCACGCGTTGATATAAAAAACGCAAGATGCACAGTCTCGAACAAAACTGACACTCAAAATTGTCCCTAATTAATTACACATTTATAGATAGTAATCTTCTAATAATTTAAAAACTATTTTAGGTACAGAACTTGTCGAGTTACTCCTAGACCCCGAAGACTGGTTCCCCACTGAGCCGTATCGGATGGTGTTCAGCAGAAAAAAGAATCCAAAATGGAAAAATTTCCCATATAGATGTGAACATTGTTTTAAGGTAAGAATTGACATATAGTCAGTATTGCCGTTACATAAATTTAAAGCGCACTAAACTGTCATAAAAATCCACCAAATTTTAATAAAAATATTTTCAAAAAATCCACTACATTAGCGATAAACTTTTTGATTATATTTATGACACATTTTCCATGTCATGTTTTCCTACCACCGTCATAGAATTAGAGTACTTTACTATACAGTGTCAAGCATTATTTTAAAATGTGGATTTTGTGATGTTTCACGCTACAACATCACAAAATCCACCAGTTCACAGTTCACACACCAGTTCCACCGTCAAAACTTAAAAATATGATATTAGGGGCCGTCCATTAATCACGTGAGGCTCGAAAGGGGGGAGGGGTCCATAAAAAAATCACAAAATATCACAATGGGGGAGGGGGAGGTGTAGTAATATATCACGTGTATTTATTTGCAAGATACAAATCCAGTTAATGGTGTTGAAAAATGTCTTGCTAATCCGTGATCCGGGGACAATATACATTAAATAATGTTCATGTATTAGTACACAAAAACTTTTTCGCATTCCTTTTGTTATTATTATGTCAGCCAAAAACAACCTGTAACCTTTCTGAAGTTATTATTTGTAGTCTTTAATTTTCTATATTAAAATTAGATGATACTTTTACCTGTATTTCCTAAATATTTTAAAAAAATAAGATTCTTTGTAGGTACCAAACAATACACGTGATATAGGGGTGGGGGGAGGGGTAGTCTTAAACATCACCATGTATCACCAAGGGGGAGAAGGGTAAAAAAATGCAAAAAAAGACATCACGTGATTAATGGACGGCCCCTTAGAGGGAAGTCATTAGATTGGAAAGAGTTATTTAGAGGACAGTAATGTGTTGAAATATCTAAAATAGCGGAAACCGTAAAAAATGTATATACTTCAAACTACATTACAACTGTGGCGTACCACAGGGCAGTGTTTTAGGGCCTTTGCTATTTGTAATTTATATTAATGATCTTGATACTATAAAACATGATTGCTTTTTATTTGTTAGACACTACCTTTATTATTAAATGTAAGGATTTTAGTTACCTTAATGCCGTGCCGTAATGGTCCGCATCACAAAAATATATATTATATGTGAACTATTGCATGTGTTGAATGCGATGCGTTCCCGACCTGCTGCGCCCCTCGCCAGTATGCTATGGTGAGCGGAATTTTGTGCACGAGTTCCTCCGTGTTTTGAGTAATAATTTATAAAATCACATAATTATGGATAAAGGATGATTAATAATTTTAGTTCAAGGCTACAAATAGCTATAAGACTTCCAAGACTCATATTATGCTGTTCAACAAAGGAGAATAACATTTGGAAAGAAATACAGAAATGCGTTGCGTTGCGATGCGATCCAATCCGCTCCGCTCCGTTGTAGCTCGTCTATATATGCTGTTATCATTTTTCGTTGTCTCAGTGTACTCGATCCTCTTATGACTAGTATTTTTCCGTCCCGTCCCGTCACGTCTCGTAGTGTTTTTTTATGTTATTGAGATAGGCAAACTGGCAGACGTGCCACCTGATGGTAAGTGGTCGACGTCGTCAATGAACAAAAATGGGATACCTAGCCTGGAACTAGCCCAGGTATTCCATTCGTATGTTGCCTATCCTGTGACATAAGATGTTAAGTCTCGGTTCCAGTAATTATACTGCCTATCTTGCCCTTCTCTCCGAAACACAGCGTTGCTGTTTTACGGGAGAAACAAGTAAGATGGTGGTACCCATGCAGCCGGGAGCGTGTCGTGAGGTGTATCGTATCGTATTTGTGCTGCATTTGTGCTGTATTATCGCCTCTGTGGTCTAGTGGTCCAGCGTTGGCGTCGACCACGTGAGGTCCCGGGTTCGATTCCCGGGTCGGGCACATAAAAAAAAGTGTTTTTTCAGTTTTCTGAGAAACACAAAGTTGCCCGGGATTGGAAAATGCCCGGTTAGCGATAGGCTTGCCACCTATCACATTTGTGGGACCAAGTATCTTCGGCTAATCGTGGGTGCACTTGTTGTACCTCTGCCTACCTCTTCGGGGATATGGGCGTGAAGATACTAGAATTGTGCTGTATGTTTGTGACCTCAGAACTCGGTCATTAATAATAATAATAATATTTATTTGTCAAAATGAGCGTACAATAATAGGTGTTAAAAAGTATAACGTTCTACACATTTAGTCAAAGTATTGACATGCAAAAATTTTAACCAAAAACATTAGGGTATTATAATTTTTTTTATGAGTTATTTATGAATCGAATCATTTATGAATCGATTTTGAAAATTCTTTTTATGTTTGAGAGTGTATGCTCCCCGTGTGGTCCTATATTAATTTGGTGAAGATCTGACACTTGGCTAGAGACATAGGAAATGAGAAGTCGGTTGCCCCAGTTTTACTGGTTTAAAAAAATATTTCATGACATATATGCAAGTCTTTCTATTTCAGGGTTATCGAGTAGCATCCACATTGGTAACACACGCTGCTGAGAGACATGGCTCCGTACCCAAGGACTTAGCCATACCCTGCCCGTGCTGTCCCCACGTCTCCATCAGGAGGAAACACCACAAGAAACACCTGGAGACGCATGAGAGCAAGCGGCATAGAATATTCTGCATGTATTGCTTACCACCAAGTAAGTACCATTCTATTTATTAGTTGTTAGGCCTGTACAGACAAGGAACTTTTGTCCTCAGAGAATAAAAATTGAATCATGAAAAAATGTCCATCGAGAACTTGCCATAGACTCAACGAACACGGTATGTGAACTGCGATTTGTTGTCTGGAAATTAATGAAGCGTGTGTTATGGAGGCATATATATTTTTTAATAAGTGGTGTTGTAATTTAAATCAAGTTGAAGAAAAAGCATTGGATTGATTTTTTTTTATAGAAGAGGGGGCAAACGAGCAGGAGGTGCACCTGATGGTGAGTGATCACCGCCGCCCATGGACATCCGCAATACGAAAGGTCTTGTAATTGCGATGCCAGTCTTTTCAGAATGAGTAAGCTCTTTTCTTAAAGGCCCCAAGTCTTATCCGTTCGGAAACACCCCTGCTGGTAATTGATTCCACAACAGGGCAGTGCGAGGCAAAAAGTATTGAGAGAAATGCATGTTCGGATAGGATCAAAAAGAAACTTAGTAATTTTAAAGTAAATACCTCTCAAGCGTTTAACGCATACTAGTTTAAGTTCGCTGTGCGTTGTTGCATTGTTGCATTGTTATATGTGTGTGTGTCGCAGTGAAATTGTTAATAGTCGTTAGATTATAATCTAACAGTATTGACAATTTCACTGCGACATATATATAATAAGTTTACTGGCTACCTTACCCTCCAAACCGGAACACGACAATGACAATCACTGACGTTATTGCAGCAGGAATAGGTAAGGCGGTGGTACCAGATTCGGGCAAGACAACGCAGAACTCCACCATCTAGTAGTCACGATGGTAGTGACAAGTATAGCCAATCTGTTGCCTTTTACGAACTGCCTGGCAAGATGGCAGGAATCTTTGAAGGTAGCATGGTCCAACACAGGAGGAATGGAAAGAAAATGTCATATAATATTTGTCTACTTGTTTTTAGGAGACGCCTCCGAGCCGTACGAGAAAGAATCAGTTAAGTATTCTTTTGAAAAATACCCTCAATATTGGTATGCGTCTGAAGAATCTCTTAAGTTACACAAAAAACGCAAACATCCTTATGCAGCCATGTTTAATTATAATTGGTTCTGTACATGGGGAGATTACATGGCTAACAGCTAAAAAACTACCAATAAGTATTTATTTTTAAGTCTGGCCATGGTAGAAATTTGGTACAAATTAGTATGTTTGTCTGTATTTGAGCTGTAGTTTTTTTAATGATTGCGATGGTAGAAATTCGATGTAAAACTATGTTTATTCCTTTTGAATTTATTATCTATTGTAATGATAAGTTATTGTATCAAGCATTTGTAGAAAATTGGTTTTAATTAGTATGTTTCACTGTACGACCATTATCATGTACGTGGTAGATTTTCATTTTAATTCTTACAGTATTAGAAATTTTGAACAAAAAGTATTTTTATTTTTTTGACTGTTATAATTATAAGTTGTAGGTTTTTTACACGTGATAAAAAATTTGGCAGGAATTTGACAGTGGTAGGAATTTTATATAAATTGGTACTTAATTTATTTTTTCCTATTATAAAATATTTCATAATCGTGTGTTTATAAAAAATATTTTATATCACGGACAAAAGCTTTAGAAATTATTTTAAGGAAATTAAGGTGTATACTTTTTGGATGTATTATTTAAATTATTAACTTCCAGATTTTTAAATAAAAATTGTCAATTTATGTGGATATTTTCGCATTTTTTTAAAATTATGTGAACTTTGATAATAATTCGTCGTTTTTTTAAAGGTTTAAATGAAATAGTGTCATGCTGAATAAATAATTTGTAGCAATTTGTCTATGGGCTGCTAATGTAAGTAAAATGTTTGCTATCGATCAAAAGATTGAGTAGTTTGTAATATAGAATTGTAAAACAATTAGATTAGATTAAGTGTAGTATTTTTTGGAAGATTTTTATGGCAATACTTGCTTGGAAGATTAATCGTGTATGTATCAAGTGTAATATTAAAAGATTTGTAGTTTTGGAAGATTTTAATGGCAATATATTTGCGAATGACCCGACTATATATAATTGAGTATTATTTTTAGAAGATTTAAATGGCAACACTTTTGAAGATTTTTTTGTTGTATGTTATTAGGTCGTAATTATGATAATATATATTTTCATGGACTTCTTTTCGGTCAATTTTTTGGGACATTTTCAAAATCTGGATTTCAAAATCTGGTTCGACTTGGTTCAAATTTTTAGGAAGACTAAGTTGAGCGGAATCCAATCGAATGCCAGCAACCGCGTTTCGATCGATCCAGCTGTTCAAAAGTTATGAGATTTTCACATACATACATACGTACAGACATACTGATGTCATCATGAAAATAGTCAGAAAAGGTTCCTAACACCTCAAAACGTGTACATCTGGCGAAAACTCGATTTTCGAAAATCGGGGTAAAATCAGTAACTTCCTTATCTACATACGTAGCGGGAAGTTAAAAATATTGCAACGCCATAAAAATATCATAATAATAATTAAACTTGTTTCTTCACTTTATGGTTTAGTTTCGACTATCGCCCGTAGGGCTATCGCCCCACGCCCCGGGGGTCGTAAAATTTTATTTGCTCCTTATAAAATCAAACTTTAAAATAGTAACTTTAAAGTTCAAAATTGCAAATCATATACTACTCATAAGACGTTTTCGTGTCGTGTCTCATCTGTGATTGGTCGAAATAAGACCACACATTTATTCGTACTCTTATTTCATTAGCCACATTTAAGGCGCCTTGAATCTGATTGTGTTCAATCGAAAACGGTAAATTACAAAGTAAATTACCTTAATTTCTCCCGTAACTTTAGAAATGTCAAAAATAAATTATCATTTGATTCAGTATTTTTACATTTTTTAAATATATATATAAAGTATCATTTTGACCGCCCCGTTGGTCCAGTGGTTAGCGACCCCGACAATACAATCAACAGGTCTCGGGTTCGATCCCCGAGGGGGGCAAGCATTTGTGTGGTGAGCATAATTGTTTGTATTTCCGGGTTTGGGTGTTTATTAAATATATTCCAGTATTTATATATGTATTTCTATGTATTAGTATCGTTGCCTATCACCCATAACACGAGCAAATGATTTGCTTACTTTGGGGTTAGATCAGTAAGTGTAATTTGTCCCGTGAATATTTATTTATTTATATTTATTATCATCATGCACGGTTCCCTTGCGGGTTATGCAGAATGAACCGAATATCTATAGATTTCCTGTTCACCACGATTCACAGGTTCGTTTATTGGCGAGATGAGTGGGGATCGCTCCGTCGCCGTATTTTACGGATCTGATAAAGATTATCAACTCTAGCGATAAACGGGACCTACGGCTTTAAGTGCTCATCCGAGGCTCGGGATTGGTAACACACTACTCATCAGACTCCGAGTTGATTTAAGATTTTCTCGAAAAATCTGGAAGATACCTTAGTAATACTTTTGCCCGACCCAGGGATTGATTCCAGGACCTCATGATCTGAGTGCTAAGTGTGAGTTTTTCTTTTCGCATTCGATCGTGAGCGCGTTTCGAGTTTACTAGGAATTTGTATGTGATTTGTACAGCGCCACCTAGTGGTAAACGTAAGAAACCAGTTTACCACTATGTGGCGCTGTACAAATCACATACAAATTCCTAGTAAACTCGAAACGCGCTCACGATCGAATGCGAAAAGAAAAACTCACACTTAGCACTCTGAGCGGAATAGGCTTACCCCTAGACGACGAGGCAATATGTCATCCTTAAATAAATGGCGTATAAATACTAATTGTAAATCAAAACAGGATCAAATCAAAGACTGCCCCGTTGGTCGAGTGGTTAGCGACCCTGACTACGCAATCGGCGGGGCTCGGTTTCGGTCCCCGACGGGGACAAGCATTTGTATGATGAGCATAAACGTTTTTATTTTCGGGTTTGGGTGGGTTATATTAATGATCTAATAAAGATCTAAAGTGTAATTTGTCTAAAAAAATGTTCAATTAAACTTTTCCATGTATTTTTAACGAGTTGAGTTTTTTAAAAATACTACAGCGTTGAAGGCGGCCACACTAAACCTTATAAATGTTGCCATTTGTAAAAATCTTGTAAATGTAATACGCGTTATTGACTGTGGTTCACATGTGATAGTATCCAGTGTTGCCATGTATTATAATCACAAAATATGGTAGCTTTATTTTTGTACCGATGGTAGTTTTAAGATGTGTGCCTTGATTGGATAACATTCCATTAAGGTGATATTCGGTCGGTTTGATATTAAGATTAAATGCAATGTATGATTCAAATAAATTTGCCGTTGGGTTTAAATGACGGCAGCCTTTATTATAGACTTATATGCGTAATTGGATTGACGCTGCCTGTAAATTTAACGTTCAGACCTCGAACTTATTTGAATCGTATAATACACTAGCTGTTGCCAGCGACTTCGTCCGCGCGGACTTCGTTTACTTCGCACAGCTCCTCCCCCGTAGGTGATAGCGTGATAATATGTAGGTATTATGTTGACCCGACCTGTTAGTAATATTCATGCAAAATTTGAAGTAAATCCATGCAGTACTTTTTGAGTTTACCCCGGACATACATACAGACAAACAAATAAACAAACAACCAGACAAAAATTCTAAAAACTATATTTTGGGCTTCGATATCGATTGTAGATCACGCCCCAAATATTCTTTTTAAAAAATATTCAATGTACAGTTTTGACGTTCCTACGGTTTTATTATATGTATTTACCAAATTAACATGTTTAAAGCCCCCTATCTTTATTAGTTGACAAATCCGAGATTTTTTGAAGAGCTTTCTGCTTACAAAAAATCAAAAATAAAAATGCTCCTGGATCCACGTTCTAAAAACGTAGTAATTCAAGACTATATGCTTCCACTTGTAAAATCGATATTGTCTATTGGTGGAACGTATCTGTGCCTTTTAGGCCTCAACCATTTATGACTGTTTTTATTGGTGTTTGTTTGCATCCGTTTCCATCGACGAAGAAAGAACGTTTGGTATATAGTTAAATTTATATTTTTGTGGTAATACTACTGTTACTAGTAGGAATATAACTACTTTAATGTTAAGTATTTAAGCGATTATAGTATAATATGTATATATAATTAAGATATACAATCAGTATTTTTATATGAATTTATCAATGCATTTAGTGGTTTTTACTTGTTTAGATTGTAATGGGTTGTTGTGTGGTTTTTTAATAATTCTAGAATGAATATATACACATATACAATAGTTTTTTTTATATTTTTCAGTGCCGACATATGGTAAAACTGCGTTATGAGTTTATCTAACCTTACTTGTAGGTACATTTCTTTAAATCTTACATCTAAACAGGTACCTTCTAGGGAAGCGCGTTCCATCTTAGACCTCATCTTAGCTTACCATCAGATGAGATCGAGGTCAAGCACTTACCTATCGATAATAAAAAAATATCTCTAGTATTAAACAATCTACAAATGCTAGAAGAAAAAAATTATAAAAAGTGATATAATTCAAAGTAAAATCCTGAATTGCGATATTACAATTATATACACTCACTTTATTGAACGCTTTTAAAATGGACTTCGGTTCCCAGGCAGTACACTTTGCCTGGCTGGGAAGAACGTCATTTACGATCACAGTGGTGACGTGATGGTGACGTGAGGGTGGTGACCCTTACAGTGGTGACCAGGCGGCACATACTTGAATTATAAAATCATGTCGATTGATGCGTAGTCTGTTATGATGCGTTTTGATGCACTCATCTAACAGGGCGGTCATAAAGTTAAAAAAATAATAATAAAAAACTGAGCCGTCACGGGACTCCTGACAGATGTGAAACATCGGGATCGCGTAGTTGGTTGCCATGGCGACACGTCGCAACACCATACACTACTAAATATGGACTGTATACTTCGCTGTATACCCTACCTTAGTACATAATATTATAGCGTGGCCACCCGTCGCCACGGAGGCCGCGTCGCCACGCCAACGATCCGGTTTACACCTGCGCCAATAGAGGTTTCACATCAAAAAGTGTTTAAGGCGTTTGCTTTGGTTAAAACTGCATCGCCGTTTGAATGGGATGGGACGCCGATTGGAGGTTGAACGTGTGCACGCCAATCAGATATTCACCATTTAAACTCTAGAAGATGGGAGATTAAAATTGCTAAGATTCAATTTCGGAAGCTAGAATCCAGAAAATAAGTAGGAACCCTAATACCCTAATACCCGAGAGCTCTGCGTTGATTTGCAATGTTTAATAGTATTTATCGTAATAAAAACACACACAGCAACTCAGTCGTGAAAATCAGACGAACCAAACTTTTTCAGTATTATTTTATAAGATTTAAACTATACTTAATGTAAAAATGAAGGTACTTAGTTTTAATTTTTTAATATTGGTGACCCCGAAATCTTGAAATGCATTTTAATGCTAACGGCGGCTTTATTTATTACAAGAAGTACAATTAGTACAATTTTTTAAGGAGAAAAGCTGATAAGTATTGTTAACAACCGGTCGACACGTCCCAAGAACAAAATCGTATGGAGAGATCAGACGAAATTGGTTTTATAATAAAATTCGCATTAAATACGCATAAAGCTAAAAGACAATGTATTTTTTATTGTTATTGGTCTTTTGTTTTTGGAAATACTCAAGTGAACATCATCTTATGTACAATGTACTCCCACAAACAAACATATTGTAATTTGGTGGTTTTGCAGATACGACTTTGTTCTTGGGACGTGTCGATATTCTGTGGAAATTATTAAAAAAAAAAATATTTAAAAATAATGGCTGATGAGGAGTGCTTGTTACAGAAAGCTTAAGTACTAGTAATTAAATTAACGACGCTTTAATAAGTCTAATTACTTAGATAATAAGAGTGATAATTCTACAAATATTCTTCGCTTCTTCAACAAATTGACTTATATCACTCGCAACATGCCTTAGTATTTGTTTGCTAAAATATATTCATAAATATCTACATTATATGCCTAAAATACCTAAAAGCGAGCCATCAATCTCCGCGTATACGACTTAAAATGTGTAATGAATTAATTGTAAATAAAATATTTTGTACTTTTTAATTTGTTTTTTATTATTAAATCCCTGTTTTTGAACGAAGTTATCGAGTAGAACGAAGAAGGCACTAAAATATTTTAGTTTGAATTTTTCGTAAGGGGGCGTCCACAAATTACAGGAGATGTTTAAGTGGGAGAGGGGGTTGAGTCAAATCTCATCTAAACCTTACGTTGGAGAAAGAGGCGGTTTCGGCAAGTATCACGCAATTTTTTTTCTGATTGAAACAAAAAAAAACTATTTTGGTCCATTATCCTGATTGTACGCGCTTAAGATTTAATCTTAAGCGTAATCGTAATACGATTAACATCATTCACTAATTCGTTCGAAAGAAAATAATTTCACTTTAACTTGAGCACGACGGAAAGTCATTTGCTCCATTTCTAATACGCCACTGTCTACCGATTCAACCACGGTATGCCTTCATTAGCACGCCCTATGAACTCTATTGCCCATGTGTACATGAAAATTTAGAGAAGAGATGCTGCAGTACATGCGGTATTTACTTTGCATCTATCACAAGAGCTGCAAAGCACAGGCGAGCAGCCCACATTGCACCAGTTAAGCAAGCGCGTATGCTCCGCAAAGTCCGACCCTCACGGATTGTCACAAGACGAGCTAATGACTAATGAGTTATTGTTATATGTATATAACAATAACTCATATATTGTTATTGAACGAAGTTAATGGAGCAGATTTTACTGAAAATCATATGGAGTATGGACATGTTGGTTCCAACAGTCTCTCTTGAGACCGCGCATGATTCTCCATGGACTGAATTAGAGTAGATATTCTTTTTTTAATCGCAGTAGTTACGATTTGAGTATTCTATTTTTAATATTTATTACACTTATAACTTTCAACAATATTGATTACTAGATGAAGAAAAAAATGCTTCGCGCTTTTATTTACGACTAGCTAAAGTCGTAAATAAAAGCGCGAAGCATTTTTTTTTCTTTTTACAATAACGCGTATGAAACGCGTTTATATATTTAAAAACTCACATTTTGAAAAATCTCACGTGAGATTGAGAGATGGGGATGGGGATGGGGGAGGAAGTTGAATAAAATCTCACGACATCTCACCAGGGGGGAGGGAGGGACAGAAAATTTAAACAAACACCTCACGTAATTTATGAACGCCCCCTAATTGGAATTACATTACCTATGTCCATGCGTTTTGTTTTTTGTGTCGGATAAAAATGAAAATTTGAATTTTATAAATTATTTTTTATTACAAAAATCGAACATAGTATCGATTCTGAACAGCCTCTGAAAGTTTGACCGAACCTTTTAAAAGTAACCCTGTATAGAGTGTCAGTTGTTAAAACCTCAAATTTTATACTGAAGATAAAGTTTACAAATGGCGCTGGCGTAGCATAAACTAGGTTATGAAGTTACACAGATGACTGGTATAATATTGTACACTAGCTGTTGCCCACGACTTCGTTCGCGCGGACATCGTTTACTCCGCACAGCTCCTCCCCCGTAGGTGATAGTGTGATAATATGTAGCCTATATATTGACCCGACCTATAAGTAATACAATATACTAATAGTAGACATACATACAGACAAACAGACAAAAATTCTAAAAACTATATTTTTGGGCTTCGATATTGATTGTAGATCACGCCCCAAGTATTCTTTTAAAAAAATATTCAACGTACAGTTTTGACTTTCCTACGATTTTATTATATGTATAGATACTAAATGTGGTTCCAAGAACATTTTTTTTATTAATAACAAGCTGAATTTTTGTGAACAGCTTCGTTTTGACGAGACAACCATCTTTTCTATCTTCGAAAAATCTCGAATCGGGTAACTAATAAAGGTAGGGGGTTTCGAACATTTTAATTCGGTGAAGGAAAAATATTGATTAATAGCAATAATATTTTTTTCATATTAATTGCTTGATTATTTTATGAAAAACAAAAAAAAAGCTAGTTCTACACATTTGATGGTTTTTCTGATTGAGTCCTCCACTGTAAAGATTCGGAATTGAGATTTTTATATTGATATTAATCAATTTAAAAACAACCTAATTTTCTCACAACAGCTTGTTATAATACAAGGGTTACTTTGTCCTACACATGAAGTGGAAACTTTTCTTAGTCCGACATTCCTTCCATCTTTATTAGTTACCTGATTCGAGAATTTTCGAAGTTAGAAAAGATGGACGCTTGTCAAAACGAGGCTGTTCACAAAAATTCAGCTTGTTATTTATAATAAAAATAATATACCTGAGACTGGGCAGGGATTTAATATTTCATATTGCTGCGATTTAATATGTGATTTTACTTTTTTATTTATTTATTTAATACTTTATTGTACACTTATTGAAGAATACACAAAAGGATAACAAAATTGCACAAAAGGTTTTTTATTTTTTTTTCCATATAAAAACGCGCAAAACTCATATGTAGATAATATCAATAGGATAAATAAAACAAACATTATATTTATATTTTATTTTAATAATAAACACAACACAAACATCGAATTCCCCAAATATACAGATACACTAAATACATACTCTCATTCAGAAATAATTTCATTAGATTAGCATTATTTCTATAACATTATTATATTAGTGTACAAAATTATATTTAGAAGTAACAAATTATTATACGCTAAGTGAACTATGGGCGTAATATTTTAGTGCTTTTCACAGCCCCCAAATTCACGAACAAAACGTCAATCGAGTTGAAGCGCTTAGGGTTCTTAAACATAGAATACGATACACTATCGCGTCGTGCTTTATGCTTATGACGTGGCATAATGTGGCAGAAAGAAAAAAAAATGTATAAGGGCCATAAGCGCTTGACATTTTGTTACGTGAATTGGGCTTCTGGTGTTTTCAGGTCGATAAGCTTTTGTGGCCTGCCACCCAGATAGGACCATGAAACTGCAGTGAGTCTGGAGAAAAGGGTAAAAGGGTAGAAGTGTACTTAGTACACTTAAGTGTAGAAATACCTACTTGAAATCCAACCTAAAACATTACTGTCACCATCTGAGGTCTCAGTCTCTCTCTCTAAGCAGGATGATCGTATTAAGATTTTTTTTTGTAAGAAAGAGACGTTGAGAACTCATACTAAAATGGTTTGGTATTTATTGTAACTATCGTGGGTGTTAGGTCCAGTTTATCCAGTTTTAGTTTATAGGTAGGTGTGAACCATGTGTCTTATGATGAGGGTATAGGTACGTCTATCTCGTGGAGTATAGAGGTAAGGAGGACCTACTCCGTGAAGTGTCCATTCAAAAACCTCTAATAGTGGTGGTCGCGCCACTGTCGCATAAGAATTTTTAGTAAGAAAGCGGTAAAAGCGCTTATAAATCTATTTCCAGTAAACTGTTAAAACAGTGCTACAAGAACTGTTAAATACTTCTGCTGAGTAGACGTCACTCCATCTTCAACAGCTATCTTCATATCGTAGTTAATCCGATGCCCGCGCTGTATGGTATGTAATGTGCTAGTTAGTATTTGAAACTTTATTATCAGTAAACAATTGTAAGCTTTTACAACTTTTCCTCTATATAAATCGGTCCTTCCCACCTCCACACTTCATGATCTGGCTGTTTAATCCATGAAGCTGCATTATATCTGGAGTCAACACTCTAATATCTACTTGTAACAATTTTAAATACTGCTGTCATATTCTGAGGTCTTACCCTCTCTTTCTAACACAGCTGTATAAAAAGAGATAACGAGACCTCATAGACAGAGATATAACGTAAATATGAATTTCAATTGATTAATACGAGTGCTAGCTCCACCTATACCTAATACTTCATAGTTCAATCCATCAGCGCTACCAACTCCAAAAAAAATACGCCACTTTTAAATGGGAAATACCCACATAATTTTACTTTGTAATATATTTTCACAATTTTTTAAACAGTTTTAACATTTATTTCCAACAGTTTTGACTTTTAGTCTCAATCACTAAGTCAATCAAACCCTTAAAATATCTCTAAAATTTTAAAGTCCCTAGCAATCTCAAATACAAGATGAAAGCCCTTCAATTGTTTTTAACACTAGGTTATAAAAAAAGAATTAAAATAGAATATTATAATTAATAAGGATGATCTGAATGTTGATTAGTAAAATACTCGACAGTTGGCACCGTTATCAAGGTTACAGGAAAGATTTGACCATAGGCCTTCATCGGGATCACGATTGGTTAATATAATACATAAGTTATTAACAATGATATAAAAAACCCAAGATGCACAGTCCCGAACAAAACTGACCTCAAAAATGTCCCTAATTTCATTTAAGTAGTTATAGATATGGCTAAAACATATGTTTTTGCATATCCAACATCTAGTGCAAGACTTATAGTTGTTTTTACAAAGCAATGTACGAAAAGAAATAAATTTGACAGTGTCGCGGCCGACGCGATTCTATTTGAAATGAGCGCACAATTTAAAATTGTTTGCTCATTTTAGAGGACGTTTTTGAGACACTGATTGTGTATTTTGGGTTTTTTATATCAATGGTTATTATAATACATTTATAAAGTATACATATTAAGGGCGATCCATATATTAGGTCACACGTTAAGGGGGAGGGAGGCAGGTCGAAGAAGTGTGACATGGGGTAGGGAGGGGTCCCAAATTTTGTGATTCCACATTTTTTCAAAATATAATACCTGTAGAGATACGAAATAATCGAAGGAGATAATTTCTCCAATGTAAAATTGTATAATATGTGATATCACACTATGTGAGGGGGTCTCCTCACAAATGTGACAAGGACAGGGGGGGGGGTCTAAAAACCACGAAAAACGTGTGACGTAATTTATGGATGGCCCCTTATACTTAGTTAGAATTCAGTATAAAAAGCATTTTTGTGCTGTCATATTTTTTATCTTAAACATAAACTAATTTTAAATAGTCCATTTGGATAGTTTTGCTAAACGAGCACCATTTGTATTTTTTTGTCAGTGATGACGTCATGGAATAAGGTGAGTAATTCAATCTCTTTGCGATCTCGTGAAATGCGCAAATTTTTTCTGTTTGGGATATTTCTCGTTTGCGCATGCGTTTTAAAAAAGAGAAACGAGTACAAAATTCATTATCATTCTCTCTCTATCGTCGAAGCGACTTTTTGCTTGGCTCGCAAACTCCATAATAATAAATCTATTAATCACGTTTACAATATAGTAAAATTAAACTTTTAAATTTTGTCATTGGCAGCATGTACCATATACTTTGCCATTACGAAAGAAAAATTTTCAAATGTCATTTACTTTCTTTTTTCTGTAAGTACCCGGCAAATAATTGATTACCTACTTTTTAGATTATTCAGCCAACACATGTTATTGCTTACAAAACTAAAAAATCATAACTAAACAGTAACCTACTCCATATTTAGCAAAAAATAATTCAAATATGCTGTTTAAAATAGTCATATCTGAAAGACAAAAATATAAAAAAGGGTACGAAAAAATACTTCACTTACTGGATTGAAAAGTCGATTATTCGAATCATGTCACTCTTTTCCCCTTTGGCGTCACGCTCGTAATATAAATATATTTGAAACTATTTGGTTTTTATAGCTACGAATGATATTTTTTATATATTACCTATATATCTGTAGAAGCTAGTGAATCAGATCGTCGAAACACGTTGATTCAGCGTTGCCTGAATGTTAGTTTTGTAACCTTTTGCGTTACTTTTGACCCTCTCATGTTACTTCCACGTTCCACGACTCAAAATGTTACTTTTACGTTACTTTTAGGATTTATTAAATTTTTTTGTATTTTCCATTAAATAAAATTGATGTGATCGAAGATGAGGTTATTTTTTTATAAACTGATTAGTTATTTTAAGTTATATATATATCAAATGGATTACGAGTCAATTATGTGACCAAAAATTATTACCATTCTTTTGAAGCATAACTGATGGGACCGAAATTTTCCGCATTCCGCATTTCCGCATTCGGGCCATTTTCCGCATAAAATAAGAAAATGTTACTTTTCTCGTGAAAATGTTACTTTTTGAGGTGTCTCATGTTATATTTGACTTTCTGTGACTGGCAACACTGCGTTGATTCGATACTTTTGAAATAATGAACAAAAAGTTAAAAAACAGTTTAATGTCTATCGCTACTAGGCTTACGACCTTCACAGCTTCATCGGGCTCGAGTTATTGGTAGTTTATTTCGCCATAACCGAGGTCAACGTGACATGATTCGGCGAATCGTTTCATTCTAACACTACAGTCTCAAAAAATAATTTAGGACGCCATCTTGGCGGCGGCTGCGGCGGCGGCTTTTTTCTTGACGGCCAGAGCGGTCCGTTGCTTCGCTTGTATTTTTAACTTTTGACTCTTTGACAGTTTCCTCTTTTTTAAATCATTTGCTGTAAACAACATTGCATATTACAGATTATTAATTTTTGAATTAATAAATAAATGGATAAACACGAATCGACTAAGCCTAGCCAATCGGCCAAGAAGGGTTAATATCTTTGGTGCCTATAGACAATGGTTTCTTTTTCCATCAGGGCCATGAAGCTGTATTAGAGGCCATCCATAAATTACGTCACACGAATTTCATGATTTTGTATTACATCTGGAGGCAACATTTCTAATACCTACCTGTCATCTTCCGATGTCTTTCCCTCTCTTTCTAACACATTTGTATAAAAAGAGATGGAGAGACCTCATAGACAGAGATATAACGTAAATATGAGTTTCAATTGATTAATACAAGTGGTAGCTCCACCTATACCTAATACTTCATGATCAGGACAGACATCTGCTTGTAGGCTATTTTATGATATATTAAAAAAATAAAAACAATTGAAGTGATATGCTCATCACACAAATGTTTGTCCCTGTTGGGGATTGGACCCGAGCCCCGTCGATTCACATTTAGGTTCGCTAACCACTCGACCAATGGGGCGGTTATTAATTAAAAGATATGTTTGCGTAAAGTACCTACTATTAATGTAAACTTACGTCTACTTGTGCTTACGAAATACCATTTTTTCATGAGATTAATGATTAAATAAATATTTATATGTAAAAATAAATTACCGGCGGCTGCCTTGGCCATGTTGGAGTTGGCGGCAGTCCGCGCAAGCTCGCCGAGCGTGTTGGCGATCGCCGCGCCGAACCGCAAGCAATCTGTGCGAGACGCGCTGTGCGCGTGAAGAGCTAGTGTTGCCAGTCTAAACACAAAATAATGAACAAATATAATAAATCAATATTGCTGAACAAATTATATAAATTGATTTTGGTATTGGATTGGTATTCGTCAACGAGATAAATACATATATAAATATATACTTATACTCTCTACGAGAGATCGGGGCGGTCATGAGTAATTCTTTTTTTTATATATATATTTATTTTAACAAAATATCTTCAAAGGGAAAGCCGAAGTTCAGCTAGTGCATCATGATTAGCCGAACATACTCAGTCCTACAGTATTCATTAGAAATCTGAAAAATACATTTTGAATTGCCTGACCCGGGAATCTAACCCAGGGCCTTATGTGGTCCACACTGACACCGGACCATTGGAACACAGAGATGGCTATTTTATTTATTTATTTTTTATATTTGTATTTAAATAACACAAATAAATTATTAAATGCAGTACTTTTTGAGTTTACCCCGGACATACATACAGACAAACAGATAAATAGATAAACAGACAAACAGACAAAAATTCTAAAAACTATATTTTTGGCTTCGATATCGATTGTAGATCACGCCCCAAGTATTCTTAAAAAAAATATTCAATGTACAGTTTGACTTTCCTACGATTTTATTATATGTATAGATTACCAGCTGACCCGGCGAACGTTGTTCTGCTTTTTTAACTACTCTTATTTTTTTTCTATATTTTCTCACCTTTTAAACCTTCCCTGGACTTCAACAATTAATTCAAAACCAAAATTAGCAAAATCGGTTCAGCCGTTCTCGAGTTTTAGCGAGACTAACGAACAGCAATTGATTTTTATATATAGATATTTTACTTAATATCTACAACAGTATATTGACGGAGAGGTAAACAAATTACAGAGGGGGGCAGCTGCCCCTCCCTGCCTCTCACCCTCCGTACGCCCATGACCACAATCTGCATCTAAATAAATGTACGTTCACGTTTTTATGAACACTCTTTCACTGTTTCAGCTGTGGAATAAACTTCCTGCTAACATTAGACTTGCAAAATCGTTAAATACTTTTAAAAAATTAGTTAAAATGCATTATTTAAATTCTTGCTCTACAGATTAATATATTTCTCTCAAGTTCATTTTTCTGTGCATTTCTTTATATATATTTTAATTTTAATGTGTTTGTATTATTATGCTTTTTGTTATGTTTGTGTGTGAGAGCGGAATTGTTTTGTATAGATATAGCATATACTTATGTACAGTCTTAAGTTATTGTAAGTGTAATAGTACATATTTTACGGATATCCTACTCTACCTTAAAATGTTGTTCTTATTAACAAAGGTTGTCTGGTAGAGATCGCTCTTTGGCGATAAGACCGCCTTTGTGTACTTTCTTTAAATTATCTTTCAATTATTTGTACTAAGCATGTATTTATACTGTAATTATGTGCACAATAAAGAATTATCATTTATTCATTCATACGTATATCAGTATACATTTTCTTACCTTCCGGCCAATTCATTCTGATCAGGATCCAAGTCACAAGATATCGTACTATTCCGCCGTTTGTCCACCATCTGGGACCATCGTGACTGTTGAAAATAAAATATATTAATTAACTAGCTGTTGCCAGGGACTTCGTCCGCGCGGAGTTCGTTTACTTCGCACTGCTCTTCCCCCGTAGGTGATAGCGTGATAATATGTAGCCTATATGTTGACCCGACCTATTAGTAATATTAATACAAAATTTGAAGTAAATCCATGCAGTACTTTTTGAGTTTACCCCGGACATACATACAGACAAACAGATAAAAATTCTAAAAACTATATTTTTGCCTTCGATATCGATTGTAGATCACGCCCCAAGTATTCTTTTAAAAAAATATTCAATGTACAGTTTTGATTTTATTATATGTATAGATATACAGTTATTGTTAAAAAGAGAGAAAGACTGTGATTGAAAAGACAGTATCAGTGTAACAATGAGAAAGATAATGAAGTTGTTCGACATATTGCAAGAATGGCAGAAAGAGTTTCCCCCTTGTTTGGTCCAGACGCCCTTTAAGGAATTGTCATTCCTTAGAGGGCGTTTGTCATTCTGTCAGGAAAATCGTAAAAGGCGTAAGATTAGCACTATCATCGCGTCTATTAAGTGGTAGAGTGCTGCAACATTTTGGGTTTTGGTGTCACCATCTTATCAATTCCTGCCGTAACAGCGTCAATGCTTGTCATTATCGTGTTTCTATTTTCAGGGTAAGGTAGCCGTATGCATGTGGCATTATCATCGTTAGATAACAACGCACCATTTACATCTTTGGTGTCTATTGGCAATGGTTGTCTCTTTCCATCAGGAAACCTATCCGCTTTTCATCATAAGATATCAAACAAGCAGTTGGGTCTCCTGATGGAAAGAGTCAACCATCGCCCATAGACACCAAAGGTGTTAATGGTGCGTTGCTATTTTGTGACGAGGTCTAATGCCACATGCATAAGTTTACCGGCTACTTTACACTCCAAACCGGAACACGACAGTGACAAGCACTGACGCTATTGCGGCAGGAATAGGTAAGGCAGTGGTACCAGACCCGGGCGAGACAATGCAGAACTCTACCACCTAGTAGCCACGATGGTAGTGACTAGTCTATACCCAAATGTTCGCCTTTTGTAAAAGGGAGTTTGTAAACTCTCTCCGTGTTGGTCCGGGCTCCTTTGAAGAGTAGGCCATATGCCGTTCTGCCAGATAGGTGGTAAAAGGCGACCAATTGGCTATGCGAGTCACTACCGTCGTAGCTACTAGGTGGTAAAGTTCTGCATTGTCTCGCCCGCGTCTGATAAGTATCACCGCCATAAAAACTACAGACAAGATTGTATTCCTAATAATTTTACAAATCTAACAAACATACTGTCTCTTAAATACTGTTTATTTGTTCTAGGTGACTTTTTATGGTTGTGTTATCCATACTAATATCCATACTAATATGATAAATGCGAAAGTAACTCTGTCTGTCTGTCTGTTACGCTTTCACGGCCAAACCACTGAACCGATTTGGATAAAATTTGGTACAAATATAGTTTGAGACCCAAGAAAGGACATAGGATAGTTCTTATCCCGGAAATCCCACGGGAACGGGAACTATGCGGGTTTTTATTTTAGAATTTTTTCCACGCGAACGAAGTCGCGGGCATAGCTAGTTAAATATAAAACCGACATGTGTAGCACCCCCAAATGTATTATCTACATGTAAAATATTTGTCACAGTTATTTATCTAAAGTATTCACTTTTTTCTCTCACCCGGGTCTGGTACCACCGCCTTACCTATTTCTGCCGCAATAGCGTCAGTGCTTATCACTGTCGTTTTGAGGGTAAGATAGCCGGTAAACGTATGCACGTGGCATTAGACCTCGCCACAAGATAGCAACGCACCATTAACATCTTTGATGTCTATGGGCGATGGCAGTCACTTTCCATAAGGAAACCCATCTGCTTTTTTGCTATCTTCTATATTATTTATATATTTCTATATTAATATTATAAATGCGAAAGTTTGGATGTATGGATGGATATTTGTTACTCCATCACGCAAAAACTACTGAATGGATTTGAATGAAATTTGGCACACAGGTAGATGGTGACCTGGAAAAGCACATAGCCTACTTTTTATCCCGGAAAAATTAAGTGGTCCCGCGGGATTTGCCAATAACTTTGATCATGAAGCGGGCTGCACGTTACAGATGGTATGATATAAAAAAACGGCCTAGCAGAATAACAACTGTTTTATTCTTCAAAGGAGCTCAGAACCAACGCGGAAAAGCTTGTACATAAGACTAGTTGTGCCTGTGACTTCGTCCGTGTGTTTTTTGAATAAACAGAGCCTGTTACGCCTTAATACATCATCTATCTGCTAGTGACAGTCCCGTTAAAATCGGTCCAGCCGTTTCAGATCCAGAACATTAGCCGGAACAAAAATGCAGATAGACAAAAATTGTAAAAAATGTTATCTTGGTATATATACACCGTGCATACATCCATGTGTATTTAATAAAAAGCGGTTATTTTAATATTACAAACAGACACACCAATTTTATTTATTTGTGTAGATTATTCATACTATTTAATATTATAAATGTGAATGTCTGTCTGTCTGTCCATTACGCTTTCACGGCTAAACCGCTGGACCGATTTTCACGCAATTTGGCATAGAAATAGTTGAAGATCCTGGGTCAAACATAATATTTGTTTTTCAAAAATCAACCCATAAGGGGTTGAAATAGAGGGTGAAGTCTGTATGAAAAACTATATAGGCGAAGTTGCGCGTATTAGCTAGTTTTAATATTTAATTTTGTATTATAAAGTTGGCGAGCAAATATCACATGTGCTATTTTTTATAACCTAGCAATATGAAAATAGTTCTTCATAAAATATAACATTAATACGCCGCCTTGAATTTATATTAATATGTCACTTTTATGGCTCTCGTGTTTTTAATAGAATTCGGAGACAATTCGCATGTTTGAAAATACAATGACGCAAATGCTCTAATAACTCTAAATGAAAAATTTGAAAAACCTCGACACATTCATTTATTATTAGGTCACGTTTCTGATGTTAGTGCAAAGGGGCCATCCATAAATTACGTCACACGTTATGGGGGAGAGAGGGGGTCGACGAAGTGTGACATGTGTGACAAGGGGTGGGGAGGGGTTCCAACTTTTGTGACATCACATTTTTCAAAATATAATTAAACACTACAATTAAAAAGCCACTGTGTAGATAAAAAATAAACAAATGAGATCATTATTATTTTAATATAAAATTGCAAAATATGTGACGTAACACTGGGTAGGGGGGGTCTCACAAATGTGACCAGCTGTGACAAGGGGGAAGGAGGGGTTAAAAATCATGAAATTCGTGTGACGTAATTTATGGATGGCCCTAAAGTAGTGTAGCTACACAAGCAAGGGCCTTGGAGCTAAAATAAAACTTGGACCCTATTTTAACTAAATAAAAAATGTGTAAACGGTTGACCCTACAGGCCGTCCCTGAAACTTCCCGCTAAATTAAGGTATTTTAAGCTCAAAAGATTAAAAATATAGTTTTTAATCTTTTGAGCTTAAAATACCTTAGCATAGGTTTTTTCAGTTCAAACATCTATTTTGTTAAAATGGCAGCATATTGATTTTTGAAAAGCTATATATTTTGGAAACGCTGACTGAATTTGATCTTTCGTATGATATTCAACTCAATTTTTGAAATCTATAAATGTCTTTATCTAAATAATCTATAGATTGAAAAAGAAACAATGTCAAAAAACATTTTTTCAAAAATTTTCGACTTTGATAAATCCAAAATAAATTGGCCTATTTTAATCTAACTAACGGTATTTGACGCAGTTTATAAGGGAAAAAAAAACGCTGATAAGGTTTTTATTAAGTCAATCGGTGTTTTAGTAAGTAGCCTGAAAGTTATTTCAAAAATATTAAGTAAATTTGCTAAAAACAACGTAATTTTAACATTTGAAAAGGGTTTTGTGCTTGGTGTAGACGTGGGTGGTAACTTTTGAAAATATGATTCGATTTTAAATTTAAAAACGACATTCAACGTAGATTTTTTAGTATTAAAATATCGTATAAAACCAAAAGATTATTGGTTGATCAATTTCGAAGTTATGTCGAAAAAAACAATTTTTTCAAAATTTTTCGTCAACGTATTCTCCCAAACGGATAAATTGATTTTGATGCAATTTATGCATTAGACGTAGTTTTTGAGGAATAGAGCTGATTAGTTTTTGTACTCAATCGGTACATTTATCTGGAAGTTATATTAAAAAAATACTGCTTCGCAAAAAATTTTTTTGACTTTTTTTAAATTTACACATTCACACACATATATATACAGACATACTGACGTCATCATGAAAATAGTCGGAAAAGATTCCTAGGGCCTCAAAACGTGGAGATCTGGTGAAAATTCGATTTTCGAAAATCGGAGCAAAATCAGTAACTTCCTATCTACGTACGTAGTGGGAAGTTAAAAAAACTGATGACTGGATGCACTTATTGCGATCTGACAGCACCAAAATTAATCAAGCAGTAACGACTGCTACTAATATATAAGGCTATTATGTGTCTTGCAATAACTAAACAATTACGATAATTGCGCATTGCGAGATACGTGATAACCCCCGCCGGTTGAACGCACTTTCTTTCGCAACATTTTTTTTTAAATCATAATATAGCAAATTATTTTAAATCATAATATTTTCCCCGTGTTGGTTCTGGGCTCCTTTGCAGAATAGACCAACTGCCGTTCTGTCAGGCAGGTCGTAAAAGGCGACCGATTGGCTATGCGAGTCACTACCATCGTGGCTACTATAGGTGGTAGAGTTCTGCATTTTCTCACCCGGGTCAGGTACCACCGCCTTACCTATTCCTGCCGCAATAGCGTCAGTGCTTGTCGCTTTCGGTTTGGAGGGTAAGGTAGCTGATAAACTTATGCACGTGGCATTAGACCTCGCCACAATATAGCAACGCACCATTAACATCTTTGGTGTGTATAGGCGATGGTTGACTCTTTCTATCAGGAGACCCATCTGCTTGTTTGCTATCTTATGATATAAAAAAGGCGGTGGTACTGGTACCACCTTACCTTACCTTTCCTTCCACAATCTGCAGGCGAACAGTTCCATGTCACTCCACTGGTCCGAACAAAAATAAGACGCCAAGGGCACAATTATACCCTTATTCATCACACCTTCATTCACGTCTACACCAAGCACAAAAGCATACCTACAATTTACGCACTAAACGCATGTTTCACTTCGAAACCGAAGCATCTTCAGGAGAAACGACCACTACCTCACTTAACGCGAGTTTATTATATACACTCGACCGCTGGTTTGAAATCGGTGAGAAATTGTGGAGATCTTACCTTGTAAGGTTGTGGGCAGATGCCTAATAAATACTTCTCAAGGGTTACTCTGAGCTCATCCGCGAACAGAAGTCCGGCTGCGTCGTGCTGAAAACAAAATATAATTGGACAAATTACACTAATTGATCTAATTGCATAATTAAAGAATTGCACGACTTAATTCCGCCATCCCCGTTTTTCTATCGATCGCCGAGGCACACAGATTTTAGGCATCGCCATATGGTGGACGTTACCGTACCCGGACAAAGTGGTTCGACTCGACATTCTTCAATCGAACCGCAAAGTACTGGAACATGCTTCCTGAGTTTGTGTTCCCGGACGAGTACAATCTGAGGATCTTCAAGAGAAGCGTAAACAGGTACCTTCTAGGGAAGCGCGTTCCATCTTAGACCTCATCTTAGCTTACCATCAGGCGAGATTGAGGCCAAGCGCTTACCTATCGATAATAAAAAAAAACTAGAGAGGTGTCAAGAGACACCCGGATGGAAAGAAGTTCCTTTTATTATTATTTACAAAAAACCTGTATACACTCAACAAAAATAATCGTCGTGACACCACACTGTTCAATGCGAAATAGAATTTTGGCACCCGGTCGAATTACAGAACCCGGTCGGATTTCGGCACCCGGTCGAATTTCGGCAGCGAGTCGAATTTCGGAACCCGGTCGAATTTCGATCCATGGTCGAATTTCGGCACCCGGTCGAATTTTGACCCGCGGTCGAATTTCGGCACCCGGTCGAAATTCGACCGGCGGTCGAAACTCGACAACCGATCGAAATTCGACACTCGGTTGAATTTTGACACTCGTTCGAAATTCGACTGCGGGTCGAAATTCAACTTTTGGTCGAAATTCGACATTCGGCCGAAATTTTGTATAAATGTCGAACATTTGGCACTAGAAAAAAAGTAAACTCTATCAAATAGTAGATAGACTCTTTCACTTTCAATGCACGAGCTAAACGGAAGTGGCTGGATATTTTTGTGCTTACAATACCTTACTTTAGCAAAAAGTGTCGTGACAACTTTTCGTAAGAATTTTTTCCGTCTAGCCCCCTTTCACAACGCGCGATAAGGAACTTCGTTCCAAAAACATAAGTAAGCAAATTATTTGCTGTGATGTGGGTGTTATCAACGATAGTAATCATTATATATTTTGTATAATAAAACTAAGTTGATAAAATGTGCGTGCCGATATAACTTAAAAAAAGAGTTCCGGCACGATAAAGGGACTTTCATAGTGTGATAGCCCTTTATCCCCCCTCGAACAAGAAAGTTCCCGTTTTGTGTGTAGTGTAGTGTAGTGTAGTGGCGCCATCTGTTGTCGAGTATTAGAACTTCATTCAGAACAACGATTATTTGGGTTGCATTTCGAAAGGCGATACGAGCAATTGCAGCATGTGTAGTAATGGCGCGAAAATAAAATTCCAATTCCGATCGAAAAGTCTTAAATTACATTTGTTATCTTTCAACTACCACGTAATCTCATATCAACTCCCGAGCGAAGCCGGGTATCATAGCTAGTCTACCTATAAATAAAAGGCAAAAGTGACTGACTGATGTATCAGCGCACAGGCCAAACCCTTAGGGCTAGAAACTTGAAGTTTCGCACACGTATTTGTCTTCTGATGCAAGCATCCACGAAGGAAGGATTTTTCAAAATTCAACCCCAAAAGGGGTGAAATAGGGGATAAAAGTTTGTATGAAACTTTTTATTCCCTGGACATATTTGCATGAAATTTCGTATGAATTGAGTACGTTTTACTTTAAAATTACGTGTTTAAGCGTTTTCCAAAATTCGATCTCTAAGGGGGTAAAATACGGAAAGTAGCTTATAAAGGTTAAATAAGTTCTAAAGTAAATATGCGCGAGCGAAGCCGCGGTTAACAGCTAGTCTACCTATAAATATAATTAGGAAGAAAAACTTTTGTACTTCTTTTGGACAAATGGTAGAGTATGAAATATTCGTTATATATGCCACAGGTAAATTTATATTGCGGAGTACTGCAGAAACATAATATCCATCCATACTAATATTATAAATGGGAAAGTGTATGTGTGTGTATGTGTGTTCGTCTTTCACGACAAAAAGGAGCGACGAATTGACGTGATTTTTAAGTGGAAATAGTTAAACGGATGGAGAGTGACATAAGCTACTTTTTGTCTCTTTCTAACCCCCTACTCTGAAATGGGGGGTGGAAGTTTGTATGGAGCATTTCAAGGTAGAAAGCTAAAAATTGGTTTGCAGACTATTTGTGACTAACAAAAAATCGTGCGTCATTTTTTTTTGGAAATCCGAAATTAACGCGAGCGAAGCCGCGGGCAAAAGCTAGTTTTTAATAAAAAGCATTAGAAATACATTAAATTATAAAATAAACATTAAATACGCTACATTCATGTTTTTTTTATATCATTAGATAGCAAACAAGCATATGGGTCTCCTGATGGAAAGAGTCAACCATCGCCTATAGACACCAAAGATGTTAATGGTGCGTTGCTATCTTGTGGCGAGGTCTAATGCCACATGCATAAGTTTACCGGCTACCTTACCTTCCAAACCGGAACACGACAGTGACTTGCACTGACGCTATTGCGGCAGGAATAGGTAAGGCGGTGGTACCAGACCCGGTCGAGCCGATGCAGAACTCTACCACCTAGTGGTCACGATGGTAGTGATACGCATAGTCACTCGGTCGCCTTTTACGCCCTGCCTGACAGAACGGCAGTTGGCCTATTCTTCAAAGGAGCCCGGAACCAACACCAACTAACCAAGCAACACCAAAACCATGTGATATACATGATTAATATACATTCATGTATATTAGAAAATATAGAAAAAAAATAAGAGTAGTTATAAAGGCAGAACAACGTTTGCCGAGTCAGCTAGTATTTGTTAAATAAATATTTTATTTGCAACAGAATAGTTGTTTAGGGAATTGTCCACTACATCCGATCAGAACCCGTGCAAATATGTTTCAAGCTTACTAGTATAAAAAGGGAAGATACGTTACCTAGTCACAGCGCCTGGTCCTACAATACTAGGTCCGTGGACACAATGACAATTGGTGACAATCAATCACGCGCGGGACCTCATATCATACACTTATATTTTCCGACTGTTTTTACCATTAAACCCGCATCAAAATACCTTTTTGTATATTCAGCCAGTGTTATAATCACTCAAGGCAAAAAAATAAGACACACGGGATTACTTTCCATTCGTAAGTACGGCTAAAACAATTTGTTTGAAAATAAGATTAAATTATTGTTTAGTTCGCCATGTTTGTGAGAGTGAAATAGACAATACAAAAGTAAGCGAGAGAAACGTAGTCTGCTACGTTCGTCGCATTACTTTGCGTTTGACTGGACGAGCTTAGGTTTAACAATTGCGATGTTAGAGCGTAACATGTCTTCCCTTTTTATATCAATGTTCAAGTTATATTTAGTCGCAGAACTATTTGATGGAGTCGAGTAAAAACAGAGACACAATTATATATGGCTTTTGAAAGAGTTTCTTGTTGCACGTTATTGTTATGAGTTATTGCATGCTGAAGAGCTAGATCGAAAAAATGTGTTACAATGAAAAACGACCCCAAAACCGACCATTTTAAAATGATTGAAGGCACTTACCGATCGCCCAAGTAACAATCTAAGTAACTTTTTCTTATTCGATTAAACTTGCCGTCGATTTTAAAATTAAGCAAAAACATCTTATGTATTTTTTGTTTAATCATTACTTAATACAAACATAAGAAAATATATTTTTCAAAGATATTTTCCGCCGTGTTGTTCCGGCCTCATTTGAAGAATAGACCAACTGTCATGGGCGTACCCAGGTTCTAGTCCGGGGGGGGGCAATTGTAATATTTTAAGACTATATTTTTATCTACAAGAGTAGATAGTTAGTAGAGGTAAACAAATTCCAGGGGGGGCAACTGCCTCTCCAGCTCCCCCCTCCCCCCCTCCCTCGGTATGCCCATGCCAACTGTTATTGTGCTGTTCCGCCCTGTTGGTTCCGGCCTCCTTTGTAGAATAGGCCAACTGTCGTTCTGCCAGGCAGGTCGTAAAAGGCGACCGATTGGCTATCGAGTCACTACCATCGTGGCTACTAGGTGGTAGAGTTCTGCATTGTCTCGCCCGGGTCTGGTACCACCGCCTTACCTATTCCTGCCACAATAACGTCAGTGCTTGTCGCTGTCGTGTTCCGGTTTGGAGGGTAAGGTAGCCGGTAAACTTATGCATGTGGCCATTAGACCTCGCCACAAGATAGCAACGCACCATTAATATCTTTGGTGTCTATAGGCGATGGTTGACTCTTTCCATCAGGAGACCCATCTGCTTGTTTGCTATCTTATGATATAAAAAAAAACAGTGTCACTACCACCGTGACTACTAGGTGTTGGAGTTTCGCAACGTCTCACTCGGGTATTTCTGAGCACCGCCTAACCTATGCCTGTCACAATAACGTCAATGCTTGTCATTGTTGTGTTTCGGTTTGGAGGGTAAGGTAGCTGGTAGACTTATGCATGTGGCATTGCCGTCTTGTGACACAGATAGCACATTAACATCTTTGGTGTCTATAGGCGATGGTTTCTCTTTCCATCAGGAAAGCAATCTGCTTGTTGCAGTGGCGGCGCAAGATCATAAATTTATGTTGGCAAGATCATTGATATAAAAAGGGAAGATATGTTACGCTCTAATATCTCAATTGCTAAACCTAAGCTCGATCAGTCGAACGCAAAGTAATGCGACGAACGTAGCAAACTACGTTTCTCTCGCTTATATTTGTATTGTACTATCTCACTCTCGCAAACATGGCGAACTAAATAATAATTTAATCTTATTTTCAAACAAATTGTTTTAACAGTACTTACGAATGGAAAGTAATCCCATGTGTCTTATTTTTTTCCTTGAGTGATTATAACACTGGCTGAATATACAAGAAGGTATTTTGATGCTTTTAATGGTAAAAACAGTCGGAAAATATAAGTGTACGATATGAGGTCCCGCGCGTGATTGATTGTCACCAATTGTCACTGTGCCGACGGACCTAGTTTTGTAGGACCAGGCGCTGTGACTAGGTAAGGCATCTTCCCTTTTTATATCAATGGTCAAGATACATTTTGCGAGGCCCTCTGCTCGCAACATAAGTTCGGGCAATACCCTATATTAACCAGGCGCGGCGGCAACGCGCAGCGGGGATTCCTCGCGAGTGATAGCGACGCAAGCAATTTTCGTCGCGTTCATGGCAAGTAATACATAAATCGCCGTGACGCGCCCCTATAATCGCGAGGCCGTAGGCTGTGACCTACGTTGCCCACGCCATATGCCGCCTCTGGCTTGTTGCTAACTTATGATATACTAGCTGTTGCCTGCGACTTCGTTCGCTCGGACTTCGTTTACTCCGCACTGCTCCTCACCCGTAGGTGATAGCGTGATAATATGTAGCCTACATGTTGACCCGACCTATTAGTAATATTCATGCAAAATTTGAAGTAAATCCATGCAGTACTTTTTGAGTTTACCCCGGACATACATACAGACAAACAGACATACAGCCAAACAGTCAAACAGTCAAACAGACATACAGACATACAGACATACAGACATACAGACAAACAGACAAACAGACAAACAGACAAACAGACAAAAATTCTAAAAACTATATTTTTGGCTTCGATATCGATTATAGATCACGCCCCAAGTATTTTTTTTTAAATATTCAATGTACAGTTTCTTACGATTTTATTATATGTATAGATAAAAAAGATATAGCGAATAGAACTGCGTTCCAACTAGGTCTCCATAAGACACCTCTAAATTTTTCACTACATTCGCTTAACGAACCAGTCCGTCGCTATCTACGATTATTTCGGAACATCGTTTCACGCATTCGGATCGGACGCAGTGTACAACTACGCTAATAACCAGGCATTAATAAATTACGCGAAACGTGTTTTTCGTTTATCGGAAAGATACATTAAATACATTTCAAGTTTTCCTAACACTTGTCTGTATTTATATCGGAGAGTTGGCAACACGCCAGGACAGCTTCATGCTTGAAGGTTGGCATCAAACCATGGAGCTAATCGTGAGGAGTGCATGAAGCCATTCATGTTTTTGACACTTGCATTATGCGACCATGGAGCATAAAATGCAAGTTAAAATGTGGCGTGTTGAAATTTTAACGCAGCGAAACTGCAAGAATCTACTTTTAACCTTCTATGTGTCTGGAAATCTGAAGCATAACTTTACTGAATTTGTATGGGAATGAACGGCAAGTGTACAACTTGCTATTAATTAATTAAATTCATATGAACGGATTGAAATTGCATTTTAATTATTAATGTAAAACTAGCAATACCCTTGCAAATAATTCGCACTAAGTAATTTTACTTAAGTTGATTTGAAATTGAACATAAAATTATCGACCGTCAATCATGTTGACGTTCTTTCAAAATTAAAAATCAGATGGCATCATTACTGTATTATTTCTTAATATAATATGTATATAATTTTAATTTTAATAATTTATAAAAACAAAAGCAGTAATAATTTTTTAGTTGCTGATGCCGGTAGAGCAAGCAAATATCTATAGAATGATATAGAATTTATTTGGAGTAATTGTACGGTTTTCCCTAAAAAAGGAGGCAAACATCTTAGGCATATTAGGCATTATTTATATATATATATATATATATATATATATATATATATATATATATATATATATATATATATATATATATATATATATATATATATATATATATATATATATATATATATATATATAAATAATTATTAAAAGATAATATAAAAATATTCGTTTAAAAATATCCCACTATATTTATGAATCAGATGCTCTGAGTCTTGTGAATGATCTGTGTAAATCTGGCAGTGTCTCATTTTATACCTATAATTACGATAGTAACTATTACCTATGTTATATGTCGCTCTAAGTACATTTTTCCCGATTACTTTTAATTAGGTTGAAGGCACTAAAATATTTTAGTTCGAATTTTGCGTAGGTAATTGAAATTATACCCATGCGTTTTGTTTTTTGTGTCGGATAAAAAAGAAATTTTGAATTTTTTAAATTATTTTGTTTATTACACAAATCGAACATAGTATCGATTCTAAACAGCCTCTGAAAATTTGGCCGGATATTTTTGCCCTGTTTATTATTTCAAAAGTAAAGTTGATAATCAATTTTACTTATCAGTAGTAGGTACTTAATTTTGATTAACTAGGTATAACATGATGCTGTAATTATATTTTTGACACTTCGTTAAGACAATTATTTTAACTTGTCAGCCCCAAAGAAAAATCCTTAGAAAACTTCGTTATACTAGTCTGTGTTTATATTAATAACAAAAAAACTTCGTTATACTAAAGTAGTCTGTATTTTTAGTGGTGGAAGGTTGAAAACCGAATAGGAATGCGACACTTAAGCGTCGTGTGGGTGCCAACTGAATTCAACCGAGAATCGGTGCGGCGCTTAAGTGTCGCCCTGGGTGTTGATGGGTTATTTTAATTATTGTAATTAATACGAAATTTAGAGTAACGCCAATTAATCACAGATTAAGTGCGTCGATGTTTTAATGTACAAAAATCAAAATATAATATTTGCTAATGTGTGTACTTATGTACGCACGTAAGAAGTAATGTGATTTTTGCGTAACAAGATAAAAATCTTTCTAAAAAATTTATCCTTCACGTTATCCTATGTTTAAAGAGATAACGACATTAATAATAGAAAAAAGAGATATTTTATACATTGAAAGTTTTATTATAACCCAATATCTATACATATAATAAAATCGTAGGAAAATCAAAACTGTACATTGAATATTTTTTTAAAAGAATACTTGGGGCGTGATCCACAATCGATATCGAAGCGAAAAATATAGTTTTTTGTCTATTTGTCTGTATGTATGTCCGCGGTAAACTCAAAAAGTACTACATGGATTTACTTCAAATTTTGCATGAGTATTACTAATAGGTCTTTTAGGTAATTGACCACTGTCAGTCTCCAGTATACTGTGTTATCAGTTCCGTGTTCAATTCGTTAGGCGAAATTGTTATTGTGCTTTTTCTAGGTTTTCTTCGAAAATCAAAAACTCAGTGTCAGTTCGGAGTCTTATGGTGGTATTTTTCCACGTGGTCGTTTAGTCCAGGCTCTTTTAGAAGAATGAATCATCAGCCGCTCTGCCAGGCAGTTCTTAAGAGGCGAACAATTTAGATTTACTGCTATTGTGGCTACTAGGTGGTAGAGTTCTGCATTGTCTCGCCCGGGTCTGGTACCACCGCCTTACTTATTTCTGCCGCAATAGCGTAAGTGCTTGTCACTGTCATGTTCCAGCTTGGAGAGTGAGTTCGCCGGTAAACTTATGCACGTGGCATTAAAAACCCGCCAAAAGATAGCAACGCACCATTAACATCTTTAGTGTCTATATCATATATCTATATAATCAGTAGAACCATGTGCTTATTTGCCATCTTATGATGTAAGCAAGAACCTTTGTGCCAAATAAACACATAAAACTATCGATTCAGGTTATCGAAAGAAACTTGCGGTGATTGCGGCGGTATATATTTCCTCATATTGACGTTTAGCTCACTCTGCCTTCCACGCACAGAAACTGTCGTAATCGTTTTTTTTTTTATATCATAAGATAGCAAACAAGAAGATGGGTCTCCTGATGGAAAGAGTCAACCATCGCCTATAGACACCAAAGACGTAAATGGTGCGTTGCTATCTTGTGGCGAGATCTAATGCCACATGCATAAGTTTACCGGCTACCTTACCCTCTAAAACGGAACACGACAGCGACAAGCACTGACGCTATTGCGGCAGGAATAGGTAAGGCGGTGGTACCAGACCCGAGCGAGACAATGTAGAACTCTACCACCTAGTTGTCACGATGGTAGTGATGGGGATAGCGACTCGGTCGCCTTTTACGACCTGCATGGAAGAACGGCACTTGGCCTATTCTTCAAAGGAGTCCGGGACCAACACGGGGAAGTTTTACTTCTTTATTAACGTAGCTGATAATTATTTATATCAATGCCGAATTACAGTTTTGTAAGGTTAAGTTTTTTTTAGCTAGGCCTCGAAAATACAGGCATCTATGTAGACGGAATTCGATAATAAAAAAATAAAAAATAATCCTAACGACACTTACTTCTTGGAAAGTTTATTTTACGGTGCTAACCATGTTATTATGAAACCATGATTTAAAAATTACCCTAAATATGGAAAATTAACACCACAACGAATTCGATACATTTAAAGTAAATTTCAAATATCAGTTTTAGCCTTTTTAATATGAAGATAAAAAAAAAAACAAAATGTATAATAAATAAATATTACTGGACAAATTACACAAATTAATCTGAATTTATTTGTGATATCATTAAATGTTTGTGATATTGGTGTAATTCAACGATACTAACATAGAAATATCTGTATTTCTATAAATTCACAAAATATAAATAATAAACAACCAAAACCAAAAATGCAACTATGTTCATCACACAAATGTCCACGTCGGGAATCGAATCTAAGCCCCATTGATTGCGTAGTCAGGTACGCTAACACTCGACCTAGGGGCAGTCATGTTTAACTGTTTTCATGTGGTTTCGTATATAGTGATTAGATAGTAAATACTCTTTGGTTTCGCGGATGAGGAATTCTAAATGCATGTTGTTGATGCCATAAAAAATTAAGAAAAAAAAATTACTAAAAAATCAAGTTAAAAAATAAAATATTGAGTAAACCAATCGAAATATTAAATATAAGAAATACCTTATTAATTTTGGCTTCGTCCACTTTGTCATCATTAATTTTACCATTCACTTGATAATTGAATATCAATAAAAATAACATTAGTAATCGCGTCATTTTGTATGTCACAAATCGAGCGGGAATATGTCAAACTCTAATGGCGGCCTTAAAACAACTGGAAAATTGGAAGGCAGACTGCAAGTCGGATTTATTTTGGGATTTTATACTCGAGTGTTATAACATTATTTGCTACGTTAATAAAATGAATCATCCAAGACATGATATCTAAAAATTAGGTTTTTAAAGTTGTTATTGTTTATATAATGCTTCTATCATATCGAAAAATTCGAATTTCGGAGCTATTATTAAAATAAATATTCTCTGGCTAAATTGCACGAATTGATCTTACAAAGTAAGCAATATATACGCGTGTGATATATAGTCGACAATAGTAATACATAGAAATACTAAAATATATTAATAAACATCCTAATTTCTAACCCATTGTCGGTATAAAGATGGGAAAGGGCATGCTCCGTTGGTTCGGAAATATAGAAAGAATGGTAGATGAAAGGTTAACAAAACATATATATAATACAATGCGAACATATATACAATGCGAATGTGGAGGGATGTAGGTATCGGGGAAGACCAAAACTAACATTAAGGCACTTTTTCCCCCGCACTATTCCTCTGTGGAACTAATTACCAGCAGGGGTTTTTCCAAGCGGGTACGACTAAGGGACCTTCAAGAAAAGAGCCCACGCTTTCTTAAAAGGCCGGCAACGCAACTGCAAATATTCCTATAGTGTGGTTGTCTATGGTCACTTAGGTACCATTAGGTGAGCCTCGTGTCCGTTAAACGTTTGCCCCCATTTCTATAAAAAAAATAACGTTCCATGATCAAATTGATCGCGTACTGGCCGAAGGTAGGTCAAGAGTCTTCGCAGCCAGCGTGTTTGTATGAAAAGATTACCTAATGTACGTGGAGGAAGCAAGACAAATCTTCAATAATTGTGACGTATGGCACTCGGTTCTCTCTGCCTACCCCGTAAGGGATCTGGCGTGAAGATATGTATGTATGTATGTACTCTAGCCCAAAAATATAAACATTTGTACTATTTATTTAGCATCGATAGGGAAGCGCTTAAGTTGGAACGCGCTTCCCTAGAAGGTACCTGTTCACTCTTCTCATGAGGATCCCCAGATTGTACTCGTCCGGGAAGACAGACTCAGGAAGCATATTCCAGTCTCTTGAGGTTCAAAAGAGGAATGTCGAATCGAACCGCTTTGTCCGGGTACGTGGAACGTCCACCATATGGCGTTACCTAGAATCTGTGCGCCTCGACGATCAAAAGAAAAACGGGGATGGCGGAATTAAGTCGTGCAATTCCGCAGCGCACTCTCCAAAGTGTATCCGATAAAAAACCGATAAACTAGCCACTCTGCGGCGATGAGCGAGGCTCTGAAGTTTTTTGCCTACCAGATCATCGACTTTATGAGCCTCTTGGCACGCCTTTTTATCGCCTTATTATACAAATCACTTGTCTGTGTCGGGAATCGAACCCGAGCCCCATCAACTGCTTAGGCAGGCAGTCGCGCCTCATTAGTTAGCGACCGAACTTAAGCGCACTTTAGTCGTTTAGAGTTAATATCGTAAATTTGATTACAGAAACAGTTCCTTGTATAAAAAATGTATTACCTACTGTATTCCTCACGGATTAAATGGATACGTCTTTCAAGAGAATTTCGTAGTTTGTCAGTGTAGCTTGCATTTACACACAGAAATACAGAGTTATCATTTCAAGGGTCATTTTTAAACCTTGTCATATCATTCGGTACGATAAAACAGTGCAACATGGTTTATTTCTATTTTTTCACGATATAATATATCTACAAGTGTATGACACTTTTGACAGCGATAGGAGCGTTTGCTCATATTTATTTATTTATTTTATTTTGGGGAAATTAACAGCTAATGTAATACAATCGTGAACTTAAGTCTAGATAATATTATGAGTTAATAAAAATTTCCACTTTTAACTTATCAGCCCCCAGGAAAAATCCTTATAAAACTTCGTTATACTAAAGTAGTCTGTATTTTTAGTAGTGGAAGGTTGAAAACCAAATGGGAATGCGACACTTAAGCGTCGTGTGGGTGCCAACTGAATTCCACCGAGATTTGGTGCGGTGCTTAAGTGTCGCACTGGGTGTTGTGGGTTATAAAATAAAATGAACTAAGTAAACAAGTTATTTCTTTAACGCATTCACTGCCAGCAACGCATATACGCGTTTTCGTTACTTTCATCCGGTGCCTTGGACGCGTTTGTGAGTTCATTTATTTAGCGAGCTTTGCCCAGTGCCTTTAACGCACATACGAGTTCTATTAATTTTGCAATACTCTACTTATGTCTAATATAATACTCCCTGGATCACTCGCATTTGGTTATTTTTAACCGACTTAAAAAAGAAGAGGTTTTCAATTAGAAGGTATTTTTATATGTGTTACCTCGTAACTTTTTAGTTACTGCGTGATCCTATTAATTTATTTTTTACTGCCTGATCCTATTAATTTATTTTTTAAAATATGTATTTTACGTTGCTTAATTAATTTCTTTAATTTGTTCATTATAAACTAAAATAGTTGATATATGATTATAAAAACATTAATTATAAACATTAAACAATTTCATGTTAATTTAAAACAAGTTTATCGTTTCTCTTGATAGAATCATTACTTGGTTCAAATGGGAACAAATCACCATCAAATTAGTATGAAGTCATATGTGCGTTTGAGGCACTGGATGTAGTTACGAAACGCACATGTGCGTTTGAGGCATATAGAAAAGTGCGGCATGTGGCGAAGGACCAGAAAATGAAGTGGCAGTGAATGCGTTAAGTTATGATAAATTATTGCTTAGTAAACAAGCACTGTGTATACAAACATATTAATTAAAGAATTTTGTACTCAACAACCTTCTCAAATTGGTAGGTTTAGTTTCAAACAAATCGAATCCGTGCTTAAAAACTAATTAACTAAAATTGTCACAAGATCTCCAAAGATAAGACTTTTGAGTTGGTTCTAACTGATCCAGTTAGTTCCAAATTGAAAGTTTTGGTGTAGCGTTTTGACTTAGATGGTATATAAAAATCAAGCCTACTGAGTAAGTATGCAGAATCAACTTGATTTGCGGCTATTTTGAGCAAGTAAATTACATCTGATATTTCACGACGAGCTTATAATGGCAAGAAATTATGTTTTTACATATTTATGGTGTCCCCCGTGGTGGTCCCGGGCTCCTTTGAAGAATAGGCCAGCTGCCGTTCTGCCAGGCAAGTCGTAAAAGGCGACTAAGTGGCTATGCGCGTCACTAGCATCGTGACTACTAGGTGGTAGAGTTCTGCATCGGCTCGACCGGGTCTGGTAACACCGCCTTACCTATTCCTGCTGCAATAGCGTCAGTGCTGACCACTGTCGTGTTCCGGTTTGGAGTTCCGTTTCCGGTTCCGGTAAACTTATGCATGTAGCATTAGACCTCGCCACAAGATAGCAACGTACCATTAGCATCTTTGGTGTCTATAGGCGATGGTTGACTTTTTCCATCAGGAGATCCATCTGCTTGTTTGCTATCTTATGATATAAAAAAAGTCTTTTATAATGTATACATCTATACATCTATACAAATAAATAAAATTGGAGTGTGTGTTTGTAATATTAAAATAACCAGTTTAACTAAATGCATATGGATTTATACCAAACAAACATTTTTTACGATTTTTGTCTGTCTGTCCGTCTGTCTGTCTGTTTGTTCCGGCTAATCTCTGGAACGGCTGGACTGATTTTGACGGGACTTTTATTGGTAGATAGCTGATGGTATAAGGAGTAACTTAGACTACATTAAAAAAAAACACGCGGACGAAGTCGCGGACACAGCTAGTTAATAATATTATTATAAAAGACTATATTAGTATAAATAAATATTCACGGCGAAACGTTTCCTTCTCAATGGCGTGTCTATTCATGTGGTAGCTGTGGTATTGAAAAAAGTGTAAATGGGAGTTTTTTATCTGAGAGATCTGAGAGAGAGATATATGAGATAGCAAACAAGCAGATAACTCTTCTAATGCAAAGAGAAACCATCGCACATAGATACCAAAGATGTTAATGGTGCGTTGCTATCTGTATAGCGGGATAGCAATGCACTGATGAGCTTATCTGCCACCGCGAACACGCAATATATAATCACAGAATACTTAAAAACTAACAGAAGTCAATGTTCCATACAAGTAATATTCGAGCACAGCACACATAGACACCTCTCACGGACGCGATATCTCGGACTGGTACGGAATAAATTGTACTGAACCATTCCGAGATATCGCGTCCGTGAGAGGTGTCTATGTGTGCGTTGCTCGAATATCACATGTATGTAGATTGACTACTGTTAGTCTCCAGTATCTATACATATAATAAAATCGTAGGAAAGTCAAAACTGTACATTGAACATTTTTTTAAAAGAATACTTGGGGATCACGCCCCAAGTATCGATACAATCGATATTGAAGCCAAAAATATAGTTTTTAGAATTTTTGTCTGTTTGTCTGTATGTATGTCCGGGGTAAACTCAAAAAGTACTGCATGGATTTACTTTAAATTTTGTATGAATATTACTAACAGGTCGGGTCAACATATAGGCTACACACATTTTTCAAAATTAAAACCGATAAAACTTAAAAATTCTGTCCTGGATTTGTAAATAGGCCATATAGGGCACGGCCTATATGGGCGGCAGCCTCTTAGGGGCGGCAGATTTCAGAGGACGCTCGCTCGATTTAAGTATAAAAGTCAAGCAAGTTCACTAGTTTTGCATACATACATAGACGTACCGAGGGGGGGGGGGGCAGGGAGGGGCAGCTGCCCCCCCTTGAATTTGTTTACCTCTCTACTAGCTATCTACTATTGTTGACATTAAGATAAAAATAGTCTTAAGATGTTACGGTTGCCCCCCCCCCCTAGCCTAGAACCTGGGTACGCCCATGCATACATACATACATTAAACTACCTACATGGGGCGGTGGAAATAAAGTGGCCTACACTAAATCCGGCGCTGGTAGCATTAGACCTCGCCACAAGATAGCAACGCACCATTAACATCTTTGGTGTCTATAGACGATGGTTGACTCTTTCCGTCAGGAGACCCATCTGCTTGTTTGCTATCTTATAATATAAAAAAAAACTAATTTAAAAATTAAACTGACTTCAAATGTCTGTGAACTATATATACCCATATCTCAAAACTACTGAACCGATTTTAATGAAACTTCCTCTGTTCCCTAAGTTGGAATACCTTTACCTGATTTAAAAAAATAAGTAGAGAAATACATGGACAAACATACAAATATGTAAAAACATATTAAGTGCGCGTGCTTGGACGCTTAAATAGATGATCATAATCAGACTATTTTGATTCTGAAAAATTCTATAATTTTAACTTTATTTAAAACTTTTACATAATACAATATTAGACAATGTTTAAGCTGTCAAATGAGATTGATATCGCTGTCATATTTAACCATGGAACTATGTACATTATTCATCAGAGTATTTAACGCTGCGGTTACTTTTGTTTAGAAATGAATTATTTATAAACATTTTAAATCTAATGTAAGAAATCGAACAACAGTTTATTTTTTTTCGCGCCATAATTTAATACTGGCAGCTGAGACTGACAATACCGCCTCGTTTTACGTTAAGATGATTGTTTTCATCATAAATTTTGGAAATTTATTATATACAGTCTACATCTTTCTCAGAATTTATTACTGCAATTTTTCGTTGTAATTTCACTATTTAATGACTCTCTTTTGTTGTGAAAGCGCCTGCTGTTCTGCCAGCCAGGTAGGTTGTAAAAGGCGAGCGATTGGATATACATGTCAGTCGACAGTCATGTCACTACCATCGCGACTACTGGGTGGTAGAGTCACAGATTACTTATGGTAGAGTAACGCAACGTTTCGCCCGAGTATATGGCACTGTAAAACCTCCTTGGTGTTACAATTTATACACATATATATATATATATATATATATATATATATATATATATATATATATATATATATACATATATATATATATATATATATATATATATATATATATATATATATATATATATATATATATATATATATATATATATATATATATATATAAACACTGGCCACTTCACAGTTTTTATGTCAGAAATATAATTCAAATTGAGTTTGTAGAATGTGTAGATTAAAAAAAAAAGACGTGCGGCACTCGGAGACTGCCGCGGTAAAGCTATTGCATAGCATTTTTTATCAACTTATGCAATTACAATTATATATATTTATTTTATTTATGCAGTATTTTTTTTCTTTGTTTATTCATATTTAAAACAGTTTGTACACAAATTATACGAGTACAAATATTCACTGTTGTACGTAGATGATAAATACCTATACACCTATATGTATACTTTCTCACAAACAGCTGATTACGGTAGTTTTCCAATACAACCAATGCCACCTAAAGGCCGGTTGCTGAGCTAAAGAGACAAGCGTGATATTTCAAAAAGTCATTAAAAGTTCTGGTATTTATCGATAGATGAAAAAACTAAAAAGTATCACCGCTGTGCCGGTCGGAGTGGGGAGTGTTAGGTTTTTTCGTTACGGAATTTCTGGATTCGGTCTCCACGCTCAAGGCCCGCGATAGAAGCTATGCAATAGCTTAAAAAGAGAGAATATCGAAAAGAATATCAATGTATGTCAAACTTTTCGGATATGGTTCCAAATAAAGGAAATTATGCGAAGAAACAGTTTTTTCTTTAAGAAAATTAGTTTACAAATGTAGTACATAGAACTGGTAGCAACTTAATCGTTGCCAAGGAGTAGCTCCTAGAGAATAAGCCTACCGTCTCTACAGTACTACCGTCTTACCTATTCCTCGTAAGAAGCGAAAGATTGACTATACGAGTCGCTATCATCATGACTACTAGTTGGTAGGGTTTTGCAATGTCACGCCTGGGTCTGTTATCAAGGCCTTACATATACTACAGTTTTTTTATAAGATAGCAAATAATCTCTCCTGATGGAACTGGGATGGAATTAACGTAACATTTTAAGACTATATTTTTAGGTAGATAGTTAGTAGGGAAGTGAACAAATTCCAGGGGAGGGCTGCTGCCCCTCCCCGCCCCCGATACGCCCATGAATGTGTGTACTGAGAAATTTCACGAGAACTGTATTGGATTATGCCGACAAACTGGCTTACAGTTTGGCACATATAAATTATAAGAAACTTAAAGAATTTTTAGCCGATAAAATTAAATGTTAATGCATAGAAACATGAGTTTGTTGATTGCCTTAAAAATAATCAATGTAGTAAAATTTTGTAAATGGTGGAAACTTTGTAAAAAATCTTAATCATACAAAAAATGAAACTTGTAATTATAAAAATAACTTTTGTAATATGAAATCATTCTTGTACATTATAAGTAATCTATACATATAATAAAGTCGTAGGAAAGTCAAAACTGTACATTGAATATTTTTTTAAAAGAATACTTGGAGCGTGATCTACAATCGATATCGAAGCCAAAAATATAGTTTTTAGAATTTTTGTCTGTTTGTCTGTTTGTCTGTATGTATGTCCGGGGGTAAACTCAAAAAGTACTGCATGAATTTACTTCAATTTTTGCATGAATATTACTAACAGGTCGGATCAACATATAGGCTGCATATTATCACGCTATCACCTACGGGGGAAGTGCTGTGCGGAGTAAAAGTCCGCGCGGACGAAGTCTCTGGGAACAGCTAGTAAGTACATAAAATAGGGAAAAAAAGACCAGCCCGCGGAGTTTCTTCCGCCGGATCTTCTCAGTGGGTGGCCGCGTTCCGATCCGGTAGTAATTCTAAAAAATCGACACAGTGTTTTAAATGATATTATACAATGATAATTTTTAAATATTTGCACACCATATAATGGTGGAATATGTTGGTAACTTAATTAACTTTTAACAACTTGTAACACTCATATTTTTGCAAATAAATATTTTCTTTCTTTCTTTCTTTCTTTCTATACATTATTGTTATAAATTCAAATTAACATTAATTAAAAAAAAACATTTAGCAATACCGTGCCACCAGCTAGAAGGGAGAATTTGTTTAATAGGTGTTATTTCTCTTTACTAATCACTTACAAATTGTAATCACTGCGCGGCGATGTAACAGACAGTATAAAATACACTCACTGTGACAATTATATTTACTAATAAAATATAACGGTCGTGATTTATCACGCATGACAACAGTGTCAAAAATAAATAACTTCACGACGTGATCGTGAAATATAAGTAGCTATAACTCCCAACACTAGTCTGTTCCTGCCGCAATAGCATCAATGCATTGGCAAACTATAGTGTCTATAAGTGATGGTTGTTCCTTCCCATCAAGAGAGATATCTGCTTGATTATTACATACCACTTAGTACAACCACTTTAGCTATTCCTGCCGCCACAACTTCAATGCTTGTCATCATAGTGTTCCGGTTTGGAGGGTAAGGTTGCAATTAAACTTAGATATGCCTGTTGCATTATCATCCCGCCACACGGATAGTAACGCAGCATTAATATTGTTACGTACTCCAAACTCGTAAAGTCCATTATGACATAGCCCAGGTCAACTATTTGTTTATCAATAGGAGTAGCTATCTCTTTCTTTTATTTCTAGATCTCTCCAGCGTTCCAACTCTACACGTTTCTAGATTATTCGTAACAATATTTTTGGTGTCTATTCGTTAAAAATAAAATTTCGTATACGAATAAATTTTTATACAAATCAAAAAAACAGTAGCAGTCGTGGGACTGCCGATAGAAGTGAAAACGGAACTATTAAGTTGAGAGTAATTAAAACTATATGCAAAACATAGCTATAGATATACTATTATCATTAGCATGTCGGTGACGCTAACCGAGGATTTTACCCTCTACCAAAACGCTCAACGCGCCTAAAGAAGTTTTCACTTCAAAAAGTTTTAAATCCTTGAAAGACGTTTGTTTTTAGCTGGATATCTTTGGTTAGACGTACTGAATGCTGGGTTAAAAATATTTTCACCTATTATGGAATGACATTATAATATATAAAATGGTACATAATCTCTTTCTATCAGGAGAACCATCTGCTTGTTTGTTACAAAAAGGTTCGATTCCCGGGTCGGGCAATTAGAAAAAGTGTTTTTCAGTTTTCTTATAAAATACAAAATAACGATACTAAAAAAAACAACGCAGCCAGGGATTAGAAAAGTGCCCGGTTGGCGATAGACCTATCACATTATGGGACTAAGAATATTCAGCTAATCATGGGTACCACTGCCTACCACTTCAGGGATATGGGCGTGAAGACACTAAAAAAACTTTCGGGCGGAATAGCAAATTGTCTATTCTTCCAAAGGGGCTTGGACTAAGAGGGTTTTTCTTGAAGTTTTTTTACCAACTTATTATAGTAACAATAATATATTTTTATAAATAACAAGATTTGACAATGTTTGTTTGGCGGGAATCCAGAAAGGAGTTTTTATTTTGTTTTACAATTTTACGTGTAGAAAGAATGGGAGATGAATGATTGATGAAATAGACATTCTACAATAAGAAGGTGGACAGCTCGCTGATAACCAACGAGATATGTTTTAGCCCCGGACGTAAAAACAAGGAGTATTATCAGTTTAACGTGAATGTATATTTATGTGTCTATCATAGTTAACTGGCCATGTTGTGTTTATCTTTAAACGGGATATTACGCTGGTGGTAATTTCGTATGTTTAAACTTTTTAGTTTTCATATTGCAATTGGTCTTTATCTAATCACACTTAAGATTTTTAATATTCCGTACATACAAATGAGAGAATATTCATCAAGAAAGTAGATATTGCCATCAAAATTTGTATATAATTCTAATCACACCATTGATATAAAAAGAGGAAGATATGTTACCTAGTCACAGCGCCTGGTCCTACAAAACTAGGTCCGTGTACACAGTCGTTGTAGTATGCCACTCAGTCACGCGCGATACATCGTAACATCGAACGCTTCTACTTTGCGATTGTTTTTGACATTAAACACGCATCAAAATGCCTTCTTGTGTGTTTAACCAGTGTTATAATTACTCAAGGGAAAAAATAAGACACATGGGATTACTTTCCATTCGTAAGTACAACTAAAACATTAAATTTGTTTAAAAATAAAATTTTCTTTGTTTATCGGTAACCATGGCGATGAGGCGGTCGGTGGCTAATGCTATTTCGCTCGTCGAGTGTATCCACTCTATCTTTGTTTTTGTTTATCCATAACCGTGGCGATGGCGCGCGCGGTGGCTAATACTATTTCGCTCGTACAAGTGTATCCGCCCTATCTCTGTCACATCTGTTGTCACAATCATAAACATGGAAACAACCATGTTTATGATTGTGATAACAGATGTGTGTGCGTGTCGGTGTATATGTATTCTGCCGAGCCTAGTTTAGTGAATGCGATATAAGAACTTAACGTATCTTTCTCTTTTATATCAATAAATCACACACCGTTTTTTATAGTCGGTCCGTGGATAGAAATAAAAGAATATTATTGTTAATAATATGCACATAAGTGAATAATATGCATATAACACTTAGACCATAATAATAATTGTAATTTATAGTTTTACTTGTATTAATGTATGTCTTATTGGCAGTACTTAATAAATGAATAAATATTTATCAAGTAAAGAGAGATTTTCAAATTAGTATGTAATTCATAATTTTTATATTTTTCGAAAAACGGACATTTTTACGTCCCTGAAATGCACTTCGAGACACCGAGACATAGTTGAAACCAGGACAGTCTCGTTTCCAAACGGGACGTATGGTTACTTTAATTATAGCTTCTAAAAATACGGACTAATATGAGTGCAGTTATTTTAATGGAACGGTTTTTAGCTGATTTAATAACATCTATTCAGTCATCTATATATATATATATATATATATATATATATATATATATATATATATATATATATATATATATATATATATATATATATATATATATATATATATATATATATATATATATATATATATATATATTAGGCTGATTCAAAAAAATCGACTATTTTTTTTCGATACTGAGACTCAAAAACCTTCGGAAAGGTGTAAAAAAACGCCTGTAAAAATCTGAGCTCTTAATATTAATATTTAAGGGTCGCGCACTGCGAATTTCTATTTCCTATCTAAATAACACAGGCAAAATTTTTTACAAACTTTAGAATTTTATCACTTCCGAGTGGCTTGCTGGACGGTGTAACAGACTTCATCTATCCCTTAAGAGGTTTAGTGTAATAAAAGAAAATAATAAGAATCTATACTTTTTTTTTTTGTCAAAAATATGTCTGAATTATGTTTAATAAATAATATCAATGGAAACAAAGATAAAAATAAATAAAAAAAAACTAATTCTCATTAATATATAAGACCTAACATATAAACATATAAAACCTTAGAAAAGGGGAACGAATATGAAAAAGAATGAGAGTATTTGAAAAAATAAGGGAAAATAAATTTGAAAAAAGAGAGAAAATGGAAAAGAAAAACGGAGGTTATAAATAGACCTGAAGATGAGAAAAAAGGGATTTTGCTTCTCGGATGAGGAAAGGGATTTTGTTTCGCGAGTGAGAAAATGAATGTTGAAATTTTCATTTTAGAGATTAAGAAGAAGAAAGTTCTAGTGAGAGTTTGAAAGTTCTTGATTTGACGAAGATATTCTTCGTTTGATACAATAATTATGAAAATCTGTGGGAAATTTGAAAGTTTTGACGTGAGAAGAAATATTCTTTGCTTGATACAAAATTTATTAAAACAAGGATTAAGCTGAGAATATCTCAGTGATATTCCGGAGTGTAAATAATATTGGAAATATTCCTAATGTGAAAAAAGGGATTGGTAAAAATTGTATTGATCAAAAACCGTGAGTATGTAGAACAGAGATTTATTCAGGGATTACGTATGTACTTATGCAACTTCGTATTTGATTTGGTAGTCGTTGGGTTTATTTAAATCTAGCAGTATTGGTAGAATGTAGTTTTATTAGAAGGTAAATCTTTGAATGCTGTCTATACAACTTTAATAAACATATTACCGATAAATATGTGATTAGGTTTACAAGAATGAAATTGTGCAAAATGTTGTGTAAAGGTGGATCGATCCTTGACTGAGTGAAGAATGTTTGTTGTATGAAGAAAGGAAATTATTTATTTTAAGGAATAGCTGTTGAAAAGATATTTAATAACATGGGAGAAACGTGGACTTGTTTGCTTTATAGAAATTGTGTGATATTATTATTAGGGAAGTCTATTTTGATTTTAGGAAAATAAAACCTTAATTTCTGTTGTTATTTAAATGTTCTTTTCTTTCCATGAAAATGTGAGCAATGGTTGTGGAGCTATTGCTGCCTCACAGTCTTGCAGCAGGGTTGCTCATCAGGACGCAGGATAAGTCGGAATTCTAAACAACACAGGTGATGTAGTTTTCCAATTTAAATTAAATTAGTGTGTGTGATAAATAAATCATTTTGATTTTATTTCAGCAGAGTCGTACAAGTGACTAAGATTATTATGTTTGTATAACTATACTAGACTAAGTAATGGCTTTACTTTATCAAATTTCAGTGCTTGACGGATAACAGTTTATTAATTAATTAGGAAATGGATTTATGGACTTAATTATATGTATATAGATTTTCATCATCGGTATTTAAAGGAAACCCATTGCCTTTAGACACTATTGTTATTATACCTATACCTCACAATTGGCTAATATTGCTATGTTTATTTTTCACAGGAATAAGTAATGGCTTTGCATTATCAAATGCCAAAAGCATGTTGGCTAAATAGCTTATTAACTAACAAGGAATAGATTTATGTGCTTTAATTGTTTATACTATACTTTTACCATATGCATTTGAACTATCATTATTGCATCTTTACCTTACAAATGGCCGATATTGCTATGTTTGTTTATTTTTCATAGGAGTAAGAAATGGCTTTGCATTACCAAATTCAAAGGCATGTTGGCTAAATAGCTTATTAATTAGGAATAGATTTAAGTGCTTTAACTACTTTATACTATACTTTCATCATCGTCATTTGGAGGAATTCCATTGTTATTAGTTACTAATACTACTGCACCTGAATTAATATTATCAACTAGTTTCAACGTACAATTCGCAACATTATAGAAGCGAATCCCGCTGGATCACTAGATTTTCCCGGGATAATAAATAGCCTATGTACTAATCCAAGTCATCAACTATCTGTGTTTAAAATTTCATTCAAATCCGTTTCGTAGTTTTGCGTGCGTTTTTATCTTTTAAAATCTACTAACTGGTGATAGTTACCACATATCTTTATAGATGAGAACTGGCTAAGGAAGTTCTTAGAATAATTTCCATAGTACAGTTGATCCTGCTTGTTATTTAAACTTTAGGGATCGAGAGCTGATTCCTTTGGAGTCTTCGAGGCCGCGTGGGGGCGACTTCTTAGCTGTCGTCGGAGCTGAATGCAGAGTTACTGTAGGTTTGTTGCAGAGTTGGAGGTATGGCTAATACGATTTTATTTCTGCATTGTTATAATTTTGGGCAGTCATAATTTTTTTATGAAGGAACAATTAGGTGATAGGATAGGGCGTGTAGATATTAGGTGGAAGAACTGATGCTTTAATATATTGAGGAATTTAAGGAATACTTTGTTTATTATTGACTTTCAATTAAAACTAGGTGATTCAAGCTTAGGAAATATTTATTATAGAAACTTTCTCTAGTTTAAATGATTACTTGAATTAATGCTTCAAATTGGAAATATTGTTAGGAGGAAATGGGATCTTTAGGAGTTGAAAGCAGAAGGTCTGTTATTGTAGGAATAATATATTATAACCAATAAGCGGGGGCATAAACCTACACAAAATTCACACGAAAACCTACCTTAATATGAATTATTAAAATTATGAAATGTTAATACGAATTATTATATCCTATTATAAAACTAAATATTAACTAATACGTAAATTAATTGCATAGGCCAGTCTTTTAAAATCAAATCTTCATAAAACATTATTTACAATCAAATTTTAAACCGAGTACAAATATTAAACGAGATAATCACAAACTAATACAAATTACTCTCTTCGTGTCTAACAAAGGAATAATTAATATAAACTGAATTGTTGAATTAAATTTGGAGCGAAAATCTTAAATGACTTTAATAAAGCTTCAGGAAGTTAGAGTGCAAGAGAGGAATGAATGAACTTTAGTCCAAGTGTATTATGTTTATTTAACCATATTTTGTATAAACTATTTATTTAATTTAATTATTTAATTATTTATTTATTTATTTTATTCTTATTTTATATTATTTATATAGGGATTTAGGAGGATAGGAATTATAATATTAAACTTCTTCATCAAATTAATTCTTTGGATAATTGAAATATTATTGTTTATAGTGACAGTGCATAATAGATCTATTAGTAAGATAGGAGATTTATTAAATAAATCTGAAATTAAGGTTAATTACTAATTTTGTATTTGATATTTCAACTTTTACCTCGGTAAATAGATCATGTCACCTTCATCATTGGGGAATATCGACTTTACGAAGGCAACAAGTTGTGCTGGGTGTATCTATATAAAGACATACATGTAATGTTGTCATTATGGTCATCTTCTCTTCACCAGTGCAGACACACGGTTCATATGCCCCTCTGTCGCGAGCATGGTATTTGGGGCGATAACCCAGATATACACCCAACTATACCGCCAAGCAAAGTTGATCCATTTTCATATCTAATCATCTCAGACATGAACTATTTTACAGAACTAGAGTTATTTGTCTAAATTGTTTATCTGTATATATTCATATATTAACCTGGATTCCATGATTGAATCTATACATCATAAGGATTGTACAAATGAACTTTACTTATGATTATTCGGGTGGATAGATGTTTCATAATACTGTTCACTTAAAGCAACAATAGATCTAAAAGCGTTGATTTCTAAAAGTTCAGACCTTATTAAATTCTGAAATTTGATTAAGGAGAAATTGAAATAAGAGTAATAGAGCTCTAATAATCTGGAGAAGACATAAATAACTTAGTTTCATTAGAAAACGAGTATAAGACGAGTTGTTTGGATTCTAAGATGTATTGAGTATTCAATCACAATATTAGTGAGTTCAAGGATCTTACTAAATTTCAACTATAACTTCAAATTCAATTAATAAGTAATATTTCATTGCTTGTGGTGACTATAAATTATTAGGGTTATAGGAGGAAATTTGACTATAATAACTTTAGAACAAAGGTTAATTTCTAGTTCAGTAATAATTTATTTTAATTATTTGGCTTTTTGATTGGACCATACCTTCGTCACAAGGTAGTGTCGGCTTTGCGAAGGCATCAGGGTTGTATATATAAAGACACATATCTATATAAAGACACACATGTAATGTTGTCGTTATGGTTATCTCCTCGTTGCCTGTGCGTGGTATTCGGATAAGGCCTACCGCAAACAGTGTATTCAGAGGGTTAACCCAGATAAACACCAACTATCTATCGCCTAGCAAAGTTGAACTATTTACATAATCAATCAAATCGTCAACCAGGTATGAGCTACATCACAGAGCTGGATATATTAAATTGCTTGTTTTAATGTATTTTTATACATTAACCTGAGTTCATTTGACTTTCGTCATAAGGATTATCTTAATTGATTTTACTTATGAAATTTTTATGATTTGGATTATTTGAAGTTCATTGCGAGCAATGATTACTTTTTATATATGTTTATTTATCGCGTACCGACTATTAATGTTTCGGTATTGTGATTGAAGACAACATATTATCTGTCTTAGTTTTGTCAAGTAATTGTTAAAACAAACTTGCACAAACTTTAATTGTAAACTTGAGAATTATATTTATTATTTGGCTTTTGACTGCGCTCAATACAAATGATGCACCTTAGTCATGCCAATACTTATTATTACTGGCTGTTACTAAAATAACAACAGTATATACTTTATCAACATTTATGTACTCCAAGTCAATGCTATCGCAAATTTGAGTACTTTATATATTATTTTAATTATTTTACTTTGATCAAGTCAATGCTTAATCGTATACTTGAGAATTATATTTATTGTTTGGCCTTTTGACTGTGCTCAATACAAATGATGCACCTTTGTCATGCCAATATTTATTTATTATTTTGTTACTGTTTGTTACTAAAATAACAACAGTATATATTTTTATCAACATTTATTTACTTCAAGTCAATGCTTAATTGTATACTTGAGAAACATATTTATTATTTGGCCTTTTGACTGTGCTCAATACAAATGATGCACCTTTGTCATGCCAATATTTATTTATTATTTTGTTACTGTTTGTTACTAAAGTAGCAACGGTATATATTTTTATCAACTTTATTTACTTCAAGTCAATGCTTAATTGTATACTTGAGAAACATATTTATTATTTGGCCTTTTGACTGTGCTCAATACAAATGATGCACCTTTGTCATGCCAGTATTACTTATTATTTTGTTACTGTTTGTTACTAAAGTAGCAACGGTATATATTTTTATCAACATTACTTACTTCAAGTCCATGCTTAACTGTATACTTGAGAAACATATTTATTATTTGGCCTTTTGACTGTGTTCAATACAAATGATGCACCTTTGTCATGCCAGTATTACTTATTATTTTGTTACTGTTTGTTACTAAAGTAGCAACGGTATATATTTTTATCAACATTACTTACTTCAAGTCCATGCTTAACTGTATACTTGAGAAACATATTTATTATTTGGCCTTTTGACTGTGTTCAATACAAACGATGCACCTTTGTCATGCCAATATTTATTTATTATTTTGTTACTGTTTGTTACTAAAGTAACAACAGTATATATTTTTATCAACATTTATTTACTTCAAGTCCATGCTTAACTGTATACTTGAGAAACATATTTATTATTTGGCCTTTTGGCTGTGCTCAATATTAATGACGCACCTTGGTCATGCCTATACTCATCAACTTCCAAACAATGTATTCACATGTTTGGACATTAAACTATATGGCTATCACTTTGTGACCCCACAATAGTAAAGCCTATCTGCCAATAACTTGGTTCTTCATAATATATTGATTTTCTCTTTGAGATTAAGGACTTTAGTTCCTTTTAGTTTCAATATACTTCTGGGGGATACGCTAGGAAGGCCTTCAGCCGGCTTGGTATCCACACATGTGAGGCGTGGCGGCGCCTCTTACATATCCCACAATAATAAAATTGCGGCACTAAAGTGCTTTACAACTCCCAACATAAATATTACAATAATTTTGTCCATATATTCCATACTACCGTACTTCCTTCCTTTAGATGAAGTCAATGTAATTAATAATATCGTCATATCGCTCTCTTAAGCTATATATTTTATTATGTATTTTATGTATATATTTAATATATTACTCCCTTCCTTAAGGTCAAATATCTTTATTATGTATTTATGTATTTATGTAATATATTACTCCTTTTCTTAATTCAAATATCTTCATTATGTATTTATGTAATATATTACCCCTTTCTTAAGCCAAATATCTTCAATATATTAAATTTTAGTCCTTTAAATCAATTTATAGTATACATTTCCTGATAAAGTATGGTTGTTTATAAGAGATGAAGTGTACCTTTGAAAAGAATGAATGGGGAAACTATATAACACAAATAGGTCCTCAATTTAACACTAGATGAATCATTTGGCCAGATAATATGATTATAATTCTGTTGACTCCTTTATAAACGAAATATAACAGACAATTTTGTTATATTAAAAATGTGAGTTTAGAGGGTCTTCGGGAGAGTTTGTTACAACGGCTAAGATTATAGCTGATTCTTCTAGAGAATTTGACGCTCTATAAAAAAGGTCTCTTGTAAATTTTCGATTATTCGACTCTTCTAAAAGATATTCAAAGTCAAAGATAAACCTAGAAAAAATTAAAGGTTACAGGCGTTTTTTTACACCTTTCCGAAGGTTTTTGAGTTTCAGTATCGAAAAAAAAAATAGTCGATTTTTTTGAATCAGCCTATATATATATATATATATATATATATATATATATATATATATATATATATATATATATATATATATATATATCGTATGGCATGTGCCATTCTGATTCTTTGTGTACTACAAACAGCTGGACACTTTTACAAATGTCTTTCTATAGTTGATCCTCCTTATTCTAAACTCCATGCTTCATAATTCATATATACGGAAAAACAAAATTTCGCGCCATAATTTGGATCTGTGGACAACTGGAAAACCACAGAACAAATAATAATTCCGTGTATAAAACGAGTTTGATAAAAAGACGTCGTCTGACACTGAAAAATTGTTTATAGGTTTATATAAAAATGGGACAACAAAGTATGTTTCACTTTCTAGTGTCGCTTTGTGTTAATGAGATTCCAGATTTATTTAGAGCTGTAGAAGAATGTTATTATTATTATATCATAAGACGAGCTGTTGCCCGCGACTTCGTCCGCGTGGACTTTGTTTGTAGGTGGATAGCGTGATAATATGTAACCTATATGTTGACCCGACCTATTAGTAATATTCATGCAAAATTTGAAGTAAATCCATGCAGTACTTTTTGAGTTTACCCCGGACATACATACAGACAAACAGACAAAAATTCTAAAAACTATATTTTTCGCTTTGATATCGATTGTAGATCACGCCCCAAGTATTCTTTTAAAAAATATTCAATGTACAGTTTTGACTTTCCTGCGATTTTATTATATGTATGTACCCATGTGTACCCAGCGAATTTGAAATTCGAATAAGCAGATGGCTCTCTAGAAGAGATGACCATCATTTATGTACACCAAACTGACACCAAATATGTTAAGGGTAAAAGGTAGCGACTAAATACTCTTTAAAAGGTGAAATTAATTTTTGCTATTTTCCGTTAACTGTTTTAAGTGACTTTTGCGATGCCACTGAAAAAAAAGACGGTGGTTTAACACATGGATAAAACTCACCGAATGTCCGAAAAAAAGGAATGGAATTATATATATATATATATATATATATATATATATATATATATATATATATATATATATATATATATATATATATGTTTCTTCCTTTACACATTCACACTACACACTTCCGTGGCATTCGTTAGCTTCCCCTGCCCAAAGATTATAGGAAATCCAGAGCCCTATCAGGCTAGCATGGTGAAATCAGCAAAATTGCAAAAAAAAAAATACATCAATTTGTAGCTAAATAGTTGCTAATTAGTTGCCAAAACGACGATTTTGTTGCTCGTGCCAATCCCTAGAAATCGCGAATTATGCTATCGTGATATCAAGGTAGCAAGGTAACTTAATGAATTATATTCTTTTCCGTTCATCTTTATAGAAGATTTAGTTACCATTTTGTTGCTATATCTTAGATATCGCAAAAAAATTTTTAATAATTGTTTTTTTTTAATTTTTCTGTTCTTGCTATCTTGAAACTGGTTTTTCCTGGCATTAAAGAGTCTTTGAATTTTGTTGCTCATCAGGAGGCTACTCAAATACACTCAAACAACTAGCAACAAAATAGTTGAAACCGGTCAGCCGATTTTTGAATTTTTTTTTCATCTTCCTCATTCTTGCTATCTTGAAACTGATTTTTGTCGGCATAGAAAGTGTATTAAATTTGTTGCTCATCAGGAGGCTACTCAAATACACTCTAAGAACCAGCAACAAAATAGTTAAAACCGGTTGGGTGATTTTTGAATTTTTTTTTCATCTTCCTCATTCTTGCTATCTTGAAAGTGGGTTTTCCTGGTAATAAAGAGTCTTTGAAATTTGTTGCTCATCAGGAGGCTACTCAAATACACTCAAACAACTAGCAACAAAATAGTTGAAACCGGTCAGCCGATTTTTGAATTTTTTTTTTCATCTTCCTCATCTTGAAACTTGAAACTTCCTCTTGAAACTTCCTCCTTATCTTGAAACTGGTTTTTCCTGGTAAAAAAGAGTCTTTGAAATTTGTTGCTCATCAGGAAGCTACTTAAATACACTCAAACAACTAGCAACAAAATAGTTGAAACCGGTCAGCCGATTTTTGAATTTTTTTTCTATCTTCCTCATTCTTGCTATCTTGAAACTTGAGTCTTCGAAATTTGTTGCTCATCAGGAGGCTACTCAAATACACTCTAAGAACCAGCAACAAAATAGTTAAAACCGGTTGGGTGATTTTTATAACATGATCGTTTATAACCCGGCATACCAATCAAAAAATTTAGAGCTTCAAGCTTTAGTTTGATGATTGGCAGACCAAAATAGAAGGTAGATAACATAACTGATTATCTTAATGGAATCAAAAAGTTCATGTGTTAGAGATCTAATTAAAGGCTGTTAAACCAACTTTATAATGACATTTAGCCCTAACGGATCGCTATATTCTGAGTATACACCAAGTATACACGGTGTATACTCTGCGCATATACACCGAGTATACACCAATTTTTTTTTTTTTGAGATCAAGCCACCAAAAAATTTCAAAGTGTCACTTTTTTTTATCTCTTGCTGAGTTCCTAATTGGTTACTTAATGTAAATGTACAATCATTATTCGTTCAGTAATTGAACGAGTATTCTACGGGTCGAAGACAATCTCATGTCTTACCTGGCGCAAATAAAACGAAAATATTTGACCACGGTGGGGCTCGAACCCATGCCTGGCCAACACTCTAATCCGAAGTCTAGCACGTTACCGGCTCGGCTACATCACTGGTTCAAAATGTCACTGAGAAAAACATTTTAAAGTGTCGCATCGAAACTTGCAAAAAATCTCTAAGTGTTGTCGTCGAAAAATTTTTAAGTGTCACTTAAAAGGAATTTTTTTTTTGTAAAAAGAAGTTTGTCTATAAGTAATATGACTCTGGGAGAAATTTTCCGACGGTGTATACATGGAGACAGTGCTACACCAAAAAAATTCTCCCAGATTCATGTTATTTATACGTTTCAGACGATTTTAAGTCGACTGAGATGAACTTTTTTTTACAAAAAAAAAAATTTCCTCTAACACTTTGGAATATTTAATAATTTCTGTTACATCGAACTTTTATGAGGCTTTTGAGGTCGAAGAGCTCAAAATAACACAAAAATTAATTTTTTGAGTTATATTAATTTTTTGAATAATAATAATACCTTAATTGATGATCTTTGCGAAGTTCTTTGAGAATTTGAAAAAACAATAAAAATCGGCCGATGAAGGTGAACTATTTTGTTGCTGGTTCTTGTTTGTGTTTTCTTGTTTCTGAGTGTTTTCGAGTAGCCTCCTGATAAGCAGCAAATTTCAAAGATTCATTATCACCAGAAAAACCTATCTCAAGATAGCGAGAATAAGGAAGATGAAAAAAAAAATTCAAAAATCAGCCTACCGGTTTCAACTATTTTGTTGCTGATACTTGAAGTGTATTTGAGTATTCTCCTGATGAGCAACTAATTTAATACACTTTCTATGCCGATAAAAATCAGTTTCAAGATAGCAAGAATGAGGAAGATGAAAAAAAATTCAAAAATCATCCAACCGGTTTTAACTATTTTGTTGCTGGTTCTTAGAGTGTATTTGAGTAGCCTCCTGATGAGCAACAAATTTAATACACTTTCTATGCCGACAAAAATCAGTTTCAAGATAGCAAGAGTGAGGAAAATGGAAAAAAAATTCAAAAATCGGCTGACCGGTTTCAACTATTTTGTTGCTAGTTGTTTGAGTGTATTTGAGTAGCCTCCTGATGAGCAACAAATTTAATACACTTTCTATGCCGACAAAAATCAGTTTCAAGATATCAAGAGTGAGGAAAATGGAAAAAAAATTCAAAAATCGGCTGACCGGTTTCAACTATTTTGTTGCTAGTTGTTTGAGTGTATTTGAGTAGCCTCCTGATGAGCAACAAATTTCAAAGACTCTTCATTATCAGGGAAAACAAGTTTCAAGATAGCAAGAATGAGGAAGATGAAAAAAAATTCAAAAATCGGCTGACCGGTTTCAACTATTTTGTTGCTAGTTGTTTGAGTGTATTTGAGTAGCCTCCTGATGAGCAACAAATTTCAAAGACTCTTTATTACCAGGAAAACCCACTTTCAAGATAGCAAGAATGAGGAAGATGAAAAAAAAAATTCAAAAATCGGCCGACCGGTTTCAAATATTTTGTTGCTGATACTTGGAGTGTATTTGAGTATTTTCATGATGAGCAACTAATTTAATACACTTTCTATGCCGACAAAAATCAGTTTCAAGATAGCAAGAATGAGGAGGATGAAAAAAAAATTCAAAAATCGGCCGACCGGTTCCAACTATTTTGTTGCTTGTTCTTAGAGTGTATTTGAGTAGCCTCCTGATGAGCAACAAATTTCAAAGACTCTTCATTATCAGGGAAAACAAGTTTCAAGATAAGGAGGAAGTTTCAAGAGGAAGTTTCAAGTTTCAAGATGAGGAAGATGAAAAAAAAAATTCAAAAATCGGCTGACCGGTTTCAACTATTTTGTTGCTAGTTGTTTGAGTGTATTTGAGTAGCCTCCTGATGAGCAACAAATTTCAAAGACTCTTTATTACCAGGAAAACCCACTTTCAAGATAGCAAGAATGAGGAAGATGAAAAAAAAATTCAAAAATCACCCAACCGGTTTTAACTATTTTGTTGCTGGTTCTTAGAGTGTATTTGAGTAGCCTCCTGATGAGCAACAAATTTCAAAGACTCTTTATTACCAGGAAAACCCACTTTCAAGATAGCAAGAATGAGGAAGATGAAAAAAAAAAATCAAAAATCACCCAACCGGTTTTAACTATTTTGTTGCTGGTTCTTAGAGTGTATTTGAGTAGCCTCCTGATGAGCAACAAATTTCAAAGACTCTTTATTACCAGGAAAACCCACTTTCAAGATAGCAAGAATGAGGAAGATGAAAAAAAAATTCAAAAATCACCCAACCGGTTTTAACTATTTTGTTGCTGGTTCTTAGAGTGTATTTGAGTAGCCTCCTGATGAGCAACAAATTTCAAAGACTCTTTATTACCAGGAAAACCCACTTTCAAGATAGCTAGAATGAGGAAGATGAAAAAAAAATTCAAAAATCACCCAACCGGTTTTAACTATTTTGTTGCTGGTTCTTAGAGTGTATTTGAGTAGCCTCCTGATGAGCAACAAATTTCAAAGACTCTTTATTACCAGGAAAACCCACTTTCAAGATAGCAAGAATGAGGAAGATGAAAAAAAAAATCAAAAATCACCCAACCGGTTTTAACTATTTTGTTGCTGGTTCTTAGAGTGTATTTGAGTAGCCTCCTGATGAGCAACAAATTTAATACACTTTCTATGCCGACAAAAATCAGTTTCAAGATAGCAAGAATGAGGAAGATGAAAAAAAAATTCAAAAATCGGCTGACCGGTTTCAACTATTTTGTTGCTAGTTGTTTGAGTGTATTTGAGTAGCCTCCTGATGAGCAACAAAATTCAAAGACTCTTTAATGCCAGGAAAAACCAGTTTCAAGATAGCAAGAACAGAAAAATTAAAAAAAACAATTATTAAAAATTTTTTTGCGATATCTAAGATATAGCAACAAAATAGTAACTAAATCTTCTATAAAGATGAACGGAAAAGAATATAATTCATTAAGTTACCTTGCTACCTTGATATCACGATAGCATAATTCGCGATTTCTAGGGATTGGCACGAGCAACAAAATCGTCGTTTTGGCAACTAATTAGCAACTATTTAGCTACAAATTGATGTATTTTTTTTTTGCAATTTTGCTGATTTCACCATGCTAGCCTGATAGGGCTGAAATCCAGAGGTAAGATGTTACAGTCAAGGAAGTTACATTCTACCCGGAATGTTCATACGCGCTTCAAAATCGTTCCAAAGAGTACCACAACATGGGTGGAGTGTGTCTCTTTCTACTAAATATAGCGCCAATCGCCGTATATAATAAGTACGGCCATGCGTAGTTTGCAAATTACTACTAAGTAATTCTGTTAATTTGAGAAACAGTTTTTGCATTGCATAAGTAATTACTTACGTAATTACGTAATAATTAATAATTAGTAATTATTAGTAATTACGTAATAATTAGTAATTACGTAATAATACGTAGTAATTACGTAAATAAGCACATTTTAGAACTCACTGTGTTAATTACAATACATTTTATGCTAATGTATTTACCGACGTGAATGAATAAAAGGGATTTAACGATTACCGAATATATAAAAATCTACCATCAGATAGTATTTTTTACACTGGCAATTGCAACAAAGGGACAACATCCACTCTTGTCGTTATCTTGCTCAGAACGTTTTTCCCCCTCTATTAAGTAAGAAACAAATGTCAACTTTATGAGTAATGAAATAAAGTACATTTTTATTTTTCAAATATTGTTTCTTAATAATTCCAGTTATCGTATATAAGTTCCTTGGTTACAGTTCAAATGAAATAAAAGTTTGTTATTCTGTGGCGCCATAATTTAAAACTGTCAACTGAGATTGACAAATACTAATGCAGGCTCGGCTAACGGCTTCCCTCTAGGTTTCTATCAGTTTGTAATTTGTATTAACACATGATTAACACTGTTTAGACCATAAATTACGTAAATTTGTTCTAAACATTCTACATTTCACTCAGAATTTATTACTACTGCTTTTCGCTATAATTTCACTATTTGATAGCTAAGAAATTCATTAGTTACATGTCAAGGCTGATTAAACTAGTCTCGTTTATAAACGCAAAATAAACGTTATGCTGAATTATATTTTGGTGTTGTTATTTACATGAAGATTTGCATATAAACAAATTTTTAATGTTAGATAAGCTGAGATGGAGATGAGATTTTGAGCACTTATAAAAAAATTTTCACAGTTAGACAAGCTGAGATGAAATATTGAGCACTTACAAACAAATTTTCATAATTAGATAAGCTAAAATTAGATAATAAACACCTATTTTACAACTTGTTATCATGAGATATTAAACACTCAGAAACACCTTTTTATTATTATATAGCTATGATGAGATATTGAGCATTTATAAACTTTTTATTATTGGGTAAACTGAGATGAGATAATGAGCCTTTTTATTAAACTTTTTATTATGAGATAAGCTAAGATGAGATATTGAGCCTTATAAATATTTTTCATTATTACATAGCTCAGATATTGAGCACTTATAAACAACTTTTCATTATAAGTTAAACTGAGATGTGATATTGAACATTTATAAACAACTAATTATTCGTAGATAAGCAGAGATGAGATTTTAAGTACTTATAAACAACTTTTCGTACTTAGACAAGCTAAAACGAAATTTTGAGTACTTATAAACAACTTTCCATTGGTAGATAAGCTGAAATGAGATTAGCGTTTATAAACAACTTTTCATAGTTAGATAAGCTGAGGTGAGATATTGAGCGCTTATAAACAACTTTTCATTGTTAAATAAAAAGAGATAGAGCACTTTTTAAAGATGACAACTATGAAAGCAACGACAAGCTTAACGCTATGTGGCAGAAATAAATAAAGCGGCGGTACTTAAGCCAGACGTGATTTTGCGGAGCTCTGTCACCTAGCAGTCACTATGGTATACATATTTGGTCAATTGTTCAGTTTTTACGAACTGCCTGAGAGGATACAGCCTTCGATGCAGAGGGGGGTCACATATACAAGGGCTGATCCAGTCTGGTTTAGGGGGGGTCACATATTAGAGGTTCAGTCATGATAGGCTCTAATCCTTATCCTAATAAATTTATACCTAAAACCCTACCCAGGGAAGGGGAGGGGAAATAAACACCATGACCCCCCCCCATCCTAAACCCGCCCTTGACTGCCTGGGATGATGAATAATGGTATATTCTTCAAAGGAGGCCGAGATCAACATAACTTGTATATTTTAAATATCTGCCAATCAAAATCAACATGTACTAGGATATCATAAAGTGGAATGTCTATTGACCTTAGTTTTATTTTAACCGTTGTTTATTAATACAATCGATAATCATATGAAATAATAATCAAAGCAAAAGCTTTTCATTTCTAAAAACAAATAAAATTAAAATGGTGCATGCGTCAAACTCATAAATCGCGTGTATCGTAGTCCTAAGACATTATTTCGGGGGGAAATTATTTTCGGCTGCGTTTACGACGCAGTGGGTGTTGACGCGGATATTTGCGTAATAGTTTAGGAGACTGCTGCATTTCAACTAACTAGCAAAAAGCAGAGCTTTGTAGGGGCTCGCAAAGTTATACTATCTAGTAATATTGTTAGAAAAGTATTTTTATGAGAATTACATCTTTTAATGTATAGACTTTATTTATAATAATAAAGTCTATAAGTATTTTAATGTATAGAAAAATAAAAGTAGTTTGTTCACCAAGGCGAGAAAATGACCGATACCTTACGAGAGTGTAGTGTGAGGCCCGAAGCGCAGCTGAGGGCCTCAATACACTCAAGTTAGGTATCGCATTTTCTCCCGAGTGATACATACTGCTTTATACTACACCAATGAGGAAAATAAAAACATTTTAGTTAAAATTTATATTAAAATTATTACAATTATTGAAACTCCATAAATTCTTCATATGTTTTGTTGTAGTTATACTTGGACTTTTCTGGCAAAAGGTTTAAAATGACTGTTTCAGCAGCTTCTTTTAATTCAGGCGGCGTAAATAAATCTTCATTCTCGCTACTAGACATAGACATCAGCGGGTCTAGACAAGTGGCATAAACGCTAGGAGAATAGAAAGATAAATGTACGGACTTGACGTAAGCGTTCGATTATGCTTATGTCAAATCCATACATTTATCTTTCTATTCTCCAAGCGTTTGTGCCACTTGGCTAGACCCGCAGAACAGAATGTAAGAAGAAGATACAATAAAAAAGAAAATTCGCGCGTACAATCGGTTTTTTTTAATATTGAGGAGGCAAATGAAATAAAGCACATACTGCCAAGTTTCCTTAGTAAATGCTAGTGGCCAGTAACATTTTGATGTGCTTCGAGATACAAACTTATGAATTTAAAAAAGTTAAAGGAGGGGAGAAATCCCATACATTTTTGTCGCCCGCATATTGGTTCGCTTGGAATTAGGTACTTTCTTCTCGTTTTTCAAGTAAGAACTAATGTAAGAAATAATGTCCGAATATGTGTAGTATAAATAATAAAGTATTTCATCTCTCGCATTGTATATCTGTTTTGTTAATCTTTCACCTACCATTCTTTCTACATGTCCGAACCAACGGAGCATGCCCTTTCTCATCTTTACACCAACACTTTCTTTCAAGCATAACTTCTCTCTCACTTCAACATTACGAGCCCGGTCCGTGTGAGTTACGCGACATATTTTTCTCTGTTCACACACTGTTCCCCGCCAGCCAGCCAGCCAGCCCCCCCCACTCTCTCTCTCTCTCCCTCCCCTCCCCTCTCCCTCCCTCTCCCCCCTCCCCCTCCCCTCCCCCTCCCTTCCCGCCCCCTCCCCTCACCCTCACCCTCCCCCCCCTCCCCCCCCTCCCCCCTCCCCTCCCGCTCCCCTCCCCCTCCCACTCCACTCCTCATCCCCCTCCCTCTCCCCTCCCCCTCCCCCTCCCGTCCCCCGCCCCTCCCTCTACCCTCCCCCTCCCCTCCTCCTCACGTCCCCCTCCCTCTCCCCTCCTCCTCCCACTCTCCTCCCCCTCCTCCTCCTCCTCACCACCCCTCCCCCCTCTCTCCCCCCTCCCCCCTCCCACTCCCCTCACCCTCCCCTCTCCCACTCCCCTCTCCCACTCCCCTCCCCCTCCCCCCTCACCCCCACCCACTCCCCTCCCCTCCCCCTCTCCCTCTCCACCTCCCTCTCCCTCTTCCCCTCCCATCCCTCCTCCCCCTCCCCCTCTTCCTCCCCCTCCCTCCCCCTCCCCCTCCCTCACCCTCTCTCTCTCTATTTTTATGGTAGATAACATATCTAGACATGAATTTAAACTACTACGTCGAAGCACAAACCTAAAAGTCCGATAATTTTTGAGTAAAATGTACCACAAAGTGCATAGAAAATGGCCTAGTGTAGGGCTCGCTTCGCTCGCCCTAATGACTACCAGACAATGTTAAAAAAATATTCGATAAATCTACACTGATATTTTCAAGAGGAAATACTCGATTGCTCGAAATGAATAAACTTAATTACTAACCGATTTTAAAACTCTTTCACGTAGTCACTTATAGAAAGCCACACTATACCGAAATCACATCGAGTCAATCAAATACAGTGGAACTTCTATAAATCGTACATCAAGAGAAACGCCAAAAAATCGAGTTATAGAGTTTTGGACTTATAGAGAAATTAGACATAGGCGGATTTTGATTCGACATAGAGAGGTTGATATATTGTCATTCATTTTTTTTATTTATTATTGTCATTCATCATATTATATATTGTCATTCATTGTCATGTCATTTTTATAATTTTTGAGTTAGAGAGGCAAAATAAATAAAAATTCCAGTTGGGAGGAGAGTAATTTATTTTTCTTTGAACTATAGAGGTAGCAAGACCAAGGAAGTTACATTCTACTCGGAATGTCTACACGCGCCTCAAAATCGTTCCGAAGAGTACCACGATGTGGGTGGAGTGTGTCTCTTTCTACTAAATAAAGCGCCAATCGCCATATATAAGTGCGGCCATGCGTAGTTTACAAATTACTACTAAATAATTCTACTAATTTGAGAAACAGTTTTTGCATTGCTTAAGTAATTACGTAATAATTGAAATAAGCACATTTTAGAACTCACTGTTAATTACAATGCATTTTATGCTAATTTATTTATCGACGTGTATGAATAAAAAGGATTTAACGATTACCGAATATGTAAAAATCTACCATCTAGATAGTTTTATTTACACTGGCAATTGCAAGAAAGGGACAACATCCACTCTTGTCGTTGTCTTGCTGAGAACGTTTTTCCCCTCTGTTATGTAAGAAACAAATGTCAACTTTATTATTAACGAAATAAAGTACATTTTTATTTTTCAAATATTGCTTCGTAACAATTCCAGTTATAGTATATAAGTTCCTTGAGCAAGACTCAAATAATCAAGTTATAAAGGTTGTAAAATAAAAAAAAATCGAGTTATGGAGGGAAACTATGTACCAGAATGGCTTGGAGGATACACTGATTATTTCGACTAATAGACTGACATACCACGATCAGATTGATCGAGTACTGTCCGAAGGTGGTGTCAAGAGTCTTCGCAACCGGCGTGTGTGTATGAAGAGAGTGATGAATGTGGAAGAAGCGAGACAAGCCTGCAAGGATCGTGATATATGGCACTAGGTTCTCTCTGCCTACCCCGTAAGGGATCTGGCGTGAAGATATGTATGTATGTATATGTACAACACTTTTTCTTTATCCCAAAACTTATCGCCTGACCCACGTATCATATACTTCAAGAGAGCGACGTGGTATCTTTTTAAAATTGTGTATCATATAATATGTAGCCACCTCCTAGACTACACCTGTAAAGAAAATACTAGGCTATGTTTATAAAGCCACAAATCAAGCGTCCGTCTGTTCGCCATTTTGTGGTATTTTTATAGCTACCAATTTTTATTATCAGTGTAAATTTTTATAGGACATTAATCGATTGTAAATATTTTTAAAAATATATGAAGCGAGCAGGTATGTACCTGCCCGCTGCTTAGGCTGCTTAGATGCAGGTTGTAGGCTCGATAATCTAGAGCGCGATAAAGAATATCATCGTGAAATTAGATCATAAGTTGACGTGACACCTGTCAATCAATCAATCAATCAAATAATTTTTATTCAAAATAAGTATAAAAATACATTTTTTGAACGTCAACACCAGAAAACCTGTGTCCCCCATATCGAGTCTGGTATCCTTAGATGAATTGTTAAACACCGTTAACAATTTACCATTGAAAAAAGCGCCCGGAGAGGATAAAATCTTAAATCTATACATATAATAAAATCGTTGGAAAGTCAAAACTGTACATTGAATATTTTTTTAAAAAATACTTGGGGCGTGATCTATAATCGATGTCGAAGCCAAAAATATAGTTTTTAGATTTTTTGTCTGTTTTTCTGTTTGTCTGTATGTTGTCCGGGGTCAACTCAAAAAGTACTGCATGGATTTACTTCAAATTTTGCATGAATATTACTACTAACAGGTCGGGTCAACATAATACCTACATATTATCACGCTATCACCTACGGGGGAGGAGCAGTGCGGAGTAAACGAAGTCCGCGCGTACGAAGTCGCTGGCAATAGCTAGTTATATGATAAAACAAGCGTGTATAGCAGCCCCAGACTCTATTCTAAAAGTAATAAATCATTGCATTGCGGAAGGTGTTTTCCCTAAAATATAGCGCCAAGGATAACTCAAAATTATTCCAAAATCTGGTGACAAGCATCCGGATGACCCTAAATCATACCGCCCAATTACACTCGACTCGACTCTTATCACAAAGGCCCATATGAACAATAATTTGGATTTACCGCCGGCAGCTGTATCACCTAACGTTTGCAATCCACCAGCGATCAGCGATGAGATTTAAACGTAACGAAAAACTCATTAAAAACGGTGCCAATTGCTTGCTGGTTACTAGATGCACTTTTGCGATTTCACAGCACCAAAACTAATCAAGCGCCAACGACTGGCACTAACATACAAGCCTGTTGTGTGTCTTGAGCTAACCATGCTATGGTAATTTAGTACTATAAAATATTTGATAATTGTATTGAAAATAGCGTCATCTAGGACACGTACTGAAAAAGATTTTATTTCAAAAGACTTAAGATCTGGATTCAAGGTTTTTGCCACTACATACGAATATTAAAAATAACCTTTTAATGTCTTAAATATATATTTTTAAATAAGATATCACATTACATTATAATTTTTGACTATCTGAACTATAAACATATATTGTTTTGTGGTAAATACGCTTATTTTTCAAAATAACAAAGTTTGGCCAATCTATCAAACAAAAAACCACACAATTACAAATGGCGTCGTTATGGTGTTAAATGTTGATACTCGTGCGCATTTTATTATTGAAATTCAGTTTGTTTTGTGTGTATTAGTGTTATTTTCGTTGAGTTTGAACTTTTATTCTCCGGATTGCTTAATCGTGACACAAAACTAATATATTGTGCTATTTATTGTGAGTTAATAAAGGCTTAAATTATGAATGTTTTTATTCTGAATATATAACATTATACAGCGTGGCAATCAAACGAAGTTGCAAAAGGACTTGTCAGAGTTACATTTTGTTTGAATGGCACGCTGTATAGTGTTTGATAAATTCCTATTTACTATTAAAATTTTAATAAAAAAGTAGGTACCTATATTCAGCTGCCGAAACAAAATAGTTCTCAGGCTATAAGATAGATGACGCCAGTAGTAAGCCATTATAGATTTAGAAAGTTGCCTATCTATACATATAGTAATACACATATTTATCTATGGAGCTAACTAAGCAATTATGATAATTTTGCATTACGAGTTACGTGATAAAGTCGCGGAAAATCCACTGTCGATGCAGTGGTAACCATGAGAAAAACGGTAGAATTTATCACGAAATAATTATGTTGTGTTTTTGTTTTATAGCACTCACCCCGTGCTTAGGAATCTGGAAAAACCTTAAAAACAGCAAAGAAAAATATCGACACGCGGGATTTGAACCTGCGACCATTTCCCTAAAGCCGGGACGCTCTTCCGCTGAGCTAGTGTCGACAGGCTCGAGGCGGCGAAATTCTTTGCTATATGATCGATTACGTCGATTGTACTGATCGCTAGCTATACATACCTATAACTAGTTAAATGAGTTCATCGTTACAGATGAATTAGAACCACAACATAATTTAAAATTATGCTGTGGTTATCTTTTTGGATATTTCAGGTGCTTTTCATAACGCGTGGTGGCCGATGTTATTATTGAAACTAAAAATAAGGGGATGCTATTTTAATCTATACAAATGAATAAAATTGAAGTGTCCGTATGTAATATTTAAAAAAATCGGTTTTAACTAAATGCATATGCATGTATACACGGTACATATACCAAAATAACACTTTTTTACGATTTTTGTCTGTCTGCCTGTCTGTTTGTTCCGGATAATCTCTGGAACGGCTGGACCGATTTTGACGGGACTTTCACTCGTAGATAGCTGATGTAATAAGGAGTAACTTAAGTTACTTTTATTTTTTAACAATCCCACGCGGACGAAGTCGCGGGCACAGCTAGTATACTAAGATCAACTAATTAATTTTTTTTAATTTTTTTTTGTTTTTTTATGCTGATCATGTTGTTCCTGTAACTAGTCATCACTAATTTCATATTTGATTTATACTAGCTGCAGCGTGCAGCCCGCTTTATTATAAGTTTTTGGTGAATCCCGCGGGATCATCTAATTTTTCCGGGATAAAAAATAGCCTATGTGCTACTCCAGGTCATCATCTATCTGTGTGCCAAATTTCATTCAAATCCGTTCAGTAGTTTTTGCGTGATTGAGTAACAAACATCCATCCAAACATCCAAACTTTCGCATTTATAATATTAAATATAATAATATAGATTTATGCCTTTTAGTAAGTACATAGGTAATATGTATGTATATGAGTATGTATGTATATATGTATATTATATATCTGTGTATGTATTTATGTATCCAACTTTGCCCCCTCTTTTATAAAAAAAATAACCGGGCGAAACGTTGTAGAATCCTACCACCTAGTAATCACGATTGTAGTGATTGTATAACCAATGGGTCGTCTTTTACGACCTGCCTGGCAGAACAGCAGTTGGTTTATTTTTCAAAGAAGTCCAGACCAACACACGGAAACATTATAATAATAAATATATATCCTGGGGCAAATTACACTTACTAATCTAAACCCAAAGTAAGCAAATTATTTGCTTGTGTTATGGGTGTTAGTCAATGATACTAATATATAGAAATACATATATAAATACTGTTACGTACTTCGGGTTCGTAATTGTAAGAAAACACCACTTATATTAAATCCGTGTATTTACAATACACACAACACAACGTAATACTTAAATACTCTGAATAACACTAGTCACTCACTGAACTTAGAACAACTACACAATAAAACACTTCTCGCTTCGCACGGATCGCTTCAAGTATCGCTCTCGATCGCTTGATAAAAACTGTCCTATATTCGTCAACACCTCTCTATTTATAGGCAGGGGAAAGTCCTAGCTGGATCCAGAAAAATCTAAATGTATCGGGAAACAATGAATCACTTCTTATCGTAAACATGTTATGAGTCATAAATCCTAGTACACGCTTTTTTCAACCTTATGCCATATCCCACAAAGTCCATTATGGCATAGCCCAGGTCAACTATTTGTTTGTCAATAGGAGTAGCTATCTCTTTCTTTTATTTCCAGATCTCTCCAGCGCTCCAACTCTACACGTTTCTAGGTTATTCGTACCAATACTATATATTTAATAAACACCCAAACCTGGAAATACAAATATATATGCTCATCACATAAATGCTTGTCCCCGTCGGGATCGAACCCGAGCCCCGTCGATTGCGTAGTCAGGATCGCTAACCACTCGACCAATGGGGCGATCAAACATCTATAATATTTGGTTGTATCAGAATAAAATAAAACACAAAGTTATTTAATTAATCTATATTTGATAAATAACAGAATAAAAAGATGGAATTTTTGCCATGTTCTCAATATTGCCAGTTGAGAAATCGATTTGTTTATGGCAACAGACTGCATACACTATATCCTTAGAACTAAATGATTACTTCTTTGGGGCAACCATTTCTTCGAGGGCCTTCAACTCGGCTGAAAACAAGAAATTATGAGTTGATTAGGATAAGGTATTTCCTTATGGTTCAAAGTTATGCCTGTGTTGGCCGGTGCTCTTTGAAAAATATATCATCAGCTATTTTACCAGGAAATTCGTACAAGGCGAACTATTGACTATAGTCCAGCGGTCGGCAAACTTTTGAGTCGGAAGAGTCAAAAATTATAATTAAAAAGTTTGAAGTTTTTAAAGGGCCACAAATTTTTTCTTGTGAACAATAATTAGTGCTTGCATAAATTACGTTTTTTGATAAAAAAAAACTAATCTATTTATTTTTAATAGTGTTTTTTCAAAGTTAGATGTTAGATAATATACATATGGTACTAATACATAAGACAAATTCATTGGGAGCAATGACTTTGCGCAGTTATTGTGGAACTAAAGAGCCACTGCTACACATCCAAAGAGCTGTGTGGCTCATGAGCCTCGGGTTGCCGACCCCTGGACTGTACAAATCACTAATATTTTCTTTTTATATTATAAGATAGCAAACAAGCAGATGGTTTTTCTAATAGAAAGAGAAACCATCCCCTATAGACACTAAAGATGTTAATGATGCATTGCTATCCGTGTGCCGAACTCTACTATCTAGTAGTCACGATGGTAATGACACGTGTAGCTAATCGATCGCGTTTTATGACCTGTCCGGCAGAATGGCAGTTGGTCTAGACTCTAGGCTTCAAAGGAGCCCTGAAGAACACGGGGTCATTACTAAGTTCTGCAACACCCCTCCCAAGTCTGGTACCATCACCTTACCTATCTCTTGCTGTGACAGCATGAATGCTTGGTACTGTGTTCTAGTTTGGAAGGTAAGGTAGGCATTAAACTTTTGGAACAGCATCCCAACCCCATAGCAACTCACCATTAACATCTTTGGTGTCTACAGAAAATGGTTGTCTCTTTAGATTAAAAAAAGCCAGATGATATAAAAGATTAAAAAATATTTTATTAAAATACACCTTTACAGGCATTTTTAATATTTAAAATCAATGTGACAAGGAGAAAGGTTTCATTATTTGAAAATGCAATAAGCATTTTCATTTGTTTCACTTTTATTCTCTTTTTTATATATCAATAGAATGGTTAAAAAAAATTGGTGACTTTTTTTTTATTTGAGCCAAATTTTAATTTAATTTTATAACAAAAATTAAAATTCAATTTTTGAAAGTATATTCCAAAGAAATGACTTATTCTTCCAGGATATAAAGTATCCTATATGTGTGAATATTTTCATCCAAATCGGTTCAGCCGCATTGAGCGAGAGAGTAACAAACATGTTCACAAACTTTCGCATTTATAAGCAGGCAATAGCATATGTGTAGAATGAGTTTTGAAATTTATTTATCACCTCTTATAACAGTCATGGGTAATCTAATGATTTTACATTTGTCTTTTGTTTATTATTAGAATAATTAAAATTAATTTAAAAGAGAATATTATTAATTGCAATACAAATTATATTTTCAAAGTATATGATCGATCTTCATTCTACCACGTGCTGCTGGAGTGCGTGGAACTAAATTACATAAGGGCTCAGTTTCTGAAGGATGAGACGACACTTGTGGGTATGTTTGAGCATCCCCACACTGTTCTGAACTTCTGGAGGGAACTGGGTTGGCAGAATTAGCCACTATGTAAGACACACAATGGCCTGTAGTGCGGCTCAGTGCGGTATAGCCCGCGTTGATAGATAAATAGATCAATCTTTATTGCTGTCCTCATTAATAACGGTGCAACTTTCTTCTGATGTATATATATTAGATAAAACTTGTGCTGGACGTAAGACATTTTTACATTTACCAGACATACTTCGTGTACACTCATTAGGGGCCATCCATAAATTACATCACACATTATGGGGGAGGGAGGGGGTTACTGAAGTGTGAAATTGTGTGACAAGGGCGGGGAGGTGTTTCAACTTTTGTGATATCACATTTTTCAAAATATAATTAAACGCTAAATTTAAAAAGCCACCTATGTAGATAAAAAATAAACAAATGAAATCATTATTCCAATGTAAAATTGCAAAGTATGTGACGTTACACTAGGTAGAGGTCTCAAAAATGTAACCGACTGTGACAAGGGGGAGGGAGGGGTCAATAAAATCATGAAATTCGTGTGACGTAATTTATGGATGGCCCCTTAAGACACAATGCAACAGTATATATTTTAAAACAAAATACATTCCAAAAGAATCCGCCTGTTATATACTGTTGCATTGTGCTTTAGTGAGAAAAAAAGTACTTGAAGTATGTCTGGTAAATGTAAAAAAGTCTTACATTCAAACCAGCACAAATTTTATCTAATATATTTACATCAGAAGAGAGTTGCACCGTTATTAATGAGGACAACAATGAAGATTGATCATAAACTTTGAAAATATAATTTGTATTACAATTAATAATATCCCCTTTTAAATTAATTCTAATTATTCTAATAATAAAAAGTTTAATCAACAGATAAATAAAAAGTCATTAGAGTACCCATGACTGCTATAAGAGATTTTAATATTTTTTTGGCAGTGTTGCACCTATTTCATATTTTTGTACTTTTTGGAAGTAATACTAGACGCAGTAAGCTACATTATGTATTTTTTTCGTGATTGTACCTTTGCATGAACTTTAAAAAAACATGAAAAATTTTTTTCTTTTTTTAGTAGTTTGATGTCCGTGCGTAGTATATTAAATATACTCCTAGTAAGTTATTGTTCGTACATTTCGTTATGCTGTTGGTATCACGTCGGGGTCACCAATTTGACGTCCGTAGGTAAAAATAGGATATACGAATTCTATAAAATATATAATGTAGACTAATATTTCTTCTAATGAATAGTTTTTGTTTCATTAGTGTAGCTACAATAGTTTAAAAAAAAATTTTTTTTTCAAAAACTATTGTATTTCGAGTCTATTTAATCAATTATCTCCATAATACAATAAATTAACAGGCTGAAATGGTGTCAACAGTAAGTTTGTACCTCGCCAATGTTACCACACAAGTTATTTTCAAATCTTTTTGGGGCTGTTGACCCTATCTTATCCTGCCAGACCCCTTATTAAATACTATTACAGCCATAAATTTAACTGGCCTGATGTTATTTAGGTGGTACTGAGGAGTTCAACCATACAAGAGTACAGAAGTAGTCAAGTTACGATTGATAGGTTGATTTATATAAAGTGTGAAAAGTTACCCGCTGCTGCAATTTTCTTTTCTTCAGCAAGCTTAGCATCTCTGATAACCTTCTCTTTTGCTTCTATTTCTCGAAGAGCCGCTTCTTTCTTTGATAATCTATTTTGGTGAAAGGCACCATATAATATGCCCGCTGTGAGGAAAGACCATCGCCCAAACTGGAATTATAACCATATATAATTACAGTATAACTAAAAATTTGCATGCCATTATATGGTGAAGTAGAAAGAACTGTAATTCACTTTAATAACATCTTTTTGTACTCCTATTTCATGCAAATAAATAAAATTATTATTATTATTATTGTATAGATGCTATTTTTTTACATCCTAAGATAGTAAACAAGCAGATGGCTCTCCTGATGGAAAGAGAAACTATTGCCTATAGACACCATAGATTTTACTGATGCGTTGCTATCCGTGTAACAGAATGCCACATGCATAAATTTACCGGCTACCTTACCCTCCAAATCGGAACAGGACAATGACAAGCCTTGACGCAATTGTGCCAGGAATAAGTAAAGTTGTGGTACCAAATACCAGGGCGAGACTATGCAGAACTTTACCACTTAGTAGTCACAATGATAGTGACGCATAAAGCTAATCAGTCGCCTTTTACAACCTGCCTGGCAGAACAGCAGTAAGTCCATTCTTCTTGATAATATTCATCACATTAATATAATTGTATCTATATTAATATTATAAATGTGAAAGTTTGGATGTTACTTAATCACACAAAAACTACTGAACGGATTTGAATGAAATTTGGCACACAGGTAGATGATGACCTGGAATAGCACATAGGCTTTTTTATCCCGGAAAAATTAGATGATCCCGCGGTAATCGCCAAAAACTTATAAATTACTTAAACTAATTATTTATTAACTGCATATTATCATCAGAACCTAATGTGTATTTTAGATTGCTTTCTTTTGATTCTGTAAGAAAAAATAGTCCCTCTTGTACATTGTATGAACCTTGTTAACCATCCAACAACCCCAAAAATATCCAAAATTGGTTTTCTTCAGGTACTTAATCAGATACATATTTATAAAAAAAATAGAAGGGGGATTTCCGCGATCCCCCTTTTTAGGGTGATCTATTACGCTCCCCCAACCCTGGAAACCCCTAAATTCGTGGGTCGCTAAAGTACAGTTTGACTGGCTAATCAGCCAAGAATTTGTATCTCCGAGGCAGAGGAATTGTTTATATTCAGATTTGCTTCAAGGTTAGCGGAATATCTACTATTTATTATTATCTAATAATAAATATTGAACATGGGTAATATAAAAAGTTTATCGTAAACATTTAGTAAGCTACGTGCCTATATTTTTACCTCAAGGGTCAAATAATACATCGACAGTCGACACTTGAACAAAAATTTAAATATAGAATACTGTGCTAGTCTTAGTAATCTCCACAAAAATCTATATGTATTAAAATTTTAAATAATTTAGATATAATTTTATTTACGAATTTGAAATAATATTGATTACATAATTTTTATTTTAATATTACTTACTTTGATTAAGGGCGATACTTTAACTGGTGGTCCATAAGGAAGTCCAGACATGGTTATGTGTTTTTAAGATGTAAATTTAATTAGAAATGATCTGATTTTTATTTTTTTTCTTAGTTGAGGATCTGATAATTTTGTAAAATGAAGAGGACAGATCACAGAGGTTATGTTTAGTGTTACCACTTTTCAATTTTAACTTTTAAGTTTTAAGAAAATTAATAATGGCCTAAGAAATAAGGTGTACACGTCTACTTGAGAGGATTAAACTAAGGTTAAGTTAAACTAAAAATTAATTTTCTCTTATCATAACGTATAATTGCAATTTTAGAAGAATAACAAGACAAATGTAATGTATAAGATACAAAATCCATTCTGCTATACAAAAACTATTCATACTATTCATAAGTAGTAAGAATAATTATTAACTGTAACGATTTTAAATATTTGTCACGTTACAACTACTACACTTTACTACTTACTAGTTTTCTTGTAATAATTTTAATTTTGAGGATATTAAATATAATGTAAGCTACAAAATTATTGCTTTAAATTAACAAAAAAAAAAAGTTTATGGACAATAATTAGTTCCCTGCCATTATAAGGTTTACTCTCAAAGCTTATAATTCTAAATACTGATAATGGTAACATTTTATCACTACAGATGATAATATTGACAGTGACAAGTAATGAATGAAAGTTGAAACATGACGTCAGCGTCATTTTTATTCTTTTCATTCAAAGAAGTGATTGATAATTTCGAAAATTCAATCAATCAGTCGGCAATATGGCGTTATTGGTTACGTGCGTGTCGGTCGCGGTTTCAATATTATACACGCCGTTTTTACTTCTTGTAATATGTGTTATTTTCTTAGCGTCTATTGGAAAATCTTTGGGTGTTAGGAGGCTGTATGTCAACATATTACTCAAATTATTCGAGGTACGTAACATATTATGCGCTCCATATTTTTGCCTAATTAGATACATGCGTTTTAGGCTCCTGAATCATATGCGTTTTATTTTTAAAGCGTAAGTAAATGTATTAAATGAATATCAATCAAAGATATGTGTATTCAATACGTGCTTTCGAATAATAACTTTGTCATTATATGGTTATGTCGAAATCGTATAATCGGTCAGTTTCGAAATTCTGTCGTAAAACTCCTAGATTTTGTAAAGTATGTATAAAGTTGATCGTTAACTAAACCTTAGTTCTTCTAAATTATAACTTGTTCTAAAAATTTAACTTAAACTCGAGGTTTTATTTACGCAAAATGTCTGTACATTTACAGTACCGTGTATTTCTTTCATTTATTGTGTTGTTTCCGGCTATTTATAAACAAATTAATTCCTGCCATCCTGCTAGGCAGGTTGTAAAAGGCGAGCGCTCGTTAACCGTATTCATACCATATTTAATAAGTGATAGTAGATTTCTGAGCTATCTCGTCATGGCTTGGTACTAAATTGTCCTTTTCTACGGTGGTATCATCGGTGTTTGTCTGTTGTGTCCTAATTTGAAGGGTGAGGTACTTGATAAATTTACATCTCCGCTGTTGCAAATATATTGATATATTGTTATAAGTGTTGGTTATCTTTTCCAAATAAAAGAGACATTTGCTTGTTTGCTATTTTATGATATACATACACTGAGTAACAATAACTCTGCCTGATCAACAGTCATTATTTGCTACCTTAATAAGATCATACAGTCAAAACCGAAATAACAATATTGAAGGGAGCACATAACTAAGGTAATATATTACTGCCACTTTGGTCGAGTGGTTAGCGATCCTGACTATGCAATCGACGGGGCTCGGGTTCGATCCCCGACGGGGACAAGCATTTGTGTGATGAGCATAAATAATTGTATTTCCGGGTCTGAGTGTATATTAAATATATTCCAGTATTTATATATGTATTTCTATGTATTAGTATCATTGACTAACACCCATAGTCAAAGTCAAAGTCAAAACATTTTTATTCAAATTATCCTTTACAGGCACTTTTGCCGAGTCAACATTTTTTGAGTTACTACCGGATCAGAAATGTGGCCACACACTTATCACAAGCAAATAATTTGCTTACTTTACTGTTCATATTCACGAGACAAAATACACTTACTGATGTAAGAGTAATTTGTCCTTATATTTATATCGTATTAAAAGCACTTGTACTGTTTTACTTGACTTTTTATTTATTAAAACCAACCGGTTTCGCATTTGAACGCATCATCAGGGCAAAAGTTATTATTGTTTAGTACAATTGACAATTTGACAATTAACAATATATACTGAAGGTAGTATGAACATTTTAAATTTAAAATTATATTTCACAATATGGGTACCTCTAAAGCATCAAGTTTCTTCCCTTTATCACATATGTGGATAATTTTTATATCCCTTGTAGCATCAAAGTCATGGCCTTTAGTAATACCATTGGAAATAAATAGACTTAAACATCAGACCCAACTACTAAATGACCGCAGAGAACTAAACGTATCTCCTTTACTGAATATTTTTAATGATTAATGTATAAGTTACCGCTTTTATTTTTTATTATTATGTTTTTGTTTTTATTATTGTTATTACTTTATTCTTTATATAATTTGAATTAATAATTACGTATAATTGACATTCAATAATGATAATTTAATACTAGAATTTTGAATAATTATTTTATATTAATCTTATATGGGAAATGTATCACGACATTCATTTTAATTGACATTAGAATCTATATGACATTTTTACATATTAATCAATCTAATTGTACTATTACTTTGCACTATTGACATCGACATACTATTGAATTAATAAATTACTATACACAATTCTCCCTGCTTAAAAGGGTAATTATGATGTGTGGGTAACACCGATATTGTGAAATATAATTTTATATTTAAAATGTTCATACTACCTTCAGTATATATTGTTAATTGTCAAATTGTCAATTGTACTAAACAATAATAAATTTTGCCCTGATGATGCGTTAAAACGCGAAACCGGTTGGTTCTAATAAATAAAAAGTCAAGTAAAACAGTACAAGTGCTTTTAATACGATATAAAAATAAGTTAACATGGAGTTTTACCAAGTGCCGACGATATTCAGTGTTCAAAGTAATTTGTCCCATGAATATTTATTAAAAAAAAGATATATTTAAAAAATATCCGATATTTGTTGTAAGTACACATTTAAAAATATATTTTTAATATTATAGTTTCCTTTTTTAACTGAATATCAAAAATATTTTGTTCATTTTATGTTTCATTTTTTGAAAGAAAATTAAGATTGGAATTAAAAAGTTTGTTTAAGTGGTATATTTTGTTGAGCTGCTACAGTTGCTCATAGCATCAGATTTTGACTTTCACTAAAATCTCTTATACAGTCACCAGTGCACCATTGCAACATTGGCATTATTACTTATAAACTCAGCTGATTGGTAAAACTAAGCATTCCAATGGAAGTTTTCGCTTTAACAGATATGTATCTAAGTATGTTGTAACATCGTATCATTGATATAAAAAACCCAAGATACACAATCGTTGTCTCAAAAACGTCCTCCAAAAATTAGTGCACAATTTTAAATTACGCGCTCATTTCAAATAGAATCATGTTGGTCGCGACACTGTCAATTTTATTTCTTTTTGTACTTTGCTTTATAAAAACAACTATAAATCTTGTGGTTAAGGTTGAATATGCAAAGACATATGTTTTTGCCATATCTATAACTATTTAAATGAAATTAGGGATGCTTTTGAGTGTCAGTTTTGTTCGGAACTTTGCATTTTGGGTTTCTTATGTCAATGCATTGTATCATCTTATTGTTTTCTTTAATTTTAATAATAATTTAGAAGGTATGTTATAAGTAAATGTTTGTAATAAGTTCCTCTGTGCACTCCATCATAAACACTTCATATTTGGAATTAATCCACTATGATCACCTAGGTGATATCACCTGGGTGATTTAATTCTAGTAGAGTAAGATTTTATTCTAGTAGTTAAGTACATAAGAAACTAATTTTTTTTTTAAATAATCACGTTTGTAGAACTACTACATCAGTTATGATTTTTGGTCACGCAAAGTCACAAGTAACTATTAGTTATCTATGTGGATGATTAGCAGACCTGCAGAGCTTCTCCCATGAATAGATCCCTTATCTCATTCCCTTAGGGCAGTGTTTCTTAACCTGTGGTCCGCAGACCCCTGGGGGTCCGAGAGTATGTATATCAGGGTCTGCCATCTTTTTGGGCAATTGAATTACTAAATAAATGCTAATGTTTTTTGATTAAGGGGGTCCTTGAATTTGTGCTTGATTTCTTAGGGGTCTGCGGTCTGAAAAAGGTAGAGAAAAAGTAGCTTATATTTAACCACCTCAATGTTCTATCTCAGTGTCAAATTTCATCAGAATCAATCTAGTATTCAGCCATGAAAGCATAATAGAGACACGGACGGACGTTCGCATTTAAAATATTAGTATGAATACCATTAATATTTTAAAGGTGAAAGTATTTGAAAACAATGCATTATAAAATCTTATTTAATATGATAGTTAAATAGTGAAAGTTTGTGAAGGTGTTTTTTATTAATTCTTCAAAGCCAATATGGAATTAAAAGAAGTATATTTGTTAATAATAACTGAATTTGAAAAATTAAACCAATGAATATCTCACAAACTACTTTTGATTAAAAATTAGACTGTTCCTTAAGTTAGATTTATTGCTTCCATTTAAAATTATTAACAATAGATCTATAATGGTATATCTATAAGTACGTAGGTATAGATAATGTCTTCATGTATTTATAACATAATAACATGTAAAAACCTACTATCAAAAAGTGATTACTGTGAATCCTATTTTGAATAAAATATTTTGACTTTGACTTGAACTTTGTCTGTCACTTTTCACGCCTAAACCACTGAACCGATTTAGATGAAATTTGGTACAAAGATAGTTTGAGAACCGGGAAAGGACATTGGATAGTTTTTATCCCGGAAACCCCACGGGAACAGGAACTATGCACGTAAAGCCCTGGAACTTTTAGGAATTTTTCTATTTAGATGAATTTGCGAACACAGCTTCTTTATCGATAACAGCCGTTATCTTTAAATAAAGGACCTTGCCAATTTCAGCATTCCCATTTGATGCGGCCAAGAACCACTTTTGTTTTAAAAAAAATGTTTAATTTTTTTAACAACGACAGTAAAATATTTTTCGTTGAAAGTCCGGGGTTTAGTTTTTACAATAAATAAGGACTGTGATTGAGAGAAAAGTATTAATCTATGGTCATAGTGCCTATTGTATCGCTTTACTCGTATCACATATTAGAATCGAGTGGAATCGAGAAGAATTAATTTATCGATTGGATCGTTAAATATATTATATTAAACAATATTAATTATTTAATATTGATAAAAATTCACAATTTCCTATGATATTTGGAGTATGGTAAAAATGTTTTTTTTTTCTGATTAACAATAGTTACTAATTATTTTTCATCTTACTAGGTACTGATTTTGGGTATAATATGGTACTAAATATATATAAAACTTTCCTGAAACAGTTTTTACTCTTGAGTTAGACTTGTTTTATAAGATATGATGCTGATTACTGAGTCTACACTATTACTATATTAATATAATAAGTCTTAAAATATTAATATATGAAGTCTGATACTAAAATATCGACAAATTATATAAAAAATAAACATTACCATTGGACATTTAATAGTTGTCACATAATAATATTACAATCCAGTATATAATTAGTGACATTTTAGTGGAATATTTGTCTGAATATCTAAACAGACTACTAAAAACTTACTCGATTATTTAGTATTTTATTGTCACATCTAAAAAATAGTAATTCATTAAATTGTGTTATTAGTAATACGAAAAATTAATTAATCTTAGTGTGTAACATCATATTATTGTATTTAACTTATTATAATGAAAAACTCCAATGTAATTATCTCGATTTTTTTATCGATGCATGTATCGATTTAATTTCGAGTACCGATTGTGAAATAAATCGATATCCGATTCTACCCTAGATTCTCCTTGTAAATACGTGTTGTGTAACTTCAAACGTTTTAGTTACCTATAGTAATACACATATTTATCTATGGTTTTAGTGTTTACGTTTGCTGTGTATTGAAGTTTTGATTTGGATGATAATATTGTGATTTTTACAGCTAATTTACAGAGAAATGCTTAATATGCTTGGATTTTTACTGTAAATAATCAGAATTAGTGTTTTTGGAAATGTGGTGTATATTTTGTTATTGTTGCTCGAAAAAAATTCAAACTAGGTAGATATATACTACAAATCATTTGCTACAATTTATTCTTGGCGTAGATGGTTAAAATTGAAAAAGAAACTAAAACATCAGTTATATTTAGTGTTACAAACGCTTATACTCATTTATTTATCTGCAGCATGTTTTTAAAATGTCAACTCGATGGATATTTTGTTTTTTGTTTTATTGAGTTTTTCATTCTTAACGGGACTTTTATAGAACAAATGATATTGCAACAGAATCTAGACTTAAAAATCTTCGCAATGAGTACTCTAGAACAGTCGGCCACCAATTACGTGAATTAAGGCACACCTCTATACAAATGTTGGCCATGTCCTTTCAGACAAAAAATGTTTTATTTACTGTTCGATAAAATCTTTGATATTCGAGATTTTTTTGTCCGAGATTCGAGATTAAAATTTTAATTGATTGAAAATGCCTGACAAAGTACCAGCTGGTCTATTCTTTAAAGGGACCTGGATCTGCTACCAAAATCCAGGCAAGTCTCTGTAGAAATCTACCACCTAGTAGTCACGGTATTAGTGACACGTATAGCCAATCTTTCGCCTTTTACGAATTGCCTGGCAGAATGGCAGATGGTTTATCATAATGGAGAGCAGGATCAATATTAAAAATATATTTTGATGCTTGAAAAAACTTTTTAAATGGTGTGGCATATAGTATGTTTCAAGGTGACATCTTTGCCCTCTTTCTGTTCATGAGTTTTTCTTACCAGCTGTTTTGCTTTTACTATCTCAACTTACTTGCTTTACTTTTACTTCGACTCAACATTCTTCATTTGAATCGCAAAGGACTGGAACATGCTTCCTGAGTCTGTGTTCCTGGACGAGTACAATCTGGGGATCTTCAAGAGAAGAATGATCAGGTACCTTCTAGGGAAGCGCGTTTCATTTTAGGCCTCATCTTAGCTTGCCATCAGGCGAGATCGAGGTCAAGCCCTTACCTATCCATAATTTTAAAAAAATCTCTAAGCCAATATTTTATTGCTTTATACTGATAGGTAAATGACCTTAGTGCTATTATTGGTAGGATTCCAATAGATTTGACATTGAATTTAATCAAACTTGAACAAATTGATAATTTTTTATAATTGTATTATTATTATCTATTGATACTATATCTTGTATTTGGCGCATTACCGATTTCTAGATAATCTATATTAATAATATCATAAATGCGAAAGTTTGGATGTTTTGATGGATGATTGTTACTCGATCACACAATTGATCGAGGGTAGGGAGGGTAGTCTGTAAACTTATGCAAGTGGGATTAAAACCCCGCCATCTGGATAGCAACGCTTTATTAACACCTTTAGTGTTTATAGGTGATGGTTGCCTCTTTCCATTAGCGACCTATCTGTTTATTTGCTATCGTATGATTAAAAATAAATACAAAGTATATTAATTCACGGGTCATTCGGATAAAATTAATAATAAAAATATCATCAATTCTTTTGCCCAAATTTGAGAGCAAAAAGTCAATAAAATGAGATTTAAAAATAGATTATTTTTAGGTGCAAAAAAATTATCTAAATTACAATAAAGGAGGCAATCTATAGGAGCAAGTTCCGGAGAGTATGGTCCATGTCCTAGATATTCCAATCGCAGCTCCTCTTATTTTAGCGTCTGCCGTGCAGTGTGTGGTGTAGCATTGTTCTAGAACAGCCGGTATTGTGAATATCGGAGGCATTCCAATCGCAGCTCCTCTTATTTTAAGGTCTGCCGTGCAGTGTGTGTTGTAGCATTGTTCTAGAACAGCCGGTATTGTGAATATCGGAGCCATTCCAATCGCAGCTCCTCTTATTTTAACGTCTGCCGTGCAGTGTGTGTTGTAGCATTGTTCTAGAACAGCCGGTATTGTGAATATCGGAGCCATTCCAATCGCAGCTCCTCTTATTTTAGCGTCTGCCGTGCAGTGTGTGGGTGTAGCATTATTCTAGAACAGTAGGTATTGTGAGTATCGGAGGCATTCCAACCGCACCTCCTGTAATTTTAGCGTCTGTCGTGCAGTGTGTGGTGTAGTATAGTTTTAGAGCAGCAGATTTTGTGAGTATCCGAGGCATTCCAATCGTTGTTCCTCTAATTTTATCAATTGTCGTGCAGGTGTGGTCTAGCATTAGAGCAGCAGCTATTGTGACTATTGGAGGCATTTCAATCGCAGCTCATCTAGTTTTAGCGACTGTATGTCATTTATTGTCTTAGAACATCAGGTATTATGAGTGCAGCAACAGTATGTCGTGCAGTGTGTGATCTAGCATAGGCCCAAAGCAGCATTTTATCCGATTTACGCCAGGTGAGTAGCTCAAGACTATAGCTGATTAAATTTTTAAATTACTCAGTTTGTTAGTCTTATAATTATTTTAAATACCTGAAGTAAATTTATTGAAAACAATATAATTTTAATATTTGAAAAGCTGTAACTTTCGAATACTTGTTGCGATTATGATTTTTTAAACGATTTTCGACTCAAAACATTATAGCAAGACGAATAATCGATTGCTTGACAATTTTTGAAGCTATATCTATATTATTATTAATTATATTAATATTATAAATGCGAAAGTTTGGATGTTTGGATATATGTTTGGATGGATGTTTGTTACTCAATCACGCAAAAGCTACTGAACGGATTGGAATGAAATTTGGCACACAGGTAGCTGATGATCTGGAATAGCACATAGGCTATTTTTATGCCGGAAAAATGAGGTGATCTCGCGGGATGCGCCAAAAACTGATGCGCAATTTGCAGCACTGGGCGCAATTTTTCAAAGAAAATTGGTATATATAATATATGTACCATATTATATATATATATATATATATATATATATATATATATATATTTTTAAAAAAAAATCATCTAACCGAACGGATAAATCGATTTTGATACAATTTGCGACATTAAACGCAGTTTTTTTTAATTAGAGCTGATTAGATTGTATCTATTCTACACATATAATAAAATCGTAGGAAAGTCAAAACTGTACATTGAATATTTTTTTAAAAGAATACTTAGGGCGTGATGTACAATCAATATCAAAGCCAAAAATATAGTTTTTAGAATTTTTGTCTATTTGTCTGTTTGTCTGTATGTATGTCCGGGGTAAACTCAAAAAGTACTGCATGGATTTACTTCAAATTTTGCATGAATATTACTAACAGGTCGGGTAAACATATAGGCTACATATTATCACGCTATCAACTACAGGGGAGGAGCAGTGCGGAGTAAACGAAGTCCGCGCGGACGAAGTCGCAGGCAACAGCTAGTAATCAATGGGCACATTAATTTGGAAATTATTATAAAAAAACATTGTTCCTCTAAAAAAATATTTTTGAGGTTTTTTCAAAATTTCACAAAATCTACTGAGCCAAATCGATTGAGATTTTCAGGAAGTTCGTTGGAACCCAATCGAATACCATATATCCGTACCACGTTTCGGTCGGTCAAGCCTTTCAAAAGGTATGAATTTTTTACATACACACACACACACACACACACACATACAGACATACTGACGTCATCGTGAAATAGTCGGAAAGATTCGTAGAATCTCAAAATGTGGAGATCTGATGAAAACTCGATTTTCGTAAATCGAGGCAAATTCAGTAACTTCCTTATCCACATACGTAGCGGAAAGTTAATAATTGATAGGAATAGTTTTTCCTCCTGCATTGTATTAGATGTGTGGTACTTTTATTTTGTAATAATTATGCATTATTATTTATAAAAATACTAACGGTCATCCTTTGAAAAGCTGAAATTCGTTCCAAGTTTGACTGCGAACCTTAGTCATAAATATTAGTGGGCAGTAAAAAAAAATTTTCTTCGCATGCGGGTAGAATTTGTACCTTATAAAAAAGAAAATTTTTCAAGAAAATTAAAATTTTAAAATTAAAATTACTAAATATTTTGAGGGCGTTTTTTAAATTAATAATTAAACAACATATTTGAATAACTTAAAAAAAGGTCAAAAATCGTGGAATTCATTTTAAAATCATTGAACATGATTTTTTTACTCTACTTTAATTTTGATTCACAAAAAAAGGTCATTTTTTAATTTTTTACTTTAATTGTATTAAAATGAAAGGAGAGAAAAAAATATTCAACAAGTTTTAGATGAATTCCACGATTTTTTACCAAAAAAAATGTTGGAACTACATAATTTAATTATTTATTTCTTTAAAAAACCAATGGGCTACATCAAAATGTTGAATATTTTTTTTGTTTTGATTTTTTTTCTAAGGTACAAATTCATACTTTTTTTAGCATGGGTACCCCATGCTAAAAAAAAATTATTGACACATCCTAATAAATATAATATTATAAATGTGTGTGTTTACGAGGATCAAACTGAAAGTTAAATCAAAAACTGAGCAAATTAGCTAGTTATTAGTTTTTGTTATATCTTTTCAAAATACTGTCCACATTAATATATGCTGCATCAAATGGAACCACTGAAAAAAGCATTTTGCCCACTCTTTTGATCTTTTCGAAGGCTTTTTGAAATGCAGCCACTGCTTCCTCGGCGTTTATAAAACGTATTCCACGATGTTTTTTTTGGAACGAAGTTCCTTACGGCAGGCTTGGAGGGGATAGGGATTTTGCTGCGCGACCGAACTGAAAAAAATGTGATAGTAAAACCGTAAGAAAAATGCGTGGAATAAAAGCGTTAAATGAGACGTGCGCAGGCGCGACAGTCGCGTACACAAGCGAGTAGTGCCGTTTAGCCGAAGGAAGTTCGTTCCTACCTGGTGTCCCGCGACACCACATCATTTTTTTTATTTTCGGGAATAGACAAAAATCGCGAGGTGCAAGGTCAGGGCTATACGCCGGGTGACCCAGTAATTGCACGTCTGACTTCGCAAAATGGTCGCTTGTTTCCTGGCGGTGTTAGTACATCGTCAGGAAACAAGCGACGCGTTGTCGTGGTGGAGGAGAATTCTACTGCGAGCTCGTTTTCTCGAAATTTTTCCAAAACAAGTGGCAAACAATAGTTACTGTACCACCTTGCAGTAACTGGTTTTTGATCATTTAAAACAATGGCCACGTAATGACGTGTCCTTCCGAAAAATGAGGCCATCTGTTTCCCTCACATTTCGACTTCTTTTCACTGTAAAAACACCGTATCTGTAGAGTATTAGAATAAATCAAATTATATAAAGTTAAAAAATCGTCAAAAAAATGAAAGAAAATCTCAAAAATGACAATTTTTGAGGTTCTTTGGACCATGATTCTGAAACAAACCTCAAAAATGAACATTTCGCATGGTCCAAATCTATGTTTTCGATTTACAATAAAGAAAAAACTATCCATTGGTGATAACTGCATGAAAATCTGTTTAGTGATTTTTGAATTAATTGCGAACTCATTCAATTTTTGCATGAATGAGTTCGCAAAGAACTCATTCATGCGCTATATGCTTTTATTTTATAACAGTCAACAGATGATGTAAACGTAAAATGTACATTTCGAATGAAAATTATTTATTTAATTTAACCTACGGATTGACAGATAAGTGGTCAGTTTCATAACACGTGATAACGTTATGATAAATGTGTTGGATTAGCTGCAGATAAGATAATTGGAAGTTGATTTCTAATAATTAATTGCAACCCAATGACCTGGTTGAATTAATGTACTTTGTTCATAATATAATGAAAATATAACGGTTTTACGCATTCCTATTTTAAAAATTGTTGACAGTTAAGTCTCTGACTGACACATAATACGAAGAATGTTGGACTGACACTTTTTACACTATAAAAATGACCGATGTATACTTAACACGAGAATTGTCTGACCGACATTTTTTTTAAGAAAAGTGTCCTACCGACCTAACGAGTTTCGCACGGGAAAATCAACCGACATTTACGAGAAGAGTTAGACCAAAATTTTTTACAAAAGAAAAATGTCCGACACTTTTTACACGAAAAAAGTCTCCCACCGAAGTGTTGTATGAGCATTTTGTACAAAAGGAGTTTCTGACCGACTGACCGACTTTGCACAGGGTTGAAGTGTTCAAATTTTTTTATAAAAAATTTTTTTTACGGTAAAATTATTCGACTTAATTTTTACACAAGTTTCCGACACTTTTTACACAAGAAACGTGTCCATTTTTCCATGCGAAAATAACCTTTTAATTCTTAGCGTAAGTGTAAAATATGCAGTTAAAAAATTTTTAAAAAATTGGAAAAAAATACTTTCATTCAACATTTTACGCTTGCCTCACTGATTTTAAAGAGTAATATAATATATCTTATTTTTATAGTTCTAGAAATAAAAAATATTTAAAATAAAATTTATTTTTAGGACTTTTTTGATATTTTCTTAAAACCTTAACATATCCTCATCAATGCCAATAATATGTTATAAAAAAACAAACAATAGCTTTTATTGTAATAAAAAAAACTCAAAAATAACATGTTTTTTTGCCATTGCAGCAGTTGAAAACTGAAAACGATCATATTTGTCAATTTCTAGATATTTTTAAGGATTACAAAAAAATCTGCAAAAAATTGATTTATCATTACTAGCTGTACCAGCGACTTAGTACTGCACCTCCCCCGTAGGTGATAGCGTGATAATATGTATCCTATATGTTGACACGACCTGTTAGTAATATTCATGCAAAATTTGAAGTAAATCCATGCAGTACTTTTTGAGTTTACCCCGGACATACATACAGACAAACAGACAAAAATTCTAAAAACTATATTTTTGGCTTCGATATCGATTGTAGATCACGCCCCAAGTATTCTTTTAAAAAATATTCAATGTACAGTTTTGACTTTCCTACGATTTTGTTATATGTATAGATTTTCGAAGTCCACCGTCACCACCCACAGTGATCCACCTCAAAACGTTGATTTAAAAAAAAAATTAGACAGTCTTTAAAAAGAATTAGCTTCTCTAATGCATATGTATGTATAATTTGCCGTGTTGGTCCCGGCCTCCTTTGAAGAATAGGCCAACTGTCGTTCTGTAAGGCAGGTCGTAAAAGACGACCGATTGGCTATGCGAGTCACTACCATCGTGCCTACTAGGTGGTAGAGTTCTGCATTGTCTCGCCCGGGTCTGGTACCACCGCCTTACCTATTCCTGCCGCAATAACGTCAGTGCTTGTCGCTGTAGTGTTCCGGTTTGGAGGGTAAGGTAGCCGGTAAACTTATGCATGTGGCATTAGACCTCGCTACAAGATAGCAACGCACCATTAACATCTTTGGTGTCTATAGGCGATGGTTGACTCTTTCCATCAGGAGACCCATCTGCTTGTTTGCTATTTTATGATATAAAAAAAAATGTTTATGAATAAAACTCAAATATCTTTGACTTGGACATGAATATCGATACATGAAAATAATAAGACAATAAAAGTAATTTAAAATAATAAACCGACTTCAATATCTATCAAATATGCCCATATCTCAAATACTATTAAACTGATTTTTATAAAACTTAAACTGTTTCCTAAGGTGAAATGTACCTAATTTATATCTAAAAGAACCATCTGGATATGTCTTGTAGTTTCCGACAAATTCGTTGACAAACATACATTCAATTACGAAATTTTGTACTCAAATATTATCCATTTCTAACGATATTCAAAAAGGGGTGAAAAGAAAAGAGCTTACTCATTTTTAAAAGGCCGTCAACTCACCTGCAAGACCTCTGGTATTGTGGATGTCCATGGGCGGCGGTGATCACTTACCATCAGGTGCACCTCCTGCTCGTTTGCCCCCTCTTATATATAAAAAAAAATTGCACACATACAGGAAAACTGATAACCTTTTTTGAAGTCTCTTAAAGAGAGTTACTAATTTGGAATTAGGTGGTAGATTTCCGCAACGTTTCGCCCGGATATATGGTATCACCACCTTACCTAAACCTACCGCAATAGCATTGACGCTATTGCTAGTCATCATCGTGTTCCGGTTTGAAGAGGAATATAAGGATAAGGATAGACAGACATTGCCACCCCGTCACACAGCAACGCACCATTAACATCTTTGATGTCTTTAAGCGATGCAATGGTTGTTTCTTTCCATCAGGAGAGCCATTTTGCTTGTTTGCTATCATATGTTTAAAAAAAATGTTGAATGCCATCGCGTGTTCATTGTTTGGAGCAACTAGATTAATTAATTCTCAGTGTTACCAACTATATAAAATATTTACCCCTTAAGCTAAATTCAAAAACTCCTTTCATCGCCTTTATTATTTGAAAATTCCACTTAAAAATATTCTGTTAAATGTGACATGTTATAAATGATATTTCTAATACTCTATTTTCTAAATTATTAATCACATCACATTAAATTTCGTCCAGATTTTTAAAATAGTACATATTGGCATTGAATAAAGGTAATATTTCAGGAAATTGATTAATATATCTTATTTTTAAATACTCTAATTTCTAAATTATTAATCACACCAAATACATATAATTTCGTTTCCTTCCGAAGGTCCGGATTTTTAATATAATGTTGGCATTGAATAAAGTTATTTCAGGGAATTGAGTTTTTTGTGCAAATAGGTGTGACCAGGTATGATTGAATAGTTTGAACTATGCCGCTGCTTTTGCATCTTTATTTAAAAGAAGTTGAAAACTTAAAGATTCTCTAAGAGGGCCTCTAAAACCCCTGAAAAATACCAATCTCACTTATTTGTCCCCTTTAATTTAGGGGAAACCTCTAAGCTGGGAACACTGTTAGTGCTAAGTCATCGTTAAATTACATCATGTTTAAACAATGTTGAAACAGTTTGAACATTTACGGAAGTGATCCCATGACCTTATGGTAATTATGGTAATAGACTTAATTTGTGATTTATAAACACTTCAATTGTAGTTTTTTTATATCATAAGAAAGCAAACAAGCAGATTTTTTTTATATTGTTACGAATAATCTAGAAACGTGTAGAGTTGGAGCGCTGGAGAGATCTAGAAATAAAAGAAAGAGATGGTTACTGCTATTGACAAACAAATAGTTGACCTGGGCTATGCCATAATGGACTTTGTGGTATATGGCATAAGATTGAAAGTAGCGTGTACTAGGATTTATGACTCATAACATGTTTACGATAAGAAGTGATTCATTGTTTCCCGATACCTTTAGATTTTTCTGAATCCAGCTAGGACTTTACCCTAGCTATAAATAGAGAGGTGTTGACAAATACAGGGCAATTTTTTATCAAGCGATCGAGAGAGAAACAATATCATAAGTAGCAAACAAGCAGATGGGTCTCCTGATAGTAAAAGTCAACCATCGCCTATATACACCAAAGATGTTAATGTTGCGTTGCTATCTTGTGGCGAGGTCTAATGCCATATGCATAAATTTTCCGGCTACTTTACCCTAAAAACCGGAACACGACAGTGACAAGCACTGACGCTATTGCGGTTGGAATAGATAAGGTGGTGGTACCAAACACGGGCGATGCAATGCAGAACTGGTAGTGACTCGCATAGCCAATCCTTTGCCTCTTACGAACTGCCTGTCAAAACGGCAGATGGTATATTCGTCAAGGTAGCCCTGATTAACATGGGCAAAATGGGGCTTGTTTACGATCTTATGATCTAAACAAAATACATTATACTTATTTAAGACAATAAAAGATTCGCACAAACAATAAAGGAAATCGTACATCATTTATCGTATTATCTAAAAGCACGTCAAATCATACAAATTGCCGCTAATGTAGCGACTTCTCGCGATGTCTAGATAACGGGCGCGTTGCTACCGAGATTTTATCATGCTGACGATAAACAAAGGCCGCATTAAATGACACAATGTACTTGATGACAAGGAAAATACTACAGAATCATAAGTAATTATTACTTACGACCTCTAGTTGAAATTCAACCTCAAAAAAAACCGGCCATGTGCAAGTTGGGCTCGCGTACAAAGGGTTCCGTACAATCTATATTAATAAATTCGTCAAGGGTCACGGTAGACTCAATCGAAACCTTACCTAAATTATAAAGCGTAAAAAATAATAATTTCGAGTCGAAAACATATATCCGCAAAATTCATACTGTCGAATATTTTGCTAAAATCTATTTATACATACATATAACTAGCAAAAAGCAGAGCTTTGTAAGGGCTCGCAAAGTTATACTATCTAGTAATATTGTTAGAAAAGTATTTTTATGAGAATTACATCTTTTAATGTATGGACTTTATTTATAATTATCTAACCTAAAAAACTCAGCGTATTTTCACCTAAACATTACATTTGCATCAAAGGCCCGCGTCGTCAGGCTTTGGACTAGGAGTATTTGGTTTTTGTTTGTTGGTATTTTCAAGGAAAAATATGTATTAAAAATGAAGGTTGATCTTATAAAAAACACATTTTTGACATTTTGCTGAAATAATTGTTTTTTTTTTCTAAAATCAGGAAGTTCCTGGTTTTACGTCGATTTACGAAATCAAAATCAAAAAATGTTTTATTTAAATAAACCTTCAAAATTTTTGGACTACACAGGCACGAAGAATTGACGGTAGACACTCAGCGAATACATTTTTCGAATTTTTCTCTCAGAGAAACCCTCGGAGTTCGATTCCAGAGTCAGGCAAATGTGTTTTTTTTTTCAGTTTTCTGATAAAAACAACTTTGCCCGGGATTGGAAAAGTGCCCTACTGGCGATAGGCTGGCCACCTATCACATTGTGGTACTTAAGTATCTTCAGCTAACCGTGGATGCACATGTTGTACTTCTGCCTACGTCTTCGGGGATACGGGCGTAAATATACCTTTTTTTAGCTTTTTACCCTCGCCCTCGGGCTAAGATTGGGAATTGATCTCAATACAATATAAAACAATTAATACATCTGTACTGTTTCTCAATAATTTCCAAAAGCATATTGTGAAACTCTCTAACGCTCTATTTACTCTGTTCCCAGCAAACATCCCTGCTCTAGACCTAAATTCTCCTTGTGCCTCCCACAATATTACTTCGAAATTCCCTTCTCTCGCATTTTCCTTTCAATGATTTTATCATACACCTTCGATGCCAAACTGATCAAACTGATGGCTCTATAGCTATTGCAGTTTATACATGAACCTCGCCTTTATACGAGGGCACGATAACCGCGCGCCGTCAGTAAATATGAAGAAACAATTCATGAAGTAGGTAATCTCTTAATAAGTTCAAAAATTTTAATAGAAAATGTATCTTCTATCAATTTTAACTCGTTAATTTAATAAGAGATGGCGTTAGTAGTAATAAGATTCTAATACAAATTGTACCTTCTATTTTTTTATTTTCATAAATTGGTATTTTTATGGTAGATAACAAACCTAGACGTGAATATAAACTACCACGTCGAAGCTCAAACCTAAAAATGCGATATTTTTTCAATAAAATATACCACAAAAGTGCATAGAAAGTGGCCTAGTGTAGGGCTCGCTTCGCTCGCCCTGATAAAATCGTAGGAAAGTTAAAACTGTACATTGAATATTTTCTTAAAATAATACTTGGAGCGTGATCTACAATCGATATCGAAGCCAAAAATATAGTTTTTAGAATTTTGTCTGTTTGTCTGTATGTATGTCCGAGGTAAACTCAAAAAGTACTGCATGGATTTACTTCAAATTTTGGATGAAAATTACTAACAGGTCGTGTCAACATATAGGCTACATATTATCAGGCTATCACCTACAGGGGAGGTGCTGTGCGGAGTAAACGAAGTCCGCGCGGACGAAGTCGCTGGCAACAGCTAGTAGTGATTAAAAATTCTAACGGTGCTGACAGACAAATCGGCCATATTTCTTTAATGGTTACAAATATGTGGTGTAGATGGCGTGAGCATTTATAAAAGTGTCGTAGAACGGAGCGCAGATCATCGTGAAACTATTTTCTCTTCGCTCATAAAAGATAGAAATTAAAAATAGCAACACTATAGTGTTGTCTTTATTAAACCAACGTAACAGTTAAAAGAAGACGTCACTAAAGTGTTGCTACTTTTTAATATCTACCTTTTGAGTTAGTACGCAAACGACACAGAGTGGAACATCCAGTAGCAAGTTGATTAAAGATAGGTACTAGTTTATTTCAACTGATAAGAGCGATGGTAATGTTAAAATTTTATGTAGCTTCGCTAAAACATCAATCAATACTTAAACCGTGAAGTGTGCAACATCCACACAAACCTACAACGAGGTTTAAGGATGTTGAAATATTTGTAAGTTTATGTTAATTTTTTTTGATGAAATAAATAAATAAAATTAATATAAAATTGCGTATTGAGACTTCCGAGCGAAACCGGGTTTTCATCTAGTCATCTATGAAACGACAAAAAATCGCGTTTGTTTATTTATTTAACACTTTATTGTACACAATAAAAAATACATAACAGAGAATAACCAACGAAAACAATACAAAAGGCGAGCTTATCCCTAATAAGAGCTATCTTACAGCTAACACAAGATAGGGAAATACAATGTTAAAACGGAACAGGTACAGTGTACAATTTAATTAAAACACAGAAAAAAAAATAACTCATAAAAAACAAATAGTTTAATTTCATGGATGCTAATTCTAACTTGCAGATAAAGACGATAAATAAAAGGCAGGCAGGTCGTAAAAGGCGACCGATTGGCTATTATACGAGTCACTACCATCGTGACTACTAGGTGGTAGAGTTCTGCATTGTCTCGCCCGGGTCTGGTACCACCGCCTTACCTATTCCTGCCGCAATAGCGTCAGTGCTAGTCGCAGTCGTGTTTCGGTTTGGAGGGTAAGGTAGCCGGTAAACTTATGTATGTGGAATTAGACCTCGCCACAAGATAGCAACGCACCATTAACATCTTTGGTGTCGATGGTTGACTTTTTCCATCAGGAGACCCATCTGCTTGTTTGCTATCTTATGATATAAAAAAAGAAGTCTCAATTGTTTATTAAAAAAGCAAAGTGAAGTATTGTTACGGATATGATGAGGGAGCGAGTTCCAGAGTCTAATAGCAGTGACTGTAAAAGAGTGAGAAAAATACTGGAGCTGTGCATATACGTAAAAGGGTGGAAACTGACGGACGACATGGAGAACTAGGTGGATTAATAAACTCAAAATGTTCTTTTAAGTAATGTGGTGTTGAAGGATTGAACAGAATGTTATCACAGTACTGGAGACTAACAGAAGACAATGTTACATACAAGTAATATTCGAGCATAGCACACATAGACACCTCTCACGGACGCGATATCTTGGACTGGTGCGGAACAAACCATACCGAACCATTCCGAGATATCGCTTCCGTGAAAGGTGTCTATGTGTGCGTTGCTCGAATATTACTTGTATGTACATTGACTGCTGTAGTCTTCAGTATGCTGTGATTTTATACAAGAGACAAAGAACATGAACATTGTTGTATGGGATTTATTTAATATAAAAGTATCTTCACGCCCGTATCGTCGAATGGGTAGGCAGAGGTACAACAAGTGCACTCACGATTAGCCGAAGATACTTGGTCCCACAAATGTGTTAGGTGGCAAGCCTATCGCCAACCGGGCACTTTCCAATTCCGGGCAACTTTGTGTTTATCAGAAAACTGAAAAAAACACCTTTTTTATAAGTGCCCGACCCGGGAATCGAACCCGGGACCTCACGTGGTCAACGCCAATGCTGGACCACTAGACCACAGAGGCGATAAATTTTATTTTAATTATTTTTAATGTATGTAACTAATAACTGAAAATATTTCAAGCATTTACCAGTGTCGCTATTAAGAACGTGATTTTGGAAGATTTATGGAAGAGGGGGCAAAGGAGAAGGAGGTGCACATGATGAGTGATCACCGCCGCCCATGGACATCTGCAATACCAGAGGCCTTGCAGTTGCGTTGCCGCTCTAAATAATAAGAAAATTGCATAAAAATCACGTTTGTTGTATGAGAGCCCCCTTAAATATTTATTTTATTCTGTTTATACTATTTATTGTTATAGCGGCAACAGAAATATATCATTTGTCAAAATTTTAACGTTTTGACTGTCACAGTTCATGAGATACAGCCTGGCGATAGATAGACAGAGATTGACGGACAGACAGCGAAGTCTTAGTAATAGGCTCCCATTTTACCATTTAGGAACGGAACTCCAAAAAGCATGAAGGGGAGAACGGGGCTAAAAATATCACGAGGTGTGCTATGATATTTATAGATTAAACTCCAAAATAAGTTTTATATTAGTGTATTTAAAACTAGCGATCGGCCTGACGCCGAAGTTCGTCCACAGTTTAAAAAATAGTCTGTTCTAAGTTTGACATTGGACTTTAGAAGAAGAAAATTTTAGACGTGTGTATAATCTGAACCACCTATTTAAATTTAGCAGGTGATAAAAAATAACCCTGTATAGTGCGATAGCCCTTTATCCCCCCTCGAACAAGAAAGTTCCCGTTTTAACCTAAAGGGTGTGTTTTGAAAGATATAAGGGCTTTTCCCACCCTTCAACTTGGAAATTAAGTGTAGTGGTGCCATCTGTTGTCGAGTATTTGAACTTCATTCAGAACAACGATTATTTGGGTTGCATTTCGAAAGGCGCTGCGAGCAATTGCAGTATGTGTAGTAATGGCGCGAAATTTAAAATCCCAATTTCAATAAAGTCTTAAATTACATTTGTTATATTTCAACTACCACATAATCGCATATCAACTCCCGAGCGAAGCCGGGTGTCATAGCTAGTATTTAAATATATTTAGTAAACATGAACATAGGTTCATCTGCATAAACATTATATGGATGCAATAAACATCTAGTCTCTTCATATACTTCATTTCCCCGTGTTGGTCCCGGGCTTCTTTGAAGAATAGACCAACTGTCGTTCTGCTAGACAGGTCCTAAAAGGCGACCGATTAGCTATACGAGTAACTTACATCGTATCAGGTATCACCGCTTACCTATTCCTGCCGCATTAGCGTCAGTGCTTCTCACTGTCGTGTTCCGGTTTGGAGGGTAAGGTAGCCAGTAAACTTATGCATTTTTTTATATCATAAGCAAACAAGCAGATGGGTCTACTGATGAAAAGAGTCAACCATCGCCTATAGACACCAAAGATGTTAATGGTGCGTTGCTATCTTGTGGCGAGGTCTAATGCCACATGCATAAGATTACCGGCTACCTTACCCTCCATACCGGAACACGACGGCGGCAAGCACTGACGCTATTGCGGCAGGAATAGGTAAGGCGGTGGTACCAGACCCGGGCGAGACAGACAATACAGAATTCTACCACCTAGTAGCCACGATGGTAGTGACTCAATAGCCAAACGGTCGCCTTTTACGACCTGCCTGGCAGAACGGCAGTTGGCCTATTCTTCAAAGGAGGCCGAGACCAACACGGCGAACATGCAAATGCATGTGGCATTAGACCTCGCCACAAGATAGCAACGCACCGTTAACACCTTTGGTGTCTATAGACGATGGTTGACTCTTTCCATCAGGAGATGTATCTGCTAGTTTGCTCTCTTATACATAAAAAAATACTATCGAGAATCGAACCCGAGCCCCATCAATTGCGTAGTCAGGCTCGCTAACCGCTCGACCAACGGGGCGACCAGAAAAGCTGAACTTCCTCTTTTTTAAAGTCGCTTAAAAATAAATAAATACAAAACTGCCTTTTTATTTGATTTGACAAAACTATTTAAACAAGTTGTTAAACATAGTTTTATCTATGTAACCGGCCAAGTGCGAGTCGGGCTCGCGTACGAAGGGTTCCGTACCATCCATATTCAAGTTTCTACCTGTTTATTAAGATGGAGTAAAAAATTGCTTAAAAATTGCGTTTCTTGTATGGGAGCCCTCTTTAATATTTGATTTATTTTCTTTAATTATTTATTTTGAAAGGTAATATACAACTAAATATTCTGTGAAGATTTCAAGCGTCTACCTGTTACCGCTATTAATATTAAACAAAAAAGTACGAAAAAAAATACGTTTATTTTATAGGGATCCCCCTTAATATTTATTTTTTATTTTTAGTGATTGTTGTTATGGCGGCAACGGAAATACATAATTTGTGAAAATTAGAGCTTTCTAGTTACCACGGTTTATGAGATACAGCCTGGTGACAGACGGACGGCGAAGGCTTACTAATATGATCCCGTTTTTACCTTTTAGGTACGGAACCCTAAAAATGCCAAAAAATCACGTTTGTTTTATGGGAGCCCCACTTACATTTTTATTTTGTTTTAATTTTACTATTTATTTTTACAATGAATATATAACTTAATATATTTTTGTGAATATTTTAAGCGTCTACCATTTGTCGTTATAAAGATCGAGAAAAAATTGCCAAAAAAATCACGTTTGTTGTATGGGAGCCCCTTAAATATTTATTTTATTTTAATTATTTTTTTTAAGTGGATATATAATTTAATATTCTGTGATATTTCAAGCGTTCTACCACTTGTTGTTATGAAGATTGAGGAAAAAATTTGCAAAAAGATCACGTTTGTTGTATATGAGTCCCTTAAATATTTGTGTTATTTATTTATTTTTTAAAATTGATATATAATTTAATATTCTGTGATTTTTCAAGCGTTCTACCAGTTGTCGTTATGAAGATCGAGAAAAAATATGCTAAAAAATCGCGTTTGTTGTATGGAAGTTCCCCTTAAATATTTATTTTATTCTGTTTTTAGTATTTGTTGTTATAGCGGCAACATAATTACATTATGTGAAAGTTTAACTGTCTAGCTATCCACGGTTTATGAGATACGGTCTGGTGACAGACGGACAGACAACCAGACGAACGGATAGCGGAGTCTTAGGCTGATTTTATTGTCACGCTGACGGTCGGCGTTGTTGGGTCCATATGTATGTAGTCACAGGGAGCGTTTTGATTCGCGCTCACCGCTCAGCGCTGACGGTCGTAGGCTACATACATCAGTGTCGACCGTCAGCATGTGGTCAGCGTGGCACTAAAATCAGCCTTAATAATAGGGTTCCGTTTTACCCTTTGGGTACGGAATCCTAAAAATTAATTGTTAGAAATATTTGTCCAATGTTCACTCATCAATCACTACAAAGCGGCTGCACCTATTTGCCTATTTATTTTCAACCGACTTTCCAAAAAGGAGACGGGTATCAATTCTATTTTTGTAATAAACTAGCTGTTACCCGCGGCTTCGCTCACGCATATTTAGTTAATTAAACTTTATAAGCTACTTTCCTTATTTTACCCCCTTAGGGATCGAATTTTGAAAAACGCTTAAACACGTAATTCATAATTTTTTTTGTATATATTGTCCGAGGAATAAAAAGTTTCATACAAACTTTTATCCCCTATTTGATCCCCTTCGGGGTTGAATTTTGAAAAATCCTTCTTTGAGGATGCCTACATCATAAGAGAAATACATCTGCGAAATTTCAAGTTTCTAACCCCTAAGGGTTTGGCCTGTGCGTTGATACTTCAGTCAGTCATTTTTGCCTTTAATTGCTTGAAAAAATTAATTTTCGTTTCAGAAACCGACCGTAAGTATTTTCGGCTAATCTTGTTGTACCTCTACTTACCTCTTTGGCGATACGGGCGTGAAGATACTTGTTTATAGATGTTTGTAATAAGCTACCATACACTGCCTTTGATGATCGGACCGAGTTTTTGTACACTGTATACATTCAAATAATGAAAAACACACCATCAACTCAATATGCATTAAAGTACCAAAAAATATTTTGTACACACAGTTCACGTCATCTGAGATCTAAAATTAGAAATGACACACCAAAGATATAAATGCGAATGCGGAAGGATGTAGCCGGGGGATATTTTTCCCGTGTTATTCCGGACTACATTTAAAGAATAGACCAAGTCACAATCTGCCAGGCAGGTCGTGAAAGGCAAGTCGCCTTTTGGTTATGCGAGTCACTACCATCGTAGCTACTAGGTGGTAGAGTTCCGCATTGTCTCGCTCACGTCTGATTATTGATACCACCGCGGCTATGCTTGTCATTGTCGTGTTTTGGTTTGGAGGGCAAGGTAGCCTATAGACTTAAGCCCCGTTTTCACTTTGATTAGTGCGAGTGTGAGTGTTTAATGCAGGTGCTTAGTATTAAGCAAAAAGATAACCGTGGATCAGTGCGAGTAATTCGTAATCAGCAAAGTAAAAGTGAATAGATGCTGATTACTTATCACTCGCACTGATCTACGGCTGTCTTCACGTATTTTTGCTTAATACTAAGCACCTGCATTAAACACTCACACTCGTACTAATCAAAGTGAAAACGGGGCTTTACGCGTGTGGTATTGTCATTTACAGAGATCTAAAATTAATTACGTGTTTCAAATTATGTTTATAATGACATCTATACATTAATAAAATCGTAGGAAAGTCAAAACTGTACATTGAATATTTTTTTAAAAGAATACTTGGGGCGTGGTCTACAATCGATATCGAAGCCAAAAATATAGTTTTTAGAATTTTTGTCTGTTTGTCTGTATGTATGTCCTGGGCAAACTCAAAAAGTACTGCATGGTTTTACTTCAAATTTTGCATGAATATTGCTAACAGATCGGGTCAACATATAGGCTACATATTATCCCGCTATCACCTACGGGGGAGGAGCTGTGCGGAGTAAACGAAGTCCGCGCGGACGAAGTCGCTGGCAACAGCTAGTTATTTAAATAGATACACTTATGTAGGTACATGCACTATGATATGGAACATGAATATTAATAGTATAGAATTATTTGAACGTTATTTGTTCTTCAATAAATCAGCCCAATTTTTTTAACTTCCCGCTACTACACAAAAAAGTTCCTCTTCATTTTTTTGCTATCTACTTTAGTTTAGCTACAAAAAATAAAAATTAAATTTGTAGTAAAATATGTAAAAATATATAAATATGGGAAAACATATGTAGTAGTGTTAGTACATATTTATGTGATGCGCGCGCTGCATGGTACAGGGCCGTAATAATTCTGGTAAGTTTTTATAATTAATTACAAAGCAAATTTAATTTTTATTTTTTGTAAGTAAACTAAAGCAGATGACAAAAAAATGAAGAGAAACTTTTTTGTGTAGAATTTTTTTCTCTACAACTTTTACTTGAAACTTTTTTTTTCTATTTCCTACCGTTATTAAGTTATTTTTAAAAAAGGCATTTTTCAACACTTTTTTATTTTTTTCATCCCTTTCCCCTAAATTTAAATCACAATTTCTTTCATAATATCATTATTTAAGTATTTATGAACACATTTTTACTCATTGCGCCAAAACTGGTCTTCATTAAACTTTTTACTGGACTACTACGTATGCCGATAAGGAAGTTACTGATTTTGCCCCGATTTTCGAAAATCGAATTTTCACCAAATCTCCAGGTTTTGAGGTCCTAGTAACTTTTTCCGACTATTTTCGAGATGACGTCAGTATGTATGTATGTATGTATGTGTGTATGTATGTATGTAAACATCTCAACTTTTAAACGGCCGCACCGATCGGAATGCGGTTAATGGCATTCAATTGGATTCCACTCAACTTAGATTACCTGAAAATTTCAACTATGACGACCCAGGAGATTTTGAGAAATTTTGAAAAAACCCAAAATAAATTTTGGCGAAACAGATTTGTTTAATATAACTTCCAGATTTATGTACCGATTGAGTGCAAAAACTAATCAGCTCTGTTCCTCAAAAAACTACGTCTAATGCATAAATTGCATCAAAATCGCTTTATCCGTTTGGGAGTTATCTTTGACCAAAAATATTGAAAAAGTGTTTTATCGACAGAACTTCGAAATTTTTCAATCATTTTTTTGGTATTGTACGATATTTTAGTATTAAAAAAGCTTTGTCGAATGCCGTTTCAAAAATCAAAATCAAATCCAATTTTCAAAAATTACAGCTTTTCAAATATTAAAATTACGTTGTATTTAGCAAAGTTGCTTAATATTTCTAAAACAACTTTCAGGCTAATACACTGATTGACTTAAAAAAATTACCAGCTTTTCTCAATTAAATACTGCGTCAAATACCTTTATTTGGATCAAAATCGGTAAATTTTTTTGGGATTTATCAGTGACGAAAATTTTTGAAAAAAATGTTTTTTTTTGACACTGCTGCGAATTTTTTGACTCGAATCGATTATTCAGCTACAGCAATATTTTAGATCTCAAAAATAGAGTTGAATGCCATTCGAAAGATCAAAATCGATCATCGTTTTCAAAATATACAGCTCAAAAATTAATATGTTGCCATTTAAAAAAACAGATGTTTGAACTGAAAAAATCCAAGCTTATAGTTTTCACTCTTCTGAGCTTAAAATACATTAATTTAGCGGTAAGTTTCAGGGATGGCCTATAGGGTCAACCCACCGACCACACAGCCTATAGACGGCTAATGTTTGATTTTCCGTATTGAATGCATTCTGGCAACTAGCTGAGGTAAGACGAAGTGGGGTTGCAACGCCGTAATTGGCTAACTCAAGGCCGCAGTGAAAGATAGTAATGTACAGAGCATCTGATTGGTCGACACTGATTACCCAATCACTACTCATTGGCGCGTGGACATTTACATCGGAACTATAAGTCAGATGTGTTGACACAAGTCATTCGTCTATTATTAGGTGTCTATGGGCTGTGTGGTCGGTGGGTCAACCGTTTACACATTTTTTTGGTTAAATTACTACTTTCATACTTATGATATGAAGTTGACAACTGCGAACATATTCTCAGTTTGATCTTTGAATGCACAGTACATGCGTTTGACTCTTGTACTTATTTGTTTTGTGTCCAAAGTGCAGGATTCAGTAAATATTGTTTATCTGAATGTCACTTTGACCCCACTCGTCATCAGCGTGACGAGTGATTGATATTTATAAAAACATGATTCACGTATCGTTGAAATTACAAGTTTTAAATAGCACTGCAATCCTACACCACCCTACTTCCTACTTCATATATATAAAACTAGTTGTTGCCCGCGACTTCGTCCGCGCGGACTTCGTTCACTCCGCACAGCTCCTCCCCCGTAGGTGATAGCATGATAATATGTAGCCTATATGTTGACCCGACCTGTTAGTAATATTCACGCAAAATTTAAAGTAAATCCATGCAGTACTTTTTAAGTTTACCCCGGACATACATACAGACAAACAGACAAAAATTCTAAAAACAATATTTTTGGCTTCGATATCGATTGTAGAACACGCCCCAAGTATTCTTTTAAAAAAATATTCAATGTACAGTTTTGACTTTCCTACGATTTTATTATATGTATAGATTAAAACTCTGTTGCCATGGTATGATTCTATGTATCCTTGTGTCAATTATAAACTGAAATGACTGTGACACATTATAACGGGCAAGCCGTTATCAGTGATAACTGATTATAATATTATTAATGTCAATAAAATATTGTGCCATACAATGTCTTTGTTTTATACATAAACTAGGTGCGCCCGCTATTTCGTACACGTTGATATCAATCTAAAATAAAAGTCACGGGGTTTTACCCGCATAGTTCCCATTCCCATGAGATTTCCGGGATAAACATAATCCTGTGTCATTTTTCAAGTCTCAAACTACCTTTGTACCAAATTTTATCCAAATCGGTTGAGTTGTTTAGGCGTAAGGAAGAGATAGACAGACAGACAGAGTTACTTACGCATCTATACATACATTTAATAAAATCGTAGGAAAGTCAAACTGTACATTGAATATTTTTTTAAAAGAATACTTGGGGCGTGATCTACAATCGATATCGAAGCCAAAAATATTGTTTTTAGAATTTTTGTCTGTTTGTCTATGTGTATGTCCGGGGTAAACTCAAAAAGTACTGCATGGATTTACTTCAAATTTTGCATGAATATTACTAACAGGTCGGGTCAACATATAGGCTACATTTTATCACGCTATCACTTACGGGGGAGGAGCTGTGCGGAGTAAACGAAGTCCGCGCGGACGAAGTCGCAGGCAACAGCTAGTTTATAATAGTATGGATAAGAGTTTTATATTAGATATCAATAAATCAGATGGCTTTTCCTTACGGGATGAAAAACCATCGCCAATAGACCAAAGATTTTTTTTATATCCTTACTGATTAGATGGCTGACCTCTGGTATTTCAGATGTCCATGGGGTCGGTGATCACTTACCATCAGGTGCACTCCCTGCTCGTTTTCACTTTCTTACGATTTTATTATATGTATAGATTTATTGCCTTGTATTTATGTTTATTTAATTACTGTAAGTAATATATAATGTATATATTATGCATATATTTATGTAACTTTATTTTGTATTAAATATATATTATTATTTATTTATGTGTATTGTATGACTATATTTTATTTTTGATTAAAATAACGTCAGCGGTTGTTCATTTAATGAAAACTCAATTAATCTTTTCATGCACCCCTTCAAATGTGGAGTCGTCCAATCAATTTGAGTTGACTGGTAGAGAATGCCATGTAGCAAGTCCACCTATGTATTTAACTGTGTATAAAGTTTTAAATAAATAAATAAATATTTTCAAAATGGACCCGATAGCCGAAATGTCCAACCTAATACAACGTCACCCTATTCACACATCATCTCTGCCGCCTCTGTGGTCTAGTGGTCCAGCGTTGGCGTTGACCACGTGAGGTCCCGGGCTCGATTCCAGGGTCACTCTAAAAAAAAGTGTTTTTTCAGTTTTCTGAGAAACACAAAGTTGCCCGGGATTGGAAATGTCCGGCTGGCGATAGGCTTGCCACATTTGTGGGACCATCACATTTGTGGGACCAAGTATCTTCGGCTAATCGTGGGTGCACTTGTTGTACCTCTGCCTACTCCTTCGGGGATATGGGCGTGAAGATACTTTTTTTTATCTCTGATTTTAGCACTTATCCCGAGCTAAGGAAAACTTAACAGATTTTTCCCCCGTGTTGGTTCCGGGCTCCTTTGAAGAATAGGCCAACTGCTGTTCTGCCAGGCAGGTCGTAAAAGACGACCGATTGGCTATGCGACTCACTACCATCGTGGCTATTAAGTGGTAGAGCTCTGCATTGTTCCGCCCGGGTCTGGTACCACCGCCTTACCTATTCCGGCCGCTTAAGCGTCAGTACTTGTCACTTATGTTCCGGTTTGGAGGGTAAGGTAGACGGTAAACTTATGCATGTGGCATTAGACCACGCCACAAGATAGCAACGCACCATTAACCTCTTTGGTGTCTATAGGCGATATTTGACTCTTCCTATCAGGAGACCCCATCTGCTTGTTTGCTATCTTATGATATAAAACAGTGTTTCCCATTTACCGGGTCGCGACCCGGTACCGGACCATCAAAAACAAATACCGGGTCGCAACATCCCCGCCTTGCTTTTAAAATATTACCTACTATAGGTCGACGCAACGTGACGCGACGCGACGAAAATTCGTAAGCGTTTAGTGATGACAAAATACGCGACATCAAAGTATGTAGCATTAATTAAACCTTTTTACTTTTATTAAATATGTATTATTTCACCTAACACTTAATATTGTTACGTACTCGGGTTCGTGATTGTAGGAAAACACCACTTATATTAAATCCGTGTATTTACACAGCACAACACAACGTAGTACTAAAATACGTTTTACACAATAGTCACTCGCTATACTATCACAATAAAACACTTCTCACTTCGCACTGTTCACTTGATGTATCGCTCTCGATCGCTTGATAAAAACTGCTCTGTGTTTGTCAACATCTCTGTATTTATAGGCAGGGGAAAGTCCTAGCTGAATCCAGAAAAATCTAAATGTATTGGGAAACAATGAATCACTTCTTATCGTAAACATGTTATGAGTCATAAATCCTAGTACACGCTATTTTCAACCTTATGCCATATCCCACAAAGTCCATTATGGCATAGCCCAGGTGAACTATTTGTTTGTCAATAGGAGTAGCTATCTCTTTCCTTTATTTCTAGAAAGTTAGCGCGCGCGCGCTCCAATTCTACACGCTTCTAGATTATTCGTAACAATATTAATACTTTTACGTGTCCCACTTAATACTTTTAAACCCAAGCTGGTTCAGCTTGGGTTTAAAAGTATTAAGTGGGACATGAAGGGACAGTATGAAAATTACCGGGCCATATCAAAACAATGTTTGAGAAACAGTGATATAAAAAAAAAGAAAAAAATAGCCTGGTTTGGTTTTAAAGATTATTTCTGTATTATTTTACAGTATGGAAGACAGCACATCGAAGTCGCGAAGAAGGTTCAGAGGAATGAGAGTTCTGATGAAGAAGGTCCACCAATACCGAACGATAAGCCGCCGTCAGCTTTGGTTAAGGAGAATGGAGTCAACGGTATGTTTATTATTATTTTTGTTGAGTTTACCGCCCCGTTGGTCGAGTGGTTAGCGACCCTGACTACGCAATCACTGGGGCTCGGGTTCGATTCTTGACAAGGGCAGGCATTTATGCGATGAGCAGATGTTTGTGTTTCTGGATTTGGGTGTTTATTAACCGCTCGACCCCCAAGAAAAATCAAAATTAAGAAATAATTACTAGGCAAGGCGCGTTCGCGCGTCTTCAACGGTCATGACGTCTCGTCTGCGCAATGTTTAAAAAGTTTTATTACTTTACAGTGAATCAATATTTTATCATTCTGTAAACGAGTTTTTACTATTTGATATATCTTTTATCTATTAGGCATTAAAATAAAGTAATATTGTTAAATTTACTTGAAAACCCGGTACTACCTAATATTGTTATAATTTACTTGGAAAAAAACGGTGACAAGATAACCGACTTTTACCGGTCCTTATTTTTTGTTACTACGATTTATTTCTTACAACTAAATATCTAAATACAATCACTATAAGCTAAATAAACCTTTTATCACAAAAAGTCACAGACAGACACACGTCAATTGCTTTTGACGCTAAAGTGAAATCATTTTACAGACTAAATAATCATAGACAATATGAATATTTTGAATGAATGATTAAGTGGTTATACCAAAGAGCGTAAGCCATACAAATTCTTCATACTAAAATAGTCTGTATTATTATTGTTAGAAGATTCAAAATCAAATGCGACCGCGGCTCGATCGGGCCTATTGGTTGTCAACCGAACTACACAAAACGGATCGGCGCGGCTCGGCGACGAAAAAGCGGCGCGGCTCGATCGGGCCTCCCTGGTTCTTCACCGGTTAAATATGTTTCAGTATACATGTATTTCTATGTATTAGTATCGTTGACTAACACCCATATCACAAGCAAATAATTTGCTTGCTTTGGGGTTAGATCAGTAAGTGTAAAATTGTTCAGAGATATTCATTATTATTCGTACGTGACCGTTTTATATAGGCATGGAAATTATTGCTACATTTAAATCATTTTCATCGGATGAAATTTAACGCAATGATTTCACATGCGAAATATCACTGGCAAAGATTTTTCACCTTCAGTCATATAATTACCCCAGCGTAACATTTTCAATATGCTATTAAAAATGTAGTAGGAACAAGTGATTTTTAGATCTATGATAAATCATTCCAAAGATATTAATACTTAATGCACTTAGTTTAAAGACTATTTTTAAAATAATCTCTATGAGATAGCCGGTAAACTTATGCATGTGGGATTAGACTTCGCCACAAGATAGCAACGCACCATTAACATATTTGGTGTCTATAGGCGATGGTTGACTCTTTCCATCAAGAGATCCATCCGCTTGTTTGCTATCTTATGAAAAAAAAATTTTAAAGTTCACGGAAATTTGCAAAATAACTAGTTTTCTTCTTCAAAACAGATATACAATGTGAATCTAGAAGGATGTAGGTACCGGGGAAGACCAAGACTGACATAGCACGATCAGATTGATCGAGTACTGTCTGAAGGTGGTGTCAAGAGTCTTCGCAACCGGCGTGTGTGTATGAAGAGAGTAATAAATGTGGAGGCAGCGAGACAAGCCTGCAAGGATCGTGGTGTATGGCACTCGGTTATCTCTGCCTACAACGTAAGGGATCTGGCGTAAAGATATGTTGTGACCACTTGATAACATTAATATATTAAACAACTCAGCAAAAATGAACTACGAGGTTGGTCTGAAAAGTTTCCGACTTAGTAAGGACACAAGACATCTTTTCAGATTTTTTTTTCAACATGCCATCTCTGTAACCCGTCCAAATAGTATTCCGCGTATTTCTCTGCAAAATAATTGTTCACGAAGGTGATTGCCTACATTTGACGAAAATCTCAATTCTCCGAGTGCAATTTTTAGATGAGGGAACAAAAAGAAATCGCTTGAGACTAGATCTGGTGAGTACCACGGATGCTCAGAGTTGAAGTTGTAATTCGTGGATATTCACAATGGCAAGCCCTGAATATACTATGATAGTATAATAAGTTTGGCTGTGTGAGTCACTACCATCGTGGCTACTGGGTGGTAGAGTTTTGCGTTGTCTCGTCCGGGCCTGGTACCATTACCGTACCTATTCCTGCCACAATAGCGTCGGTACCTGTCACTGTCGCGTTCCGGTTTGGAGGGTAAGGTAGCCGGTAAACTTATGCATGTGGCATTAGACCTTGCCACAAGATAGCAAGGCACCATTAACATTTTTGGTGTCTATAGGCGGTGGTTGATTTTTTTCAGAAGACCCATCTGCTTGGTTGTGTGTAAAATATATAAAAAAAGTAGATATATTATGTATTTCTATGTATTAAAATTATAAAGTGAAGTAATTATTTTGGACGTGATACTATCGTATAAATCGATGAACGCCGGCTTATTGTCACGTCCCGTTTGAGCCGAGCGTGCAAGCGAGAGCGCGGAACAAGTCGCAGAGAAGCACGATGTTGTCTTCTTATGGAGTTACCACGGATCATTATCGTCTCTAAACCAAGTCGATTTACGTCGTCGTCCGTAAACCGACTTTACAACCATTTTTTTTCAAACGTTATTAATAATTCTTTAAAACTTGTAAACTTCGAATTTTTATTTGTTTAAAAATCATTAATATACTTTCAGGTACTAAAACAAGCGTTATAGAGAGGCAGGAGATACTGGGACCTACTCCGGAGTTGAACTACAAGAGGAGTAAGAGCGAAGAACGCCTGCCGAATGGTCACAAGACTGGAGAGTATGGCAAGGGCGAGGTGGGTGGGTGGTTTTCAAATTATATTCATATCAGCTACTGTTTTTTTTCATGGAAAGAAATAACCACCACCTATAGTTACCAAAGATGTTAATTTATAGAAGTGGCAAACGAGCAGGAGATGCATCTCATAGTGAGCGATCACCGCCGTCCATGAACATCCGCAATACCAGAGGTCTTGTGTTCCAAGTCTTCAGGTCAAGGTCTCCAAGTCGTATCCGTTTGGAAACACCCCTGCCGGTAATTGATTCCACAACAGAGTGGAGTGAGGCAAAAAGTGTCTAGAAAACGCACTGTTTTGGATTTCCAGACATTGAGTTGACTTGGTGCAATCCATGTCTAGTACGTTAGAACATATAAGTCTGGTTGTGAAAGGCAGGCATGAATTTAGTACATAGAAGTCTTTGGTAGTAAAAGGCAGGTATGAATTTAGTAGATACAAGTTTTTGGTAGTGAAAGGTGGGTATAAATTTAGTACATAAAAGTCTTTGGTTGTGAACGGCAGGTATGAATTTAGTACATAGAACTCTTTGGTTGTCAAGGGCAGATAGGAATTTAGTACATAGATGTCTTAGATAGTAAAAGACAGGTATGAATTTAGTACATAGAAGTATTTGGAAGTGAAATGCAGGTATGAATTTAGTACACAGAAGTTTTTGGTTGTAAAAAGCAGGTATGAATTTGAGTATCTTCACACCCGTATCCCCGAAGGGGTAGGCAGAAGTACAACAAGTGCACCCACGATTAGCCGAAGATACTTGGTCCCACAAATGTGATAGGTGGCAAGCCTAACGCTAACCGAGAACTTTCCAATCCCGGGCAACTTTGTGTTTATCAGAAAACTGAAAAAACACTTTTTTTATGTGCCCGACCCGGGAATCGCACCCAGGACCTCAAGTCTTTGGTTGTGAAAGGCAGGTATGAATTTAGTACATAGAAGTCTTTGGTAGTGAAAGGCAGGTATGAATTTTCAGAGTAACCTGGAGTTCCACTTGCACCACTGCATGGACTTGGTAAAAGCAGGCATGGAGTCGATTATTGAGGACCAGGTTACATCCGTCTTCGAAGCCGAGGAGTTGAGGAGTTGGAATCTCCTGACTAGAACTAATAGGTAAATATACATGTTTTGACGTGAAAACGATTAATAAATTGATGAACGCCGGCTATACACACAAAAATGCATGACTCATTGGTCACGTTTCGCCTGAGCCGAGTGTGCAAGCGAGAGCGCGGAACAAGCGATAGAGAGGCGCGATCTTGTTTCCTTATGACATTATCACGTAAAATTATCGTCCGTAAACTGACTTTACAGATAGCTATTTTTTTTAAAAACAACAAACAGACAGCACCTTCTGAAAAAAGAGATAACTTGAAAAACTAAAATCAACGAAGAAGAATTTCGACATGACACTACTTGAACCTGTGACCTTCCTTTGGGCCAGAGCGATTTTACCGTTTGAGCCAGTATCGGCCGTGTTTTCAATCCGGTCGTAGTTTAAAAAAAATGCTGACCCGTCAAAATAACTTGTAAAATTTTTTATTGAATAAATAAAGCATTTCTGATTTCTGATTTCAAATTCAACGCGGTGAAATTCTTTACTTTGTGGTTGATTCCGTCGATTGTACTGATCGCTAGATATACATACATATATAGGTGGTAGAGTTCTGCATTGTCTCGCCCGGGTGTGGTACCACCGCCTTACCTATTCCTGCCGCAATAGCGTTAGTGCTCGTCGCTGTCATGTTCCGGTTTGGAGGGTAAGGTAGCCGGTAAACTTATGCATGTGGCATTTGACCTCGCCACAAGATAGCAACGCACTATTAACATCTTTGGTGTCTATAGGCGATGGTTGACTCTTTCCATCAGGAGACCCATCTGCTTGTTTGCTATCTTATGATATAAAATATATATATATATATATATATATAACCAGTTAAATGAGTTCATCGTTACAGATGAAATTCACCTTTATAATATTGGTCAATGCTGTCGTGTTTTTATGTGTTTTGCACTCACCCCGTGCTTGAGAAAACCATTGTTTTATTAGACACTTTTATAATTACACTTGTACATAAATTTCACTTTTGCACATATATTTATGTACATATGAAATTTATGTACAAGTGCAATTATAAATGTTTAATAACAATGGAATTTCACCAAATGCCGACGATGGAAAGTATAGAATATATGTTAATGGTGCATTGCTATCTTGTGGCGAGGTTTAATGCCACATGCATAAGTTAACCGGCTACCTTAGCCTCCAAACCGGGATACGACAGTGATAAGCACTGACGCCATAGGGGCAGGAATAGGGAAAGCGGTGTTACCAGACCCGGGCGAGACAATGCAGAATTCTACCACCTAGTAACCTGTAGTGACTCGCATAGCCAATCGGTCGCCTTTTACGACCTGCCTGGCAGAATGGCAGTTGGCCTATTCTTTAAAGAAGCCCGATATCAATACGGGGAGGGTATATAAAAAGTATTTTCAATTATTTTTTTTGATAAAAACACTATATGTCTCGGTGGAAATGGCAATTGCCTATATCGTATCATTGAAGCCTTCGCCTGCGGCTCGGTCTTCAAACTCATTCTTTGACCGTGCCGTTGGTCGAGTGGCTAGCAATCGACGGGGCTCGGGTTCGATCCCCGACGAGGTATGCATTTGCGTGATGAGCATAAATGATTTTAATTCCAGGTTTGGGTGTTTATTGTGTATGTAAAAATATTTATATATGTATTTCTATGTATTCACAAGCAAATAATTTGCTTTGGGGTTAGATCAGTAAGTGTGATTTGTCCCGTGAATATTTATATTTATATATTTATATTCTTGTCAATTAAAAAAATTGCCTATTTCCCGGCCTTTGCAATCATGTACTATTAATTTATAGTTATTAATATAATCAAATCTATTCTACACTTTTTATCGTTGGCATTGGGTGAAACTCCATTATAACACAATTTTTGTTAGCTGATAACACTTGTACTGTTTCACAATAAGTGTCTTATTATTAAACAGTACAAGTGTTATCAGCTAACAAAAAATGTGCTATAATCAAATCTGCTTTCATTTCAGACAATATGAATTTCTAACATGGCGGCTGACGATTATATGGGCCATGGGTTTCGTCGTGAGATATTTCTTTTTGCTGCCCGTCAGAATTTTCATTTTCGTTGTTGGGGTAAGTCGTTCACAAACACATGCTCACACATTCACATATATCAGAACACACAGACATTCAATCTATACATATAAAACAGCCACCCGCTACGTCTGTCTGTTTACATTATGAAAATGCATTAAAAATATCTTCTTTATATATAAAAATCAATTGCTGTTCGTTAGTCTCGCTAAAACTCGAGAACGGCTGAACCGATTTGGCTAATTTTGGTTTTGAATTAATTGTTGAAGCCCAGAGAAGGTTTAAAAGGTGAGAAAATATAGAAAAAAATAAGAGTAGTTAAAAAGGCAGAACAACGTTTGCCGGGTCAGATAGTAATTAATAAAAGTAAACTTTACATTCTGTTCATTGTATTTATTTTCTTCCCCACATTGTTCAGGCCTTTGAAAATGTAAAATAACTGTCAGGCAGATCGTAAGAGGCTAACATTTGGCTATACGAGTCTTTAAATCGTGGTACTAGGTGGTAGAGTTCTGCATTCTCTCGCCCGGGTCTGCTACCACCGCCTTACCTATTCCTGCCGCAATAGCGTCAGTGCTTGTCGCTGTCGAATTCCGGTTTGGAGGGTAAGGTATCCGGTAAACTTATGCATGTGGCATTAGACCTCGCCACAAGATAGCAACGCACCATTAACATCTTTGGTGTCTATAGGCGATGGCTGACTCCATCAGGAGACCCATCTGCTTGTTTGCTATCTTGTGATATAAAAAAAATATTTAGTATTTTTATTTTGTAAAAATACTAAATATGGGTATGCTAGGTTCTGCCTATCCCGCAAGAGGGCCAGTGTGATGATATTTTTATCTGTATTGTTGATTTTGTTTTCAAAAAGCAAAATATCAAAATTATTGTTTTACTTATAAATTTTGTGTTTTATATAAATATTTAGTATTTTTAGTATTAATAAAATGGCAATACCAAGTACTAACAATGATTTTATACAATTACTCTGATTGGTCGCCTATCGGCCGGAAGTGCTTGAAGATTTTTCGGAGTATTGGCTTACAAAACAGACGTTAAGTTCCGCCTATCCTGCAATTTTGTGTTCAAAAAACAAAAAGTCAAAAATAATTATTTTTGTGTTTTATATACCGCCCCGTTGGTCGAGTGGTTAGCGACCCTGACTACGCAATCGACGGGGCTCAGGTTCGATCCCCGATGGGGACAAGCATTTGTGTGGTGAGCATAAATGTTTGTATTTCCGGGTTTGGGTGTTTATTAAATATATTCTAGTATTTATATATGTATTTCTATGTATTAGTATCGTTGACTAACACCCATAACACAAGCAAATAATTCACTTACTTTGGGGTTAGATCAGTAAGTGTAATTAGTCCCGGGAATATTATTATTATTATATAAATAGCTGCAACTTGCAGCCTGTTGCATTATTGTGTTTTAGGTGAATCTCGCGGAAACAACTTATTTTTACGGGATAAAAAATCCTATGTGCTATTCCATATTTTCGTCTATCTGTGTGCCAAATTTCATCTTAATCCGTTCAGTAATTTAGGCATGATTGAGTTACATACATCCATCCAAACTATTAATATAGATTTAGTATTTTTAATATTAATAAATTGGCAATACCAGGTAATAATAATGATTTCTACAATGACACTGATTGGTCTTCTACCGGCCGGAAGAGTTAGAAGATTCCTCGGAGCGTTGGCATACAAAATATCAATCAGAACCATAATGAGAGCGCTGTCTAATGTCGTCATATTTCACGACACACAGTACATGCCGCAATCAAATGGCTTCTGTGTTGCCAACCACACTAGTCCTATAGATGTGGGAATTTTGAGTATCAACACGTGTTTCTCATTGGTAGGATTTCAAAGTATTGCCAGATTTGGGGAAAATGTGCTTGTTTTAATTTGTGTACGTCTGTTTTTCTAGTGGACATGTTACCTTATGAATTTAGAATGCGTAAAATGTGCTTATGTTGATCAAAAATTGTCATTTTACCTATTTCATTGGGTTATATATAGCAACATTAAAATGTTATTTATTTATACAAGAACAAAGTTCATTATTCCATTATTTATACCATATATAAGTATTTTATGATTTTTTTAATATTGAATCAATGAAAGTAACTTGTACGTATAAAATTTATAATAGATGGCGTTGTTTTCAATATTTTTATTAACACCAATTTTAATATATCTTTTTTGTATTTTAATTTAAATACGACTTTTTTTAAATACAGATTATTTAATGATGTAAATAATCTGTATTTAAAAAAAATTCGTCATATGCTTTATGGCAGATTAGATAACGCTACTATTATGCCACAAAACTTACGCTTCCGATATTAATATTGGCGCTAGAAATACTTTAAGTGAACTTTCTTTTTGATTAAAAAAATGCCATATCTGATAAGTTTAGTAAATTATGAAACAACGCCATCTAGCGATTATATTCAATGGGTTCACAAAACATATCAAGCCGCTTTCATGAAGTCATTCTTTCATAGGTGTGGTGGTTGATTATATGCACAGCTTGCGTTGGTACCCTCCCAGATGGGCCGTTGAAATGCAAAATCAACAACGCCCTATCGTTATTCTGCTTCAATTTCCTATCACGATGTATATCAGCGGTGATCACTTATCATAACGGCGATAAATACAAACCGAAGACCGGTATATGTGTTGCGAATCACACCAGCCCCATTGATGTATTGATTTTGATGTGTGACAGTTGTTATTCGTTGGTAAGTATGTGTGGGTATTTTTAAAAACTTATTGGTATAGTATTACAACAAAAATAAGTTACAAGTGAAAAGCAATAATAATGGCGGACGTCTGAAAGCGCGCACACGTTCGATCAATGAAAATGTGTCACATTTTTTCATAGTGTTGGTCTAGGTCCACTTTGGAGAATTGACCATCTGAAATTCTGGCGGGCATTTCGTTAAAGGTGACAGATTGCCTATACGCGTGACTACTAGGTGGCAGAGTTTCACAACGTCTCGCCTTATGCTTGTACCACCGCCTTATCAGTTTCTGCTGCAATAGTGTCAATGCTTGTCATTGGTTTGAAGGGTAAGGTAGCCGATATACTTAGGCATGTATCATTACAATTATGTCAAATATATATTAAAAATATCAAGACATTAAGTAACTATTTTTTTAGAAGTGCAATAAAATGCATACAAGGTGTATCGACATTTTTTCAGAAGTGGGATTAAAATGCATATAAAGGTGTATCGTAGAGGGAATTTGTATGGTATGTCATATAAATTGTGTGCATATGTGTTTGTATATATATTTATACATGCATATGTATGTATGTGTATGTACGGGTATGTGTATATGTGTGTAACATGCATATATGTTTGTATAGTATGACATATTATATAAATTATAAAAACTTTCTGCGAATATAATTAAATTATTTATATAAGTACTAACATAGTCATTAAATTTATAAATAATTACTACTAACAAAGCTATGGATGTTTTATCTGAAAATAAAGTTATTATTATATTTTACTAGCTGCAGCGTGCAGCCTGCTGCATTATAAAACATTTTGGCGAATCCCGCGGGATCATATAAATTTTCCGGGATAAAAAGTAGCCTATATGCTATTCCAAGTTATCATCTATCTGTATGCCAAATTTCAGTCAAATCCGTTCAGTAGTTTTTGCGTGATTGAGTAACAAACATCCATTCAAACATCCATTCAAACTTCCATCCAAACATCCAAACTTTCGCATTTATAATATTAATATTATAATAATATTAATGGTTGGCGATAGGCTTGCCACCTATCACATTTGTGGGACCAAGTATCTTCGGCTAATCGTGGGTGCACTTGTTGTACCTCTGCCTACCCCTTCGGGGATATGGGCGTGAAGATACTTTTTTAATATTAATATAGATAACCATACCGCTACATGGATAGCAACGCACTTTTAATCTCGATAATTTTTTGTTTTTCATCAAGAGGACCATCTGGTTTGTTTGCTGACATAAAAAAGTTGGCTTAAATGTTTTCGGGCTTTACAAAGGTATATAAAATTTCGTTAATAAGTTCAGAGTCTGGTGGGTTGGGTGCAATTAGTATTTTTCAAATAAACTATTTTATGATAGCGCGTTATAGTTTATAAACTATATTTTTGTAGCGCGCTACGTTATAGACTAGAATATAACAATAACTGAACACTGATAGCGCGAGCCGGCCGAGATAGCGCGTGACTCTTCACAATGTCATACAGCGAGCGATGACTGAACGCTAGAACGCTATAAACTATGTTATAACGTTTATCGTCTACGATGTAGCACGTTACTCGTTAGATCGCGTAGTTCGTAGCTTCGCAGGTTATAATGTTATAACTACGGCCTACGATAGCCGCTAGATATATAGCGTGGCGTTATGTTATAGCGCTGAATAAATCTAAATAGCGTACGCTTTACGTTGAGTATACATAGCGTGCTATAATATAACGCTATGCGTTATAACGCGTCCGTCGGGCTCGGTTATTGTCAGAAATATTCGTTAATCTTTATTAGTATCACCACTCATCTCGCCTGTGAATCGTGGTGAACTGTCCTGTGAAAAAGTCCGTAAACGTTCAGAGTGCTAAGTGTGAGTTTTTCTTTTCGCATTCGATCGTGAGCGCGTTTCGAGTTTACTAGGAATTTGTATGTGATTTGTACAGCGCCACCTAGTGGTAAACTGGTTTCTCACGTTTACGACTTGGTGGCGCTGTACAAATCACATACAAATTCCTAGTAAACTCCAAACGCGATCGAATGCGAAAAGAAAAACTCACTCTTAGCACTTAGTTCAATCTACGTATCCCGCAGGTGAACCGGGCGTGATCATAATTAATTTAAAAATTCAAGATGGTTTCGTTTCCGCCGGCGTTCTCAGGCTTTGTTAACCGGTTAACTTTCAATCCTTTATCAGCGCAAGTACATACGGAGGGTTTTGTATATGGTTTCCCCCCTTAACCGGTTATACAACCTGTTAGGTAAGTCGACCCAAACCTTGTAGGGGGTAATAGAGGATCTGATTCTCTTTCCAAATAAATAAAAAAAACACAGATAATTAGGTAGTTAAGTAAATACTGCCATTTTTTTAATGTATTTGGAATAAGAATCATATACCTTATTACCCCCTACAAGGTTTAGGTCGACTTACCTAACAGGCTGTATAAGTATTTTAATAATAACAATCCTTATTTCTGCACCTTATGGTTTAGTTTCGACTACTGCTCCACTTCACCGATGAGAGCTTGTAAAATTTTATTAGGCCCTTAAAATTCAACTTTAATGTCATAGTTTTAACCTTTAAAATGTCATATTACGTGCAAGACGTTTTCGTGACATGACTTATCCTTACGTTGGCTATGATTGGGCGAAATAAGACCACACATTTATGCGTGCTCTTATTTTAAAAGCCATTTATAAGGCCACAATCTTGATTCTGGTTATTTTTATTTAAGTATTTTACTTATGAAAGCCTAAGACATTAATGTTTAGCACAAATATTTTAGATTGGTCAAAGACATGATGGCTTTTTGGGTCTTCTACAACGAGCTCTGGCTAGAGCCTCGCCCCATATCTGGTTTGAAAGGTCTGAGGTTAAAGACAGACACGCAGTTGCAAGAAGGTGAGATTAGAAATAAAAGAAATATGCTTTCTCTTAATTCTGTTAACTAAACTGACTTCCTCGAGTTGGCGTAGGTTCTCTTCGAAGAATATATCTGCCAAGCAGTTCGTAGAAGGTGAATGGTTGGCTATTTGTTTCACTACCATCGTAACTACTATACATTGTCCATTTTATTAATGATTTTTTGACAGCTCCAAATTTTGTATGGCGCATTACATTTTAAAAAATTACACCATGTTAGCATTTATTTCTATCGATTATTTGTAATGATTTCATTTAATGTCCATGATGTATATCTCATGAATGATGATGACCTGATGATGTCCCCTGTGTTGGTCCGGGCTCCTTTGAAGAAAAGGCCAACTGCCGGTCTGCGAGGCAGGTCATAAATGTCACTACGTAACACTTATAACCTGCCTTACAATATTATTTATTATTGCGACGACATTATTATTATTATTTTAGCCTCTTACATTTATTTTTAATTTATAATATTTTTTTCATTTCTGTAATATTATTTTTTTCTTTTCTTTTCAATGTAATTAACAGAAATTTACTAATATAAGTTATCATGAACACAATATGTATATATTATAATCTGAAATAAATTGATTATTATTTTAAAAAAAACCTTTTTTGACCTCGGGATATCAACTTTATCGGTGTCAAATTTTATCAAAATCTGCTCAGAAATTAATTCGTGAAATCAACAAATTTTATCATTTATTTGATCCATTCCATTTTACTCAATAATTTTTTTAATATTTAACAGTATTATTTAAAAAAATCGGATTATTAATAAAACTGATTAAGTATTCGATGTATTTTTCAGGTTAAAAGAGCATATATCTGTACCAGACAACCCGCCAATCCTGATATTCCCTGAAGGCACATGTATCAATAATACTTCGGTGATGCAGTTTAAGAAGGGGAGCTTCGAAGTCGGTGGTACAATATATCCAGTTGCAATCAAGTAAGTGATGTTATTTAAACAACCATACTAAGCCATCTTAACACATCACAGAAGATTGTGTTCGTTTTTTAAATTAACACATTCATAAACATACGAAAATTTTTGAAAACAAGTGCCCCTGATATATCTCCCTGGAGTATACCTTTTTATAATTATTGTGCTTGCATTATTTACATGTTATATTACAAAAGAAGTCAAAGCGCCTGTTCGATTTTTGGAATTAACTGTTGATATTTACAATAAATATAATAAATAATTATATAATAAATGTTCACGGGACAAACACTTACTGATCTAACCCCACGGTAAGCAAATTATTCGCTTGTGTTATAAGTGTTAGTCAACGATACTAATACATAGAAATACATATATAAATACTTTTACATACATAATAAACACCCAAACCCGGAAATACAAACATTTATGCTCATCACACAAATGCTTGTCCCCGTCGGGGATTGAACCCGAGCCCTGTCGATTGTGTAGTCAGGGTCGCTAACTACTCGAACAACGGGGCGGTCGAGTCGAGTACAAATATATAAACATTAACAAATATTAGCATAATAAAAATATTTTGTTGGTGTAACATTATGAAGGCGTTGAAAAGAAGTGTCCCAGATATACCTCCCTGAGGTACACCTTTCTATAATTATGTTTGCATTTGTTTCAGATACGACCCACGTTTCGGTGATGCGTTTTGGAATAGTTCGCGATACGGCATGTTACATTACCTGTTGAATATGATGACGTCATGGGCGATTGTATGCGATGTCTGGTATTTGCCCGCAATGCATAGAGAGCCTCACGAAAGTGCCGTGGATTTCGCGAATAGGGTCAAAGCGGTTATCGCCAGGAGGGGGGGACTTGTGGATCTTATGTGGTGAGTTTTTTTTAATATTTCTTTTAACTCGTTTCGAAACCTTTTTTATGTCATAGGTACGAAAACAAGCAGACAGCCATCTTGATGGAAAGCGATAGATGCATTGTCTTTTTTTGAAGTGAAAACTTCTTTAGGCGCGTTGAGCGTTTTGGTAGAGGGTAAAATCCTCGGTTCGCGTCACCGACATGCTAATGATAATAGTATATCTATAGCTATGTTTTGCATATAGTTTTAATTACTCTCAACTTAATAGTTCCGTTTTCACTTCTATCGGCAGTCCCACGACTGCTACTGTTTTTTTTAAGGTAGCAAACGAGTCCGCTGATGGAAAGAGTCAGCCATCGTCTAAAAGCTAAAACGTTAATGGTGCGTTGCTATCTTGTGAGTTCTAATGTCATGTTGTTTTGCCATATAAATTATGGAATTAAAAAATAGGGGTTGATGGTAGAAGGGTGAAATATTAGGGATATATTAATTTTTTAATGCCACATTATAAAAAAATGAAAATAAAATATGTTAGTGGTTGACAACCCTTATCACTTAGCGGTATGAAAAATAGATAGTAGCCGATTCTCAGTCCTTCTGAATATGCATATAAAATTTCATGAAAATCGGTCAAGCCGTTTCAGAGGAGTACGGTAAGTAACATTGTGACATAGTAAAAAACAAAGTCGCTTTTTCTGTCTGTCTCTATGTCCCTATGTATGCTTAAATCTTTAAAACTGCGCAACGGACTTTGATGCGGTTTTTTTTATTAGATAGAGTGATTCTTGAGGAAGGTCCTTTCCGATATTCCCACGGGAACAAAAGCTGCGCGGGTGAAACCGCGGGCAGGTCGCTAGTTTTATATATAAGATGAAATTTATGTACAAGTGCAATTATAAAAGTGTTTAATAACAATGGAATTTCACCAAATGCCGACGATGGAAAGTATAGAATATATGTTAATGGTGCATTGTTATCTTATGGCGAAGTTTAATCCCACATGCATAAGTTTACCGGCTACCTTACCCTCCAAACTGGAACACGTCAGTGGCAAGCACTGACGCTAATACTGCAGGAGTAGGTAAGACGATGGTACCAGACCGGGGTAAAAATGAAACCCGAAAAAAAATGTCTTTGGAATTCAACGGTGTTAATGGTTGTTTTCAGTTATCCGTATGTCGGAATGGTAAAGCCACACCACCTAGCAGTCATGATGGCCAAAGTTCGCCTTTTACAAAGTGCCTGGTAGAATGACAGATGGGTTAAACAGAGCCCGGATCAACATAGGGAAAAATTAAAATTATAGTCTTTTGAAGATCAGGCTAACCTTGTTTCTCTGACAGGCAATTTTTAAAAGAACCAATGAACAATTGGACGTAGTTACATGAAATGAAATGAAATGAAAAATATTTATTTGCAAGAATATGGGTGTCACAAGTTATTAAAATAAATTAAATTACCATCATATTCTACCATAATATGGCGTGCAAACATTTTAATTTAGGTCGATTTCTTTATAATTACTACCGGATCGGAACGCGGCCACACACTGAGAAGATCCGGCGGAAGAAACTCAGCGGGCTTCTTTTTTTCTATTTCACGTATTACAATTGTATGTATTACAATTTACTAGAATTATTTCACATCAAAAGTTATTTTTACAATTTACAAAATATGATCTTATGCTCAATCCAAATTTTTACAATTTACAAAAAATTTACCATCTTACAAAAGTAAAAGTAAAGAAAAGTATCCAATCCACACAAAATCAGTTTAGAAATATTGAAGTTTGAAGTTGGATATTTTTTTAACGTGCCATACATGGGGACTAGTTCTGACGTTGAATAAAGTAATAGAGAGCTATTTTTGTTTAGATGTTTTTTACTGACCAATAGTATTGATGTTTAGCATCAGTTTGGTGCACTTAACTCATTTTTGACCATATTGTGGATTGAATCCTTTTCATTTAACTTCCAAATGCTTCTCTACCATTTATACATATAATGGATGTAATATATGAAAATATATGTAATATGGACATTTTGATGAACGGACAGATAGACTTAAAATATCAAAAGAAATTTTGATATACATATAAAACAAAACAGATATACAATGCGAATGTGGAAGGATTCTTGGAATTATTTACGTGGAAGACCACGGAAGACTAAGACTTATGTCTTAGTCTTCGATGGTCTTCTACGTACCAGGGAAGACCAAGACTGACATACCATTATCAGATTAATCACCTCTGTACTTATCCCATTTGGGTTACATATTTAAGATTTTTTCTTTTCAGGGATGGGCAACTAAAACGAATGAAGGCAAAGAAAGAATGGAGGGAATTACAACAAGAAGAATTCAGTAGAAGATTAAAAGGGGAGTAATAGTGTTGGGACACAGTGGAACATTTGTGGAATTAATAATAAAGTTTGTGGAACTTATTGTAAATGTTACAAATATAAAGTAACTAGTCGGTTACACTTCGTTTGTGCTACATTGGACAGCTTCGAGGATATACGAGGGGTGGGAAGCGGATATCTATTCTGTTACATGCTTATAGTTGTTACGTATGAACTATTATTAGTGGAACTTTTAATAAATAATTAGTGTGTGGAATTTATTTTGCAGTATTACGATGCCTACGAATTATTTTTTAACGATTTTGGATGAAATATTGCAAGGAATGCAAAAGAGTGTCTAAAATTAATTTTGAGCCTAAAAAAGTTTTTTAAAATTTGTATATGGAATTTTAATTGTAGCTTTAATCGTTTAAAAATACGAAATAAGTTTTTTTATATCACTTTTTTAAATGATACATACATACATTCAGTTATTATATGCATATATTCAGTCAGTAATTCCGTGCGTAAAGTAGCAATGGGAGATTGCTGAAAAAAATGAGCTAAGTGCAAGTCGAACTCACGCACGAATGGTTCCGTATATTATTTACTAGATGACCCGCGCATCTTCGCCCGCAAGTAAATGTACGTGTCGTCGATATAATTTTCCATACCCTATTTCAGTCGCTTAGGGGTTGCTTTTTAAAAAAAAGTAAGCCTATGTTTGACCCTGAATCTTCAAATACTTCCATGCAAATTTGCATGAAAATCGTTCCAGTGGCTTGGCCGTGAAAGTATAATAAACAGACAGACTTTCGCATTTATATTAATATAGAAGATTAGTAATTCCATTATTATTAATACTTCCGTGTGTAAAGTAACAATGAGAGATTATTACAAAAAACCGGCCAAGTTCTCTATCTATATCATCAAAAATCTATAAAAAAACGGCAAAAAAGTTTGTTTCAATTTTATTACACTGTTTTAGTATTTAGTTGTTATGGCGGCAAAAGGATTTCTTTTACCGCCATAACAACAAAATACTATCGAAATACATCATATGTTATAGAGCCGTGTTGGTCCTGGGCTCCTTTGAAGAATAGGCTAACTGCCGTCCTGCCAGGCAGGTCGTAAAAGGCGACAGAGTGGCTATACGCGTCACTACCATCGTGAATACTAGGTGGTAGAGTTCAGCATCGGCTCGGCCGGGTCTGGTACCACCGCCTTGCCTATTCCTGCCGCAATAGCGTCAGTGCTAGACACTGTCGTGTTCTGGTTTGGAGGGTAAGGTAGCCGGTAAACTTATGCATGTGGCATTAGACCTCGCCACAAGATAGCAACGCACCATTAACACCTTTGGTGTCTATAGACGATGGTTGACTCTCCATCAGGGGACCCATCTGCTTGTTTGCTATCTTATATAAAAAAAAATCAACTGTATCAGCCCAAAGATTTTTATTCATCTATCGCATGTCGCATTACAGCTGGCAGCGGAGTTCTTTGATCACGTATCGAATAAAATCACGTCGGGGTCACCAATATTACGTTGGTTAAACGACAGTCACACATCGTTTAATAAACGTGTTTATCAAACTGTAGTTTTACTGGGATTTTCCTTAATCTTATATACTAATAATTCACGTGCATGGCTGCGTGATAGAATGTGGCGCGATAAGATATCTGAGCACGAACGTGTTTTATGTGTTACATTCAACGCCCCCAATTTTTGTCCGCATTATGTCTGTCATACAATTCCACGGTTTTATTCCAAAACGCTCTCTTCTCAGATACGCTCTAAAAGAAACCTTTAAAGAAAACATATTTTTTAAACCGGTTTCAAACTCTGATCACAATGTTGCGTTACGACAGTAGCGTCGTTTTACAAAAACTCCATGAGTCATTTTGTGTTGCCATAGATAAATATTTAAAACTATTATATAACGTTATTTTGATTAGGAAAATTTATCAATATCCACAAAATTGACCGTCCCGTGGTCTAGGGCAGTGTTTTTCAATCTTTTTAGCATGTTACCAAAATTGCGACCCACTGCGACTGCCTACCTTACATAAAAAAAAATCAAATCCTTTTAACATTTTTCTTCATTATCAAGTAAATATTTTGTCTTTGTTGCGTCTGCTACCCCCATGCAAAGGGGGTCGTAGATGCTAGCCCCCCCAGCTGGCCGCGCCCCACACTTTGAAAAACACTGGTCTAGGGATTAGCCTTTTCGGTTCATGAAGTCCCGAGTTCGATTCCCAGAGAAAAACGTTATTGAGGTTTTCTTCTCAAAAATCCAAAATCTCAATAGCAGCTTGGGGATGGTGTTACGACTCCCGTGCCTCGGATGAGAGATTAATGGAAGAACATAGTGAATTCAATAATAAAATCATACAATTTCATTGTATATATCAACAACTTAACACATATTATTTCTTACAATGTTACATCACTAGGTTACTTATTTATTTTTAAATTATTAATAATGATGTTACTAATAATTCCAGATATGTCTTATTACTTTGGAATTAATTGTTATATATTATTATGTGAAGGAAAAACTTTTACCCCTTTTCCGACAGTTACGCGAACGGTGGAGTATGAAATATGACATATTTAAAGTTCGCTTTTCCTGAACCGATTTTGATAAATCTTATACTGTTTCATAAGTTGGAATATTCTTGATTTGAATCAAAAAATCTATCTATAAGATATGGTTTTTAGTTCAGTTAGTTGTAGTAATGAATGGGGAAGAAGCGAGACAAATCTCTTGTCGTAACATATGGTCTCTGCCTACCACGTAGGGATCTGGCGTGAAGATATGTATGTGATATGTAGGTATAGTGCGATGATAAATTTATAATATATAATGGTAGCTACTCAACTAATACAATTAATTTTAGGTAATTAAAAATTGTATGCGTTTAAATTATTAAAATTGTATTTTTAAATGTATTAAAGTTTTAGAAGAAACAGCTTAATAAAATCATAGATTTGCACTTTGGAACTGTTTAGTTCCAATTTTTGTTAAATATTTATAATATCGTATTAGACTAAGACATATTTAGTCAATTTAATATCTCAAAGTAATATTAGTCAAGTTCAGCCAACAGCAGTATTTAACAAATACTTGGAACTCGAATTTTGATGTGGAATTAAATGTAATAAATTCTTATTATTGTTTGGTGTCCTCGTACATTCTTTTTTTTGACAACACACAACTTTGAATTATTTTCGGGGAATTAAAATGTATTTATAATGTTTACTGACCAAAGGTCTTATAAAATAAAGCAATGGAAGTTTCGAATTATTTTTGTGGAATAAATATAATTAATCATTTTTACTGCACTATGTTCTTAAAGCAATGGAATTTTCCAAATGAATGGAATTAAATGTAAGTGATCATGCTTTCTGACCGATGCGATGTATTCATAGAATGGAACTTTCCAATTATTTTTGTGGAATTAATAGTAATTGATAATTATTAAAATGGCGGAACTAAGTTGGGAGTAATTAGAAATCTACAACACGGAATAAAACACAATTGTTCTATGTAAATAAAATCTAAAAAAAAAATTACAAAAGAACTGGGTTATATTTTTTGAATATATATTTTTTATATGAATTTTATTTTCCCAATAAAACTGTACAACATATCCGTCAGTGCAATATATATATGAAGAAAAAAATGTTTTTTTTTTACTAGGTATCTGTTGGCTGCGCTCGATTAAAGTAGTTCCTATTTCCTTTAGGAAATATCGTACAGTGGGTCGAGAAGCAATATATTTTTGGATTGCTCAACTGTGATTGCGGGGAAATCGTGATATGTCTTAAAATTTGTATATTCTTGTAGATTTTTGTATAAATTATCACTAAAACGTCAAAAATATTGCACCAAAATGGCACAATAAACTTATGATTAATTTAAAAATAACTGGCAATTAATTCATTTTTGAGAATAAATAACCAAAACGAATACAAAAAAACTTGGGGCAATCTTTTTGGCCTTTTCTGTGACTGTATTTGTGTAAATTAAATAAACTTTTGTATTGTACGGAATGAGTTTTCTTTTTCGTTTAAATGCCCATTTAAAATATTGTCCGACTTCGGATAGGTCTCAAAGCTTTGAAGCGACGAAGGAGCGAAACTCTGTTCCTTTAGGGTTTGACCTTCAAATTCAAATTCAAATTCTTTATTTGCACAAAATAGGGTTGAAAAAGATTTTATACATAAATCGATGTGCTTAAACCTATTTTGCCAGATAAATGGCATGCAAATTTATGAGTTCAGATTATTGTTATGTACTATTTAAGAGAAACTCATATTTTTTTTTTACATTTATACCTAAACAAATTATTAAACAGCAGACAGTAACAAATTTCAATATAAATTGTATTAAAAAAAATAATATATAATTGTATTTAATGTCAAGAGAGTACAGAAATGTTTATTTAAAAAAAATGTCAAAATGAAATAAAATTTATGTTCTATCAATTCGTATTATAATAATATTTTTGTCATTGTCTTAATATATATTTTTATACTTCAATTAGTCAATGGTACTGTAATAACATTTCTTTACATATAAATTAAATAAATGTTTCTCAAACATTGATTACAATTGTATTATAATAAATGTCAATTTTGCATGCAACTAATATTTTTTAAATCAAGAAAAGTGTTTGTGGAATATTTTAATTATTTTTTTTCTCCTTAAAAGAAAAATATTCCTTAAATGTATAAAATGAGTTCTTGATCAACCATTTACGAACCTCTTTTGTAAAAGTTGAAGTTTTCAATTCTCTGAATGTTTGGGGTAGCGCGTTGTAGGCCTTAATTATCATTGCGTAGCAGTTTTGTTTGTAAAGTACACTAGAACATTTGGGGAATTTTAACCTGGTGGGGTCCCTGGAAGTAAAGATTCTGTTTTCAGAATCAGTTCTGGTAAATAGATGGGGATATTTCCTTACGAACAAAGCCGCTTCATAAATGTATAGGGAAGTTAGCGTCAAGATGTTTAATTTTTTGAAAAATGGCTTACAGGATACTAAAGGACCTACTCCACAAATTCGGCGAATACACTTTTTTTGTGCGATGAACACCCTTTGACTAGAGGTTGAATTACCCCAAATAAGAATGCCATACCTAAGAACCGAGCCAACATATCCGTGGTAAGCAGTTAACGCAGCACTTTGCCCTGCCAGAGATCTGACTCTACTTAATAAGAATACATAACTGTTCAGTTTCAAGCAGACACTATTTACTTGGGATTTCCAGTTACAATTCTTGTCTATTAATAACCCTAAAAATTTGGTTTCATCCGTTTCTTTCAACATGTTTCCGTTCCATTGAATATTTAATGTCGACTGGTAAGGTTTTCTATTTGTAAATCTTATATAGTTCGTCTTTGATAGATTCACGTTTAAGTTAAAAGAAAACTTTGAAAAGAGAAAGATAAGGACTTTGTGCACTACAGCCGGGGGAGCCAGCGGACTGTATATCTGGTTCTTCTTCGAAGCCCCACCAGCCGTAGTGCTTTTTGGTTGAGCCGAATGTGCCGGAGAAATAATCGAGACCACAACTTTTCCTTGCAAAGGTGCTTTATTGTAACGAAATAAAAAACATCTAGCACCGTTGCAAATGTTCCTATTCTATGGGAGAGCCAGTACTTGCCCTAACACTACTCTAAAGCCGGTACCCTATAGATGTACTAAAGCCCAGGAACTTGTCTGGGAAACTTATTGAGTCGTAACGAAACTGTAACTTGTTCGGAACGGAACTGATTGTATGGCCGCGCTCTTTCGGTATTTATAGCCCGCGGCCAGACGGGTGGCGTAAATCGACAAAGACGGATGGCGCCACGATGTCTGGAATTTGTTAAAATCTTACTTTTCGTAATCTAAACGTAATTATTTAAGCGAGTGCAACGGTACTGCCTTTTTATAAATATAAGCGAAACAAAGTACATAATGCCCTAAGACCTACCGAAAACTAATTACAATGTGTTATTTCTTATTTATATACAAGGATCTAACACAAATAAACTTATATAATAACAAACAAGAGTGTTATATACATTATACGTTCTTACAGGACCTCTGAAACTCTTACAATTACAGAGTTGTACGCCTTTTCAGGTCGTACTATCCTGTTAACTATCTTAATATACTCGAAAAGTGCGTAAACATGTGCCTAAGGCTTATACTTACATTGTACATATTATTTAGAATCGATAAACATTTGTTTTCATAAAGAATTTTGCACTTTTCGGGGTTTTCGTAATTTTGGATTCCCGCATATAAATACAATCTTGCAAGAGTCGACTCGTAATTTGTCGACTGCTTTTGATCGTAATATGCCTTTAGGCAAACAACTTAACTACATAAAGCTTTATTATTTCTGTACAACAAAGCTGCATGTAGGTATTAGGGCGAATAAAAGACGAAAACGAACATTATTTATTACAAAAAACTTACGAACTAAACGAAATATACAATTTATCCTGCCTTAATATCAATTTACATTTAATATTCATTATGAAATATGTCTGTGCTGCACAGACTTGGCATTAATTTCCATAAACAATCAACATTATAAAATTGCATGCATTCTAACGCTGAACAAATAAAAATGGCTTTATTTGTTATGGCTATCTAACACGTTAGAATTTTCATAATAGACAAAGTTACAAATATTTTGTCAGTGCCCTAATTTGAAATCACTTGAGAAAATAACGTTACCTTACTCGTAAGCAGCTTGCGGCCAATACGCCATTACTAAAATACGCTGTATGTAATGTACGTAAAATGTTAAATAATCATTTGTTTACAAAATATTAAATTGATTTGAGCGTTTATTTGTATTTTTTTATAATTTTAGTGTTTAAATCTAAAATAAAAACTAATTGTTACAGTAACATGCCCAATTGCAATATAATTTATCAACTGTTATGTAAACAGTAAACAGCTGTTCTTAAGTCCGCCATTACTTGGGACGAAATTACACGGTTTTCCCTCAGTTATTTCATATCTAGTAGTAGCACAATAGAATAATAATACAGTAGAAAAACTCCATTCAGAGCGCCTGAATCGCCACACGCACACAGACATGTCGTTTACACGGACGCTAACCTATCTTGGCCACACAAAATCACGCATTGTCACGCCGCGACGCGGGCTGGATGCCGCGGCAATTGTCATTTGTTTGTCGTTAATTACATTACTTACTATTAAATTTAATTAAGCTGCTTATAAATTTTTGATACCATTATAATTACACATCCTTTAAATTTGATATTTCTTAAAACAAAAAAAAATGCATGTGTACTTACGTACGCTCGTTAGAAGTTATATTACTTTGGCATTACAAGATTCTTCCTTCTTCATCCTTCTAAAAATTTTATCCTTTACCTTAAGCCCTGTTTTCACTTTGATTAGCGCGAGTGATTAGTAATCAGCGTCTATTGATTTTTATTATTCTGTCTACACGTGTTTTTTGGTTAATACTAAGCACCTGCATTAAATACTCGCACTCGCTCTAATCAAAGGTAGCCGGGGCCTCATCCTTTTAGGTCTTTGTAGAGAAAACGACACAGTGATGGGCCGACATTCATTTTACATTCGGTTAATCGAATTTTGGCAGCTTCTTCAGCTTTTTCTTTCAGTTATTTTTAGTTAATACCTTAAAGTTTAATATATTCCTAAAGATTCTATATCAACTCCTTAACTTATCCGCATTTAATAAATATTTTTTTAACTTGGGGAATAGTTACTAAATAAAGTTGGAATTTAGATAAGGTTAACGTAAACAATCAGTTCTCTCCTTAGTAGTCTGTGGTGATAACTGGAATTACTACGAATCAATATCTGAAAAATAAAAATGTACTTTATTTCGTTCGTAATAAAGTTGACATTTGTTTCTTACATAACAGAGGGGAAAAACTTTCTGAGCAAGACAACGACATGAGTGGATGTTGTCTCTTTCTTGCAATTGCCAGTGTAAATAAAACTTTCGGATGGTAGATTTTTATATATTCGTTAATCATTAAATCCCTTTTATTCATACACGTCGATAGATACATTAGCATAAAATGTATAGTAATTAACATAGTGAGTTCTAAAATGTGCTTATTTTAATTATTACGTAGTTACTTATGCAATGCAAAAACTGTTTCTGAAATTAGTAGAATTACTCAGTAGTAATTTGCAAACTACGCATGGCCACACTTATATATGGCGATTGGCGCTTTATTTAGTAGAAAGAGACACACTCCACTCATGTCGTGGTACTCTTCGGAACGATTTTGAAGCGCGTGTAAGCATTCCGGGTAGAATGTAACTTCCTTGGTATTTATCTTGTCATTGGGTGTCTTCAGTACAACTGCTAATCTCAGAAATCTAAGTTAGATTAAGATTTTTTAAGATTTTCTAAGTTAGATTAAGATTAACTAAGATTTTGCAAACACTTTATAGGTACTGAAAAGAACAAAAAATAAATTAGCATTAACTACTCTTTATTACAAAAACAGGGAGAATTTTTATTTTATTTTTATTTTATTTCACACTTTATTGTACACAAAATACATCTTTTTGAAAAATTAATATCTTTTTTATTATGCTTGCATCTCTAAGTAGTCTGTGATTAATATAAAACATGTACAAAGGGCGTGCTTATCTCTGAAAGAGATGTCTACCAGCAGACCCGAGAAGCGAGAATGCACAAATAAAGGTAGAGCACAGTGTACAAGTGCATAACTTACAATTAAAATTATATAATACAAAAAACAAAAAATAAATAAAAATAAATGATATTAATCTATACCTTATACCTAATGCCTTTCAAATTATCATGAAAAGTAATGCTCTCTTACTGCTTTCTTAAATGTATGAAGCGAATTGCTACTGCGTATATTTAAAGGAAGGGTATTCCACAGTTTGACAGTGTTGAAAGAGAAGGAATGACTGTAGCAATTCCAAGTTTCCGAAGGGAATTTTAATATACCCCTGACTTGAGATCTACGATCAGAGTCAAAGGGATATATAAAACTGAAGCGCTCTCGTAGATATTCGGGTGAAATATTATTAAACAAAATATTATAGAGGAGACTAAGTGAATGTAAGTTCCTGCGCGCTCGAATCGAAAGCCTTTTATTTGATACTTATAATGAAAATTATGATGTATAAACTTATTACTGTTTTAATGAAAATGTAATTAAAGTTTTATAAAATAGTGTTACGAATAATCTAGAAGCGTGTAGAGTTGGAGCGCGCGCGCGCTAACTTTCTAGAAATAAAGGAAAGAGATAGCTACTCCTCTTGAGAAACAAATAGTTGACCTGGGCTATGCCATAATCGACTTTATGGGATATGGCATAAGGTTGAAAATAGCGTGTACTAGGATTTATGACTCCTAACATGTTTACGATAAGAAGTGATTCATTGTTTCCCGATACATTTAGATTTTTCTGGATCCAGCTAGGACTTTCCCCTGCCTATAAATAGAGAATTGTTGACAAACACAAGGCAGTTTTATCAAGCGATCGAGAACGATACATCAAGTGAACAGTACGAAGTGAGAAGTGTTTTATTGTGTAGTGTTCTAAGTTCAGTGATAGTATAGTGAGTGACTAGCAAGTAGAGTGTATTTTAGTATTACGTTGTGTTGTGTAAATACACGGATTTAATATAAGTGGTGTTTTCTTACAATTGCGAACCCGAGTACGTAACAATAGTAACACTTAAATATGATGATAGAATTCAATCAAATTATAGTCTCAATTATTTTTAAATGATTGTACCTAGCGACATATTTTATTTAACTGATTCAAAAATCGTAGAAAATTATTCTAGTTTATCTAATATTCGTCACTCCAAAAGACACGCAAGGATTGTAAAAAATTAAAATCACCTGTGTTCTTTGGTTTAAATGCCGAACATTCAACGTTAGAAAAAGGACCTAATTGCACTATTTTGACTAAAATCTACACTAATATTATAAAGAGGAAAGATTTGTTTTTTCTATTTTAATAATATGTATCGAATAAATTCAGAAACTACTAGACCTATTTGAAAAATTGTTCACCCTTAGAAATATATTTAATCATCCCCGAGTAACATAGGCTGTATTATATTTTTTTTTAAATTGATGATCCCTGACCGAGATCCCCGAGTTATGACCGGCCGGCTAGATGCCACCCGGAGGAGGGAGGATGCCACCCGGTGTGCACACAATAGAATAATAACGCAGTGGAACAGGGAACAGGGCGCCCGAATCGCCGCACGCACACAGACGTGTCGTTTACACGGCCGCTAACGTATTGTTACGAATAATCTAGAAACGTCAAGAGTTGGAATGCTGGAGGGATCTAGAAATAAAAGAAAGAGATAGCTACTCTTATTAATAAACAAATAGTTGGCCGGTATCGGAATAGCTATACCATAATGGACTTTGTTGTATACGGCATAAGGGTGAAAATAGCGTGTGATAATAAGTTGTTTACAATAATTAGAATTTATCTATTGTTTGCGAGATGATTGTCGAACATTTGCGATTGTTGTCGAACTTTACCTCGGGTATAAATAGAGATGTTTAGACAAATAGGAGGCAGATTTTATAAAGCAATCGAGAGCGAAACTTGAAGCGACCCATGCGAAGCGAGTGTTTTATTGTGTAGTCGGTTAAGTTTAGTGATAGTACAGTGAGTGACTAGTGTTAGAGTATTTGAGTATAGCATTGTGTTATTTTGTGTATTTGTATTGTAAATACACGGATTTAATATAAGTGGTGTTTCCTTACAATTACAACCCGAAGTACGTAACACTATCTTGTCCGGCCAAGATAGGTTACCACGGTCCACGCTTAAAATAAAAGCTAAAAAAATTAAGAAGAGCATCTTTCCCTTTGAGCGTGACGCTCTTTTGATTAGTCTTATTAATTGTAGTGTGCGCGTGCACTCATAGCTAATTAGTGTGTATTAGACTTGGCTAAACTAGCTCTTGATTTCAATCTAGCTCCCAATTAGCTCAGTCGCTTAGTTAATAGTTCAACGGCTCAATCGGCTCTGAATCGCTAGCCGGCCGAGCGCAGCCGACAGCAAGCCATAGTAAGCACGAGCAAGGACACGAGTTTACCCGATCATCCACGAAATAAGAACTATATAAATAAGCACGAGGTAACATACGCGGACTACGCGTGTCGCGTACGTGTCTGACGCGTCACTAAGCGCGCAACGCGTCTCGCATAGAATGAATAGTCGCTTACGGCTTAGCGATACACGCGTAGTCCAGACATTGAACGATTTCAAAGATATGAAGACACTAGTTCTCTAGATGAGCTAGAGCTAAACGAGTGATATAGCTCTTTTGATCAAAAGAGCTATATCTCTACTCTCTTTTTAAAGAGCCGTTTTTTAGATGTCTAGTGTGTATCAATGACACTTTTGTGTATCAATGAAACTTTGGCGGAAACTTGTACACATATAATATAAACGGTTAGGAGGAATAGTGGGGCGCATTTTTGTGGATTATCTATGCTCGAGGATCTATACCAAGGTCATTAGGTTGAATGAAATAAAAAACTATTGTTATAACGTTTAATAAATTTATTTTTAGTTCTTTAACAGGGTTTAAAATTCGTCATTTTCGAATGGATGATACTTGTGCCCCAGTGACCTGAAAAAAAACAAATTGACCTGAAAAATGCTTGAAAAGTCCGAAAGTGCAAGTTTCGTAATGCTTAAGCATTTAGATGACCAAGCTTTGATCGGTATTTTTTTGTTAAAAACGACGTGTTCTAAATTTATATCAAGCTATATAAGTGAAAATTTTTGGAGCCGTTTTCGATATTCAGATCGTCTATATTAAATATAACTAACTGTGTCCGCGTGGAATTTTTTAAAAATAAAAGCAGCCTAAGTTACTCCTTATTACATCAACAACAGACAGACAAAATAATTAAAAAATGTTATTTTGGTATATGTACTGTGAATACATCCATATGCATTTAGTAAAAGGCGGTTATCTTAATACACTGATTCCCAAATTTTTCCAGGTGGACCCCCAGTGGTCCACGGGAGACTCGACGGGAAGATATAACCTACAAATGTATAAAATTTTTGACATTGATAGGAGCATTTGCTCGTATGTGCGGCGACACCTTTCTTTCCCAATGGCATGTTTGTTAGTATTCTATTATGTGGTCTCTGGTTATTATGCTGACGGCACATGGTATTCCAGGTCATTATCTACATGTGTGCCAAATTTCGTCCAAATCGGTTCAGTAGTTTTTGAAATATGACTGTAGTTAATATTTGTAATCGTTTTAATTTTTTAAATTACTTTTCTAAATTATTTTTTAATTTCTAAATTAATTATTATAAACAATTTTCGTCCAACTCGGTTCAGTAGTTTTTGAGATATGCGTGTAGTTAATATTTATAGTCGTTTTAATTTTTTAAATTACTTTTTAAATTATTTTTTTTAATTAATAATTGTAAACGTAAATATTTTTATATAAGTTTGAGAGACTCTGGTGTAGGGTACAAATTCGATTGGTTGTAAAATCTCAAAATGATGTCGAAAAAACATAGAAAATATATTTTAAAAATCGGGGTTAAACCAATAATTTTCTTAGGAGTATGTTAAAAAAACTTACGCAGTCATTGGGACGAATCGTCCGTTGCAGTCGAAGGAGTCGATGAGGTCCAGGTCTTCCTGGGACAGCTTGAAGTCCAACACCTGGAAGTTGCTGGCGATGCGGGACTTGGTCACAGATTTCGGGATCACAATAACATTTCTGTCTATTTGGTACCTTAAAAGTAATAAAAAAGTCATAAGTAAGTACCTTAAGTAATAATAAGCACAAATTCATCTAATCCCAAAGTAAGCAAATTATTTGCTTGTGTTATGGGTGCTACTCAACGATACTAATACATAGAAATACATATATAAATACTGTTACATACACAATAAACACACAAATTCAGAAATACAAACAAATTTGCTCATCACACAAATGCTTGTCCCCGTCGGGGATAGAACCTGAGCTACTTCGATTGCGTAGTCAGGGTCGCTAACCACTCGATTGACGGAGCGATTAAAGTAATAAAAGTCATAAGTAAGTACCTTAAGTGTTATTGAGGAAAAAATCAAAGACTAAAAGATCTATTGAATGAAAATGAATGAATGATGTGACAAAGAATTTAAAAAAGTTATTGACATCTCATAATTTAAAACACTGGCATTAAATATTGTTGAAGGAAAAAGCGTCCCAGCTTAAGGGAAATACACGTTTATTGTATGGGGACACTGAATATTTTCATTTTTTTTGTATTTGTTGATTTAGCGGCAACGGAAATACATAATATGTGATAATTTCAGCTTTTTAGCTATCGCGGTTTATAAAATACAGCCTGGTGACAAACAGGCAGATGGAAAAACAGATAGCGTAGGCTTAGTACGGAACCCAAAAATACTGTTTACAATATTATGATCTATAAAGAATATATAAATTTCCGTACGTAATTAAGAATTTAAAATTAGTGAATGACAACAAGAAAATGAATTAATATTATTGCAATACTAAGAAAATAAAAATCAAACAAAAAAATATATTGTTGCGAATAATTGAGAAAAGTGAAGAACGAGAACACTGGAACAATCTAGAAATAAAAGAAAGAGATAGCTTCTTCTATTGATAAACCATAGCTGTTTTTACACAAACAGCTATGCCACAATGGACCTTCTCGCATATGACATAAGGGAGAAATTAGCGTATACTATGACTTATTTACATCCAAGTTGTTTATGAGTCAATTTACAGAACTTTCGAGAACATGGTTGAACTTTGCCTTTTGTATAAATAAGAACGTGTTGGCGAACAGCGAGTCAGTTTTATTAAATGATTCGGAAGTCGATATTATAATATCGACTTCCGAATTGCTTTATAAAACTCCATGCTACTTTTCACTGTACTATAATATACTATAGTACAGTGAAAAGTAACATGTTAAGTAACGTGTTAAGTAAAGAAAAGTAACTCCATGTTACTTTTCACTGTACTATAGTACAGTGAAAAGTAACATAGAAAGTGTTAGCTTAATGACTCGGTTTAGTTGGTTAGGTCTAGTGGAATATAGTGACGGTGTTATTAGTGTTAATCAGTGCGTATTTACATATCGTATTGTAGTGTATTGTACATTTGTGTGGTAAATACACGGTTTTAACATAAATGGTATTTTATTGCACAATACGAACTCTAAGCTCGTAACAATATTTTTTTAAAATATAAGTTTTCGTACCTGATCAAAACTTGAGCCACAGTCTTTCCAAGTCTATCAGCAATAGCCTTCAGCTTAGGGTCTTCCATCAGTTGAGGATCATCAGGCTTAGCCCATGGTCTGTCTGGGGACCCCAACGGAGAATAAGCAGTGAGCTTTATTCCACGGGCTTCACAGAAGTCTTTGAGACGTTTCTGATTGAGGTATGGGTGGCATTCTACCTATAATAAATATTATAAAATTACTAGCTGTTGCCTGCGACTTCGTTCGCGCGGACTTCGTTGGTGACAAGGTGACAATATGTAGCCTATATGTTGACCCGACCTATTAGTAATATTCATGCAAAATTTGAAGTAAATCCATGCAGTACTTTTTGAGTTTACCCCGGACATACATACAGACAAATAGACAAAAATTCTAAAATCTATATTTTTGGCTTCGATATCGATTGTAGATCACGCCCCAAGTATTCTTTTAAAAAAATATTCAATGTACAGTTTTGACTTTCCTATGTTACTCGCGGATGATTTAATATATTTCTAATGGTGAAAGAATTTTTCATATCTCCCCAATAGTGTTCATTCAAAAATACAAAAATACAAATATTTCTTTTTATATTAGCGTAGATTTCAGTCAAAATAGAGAAAGTAGGTACTTTCTTCTAGTTCTGAATGTTCATCATTTAAACCGAACTTCGACCATATGTCGAAATTCAGCTCAAGCCACCGAAATTCGGTTAAACCGAAAGTAAAACGAATTTTGGCCCATCCCTAGTATTAAAATATAAATTTCGTATTGGCTGGCCAGCGCTTGGTTTGACCAATCCACCGATGCTGAATTCTTTTCTATATATAAAATTTTTGTATATAATTTGAATTCTTTATATAAAAGTAAGCATGTGAAGATTCTTTTTTACATTTGCTTCACAAAATAAGAATGTTTAAGGGATGTTTCCTTCGCCAAGAAATATAAATTTAAATATCATAATATTTATTGGGAATCAATCCCGACTCTCGAGCTTCATTCTTCAACCAACTTCATGTCTTGAGTGGAGAATATTTATTCCCAATTCCATTAAAATACACCAATCTTTCATCATAAAAGAAATACTTACTTGGTTGACGACAGGCTTGACGGTGGCTACTTTCAGTACACGTTCCACCTGCTTCGAGTTAAAGTTGGAAAGTCCGAGACTCTTCACTAAACCTTCTTTGACCAATGGTTCTAAAGCCTTCCAAGTATCTACGTAATCCACATCCGAGAATTGGATCTTATCGGCCTCATCTGTTGGGAACAAGGGTCCACCTTCCTGGAAATTGGAAAATTACATATCATTGGGTATGTCAGAAAAGTTAAAGTAGATTCAATGAATTTAATAGATTCAGGCGTTACTTTGAGGAAATCCATAATTTAAAGAAGAAATTATGGCATTTAATTTGTAAATTTTCCACGAAATGTTATATGGAACTGCTGTGATGCAAGAGAAATGAAAGGTAGTGTAAGGAATGGGGCAAACTTATCCAAGGTCTGAAATTACAGAAGACCACAACGACACATTAGTCCACCCACTTTCACGACACTTTCTTTCACGTCAGAAGTAAAGGCAGTATACACAAGTTATGTACTCAATTCACGTTTCACTTCGCAACCGAAGCATCTTCAGGAGAGTCGAATAGCACTTCACTCTATGAAGGGTGAAGAATGCTTCCTTAAAGGAGAGTCGAATAGCACTTCACTTTCACTACCTTTTATTTCTGTTGCATCATAGCAGTTCCATATATCATATCGCGAAAACTTTGCAAATTAAATACCATAACTTCCACTTTAGAATCATTGTAGTCGAGGTGAGATCGTTACCGAAAATATGTGGTGTAACAAATTTAATTTAATAGAATAGAAAGTAGAAATGTATAATTGTGTAAATACTGAAATATACATATTTAATAAATACCCGAATCTAGATGTAGAAACAAGTTCTTTTCCAAGTCGGCAATCGAAACCGAGCCCCCCTCATTGATTGCGCTGTCAACATTTAAATGATTCAATAGTATCTACACGCGATTATTAAATGTGATTAATACTTTATTTACTTTGATTTTATTATGAGCTTCAATATTTTCAACGTTATGTCCATCTTTATTTGCAGTATTTGCACGACATATTTAACAAAGTTACCTTTATTAAGTTTACTATGTATCATGCAGTGATGAGCCTTTAACAAATTAATAAAAATAACATTGATATAAACAAGAAACAGTATAGGTGTAAGTACCGGCCCTTGAGGGACACCTTTATTTTTCCTAATTTAAACATACGGTCGACCAATTACGGTCCTTCAAAAGCTGGATTTATTTGTCTTCGAAATGAATGTAGGTAGAGAACTGCTAGAAGCTTGTATAGCTAAGATAATAGGACTTAGAGTTCCTCTATGCTGGTTTAAGCCCCCTTTGAAGAACTTACCATTCTTCCAGGCAGTTCCTAAAGACGAAAGATTGGCTTAACATGCCACTACCATCAAGGCTACTAGGTGCTACTAGTTCCGCAACCTTTGCTTGAGTTTGGTATCCTCGCTTTACTTATTCCTGCCTTAATAGCGTCAATGTTTGTCATTGTTTTGTTTCTGCTTAGGGGTAAGGTAACCGCTAAACTCATGCATATGACATTACAATCCCTTTCCCTTTCGCCTTTTACGAACTGCCTAGCCGAATTTTAAAATTTGAATTGTAAAATTGTTAAATCACTAAAAACTATCTTAAGTTAGATCATAAGACAGTTTTTAGTGATTTTACAATTCAGTGTAACGCACAATTTATTTATTTCAATAAATATATTTTGATTTGATTTGATTTGAATAGCAGTCTTTTATTCTTAAGTAGCCTGGACCAATATGTACTCTGAAAAGACGCAAGATGTTAGATATCAATATGTCAGGTTGGCTGGTAACAAATCTCACCTTATACGCTTGAGGCCAGTGAATTAAATACAAATCCAAGTACTTCAGATTTAAATTCTCCAAGCTCTTGAGTAAAGCACCCTTCACTAAATCCGGTCTGTGAAAAGTGTTCCATAACTTTGATGTTATGAAGAGGTCTTCTCTGGAAATTAATAAAACAAATTATCATCTCTGGACTAATCTATACATACAATAAAATCGTAGGAAAGTCAAAACCGTACATTGAATATTTTTTAAAAGAATACTTGGGGCGTGATCTACAATCGATATCGAAGCCAAAAATATAGTTTTTAGAATTTTTGTCTGTTTAGATGTGTCATGTACAGACGTACATGTCCGGGGTAAACTCAAAAAGTACTGCATGGATTTACTTCAAATTTTGCATGAATATTACTAACAGATCGGATCAACATATAGGCTACATATTATCACGCTATCACCTATGGGGAGGAGCAGTGCGGAGTAAACGAAGTCCGCGCGGACGAAGTCGCGGGCAACAGCTAATTTTAAATATTTGCACAACATTTAATGGTAGAAAATGTTGGTAACTTAATTAATTTTTAGAAACTTTTAAAACCCATATTCTTGCAAGTAAATATTTTCATTTCATTTTGTGCACATCACAGTACTCTTCCCCGTCAGGAATCGAACCTCAACGATTGCATTGTCATTGTCGGTAAACACTTAATCTAAACACTACATTTCTAACTATTATGTTGTATCACAGCAAACGAGTAGACACCAAAGATGTTAATAGTGTGTTGCTACCTGTGTAGCAGGGATGGAATGCCAAATGCCATAAGTTTACTAGGTACTGGCTTTTCCCCCATTTTGGCCCGGGCATCTTTAAAGAATAGACCAGCTGCCATTCTGCCAGGCTAGTCGTTAAAGGTGACCAATTGGCTATGCGAGTCACTACCATCGTGGCTACCAGGTGGTAAAGTTCTGCATTGTTGCGCCCGGGTCTGGTACCACCACCTTACCTATTCCTGCTTTGAAATCGTCAGTGCTTGTCACTGCCATGTTCCAGTTTGGTGGGTAAGGTAGTCAATAAACTCACCAAAACCAATTTGGACTCGGCACACATGTAGATGACTGGAATAGTATGTAGGATACTTTTTTTAAATATATAAACTGGTCAGAAATGCGTACATATATACAACTTACTTGTAAAGCTCGATGTTTCGGCCAAGTTAAATTGACTGTGGTCACGAGCAGACAAGTAAATTCTATATATTTACGCGTTTCTGACCCGTTTATATATTTTTAAAGGATACTTTTTATCCTGAAAAAAATTTTTTTTTCTTTGGGATTCACGAAAATTTTTTACAAAAACTCTAATTAACTTGGCAAACATGTAGATGATGACATAGAATAGAGCATAGGAAACTTTTTATCCAGGAAAAATAAATTTATTCCCGTGAGATTCGCAATAAACTTTTACAAAAACGGCTTGACTGATTTGGATGAAACTTGGCCCTCAGGTAGATGATAACTTGGAATAGCGCTTAGGATATTTTTATCAAGGAAAAATATTTTTTCCCATGGAATTCACGAAAAACTTTTATAACTTAGCGGGCTGTAGGTTGCATCTAGTCTCTTATATTGACCTGTAGCTTATGTTGCAGGCGAAACCGCGCGAATCATCTAGTATTAGAGCGTTACCAACCTCTTAACCACTCCCTCGGCGATTTTCGCCGTGATAGCTTCCCCGACCTCCTTTTCATTGCCATATACATACGCGCAGTCGATGTGCCGATATCCAATATCTATGGCATCTTTTACTGCCTGGGTGACTTCACCTGGCTTTGACTGAAACAAATATATATTATTGTACCTCTCTCTTAGTACATAGAGCGAATAAAATAAACACTGTCCGACCTGGAAGAGGCATATAGTCTTCTTTTTAAGCTATTGCATAGCTTCTATCGCGGGCCTTGAGCGTGGGGACCGAATCCAGAAATTCCGTAACGAAAAAACCTAACACCCCCCCACTCCGACCGGCACAGCGGTGATACTTTTTAGTTTTTCCATCTATCGATAAATACCAGAACTTTTAATGACTTTTTGAAATATCACGCTTGTCTCTTTAGTTCAGCAACCCGCCTTTAGGTGGCATTGGTTGTATTGGAATACTACCGTAATCAGCTATTTGTGAGAAAGTATATAGGTGTATAGGTATTTATCATCTACGTACAACAGTGAATATCTGTACTCGTATAATTTGTGTACAAAGTGTTTTAAATATGAATAAATGAAGAAAAAAAAAATACTGCATAAATAAAATAAATATATAATTGTAATTGCATAAGTTGATAAAAAAATGCTATGCAATAGCTTTACCGTGGCAGTCTCCGAGTGCCACACGTCTTTTTTTTATAAGATAGCAAACAAGCATATGGCTGTCCTAATCCAACCATCGCCTATAGACACCAAAGATGTTAATGGTGCGTAGCTATTCATGTGGCGAGGTGTCAATGTCACTCGCATAAGTTTACCGGCTACTTTCCTTCCAAACCAGAACACGACAGTGATAAACGCATTATTGGGGCAGAAATAGGTAAGGATGCCAATTGCTCACTTCTTACGAACTGCCTGGCAGAATGGCAGATGGTCTATTTCTTCAATGGAGCCCTTTGCCAGCATATGTACCTCGACATGGGGCTTAAATTTTAACACTTTAAAGATGACGTATAACGCAACGTATTCAGGTTGTATTAGTTATGCATATTCAGCATGGTCTGATAAAGTTAGGAGTGGCGCGTTTTAGTGTAAATTACTTCAAAATCAGCGTTTAGCTTTAATATTTCTGTGCAAAGCACATTGTACTTTAAGCTCCGAAGCTTTACTCGTTTTGTCGGGTGTCTTATTATTACATTTATAAATTCAGTGCCAGGATTCAAGGCATTATAATTCTAGGAACTTTACTAGCCCAGAATTAGCCCCAAGCTTAAACAAAAATAGCCGCCTTTTTAATCCCGTGACATATATCATAAGATAGCAAACAAGCAGATGGGTCTCCTGATGGAAAAAGTAAACCATTGCCTATAGACACCAAAGATGTTGTGTTGCGTTGCTATCTTGTGGCGAGGTCTAGTGCCACATGCATAAGTTTACCGGCTACCTTACCCTCCAAACCGGAACACGACCGTGACAAGCATTGACGCTATTGCGGCAGGAATAGGTAAGGCGGTGGTACCAGACCCGGGCGAGACAATGCAGAACTCTACCACCTAGTAAACATAGTACCACCTAGTAAACATAGTACCACCTAGTAGACATATGTTACTGATGAATTAATAGATGAATGGCAGTCGCGTTGGTGCTGCTCAACCAAAGGGTGGCATTTATATAACTTTTCCTCTACGTCCCGGAACGATTTAGTAAAACGTGGATAGAAATAGATCATTGTGTTGCAGAGGTCCTTATTAATCATGGTAAATTTAATGTCAAATTATTCTTGTTTAAATTAGTTCTTTACCTTTTAGCGAATGCTCTACAATCAATTGTAAATATGAAAAACTGCACATCATATTCTTTAGAATAATAATCTCTGGCAAAACGAACGTAGACAAATGCTTGATAGTATACGATGTATATCCCATATAATTTTCTAGTCAGACCATGGGGGAACACATGGGAATTTCCGTGCCTTCAAGCAGTTTTGACATACTTACTACTGGAAGCAGAATTAAATAGGCCATTTTGGTAGGTCCTCAACTACCTAAACTACTGTGGTGCAATAGCAAACAAGCTTAACCCATATATATAATATATATATATATATATTATATATATATATATATATATATATATATATATATATATATATATATATATCCCGAAGACTTAACCTAGTTTTTACATTTTTTACTTCCTTTCATCCTCTGTGTTAAAAATCAAACTGGTACATCCATAGATTATTGCATTTTAAACAAACAAAAACCACTAAAGCTTTATTAGTATATGGTTGTCGGATACAATAAACAATGTTAGAAGAATCAATAAGATAAATTATTTCACAACTTAAACAGATAAGCAAGATAATAATCCAATCTATATCATATTGTGTGGTAATCTGACAATTGACATGGTATTAAGATATCTTCAAGAGCTGTCATAGCCTTGAAAACAACTTATTTCTACTGGTGGAAAACCAAAAACTTGGTAATGATAAATTGCCTTCCATTTCATAATGTTCTAATGCTATTTGCATACATTTAATAGCTGCCTTACCCTCCAAACGTAACAAATAGTAACAAGCGCACTATTGCAACTGCAGAATTCTATCTTAGGTTGATAGATTTGAAAAAGTCTATCTATAATCCCTAGACTCTATTTATGATGCACTCTAATAAAATAGATATTAGACAATTTCTAAAATTTTATAGACTCAAACCTAATTAACAAAAATCCGTAACCTAAAGAAAAAATTAAGACAAATTTAATTTGCAATTTTCTGTGACCTTATGTGTGACTTCTGTAATGTAAACATTTAACTATTCCACCACATACGTAGATAAGGAAGTTACTGTTATCACCCAGGGTTTCAAAAATTGAGTTTTCACCAGATCTCCACATTTTATGGTCCTAGGATCCTTTTCAGACTATTATCATGATGACGTCAGTATATCTGTATGTCCCTATTAGTCATGTGTAGTATTGTTTAAGTAAACTATTTTATGGTAGCGCGTTTTAGACTTTAAACAATATTTTTCTAGTTTTACATTGAGTATGCATAGTACACTATAATATAACGCTTAGCATTTTATTAACCACCACAATTCTAGTCTGTATGGGTGGGTGTGTATATGTCATAACTTTTTAATAGCTTGACCGATTGAAATGTGGTTGATGGCATTCGATTGGGTATTGACAAATTTAAACTTCCTTTAGAAAAAATTTTGTAAAATCTCAAATTTTTTTTCGGACAAACAGACTTTTAAATTAATGTACCAATTGATTATGAAATCTTGTCAGATCTATTCTCAGCTCAAAAGATTCCAGAACTGTGTTCAATGCTACAAATTGCATCATAATTGTTTTATCCATTTGGGAGTTATCGTTGATGAAAAATTTTGATAACTTTTTGACTTAATTTGGCGATTTTTCAACCAATCCATTATAGAATTTTTTACAATACTGTAGAATTTGTAAAACTACTTGTAATGCTGTTTCAAAAATCAAAAATAAATCAGGTTTCCAAAGGTTTCTTTTTGTTAAAAACAGCTTTTCAATATCAAAATTATGTTGTTTACAAATAATTAATTCATATTTATAAAATAACTAAACAGATTAATTAAAACAAAATACTACATCAAATACTGGAATTGGAAATTGGATGAATTCCAACAAAATTGGAAAAATTTTGTTGGAATTCATCCATCAAAATTTGTCAATTTATTTGGGATTTACTAATAATGAACATTTTTGACAAAAGTAATGTCACAAAACATGACATTACTTTGCTATTATTCAACCTATTGATTTTGTAGCTAAAACAATCTTTTAGATTTAAAAAATCAGGTTGAATGCCGTCGAAAGATCAAAATCGATCATTGTCTCCAAAATACACAGCTTTTCTTCAACAAACTAGATATTTGAACTGAAAAAAAATATAATTAATAATATATAAAATAAAATTTATAATTTTATAATATTAGTTTAAATATTATTTTTAAATAAGAATTGCTTGTTGAAAGTATAGTATACATGAATTGCTTGTTTAAAGTATAAGTAACAAGAATTGTTTGTTTAAAGTATTAGAAAGTTGCCCGTTTCAATTATAAGATACAAAAATTAATCGCTTAAAGTATAGGATACAAGAATTACTTATTCAAAGTGTAAAATACAAGAATTGCTCATTCAAAGTATAGGATAAAAGAATTGCTTATTCAAAGTATAAGATATAAGAATTGCTTGTTTAAAATATAGGATATACTGCTGAATAATATCTACTTTTTGAGAGAAAAACTTGTGTCTTTGGACTTACATCCCTTTCACACATGTTAAAAAGTATCTTCACGCCCGAATCCCCAGTTTGGCAGAGAGGTACAACAATTGTACCCATGATTAACCAAAGTTACTTAGTCCCACAATGTAATAGATGGCAAGCTCTTATCCAATCCTAGGTAAGGTTGTTTTTATCAAAAAACTGAAAAACTCTTCTTATTTGCCAACCTGTGAACTAAACCCATAAGGTCAACACTGACACCGGACCACTAGACCATAGATGTGACTACATTTAACACCTCATTAACATCTTTGGTGTAAATAAAATATAAACAATGGCCAGTGACGTCTCTTTTACCGAGGAGAGCCATTTGGTAATTTACTGTCTTATGATATAAAAAAATTACTAACATGGGTTAATGTTTAGAAAGAAATAAAACAATATACCTTCCAAGTCCCTAACCCAAGGATTGGGCAGTCAAAACCATTTTCAAATTTAACACAAGGCATTTTGGATACCATTTTATTATTTTAAAATTATTCCCGTTGATTAACTTGGTGATATGCCTCGTAAACTGCGAGTAACTGGAATTCATATTGATTTTATTTTTAACATGATAATTTAAAAATATTTTAAGAGTATTACAGTTATTATATCAAAAGAAATTAGCAATTTTTATTTTTTTAAATAGCTGCAGTGTGCAGCACACTGCATCATAAAAGTTTTTGGTTAATCCCACGAGAACACCTAATTTTTCCGGCAAAAGTAAAAAGTAGCCTATGTGCTACCAGGTCATCAGCTACCTGTGTGCCAAATTTCATTCAAACTCATTCAGTAGTTTTTGTGTGATTGAGTAACAAACATCCATCCAAACATCCAAACTTTCGCATTTATAATATTAATAAAGATGTATATAAGTTCTTCAACTACCTACTATACCCACTCTGAATATAAATAGGCACCTGTGTATACTATCGTCGAAGGTTGATTTGTGAAAAGAATGGCAGATGAAATGTTAATAAAGCAGATGTGCTAGTGGTGCACATATTGCTACTCTGCTAAGTTCATTGAGAATATAAGCAATTTGTTTAGTACAGTATCAGAATAAGTATGTATTAATATAAGAATTACCATTTTATCCTATTTACTTCTAAATTTTTTACATTAAAAATTAAATTGTCACAAACTGAGTTCTTTCTACCGGCCGGCGACTGGAAAATTAGTACCGGCAAAGGAAACGCCCAGTTTACTATATGTACACATAGAGTAATAACGCTTAGAGTGATAATTGCATTCAACGTTTCGTTCATATTTTAAGCCAAAACCGTATCGATGTGTGCATAACCTTCGTCACCCTTAGTGTAATTACTTGCGTTGACACGCACACAAAGACACATTATTGCGTGAATAATGTTGCAAGCAAATAAATATTTTCCCAAAACGGTATTTAAATTAGGTCTACCTTACAAATAGTCTTTCATATTATAACATTAATAGTCATTTAGTATAAACTTGAAACTTATACTTTTATTCGGTTACGCATAATATTTTAAATGTCAAGAAATATTCTAGATGTTCTCAAGATGACATTCCAAAGCTATTTAACCTTATATTTTTTTTAGTTTTTGTGCTTTCATTTGTAATTTAAAATATTTTCACTTCATTAAAATAAAGATTGTCTTTCTTTCCAATAGTATTATTAGACATATAAAAAACTTAAAACTTACATTTTTTATCCCGGTGAGGTAAAATGAGTAGAGTTACAAGGAAATGTTAAAGAGTCAAGATATTTTTTTTGTATATATCAGTAATCAAACAGCGGTAACCAACCAGCACCAACCGTAAATAAAAATATGGCCAATACAAGTTTACATTATTGAAGTTATAAAAACATTTATTGAAGTAATTCTTTAAAAAAAATTTTTAAAAAAATTATTGAAATATATCTACTAAAATATAATTGTACAATAATAATAATATAATATTCACGGGACAAATTACACTTACTGATCTAACCCCAAAGTAAGCAAATTATTTGCTTGTGTAATGAGTGTTAGTCAACGATACTAATACATAGAAATACATATATAAATACTGGAATATATTTAATAAACACCCAAACCCGGAAATACAAACATTTATGCTCATCACGCAAATGCTTGTCCCCGTCGAGAATCGAACCCGAGCCCCGTCGATTGCGCAGTCAGGGCCGCTAAGCACTCGACCAACGGGGCGGTCAAATGTTATTACAAATTTGTACATTGCTTGGCGAATGCTTGTGTGTCTTTATGTGTACGTCTGTGTGCGTGTATGTGTGTATATGTATATATTTAGTGAAAGCTAAACTAGCTTGAACGTCAGCAGATGGGTGGGCAAGCGGAACAATATTTACAAGCACTTTGAGGTAAAAAGTAATAGCATAGGTATGCTTATTAATCAAATTATTTATTTAAATCAGTTTAAAAAGTTAAAATGTTTTAAGCTAAACATAATATTTCTGACTACTATATTGAGTCAAGCTACTATTGGCTCTGTGCACTACTTGAGCACCACCTATCGTGCGCAACTGTTTTGATTCAGATCTTAGAATATAGAAAAACGTAATCCCTGTGCGTAATCTCCTCTAACGTTTTTAGCTGAATCGGAAACAATGCAGCTCTTAATGGCGACTCTTTGGCTTCTACGTACTATACTATATGCATTGGAGTATACGGCACAAATTAATTAAGTCGTGTATGAGCAATATCGTCATTCGCAATATAAATTTCAAGCTATGTAGAATTAAAACTTAATTATCAGCATAAACATATTAGGAGGCCAACATTTGGCGCAGACCGATTTTAGGGCACGTTATTCTACATTATTTCGTCGATAAAAGTCGAAAATATCGCCATTAAAACTACTTGACACTTAGGAAAACATGAAATAATTCTGTACCATGGCATATTATTTCATAAGAAAAATTAAAAAAATGTCTTTTTAGCAGTAACAGTATGTTTCTGGTATCACTGTGGCATCTAGAATGCTAGTTGGAACATTTTTTTTGCCTTCTAAAAGTCCTCATTATACACGAATATAAGCTTTGTAATATTGGTTTGACAAACGGTTTTGTAATATTTGTGCCAGTATAATGGTAAGTCCCAACACTAAAAAAATATTTTTTATACAAAAGCGAAGTCCAAGCTATGTAATATCGCACATAAAATAGTAATACACGCGTTATTAATTATAATGAAAATAGGTAAAAACAAATACGTGGTAGGTAGAATATTTTCCTCTTTGGCTGGCAACATTTTGAATATCGTTCAACTTAGATATTTACGATTTATTTGTTTGGAATTTATACGAAAATATCCGATGCCAAGTAGTTTTTATGTGTGAAATGTGATCTTCAAGCCCTAAATACGCTATTGTGAAGCACGGTGACAACCTTTCACCACACAGTAACTCACATTTTTTGAAATTGCGAGAGCTGTACTCTGTGTGGCATGTGTCACATGTCTGAGCGGCCGGCGAGCGTAAGAGGCCTTTTCAGGCTTCTTTGAAATGGCTTAATATAGCGCGGGTCGACTAGGTTTCTATGCGTTATTATTCTATGTATGTACATTGATAAAATCCTCTATAATATCGGACAAAAATTATTATTTATTACTTAATAAAGTAACAATTGGAATTGGATGAGTGAAATGACTTAAAATTACAAAACTATAGGTAGGGTACCATCGAATGCATCTTTATATTAACAAAAATTAACTACTGATCAGATAATTAATGTAGATAATACCTCGGTCTAATGAAAAACTTAAAAGCATTATAGTTTGTCATACAAAAAATTTTAAGTGAAATAAAATTTGTACCTCCACGAGAATTAAAGCACCTTTTTAATTTTAATTATGAACAGCAAGTGTATATTTATATTTACAGTAATATAATCTATATGAAAATAAGACGCTATTTTAAATTTCTTGCAAAATTAGGTATTTAAATTTTAAACGTCACAAGTCATAACACATTACACAAGCAGTGTTGGCAGACCCGTGAAAAATTATTTTGTATCAGGGCCATAAAATTATTGTATTTTCAATGAAATTATTGTACATTTCAAAATTAGATTTAATTGTCATGTGAAAGCTTTAGTATAAAAGAGAATCACTGAAGTAGTTTTATTTTAATGACATTCCGGCAATTGTAAATATTTTTTAATGCAATTTTTCAGTCAAGTATCTATATACTTGAGAACTCGTTTAGTTATTGGTAAATGTTAAAAAGTCGTTAGCGTAAGCTTGAAAAGTCGCTAGATGTCGCTAGCTACGGACAAAGGTCAAAAGTCGCTAGAAATCGCTAAATGATCCCAAAAAACTGAGCGTTTGGCAGAAGACTCAAGTCTCAAATATACAATATCCTACTAATAACTACTCTGTACACAAGTACAGCATTGGGGGAATCCAGGTTTAAGCATAAAAGTCGAGCTGCACACTGTTTGAAACAAGCCTTCCACATGGGTCTCCACCTGCGGTTTCAACAGTATGAACACTTGTTTGCAACTAAAATTCATCTGAACTTTACCAAGGTCACCTGTGTTGGAAGCTTGTTTCCAAAAGTGTGGCTCGGCTATAAGAATTCATGGCAGCGTTCTGAAAATTAGATAAAAGTCTTTACCTATTAAATTGCCGTTTTTCATGAAATGAATGAAGCTTTTTTTTCTATATTTTTTTTATTACTCTGACTAGAATTTGTCTCATTCAAAGGCAACAAGTGGGATAAAGAGAGACTTGTCAGAATGATATCCGACTTCGGAACGAAGTTCTGAATATAGAGAACATATATATGTCTGGACTGAGATCTTGCCATATTTTATGGAGGTTAAAATACTTTTTTTTGAACTCTAGAAGTCGAAGGAATAGTCGCTGGATTTTTTTTTTGTCGCTAGGCACGTAATTTAAGCCACTGTAGAAGACGAAATGTCGCTAGATCTAGCGACAAAGTCGCTAAATTTGCATCACTGAGCTTACCCCGTGATGGTCCCGGGCTCCTTTGAGGAATAGCACAGATCAGATATATGTACGGAATAGGCCGACTGCTGTTCTGCCGGGTAAGTCGTAAAAGGCGACCGATTGGTTATGCGAGTCACTATCATCTACCGTGTTGACTACTAGGTGGTACATGGGGCACACTAAAAGTTTTGCACTTCGAGCTAATCGCAACTATTTAAATTTCGAATGTTATATTTTTAAAACGTTGCAACCTTCTTAATAATAAAAAAAAAAACAATTGGCGGGAAATGATTTAATTTCGAATGTTATATTTTTAAAACGTTGCAACCTTCTTAATAATAAAAAAAAAACAATTGGCGGGAAATGATTTGTCAATTGTTTTTTATCACACATCAAAATTCTACGTCCGCAACGAAAATGGAATTAAGTCGAAAAGATTTTAGAGCGATGTTTTTTTATGGTTTTAAAAGTTTTCTTTCTCCACAAGACTGTGCCGCTCGTTTTCAAAATGCTTTTGGGAGAGAAGCACCTTGTTTGAGCACCGTGAGGCGATGGTTTGCTGAATTTGAGAGAGGTCGAGTTTCTTTACATGACGAATTTCGTGAAGCCTTCAACTGCCGTCAACGAAAATAATGTGACTACTGTTAAGCGGTTATTTGAAGAAAACCCCCGGATCGCCTATGAGACAATTCGAGGACTATTGGGGATTGGTATGAGCCAAATTCAGAAAATTTTACACGAAGAATTGAAAGTTCGGAAACTTTTTCGTCGCTGGATCCCTTATGAACTGACATCGGAGCAGAAGCGGGCTCGCGTGGAATGGTGCTTACAGAAGCTACTGAAATACGACTACGGACATTCTAATGCTGTTTATGACATTGTCACAGGAGACGAAACGTGGATTTATTGTTTTGAACCCGAAAAAAACAGCAATCTTGTGAATGGGTGTTTGAAAATGAGACAGGCCAACAAAAGTGAGACAGGCGAGAAACGTTGGTAAAAAAATGATCGCGTTTTTTTCTCAGCTACGGGTCCCATCTGTACAATTCCACTTGAAGATCAAAGAGTGTTAATGCCGAGTGGTATTCTACCATTTGTTTACCCAGGGTGTTAGAAAAAGTTCGCGAAAGACGACCCAAAAGCCGCATTCTCCTACACCATGATAACGCTTCTTCACACACGGCCAAAAAAACAAAGTCATTTTTAGCTTCCGAAAAAGTACATCTCATGACTTATCCTGCGCATAGCCCCGACCTAGTACCCTGTGATTTCTGTATTTTCCCCAAAATCAAAGATTTGATGAGAGGTTTTACTTTTACCAACTCCGAAGAGGCAGTAATAGTGTTTAATCAGCACGTAGAAAACAAGCCTTCAGATCTGTGGTCCTACTGTTTTAAAAAATGGTTCGATTGCATGAAAAAATGTTTAAAATCTAAAGGAGATTATTTTGAAAAGCAATAAACATAATATTTTGGTTATAACATGTTGTTTTTTTAAGTTATGCAAAATTTATAGTGTGACCTACGTAGAGTTCTGCATTGTCTGCATGGTCTGGTACCACCAGTATGACGTTATTCAAAAAGAACAAATTTTACAGTACAAGCATCTGAAGTTTTTAATTTTATTGAAATTAAGTTTCTTTTTAATGTTTTTAAGTATTTTATTTACATATATGAATTATGAGTCATATATAATTTTAAAGGTATTTACATGAGTATTTAAGCACTGTATTATATAAGTTATTTTTTTTAAATTGAGGAGTTTCTAGCAAAAAGTGTCTTTTCTACATAAAAAAAATTAATACTACAAGCACGGATTTTCTAAAAAATAATCTTCATAATGGAATAATAATAATTTCATTAAGTTTTTTTTATAAATTTATATATTTAAAGCCACATACACACACTTAAAATAATATGAATTAATAACAATTATTAACAAGCTACTGATGTGCCAACTCGGAATAAACACGACTCGAGTTAACTCGAGTTAAAATTCACTTAACTCGAGTTACCGAACTCGAATTAGCAAGACGAGGCGTTGAATATGATAATTGTTTGTGACTGCTTATTTTTTTTAATAATTGTTAATTATTTAATTATTTTGTGACAATTATATTCTTACACTAAATGGGTGGTAAAAAAGTTCTGTGTCCCCCCTCTGCAGGCTAAACGTTTGGTTTTGGGATGGGGAAAAAATTATGGTAGTACCCATTAATATAATGAAGTTAAAAGGAAAACTATCACAGCTTATAAGGCTTAACAAGTTTTTGAGTAATAGTCGACCAATATATATATATATATACCAACCGACCAATACGACCAATATATATATATATATATATATATATATATATATATATATTATAAAATGTAATTAGGGAAGTTTTATAGGCGGTGAATCATTGGTGTGAATACATATTTGTCATTGACGTTTAATAACTTGAATGTTCATAGTTTGAAATTATAAAAACCCTGTTCTTAGTCCGCATGATTGTGATAGACAAATTCAGAACCCTCATTGCGCGTGGCCCGACACACACTTTACCAATTTATTTCTTGAAAAGGCTCCTCCGATGTAGATATTTCAATGGAGATATCATTTCCATTCGCTAATGACGGCCAAGTTAAAGAATTATTTTTGTCAACTTTGGATGCTTCTTTTTAATGTGATTAAGTAAAGTGATCGTATTTCCCATATATTCGAACAAATTTTAACAGTTTTACAATTTACATGTCCACTCTCTGGCTATTGAAACTCGTAAGCGTGATTTCTTTTAAGGTCCCAGGGTTTTTGTTTCCTAATTTAAATTATACCTTTATTTAAATTCTATCTCAATTTTGCTACGTATTGTCATTACGCATGTGAATAGTAAATATATGAATACGGTCTTAAATAATCAACAAATTGCGCCAACCTACAATCGCTTGTCTTCCTCGTTCATTCGCGCAGAGCCAAAATTCAGAGTTTACAACTCTTAACTCGAGTTCAGGGCAGGAGAATCTAACTCGAGTCAACTCGATTTAAGCACAACTCGAGTTAACTCGAGTTAGTAACTCGAGTTGACCCATCACTATAACAAGCCCCTATCTAAAAAGTAACTCTTATATAAATCAATGGCCATAACATTGAAATCAATGAGCTTAAACTTAATGCAGCAATATTTTATTTATTTAAACTTAAAATACAAGATTAAATTAAAAATTAAAAAAACGACACATTTTTATATTCTCAAAAAGCCGTTTATATATGAAGAATATATGCTCTTAAAATGAAGTATTCATAAAATGTGAAAGGAGCTAATAATCTCGAAAGGAGGTCCTCCAGCATCAGGTTAAGGTTACTATGGTTTCTTAATCTATGCGCTTGAGTTCTTTTATTGCATTCGATGAGTTTGTCTAGTTTGGCTTAAAAGTTCTCATGTACTTCTTTCAGCTCTATCATGATAAACTGCAAACCATTATGTTCCAAACTCCTTAAAGGAACTAATCAAACGAGACCAAAATCGATTGTGTTATTCAATTTTAATCAAAAGTTCCCATGACCTCCTTCCGACCTCATTGTAAGAACCTGGAAATTATCTAGCACCAGCGTATTTGTCAAAACAGAACAAATGAGTCAAAATTCGATGAGTTTATCTTGTTTAGTTTAAAAGTTTCCAACGCCACCTTCCATTTCCATTATTAGAGCCTAAAAATCACCCAAGAATAAAAATGGTGCCAAAACAAACCGAAGTAGCCCACACTCAAAGGGTTTTCCTGGTTAAGCTTAGGATTTCTCATGGATTTCTTCCCGTCCTTTCCACAAATTGTAAAACAAATCGAAGTATCCCACACTCAAAGGGTTTTCCTGGTTAAGCTTAGGATTTCTCATGGATTTCTTCCCATTCTATCCACAAATTATTAAGTATTATTGGTTCTATCAACAGACACTAGGAGCCATCCTGCTCTAAAGACTTTAAAAGAACGAACTAAAAGAACTCAAATTCGATGGTGTTGCTCAATATTTTAATTCAAAGTTCCCTTATCCTCCTTCCTGCTTTATCACAATAAGACCCTGGAAATCATCTAGCATCAGGAACCAGGGTATGTGTCAAAATATAACAAATGAATCCGAACTCGATGGTTTAATCTTGTTTAGCTTAAAGATTTTCCATGGCCATCCGTCACTTTCTTCATTAGATCCTAAACATTATACAGAAACAAATGTATGTCAAAACAAGCCGAATAAGCCCACACTCGATTAGTTTATCTAGATTTGATTAGAAGTTCTAATAGACTTCTGCCAGTTCGAACTTACGTCAAAAAAACACTTCCGGATCACCGAACGGATAAACTGATATTGATGACATTTATGCATAAAACGTAGTTTTTTGAGGAATAGAACTGAATTTATTTTGTACTTAATCGGTACGTTGTCTGGAAGTTATAATAAAAAAAGACTGTTTCGCCAAGTTATGAGATGTTTAAATACACCCACATACACACACACAACACACACACACACACATACGTACATACAGACATACTGACGTCTTCGCGAAAATAGTCGGAAAAGGTTCCTAGGACGTGGAAATCTAGTGAAAACTCCATGTTTCAAATTGGGGCCAAATCATAACTTCTAGTGATGTTCCGGATATCCGTATCCTTCCCGCGGATACCCGAGCCAGGAGAAAGATCCGTATCCGTATCCGTTACTTTTTAATCGGATCTTTTATATTATTAGATTTCATCACATGTGCAAAATTCTAAATAAAGAGTGAAATTCTTTTAAATTCCATTTAAAATATTTCTTATTTCTTAAAATTTTCTGGTTTGGATTTGCAAAAATCAAATATCTGGGTAAACATTATTTGAACGGAGTTACTAATTCTTCCTTAAATGTTATGTAGAAACAAATTACCCTACTTAAAGTTCTTAAAAACTATATAAATCACAAATCTATGTATTTTTAGGGTTTCCTACAACCCGTGGTAAAACGGGACCCTATTACTAAGTCTCCGCTGTCCGTCCTCCTGTCTGTCTATCTGTTCGTCTGTCGTGTAGGTATGCCATGAATGTATCTCATGAACCGTGATAGTTATTTGACATTTTCACAGATGATGTACTTTTTTACGTTATAACAAAACATACTAAAAACAGAATAAAAAAATTAAGAGGGTAATGTTATCACATATAACAAAGTAAATTTTATTGACAAATGTTTTTCTCGATCTTTATAACGACAACTGGTAGATGCTTAACATATTTGCAGAAAATTTAGATCTATACTCAATCTAAAACCAAACAATTAAATTAAAATAAAAATAAAAATTAAATTTAAATAAAATAAATATTAAAGAGGTTCTCCCATACAACAAACGTGATTTTCGCTGTTTTTTTAGATGGTGGAAAGAAATCCTTTGTGTACAAGTCCGACTCGCACGTGGCCGGTCTTTTATATAATTACTCATTAGACAGGAAACAAGCAGATGGGTCTCCTGATAGAAAGAGAAACCATTGCCTATATATATATCGCAGGATGGCATTGCCATATGCATAAGTCTACCACTTACCTTATCCTCCAAACAGGAACACGATTTTGACCAGAGGCGTAGCGTGGACTAATATATACGTGGGCAAAGACGCATCGACGAGGCCCCTTTCCGTTCGTTCCCAAAAGCTACCCAAAAACAGGCACCAAGTTTGAAATAAGCGAAAAGCTATCGTGTCTTTATAACTCGTTAACTTAGGATCTAGGAGTTGTTTTGTTTGTATTTCATATACAGAAGAGTGAGACCAATAATTTTCAGGCTTTTATGTAATATAAATACGCCACTGACAATGACAAGCATTAACGCTATTGCGGCAAGAGTAGATAAGGTCGATGTAAGGTAACCGGCGACCTTCGGGCGAATCGGGGTACCCGGGCGAGACATTGCTGTCTCTCTAGTCGCCTAAGAAATCTAGTCGCCTTTTACGACCTGCCTGGCAGAGTGGCAGTTGGCCTATTCTTCAAAGGAGCCCGGACCAAGACGGGGGGCTATAAACATAAGAATATAGTCATTATAGAAAATTTTAAAATATTAATGATATTATCATCAAATATTTATAGTATAAATGCCTGAGTAATAAAATAATTGTAAGAAAGTTAAGATCCGTATCCGTATTCACGGATCTTAACAGCAATGACTCGTATCCGTATCCGCGGATCTAGTATTTTATAGATCCGGCACATTTCTAGTAACTTCCTTATCTACAAACGTAGCGAAAGTTAATAATTAACATTCCGACTTTACATGTAGACTAATTTTCATACTTAACTGGAGGACTTAAAAATACGATAATATTTTTACAAATAAAATTATTTCTCTTTTTCTTAATGTTCATTAACAAACTATCCCTTTTTTGGGATAGGATTTTTGTTAGTCACCGTAGATATTTTACATTATTAATTAATTAATCATGTAATTAAACACAATTAGTATATTTTCGTTTACAAAATATGTAGTTCCTACCTTCCATGTTCCCAGCCCTATAACGGGGATAGATTTTCCATTGTTGAACGTGATTGTCGGTACCTTCACCATTTTGAACGAGACTGGTATCACCAACAACTCGAGACACAGTAGGCGTTATCAAAGATCCACCACTCAAAATTGTACGATGTCAATAACGGTGTCTTTACATCAAGCCATTGATATAAATTAATATAATTGCTTCTCATACTAATTATTCATAATCTATTGCAATTTGCAATGTAAAATATTCAAATATGTATGTATGAATGTGTGTGTATTAAACTAATATTCCACGCTATAAATAAATTTAATATGATACCTATATACTATACCCAGAGCAGCGCCGACCCCCCAAAGCGCCTGTGTGCGAAACCTATGAACCTATGAGACGAAATATGTTGGTGTGGAAGTGTAAAAAAATAATTTCGATGGCGGCGCCGACCGACGGCGAGACCAAAATCGATTGTGTTATTCAATTTTAATCAAAAGTTCCCATGACCTCCTTCCGACCTCATTGTAAGAACCTGGAAATTATCTAGCACCAGCGTATTTGTCAAAACAGAACAAATGAGTCAAAATTCGATGAGTTTATCTTGTTTAGTTTAAAAGTTTCCAACGCCACCTTCCATTTCCATTATTAGAGCCTAAAAATCACCCAAGAATAAAAATGGTGCCAAAACAAACCGAAGTAGCCCACACTCAAAGGGTTTTCCTGGTTAAGCTTAGGATTTCTCATGGATTTCTTCCCGTCCTTTCCACAAATTGTAAAACAAATCGAAGTATCCCACACTCAAAGGGTTTTCCTGGTTAAGCTTAGGATTTCTCATGGATTTCTTCCCATTCTATCCACAAATTATTAAGTATTATTGGTTCTATCAACAGACACTAGGAGCCATCCTGCTCTAAAGACTTTAAAAGAACGAACTAAAAGAACTCAAATTCGATGGTGTTGCTCAATATTTTAATTCAAAGTTCCCTTATCCTCCTTCCTGCTTTATCACAATAAGACCCTGGAAATCATCTAGCATCAGGAACCAGGGTATGTGTCAAAATATAACAAATGAATCCGAACTCGATGGTTTAATCTTGTTTAGCTTAAAGATTTTCCATGGCCATCCGTCACTTTCTTCATTAGATCCTAAACATTATACAGAAACAAATGTATGTCAAAACAAGCCGAATAAGCCCACACTCGATTAGTTTATCTAGATTTGATTAGAAGTTCTAATAGACTTCTGCCAGTTCGAACTTACGTCAAAAAAACACTTCCGGATCACCGAACGGATAAACTGATATTGATGACATTTATGCATAAAACGTAGTTTTTTGAGGAATAGAACTGAATTTATTTTGTACTTAATCGGTACGTTGTCTGGAAGTTATAATAAAAAAAGACTGTTTCGCCAAGTTATGAGATGTTTAAATACACCCACATACACACACACAACACACACACACACACATACGTACATACAGACATACTGACGTCTTCGCGAAAATAGTCGGAAAAGGTTCCTAGGACGTGGAAATCTAGTGAAAACTCCATGTTTCAAATTGGGGCCAAATCATAACTTCTAGTGATGTTCCGGATATCCGTATCCTTCCCGCGGATACCCGAGCCAGGAGAAAGATCCGTATCCGTATCCGTTACTTTTTAATCGGATCTTTTATATTATTAGATTTCATCACATGTGCAAAATTCTAAATAAAGAGTGAAATTCTTTTAAATTCCATTTAAAATATTTCTTATTTCTTAAAATTTTCTGGTTTGGATTTGCAAAAATCAAATATCTGGGTAAACATTATTTGAACGGAGTTACTAATTCTTCCTTAAATGTTATGTAGAAACAAATTACCCTACTTAAAGTTCTTAAAAACTATATAAATCACAAATCTATGTATTTTTAGGGTTCCCTACAACCCGTGGTAAAACGGGACCCTATTACTAAGTCTCCGCTGTCCGTCCTCCTGTCTGTCTATCTGTTCGTCTGTCGTGTAGGTATGCCATGAATGTATCTCATGAACCGTGATAGTTATTTGACATTTTCACAGATGATGTACTTTTTTACGTTATAACAAAACATACTAAAAACAGAATAAAAAAATTAAGAGGGTAATGTTATCACATATAACAAAGTAAATTTTATTGACAAATGTTTTTCTCGATCTTTATAACGACAACTGGTAGATGCTTAACATATTTGCAGAAAATTTAGATCTATACTCAATCTAAAACCAAACAATTAAATTAAAATAAAAATAAAAATTAAATTTAAATAAAATAAATATTAAAGAGGTTCTCCCATACAACAAACGTGATTTTCGCTGTTTTTTTAGATGGTGGAAAGAAATCCTTTGTGTACAAGTCCGACTCGCACGTGGCCGGTCTTTTATATAATTACTCATTAGACAGGAAACAAGCAGATGGGTCTCCTGATAGAAAGAGAAACCATTGCCTATATATATATCGCAGGATGGCATTGCCATATGCATAAGTCTACCACTTACCTTATCCTCCAAACAGGAACACGATTTTGACCAGAGGCGTAGCGTGGACTAATATATACGTGGGCAAAGACGCATCGACGAGGCCCCTTTCCGTTCGTTCCCAAAAGCTACCCAAAAACAGGCACCAAGTTTGAAATAAGCGAAAAGCTATCGTGTCTTTATAACTCGTTAACTTAGGATCTAGGAGTTGTTTTGTTTGTATTTCATATACAGAAGAGTGAGACCAATAATTTTCAGGCTTTTATGTAATATAAATACGCCACTGACAATGACAAGCATTAACGCTATTGCGGCAAGAGTAGATAAGGTCGATGTAAGGTAACCGGCGACCTTCGGGCGAATCGGGGTACCCGGGCGAGACATTGCTGTCTCTCTAGTCGCCTAAGAAATCTAGTCGCCTTTTACGACCTGCCTGGCAGAGTGGCAGTTGGCCTATTCTTCAAAGGAGCCCGGACCAAGACGGGGGGCTATAAACATAAGAATATAGTCATTATAGAAAATTTTAAAATATTAATGATATTATCATCAAATATTTATAGTATAAATGCCTGAGTAATAAAATAATTGTAAGAAAGTTAAGATCCGTATCCGTATTCACGGATCTTAACAGCAATGACTCGTATCCGTATCCGCGGATCTAGTATTTTATAGATCCGGCACATTTCTAGTAACTTCCTTATCTACAAACGTAGCGAAAGTTAATAATTAACATTCCGACTTTACATGTAGACTAATTTTCATACTTAACTGGAGGACTTAAAAATACGATAATATTTTTACAAATAAAATTATTTCTCTTTTTCTTAATGTTCATTAACAAACTATCCCTTTTTTGGGATAGGATTTTTGTTAGTCACCGTAGATATTTTACATTATTAATTAATTAATCATGTAATTAAACACAATTAGTATATTTTCGTTTACAAAATATGTAGTTCCTACCTTCCATGTTCCCAGCCCTATAACGGGGATAGATTTTCCATTGTTGAACGTGATTGTCGGTACCTTCACCATTTTGAACGAGACTGGTATCACCAACAACTCGAGACACAGTAGGCGTTATCAAAGATCCACCACTCAAAATTGTACGATGTCAATAACGGTGTCTTTACATCAAGCCATTGATATAAATTAATATAATTGCTTCTCATACTAATTATTCATAATCTATTGCAATTTGCAATGTAAAATATTCAAATATGTATGTATGAATGTGTGTGTATTAAACTAATATTCCACGCTATAAATAAATTTAATATGATACCTATATACTATACCCAGAGCAGCGCCGACCCCCCAAAGCGCCTGTGTGCGAAACCTATGAACCTATGAGACGAAATATGTTGGTGTGGAAGTGTAAAAAAATAATTTCGATGGCGGCGCCCCTTTTATCTTGACGCCTGTGTGCGCCGCACACTTCACACATAGGGGCGGCGCGGCGCGGCCCTGACTATACTGTAACATTTAGACAATAGTTCTACTTATTCAAAACGAAATCTTTCTTTAGTATCGAATACGTCGATTGTAACGCCTTCTATTTAACGTATATATATATATATATATATATATATATATATATATATATATATATATATATATATATATATATATATATATATATATATATATATATATATATATATATTATATATCATAAGATAGCAAACAAGCAGATGGGTCTCCTGATGGAAAGAGTCAATCATCGCCTATAGACACCAAAGATGTTTATGGTGCGTTGCTATCTTGTGGCGAGGTCTAATGCCACATGCATAAGTTTACCGGCTACCTTACCCTCCAAACCGGAACACGACAGCGATAAGCACTGACACTATTGCGGCAGGAATAGGTAAGGCGGTGGTACCAGACCCGGGCGGAAGTGAAATTCACTTTATTTATTGAGGTTTACTTTTCGTATCTACTGAAATACTAAAACATGTATTATAGAATTATTTCCATGCTAGGGATAACTCAGATATTTTAGATAGTATGAGATAATAATGATTACATACAAAATTAAAAATAATTTTCACCAGAATCGGGACACTTGAATGACTTTCATACTCCCATAGCTCTATACAATTTTAGAAAGTTTCTAATTTTGTTAACCTTTCTTGGCCTTGAGCTTTAGCCTTAAGCCCAAGTAACTACGTGGTACAGTTCTGCATTGTCTCGCCCGGGTCTGGTACCACCGCCTTACCCATTCCTGCCGCAATGGCGTCAGTGCTTGTCAATGTTGTGTTCTGGTTTGAAGGGTATGGTAGCCGGTAAACTTATGCATGTGGCATTAGACCTCGCCACAAGATAGCAACACACCATTAACATCTTTGGTGTCTATAGGCGATTGTTGACTCTTTCCATCAGGAGACCCATCTGCTTGTTTGCTAAGATAGCAAACAAGAAGTAATGTCACAGTTTACTAAATAGTTACATCGTAAGTAATGTTAATAATAAAATTGTCATGGCATCGTGTAAATCTCCCTTAACGATAAAATATAGTCATGGGTTATCACTTATCATTTATTTGTCATGGAATAAAATAGTTATCTTTTTACGAGCCTTACACTCAATTGATAATTACGGCTAGATTAAACGCTATTCACACAAACCGCTAGTATATTATTTTAATACTTAAGGAGAAGAATAAGTTTTTAAGAATAAAAAGAAAGAGTTATGTCTCATGTTGGATTGTGGCCGCTTTGAATAATAGGCCACAGTCATCCTGTCCGGCAGTTTATAGAAGACGACTGATCGGATAAACATATAATAATAAATAATCTATACACATAAGTAAAAATTGAGTGTCTGTTTGTAATATTAAAATAACCGCTTCTTATTAAGTGCACATGGAAGTATACGCGGTACACATACCAAAATAAGATTTATTACCATTTTTGTCTGTCTGTTTATTCGGGGAAATCTCCGAAACGACTGGACTGATTTTGACGGGACTTTCACTGGCAGATAGCTGATGTAATAAGGAGTAACTTAGGATTTTGTTTTTGAAAAATTCCACGCATACGAAGTCGCGGGCACAGCAAGTAATAAATATTTACGGGACAAAATACACTAACTGATCTAACCCAAAAGTAAGCAAATTATTTGCTTGTGTTATGGGTGTTAGTCAACGATAATTATACATAGAAATACATATATAAATAGCAGAATATATTTAATAAACACCCAAACCCGGAAATACAAACAATTATGCTCATCACACAAATGCTTGTCCCCGTCGGGGATCGAACCCGAGCCCTGTCGATTGCGTAGTTAGGGTCGCTAACCACTCGACCAACGGGGTGGTCAATCACTACCGTTGTGACCACTAGGTGGTAGAATTGACCACTCTCTCTCGAGCTTAATGTCATCGCTTTACCTATTCAAGACGGAATAGCATCAACGCTAATCACTATCTTGTTCTAGGTTTGTATCTCGGTAACTTATGTATGCAGCATTACCATTTCACCACACGGATAGCAACTCACCATTAATATCCTTGGTGTCTATAAGCGAGTTATATCTTTCCATCAAGAGAACCATCACCTTGTTTGCTATCCAATGAAATAAAATAAATACCAAACGCATTATCACCAAATATTTATAGATACACTAGCTGCTGCGTGCAGCCCGAGGAATTATAAAGGTTTTTGGCAAATCCCACGGAATAACCTAGTTTTTCCGGGGTATAAACTAGCCTATGTGCTATTCCAGGTCATCATCTACCTGTGTGCCAAATTTTATTCAAATTCGTTTAGTAGTTTTTGCGTGATTGAGTAACAAACATCCAAAAGATTCGTATTCATAATATTGTTACGTACTTCGGGTTCGTAATTGTAAGAAAACGCCACTTATATTAAACCGTGTATTTTCAATTATCAATTCAATCAATTAGTCAAACAGTAAATTAAGGCGAGGCATCGCGACAAACGGGAAAAAACTGGTTTGTTATGTCACGTTTTTTTGTATTGATTGTTAAATAACAATTTTACAAAAATTGCACGATATACCTGAAGATATTATCTAAAGAATGTATAAACTCATTACATGATAGAATGTACTTTACTCGATCATATAAAATTCCGAAAACAGGCTAAAAAAATCTCTAAAACAAATAATTTGTTAATATTTCTAATCTTCCACATGATTTTTATATGGTGATATTTAGTTGTAAATACAAAAAAAGAATGTGCTAAATTTTAGTTTTCAGCTGACGTCCTATATTTATTTATCCGAAAATTAACACGTTTCCCAGCGGTTTCAAAACATACCGCGCTACCCATTTTCTATAGAATAGACGCGCGTCGAAATACCTCGCCTTAACTTAATTACTTTTTACGTATTTTATACCTGAACGAGGAGTGGAAGTGCACCTTGCTGCCGGGGCCAGCGTCCATGCTTACTCCCTAAACGGACCACAATGAGAAACATTGACACTATTGAGCAAGGAAAAGTTAAGTACAGCGCGCGGTTGCAAAGTGGTGAAGATAGTTCTTATTTCGCGCGTGTTTTCAAACTTATAACAATTAATCTAGCGAATGTTTTCCTAGATCAGCAATTCTACAGTTAAATAACATTTTTATGTGCGTTATATAAATGTTTCCATAAGTAAAATTGATAAGGGTTTATCAAAACACTATAGATACGGTTCTTATGTAAATTTTAAAAAATATATACCTCGTGGTTTAGGGTTTTCTTTATTCAACCCAGATCATAAGATCCTGGGTTCGAGCAAAAAGGTTTTAAAGTTTTTTCTCGAATATATAAATCTCAGTAGCATCTCAAGAGTCTAGTGGTGGTGCGTACGTGGTAACACCATTGGCGTAGCTACGCACGCAAGGGCTCCGTAACAAAAAATGAATTTAGATTTTCACAGACCTTTAACTAAACTTTACTAAACTAAACTAAACTTTTCATTTTCGTTTCAAAGTAGGTACTTAACCTACTTTGAAACGAAAATGAAAAATGAAAAAATATTTATTTGCAAGAATTTGGGCGTCACAGGTTATTAAAGATAATTTAAATTACCAACATATTCTACCATGATATGGTGTGCAAAAATATAAATTTCGGTCGAATTATTTATAATTACTACCGGATCGGAACGCGGCCATATACTGAGAAGATCCGGCGGAAGAAACTCAGTGGGATTTTTTTATTTCATGTATTACAACAAGTATTACAATATTTACAAGTATTATTTGACAACATAAAGTTATTTTTCCAATTTACAAAATATCATGCTCAATCCAAATTTTTACAATTTACAAAGAAATTTTACCATTTACAAAATTTATTATTTAATTTTTATTACATTTAAATTTTAAGGTAAATTGTACAAACTTATATTTCTATTTATTAACATTTAATCTTATCTGCTAAAAATTCTCTAATATCATCAGTAAATCGGACAATTTGAAGGTCAAAAGCAAAACTATTTAAAACTATAAGCTCCCCGTGTTGGTCCCGGGCTCCTTTGAAGAATAGACCAATTACCGTTCTGCCAGGCAGGTCGTAAAAGGCGACCGATTGGCTATGCGAGTCACTACCATCGTGGCTACTAGGTGGTAGAGTTCTGCATTGTCTCGCCCGGGTCTGGTACCACCACCTTATCTATTCCTGCCGCAATAGCGTCAGTGCTTGTCACTGTCGTGTTTCGGTTTGAGGGTAAGCAAGCCGGTACACCTCGCCACAAGGTAGCAATGCACCAATAACACCTTTGGTGTCTATAGACGATGATTGACTCTTTCCACCAGGAGACCATCTGCTTGTTAGCTATCTTATGATTAGAAAAAAAATCATCATGATAATGATGATTCTTGATGTGTACTAGGTATAACGAATAATTAAGAAAAAACAAGTCAAATATTTTGTATTCGATTGAATAAATAATTGATATTTCTCCGTGTTGGTCCCGGACTCCTTTGAAGAATAGACCCAACTGCAATCTACACGCTACGTTCGTAATATTTTTTTATGTCATAAGATAGCAAACAAGCAGAAGGGTCTCCTGATGGAAAGAGTCTACCATCGCCTATAGACAACAAAGTTGTTAATGGTGCGTTGCTATCTTGTGGCGAGGTTTAATGCCACATGCATAAGTTTACCGGCTATCTTACCCTCCAAACCGGAACACGACAGTGACAAGCACTGACGCTATTGCGGCAGGAATAGGTAAGACGGTGGTACTTGACCCGGGCGAGACAATGCAGAACTCTACCACCTAGTAGTCACAATGGTAGTGACGCGCTTAGCCAATCGGTCGCCTTTTACGACCTGCCTGGCCTATTCTTCAAAGGAGCCCGGGACCAACACGGGGAAACGCTTGGATGGAACAAAAGTTTGAATAAAAAATACATTAATGTTAAATAATTTATTTGAAATACAAAAATCTCAACATTAAATACTATTTGTAAGCTGGGTGCTAAGTGTGAGTTTTTCTTTTCGCATTCGATCGTGAGCGCGTTTCGAGTTTACTAGGAATTTGTATGTGATTTGCACAGCGCCACCTAATGGTAAAGAAAAACTCACACTTAGCACTCTGATCTCAAGCGGCTAACGTGGACATGTTTTCAGCTTAAAGCTAGTGTATGCAATGGCTAACTTTAAGCCGACGTTTATTTGTCCACAATTACAGAGGCATTACACATGTTCTAATAATTAAATACACTTGTGAATTGCAGTGAACCTCTGCGTTAAATAAGGTTCGTTTTAAGCTACCACAAAAGGAAGCTGTCGTGATAACATTTAAACTTAAAAAAATAGCTACCAAAAATAATTCTAGCTTTTAATCTAGTCCAACGACTACAAACTCAAGTTATTTTAGACGAAATACTACCATAATTTTTTGATGTTAGGCAGAGATATATATGAAGTAGACATTAAAAACGGCGGCAGATTTAAAAATATTAGCATGGCAGCCCCAAAAATAAAATTACTATTTTTTTCAATATAAAAAGGGGCAAACGAGCAGGAGGTACTTAATCACCGCCGTCCATGGACATCTACACGAACCAATGATAACAAATGTTGTGGAAGCAGAATAGTGGTTAATATAGTGGATGAACATACGGAAATAGTTGTTTTTAAAAACAACAATATAATAAAGAATTCAAACAAAGTATTAAAATAATATCATCATAGACTATGAAACCGGTCATCAAAGAAATAAATCATCAGTAATCAAATTATTCAGTCAATTAAAAGGCATATCGAAATATGCTGTATGTAGTGGTTGAAGCAATCTAAAAACGCTACCAGAAAAAATAATAAAAAATGATATTCGAAATAAAATCCTGAATCGTGATATCACAATTATTTATCTTGTACACACTATATACAAGTTTCAACGCTTCGGTCCCCAAGGGAAGATCTTCCTTTTCCCCTTCCTTGTCCTTGTGTGACGTCATCAACCTCCACAGTTATGACGTCATCTTGACAATAGTTGGCCCGTTGGTTCTATCACATTATGACCCTTCAGCGGTAAAGATCAGCGGCATCACATGTATAATTTACTGTTTGTTAAAAACAGATCACAATTCACACCAAGTCACCAACAACGGACATCTTGTTTTCGTCATTTTGACCTTGACATTTGTCTTAGTGTTGCTATGTAAAAAAATTGCGAAAGCATCGAGTGTCTACTTGTATTATGCCAGACTCTTCATCAATTATTATGAAAAAAATCTATCTCAGTTTAAACAACAAAGTTCTTTTAAGTTTACCCCACGCTTTAATCCGAACAAGAATATATAGACGTGTGAGTTAAACGCATGGTAGTGTAATGTTTTTTTTATGAACTTTATATACAGTGTGCAAAAAAACCCTGTCTGATCCGAAAGAGGCATATAGGTTGGTTAAAGGCATTAATGAAAAAAATATTAAAGTGACCATTTCTGAAAATAAAAATATCGTTTTTTTAATAATCATATTTTTACTTATATTTCCCTAGAGTTAAGCAAATATTTAAAAAACAACACCTTGTCTCTCTTTTTTCATTGTTTCGCTTTCGCACAAACACCACGCGAAGGCGCGCTATTTGTTTTTCGGCTTTTTACAAAGGAATTTAAACGCGTCTTGTCCTTCGGTGGCATCAAACTTACGCGGCATTCTTTGATAATAGCATTTACTTATTTGTAGGTGTTGCCATACTCAATGTATGAAAATACCATTTAAGATTACTTTTTTTTTGGGAGAACTAATTAATTAATCTCCATAAAATAATTACACATATGTAACCGTATTACGGTACCAAATAACACCTTTAATTATCCGACAGGATTTTCTTTACACACTGTATAACGCACATTATATATAAAAAACATTGGTTTTATACGTTTCTTCTCTATAGAAACTTATTAAATTACACACTCTTCAGACCGCGTACTTTTCGTAAAAAGGGGTACACATTTTTCAATTCACGTATTAATAGTATATCATTAATATACGACACTATAGATGTTAATAGGGCGTTGCTATCCATGAGGCGAGATGCCAATACCTACCTAAAGTCTACCTGCAACCTTACCCTCCAATTCATAATACGACAATGACAAGCATTGACGTATACCAGGGCGAGACATTACAGAAATGTACCACCTAGTAGTCACGATGGTAGTGACATATTTTGCCTTTTACGAACTGCCGGTCAGAATGGCACATAGCCTATTCTTCAAAAGCCCAGACCAACTTGGTGGTGTCTATAAATAATTTCCATCAAGAAAGTCAGCATGTCTATTATAGTATGATATAAAAAATTTTAGCCGGCAACATGTACATGTTTTACGCTTTATAATAATACTAGGTGCCCGCCCCGGCTTAACACGCGCAGGTGCAGGTCCCCCAATATCTCTTGTCTCATTCACTTAATCACTTTCCATATTATAAGATTTTCCCTAACGATTTCTAAATATTTTCTTTCATACAAACCTTCTCCTGACGATAACAAACAACAAAAAATTAATTATCGAAGAACACAGGCGATTTTGTGTTTAAAACGTCTTTTGCTTGTCTATTGAAGTGGCAAATATTAGATAAACTAGAATAATTTTGTATGCTTTTAAAATAATAAATACCTAGGTTTAATCATATAAAAAATATCGAGACTTTAATTTAATTGACTTCTAACATCATATTTAAGTATTACCCTTGTTCAATACTTTAATTTCATTTACATTAAAATATCAATAAGTTTATTTGAAACTTGTAATTTTCATTACAAGTCTCAAATAAAAATTCTATTTTTATATAAAAATATAGTTTACAGCTAATTACTATTTGTTACTAGCTGACCCGACAAATGTTGTTCTGCCTTTTTCCTACTCTTATTTTTTTTTCTATATTTTCTCACCTTTTAAACCTTCCCTGGAATTCAACAATTAATTCAAAACCAAAATTAAAGTTATTTATTACAATTGAAAGTTTATATATATATATATATATATATATATATATATATATATATATATATATATATATATATATATATATATATATAAATAAATATAAATTTTAAGTATCTATAAAGTGTCTTGGCAAAATCTTAGTTCAGAATTCTGTCAAGCTAACTTAAATTTCTGAGATTAGCAGTTGCACTGAAGACACCCAATGACAAGATAAATCCTAAACAAAGACTGCTAAGAACAGCTAGGAAGAGAACTGAGTTTAAACTTGACGAATGGCAGCTGTTAACGCCCATGCCAAAAAAAAAAGAGAACTGAGTGTTTACGTCAACATTACCTAAATTCCAACTTTATTTAGCTACTATTCATCAAGTTTAAAAAATATATAGTAAATGCAGATAAGTTCAGGAGTTCATATAAAATCTTACGGAATATATTAAACTTTAACGTAATAACTTAAGCAAACAATGTATGGGATCTCGCCCGTGTTTTTTGGTACATTTATTCCGAAGTTATGCGCGTATAAACATTCAGACGATTTTTTTTATAAAGCTATTTTTATATTTGCACAAAGAGAGTTAATTTTAATAATACAGATGTACCAAAACATACAAATCAAGTAATAAAATCAAAAATGAAATATTTAATGATACCATCCTTAAAGAGAGGAATAAAAAACATGCAATTTTCGTACCACGGGCTCAAAAACCAGTTAATATTCTAAACCAGTTTCGGTCATTAATCGAATAGTTCAGCTTTGTATTATTGCGATGTAGATCCTGGTTACCGGTATTTAAACGGTTAAATTCAGAAACCGGCATTTTACAATTTCTGCCCTTGTTTATTTAAAAATCGAATAAAAAGCTGCTGTTAATTTGAAAGTCGTGTTTTACAAATGTTGTCCCTGTTTATTTAAAAGTCGAATAAATAATCCGGTTAATTTAAAAGTCGTAATATACAATTTCTGCCCCTGTCCATTTAAAACTTTGATAAAAATCCGGTTCATTTGAAAGCCGTATTATATAATTTCTGCCCTGTTAAGTCGAATAAAAAATCCGATTAATTTAAAAGTCGTATTACAATTTCTGCGCCTGTTTATTTTAAAATGGAATAAGAAATTCGGTTAATTTGAAAGTCAAATTTCTGCCCTGTAAAGTCGAATAAAAAATCCGGTTAATTTCAAAGTCGTATTACAATTTCTGCCCTGTTTATTTTAAAGTGGTATAAGAAATTCGGTTAATTCCGAAGTCATATCCAATTTCTGCCGCAGTCCATTTAAAACTCTAATAAAAATCCGGTTCATTTGAAAGTCGTATTGGAATTCTGCCCCTGTTTATTTTAAAGTGGAATAAGAAATTCGGTTAATTCAAGACATATACAATTTCTGCCCCAGAGTATCTTCACGCCCGTATCCCCGAAAGGGTAGGCAGAGGTACAACAAGTGCACCCACGATTAGCCGAAGATACTTGGTCCCACTATGTGATAGGTGGCAAGCCTATCGCCAACCGGGCACTTTCCAATCCCGGGCAATGTTGTTTTTATCAGAAAACTGAAAAAACACATTTCTGCCCCAGTCCATTTAAAACTCTAATAAAAATCCGGTTCATTTGAAAGTCGTATTGTAATTTTGCCCTCGTTTATTTTAAAGTGGAATAAGAAATTCGGTTAATTTGAAAGTATTATACAATGTCTGCCCCTGTTTATTTAAAAGTCGCATAAAAAATCCGGTTAATTTGAAAGTCGTATTACAATTTCTGCCTCTGCTTATTTAAAAATCCAATTAAAAAAAAACTTAATTTAAGAAAATAAAACTAATAAATTCTCATTATAATAATTTTATTTTCTGAATTTCTTAAAAATTTGTATATTTGAGCGGTTGTTTCTTAATCCCAACAGAATGGCTGAAAGAATTTTAATGAAATTTGCCACAGGGATAGACTATAACACACAGGCTACCTTTAATCGCGAAAAAATGCATTCCATGTTTCCATGGTATTCATTAAAAACTTTTATGATGCAGGGGACTGCGGGCCTAGTAATAAATAAATGCTATCACATCTATAACCGCGAAATAATAGGCAGAGAATTTATAAATAATATGTTTATATTATGGACTATGGTGCCCCATAGACCTACAATAATGAGTGAGGCGCATCGACCACACAGCCCATAGACGCCTAATGTTCGATTTTCCGTATTGAATACATTCTGGCAACTAGCTGAGCTGAGCTGCAACATCGTGATTGGCTTACTCAAGGCCACAGTGATGTACAGAGAATCTGATTGGTCGACACTGATTGAGTATTGGTGCATGGACCTTTACATCGGAACTATAAGTCAGATGTGTTGACAGAACAATTCGCCTCTTATTAGGGGTCTATGGGTTGTGTGGTCGGTGGTGAGACGTGAGGTGATGGCTAGCTTATTAGATAAAAATTAATTAATTTTTATGATCGAACAATCATCAATGGTTGTCTAACAAACGATAATTTATCAAAATTAATAAATCTGAGCGATAAAAATAAAGATACCTAGCAATCGGGGCCAACTTAAGGGTGAACATTTGTTTCATTAATTATAAGTAAATAAAAGACGAACAAATAATTTTTACATTCAAACATTAACGAACAAACGACGAACAAATAATAAAAAATAAAAAAAAATCATAAATCTAAAAAGGAGGGCTAAATTCAGTGACCCTGCGTCAACATGATTTAGCGTTCTGGCGCTTCTTTGTCAGCAATTGAATTTAGTCCGTGTCGCCAACCGCCTCAAGGATTCCGGCGCGTGCTATCACATTCCCGCGATCTTGCTAACTCTCGCAAATGGCGGTTATGAGCGATATATTCCTTTATATAAAGGTAAAACCGAGCTTTTTATTTATATTTATTATATTTATATTTTTATATATATATATATATATATATATATATATATTTATATTTTTTATAAAAAGCTTAAAACCGAGATAGGGCGACAGAAAATGTCGAAGCGATGGTGGCAGATATAGTCTAACCCTAAGGCGGCCTCTAGACCTACAATAATATTGCGCAATATTACGTATTGTACAATATTATTGACCGTTTACGGTTAATATTGAAGATTGCACAATGATTGAACAAAAGTTTGAGCGGGTTTAATTTTTATTGTGCAATATATTTTTCTTGCAAAGTGTAGACTTAATATTGCACAATATTTTTCACTTCAGAGTTTGGAGCGGTCGCGTTCGATCAGTCACCGTATTTAATGTATGATCGTGTCGTAAATTTAATCAAAATGGCGAGCAAGAATGCTATAAAAGATAAGAACGGGAGTTTTTACTTGAGTGTATAGAATTGCGTAGATTTATTTAACAAAATCACCAGCATGGTTGCCGCCAAAACTTCGTCGTCAGCCATGTTGCTCGCACGAAAATATTGATCAGACTGGTTTGTCAATTTTATTGAGTGAATTTATTGAACGATTGCAATCATGGGGTATTCAATATTATTGCACAATAAAAGTATTGCGCAATATTCTTGTTGGTCTATGAGACGACTACAATATTGACCGGGAAAATACAATACTCCTATTTCATTTATCATAGGATCACAAGCAAGCAGATGGTTCTCCTGATAGAGATAACCATAGATTATAGACACCAGAGATGTTAATGATTCGTTGCTATCAATAAGGCAGGGTTGGAATACTACATGCATGTTTACTGATTACCTAACCCTTTAAACTGGAACACGACAGTGACAAGCACTGACGCTATTGCGGCAGGAATAGGTAAGGCGGTGGTACCAGACCCGGGCGAGACAATGCAGAACTCTACCACCTAGTAGCCAGACTCTTATTCCCAATTAGCCTTTAACGAAATATCTAGCAGAGAGATATGTAAATAACAAAAAAACAACTTGAAGCCATTTTGAAAATACATTTCGTAATTACATAATTTATTAAAGACGTCTAAAAGACACATTCGTTAAAGCATATTTTCTATCCCGACCAGCAAACTTATATGAATCATTCAATACTCTATAAATTTAAATACCACAGTATTAATAAATTAATAAATTTTATTAAGCTTAAGTATTTTTAGCGAACTTAATATTAAATATTTAGCCTACATTTGAGTTTATGCCTGTATATTTAAATACATAATTTAAATCTAGACCCAATAATTTAATATCGATTTTTTTAATGTTGTTTGGTAAATTTATATTCAAGGACATGGCGGTTAGTGGTCATATCGCACCCCCAATAAAATATGGGCATAACTCAAAAAAGTCTTTTTTTGTAGTCTTGTGTAGCTCTTTGCAGAAACGACTCTCGGAGTCGTTTCTTTAAAGTGATACAGTGATTCGAATCAGATATAGTAAGAAAATTCGTATCATTTGGAACAGATCTTTAAACGCGGCAGGCGGTAAACCGCGCAGGTGTCGCGACTCATACGCGAGAGAGGGGGACTATTATGAAAATTTCGTAAGACAAAGTGAGATGGTTAATTTTTCAAGCTTTCGATTTAATTTGTGCCGCGTGTCTTCGTTATTGTTATTCACTTAGTTGGTAAACATTTTATTTTATGACTAGCTGTAGCCAGCGACTTCGTCCGCGCGGACTTCGTTTACTCCGCACAGCACCTCCCCGCTAGGTGATAGCGTAATAGTATGTAGCCTATATGTTGACCCAACCTGTTAGTAATATACATGCAAAATTTGAAGTAAATCCATGCACAACTTTTTGAGTTTACCCCGGACATACATACAGACAAACAGATAAACAGACAAACAGACAAAAATTCTAAACACTATATTTTTGGGTCGATATCGATTGTAGAACACGCCCCAAGTATTCTTTTAAAAAAATATTCAATGTACAGTTTTGACTTTCTACGATTTTATTATATGTATATAGATATGTATGAAACTACACAGTTTTTACATTAATAATAATAATATAAATAATTACTGAAATAGCTGTCAGTTCTAATCTTAAAAACTATTAAGAGAAATCAATAAATCTATTTCAAATAACTTAGTATTTAATTAATTCTAATTCTCATGTATTATGATAATAAAACATCGATTTTTTCGTAACAAGTTTTGATCATTTATATCTACACATCAACTGTCAAAGATAGCCTTCAGAATTAGAGATCTGATGATCCAAATGATACGTTTTACTGATACATATCTCACGACAGATCCAGATACTAATGATCCAATCCTATCGGAGATACACTTTTATCATCTCTAGTTTTTTGAGGAAACGAAAAAAGTAGGTTACCAACTGGCGGTGAAATAAAATGAAAAAATATTTATTTGGCGCCTATAAATATTGATAGGCTTTATAAGTTTTTAAAATAAAGTTACCAGAATATTCTAATATGTTATATAAAGAAGTAACTGTATAAGAGAGAAATATCTTCTTTGTTGTGCTTTATTTTTTATTTCTTTTACAACCATGCTGTACATTTGTGCATATCGAGCCTGTCTACAACGAAAACTAGAATTATTCAAATTTTGAGTTGTACCCTTACTTCTCTTGAAGTGCGATATGTAACCAATAAAAATATAATAAAAGGAGAATGTTGCTTACATTGTAAACCTTAACGAAATCAATGTAATATTAAAAAAATATGGTCACCCGCGCCGACCATATTTTCTCGATCGTGGTTGAGATTTCGGAAAATCGCTGTTTGTAAACAATGAACTTTGTTATGTATATGCGAGTGTTTTAAACACTTTTATTGAATAATTAGGTAAAAATTTAATTAGCTATTTTTTATATATTCGGTATCAGAATCGACTACTGAACACCGTATAATGTATTAGTACATGTTTTTGAATATATATATATATATATATATATATATATATATATATATATATATATATATATATATATATTATTTATTTATTTATTATTTTTTCTATATTTTCTCACCTTTTAAACCTTCCCTGATCTTCAACAATTAATTCAAAACCAAAATTAGCCAAATCGGTTCAGCCGTTCTCGAGGTTTAACGAAACTGACGGACAGCAATTGATTTATATATATATATATATATATATATATATATATATATATATATATATATATATACATATATGTATATATATATATATGTGTGTGTGTGTGTATGTCTGTGTGTGTGTTTAGATTTAAATTAAGTATACATTAGCCCTAAATCTAGATATTGGCTAAGTCTAGAATGTCTTGCGATGGACTGCCCTGTGGCCCTCCTCATCGTACTCCCGCTTGGAGACCCACATCTTACGGAATGTATCTAGTGACGCGAGAATCGAACCCCCTATCCATGTCGAGTAGAGACGCTCTTGTGGTGCTGAGATCTGCAAAAAAAACATATAAACATATTACAAAACATAGAAAGTTGGGAATTTTGTACACGGCTTTCACATCATAAGATAGCAAACAAGCAGATGGGTCTCCCGATGGAAAGATTCAACCATCGCCTATAGACACCAAAGATGTTAATGTTGCGTTGCTATCTTGTGGCGAGGTCTTGCATAAGTTTACCGGCTACCTTACCCTACAAACTGGAACACGAAAGTGCAATTCGTTCGCCTCTTACGAAATGCCTGGCCAAACGGCAGAATGCCCTGTTCTTCATTATTAGTTAAACCAAAGAATGTGACAGCAAACGATATCTTTAATTTTTGAAACAGTGTGTGTATGTAAGAGCAAATATGCGTGTGTGTGTGTGTGTGTGTGTCTGTGTTTGTATATGCGTATGTATGTGTGTGTATATGTATGTGTGTATATGTATTTGCCTATGTGTGTATGTATTTTCGTAGATGCGCGCGCGCGTGTGTGTGTGTGTGTATGTGTGTGTGTGTGTGTGTGTGTGTGTGTGTGTGTGTGTGTGTGTATTTTCGTATACTTAGCGCACATGTGTGTGTGTGTATGTGTGTATGCTTTCGTATATGCGCGCATGTGTGTGTACATGTATGTGTATTTGCGTTTTGTTTGTGTGTGTGTGTGTGTGTGTGTGTGTATTTTCGGATGTGTGTGTGTGTGTGTGTGTGTGTGTGTGTGTGTGTGTATTTTCGGATGTGTGTGTGTGTGTGTGTGTGTGTGTGTGTGTATTTGCGTAGTTAGTGAAAAATCAGCTTACCCTAATTTTCATGTCTTTCGGAGCCAGCCTTCGTATCTCTGCCAGTAGTCGGTCCCCGAAGCCTCGGAAGAGAGTCGAACCCCCGCTAAGAACGATGTTCTGGTACAACACCTTCCGCAAATCCATGTCCGACTTTTGAATCGCGAACATTAGCACTTCGTGAAGACCTGAAATAATTAAATATATATATTGTTGAGAATAATCTAGAAACGTGAAGAGTTGAATCACTGGAGTGACCTAGAATTAAAAGAAAGAGATAGCTACTTCTATTGATAAACAAATAGTCGACAATTTGAGTAGTTATGCCATAATTTACCTTATCTTATGGCATAAGGGTGAAAATAGCGTGTACTAAGACTTGTTTACAATAACTTGTTTACGATTAGCATGCTAGAGGATTCGGGAATAATATGGAACTTTACCATGGGTATAAATAGAGATGTGTTGACAAATAGAGAGTAGTTTTATATAGTGATCGAAAGCGACAATACGACCGACCAGTGTGAAGCGGAGTGACCAGTGTGTAATACAGTGAACAAGAGAAGTGTTTTATTGTGTAGTCGGTTAAGTTTAGTGATAGTACAGTGAGTGACTAGTGTTAATCAGAGTGTTTGAGTATTACGTTGTGTTGTTTTGTATATTTGTATTGTAAATACACGGATTTAATATAAGTTTTTTTTATATATCATAAGATAGCAAACAAGCAGATGGGTCTCCTGATGGAAAGAGTCAACCATCGCCTATAGACACCAAAGATGTTAATGGTGCGTTGCTACCTTGTGGCGAGGTCTAATGCCACATGCATAAGTTTACCGGCTACCTTACCTCCAAACCTGAACACGACAGTGACGCTATTGCGGCAGGAATAGGTAAGGCGGTGGTACCAGACCCGGGCGAGCCGATGCAGAACTCTACCACCTAGTAGTCACAATGGTAGTGACGCGCTTAGCCAATCGGTCGCCTTTTACGACCTGCCTGGCCTATTCTTCAAAGGAGCCCGGGACCAACACGGCAAGTGGTGTTTTCTTACAATTACGAACCCGAAGCACGTATCAATATATTAACTAGGTGACCTCTAAAATGTTGTTTTGCCGTACAAATTACTTGTATTAAATACTAGCTGTTGCCAGCGACTTCGTCCGCGCGGACTTCGTTTACTCAGCACTGCACCTCCCCCGTAGGTGATAGCGTGATAATATGTAGCCTATATGTTGACCCGACCTGTTAGTAATATTCATGCAAAATTTGAAGTAAATGAGTTTACCCCGGACATACGTACAGACAAACAGCCAAAAATTCTAAAAACTATAGTTTTGGCTTCGATATCGATTGTAGATCACGCCCCAAGTATTCTTTTAAAAAAATATTCAATGTACAGTATTGACTTTCCTACGATTTTATTATTTGTATAGATGTTTATATTCCATGGGTTTGTTTCAAACCATTGCTGTATCCGCAATTAGCCACTTGGCCATTACATAACCTCTCATGTGTTAAGTTAGATTCAAATAAAGGAAAGAAAGGAAAAAAGGAAAGTAGGAATCTTGCATTACCTTCACATTCTTCTCCAATGAGATCCGGTCTGAATAACACTTCCGGTGCTCGGAATCTTGCGGGACCAATCTGACAAAAAAATCAAAATCATGACAAACAGAAAAATCTGAAGTATCAAATGTCAAAAAATATTTTTTTGCAAACTTCTTGTTATTGATAAATCTCAAAATAACACAATCGATTTGAGTTTAAACATCTTTTTCATATCTAAATCATTTTAGAGTGCTAAATATAAGATAAACTGGAATCATTTCCTATGTTTTTTTTTAAATAATTAAATAAAATATATGGCTAGGAACTAGGAATAAAAAAATATTTAGACTTTAATTTGATTCAACTTCTATCATCATATTTAAGTGTTACCATTGTACAAAATTTTGATTTCATTCGATTAAAATATCAATAAATATACATTATAATTTTCATTATATATCAAATAAAAAATCTCCCAGCTTCTGTACTAAAAATGTAACTAACAAATAGTTTTAAACTAATTACTTTTTTGTTATTTTAAGTATCTATAAAGTGTCTTGGCCAAATCTCGGCTCAGAATTCTGTCTATCTAACTTAGATTTCCGAGATTAGCAGTTGTTCTGAAGACGCCCAATGACAAGATCAATCCCACACAGATTACTAAGGACGGAATTGAATGTTTACCAACTTTATTTAGCTTTTATTCCCTAAGCTTAAAAAATATTTTTAAAGGCCGATAAGTTAAGAAGTTTCGTCAACTTATATATTTTTTGTCAACCTATATATTTTTACTCACCCTATATACTTTCTGACAATCTATATATTTTTTGTCAACCTATATGTTTTTAATCACCCTAAATATTTTTATCAACCTATATAATTTTACTCAACCTATATATTTTTTGTCAACCTATATATTTTTTACTCAACCGTGTTGGTCCTGGGCTCCTTTGAAGAATAGACCAACTGCCGTTCCGCCAGGCAGGTCGTAAAAGGCGACTGAGTGGCTATGCGCGTCACTACCATCGTAACTACTAGGTCGTAGAGTTCTGCATCAGCTCGACCGAGTCTGGTACCATCGCCTTACCTATTCCTGCCGCAATAGCGTCAGTGCTGGTCACTGTCGTGTTCCGGTTGGAGAATAAGGTAGCCGGTAAACTTATGCATGTGGCATTAGACCTCGCCACAAGATAGCAACGCACCATTCACATCTTTGGTGTCTACAGGCGATGGTTGACTCTTTCCATCAGGAGACCCATCTGCTTGTTTGCTATCTTATGATATAAAATAAAATAAAAAAACATATATATAATTTTTTTTCAACCTGTATGATATATTTACTCACCCTATATATTTTTTGTGAACCTATATATTTTTACTCAATCTATATATTTTTATATACCTATATATTTTTACTCACCTATATATTTTTTGTCAACCCAAATATTTTTACTCAACCTATATACTTTGTCTACCTATATATTTTTTATCAACCTATATATTTTTTATCAACCTATATATTTTTACTCACCTATATATTTTTTGTCAACCTATATGTTTTTAGTCAACCTATATATTTTTGCTCAAACTACATATTTTTGTCAACCTACATATTTTTTTGTCAACCTATATATTTTTTGTCAACCTATATATTTTTTGTCAACCTATATATTTTTTGGCAAACTTTATTATTTGACAACCTATATATTTTTAGTCAACCAATATACTTTTTGTCAAGCTACATATTTTTGTCAATGTATATATTTACCACTGTAAATATTAGTCTGGTGTTGGAAGTGGCATTTCCCTTACCTCTAACTGAGTTCCATCAGGTAATGTATACTGGGCTCTTTCGGAGTCCAATGTCTCCTCTTTCAAGGGGTTCGGTGAGAGGTAGCATGCCCTTTCTTTAATAGCCTTGACTATTTCCAACTCTGCTGACGTCCAAAGGTTTACGCCTTCCTTGCGTAATAATAACCTGGAACAAAACAAAGGATATTTTTTTATATTTAAGGATATTTTTTTTATTATCTAGGATACTTTCTTGGTGGTAAATCTGCAGTGTGACATGAAAGCTGTAACGTGTGGGAACAAACTTACCGATATAATAGATCTGTAAAGTAATAGTGACAAGTAATTGAAAAAACTTTGGAGAGATAATCTGTGACATCAAAAATAATTTCAATTCAATAAATAATCAATACAATAAATGTTAAATAATCGACTCAACAATTCATCAATAATCTATTCAACATCATTCAAAATATACAGATAATATTTGGAACTCATATCACTTAATTTAATGGCACCATTACCTAAACATATTAATTATAAGATCTGCTCGGAGAGAAAGGTTGTTTGGCAGAGATCGCTCTTCAGCGATAAGACCGCCTTTGTGTACCTCTATATACACAATTATTAACTATAATTAATTTGTATCTGTAAATTTTTGTGTGCTATAAAGAGAATTCATTCATTCATCATTAAATAATGGATTTCACTTTTTTCTTTTTGTTACATCATAAGATAGTAAACAAGCAGATCGGTCTCCTGATGGAAAGAGTCAACCATCGCCTATAAATACCAAAGATGTTAATGGTGCGTAGCTATTTTGTGGCGAGGTCTAATGCCACATGCATAAGTTTTACGGCTACCTTATCCTCCAAACTGGAACACAACGCTGACAAGCACTGACGCTATTGCGGCAGGAATAGATGAGGCGGTGGTACCAGACCCGGGCGAGACAATGCAGAACTCTACCACTTTACTATCGATAAATAATTGACAATAGATAAATAGTTGATCCAAATATATAATTCATGGGATAATTGACTATATGTAATGTAAAAACCTGTTAATACCAAAGACACCACCTTCGAGTTTTATGCAAATAATAGGCAAATGGTTTTGTTGGTCAGTCGACCATTGTATGCTATATCGAAAGAAAGAAAGAAAGAAAGAAAGAAAGAAAGAAAGAAAGAAAGAAAGAAAGAAAATATTTATTTGCAAGAATATGGGTGTTACAAGTTGTTAAAAATAAATTAAGTTACCAACATATTCTACCATTATATGGTGTGCAAATATTTAAAAAAATTATCATTATAAAATATTACATTTAAAAGATTCTATCGAATATTTAGAATTACTACCGGATCGGAACGCGGCCACACACTGAGAAGATCCGGCGGAAGAAACTCAGCGGGCTGGTCTTTTTTTTTTCCCTCTATTTTATGTACTTGTTATAAATGTACAATTCATATTACAAAAGAATTTCGTGTAAATTTGTGTAAATTCTCTCACCCACCGCCCCAGCAGAAGTGCTCTTAAAACAGCTTGCGACTAAGCTTGCCTTCTTCCTTGCATTTCGGACCGAGCAGCTGATGGATGCAAGCTAGAATCATCTTTAAGAAGGTCACATACCTTTTTTGTAACCTGGCTCGGCAGTTCCCCATCGCAGCGGCCAACTACCAGAGGGGTGCTGCTTTCCGGATGCTAAACCACCCAGGGCCAGAGCCCAAACATGACCTCTCCCAGCTACAGGAACTTTAAATGCATAAACCTATACATATATGGGTGTTTAAGAGTAAAAGTAATGTATAAACACATACCTAAGGTATCTGGTGACATCTCTACCAGCTACATCCACCCTCATAATACTGTGGGGCATTGCGAAGCCCTCGTAAATGGGGACTGAATGTGTAACCCCATCACCGGAGTCCAAAACTACACCTGTGGTACGACCGGTAGCGTATCTGTAATAGAAAATAACAAACGAGCCTTACAGGAAGTCTTATATAGAATGTGTTACATCTGAAATCTACATTATTAAGTTGGTACTATCTGATAGCCTACTCTAGCACCGTGCACGCTCATTGGTCGATTTGAATAGCGCACGATCCTTAGTCATATTAAATAGAGCGCTCTCATTGGTCGATTTGAATATTGTACGCTTATTGGTCAAATTTGGATAGCACGCGTAAATTGGTCAATTCTAATAGAGCATAATCATTGTTCGATTTAAATAGTGTACGCACGCGCAAGCAACCCTTTTATATATATATATATATATATATATATATATATATATAAAAGGGTTGCTTGCGCGTGCGTACACTATTTAAATCGAACAATGATTATGCTTATATTATATTTATATATATATATATATATATATATATATATATATATATATATATATATATATATATATATAAATATATATATATATATATATATATATAACAATCTCGGAAACGGCTCCTACGATTTTCATGAATTTTAGTATACTGGGAGTTTAGGGGCGTTAAATCGTTCTAGTTAGGTGACATTTTTAGAAAACGTCGTTTTTAAAAAAAAAAAATACATTTCATCCAGTACAAGTTATCCAGGTAATGGCATTAACACACTGTCCCACTGGCGGATTTTATAATATGTGTATCTATTTAAAAAAACTATTTAAAAACATAGAAAAGGAGGCCGTATCAATACAGCATTAAATTATCAAATATACTCACAAACTTAGAACAGCTTGCATTGACAAAAACAACGCAGGTACATTGAATGTTTCAAAGAAAACTTCTGCCGCCTTCTCACGATTACGTCGTGGATTTAACGGAGCCTCTGTCAATAGCACTGGATGCTCCTCTGAAAATGTTGATAATTGGTCCTGAAAACAAAGAAAAAAGTAATTCAATTACTTGTCAGCTCTCTGGCGGCGATTTCCTCCTATCAAGTCTGAATTGTTCTCTTATTTTTATTTATACAGGATAATAACAGCATTTAAGTACTATACACAGTATTAAATTTAAATGGATTACAAATTAAAGCCAGTAATAGTTATCCACTGAGTTATTATGTAATATATTGAGAGCAAAAACAAATTTATTCAGTTTAAAAATGCATTGGTTAATAAAAGGATAAAACTAACAAAGGAGATGGGTTGAAATTATTTTTATTATTACTTAGTCTAAACTAATATTGTAAAGTTTGTTCGTAAGACAATCTCTGGAACTACTGAACTCGAAAATTTATTTCACCTATTCCATTTTCAAAATAAAAGGCTACAAACAATAACAAAAGCCTCATGTTTTATGACCAATGAATAACTACATATGGACTAAAAATACCAACAGTCCACACCTAGTAGTCACAGTGGCAGCGACATGTATATCCAATCAGTCACCTTTTACAACCTGCCTGGCAGTTGGTCTATTCTTCAGAGGAACCAGGAACAACATGGAGGATATATACTTATATTTATGGTTAGGTAACAATTTTAACTTGAAATAAATAAATTTTTATCTATAAGTACATATAATAAAATCATAGGAGTCTTCAAATTTTGTATGTATATTACTAACAAGTCAGGTCAACATATAGGCTACATATTATCACTCTATCACCTACAGGGGAGGAGCAGTGTGGAGTAAACGAAGTCCGCGCGGACGAAGTCGCTGGCAACAGCTAGTTATTTCTAAGTAGATGCTGTAGCCGAAATCGGCCAGGAAGGATATATAAATGCGAAAGAAACTCCGTCTGTCTGTCTGTATGTATCTTCTTTATGCCTCTTTTACGTATCTTTAAGTATTAAAATAAATAAATTTAAGTTGAAATAAATAAATAAATTATAATAGTGGGAACACGAGGTGGGAAGATGAATTAAAACTGGTAGTTGGACATCACTGGAGAAGGGAAGCTAGGAACAGAGCCCAATGGAAAATGTTGCAAGTCTATGCCAAAAGGCGCACTGAACTATGAGATACATAATATTAAAAATAATATTACCTAATCATAATTAATGTTCTTACTTCCTCATAGGCCAAAAAAATGGATAATTTATTTGATAATAATAGAAATATAGCCCTTTGCTATATTTCTATTATTATCAAATAAATTATCCATTTAACCGATTCATTGCGGATGACAAAGCAGCTTTGTCATGATTGTTTTTAACGTATGGAGTATGACACGGGAGTCATGTCATTTTTAAATCGATTATATCTCCCTCAAATTGCATTTTAAAAGGTTCTATCCTGAACAAAAGTTTAGGGTAGAAACCAAACCTTTGTTCAGAGTAGAACCTTTTAAAAAGGCAGATGACACAGTAACCGTGTCATCAACACATATGGCGTTTGACACGGCAGCCGTGTCGTGAAATATTTGTACGCCGCCACTACTAAAATTGTAGGAAAATATGAGCCACAACGAATCGGTTAATTTTATATAAGACAGAAAACAAGCAGATGGCTCTCCTGATGGAGACCACCATTGTCTATAGACACCAAAGATATTAATGGTGCGCTGCTATCTGTGTTGCGAGGTAGTAATGCCTCTTGCATACGTTTACTGACTACCTTACGCTCCAAACTGGAACACAACAATTACAAGCATTGATGCTATTGCAGCAGGAATATATAAGGTGATGGTGCCAAATATCCCGGAAAGATATTGCAGAATCTCACCGCCTAGTAGTCAAAATGATAGTGACACGTAATATTCTATGTGGTATGTGCGATTTGGCAAAGGCTGTAATTAAATATTTCTCAGTAGACATCTCTTTTAAATAACTTACCTTACTGTAAATATAATTCCACACTCTCTCCATATCATTCCAATCAGTCACAATACCATGTTCCATGGGGTATTTTATGCTTAGTAGTCCCCGATGCTCCTCTGCTCTGGGACCTACAAATAATTCACCTTCCAAGGCTCCTGCCATGACACGGACATGTTTTGGTCTGCCAATACTGTAAAAATAAAATGGTAAATAAGGGACAGTCCACCGAAAAATTAACAAAACATTATTACATTCTATTCATGATGGCAAATCCTATTATTGCAGGAAATCTATACATATAATAAAATCGTAGGAAAGTCAATGTATATCCAGGGTAAACTTAAAAAGTACTGCATGGATTTACTTCAAATTTTGGCATGAATATTACTAACAGGTCAGATCAACATATAGGCTACATATTATCACGCTATCACCTACGGGGCAGGAGCTGTGCAGAGTAAATGAAGTCTGCGAGAACGAAGTTGCGGGCAACAGCTAGTGCAAAATATGCCTTTTATGAATTTTTCTTATTGTTATGCCACACAATGTAAAGTGTACATTGCGTGGATTCATCGTGCCGGCCATAATCTCAAATCAACTGACCATATTATGCAGTATGTGGCGCATAATACATTGCTTATTTTGTGTATTTCATTACATTTAAATGATTATTGGAAAAAACCCTGTAAAGTATTAAAATACGTCAAATTATAAAGTTAAGGTAAAAAAATCTCACACGAATTTCCAACAGTTTCCGACTCAGAGTCATGGTCCAAATCTATGGTTACCACTTTCAGTAGATCGTCCATTACCCACTGCATGCCATACACAAAAGTTAATTTACATGTTGGATTAGGTATCTTCTCTTTCATTTTGCTAAACAGTTTTCATACAGCAATGCACAAAGCCATTGAGAATAGTGAACATGGTTCGGCAGTGTTTTTGTTTTGGGTATTGATCGATTACACACAAGTAACCTACAAAACTACTTTGCTACGACGACACCTGCTTACGGCAGCAGTGTATGTTACATAAGAAACAAGTTAAAGTATATAAGCAGTTTTTAATAACTAAATAGGATTCCTTAGCCAAATAGCAAAAAATAAAACCCACATAATTCCTTCATATCTGCCTGTCCTTTCGTATGTTAGTCATTTTACTGTGAAACTATGGGTACTAAATGGTTGAAATTAGAAAAATAGATGTTTCTTGCGTAAACTAATTTCTCATATTACAGGAAAACCTAGTCTAGGAATTAGTGATATTTCTGTATTGTTTTGTGATGATTTTTTTATGATATAAATATATTCTTATTTATATCAGCACGACTCCACAAACTATGTAACTATGAAGTAGAAAAGGCACACAACAGTGTGTTTAATAATATATCTATACAAATATTATAATTGCGGAAGTAACTCTATCCTGTCTCTTCTTCATGTCTATATTATTATACCGATTTAGATGAAATGTGGTACAAAGATGTTTGAGACCCGAGTAAGGATATAGGATTGTTTTTATCCCAGAAATCCCTCAGGGACGGAAAAATGCAGGTTTTACTTTAGAAATTAATCTACACAGACGAAGTCGCAGGCCAAGCTAGTACATAATAATGTATTAAACACAACTTTAATTAAAGAAATTTGTAAGTGGTTTTTTTGTAAGTACATTCAAAAAATTTTTTCATAATACTATGAAAAAATTATATCAAAGTATGCAATTAGTATGAAATCTAACTTTCATACCATAATGTCTATGGCTTAAATTAATTAGTTATTGTAAAACTTGCATGCCATCAGCATATGACACTATTGTACCTTCTTGTTAATATTATACCATCTATAATAAATATGTTTCATGCAATGTAATAAATAAATAAATGGTTACACCGACAGCGAGTGAACAGAAAGATTGCTTGACTGTCGTGTACAATTTTTAAAAATGTCGCACTTTCGAATTTTAAAAATCGTACGAATCTTTAATCGTTACTGTTTGTTAAGGTTAAGGTTACAGCAGCACTTACTAGTTTGGAAATCTACATTTTGGTATCTGATCTCCAGCGAATCCAGCTTTAATAACTCCAGATCCCTGAAAAAAACGAATATCCGTCATGCATATTGTTAGAGGAGAATGAGTCACTAGTTTGCAGATTTTACTAACAAATATTAATTTTACCGTTAGAATGAAAGATTAATGAATAAAAAACACATGGTTTTATACTAAATGCATGTCGTAATAATGAATAGAAAAGGGTATGGACCAAAAGAGGTGCGTCAATAAATCCAATAAATAGATTAATAAAATAGTATTTACATTGTCTATTACAACCGGCTGATTGACTATAACATCATTGAGCTCCATTTTTTGTTACACTTCAGAAGTTAATGCTGCAATCAAATATTTTTTCACAAATCTAAAATTTATGCAAATTCAAACTACTAGTATTCACGGCATTTACCTAACCTTTGACAATTCTGCTGTCTATTTGACAATGGACAAATGATGTCATCAGGGTTGCCAACCTGAAATTTAAAAAATACGTAGCCCCAACTTCAAAAATTCGTTGACTTGGTAGAAATCTATTGCAAAAGTTTGTAATTATCTACGTACTTTTAAATATGTTCGCTTTAACAATGAGTTTATATTCATATACACATTAAATACAAACGTAACCGACCAGAAGGTTCCAGTCACTTTTATTTAGTAACATTACAGTCTTTAAATACTTTCGAAAATCTTGCTATGTCGTCTACCTTACGTAACAGATCCAAAAAGTAGAAAAATAGTAATTATTTAACGGAGTTAACCAAATCTCACGCGAGAACAGGAGGTGATTTGCCAAATTTTCTCCGTTTTCGGTCACGTTCATGCGCGCTACCCCGCAGCAACGTGCATTACCTTTACTATGTTTTCAAAAATGCTAAGGGCTTTCGACGTCAATGTGTACGACTTCAAGAATCACCAAGAATCTTATGAAACACCAAGTCAGGATTTAGCTGATTTACTTACAATCATAGACCAACCTTTTAGCCGAATCGTTAGCGAACCTAACTACGCATCAATGGGGCTCAGGTTCGATTCCCGACAGGGACAAACATTTATATTATGAGCATGGACATTAATTGTATTTTTTTTCATAGCAGAGGGGGCAAACGAGCAGGTGGTGCACCTGGTGGTAAGTAATCACCGCCGCCCATGGACAACTGCAATACCAGGGGTCTTGCAGCTACGTTGCCGGCCTTTTACGAATGAATAAGCTTGTTTCTTGAAGGTCCCTAAGTCGTATCCGTTGTGGATATCGTTGTGGATTTCCAGACATCGAGGTGGAGAGGATGGAACTTTAAATTTTGACGCGATGTCCGATGATGGAATTTAGCTGCAGGAATCACTCCGAATAACTTTTCGGAACATACATACGGTAAAAGATGCAGAGGGAACCTACATCCCTGCGTAACGCAAAGGAGTCAAGCCGATTAGAAATAGCCTGATCGTCAACGATTCGAACCGCTCTACGTTGATTGCGATCAAGAGGAAGAAGCTGGTACTGAGGAACTCCGGCCCAGAGATGAGAACAGTACTCCATGTGAGGTCGAATTTGAGCCTTGTAAAGTTGAAGGCGATGGGCTGGCATGAAGTACTGCTTTGCTCTACTGAGTACGCCAAGCTTTTTGGAGGCTAGTTTAGCCTTACCTTCCAAATGACCGCGGAACTGAACGTTGTTCGATATGTCGACTCCCAGTATTCCAATACTGGCTGAGGCTCTCAGGTGAGTGTTCTCGAACCGAGATGGGGAACGCCAGCATTGACAGCTTTTAGGTAGGAGCATGCACCGTCGACTACGACCTTGATGCCCCGATCAGCCAAAAAACTGGTGATCCACTTGCATAATTTCTCGGGAAGCCCATATAGGAAGGCATCTTTGAGAGAAGCGCTTTATGCCATACCCGATCGAAGGCCTTCGCTATGTTTAATCTAACTGCCAATGCCTCCCCCTTGGACTCAACTGCCTTTGCCCAGCGAAGGGTCATGTATACTAGAAGATCACCAGCTGAGCGACCACGATGGAAACCGTAATGACGGTCGCTAATCAGCTGGTGCTCTTCTAAATACTTCAGGAGCTGACAGTTTATAAGTGACTCCATGACTTTGGAGAACAAGGAGGTTATGGCTATTGGCCGATAGTTTGACGGATTAGAGCAATCATCTTTTTTAGAGATGGGATGCACTAAAGCTGTTTTCCATGAATTCGGTACCACGCCGAGTGAAAAGGGAAGCCGGAATAAGTGCGTCAACACTGGCGCCAACTCTGGAGCACATACTGCACATACTTTAAGCACAATCGAAGGGATGTCATCAGGCCCACTCGACTTGTGGATGTCCAAGGAAAGTAGTGCTTTACACAGAGATGTTCTGGAATGATTCTGGCATAGAACTATCTCACTGCGGGATGGTAGGCGGTGCGTTCCCTTAGTCATCCAGAGTCGAGTTGGTCGCAAAGAACGAGCCCAGAAGATCGACTTTCTCCTTAGCGGTATGGGCCAGAGAGTCTTCGGAAGGATGGAAATGAAGGCTGGGAGAATTTCTCTAAGACAGCCTTGGAAAGAGAACAGAATGCACGAGTGCCCGAGGGAAGGTGAACTAATTTCTCACCAATTCTGCCAATGTGTTCCGATTTTGCCTTGGCGACAGCTCTTTTGAAGAACCTCGAGGAAGAATTGTACTCCTTTCGTAATGCGCTAGTTTTTACATCACGAGATGCCGACGCAGCAGCCTAAGCTCGGTAGCATTCCTGCTTTCGGCGTAAAGCCGCTTTGTAGTGGCGACCAAACAAAGGCTGAGACTTGCCACCAATGGGCATCGCAGAAGATGGAATGAAAAGGTCCATACCCTGCAGCACCAAATATTATTAAGTATTTCTGGGTTTGGATGTTTATTAAATCTATATTTGACTATTTATTTGATTGAAATCTATATTACAATTAATTATAGTGCTTATTTTGGGGTTAGATCAATTCGTGTAATTTATAGACGATTTAATATATAGACGATGATGGTCTTTAATTTCGTTATAAGTTCTAATAAATTAAATAATTAAAACGAATTCATCTTTTGTTTACCAAAATAATACGGGATACTCGAGGCAAAACTCTTGCATATACCTTAATAGTTTTCTTGAATAGCTATACAAGAGGGCTTTTTTCAGGCTTTTCAATTTGATTTAGGGTTATTTTATTTTGATCTTCGTGGTATTAATGTTTATTAGTTGGTAACCCTGAGTTTGACAATAGTCAATACTTTTTTAACAAAGAGTATATAATACTACGTAAGACTTTTTTAACTGTCCTAAATTTAATGATTTAAATAAAAATAAACAAACTGCTAGGAATAAGAAGAAGTAGAAGAATAATAACAATAAAACAAATGAAAACAAAGGACAATGATCATCTATGATTCATTGATTAATTATTATAGTCGTAGCACTCGTAGACCGCCTATATAAATTATGGTAAATATTTTGTTAAATATTGCATTTGACGACAACACATTTTATAATGTTTATTTCGTACTCCCTTGTCTTTATGTTTATAATAAGCAGTACGCAAGGGAATTTAGAAGGTTTTTGTGATAAAGAACAATCTTGTATGGAAGATACGACAGTTAAGTATCTATTTTACGATGTCAACCCACCGGAAGGGTTTAACCTACGCCGCGATGTTTACATGAGGTTTGCAATTATGTTGGCTAAAAGCAAAATGCGTGAGATGAGAAAAAAATGGCGTCTGGTTGTACCGCCTTGGCACAAATTATATCATTGGAAATCTGAGACTGCAAACTCTAAACCTATGCCTTGGGGTTCTTTTTTTGAAATTGAAGATTTACAAAAATTCGCGCCAGTCATTGAATTATACGACGTATTTTCTAAAAGCAAATCTAAAGTTTTAAAACTTGATCGGGTTTACGTATTGCAAAACTACGAAAATGCCTTCGAAGACGGTGATTTTAGAGATAAATGGGAGATCACTAAATGTGATTTCCAGCCTAATTTTTGGGGATACTCAAATATTACTGCGAATGAAATAATCTGTGTTAGATTTCAAGGAAAAATTTCAAATTTATGGGAAGTTTTATTATTACACCCAAAAGACACAAATGTTATGTTTTTCCATGGTGAAATTCCATTACATGACGAATATGGTACAAAAATATACTGGGATTGCAGAAAAAGTATGAAATTTAACAGAAAACTAGTTAAACTGCTGAGCAGTTTATATCTAAACATTTCAATTGCTCCAATGAATGTTCTTATATTGCCATACATTGGAGACGTCAAGATTTTGCTAGAGCTCGTAAAAAAGATATACCATCAATTAAAGGAACTGCGAAGCAAATAGATGATGCTATAAGAATAAATAAATTAGAAATAAGTAAAGTTTTTATAGCTTCTGATGCTACTCATAGAGAGTTAGATCAGTTAGAAAATGAAATAGAAAAATATGGCTACTCTGTGTACTTATACATTCCTAGTACTGAATATAGAGATGGAGAAATAGCTATAATAGAACAAATTATATGTTCTCATGCTGTATTTTTCATTGGAACATTTGAAAGTACATTTACGTACAGAATCCAGGAGGAGAGAGAAATTTTGGGTTTCGATAGCAGTACAACTTTTAATCGGTTTTGCCCAGATTCTGGGTATTGTGAAAAACCATCAAAATGGACTATAATCCACTAGTTTTCATAAGAAATCAAAGTGACCTAAAAAACGAAACAAACTTGTTGTAAAAGACATAGGAATCTTTTGATAAAGCAAGAAGAAAGTCATAAACTAGAATTTCAGTATACTGAAAATAAGAAATTAATTTGATGGAATACAAGACAAATATTTGAAAAAAATAAGTAACCAAGTTTTATTTATAATGAAAGGTTATAAATAAAACTTTTATTGATAATTAGCTGCAGCTACTTCGTCCATGTGGAAAAGTTTCTAAAATAAAAATAGCCTAAATTACTCCTCGTTACCATTGCTTAAAAGACAGTCCTAGGGTTTCTCCCACATAGTATCTTGGATCTTGAACTATCTTGGTACCAAATTTCATCCAAATCAGTTCAGTGGTTTAGACATGAAGAAGAGACAGACAGCGTTGCTTTTGCATTTATAATATTAGTTTTTCCCCGTGTTGGTTCCCTGGGCTCCTTTGAAGAACTGGCAAACTGACGTTTTGCCAGGCAGGTCGTAAAAGGCGATTGAGTGGCTATGCACATCACTACCATCGTGACTACTAGGTGGTACAGTTCTGCATTGTCTCACCCGGGACTGGTACCACTACACTACATTACATACTCTTTGCCACCTAGTGAAATATCTAAATTTATCACTGGCCTGACAATAAGAATGCCGATGATGACAGACCATAGACACACATTTTATTATTTTCTAACTTTGTTATCGTTTTTATATTGTTACTTTATATAAGCCCCCTGATATGCGCCAAGCGAAACCTTTTATGAAAACCACTAAAAGCTTATTTTTTAAACTGGTTTCAATTCCAGCTTTGTAGACAGACAAACAGACAACTAGAATTCTTTCACTTTATTTTTTCTAGTCTAAAACTGTTTTTAATAATATACATGACAATCAAATTTATGCTAAGTTACATTTATAAGAATAGCCACATGAAAGTAAGTGGTGAATGCGATCCCACCATATTGATGTAGAAAACATGAATATCGGATGATGCCTGTTCCTGAGGAATCATTATTGCGTTCAATTTTTACCAGATACAACATAGGGATCAGGGATCAAAAGAAAAGCTCAATCTTTCTTACAAAGTTGTCAATGCTACAGTGAAATTCTTGAAACTAATCTCAAGTTTTATAGACCCTATAGGAAATACCAAAGATTATAGATATATAAAAAGTTATAAATAAATAAAATATAAGTTTATACTATAAAAGAATAAGATGATATGAACAAAATTTAATGTTTTTAATTGTTTTTATGACTATAAAAATATACTTTTCGATTTGTACTAAATCTTTTTCTTACAAAACCTGTTTTGATTAATTCCTGCTGCAGAATTTCACCATTGGACTTCGTAACAAAATTCAAATTTCCATCCTCACCATCTATATCTGGAAATACAAATAATGTGCTATTCTCGAGGGCCGAGACATTTCCCCCGCACTATTCCTCTGAGGAACCAATTATCGGTGGGGGTTTTCCAAATGGTGTAATGTAATAGAGTCTGTCCCTCTAGCAAAAAGGAAATGCTTGACATGTGCATATGTTTTCTCAATATACAGGTTTACTGGTGATATTGAAGAAGTACATAATATGGTTAATGTTGTTCTATATTAATATTAAAAGTCGTCTTTGGGGTCTAGTGATCCGGTGTCGGAGTTGACCACATGAGGTCCCGGGTTCGATTCCCAGGTCGGGCAACTAAGGAAAATGTGTTTTTTTCAGTTTTCTGATAAAACAATATTGCCCGGGATTGGAAAGTGCCCGGTTGGCGATAGGCTTGCCGCTTATCACACTGTGGAACCAAGTATCTTCGGCTAGTCGTGAGTGCACTTGTTGTACCTACTTCTGCCTACCTCTTTGGGGATACGGGCGTGAGGATACTTTTATTACATACACTAGGCCACTTTCTATACACTTTTGTGGTATCTGTTACTGAAAAAGTATCGCATTTTGAGGTTTGAGCTTTGACGTGATAGTTTAAATTCATGTCTAAATATGATCTACCATTAAAATACAATTTTATAAACATTAAAAAAAATAGAAGATACATATTGTATTCGAATTTTATTACTACTAACGCCATCTATTATAAGACTAAAGAAATAAAATGCTTACGACGACGCCCCACGCGAATATTCCGGTATTAGAAAAACACAAATTGTGCTGGAAAAATAAAATAGTGTTTTTTAAATATTTACATTTCGAATAGTCTTGCATCTCAAAAGAGCTAATTTTTTAAGCTGTCTTTATATTGAGACAAAATACACTTGCTCACAGAAGTGCGATATGTTTTTCGTCGATGGAGAGTATAAATTAGATTAAAACCGTATTATTCGTTTATATAAAGATAAATAGTAAATAGAAAAATTGTGGAAAAAATTGACAAGGTGAATCACGACCCTTAAATGCTAAAAAACACAACACGAAAAACTCTTATTATATATATTATTAGCTGTAGCGGAATATTCGCGGGGGCGTCGACGAGAGAGACGTCGAAGAATGCTGTCTTGACGTGGTAGATTTAATTCATTTTCATTCACTCTATTTTAATACAATATTAATCTATTAATAATATTGCACTTTTTAACTTCCCGCTACGTATAAGGAAGTTACTGATTTTGGTCCGATTTTCAAAAATCGATGTCCACGTTTTGAGGTCCTAGGAAACTTTTTCGACTATTTTCGCGATGACGTCCCTTGTGGAAAAAAATTCTCGGATAAAAGTAGGTAAATAACTTACAAAGTGAAAGTAACAGTTTATGAATGTTTATTTTTATTTAAAAAGTCGAAAAAAGTCTTACAAAGTCGGAAAAACTCGGAGTAATTCCAAAATTTCGGACTCTTCCAGAAGAGTTATTCAGTGTTAATAAATCTTGCAACGTTTATGGGTACTAAAAGAAATATATTAAAAGTTATTAATACTACGAAAGTGTAATAAAGGGGAAAAAAATATAACTAATACTTACCCGGTTTTCCGTTTAAGAATTTGAAACTTTCTTGTTTAAAAAAAGGTTACCGTTACTGTCGATCAATATTATAAACTTTGTTTCTTCAATTTTTGATAATTATTATTAAAATCTATTATATCACAACGTTATTTGCCAATTTTTATTTTATTGTACTTTTATTACATAAATATATTTATAAATTAAGTAAAAATTAAAACAGATGATCTAATTAGCTTTTGACAGGTTGAGTCAGTGTTGCCAGAGAAAAAGTCAATCTTTCGTCCTTAAAGCCTCCTCTACACTACTCGCGAAGTTCCTCGGCGAAGTACTCGGCCGAAGTTGACTGAAGTCCGCGGTGCTACACTACACACTCGTTCAACTTCGCGAGGAGCGCATTCGTGTAGCGTTACCGGTACCCTGCGGACGTTTATTATAATGGACGCTCAAGTAGCAGCTGCCGTAGCAATGTGCTCTCTAGCGTATTATAACTACGTGCATACTTATCTCACGAAGAAGACTAAAAAGAAAAGAAGAAAAAGAAGATGGTGGATGATCGCAATGCATCGGAACAGAACTAGGTAGGTAATATTTATTTAAATAATTAGGATTTCTAATAAGTTAAAGTACATTACATGGCAAGTTAATTAACTGTTTTTTTTTTACAGACGTACTATGGAACAACAATTTCTTGAACTCATACAAGAACCATCAGGAGAATTTGAAAATTTCCACCGAATGTCATTGGACGATTTTAATTTATTACTTTCTAAAGTCGAACCCTTAATCGCTAAACGAGACACTCATTTAAGAGAAGCTATACCTGCTAAGATTCGATTATCAATCACCTTGAGGTTTTTGGCAAGTGGTGACAGCTATAGATCTATGCACTATTTATTTAAAATTTCAAGCCAGTTGATTTCAAAAATTGTAGTCGAAGTCTGTGAAGCTTTGAACGAGGAACTCAAGGATGAAATAAAGGTAAAATTTTAATATTTATGACATATATTTATTAAAAGTTTAGGTATGTACAATTACAAAAATATCAGTGAGAATAAGAATAAGAATAATTTCATACATTACGAGTCATTATATGCCTGATATATTAAATCACTCTGATGTGTATTATCTTCTGGACAATCAGATTGAGTTTGGGTCTCTGGTATATGCAAAATATATTGAACATCGTTAGATTGATCTGATTGAGGCTGCTTATAGCGTTGATAAACTGATTGACTTTGGGTGTCTGGTGCAATAATTTCATCACTTATAACACGTATCTTTGAAGAGCGTTGATGAGCAGTGATTTCGCTTGGTTGTTGGAAGTATGTCGGTTGACATTCACTGGACTCATTAGATAATGTTATATATGTATCAGGTGGCTCTGAAAACGATGAGTGTGGTCTAGGAGATAATGTTGTAACATTATAATGAACTGCATTATTCGCAGATAAAGGACGCTTTCTAGAAGATAGTGATGTAGTTAACGGACTATAATATGGCGTAGACTTAGGTGTAGAAGTACGAAACGATTCACCTGATGGAGATCTTTCAAAACGTGATTTCCGAAATAGAGCATGTATATCGAACATTATATCGTCCCTTTCATGTTCAGGTAACCTCTTCAGTTTTTTGGCAATTAGTTTGCCGAATACGTCGCACTCGTCCTCAACTGCGCTGCTATCCTTTGAAGGATTATTTATCACTTTATTTAAGTTATTGAAGGCTTCTGTCATCTGCCTACTGGCAACTTGCAATTCCGGTGGGTTGTCACGCCGTCGGATGGTGTGTCTATTTTTTGGGGGCTCTGGTTCTTTTGGAGTTGGAGAAGCAATTGGTACATCCTCTGAAGCGTTGGTTGATTCTTCCTGAATCGAATCAGTTCCATGATCCTGAAATAAAAATAGCAAAGGTTTAAATGTATATATCACGACCTATTAATAAATTAATAATAAATCTTTATTTAATCCAATCCAAATTTGTGAGTGTATATGGGTTCTGTATACTATATGCATTTGAGTGCGCGTATATGCAGGAGTACTGTATGTGTATGTAGGAGTGTGAGTGTATGTCTCTGTATTTTATGAAAAATACATGAGTGCTACAATTAATCGGCTTTTTAATTATTTATATACAATTTGAGTGTCAGCTTTTAATGAAATTGACCGTGTCTTTTTACATATTATTTGATGATAATATTTTTTATATAATATACTTTTTATTTACAGATGCCGTGCAATGAGCAGCAGTGGTTGGAAGTTGAAAACGGATTCAAGGAGAATTTTCCACATGCCCTTGGCGCAATGGATGGAAAGCATATTGTTATACAATGTCCGGTTAACTCTGGTTCTGAGTACTTTAATTATAAAAAGACGTTTAGTTTAGTACTTTTAGCTTTAGTCGACAGTAACTATAACATTATGTATGCTGACATTGGTAGTCAAGGTAGGATCAGTGATGGAGGTGTACTTAAAAATTCTTCGTTATGGCAAAAAATTGCATCTAACGGGCTTAATCTTCCTAAGCCAAGTCCATTATCCGGAACGGATCATGTCGAAATTCCCTACGTTTTTTTGACAGATGGAGCATTTGCTTTACATAATAATATAATGAAACCATATCCTGGCAACCATGATATCAATTCACCGAAAAGGATTTTCAATACGCGCTTGTCAAAATCTCGAGTAGTAGTTGAGAATGTGTTTGGTATTTCAGCATCCAGGTTTAGAATATTCAGAAAGCCAATTGATTTGGATATTCATAATATCCCAATTATTACAATGACATGTCTCTTATTGCATAACTTTCTCAGAAAAAGTAATAAATCATCCCTTATATATGCCTCCTGGTACTGTAGATATGTATGATGATAATGGAGTTTTAATTCAACCCGGGTCTTGGCGGGCAGACTTTGATAATAACTGTGCTTTGAGAGATATTACACAAGTACCACGCAGATCACCATTATCTGCCGTTCAGATAAGGGATTACTTTACAAATTATTTTCAATGTTTATAAATAAACACAACGAATGTAGGGTCATTTCGCCTGTTCGTTACCACATTAACTACATACTTTTTATATTAAAACTAATGCAGAGACATTATTATGTTCTCCTTAAAGCAAGCAACTGCACTAAATGGACGCAAACTGGCGAATCGACCTTACTGTAATCTGTACTTTAGTAATAATAAAACAAGTTATTGATAATAAAAAACTTACCGTGGTTATTGTTTGTTTACATTTATACACGGACCCCAAAAAGCTGTTCATGAAATAAAAGGCGAACCAAACTGGACGATAAACATCATCTGCGCCGGCACCACTTTTTAAGGAAGCTTCCATTTTTCTGTAGTAGCCCCTGTATGTCGCAAAAAGTGAATCCTTTTTTTTCTTCAATTCTTCAACTGGTATTTCCAAAACGTCCCGAATACGCACCCAAGCATCATTTACTTTTTTCTTGTCCTTATGACCTTTCCCACTGGGGTCCCAAATAAAAGGCTCTGCTTGAAGTGTTTCAAGGAACAACATAGTTTGCTCCTGTGACCACTGTATGCCGCTCATAATAGAGTCTCACACGCACATCAACGAAAAAATCTATTAAACACACGTGCGTTCACAACGGCGTCTTGACGCGTACTGAAGTCGGCCGAGTAGTGTATAGAGGTACTAAGAGCATGTGTCAGAGGTCTAGTAGCATATCAAAGCAGTCAAGAATAACGACGTTAATAAGTCGGCGATTGCTAAACATCTACAGCTGTAGTCGGGCCGTAATCACTGGATGGAATTTCATAGGCCACGCGTATTTTCGACAGAACGCCATATTACATTCCACGGCTAGTGAAAGAAGCCATTGAAATCAAAAAACATCCAAATTTCAACCGGGAAGACGCACGTAGTACGTCCTTGATAAGTTTTCTTGGCACGTATTGATTTTTGAAAAGCTGTATATTTTGGAAACGATGATCGATTTGATCTTTCAAATGGCATTCAACTCAATTTAAATATTGCTTTAGCTAAAAAATCGGTAGGTTCAAAAATTTCGAAGCAATGTCAAAAAAACATTTTCGTCTATGATAGATCCCAAACAAATTTACCGATTTTTATCCAATTAACGGTACTTGGCGCAGTTTTTAAAGGAGAAACGATGATAAGATTTTGAAGTCAATCGGTATATTAGCCTGAAAGTTATTTCCAAAATATTAAGTAACTTTGCTAAAGAAAACGTAATTTTAATATTTGAAAAGTTGTAACCTTTGAAAATAAGGTTCGGTTTTGATTTTTAAAAGGGCATTCGACGTAATTTTTATAGTATTAAAATATCGTAGAATACCAAAAAATAATTGGTTGAAATATTTCGAAGTTCTTCCAAACGAATAAACTGATTTTGAGGCAATTTATGCATTAGATGTATTTTTTTGAGGAATAGTTTTTGTACTCAATCGGTACATTAATCTGGAAGTTATTAAAAAAAAAAATTGTTTCGTCACAATTTGTTTAGGGTATTTTCAAAATTTCTCAAAATCTCTTAGGCCCATTTGGTACAAAATTTCAGGAAGTATAAGTTGAGCGGAATCCAATCGAATGCCACCAACCGCGTTTCAATCGGTCCAGGCGTTCAAAACTTATGAGTTGTTGACACACACACACACACACTCACACACACACACTCACACACACACATACATACAGACATACTGACGTCATCGCGAAAATAGTCGAAAATGGTTCCTAAGCCCACAAAACGCGGACATATGGTGAAAACTCCATTTTTGAAAATCGGAGCAAAATCAGTAACCTTCCTATCTACATACGTAGTGGGAAGTTAAAAAGTACAAGTGTTTTAATAGATTAATATTGTATTAAACTGGAGTGAATAAAAATGAATTAAACAAAATAAAACTACCACGCCAAAGCTTAAACCTAAAAGTGCGATATTTTTTTAGTAAAATGTACCACTAAAGGGCACAGATCGTCGCCTAGTGTAGCTTTGTAGCATTTTTACTCGTTATTTGACCCTCCCGTTGGTCGAGTGGTTAGCGACCCTGACTACGCAATCAACGGGGCTCGGGTTCGATCCCCGACGGGGACAAGCATTTGTGTGATGAGCGTAAATGTTTGTATTTCTGGGTTTAGGTGTTTATTATATTTATTCTGGTATTTATATATTATGTATTTCTATGTATTAGTATCGTTGACTAACACCCATAACACAAGCAAATATTTGCTTACTTTGGGGTTAGATCAGTAAGTGTAGTTTGTCCCGTGAATATTTATTTATTATTATTATTTATTTATTTTTATAATAGATGGCGTTAGCAGTAATAAAATTCTAATACAAAATGTATTTTCTATTTTTTTAATGTTTATGAAATAGCATTTTAATGGTAGATAATATATCTAGACATGAATTTAAACCACCACGTCAAAGCCCAAACCTTAAAGTGGGATACTTTTTCAGGAAAATGTACCACAAAAGTGCATAGAAAGTCGCCTAGTGTAGGGCTCGCTTCGCTCGCCATAATTATACTGGCTGTTGCCCAAGACTTCGTCCGCGCGGACTTCGTTTACTCCGCACAGCACCTCCCGCGTAGGTGACAGCTTGATAATATGTAGCCTATATGTTGACCCGACCTGTTAGTAATAGTCATGCAAAATTTGAAATAAATCCATGTAGTACTTTTTGAGTTTACCCCGGACATAGGAGTAGTGTAGAGGAAGCTTTAAGGACGAAAGATTGACTTTTTCTCTGGCAACACTGACTCAACCTGTCAAAAGCTAATTAGATCATCTGTTTTAATTTTTACTTAATTTATAAATATATTTATGTAATAAAAGTACAATAAAATAAAAATTGGCAAATAACGTTGTGATATAATAGATTTTAATAATAATTATCAAAAATTGAAGAAACAAAGTTTATAATATTGATCGACAGTAACGGTAACCTTTTTTTAAACAAAGAAGAAAGTTTCAAATTCTTAAACGGAAAACCGGGTAAGTATTAGTTATATTTTTTTCCCCTTTATTACACTTTCGTAGTATTAATAACTTTTAATATATTTCTTTTAGTACCCATAAACGTTGCAAGATTTATTAACACTGAATAACTCTTCTGGAAGAGTCCGAAATTTTGGAATTACTCCGAGTTTTTCCGACTTTGTAAGACTTTTTTCGACTTTTTAAATAAAAATAAACATTCATAAACTGTTACTTTCACTTTGTAAGTTATTTACCTACTTTTATCCGAGAAATTTTTCCACAAGGGGTCAGTGTGTCTGTATGTGCGTGTGTGTATGTGTATGTATGTAAACATCTCATACCTTATGAACGGCTGTCGGCTGGACCGATTGAAACGCGGTTGATGGCATTCGATTGGATTCCACTCAACTTAGACTTCCTGAAAATTTGAACCAAATGGGCCAAAGGGATTATGATAACATTTTGAAAAACCCAAAAATAATTTGCCGAAACAGATTTTTTTAAATATAACTTCCAGATTAATGTACCGATTGAGTACAAAAACTAATCAGCTCTATTCTTCAAAAAATTGCGTCTAATGCAAAGAGTATAGAAATATTATTTTATGTCTAATGCATAAATTGCATCAAATCGGTTTATCTGTTTGTTTAAGTAATCGTTGACAAAAATGTTGAAAAAGTGTTTTTTCGGCATAACTTCAAAATATTTCAACCAATCATTTTTTAGTATTCTACAATATTTTAGTACTAAAAAAATTACATCGAATGCCGTTTTGAAAATTAAAATCAAATCTTATTTCAAATTTACAGCTTTTCAAATATTAAAATTACGTTGTTTTTAGCAAACTTACTTAATATTTTTGAAATAACTTTCAGGTTAATATACCGATTGACTTCAAAATCTTATCAGCTTTTCTCCTTCAAAAACTGCGTCAAGTACCGTTCATTGGATAAAAATCAGTCAATTTGTTTGGGAACTATCAATGACTAACATTTTTGAAAAAAATGTTTTTTTGACATTGTTTCGAAATTTTTGAACCTACCGATTATTTAGCTAAAGCAATAGTTAAATTGAGTTAAATGCCATTTGAATTTGATCAATTTGATACAATTTGATACAGACAAAATATAGAGTTTTTGGAAAATCAATATACTGCCATTTTTATCAAAATAGACTGCATGTACGATTGTGTCGTTGGATCATTCGTAAGTGCATTCTTTGTGTTTTTTGTGACTGAGCAGTTGAGACATTTCAATATTTCTTAGAACTGAAAAAAATCTATGCTTATAGTTTTTACTCTTTTGAGCTTAAAATACCTTAATTAAGCGGGAAGTTTCGGGGATGGCCTGCAAGGTCAACCGTTTACTGATTTTTCACAATATGATTAGTGTTAAACAGTAGAAATGTATTAATTGATTAATATTGTATTTAGATCAATTTTCAATCTTAGCCCGAGGGTTAAAATCTAAAAAAGGTATATTCATACCCGTATCCCCGAAGAGGTAGGCAGAGGTACAACGTGTGCATCTACGATTAGCCGAAGATACGTCTTAGTCCCACAACGTGATAGGTGACCAGCCTGTCGCCAACCGGGTACTTTTCCAATCCCGGGCAACATTGTTTTTATTAGAAAATTTAAAATACACATTTTTGGTTTGTCTGACTCGGGAATCGAACCCGGAAGGTTTCTCTGAGAGAAAAATTCGAAAAATTTATTCGCTCAATTTCAACCGCCAATTCTTCGTGCCTGCGGTAAGTCCAATATTAATCTTAAAATTTTTGAAGGTTAATTAAATAAAACATTTTTTGATTTGAAAATCGATGTGAAACCAGGACTTACCTATCGCCTGCGTGGTTACTGTACTTAAAAATACAGTAACCACGCAGGCGATAGGCGCGCGCTTCACTGATACGTAGACGGCGGCAAAACGCTGTTTGTAATTAAATAAACTTCGATGTCTGTGGTGGGATAATTTGATCAATATTTAAGTAGCTACCTATTTTTTTATATATTCGGTATCAGGTATCACGGTCAATACCCTCCTTAAGAAACAGTATCACAGAACACTTAAATACTCTCTATAGTATATTACCTACCAGACAACCTGTCTAAATTACATATCCGTGGCGCATTGTAGCGATAAAAGTTTGTTCGTGTCACAGCTCTACTAGGTCTATCTCGCTTCTGCTTGTGATACACACCAATGCAAAAACAAGATTAACTATATTTTTAGTAGTCGTGCCGTGATAGAAGCCCGACTGCCGTGCGACCACCTTTGTGTTCGTCGGTCGTCCAAAGAGTCGCGGCGGGTTTAGCGAATTAATTGGTCACACAGATCGCAACACTGGGAATCTTCGCGCTATTCCAATAATGTAGCCGCGGAATAAAGCATAGAGGTATTAAAGAGAAACAATTATACCTAATACACGGTACACAGAAATCATTCCGTGATAATGTATTTTCATTCTTTTTCTATAAACGGGACATTTTCACTTATGGCGCGGCTACGATTTTTCAACTTCTACCTACTGTTACTTCTTGGCTTCACGACCGATGTATATCGGCCTTGAAAATTCACGTTGTCGCGATTCGCGAACTATCTGACGACAATTGATTAAATCATATTATATCAGTGGTTACCGTGAAGTATTAGGTATAGGTGGAGATAGCACTAGCATTAATCAATTGAAACAAATTTACGTTACATCTCTGTCTATGAGGTCTCCCCATTTTTATTTATACAGCTGTGTTAAAAAGAGAGGGTTAGACCGCAGAAGATGACAGCAGTATTTGAAATTTGGTTTCAAGTAGGTATTAGAAGTGTTGCCTCCAGATATAATACAGCTTCATGGTGGTCACCAACTACAGCCTGTTGATATTTGGGTGGTTCGGATCAAAATAAACAAGAATATTGTAACATTCTATAAATTCTATTGTTCTAAAATTCACAATTCATGATCAGTTCCTTAAAATTTTTAATTTTATGCAACCGTTGGGCGAATGAAATAGGAAACAGTATTCCTATTTCATTCGCCCAACGGCTGCCAAGCTACAAAACTCTTTCATAACCGTGAAGAATCATATCATCGTATATTCGTTCTGTGATCGAACAAAATAAAACAACATACCTACTTCGATTTACATAGTCCATTTCAAAATATGGCTTAAACACGAAAGGTAATAAGACATATGTATTAGGGTATATTATAGTAGGCTATTATTACTACATACATAATTATATTATTTTTATTATCATTGTGAGGCGCTGAACTCCTTCACGATGCAATTCCGCAAGAGCCTGATCTCATCGTGACTACGTGAACCATCGCCGTAGTCCAACATATCTAGCCACAGCATAATATATATTTATTTTGTGCTATTAACACGGATATCGAATGGGTTGTGGTAATGGGTAATCTAGATAAGGCTGTTGAGTGCTGGCAAGTGGCAACCAGTGTCATCAAACGTACAATAATTATTGTACATATATACCAGTCTTGACAAAAATACAATAATTTTGACCATAGCAATTTTCTGAATAAATTATTATTTTCTTTAAAAAATAATAATTATTGAAATATTTGAGTTGAATTTCCGCCTAAGCGTGAACTGATTTCTCAATTATATAGGAATAATATACTAGACCGAAAAATTACATTTTAATAAAATTTTATTTAATAATTGCCAGAGATCATTTAAATAAAATTACTTTAGTGATTCTTTTGTAAATAAAAGCTTTCAGACGACAATTAAATCTAATTTTAAATGTACAATAATTTTATTGAAAACTAGCTGTTGCCAGCGACTTTGTCCGCGCGGACTTCGTTTACTCCGCACAGCACCTGGTCGCTAGGTGATAGCGTGATAATATGTAGCCTATATGTTGACCCGACCTGTTAGTAATATTCATGCAAAATTTGAAGTAAATCCATGCAGTACTTTTTGAGTTTACCCCGGACATACGTACAGATAAACAGACAAACAGACAAAAATTCTAAAAACTATATTTTTGGCTTTGATATCGATTGTAGATCACGCCCCAAGTATTATTTTAAAAGAATATTCAATGTGCAGTTTTGACTTTCCTACGATTTTATTATATGTATAGATACAATTTTACGGACCTGATACAAGAACTATTTTTCACAGGTGTGATATAGGCAAGGCACATTTTACGCATCACTGGTTATATCACTCGTTATATTATAATTCACGTGCTACACCAGTTATATACATCGAAACCGTCGGTTACATACAACGCGAGCGTGATTTAATTTCACGCGGGCCAAGCTACTATTTAAGCATAGACTAGTATATAATATTATGCTTTATATTTAAGCTTATAACTCGAAAAATTCCATCGTGCGAAAGAGACAAAGTAGCAACATTTAAGCGACATCGACATCGCTATTTCACTTTACTAATCATTTATACACACTTATACTTACTAATCACGTATAAATAACTATATCAAGTCATTATCACTGCGACATGACGTAATAAAATGCATGACCAATGTAACAGATGGAATAAAATGCACCCACGTCACTGATAAAATATAACGATCATGATTTATCACGCGTGATAACAGTGACAACACAGAATTAATATATTTGGTATGTGAGTGACAAAAACATATAACTTAACGACGCGATAGTGAAATAAAAATAGCTATAAGTCATAACTCCCATCTCTAGTCTCAAGGCTGGCAACACTGCTCTATTGACTTCCATTGTTATCAGCAATTAGCGTGAGCACTTTTACTAGATTTCTACTTTTTTAGTAGAATTGAGGCGAATGAGGCGTTAATATAGTAGGATAAAATGTTTCAATAGTATTTAGTAGAAATGAAAAAGAAATCGGTAGATTTTAGTTTTTATTTGCTATCAAAGAATATTAGGCTCAAAACCAAGCACCCATGTCCAAAAAGTTTTAATTTTAAAGTTGGCACTACACAAAAGTGATTTGGGGGATTTCTCTTTTATTGAATAAACGTTATTGTAGATATAGTAAATCGAACTTTATTTTTCCAACAGATAAACACTACTTTTGTAAGATAGGTCTTTCAACTTAGATAATTTTTTAATTGCTCCTATAATGACAGACAACATAGTTTTATTAAGTCGTTTTCGTTTATTTAACTGGTGGTGCTTCAATGTTGGAAACAATGAAAAACAATTATACAAAAATGTTAATTTCAATGACAATAACGAAATACTAAAATGTTGATCATAGAGTACATATAAATATAAATAAATATTCAGGGGACAAATAACACTGACTGATCTAACCCCAAAGTAAGTAAATTACATAAATTAATATGTATATAGGGTAAATTATTTGCTTGAGTTATAAATATAAACTGATATGGATGTTAATCATAAATGATTGATTAAATGTAGGGTTCATCAACAAATGTGTTTTAATTCAAATCGTACCTACCCAATACGGTTCAAATGTTACTTTAGAAATAATTACATTAAAAATGCAATCTAGTAGATTTCAGCAGATTTTAGCAGTGTCTTTGGTAGATTCCCTCTTTAAAAAATGGTCACGCTGGGCTGATTGTCATTGCGAATTGCGGCGCGGATCGGTATCGGCAATAAAATTCGAATACAATACTTATTAAAATAATTATTTTTTCCATACAATTATTCAAGTGGTAAAATGTGTATTGTGTAGAAATAGTGTTCTTGGTATTTTATTAATAATTCGAATTTTTAGTTATAATGCTGCTTGCTAGTTATTCTTGTGTGTAATATTTGTAGGACTGTAATCTTGTGAGTACCTATTTGTTTACTTTTACGGCATTCAAGTACCTGCAAATTACAATGGGAAAAACTACAGATTTTACTAATAATGGTTGGTACATTTTATCAAGAAATATTAGTATTTAATTTTGGCGCCATTGCGTTTATTAACCCACGTTTTGTATGCTTCAACCACCGAAAACAGCCTTTTTAACGAAAGGATTTTATTGGTGCATTTATTTATACTTTGACCTATGCATAAATGCCACTTAATATGCATGAGTTTACTGGCTACATTACTCTTCAAACTAGAACACGACAATGACTAACGTTGATGCTATTGTGGCAGGAATAGATACAGTAGTGGTAACCGGGCGAACATTGGAGAATTCTACTATCTAGCAGTCATGATGTTACTGAAATGTTTAGCTATTTGATCGCCTTTTACGACCTACCTGGTAGAGTGGCATTAAATCTATTCTTCAAATATATATAAAATGTTAAAAAAAAACATTGCAACCAGAAAGAGGTTTATTGGTTGGTCAAGTACATAAAAAATCTTTTTGTTAATACAAAAAAGACTGCCAGACTTTTGATTCTGCCTTTAAAAAATGAAGCAAATATTTAAAAAAAAATTAATATCCATATTTGATCGTATTAAGCTACCAAATAATGCCTTTAATGATTGGACAGGGTTTTTGTTACTCAGTGTATAGAGCCCACACCGACACGGAGATATATCGTCGTTGCCAAATGAATATCTGCCGTGTGCACTTTTTGGAAATTTCTGTATTTTTACTATTACGACTATATGTATGTAAACATACCAAATTTTCATATGAAAAGACTGCTATCTGATTCTAAATATTCAGTGTATAATAGTGAACTGTGCTGTTTTGAATTGCTAAAAATATATATGGTATATGAATCAGCCATAATAATGTCCAATAAAAACTGCTACGTATCACAAAGATATATTTTTTTGCACATAGATATTAATTTAACAAAAATGACACGTAATATTTTTTAAATTGTTTATTGGAACTCTCAATAAGTACAAACCTGATACTGATATCATTTGAATAGTTATAATAATTTATTATTCGTCCTTTGTTGCAGATTCAATTGAGGATTGGGTAAGTTTAAGATTAATATAGCTATTTAAAGCTGACCCAAGCAATAAAAATAGAAAAAGTAAATTTTTTATTGCATAAGATAGCCAAAAAAAGCAGATGATTCTTACGGAAAGAGATAAACATCCTCTTCAGATTCCAAAAATGTTAATGATGCTTTGCTATTCATGTGGTGGGATTGGAATGCTAGGATTGGAATGCATAAATTTACCAACTACCTTGCCTAAACTGGAACATTATTTGAGGGGTATAGAAGCAAAAGCGCTTCAGTCCAAAAATGCATTTTATTACACTGAGCACACCAAATTGTAGCGATAAAAAATTGCAAAAATATAGTATAATCGTCACTTGCAAATCTAAATCAATCCTACATAAAATTCACTTAGAAAGTAATGATTACATGCAAAACCACCTTAATCCAAAATTTGTTAGGAGCAAATCCGCCTCAATCACAATTAACCAATCAGAACCAGCCATTTCAAAATTTCTAAGATGGCGAATCAATTACTTTTCATAGTAAGTTGACTGCGCATAGCGCATGTTTAATTTGTATTTTTTATTAAATTACTTATTGTAATGGAAGAAAAAATTACACCAGCACGTGCAGGACGAACATGAAAACGTCTCGTAAATAAAAATCAATGGCGACGAGTGAAGGAAAAGGCAGAAAGGTAACAAAAACTTACTAATATTTTGGCCGTTGTGAAAGGGTAAAGTAGGGTTTGCATAGAAAGCTTCTTCTAAATTTTATTTTAATTTTTATTAAATTAATAATTAATTATTGCAAAAAGCTCCTAACATACTAACATTTTATTCACACTATACTGAATTGTGGGTGCGCGTGCGCGTGCGCGTGTGTGTGTGTGTGTGTGTGTGAACATCTCATAGCTTTTGAACAGCTGGACCGATCGAAATGTGGTTGGTGACATTCTATTGGATTCCACTCAACTTAGACTTTCTGAAAATTTTAACCAAGTTAAATGGAATCTGTAAGTTATGTTAAGAAAACAGTATTTTTTTAATATAACTTTCTGTACCGATGAGTATAAAAACTAATCAGCTCTATTTCTCAAAAAACTATGTCTAAAGCATAAATAGCATCAAAATTGGGTTATCTATTTGGGAGTAATCATTAATGAAAAATTTTGAAAAAAATGCTTTTTCAACATAACTTCGAATTTTACCAACCAATTATTTTTTGGTATTCTAAAATATTTTAGTACTAATTTAACTACCTCAAATACCGTTTCAAAAATCAAAATCGAATCTAATTTTTAAAAGTTACAACTTTCTAATATTAAAATTATGTTCTTTTAGCAAACTTATAATATTTTTGAAATAACTTTCAGGTTAATTACACCAATTGACTTAAAAATCTTAACAAATTTTCCCCTCTAAAAACTGGCTTAAATATCACTAATTGTATCAAAAACGGTTAATTTGTTTGGGATTTATCAATAATGAAAATTAAAAAAACACTATAACACAGCTTTGATATTTTTCAACCTATCGATTATTTAGCTAAACCAATATTTTAAATTTCAAAAATGCGTTGCGTTGCGTTGAATGCCGTTCAAAAGATCAATATCAATCGTCGTTTCCAAAATACATAGCTTTTCAAAAATCAATATACTGCCATTTTTTATAAAATAGGTGTTTTAACTGAAAAAATCTATTCTTATAGTTTTTACTCTTTTGAGTTTAAAGTACTTTAACTTAGTGGGAAGTTTCAGGGATGGCCTGCAGCATCAACCATTTACAGTTTTTTTTTTAAATAAATATTCATGGGACAAATTACACTTATTGATCTAACCCCATAGTAAGCAAATTATTTGCTTGTGTTATGGGTGTTAGTCAACGATACTAATACATAGAAATACATATACACCCAAACCCGGAAATACAAACATTTATGCTCATCACACAAATGCTTGTCGCCGTCAGGGATTGAACCCGAGCCCCGTTGATTGCATAGTCAGGGTCGCTAACCACTCGACCACAGGGCGGTGAATATCCCCCTCTTCCATTAAAAAGATCTTTTTAATGGAAGAGAGGGAAAATGAGCAGGAGGTGCACCTGATATTAAGTGATCCACCACCACACTTATCTATACATATTATAAAATTGTAGGAAAGTCAAAACTGTACATTGAATATTTTTTTTAAAGAATACTTGAGGCGTGACGTACAATCAATATTGAAGCCAAAAATATAGTTTTTAGAATTTTTGTCTGTTTGTCTGTATATATGTCCGGGGTAAACTCAAAAAAAATGCATGAATTTACTTCAAATTTTGTATGTATATTACTAATAGGTCGGATCAACACATAGGCTACATATTATCATGCTATCACCTACGGGGGAGGGGCAGTGCGGAGTAAACGAACTCCGTGCGGACAAAGTCGTTGGCAACAACTAATAATGAAATAAAAGTACAGTGTAATACTCACTTTTAAATTAGTAGTAATGGAATTTTACCAAGTACTGAAGATTGAGAGTGTGAAATCTGGATTAAGTCCACTGCCTTACCTACTCAAGCCACTATAGATATTTTTTTATAGCCACTATAGCTATTTACTGCCCCATTTGCATTGATTGAGAGGTTAGCGACCCTGACTATGCAATCGACGGGGCTTAGGAAAAGCATTTGTGTGATGAGCTTAAATGTTTGTATTTCCGGGTTTGGTCTGGCTGTTTATTAAATATATTCCAGTATTTATATATGTATTTCTATGTATTAGTATCGCTGACTAACTAAATAAATAATTTGCTTACTTTGGGGTTAGATTAGTAAGTGTAATTTGTCCCATGAATATTATTTATTATACTATAAGATAGCAAAGAAGCAAATGGCTTTCCTCATGGAAAGAGACAACTTTTACCTATAGACACCAAAGATGTTAATGGTGCATTGGTATCTATGTGGGAGGTGGTAAATCCATATGCCTAAGTCTAGAGGCATTTGCAAGACAAGCAATAAAACTCTACCACCTAGTAGTCACATATAGCCAATCGATCGCCTTTACGAACTGCCTGGCATATCAAAATATGATCTATTTTTTATATCATAAGATAGCAAATAAGCAGATGGGTCTCCTGATGGAAAGAGTCAACCATGGCCTATAGACACCAAAGATGTGAATGGCATATTTTTATCTTGGGTTGAGGTCTAATGCCACATGCATAAGATTACCGACTACCTTATCCTACAAACCAGAACACGACAATGACAAGTACTGGTGGTATTGCAACAGGAATAGTTAATATGGGTACCAGACCCGGGCGAGACAATGCAGAACTCTACCACCTAGTAGCCACAATGGTAGTGACTCGCACCTTTTAAGACCTACCTGGCAAACGGCAGTTAGCCTATTCTTTAAAGGAGTCCGAGACCAACACGGGGAAAATCTATTCTTCTCCGTGACCAATGTGAAGATTAGCTTGTCAACATGTATTGTGATCCAGTTTGCATGGTAAGATAGTCAGTAAATTTATGCATGTGACATTTTAACCTGCCATCAAGAGAGCCTTCCTCTATAACTTTTTAAAATTTTACTCTTTACCGGGCATGTGCAATGAATAGTTTCTTTAAAAGTTATTCAGGCAAACACAGGGTTATTTTGTCAGAATTACGATAAGAAAAAGCAGAATCAGGGTTATAGCTTTACTATTTTTGGTTTCAGAATTCTTCTGGAGTCAGCTCCAGTACTGACTTCATAATGCCAGGTGCTCATGCATCCAAGCGTCGGAACTATACAGAACCAATGGAAACAGAATGTAAGTGATGAACGCATACATAAATCAAAGAAAATGTAAGCTAACAAACAAGAAGGTGGTTCTTTTGCTCTAAAGAGACAACCATTGCCAATAGATAGCATATAATAATATGTTATGATAGGTTTGATAAGTGTGGCGGGATGGTAATACCACATGCATACTTTACCTTCTAAATCAAAATACAACTGTACCAAGCTTTGATACTATTGCAGCAGGAATAGGTAAGGTGGTGATGCCAAACACGGATTTGCAAGATTCTACTGCCAAATAGTCAATGATATTGACACATACAATATATTATAGCTAATAGTATATATTAGGACTGGAATATGCTTACTGAGTCTGTGGAGTACAATCTGGGGATCTTAAAGAGATGATTGAACAGGTGCCTTCTAGGGAAGTGCATTCCATCTTAGGCCGCATCTTAGCTTACCATCAGGCGAGATTGTGGTCAAGCGCTTCCCTGTCAAAATTAAAAACATAAAATAGTACACCTTTTACGAATTGACTGGTAGAATGGCTGACGGTCTGGCCTTCAAACGGGCTCAAATCAACATACAGTAGTGATATTTTTGTCAAATTCACTGACCACATGAATAATAATAGACACACCATTAGGAAGGAAACGTGTCGCCGTGGATATGAGCAAACTCTTCTATTACTGGCAAAAATTTCATACATTTGTAGGTTGTACTGACTGTCTAGTGAGTTACCTTCGATACTTCTGTAGAGTTCTTGGTACCTGTTTCTTGTTAAAATGAAATAATAAAATTAAGAGCTTAATTTTTGACCAATATTTCTCCAAAAATAAGTGAAATGTGGATAATATACTCTCTAAGCGTGTTGCGCTAGTTGACATCAAGGACACGCCGCCGCCACCCTCGCTCTCAACCTCACTACCTGCGCGACACGTGCGTCTGCGCGGTGTCCAAGTATGGCGCAGGTAATATAGGATTCTCGGTGTACTGTTTACTAAGAAGTATTTTAATATTTATTTTTAATGTTATTTTTCTCGTCATATATGATCGCCAACTATCAAGTCCTTAAATATGGAAGGTAACTCACCAGTCAGTCTGTATATGATATAATATATAATTGGGAATAAGTAGAAATAAACCATGTACTATTTCGCCTCTGTGGTCCAGCATTGGGGTTGACCACATGAGGTCCCGGGTTCGATTCCCGGGTCGGGCACATTAAAAAAAGTGTTTTTTCAGTTTTGTGCGAAACACAAAGTTGCCCGGGATTGGAAAGTGCCCGGTTGGCGATAGGCTTGACACCTATCACATTTGTGGGACCAAGTATCTTCGGCTAATCGTGGGTGCACTTGCTGTACCTCTGCATAACCCTTCGGGGATATGGGCGTGAAGATACTTACTATTTTATCATACCAAGTCAGATGACAAGTTTTAAAAATTACTCTTGAAATGATTTTATTTCATTGGTAAGTAGTATAACTCTGTATTTCTCTATGTAATTGCAAGCTACACTCCCAAACTAAGATATAGTCTTGAAAGGTGTATCCATTCAATCCTTAGTCTATTTGGTCTTTTATGAACTGCCTAGCAGAAAGACTATCCTTCCCGAAAACCTCATACCGATTCTCTTGCCAGTAGAGTATTTAAAGACTTTTTGTCTTTTTTTCAGTTGAAGAACCGCCCATCAAAAAATCTATGCCTACAATCACACTCGATGCTGGATTCAAATGGAATTTACAAGTAAGCTGATTTTGTGTGGGAATGATTGTATTTAAAACTAGTTAATTCTTACAGCTTCGCTTGCAATAAAATTAACATGTTGATTTTCTTATATAAACATTAATTCCCTATTAAACCCCTTAGGGGTTGATTTTAAATAAGCTATCTCAATGCAAAATTTCATCAAAATTGGTTTAGCGGTTCAGCTATGCAAGCTAACTCGCAATTATAATAATTTAAAAAATGTGTTTTAGTTTTTTGTTAAACAACATTGCCTAGGCTTGCCACCTATCACATTGTGGGATCAAATACCTTTGGCAAATTGTGGCTGCTCTTGTTATACTTCTGCCTACCTCATTGGAGATACGGGTGTGAAGATAATTTCTTTTTTTATAATTATAGCAAAAGGCAGATGGCTATTCTGATGTAAAGAGAAAACTGTCACCTTGCGCTGCTATTTTTGTGGTGGAATGGTTATACCACATGCATAAGTCTACCTTACCTTACTCTCCAAACTGGAACACTACAGTGACAAACACTGACACTATTGCGGCAGGAATAGATAATGCAGTGGTACCAATACCCGGGCAAGACAATGCAGGACTCTACCATCTAGTATCCACATTAGTAGACTCGAATAGTCAAACGCTCACATTTTGCGAATCGTTTGGTAGAATGGTAGATGCTCTATTTTTCTGTGCCAATTCAGGATTAAATGATCACATATTTAACAGGCATTAGCAAAAGCTGCAGATGCGGTCCAATCTGGTGGCAAGTCTCCGGTGTCAGCTCTGAATGAGCTGGGCGTCCGAGTGGTGTACAGCGTATTGAGGCAGGGAGGGCCTGCCCATTGTCCGAGCTTCACTGTGGCTGTCACTGTAAGTACTTTTTCCATATCATAGGATCGCCTCTGTGGTCTAGTTGTCCGGTGTCTGTGTAGACCACATGTCCAGGGTTCGATTCATTGGTCAATGTGTTAATTCAGTTTTCTGATGAAAACAATGTTGCCTGGGATTTGACCAGTGACCAGTTGGCGAAAGGCTTGCCTATCACATTATGGGATTAATGGCTGGTTTCCGAAATCCAAATTAATTTTAACAATTAATTTGCATTTCGCCATCTCCGTTTTTCTATCGATCGTCGAGGCGCACAGATTCTAAGCATCGCCATATGGTGGACGTTCCACGTACCCGGACAAAGCGGTTTTTCAACATTCTTCATTCGAACCGCAAAGGACTGGAACTGGAGTCTTTGTTCCCCGACGAGTACCATCTGGGGATCTCCGAGAGAAGAGTGAACAGGTACCTTCTAGGGAAGCGCGTTCCATCTTAGGCCTCATCTTAGTTTACCATCAGGCGAGATCGAGGTCAAGCACTTACCTATCGATAGTAAAAAAAGACAAGCAATTAATCTATGTTTAACACATCATTTGTTTGTAAAAATTATGTTAAACACAGATTAATTGCTTTTTAAAATTGATTTGCGTTTTGGAAACCGGCCGTAAGTATTTTCAGCTAATTGTAGGTGCACTGGTTGTACCTCTGCTTACCTCTTCGGGCATGCGGGCGTGAAGATAAATATCTAAATAAATATTCTAAAAAATAGATAAATAAATATTACACTTATTGATCTAACCCCAAAGTAAGTAAATTAAAATGCTTGTGTTACGGGTGTTAGTCAACGATATTAATACATAGAAATACATATATAAATACTGGAATATATTTAATAAACACCCAAACCCGGAAATACAAACATTTATGCTCATCACACAAATGCTTGTCCCCGTCGGGGATCGAACCCGAGCCCCGTTGATTGCGTAATCAGGGCCGCTAACCACTTGACCAACGAGGCGGTCATACAATAATATTGCGCAATATTACATACTAGCTGTTGCCTGCGACTTCGTCCGCGCGGACTTCGTTTACTCCGCACTGCTCCTCCCCTGTAGGTGATAGCGTGATAATATGTAGTCTATATGTTAACCCGACCTGTTAGTAATATTCATGCAAAGTTTGAAGTAAATCTATGTAGTACTTTTTGAGTTTACCCTGGACATACATACAGACAAACAGACAAAAATTCTAAAAACTATAGTTTTGGCTTCGGTGTCGATTGTAAGTCACGCCCCAAGTATTCTTTTAAAAAATATTCAATGTACAGTTTTGACTTTCCTACGATTTTATTATATGTATAGATTCTATGGTTTATTCTTTAAAGAGCCCAGACCAACAAGGGGAAAGATTAAATTGATAATATCAATGGTACTTTGTGTTCTGAAGCTAATACTACAGACATATTGTACATATTGTACTGCAGATATATTGTATTTAACTATGTTGAGTAGTGATAACATATTTTTATCTGTTGCACACAGTGTAATATTACTGAAAGTAATGTCTGTATTGATCTAATTACAAAGTAAGTAAATTATTTGCATGTGATATGTATGGGTGTTAATCAAGGATACTAATACATAGAAGTATATCGGATAAACTGAACAATGTTTTCTTTGAAACTATTAGGAGGACGAAGTGTCCTTTATTTCTCAGACCTTTTTCAATTTTTCGCTAAAAAAATTTAGTTTTAAATAAATTTTGAGATTTTTCAATCAATCCTTGATTTTCTTTAATAATTTAGATTGTACAAAGTTGGAAACGGTTTCAAAAATCAAAATCGAATCAACCGCCCTGTTGGTCGAGTGGTTAGCGACCCTGACTACGCAATCGACGGGGCTCGGGTTCGATCCCCGATTGGGACAAGCATTTGTGTGCAGAGCATAAATGTTTGTATTTCCGGGTTTGGGTGTTTATTACATATATTCCAGTATTTATATATGTATTTCTATTCTATGTATTAGTATCGTTGACTAACACCCATAACACAAACAAATAATTTGCTTACCTTGGGGTTAGATCAGTCAGTGTAATTTGTCCTGTGAATATCTATACATATAATAAAATCGTAGGAAAGTCAAAACTGTACATCGAATATTTTTTTAAAAGAATACTCGGGGCGTGACTTACAATCGATACCGAAGCCAAAACTATAGTTTTTAGAAATTTTGTCTGTTTATCTGTTTGTCTGTATGTATGTCCGGGGTAAACTCAAAAAGTACTGCATGGATTTACTTCAAATTTTGTATGAATGTTACTAATAGGTCGGGTCGACATATAGGCTACATATTATCACGCTATCACCTACAGAGGAGGGGCAGTGCAGAGTAAATGAACTCCGCGCGGACGAAGTCGCTGGCAACAGCTAGTTATTATATATGATGTATTTTACAAATTTTTTTATTGATGAAAAAAATAATATTAAAACCTTATTTGTTCTTCAATATATCAGCAATATTTTTTAAAGTAATATTTTTTTCTGACATTACTAATTTTTTTTTACACTACTTTTTACATTACTAATTTTACACTTGTGATATGAAGTTGATAACTAGCGCGATCCTATTCTCAGTTGGAACATACAGTATTTTTTGACTTTAATAAAAATTCTTGAATGGATAAAAAATTATTTTCTTTAAGCCAATTTACTAAAATTTTTCTTAACTTTTTAAAGGTAATTGTATGTTTTTATACATATAGTGTAGAATTGTCTATGATGTATCGCTAATCTTGGCGTTAATTCTGAGACTAGCCTGTTGGAGTTTATTAAAAATTACTCATGCCTCAGAAAATAATTTATACTTTGTCCTCACAAAATTGGCAGACTCAAATATATATAATATGCTAGGTAGTGCCATTATTCCTAATCGCTTAAACAGGGGTTTGCAGGATTCATAAGGTGGTTTTCCACAAGTTGCCCATACACATATTTTTTATATAAGATAACAAACAAGCAGATGGGTCTCCTGATGGAAAGAGTCAAACATCGCCTATAGACACCAACGTTAATGGTGCGTTGCTATCTTTAAGCGAAGTGTAATGCCACATGCATAAGTGTACCGGCTACCTTACCCTCCAAACCGGAACACGACAGTGACTAGCACTGACGCTATTGCGGCAGGAAAAGGTACCGTACCGGCGAGACAATGCAGAACTTTACCACCTAGTAGTCACGATGGTAGTGACTCGTATAGCCCATCGGTCGCCTTTTACGACCTGCCTGGCAGAACGTCACTTGACCTATTCTCCAAAGGAGCCCAGGACCAACACAGATTTTTTTTTAAATTTTGTACAATTAAAGTCTTATTTACGTCAGTTATAGTGTAGATAGATTTTTTTTATATCATAAGATAGCAAACAAGCAGATGGGTCTCCTGATGGAAAGAGTCAACCATCGCCTATAGACATCAAAGATGTTAATGGTGTGTTGCTATATTGTGGCGAGGTATAATGCCACATGCATAAGTTTACCGGCTACCTTACCCTCCAAACCGGAACACGACAGCGACAAGCACTGACGCTATTGCGGCAGAAATAGGTATAGGCGGTGGTACCAGACCTGGGCGAGACAATGCAGAACTCTACCACCTAGTAGCCACGATAGTAGTGACTCGATAGCCAATCGGTCGCCTTTAACGACCTGCCTGGCAGAACGGCAGTTGGCCTATTCTTCAAAGGAGGCCGGGACCAACACGGCGAAAAAGAAGATGGCGGCGAAGATATTCTGTTCTTCACAAAACAGCTATTAAATATACCTGATCATCTTTCATGTTGATGCAGGTAGCAGATATGACGTTTGAAGGTTGGGGCCACAGTAAGCGAGAAGCCAGAGCATCAGCCGCTAGGGCTTGTTTGGCCGCTTTACTCGCAAGAGCTGGAAGAGTCCTACCTGCACCAACCCAGCAACAGGATTTCACCAGCGATGAGCCTACGAGAGATCAAGGTGAGTAATTTTGAGGACAGTTTATAGTTTATGACGTCATAGAAGAAGAGAAGTAAGCAAGAGAAAGGAGAGAAACAAAAGAAGCTTTTTTTACTAGCAAGAGCTGTAAAGAATCGTATAATCTGTTTTAAGTTCCCGCCGTGTTGGTCCCGGCCTCCTTTGTAGAATAGGCCAACTGCCGTTCTGCCAGGCAGGTCGTAAAAGGCGACCGATTGGCTATCGAGTCACTACCATCGTGGCTACTAGGTGGTAGAGTTCTGCATTGTCTCGCCCGGGTCTGGTACCACCGCCTTACCTATTCCTGCCGCAATAGCGTCAGTGCTTGTCGCAGTCGTGTTCCGGTTTGGAGGGTAAGGTAGCCGGTAAACTTATGCATGTGGCATTAGACCTCCCCACAAGATAGCAACGCACCATTAACATCTTTGGTGTCTATAGGCGATGGTTGACTCTTTCCATCATGAGACCCATCTGCTTGTTTGCTATCTTATGATATAAAAAAAAAAAAAAATCTTTGTTCGAGATCAAGGTTAGTATTTTTTGTGGGTAACTTATAGTTGAATATGTCATGGCAGACGAAAAGTAAGAGAAACAGATGAAAGCAAGAGAATTTTTTTACCAGCAGCAGCTGGAAAGGACTATTTATAATCTGTGCTATATATCAAGGCTAGCGATTATTTTGGTTAGTTTATAGTTGAAGGCGTCATAGCAGAAGAAAGTAAGAGACACCAAAGAATAGTGTTAATGCTTTAACAGCTGTCCTGATCTGGTTTTGGTAAGGTAGCTGATAACTCATCATATGTTACCGTTCCACACGGATAGTAACTCACCATTTAAATCTTTGGTGTCTATAGACAATGACTATCTTTTTCCATCATAAGAACCATGTGCTTGTTTGCTATCTAATGAAATAAATGAAATATTACATTCACGCTATAATCTATATTAACATATTTGGTGTCTATAGGTGGTGGTCCTCTCTTTCCATCAAGAGAATTTGCTTTTTTGCAATTTAAAAAAAACACTAACCCATAGATAACTCTTCTAGAACTTGTATAAACGCTGACTTTTTGTTTCAGTGTCAGAATTCCAGTGCTTGGAAGCGAAGATCCAGAAACCTCCAGTTCAAAGCAGTGTTAAATTAGTACAAGGTAAGAAACTAAATGAACATTATTTAGTGAAATGAGATGAAAAATGTTTAATAAAATGAAGTGCATAATATCTAATGAAGTGAAAAATATTTAATGAAATAAAGTGAAAAATATTTAATGAAATGAATAATATTAAATGAAATGAAATTAAAAATATTTAATGATATGAAGTGAAAAATATGTAATGAAATGAAGTGCAAAATATTTAATGAAATTAATAATATTTAATGAAATTAAATGAAAAATATTTAATGATATGATGTGAAAAATATATAATGAAATTAAATGAAAAGTATTTAATGAAGTGAAGTGAAAAATATTTAATTAAATTAAATGAAATATATTTAATGAAATGATGTGGAAATATTTAATGAAATGAAGTGAAAAATATTTAATGAATTTAAATGAAAAGTATTTAATGAAGTGAACTGAAAAATATTTAATTAAATTAAATTAAATATATTTAATGAAATGATGTGGAAATATTTAATGAAATGAAGTGAAAAATATTTAATGCAATTAAGTGAATAATAAAATCGAACCCGAGTCACAATGACTTGCAGTTAGGTTTACTAACCATTCGGCCTATGGGGCGGTTATTAAAGAAACCTTAATTTCTCTCGTCCAGAGCCCCCAGTGACGTCACCAGCGACCTCCCTGTTCGGAGCAACAGCGGTGTCCCCCACTAACAAGAGTCCCATCAACATGCTGTACGAGAACTATCCGGGCCTGAACTTCATATGTACGTTTGGTGATGGATCTCCCCTCGAGTCTACTCAGGGTAAGTGTTTTGTGTTGTAATTTATCCTTCTGGGAGTCTAAGGTAGGATTGGAAAAATAATAATAATAATATTCACAGGACAAATTACACTTACCCCAAAGGAAGCACATTATTTGCTTGTGTTATGGGTGTTAGTCAACAATACTAGGACATAGAAATACATCTGGTCAGCTAGTATATATACATATAAATACTGGAATATATTTAATAAACGCCCAAACCCGGAAATACAAACATTTATACTCATCACATAAATGCTTGTCCCCGTCGGGATCAAACCCGAACCCCGTTGATTGCATAGTCAGGGTCGCTAACCACTCGACCGACAAACGGTCAAATTCTTCAATTTATCAAAAAACTACGATCAAATTCACTGGACTTTTAATTAAACAAAAAAAAATCATGATTATTTTTTTACAATTATTCAAAAAACTAAAGTTCGAAGTCAGTCAGATAGACTATCAAGCTGCATTGAGAACTGATGAATGTTTGATAGTATGTCGGATAGACTATTAAACTGTATCGTGAACTGATGGATGTTCGATAGTCTATCGGATAGACTATGAAATGTTCATCAATTCGATATAGTTTGATACTCTACGGCAGCGGCGTACACAGGATTATGATACTGAGTATGCGACAGAGTACTCGGCCACAAAAACTTTTTCTTTTATAGATTTCAGCGGCGTGCACATGATTATGACACATTTTATTCATTTACTTACTATTAATTAAAATCATCTAAAACGTACGAACGTTTTATTAAAATATCTGTGAATGGCAAGTAAAGCACTGCTTTTCTGCCTACAAGGAGCGCACGCGCCTGCTCTACGGATAGATTACAATCAGATTACAGTCTTTTATCAGTCAACTTGTGTAAATTATTTTTGTGTTATAGCACTCACCCTGTGCTTGGGAAAACTGGAAAAACTTTAAATACAACAAAGAAATATATCGACTCGCAGGGATTGAACCTGCAACCGTCTCCTTAAAGCCGGGACGCTCTTCCACTGAGCTAGTGTCGACAGGCTCGGCGTGGAGAAATTCTTCTTTGTTATATAATCGAGTACGTCGATTGTAATCTGACTTGAATGTATAGAATTATAAATGTGAATTTCATCTGTAACGATGAACTCATTTAACTAGTTATACGTATGTATAGCTGGTGATCAGTACAATCGACGTAATCGATCATATAGCAAAGAAGAATTTCGCCACGTCGAGCCTGTCGACACTAGCTCAGTGGTAGAGCGTCCCGGCTTTAGGGAGACGGTCGCAGGTTCAATCCCTAAAGTTTTTCAACTTGTGTAAAATCTTGAGAACGAATTATAAAAATTATCATTACCCTGATGACCTTGCGGGGTAGGTAGGGGCAATGTCAAAACATTCCAGTTCACCAGAATAAACCGTTTTGTCGATGTAAAGCGTTACATTTTATCGACCTGATTGGGTCCGGTACCCTTTTGAAGAATAGACCATTTGTCGTTCTGCAGGTCGTATAAGGTGACTGATTGGCTATCGAGTCACTACCATCGTGGCTACTAGGTGGTAGAGTTCTGCATTGTCTCGCCCGGGTCTGGTACCACCGCCTTACCTATTCCTACCACAATAGTGTCAGTGCTTGCCCCATCAAAAGAATGCCAGAATCCGGGGTAAAATGGATGGTATTTAATAGGCTTTTTTCCAGAATGAATTGCATATATTGTAGTTTTTAATGATTAGTTATGATATGGAGATAACAGAAAATTTAATATATTTGGTATAAAATATAAGGATTAATAATATTTTTAAGTTATAAATTTGACAAAAATCACCGACCACACAGCCCATAGACACCTAATGTTTGATTTTCCGTATTGAATGTGTTCGGCTCAAACAATCATAAACGCTACAAGAAAAAATAATATAAAATAGAAAATGATGAAATTCAAAATAAAATCCTGAATCGCGATATGACAATTATTTATTTTGTACAAGCTATATACAAGTTTCAACGCTTTTCAAATGGACTTCGGTCCCCAGGCAGTACACCTTGCCTAGCTGGGAAGATCTTCCTTTTCCCCTTCCTTGTCCTTGTGTGACGTCATCAACCTCCACAGTGATGACGTCACCTGACAAGAAGTTGGCCCGCTGGTTCCATCACTATGACCCTTCAGCGATACCGACCAGCGGCGCTTTCGGCATTCTGGCGACTAGCTGAGGTAAGACGAAGCGGGGTCGCAATGCCGTGATTGGCTAACTCAAGGCCACAGTGAAAGATAGTGATGTACAGAGCATTTGATTGGTCGACACTTATTGAGTATTGGCGCGTGGACATTTATATCGGAACTATAAGCCAGATGTGTTGCCAGAAGCAAGGAACTTATATACGATAACTGGAATTGTTCCGAAGTAATATTTGAAAAATAAAACTGTACTTTATTTCGTTACTTATAAAGTTGACATTTGTTTCTCACTTAACAGAGGGGAGAAACGTTCTGAGCAAGACAACGACAAGAGTGGATAAAACTAACTGATGGTAGAATTTTATATATATTCGGTAATCGTTAAATTCCTTTTATTCATACACGTCGATAAATACATTAGCATAAAATGTATTGTAATTAACATGGTGAATTCCAAAATGTGCGTATTTTAATTATTACGTAATTATATATGTAATGCAAAAACAGTTTCTCAAATTAGTAGAATTACTTAGTAGTAATTTGCAAACTACGCATGGCCGCACTTATATATGGCGATTGGCGCTTTATTTAGTAGAAAGAGACACACTCCACCCATGTCGTGGTACTCTTCGGAACGATTTTGAAGCGCGTGTGAACATACCAGAAAGAATGTAACTTCCTTGGTCACAAGCCATACGCCTGTTATTAGGTGTCTATGGGCTGTGTGGTCGGTGACAAAAATAGACATTAAGTCACATGACAGTGAACGCAAATCTAGAAGTGTTGCGTCACGCCGTGGTAAAACATCATCTTGATGTTGTCATTTTCATAGAAACCACAGAGTATGTAATGTAGATATTACCACGGCGTGATGTTTTCGCGGTAAATTTTACTTTCAAATTTATGATGCCAAAGAAAGTGACAAAAATACACATTGTCACTTGACAGTAAACTTAAGTCTTGAAGTGTTACGTCACACCGTGGTGTAACATCATCTTGATGTTGTCATTTTCATAGAAACCACAGAGAGCCGTAGTAATTACCACGGCGTGATGTTTTCGCGGTAATTTTTAGTTTCAAATTTATAATGGCAAATTTTCATTATAAATGTACTTTTTTTTAACACAAATTAATAGTTTTTTGTTTAATACACATAATAAGGTAGGTGAATTATTGAACAAATTTTAAAATTTACTCAGCCAGCTAGATATTGTGTGTTTGATAGTATTGTTTTTGTTACAGCGCCTCCTCAATTAAGTCACAGTATGCGATTCAAAGTTGTCTGCTATATAAAGGAACAGAAATTTGAAGGATATGGTATGTATTTAATGTGCAATAGTGCTGGACGTTAAACAATAAAATCTATTTTAAGTTTTATAACAGTAAACAGTATACAAGTGTATATTATCATGTATGACACCAGAAAGTATTGGTTTTTTTATTAATATTTCTAATACATCAGCGAACTCAAAATATAGAAGCGTTCCTAACGCTTGAGAATGACTAATTTTTAATTGTGCTTCAATAATACAATTTGCACACTAATACAAATTGTCTCTAAAGGGATGGTATTATGCCTGATGAACTAACAAGTGTATATTATCATGTATGACACCAGAATGTAGTGTTTTTTTTAAATTAATATTTCTAATACATCAGCGAACTCAAAATATAGAAGCGTTCCTAACACTTGGGAATGACTAATTTTTAATTATGCTTCAAATATGTTATCTAGTTATGACGGGTATTGTTTATTAATAGTAATTGTTCTAATAATTATTTAATTTTGATAGGATTGACATTGGTTTATTATAATTTAATTATGATTTTTATAATATTGTTCTAATTTCAATTAAGTTGACATGTTTTTATTACTTGGATTAATGTTTGTATATAATGAACTAGTATTATACATATTGTGTATATATATATATATATATATATATATATATATATATATATATATATATATATATATATATATATATATATGTATGTATGTATATATATTACGATGTACAAATTGTCTTGTCAAAATTTGAATGTTATCTATTATTTAATATCTGACGTTCAAAAAGAGGTTAACATTAATCCTATTTTGAATAAAAAAGTTTTGACTTGACTTTGACTTTGAATAATACAATTTGCACACTAATACAAATTGTCTCTAAAGGAATGCTATTATGCCTGATGAACTAACAATTGTATATTATCATGTATGACACCAGAAAGTAGTGTTTTTTTATTAATATTTCTAATACATCAGCGAACTCAAAATATAGAAGCATTCCTAACACTCGAGAATGACTGGCCGTGTTGGTCCCGGCCTCCTTTGTAGAATAGGCCAACTGCCGTTCTGCCAGGCAGGTCGTAAAAGGCAACCGATTGGCTATTGAGTCACTACCATCGTGACTACTAGGTGGTAGAGTTCTGCATTGTCTCGCCCGGGTCTGGTACCACCGCCTTACCTATTCCTGCCGCAATAGCGTCAGTGCTTGTTGCTGTCGTGTTCCGGTTTGGAGGGTAAGGTAGCCGGTAAACTTATGCATGTGGCACTAGACCTCGCCACAAGATAGCAACGCACCATTAACATCTTTGGTGTCTATAGGCGATGGTTGACTCTTTCCATCAGGAGACCCATTTCCATCAAAGGAATGGTATTATGCCCAATGAACTAATTTAATTATTGTTGATTTTTTACAGTTTGAAGTAAAAGATGTTTGTTTGTTCTCTTTGTTACATTAAAAAACAATTGGTCCATTTAATTGATTTCCACAAGGTACACGTCAGAAGGAATAGTTTGCCCGAGCTTGGCTTGGAAAAGCAAGAAAAGATATTTAAAAAATAATAATGGATTTATTTTTGTAATTTCTACTAGCAAAGATTTTTTTGTCGTCTCTGTGGTTTAGTGGTCTGGTGTCGGTATTCATCACACGAGGTCACGGGTTCGATTTCCGGGTCGGGCAAAATCCAAAATTGTGTTCTTTCAGTTTTCTGATAAAAACAACGTTGTCTGGAATTGGATAAGTGCCCAGTTTTGCGATGGACTTGCCACCTATGACATTGTGGGATTATCTCTGCCTACCTCTTCGTGGCTATGGGCGTGAAGATACTTTTTAAGATTTTTTAAAATTTAACACTTCGTTTTACTGAAGTAATCAGAAGAGCCACATGCTTCTATGCTATACAAATAAATAAAATTGGTGTGTCTGTTTGTAATATTAAAATAACCGCTTTTTACTGAATGCATATGGATGTATACACGATACATATACCAAAATAACATTTTGTACAATTTTTGTCTGTCTGTCTGTTTGTTCCGGCTAATCTCTGGTAAGGCTGGACCGATTTTGACGGGATATTCACTGGCAGATAGCTGATGTGATAGGGAGTAACTTAGGCAACTGTTTTCCCAAATATTTCCACGCGAACGAAGTCGCTGGCTCAGTTAGTTCTGTAACATAATTGTTTCTTCCAGGGTCCAGCAAGAAGTTAGCCAAGTTAGCAGCGGCCAGAGCCGCGATAGGAGAACTTTTGGACGTGGGACGATCGGAGCCAGCCACCCCATCAAGTCTGCAGCCGCTCGCACAGCAGCTTGCTGATCATGTGTCCAAGTAATATACAAATATATGTTGACTGGTAAATGATACATGGGTACTGAAGGAAGAGCGATAGCGGCGCACTAAAGAGTCTAGTCACGAGTTAAATAGGTTGACTGGTATATAATTTTACTTATTTAAGGAAGGATGATAGCGGTGCGTTAAAGCGTCTAGTCACGAGTTCGGCAAATCGCTGTTTGTAAACAATGAACTGCGATATCTTTGCGTGGGTGTCCATACTAAACATTTTTGTTGGTTAATAAAGTCTTAAGTTCCTATTTTTAGGGTTCCGTACCAAAGGAGTAAAACGGGGTCCTATTACTAAAACTGTTATCCGTCCGTTTGTCTGTCTGTCTGTCGGTCTGATCTGTCTGTCAATCTGGCACCAGGCTGTATCTCATGAACCGTGACAGCTAGAATTGAAATTTTGACAGAAGTATATTTCTATTGCCGCTATAACAACAAATAATTTTTATAAATTGTAAAAATGATATTTTATGTGAAATACTTGTAAATATTGTATTACATATAATGATTGTAGTGCAAAAAATCGAAAAAAAAATACTGCTGTATTTCTTCCGCCGAATCCTCTCAGTGTGTGGCCGCATTCCGATTCGGTGGTAATTAAGAAATTGACCCAAACTTATATTTTAATTTTATATAATATCTATACACTATACATATAATAAAATCGTAGGAAAGTAAAAACTGTACATTGAATATTTTTTTAAAAGAATACTTGGGGCATGATCTACAATCGATATCGAAGCCAAAAATATAGTTTTTAGAATTTTTGTCTGTTTGTCTGTATGTATGTCCGGGGTAAACTCAAAAAGTACTGCATGGATTTACTTCAAATTTTGCATGAATATTACTAACAGGTCGGGTCAACATATAGGCTACATATTATCACGCTATCACCTACGGGGGAGGAGCTGTGCGGAGAAAACGAAGTCCGCGCGGACGAAGTCGCAGGCAACAGCTAGTAGTAAATAATAATAATTATAAAATTTTTACGCACAATATCATGATAGAATGTGTTGTTAATTTTAATAAATTTTTAGGGTTCCGTACATAAAAGTTAAAACGGGACCTTATTACTAAGCCTCCACTGTCTGTCTGTCTGTCACCACTGTATCTCATAAACCGTGATAGCTACAAAGCTGAAATTTTCACAAATTATGTATTCCCGTTGCCGCTATAACACTGTCTGTCACTATATGTGGTGGAGTTCGAATTGTCTCCCCCGGATCTGGTACAAACGCCTTACCTATTCCTGCTGCGTCAGTGCGCGTCATTGTCCTAGTCTGGTAGCTGGTAAATTTATCCATGTGGCATAAACTTCAAGGATAGCAGCGCACCATTAACATCTTTGGTATCTATAGGCGATGGTTTATATAATAAAATCGTATCTCATAGATACAGCCCGATGATAGACGGACAGACAGACAGCGGAGGCTTAGTATTGGGTTCCGTTTTACCTTTTAGGTACGGAACTGTAAAATTGTTTTGTGCCCTAAGCTTTTGTTCAGGCACGGTCTGTCTAAATATACCTTACAGATTGGTGAATGAGAAATTCAACGAGCTGATGAGTGAAGACTTGGTCCACTCCAAGAGGAAAGTGTTGGCTGGCATCGTGATGACCATAGACAACAGACTAGAGGGCGCTAAGGTGAGTGAATAAATGACTGCTCCGTTGGTTGAGTGGTTAGCGACCATGACTACACAATACGCGAACGCAAATTCCTTGAACTGGTGTATAAAATGTGTTTTAATATTTGAATTTAAATAAAAAAAATCGCCTCTGTGGTCTAGTGGTCCAGTGTTGGCGTTGACCACATGAGGTCTCGGGTTCGATTCCCGGGTCGGGCATATAAAAATGTGTTTTTTCAGTTTTCTGAGAAACAAAAAGTTGCCCGGGATTGGAAAGTGCCCGGTTGGCGATAGGCTTGCCACCTATCACATTTGTGGGACCAAGTATCTTTGGCTAACCTTGGGTGCACTTGTTGTACCTCTGCCTACCCCTTCGGGGATATGGGTGTGAAGATACTCAATTTAAATAAAAATATATTGATAAAATATCAATTAATTTAAGTTATGTAAATATATAGTAATATGTAAATAAATAATGCATATAAAATTTCTTAACGTAGAATATTATGGTAACTTTAAAATTTTTTTAATATTTGCACGCATATAATGGTAGAATATGCCGGTATATTTGATTAATTTTAATAACTTGTAACACCATATTCTTGCAAATAAACACATTTCATTTTTTTTCATTTTTTTTTTAAATCGACGGGGCTCGGGTTCGATCACCGACGGGGACAAGCATTTGTGTGATGAGCATAAATGTTTGTATTTCCAGGTTTGGGTGTTTATTAAGTATATTCAAGTATTTATATATGTATTTCTATGTAGCAGTATCGTTGACTAACACCCATAACACGAGTAAATAAATTGCTTACTTTGGGGTTAGATCAATAAGTGTTATTTGTCCCGTGTTTATTTATTTACTAGCTATGATGCCCGGCTTCGCTCGGGAGTCGATATGAGATTACGTGGTAGTTGAAATATAAAAAATGTAATTAAGGACTTTATTGAAATTGGAATTTTAAATTTCGCGCCATTACTACACATGCTGCAATTGCTCGCAGCGCCTTTCGAAATGCAACCCAAATAATCGTTGTTCTGAATGAAGTTCAAATACTCGACAGCAGATGGCGCCACTACATTTAATTTTCAAGTTGAAGGGTTGGAAAATCCTTTATATTATTAAAAACACGCCCTTTAGGATAAAACGGGAATTTTCTTGTTCTAGGTGGGGTAAAGGGCTATCGCACTATATAAGCCCCTTTATCGTGCCGGGACTCCTTTTTAAGTTTTATCGGCACGCACATTTTATCAACTTAGTTTTAATATATACTAGCTGTTGCCAGCGATTTCGTCCGCGCGGACTTCGCTTACTCCGCACAGCTTCTCCCCCGTGGGTGATAGCGTGATAATATGTAGCCTAAATGTTGACCCGACTTATTAGTAATTTTCATGCAAAATTTGAAATAAATCCATGCAGTACTTTTTGAGTTAACCCCGGACATACATACAGACAAAAATTCTAAAAACTATTTATTTGGCTTCGATATCGATTGTAGATCACGCCCCAAGTATTGCTTTAAAAAAATATTCAATGTACAGTTTTGACTTTCCTACGATTTTATTATATGTATGTATATATATATATATATATATATATATATATATATATATATATATATATATATATATATATATATATATATATATATATATATATATATATATATATATATATATATATATATATATATATATATATATATATATATATATATATATAATGATTATTTATCGTGTCGCATAATTAATGGATTTTTTTTATTATTATTTTTTATTATTTATTAATGGATGTCCCCTAAGTGAATGTTTGTTTTCAGGTAATAGCGGTTACAACAGGCACCAAGTGTGTATCAGGCGAGCACATGTCTGTGAGAGGACGAGCCGTCAACGATTGTCACGCTGAGGTATGTTTAAAACTTTTCCCTGTGTTGGTCCGAGCTCTTGAAGAATAGGCCATGTCATTTCGTCAGGCAATTCGTAAGGGGTGAACGGTCGGCTCAATGGTCACTACCATCGTGATTACTAGGTAGTAGGGTTCCGCAACGTCTTGACAAATATATATCCTATGCAATATAGAATATAAAAAAAAGATACAAAAACATTGATGTAAAAAACCCTAGATGAACAGTCCCGAACAAAACTGACACTCAAAAGTGTCCCTAATTTCTTTTAAGTAGTTATAGATATGGCAAAAATATATGTCTTTGCATATCCAACCTTAAGTGCAAGACTTATAGTTCTTTTTACAAAGCAATGAACGAAAATAAATATAATTGACAGTGACGCGGCCGACGCGATTCTATTTGAAATGAGCGCACAATTTGGAGGACGTTTTTGACACAATGATTGTGTATCTTGGGTTTTTTATATCAATGTATAAAAAAACCTATTTCCTATCCTTCTAATATTTCTATCCTACTAATCTATATCAATATTGTTGCGAATAATCTAGATAAGTGAAGAGTGAGAACACTAGAAAAATCGATATAAAAGAAAGAGATAGCTGTTTGTATCGATAAAAAATAGTTGCCGTTATCCAAGCAGCTTTGCCATAATTGACCTCTTGTAAAGCATAAGGGTGAAAATAGCGTGTACACCTAAGTTACACCGAGTCGTTTTTGGAACTTTCGGGAATATGGTCGAACTTTACATTGTGTATCAATAAGGACGTGCTGGCGAATAGTGAGTCAGTTTTATAAAGCGATTCGGAAGCGATAGTTCGGACGATCAGTGTAAAGTGATATAGCTAAGTGAAAAGTGATACGGAAAGTGTATTAGTTTAGTGATTCGGCTTCGTTAGTTCTAGTGGAATATAGTGACGGTGTTATTAGTGTTTGTCAGTGTATTGTGATCTATTGTATATTAGTGTTGTAAATACACAGTTTCAATATAAGTGGTTTTTATTGCACAATACGAACTCTAAACTCGTAACATATATTGGTAAGGTAACCGGTAGACTTATGCATCTGGCATTAACATCCCACCATCAGGATAGTAACGGAGCATTTGGTGTCTAGAGGCTATTGTTTCTCTTTCCATTAGGAGAGCCATCTTTCTTTTTGCTATCTTATAATGTAAAAAAGCCTTCGAAAAGGTTCGACCGATTTTTATGCTTGTTTTTATGTATTTGTTGCTATGAAAATATGCCGTGAAGTATATTTCATAGTGCTAGGCGATTATGATAACCCTATCAGTTTTTTCTCTTTTTTGATGATTTTATTTTAATTTGTCATTAAATATTTATATAGAGTGTGCGACCACTCAGCCCATATACGTCTAATAACAGGCGAATGGCTCCTGACAACACATCTGACTTATAGTTCCGATATAAATGTCCACGCGAAAATACTCAATCAGTGTCGACCAATCAGATCCTCTGTACATCACATCTGCACTATGGCCTTGAGTTAGCCAATCACGGCGTTGCAACCCCGTTTCGTCTTACCTCAGCTAGTCGCCAGAATGCATTCAATACGGATATCAAATATTAGGCGTCTATGGGTTGTGTGGTCGGTGTGAGTGCATAGAGACAAGAAATTTGCAGTCACAAATCTCCCCTTAATGTGAAGTGATATCTACTCTGCCAATATCGAAAGGCGTGATGATTCTCACTGTAAATTGTTTATTTGTTAGGTGGCAGCTCGAAGATGTCTTCAAAGGCACTTGTATGCACAACTCTATATGTACGCAAAAGCAAAAGGTAAGAGAATTTTCCGTTAAGTATTTACGTCATACTTAGGGTTTTCCTTTTTGTTCAGAGGTAACTTTGATTTTTTTTTCTACCGAGGAAACTACAAGTTATCACCCAAGTAGAAGAATTTTATATATACATATATTTAATATACGTATATATTAAAATTATAATAAATGTGTATATTTTAAAATTAGGTACTTAATATTGAATTGAAAGTTATTTATTACAATTGAAAGTTATATATATTATAAAATAATATAAAAATATTCGTTTAAAATATCCTGCTAAAGTCATGAATTGAATGCACTGCTGTATAAATAGTATAAATTTAAACCCGCTGCTCTGTAACATAAAAAGTTTAAACCCGCTGCTCTGTAACATGAAAAGTTTAAATTTAAACCTGCTGCTCTGTAACATAAAAAGTTTAAATTTAAACCCGCTCACAGTGTATCGCGTGGAACATGCTAGGTGGACAATATTATTTTATGTTATATAACGATGCTCTTACTTATTTCAAATATGGGTAGTCATGTTTTTGTAATAAAAAACGAAAAAAAATTATGATAGCAAAAAAATATTTTCAAAAATAATATATGAGCAACAATTAACTTAGCGAGTACTATGAATGCTGTAAATTGCATGCAGTTCAGATCGAATAAGTATCAAGAGGTATGTACAATATAAATCTAAATACATAAAATTACAAATAGTAACAAAACAATCATAGGTTTATTTACAATAAAAGAAAATATATGCATGAAAACTAAAACTAAGCAGCAAAGATAATATTTCATAACGTAACCTAATAATCATCATCAGAGTCTTCTGATGAATCGTTTACTGTGTAATCGTCATCATTTTGTGGAACTGTGCGATAATATGATGACGTTTCCAGTCTTGATTCTACTATACTAGGGCTTAAAATTAACTTTAAAACCTCTGAACATATTTTTTCCGGCTTTTTTTGGGGAATCTCTCGAAGGCTATTGATCAAGGGATCAGATGTTATAACCAACATTGACAGCAAGTCTCTGTTCGTGGCAACACGCGAGCACTTGCGGGTGTTGTACTCCCTAAATCTGCGGCAATCTTTATTACGTGCTTCCTGAGCCTCTTCGGAAAGCTGCCCAATTGGAAGCAATGCAGCTTTGATGACCTCTGTACTATGAATTAATATTTTATGTACAGTAGCAGGCATACAGTACCACGAATAGAGACTTAGATAATGTCTTCTGGTTTCAAGACAAAATTTATTAAATTCAACTAAGTTTATCTCGAATCCAGAAGACAAAGTCCTCAATATTACATCGAACTGTTTGATGATTTCAACATCCAATCCCGTGATCTGAGCACTCATCTCAGCATTCTTAAAAAACCGACGAGCCGTGTTTCCATCGTTTGAAGAACCAAATCCTGGCTTTGGTTTATCTACAATAAGTCCCATCTCGTTCTTAAATTTTAACTTAATTTCGTCGGAACGAACCTTGATATCTGCTTTGTCTTCGTTGCTTCTAGCCTGCCATTTCTTAATATTCAACTTGTAGCTGATATGTAAAAGGCATTCGAAGCAACGAATCCAAGCATGAAGTGTAGATAAACCAAAGCCAAAATGATCTTGGTTGCTGTTGAAGTTCGCGGGTTCATCATTCATCGTCTTGGGGGTGGCGCCACAGATGAAACACTTTTGAGTTGAACGAGTTTCCGTTAAAGCGTTGCATACCTTTCCGTCTGTCATTGTCAGCAAAAGTTCGTGTTTCACAGAGATTTGAGAATCACCAAAGTCGATACGTGTTGGAAGAAGAGCGTTAACTTCTTCCAACAATCTATTTGTCTCCGTTAACGTGAAGTCATTCGTTTCTTTAGCAAATATTAATTTGATTGGGCGACAATACAATGTTGATGAAGACCGAGGATTTTGCCAAACAATTTTGGCCCCATCATATAATCTAAGGGGAACTAAAGAAAATACGAAAAGAAATTCGTCCGTATCTTCAGTGTTCTCAAATCTCTGTTTGTATGTGCTGTGCCCAGAACTTCCATCACATCCCCATTTACTTACAAGTGTAAAAGACGAACTTGTTGCGAGGACACTGCTGATAACTTCATGCTGTGCTAATACTAAACGTTCCACTGTTTTGTTTAATAATGCTTGCAAATTTATTTCAGCACGTGTTTCTGTTACAGCAATGTGCTCCTGTGCAGGATAACAGGCCTGTTTAGATTTTGTCAAACTATAATATGATGGAAACACATTATGTCCTGCCTTCATAGACCACTTTCTTGTTTGTTTGTACGCATGTGTTGTTGACTTAGAATCTATATAGTAAGCTAACGCTTCGTCACTACTTAACTGCCTAGGATTAACATTACTGGTATCCTTAGACTTAACATTAATAACTGAGCTTTCACTAATGTCTCTAATTACGCTGGCAATTTTCCGTTGTCCTGCTGAACGCGCAGCAATTTCGGCAGCTGTCACCAATTCACTGACACTTCGCGATTCTACGAGATCCACGACTCGACGTTTTTTGGTTTTAAACGACGATTCTTCGAATTCTTTGCGAGGCCTTCCTGCTGAAATCACAGCCTCACTCGAAGTTGATGGTTGTGGCTCAAAAGAACTCACAGTAAACTGTATATCTTCTTCATCCAGCCAGGTCTTATTTTTAATTAAAAAACGCTCCTTCGATTTTCCTGAAGCCAACCATTTGACACCAATTTTATTGGAAAAGTTGGATATCTTCAACTTTATTTCTTTTTGGCTACATTCAGTAATGTTACCAAAGTGAAATTTTGAAGAAAGGTACTCATATATACCCGAGTTCTTTTCATTTTTTGTGGGTTTCAACCACTCTTCAAAAAATTCTACCCTAGAAATAGAGTATAAGCGTTCTGAAAAAAAAAAGAAAAGAATATGTTGTACTGAAGTGTGCTAAACAATTTGTGTATTTTTATGAAGAATAAAGTATTTCCTATGATATATCAAAGAACTAGCCCGGATAAAGGTGAATGTCTGCAAAATTAACTCTTTAAAACTATTCTTTCATAAAAAAAATACGTTAAAATATATAAGCTATGTTAAAATTATACCTAAAATTCATTTGAACAGATTCAGATTTTAAAAAAGGTTTTTTAAATAATAGGACTTACCCTCCGTGTTGATATCCATCACAAACACTCAAAATATTAACTATAAGCCACTATGGATGTGTACGAAAGTGTCACTAAACTGCAACTGATTGACTGTAACGATTTCATTAAACTCAATACCTGACTTCTAACCACTATTCCTTATCAGTTAAGCATTTGACAAACAACCGATTCTTGGAATCTGGAGATTAGGGGTGTTGTTTACGTTTTGCAATTAAGATTTCCTGGAAATGATAACATGAATTTTGTCCACCTAGCATGTTCTAGGCGAAATACTGTGCCGCTGCTCTGTAACATGAAAAGTTTAAATTTAAACCTGCTGCTCTGTTACATTAAAAGTTTAAATTTAAACCCGCTGCTCTGTAACATTAAAAGTTTAAATTTAAACCTGCTGCTCTGTTACATTAAAGTTTAAATTTAAACCTGCTGCTCTGTTACATTAAAAGTTTAAATTTAAACCCGCTCTTCTGTCACGTAAAAAGTTTAAATTTAAACCCGCTGCCCTGTTACATAAAACTTTAAATTTAAACCTGCTGTTCTGTATAAAAACGTTTAAATTTAAACCCACTGCTCTGTTACATAAATACTTAATTCAAATCTTCCCTTTTACGTAAAAAGTTTCAATTTAAACCCGTTGTTCTGTTACATAAAAAGTTGCTTTCAGTAGTGACACAACAAAAAATGCATGGAAATTCCCACGTGTTTCCACAAGTTCGTATATATATTGAATTCTATCAAACATTTGGCTACGTTCGCTATGCCAGAAATTATTAGAAGAGTGTGTATGTGTCGTAGACCCTCGAATCCCTATCCCGGAGTCGGACCTGGAGCCAATCCCGGGCGGTGGGTACCGCTTGCGCAGTGACCGACAGCTGCACCTGTACGTGAGCACGGCGCCTTGTGGAGACTCGCGCATCTTCAGCCCGCACGAGAAACACGAGCCCGACCGACATCCTAACAGGTCTGTAACAAATACGCACGCACGTACGTACAAAGATACGCTCGTTCAAAAACACGCTCGTACAAAAACACCCATGTACAAAAGCACGCACATACAAGACACGCTGTAACAAAAACATCTATGTACAAAAGCACGCACGCATAAAGCCATGTACGTACAAAGACACGCACGTACAAAAACACACACATAAAAAAATACGCACGTACTACAACACACACGTACAAAGATAACTGCAAACAAAAATATCCATGTACAAAAGCACGCACGTACAAAGACAAGCATGTACAAAATCAAGCTACGTGAGTAGATGCTAACGGTGCGTTGATATCTGTGACGAGGTCTTAATGCTACATGCAAAAGTTTACCGTACCCTTCAAACCGGAACACTATAGTGACAAGCACTGACGCTATTGCGGCAGGAATAGGTAAGGCGGTGGTACCTGACCCGGACGAGACAATGCAGAACTCTACCACCTGGTAACCACGATGATGGTGACTCGCCTAGCCAATCGGTCGCCTCTTACGCGCTATCTTGCAGAACGTGTATTCTTTAAAAGCTGACCAAAAGATGACCGGACCAACACATGCATACACGCACGCATGTACGCAAGCTCACACACATACGCACACACACACAGGCTCAAACACACACACATACACACAAATCACACCGACATAGTATCACTTATTACCTACTTTATATTTTTTTTTTAGATTAGCACGTGGACAACTCCGTACAAAAATAGAATCCGGTGAAGGGACCATCCCGGTTAAGAACTGCAATAATTTGTTACAAACTTGGGATGGTGTATTACAGGTTAGTGAGTTTTTATTACTGACTAAATAAATGATCCCGTGGGATTCGATAAAAGTATTTTGGTGAAACCCGCGGATCACTTATTTTTATGGGATTATGAGTAGCTTATTATTGACTAAATAAGTTATTCCGTGGGATTCACTAAACGTTTTGGCGAATTCCACGGGATCCCTTATTTTCCAGGATAAAAGTAAACTATGAGAAAATGAGTTATCCCGCGATATAAGTTTTTGGCGAATCCCACGGGATCACTTATTTTTTCGGGGTAAGAAGTAACTTATTATTGACTAAATAAATTATCCCGCGGGATTCGCTATAATTTTGGTGAATCCCACGGGATCACTTATTTTTTCGGGATAAGAAGTAACTTATTATTGACTAAATAAATTACCCCGCGGGATTCGCTATAAGTTTGATGAATCCCACGGGATCACTTATTTTTACGGGATAAAAAGTTCAAAAACACAGTTTACACTGTCATTTGTGGTAGGGCGAGCGGCTGCTGACGATGTCGTGCTCGGACAAGGCGGCGCGGTGGTGCGCGCTCGGGCTGCAGGGCGCGCTGCTGGCCACCCTGCTGGAGCCCGTGCGCCTGCACTCGCTCGTGCTGGGCTCGCTGCTGCATCCCCACCACATGCACAGGTAACCCTAACCATAAACACTGTGCAAACAAAACCCTCACCGAACCGAAACAGGTATACATATAGGTAGCTCAATAATATTGTTAAAAAAATATACAGACTGACCGGTGAGTTACCTTCAATATTTAAGGACGTGATAGTTGACGATCATATATGATGAGAAAAAATAACATTAAAAATAAATATTAAAATACTTATTAAACAGTACACCGAGAATACTTTATTTACCTGCGCCATACGTGGACACCGCACGGACGCACGTGTCGAGCAGGTAGTGAGGTTGAGGGCGGGGAGTGGCGGCGGCGTGTCCTTGATGTCGACTAGCGTGGCGCACTTAGAGAGTATAATATCCACATTTTACTTATTTTTAGAGATATTGGTCAAAAATTAAGCCCCTAATTTTATTATTTCATTTTAACGAGAATCGAGTACCGAGTACTTTCCAGAGGTATTGAAGGTAACTCACCAGTCAGTCTGTATATAAAAACAAAAACTATCGTATTTTAAAGTTTCTCATTTTAATACAAAACTTGAACAACTTCCCCTTAAATCAAGCAAATATTTTGAAAATTTACCAATCAGTATCCATAAAATAATGACACAGATTGTATTAAGCTAGAAAATAATGCCTTGGCCGATCGGACAGGTTTCTTTGTACACTGTATATAAACTAACGATACATTGTGAAGTCACACTTTTATTGACATCCTGTATATAAAGTTATGATTACATTTATAACAACCTATATACAAACTTGTGTACTATGACACTTTTATATACTATGCAAACTAATGATTAACTATATAAGGTCCATTCAAAATACGTGATTAAATTTTTACACTGTATTTAGAATTTCAAAACAAATATATTAGACAAAAAAAAATTAGTTATCTATAAAGTCGGTTTACGGACGATAATTTTACGTGATAACGTCACTAAAAAAACATTTTCTATCGCTTGTTCCGCGCTCTCGCTTGCACGCTCGGCTCAGCTGGAACGTGACGAGCCATTTTTTGTGCTTGCAGCCGGCGTTCATCGATTTATGGGACGTTATCACGTCAAAAACAATATAAATCAAAGAACTAAAAAAAAATTTACGAATATTTCATTACACCTGTTACATCTTGATGCATAAACTCATTCACTAGTTTACATCAGAGCGACGAATAAAATTCAATGTGTACCTATGTTATTTGCTAACCATTTGTCCATACAGATGTTGCCTCGATCCCAATAAACACACAGCATCTACCTAAAATATTGCAGAATTACGAGTATACCAATTCAGGAAAGGTTTTGAATGATGTTATGCAATGGTTATTATGATGGTTCAACGTGTCGACATTTTTTTTTTTTTTTTTTTTTTTTTTTTTTTTTTTTTTTATACTTTATTGTACACAATTAAAAGAGAAGTAGTACATAGAGAATTATTAAAAACAGACTGTACAATGGGCGAGCTTATCCCTAAAAAAGAGATTTCTTCCAGCTGACCCGAATAAGAGTAAACACAATAATTATTGAGATGTTAAAATAGTGTACAATAATCATAAAACTAGATACATATAAATTTAACAGTCTTGATACATTAAATTTATCCACATAATATTTAAAAGTGAACAACAATCGATGCAAATGAAAGAAAAAATAAAAAATAAAATAAAAAATAAAAGTACTATGTAGACCCAGCAAGAAAATGTTCTCTTAGACTCTTTTTGAAAATTGGAAGAGATTGACTTATACGAATCTTGGGCGGTAGTGAGTTCCATAACCTGACAGCTTGAACATGGAAAGAATTTGACAAAAATTTTGAACTGTGTGGGGGACATTTTAAAAGGGCAGTAACACTTAATCTACAAGGTGATCCAGGTGGATGCAAGAAAGAAAACCCATCACGCAGATAGCTTGGTGCATTAGGATTAAACAGAATATTAAAAAGAAGACAAAGAATATGAGTGTTCCTACGCAGCCGTATTGGAAGCCATTTAAGTTGAGCTCTAAAGTTAGAGACATGGTCGTACTTCCGTAAACCAAAAATAAATCTGATACAGAGATTCTGCAGCCTCTCTAATTTGTTCACCAGTTCTTCAGTAGCATCAATAAAACAAACATCCGCATAATCGATGATAGGTAGTATGAGACTCTGCATTAGTAATATCTTTGTTTTAAAAGGCAAATAATTTTGTAAGTGTTTTAGAGAGTGCAGAGCAAAGTGAACTTTTTTACTTATGCTGTTAATATGCAAATCCCATGATAAATCGTTTGAAATTGTTACACCCAAGTAACTGACCGAGTTTGATATTGGAATAACTGTGTTATCATAAACAACCTGAGGAAGGTTTATGTTACCAAGGATTTTGCACATATACCTACTGCCTACAATTAAAACCTTGGACTTCGATGGATTGACAGTAAGCCCAAAAGCTTTTGCCCAAGCGTGAATCCTTTCAAGATCCAAATTTATCGAGTCAATAGCCTTGGCCACATCCATGACACTGAAGTGACGATAGATTTGCAAATCGTCTGCATATAAATGAAAGCTAGAAGAGATAACTTCAGTAATTTTATTTATAAAAGTAGAAAAGAGAAGGGGAGAAAGCACTCCTCCTTGAGGGACACCTGCCAGTAGATTAGCCCAATCTGAGGATAACTCATCCACTTGAATACGCTGAGAGCGACCCCGGAGATAGCTGTTAAACCAGTTAGCCGCATCGTTAGAAATGTTTAGTGATTTGAGGATAGCGATAAGAACCTCAAAGTCCACTGAATTAAAAGCGCTACTGAAGTCAAGAAGCACAACAATAGTTAATTGTTTAATATCCATAGCTGAACGAATATCGTCAGTTACCTTTACCAGTGCCGTGACAGTGCTGTGTCCAGGCCGGAAGCCCGACTGGTACGGGTTAAGTAGGCTATTTACTCGCAAATGATCAGCCAGTTGAGAGTGAACAATGTGCTCGAGCACTTTGGATAAGTACGGAAGAATTGAAATTGGACGATAATGGGAAGTAGATATAGGATTATGAACTTTGGGAATAGGGATTACAAATGCTTTTTTCCACTGCGATGGAAAAGTACTTGACGATAAAGAAAAATTAAAAATGTGAGTAAGGATAGAAAGTATTTCAGGAAGAACAAGATGAAACATTCTAGAACTAAGCTGGTCGCTTCCTATTGCGGAAGAACTAATTGAAAGCATGTGCTTCTTGACCTCAGTTTCACTAACTGGTTTGAAATCAAACAATGGACACGTCGGACGAGTACTAGAAGAAATGTCAGACAGAGTAATCGTTTTATCTGGACCATGCAGCGAAATCGGCAGTGCTGTGAAGCTGGCATTTAATAAGTTTGGATCTAAGGAATTATAATTATGAGAAGTAGAAGATTTTCCAATGCCAAGAGAATTTAAGAACGGCCAAATTTTATTTGAATCAGTGGCTGTAATTGTGTCATGAATGTAGCGGCGTTTGGCAACACGGCATAAACGATTACACTGATTACGCAATGATTTATAGGTAGACAAACTAAGCTCTGAAGGAAATTTTTTATACAGACGATTTGCTTTATCCCGTTTAGCCATTAAACGTTTTAAGTCCTCAGTAATCCACGGTGCAGGTTTATGTTTAATACGTAGTTTTTTTACCGGTGCATAAAGGTCAAAAATTTTCAAAATAATAGAGTTGAGCTGCTCAACCTTCGAATCTAGATGAAACGCATTGACAATTGCGGTCCAGTCGATGTTTTTAAAAGCGTTTTTTAGAGATTCCAAATTGATATTGTTATAACACCGACGAAAAGCATAGTTTATTTTACGTTTTGAAGGAGTTATTTTGTAGGAGAGGAAGATGAGGTCGTGGTATGAGAACGATGAAGGAAATTGTCCAAAGGTACTAACGTATTCTGGATGCGACACTATGATAAGATCAAGAAGAGATGGGTTTGTATTAGGAAAATGATGAGTGGCAGATAAAGAAAGGGAGCACAAGTTTACTGAATGGAGGAGAGACGTTAATTTTTGGGCTCGTGCATCGTTTTTAATTAGGCACGTGTTAAAGTCACCAAGTAACAATATATGGTCATAAATGGGTCTAAAATCGTTTAGGAGGATGTCAAGTTGAGAAAAATAATCAATATGAATAGATGGACAATAGAACACAGCTAAGAGAATTTTAGTATATCTTAAATTAATTTCTAAAAACATATATTCAGAAGATTCACTGTAGAGACTGGGTGAGTGAGAAATAATTTTATACATTATATCATTACGTATATACATTGCAACCCCACCTCCTCCTTTGCCTACCCTGTCATTGCGGACGAGATTAAAACCGGGAATCGAAAATTGCGAAGAAGGCAATGAGGGCTTAAGGAAAGATTCTGAGATTAAAACAGCATCACATGTATCAGTACTAAAGGTTAACAAAAGATCATCATAATGCGCAGGAACACTTTGTGCATTAATATGCACAATGTTGAAATTTTTAGGATAAGTAGAAAAGACAGTCGAGAGTTTATTTTGCGCTGACAGGCTACTAATACTATCACTATCCGCACTTAGGTAATCATCATCAGTAGAAGAGCACGAGAAAAAATCACTTCCAATCAAATTATGTGTCATAAAAATGCAACAAGACTAATTACCTACAAACTAATACAACTTCTAAAACTAATAACAAAAGACTATAAAAAATAAAAACAAAAATTATATATATATGCTATTCAATGTGGTACATTATTAGTCAGCTACTCGAAATAACAAAAGAAAAAATACCTACTGCTGAACTATAAACACTATTATAAATGTAATTAAAAGTAATTCTATACAAACCAAGCAGAAAAAAAAGAAGAATTTATATATTAACACACGTACCGACTTACAAATAATGCACATGCGCTAAATAGAAAAAAAAAAGTAAAGCAATACCTAAAATTAAGCAATTAATACTGCGCTAGACTACTATATTTGTTTTTTGTAGTACAATACACTAACAAAAATAGAAAAAAAAACATATAAAAATAATTAGTATTTTTACGACGCACTTATTGTCCTGCATTTATGATCACAAGCATACATTAAGTTTAATACATGATACATACGAATATTATGTCATTATTAGAAAGTACATAGAATAACAAGGCTGTATGATGATACGTCTAAGTCGTTATAAACAATGTGTAAACTGTTATTACTGTCGAACTCATGTCATGTATGACGTATGTCACTTATTTTATTTTGAAGTTGTCAGATGTCAGTCTGCGTTGGACACAATTTCGTCATAATAAATTGTTTTATTTACCTTATTATATTTTGTTTTTTACAATTGAGTATATTAAAAAATGTGAAGGTTAACTACAAAAACCATGTGACCGACAAAAATGTGAGTTACGAATAAAAGAACTAATACAACTAAGTGCACAAAGTATGAACGCGTATTATGATATTTAAAAGCAAAAATGACAAAGGTTATTCTGAGAGTATAAGCATAAGTAGTAGCGTAAGGTTGATAGAAGAAGCAAAAAATAGCCAACCAAGCATAACAAACAAATTAAGAATATATAACAAATAAATTAAGCAGTACAACAGGCATACTTAGAAAACACACAAAGAGTAAAAGACATACATGAAATTTCTAATGCTTCCGTCGTGGCCTCCTTGGTGATTTTGCCAACTCTTGTGTATCGGCTTTTAAACTTGTGGGTTCAGCAGGCTTCCCCTGCCCTGGATACTTTTTCATAAGAGGCTGTAGATCTGACATTCTCTCAATTTTGCTACGAGTGTTATCAGGTAGTAGGATGATAATCTTACTGTCAGAAGTCCAGCACTTCTTCATGCCAAAATGCTTTCGAGCCTCTAGGAAAACGTGATGCCTAGCCACAGTCAAAAATTCTGATATAACCAGACCAGAACTCTTTAGCGCCGTTTTATTTTCCCACACAAGATGACGATGGTGAAGGTCATAGAATCTTACCAGAATAGGCCTAGGCTTTCCTTTATTTGTACCGAGGCGATGACAAACCTGTATATCTTTATTTGATATGTCCGGCAAATCCATCTGATTCTTCAAGATACTAGTGACTGAGTTGCGAGGATTGTCGTTTTCTACCTCGGGGACTCCATGGAAAAGGAGGACATTCCTGCGGAGGTGAGCCTCATGACGATCTAACCCCAGAGATAGCAACTCAACATGTGTTTTTAAAAGTGATAAGGTCTTACACACATCTTTTTTAAACAGCTGAAAATCTTGTGATAGTGAAGTGATATCAGTGTGTGAATAATTAGCTGATGAAATTGCCTTTTCCAGATTATCTTCATGTGCAGCTATGCGTGTAGTAATTGAATTTATAACCTCCTCTAGGTTGTTATATATTTTAGCAGATAGATCCATAATAGAAAATATTGTGCAGTGGGCAAAATTTATTAGGAGAAAGGTAAAGTAGTGACTTATATGTACCAGATTTATCAAAACATCAATAAAAAGTTAATTACTAATTATAATACGTGAGAACCAATGAAGCTGAATTTTTTTAGCGAAATCGGGAGTGTTTCAAAATTTTTGATAGTGTGGCTGTAATAAAAAGACTCATAAACAAAATAACAGTTACCTTCAATAATAATTTCACATTTATAATTTGAATTTCATCTGTAACGATGAACTCATTTAACTAGTTATGCGTATGTATAGCTGGTGATCAGTACAATCGACGTAATCGATCATATAGCAAAGAAGAATTTCGCCGCCTCGAGCCTGTCGACACTGCTCAGTGGAAGAGCGTCCCGGCTTTAGGGAGATGGTCGCAGGTTCAAATTCCGCGTGTCCATATTTTTCTTTAATAGCCAATAATGAATAATAACCACTACAGCTGTTGGCCTAGAGTTCATCATCTCTTGGTGTACTTCAATTTTTGCGAATTGCACAAGACACATAAGTAATTCCATTTCTTTAAGGCCAATATAATATCGTATAATAGGTCCGGACTTTTATATATATATATATATATATATATATATATATATATATATATATATATATATATATATATATATATATATATATATATATATATATATATATATATATATATATATATATATATATATATATATATATAAATCAATTGCTGTTAGTTAGTCTCGCTAAAATTTGAGAACGGCTGAACCGATTTGGCTAATTTTGGTTTTGAATTAATTGTCGAAGTCCAGGGAAGGTTTAAAAGGTGAGAAAATATATAAAAAAAATAAGAGTAGTTAAAAAGGCAGAACAACGTTTGCCGGGTCAGCTAGTAATATAGAAAATTCGCCTAAATTGTCTTACGTGAGTAATGGATGCCCCTATTTTTATACTATAATGTCACCTAGGATTAAATCAATAGAAACAAATATAAAAAAAATATTTTATTAAATAAATACATAAAAAATATCAGGATTAATAAAAAACCTATTCATTAGTACTATTCTATTGAAAATGGCGACTTCCGATGTGTGGCCAGGAAAAATACGCCTCGAGCGCTGAAAAAAAAAACATTTGTATATATTCCAAATAGCTGAAACATTTTTATACAATGAAGGGTACATTTTTATCTGTTACTGTGGACGCCATGCACGTCAAAATACAAAATTAATTATAATTTCAACATATAAAAAAATTAAAGTAACACTAGAAATAATCATAAAGTTGAGAGTATGTTAAAAATATGTGTATGTTAAAAATATGTGTATTCTCGCCGTATTGGTCCCGGCCTCCTTTGTAGAATAGGCCAACTGCCGTTCTGCCAGGCAGGTCGTAAAAGGCGACCGATTGGCTATCGAGTCACTACCATCGTGGCTACTAGGTGGTAGAGTTCTGCATTGTCTCGCCCGGGTCTGGTACCACCGCCTTACCTATTCCTGCCGCAATAGCGTCAGTGCTTGTTGCTGTCATGTTCCGGTTTGGAGGGTAAGGTAGCCGGTAAACTTATGCATGTGGCATTAGACCTCGTCACAAGATAGCAACGCACCATTAACATCTTTGGTGTCTATAGGCGATGGTTGACTCTTTCCATCAGGCGACCCATCTGCTTGTTTGCTATCTTATGATATATATATATAAAAAAGTACGTGTAATCGCTACGTTTGAATGTAAAATGTATTGAAGTAAATTTTTTTGTTTTAGATAAAAGTTCGTTATTTCTAGTCACTTTTAAAATAATTTTTACTCATTATTTTATTGATTGCAAATAATTTTATTAATTTTCTTTGGTCTCGCCCGGGTCTGTTACTACCGCTTTACCTATTTCTACCACAATAGCTTCAGTGCTTGTCACTGACATGTTCCGGTTGGGAGTTAAGGTGTAAGACCCCATCCTACAAGGACCACGCACCACTAACATCTTGTCTATATGCGATGGCTGTCACTTTCCATCAGGAGATTTGATTGTTTTCTATTTAATGATTTAAAAAAAATATCGATTACAAATACAAATAATACTTAATACCTAAACTGGGTAATTTTAACCATTTAAATTTTGTTGAAATTGTCTTTCAAGTAAAATAAATACTAAATCATCCAAGTAATAACCTTACCTATAAAATATTATTTTCTAGCATTCGAAATCGCTAATCTATTCCCTTGCTTCAAACCTAATAATCTCTTCAAAAAGGATTTAAGTCCAGAATCATTATCCAACTCCAAGTTGTACGTAACTGGTTGTAATGGTGGAGGAGTCCCTACATAGTGATTACTTTCTTTCACAAGATGATTGATCTCACCATTGCCGGTTTTAACCAGAGTGTTTATTTCTCGCACAACAGATATAATTGGTACAACTTTACGACCGTTTCTCATTACGAAATCTAGTATTTTAAAGAATTTTCCATCGTCATTATAATTATCGTTTCTGAAAAATGGAATGAAACGACGTTGTCTGTGGTTATTGGGATATGTTCTGAAACTTTGAGATGATCTGGAATTTTCATCGGAAGTGTCATGTTTTCGAATTTTAAGGAGTGATAAATTAGGCTTCTTAGTTGATTTCGATTTGATGAAAGGCTTTGATAAGATCATATATTTACGAAGTATTTCGAATTGTGTTTTTCCTGTTTCTGGTTTAAATTTCCTGAAGTAATTTTGAAAATTTAAATATGTTTTGTGAAATTCTTTGAGTTTGTCCTGTTTGAAGAGTTTTTTGAAGATGTGCAATTCTAAGTTACTAGAGTTATTGTCTGAAATGGCGTTTATATTTCTTGTGAATTGAATTTTGTCTTTATGTTTGTATACTTGCTTGTTTTCTTGTAAGGAGAATGTGTAAAAGCCATGCGTTTTATTCATATTCCCATCACCTGTAAAAAAAGCTAAATACAATATAGATGTAATAGTGATGTAGAATTAACCCAAATCTATCTACAGCTTAAGTTATATCTACAGTATGCTTAAAATATGGATGGGCCCAAATATATTCTGCCATTAGAGCAATTAATTACACACTGCATCTAATACGAATTCTTAAATTATGTTCCAAAGTAGTTGTAGAATTATATTGTATGGAAGATTACAAACAATATTCTAGTTAGGTCATCTGTGATCCTCTAATTCAGAATGGAATTTTGACGGACAGAAATAACCAAAGTGAGAAGTGGAAAATGCTGAAAACTTACAATAGCAGGCTCAAATTTTGATGACATTTGAAAGGGACTTTGCTGCAGTGTCCCATTTCGCAAAATGTCCCTTTCGTAAAATCCGGCGTTAGTAAAATGTTGCTCGAATTTGTTTCGAAAACAATGAAATAAATAGGGTATGAAAGTTCGTCTGAAAGATTAATGATCACATGTTACAAGCGAGCAACGCTGCGTGTTATAGCTAATCTTTCATACCACTTGTACCAAGACTGGTTCAGATATCAAATATTCTTTAAACAGTTAAACTTTTTATAAGTTATTATAAGACAACATTTTTTAAGATACTACCGGACCGGCCCATAATTTTATGGATTCGAATCGAATGCAAGGCAAAACCGGTCTTACTGTATGTTTTTTATAAAAACATTTCATTTAACCCATTCAACCATATTTTTGATCCAACCCAAAATTTGCGCAAAATTCTCATCACCGTATGTATCTCGATTTTTTTGCCCATAATACCAAATCTACAGTGCAAATCGTGATAAATGATTTTAAGTGCTTGAAAATATTCAATTCTAGCAGGTGGACGTCAAATTGGATGCAAAAAGGCCCATGTTGGACGCACAATAGGTTGCAGGATATATATAGTATGAGCATAGTGCTTAAATACATATATACACAAGTGCTTAAGCCCAAAAATATGTTTTTTTATACTTTCTGTCAACTCCATATCCCATATGAGTTGTCCTTGCGTTTGCGCACTTGCCGCTTATATAGTCGTGCCAGGTTGGGCATTGGCTCGCAACGAATGATCGGGGGTAGATGATAGATTCGCTGAAGAAATAGTAGGATCTCCAGTGACTGCAGAAAACTAGAGTACATAATAAATAAATAAATATATAATAAATTTTAAGACATATACTATAAGATATCCCCCGTTTTGGTTCCGGGCTCCTTTGAAGAATAGACCAACTGCCGTTCTGCCAGGCAGGTCGTAAAAGGCGACCGATTGGCTAACGAGTCACTAACATCGTGGCTACTAGGTGGTACAGTTCTGCATTGTCTCGCCCGGGTTTGGTACCACCGTCTTACCTATTCCTGCCGCAATAGCGTCAGTGCTTGTCGCTGTCGTGTTCCGGTTTGGAGGGTAAGGTAGCCGGTAAACTAATGCACGTGGCATTAGACCTCGCCACAAGATAGCAACGCACCATTAACATCTTTGGTGTCTGTAGGTGATGGTTGACTCTTTCCATCAGGAGACCCATCTGCTTGTTTGCTATCTTATGATGTAAAAAAAGATAGCAAACAAGCATATGGCCTTTCTGATGGGAAAAGCTTCCATAGCCTTATAACAAAAATGTTATTGGTGGGTTGCTATTCGTGTGCCGGGATACTGCCACTATTACTGGCTACTTTAAGTGATAAGCATTGGCGTTATTGCGACAAGAATAGCTAAGGCGGTGGTACCGAACCTGGGCCGGACGTTTTGGAATTCTACCACTCAGTTGTCACTGTGGTAGTGACATGTTTAGCCAATCATTTCCCCTTTTACAGAATGGCAGATGGTCTGGTATCAAAGGTGGCTCGAACCAACATATTTGGTAGAAATAAAAGATATCCATCGTCATGAGTCACTAGAATAGTGGCTTTAGATTGTCTCTTTCTAGTATCTATTTGTTTGCTATCCCGTGATGTAAAAAATGCTTTTTATCACACATGGATCGAATCATATTTCGATAACTTTCAGGGAAATTGTCACATTGTCTCCTGTCTAAATAAATTAGTACGCTTGCTTTAAACTTCTTGCACATCAATACATAGTATAAAACAAAGTTGCTTTCTCTGTCTGTCCCTATGTATGCTTAAATCTTTAAAAACTACGCAGCGGGTTTTGATGCGTTTTTTTAAATAGATAGATTGATTCTTGAGGAAGGTTTTATTATTATCTTTCGGATATTCCCACGGGAACAAAAGCTACGCGGGTGAAACCGCGGGCAGGTCGCTAGTGCTTTAATAATATATGATTCTGTATTATAATTTCAAAACCTTTTTACAATAGTAAATAGTCCTAAAATACATTTTAGGCCAATATTTTAAATAATATACTTTTGCATGTGGCATTAGACCTCGCCACAAGATAGCAACGCACCATTAACATCTTTGGTGTCTATAGGCGATGGTTAACTCTTTCCATCAGGAGACCCATCTGCTTGTTTGCTATCTTATGATATAAAAAAAGCTGTGTAATATGAACTTTTAGTATAGCTTTAATAAAATATAGTATACGAATCACGGGGGGAAAATATGTCATTGCAACTCGTGATGTTACCAACCTCGCTTTCGGCTCGGACAGTATCACGTGGGTTGCAATGTCGTACTGTTCTCCTTAGGAGCGTAATATCTATACAATACACACGAGAAGCAAAAATTTTATACCTCTTTTATCACAGTTAAAACAATCCTAATATTTTTTTTTAAATTTGCATTAGATATATATTAAATAAGTTAAACATTACACTTAGTATATTCATGTGTTTTACTTCTCGCCCGGGTATTTGGTGCCACTTTTTGCTTGTCATTGTTGTGTTTATGTTTGGAGAATAAGGTATCCGGTAAACTTATGCATGTAGCATTTCCATCTCGCAACGCGATTCTCTTTGCATCAGAAGAGTCATCTGCTTGTTTGTTATAAAAAATGTGACAGTTTACGATAATATATTTTCTTTACGTCTAAAGTCCATTATTAAAGTTAGAAGATATTTTATTGTTTAATCTGTGGTCGAATTTCGGCCACAGGGCGATCGCTACTACTATTTTATGCCATCTCATGGTACATATAATGTATACTCACACTTGTTTAATAGCAGTTTCTGAGGAATTACCACCTCTAGTTCACACCCAGGTTGGGGACTTCTCCCGCTGTTTGGGTAAAAGTCCACGTGTCCAACAGGTCTCTTGTAACCTGCGAAAAAAATTTTTAATTGGGTAGTTTAGTGAGACATTATCATTTCGCCACGTGGATCTTTGGTGTCTATAGGTGATGGTTATATTTTTCTAAATTTTTTTCTAAACAAAGAAGTCATAAGAAGTAGACATGTGTAAGTAATGTGGGTGATTCATCACGCGTAATATCATTCGAGCGCGTACTGTAACATTACACATTACTCGACTGAAATAAGCATCACACCTCATACTAAACACCACGCGACGCGCGCGGTAGCTGCGCAATAGCACAGAATATCAATTATCTCCATATTCTGTGGCAGTAGCTCGTGACATGACTCGCAAACTCGCTCGAACCGAGCCCTCCCGAACGTATCGCATCGGCAATGTTCTGTTTATATCGGGGTTTATAAGTCCGGAAATTAGTTGCGTGCGATTTCGTATTTCGCCCGGTCAGGTGTCTTAGTATTGTTACGTACTCGGGTTCGTACTTGTAAGGAAACACCACTTATATTAAATCCGTGTATTTACACAACACAACACAATTCTAAAATACACTTTACACCCCAGTCACTCGCTATACTATCACTGAACTTAGAACACTACACAATAAAACACTTCTCACTTCGGAATAGTCACTTGATGTATCGCTCTCGATCGCTTGATCAAAACTGCCTTGTGTTTGTCAACAATTCTCTATTTATAGGCAGGGGAACGTCCTAGCTGGATCTAGAAAAATCTAAATGTATCGGGAAACAATGAATCACTTCTTATCGTAAACATGTTGAGTCATAACCTAGTACACGCTACTTTCAACCTTATGCCATATCCCACAAAGTCCATTATGGCATAGCCCAGGTCAACTATTTGTTTGTCAATAGGAGTAGCTTTCTCTTTCTTTTATTTCTAGATAGTTAGCGCGCGCGCGCTCCAATTCTACAAGCTTCTAGATAATTCGTAACAGTATGTTATTTAGAACTCTATATTTCCTTGACACCACCGTCCACCTCCCGTTGTACGGTCGTAGGTAAATACTCAACTGTCCTTTCATTTCAAATTGCAATGCAAATATTGCGATATTTTTAAGTTTGTTTACTAACGCGGTCAATATAATAATATAACTCCAATCGCTGCTATGTTACTATTTCAATAACATGTCCTATTACACTAAAACATTGCATTTCCTACATAAGAACGCGCGATGGTGTGCTCCCGCATGGTGCTACATCATAAAATCATAACATCATGCGTATGTTTGAAGTGATGGTGTAATGTAATATTTAACTCGGCACGAAATATAATGACATCTCACATCACTTCGTGGTGCACTGTTTTGCATTGTCTAGTAAGAAGAAAAAATCCTTACCAAATATCCCCGCATCAGTATGTATGACATCAACAAAATCGGCATCTGATTCATCCAGTCTCTGCTCCAAAGGAACTTTCTCGAACAGTGGCAAAGCTGGGTCCAATCCTGTTATACGTGATACGCGACCTGTAAGGCAATTATCAATGGTTTTGTTCTATACGCCCAGTGAACAACGACCCCCCAATATTTCTTAGCAATTATTTCCATTTCTAAATAAATAATAAATATTCAGTAAAGGAACTCGGAACATGAACATTTATATTTTCTATTAAAATTTTCTAAGTATCTTTGTATATTGCTAACAGTATTTACATTTTTTTTATAAGATAGCAAACAAGCAGATAGATGGGTCTCCTGATGAAAAGAGTCAACCATCGCCTATAGACACCAAAGATGTTAATGCTATCTTGTGGCGAGGTCTAATGCCACATGCATAAGTTTACCCTCTACTTTACCCTATAAACCAGAACACGACTGTGTCAAGCACTGACGCTATTGCGGCAGGAATAAGTAAGGCAAGGTACCAGACCCGAGCGGCAAGACAATGCAGAACTCTACCAACTAGTAGCCACGATGGTAGTGACTCGCATAGCTAATCGGTCGCCTTTTACGACCTGCCTGGCAGAACGGCAGTCGGTCTATTCTACAAAGGAGCCCGGAACCAACACGGGGGATTACATTCCACAAGGCTGTATATTTGGTCTTTTTTGCTTTCTTGAGTATATTAATGATGACCCAATAGTTTTACTACTGGATCACTTGATAGTTTTCCTACTTTAAAGCAGTATTTAATATCTTACCGGAATGTAAAGCACTTCCCGCTACTCCAGCAGCATGAGCACCCAAGCTATGCCCAACCAGATGTGTCTTGGATAGCTTCAAACCTCTGTGAAAAATTATACCATTTATAAATTAAGGCCTGCTGGGCCGATTTTTATGATTTTTTATTGGTTAGACTTGTATCCGCTTCGAATAGCAGAATAACTGTTAAAGCATTTGAAAAATTAAGAAAAAAAAATTAAAACAGACAGTTTTTGAAGGCCCCTGAATCGTACGGTTCGAAAAAACATCCGCTGGTAATTTGTAGCACAGTGTAGTCGTGCGAGGCAAAACTTGAAAATTCCACTGTAGTGGACTTTCAGACATTCAAATGGTGAGGGTAGAATTTGAATTTTGTCGATCGACGGAGCTCGGGTTCGATCCCCGACGGAGACAAGCATTTGTGTGATTAGCATAAATGTTTATATTTCCGGGTTTGAGTGTATATTAAATATATTTCAGTATTTATATATGTATTTCTATGTATTAGTATCGTTGACTAACACCCATAACACAAGCAAATAATTTGCTTACTTTGGGGTTAGATCAGTAAGTGTAATTTGTCTCGTGAATATTTATTTATATGATGGAAATCGGCGGGCGTAATTAAGCCAAAAAACTCGGGACAATCACCGTGGTAAAGGCAATAGAAGATGCAGAGAGAAACAACATCTTTTCGCAACGCCAAAAGATCAATCCGATCAGAAAGCATCCGGTCCTCGACGACTCGAGACACCCTACGCTGTATGCGATCAACACAAGACTGCGTAAAATTTGTAAATGAAATTCCTTATTTCCTATTTGAATTATGGGTTCTCGCAAAAGTAACGCTCCAATCTATTAAAGGGAAAAAATAGGTATGTGAATATACGAAGAAATTAAATTATCGATAATTAATTCTATGACTTACCTAGAAACCAAGTATTCGATAAATATGGCCGCTGTACGTCCTATATACCATGTGTTGTCTGCGGCTTTGAAATACCAAGGTCCGGCTTCCAAACGCTGGGCATCCACCATTATGATATTAGTGTCTCCTCGACTCATGAACGCTGTGAAGAAAGAAGAAAGTTTAAAGGAATGAATGTGGGTGGTTTTTATATCATAGAATAAAAAACAAGCAGATGGTAAAGGGGGAATTATACGGTCAAGTGCGAGCCGGACTCGCATGCTAAGGGTTCCGTACAAACTTGTAAATAAACTTAGCTACACATAGGAGTACCCTATAGTGTTTTTATTCACTTGTAAAATCGCAAAATATGCGACCTAAACAATCATATCTCTAGATCACGTTTTTTCTCGTAATGTAACTAAAAATTTACGGTTTTCGTGTTTTTGGAACGAAGTTCCTTACGGCAGGCTTGGAGGGGATAGGGATTTTGCTGCGCGACCGAACTGAAAAAAATGTGATAGTAAAACCGTAAGAAAAATGCGTGGAATAAAAGCGTTAAATGAGACGTGCGCAGGCGCGACAGTCGCGTACACAAGCGAGTAGTGCCGTTTAGCCGAAGGAAGTTCGTTCCTACCTGGTGTCCCGCGACACCACATAATTTTTTTTATATTATAAGATAGCAAACAAGCAGATGGGTCTCCTTATGGAAAAGTCAACCATCGCCTATTATCACCATTAACGACTTTGGTGTCTACCAAAGTCGTTAATGGTGCGTTGCTATCTTGTGGCGAGGTTTTATGCCACATGCATAAGTTTACTGGCTAATCATACCCTCCAAACCGGAACACGACAGCGACAAGCACTGACGTTATTGCTGCAGGAATAGGTAAGGCGGTGGTACCGGACCCCGGCGAGACAATGTAGAACTCTACCACCTAGTATCCAAGATGGTAGTGACTCGTATAGCCAATAGGTCGCCTTTTACGACCGGCCTGGCAGAACGGCAGTTGGTCTATTCTTCAAAGGAGCCCGGGACCAACACAGGGAAAAATATACATACATAGTACATATAATAGTCAAAGTCAAAACATTTTTATTCAAATTATCCTTTACAGACACTTTTGACGAGTCAACATTTTTTGAGTTACTAGCGGATCGGAAACGCGGCCAATAAACAAAATATTTAACAATGCAAGTAATTATAACAAAATTATTTAATAATATGTCAGTCGATATCTGTCTGTGTGTTACTATCCTTTGAAATAAAGTACCTGAAATTATCTTACCTTCTTTCACCATCAAGGAACTACCATCTTGAGCGGTCTCCATGAACGCGTGGAAGTAGATTACCGTTGGATCATTGTAGTTAATGTTCGACGCAAACAGACTGTCGTCATCGTTAATGGTCAGTGGTTGTGGTACCGTGGGGTTATATCTGAAATAATAATCTATACATATAATAAAATCGTAGGAAAGTCAACACTGTACATTGAATATTTTTTTAAAAGAATACTTGGGGCGTGATATACAATCGATATCAAAGCAAAAAATATAGTTTTTAGAATTTTTATCTGTTTGTCTGTATGTATGTCCGGGGTAAACTCAAAAGTACTGCATGGATTTACTTAAAATTTTGCATGAATATTACTAATAGGTCGGGTCAACATATAGGTTACATATTATCACGCTATCATCTACGGGGAAGGAGCTGTGCAGAGTAAACGAAGTCCGCGCGGACGAAGTCGTGAGCAACAGCTAGTAATATATAATTTAGAAAAATGTCCATATTTGTGTTAGAAAATACATTTTTAAAAACTAAAATTAGGGATTTTTTTTATATTATAAGATAGCAAACAAGCAGATGGGTCTCCTGATGGAAAGAGTCAACCATCGCCTATAGACACCAAAGATGTTAATGGTGCGTTGTTATCTTGTGGCGAGGTCTAATGCCACATGCATAAGTTTACCGGCTACCTTACCCTCCAAACCGGAACACGATAGCAACAAGCACTGACGCTATTTCGGCAGGAATAGATAAGGCGGTGGTACCAGACCCGGGCGAGACAATGCAGAACTCTACCACCTAGTAGCCACGATGTTAGTGAGTCGTTAGCCAATCGGTCGCCTTTTACGACCTGCCTGGCAGAACGGCAGTTGGCCTATTCTTCAAAGGAGGCCGGGACCAACACGGCGAATGTTATGTTATTGACGGTGAAATTAACTTGCTACAGTTTTAGACTTTAAGACCCCAAGTATATTAAAACTATATAAATCGTCCTGGTGTCACCTGAGATATATGCAGGTTTAACCACACACACGGGTGTTAGCACACATAGACACCTCTCACGGACTTGATATCTCAATGGTTCAGAACAAACTGTCCCGAACCATTCGAAGATATCGCATTCGTGAGAGGTGTCTATGTGTGCTACGCAGTACGCTCGAATATTACTTGTATGTGACATTGACTTCTGATCGTCTCCCGTATTCTGTGATATAGGGGTTTTAAACATTTTCTTACACATTAAGCTGCGTCGTAGCACGACGCGATGTTACTATCGTGTTTATATGTGTAAGAATCCTAAGTGTTTCCACTTTATTTATTTCATTCACTTATTAATAAATTCACAAGAATTATTTAACATCAAAAAAGTTATAGTGATGTGGATTTCATAAATTACGATATATCGTAATCCTCTCCGGCTCGATAGTAATTAATTAGTGCAGTTAAAAATTTATCGATGTAATAAGATATCTTTTACTTCACTTGCCCATCTCTAATTTGTGTTTAATATACATACTTACCTAGTGTACAAGTGAAATTCGATGTCTGCGCCATCTCTCACGTAAGAGCATGCACCTTTGTTGACTGGGGCAATTTGGAGCAAGGCACTTTCAAACTGTACCCCCGGTGGACCTGAAAAAACAAATTTACAAATAACAATTGTTTCAAACTGTGCTCCCGTGGACCTTAAAAAACAAATTTACAAATATCTAACAATTGTTTCAAACTGTATCCCTGGTATACATTGAAAAAGAAAATCATAAATATTATTTATTTCAAACTTCTACCCCAATGGACCTTAAGAAAAAAATTACAAATAATAGGATCTTGAAAAATAAATTAATAAATATAAATGGTTAAAAACTGTTTTACCTTTTAGGGATTTTAAAATTAGTTGATTTAAAAATAAAATTTATAAATATCAATTTTTTCAAACTATACACCCCTGGTGAATCTTGAAAAAATTTATAACAACCAATTATTTCAAATCCCTGATGGATCTTTAAAAAGCAAATTACAAGTCGTTTTTCCCCGTGTTGGTCCCGGGCTCCTTTGAAGAATAGGCCAACTGCCGTTCTGTCAGGTAGGTCGTAAAAGGTGACCGATTGGCTATGCGAGTCACTACCACCGTGGCTACTAGTTGGTAGAGTTCTGCATTGTCTCGCCCGGGTCTGGTACCAACGCCTTACCTATTCCTGTCGCAATAGCGTCAGTATTTGTCACTGTCGTGTTCCGGTTTGAAGGGTAAGGTAGCCGGTAAACTTATGCATGTGGCATTAGTCCTCGCCACAAGATAGCAACGCACCATTAACACCTTTGGTGTCTAAAGGCGATGGTTGACTCTACATCAGGAGACCCATCTGCTTGTTTGCTATCTTATGGTATAAAAAATATCGAGGACGAAATTAAGTTTATTTACATTGCAATCTTCCGCGAAATCTTTGGCGAAAGATTCATCGTATATTGAATGCACTATTAGCGGTTGTGAGCACATTTCGTGGCGTATTCATTATGTGGTTTTTCAATACTCAATAGAGTATTCAAATATCTTGCATCAGGCTTGCATTTCAACATGTATTGGCTAGTGCGATGTTGCAAACTTACAAAACATTACATTTCTATTGAAAAATGTATCATCACGTTGATTTCGTTGCTAGGCAAGCGGAGTCAAAAAAAAGTAAGATTATCAAATAAGATTATCTAAAAAAAAATTGCCACGTCGAGTCTGGCAACACTAGCTCAGTGGTAGAGCGTCCCGGCTTTAGGGAGACGGTCGCAGGTTCAAACCCTGTGTGTCGATATTTTTCTTTGTTGTTTTTAAAGTTTTTCCAGTTTTCCCAAGCACGGGGTGAGTGCTATAACACAAAAATAATGATTATCAATGTTTCTTGCAATAGATCTGACTAGAGTTACCATCCTTCTGGATTTCCCCAGATTTGTCCTAGATTAGGAGGCGTTCGAGGAGGGTCCGGGCGGGGTTTAATTTGTAGTCCGGGGTTTAATTCAAATCACGCGCGTGACTCGTGATAATAATAGTTCGTTAATTTAAGAAGATTCTATTTTGTTTTTGTGTTTTTTAAGTCGTAATTTGGTTAAAAAAATCAATAAATAATAATAATTAATAGATAATCATAAATATTCACGGTACAAATTTACACTTATTGATCTAACCACAAAGCAAATTATTTGCTTGTGTTATGGGTGTTAGTCAACGATACTAATACATAGAAATACATATATAAATACTGGAATATATTTAATAAACACCCAAACCCGGAAGTACAAACATTTATGCTCATCACACAAATGCTTGTCCCCGTCGGGGATCGAACCCGAGCCCCGTCGATTGCGTAGTCAGGGTCGCTAACTATTCCACCAACGGGGCGGTCAAAATAAAAATTATAAAAAAAAACACATCTTTGTTTTATGGGAATTAAACTAAAAACAATAAAATTAATATTTAAGGGGGTTAAATATTTATATTATTCTGTTTTTAGTATTTATTGTTATAGCGGCAACATATATACATCATCTGTGAAAATTCCAATTGTCTAACCATCACGGTTCATGCGATACAGCCTGGAGACTGACATACAGACGGACGGACAGCAGTCTTAGTAATAGGATCCTGTTTTACTTTTTGCATACGATACCCTAAAAACATACAATCAAACCCGGGTTTTTTCTGATAAACACAAAGTTGCCCGGGATTGGAAAGTGCCTGGTTGGCGATAGGCTTGCCACCTATCACATTGTTGGACCAAGTATCTTCGGCTAATCGTGGGTGGGTGGTTATACCTCTGCCTACTTCTTCGGGGATACGGGCGTTAAGATATTTTTTTTACATTAAACAAACAACTAATCAATTCAATAACCTCCTTTTGGAAACTTTAGTTATTTTCGACCGACTGTTGAAAATAATTAAAGCGAATGAACCTGCAGACTAGGCTATTGGCTTCATAAAACTGGGTCCAGTTTGCCCGCGTAACATATTACGACTATCCTGTTATACCTGTTTGAGGGAAATTCTCGCGGATATAATATTACTTGCATGTTGATAAGACTTGCTTCATAGCTGGTGCTAATTATATATTATGGCTGTGTTTGATTTTATAAGTGACTAGCTGACCCGGCAAACGTTGTTCTGCCTTACATATTAGGAATCCATAGCGGACAAACAACGTGACACGTAATTTATATAAGACTACGGGATTGTCCTTCCACGCAACCAAAATGGCATTAAACTTTGTATGGTGGTTAAGTATTCTTAAACTTTCTAATTTTCCGCGCAATTTTCTTAATATTTTCTTTTATAAGAACTTTTTCCTTACAATTACAAATACAACAAAAAAAAAATTACCGAAATTGGTCCAGCCATTCGTGCGTGATGTCGTGACCAAGGAAAATAGGGATTGATTTATATATATATATATAGATAGATAGACTAGCTGACCCGGCAAACGTTGTTAACTACCTTTTTAACTACTCTTATTTTTTCTATATTTTCTCACCTTTTAAACCTTCCCTGGACTTCAACGATTAATTCAAAACCAAAATTAGCAAAATCGGTTCAGCCGTTCTCGAGTTTTAGCGAGACTAACGAACAGCAATTGATTTTTATATATATAGATAGACTAGGAACAACTTAATTTTACAGGATAAAAAGTCAGATTATCATTTTACATGTGTGCGAAATTTCATCCTAATTCATTATTTTTTTTTTCATAAGATAGCAAACAAGCAGATGGGTCTCCTGATGGAAAGAGTCAACCATCGTCTATAGACACCAAAGATGTTAATGGTGCGTTGCTATCTTCTGGCGAGGTCTAATGCCACATGCATAAGTTTACCGGCTACCTTACACTCCAAACCGGAACACGACAGTGACTGCCATTGACGTTATTGCGCTATTGGTAAGGCCGTGGTACCAGACCCGGGCGAGACAATGCAGAACTCTACCACCTAGTAGCCACGATGGTAGTGACTCGTATAGCCAATTGGTCGCCTTTTACGACCTGCCTGGCAGAATGGCAGTTTGTCTATTTTTCAAAGGCAAAAATTCTTCAGGCATCGCTCTTCCAACTGAGCTATGTATCGGTGGTTAAGTTTGGCGTAATTCTCCAATTTTTTGAATATTTTTATGTAGCCGATAAACTTCTGCATATGGCATTTTAACCCGCTATACGGATAGCAACACACCATTAACATCTTTGGTGTCTATATGCGATGGTTATCTCTTTCCATTAGAATTATCTACTTGTGAGCTATCCTATATGCAGTTTTTTAAATAAATATTTGGTACTCGATTCACACTACTTACCCTGTCAGGGAAATAGCGTAAAGATATAATTGAAAATTCTTTACACCACCTAAGATTCAAACACAGGACGCATAAAGATAAACAGTTTCTACAATTATGTGACCGTTATCGATCTTAATACGTAATACATAAATACATCATTCTATTCTGCTACATAAAAACACTACGAAGTTAGAATTGAACTTTATAAGTAAGGGTTCCGTAGCAACAAACAATAAATAACAAGTTTAAAATGTTTAAATGCATTGTAACTGTATTGAATTTATATTATAACTAGCTGTGCCCGCGACTTCGTTCGCGTGGAAAAAATTCTAAAATAAAAACCCGCATAGTTCCCGTTCCCGTGGGATTCCCGGGATAAGACCTATCCTATGTCCTTTCTCGGGCCTCAAACTATATTTGTACCAAATTTTATCCTAATCGGTTCAGTGGTTTGGCCGTGAGAGCGTAACAGACAGACAGACAGACAGAGTTACTTTCGCATTTATAATATTAGTATGGATAAAAATCGGCCAAGTGCGAGTCGAACTCGTGCACGAAGAGCTCCGTACCATCATAGCAAAAAATATATGAAAAAAAAACACGTTTATTGTAAGGGGAACCCCTTAATATTTTCATTTTTTTATTTTTAATATTTGTAGTTATAGCGACAACGGAAATACATAATTTGTGAAAATTTTAGCTTCCTAGCTACCACGGTTTACAGATACAGCCTGTTGACAGACAGACAGCAAAAGCTTAGTAATAGGATTCCATTTCACCTTTTAGGTACGGAACCCTAATAAAGCAATACAGTATAATAACTATTGAGTGCCAAAATATATGCCAACATTAAGTTACAAAATAATTTGCGTACATATAAGATACTCAAAGGCGGTCTTATATATATATATATATATATATATATATATATATATATATATATATATATATATATATAATATATATATATATATATATATATATATATATATATATATATATATATATATATATATATATATATATATATATATATATATAATCAGAGATCCGTACCTAAATTGGAACAATGTAACCCGAGGTATCAACATTTTGCCGATAAGTCATTATTTCGCGTGTGCTGCGAAAACCATTAATATCTTATACATACAATAAAATCGTAGGAAAGTCAAAACTGTACATGTAATATTTTTTTAAAAGAATACTTGGGGCGTGATCTACAATCAATATCGAAGCCAGAAATATAGTTTTTAGAATTTTTGTCTGTTTATCTGTTTGTCTGTATGTATGTCCGGGGTAAACTCAAAAAGTACTGCATGGATTTACTTCAAATTTTGCATGAATATTACTAACAGGTCGGGTCAACATATAGGCTACATATTATCACGCTATCACCTACGTGGGAGGAGCAGTGCGGAGTGAACCAAGTCCGCGCGGACGAAGTACGCTGTCAACAGCTAGTCACAAAATAAAATTGGTAAACCACGCGCGATGTAAAGTTCCGAAGTTGCCCATCACAGTAATGCGGACTAAGAAGAGGGCTTTTATAGTTTTATACTATGAATATTTAAGCTATTCAACGCCAATGACAAATATTATCTGCGCCACAGGTTCGTCTCCTATAAACTTCTCTAAATACATTTTATAAGTTGGTCGACTATTACTCAAAAACTTGTAAACTCGCCGTGTTGGTCCCGGCCTCCTTTGAAGAATAGGCCAACTGCCGTTCTGCCAGGCAGGTCGTAAAAGGCGACCGATTGGCTAACGAGTCACTACCATCGTGGCTACTAGGTGGTAGAGTTCTGCATTGTCTCGCCCGGGTCTGGTACCACCGCCTTACCTATTCCTGCCGCAATAGCGTCAGTGCTTGTTGCTGTCGTGTTCCGGTTTGGAGGGTAAGGTCGCCGGTAAACTTATGCATGTGTCTTAGACCTCGCCACAAGATAGCAACGCACCATTAACATCTTTGGTGTCTATAGGCGATGGTTGACTCTTTCCATCAGGAGACCCATCTGCTTGTTTGCTATCTTATAATATAAAAAAAAACCGTAATAGTTTTCCTTTTAACTTAATCATATTTACTACTACCATTATTTTTTTCCCACCACCAAAACTTACCTTTTAGACTACAAAGGGGGAAGTAGGGAGGACACTTGACTAACAGAAATTAGCGCTTAAAAGATTAATATTTTTCAAATGAGTCCCTTAATCGAAAACATGTTTTCACAAACCTACAATATTTTTTAAAAACCTATCCAACGTTACCCCACAAAATAGGGTACGTGAGAAAAAACTTAACATCCCACTTTACATGTAGTGCGGCTGAAAAAAAATATTTTTCAAGATTTTTTTTTATATATTTTTATATATATATATTTTTTTATACCATAAGATAGCAAACAAGCAGATGGGTCTCCTGATGGAAAGAGTTAACCATCGCCTATAGACACCAAAGATTTTATGTCACCACATTGTTGACGTAACTTACATGTATATTCGTGTCAAAAGCTTTCTAGTATTATGGATCTCTGAGCTATCGTGAGGACGGACGGACGGACATAGCAAAACTACAAGGGTTCCTAGTTTACTTCGGAACCCTAAAAAGTGATATATATATATAATAAGGAAAAAATGATGTGGTGTCGTGGGACACCAGGTAGGAACGAAGTTCCTTCGGCTAAACGGCACTACTCGCTTGTGTACGCGACTGTCGCGCCTGCGCACGTCTCATTTAACGGTTTTATTCCACGCACTTTTTTCCACGGATTTTTTCTTACGGTTTTACTATCACATTTTTTCATCGGTCGCGCAGTAAAATCCCTATCCCCTCCAAGACTGCCGTAGGAACTTCGTTCCAATAACAATACACTCGGAAAAGTTGCGGTTAAAAGGGAATTTTGTTTTAGAATGCTTTTGAGATTTTTTTGTGTGTAAAATCTTTTCTCTCGCTTTCCTACAATTTATGAAAGTTTTTTGTACAATGCAACGAAAGTATGTGACAGGAAGCTGAGAATTCGCGCGCTACTTGAAATTTCCAATGAGCGCATGTTATTTGCGTGCAAAAAAAATCGAACGAAAAAGAAATACTATTTTTTTTAAATAGTCGATCCTTTTAATAAATTGAAAGACGATTTGGCCAAGTTTATAATAAAGTAGCTGTTGCCAGCGACTTCGTTCGTGCGGACTTGGTTTACTCTGCACAGCTCCTCCCCCGTAGGTGATAGCGTGATAATTAGTAGCCTATATGTTGACCCGACCTGTTAGTAATATTCATGCAAAATTTGAAGTAAATCCATGCAATACTTTTTGAGTTTACCCCGGACATACATACAGACAAGACAGAAATTCTAAAAACTATATTTTTGGCTTCGATATCGTTTGTAGATAACGCCCGAAGTATTCTTTTAAAAAAATATTCAATGTACAGTTTTGACTTTCCTACGATTTTATTATATGTGTAGATAATTTTAAAGTGGAGTGAATATTCTGTGCAGTGCGATGGACTTGTATAATTATTAAAATTAGCTGTAAGTATTCTTCTCGTGTAAGTGAATATGTTGGTAAAAAAATTATCTTCACGCCTGCATCCCCGAAGAAGTACACCCACGATTAGCTTTAAATACTTGGTCCCACTAATGTGATTAGTGGTCTATCGCCAACCGGGCACTTTCCAATCCCAGGCAACTTTGTGTTTATCAGAAAAGTGAAAAAAATTCTTTTTTTATGTGTCTGACCCGGGAATCGAACCCGGAACCTCCGCCAATGCTGGACTACTAGACCACAGAGGTGATATATGTCTGTAATGAGAATAAAGTATCTTTAAACCTAAACCTGTTTTTGTAATGGCGTGTTTTCTTTTTACGGACATTTGCGGCGGAACCCTAAAAGCGGGCAGATCGCTCACAATCTTTCACATTCCACTTATATCGGTAATTACATCGTTTCGCGTGTTTTAATGTAATCAGTTACGAAATGTAATTTTTTTCGCACTATATACTTACTGTGTCGATCGATACATACATCATCGATATTAGTGGGACATATTTGGCAACGTAGTAGGACATATTTGGCAACTTATTGGAACATTGTGTAGTTTTTATATTTAAGCGTTTTCTCTATTTAATTAACTAGCGACCTGCCCGCGGTTTCATCCGCGTAGCTTTTATTCCCGTGGGAATATCGGAAAGGTTTATATACTAAAACCTTCCTCTAGAATCAATCTAATAAAAAAACTGCATCAAAATCCGTTGCGTAGTTTTAAAGATCTAAGTATACATAGGGACATACGGGCAGACAGCAGAAAGAGACTTTGTTTTATACTATGTAGTGATTTTGACCGGTGTATAATTACAAGCTGTGCCCGCGACTTCATTCGCGTGGAAATTTCTAAAATAAAATTCACGGGGTTTTAACGGCATAGTTTCCGTTCCCATGGGTTTTTTCGAGATAAAAGCTACGTCCTTTCTTGGGTTTCAAACTATCTTCATACCAAATTTCATCAAAATCGGTTGAATGATTGATCGATTGAGTGGTTTAAGCGCGAGAGGCGAATAGACAGACACACTGACAGACAGAGTTACTTTCGCGTTTATAATATTAGTGTGGATATGGATTAATTATAATTATCATTATTATCAATATTACCTTTACTAGGTGGTAGAGTTCTGCATCGGCTCGACCGGGTCTGGTACCACCGCCTTACGTGTTCCTGCCGTAATAGCGTCAGTGCTTGTTACTGTCGTATTCCGATTTGGAGGGTAAGGTAGCCGGTAAACTTATTCATGTGGCATTAGACCTCGCCACAAGATAGCAACGTACCATTAACATCTTTGGTGTCTACAGGTGATGGTTGACCCTTCCCATCAGGAGACCCATCTGCTTGTTTGCTATCTTATGATATAAAAAAAAAGAAAAAATACCTAGTGGGACATATTTGACAATGTACTAGTCCATATTTGACAATTTAGCGGGAATATGAGATTTTTCAGATCTCAATGTCAACCATTATAGTACAAGCGGGGAACGTTAAAAAGGGCGGGGATCTAGTATAAGAACAAAAATGGACTTATTGCTATTTGGACATTAGCAAAACAATAATCGATCGGTCTGGCTATTTTTAACTTATCCATTTTTTTAGAATAACTTGTTGCTATTTTTTTTTGGTAAAAATGATGCGCAAGACATTAATAAAATGTTTCACTATTTGAAGGTGTATTGATCAATAAAACATAAAAATTGAAGTCTGGCATTAATAAAAAATTAAACATAAAAAAAGGAAAGCCAAAAAGAAAGTTTCTAAATAAATTTTTTATGTTTAATTGATCATTATTTATGTCTTGCACATCATTTTTACAAAAAAAATAGGAACGAGTTATTTTAAAAAAAATAGACAAGTTAAAGATAGCCAGACCGATCAATTATTGTTTTGCTAATGTCCAAATAGCATTGATATAAAAAACCCAAGATACACAATCAGTTTGTCAAAAACGTCCTCCAAAAATGAGTGCACAATTTTAAATTGTGCGCTCATTTTAAATAGAATCACGTCGGTCGCGAAACTGTTAATTTTATTTCTTTTTGTACATTGCTTTGTAAAAACAACTATAAGTCGTGCACGCAAGGTTGGATATGCAAATACATATGTTTTTGCCATATTTATAACTACTTAAATGAAATTAGTAACACTTTTGAGTGTGAGTTTTGTTTGGGACTGTGCATCTAGGCTTTTTTATATCAATGCCAAATAGCAATAAGTCCATTTTTGTTCTTATACTCAATCCCCACCCTTTTTAACTGTCCCCGCTTATACTATTAAAAGCTGTTCTGATTTTTTTTATTATGACGTCAATATCTCTTTAAATCTCCCATAACTTTTGAAGAGCTTGACCGATCTCAACCAAACTAAAACCTAATGATAATTCGAATCGATTTGGCTTAGAGTAGACTTTGAAAAATTTCTACAAAAGCTCAAAAAAGAAATTGGTTAAACCTTTTAAACCACACCCTCTACTAGCTTTAAAAAAATCTTATTCTGCTTTACTGTTAGCCATCTCGTAAAAGGTTAATACTTGTTACTAGGTGACTACTAATTACCATCTCGTAAATACGTGTTACTAGGTGACCTACAAATTAGGTGGTAGAGTAATTGATGGACAATTTTTTGCATTTATAATATTAGTATGGATGCGAACATACGCCTGTTTTTTATTACGCGTTCACGATTAAACCATTGTACCGATTGAAATTAAATGTAGCAAATAGATAGTTGAAGATTTGGAGTCAAACATATAGTTTTTTTTTTAATCAACCCTTAAGAGTCTAAAATAGGGGATGAAAGTTGGACCCTAAACTTTATGGACAATGGACATGATTATACACCATGGTGTCAATATAGCGGAGACTCGCGGCCGAAGCTAATAATAATTATATGTTTTAAAAAGAAAAATTTCGACAATAGCTATTTTTGAATTTCTGCAATAGTTATACCTATTTGAATTTCGACAATAGCTTTATTTTAAAAAGCGAAATTTCGACAATAGCTATATTTTAATTTCGAAAATAGATATATTTGTATTTCGACAATAGCTTTATATTAATTTCGTCAATAACTATATTTGAATTTCGACAATAGTTATAAAGTATTTGAATTTCGACAATAGCTATATTTGAATTTCGACAATAGCTATAAGTATTAGAATTTCGACAATAGCTATATTTGAAAAAGACGAATTTCAGCAATAGCTATATTTGAATTTCGACAATAGCTATATTTGAAAAAGAAAAATTTTGACAATAGCTATATTTAAAATTTCGATAGTAGCCATATTTGAATTTCGACAATAGCTATATTTGAATTTCGACAATAGCTATATTTTAAAAAGAAAAATTTCCACAATAGCTATATTTGAATTATTTACAATGACGTTTGCTTTCAGTAAATAAATATACATAAACTAGCTGTACCCTGAGCGCGTTGCTACGCCACCGATTAAAATATCTGTCGAAAATTAGTCGTACCAACTCAGAAACCTTCGGCTCATGCACAACAAGTTTAATAAAGATCATCACATGATTAAATTCATAGTTTATGATTCTATAAAGGACATACAGACAAATATTCATTTTTATATATAGATATATATCACTGGGAAAATTAAACGAATTGATGTAGCTCAAAAGTAAGCAAATTATTTGCTTGTGTTATGGGTGCCAGTTAACGATACTAACACATAGAAATACATATATAAATTATAAATACTATTACATACATAATAAACACCCAAACCCAGAAATACAAATATCTACGCTCATCCCACAAATGTTTGTCCCTGTCGGGAATCGAACCCAAGCTAACTAACTACTCCACCACAAAGAACATAGCTTTTACCAAATAAGCTACAATGTCACTTCTTTAATTTGTCAACGTTTTCCTTGTCTGATTTTTTATTGATTACGTCGATGGTAACACTCGCTAACTATACACAATATGTTGGTATATACTTTTGAAGCTATGGAACAATAGCTTGATTGATTCTTTGATATAAACTCATGTACTGTTTCACAAGTGTAATTTAAATTTTATTTACATCACAATCACTTAATTTTACAGCCAACCGGTTTCGCCTAATCATCCAAAGTATATACTTTTCTATTTTACTATCTAAATTACATTTGTGAAACAGTACAAGTGTTTATATCAAAGAATCAATATGATGCAGTTTCACCAAGCGCCGAAGATGGACAGTATAAACTATATATAGCTTGATTGTTGGTCCAAACCACCTTGAAGGATAGATTATCTGTGATTTCCCTAGGCAATTCGTAAAAGGCGATCAATTGGCTATACATGTCTGTCATTACTAGGTGGTAGAGTTCTGCATTGTCTCGCCCGGGTCTGGTACCACCGCCTTAACTATTCCTGCCGCAATAGCGTCAGTGCTTGTCACTGTCGTGTTCCGGTTTGGAGGGTAAGGTAGCCGGTAAACTTATGCATGTGATATTACTATAGCGCCTCACGAAAACTACCGCACCATTGACATCTTTGGTGTCTATAGGCGACGGGTTTTCTTTCCATCATCAGACCCATCTGGTTTGCTATCTTATGATATAGAAAATATCGATGGTTCAAATTCAGCTAGTGTCTAAATTTCTTAATAATTTATCATTACATAGTATAAAACAAAGTCGCTTTCTCTGTCTGCCCCTATGTCCTTACGTCCCTATGTATGCTTAAATCTTTAAAACTACGCAACGGATTTTGATGCGGTTTTTTTTAATAGATAGATTGATTCTTGAGGAAGGTTTAAGTGTATAAACCTTTCCGATATTCTCACGGGAACAAAAGCTGCGCGGGTGAAACCGCGGGCAGGTCGTTAGTATGATATAAATTGGATAAATATTATAATACTAGCTGCAGCGTGCAGCCCGCAGCATTATAAGTTTTTCGTGAATCCCGCGGGATCACCTAATTTTTCCGGGATAAAAAATAGCCTTTGTGCTATTCCAGGTCATCATCTACCTGTGTGCCAAATTTCATTCAAATCCGTTCAGTAGTTTTTGCGTCATTGATTAACAAACATCCATCCAAACATCCTAACTTTGGCATTTATAATATTAATATAGTATAATAAATAATATAGATTAAAAAAATTAACTTACGTATTAAAGATAAGAAGCAGGCTACTGGTAGCGTTTGCATTTTTATGTATTTATTTACAAAAAAAACTATAAAAATCAGTTAATATTATTCATATTTAAAAAAAAAAATAAACTATATTTAAATTTGTAATTGAAATTTTGTATTTGGAATAGGAATTTTTGAATTTATTTTCAACTTATAATAAAATGTAATTATTTGAATGGGATATAAATATTTTGTTTTAAATTTGAACTCCGAATTATATACCGTTATTTATTTTTGAATGGAATTAAAAATATTCTAATTTCGAATTTGGGATACAAAACCGATAGTATTTGAATTTGGAATAGAAATTTTAAATATTTGGAATTTAAAACCGGTAATATTTGAATTTGGAATAGAAACTTTTAAGATAAATTATAAATATAAAAAACCGTTTTATATCAAATATGGAATTATACAAAGTTTTCAAATAAAGAGCGCGTTGTTTTCGCGAGTTTTCACGTTGAGACTGGTTAGAAGTGAACATTTCCTAGTGGGTTAGGGCAGGGATGTTAGGTAATGTAATTTATAGTTGAAAAGCTTGCTTACATCTTGTTAATACGCGTGATCCTTAGATAGTGTATTAGCATAGAGTGCAAACATTAAAATATTTACTTAATAATAAACTATACAGTCGTAACACTAGACTCTGACCTGCTACTGAGATTTTGGATTTCTGGAGAAAAATCTCAAAAAAAACTCAACACTTCCCCAACCGGGAACCTCGTGATTTGAGCCGAATAGACTATCCCTTAGACCAGTGTTCCGCAAAGTGTGTACCGCGGCACACTGGTGTACCGTGATTATGAGTTAGTGTGCCGCGGAAAAATAAGGTTATCTTATAAAAATATTTTAGTCACGCGAGCGAATGCGATATCTTCTGTTTTCAAAGCATGCTATTGAAATGCTATTGCCATTTGCAACGACCTATTTGAGTGAATTAGGATTTTCGACTCTTACCACAATAAAAACCAAAAAAGGGAACGCCTCAGGACGGCCGACGAAGAAACGAGAGCAGCCCTGTCAACCATTACTCCAAAATGTTCCGCATTAAATACCTTTTCTGAAATTTAAAGTTTGGGTTTGTTGATTAAGAATAAATGTTGATTAATATTACTTAAAAACCATCGTTTTTATTTGTAGTGTACCTCCAATAATTTTAGTTTTCCTAGTTGTACCTTGAGCACAAAAAGTTTGCGGAACACTGCCTTAGACCACGAGGCAGGCAATTATTAATCTTGTAAATATGAGATCTGTGAATCTTGTGAATCTGAGAAAGGACATAGGATCGTTTGTATCCTGGGAATCCTACGGGAATAGGACCTATGCGGCTAAAACTCCGGGGCTGACTTTAGAAATTTTTCCACGCGGACGAAGTCGCGGGCACATCTAATGTATATGTCGCAGTAAAATTGTCAATACCGTTAGATTCTAATCTAAGTGATATAATCTAACGGCTATTGACAATTTCACTGCGACATTATATATATATATATATATATATATATATATATATATATATATATATATATATATATATATATATATATATATATATATATATATATAAGCTGAGGATTTTTTGTTTGACCCGAGAAAGGACATAGGCTACTTTTTATCCTGGAAATCCCGCGGGAACGGTAACTACGTGAGCAAAACCCCGGATCTACCTTTTAAGCCACGGTAATAAGGAGTAACTTAGGCTACTCTTTACCGCCCCGTTGGTCAAGTGGTTAGCGAACCTAACTTCGAATCGAGGGGTTTGGGATCGATTCCCGACAGGGACAAACATTTGTGTGATGAGCATAGATGTTTGTATTTCCGGGTTTGGGTGTTTATTATGTATGTACAGTATTTATATATGTATTTCTAAGTATTAGTATCGTTGTTTTACACCCATAACACAAGTAAATAATTTGCTTACTTTGGGGTTAGATCAATTCGCGTAATTCGTCCAGCAATATTTATTTATTTATTATTTATTTTAGAAATTATTCCACGCGGACGAAGTCGCGGGCACACCTAGTAAAGTATATTTTCTTTACAGAGCTATTTGTGGTCGAATAGAGGGATATATATCAGCCTTACCACCGCCGTTCAGCCTCCAAAGGCCCTTGCTAGCCAGAGCTGCCAGTACTGAAGCGAGAACACCAGCCAAGGCGCCATCGTTCAGCGTATGCTGGTCTCACACGTCTCCGGTACGTATTTAGGAAGAAAATAATTTAATCGCAGTAAAGATCTCGGGCGTACTTCATACATGTATGGCACTCGGTTCTCTCTGCCTACCCCGTAAGGGATCTGGCGTGAAGATATGTATGTATAAAATAAACAAAAAATATAACCACACTATATTTGTTTCCGAATAAAATTTCAATTTTTTTTAACAATCATTTACGTCGAAGATTGTAAGAAAACTAAAATCTACAACACCTGGAAATTATTTCTGCCGGCGCCCATGGTCAGTTCGAATTTTGAAAAATAGATCACCTGCTTTTCTGCAAGACAGTTGGTTAAGGTTGACCGATTGAATATACCTGTCATTATCATCGTGGCTACTAGGTGGTAGAGTTCTTAGACCGGGATCCCAGGAACAAACATTTTTACACGCTTTTTTACACGCTTTTTATTAGCTTCACCTGTATGTTTGTTTGTAACCGACTTCTTTGGGCGCGATTTTGACCCACTTTAAACGGCCAGATTTCGTTCAAACTTTGTAGATTTATCGAGGACCGATGACAATACACTAATTTGATAAAATTATTCCATTTTTCTATAAAAAACGTGTTTTTTAGTTTTTTAAACTATTATTTTAGTTAATATTGTTACGTGCTTCGGGTTCGTAAGTGTAAGAAAACGCCACTTATATTAAACCATGTATTTACAACACAAATACACAAAAAAAAACACAATATAATACTTAAATACTATGATTAACACTAGTCGCTCGTACTAACACTAAACTTAACCGACTACGTTGAATCAATAAAACACTTCTCGCTTCGCACTGGTAGTTTCAAGTATCGCTCTCGATTGCTTTATAAAAACTGCTCTCTATTTGTCAGCACATCTCTATTTATACTCAGGGTAAAGTTCTACCTGGATCCAGAAAAATCTAAATGTATCGGGAAACAATGAATCACTTCTTATTACTTATTATTGTAAACAAGTTATGAGTCATAAATCCTAATACACGCTACTTTCAACCTTATGCCATATACCACAAAGTCCATTATGGCATAACTTACGTCAACTATTTGTTTGTCAATAGGACTAGCTATCTCTTTCTTTTATTTCTAGATCTCTCCAGCGTTCCAACTCTACACGTTTCTAGATTATTCGTAACAATATGTTCAGCGTTGGAATGCATGCAATTTTATAATGTTGATTGTTTATGAAAATTAATGTCAAGTCATTATCTTTCTCTTGTCAAACCTCTTCTACCTGGTTCCCGAAAAATCTAAGTTTGTCGCGCAAACAATAAACAACTCTAATTGTAAACATGTTTTGATAAACAAGACAATACACGCTATTTTCGCTGTTATTCCCAATAAAAGAAGATCCATTATGGCATAGCTATTCGGGTAACGGTCAACTATTTGTTTATCAATAGGAGTAGCTATCTCTTTTATTTTTAGATCTCTCCAGCGTTCCAACTCTTCGCGTTCCTAGATTATTCGCAACAATATCTTAAAGTTTAATATATTCCGTAAGATTCTATATCAATTCCTTAACTTATCCGCATTTATTAAATAGTTTTTAAACCTGAGGAATAGTAACTAAAAAAAGTTGGAGTTTAGGTAAGGTTAACGTAAATATTTTTAAAATTTCTGTTCGTCATTCTGTTTGTACGGGATAATCTGGAATGGTTGGACCGATTTTGATGGAATACTTACTGAAAGATAGAAGAGTTTATAGAGCAGGACATAGGCTATTTTTACCCGATTGAGCAAAAGGAAGTAATGGTTTTTAATCATGCTAACGAAATCGCTAGTAACAGCTGGTCTAATAAATTTATATGGGATTAAATTTTCCAAGTCGATTAATTAATAACCGAATTATGAGATAACAAATATACTTTTTAAATTTAAATTTGAAATTGAAATTTTGTTCTGTTTGGTCACTTTTTACGACCTGCCTGGCAGAACGGCAGTTGGCCTGTTCTTTAAAGGAGCCCGGGACCAACACGGGGGGGGAAGTTTGGCATCATCGCCTTGTGTATTCCTGCCGAAATAGCGTCAGTGCTTCTTTTCCTACATTGAAGGTTGAAGTAGCTGATAAACTCATGTACAATACCTTCTCGCCACAATGGTGGCTTCTGGATTTGGTGCAAGGGCGGATCCAGCCTTCAGGTCAGGGGGGTCACATATCGACACGTCCCAAGAACAAAATCGTATCTGCAAAACCACCAAATTACAATATGTTTGTTTGTGGGAGTACATTTGTACATAATATGATGTTCACTTGAGCATTTCCAAAAACAAAAGACCAATAACTATAAAAAATATATTGTCTTTTGGCTTTATGCGTGTTTAATGCGAATTTCATTATAAAACCAATTTCGTCTGATCTCTCCGTACGATTTTGTTTTTGGGACGTGTCGATATTTGAGGTTTATTCAAGATAGGCTTTAATGCTTATCTAATCCTAAGAAATCCTTATCTAGACCCCCACCTGGGGGGAGGGGGTTCATGACCCCCCTGGATCCGCCCTTCCTTTGGTGTTTAGGGGAAATCCATAAATTACGTCATACGAATTTCATGATTTTTTTAACCCCTCCCCCGTCCTTGTCACATCTGGTCACAATTGTAAGATTCCCCCCCTCCCCCCCACCTATTGTGATATCGCATATTTTACAATTTTACATTGGAAAAGTGATCTTGTTGAATTATTTTTTAACTGTATGGGTAGGTGGCTTTTTAAATTAACTGTTATAAAATGTAATATTTAGAGATAAAAAAAATGTGATATTACAATATTTGGGACCCGTCCCTACCCCATGTCACACAATGTCTTCCCCGCGTTGGTCCCGGGCTCCTTTGAAGAACAGGCCAACTGCCGTTCTGCCAGACAGGTCGTAAAATGGCTATACGAGTCACTACCATCGTGGCAACTAGGTGGTAGAGTTCTGCATTGTCTCGCCCGGGTCTGGTACCACCGCCTTACCTATTTCTAGTGCAATAGCGTCAGTGTTAGTCACTGTCGTGTTCCGGTTTGGAGGGTAAGGTAGCCGGTAAACTTATGCATGTGGCATTAGACCTCGCCACAAGATAGTAACGCACCATTAACACCTTTGGTGTCTATAGGTGATAATTGACTCTAACCATCAGGTGACCCATCTGCTTGTTTGCTATCTTATGATATATATATATACAGTGTGGCGCTGACCATACACCAATAAGTGAGAATTAAGGTAGTACTAGTTAGTACTAGTATTTTTAGTCTATCAAATCAGTCCTGATATCGAAATTAAAAAAACAAAAATTTCGAACAAAATTAATGACACGAAAATATAATAAAGATAAAACATCCTTTGACTTACCTATCACCCAGGACGGCAACGCCGCACGCGCGGCTTGGCGGCTGGCGCCTCATGTTATTATTATTATTTTTACGTGTGACATAATATTTAGGCGCCTTTTTAAACCACACTCATCCTCAATAATTATTTTGATAAATTATTATTATTAATCACAATCATTTTGTACAATAAGTAATTACGTAGCTATAGAATTATTTTTGCGTATATTGTAAGAATAAAGACCGTATCAATCTAGGATTCGTGCCACATATTGGCTAAAAGTAAAGAAGAAAAAACAAAAATGTTGTTCACTTCACACTAATAATAATAGTTACCTAACGTGTCTTATCACAAAATAGCACTAATTAGCACAAACATCATGGCCATGGCCGGCCATCACAATAAAAATTAAGCGTCTACTTTCGCACAATTTAACTCGTATTTTACCACAATAAAAATTGAAATGAAGCGTCTACTTTCGCATAATTTATAAGTCTAGAATAATAAAAGAAAAAAATAAAAACTCAGTACATGACAAGTAATAACGTAATATCAATTACCACGGCAAAATCTTTGATCGTACTAAACAATAACATTAAACAATAATGACCGTGACCTACGTATCGTAGGTACGTGACACGTGTAATCAACGGCTTTCATCAAGAAGGCGCAAAATGCGCTTTTTTGTATCAGTACACACTGTGTATGCACTCAAGATAAAGCGACTTTTCGCTTTCTTTTCAAATTCTCCTAATGACAAGATTGGGTTGTTATTGGTCAGTTGTAAAGGATAAAAAATTAAAATAACCAATGAATGCAAGGATTTTCTGCTAGTATTGCGAGTTGGCAACTTACTTATAAGAGTTCTTTCAAACCATATAGGGTGAACGGGTCACGTACAGCCATTGACCTCTATATATTTCTATGCGTACAGCTGATAATCTACATCATGTTCGCAAAATTAGAAATGAAAACTAAAAAATTGTCCTGTGGCTAAACCAGTGGATGTATTTATCAGATTTTTTGTATTCAGGCTGAGAACATTATTACATATACTAAGTTTAATTAATTGGTGTATCGTCAGCGCCACACTGTATATTTTTATATCATAAGATGTATGTTCTTTTAATTTTTAGCTTTAATTTTCAGTATCACTATGTTTTTGTATTATTGTTTTATTTTTCTAATCTAAACACAGTATGTTGTTATAGAGTCTAGACCTTCTGTCAATTTGTAATGCCTGTTTAAAATATATGCAGTAAAAATAGTTAAAATATATGCAGTAAAAATAGTGTTAAGTTATAATTAAGAGAATGCTGTTATTGCCTATAACTGAGGCAACACTTAGACCATAACAATTGTAATTTCTCGTTTTGCATGTATTTAGTGTCTGTCTTATTCATATATATATATATATATATATATATATATATATATATATATATATATATATATATATATATATATATGTATATATATATGTATATATATATGTATATATATATGTATACATATATATATATATATATATATATATGTATATATATATGTATATATATATGTATATATATATGTATACATATATATATATATATATATATATATATGTATACATATATATATATATATATATATATATATATATATATATATATATATATGTATATGTATATATATATATATATATATATATATATATATATATATATATATATATATACAAGAATTGCTCGTTTAAAGGTATTAGATATTATAACCGTTTTACCCTCGTGTACCGGGATTTTTTAAAGAATAGTAATTTGTCGTTCTGTCATCTTATTTATTTATTTATTGAGTACTGCCAATAAGACAAACACTAAATACATGCAAAACGAGAAATTACAATTGTTATGGTCTAAGTGTTGCCTCAGTATATATATATATATATATATATATATATATATATATATATATATATATATATATATCGTTCCCTGCACATAATTTTCAGCTACCAGAAATCCTGAACGCCACAACGGGGAAGCTGGAGACCGGCCAGCCATCGCTGCTCTGTAAGCAGAGTATGTTTGGTCGATGGCAATATCTGGTGAGGAGGTTGCCACTGTTAAAACAGGTCTGTATCAAACACAAAAGTATCTTCACGCCCGTATCCCCGAAGATGCGGGCAGAGGTATATTAGCAGTACGAATAGGTTCGTCAGTTTTCAAACTGATTCATTTAAGAAGCTGCACATACGATCTTTTGAAAATTTGTCACATAATAGACTGTAGCATAGAAAATTATGCTTAACTGTTCGATAACATGGTTCAGACTTGCTTGCATGAACACTATTTCCTTATTTTATCTTGTGTGAATGATTATTGAGATTCTAATGTTTTTTTTTAATTAAAACCTTTTTATTGATTTGACCTGCCATTAATATTTATATATACATATAATAAAATCGTAAGAAAGTCAAAACTGTACATTGAATATTTTTTAAAAGAATACTTGGGACGTGATCTACAATCGATATCGAAGCTATAAATATAGTTTTTAGAATTTTTGTTTGTCTGTATGTATGTCCAGGGTAAACTCAAAAAGTACTGCATGGATTTACTTCAAATTTTGCATGAATATTACTAACAGGTCGGGTCAACATATAGGCTACATATTATCACGCTATCACCTAGCGGCCAGGTGCTGTGCGGAGTAAACGAAGTCCGCGCGGACGAAGTCGCAGGCAACAGCTAGTTTATGACTAATATGAAATTTATGAATTATGAAGAATAAAACCATTGTCATAGTTAATGCCACCGTTGTTATTTCTAGATTTCTAGTGTTATTCAATATTTTATTGCAAAATATATTTGCCATAAATATAATATCCTTAGCTGATCCAATAAATTAGCAGTAAAAGTTAAATCTATTCAATTGAGATAAACTTTATTTGATAGAAAACGTCAATTTGTTTAATGTTAGTAGAACTATTTTTTGTACTGGTGTGTCGGCATGATTGATTCGTACACTAGTGCAAGCGAAACCAGATCTTAAGGTGACGAACCCTATGATCATCAAAATTTATTAAGGTGACGAACGCTATGATCATCAAAATTTATTAAGGTGACGAACGCTATGATCATCAAAATTTATTAAAGTGACGAACGCTATGATCATCAAAACTTATTAAGGTGACGAACGCTATGATCATCAAAATTTATTAAGGTGACGAACGCTATGATCATCAAAATTTATTAAGGTGACGAACCCTATGATCATCAAAATTTATTAAAGTGACGAACGCTATGATCATCAAAACTTATTAAGGTGACGAACGCTATGATCATCAAAATTTATTAAGGTGACGAACGCTATGATCATCAAAATTTATTAAGGTGACGAACGCTATGATCATCAAAATTTATTAAGGTGACGAACGCTATGATCATCAAAATTTATTAAAGTGACGAACGCTATGATCATCAAAACTTATTAAGGTGACGAACGCTATGATCATCAAAATTTATTAAGGTGACGAACGCTATGATCATCAAAATTTATTAAGGTGACGAACGCTATGATCATCAAAATTTATTAAGGTGACGAACGCTCTGATCATCAAAATTTATTAAGGTGACGAACGCTATGATCATCAAAACTTATTAAGGTGACGAACGCTATGATCATCAAAATTTATTAAGGTGACGAACGCTATGATCATCAAAATTTATTAAGGTGACGAACGCTATGATCATCAAAACTTATTAAGGTGACGAACGCTATGATCATCAAAATTTATTAAGGTGACGAACGCTATGATCATCAAAATTTATTAAGGTGACGAACGCTATGATCATCAAAATTTTTAACAAAGTTCCGAAAACTATACGTCAGTTACCGAAAAGAAAATTTAAAATTGAATTAAATAAACTTCTATTAAATAAAGCTTATTATAATATTAACGATTTTTTTATTGACAAATTAGGGTCAGATGGTAAATTTTAGAAGTGGAATGGAAGGATATGGATTATAGATAATATATTGATAATCTATAAAATAAAATTATATTGTTAATACTGAATAATAATAATTTAATTTATATAAGTGTGTAATGTCAAAATTAGTATATAATATATTAAATATAATTGAATGCTGTTTACTAAAAATAATATGATTGAAATCATTTTAAATTGATTTAAAAAATATGTGATTGTTTAAAAAAATATTATAATATAAATGTAACATTTTTTTACAGAATTCAAAAATGATATTGTGCAAAGAAAAATGAATATATAAAATATATTAATAATTTAATTATATATAATAATGTTATAAATTCAATAACATATAGTTTTTTTATAAAAAAAGTATCTTCACGCCCATAGGGGTAGGCAGACGTACGACAAGTGCACCCACGATTAGCCGAAGATACTTGGTCCCACAAATGTGATAGGTGGCAAGCCTATCGCCAACCGGGCACTTTCCAATCCCGGGCAACTTTGTGTTTATCAGAAAAATTGAGAAGACACTTTTTAGTGCCCGACCCGGGAATCGAACCCGGGACCTTATGTGGTTAACACATAAGGTCCCGGGTTCGATTCCCGGGTCGGGCACTAAAAAGTGTCTTCTCAATTTTTATGATAAACACAAAGTTGCCCGGGATTGGAAAGTGCCCGATTGGCGATAGGCTTGCCAACGCTGGACCACGAGACCACAGAGGCGATGTATATAAATTTTATTCATTTATAATATAAAAATATTATAAATAAATAAAAATAGCTATAAGCTATTGCATGCCATAAGGTGAAATATGTTGAACAAACTTAAGAACAACTTTATGTATACCATATTTGTTGCAATAAATCATTATGAACCTATTTTTACCGTAACCATTGATATAAAAATCCAAGATGCACAATTTCAAACAAAACTGACACTCAAAACTGTCGTTTATCTATACATATAATAAAATAGTAGGAAAGTCAAAACTGTACATTGAATATTTTTTTAAAAGAATACTTGGTAATACTTTAAAGGGAATCGACCACTTTGTATGGACTGTTCGGCTACATGTGACCATTAACTGAGTTAATCATTAACTAGTATTTTGTGAGCTTGATATCTAAACAAAATTATTTGTAATAAAGAAATAGCAGGAAAATGTAAAAATATGTCATATTCAGCATGGTAAAGTTGCAATCTTGTCACGGCAGAAGTGATTTATTTATAATTATCAACATGCTTAAAAAACAAATTCTTATATTATGATGACAATTACTTACATTAATAACATGATACACATGTTGTAGTATGTTTATATATCAAAGCATATCATAATATCATGAGATTTTAGCACAAAACCAAAGCTCAAAAAAAAAATAAAACTCAAATTGTACATTGTAATGGTTTTATTAATCATCTTAGATTATTAATATACTTTATAAGAACTAGGCAGGGGGGGTCATATATAATTATCATGCCTTGCCCAAACAAGATACCAGATAATGGTCATTACGTGAGCAACCTACCGTTCTTCTGCCTACAAGATAATTGCAACAGTATTGCAATATAGCATTTCTGCCTAGTATATAATTATTATATAAAGTACAAAAAAATATATATTATGGTTTATGTGCTCTCTTTGTATTCTTTAACTTAAAAACGTGCAATTGCCTGTTATGCTTATTTCTTCAAGTAGGTTGCTGGCTTGATCTACATAATATCTCTCTGACATAGGAATCATAATTCCTGAACCTGCACTGGATTTCCTGGGATTCCAGATATGGATATCCTATTTACACGGAGCCAATATAGATAGCAAATGTGATCTGTTTCATGAATCTGTAACAATTTTAATTTCTATTAGATAACATTCATACAAAATATAGTTATTAACATTTGAAATGCGAAACATGTTTGTATGTAATCAAACTATACTTAGGTAGTTAGTAATTACTCGGAACTAGCAGTAAGTAATTACTCGGAATATCTTTACTAACAAACCTATACATTTATAGTCCCTATGCTCTTTATAGTCATTATTAATTGCATATTTATTTCCATTTTATTGATATTTTTGAACATGTACAAACAAACAAACTCAAATTATTAAATGTAATGGTATCTCAATATCTGACTTCAGCTTCTTACTATGAAGTTAAGGGTCTTTGGTTAAAATAACAGTTGAGTAAAATAATATATTTGTACGTGTGACAGAGTTCTACTAAATATATAATTATCCTAATCAGTATATTTATCTGTTTAGTACACATAGTACAAGGTATGTTTAAGTGAATGTGTCAAGATTATTATTATTTTACCTGACAAGATGATATCCATTTATTAATCACAGTTCTTATGTGTATTGTTCTTGGTGTAATTGCATTGAGAACATGATTTCTACTGTGTAATATTGATATACAATTCCCACACAACTGTCGAAGATGTTCTCCACTTGGGCTGGATTCTAGAATTGTTGAGTTGTGAAGTGCCCCAACATGCAGCAAAATTGACAGACTGCACTTTGATTTGTCACCTGCAAATAGAACACATATGTACTGCTTATTCACATTTAATTATATAAGGAAAATGTTACAAAGATCTTCACCCTGTTATACAAAAATAATGTGATCTTAATAAAAATTGTCTTACCACTTGTGGAGCAATCCTTTGATAATTATCGAACTACGAGAAGCTCCAGAATTCATCTCCTGCGATGCAAAACATCAATGGCCAATGCCATCAATTGTTAGTCGAGTGAACAAGAAGCGCAGACACAGTTGAGGTGGTTTCAGTGTTCAAAATAACGCCAGGGTCAAAATTACAAACAGATTTTTGAAGTCCAAAAGTAAAAACTGTTCATCATTTGCTGTAGTTAATAACTAACAAATCAAAACGATAACAAAAAGAACCGAAAAATCATTTACAAATTACATTTATCGAATACTATTATAGATCGCAAATTGAAAATAAACAATTGTTATTTCATGTTTACTGTTTAATGTCAATTTTTGACATATGCTTATTAGTGTAGCTGGTAGCGGTGGGTGAATATGCCATCTAACGAAATCATTCGATTAATTTTCATAATCTCTCGATTCTTTCGTCTCGGGATATTTCGATTGGAAAAACACGTTCTTAGTTGTTAATTTAGATAAGAATCTTGATTCGCGAATGAGATTGATATAACTTGAAACTGACTGGCAAACTGATAATGGGAAGTCACAAATGTTTCGTATTTAAAACAGACATATAAAATAAATAAACCACTAAATTCACAAGTTGATAGTAAGTTTAATGGAGTTTTATTCTTTTTGTTGAAGAAGTAAAAATCTAAAAAAAATATATATTTTACATATTATAATTTTTTTGTTTTTATGTTTTTTATTTGTTTTTCTATGTATTTTTAAGAAACTAAAATATCACTATACCATTAATGCGTCAAAACAAAATATATCTTTTCCATGTAACAGCCAAAGAACGACTTCGGCTCCCGATTACCGAATCTGTTAATAGACTATCAATGTTAATATTAATGAAGTAATTCGATTAAACCACCCATCACAAATTGAGTGTCACTAGATTGTAAAAACAATCGATTTGTAGAAATAATCTGATACTACTTTATCAAATAGTAAATAGAGCTTCAGTCATTTTGTTTAAAAGAGATGATAATCAATTACATTAAAAAGCACTTTTACTGCCTATGACGTGCAAAATCTATCTGTTCGTTTAGTAAATAAACTCGTTATTTTCACGATTGTATTTTATTAGTTTGGTTTTATCTATAAACACAAGTCTGTAGATAAAAGCAAAATATACAAGAAAACTAGAAAAAAAAACAAATACGCATGTTTAGGTATGTTATATACGTTATTATAATCGACACCAATGCGAATCGATTATATGGTATAATCGAGTGAAGTCTACAATCAACATGGCACAGACCTATGCCGCAATGTGACTTCAAAACTGAATAATTGACGTTGATCACTTTTTATATTATTTTCTAATTAAGTTTAAATTCCAGTTTTTTAAATAGTACCATCGTGTTTTAAAAATAAAATAATGTTTTTTGGTATAAATTGTTTTTAAAAAAACACATGGTCATCACATAGCCTGTAATGGACAATACCCTTTAAATACTTATGCATGTGGCGTTAGACCTCGCCACAAGATAGCAACGCACCATTAACATCTTTGGTGCCTATAGGCGATGGTTGACTCTTTCCATCAGGAGACCCATCTGCTTGTTTGCTATCTTATGACATAAAAAAAAAACTTGGGGCGTGGTCTACAATCGATATCGGAGCCAAAAATATAGTTTTTAGAATTTTTGTCTGTTTGTCCGTATGTAGGTCCGGGGTAAACTCAAAAAGTATTGCATGGATTTACTTCAAATTTTGCATGAATATTACTAACAGGTCGGGTCAACATATAGGCTACATATTATCACGCTATCAACTACGGGGGAGATGCTGTGTAGAATAAACGAAGTCCGCGCGAACGAAGTCGCTGGCAACAGCTAGTTTAACATAAGTAGTTATAGATATGGCTAAAACATATGTTTTTGCATATCCAACCTTAAGCGCAAGTTTTATAGTTGTTTTTACAAATCAATGTAAAAAAAGTAATAAAATTGATAGTACGCGATTCTATCTGAAATGAGCAATACAATTTAAAATTGTGCATTCATTTTTAGAGGACGTTTTTGAGACACTGATTGTTTATCTTGGGTTCTTTTAATATCAAGACCGTGACTATACAAGGCAAGCCTAGCGCCAACCGGACACTTCATACACAATACATACATAATACTCTGGTTGAGCCACCGACCACACAGCCTATAGACGGCTAATGTTTGATTTTCCGTATTGAATGCATTCTGGCAACTAGCTGAGGTAAGACGAAGTGGGGTTGCAACGCCGTAATTGGCTAACTCAAGGCCACAGTGAAAGATAGCAATGTACAGAGCATCTGATTGGCCGACACTGATTACCCAATCACTACTCATTGGCGCGTGGACATTTATATCGGAACTATAAGTCAGATGTGTTGACACAAGTCATTCGCCTATTATTAGGTGTCTATGGGCTGTGTGGTCGGTGGGTTGAGCACTCTGCTCGCCGAAAAAGTCCGGTGATTCAGTAACGACCCTTATGGTCAACTGTAATAGTCATTTCGAAAAAAAATGGAGCGCCTTAAGATTTATACCTCGGAATCCAGGACTAATTTAAAAATCTAATAAATTAACATTAAAGTTACTTTTTTTATATCATAAGATAGCAAACAAGCAGATGGGTCTCCTGATGGAAAGAGTCAACCATCGTATATAGACACCAAAGGTGTTAATGGTGCGTTGCTATCTTGTGGCGAGGTCTAATGCCACATGTATAAGTTTACCGGCTACCTTACCCTCCAAACCGGAACAAGACAGTGACAAGCACTGACGCTATTGCGGCAGGAATGGGTAAGGCGAGACCAGACCCGGACGAGACAATGCAGAACTCTACCACCTAGTAGCCACGATGTTAGTGACTCGTTAGCCAATCGGTCGCCTTTTACGACCTGCCTGGCAGAACGGCAGTTGGCGTATTTTTCAAAGGAGCCCAATATCAACGCGGAAAAATATTGAAATCGGTTCAGTTGTTTATAAATCCATAGTGCACAAATTAAGTGAGACGTAATTTGTATATATATTTACTACTGGGTTCTTAATTAAATCCTGGTTTCGATTCCAGAGTCGGGCAATTCAAATATGTGTTTCAGTTTTCTTGTAAAAACTACGTTGCCCGGATTGGATACTGATGGCGATAGGCTTGCCACCTATCACATAGTGGGACCAAGTATCTTCCACTAATCGTGGGTGCACTTGTACCTCTGCCTACCTCTTCGGAGATACAGGCGTTAAGATCCTTTTTTTAGTAAAAATAAAATTTAAACATAAGTTATTTTTATTGGTTAAATTTATCTTCTATCGCGTGTGACATATCACACGCTGATTCACGACGACATAAGATAGAAATAATCGCCGACATGCAAGTATTAAATTCTTTACTTTGCTTCTATAATGTTGCATTTTTGTAATTATAGGAGACCCTCGAAGGACCAAAGCTCCCGGAATTGCCATCTAACATGGATCAAATCCTGTACAATGAGGCGAAACAGCTGTCTGCAACATATCAGGTATTCATCACTTCTATAGGATAAATCGATGAGCGCCGACTGCATGCACGAAAAAGCATGACTCGTCATGAGCCGAGCGTGCTAGCGAGAGCGCGGAACAAGCGATAGAGAGGCATGATCTTCTATTCTTATGACGTTATCATGTAAAATTATCGTCTGTAAACTGACTTGCAGACAACCAAATTTTTTTATTTATCTAAATTTATAGAATTGTAGAAACTATCTAACTAGAATTTTAGAACCCATTATCATGCAAATAAAACATATTCTATTCTCGAGTTGTCAAAAGGGGATTCCTAGCCGTTCCACTGGGCTACTAATTTGTAAATTACAGTGAACTAAGCATGGAACATTTCACAAGTAGCATGTGAAATTTCATATGAATTTCATACATCGCATTTACTATCTCTTTATTTGGTCTGTGAAATGTCACACTCAATGAAATCTTTCAATTCATATAGCGGTGACAGTAGTTATATACTTTATTTATAGCATACTGCGGTCATTTGACGTCCGTCTAATTTTATGTGTGAAAACCATTGTCAGTGAAATTTCACATGTGAAATCATTGTGATTTTTTATTTCACTTATACAATAAAATTGAATTAAAAGTAGCAATCATTTCCAATTTCACAGTAAACTTGTATTATTAATTCTTAAGAAAATTACAATGTTTGCCGGTGATGGTGTGTTAACATCCCTGTTTCGGATAACCACCTAAAGATAGTCTCAGTTATGACAAGTTATAATTGTTATTTCACAGGTAGCCAAAGAGTGTTTGTTCAATGCCTTCGATAAAGCCCAGCTGGGGAAATGGATCAAGAAGCCAATAGAGCAGGATCAATTTCCATGTGAAATATTAAACGCAGATCCGGCCGTACTGTTTGCCTAGGCGGACCGCGCGCCGTGTGAGTATAGCGCGGTGCAGACACAATCCAATATGGAGGAATATCTAGAACCATCGCACATAACACCATCACAAAAGCTTAAAGCCGCTATACGAAATGTAGAATTAGAAACAAATGTAGACATATGTGAAGATCTTAATAAATTAGGAATTGATTATAATAATAAGTCTTTACGAAATGTTAACAATGTTAGAAAAATACAAAATAATGATTCGGATGTAACTTTTTCAGAAATAAATACAAATCTTAAAAAAATAGAAATGAATGTTAGAAAAGGAGCTTTGCTAAGTATTAGTAATATTAAAAATACGCAGAATAATTCGGGTGTGAAATCTATAGAAATAAATAAAAATCTTAGTAAATTAGAAATTAATGATAACAATAAATCTCTACGAAATGTTAGTAATGTAAGAAATACACAGAATATTGATTCAGGTGTAACGTTTTCAAAAATAAATAATAATCTTAATCAATTTGAAATTGATGATAGAGAAGAATATTTAGAAAATATTTTTAATTTTAGTTATACACAAAATGAGGGGGCAAACTTTCCAGAAGGTAATAAAAAAAATTATAAACCAGAAATTAATGTTAATAGAGAACCTTTACAAAGTGTTAGTAATTTTAAGAGTAGACGAAATATTGATTTAGATGCAACGTTTACAGAAATGAATAAAAATTTTAACAGACCGGAAACCAATGATACAAAAAAATCTTTACGAAATATTAATAATGTTAAATATCCACAAAATGGAAATCCAAACACCAAATTTTTGAAAAATGAAAGGGATGAATCTTTACAAAATATAAATTGTGCTAGAAACCAAAATGATAATGAATTAGACATATTAACACATAAAGTAAAGATATTACTAAATATTGATAAACTTCAAACTGCCACAGAGAATATACATTCATCTGAAAATTCACCTCAAATCTATAGAGATCTTAACGATGATAATTTTAGTACGAAAACAACAATTAAAAACTTCAAATTGTTATTCGCAGATAAAAAGAATCCAAATGAAAAGCAACCCGATATTAATAAAATAATATTGTCACATAATGCAAAAACACTGCAAAATGTTGATGGTTCCAGAATTGACATAAGATGTAATTTAAAAGAGCAAGCATCAGGTATGAAAAATAATGGAATATGCGACAATAATAGACAAAACTTATCAGATGATATGAAATCGCTAAAGAGTGATAATTCTATAATAGATATAAAGTATAATGAATCACATTCGACACTTGCTAATAAAAATCAATTTAGCCAAGGCGTCTTGTATAATTCTAAACTTTTGCAAAAAATTCATAATTATAGGGTTAATATAGAAAATAATATTTTAGGAGCACAATCGTCAAAATTACATAGAAATATAATTAACAGCAAAGATAATTTAACTTATAAAAATCCCTCGCATGATATAAGTATTGATAATTTTCACTTAGTTTATAAAAATAATAAAGCCGCTTATAGAAAAGATTTAGAAATTGCAGCTCTATCTAAAAATATTTCCAAGTTAACAGATTCAGAAGAATCAATTGAAACAAACAATATTCATAAAAATATAGAATTTGGTAATAGACAACACACAATAATAAAAAAGTACAATAAATTTAAGACAATTAATTCTAATTATATTAAAAAAGATTTTGATAAACCCCGAATAACAGATAAAGATGATCAAATGGCAGAATTATCAAAAGTAAATAGCCTAAAAATACAAGACCAAACTAATTTTAAGACAACGGATTCAGAAGATCTTTCAACAACAAATAACCATAAAACTATTGAAATTAGTAATAGACAAAATACGATATTAAAGAATTACAATAAATTTAAATTCAGTTCTAATAATATTAAAAAAGATTTAAATAGATCTGGAATCAAAGATATAGGCGATCCAAAGTCAGAGCTATCAATATTTGATAATAGAAAATCAATAGAACAAAGAAAAAATACAATAGAACATAGTATTAAAACTGATAAATATGAAACTATTAACAAATCAGAATTAAATTCTTTTAATAATAAATTAAATTCCCAAAATAATCAAGATAAAATCAAAATAGATATCAAATCAGAGACAGTAATTAGAGAGCCTAATTCTAGACTTGAATCATCTGAAAAGGATAAAGAAAATTCAGATTGTATTAAATCTAGTCTCCTAAAACGTAGATTAATGATAGTTAAAAGAATTAGTTTGAATGACTCGTAACAATCATTCAAACTAATTCTTTAAAGGTTATCTTTAAGTTTTAATCCGATTTAAATAAATATTTGTCAGTTAATTTTAACTTTTTTTAAAGTGATTTTCAATTATACTTAAATATATATTCCAGTACCCATTATTGTATAGGTTTTAGCATTTATCATATGCTTGGAAAAGGAAAAATTGACACGACAGGACTTGAACCTGCTACTTTCCCTCTGGCCGAGATGCTACTGTTAACTCGTGTCGCGAGTTGACAGTGGTTCGGTTAGAGCGTCCCGGCCAGAGGGAAGTTCGCAGGTTAAGTCCTGTTGTGTCGAAATTTTTCTTAAAGTATTTCTAAGAACAGGATAAGTGCTAAAACACATATATTGAACCACTGTCGACTCACGACATGACAGGAGGCAACAGTGGTTCATTCGATTGGAGCTTCTCGGCCAGAAAGAAAGGTTTAAGTCCTGACGTGTCGATTTTTTTAAAAATTGTTTTTAAAGATTTTCAGTATTTTAAGTGAAACAATATTTTTTACAATTTTGTTAAATATTTTATGATTCTTTTTTAAATTTTACCCGACTATCGAAAATGGATATCAATTTTTATGTTTATGTATGATTGTGTGTCCCTCCGTAATTGCTAAAGGGATTAACTGAATTTGAATAACTTTACGTCGTTAGAGTATAAATTTTTATGTTTATATAATATGATTGTGTGTCCCTCCGTAATTGATAAAGGGATTAACTAAATTTGAATAACTGTACGTCGTTAGATTCGTATAATTCGATAAGTGATAATTTAAAGTTCTAAAAAAATCATAATGACTTAATTTCAGACAATATGGCGTTAAATTGTTCGATTGAAAATTTGGCGCCTTACACGATACGGTCTTATCATTATTAACCCACAAATTTAACGAAAATGTTAAAAAGAATTAAAAAAACATATTTTTTCCGAAAAAATCTTGTTTACAAGACCGTAAAACTTTGACCTTGAAAATTAGTCGAATAGCAGAGCTCCTTAAAGAATACCAAAAAGTAAATGCCAAATTGATAACAAAAATTTAATTTAATAATCACTCGAAGAATACCAAAAAAATAATTTTCCGAAAAAAAACTTGTTTACAAGACTGTAAAATCAAAAAATAAATGCCAACTTCATAAAAAAAAATATTTAATTTAATTAATATGGGAAATGTAATTCGAAATCAAAAATGTATACAATGTTTTAGTCAATATAAAGTAATAGTATTTTTGTGGTTTGTCAAAAAGTGTCAAAATATTTTCAAAAATTATATGTTTACCTTACAATCATATAACTAAATATTGCACATAGATTTTTCATGTAAAATATCTAAAAGAATCAATAATAAAACTTAACTGTTTTAAAGTGTATTTGTGCATTTTTTATGACACGCGATAATGCAGAAGCTTTAAACATTAGGCTCTTCTTTTAAAAACTATAACTTTTATTACACAAAAATTAGCAATGGAAGGCTATTATAATTCGATAGATGTCTATATAGGACATGTATGAACATATCGCCATTTTGTGTGTTTTTCTAAAAATCATATCTACCCCATACACTATTAAAGAGATTATTGAATAATATTTTTTTATATCACTACATTGTATAAAACAAAGTCGCTTTCTCTATCCGTCCCTATGTCCCTATGTATGCTTTTTTTTTAGTAGATAGATTGATTCTTGAGGAAGGTTTTAGTATATAAACCTTTCCGATATTCCCACGGGAACAAAAGCTATGCGGGTGAAACCGCGGGCAGGTCGCTAGTTCTTATAAAAAAGAAACATGATGATGCTTAGAATGCCTAGAAAAATGTTGAGTATACCTGAATGGTCGATTTGGCGGGAAATGAAAGTGACATTGACATGTTTACATTTTTGATCTCGAATTCCATTTTCCATAAATCGCACAAAAAATTAAACATTAAAAAAAATAGAAAAAAAAATAAAAAATTGACTTATTTTAATACCTATCAGTATTACTGAAAAAACGCGTGTGTACTTATGTACGTACGTAAAAAGTTATACTTCTTTGACGTAACAAGATAAAAAAAATATTTTATCCTTAGCGTTATCCTCTGTTTGTAGAAATAATAACACTAATGATAGAAAAAATTTTATTTAATAATAATATAACGCATTATCTAGTTACATTTATTTTATTTAAATATCAAAAAAGAATTATTTTAATGTAATGAAAAAAATGGATAAACTTTTTTTTAAAAACTGAAATGTTGAATAGCTTATTAATTACATTATGTCGGTTTTTCGTGACGGCATGCGCGCGTTTTGTAAAAATTTCCCTCATCATTTTCCCCTAACGCACTAAAAGAAGTATAACTTAAAAAAAAACATAAAAAATAATAAAAAAATCTCATATTTTAGCAATTATACCCATCGAAATTACCAAAAGTTCCTATATCAGGTTTTCCCAACTTTTATTTCGCCGATCCTCCCCGAGCCAAAAATAATATTTTCATTATTTTCCTTATTTACCTACTCGTTAATTTCTTTTTGGAAGTGTAATCTTACATGTTACGTTACGTACGACACCCCCCCCCACTCTAAAATTTCTCTACGTCTCCCTAGGGGGGCGTGTCCCCCTGGTTGGGAAGTCCTGCCCTATATGATGGCGGCTTTGAGTGTGTGTTTGTGTGTCTGAAGTCCGCATCGCGCTATACAAACGCGGGTGGGGTCAACTTAGACATCAGATGGGCTTTTTATTATAAGTATCTCAGAGGTAAATTAAATGCACGCGAATATAACGCGTGTACTATACATCCCTGGCACGCGGATGGCAATGTTTAACATCTTTGTTGTTTATATGCGATGGTTATCAGGAGAATCATCTGCTAAGGGAATTTAATATATCTTGCATGTTAATTTGAACAAAAAAAATATTATATGTGCGTTGTGTATCAATATAAGGGTCGGGCCACAATACTCCTCTGCATTAACGCGTAAAATAAATTACGCACCGCAATGATTTTTATTTTTATATAATGAGTTATTTCCTCACCAGGATAGCTGTCTGTTTAGGGAATTAAATATATCTTGCATGTTTATTTGAAGAAAAAATATTGTATGTGCGTTGTGTATCAATATAAGGGTCGGGCCACAATACTCCTCTGCGTTAACGCGTAAAATAAATACGCACCGCAATGATTTTTATGATTATATAATGAGTTATTTCCTCACCAGGATAGCTGTTTATTTAGGGAATTAAATATATATTGCATGTTTATTTGAACAAAAAATATTATATGTGCGTTGTGTATCAATATTAGGGTGGGACCACAACACTCCTCTGCGTTAACGCGTAAAATAAATTACGCACCGCAATGATTTTTATTATTATATAGTGAGTTATTTTTTCACAAGGATAGCTGTCTGTTTGGGGAATTAAATACATATTACATATTTATTTAGACAAATATAATACATTGTGTTATTATAAGTGTGAGGCTGCAATTCTCTGCGCTAACACATAAAATAAATTACGTACCGAAGTATTATTATTATTTTGTGAGTTATTTTTTAAATAGCCATCTGAGTGCTAAGTGTGAGTTTTTCTTTTCGTATTCGATCGTGAGCGCGTTTCGAGTTTACTAGAAATTTGTATGTGATTTGTACAGCGCCACCTAGTGGTAAACTGGTTTCTCACGTTTACCACTAGGTGGCGCTGTACAAATCACATACAAATTCCTAGTAAACTCCAAACGCGCTCAGGATCGAATGCGAAAAGAAAAACTCACACTTAGCACTCTGCTTAGGGAATTAAATTCAAATAGTGCTTGGTTATTAGTAAATTGAAATAGCGCGCGGTCATGGTCAATTCAAATAGAACGTGGTTATTAGTCAATTCAAATAGCGCACGTTTATTAGTCTATGGCTATTTATATATAGCGCACGCCCATTGGTCAATTCAAAATCAAAATTGGTCTAGTTCAATAGCGTGCGCTCATTGGTCGATTCAAATTGCTCACGCTCATTGGTCAATTCAAATAGCGTGCGCTCATTGGTCGATCCAAATTGCCCACGCTCATTGGTCAATTCAAATAGCGTGCGCTCATTGGTCGATTCAAATTGCCCACGCTCATTGGCCAATTCAAATAGCGTGCGCTCATTGGTCGATTCAAATAGCCCACGCTCATTAGTCAATTCAAACACCGCACGCTCATTGGTTAATTCAAATAGCGCGCGCTCATTGGTCAATTCAAATAGTGTACGGTCATTGGTCAATTCAAATAGCGCGCACTCATTAGTCAATTTTTTTATATCATAAGATTGCAAACAAGCAGATGTGTCTCCTGACAGAAAGAGTAAACCATCGCCTATAGACACCAAAGATGTTAATTGTGCGTTGCTATCTTGTGGCGAGGTCTAATGCCACATGCATAAGTTTACCGGCTACCTTACCCTCCAAACCGGAACATGACAGTGACAAGCACTGACGCTATTGCGGCAGAAATAGTTAAGGCGGTGGTACTAGATCCCGACGAGATAAATTGTTCAATTCAAATATCGCGCGCTCAATGGCCGATTCAAATAGCGCGCGCATTCTTTTTCACACTTTTAATTTTAACATCTTTGGTGTATGTTGGCGATGGTTTTTCTTTCCATCAGGAGAGTTATCTGATTTTTGGCTATTTAATAATATATAAAAAAATTAAAACTAGCAATTTAATATTATTTCTGCAACTACAGTTAAAAAAATGTGAATACAACGCCATCTGTGTGCTAAAAATAATAACTTTCTTAATATAGTTTTAACGGCCATTTTGATCTCAAAGAATTTATATTTCATCTTTTCTATTTCCATCCATCCATTCCATCGTTTCTCTTTCCATCAGGAGAGTTATCTGATTTTTTGCTATTTAATAATATGTAAAAAATTAAAACTACCAATTTAATATTATTTCTGCAGCTACAGTTAAAAAAATGGGAATACAACGCCATCTGTGTGCTAACAATAATAACTTTCTTAATATAGTTAATGTTAATACAACGCCATCTGTGTGCTAACAATAATAACTTTCTTAATATAATGTTAATACAACGCCATCTGTGTGCTAACAATAATAACTTTCTTAATATAGTTTTAACGGCCATTTTGATCTCAAAGAATTTATATTTCATCGTATTAGAATTTAAGTTCATTGCCTCTGAGATACAGATATGCCTTATAATTAATTTTGTACCAATTAAATACGAAATAAGTTTCATTTTTGTGATTGATTTTTGATATAAGTTTACTTTAAGCACAAAATGTAGAAAATTTGAATAAAAACTCTCTCATTTGATTACGATTTTTATTATTCATCCAAAATAAATGGTTTGACACTTTACCAAAAGTTAGTCTTGACCTTGAGTGAAGGGACTTGAGTTCGATTCCCAAACAAGGGTTTGTGTGATAAGCATGTTTGTATTTCAGTGTTTGGATGTGTGTATATATATATATATATATATATATATATATATATATATATATATATATATATATATATATATATATATATATATATTAGGGATGGGCCGAAATTCGTTTTACATTCGGTTTAACCGAATTTCGGCAGCTTGAACCGAACTTCGACATTCGGCCGAAATTCGGTTTAAATGCCGAACATTCGGCACTAGAAAAAAGTATCTTTTTTGCACTGTTTTGCTTAAAATCTACGCTAATGTTATAAAGAGGAAAGATTTGTATTCTATATTTTTGTATATTGTATCATCTAAACTCAATAACTACTAAACCGATTTAAAAAAATCTTTCACCATTAGAAAGATATTAAAATCATTCCCGAGTAACATAGGCTATACTATACTTTCGAAAAAAATCCGTAAAACAGTTGACCCAGCAGGTCATCCCTGAAACTTCCCGCTAGATCTTTATCTATATTGTAGCATATCACAGATTTTTTCAGAATTCAAAAATCTTAAATTTGTTACAAATATTCGTTAGTACATAGAAGTCGTAAATGACAGTAATTTCAAAATTTTTGAAATGCTCTATATTTTATAAACGATGATTGATTTTGGTCTTTCGAATGGCATTCAACGCAATTTTTGACCTCTAAAATGTTTTCATAGCTACGTAATCTACAGACTCAGAAATGTCGAAGCAATATCAAAAAAAATTTTTTTTGAATTTTCGATATTACTAAATCCCAGATAAATCGACCAATTTTGATGCAATTTGCTTATTTGACACAATTTATAGAAAGAAAAGCTGATTAAACTTTTAAGTCAATCGGTATATTAGTCTGAAAGTCATTATAAAAATGCTAAGTTTGCTGTAGACAACAAAATATTAATATTTGAAAAGCCGTAACTTTTGAAAACTTGATTTAATTTTGATTTTTGAAACTGTATTTGAAAAAATTTCAAATTTATGCCGAAAAAACACTTTTCCAAATTTTTTCGTCAACGATTACTTCCGAACGGATTCCGAAACGGAACCGATCATGATACAATTTATGAATTAGACGCAGTTTTTAAAAAAAGAGCTGATAAAATTTTATAGTCAATCGATACACTAATCTTGAAGTTATATTAAAAAAATAGGTTTCGTCAATTTTTTTTCGATTTTTTCAAAATTTCTCAAAATATTCTAGTCCGAATTGGTTAAAATTGTTGGGAATTCTAAGTTGAGCAGAATCTAATTGAATGCCATTAACCGCGTTTCGATCGGTCAAGCTGTTCAAAAGTTATGAAATGTTTACATACACACATACAACCACACACTCTCTCTCTCACACACACACGCACACACACATACATACAGACATACTGACGTCATCACGAAAATAGAAAATGTTCCATACTTAGCGGGAAGTTAAAAATCAAAAGTTTGATATAGATGAAGATACATATATTTTAAAACATGATGATTTAGATCTTTTTAATTGCATTCAACGTAATTTTTACCTTTAAATGGTTTTATTAGCTCCAAAATCGGTAGGTTAAAAAATGTCGAAGAAAAGGTAAAAAAATAGGTACGTCAGTTGACCCTGCAGTCTATCTTTGAAACTTCCCGCTAAAATGAGGTATTTTAGGCTCAACGGAACAAAATCATACCTAAGCATTTTTTTTCAAGGTTCAAAATTCTGACTTTTGTTATAAATGATATACGATGATCGATTTTCATCCTTCAAATGGCATTCAACGAAATTTTTGAGCTCTTAAATGTTTTTGAGCTACATAGTCTATGGGCTAAAATATGTCGAAGTAATATCAAAATTTGTTTTCAAAAACTTTCGTTATAATAAATCTTGATGAACCGATTTTGATCCAATTGACGGTATTTGACGCTATTTATAAAGAGAAAAGTTAATTAGATTTTTTAAGTGAATCGGTGTATAAGCCTAAGAGTTATTTTAAAAATATTAAGTGAGTTTTATGTAAACAGCAAAATTTTATTATCCAAAAGTTATAATTTTTGAAAACTTGATTCGATTTTGATTCTTGAAACTACATTTGACGTAATTGTTTTAAGTACCACAATATTGTAGAAGGTTTGACCTTCAAACAAGTTTTGGTCAAAAAGTCTCTTATCTTATATAAATAAACCACTTTTTCCTAAATTTTCATCAACGATAACTCCCAAACGGATAAACCGGTCTTGATACAATTTACGATATTTGACGCAGATTTTTAGAAAGAAATGCTGGTTAGATTTTTAAATCAAGCAGTGTATTAGCCGGAAAGTTATTTTAAAAATATTAAGAAGTTTTCTGTAAACAACAAAATATTAATATTAAAAAAGTAAAAAACTTTTGAAAACCCGATTCCATTTCGTTTCTTGAAACTAAATTTGACGTAGTTTTTTAAGCACTAAACTATTGTGGAAGGTCAAAAAAAATTAGTTAGAGAAATTACCAAATTATATAAAAAAACACTTTTCTTAAGTTTTTCGGCAACGATAGCTCTTGAGCGGAAAAACCGATTTTGATGCAATTAATGCATTGAACGCAGTTTTTGTAGGAATAGAGCTGATTAGATTCTGAGTGCTAAGTGTGAGTTTTCCTTTTCGCATTCGATCGTGAGCGCGTTTCGAGTTTCGCCATCTAGTGGTAAACTGGTTTCTCACGTTTACCACTAGGTGCCGCTATACAAATCACATACAAATTCCTAGTAAGCTCCAAACGCGCTCACGATCGAATGCGAAAAGAAAAACTCACTCTTAGCCCTCTGTACCTAATCTATACATTTACGTACTTAGATTATACAAAGTTATTTATTTATGTATGTTATTTATGTACAAAGTTATGAGATGTTTACATATACACATACACATATATACAGGCATGCTGACCTCATTGTGAAAATAATCGGAAAAGATTTCCAGGACCTCAAAAGGTGGAGATCTGGTGAAAACTCGATTTTCAAAAATCGGGGCAAAATCAGTAACTTCCTTGTCTATATACCTACGTAGCAGAAAGTTAAAAATAAAAATCCATTCCTAAATTGGAACAATGTAACTCAATGTATCAAAATTTTGTTGTTACGTCACTAATTCACGTGCGTTGCGAAACCCATTAACGATCTCCTATATATCCATACTAAAATTATAAATGGGAAAGTGTATCTGTTTGTTTGTCCGTCTTTCATGGCAAAACGGAGCGACGAATTGATGTGATTTTTTAAGTGGAGATAGTTGAAGGGATGGAGTGACATAGGTTACTTTTTCTCTTACTTTACGCGAGCGAAGCCTCGGACAATATAATAGATAGTAGTAAATAGTAAAATAGGTAAATAGCTAGTATAAAATAATTAAATTTTAAGCAAATTAGTAAAAAAGTCACGACGTGTCGCTTTTAAGAAAGCGCCCCAAAATTTAACCGAAGTTCGGCCGAAATTCGGCCGAATTTCTTATTTTCACCGAATGTTCGGCCGAAGTTCGAATTCGGTTCAAACCACATTCGGCCCATCACTAATATATATATATATATATATATATATATATATATATATATATATATATATATATATATATATAATTTTTTTCGGGAATCGACGTATTTTTGTCCGAAATGCAAAAAAAAAATAATTATATGCTCTTATGGTTCCTGGACTCAACTCGGATGCGAGAAGGACGTATAATGATATTTTTTTCGGTAATGACCGTAATTATATTTAATGAAAATCTTCAAATTTTCATTTTGTTTCATGTTTGGAAATGTTTTTATATGTCAATAGCATTGTAACCTAGTGGTAAACCACCTAGTGGTAAACTGGTTTCTCACGTTTACCACTAGGTGGCGCTGTACAAATCACATACAAATTCCTAGTAAACTCCAAACGCGCTCACGATCGAATGCGAAAAGAAAAACTCACACTTAGCACTCTGTTCTCAATGAAGTATTTGATCGAGTACTGCAAAACAACACGTAATATGACGTACAAGCCGGCTGTTAGCTCGGCCATACGTAGCGAGAAATCGGGACGGGCATACATATTGTATAGCGGTATCTCTTTCTTGTGAGAGCGAGAAAAAGTATACAAATCATATTGCTTCATCTCGTTAGCATTTTCTGTCATGGGTGAGCAAGATAGCAAAACACGATTTCACATAAGAGTAAAACGGTGCAGCGTATGCGATGAGCGTTTTATGCTTTGATTATAATAATAATAGACCACAGAGTAGATTGCGCAAAATGGAATAGGTGCCGCCTAGTATCGTAAAATACCTAATATTTGTACCTGTTCTAATATTTACGACTCATCTCTACAATTTATATATTATTAAAGTAATTTAATTTAATTTTTTATTTAATTAAAATATACATAGTTGAATATTGGAACGTGAATCTTGTTCCACTGGAAACGAAATAAATTTTAGTTTGACATACACCCTGCTAGGTAAGATGATTACATGACTAAATTAAAAATGTTCCTCCTGTTAATTTAATGACTGTCATTTCTTTATTAAACAAAATAATTCATCTTCTGATTTTATTAAAAACTTCCCCATACATCTCCTGATTTTTTCTCGTCGCATCCTCTGACTTTATAAAAATGGACCTGGCAACTAATCCAGTAAAAAGTTTAATGAAAATATGATCTGAACAGTTTTGGCGCAATGAGTAAAAATGTGTTTATTAATACTTAAATAATGATATGAAAGAAATATTGATTAAAATTTAGGGGAAAGGGATGAAAAAAATAAAAAAAGGGTTGAAAAATAACTTAATAACGGTAGGAAATAGAAAAAAAGTTTCAAGTAAAAGTTGTAGAGAAAAAAATTCTACACAAAAAGTTCCTCTTCATTTTTTGTTATCTGCTTTAGTTTAGCTACAAAAAATAAAAATTAAATTTGTAGTAAAATATGTAAAAATATATAAATATGGGAAAACATATGTAGTCGTGTTGGTACATATTTATGTGATGCGCGCGCTGCATGGTACAGGGCCGTAATAATTCTGATAAGTTTTTATAATTAATTACAAAGCAAATTTAATTTTTATTTTTTGTAGCTAAACTAAAGCAGATAACCAAAAAAATGAAGAGGAACTTTTTTGTGTAGAATTTTTTTTATCACTCTCACGATCGAATGCGAAAAGAAAAACTCACACTTAGCACTGATAACAGAGATCGCGTCCGATATCGATCAAGTATCATAGTCTTCATACTTTGAAGAATCTAGTATCACAGACTAACCTAGTATCGTGGACGTGATTCCATCATAAAGTTTTTTCAGATTACGTGTTGCTTATTAGCATGGAAGGTTATTGTTAATATTTAATCAGTTATTCTGAACTTTTTATTTTATAATTATTATAATGGTGCCCAAAGGTAGCAATATCGCTTTTAGGAACATTTTGTAGATAAAAGATAAAATATGGCAGACAATGGCAGAATGTAAAATATGTAAGGTACCTATAATTAAGTTTTAAAGTCTCGGTATCGAATTTAACAAAACATTTAACGAAAAAACATCTAACGTCGGGGTATAAAAATCAGAAAAAACGCGATAAATAGCATAAAACCTAGTTTTATTTGTGTAAATGTCTCGCGTAAGTATTAGAGAATATTATTATATTCAATTACGTTTAAGTACACATACGTAAAGGGAGATTAAATACTAATCTCTTTCATTGAAGTCTGATAGATACTTAGTACCTAGTACGCATACTTACTGTTCAAAGTATCAATTTAACAAAATAATATCATTAGGACTAGGTGGAACAGGTATTTGGATCACGTATTTTTACAGACTAGGACTAGGTGCACCTAGTCTCTGATTTACCTAGTCCAACCCATCTCTAGTTTTAACTAACTAGGACTAGATGCACCTAGTCTCTGTCCTCTGATATATCTAGTGAGTAGTAAGCATGGTTTCGATATATCAAAACGTAACTTATATCGGATACGTGTTTATTATCATACCATATCGATATATAAATATTAGGGTGGAGTGAAAAAAAAATTTTTTTCTTAGCCTGGGGGTCAAATTTGTAGCTTATAAAAAACAAAAATTTTTGAAAAAAAAATAAAATTTTTTACTCAACATCTTGAGGCAGCCCACTCATTTTTAAAATTAATTACGAGTAAAAATATTTGGTTGCAAAAAAAAATTTTTAAAAGCGTTCTAAAAACTTCAAAATATCCTCTTTTATGCCAATTAAAAATCACAAGTTAAAAAAAATTTTTGTGACTATTGTTTTAATATTTCAAAAAAATCCAAAAAAGTAACATTCCTCGTTAGGGCACTAGAATAAAATTTGAGTTGGAAATGATCATAATTGCCAATTCTTGGATGTTTTAAGACATTAAAAGACAAAAAATTTTTTTTTTTGCAACCAAATATTTTTACTCGTAATTAATTTTAAAAATGAGTGGGCTGCCTCAAGATGTTGAGTAAAAAATTTTATTTTTTTTTCAAAAATTTTTGTTTTTTATAAGCTACAAATTTGACCCCCAGGCTAAGAAGAAGAAAAATTTTTTTTTTTTCACTCCACCCTAATAAATATACATAACCGATTTCACAAAAACTTCATCAAGTTAATAGTTATGGTTTATCCAAAGCGCAATGCAACAACACAACACGAGATCGATATACGAATATTGAATAACGAATAAAACGCAAACTTCACATCACGAGCGATATGACATATCGATAGCTTTTATTCGTTTGTCTCTATCTTACCATTTAATTTTTTACTGGCGTAAAAGTGATGAAGCGAATATAACGTGACTTCAGCTTGTGATTGGTCCTTTGGTTAATAATTATAGTGCGTGCGTAATATCTATATCTTAACGCGCTAAGAATAAGGTCTAGTTTCTATTTATTTCGTTACAACAAAGAGTCCATAAGTTAGCAGCTTTCCGCCGGCTACTCGATATCAGGGAGAAATTCAATCTTTAAACTGGACTTACGTTGAATAGATTTAAGGTTGAATTTATGTTGTAGTTATAAAAATTGTATTGAATGAATTTTGATTTATATGTTTAGACAGTTTTGTTCTGAGTTGCATTGACCTTGGTGACACGTGCTCTACTTAACAAATAATTCTTTGCCTTTTTTTAGTTCTAAAGTTTTTATTTAGGTACTTATTGTAAATAAATAAATAAATATAAAACTTTTGGTGAGTATTACATTAACTTTCAGTGTGTGTAAAACTTTTAAATTAATATGAGTCTATAGACTGATTGCATTTGTGTTAGTGTAAATAAATAAAAGATATCAGATAGGGTAAGTTCGCCTGTTCTGTTAATTATTAGTATGCATATTATAATTACTAATTTGCGTCAACATTATTATGATTGTAGAAAAACGTACAGATGTCGATAATCACTAATCACACTAGGACAAAAACTATGCCTATAGTGCATATTATATATCAGATTGCGTCCGTCTGTTAACTAAATACAAATAATAGCGTAAATATTATATATTATATTCAAGTCTGCCTCGTGGTCTAGTAGATAGCCTTCGGCTAAGATCACGAGGGCCCGTATTTTATCTTCAGGTCGCTCAAAATTATAATTGAGGTTTTTTCAAGGTTTTTCTTGAAAATCCAAAATCTCAGTAGCAACACGGAGTCTGGCGGGTGGTGTGTTACTTACTCCTCCCGTGCTTTGAAACACATAAAGCCTTTGGTCCCTTTTATTGCTAGAAATAATTGATAGTCGAAATCAAGTCGGTAAAATGCGTTGAAGTTGATCACCACTCGTCCCGCCAAGCGACAAACCGGTGAATCGCAGTGAACTGGAAAGTCTATAGACCTTCATTTTACTCTGCCTGCCATGCAGAGGAACCGGGCATGATGAGATTCAAATGTATAGTTGATTAAGACTATCTTTACACCCGTATGCACGAAGTGGTAGGCAGAGGTACAATCAGTGCACCCACGACTAGCCGAAGATAGGTTAATCGCCGAGATTAGGTTAATTCGAGTGGTAAGCGAACCTAACTAAGAATCGATGGGGTTCGGGTTCGATTCCCGACAGGGACAAACATTTGTGTGATGAACATAGATGTTTGTATTTCTGGGTTTGGGTGTTTATTATGAATGTAACTGTATTTATATACGTAATTATATGTATTAGTATCATTGACTAACAACCAAGCAAATAATTTGCTTACTTTGGGGTAGATCAATTCGTGTAATTTATTCTCCTAGCGTTTATGCCACTTTTTTTTTTTGGCATGGGCGTTTATGCCACTTGTCTAGGCATATCGATATCTGAAAACGATTTTTGATATCGATATGAAAATTAAATATCGATTAAATATCCGTTTGCAAATAAATACAAAAACGCCCATGTCTAGTTATAACCCAAGACTAAAAACGGCCATGTCTAGTAGTGACCAACCCTTCTCTATTTCGTAATAAGTAGCTCTCTACTGTATTCAGTGGGGTACTACGCTTAAAAATTGCATAAGTTTACCGGCTACCTTAACGAGTAAGTGTGCGAACTATGTACTAATATTCTCTGTTCATGTTATTCGATAGCGCGATTCAATATTGCACAGCGCCATCTAGATTTACATCAGATAATTAAAACAAAATGTCAAGGTAATAGAAGTTTGAACGCAACTAACGCAAACACTACTTATAGCGATCTATACAAATTTATAAATGCGCAAGTAATTCTGCTTTTTCACGCCTAAACCACTGAACCGATTTGAATGAAATTTAGCACAAAGATAGTTCGAGGCCCGAGAAAGTACATAGGATTGTTCTTATCCCGGAAACCCCACGGGAACGAGAACTAAAACCCCGTAAAACCCCGAGATTGTCTATCTTTTAAGCCGCGGTAATAACGAGTAACTTAGGGTTCTTTTGTTTTAGAATTTTTTCTACGCGAAGTTACGGGCACAACTAGATTTAAATAATAATGTTTTAATTTGTGATACAAGGTACATGGGTGATGTTTGACGATGAAATCATCACGAAATCACAAGTACCTACTATATTACGGCATAGGCATAATTAAAATAAAGTAGCCAAAAGTAAAAGTTATTTTGATGTATCAACCATTTTTAGGGTTCCGTTTTTTTTGTTTTTTATAAGATAGCAAACAAGCAGATGGATCTACTGATGGAAAGAGTCAACCATCGCTTATAGACACCAAAGATGTTAATGGTGCGTTGCTATCTTGTGGCGAGGTCTAATGCCACATGCATAAGGTTACCGGCTACCTTACCCTCCAAACCGGAACACGACAGTGACTAGCACTCACGCTATTGCGGCAGGAATAGGTAAGGCGGTGGTACCAGACCCGGTCGAGCCGATGCAGAACTCTACTACCTAGTAGCCACGATGGTAGTGACGCGCATAGCCACTCGGTCGCCTTTTACGTCCAGCCTGGCAGAACGGCAGCTGGCCTATTTTTCAAAGGACCCGGGACCAACACGGGGAAACCGTATATCCCTACCTAAAAGGTAAAAACGGGACCCTATTACTAAGCCTCCGCTGTCTGTCTGTCAGTCACCAGGCTGTATCTCATAAGCCGTGATAGCTAGAAACTGAAATTTTCACAAATTATGTATTTAAAAATTGAAAAATGAAAATATTAAGGGGTGTCCCCATACAATAAACGTGTTTTTTCGTATTTTTTGCTTAATATTAATAACGGTAACCGGTAGAAGCTTAAAATTTCCCCAAAATATTTAGTTGTATATTACCTTTCAATAAAATTATTAAATAAAAATAAAGTAAATATTAAAGGGGGCTCCCATATTACGAACGTAATTTTTAAGCTATTTTTTATTCGATCCAGATAAACAGGTAGAAACTTGATGGTACCAAACAGTGCCGGTTTTAGCACTACCAGCGCCCTGGGCGAGATTTCTTTGGTGCAATTAACTGTAATTCAATTATATACGAAAAAAGGCCAGGGATACATTGGAAATATTCATTGGAAGATTCATATTGGAAATTTCATTGGAAATAACCATCTATTAAAAAAAATATTTAAAAAACTACTAAAATTTCACTTTTCTAGCTTTCTAACGGCGAACTCTTTATTAGGCATTCAAAGTCTATGTTTTCTGCAATTTCATTTCCGATTGACAAAATGCTTACGTTTGTTGATTGAAAGATTGTTGATCGCAGATATGTTTTTATTAGCTTCAGCTTGGAAAAAACTTTCCCACTAACAACCGTTATAAGTATAGTCAATAATGTTCACAATGTTATCCATATATTTGGATACAGTTCTTGTAACTTGCGATCTTTAATAAACCACATTCTGAACAGGCAAAAAAAATTTCAGGCCAGCCCATTAAAGTCTTGATTTTTTTGTTGTGATATATTTAACTATATTCATAAACTTTTTTGTTTCTTGAAATACCTTTTCTTTTTCTGCTTTCCGTTTCCTATATTCTGAACCAGATGTTTTTTTTATGACAACACCGTGCTTAAACATTTTGTACCTACTAGTATAGTCAATAAAATCTGCAACAAATTAATTGTATGTCAGTCGAAACATTTATAAAAATAAATTGATTACAATAAAACTTCATTACAATGCTATTGACATATAAAAACATTTCCAAACATGAAACAAAATGAAAATTTGAAGATTTTCATTAAATATAATTACGGTCATTACCGAAAAAAATATCATTATACGTCCTTCTCGCATCCGAGTTGAGTCCAGGAACCATAAGAGCATATAATTATTTTTTTTTGCATTTCGGACAAAAATACGTCGATTCCCGAAAAAAATTATATATATATATATATATATATATATATATATATATATATGTATATATGTATATATATATATATATATATATATATATATATATATATATATATATATATATATATATATATATATATATATATATTAGGGATGGGCCGAAATTCGTTTTACATTCGGTTTAACCGAATTTCGGCAGCTTGAACCGAACTTCGACATTCGGCCGAAATTCGGTTTAAATGCCGAACATTCGGCACTAGAAAAAAGTATCTTCTTGCACTATTTTGCTTGAAATCTACGCTAATGTTATAAAGAGGAAAGATTTGTATTCTATATTTTTATATATTTTATCATCTAAACTCAAAAACTACTTAACCGATTTCAAAAAATCTTTCACCATTACAAAGATATTAAAATCATTTATTATACTTTCGAAAAAAATCCGTAAAATAGTTGACCCAGCTGGTCATCCCTGAAACATTCCGCTAAATAAAAAAACATAAAAACAAAAATGAAAAAACTTCAGCATAGATTTTTGAGTTCGAAGAGTTCAAAAAATATGTAAAACGGTTGACCCGGCAGGTCATCCCTGAAACTTCCCGCTAGATTTTATCTATATCTTAGCATATCACAGATTTTTTTCGGAGTTCAAAAATCTTAAATTTGTTATAAATATTCGTTAGTACATAGAAGTCGTAAATGACAGTAATTTCAAAATTTTTAAAATGCTCTATATTTTAAAAACGATGATTGATTTTGGTCTTTCGAATAGCATTCAACGCAATTTTTGACCTCTAAAATGTTTTCATAGCTACGTAATCTACAGACTCAGAAATGTCGAAGCAATATCAAAAAAAAATTTTTTTTTTGAATTTTCGATATTACTAAATCCCAGATAAATCGACCAATTTTGATGCAATTTGCTTATTTGACACAATTAATAGAAAGAAAAGCTGATTAAACTTTTAAGTCAATCGGTATATTAGTCTGAAAGTCATTTTAAAAATGCTAAGTTTGCTGTAAACAACAAAATATTAATATTTGAAAAGCCGTAACTTTTGAAAACTTGATTTAATTTTGATTTTTGAAACTGTGTTTGAAAAAATTTCGAATTTATGTCGCAAAAACACTTTTCCAAATTTTTTCGTCAACGATAACTTCCGAACGGATTAACCAATCATGACACAATTTATGAATTAGACGCAGTATTTAAAAAAAAGAGCTGATAAAATTTTATAGTCAATCGATACATTAATCTTGAAGTTATATTAAAAATAGGTTTCGTCAATTTCTTTTGCGATTTTTTAAAAATTTCTCCAAATATTCTAGTCCGAATTGGTGAAAATTGTTGGGAAGTCTAAGTTGAGCAGAATCTAATTCAATGCCATTAACCGCGTTTCGATCGGTCAAGCCGTTCAAAAGTTATGAAATGTTTACATACACACATACATACAACCACACACTCTCTCTCTCACATACACACACAGAGATACACACACACACACATACATACAGACATACTGACGTCATCGCGAAAATAGTCAGAAAATGTTCCATACCTAGCGGGAAGTTAAAAGTCAAAAGTTTGATATAGATGAAGATGTATATATTTTAAAACATGATGATTTAGATCTTTTTAATTGCATTCAACGTAATTTTTACCTTTAAATGGTTTTATTAGCTCCAAAATCGGTAGGTTAAAAAATGTCGAAGAAAAGGTAAAAAAATAGATACGTCAGTTGACCCTGCAGGCTATCCTTGAAACTTCCCGCTAAATTGAGGTATTTTAGGCTCAAAGGAACAAAAATCATACCTAAGCATTTTTTTTCAAGGTTCAAAATTCTGACTTTTGTTTATAAATGACAGCAATTTCATTTTTAAAAAGCTGTATATTTTGAAAACGATGATCGATTTTCATCCTTCAAATGGCATTCAACGAAATTTTTCAGCTCTTAAATGTTTTTGAGCTACATAGTCTTTAGGGTAAAATACAAAATTTGTTTTCAAAAATTTTCGTTATAATAAATCCTGATAAACCGATTTTGATCCAATTGACGGTATTTGACGCTATTTATAAAGAGAAAAGTTGGTTAGATTTTTTAAGTGAATCGGTGTATAAGCCTAAGAGTTATTTTAAAAATATTAAGTGGGTGTTATGTAAATAGCAAAATTTTATTATTCAAAAGTTATAACTTTTGAAAACTTGATTCGATTTGATTCTTGAAACTACATTTGACGTAATTGTTTTAAGTACCATAATATTGTAGAAGGTTTGACCTTCAAACAAGTTTTGGTCAAAAAGTCTCTTATTTTATATAAATAAAACACTTTTTCCTAAATTTTCGTCAACGATAACTCCCAAACGGATAAACCGGTTTTGATACAATTTACGATATTTGACGCAGATTTTTAGAAAGAAATGCTGGTTAGATTTTTATATCAAGCAGTGTATAAAACGGAAAGTTATTTTAAAAATATTAACAAGTTTTCTGTAAACAACAAAATATTAATATTAAAAACGTAAAAAACTTTTTAAAACTCGATTCCATTTCATTTCTTGAAACTAAATTTGACGTAGTTTTTTAAGCACTAAACTATTGTGAAAGGTCAAAAAAATTAGAGAAATTACCAAGTTATATCAAAAAACACTTTTCTGAAGTTTTTCGTCAACGAGAGCTCTTGAGCGGAAAAACCGATTTTGATGCAATTAATGTTTTGAACGCAGTTTTTGTAGGAATAGAGCTGATTAGATTCTGTACCTAATCTATACATTTATGTACTTAGATTATACAAAGTTATTTATTTATGTATGTTATTTATGTACAAAGTTATGAGATGTTTACATATACACAAGAACAAGAAAAGATTTCTAGGACCTCAAAACGTGGAGATCTGGTGAAAACTCGATTTTGAAAAATCGGGGCAAAATCAGTAACTTCCTTATCTATATACATACGTAGCAGAAATTTAAAAATAAAAATCCATTCCTAAATTGGAACAATGTAACTCAATGTATCAAAATTTTGCTGTGACGTCACTAATTCACTGTGATATCCTATATATCCATACTAAAATTATAAATGGGAAAGTGTATCTGTTTGTTTGTCCGTCTTTCACGGCAAAACGGAGCGACGAATTGACGTGGTTTTTTAAGTGGAGATAGTTAAAGGGATGGAGTGACATAGGTTACTTTTTTCTCTTACTTTACGCGAGCGAAGCCTCGGACTGTATAATAGCTAGTAGTAAATAATAAAATAGGTAAATAGCTAGTATAAAATAATTAAATTTAAGGCAAATTCGTAAAAAAGTCACGACGTGTCGCTTTTAAGAAAGCGCCCCAAAATTAAACCGAAGTTCGGCCGAAATTCGGCCGAATTTCTTATTTTCACCGAATGTTCGGCCGAAGTTCGAATTCGGTTCAAACCACATTCGGCCCATCACTAATATATATATATATATATATATATATATATATATATATATATATATATATATATATATATATATATATATATATATATACGCCCTTATAGCATCTGTAACGCAAAATACAAACAAATGTTATAGAGATTACTATGACTTAAAAAGCATTAAAGAATTGAAAATCTGCATTCTCCGGAGAATTAGGGGTATTTGAGATTATTAAAGATAGATATCAGGGAGAGAAAAATATAGTAGTAGGAAGTGTGTAGTATAGATAGTAAAAATAAATGTGTAATTACCTAATGAAATAATACGTTGAAAAACAAATACCTCCTTTTACACTGTTTCTATGCCTTCTTTTAAAATAAAACTAATGTCACTCTGTAATTAAAACAAGAGCATCGCAACGCAGCGTTAAACGTCTGATTACTGTTTGTTTTAAAACGATCGAATATTTTTTAAGAGCATCCACTTGTGTCAAGAAGATGATTGCATCCGCTTCATCAAAAATTACAAAAAGATAGATTTCGGGAATCCCTGACCATAGAAAAACACATTACGTCTGTATGGTCGGGAAGTCGGAGATTCCCGAAGAAATCAAACGGATAGAACACTACCTACATTCCTTTCTACTGCTGCCAACTTAAAAATTTCTCCCCGAATTTTGTGAAAGTTACAAGTAAGTAGACGTTGCTCAATGAGCGAGGGAACTATAAAGAAGCGCCCGTGGGAAATAATAAAGAATAGTAAAGCCCCTTTTTACCCGGCGCCCCTGGGCCGTCGCCCAACCGCGCCCTACCCTAACGCCTAACTGGTACCGAACCCTTCGTGTGCGAGTCTGACTCGTACTTGACCGGATTTTAGAGAGAGGGCACACATGCTACTTTTAGCATCCAAAACGCGCGTTTTAACGACTGCATCGCCTTTTAGCGACTCTGCGATCGGTCGGGGCATACGCGATTTTTAGCCCTTTTTAGCGAATGCATCGATGCTGTATCGCGTTTTATAGTTATCTATAAGTACATATAATAAAATCGTAGGAAAGTCAAAACTGTACATTGAATATTTTTTAAAACGAATACTTTAGGCGTGATCTACAATCGATATCGAAGCCGAAAATATATTTATTAGACTTTTTGTCTGTTTGTTTATCTGTTTGTCTGTATGTATGTCCGGGGTAATTCAAAAAGTACTGCATGGATTTACTTCAAATTTTGCATGAATATTACTAACAGGTCGGGTCAACATACAGGCTACATATTATCACGCTATAATACACGCTATAGACACCAATCTATAGGCGATAGTTGGAATTAATCCACTATGATCACCTAGGTGATATCACCTGGGTGATTTAATTCTACATTTTTGTGTCCTATAATCACCTGTATATATATATATATATATATACAGGGTATAACAAAAATAAGCACTAATACTGAAGGAGCGTTCAGGATGTGTGGTTAGCTCTTTAATTATACATTTTTAATAAATAAAAACTATGAAATTTCTGAGAAAATGAATGTCAAAGTTTTTTTTCAAAATGATCTGTGGCAGCCCTGAAGTATAGCACGCAGTAACGTACGCGCATGGTTTACGCAGCTATGAAAGGTCACAATCATATGATAGATGTCAATGAACTGCTAGACGCACAACAAAGTACTAATTACTTGACAGAGTAAATAATGTAGATATTATTTAAAGAGTTTTTTTATATTTTTTTCTACCAGGACTGATGTTGGAATAAACCCATGAGGGTCCTTAGTTTGATTACCAGGCTGGACAATTTGATTCATAGGTAACTTAACTGGGTTTTGATAGCCATAATTATTACATTATGTTAAAAAAAACACTGTCCGACTATTGGTGTCACTCGATAGCATATTACGATCATATTAAAATAATTATTAATTACTATACTCATATTCAATAAAAAAAATCTCATAAAATTTTATTAATCGTAAATACCTACCTAGTAGTCTCATACCTAGTTTACGTAAGGCAAACCTGCGGCTATTAGGCATTTCATGCAGGAAAATCTCCCGCCTGGCAACAAAATTATATCAGCTGTGTACCTAAAATTTATTGTGACCTGGATTATTATTTCTAACTCTGAGTGAAACTATTAGTTTGGTACATACATTCTAAAACAATCGTGGCAAATAATCCAATATAACTAATTAAGGTATCTTTTTGTTATGAAAACACATTACATAAATTACTTCATCATACAATATCCACCTTCAAAGTCAACTATTCACATGTGTTTTCAGTGTAGGTACCTAAATCTATTCCGTGATTCATAGGCATTTTACAATGTATTATCTGGCATGGTTTCAACTTACAAACTGTTTTAATGGCATAATACTTACCTCTAGTACCTACCCTGTTTGCTTCTAACTTCACATAACAAGGTGTCTAAATAGGTAATTAGTTTTTGAGCAGGTAAATCATAGCTATTATCACTTTTTTTTACACACAATTCTAAAAACTTAGTAAAACTTTCTCGTTGATAACACGACACTTCGCAAAATAAATATGCATTATCATTAAGAATTAAGACACAACACAACCTTTTATAAGCATTTTTGACAAATAAACCTACGCATTGATTAGCCTAGAAGTCCTTTGATTTGAAGTATTACCGACATCGCGCTAGGCGTCTCAACGCGGCCAACCAAGGCCTTGCCCGACTTAAGGCCTTGCTCACACACACTACTGAATATTTTCCGCGGGAATTTTAATTGCGCAAATTAATTTTCGTTACATATGAAATTTGACATGGCTAGCACTGCTAAAAAAATGTCAAGAATCGGAATGTTCCCGGTGAGTTGATAGGCTCGTTTGTCACTATCACTACATGGCTGATGGAACTTAGTACCTACCTAAAGTTTGTTTTAGGTGCGCCTCTTCTTACCTTTTTTTATGTTATTGAGATAGGCAAACTAGCAGACGTGCCACCTGATGGTAAGTGGTCGACGTCGCTAATGAACAAAAATGGGATACCTGGGCTGGAACTAGCCCAGGTATTCCATTCATGTGTTAGAGACATAAGATGTTAAGATCCTGAGACATAAGATGTTAAGTCTCGGTGCCAGTAATTACAGTGCCTGTCTTGCCCTTCTCTCCGAAACACAGCAAAGCTGTTTCACGGGAGAAATTGGCAAGACCTTTCTAAGTAGTAGTTATTTCAGGAAAAAGATAATTTTTGACTACGTTTTTTTGATTACATTTTAGATCAAAGATTTTATAAAATACTAGCCGTTGCTCGCGGCTTCGCACGCGTGGTTAGAGTTTTTTGTGAATGTCAAAAATAAACCACGCAAGCGAAACCAACGAAAACTATTGCTAATTTTAGCGATTGCCGGGATTACATATCAACCTGTTCATTCATTCAGAAAAATTAATCTTTTTCATCAAAATATTGTTTATCATACTGGAAATGAAAAAGTATTAAGTTAACTTTAAAGCCGCCGCCGGTCGTTTGTACAGGCCTTTAGAACTTACACGTGTTTTGCGGCTTATACAAAGTGCAACGAAACGCTTTGATTGGCGAAAAGACCACTTTCGGAAAGAGACAAGACACTCCCTTTTTTCTGCCATTTTGTTTTTATGTAAAATCATACTAATATGTAGTTCCGTATAGTTTTAGTCAACATTTTTGTCACTTTTATGATAAGAGTGATGCCGGTTTAGGCGTTTCTTCGTAAGGTACTGGGTTCGATTCTCAGTTCGCCTGGTAGAATGGAGGGTAATTCTTCTTAAGGCACTCAAACTAACACGGGAAATGATTTTTTTTTATTTATGGTGCAAGGGGTCCCACCACCACCTTCGGGACCCAAGACAACCTGACTGCTGTACAATGAAAGAGGTCCTGGCACCGGCTTCCTCCAGAGAGGTTCGGAGGTTAGACGACAGTCGCTACGGCAAACTCAAACTCGTTCCTAGCGCAAGCGTGGAGAATAACCGGAATAAACTCTAAGATGAAGAAGATTATTTTTAAATTTGTTTCACTGAACCCTAATTAGTTCGGAAAAGTACCTAGATAATTGTAAAGGAATTTTTATTTTTTTATTCAGTTGCCGTTTGTCTTTGGAGAGCGTAACTATTGCTATTATTGCCGATTTTTTATGAATCTTACTTAATACCCATTGATTGGAAATCGCGATTTTAAAAATGCCACGTAGAAATAATAATGACCGTCACCTTTACACTAATAGTGAATTTTACGAAATGATGCTATGTGTTGGTGCTGCTAGGAATGGTAGCATTAATGAAGCGAGGGAGATTTACCGACAACGGTTTATTGATGGAAGGCCACCAGCAGAACAACGTCATTTACCTCCGTACTCAGTATTCCGTAACATGTGTTTACGACTTCAGCGTACTGGTTCCTTCCACCGCGAACGAAACGTTGGACGTCCTAATTCAAGAGTAGGTACTGCTATTGAGACTCGAATTCTAAATCATTTTGACGAGAATCCTCGGACCAGCACACGCCGATGCAGTGCTATGTTAAATGTAAACCATATGGTGGTGTGGCGTACTCTGCAGGATGATGGACGACATCCCTACCATTTTTCAAGGACTCAGGAGATAGGACTTGCAGACCATATGCCCAGAATGGACTTTTGTAGGTGGTACCAGAACCGTGCTGAAGCAAATCCCGAATTTGCTTTTAATATTTTATGGACAGATGAGGCTTCTTTCACAAGAAATGGTGTGCTCAATTTGCACAACGAGCATGTGTGGGCACATAATAACCCGCATGCCTCGAGTGAAAGTAGCTTTCAGCACCAGTGGAGAATTAATGTCTGGGCAGGCATCGTTGGGGACTATGTTTTGGGGCCGACTATTTTACCTCAGGGTCTTAACGCTCAAAGGTACCTACAACACCTGAGAGAGGATTTAGAAGAACATCTGGAAAATCTTCCACTGAATGTATACCGTAATATAATTTTTCAGCACGATGGAGCACCCGCTCACTTTGCACGCCCTGTGCGTGATTATTTAAACGATCGATTTGCAGAGTGGATAGGTCGAAGTGGCCCGGTGCCTTGGCCACCTCGTTCTCCAGATCTCACGTGCCTAGACTACTTTTTATGGGGTTATGTGAAAAATAAAGTTTACTCTGTGGAATGTCATACACGTGAAGAGATGGAAGGTAAAATTAATGCAGCATTTAGGTCCATAACCCCACATATGTTGCATAATGTAAGGTTATCAATGTTACGCAGAACTGCTCTTTGCATTGAGAAGGGTGGTGGTCATTTTGAACCTTACTTATAAATTAATTTGAAGACAGTGTTGTTTTATTATTGCCTGTAAATAGTGAATTTGGATTAATGTATAATAATTAATCAGTGACGAAAGTGATATGTAAAAAATTGCTTATTAAATGTGTGTAAGTACAAGTACGCGGTATTCTTCATGTCTATGTGTGCGTCACGCTATTCATTCAACGTGTTGCTGACGTCACATCACTTCCATCTTCAAGGTAGGGGTGTGAAAATAAACTTTAATTTCTTATTTTACTAAATTTATATGAAACAAAAAATGTGTGCCTTTTGGTATAATATTTTACCAGGTGTTTGTTTAGTTCATGTACACGTATACCCTTGAAAGTTAGTGCTTATTTTTGTTATACCCTGTATATATATATATATATATATATATATATATATATATATATATATATATATATATATATATATATCCCTATGCAAAACTTGCTATAAGAGAAATACTGATAATAATAATTATAATAAAGACAATACGTAGGTACTAGATTGGCATTTGGTTTAATACGAGAGACAAACAATTAAGAACAAAACGTCAATAAAAATAAAGAGTACCTATATCATGCGAAATCGGTTTTTAGTAAAAGTTAACGCAGGTGATTAGGGGAAACTAAAAAAAAATTTTTGCTTATTTGGCTTATTTGGAATCTGAACACCCAGCTGATATGATCAGGTGATTTTAGGACACAAAAATGTAGAATTAAATCACCCAGGTGATATCACCTAGGTGATCATAGTGGATTAATTCGATAGTTGGCTCTTTCCATCAGGGGACACATCTGCTTGTTTGCTATTTTATGATATAAAAAAAAATTACAACACTTAATTTGAAAAGCTATCTGTATAAATAAAAAATAAACGAATGTGATCATCATTCCAACTTAAAATATGTGACATCACATTAGGTAGGGGGGGTCTCACAAATGTGACCAGCTGTGACAAGGACAGGGGAGGGGTCAAAAAATCATGAAGTTCGTGTGACGTAATTTATGGATATTATTTATGAATAGTTGCAGCCGCAGCCCGCTATTCTATAAGTTCTTGGTGAATCTCACTGGAACTCATTTTCCTGGGACAAAAAGTAGCTTATGTACCATTCCATCATCTACCTGTATGCCAAATTTCATTCAAATCAGTTCATTAATTTTGGCGTGATTGAGTAAAAAACATCCACCCATCCATCCATCTACAGAAAACATATATAGCATCCACTTTTGCATTTGCATTTATAATATTAAATATGGATAGATAAAAAAAACTTCATTTATTTACAATTTTTTAATGACACATCATATTACATTAATAATAAGTTATTTTAGTAAATACGGAATAAAAAAGCTTTGGTTTTTAATTCTGTAATATTTGCATATATAATCTTTAATAGTATATCTATACATAATTATAATAAAATCGTAGGAAAGTCAAAACTGTACATTGAATATTTTTTAAAAGAATACTTGGCGCGCGATCTACAATCGATATCGAAGCCAAAAATATAGTTTTTAGAATTTTTGTCTGTTGTCTGTATGTATGTCCGGGGTAAACTCAAAAAGTACTGCATGGATTTACTTCAAATTTTGCATGAATATTACTAACAGGTCGGGTCAACATACAGGCTACATATTATCACGCTATCACCTACGGGGGAGGAGCTGTGCGGAGAAAACGTAGTCCACAAAATTTAAAAAAGGAATTGAATGAGTGAGATAGAAGCATAATCTTTGTTATGACGACGCCGTTCGGTAAATTAGGGTTGATAATACCAATTACATTTAAGAACGTTTTTTTAATTTGTTATTACACAAAAAATTTTTTTTTTCGACTTAGATTTTTTTATATATTTTACGTCAGCTATTCAATGCATATGACCGCCACGCTATATATTTACAGCTAGGTGCCCACCTAGCTGGTGGCTAGGTGGGCTGTGGGTCATGAAAATACTAAAATGATTTTATTAGTTTGCGCAGATATATATATATATATATATATATATATATATATATATATATATATATATATATATATATATATATATATATATATATATATATATATATATATATATATTTATATATATATATATATATATATATATATATATATATATATATATATATATATTTCGACACGTCCCAAGAACAAAATCGTATCTGCAAAACCACCAAACTACAATATGTTTGTTTGTGGGAGTACATTGTATATAAGATGATGTTCACTTGAGCATTTCCAAAAACAAAAGACCAATAACTATAAAAAATATTTTATATTGTTAATGTAGTACATTTAATTAATTTATATTAATATTAGAAATGCGAAATGAACTTTCAAAATTAACGCGTTCTAATATCATTTTTAAAAATATATAAACGTTATTATATTTGAAAGATATTTAATTGTTTAATCTTTGGTCAAATTTCGTCCACATGGCGATCGGTACCTAGTCTACATTATAAATACTCAACTATATTTAATAAACACCCAAACCCAGAAATCCAAACATTACACTAATGAAAATTAAACTGCACCTGTTGGAAATCGAACCGCAGCCCCATCGATTGCTTATTCAAGGTCGCTGACCACTCAACCAACGTGGCGGTTATATATTTAGTTTTATTATGTTTTGTTCTGCAAATGTGACATCACTACATAGTATAAAACAAAGTCGCTTTCTCTGTCTGTCCCTATGTCCCTATGTATGCTTAAATCTTTAAAACTATACAAAGCAACGGATTTAGATGCGGTTTTTTTAATAGATAGATTGATTCTTGGGGAAGGTTTTAGTATATTAACCATTCCGATATTCCTACGGGAACAAAAACTACGCGGGTGAAACCGCGGGCAGGTCACTAGTACTTGATAATATATACACATTTACAATTAAAGTCTGCTATCAACTTTTAAGAGATTTTATTGTTCGGTCTATGGTCGAATTTCGAACGAAGGCCATTGCTAGTTATCATAAATAAATAAAAAATGCTATAAGTCCTTCAAATTGTTATGACGGCCATTTTAGTGACGTCAGCCAGTGACGTCAAATATAAACACGTATGGTTAGACGCTGTCACCATGACGGGACGTCATTATCACGACATTAATTAGATGCGGTTTCAGTGAAATCACATTTAAGGAGATTAGAGAAAAAATTTCATGTCAGATCCTATCACTACAATTATGGTATTTTACAAAGTAATATTTTGGGACCTTTACTATTAATTATTTATGTAAATGAGATATGTTTTATACATACAGAGATAAACAAACGCAAAACACCACGACCCTTACAAATAAAAAAATCTAAACACGACCAAATAAATCTTATTTATTAAAACAAAACTTTTTACAGAATTAAGTCATAATTCGTATATAATACAATGCATAAAATATTAAAAGTATTTTAAAAAGACAGATCGAGAAATAATATTTAATATATTTTTATATAATATGTAATCTTCTTTCCTATTTTGGGAGATTAAAATTCTAACCACACTTTTCGTTACTTATAAAATATATCTGAAATAGCAATGGCCCGAAAAAACTACCTTGTGGTACTACAATTATGGTGTTTCACAAAGTAGTATTTTGGGAGCTTTACTATTAATTATTGATGTAAATGAGATATGCTTCTTATATTGCTTTTGGAGATATAAATACTAATATATGAATACTATTTAATATAATACTAATATAATTTTATACTAAAATCACACATTTTTATTTCTTAAAGCAGTTTTCATTAAATTCATGAGCTCCTGGTACAAAAGGCATTCTCTGCTGGATGGCTTGCAAATCTCCCTGTGGTCTACAGATACGCCCCATAGCGTACCAATGCCGGGATCTAGAAAAAAATAGCTTTTATTTATATTTTTTAAATAGAAGAGCAAACGGGTAAAGGTATAAGTGGTCATCATGATTTACATCAAATTTTAATTAAGTTATTTTTATAAGGTTTCTTACCTTATAAAAAAAGTTTTTTTTTGCAAAGAAATTATCATCGTCTAAAGACAACAAAAATGTAAATGGTGCGTTGCCATTCATGTAGCAGGGATAAGTTTACCTTACTCTCCAAACTAGAACACGATAGTGACAAGCATTGACGTTATTGCGGCAGGAATAGATAATGTGGTGGTATCAGACCCGGACAAAACATTGTAGAACGCTACCACATGGTAATGACTAATGACACGTATAAGCAATCGTTCGATTTTTTCGAACTTCATAGCAGAAATGTACATGGTCTATTATTTAATGGAGATCTATTAGTTCCAGTGTGATCATTTACCAGCCGAGTCCACACTGACGATCCTGAGCCACAGCACGGACATGAGCGTGGAGCCGGTCTCCACGAGGCTGCGCACGGCGGGCTGCCGCAGGGACGTCGCCTGGGCCCACTGCTCTTGCAGAGATATCACTAAATCACATTCTGGAAATTTAAACGAATACGTTATCTATATTCTATAGTACGTGAAGGAGAAACAATGGACCCCTTTTAAAGACAATTGCGCGAACGTTACGAAACTTGACGCAGTCAAAATTTACATTACCGAGGACTGCAGAAATCTAAAGATGTTGAATTATTTTCATTAAATCGATAAAAATTAAGAAGCTGGAAGAAATCTCTGATACTAGAGATGAGCTCGCCCATTGCACTTTTTTCTTTTAAATTTTTGTTTAAGTGATTACTATGTACAATAAAGAATTAAATAAATAAAATAAACATTACACACATATCATGTAACATACATAATAGGTATACTATTTGCTTTACAGCTGATGTCAGTAGTTAACTTAAGAGTTTTTATTGTTCGGTCTATAGTCGAATTTCGGCCATAGGCGCTCGCTAGTTTATTATTAATGTAGTATGTTAAATTTATATTGATTAATATATGTTAATATTATAAAAGCAAAAGTTTAGATGGTTTGATGGATGAATGTTTGTTCCTCAATCACGCAAAAACTACTGAACGAATTTGAACAAAATTTGGTACACAGGTAGATAAAGACCTGGAATAGCATATAGGTTTCTTTTATCCCGGAATTATTAGGTGATCCCGCGGGATTCACCAAAAATTTTTATAATGCAGCGGACTGCACGCTGCAGCTAGTATTATAATGCGAAAGTTTGGATTTTTGGATGAATGGATGTTTGTTCCTCAATCACGCAAAAACTACTGAACGGATTTTAATGGAATTTGGCACACAGGTAGATGATGACCTGGAATAGCACACAGAATTTTTATCCCGGAAAAAATAGGTTATCTCTTCGGGATTAGCCAAAGATTTTTATAATGCCCGCTGCATGCTGTAGCTAGAAATCAATAAATTGTGTTTGAATAAAACTGAACAAGCATTACAATAGTCGCATATGTTATGTAACACCTGACGTATTAGTGATCAAATTGTTTTTTTGTATATCATTAGACCTGATGGAAAGAGAAACCATCGTCTATAGACACATTTACTGTCTACCTTATCCTCCAAACCGTAACACGTCAGTGACAAGCACTGACGCTATTGTGGCGGGAATAGGTAAGATGGCACCAGACTCGGGCGAGACAATGCAGAACTCTATTACCTAGTAGCTACGAAGGTAGTGACTTGTATAGCCAATCGTACGCCTAATACGACCTGACTGGCATAACAGCATTTGGCCTATTCTTCAAAGGAGCCTGGGATCAACAAGAGGAATTATGTATGGCAAAATCGCAATCGTAGACGCCGACTTCACTCGATCAGATAAGTTAATGGCACTGTAGTAAATAAATGTACCTTTAGCAATCTCCATCAGTTCGATACTTCTAGCAGTGATAGGTGTTTTGATGTCAGCAAGTGGCGACCCTCTGTGCGGGACAGAGTAGAACATAAAGCCAGCGCTGTTGGCCCACACTCTCGCCCGTCTTGATAATTCTTCTAGAAAGATATTTTTACGAAGGTTTCGAATATTATATAATACTCTGATCCGGCAAACATTGTTTTAAACAAACATATACATTAAGGAATTAAGAAATAGGGTTTGATGGTAGGCGAAAATTTAGGGTCGTATTTGTGTATTTTTCAATGCTGAATCATAAAAAAAATAAAAATAAAAAATTGTCCCAAAAATAAAAATAAAATTTTAGAGGTGGACAACCATTGATATAAAAAGGGAAGATATGTTACGCTCTAACATCGCGATTGCTAAACCTAAGCTCGGTCAGTCGAACGCAAAGTAATGCGACGAACGTAGCAGACTATGTTTCTCTCGCTTACTTTTGTATTAAACTATCTCACTCTCACAAACATGGCGAACTAAACAATAATTTAATCTTATTTTTAAACAAACTGTTTTAGCCATGGAAGATAGAGAACAAGGGGAAGTGAAGAGTGGGCGTGCCGCGTGCGTCACTATTATGCGCTTTTACTCTAAATTGCCTTAGTGATACTTACCATATCATTAGGAGATAGTCGTCGTGCGAAAATCTATTATACACTGAATTATGCCGTATTGTGCCATCCTTGAATGCAGAAATGATAGTAGAATACAGATGATTAAAAATGGAGATATTTCATATCATTCGAAAGTACAATTTTCATTTCATTTTAATTAAATTCCTGATTTAATATAATATATAATGATATAATAGAAAGTCAAGCTAAAATCAGCCGTACACCTTACATATAAAGTTCATTTTAGGTTGACCTAATTTTTCTAGAAAGATATACGCAATGACAGTCATTACGTATAGCGTTCTAGAAAGTTCTCTACTCAAATATGATCAACTGAAAACTACGGAAAAATCAATACTGCTATCTATTGTAGCATAGCGAAACTATTAAGATCTTAAGTTTCACTATTGTACAAATAGATGAATCTATTTTGAATAGACTACAAAAGGACGTAAATACTCTTTTTTTTGTAGCAAAATAACATTTATTGTAACGCAGTTTGGTATATTTTTAAATGTTCTGTTTGTGTGTTTCGGATTATTGTTGTTTAAAATGAAAACGACCAATGAAACAATGTTTGCATTAGTAGTTTATATGCAATAATGCTTATTTTATGTGTGAGTGTGGCGATCACGGCCCTGATACAAATGTTTGTACTTGCCAATTCCGCTTGTTCTCTATCTTCCATGGTTTTAGCCGTATTTACGAATGGAAAGTAATCCCATGTGTCTTATTTTTTTCCTTGAGTGATTATAACACTGGCTGAATATACAAGAAGGTATTTTGATGCGGGTTTAATGGTAAAAACAGTCGGAAAATATAAGTGTATGATATGAGGTCCCGCGCGTGATTAATTGTCACCAATTGTCACTGTGTCCACGGACCTAATTTTATAGGACCAGGGGCTGTGAATAGGTAACGCATCTTCCCTTTTTATATCAATGTGGACAACCCTTATTATTTAGGGGTATGACAAATAGATAGTAGCCGATTCTCAGACCTACTGCATATGCATATAAATTTCACAAAAATCGGTCAAGCCGTTTCGGAGGAATATGGTAACTAACATTGTGACACGAGAATTTTATATATAAGATTTTAACATTTTACTAAAGACCACAGGCGAGACTTCATACATCGTTTGTTTTAGTAATTACCTTAAAGTTCCGTAAGATTCTATATCAATTCCTTAACTTATATGCGTTTAATAAATATTTATTAAACTTGGGGAATAGCAGCTAAATAAAGTTGGAATTTAGGTGAGGTTAACGCAAACATTCAGTTCTCTCCTTAGTAGTCTGTATTTTTATCATTGAGTGTCTTTATTATAACTGCTAATCTCAGAAATCTAAGTTAGATTGTCAAAATTCTAAGCTAATATTTTGCCAAGCCACTTTTTAGATTCAAAATACAACAAAAAGAAATTAGTTTCAAACTAGTAGTACAAAAACAGGGAGAATTTTATTTGATACTTATAATGAAAATTATGATGTATAAACTTATTGCTGTTTTAATGCAAATGTAATTAAAGTTTTATACAATGGTAACACTTAAATATGATGATAGAAATCAATCAAATTAAAGTCCCAATATTATTTGTATGATTATTCCTAGCGATATATTTTATTTTATTTAAAAAACATAGAAAATTATTCCAGTATAATATTCGTCACTCTGAAAGACTTGCCAAAATCGCCTGTGTTCTTTGTATAGTAAACGTCAATGATTATTTCCTGGGGGAACCCCCGTATTGGTCCTTAGGACAATTCGAGCTTAGTCAATAGAAACCTTTTATATGATTATTTTGAGTGTTTATAGTGCATCAAAAGTCCCACTAAATAGATTTTCCATATTATATAATAAGTATGATTAATAGTAGCAAAATTATTTACGTGGAGCTGACGTGTTTTTTTATATTATTAAATAGCAAACAAGCAGATGGGTCTCCTGATGAAAAAAGAAACCATCGCCTATAGACACCAAAGATGTTAATTGTGCGTTGCTATCTGTGTAACGGGATGGCAGTGCCACATGAATAAGTCTACCAACTACCTTACCAAACCAGAACACGACAATGACAAGCACTGGCACGATTGCAGCAGGAATATTTAAGTCGGTGGTACCAAATACCCGGACGACGTGTTGTGGAACTCTACCACCTAGTAATCACGATTGTAGTGTAACGTATTGCCAATTGGTCGTCTTTTACGATCTGCCTGGTAGAATGGAGGTTGGTCTATTTTTTCAAAGTAGCGTGGACCAACATAGGGGAGTCATTTAAAGACATTTTGAAAACACTTACCACATTTTTCTGAAGATTTATCTTGTACTGGAATGTTTTCATTAAAATTATTTACTTTATTAACAGTCATTTTCTCATCAATGATGGCTATAATTTGATCAGAACATTTGGTATTTATTATCCCATTATTGTTCATTTCGATTTCATTAAATATTTTATTATTATTGTCAATATTAATAACTTTATCCCTTTCGGTATCTATAATACTTTTCGATTTATTAACAATTTCACTAATATTCATATTTTTATCAATATTTTGATCCATATTACCAATGTTATTTTGATTATCAAGTTCTTTACATATTAACTTAAAATTATTTTTATCTTCAATATTGCAAGATTCTCCAAGAACATTATCTAAGTAGGCAACATTATCATCTAAAGTATCACAATTATCACACTCAATTTTTAAATTATTATTTACACTTAAATTAGAATTAATATTAAATGCATTATTGTTTTCTAAATTAATATTGTTCTCCTTCTCTTTAAAAGCTAATTCATTTTTCATGTTGTCAATTTCTTCTGGAGTCTTATTACTAAAATTAGTTTTTAAATAAGCCTCATAACCTGAAAAGCAATAAAAATATTATTGACTACAAAATAAATTCAAAAAATGATTTTTTTATATTACAAGATAGCTCTTCTGATGGAAAGAGAAATCATCGTCTATAGACACCAAAGATGTTAATGTTGCGTTGCTGTCCGTATGGCGTTGGCCTGACCTTAATTGTATAAAATCTGTGTTTTTTTATCTTGATTCATCTGCAATCAGTCAAATCAGATTTATTGGGAGATATTTGTTAACTTTTGGAAAAACAAGGCCTGGTTTTAAAGTTACCTAGTCAGGAAACACATTGGCCCTTTTAAATCTCTTAACTGATTGTGGAACCAGGAGAACATGTGATAAGGGATATGTATGTTTTTCAAGTCAGTCCCTATATTTTTGCGAATACAGCTTGATTGCCTTTGCAATTATAGGCATTTCTAAGTGCTCGTGAATCTCATTGAAGCGACATATCACATTGTGGGACCAAGTCTCTTCGACTAATCGTGGGTACACTTGTACCTCTGCCTACCGCTTCGGGGATACAGGCGTAAAGATACTTTTTAAGTGTCTATAAAAGGATATGAATACACATTATAACTAACGCTTTTGTTATCAGAATTCGATGAATTTTGCAGCAGCAAAAATACACTTTTGCAGCATTTTCTAAAGGCAATGGGTATATTCCAACAATGAGGCTTTTCATTTACTTTAATTGTTATATATATGGATGCAAAATGGTGAATTAAGAAAAAATGATACCTTCGCAATATATTTTCTTGATAAACAACCCCCCTTTAGAGTGGCCCACCCATATAATAGGTTTATCACCCACTCCTAAATCCAAGAGTTGTTGAAACATTTGCTCCGCGCGTTCATGTAGCGTCATCCTGAAATATTTGGGATAACTTATTGGGGGGAAATTCTAATATGACAAATAACACGATAAAAAATCCACATTTTTCCTTTCTAACTTATTTTTCCTGAATAACACTAAGTGGTAAAGTTCCGTAAAGCAACGAAAACATACTATTTTCAAAGTTACAAAGCCTTCCACATTTCTTTTGTAGTCTTCAAAGTCTACATCTTAGTTACCATAATTGTTGCAATGACTGAATTGCTTCCTTAAAAGTTTTTAGACAATACTAGATGCAGAGTGCAGCCATTATAAAAGTTTTTTGGTAAATCCCACAGGAACAGCTCATTTTCCGGGATAAAAAGCAGCCTACGTGCTATTCCAGGTAATCATCTACCTGTGTGCCAAATTTCACGCAAATCTGTTCAGTAGTTTGAACAGATTTAGGTGTGATTGAGTAAGAAACATCCATCCATCCAAACATCTAAGCTTTCACATTTATATTATTCATATAGATTTAAAATTAGATTAGACAACATAAAAAATCGTCACTCCTCATGAGCTCTTGAAATATTTAATAATATGTTTTACGTAATTATTTATAACAAAAAATGATGTGGTGTCGCGGGACACCAGGTAGGAACGAACTTCCTTCAGCTAAACGGCACTACTCGCTTGTGTACGCGACTGTCGCGCCTGCGCACGTCTCATTTAACGCTTTTATTCCACGCATTTTTCTTACGGTTTTACTATCACATTTTTTTCAGTTCGGTCGCGCAGCAAAATCCCTATCCCCTCCAAGCCTGCCGTAAGGAACTTCGTTCCAATAATATTTTAACAGAAAATTATATCGACGAAAAGTTTTACGTGGTCGGATATAAGGTCATTCCATAATAGATGAAAATATTTTAACCCAGCATTCGGTACGTCTAATATACCGCCTATAATCTTCCTCGATAAACAGGCTATCCAACTCAAAAAGAATTATTCAAATCGGTTCAGAGGTTTTCGAGATTACCGCGTACAACCAAACAAACAAACAAACTCTACAATTTTATAATATTTTTATAGATAATAATATATGTAGATATAGATACAATATATGGAACAAAATAACTTATTCTATTACCTACAATTTATAGGTACTTAACATCGTCCGTCCGCAACTCAATGATTTTAATTTGACTTGATTCTAAGTAATAATAATCGTTTCAATATTAACACACGTAATCTTTACTAACATTGTTTTTGTTTTATTCATTTAGAATTTATTATTATTTTACCAGACTTCAAAATCTCCGTCGGGGGACGTCCTTTAATTACGTGAGGCTCTTAGGGGGGGAGGGAGGGTGTTGAGTCAAATCTCACCCTACTCACTTGGGGGAGAGATTGGTTTCGGCATATAACACGCCATTTTTTTTCCGCAAAAAAAGTGTAATACTCATAAGAAACTGGGTCGAGCAAACTTTCCAATATGTTACCAAAAGGGGAGGAGGATATTTAATAGATTCAGGCATTACTTTGCGGAAATTCATAATTTTAAGAAGAAATCATGATTTTTAATTTGCAAAATTTCCGCGGAACCTTATATGAAATTGCTGTGATGCAACAGAAATGAAAGTTAGTGTAAGGAATAGGGCAAACTTATCCAAGGTCTAAAATTATAGAAGACAACAACGGCACAATAGTCCATCCAATTCCACCACACTTTCTTCCCCGTTAGAAGCAAAGACAATCTAACACAAATTATGTACTCGACGCACGTTTCAGCATCCGTAACCGAAGCATCTTCAGGAGAGTCGAATAGCATTTCTCTCTATGGAGAGTGAAGCATTAAGAAGAAATCTTTTTGATCTGAGGAGGTGTCGAAAAGTCGCTAAATTTGTCTCAATTAAAGATGTCCTATTGACAATACTTGTTTGCGTCACAAAGTATTATCAAAGGTATATTTTCGCCAAATAATTATTGTTTGTCTACCTGGAATACTTTTACTTCGGTTATTATCTTTGTGTGTGTATGTATAAGGTAAACCATATATAAACTAAAAGCCCAGACAATGATTTAATGAACGAAGCCCGTTGATATTTCAAACAAATAAAATATAACTGAAAACCAGTTAACGAGTTTAATTTAAGAAAATCAATGTAAAACATAAACATTTCTTACCTTTTACTTTCTTTAACCCATAAGGGTCTCCACAAATATGGGTCGCTAGTATAATTGATGGATATAATCCTAGCTCCTGGATAATCTGCTGGAATCCAGTCTCTAGGCCAACACGGAGAATAACAATCATCGCAAATACATCCACATCCTATATCACACTTCACTTCACAATTGCAATCACTTTTCTTTTTCACTAGACATTCACATTCAACTTCACAATTTTCACTTTCGAAAAGATCCTTCACAAATTGAGCTTGTGTTTCGTAATTTTCGACTATCTCTACATGGTCTAAAAGGGTGTTATTGTAAAATTTTTCAGTTATAAACATATTATCTTGTGGCCGTAATTTGCGTATGTCTTTATAAAAATTAACATTTATATCGATGTTTGCTTTGAGATTTTCAATGTCATTCAAAGACTTTTTACGTACATTGTTAGGTAAATAGTTCATTTTTCTGTTTACTAAATCATGATGTTTATCAATTTTTGTGTAAAGATTTTCTATATCACTTAAAGACTTTTTACGTGTATTTTTAGGTTTTACTATATTTAATTCTGAAATCTCAACATTTTTACTATCCTTATTATCAATATTTGGAAATGTTTTTAAATCAAGATCATATGCACAACATAAAGAATTTTTTCGTATCTTTTCATGTTTACTTTCCTTTCTGCGTTCAAAATTATCTTCTAATTTTGAATTATTTTGTATTTTTCTATATCGTTCATCGATTTTTATCATCTCTAAGGTATATGTGGAATTATTTTCATTATTGCTTTCAGTTTTGTCGACATTAATTTCATTTTTATCGTATTTACTGCTAGCATTAATATTAGATCTGAAACGTTTGTCATTTATACCATTCTCCTTAAGTTTATAATCACCAACATTATTATCGATTATTCTACTATTAATAGTAATATAGTCTTTATCGTTATTATATTTACTTCTAATATTTATATCAGACCTGCAAATTGTCTCATTTATATTGTTATTTAGTTTATTGCCACCGACTTTATTGTCTCTTACTCTACGGCTAATGGTAATATCGTTTTTATCGTCAATTTTTTTAGTATCATCGCTTCCATCGTTGGTTTTGTCATCGGACATCGAATGTGGACGTCGTAATGGTACTTTGACGGGCTCATATCGGTACTTAGATTTCCACTCGCCTTGTCTCCAAGTGTTACCAAGTGAACCTGAAAGTCAGTAAACATTAAGTATTCTTAATAATATGATAAAAATAAAGTTTCCTGATGATGATCCTGTCATTTCTGACCATCTTGGTAAAACCTGTCATTACCATCGTGACTATTGGTGGTGGTGGTCGAATTCCGTAACATCTATCTCGGATTTAGTACCACCGCTTTACCTATTCTAACTACAATAGCGTTAATGATTGTCATTTCCATGTTTTGGAGGGTGGCATTACCATTTCGCCATCCGGATAGCAACGGATCATTAACATCTTGTCTGAAAAGTAGTATAGTAAGTATAACTTATACATATTTTGATGAATGAAACTCTTTAACAATTGTATTTGTGTCACATAATTTTCTTATTACAATAATCTATATATATATATATATATATATATATATATATATATATATATATATATATATATATATATATATATAAAAATCAATTGCTGTTCGTTAGTCTCGCTAAAACTCGAGAACGGCAGAACCGATTTGGCTAATTTTGGTTTTGAATTAATTTTTGAAGTCCAGGGAAGGTTTAAAAGATGAGAAAATATAGAAAAAAAAATAAGAGTAGTTAAAAAGGCAGAACAATGTTTGCCGGATCAGCTAGTGTAAAATAAATTAGACTAATGTAAGGTTAAATTTAAAGGCCATATTCAAACAAAATTCTAAATGTTATAATCAATGAAGTTGATATTATGTGACAATAGAAACAAAATAACAAAAAGATGATATATGTAGGTAAGTTAATAAAAAAATGTTAATTTCTTTGTCAAAGACTATAAATCAAGTATAAAACTACGTACATAATGTCACAGCTAAAGGTTAAACCATCCATATAGTAAGGGGCCATCCATAAATTACGTCACACGTAAAGGGGGAGGGAGGGGGTCGAAAAAGTGTGACATTGTGTGACAAGGGGTAGGGAGGGGTTCTTAATTGTGTGACATCACATTTTTTCAAAATATAATACCTGTATCTTCACGCCCATATCCCCGAAGGGGTAGGCAGAGGCAGTACAACAAGTGTACCCACGATTAGCCGAAGATAATTGGTCCCACAAATGTAATAGGTGGCAAACCTATCGTCAACCGGGCACTTTCCAATCCCGGGCAACTTTGTGTTTCTCAGAAAACTGAAAAAACACTTTTTTAAGTGCCCGACCCGGGAATCGAACCCGGGACCTCATGTGGTCAAAACCAACGTTGGACCACTAGATCATAGAGGCGATTATATTATAATACCTGTATAGATCAAAAATAATCGAAGATCATTTTTCCAATGTAAAATTGTAAAAATATGTGACATCACACTAGGAAGGAGGGGTTACATAATTGTGACCAGGGTGTGACAAGGACGGGGTAGGGGTCAAAAATCATGAAATTCGTGTGACGGAATTTCTGATGGCCCCTAAGGATGACACGAGACATGCGTTAAGCCCCGTTTTCACTTTGTTTAGTGCAAGTGGGAGTGTTTAATGCAGGTGCTAAATATTAAGAAAAAAATACGTGAAGACAGCAGTTGATCAGTGCGAGTGATTAGTAATCAGCGTCTATTCACTTTACTACGCTGAATACTAATCACTCGCACTGATCAACGGCTGTCTTCACGTATTTTTTCCTTAAAACTAAGCATCTGCATTAAACACTCGCACTCGCACTAATCAAAGTGAAAACGGGGCTTTAATCAAAGTAAAAGTAGTCAACAAGCAGATGGCTCTCTTAATGGAAGGAGAAACCATCGCCTATAGAATATAAACAGAAAATATGTTAATGGTGCGTTGCTATCCGTGTCGCGGGACATAAACGCAACATCCATAAGTTTACCGCCTACTTTACCCTCCAAACCAAGCCTCGAAAACATTAAACACCACAGTGACAAGCACGGACGCTATTGCAGCAGGAATATATAAGGTGGTGGTCATGGGCGTACCGAGGAGGGTGGCAGGTAGGGCAGCTGCCCCCCCCCTGTAATTTGTTTACCTCTCTACTCACTATAGATTGTTGTAGATAAAAATATAATAACATAAAAATATAGTCTTAAAATGTTACGGTTGCCCCCCCCCCCCCCCGGCCTAGAACCTGAGTCTTAAAATGTTATGGTTGCCCTCCCTGGCCTAGAACATGGGTACGCCCATGGTGGTGGGACAAGACTCGGGTTAAGCGACGTAGAACCCTACCATCCTACCATCTAGTATTCACGATAGTTGTGATATGTATAGTAATTGTTAACTAATAGCCTTTCTTAGTAGTAAGGTTTAGTCCTGCCTTTCTATCACACAGAACTACTATTTCCAAGAGCGAAGAAGATTATAGGAATGCTATGGTTTCGAGGATTGTGTCGCGCATTATGCATTCCGCTTTTTTTATATTATAAGATAGCAAACAAGCAGATGGGTCTCCTGATGGAAAGAGTCAACCATCGCCTATAGACACCAAAGATGTTAATGGGGCGTTGCTATCTTGTGGCGAGGTCTAATGCCACATGCATAAGTTTACCAGCTACTTTACCCTCCAAACTGGAACACGACAGCACTGACGCTATTGCGGAAGGAATAATATTCCACTATATTTCTCGTTCCAGAAAATGGCAGTTCTGAGCGACAAAAAGGATGAGACGAAGAAAATAAGCGATTTTTTGCTGACAGATGTATCTCTAACGTTATCACAGTGACGCAGCGAAACGTGTTCCCACGCGAAAAAGCGAAATATTCGCTAATATTTCGCTTTTTCGCGTGGCTATTAAAGGTAGTTTTCACAATGATTTCGCAATTTGGTATGTAACCAATACTATTTAGTGCAAAATATCGTTTGAGTCAGATTGCTCTTTTTCTGAATCTAAGTAAGAAGACGTACTTCTTATATCGATATTTAGAAAATGACAAAGAAGTGAGTCAAAAGAGAAAGAAGTAAAAGTGAATTGTGCAAAGAACTACAGTTTTATGATTACTATTTCTTTACACTATTTTTATAATCTGAATGCCTCATTATATATTTCAGGATAACCTCTTATTAATAATCAATATCTGGTTGTCCGAGCTTTGCTCGGTTTTTCACATACCCATATCTTGGGAACTGAGCTTTTCTTGGACCTGGAACCTTGATAAATCGATTCCTATAAAATAAATTTTTTTTTTTCTGTACCTGGTTGACCGAGCTTTGGTCAGTTTTTCACATACCCATATCTTGGGAACCGAGCTTTTCTTGGACCTGGAACCTTGATAAATCGATTCCTTGACCCGAAAAATCCCTAATTTGTGACTTTCATGAAAATCGTTGGAGCCGATTCCGAATTGCTCGTTTAAAGGTATAAAATTTTTGCTTCTCGTGTTATTGTATAGATATTACGCTCCTAAGGAGAACAGTACGACATTGCAACCCACGTGATACTGTCCGAGCCGAAAGCGAGGTTGGTAACATCACGAGTTGCAATGACATATTTTCCCCCCGTGATTCGTATACTATATCTAATACCTTTAAACGAGCAAGGAATCCTTGACCCGAAAAACCCCTAATTTGTGACTTTCATGAAAATCGTTGGAGCCGATTCCGAATTGCTCGTTTAAAGGTATTAGATTTATAACTTCCTCAGTTTCTGTTTCCGCCACGATATTCCGACAAAAAATGCAAACCACCACAATTCTCTACAATGCGAAACCGAAATAGCAGTACCGCAGCGTCCCGTCTGTGTGAAAAGAGATACTATATAGACAGAAATACAATTATAGGAAATCACAGACAGATAGAGCGAAATGCAACATCATTATATATAATAAAACTAAGTTGATAAAATGTGCGTGCCGATAAAACTTAAAAAGGAGTCCCGGCACGATAAAGGAATTTAAATAGTGTGATAGCCCTTTATCCCCCCTCGAACAAGAAAGTTCCCGTTTTAACCTAAAGGGCGTTTTTAAAGATATAAGGGCTTTTCCCACCCTTCAACTTGGAAATTAAGTGTAGTGGCGCCATCTGTTGTCGAGTATTTGAACTTCATTCAGAACAACGATTATTTGGGTTTCATTTCAGAAGGCGCTGCGAGCAATTGCAGCATGTGTAGTAATGGCGCGAAATTTTAAACTCCAATTTCAATAAAGTCTTAAATTACTTTTGTCATATTTCAACTACCACGTAATCTCATATCAACTCCCGAGCGAAGCCGGGTATCATAGCTAGTACACGATATAAATTCATACTATACGACAGATTACCGCAGTTTTACTACCGCGATTCGCGGCGTTGCGTCGGTGTGATAAAGGCGTAATTCAATTTACCACCACTGGAAGTAGAAGCAATGACTCATATCCTTATTATTGATTGAATCCAGTATTGTTCATAAGACAATAGTTGAATACAGATATATCTGAGAATTTTAAATGATAAAATGTGAATTTACTTGCAAGAAATGGTCAACGTCTGATAGAGTATCATCACACCCGGTATCCTTGTGTGGTAGGCGGAGTAAGCTGAACCGAGACTTCCCAATTCACCACGATTAACCGGTTTGTTAGTTAGCGAGATGATAGTCATCACCGCATTTTACCGACTTGTTAACGATTATCAGAAATCAGAAATACTTTATTCAACAAAACTTTTTACACGTTGTTTTGACGCGTCAACATTTTTTTTTTAATTTCTACCGGATTGGAAACGCGGACACATATCATCATCATCATACATATCGACTATTTAAGTGATAACCACGACTATCGACTTTGTGTGCTCAAACGAGGCATGGGAGTGGTACTGAACTGCTACTTAAATTTTGAAAAAAAAAAGTATCTTCACGCCCATATCCCCGAAGGGGTAGGCAGAGGTACAACAAGTGCACCCACGATTAGCCGAAGATACTTGGTCCCACAATGTGATAGGTGGCAATCTTGGGCTCCAATCTTGGGCTCTGTTGTTCTTGTCAGAAAACTGAAAAAACACATTTTTGTATTGCCCGACCCTGGAATCGAATGTGACCTCATGTGGTCAAGTCCGACACCGGACCAATCGACCACAGTATACTGGAGACAGTAGTCAATCTACATACATGTTATATTCGAGCAACGCACACATAGACACCTCTCAAGGACGCGATATCTCAGAATGATTCGGGACAGTTTGTACCGCACCAGTCCGAGATATCGCGTCCGTGAGAGGTGTCTATGTGTGCTACCCTCGAAAAGTACGTGTATGTAACATTGTCTTTTATTAGTTTCTAAGTATTCTATGACAGAGACGATATATCTATTCTATAAGTATGTCTTACCATAGAGCCCATGAACAAATATGACGTCAAGGGTATGGTTTTCTGGTGTATGCAGCACAACGCATTCTACAGTCGGTTCAGGATGCAGGTGATCAAAACTTGCTGGTCTTGGCTTTGGAGCTGTATGTGCTGGAAATAAGTTTAAGTATTAGATAAGTAACAGACTAATATCATAGGTGACAGATAAGTTGCTGACTAATATGGACCCCTTTGGTCGAGTGGTTAGCGACCCTGACTACGCAATCGACGTGGCTCGGGTTTGATCCCCGACGGAGACAAGCATTTGTGTGATGAGCATAAATATTTGTATTTCCGGGTTTGGGTGTTATTAAATACTAGCTGTTACTAGCGACTTCGTCCGCGCGGACTTCGTTTATTCCGCATTGCTCCTCTCCCGTAGGTGATAGTGTGATAATATGTAGCCTATATGTTGACCCGACCTATTAGTAATATTCATGCAAAATTTGAAGTAAATCCATGCAGTACTTTTTGAGTTTACCCGGACATACATACAGACCAACAGACAGACAGATAAACAGACAAACAGACAAAAATTCTAAAAACTATATTTTTGGCTTCGATATCGATTGTAGATCACGCCCCAAGTATTGTTTTAAAAAAATATTCAATGTACAGTTTTGACTTTCTTACGATTTTATTACATGTATAGATATTCCAGTATTTATATATGTACTTCTATGTATTAGTATCGTTGACTAACACTCATAATACAAGCAAATAATATGCTTACTTTGGGGTTAGATCAGTCAGTGTAATTTGTCCCGTAAATATTTATATTTATTTATATCATACACTTCTAAACAACCCCTCGTGTTTCTGCCGTTCTGCCAGGCGGTTCGTAAGAGACGACAGATTGGCTATAAGTGTCACTACCATCGTGACTACTAGGTGGTAGAGTTCTGCAACGCCTCGCCCTGGTCTGGTACCACCGCATTAACTATTTCTGCAACAATAGCGTCAGTGCTTGTCACTGTCGTGATCCTACTTTGAGAATACGATAACCACTAAGACCTCGCCACATGGATAGCACGCACCATCATCATTAACATCTTTGGTGTCTATAGGCGATGATTGTCCCAATCCATCAAGAGAGCTATCTGCTTGCTAGACATAAGAAGAAAAATAGTACTGAGATTAGGATTTTTTAGAAAAATACCAAGAAACGTCATTGATGTCGGCGGAGATCGAATCCAAGAGCTCTCGTTTTGAGCCGAATGAGAAGTCCTAAATCACGCAACAGTCTTCGAACATAACAAACAACAAACAACGTACAATACGTGACTTGTCGCCGTTCGATGATTATATAAATCTCATATTTATATATAACAATCAACAGAGGACCTACAATAACACCTTGTGGGAGTAATTTTTATTTATTAGCAACAAGCTTTTTTTTATGTTATTTGGATAGGCAAACTGGCAGACGTGCCACCTGATGGTAAGTGGTTGACGTCGCCAGTGAACATAAACTAGTTTACCTGGAACTGGCCCAGGTAACTCATATATCATCGATGAAGTGACAATACCTCCTAACTGTATAAATATTAATTTTACAGGAGAGGAAAAATTTTTTTTACATCTAGTCTTAAATGTGTTGATTTGAATATAAAGCTATTTCCACAAAGCTCTAACTTTTCTTCTGAAAATTGTTAAAAGATAAGAGAAAATATTCTATAATTGAAAAACTGAATTTTGTGTCTATTGCAATAAAAAAGTAAATTTGTTTAAAAATGTTAGTTAGGAGGTATTGTCACTTCAACGACGATGTGTTGTCTATCCTGTCCTGAGACATAAGATGTTAAGTCTCGGTGCCAGTAATTACACTGCCTGTCTTGCCCTTCTCTCCGAAACACAGCAAAGCTGTTTCACGGGAGAAACAAGCAAGATGGTGGTACCCATGCAGCCGGGAGCGCGGCACAGCGCATCCCTCCTCCCGGTTCAAATTGCTATTGAAATTGTAGTTTTTTTTTAATAAGGCGTTACTAAAATGTGACCACTTCCTAGATGGTAGAATTTCGCAATATCTTGACCAGCAGGCCTACTCTTGAAAACAATATAAATCTTTAACCAATATTGATAACAACAATAAGTTTCGAATGTCGTCAAAAGCGGTACTCTTGAAACCATTTATTAGAAATATATATCATCGTTACATGTCAAGCTAGTGTCAAAAGTGGAAATTTTAAGTACAGTTTCAAACAAAATAACGAATAAAAGCAATAATGAGTAGTTCCAAAAAATTTCGAAATCCGTGCGGCGCTGTCGCCGAATCCAATAATTGAATATAGTTGTCCAGAGTACAAAATACTTCAAAATTCATTAAATATTCATTTAAAATTGAAATCGGTTTTCAAGAGTAGCCCTACAGGTCTAATATCACCTCCTTACATATTGTTGTCGCAATAGCGTCAATGTTTCTTTTAAGGGTTCCGTACCTAAAAAATAAAACGGAACCCTATTACTGCGCTGTCTTTTTTTATATCATAAGATAGCAAACAAGCAGATGGGTCTCCTGATGGAAAGAGTCAACCATCGCCTATAGACATCAAAGATGTCAATGGTGCGTTATCTTGTGGCGAGGTCTAACGCCACATGCATAAGTTTACCGGCTACCTTACCCTTCAAACCGGAACACGACAGTGACAAACACTAATTCTATTGCGGCAGGAATAGGTAAGGCGGTGGTACCAGACCCGCGCGAGACAATGCAGAACTCTACCACCTAGTAGTCACGATGGTAGTGACTCGCATAGCCAATCGGTTGCCTTTTACGACCTGGCTGGCAGAACGGCAGTTGGTCTAATCTTCAAAGGAGCCCGGAACCAACACGGGGAAACGCTGTCTGTCTGTCTGCCACCAGGCTGTATCTCATAAACCGTGATAGCTAGAAAGCCGAAAATTTCACAAATGATGTATTTTCGTTGCCGCTACAATAACAAATACTAAAAAAATGAAAATATTATCCCCATGGGGGATCCCCATACAATAAACGTAACCCTTATAATACGTAATCCTTCGCTCGCAGCTCGCACAACCCAGCTCGCACTTGGCTGTTTTTTTACAAGATAGCAAAGTGGGTAACTCTCCTGACGGTAAGAAATACCGTCACCTATAGACACCTAAGATATTAATGGTGCGTTGCTATCCATTTGGCGGAATAGCAGCCACATATGTATGAGACTACCAGCTAATTATGCTCCGATCCGGGAGAAGACAATGACAAGCTTTGACGCTATTGGGGCCGGAATAGGTAAAGCGGTGGTACCAAACCTGGGTAAAGGTTGAGGCATGACCTTTCTCCTTTGTTTATTTTATGTTCGAGACATTTACATATTTCTGACTATTCATTATAAATTTATTTTATAATATGTACACAGTCGTCACGGCTCACGATCGAAATTGTTTTAAAAATTCTAAGTTGGTGGGAAAATTTTTATGGCGATCTTTTACCTAATTTTATTTTAGAAATCACAACTTGATTTGAAATGTTTAAGTATCCACAGCCAGCGGAAAATAATATAACTGGAGTTGATTGATATGAAAAACATCTTATAAACTACATCGAGGATGCAAAAGATTTCTTTCCTTCAGTAGCAGAAGCGATCAAGATTGGGCATAGTCTCCCCGTCACAATGTGCACAGTAGAAAGATCTTTTAGCACACTGAGAAGGGTAAAAACTTGGAATAGGTCCACAACAGGTGACGAGCGACTGTCTGGATTATGCTTGTTAAGTGTCCACCGAGGCAAGATACCAATAAAGACAACTTTATAGAAAACGTCATTAATAAGTTCGGTCAAAAACCCCGCCGGCTGCAGAGAATTGTCTCATTACCTACTAATTATTGTGAATAAAAAAATTATTCCCAACAAACCGCTTTTAAGCTATTGCATAGCTTCTATCGCGGGCCTTGAGCGTGGAGACCGAATCCAGAAATTCCGTAACGAAAAAAACCTAACACCCCCCACTCCGACCGGCATCCATTCCATCTATCGATAAATATCAGAACTTTTAATGACTTTTTGAAATATCACGCTTGTCTCTTTAGTTCAGCAACCCGCCTTTAGGTGGCATTTTTTGTATTGGAAAACTACCGTAATCATATATATAATTGTAATTGCATAAGTTGATAAAAAATGCTATGCAATAGCTTTACCGCGGCAGTCTCCGAGTGCCACACGTCTTTTTTTATTTCAATAATTTCTCGAGATTCCCAAGGGGTGCAAGTGTACCCCCGCCCTGCCGGCGCCCATGGAACTGACCTAATACTCCTGACTGACCTGTAACTGGTGATGTAGGCACGGTGGTTAATCTGTGCAATAATACTGATGCCGTCGTCCAAAATGATGAAGCCAACCATCGTCTGAAACAATATCTATGTATTAATATTTGAAGGAAAAAATTTGTATCCCATCTTAATACAATTACGCGAATTGTTAAGTATGAAATTTTACACATTGCAGAGGACTGCAGAAACATAATGTATAAAAATAGAAATACTTTAAATTGTTAAAAAAACATACATACATACAAACATAGACTGATAAACACATTATCCTTCTGCAGTCGGGTAATAAACATCATACACACTACACTAATCTACACATATATTAAAATCGTAGGAAAGTCAAAACTGTACATTGAATATTTTTTTAAAAGAATACTTGGGGCGTGATCTACAATCGATATCAAAACCAAAAATATAGTTTTTAGAATTTTTGTCTGTTTGTCTGTATGTATGTCTGGGGTAAATTGAAAAAGTACTGCATGGATTTACTTCAAATTTTGCATGAATATTACTAACAGGTCGGGTCAACATATAGGCTACATATTATCACGCTATCACCTACGGGGGAGGAGCTGTGCAGAGTAAACGAAGTCGTGGGCAACAGCTAGTGTGACATACATGATAACATACACACATGCGTTCTTCTCATTTTACAGATTAACGGTCAGTTTCCGAAACGCAAATTAATTTCATCAAGCAATTAATTTGTTGTTAACATAATTTTTACCAATCTGTTAAACGCGTTTAAATAACAAGTTTGCAAAAATTAATTTGCGTTTCGGAAACCAGCCGTTAGTCTGGCGTCAACTTAACGTTACCTCTTCATCTTTAGTGTCTATACGCGATGGTTATCTTTTCCATCAGGAGACCTATCTGCTTATTTCCTATACATGATATAAAAAGTATAATTTTATATAGTTCGCGTAATAACATGAATTTCACACATCCGGAGCACAATAGGTGAACTCATTCTATAAATACTAATCATTCAATTGGACGTGATTGTAGCGATTTGTTCGTGTTGCGTAGGGCGTGGCCACAGTGAACTATACAAAATTATACTATTCCGGCTGGCAATTTAATATTGGTAGCACAGGTTCGTGTCGTTAGCGTAATTACGTACTTCACTCAAAAAATCACCGTAGGTGGATCCATTCTATAAATACAAGTCAGGCAATTGAACGTGATTATAGCGATTTCTTCATGTGCCATAGGGTGTGGCCACAGTGACAACCAAACCATAAAAAATTAAGGACCTTCCGGCAGGTAAGTTTAATCCGGTACTTTATTTTTTGTATGATATCATAAACTCCACACATTTTTAGCACAGCAAGAAAGAAAAACGAATTGAATGAAAAAGAAAGAAAGAATATTTATTAAAATGTCGCTTCTGTGGTCTAGTGGTCCATCGTTGGCGTTGACCACGTGAGGTCCCGGGTTCGATTCTCGGGTCGGGCACTTAAAAAAAGTGTTTTCAGTTTTCTGATAAACACAAAATTGCCCGGGATTGGAAAGTGCCCGGTTGGCGATAGGCTTGCCACCTACCACATTGTGGGACCAAGTATCTTCGGCCAATCGTGGGTGCACTTGTTGTACCTCTGCCTGCCCTTTCGGGGATACGGGCGTGAAGATACTTTTTTAAAATTTATTAGCGAGAATTCAGTCTATGATACCTACTAATCCTTTAAATTAATTTGGTTGTAGGCGTTGTAGCAATTAATGCTCGCTACTTATATCAGTAAAAAGACTCGTTTTGCTTTCGAGTAGTAACTTATTTACAAGTCGTAAGCTAAAATTGTTCAAGTGGATGTCAAAAACAACTTGTGGCACACCTTGTTAGAAGTAAATTGTTTGCTAATGATTACTACTAAGAATGACGGATTGTTGATTTTAGGAACCCAATATTTTTCGTGTCACGAAGACCAATACCACAGTAATATCCGAACTACAAAAATGACTTTCCAGGAGATAACTTTATACTGTTACTATAATTTTATATACTTCGCGTGATATCATAAATTCCACACATTCTTAACACAGGACGTGAACTCATTCTATAAATACTAATCATTCAGTTGGACGTGATTGTAGCGATTTGTTCATGTTGCGTAGGGTGTGGCCACAGTGCTATCTAAAAAACAAATAAATATACACCTTACAACATACAATTTTATACCAGTACTATATTTGTGTACTTTCCTCGTGTTGGTCCAGGTTCCTTTGAAGAATAGACCAACTGCTGTCTGCCAGGCAGGTTATACTTGTCACCATGCTATGCCATCGTGACTACAAGGTGGTAGAGTTCCGCAACGTCTTGCTCGGGTCTGGTACCATGGCTTTACCTATTACTGCCGCAGTAGGATCAATCAATAGGATTAATCAAATCAAATCGTAACGCAAATTAATTTTAATAAGCAATTAATTTGTGTTTGACAGATTATTTGCTTAGAAAAGTTATGTTAAACAAAGACTGTGTTGCTTGTTAAAATTAATATGCGTTTCGGAAACCGACCGTTGGTTAGTGTATTGTTGACATGAATAGTATTATCGCGAATAATCTAGAAACGTGAAGAGTTGGAACGCTGAAGAGATCCAGAAATAAAAGAAAGAGATAGGCTGCTTCTATTGATAAACAAATAACAGCCACCATTACCCAAACAGCTACGCTATAATGGATCTTCTACCATAGGGTATAAGGGTGAAAATAGCGTGTACCAGAACTGTTTATTATTAAAATAACTTGTTTTTGATTAGCATTGTTTATTTGTTTACGATTGTAGGCGAACTTTACCTCTGGTATAAATAGGGATGAGCTGACGAATAGAGAGCAGTTTTTATAAAGCGATCGAAAGCGTTACTTGAAACGACCAGTGCGAAGCGAGAAGTGATTCAGCGTAGTCGGTGAAGTTTAGTGTTAGTACAGAGGGTGTGACTAGTGTGTATAGTGTATTTACGTATATAATGTGTTGTTTTGTATATTTGTCTCGTAAATACACGATTTTAATATAAGTGGTGTTTGATTGCATAATTACGAACTCGAAGTACGTAACAATATTCTCCTCCGTTGCCTATATTATAATGTCAAAACTCAAGAGTCACTGTGATAGGTAGCCGGTAAAGTAGCTGGCTAACTTATGCACATGGCATTGCTATCCCGTCACACGAAGAGCAACGCACTATTAACTTCTTTGGTGTTTATAGGCGATTGTATCTTTTATATTAGGAGAGCAAACTCCTATTTTGCTCTCCTAATACAAAAGATGTTTTGCTTTTTTTTAATTCATAAGATAGCAAACAAGCAGATGGGTCTCCCGATGGAAAGAGTCAACCATCGCCTATAGACACCAATGATATTAATGGTGCGTTGCTATCTTGTGGCGAGGTCTAATGCCACATGCATAAGTTTACCGGCTACCTAACCCTTCAAATCGGAACACGACAGCGACAAGCACTGACGCTATTGTGGTAGGAATAGATAAGGCGGTGGTACCGGATCCGGGCGAGACAATGCAGAACTCTACCACCTAGTAGTCACGATGTTAGTGACTCACATAGCCAATCCTATTACGACCTGCCTGGCAGAACGGCAGTTGGCCTATTCTTCAAAGTGACCCGGGACCAACACGTGGGTATATCTTATGGTATAAAGTAATGTGAATAGTTCCCGTAATACGTACAATCGACGCATCCTCAGCACATATGGAGGATCATTATGTAATTACTAATCATTCAATTGTAAGTGATTGTCGCGATTTATTCATAGCACTACGCAAGCGTATCACCTAACGTTTACAATCCGCTGGCAATCAACGATGACTCTCAAACTAAATGCACTTTTTGCGATGTCAAAAAACCAAAACTTATCAAGCGATAACGACTCTACATAATATATAAGGCTGTTATGTGTCTTGCAATAATTAACAATTGGTTTAATGGTTAATGTTTGTTTAATGGTTAGCAGATCGTTAGTTTAATGGTTAGCAAATCTAACTACGAATCTATGGGCTCTTGTTCGATTACGGATACGGGACAAATATTTATGTGATGAGCATAGATATTTATATTCCTGGGTTTGGGTGTTTATTATGTATGTTGCCACAGAAACCTCAGTTTAGCGGGAAGTTTCAGGGATGGTCTGCAGGGTCAACCGGTTTACGTATTTTTTAATCAAGTCAGCGGTTAGTTCAGGAATTTAACCGGTAGAATAATTAATAATACTAGCGATTGTCTGTGGCCAAAATTCGACCATAGACTCAACAATAAAATCTCGTTTAAAGTTGACAACTGATTTTAGGCGTAAAGAAAATATTATACGTGTGTATAATGTATACATTGACAAGTATAATATTACCATATTATACACGTCAATGAATGTATATATTACTTAGATGAAGAAAACTACTACTAGATATGAAATAACTAAGGAAAACCGTGTCATTTCGTCTCTAACAATGGCGGACTTAAGAACAGCTGTTTATTGTCTACTTAACAATTGATAAATTATATTGCAATTCGACATGTTACTGTAACAATTCGTTTTTATTTTAGATTTAAAGTTAACACTAAAATTATAAAAAAATACGAATAAACGCTCAAATCAATTTAATATTTTGTAAACAAAAGGTTATTTGACATTTTACGTACATTGACAGCGTATTTTAGTGATGGCGTATTGGCCGCAAGCTGAGGTGACGTTATTGTCTTAAATGTTTTGAAATTAAAGCACTAACAATATTTTTGCAGCTTTGTCTATTATGAAAATTCTAGCTTGTTATACAGAAAAGCCATTTTTATATGTTCAGCGTTAGAATGCATGCAATTTTATAATGTTGATAGTTTATGGAAGTTTTGTCAGTGCTCGATCGAAAAGTTTGATGCTATATCACTAAAAAAATCATTTTTAATTTTCTTCATTGATAAATCCCATTTTGATTAAACTAACGCTATTTGACGTAGTTTTTAAAGAAGAAAAGCTGATAAGATTTTTAAGTTAAGACCGCCCCGTTGGTCGAGTGGTTAGAGACCCTGACTACGCAATCAACGAGGCTCGGGTTCGATCCCCGACGGGGACAAGCATTTGTGTGATGAGCATAAATGTTTGTATTTCCGGGTTTGGGTGTTTATTATATATATTCTAGTATTTATATATGTATTTCTATGTATTAGTATCGTTGACTAACATCCATAACACAAGCAAAATAATTTGCTTACTTTGGGGTTAAATAAATAAGTGTAATTTATCCCGTGAATTATTATTATTATTATTATTATTAAGATTTTTAAGTCAATTGTTAAATTATATTGAAAGTTATTAAAAAAAAATAAGTAAGTTAAAAACAACATAATTTTAATATTTAAAAAGCTATAAGTTTTGAAACGGCATTTGACGTAGTTTTTTTAGTACTACAATATCGTAGAACACCAAAAAATTATTGGTTGAAAAATTTCGAAGTTATGTCGAAAAAACTTTTTTTTTCAAAATTTTTCGTCAACGATTACTCCCAAACGGATAAACCGATTTTGATGCAATTTATGTATTAGGCGTAGTTTTTGAAAAAAAACAGCTGATTCGTTTTTGTACTCAATCGGTACATAAATCTGGAAGTTATATTAAAAAAAAACTGTTTCGCCAAAATTTTTTTTTTTTTATAGAAGAGGGGCAAACGAGCAAGAGGCGCACCTGATGGTAAGTGATCACCGCCGCCCATGGACATCTGCAATACCAGAGGTCTTGCAGTTGCGTTGCCTGCCTTTTAAGAATGAGTAAGCTCTTTTCTTGAAGGTCCCTATGTCGTATCCATTCGCCCCTGCCGGTAATTTTTCCACAACAGAGTAGTGCGAGGTAAAAAGTGTCGGGAGAAACGCACAGTTGTGGATTTCCAGACATCGAGATATCAAAATTTCTCAAAATCTCCTGGACCGAATCGGTTTAAATTCTCAGGAAGTCTAAGTTGAACGGAATACAATCGAATGCTTTCAACCGTGTTTCGATCGGTCCAGCCGTTCAAAACTTATGAGGTGTTTACTTACACACATACACACACACACATACATATATACATACATACATATATACAGATATACTGACGTCATCGTGAAAGTAGTCGGAAAAAATTCCTAGGACCTCAAAACGTGGACATCTGGTGAAATCTCGATTTTCGAAAATCGGAGTAAAATCAGTAACTTCCTTATCTAAATACGTAGTGGGAAATTAAAAATGATAACACCAGGCACAATAATTTTGGTTTGGTCTACGTGACTTTCGTATGAGTAAGTGAATGTTTCTTTTGTGTAAGAGTTTTTGTGTGTATGAATGTATTTTAGGAAGAAGGTGGTTGAGAGTTGTATGTATATGTGTGTGTGTGTGTGTGTGTCTGTGTGTGTGTGCGTATGTCTATGTGTATGATCACGCATAACTTTTTATAGATTGATCCGATTTAGATAATTCTTCTTTTATTGTATAGATAGAATATACCCCGAGAGCTATTCACATAATTTTTGACATTTCATTGTTTTTTCAAAAAAAAAAAAGATATTTATAGACCATACAAAGCTAATGTGTAACTTATTTTAACATTAGCTTTAAGTTTTGACTTTATAATAAAGGCAATGGAGGAGTCTGTTATTCATATGCATATTACACTAGCGGTCGATTTCCGAAACGCAAATTAGTTTCAACAAGCAATTATCTTTCTAACTGCCGGTTTCCGAAACGCAAATTAATTTTAACAAGCAATTAGTTTTCTAACTGCCGGTTTCCGAAACGCAAATTAATTTTAACAAGCAATTAGTTTTCTAACTGCAGGTTTAAGGAAAACCCAAATTAATTTTAACAAGCAATTACCTAATCTATGTTTAACAGATCATTTGCTTGTAAAAATTATGTTAAGCACAGATTAATTGCTTGTTAAAATTAATTTGCGTTTCGGAAACCGGCCGTAAGGCAACGCAATTGCAAGACCTCTGTTATTGCGGATATCCATGGGCGACGGTAATCACTCAACATCAGGTTCACCTCCTCGTTTGCCCCCTCTTCCATAAAAAGATATCTGTTAGACATAGACTAATTGCTTGTTAAAATTAATTTGCGTTTCGGGAACCGGCCATAAATCACAGTAATTATTTTTTGACGTGACAACGTCTTATAATTCGATAGAGCTGGCTGCACGCACGAAAAAACATGACTCATGCGGCGTTACCTCGCTCTGAGGCGTTCCGTAAATGCTACCATTCCATTAGTATTTTCTTAAGACGTTGTCACGTTCAACTATCGTCTGTAAACCAACTTTATTTTATCAGTTACTAGCTTTGGCCCGCGGCTTCACTCGCGTAAAGTAAGTAAGTTTTATAATGACTGACGTTTCATATCGAACAGGATAAAAAGTATCCTATGTCCTTCTCCTGGCTCTAAACTACCTCCCTGCCAATTTTCAGCTAAATCGGTTCAGCCGTTCATAAGTTATAAGTGGAGTAACTAACACGACTTTCTTTTATATATATAGATAGAAGAAGATAGAAGAAGAAGAAGATACGACCCGATCAAAGTGTTATGTCCGCTCAGGTAAGAAATTTTTTTATCAAAGTACCTAGCAGTAATCTGTTACATAAAAAACTTGTAATTGAATGAAATGCATTTGTTTGCGACGTAGTTTCATTGACAAGGTCAGGAAGCCGTACAGAGTGTGTCGGGTAACTGCAACGAGATAACAAGATAATGTATGACGCAATTAAAGTTATGCACTGTTATGATATATTTACATATAATATACATAGATATGTGTATTTAAATCCGATTACTTTTGATTGCGTCACAGCCTACTCATAGGGAACAGCCACACGGTGCACAAACATTTTGCCGCATCACTGTACACATGTGGTATGCGGCGCCGCAATACGGCACCGTTGCGACGTGGTTGCCGGGTATCATAGTAGTGCTATAATACCCGGCTTCGCTCGGGAGTTGATATGAGATTACGTGGTAGTTGAAATACAACAAATTTAATTTAGACTTTATTGAAATTGGAATTTTAAATATAGCGCCATTACTACACATGCTGCAATTGTTAGCAGCGCCTTTCGAAATGCAACCCAAATAATCGTTGTTCTGAATGAAATTCAAATACTCGACAACAGATGGCACCACTACAATTAATTTCCAAATTGAAGGGTGGGAAAAGCCCTTACGTCTTTAAAAACACAGCCTTTAGATTAAAACGGGGAACTTTCTTGTTCGAGTGGGGATAAAGGGCTATCACACTATATAAGTCCCTATATCGTGCCGGGACTCCTTTTTAAGTTTTATCGGCACGCACATTTTAGTTTTATTATACACCGAACCATGTTGCTTCTCCCATAGGCCACTGACTGTTCACGGTTTTGCATCAGATTCACGTAACAAAACATTGATCGAGTCGTAGCTTGCAAGGACCATTCAAGTATAGCAGCATATGTAAGCAGATATTTTACAATTATTGACTCCGCCCTCCCCAATGTCAGCAAAAGTGATCAAATCACTTACCTCACCCTTGCTTACATAAACATTTGTAAATTTATTTTTTAATCTGTTCCCCAGATTTGTGATTGATTCATGAGTAGTAGTTTTTATTAGTAGCAGTAGGAAAGATAAAAGAGTTTAACGCAATTATTTATTGTAGCATGCAATAAATACAGTGTGTAAAAAACCCTGTCAGATAATCAAAGGCATAAGTTGGTAGCTTAATACCACCGACCACACAACCCATAGACCCCTAATAACAGGCGAATGGCTTCTGTCAACACATCTGACTTATAGTTCCGCTGAAAATGTCCATGCACCAATACCCAATCAGTGTCAACCAATCAGATCCTCTGAACATCACTATCTTTTACTGTGGCCTTGAGTAAGCCAATCACGATGTTGCAGCTCAGCTCAGCTAGTTGCCAGAATGCATTCAATACGGAAAATCGAACATTAGGCGTCTATGGGCTGTGTGGTCGATGCTTAATACAAACATATTTGTATCATTATTTTATGTAATTGATAAATAAATTTCTAAAATATTTGCTTGATTTAAGAAGTTGCTCAATTTTATTATTAAAATAAGGCATTTTAAACTACGATATTTTTCTTATTTTATTAAAAACTAGCTGTTGCCCTCGACTTCGTCCGCGCGGACTTCGTTTACTCCACACCGCCCCTCCCCCTTAGGTGATAGCGTGATAATATGTAGCCTATATGTTGACCCGACCTATTAGTAATATTCATGAGAAATTCGAAGTAAATCCATGCAGTACTTTTTGAGTTTACCCCGGACATACATACAGAAAAACAGACAAAAATTCTAAAAACTACATTTTAGGCTTCGATATCGATTGTAGATCACGCCCCAAGTATTCTTTTAAAAAAAATATTCAACGTACAGTTTTGACTTTCCTACGATTTTATTATATGTAATAGATAATTATTTTATTATTTGTTTTGATAATGTCATTGACCTACCTATATACCTCTTTCGGATCGGACAGGGTTTCTTTACACCCCGTATATAGAAAACTTGAAAATTAAAAAAAACATTTGCTAACGTAATCACCATCTCGACTCCCTGTCCCCCCTGTCATCAAAAATAAGCAAAGAAAAGACCCCCATTGGCGTTGACCACATGAGGTCCCGGGTTCGATTCCTTGGTCGAGCACATAAAAAAAGTGTTTTCTCAGTTTTCTGATAAAAACAAAATTGCCCGGGATTGGAAAGTGCCCGGTTGGCGATAGGCTTGCCACCTATCACATTTGAGGGAAGGATCTTCGGCTAATCGTGGGTGCACTTGTTGTACCTCTGCCTACCCCTTCGGGGATATGGGCGTGAAGATACTCACTCTACTCTAAAAGTATAGGTAGTTTTCGTTTAAATGTAAAGCATAAGTTTTATTCAGCGTGATTGAAAATTGAGCTTATTTTAATGTCAGTAAAACATAATTTGATATTGATAAAAAGCTATTAAATTTAAGTGTACTTATTATTCTTCAGGAAATGATGAAACCAGAGATTTTGTTTGCCCCGCAAACAAATTTCGGATAACTATTGTAATTAATAAAAAAATTAAACGGACTTTATACAGTGCGTAAAGATAACCATGCCCGATCGTCAATGGCATACATACATATTTGTGTCATTATTTTATACAGTGTGTAAAAAAAACCCTGTCCGATCGTCAAAGGCATTATTAGGTAGCATAATACAATCATATTTGTTTCATTATTTTATGGATAACTAGCTGTTGCCTGCGACTTCGTCCGCGCGGACTTAGTTTACTCCGCACAGCTCCTCCCCCGTAGGTGATAGCGTGATAATATGTAGGTATTATGTTGACCCGACCTGTTAGTAATATTCATGCAAAATTTTAAATAAATCCATGCAGTACTTTTTGAGTTTACCCCGGACATACATACAGTCAAACAGACAAACAAACAAACAGACAAAAATTCTAAAAACTATATTTTTGGCTTCGATATCGATTGTAGATCACGCCCCAAGTATTCTTTTAAAAAAATAATCAATGTACAGTTTTGACTTTTTTACGATTTTATTATATGTGGAGCGTTCTACTTTTTTACCGACAATGACGTGTCCCCTCAGAAAAAAAAATCGGTATTCGTCCAATATTACAGTTTCTCCAATTTTATTTCCACAAGATTTTTTTGAACCCTATTGGCATTATTATGATAGTAAAATCTTATTTTTATTGTTTTTGCTTTTTACAATATTTTTGTGACGGAGTATTCGAAATGAGTGACAGAGGTGTTTTACATACAAATAAAATGTGTCTCTTTGCCCCGCCTAACGTTACAAAATGATCTAGCTTAAAAAAATCATATAGAACCTTTCAATGTAAAATTATTTATTGTACTTCTAAAATATTATCATTAAATTAATTAGAATATAATAAACGTAAAAGTTTATATTATTAAACAAAAAAATATTTTATCGTTGGGTCTGGTTGTATATGGTTTTTCTTGCTATCTTCCGTCACACATTTCACAAAACAAAAAACGCGCTTTAGCTGTTCGACCTTCAACACTAAGCAACAGTATGTTTCCTCTCCCCTCTTGGCCTTACGTCTTGAGGCCCCGCCCGGGAGCGAGCCGAGTTAGTCGCCCACAGGAAGTGAAATGAGGTGCGTGTGTTTATTCGGCGACCACTCTGTCACGTAAGTTACTACTTTGAATTCTTATTGTAATTCCCATTAATATACATAATATTATTATTTCCCAGTAAATCTGTCGTAGTTATCCACTTTTACGAAGAATTCGTAATTTTGTGAACGCTGAAATCCTAAAACACTAATATTTTACACCTCTGTCACGAGGCACCTCTGTCACAAAGAACTGTGACGGAGTGGTATAACTCGTGACGGAGTGGTAAATGTTGTCTAGAACTTTGCTTTGATTGATTTTCACAATAGTTCATTAATATTTTTTGTGTTCTATATATTACATTATCAATTATTTTATTAATTTATTATCAATTATTTTATTCATTTAAGGTATTATCTTCGGGTTATTTAAAAAATGGCCTTATCTGCTGCGGAAAGGCAGCGACGTTGTCGTGAAAAGAGAAAACAAGACCCCGAAAAAGTTGAAGAAGTGAAACAAAAAGATTTAGAAAGATATCATGCTCGCAAAAAGTTAGTCAAAGATATGACACCAAGAGAACATAGACAAATGAAAAGAAAATGGCAAGTTAGAAACAAGAAGAGAAGAGAACAACAGAAAGCTTTGCAAAACATTTTAATGAATACTCCGGCTTCAACACCTGTTCCTTCAAACCCCAGATTACTTTCTTTAAGTCCTAGATCTCTTTCACTAACTCCAACCTCAGCCGCTGCTAGAGTAAGGGGTAGAGAAAAAGTTAGACGAGACAGATCGAAAATTTATAGGCAAAATATGAAACTTCAAGACCATATAAAAGAACTAAAGAAAAAAATAATAAAATACAAAAAAAGACTTCAACGTGAGAAAAATAAAAAAGACAACTTATTACATAATATAACAAAAACTAGAAAAACAAATGAAGATAAAATTAAATACGTCGAAGAAGAAAAAAGAAAATATAGTATTTTAACAAATGCCATCAAGCAACGTTACAAAAATATTAAAGACTTTAAAGCAAAGCGTTGCTTTAAAAAAATCCTTGAAAACCCTACAATTAAGCGTTCGGGACTAAAACTTAAACTGTTTCAAGAAACTTTAGGAATAAAAAGAAAATCAGAAAACTGTACATTGCGACCAAAAAATATTTCATTGAAAGCAAAAATACATACATTTTATCTCAGGGATGATGTGTCACGCGCTACTGCGGGGAAAAACGAGACTATAACTTTTCATAAAAAAAAGATGCAGAAACGGATTTTGTTGGACACAAGGAAAAATCTTTACTTATCGTTTCGAAAAGAGAATCCGGATCTTAAATGTCACTACAGTTATTTTGCGAGACATAAACCGTTTTATGTCGTACCTCCTCGTATTGACGGCCGCGAAACCTGCATGTGCAAGCTACACGCAAATATTACATTTATGAAAGTTGCTCTTTATAAAAACAGAGTTATCAAAACAAATGACATGAATCTGATAATCTCACAAATTGTATGCGATGTAAATTCACTATCTTGTATGAAAGGAAAATGCACAGAATGTGAAGCAAAGAAACTCAATTATGGTAATATGATCGAACAAGAAAAATTGGTTGAAACGGATATTATTGAGAAGAACGAAAAAAAAATTAAAATCAGTAAAAATCTAAAACAAGCCGAACAAGTTACAATTACAATTTTGATTAGTAAATTTGAAGAAAAATTAAAAGTTTTTAAATCCCATATATTTAATATTAGAAATCAATATAAATCATATCGCCAATGTATAAATGAATTGACTGAAACCGAAATTGCTTTGCATATAGATTACAGTGGAAACTACGCCTGTAAGTACCATGAAGAAATTCAATCAGTGCATTTTGGCGGATCGCGAAACCAAGTGACTTTGCATACCGCAGTAATGTATTACTTGACATCTACGAAGGACAAACATATTACTTCTTTTTGTACTGTGTCTTCTGATCTCAATCATGGCCCTGCAGCTATTTGGGCCCACCTACATCCGGTACTTAATTGGGTTCAAAAAGAGTTACCCCATATTAAGACAGTCCAATTTTTTTCTGATGGACCAGCAACACAGTTCAAACAAAAAAATAATTTTTATCTTCTTTCAACAAGATTTTTTAAACAATACAGTTTTGAAAGTTCAACCTGGAACTTTTTTGAGTCCGGCCACGGCAAGGGAGCAGCTGACGGTATAGGAGGATCTATTAAACGTTTAGCTGACCATTTCGTCGCCACTGGACACGATATTATTGACGCTTTACAATTTTATGAAGCACTTAAAGACCGCAGTAAGATAAAGCTATTTCTTGTTGGCAAAGACGATATTGCCCAGATTTTAATGGAAATTCCAAGTGGAATTATTCCTTTGAAAGGTACTATGGACGTTCACCAACTACTTACTCAGCAACCTGGAGTACTAAGCTACCGAACATTGAGTTGTTTTTGTGATAAATTTTGTGATTGTTACAATTTGAAGACTTATCACCCATTGCCTGAACATAAGAAAGAAGTTAACGACAGCCCAACTTCAGATATAAAAGAACCACTGGCTGATATAACCAACACCAACAGAGCTCCTACGAAGAGATTTTATAAGACTGTTTATACTTCTACTTCAGAAGATGAAGATGATAAGCTTTTTGTTAATCAGAAAAATACTGTGCACATAAAACCGGGTACTTCATATGACCTATCTGTAGACAACATCCACCCATTATTAATAAAAAATGGTACACATATGTTAGTAAAAGTACCTAGTACAACCAAAGTCGATTACACCTACTTAGGAGTTGCAAAAAGTTGTGTGGATGAAGATGGAGATGTTCAGGTGATGTTTTATAAAACTGTTGATGACACTGGAAAAATATTTAAATTAGTAAAATCAGATGTATCAGATGTGATGTTTGAACACTTGATAAAAATAATTCCAAGTCCTAAAGAAGTCAAAAGAGGAAGGCGTGTCTATTACGAATTTGATGAACCAATAGAAGTGTTTGAAAAGTAGAATAAGAGAAAAGAGAAGATTAGACTGATTTTACGTGTACCAAAGAATAGTTCTACCAATAAGAAACTAAATTAAGTAGCATTATAAGACAAGTATTATGTTTTTTTATCGTTTTAAAAACTTTAAAAATGTTAAAGTATCAAGTTCAAATGTGGGCTTATTACTATCTACCACTCTGTCACAGTTTTGTCCCTCTTGCAATTAAACGTCAAATTAGCATATGATTCAGTTTATTAAAAATATTATTCTAAAATAACGTATTATATAATTACTTATTGACCATACTAGGTATTACCAGAATTTCAGCTGAGTTTATTTTAATAATTTGCTAAATATTTCAAAGTTTGTTGTCTTAACGAACAAAAATGTGACAGAGTGGTATTAAATGTAAATTTTTATATATTTGTAATAAGAATTCCGATGAATGGAGTTAGATAATAATAAATGCATACTATTGTAGTTAAGCAAAGTTAAAAAAAACTGAAAGTTTGATTTTACATAATAACTAATAAATATATTTTCTTATGACTGATGTGTTTATTTTTTCTTACTATTCCGATAAAACTTTAAATAAATGAAAGGTATAAAATAAAACTTCGATGCATTATATGTTTCTAAAATCTTAGATGCCTGGACAATAATTTAAACATACACAAATAAAAGAAATACACTTTTATTTTTTTTTTGAAATCTAAAAATTTATCACTCAGATTGTCGGTAGAAAAGTAGAACGCCCCATGTATAGATGATTCATAAATTTTCAAAATATTTGCTTGATTTATTTTATTTTATTGATTGATTTATTTTATTATATTTTTCTTATTTTAATCAAAAAAATAATTATTTTATAATTTTATTTGACAATGCCATTGACCTACCTATATAGCTCTTTCGGATCGGACAGGGTTTTCTTTACACCCTGTATAGACACATACATTTTCAAAATATTTGCTTGGTTTAAGGGGAAGATGCTCAATTTTAGTACTTAAATGAGGCGCTTTAAACTACGATATTTTTTTTATTTTAATTTTTTTTTTTGACAATGACATTGACCTACCTATTATAGTTCTTTCGGATAGGACAGGATTTTTTTACACCTTTTTCTCTATATCTCTCAACTATAAAATAAAATAAATAAAAATCTTTTATTTCAGGCAATTGGGGCCCATACCATAGTGTTAGTAACATGTTTTTATAATATACTAGCTGTTGCCCGCGACTTCGTTCGCGCGGACTTTGTTTACTCTGCACAGCACCTCCCCCGTAGGTGATAGCGTGATAATATATATCCTACTAGCGACCTGCCCGCGGTTTCACCCGCGCAGCTTTTGTTCCCGTGGGAATATTGGAAAGGTTTATACACTTAAACCTTCCTCAAGAATCAATCTATCTATTAAAAAAAACCGCATCAAAATCCGTTGCGTAGTTTTAATGATTTAAGCATACATAGGGACATAAGGACATAGGGACAGACAGAGAAAGCGACTTTGTTTTATACTATGTAATGATATGTTGACCCGACCTGTGAGTAATATTTATGCACAATTTGAAGAAAATCCATGCAGTACTTTTTGAGTTTACCCCGGACATATACATTGACTTTCCTACGATTTTATTACATGTATAGATGTTAGTAAATGTCCATAAATCAAAAACTACTGAATCGATTGTGATCAAATTTGGACTGTTCCCTTTTTCCCCGTGTTGGTCCCGAGCTTCTTTGTAGAATAGGCCAACTGCCGTTCTGCCAGGCAGGTCGTAAAAGGCGACGGATTGGCTATGAGAGTCACTACCATCGTGGCTACTAGGTGGTAGAGTTCTGCATTGTCTCGCCCGGGTCTGGTACCACCGCCTTACCTATTTCTGCCGCAATAGCGTCAGTTCTTGTCGCTGTCGTGTTCCGATTTGGAGGGTAAGGTAGCCGGTAAACTTATGCATGTGGCATTAGACCTCGCCACAAGATAGCAACGCACCATTAACATCTTTGGTGTCTATAGGCGATGGTTGACTCTTTCCATCAGGAGACCCATCTGCTTGTTTGCTATCTTTGGATATAAAAAAATGGAATAAGTATACCTAGTTTAAATCAAAGAATCATCTCGATATGAACATTTTTTTCGAAAAAGTTGGAATAAACATAGAAACACACATACACTTACTAAATTTGGTCTAAATAGGCTGCCAAGCACGTGTACTAAATTAGGATCTATTAATCATACTCAAATGTTATCCAATTCATGCATACATACATGCAGGTAAAACTAATAACCTCATTTTTTAAATCGGTTAAACGTTAAACACGAGTAGAAGTTAAAAAATCTAGATAAAAAACAGACACGCCGGCTGAGTTTCTTCCGCCGACCTTCTCAGCGAAGGCCACGTTGGCATAAAACAAATCTATCTATATTGTCATACTTATAATTTAAATGCAAAAGTTTGGATGTTTTGCCCGACCCGGGAATCGAAGCCGGGACATCATGTGATCATCACCAACACCGGATCATTACTGCACAGTGGCGATTTAAGTGGAATAAAAAAAAGGGAAAAAAACGCAACTCAAATGTCATTTTAAAAATTGCTTTGTACCTTTAATCAAGTTATTATATCAAGGTTATATACCAAGTTATATAATAAGAGGAAATAAATATGTTATAAACTGATAATTATTTCATTCAACTAGCATTCATAATTATAGAGATATCGAGGTTTTTATATTCGACCTTATTCGTTGCTGCCGAGCTTAGAATTTAAATGTTATTTGAATTAGATAGATTACATCAAGGAACTTATATACAATAACTGGAATTATTACGAAGCAATATTTGAAAAATTAAAATGTACTTTATTTCGTTATCCATAAAGTTGACATTTCTTTCTTACTTAACAGAGGGAAAAACGTTCTGAGCAAGACAACGACATGAGTGGATGTTGTCCCTTTCTTGCAATTGCCAGTGTAAATAAAACTATCTGATGGTAGATTTTTATATATTCGGTAATTGTTAAATCCCTTTTATTCGCATAAAATGTATTGTAATTAACATAGTGAGTTCTAAAATGTGCTTATTTTAATTATTACGTAATTACTTACGCAATGCAAAAACTGTTTCTCAAATTAGTAGAATTATTTAGTAGTAATTTGCAAACTACGTATGGCCGCACTTATATATGGCGATTGGCGCTTTATTTAGTAGAAAGAGACACACTCCACCCATGTTGTGGTACTCTTCGGAACGATTTTGAAGCGCGCGTGAATATTCCGGGTAAAATGTAACTTCCTTGGATTACATTAAACATTATTCTAAATTTAAAATATTATCATCTATTTAACGGTTCCAAAACCAGCCAGAAACACAGTTTAGCATTTTGTGGTTTAGCCAAAGAGATTTTACTACAATTTAAATTAAACGGGATTGCCCGAGATTGGAAAGTGCCCAGTTGGCGATAGGCTTGCCACCTGCCTATTACTTTGTGGGAACAAGTATCTTCGACTAAAGCCCCGTTTTCACTTTGATTAGTGCGATCGCGAGTGTTTAATGCAGGTGCTTAGTATTAAGCCAAAAATACGTGAAGACAGCCCTGGATCAGTGCGAGTGATTCGTAATCGGAGTAGTAAAAGTAAATAGATGCTGATTACTTATCACTCGCACTGGTCAACGGCTGTTTTCACGTATTTTTATCTTAATACTGAGCACCTGTATTAAACACTCACACTCGTACTAATCAAAGTGAAAACGGGGCTTAAGAGTGAGTACACTGGTACCTCTACTTACCTTTTCAGGGATACGAGCGTAAAGATATCTAATTTTTAGGGTTTCGTACCTAAAAGGTAAAACGGTGCCCTAAAAATTAGAATTACTAATCCTCTGCTGTCTGTCTGCCCGTCTGTCTATATGTCACCAGACTGTATCTCATAAACCGTGATAGCTAGAAAGATTAAATTTTAAAAAATTATGTATTTCCGTTGCCGCCATAACAACAAATAGGTATTTAAAATAAAAAAAATGAAAATACTAAGGAGGGGCCCCTAATCCCTATACAATAAACGTGATATTTTCTTTCAAAAATATGGTCAAACGTCACTTTCTATGTAGCTACTACTTTTTTTTATTTTTAAATAGCTGACCCGGCAAACGTTGTTCTGCCTTTTTAACTACTCTTATTTTTTCTATATTTTCTCACCTTTTAAACTTTCCCTGGACTTCAACAATTAATTCAAAACCAAAATTAGCCAAATCGGTTCAGCCGTTCTCGAGTTTTAGCGAGACTAACGAACAGCAATTGATTTTTATATATATAGACTAGCTGTTGCCAGCGACTTTCGTTTACTCCCCACAGCACCTCCCCCGTAGGTGATAGCGTGATAATATGTAGTCTATATGTTGACCCTACCTGTTAGTAATATTCATGCAAAATTTGAAGTAAATCCATGCAGTACTTTTTGAGTTTACCCCTGACATACATACAGACAAACAGACAAAAATTCTAAAAACTATATTTTTGGCTTCGATATCGATTGTAGATCACGCCCCAAGTATTCTTTTAAAAAAATATTCAATGTACAGTTTTGACTTTCCTACGATTTTATTATATGTATAGATTTATCGGCTGATAATTTACAACCGGAATTTTTACCTCAAGATTAAAGTTTGGCTCGTGCCGCGACGTGAGTATGGAAGTCTAGTAACGGAAACAGTGGCGTAGCGTGCCTTGGAGGGGGCCCTGTATCAAAATTACTTGGAGGGCGGGGGCAAATGAACGGTAAACAGTTCTCATTAAAGAAACGCAACTGCTTGCATTCAAATAAAATAAATATTTATCACTTTCTCCTAGAAATTGAGCTAGCCGAACATTTAAAATTAAATACGCTTTTCTTAAGTTTTTTTCGGAAAATTGATTTATTAAATCATCTGTAGTTAAAGACGATTTCAGATATTTTTATATCATAAGATAGCAAATAAGCAGATGGGTCACCTTATGGAAAGAGTCAACCATCGCCTATAGACACCAAAGATTTTATGGTGCGTTGCTATCTTGTGTCGAGGTCTAATGTCACATGAATAAATTTACCGGCAACCTTACACCCTAAAGCGGAACACGTCAGTGTCTAGCACTGACGCTATTGCGGTATGAAATATAAGGCGGTGGTGCCATACCGGGGTGAGACAATGCAGAACTCTACCACCTAGTAGCTACGATGGTAGTTACACGTATAGCCGATTGGTCGCCTTTTACGACCTGCCTGGCAGAATGGAAATTGGCCTATTCTTCAAAGGAGCCTGGGACCAACACGGGGGAAAGATAGTTTTTCTAAAACAGTGACAAGTCTTGATAGCCATTCCTGTCCCACTGAAGTCATTAGTAATTTTTTAACACAAGATTAACGGCTGATTTCTGAAAAGCAAATTAGTTTTAACAAGCAATTAATCTGTGTTTAGCAGATTAATTTCTTGTAAAATTTATGTTAAGCACATTAATTGTTTGTTAAAATTAATTTGCGTTTCAGAAACCAGCCGTTAATATTGGGCTTAAAGTGCGTTTCGGAAACCACAAGTGACATTGTGGAAAATATTTTACTAATTTTTGCTTACACACGTTAGGGGCCTCTGTAGCCTGGGGCCCCGTCTCATTGATACGGCTGATATGGCAGTAGCTACGCCCCTGAACGGAAGCTTTGAAAACATTGATACCATTTGCTACTTCTTATTTATGCAAAAAAAGGTTTCTCGTCTACGGTGGCTTTGAAAACTAAATACATAAATCGTCTGTTATCACTCGAAAATAAGTGTAACCAAGAAACAATATGACCGAACAAAGCACTTAAATCACTTTTACACGCACAGTATAATTTTTGGGCAGAGTAACGCCCTCAAGAAGCAAAAGAATTACAATGACGCGAAAACATCTTACCCCAGCTTTTTTATACCATTTTTTGTTATATATTTGGTCATTTATTATTATGACGTCATTATCTCACAATAACAGTTGCATAACACAGGTACGCCACATATGTGGCCGGCTAGCACTTGTCGTTAAGCGCGGTTGCTAACATAAGTTACTTGAGTGTTAATACGTATAAAAAATGATGTGGTGTCGCGGGACACCAGGTAGGAACGAACTTCCTTCGGCTAAACGGCACTACTCGCTTGTGTACGCGACTGTCGCGCCTGCGCACGTCTCATTTAACGCTTTTATTCCACGCATTTTTCTTACGGTTTTACTATCACATTTTTTTCAGTTCGGTCGCGCAGCAAAATCCCTATCCCCTCCAAGCCTGCCGTAAGGAACTTCGTTCCAAAAATAGGTAATTTTAAGTGAAACACAATGCCAAATATCGCATTAATTAATTAATATTAATGATTAGTTATTTTATTGAAATTAAGTAAGCTATACGTTTATTCTTTCATGTTATTTATTATAACATGAAAGTTTATCAAAAAAATTAACATTTTGGAACGAAGTTCCTTACGGCAGGCTTGGAGGGGATAGGGATTTTGCTGCGCGACCGAACTGAAAAAAATGTGATAGTAAAACCGTAAGAAAAATGCGTGGAATAAAAGCGTTAAATGAGACGTGCGTAGGCGCGACAGTCGCGTACACAAGCGAGTAGTGCCGTTTAGCCGAAGGAAGTTCGTTCCTACCTGGTGTCCCGCGACACCACATCATTTTTTTTTATAACATTTGTTTTATAACACTACACTAAAATTCAATCCTATAATAAACAAATCTTTTGAACCGATAGATATATAGTTTTTATTTATTATTTTTCAATAGACTGTGACCCCCTTTTAAAACAAACTTAAAGCCTCCCCCTTCCCAAAGATCGCGATGTCCTTGCTTGAGATACGATGATCTAAATCACACAACTAACAAAATTCATCGACAAGAAAAAAGTTCTATTTCTGAAAATCCATTTCGCTAACATTTTAAAATTGGAACACCGCCATTTTCAATGTCACCGGGTCATCGCCCGCGCTATCAGTGGCGTAACAACACGTGCTGTCATTTTGAACGTCCGCCATGTTGCTACTTGTAAATCAAGGATATATTATTATAATTCTAGTTTAATAAATAGTACATTCTAAGACTAACAGCAATGTAGAGGCGGACCAATTTTTACGAATAAATAAATATTTTGTATTAAATGATATGTTCAAAAATTTGTTTATACTATAGAAATATTTTTTATCAATAAGTTTTTTAAATCGTCTAGATTTTTTTATATCGCCTCTGTAGTTTAGTGGTCCGACGTTGGTGTTGACCCGGGATGAGGTACCGGGTTCAATTCCCGGGACGGGCAATTTAAAAAAAGTTTTTTTCAGTTTTCTGATGTTGTCCGGCATTGGAAAGTGCCTGGTTGGCGATAGGTTTGCCACCTATCACATTTGTGGGACTAAAGTATCTTCGGCTAATCGTGGGTGTACTTGTTGTACCTCTGCCTACTCCTTCGGTGACACGGGTGTGAAGATACTTTTTTTTCTTCCGATTAAAATTTGTTCTAGGTAGTTTATTAAAAGGATAGTTTATTTTTATACCCATAACGTTTGGCCCGGAGCTGTGCATTTTAAGGTTTGAAATTGGTAATTTTAAGCTATATTTAAATCTGGTTGTGTGTGTATTCAATTTGTTTTTTAAAAAAACTGGGGATATTTTCTAACAAATGAAAGTATAATACATAAATTAAACGTAACGTTAATATTTTTTAATGTGGTTTACAACTTTCTTTAGCGAAAGTTAACGAGTCCGTTAACATTTTTTAAAGTTAACTTAAAAGTTAATCTGTTAATCGAAATTAACTTCGTTAATTAACGTTTAACGGATTAACGAGTTCATGCCCAACTATTCTTATTTCTTACCATCAGGGGAACTGTCTGCCTGTTACCTACTCTGTGGAATAAATCTATATATATAAAAGAAAGTCGTGTTAGTTACTCCACTTATAACTCAAGAACGGCTGAAGCGATTTAGCTGAAAATTGGCAGGGAGGTAGTTTAGAGCCAGGAGAAGGACATAGGATACTTTTTACAAAAAAAACTGCTTATTTATTGCCATTAAGGCGGAACAAAGTTTGCCGGGTCAGCTAGTCTTATATATATAAAAGAAAGTCGTGTTAGTTACTCCACTTATAACTCAAGAACGGCTAAACCGATTTAGCTGAAAATTGGCAGGGAGGTAGTTTAGAGCCAGGAGAAGGACATAGGATACTTTTTACAAAAAAATCTGCTTATTTATTGCCATTAAGGCGGAACAAAGTTTGCCGGGTCAGCTAGTAATATATAAAATAAATAATCTTTTCTTTGACATAGCAAGTAGATATGTCATTGTACGAAGAAGTTATCGATAAGAAGACTAGGTTAATCGTACTAAGATTAGCTTTTTATCTAAATGTCTTTTTTTATATCATAAGATAGCAAACAAGCAGATGGATCTCCTGATGGAAAGAGTCAACTATCGCCTATAGACATCAAAGGTGTTAATGGTGCGTTGCTATCTTGTGGCGAGGTCTAATGCCACATACATAAGTTTACCGGCTACCTTACCCTCCAAACCGGAACACGACAGCGACAAGCACTGACGCTATTGCGGCAGGAATAGGTAAGGCGGTGGTACCAGACCCGGGCGAGACAATGCAGAACTCTACCACCTAGTAGCCACGATGTTAGTGACTCGATAGCCAATCGGTCGCCTTTTACGACCTGCCTGGCCGAACGGCAGTTGGCCTATTCTCCAAAGGAGGCCGGGACCAAAGCGGCAGTGTATGTAATTTATGTAATGTGTGACATGTTATCAGCTATTTATGACCTAAATACACACCCCTGAAGATTATACAATGTGTAAAAAATCCAATACGATCGTCAAAGGCATTTTTATACAGAATAACTGGTGAGATACCTCCGATACTTCTGGAAAGTACTGGGTACTCGATTCTCATTAAAATGAAATAATAAAATTAGGGTTCATTTTTGACCAATATTTCTCTAAAAATAAGTGAAATGTGGATATTACATTCTCTAAGCACGCGCTAGCCGACGTCAAGGACACGGCACCGCCACCCCCACCCTCAAACCTGCTGCGCGACACCTGCGTCCGCACGGTGTCCACGTATGGTTCAGGTAAATATAGGATTCTCGGTGCACTGTTTACTAAGTTTACTAAGAAGTATTTTAATATTTATTTTTGCTGTTGCCCGCGACTTTGTTCACGCGGACTTCGTTTACTCCGCACAGCTCCTCTCCCGTAGGTGATAGCGTGATATTGTGTAAAATCAAAAATCTATATTTAGGTATAGTTTTGCTTTGAGCTTAAAATACCTCAATTTAGCGGAAAATTTCAGGGATGGCAGGATCCACCGTTTAACATATTTTTTTTATTACAACTCATAAGATAGCAAACAAACAGATGGATCTCCATGGAGAGAGTCAACCATCGCCTGTAGACACCAAAGATGTTAATGGTGCGCTGCTATCTTGTGGCGAGATCTAATGCCTGAATATAAAAAGAAACGTTACACACACTACGTTCATGTGACATATGTACGTGTCAATGTACACACACACATATATACTCTTTTCTTTACGACCAGTTTATAGTCTATTGTCAAACTTAAGAGAGATTTTATTATTTAGTCTATGGTCGAATTTCGACCGCAGGTGATCGTTAGTACATAGAAATCATTATATATAATAAAACTAAGTTGATAAAATGTGCATGCCGATAAAACTTAAAAAGGAGTCCCGGCACGATAAAAGGACTTTATAGTGTGATAGCCCTTTATCCCCCCTCGAACAAGAAAGTTCCCGTTTTAACCTAAAGGGCGTGTTTTTAAAGATATAAGGGCTTTTACAACCCTTCAACTTGGAAATTAAGTGTAGTGACGCCATCTGCTGTCTAGTATTTGAACTTCATTTAGAACGATTATTTGTGTTGCACTAGGCGCTGCGAGCAATTGCAGCATGTGTAGTAATGGCACGAAAAAATTTCAATTTCAATAAAGTCCTTAATTATATTTGTTATATTTCAACTACCACGTAATCTCATATCAACTCCCCAGCGAGGCCGGGCATTATAGCTAGTACGTGTATAAAATATGATTAATCATAATTATGTACTCTTAACGAAGTTCATGCCAGGCTGGATATAATTTTCACCCAAATTGAGTTAATTCGCGGAAGTATTGCTACATATGTCTTGTGTAATTCCTAGTTGTTATAGTTACGTTTTGTAAGAGTTATGTTTTGTTATTATCGCCTCTGTGGTGTCGGACGCCGATGTCGGAGTTGACCACATGAGGTCCCGGGTTCGATTCCTGGGTCGGGCAATTTAAAAATGTATTTTTTTTAGTTTTCTGGTAAAAACAACGTTGCCCGGGATTGGAAAGTGCCCGATTGGCGATAGGCTTGCCACCTATTACATTGTGGAACCAAGTATCTTCGGCTACTCGTGGGTGCACTTGTTGTACCGCTGCTTACACTTTCGGGGATACGGGCGTGAAGATACTTTATGTTTTGTTATATATGTTACATATTACTTGTTCTTTGTGTGTTGTGTTGTCATTTGTAATAATTGATTGTTTTTTAGTCCTATTATCGCATTGGGTTTGTGCCTCTAATGATACTAGTAAAATTTTGGAAATAAATAAATAATAAGTACTTATAATAACTCACATAAGTGCTATTAAGTATGGATGCTTGAAGTCAGTACTACGAGCGACCACGTCTGAGGCCGCCATTTTGATTTAGCGATCTGTAACAAAATGATAAAAATAAATAAATTCGCTGGACAATTACACAAACCGATCTAACCCCAAGTGATAATAAATATTTTGCTTTGTTATTGTAAGCAAACGTTGTTCATCTTTTAACTTTTAAGTGGTTAAAATCAAAAATTAGAGATAAAAAAACGTAGTTTATCTATGTTGACGATATATAAATAATAATAATAAAAATTACAAACAACACTACAAATTACACTTTCTAATCTAAATCAAAAGTAAGCAAACTATTTGCTTGTGTTATGGGTGTTAGTCAATGATACTAATACATAGAAATACATATATAAATACTGTTACATACATAATAAAAACTCAAACCCAGAAATACAAACATGTATGCTCATTACACAAATGTTTGGCCCTGTCGGGAATCGAACCCGGTTAACATTTCAAACTTGTGTCCATTTTTACAGCACACTGCTGCTTCATGACATTGCGAGAACTGCAAAACACACGGTCGCTAAATTAGAGGGGTATGCCTTCAACATCTCTTGACGCTAGTACAGGCACTTTAAAGAATAGGTCATCTACCATTCTGTCAAACAGTTCGTAAGCAATTTGGTATCACATCTATAATCTACAATCTACAGTCTACGGTCTACGGTCTACAGTCTACAGTCTACAGTCTACGGTCTACGGTCTACAGTCTACAGTCTTCAGTCTAAAATCTACAGTCTGCAATCTACAGTCTACGGTCTGCAGTCTGCAGTCTAGAGTCTACAGTCTACAATCTACAGTCTGCAGTCTACAATCTAAAATCTACAGTCTACAGTCTACAATCTAAAATCTACAGTCTACAATTTAAAATTTACAGTCTACAGCCTACAGTCTACAGTCTAGAGTCTACAGTCTAGAGTCTACAGTCTAGAGTCTACAGTCTAGAGTCTACAGTCTAGAGTCTACAGTCTAGAGTCTAGAGTCTACAGTCTACAGTCTACAGTCTACAGTCTACAATCTACAGTCTACAATCTACAATAGCTTTGTTAAAGGTATCTTCACGCCTGTATCCCCAAAAAGGTAGGCAGAAGTACAAATGCACCCACGATTAGCCCAAGATACTTATGTCCCGTTTCCATAAATCATATTAATTTTAACAATTAATTAATCTGTATTTAACATATAATTTTAGCCCGCTTCATTCTTACAGTTTTTGGTAAATCTCGCGGGATTTTATCCCGGGAAAATGAAGTGTATTTTTAGTACTATAAGTGCTATTCCAGGTTATCTTCTACATGTGTGCCACATCCAAATCGGTTCAGACGTTTTTGCGTGATTGAGTAACAAACATCCATTCATCTATGGGCGTACCCAGGTTCTGAGACAGGGCCATAACATTTTAAGACTTTGTTATTATCTTATTATATTTTTATCTACCACAGTAGATAGTGAGTAGAGAAATAAACAAATTCCTGGGGGGAGGCTGCTGCCCCTCCCTGCTTTTTTTGCGTAATTGAGTAACAAACATTCATCCATTCATCCAAACATCCACACTTTCGCATTTATAATATACTATCTGTGCCCGCGACTTCGTCCGTGTGGGATTTTTTTTTAAAAATAGCCTGATGTAATAAGGAGTAACTCACTCCTTATTACATCAGCTATCTGCCAGTGAGTCCCGTCAAAAACAGTGCAGCTGTTCCAGAGATTAGCCGGAACAAATAGACTGACAGACAGACAAAAATTGTAAAAAAAATATTTTGGTATATGTACCGTACCTGTAATACCGTGTAATTGTGGAAATAATGTTTATTAATAATGAAAAAAATGCCTGTCGTTTAAACAATCACGTGTTCTGACTTTATACTAACTTACGTCAAGATTGATTGAGCTTTTATTATGGCAAAATCACTTATATCATTAAATTTGAACAAAAAACAGACGCTACAGATTTATGTAGTAGTACCAGCTGAAACGCGCAGCTTTGCATGCCTATACAGTAAGTAACACGTATAATATAACAATAATCTTTTATATATATAAAAATCAATCCCTATTTTCCTTGGTCACGACATCACGCCTGAATAGCTTAACCAGTTTCGGTATTTTTTTTTGTTGTGTTTGTAATTGTAAGGAAAAGGTTCTTATAAAAGAAAATATTAAGAAAATTGCGCGGAAAATTAGAAAATTTAAGAATACTTAACCACCATATAAAGTGTCACGTTGTTTGTCCGCTATGGATTCCTAATATGTAAGGCAAAACAACGTTTGCCGGGTCAGCTAGTCTTTTATACAAACTTGCTTCCCTTAACTCAGTTTTTTAGGGGGTCACTTTTGAAAAGAAATATATTTGACCCAGGTCTTGAAGTATCTCCATGCCAAATTTCATCATAATCGGTTGAGTGGTTTAGCCGTGAAAGCATAACAGACAGTCAGATTTTGAATTTATATCAGTAGCTACAACGTGCAGCCTGCTACAATATAAAAGTTTTTTGTGAATCCGAAACACCTAATGTTTCCAGGATAAGCATTCAACATCCTATATACTGTTACGAATAATCTAGAAGCGTGTAGAGTTGGAGCGCGTGCGCGGTAACTATCTAGAAATAAGGAAAGAGATAGCTACTCCTATAGACAAACAAATAGTTGACCTGGGCTATGTCATAATGGACTTTGTGGCATATGGCATAAGATTGAAAGTAGCGTGTACTAGGATTTATGACTCATAACATGTTTACGATAAGAAGTGATTCATTGTTTCCCGATACATTTAGATTTTTCTGGATCCAGCTAGGACTTTCTCCTGCCTATAAATACAGAGGTGTTGACAAAAACAAAGCAGTTTTTATCAAGCAATCGAGGGCGATACATCAAGTGACCAGTGCGAAGCGAGAAGTGTTTTATTGTGTAGTGTTCTAAGTTCAGTGATAGTACAGCGAGTGACTAGGGTGTAAAGTGTATTTTAGTATTACGTTGTGTTGTGTTGTGTAAATACACGGATTTAATATAAGTGGTGTTTTCTTACAAGTACGAACCCCGAGTACGTAACAATACTATTCCACATCATTATCTATATGCGGTTCGGCCGTTTTTGTATGAAAGAGTAACAAACATCCATCCATCCCACCAAACATATTTTCGCGTTAAGGCGAGGCATCGCAACAAACGGGAAAAAACTATTTTGTTTAATCGCGTTTTTTTGTATTGATTGTTAACTAACAATTTTACAAAACTTACACGATATACCTGAACAAATTATCTAAGGATGTGCTAACTTGTTACATGATAGAATGTACTTTACTCGATCATATAAAATTCCGAAAACAGGCTAAAAAATCTCTAAAACAAATAATATTTCTAATCTTCCACATGATTTTTATATGGTGATATTTAGTTGTAAATACAAAAAAGAATGTGCTAAATTTTGGTTTTCAGGTGATATCTTATATTTATTTATCCGAAAATTAACACGTTTCCCAGCGGTATCAGAACATACCGCGCCACCCATTTCCTATAGAATTGACGCGCGTCGAAATACCCCGCCTTAATAATATTAGTAGGAAGTATGGGTACATAGTATACGTTTTAAAAAAAAAACACAGAACGATGGTCTCTACGTATAAAAGGACATGTCAAAAATGAAAAAGGTAAATTTTTTTTATTACATTTATCATGGCTTATGCATTTAGTAAAAAACGGTTATTTTAATATTAGAAACAGACACTCCAATTTTATTTATTTGTATGTATAGATTAGTAGGATTATTATGGAAACATATTATGCCTATCTACTTGTTATACACTTTATACTTGATTAGGAAATGTCTGACTAACAAACGCTTCGTTATTGTCAAGTGACCTCTGACACTTGATTGCGAAATAGGTATTATTGTGATAGCAAATGTATTGTTCTGAATGGCGATATAGGAATTTGAAAAAACATTATCTATACATATAATAAAATCGTAGGAAAGTCAAAACTGTACATTGAATATTTTTTAAAAAGAATACTTGCGGCGTGATCTACAATCGATATCGAAACCAAAAATATAGTTTTTAGAATTTTTGTCTGTTTGTCTGTTTATCAGTTTGTCTGTATGTATGTCCGGGGTAAACTCAAAAAGTACTGCATGGATTTACTTCAAATTTTGCATGAATATTACTGACAGGTCGGATCAACATATAGGCTACATATTATTACGCTATCACCTACGGGAGAGGAGCTGTGCGGAGAAAACGAAGTCCGCGCGAACGAAGTCGCGGGTAACAGCTAGTATTCACATAAATACGTCAATGTATGCAACAGAACGTCAACAATAAAAACTCAATTGCAATCAGTGTCAATAATTTGCCATACAAATGACAGTGATATGAGCGTTCGCTCATATGCACGGCCACACGATCAATGCCAAACGCCGTGTCTATTAGTATTTATGTGGTTTGTGTTAAAAATAATAGATTTGATAATAGCCAATAGGCAAAAAATACAATGATGTAAAAGGCACCTCTGTTCTTGAATATTCTATGGTCCCCTAGACCCTAAGTTAAAGGAAAAACTTTGGACCCCTTTTTAAGATAATTACGTGAACGGTAGAACATGAAATTTGGCACCTTTTGGCACAATTAAAATTTACATTGCGGAGGACTGAAAAAACTGAATATTTTAACGTATAAAATAAACGTTACATGAGTCGACTAAATTCAAAGTCGGTAATCTGTTCTTTTTTTCAAAAATTAAGTTTTGGTATTGCAACATAGAATATGTTGAATTACAACGTATAATTTATTCATTTTGTAACAAGCCTGGCGTTTTGCCATGCAAAATCCACAACAAAATCTGAAGTTAGCATCAAATCGGGCATTCTGTTATACTTATTTAAATAAAAAATATTTGTCCACAACTTTTCTTAGCAATTAAATTATGTTTATGTACAGTTTAACTTTTAAACTTTAAAGAAGCAAATAGTCAGTTTTTTAGTTTGCTGAAAATTTACGAAAAGTCATATTGCTACCTTTGAAATTAATAAATAATAAATAAATATTCACGGGACAAATTACACTGACTGATCTAACCCCAAAGTAAGCAAATTATTTGCTTGTGTTATGGGTGTTAGTCAACGATACTAATACATAGAAATACATATATAAATACTTACATAATAAACACCCAAACCCGGAAATACAAACATTTATGCTCATCACACAAATGCTTGTACCCGTCGGGGATCGAACCCGAGCCCCTTTGCTTGCGTAGTCAGGGTCGCTAACCACTATTATACATGATAATTGGCTATAAATCGTGACTAGCGGGTGGTAGATTTCCGCCAAGTCTCGCCGGGGTATTTGGTACCACCGTCTTACCTATTCCTGCCGCAATAGCGTCAACTTAGAACGTCAATATTTGTTATTGTCGTGTTCCAGTTTGGAGGGTAAGGTAGCCGGTAAACTTATGCAAGTGGCATTAACACCTTGCTACATAGATAGCAACGCACCTTTTACATTTTGATGTCTAAAGGCGATCTCTTTCCATCTGCTGGAGGAGAGAAGATCCATCTGCTTATTTGCTACCTTACGGTATAAAATCTATCTATACATATAATAAAATCGTAGGAAAGTTGAATATTTTTACATTGAATATTTTTTAAAAGAATACTTGGGGCGTAATTTACAATCGATATCGAAGCCAAAAATATAGTTTTTAGAATTTTTGTGTTTGTCTGGTATGTATGTCCGGGGTAAACTCAAAAAGTACTGCATGGATTTACTTCTTATTTTGCATGAATATTACCAACAGGTCTGGTCAATATATAGGCTACATATTATCACGCTATCACCTACGGGGGAGGTGCTGTGCGGAGTAAACGAAGTCCGCGCGGACGAAGTCGCTGGCAACAGCTAGTAAGTAAATAAAATAAATAAACGTCGAGACAGACATTGGATAATTTAATAGTAGTAAGTATGGATTGGAAATACCTGTGGTCATTTTGCCAGTTCTTGACCAATTAGTCGTTTAGTAGCAAATAATATTAAGTAAGAACCAACTCGTTAAACCTGTTTTAGGTCTATGTTGTAAATGTATAAGGCCTCGATAAAATAATTATTGTGGAAGATAATGTAATTTTCTTTGATATTATGTAGTTAATTAGATATTTATAAGTTAAATATATTGCACTGTTTATAAATATTTTATATTATGTTCTTAATTATTAGATATTACAAATAAAAATAATTGTAAGTTTAGTAATGCTCTTTAACTCTATAGTCTATTGGTAAATATTCGTTATAAATCCTGAAATACCTAAGAAAGAAAGAAAGAAAGAAAGAAAATATTTATTTGCAAGAATATGGGTGTTACAAGTTGTTAAAAAAAATTAAGTTACCGACATATTCTACCAATATATGGTGTGCAAATATTTAAAAAAAATTGCAGTCTGGTCAAGCACCTATTTAAAAGTCAAAAAATCGAGTACATAATTTACAAAATAAATATATTTTTATTAATTAACTCACATTTAGACAAAATACACATATCTAGAAATTCACAGAATACTTATAGAAACACTCCAATGAATATAAGGAAAATTGTTTCAAAATAATTTTAATTACGAAACAAAGAAACAAGTGAAACGGAACTGCGTGATTGCAACTAACTGCGACGCGTTTTCCCGCCCGACTAAATAGATATGTCAAATTATCAATGACTCCATTTGAATCCAAAACGTTGGAACTACAAAACAAATCAAATGAAACTGAACTGTATGTCAAGGGGATAAAATGCATTATATTTCATCTGTAATATAAACGAATGAGTTCATTTTCTCTGTTTACATCTGAACGTTTTTATAATATGGACTCTATTACGTTTATTAGATAGTAGAAAATAAAATAAATGCAAAGATAATTACAGCATTCTGCCTTCGCACGTGATCGAAACAAGATAATGGAGGTATTGTTTTGTAATTGTACCCAATTTTCATCTTTATTGCGATCGTTTATAAGCATATATTTTCAAGAAATCCGAATCTTTTGTGTTGGCGAGAGGACACGGCTGCGGTGACTCACTATGATGTGCATAGAGTAATAACGCTTATTATTCTATGATGATGTGTATATAATATTTCTTCTTAATAAAAAAAAGTATATTAAATTGACTATGTAATAGCGTTGCCGTTGCCAGGATGTTACTTTAGTAACATTTTACGTTACTTCTGACCCTGTCATGTTACTTCCATGTTACACGACTCAAAATGTTATTTTTACGTTAATTTTAGGACTTTTTTATTTGTTATTTATCGATTTGTGTTTGCTAACAATACTTTGCAATTAAGTTGTATTTGTATAGATTTAATTTAATAAGTAAGTATTTAGAGAATCAACAATTCAATAACAAAGTCTGTTTGCAACAAAATACTTATGTTCATTTTTGTATTAATTATCATTTATATATAAGTCGATTAGTTATCGTTAGTTTGAGATATGGTAAGTTGTAGCTATTGAAATACATTTCTGAATTAGTTAGTACTAGCTGTTGCCAGCAACTTCGTCCGCGCGGACTTCGTTTACTCCGCACAGCTCCTCCCCCGTAGGTGATAGCGTGATAATATGTAGCCTATATGTTGACCCGACCTGTTAATAATATTCATGCAAAATTTGAAGTAAATCCATGCAGTTCTTTTTGAGTTTACCTCGGACATACATACAGACAAACAGATAAACAGACAAACAGACAAAAATTCTAAAAACTATATTTTTGGCTTCGATATCAATTGTAGATCACGCCCCAAGTATTCTTTTAAAAAAATATTCAATATACTGTTTTGACTTTCCCACGATTTTATTATATGTATAGATTAATTATTAATTAATATTAAATTATTAATTAATTATATATATTAATATTTAATATTATAAATGCGAAAGTTTGGATGTGTGGATGAATGTTTGGATGGATGTTTGTTACTCAATCACGCAAAAACTACTGAACGGATTTGAATGAAATTTGGCACACAGGTAGACAATAACCTGGAATAGCACATAGGCTACTTTTTGTCACGGAAAAATTAGGCAATCCCGCGGGATTCACCAAAAAAATGTATAATGCAGCGGGCTGCACGTAGCAGCTAATAATGAATAATTCTAAACATTTCGTTGTATATACGATTTACTTTAATATCTTAGTATATGTTTAATAATAAATCTATATATATAAAAATCAATCCCTATTTTCCTTGATCACGACATCACGCCTGAATGGCTGGACCAATTTCGGTATTTTTTTTTGTTGTGTTTGTAATTGTAAGGAGAAGGTTCTTATAAAAGAAAATATTAAGAAAATTGCGCGGAAAATTAGAACATTTAAGAATACTTAACCACCATAGAATAATAACGCATAGAAACCTAGTCGACCCGCGCTATATTAAGCCATTTCAAAGAAGCCTGAAAAGGCCTCTTACGCTTGCCGGCCGCTCAGACATGTGACACGTGCCACACAGAGTACAGCTCTCGCAATTTCAAAAAATGTGAGTTACTGTGTGGTGAAAGTATGTCACCGTGCTTCACAATAGCGTATTTAGGGCTTGAAGATCACATTTCACACATAAAAACTACTTGGCATCGGATATTTTTGTATAAATTCCAAACAAATAAATCGTAAATATCTAAGTTGAACGATATTCAAAATGTTGCCAGCCAAAGAGGAAAATATTCTACCACGTATTTGTTTTTACCTATTTTCATTATAATTAATAACGTGTGTATTACTATTTTATGTGCGATATTACATAGCTTAGACTTCGCTTTTGCATAAAAAATATTTTTTAAGTGTTGGGACTTACCATTATACTGGCACAAATATTACAAAACCGTTTGTCAAACCAATATTACAAAGCTTATATTCGTGTATAATGAGGACTTTTAGAAGGCAAAAAAAATGTTCCAACTAGCATTCTAGATGCCACAGTGATACCAGAAAAATACTGTTACTGCTAAAAAGACATTTTTTTTAATTTTTCTTATGAAATAATATGCCATGGTACAGCATTATTTCGTGTTTTCCTAAGTGTCAAGTAGTTTTATTGGCGATATTTTCGAGTTTTGTCGACGAAATAATGTAGAATAACGTGCCCTAAAATCGGTCTGCGCCAAATGTTGGCCTCCTAATATGTTTATGCTGATAATTAAGTTTTAATTCTACATAGCTTGAAATTTATATTGCGAATGACGATATTGCTCATACACGACTTAATTAATTTGTGCCGTATACTCCAATGCATATAGTATAGCACGTAGAAGCCAAAGAGTCGCCATAAAGAGCTGCATTGTTTCCGATTCAGCTAAAAACGTTAGAGGAGATTACGCACAGGGATTACGTTTTTCTATATTCTAAGATCTGAATCAAAACAGTTGCGCACGATAGGTGGTGCTCAAGTAGTGCACAGAGCCAATAGTAGCTTGACTCAATATAGTAGTCAGAAATATTATGTTTAGCTTAAAACATTTTAACTTTTTAAACTGATTTAAATAAATAATTTGATTAATAAGCATACCTATGCTATTACTTTTTACCTCAAAGTGCTTGTAAATATTGTTCCGCTTGCCCACCCATCTGCTGACGTTCAAGCTAGTTTAGCTTTCACTAAATATATACATATACACACATACACGCACACAGACGTACACATAAAGACACAAAAGCATTCGCCAAGCAATGTACAAATTTGTAATAACATTTGACCGCCCCGTTGGTCGAGTGCTTAGCGGCCCTGACTACGCAATCGACGGGGCTCGGGTTCGATCCTCGACGGGGACAAGCATTTGCGTGATGAGCATAAATGTTTGTATTTCCGGGTTTGGGTGTTTAATAAATATATTCCAGTATTTATATATGTATTTCTATGTATTAGTATCGTTGACTAACACCCATTACACAAGCAAATAATTTGCTTACTTTGGAGTTTGATCAGTAAGTGTAATTTGTCCCGTGAATATTATATTATTATTATTGTACAATTATATTTTAGAAGATATATTTCAATATTTTTTTTAAATTTTTTTTTTTTAAATTTTTTTTTAAAGAATTACTTCAATAAATGTTTTTATAACTTCAATAATGTAAACTTGTATTGGCCATATTTTTATTTACGGTTGGTGCTGGTTGGTTACCGCTGTTTGATTACTGATATATACAAAAAAAATATCTTGACTCTTTAACATTTCCCTGTAATTCTACTCATTTTACCTCACCGGGATAAAAAATGTAAGTTTTTTATATGTCTAATAATACTATTGGAAAGAAAGACAATCTTTATTTTAATGAAGTGAAAATATTTTAAATTACAAATGAAAGCACAAAAACTAACAAAAAATATAAGGTTAAATAGCTTTGGAATATCATCTTGAGAACATCTAGAATATTTCTTGACATTTAAAATATTATACGTAACCGAATAAAAGTATAAGTTTCAAGTTTATACTAAATGACTATTAATGTTATAATATGAAAGACTATTTGTAAGGTAGACCTAATTTAAATACCGTTTTGGGAAAATATTTATTTGCTTGCAACATTATTCACGCAATAATGTGTCTTTGTGTGCGTGTCAACGCAAGTAATTACACTAAGGGTGACGAAGGTTATGCACACATCGATACGGTTTTGGCTTAAAATATGAACGAAACGTTGAATGCAATTATCGCTCTAAGCGTTATTACTCTATGTTAACCACCATATACAGTTTAATGTCATTTTGGCTGCGTGGAAGGACAATCCCGTAGACTTATATAAATTACGTGTCACGTTGTTTGTCCGCTATGGATTCCTAATGTGTAAGGCAAAACAACGTTTGCCGGGTCAGCTAGTAATATATAAAAAAAGTAAAGATTAACATATCAGCTTTATTTTGACATAACAATTTAGAAGTTGATGCCTGCAGATAGTCATTTTATATACGTTTGTGTGAAATATTGACAACTCTGTAATGTAAAATATAGTCAAAAGTCAATAACGAGTCAAAATCCTGAGTGCTAAGTGTGAGTTTTTCTTTTCGCATTCGATCGTGAACGCGTTTCGAGTTTACTAGGAATTTGTATGTGATTTGTACAGCGCCACCTAGTGATAAACTGGTTTCTCACGTTTACCACTAGATGGCGCTGTACAAATCACATACAAATTCCTAGTAAACTCCAAACGCGCTCACGATCGAATGCGAAAAGAAAAACTCACACTTAGCACTCTGATGCCACTTACGCTCCCACTCATCGTCAAGATACTACCCTAAGCCGAGGTTCGGTCTCACCGGAGACACCCTTAGGGCGGGCTCTTAGCTCACTCAACTTAAACTCTGGCTGACCACTCTGCTCGCTCAAAACGCCTTGTTCCGCAGTAGCGGTCATTTGGACCCACTGCTTAAGTTCATTTCGAAAAAAGTTCTCACCTTCAAGTAAGACGCATCTTATTAGCAAAAGTACCACCTAGTAATAAAAGTATCTTCACGCCCGTAACTCCGAAGGGGTAGGCAGAGGTACAACAAGTACACCCACGATTAGCCGAAGATACTTGGTCCCACAAATGTGATAGGTGGCAAGCCTATCGCCAACCAGACACTTTCCAGTCCCGGGCAACTTTGTGTTTATCAGAAAACTGAAAAAACACTTTTTTTAATGTGCCCGACCCGGGAATCGAACCCGGGACCTCATGTGGTCAACGCCAACGCTGGATCACTAGACCACAGAGGCGACTACCACCTAGTAATCACTACTATATTGACTAGATTGCAGAGTTCTGCATCGTCTCGCCCGGGGTTTTGGTATTAATCGCATTATTAGGTATTAATATATTTAGGCCGGCAACGCAACTGCAAGACCTCTGGTATTGTGGATGTCCATGGGCGGCGGTGATCACTTACCATCAGGTGCACCTCCTGCTCGTTTGCCCCCTCTTCTATAAAAAAAAAAACATTGACGCTATTCCTACTACAATAATATCAGTGAGTGTCACTGTCGACTGTCGAGGGTAAGGTAGCCGGTAAACTTATGCAAGTGGCATTAACACCTCACGACACCGATAGTAACGCACCATTAACATCTTTGGTACCTATAGGTGATGATCATTTATTTCCATCAGGAGAGCCATCTGCATGTTGCTATCTATATTGATATTATCAATGCAAAAGTTTGGATGTTTGAATGTATGTATGGATGGATATTTGTTACTCAATCACGCAATAACTACTAAACGGATTACACATAGGCTAAAAATTGATCCGGAATTATAAGGTGATCCCCTAAAAATTTTATAATGCCGCGGTCTGCACACTGTAGCTAGTCTTATAAAACAACTATTATTTAATCCTCCTATTTTGTTTCTCTATGATAGTATTTTTTTTTTATATCATAAGATAGCAAACAAGCAGATAGGTCTCCTGATGGAAAGAGTCAACCATCGCCTATAGACACCAAAGATATTAATGGTGCGTTGCTATCTTGTGGCGAGGTCTAATGCCACATGCATAAGTTTACCGGCTACCTTACCCTCCAAACCGGAACACGACAGCGACAAGCACTGACGCTATTGCGGCAGGAATAGCTAAGGCGGTGGTACCAGACCCGGGCGAGACAATGCAGAACTCTACCACCTAGTAGCCACGATGGTAGTGACTCAATAGCCAATCGGTCGCCTTTTACGACCTGCCTGGCAGAACGGCAGTTGGCCTATTCTACAAAGGAGGCCGGGACCAACAACTCTGATCGAGTTTACATTTAGGTCGCAAGAACTGGGACCTGGCGTAATCGCTTGGTCAGGAGACCGACTTCCGATATCCTACCTACCGTCAAACCAGGCCCGTGGGGTGCTCGAAGACTGAACCCCCACTGGTCTGACTAGAAAACGTCGTCTCAGCTGTATGGTCAGTCCGATATTTGAAAAGACACCAGTCTTTATAGGCGATATAGACAGCCGATGCTTAAATAATGATGAAAACGTATCAAACGTAGACCGTGATCAAAACATTTTTTTATTTTTGACTAGCTGTTGCCTGCGACTTCGTCCGCGCGGACTTCGTTTACTCCGCACAGCACCTCCCCCGTAGGTGATAGCGTGATAATATGTAGCCTATATGTTGACCCGACCTGTTAGTAATATTCATACAAAACTTGAAGTAAATCCGTGCAGTACTTTTTGAGTTTACCCCGGACATACATACAGACAAACAGACAAAAAATCTAAAAACTATATTTTTCGCTTCGATATCGATTGTAGATCACGCCCCAAGTATTCTTTTAAAAAATATTCAATGTACAGTTTTGACTTTCCTACGATTTTATTATAGGTATGTATAGATTATGATTAACTTTGTCCTACACTTAAAGTGGAGAATTTTTTTCTGCACTCTAAAGTTATAGTTTTTAGTTTTTACGACTCATTGATATAAAAAACCCTAGATGCACAGTCCCGAAAACTGACACTCAAAAGTGTCCCTAATTTCATTTAAGTAGCGATAGATATGGCAAAAACATATGTCTTTGCATATTCAACCTTAAGTGCAAGGCTTATAGTTGTTTTTACAAAGCAATGTACGAAAAGAAATAAAATTGACAGTGTCACGACCGACGCGATTCTATTTGAAATGAGCGCACAATTCAAAATTGTGCGCTCATTTTTGGGAGACGTTTTTGATACACTGATTGTGTATCTTGGGTTTTTATATCAATGTTACGACTACAATATTTTTCTGTCGCAATAACGATATTTTTTGAAGTGAAAACTTCTTTAGGCGCGTTGAGCGTTTTGGTAGAGGGTAAAATCCTCGGTTCGCGTCACCGACATGCTAATGATAATAGTATATCTATAGCTATGTTTTGCATATAGTTTTAATTACTCTCAACTTAATAGTTCCGTTTTCACTTCTATCGGCAGTCCCACGACTGCTACTGTTTTTTTTACGTATAAATTTTTTAAGAAGAAACAAATATATGCGTAAAAGGGAACTTAACTTTAACATGATAAGTATTGCCATATTAAGTATATCTTGTTTGAAAAGAGGGAAATCTGGAAACAAACTTTGCGTTGAAGATATTGGAACTTCTAATTCGGAAGCACTTTGATTTTGATATGACTAGAAGCATGCATATTTCACACTATCTACGTATAAAATATAACTACATGCAAGGCACGCTTACGCTGGTGTTGTAAAACTCACTGGTAAAGAATATATTACTCTCTACGAGAGCGGAGAGCTCATTGGACTGCCGACACCCGTATAGCAAGCACGCGTGTTAATTTTCCGGATTTTCGAAACAACATTATCTATACATATAATAAAATCGTAGGAAAGTGAAAACTGTACCTCGAATATTTTTTTAAAAGAATACTTGGGGCGTGATCTACAATCGATATCGAAGTCAAAAATATACTTTTTAGAATTTTTGTCTGTTTGTCTGTTTGTCTGTATGTATGTCCGGGGTAAACTCGAAAAGTACTGCATGGATTTCCATCAAATTTTGCATGAATATTACTGACAGGTCGAGTCAACATATAGGCTACATATTATTACGCTATCACCTACGGGGGGGAAGCTTTGCGGAGTAAACGAAGTCCGCGCGGACGAAGTCGCGAGTAACAGCTAGTTAACTATATAATTTATTTAAGATTACTACTAAACGTGGAACCGTATGGGCTGTAAATGGATACAGATCCAGCAAGTATAGTAAATAAATCTTTCGTTTTTCAATTTTATTTATCTTCTGATGTGAAAAGAACATTTCTATGAAAACGGTTTTGTTTGAGCAATATTTCATACACAATGAAGCACTGGATCGCTTGCTTCGTTTCCCGACAGGGACAGACATTTGTGTGATAAGCAAATATGTTTGTATTTATTCAGTACTAGCTGTGCCCGCAACTTCGTTCGCGTGAAAAAAAATCTAAAATAAAAACCCGCATAGTTCCAGTACCCGTGGGATTTCCGGGATAAGAACTACCCTATGTCCTTTCTTGGATCTCAAACTATATTTGTACCAAATTTTATCCAAATCGGTTCAGTGGTTTAGCCGTGAAAGCGTAACAGACAGACAGACAGACAGAGTTACTTTCGCATTTATAATATTAGTATGGATATTTCAGTATTAACATATGTATTAATATCGTTGACTAACACCTATATTAATTACAACGAAATAATTTACTTACTTTGGGGTTACATCAAATTCGTATAATTTGTCCAGTAATATTAATACATATTATAAATTATAATAAAACATGCCATCGAGCAAATGATATACCATACATTTATATTATCTTTGTCTTATGTCTGTCTATCTGTATGTCTTGTCTTAGCTCAAGAATGGCTTGACCTTTATGTAAATTGCTATAGTGTGCTCTCACGTGATTACACAAATAATGCTTTATGTATGTATAATCGTCACGTTATAATTTGAAAGTGGTTTGGCCGTTCGTGATGAAAACCAAGATCGGCCCTATATGCATATATGCCCTGTGGTAGCTCAAGAAAGTCTCGACGGGTTTTGATGAAAATTTGTATACAATAAGAACAACTTTTTGCACAAATTCTGGGTTATATAGTAAATTGGTACGTCCCATTAGATTAGTCCTAATAAGACGTACCAATTACCTATAATATAATAGGCCATACTATTACGTATAGAACTAAAGGAAGCCTTGATCGACAATGATAACAATGAGCAGGTATACATTGATAGTACATGATTACGCAAATAAATGGCCATATAGTTTATGTCTGCTTGTCTGTCTGGCCTGTTGTAACTCAAGAAAGTCTCGATCGGTTTTGATGGAAATTGATATTGAATGAGAACACCCCTTTTTTTAAAATAGTAGGCCATTAAAATTGTAATCTGTCTGTCTGTATGCCCCATTAGAACTAAAGGAAACCTTGATTAACAATGATCACAACGGGTAGATATATATTGATAGCACTTTATTACGCAAATGATTAGTTACAATTTATGTCTGTCTGTATGTCCTGTTGTAACTCAAGAGAATCTCGACCGGTTTTGGTGAAAATTGGTCTTCAATGAGAATAGCCCTAGCTTCCGACATGACGTTGCAATTGCGCACAGCTACGAAGAAATAATGATTTGACACCCCAGTGATTAGGAACATTTTCAGTTACAGTGGTCAATAACTTGAAAAAGTATATAATTATAACAGTAGGTATGACATTTTTTCTAAGTAGTGATTTATCTTTTACGATAGTAACTACTATATAATCTGTGCTAGGAACGTAGAGAGTATAAGTGTTCTGTGGCTAGGAGTAATAAACTTTAGCATAGAGCATATATATATTATAAAAAGAAAATAATAAATTAACCGTTTAGAAAGCTACATCAAATCATTATTTCGGGACCGTCTTCCTAAACGTTAATGAAGACAATACTACATATTTTTTGATTAAAAATCTACAATAAACATTTTTGCTGTAAGGTTTGCTAGCAGGTTGATACTTGTTAGAAAAAATGACACAGATATTCTGAGAAAATATACGAAAATGAGTTTAATGAGCTTGAAATTTAAATGTTAAAATAAATGATAACATAATGTTATACTATATTTTATATTCATGCCGAATGCCTTGTTTTATAGGTATAGAATACGAATACTATGCATTAAATTTTTACTTTTTACACATTCATAACTCTTCATATAAGTACGCTGGTTACAGAGATTCCATACATTACATCGATTTCGGACACCACTCTGTTAAGCTAATTGATGGTAGCCTTCTCCGGTACCTACTTCCTCCACAATCCCGTTGTATGTTTATGTTGATTATACTTTGTTTTTTTCATACAAATGGTAAATATTAATAAATAAGTCTCTTTTTGCTATATCGCTTACGATTTATATTGATTTTTCGTGCTCGACTTTTATTTCGATTCAATGCAGGTACGATTTATCTTGAACAAAAACGAAAATGTAGTAATTTATTGCAATTATCATACCTAAAAACTCATTTGCATATTTACTTTGGAACTTAAATAACCTTTCTTTATAAGCTACTTTAATAAAAATCACTACACAGTCGGGCGGGCCTCTAGTATTGTATAAAAATGTGTTATTGGTTGGCCCTGCAGGCAATCTCTTAAATTTTCCGCCAAACTCAGGCACTTTAAGCTAAAATTAGTAAAAATTATAAGCATACATTTTTTCAGTTCAAACATCTAGTAAGTTAAAAATGAAAATATATTGGTTTTTGAAAAGCTGTATATTTTGGAAATTAGATCAATTTCGATTTTTCGAATGGCATTCAACTAAATTGTTCATATCTAAAATATTATTTTAGCTACATAATCGATAGGATGAAAATTTCGAAACTATATTTTTTAAAAAAAATCTAAAATTTTCGTCATTGATAAATACCAAATAAAAATGATGTGGTGTCGCGGGACACCAGGTAGGAACGAACTTCCTTCGGCTAAACGGCACTACTCGCTTGTGTACGCGACTGTCGCGCCTGCGCACGTCTCATTTAACGCTTTTATTCCACGCATTTTTCTTACGGTTTTACTATCACATTTTTTTCAGTTCGGTCGCGCAGCAAAATCCCTATCCCCTCCAAGCCTGCCGTAAGGAACTTCGTTCCAACAAACTGACGGATTCTGATCTAATTAATGGTTTTAATGCATTTTTAAGCAGAAAAGCTGATAATATTTTTAAGTCAATTGGTATATTAGCTTGAAAGTTATTTTAAAAATATCAAGTCAGAATACTAAAAACAAAAAAATATTAATATTTAGAAACGATAACTTTTGAAAACATGATTCGATTTTCATTTTCAAAACTGTGTTTGATATAGTTTTTTAAGTTCTAAAACATTATTTAAGGTCAAAATATAAATAATTTTTTAAGTTCTAAAATTTTATGTAAAGTTAAAAAATCTCGAAATTATGTTGATAAAACCTTTCATCTAAATTTTTCGACAACGATAAGTCCCAAACGGATAAACCGATTTTAGTGCAATATATGCATTGAGCGCAGATTTTTGAGGAATATAGCTGATTAGATTTTGTACTCGATCGGTTCAAAAGCCGTTCAAAAGTTATGAGATGTTTACATACACACACACACACACACACATACACACACATTCATACATACAGACGTACTGACGTCATCGTAAAAACAGTCCGAAGTATTAAATACGAAATTTTTATAATCAAAATTTAAGTACAAAACGCAACACTAACCTAAACTTCCTATGACAATACCTAATAACTATACATCAAACTAAAAATACCTATTGGTAAAACACCTATCGAACAAACTAACGTAATTATAAAAGGAACTTGTAATTAACAGGAAATGCCTAACCTAAATCTACCTATGTAAATAATATTATGTATACCGATCTATACCACAAACTAAATATACCTATCTATTAAGAATGGTATGTACATATGTAACGCTCCTATCCAACCAACGCAACTAACTAACTAATAACGTATTTAAAAAATATGTAAGCTGGCTGGCTGACTGAACCTGCTGATCATTCCCCAAATTTAAGTATTTTAAGTTTAAAGAAGAAAACTATTTTTATATACATATGCATAAAAATGTTAGAATATTTAACAACTTTAGCCTGTTATGGGTTGTGGTTCACACAAATTTTAAACATTATTATTATTCGTAAGGTGTGGCGCATATAAAATTTTATGAAAAAAAATTGGGTAAAATAGTTTTTGACATGGCGAGACTGTGTTATGGCCAAGGAAGTTACATTCTACCCGGAATGCTTACACGCGCTTCAAAATCGTTCCGAAGAGTACCACGATATGAGTGGAGTGTGTCTCTTTCTACTAAATAAAGCGCCAATCGCCATATATAAGTGTGGCCATGCGTAGTTTGCAAATTACTACTAAGTAATTCTACTAATTTCAGAAACAGTTTTTGCATTGCATAAGTAATTACGTAATAATTAAAATAAGCACATTTTGGAACTCACTATGTTAATTACAATACATTTTATGCTAATGTATCTATCGACGTCTATGAATAAAAGGGATTTAATGATTAACGAATATATAAAAATCTACCATCCGAAAGTTTTATTTACACTGGCAATTGCAAGAAAGGGACAACATCCACTCATGTCGTTGTCTTGTTCAGAACGTTTTTCCCCTCTGTTAAGTAAGAAACAAATGTCAACTTTATTATTAACGAAATAAAGTACATTTTTATTTTTCAAATATTGCTTTGTAACAATTCCAGTTATCATATATAAGTTCCTTGGTTATGGCCGAATGATGGCAATTGGTCACGCAAGATAAAAAAAATGTGAAATTTGTGATATGTTTAATATTTTATGAAGTTGTTAAATTTCAAACCATAATTATTTGATACACAAACTGAAGCAACAAATAGACGTTGCAATAAAACTTATATAGTGGTGGTAAATTAGAAAAATGGTTGATTTTTTAATGTTACAATCTTGATGTTATTATAAAAAACTTTATGACGGACGTCGGTTGCTTCTTTGCACAGGTATTTTTTCCAAGTGGACGTATCGATTTTTTTAATCACAGCATATGTATTTAACATTCTACAGCGTATATAATAAATAACGTTTTATTTTATGCACAGTTTTAAAGTTATAACAAAATATCAAAATATAATTGTTATAATTTACAGTTAGTGAAATAAAATGTAGCCCTACAGTATTGGTAATTAAGTTAGAGTGTAAAGTAAAAATAACGTCATCATTACGACCATTCTTTCGATAACATATAAGTTTTAAGCAAAAGTTTTTAGTATTAGCTTGTTATAAATGGGTTTTCCCTTAGTAATGCTCAAAAAAAGTTATACCTTGTGTGCTTTAGTAAATATTTCGTTAAAAGTATGTCTTTTATCATAAAAATCATTAAGAATAGGTGTAAATAGTTTGTTTTAAATGGATCTTAGTGTGTTCTCATAAAAAAGAAATTGTTGTCCCATATTGTGACAACATTACTAGGCAATTTGGCTGATATAATAGACATTGCAGGTTTTTCAACAATACTAACTTTTCCGCAAGTTGACCAGGTCCCCTTAGAAGAATAAATCATCTGTCTTCTGCCAGGCAATTCATAAAAAGGTGACCAATTAGTTATATGTGTCACTGTCATTGTGATTATTAGGTTGTAGACTTGTGCATTGTCCTATCCCAGTCTGGACTTGGATACATATATGTATATGTTGTTGGTATACTGTCAAAACCATGATATAATTTCACTAGTGATATAATCAAGCGGTGATTGTCAATCGACTTGTTTTCTTACAATTTAATGGCCTGGTTTTAGTTAATTATAATCTACCATAGTAATATACATAAGCTAACTTAGTAATATAAATAAGGTATTATAAACTAATGGTTTTACAATTTTACGTTGACATAAAATAATAATAATTTATTTGCATGTTAATAATGTTTTATTTGCAAGAAATGGGGTAGAAAAGATTAATAGAATAGGCAAATAAATATCTAATTTATTTATTCGCCTATTCCGTTGTACGTTAGCATGCAAATTCATTTACAATTATTTTGAATTGAATTTATATTTTTATGTATAGAATAGTTATGTAAAAAATAAAAAATAAATCTTATACTAGCTGTTACCTGCGACTTCATCCGTGCAGACTTCGTTTACTGTGCACAGCTCCTCCCCCGTAGGTGATAGCGTGATAATATGTAGCCTATATGTTGACCCAAACTGTTAGTAATATTCATGCAAAATTTGAAGTAAATCCATGCAGTACTTTTTGAGTTAACCCCGGACATACAAACAGATAAACAGACACAAATTCTAAAAACTATATTTTTGGCTTCTATATCGACTGTAGATCACTTCCCAAGTATTCTTTTAAAAAAATATTCAATGTACAGTTTTGACTTTCCTACGATTTTATTATATAAGGTAGATTTAGACAAACACTGTTTGTGTATTCTTTTTTAAGATAGTGCTATTTATCTATGCCAATTTATGTATTGCTTTTTGCGACTATACCAAGATATAATTTAAAGTGTTACAATAAATGCAATTCATAATGCAAATCTTAAATGAATATACGTTCAAAACTCTAGAAATCCAGCTTATCACTATATGATTTCTAAGAGACTAGCCATACCCATGCGAATAATTCGCTCTAAGTCAATTTATTAAATACTTCTTAGTTGATTAATCTCAATTTGTTAAATTTGGCGTCCCACAAGGAAGCATACTTGGCCCAACTTTATTTATTATATATATATAAATGATCTCCTAAAGGTATTACCCAGCTCTGACATGATATGTTACGCTGACGACACGGCTATCATATTTAATGGTAATGATTGGGACAGCGCAATCCTTGACGCTGAATACGGGGTATCTGTGATACACAAGTGGTTGCAAAGCAACCTGCTGACTTTAAATATTAAAAAAACAAAATTTTTATGTTTTCATAAAACAGCTGCTACTAAACCACAGTCCAAGTATTATATAAAAATTCATAGCTGCAACGGCTCATCCAGTGATCAGGTTAAAAGTTGTAGCTGCGAAGGAATCCAGAGAGAGTCAGAGATAAAATATCTGGGTCTAACTCTCGATGAAAACCTACGATTTGATAAACACCAGCAACGTGTTTCGTCAAGGATTCGCAAAACCATTGTTGTCATGAAATCATGACGTCATGTTGCCGATGTTGAGAGGCTAAAACATGTGTACTATGCTGTTTGTCAATCCATAATAACCTATGGTATCGAGGTCCGGGGTTCTGCTCCTAAAACCATAATGATCGAAGTTGAAAGAGCTCAACGGGCAGTCCTGAAGGTCATGTTACGAAAGAACTCACAGTATCCGACTAATGCTCTGTACAAAATAGCAAAGATCCTACGTGTTCGCCAGCTATATATACTAAGGATTGTTATAGAAATTCATAATACAGTAATAGAAAGCTCGGAATATGAACTAATATTTAGAAAAAGAAGATATAAAATACCTTTACCAACACATCGAACTCGTTTTGCAAAAAAATTAGGCCAATTTTCATCGATAGCTATCTACAACCGTGTTGTATCTAAATGCAATATTAAAAGCTGTACAACTACCGAGATAAAGCGCATTCTGAAGTGCTGGCTATCGGAGCTGGATTATGAGCAAACAGAAGCTTTAGTTGATTGTACGAATTACACATGATAGATTTCATTGCATATGTACACCTCTTACTTATTATCAAAATTAAAGTTAATACTTACACTAAATTTAATGAAAGTAGAATATATTTGTGTGACGAACATTCGACATGTGATAAAATAGTATATTTAGATCGTAATGTAATTTATTGTATTATAAAGACTTATTCTAATTCATATCAACTTATCTGAATTCTATTATCTTGTCAATTTTCTTATATAATTTAATTTGTTTTAATTTAAATTTTTATTTTCTACCTTGAGACATATGGAAAAACTGCATAGTATTTAATTCAATTAATTTAATTTAATTCCATTAGTTTAATTCAGTTAATCAATAGTTATATTTAAATCAAACTTATGCGCTATGAATAAAAATCTATACTATACATATTATTCCATATGGTTATCCCAAGATACAGGCAACGCCTAGTTTGGGAACCTCTGATATATTCTTACAATAAATCAATATTGTTACTAACATATAATACAAACAGTTATGAATCAAACTTATATATATATATATATATGTATATATATGTATATGTATATATATATATATATATATATATATATATATATATATATATATATATATATATATATATATATATATATATATATATATATATATATATATATATATATATATATATATATATTACTACTGTGAAACATTAAATGATGTTAACTTCTCAAAATGAGTACCGGTTGTTTAAAAAATAGGAACTCGTAAGATCCAGAAGACTGCATTTGGAACAACTTAAATGGTAATGAATTCCTAATTATTATGATTGATAAAACAGTATAAGTGAGATTAGTTTTACCAAAAATGTTGTTTTTTAAATGGTTTTCTTTTCCTTGCTACCTTAATATTTTCTCTCTATCGATACATCATTTAATAAAAAAGCAAATTACTCATAGCTTTATATTCTTTAGTGATAAGAGAAATGGCACTGTTGCTTAAGATCAAATACAACCTACATTTTTTTTTAATATTATTGTATTTATAATTATCTATTTTAATTGAATAGAATAAAAAAAAAAAAAATACTCCATACTAAATATACGTATCTATTATCTATTATTCTGAAAATAGTAATTTTAAAATTAAATCTATATTTATTTTAATGTAATTTTTAATACACTGGAATATTTTTTTTACATTTATTTTTGAACATATGTAACAGTTGGTAATTTTGTAAAATAACATAATGAGAAGAAATAACATAATGAGAAGATTTGAAATTGAGCAAAAAAGTTACAGACCATCAATCATGTTGACGTTGTTTCAAAATTAAAGGTGTCATATGGCAGCATTGCTCTATTATGTCTTAATATATGTATATAATTTTAATTTTAATAATTTATAAAAACCAAAGCAGTAATAATTTTTTTAGTTGTTGATGCCGGTAGAGCAAGCAATTATCTATAAAATGATATAGAATTTATTTAGATTAATCGTGAGGTTTTCTCTAAAAACGGAGGCAAACATCTTATCCTTAGCGTATTAATATATAAAATAATGATAGTAGTGGTAACTAAATCTAATAAATTTAACTATAATCATCATGAGAATTTGTTTGACAATCTACCGTCTACTAGTGAAATTGTAATATTACGACTTTGTCAATTTAGCTGCTACATATACAAACATCCAAACTTTAGCATCTATATACATATAATAAAATCGTAGGAAAGCCAAAACTGTACATTGTATTTTTTTTAAAAAGAATACTTGGAAACTTTAAAAAGAATAGAAAAGAATCTACAATCAATATCGAAGCCAAAAATATACTTTTTAGAATTTTTGTCTGTTTGTCTGTATGTATGTCCGGGGAAAACTCAAATAGTGCTGCATGGATGTATTTTAAATTGTGCATGAATATTACTATTAGGTGTGCTCAACATATAGGCTACATATCGGGATATATACGGGGGAGAAGCTGTGCGGAGTAAACGAAGTTGCGGGCAATAGCTATTTTCAAGTATGTTTACTAATTAGTAAATGTATGTATGAAGAGTAGCCTGTTGTTGGAGTTGACCACATGAGGTCCCCGGTTCGATTCCTGGGTCAGCCAAGTTAAAATGTTTTATCAGTTTTCTAATAAAACAATAAAGCACAGGATTGGATAAGTCCCTGGTTGGCGATAAGCCTGCCACCTATAACATTATGGGACTAAGTATCTCCGGCTAATCATGGGTGCACTTGTTGTTTCTCAGCATGGGCATGAAGATACTACATTTATGTATGTTTATCCACAAATTTCTCGAAAACTAAAAACTATATCCAGAAATTTTTTGATTAAAATTCATTGATATAAATAAATCCAAGATACACAATCAGTGTCTCAAAAACGTCCTCTAAAAATGAGCGCACAATTTTAAAGGTGAAATTAATTAAATTTGCTTTTATCCGCGAACTATTATTATTACATTATTGTATTACATACATAGACATGTACACTTAAGTGTGCCGCTGGGGTCTTCGTTTGATCGGAACCATCCTATCCATTTATTAAACCGACGTCTCTCTTTTCGGTACCATCACGGAGGATACATAGAATAATAGTTCGCGGATAATAGCAAATTTAATTAATTTCACCTTTTAATAATGGATTTCCGCAATGTAACGCCTAAATCAATAAAATATCGCACAATTTAAAATTGTGCGCTCATTTCAAATAGAATTACGTCAGTTGTGACACTGACAGATTTATTTCTTTTTGTATATTGCTTGGTAGAAACAACTATAAATCTTGTGCTTAAGGTTGGATATGTAAAAACATATATTTTTGCAATATTCATAGCTATGTATGTGAATTAAGCGACAGTTTTGAGTGTCAGTTGTGTTGGGAACTGTGTGCGCATCTTGGGTTTTTTATATCATTGTTAAAATCCAAACATATTCCAGGCACATTTCAACTTGAGAAACAGTATAAATTAATGAAAATTTGTTCAGTAGTTTTTAAGACATGGGTTTACTTGGTAGATATTAAAAGTTGGTTAATTTTTTTAATTACTTTTATTATTGTATTATAAGTTTTTTTTATGTAATAAGGTAACAAACAAGCAGATGGGTCTCCTGGTGGAAAGCGTCAACCATCGCCTATAGACACCAAAGTTGTTAATGGTGCGTTGCTATCTAGGGCAAGGTCTTATACCACATGCATATGTTTACCGGCTACCTTACCCTCCAAACCAGAACACAACAGTGACAAGCACTGACACTATTGTGGCAGGAATAGGTACGGTGGTGGTACCAGACCTGGGCAAGACAATGCAGAACTCTTCCACCTAGTAGCCGCATTAGTAGTGACTCGTATAGCCAATTGGTCGCCTTCTATGACCTGCCTGACTTGACCTATTCTTCCTGAAAGGAGTCCAGAACCAACACGGTGAAAAGTGCTAAATTACATTATTTATCCATATGTTTACCGGCTACCTTACCCTCCAAACCAGAACACAACAGTGACAAGCACTGACACTATTGTGGCAGGAATAGGTACGGTGGTGGTACCAGACCTGGGCAAGACAATGCAGAACTCTTCCACCTAGTAGCCGCATTAGTAGTGACTCGTATAGCCAATTGGTCGCCTTCTATGACCTGCCTGACTTGACCTATTCTTCCTGAAAGGAGTCCAGAACCAACACGGTGAAAAGTGCTAAATTACATTATTTATCCATTTTATGTCTTTTGGGTAAAAGTCTATTTATTAATTAGTATTAATAAAACTAATAATAATTAGGGTAAGATTTTGGAATATTCCATTAATTATGACTATAAATATTTTCAGTTACCACAATGAACCCGAATTTAGTGTCAGATTTGGATCCACTAAGCAGTTTTGGTATTTTCGACCATTTACATACATTAGCCAATGCACAGACAAACTCATATGAAGTTAAGCCCGAGGATATTCCAAATATATGTCCAAATGATGATAAAAACCTAATTAAACAACAAAACCAAAACAATAGTTACCCAGAAGTGAAAAAAGCAACTATTAAAAAGAAAATCAAAACTGAAGGTAGATCAAAATTTACGTCGGAAAAGATACTAGATAAGAATTTCCCTTTTTATGGCTGCTCAGTATGTAACATATGTTTCCCATCATTACATGAATTAGACTTACATGTAACTACACATAAGGACAGAATCACAAGCTACGACTTGCGGTTAAAAAATCAGTTGAAAAAGAAAAAATTAAAAAAGGAGTCAAAAAAAAAGAAAAAATTAAAAAAAATTGTGAAACTAGAAAAAGATTTATTGGAAATAGAAATTAAACCAGAAGATGGATATATTGGTACTGAAAAGGCATCGGAAGTTAACGGAAGCATAAAAGAGAATATGGACTCCAAACCCGAGTCTACTTTCCAATTACTTCCGAATAATTCATCGTTGGCAGAAGTGGTTGCTAAAAAACAGGAGTTGATGAATTTGCAAAAGATATATAAGTGTTTTGCCTGTCAAAAACAATTTCAGTTGAGTTATTATTTAAAACTTCATGTTAGATCACATACAGGTAATTTTTAATATTCTAGCATAACGAACATACAATTTGTTATTTCCCATGTTGGTCTGAACCTCTTTTGAAGGATCGTCAGCTGTTCTGTCAGGCACAGCATCCAAATTAATGTACATCATTTGTATCTTTTTTAAAATGTAACTTTTTTCTCAAAATATCTCTCAGTATTGGCCTGGACTCCTTTGAAGAATAGGCCAACTGCCATTCTGCCAGGCAGGTTGTAAAAGGCGACTGATTGGCTATGCAAGTCACTACCATCGTGACTTCTAGGTGGTAGAGTTCTGCATTGTCTCGCTCGAGTCTGGTACCACCGCCTTGCCTATTCCTGCCGCAATAATGCCAGTGCTAGTCGTTGTTGTGTTCCGGTTTGAAGGGTAGGGTAGCTAGTTAAACTTATGCATGTAACATTAGACCTCGCCACAAGATAGCAACGCAATATTAAAATCTTATTTGGTTATAGGCCATTGTTGACTTTTTCTATCAGGAGAGAGAGGAGAGAGGAGAGAAAAAAATATTGTTCGTTGTTAAAAAATGTTGCGTTAATCGATGCCCCACTGCGAATATTCAGGTAATAGGAAAACACAAATTGTTCAGGAAAAATAAAATTGTGATTTTTAAATATTTACTTTTTGAATAGTTTTGCATCTCAAAAGAAAGCTAATTTTTTAAACTGTCTTCATATCGAGACAAAATACACTTGCTCACAAAAGTGCAATATGTTTTTTGACAATGAAGAGTATAAATTAGATTACAACCGTATTATCTATACATATAATGAAATCGTAGGAAAGTCAAAACTGTACATTGAATATTTTTTTAAAGAATACTTGGGGCGTGATCTACAATCGATATCGAAGCCAAAAATATAGCTTTTAGAATTTTTGTTTGTTTGTCTGTATGTATGTCCGGGGTAAACTCAAAAAGTACTGCATGGATTTACTTCAAATCTTGCATGAATATAACTAACAGGTCGTGTCAACATATAGGCTACATATTATCACGCTATCACCTACGGGGGAGGTGCAGTGCGGAGTAAACAAAGTCCGCGCGGACGAAGTCGCTGGCAACAGCTAGTTTGTTTATATAAAGATAAATGGTATTTTCATATCTTTGTAAATATTAATAGAAAAATTGTGGAAAAAATTAACAAAGTGAATTGTGACCTCTAAATGCTAAAAATCACATAACACGAAAAATTCAGTAATAGCTTATTACTAATATTCGCGGGGGGCGTCGGTTTGATACTTTTTGTACAAATAGTACTATGGGTAACGGCAGGCGCGTGCGCTCCTTGTAGGCAGGAAAGCAGTGCTTTACTTGCCATTCACAGATATTTTAATAAAACGTTCGTACGTTTTAGATGATTTTAATTAATAGTAAGTAAATGAATAAAATGTGTCATAATCATGTGCACGCCGCTGAAATCTATAAAAGAAAAAGTTTTTGTGGCAGAGTACTGCGTCGCATACTCAGTATCATAATCTTGTGCACGCTGCTGGGTAACGGAGACCTTAGTGTAATTTTATTAATTAATGATAGTATTTTATTAATTAATGATAGTATTTCAGATGAGAAGCCTTACGTCTGTGCTGAGTGCGGACAGTCTTTTATAACAGCAAGTAAACTTGGGAGACATAATAAAAGATTTCATTTGGCTATTAGATATCAATGTCGGATATGTTATAGGTATTTCTCTAGGTGAGTGTTTTTTAATGACAGTGTCTTAGTATCTATTACCACTTTTATATATATATATATATATATATATATATATATATATATATATATATATATATATATATATATATATTTAATTGTACAAAAAAAACAGACTGTAAACACACAAAATGTAAATGTAATATTTTCTCGTGTTAGTCTTCAAAGGAAACTTTGAAGAAAAAACCATCTGGCAGTGGCGGCAGGTAACCAAAGTGCCTGGGGCAAAAAATAGACTCGGGCCTCAACTAAACTAATATAATATTGTTTGTTCCGTATTCGTCCTGTTCCGAAGTCAATGGATGGTACTCCAGATTTGCCGTAATCCAGTTTCTTCGTAATACAATCGAATTCATAATAAAATTAAAACCCATTCAGGGGCCAATCAAGTATTATGTAAGCACTAAAGGGGGGTGGGGTGGGGGGGTTCTCTCTGCTTATTTTTGTAGACAAGGGGGAGGGGGTGTAGATGGAGATTATAGCAAAGTACTCGAAAAGTAAAACAAAGAATATTATAGCAAAATTCATTGTTTTACTTTTTGAGTTTTCTATATATTTACTGCTTGCTACAACGATTAATTGTGCTAAACTCTTTTATCTTACCTCCTGCTACTAATAAAAACTGCTACTCATGAATCAATCACATATCTGAGGAACAGATTAAAACATAAATTTACAAATGTTTACGTAAGGGGGAGGGGGTAAGTGATTTGCTTACTTTTGCTGGCATGGGGAAGGGGGGAGTCAATAATTGAAAAAAATCTGCTTACGTAATACTTGAAATGCCCTATACTAAATGTAACTTATTTTAATTAACAATTAATTTGTTACTAATTACATTTTATTACAATAAACTATTATACATATGAAGTTTATTACAATAAATAATTTATGAAAGCAAAAAAATATCTACCGTTACAGTTCAAATAATACAGTCCTTTAACGGACAGACAGACAACGGAGGCATGTTTATAGGTTTTCATTGAGCAGCCTCTGGGTACGGAATCCTAATTAAGTAGAGATTTTTAAACCAATGACACCACTTTCTTGACCAACTATATGTTTAACGACAATTCTGGAGTACATGGACTTTGGAATTGAATACGGAAAGAAAGAAAGAAATGATTTATTTGCTAGAATATGGGAGTGACAAGTTATTAAAATTTGATTAAGTTACCAACATATTCTACCATGATATGGTGTGCAAATATTTTAAAATTATAATTATTCATCATTTAACTAAAAATGTTGTGAGTCGAATTTTTAAATTACTACCGGATCGGAACGCGGCCACACACTGAGAAGATCGGAACAAATCTTTAAAATTTTGTAAATACAGTCAAAATGTAAATATGTCAATGCATTCAAGAATCAATTTGATAAATGGCAAATTGGAAACACTGGCTCATAGATATGGACGTATCAGCCAAGGGCTACTTGTCCATTAATAAATAATAATAATAATTTAGATACATTTAACTGCTTTAAAGTTGTAAAGCTACTTCATCATCAGCTCTATATTATGAATAGCAGGGCACATCCTATTTGAATCAGAGTTTGAGTAGCCCTCCTGAACTTAGGGTACTTAGGGCACTGCCCATTTAGCCTTCTAGTCAGTGGCGTAGCGTGGACTAATTAATATATACGTGGGCAAAGTCGCATCGGCGAGGCCCCTTTCCGTTCGTTCCCAAAAACACACCCCAAGTTTGAAATAAGCGAAAAGCTGTCGCGTCTTTATAACACGTTAACTTAGGATCTAGGGGTTGTTTTGTTTGTATTTCAGATATAGAAGGGTGAGGCCAATATTTTTCAGGCTTTTATTTAATTTAAACATAAACAAAGATTTTAAATCAGGTAGTGTGAGGCTGTGGGCGAAGGCCCACTCCGCCCACGCCTAGCTACGCCACTGCTTCCAGTAGTTAAGTCACTGCCGTCTGCTATTCTGCCAGATGCAATCTTGCAGTTACAATGTATATCAGGACCCTTTTTTATCCGGGTTTGGGACAGAACTTTGTCATCGCTTGTAGTGGCTGCTGATAAAATTGCCAGCTCAAGAAATGCCAATGTGATAGTTATAATAGGAGTAGTTTGTTTTTGGGTTCAGATGGATAATAGTAAGATGAAGTTGACGTATACACCATTGTTATAAAACGTCAACAAAAATTATGATTTAAAAAATACATATGTATACATTTTTTGCAGGTTTGAATTTTTAACGAAACATTTTGATAAAAAGCACCCTGATGACAAGTTAGAGGGAGAACCATATGGTAAATATGCATTTATTACTTAATTTGTTTTAAATTCTTATTATTATCGATAGAGAAGCGCTTGACCACGATCTCGCCTGATGGTAAGCTAAGCGGCCTAAGATGTAACGAGCTTCCCTAGAAGGTACCTGTTCACTCTTCTCTTAAAGATCCTCAGGTTGTACTCGGTGACCACTGACTCAGAAAGCATATTCTAGTCCCTTGCGGTTTGGATCAAGAATGTCCTGTCGAACCACTTTGTCCGGGTATGAGGAACATCCACCATACGGCGAAGCCTAGTATCTATGCGCCTCGAAGATAGATAGAAGAAAAGAGTTCTGCATTGTCTCGCCCGGGTCTGGTACCACCGCCTTACCTATTCCTGCCGCAATAGCGTCAGTGCTTGTCGCTGTCGTGTTCCGGTTTGGAGGGTAAGGTAGCCGGTAAACTTATGCATGTGGCATTAGAACTCGCCACAAGATAGCAACGCACCATTAACATCTTTGGTGTCTATAGGCGATGGTTGACTCTTTCCATCAGGAGACCCATCTGCTTGTTTGCTATCTTATGTTATAAAAAAAAAAAAAAAGAAAAACGGGGATGGCGGAATTAAGTCGTGCAATTCCACAGCGCACTCTCGAAAGTGTATCCGATAAAAAACCGATAAACTAGCCACTCTGTGGCGATGAGCGAGGCTCTGGAGTTTTTTGCCTACCAGATCATCGTCGTTTATGAGCCTCTTGTCACGCCTCTATCGCCTCAAGTGTCTCCAGCTGGTATTTGGCGGATTCAATAATATTGTTATTCATTATCCATACTGATTTAGCACCATAGTGTTTTAGCACTGATCCCAGGCGAGGAAAACTTATTTTTTTTAAACAAAGAAATGCTACAAAATGTGTAAGCGACGGTCAACCGGAAGTCAAAACCGTGGACTTATACCAGGGGTCGGCAACCAGCGGCGTTTTGGATGTGAAGCTGCGCCTCTTTAGTTCTATACACAAATGTTATTTATTTTGTAAAAAAAAAAAACATTTAAAAATATTTCTGAATCGATTAACAAAGATTTCTTCACCATTTCTTCTCTCAGTCAATTATACTCGTGTCGTCACTGTCGTCAGTCCGTCAGAAGCTCTCGAATGACAAAGTTTAAATTCTCTTTCGACGAAAGATATTTTTTTATCAATAAACTTTATCTCTGGAAGAACTGTTTATTTTTGGCAAGACAAATTATTGTGGTTTTTTAAAAACTTTTAAATTTCGTAAATTGCAATTTTTGGCACTTCCGACTACCCCTGGTTGGTTCTGGGCTCCTTTGAAGAATAGACCAACTGCCGTTCTGCCAGGCAGGTCGTAAAAGGCGACCGATTGGCTATGCAAGTCACTGCCATTGTGACTACTAGGTGGTAGAGTTCTGCATTGTCTCGCCCGGGCATGAATTATAATACTTGTATTAAAAAAATAGTAATATTAGCCACATACCACGTAAAATATTTTACGCAGGCCCGTCGAGTCGGAGAAATGTACTTTTAACATTGCATGGTTTGAAAATTAAAAAAAACTCATAAAATCCAAATTTTGCATTTCTCATAAAATAAGGAGAAATGCAAAATTGATTAGAACGTAAAAATGCAATTTTTTTAATTTTTCAGTAGACAGTACCTTCACTATGTGTAATAAAGAAATGCTATATAGGGATTTATTCCAAACACCATATTGATGATTGCTCATCGACGACTGCTTCATTCGCTCGTTACCTTATTTGAATAGTTAAACTCTGGAACAGCTTACCTCAAGATGAGGGTCAATAAAATTCACAGTAGCCGGCAACGATTTTCAACTAACAACTAAACTGATGTGTTGCAAACATAGAAAATATATCAAGCAGAAGTTATTTTATTGATTCAGGCGTTACTTTACGGCAATCCATTATTAAAAAGGTGAAATCAATAAAATTTGCAATTATCCGCGAACCGTTCTATGTATCCTCCGCAATGGTACCAAAAAGAAAGACGTTGGCTTAATAAATGGATTAGGCTCACCGATAGTCCGGACTAAAAGAAGGCTCCAGTGGCAAAGTTATCCACCCACATCCACCACACTTTTACACCCACGTCCCACGCCGGCACCAATCACAAAAGCACACAATTTATGTACGCACTCAACGTAGTTACAAAAAATGTTTGGTCTGGCCACACATGGTGTATAAAAATCGTGTCAAACACCGGCGCGAATCAGTATTACTTACACTCAGTATTACTTACACTCGCGTAGAGTGAGGTAGTGGTCGTTTCTGCTGAAGATGCTTCGGTTTCGAAGTGAAACACATACATACTACATAAATTGTGTGATACACATAATACATAAATTGTGTGATTTTGTGATAGGTGCTGGCGTGGGACGTGGGTGTAAAAGTGTGGTGGATAATTGTGCCATTGGGGTCTTTTTTTTGTCCGGACCATCGGTGAGTCTTATCCATTCATTAAGCCGACGTCTTTCTTTTCGGTACCATCGCGGAGGATACATAGAACGGTTCGCGGATAATAGCAAATTTAATTGATTTCACCTTTTCAAGGAGAAGTAGCAAGAGGGCGGGGCAATCGTAGTACTAAATGCAGCTCCGCGTAGTCATAAGTTGACGTCTCCATCCAAATCTTCAGTCGTGCTCCGTCACTATCTATGATTTTGCTTAAAAAATATAAAAACATACTGTATTGCGCAGTTTTGGGGTGCAAAACGGATAGCCGAGTCAAAAATGTATCCAAAAGTGGCATATTGTACCATCGTACAGTCATATTATATTTCATTTTGAATAAAGTGTTATCAACCGCGCTTGACGACAACTACTAGCCGGCCAGATGTACGGCACACCTGTATTATGCACCTGTTTGAGATGATGACGTCATAACAACGGACAAAATAGATAACGAATGGTAAATAAGCGGGGACAACATGTTTTCGAGTCATTGTAATTCTATCGCTTGTTGAGGGCATTACTCTGCCCAAATTATACTGTGCATGTAAAAGTGATTTAAGTGTTTTATTCGGCCAAACTGCTCCACGTTAATAAAAGTTTGAAAATAGAACAATATTAGCATAATGAGAAAAAAGATTAAATGGAAGTCAACTTTATTTCATTATGATGAAGTCCATTTTTATTTAAACTATACATACATTTCTCCAAGTTTCCGTCTACGAGCGGTGGCATTACTGAATCTGAGTTATAATAGTTCCAACCTTATCAAATTGAACTAAGGTTGAAATTAGTATGTTCATTGTGGTAGGTTGGAAAATCAAATCACTTGCATTGTTTCAATGTGTTAAAATATGACAATACTGTGTTTGTGTGCAAATGTGTTATGGTGGTTTTCCTACGTGAGCTTCGGCTGTGGGCCTTCTACTTCATATTTGTTCTCTAGTTGCAAGTGTCCATAGACAGTGGTGACCACTTTTCATCAGGTGGTCCATTCAATCGTGTGCCTGCAGATACATAAACAAATAGGTGATGGTTATTTCTTCCTATCGGGAGAGCCATTTTGCTATCATCTTATAATAAAAAAAGTCTTACCCCGTATTGATCCGGGCTTCTTTGAAGAATAGATCAACTGCTGTTTTGCCAGGCAGGTCGTAAAAGGCGACTGATTGTCAATACATGTCACTGAAATTGTGACTACTAGGTGATAAAATTCCGGGTCTCACCCGGGTATTTGGTACCTATTCCTGCTGCAAGAACGTTAATGCTTTTCATTGTCGTGTTCCGGTTTGGAGGGTAAGTTAGCCGGTAGACTTATGCGTATAGCATTGCCATTCCACCACAAGGATAGCAACGCACTACTAACATCTTTGGTGTCTATAGGTGATTGTTGTATCTATCGGGAGAGCCACCTACTTATTTGCTATCTTATAATTAAATCTTGTTTATCTGTTACAGATTATAACGCCATTTTACCGTATTTAAAAGAACTAGAAGAACAGTTAAAAGAAAAACAGGAAGAAGAAAAGAATAAGCCCAAAAATGATACCTTGTGGGATGACATAAGTCTTTGGCCTAGTGGAACTCCAAAAGAAACAAATCAAGCTGTACAATCAACGTCAAATCTAACTCCAGATGATTCAATGGATAAAAGACCAGTTGAAGAATCAAAAGACCAACCTTTAGAAGACAAAAAGGATTTTAAAATGGAAATCGATATAAAGGTTGACACTAAATCTGAAATTAAGGAAGAGATTGAGTCGGAATATGATAATAGAATAGAGATTTTAATTGAAAGTGTAAAGGAAGAGAAAGGTGGAGATGATGGAGATGGAGACAATGATACGGGTGTAGAGAATGGAGATGATGTCAAAAATGACAGTGATTGTAAGGATGAAAAGTGAGTAATATTTTGGTGAATATTTTTAACGCCTTAAGTCTCAGACCGGAAAAATATGACCGCTCTTTGTTTTATAACTTTCTGTCGGCCGCAACTCGGTAAAATGTGACCACACCCATTTTGAATTTATACTCTATTTTACATATTAATAGTGTTTTAGTTTGAATAAGCATGGTAATTGACGGCCTTGGATATATACTGTGAAATGAGACAGCTGTATTTATATACACTGCTGGCTTGTTAAAATTATTAGCATTTTGTGGTAACAGCTTTGGCATGACCTTTTAACGGTCAAAGGTCAAACGCCAGCGATGTAATTCGGAGCCAGGTATACTAAAAGATCACCAGCTGAGTGGCTATGACGGTGTAGTGGTTCAAGCAATCTACAAAAACGCTAACAGAAAAATTTAATAAAAAATGGAAAAAAATGAAATTCAAAATAAAATCCTGAATCGCGATATCACAATTATTTATCTTGTAACACTATATACAAGTTTCAACGCTTCTCAAATGGACTTCGGTCCCCAGGCAGCACACCTTGCCTGGCTGTTCCTTTCCCCTTCCTTGTCCTTGTGTGACGTCATCAACCTCCACAGTTATGACGTCACCTGACAAGTAGTTGGCCCGCTGGTTCTATCATTATGACCCGCCAGCGGTACCGACCAGCGGCGCCACAACAGAAACCATACCGGCGGTCTCTAATCAGCTGGTGCTCTTCTAAATACTTCAGGAGCCTGACACTTTATAAGTGTATATAATATTTATAAATAAAAATAAATATATTTCCTATCTGTTAAATATATTTGGAAGCAAAAAAAAATCATAACCTTGGTTTTTGGAATCCGCTAAACACATCAACCACTTTATATAGCCAATGCACATGAAAAACTTCGATAATCTCAAACACTACTCTGACACCAAATTACATTTTAATTTTATCATTCTGTAAATTACTGTTATTTATTTATTCGTACATTGCTTGGAACATGACATAATATAAATATATATATATATATATATATATATATATATATATATATATATAACATAACCGTGATAAGCCAGCATGGTATTAGATTGTTGGTCATATAATAGTTTGGACATATGATAATTTTTTCGGTTTCAAATTTTTTATCAAGCGGTATATTATATTTACTCTACCACTGTCTGAGTGGACGTAGTACAGCACAATCTATGTAAGAAATGAATTACAAACTCATTGACTAAGCCAGTATGGTACTAGATTGTTGTTTAATAACAGTTTGGACATAGGATAATTTTGTTTGTTAAAATTTTTTATGTAACAGTGTATTATATTTACAAAATTATAATATTTCTATAGATTTTTATGTTTTTTGTGCAAACCTTTTTGGGTTAAAACCTCTCCTGCCCCTATTTATAGCCCATGTCATAATTTCTAAAATTAAAATTGAAAATATTTGCAGCGTCTCTGACGATGATTATTTCCCATCAAACACTTGGGTCACGTCCCCCAAAGCAGAGCCCGCTAAGAAGACCTCGGAGAGCAAAAAGCACTGCCCGGTGTGCAAAAAGAAAATCAACACGGCCTCCTACATGAGAGTACACATGCGAACTCACACCGGGGAAAAGCCCTTTAAATGCTACATCTGCGGGGTTGGTTTCATCACAGCGAGCAAGATGCATCGGCATGTCCTCACACATCCGGAGTCCTGGGAAGGTGAGTAAATTGAAAAAAAAAATGATGAGAGTAAATTTTTGCAATGCGCGCGCAACCGTCACGAAAAACCGTTTAGTTTTTCAAAACGTTTGTCCATTTTTAAATGATGTACAAATAATTTTGTGATATTTATATAAAATATATTTAACTAGATAATGCGTTATAATTAAACTTTCTTTCAATGTATTAAATACCTTTTTTCTATTATTCATGTCGTTTTCTCTACAAATATAGGAAAACACGAAGGATTAAATTTTTAGAAAGATTTTGATCTTGTTAGGCCAAAGAAGTATAACTTCTTACGTGCGTACATAAGTACACATTCACTTTTTTTTTGTTATTTATTTATATACTGTATAAGCTGTGGTTGCCTATAATTGTGAAGGCATTGCCAATGCTCATTAAAATCTAGTCTGCGTACTTTCTAGAAACAATCCAAATAAAATAAATTAAGCTTCGAAAATGTTCTAGAGACTTCTGCCATAATCCTGAATAATGAATGAATCATAAGTATACATAATTATCATTATTGTAAACAAGTCAGATTACATGCCAATTTCAATCTTATGCCTTGTGCGAGAAGATATATTATGGCATCGTGGTTCATATTGCAAGTATTTATTCCGATAAGGGCCACTGTTTCTTGTATCTAGATCATTCTGTAACAATGTTGTTTTCCGATAAAAATCTCTTTTTTTAATCTAGATCATTCTACATTATGATAACGTATTGTGGGCGACATCGCCGCACCACTTTACTGCATAGGGTGTTTTTAAGCTTATATAATACTAGCCGTTGTCCGCAATTTCGTCCGCGCGGACTTCGTTTACTCCGCACAGCACCTCCCCGCTAGGTGATAGCGTGATAATATGTAGCCTGTATGTTGACCTGACCTGTTAGTAATATTCATGCAAAATAAGAAGTAAATCCATGCAGTACTTTTTGAGTTTACCCCAGACATGTACAGACAAACAGACAAAAATTCTAAAAACTATATTTTTGGCTTCGATATCGATTGTAGATCACGCGCCAAGTATTCTTTTAAAAAATATTCAATGTACAGTTTTGACTTTCCTACGGTTTTATTATATGTATACATAACAACCAAGTTGCATGTTTTTTTAAAGTTTTAAATGAAAATAATTATTTTATTACTAAATATTTATATTGAACTTGTGAAATATGTGTGTAAAATTAAAACGATAGTTTGTCTAGCTATACAAACTATCGTTTTAATTTTACACACATATTTCACAAGTTCAATATAAATATTGAGATGAGAGACCAATGAGACGCCTAAATACGTAATATTATTAATATTCTATATACATAAAAATCAATTGCTGTTCGTTAGTTTCGTTAAACCTCGAGAACGGCTGAAGCGATTTGGCTAATTTTGGTTTTGAATTAATTGTTGAAGTCCAGGGAAGGTTTAAAAGGTGAGAAAGTATAAAAAAATAAGGGTAGTTAAAAAGGCAGAACAAATTTTGCCGGATCAGCTAGTCTGAAATATAATGATTATTGACAATCTTATCGTTTACTTCAGATAATGTCAAAGATGAGGTGAAATCAGAGGAAGAAGATGGTACGGAAAAGAAAACTGACAAAAAGAAGAAAAAGTAAGTTATCTGTGTACTGTTGTTTAGTGAATCTGTATCAAGGAAGTTACATTCTACCCGGAATATTCACATACGCTTCAAAATCGTTTCGAAGAGTACCACGACATGAGTGGAGTGTGTCTCTTTCTACTAAATAAAGCGCCAAACGCCATATATAAGTGCGGCCATGCGCAGTTTGCAAATTACTACTAAGTAATTCTACTAATTTGAGAAACAGTTTTTGCATTGCATAAGTAATTACGTAATAATTAAAATAAGCACATTTTAGAACTCACTATGTTAATTACAATACATTTTATGCTAACGTATCTATCGACGTGTATGAATAAAAGGGATTTAACGATTAACGAATATATAAAAATCTACCATCCGAAAGTTTTATTTACACTGGCAATTGTAAGAAAGGGACAACATCCACTCATGTTGTTGTCTTGCTCAGAACGTTTTTCCCCTCTGTTATGTAAGAAACAAATGTCAACTTTATTAGAAACGAAATAAAGTACATTTTTATTTTTCAAATACTGCTTCATAGTAATTCCAGTTATCGTATATAAGTTCCTTGGTCTGGATTGTCCAGAGTGACAGTGATGCCAATTTTTGGGGTTTTCCCCCAAATTAGGGACAAAAACTTGAAAAAAGAAAAAAAATTGTTTTTTTTTTGGGAAGAATTACATATTTTTTACCTCAAAAATTTTTCGTCTAACTCATGTAACATCAAGATCAATTGAAATTTCTATTCTTTATGGTCTCTGATTACATTATCATGATTTTTAAACTAATAGTGTCACTTTAATATTTGCAAAAAAATAACAATTTTTTGAAAAATAAACAAAAAACGATATATGAAATTGTAAAAATTGAAAAATAGGTATAATGACATTATTCGAACGAGCGATAAATATTTTAATGTAAACAAAAGTTATATCGTTTTTTTAACTTTTAAGTGGTTAAAATCAAATATTCTTCATGATGAGTGATACAAAAATGCATTATATTTATGTTGACGACATATTGCGATGTGGGGTGACATAAAATGGAATGCAACAATTGTAAATTCAAGTAATATTAATCTTTGAAGGAGTTTAGTGAATTTTAGAATTATAAAGTGTCCGTGATACAATATACATTTCAGAGGAAATTAATAATGTATTACAATACGGTAAGCAGCTATCATTATGTGTTGTGTTTTAGGCGAAATTTGTATGGAGCCTCATCATTCCTCTTTAGAATTGAAAGTAGGCGGCCTTTCTTCAAGGTCAAATGAGTCAACTTGTTAAAACTATGTTATTTGTCTCTATAGGATAAAAATGAAGAAGGCCCTCTTCGCAGAAAAGAAGAAAGGTAAAAAGGGTTTCAAAGAGAGACCGCACGCCTGCGAGTATTGCCATAAGAGATTCTTGCACTTGGAGACATTACAGGTACAGTTGGATTTCGTTTTCAATGCACGTCTAGGTTGGCAAATTCGGTGGTAAAAATCCGTAATCATTTTTGCCCCATGATCGAATACTTTAAGGTACTTTAGTTAAATTTCAGTTTTAATTGAGCGAGGTTGGCAAATTCGGTGGTAAAATCCGTAATCATTTTTGCCCCATGATCGAATACTTTAGGGCACTTTAGTTAGATTTAATTTTTAATTGAGCGAGGTTGGCAAATTCGGTGGAAAAATCGGTAATCATTTTTGCCCCATGATCGAATACTTTAAGGTACTTTAGTTAGATTTCATTTTTAATTGAGCGAGGTTGGCAAATTTGGTGGTAAAAATCCGTAATCATTTTTGCCCCATGATCGAATACTTTAAGGTACTTTAGTTAGATTTCATTTTTAATTGAGCGAGGTTGGCAAATTTGGTGGTAAAAATCCGTAATCATTTTTGCCCCATGATTGAATACTTTAAGATACTTTAGTTAGATTTCATTTTTAATTGAGCGAGGTTGGCAAATTCGGTGGTAAAATCCGTAATCATTTTTGCCCCATGATCGAATACTTTAAGGTACTTTAGTTAGATTTCATTTTTAATTGAGCGAGGTTGGCAAATTCGGTGGTAAAATCCGTAATCATTTTTGCCCCATGATCGAATACTTTAAGGTACTTTAGTTAGATTTCATTTTTAATTGAGCGAGGTTGGCAAATTCGGTGGTGAAAAATTTTTGCCCCATGATCGAATACTTTACAGGTACTTTAGTTAGAATTCACTTTCAATTGAGAATCAAGGATGGCAAATTCGGTGGTAAAAATTCGTGATCCATTTTGCGTCACGATTGATTATTAACTATTACTGTATTTTGATTTTATTTTCAATGTATTCAATGGTTGGCAAATTCGGTGGTGAAAAGCCGTGAGTTTTTGCTCGATAATCGGTTAGCATACATGTACTGAAGTTGGATTTCACTTTCAATTAACGTCAAAAGTTGCCAAATTCGGTGGTGGAAATCCGCGATCCTTTAAACGCTTTGATCGATTTTTTACAAGGAAATAACTTACTGTTTATTTAAAAGGTTGACAAATTCGGTAACGGATATCCGTAATCCTTTTTGCCCCATAATATATTATTAACTAGAGGTACTGTAATTGGATTTCACTTTTAATTCACATCAAGTTGACAAATTCGATGGCGAAAATTCGTGATCCTTTTGCCCCATGATGGAATACTTTGCAGGTACTGTAATTCGATTTCACTGTCAATTTACTTCACGAATGGCAAATTCGATGGTAGAATGCTTTGGAGGGTAAGGTAGCCTAATGCATTTTGTATTGCCATCCCGTCATATGGATAGCAACCCACCATTAATATCTATATGGTGATTCCGTTCTAACTGTGATATTCAATGTCCTGTATTGTTTGTTCTCACGGGTCATTAATTAATAATTAATTTATGAAATTTTTGTGCTTATTGGAAAATTATAAACATATTTCAACATTATTTCCATATAATATAACTTGCCACTTACAGAAAACTTACAATATATCACTTAAATGTCAGTACCGTGTCATGTCTATTTCTAGAATTTATTTATAAATTGTTAGTTTTTTGTCGTAATAAATGATTTAAACTAATTACCTCATAAATTCTAACGTTTACAACAAAAAAAACTAACAATTTATAAATAAATTCTAGAAATGGACATGACACGGTACTGACATTTAAGTGATATATTGTAAGTTTTCTGTAAGTGGCAAGTTATATTATATGAAAATAATGTTGAAATATGTTTATAATTTTCCAATAAGCACAAAAATTTCATAAATTAATTATTAATTAATGACCTGTGAGAACAAACAATACAGGACATTGAATATCACAGTTAGAACGGAATCACCCATGTGCGATGGTTTCTCATTCCATCAGAAGACTCATCTACATGTTTTCTATCTAAAAAAGGACCTTCACGCTTGTATCCCCAAAGAGGTAGGCAGAGATACAATCAGTGCACCCATGATTAGCTTTAGATTAGCTTAGTCCCACTATGTCATAGGTGGCAAGCCTATCACCAAACGGGCACTTATCCAATCCCGGGCAATGTTGATTTATCAGAAAACTGAAAAAAAAATATTTTGAATTGCCCGACCCGGGAATCGAACCCGGAACCTCATATAGTCAACACCGATACCAGACCACTAGACCACAGACGCGATAATTGCTACATAATATAACAAAAAACTAAAATAAATCAAAATGCCCCTTATTTCCAGGTACATAAGAAGTCCCACAAAGACGAGCCTCTGATCCTGAAATGTAACTTCTGCCTCGCGGAGATGCCTGACCAGGACTCGCTGAAGACCCACGAGGCAACTCACGAAGGGCCCAAACCTTATTTGTGTACTGTTTGCGGGAAAAGTTACAAGAAGAAGGAGACTATGGTAAGTGAGAAGGAACAGTTCACCGATTCCCTTATTTATGTACTGTTTGTGGGAAAAGTTACAAAAAGAAAAAAACTATGGTAAGTGAGAAGGAACAGTTCACCGATTCCCTTATTTATGTACTGTTTATAGAAAAAGTTAATCTATACATATAATAAAATCGTAGAAAAGTCAAAACTGTACATTAAATATTTTTTTTAAAAAATATTTGGGGCGTAATCTATAATCGATATCGAAGCCAAAAATATCGTTTATAGAATTTTTGTCTGTTTGTCTGTATGTAGGTCCGGGGTAAACTCAAAAAGTACTGCATGGATTTACTTCAAATTTTGCATGAATATTACTAACAGGTCGGGTCAACATATAGGCTACATATTATCACGCTATCACCTACGGGGGAGGAGCTGTGCGGAGTAAACGAAGTCCGCGCGGACGAAGTCGCGGGAAACAGCTAGTACTTAAATAAGAACTTACCATAGTCAGAAAAAATAGTTCAATGGTTTCCTTATTATTGTACTGTTTGTGAAAAAAGGCAGACTGAAAATAACTCTGGTTCACTGTAAAAAATAAACTATAATGAAAAGAAACTATTTACCGCTTCCCTTATTTATGTACTGCTAAAGAAAAGTTATAAAAATATATAAATTAAAGAAAGTGAAAAAGAAACTATGATGAGCCCGAAGAAACAGGTCATTGGTTCCCTTTTTATTGTACTGTTTGTGGAAAAAGTTATAAGAGAGAAATTATAGAAGACTTTTCAAGATAGGCAGATTGAAACTAACTGGTTCACCATGATTCACCGCCTACCTTATTTATGTACTGTTCGCAAGAAAAGTTATAACAACAAAAACCTTAAAAAACCTGCATTAAACGCTGTTCAAATAATGAACAATATACCCCATGTTAGACCGGGCTCTTTGAAGAGTAGACCAAATGCCGTTCTGCCAGGCAGGTCGTAAGAGGGGACCGATTGGCTACGCAACGTCTCACCCGGATATTTGGTACCACCACTACCTATTCCAGTCGCAATAGCGTCAGTGCTTATCACTGTCGTATTCCAGTTTGGAGGGTACGGTAGCCGGTATACTTTTGCATGTGGTATTGCCATCCTGCCACATGGATAGCAACGTACCATTAACAGCTTTGGTGTCTATAGGCGATGGATTTTCTTTCCATCAGGAGATCCATCTGCTTGTTTGCTATCTAATGGTATACAAAAAAACATAATGTACCACATTTCTGGCTGATAAATAAATTTAATTTAATATAGAGGATTAGGTTAAGTTCCCTTACTTCAGCGGGAAGTTTTAGGGACTTACAGATATTTTTTCTTATTTTGTGTGATTCATGTCTCAAATAAATGTATTCTTTACAGATATATCACAGGAAAAATCACAAACCCGATCAGGAATACATATGTGACATATGTACGAAGACGTTTAACGCCATTTGCAAACTACAGAGACATCTAGCGAGCCACAAGAGTGGTAAATACGTGCTGAGGTACGAGTGTCCGGTGTGTGCGCACATGTTCAACACCAAGTACCACGTGCAAATGCACCTCTCTACACATCAGAAGGAGGGACTGTAAGTACACACTGAGTCATAAAAATTACACACTGAGTTATAAAGTTAAACAGTTGAGTAGTTAAATTTATGCACTGAGTCATAAAGTTACGCACTGAATAGTTAAAACACAGTGAGTCATAAAGTTACACACTCAATAAGTAAATTTACACACTGAGTCATAAAGTTACACACTCAATAATAAAGTTTACACACTGAGTCATAAAGTTACACACTCAATAATAAAGTTTACACGCTGAGTCATTAAGTTACACGCTCAATAGTGAAATTTACACACAGTGTCATAAAGTTATACACTGAATATTTAAAACACATTGAGTCATAAGTTACACACTAAATAGTTAAAATACACTGATCCATAAAGTTACACACTCAATAGTTAAATTTACACACTGAGTCATAAAGTTACACATTAAATAGTTAAAAGACACTGAGTTTTAAAGTTACACACTCAATAGATAAATTTACACACTATAAAGTTTCTAGTTAAAACACATTGAGTCATAAAATTACACACTTTATAGTTAAATTTACACACTGAGTCATAAAAGTACACACTCAGTAGTTAAACTAACACACTGTGTCATAAAGTTACACACTGAACAGTTAAAACATACTGAGTCATAAAGTTACACACTCAGTAGTTAAATTTATACACTGAGTCATAAAGTTACACACTGAGTGACAAAATTCAGTACTAAATCACAAGAATTGGGTTTCACCAAACTTAGACTCCCTGAAACTCTGAACTGATTAGGCTCATTAGATTTTGAGAAATTTTGAAAAACCTCAATAAAATTTTGGCGAAACAATGTTTCTTTTTAAATAATTTTAGATTGATTACAAAATGTTTGAAAATTGTGCTTTTTGGCTCTTCAAAAATAAAATACTGTAATTTTTAACAAACTTGATATTTTTAGACTCTTTAAAAGAAGGGATGGCCTGCAGGGTCAACCGTCTTACACAAGTTTTTGTATTGTTTTGATTTGGCATCAAAAAGTACCTATAACCCCATATTTTCTCGGCCTACCCCCATCACCCATTAACAATTACTCTTCCTAAATAATTACTACAAATACATATATGGCAGGATAATGTTTGCCAGGTCATTCAGTATGTAATCTTTATTATTTATTACTAGCTGTTACCCGCAGCTTCGCTCGCGCATATTTACTTTAAGACTAATTTAAACTTTCTTTATAAGATACTTCCCTTATTTTACCACTTAGGGATCGAACATTGAAAAACGCTTAAACACGTAATTCATTATATTTTTGTACTCAATTTATACGAAATTTATCCAGGGAATAAAAAGTTACATACGAAATGTTATTCCCTATGGGGTTGAATTTTGAAAAATCCTTCCTTAGTGGATGCTTACATTATAAGAGAAATAAGTGTGTGAAATTTCAAGTTTCTAGCCCTAAGGGTTTGGTCTGTGCGTTGAAACGTCAATCACTTTTGCCTTTTAAATATATATATTTAATACTGTTCCAGAATCCAAGAAGAAAATCGCAATGAAATCCTCGCTATGGTTCTCCAAAACGCTAGGAAAATACCAAAACAACCGGATACTACCAATTTATCAGACACCGTGCCCACGGATGAGAGGAGTCGGGTATGCAACATATGCGGACAAGTTTTCCAGCACTTCTATTACTTGGAGGAGCATCTGAAAAGCCACGGCTCTAAAATAGCTATAGAAGATAGCGAGAAGGTGGAAGAAAAAAAACATGTCTGTACGGTCTGCAGTAAAGGCTTCAAATTGCATTATTATTTGAAGCTACACAGCTTTACGCACACTAAAGAGAAGCCGTTCATATGTCAGCAGTGTGGGAAGGGATTTATTACTAGGGGTAAGTTAAAAAGACATTTAGAAACTCACTCGGGGGTGAAAAAATACCAATGTCACATTTGTTATAAGTTTTTCACTCGACCGAGTTATCTACGGATACATGTGAGAACGATACATGGTACTCAAGATTATAATTTCAGAATGGATGGTTTGAGATCAGAGAGTGAATATTCTATATAAAATGTTAATGTATATACAGTGTGTAAAGAAAATACTGTCAGATCTTCAAAGGCATTATTTGGTAGTTTAATACAAACATATTTGTGTCATTATTTTATGAATATTGATACATACATTTACAAAATATTTACTTGATTTAAGGGAAGTTTAGTACTAAAATGAGGCACTTTAAACTACATTATTTTTCTTATTTTAATAAAAATAATTATTTTTTTATTTTTTTTGATAATGTCATTGACCTATCTATATACCTCTCTCGGATCAAACAGGGATTTCTTTACACCCTGTATAAGGTCCTCTGATCATATTTTAACAGTACGTCTAATCAAAGATATCCAGTCAAAAAATAATATGATTCAATTGTGACTAAAACATTTTGATTTTTACGAGTAAAATAATTTTGTCTCAACGCTTTAAGTCTTTCTGCATAAAACAATCCATGGCGCGAGGTTATTTACCTTACTACTCACTCTTACGTTAAAAGTGGATGATTTTATGCAGAAAGGTGTAAAGCGTTATGAGACAAAATATTATATTCGTAGAAACCAAAAAGTTTCCTTTAAATCACATTTTTTTTGCTTGATATCTTTGGTTAGACGTACTGAACGCTGTGTGGAAATATGATCACCAATTTTGGAAGGACTTATATGATATGGTTTGAGGTATGATTTTTTTGACGAGTCAGGTTTGAGGTTTTGTGCGTACATTTTATTAAAAAAATTTTTTCAAAAACGTCATTTTGGCAACAGTCAAAGTTTTGTTTTGTGTGTCAATTTAATGGAAAAAAGTGTTGTTTTTTTTTCATAAAATTGATACACGAATGGTTGGATATGAAGTCTAATATAATTGAGGTTTATAAAAACCAAACAACCATAAGTTCATTTTTGAAGTTATGTGGATGAAAGTCACAAAGGAAAAAATGTCCAACCGACACTTTTGATAACACGTTACAGATATACATAATTGTTGAGAACACGGTATAAAGAGACCGATGTGTTTAGAAAGCCTAGATTTTTTTTACCATTCCTTAATGGTGCTTGTTATTCAATAGGTTCATCGCTAGTTTTAAGTCAAAAGACATATTTCTAAGTGTCTTTTAACTTACACCACACCACGGGGTGAAAAAGTTTTAATATCGCATCTGTTATAAGTTTTTCACTCAACCGTGTCGTCTACGGATACATGTGAGAACGATAAATGGAATCAGGATTATAATTTCAAAATGGGTGGTAAACTTATGCTTCTGGCATTAAGACCTCGCTTCAAAGATAGCAACGCAATATTAACATCTTCGGTGCCTATAGCGATGGTGTCTTTACATCAGGAGAACTTGTCTGTTATAAAAACATACTTAATTTGTAACGAAATTGTGATAATGTCACATCGTCAACTTTTTATATTGTGATTAATCTCTTTATTGTAACTTTGGTTGTATTTACGTATAAAAATGTTTCTGTGTATGTAAATATACCCTATATTTACTGGTCATAATGTATGAAGAATGAATGTAATTCAAACTGAATGAAAAAAAAAATATTTTCACATATTTTGTGACATATACCCATTAAGCGAGTCTATGACCATTTAAAGTGAGAATGAAAACTAAAAACATTACCGTATTTTGCACTAGCTATTACTCGCAACTTCGCGTGATCCTAAATCATAATTTACTCGAGTAAAAAGTTGTATGTCCTTCCCTATAAACTCCTCTATCTTTTAGTGAAAGTTCCATCAAAATCGGTTCAGCCGTTCCATAGACCTTGTACAAACAAAATGAACAGAAATTTTCATAATGGTTGTTTAGGTATAAGTAACGTAAAAAACACATTGCACTTAAAAAAATTAGTTATTTTGAAATCATAGACACACATTTATATGTATAGAAGCCGTAAGTTAAAAAGTTTTTTAAAACACATTATCAAACAAATAAACATATTCAACATTTCTGATTAATGTATTCTATCATATCAAGTGCTAGTAGTTCTCTTTGTGTTGGTCTGTCTGCCAGTGATTTGTTGATCCGCGAACAACTTTTTAATGTGAAGTTGTTGATCCGTAAACAACTTTTTAATGTTGAGTTGTTAATCCATAAACAACTTTTTAATGTAAAATTGTTGATTCACAAACGACTTTTTAATGTGAAATTGTTGATCCATAAACAACTTAGTGAAGTTGTTGATACACGGATAACTTTTAAAATGGAGTTTTTAATCCATATACGATTCTGAAGGTGGAGATTAAATCCATAAACAACCTGTAAATTATAGATGTTGGTCCTTAAACACCTTTTATAGATGAGTTTTTGATCCATGGATTTTTTAAAATCATTATTTTAAATTAAAACACATGTATTATTGTATTATTTAAGACATTTGTACTTTTTTTACAATTAACACACTATACAGATGGATTGGTGAGTTACCTTCGATACTTTTGGAAAGTATCCGGTACTCGATTCTCGTTAAAATGAAATAATATAATTAGGGGCTTAATTTTTGACCAATATTTCTCTAAAAATAAGTGAAATGTGGATATTATACTCTCTAAACGCGCCACGCTAGTCGACATGAAGGATACGCCGCCGCTATCCCCCGCCCTCAACCTCACTACCTGCGCGACACGTACCTCCGCGCGGTGTCCAAGTATGGCGCAGGTAAATATAGGATTCTCGGTGTACTGTTTACTAAGAAGTATTATAATATTTATTATTAATGTTATTTTTTCTCATCATATATGGTCGCCAAATATCACACCCTTAAATATTGAAGGTAACTCACGAGTCAATGTGTATATTTGTTATTAATTAAATTAGCTGGGTATATCATATTTTACTGAATCAGGGCTAGAACTTAAATTGTGTAATATTTTAAAATAATCATTATAATGGAGTCTCTCCAAGTCTGACAATGGAGGGCATGAATTAATTATACAGATTGTCTGGTAAAAATTGTACGAACTGGAGAAAGTACTTTAGTACACGATTCTGATAACGAATATGTAAAAAGTAGGTAGGTATTTAACTAATTATCCAATAAAAATGTTTATATATACTAAAAATGTGCATGGATATTGACGTTCATTGTTTACAAACAGCGAATTGCCGACTAGACTCGCTAGCGCGCTGCTATCATCCGCGCGGTGACCATATTTCCCGAATTTTTCGTTGATTGATTTCGTTGAGGTTTTGTAGTTAAGCAAATATTCTCATTTTATTATATTGTTATTGGTTACATATGACCATTCACTTTCGTGTCCGTCAATATGTACAGTCTTTTACCAGTCAATATGTATTTTAAGATGTATTTGTAATCATGGACATTTTAAGGTGAATTTGTTGATCAACAACTTTATAAAATAGAGTTGTTGATCCATGAACAACGTTTTAAAATTGATTTGTTGATCCATGAACAACTTTTTCTAATTGAGTTGCTGAATCATGACATTTTTTTAAAATTGAATTTTTGGTCCTTAAAATTGAGTTGTTGATCTATGAATAACATTTTGAAATGCTCTTGATGCAAGAACAAATTTTTTAAATAGTATTGTTGATCCATGAACAACTTTTTAAAGTAATGTTGTTGATCCATGAACAACTTTTTAAAATAGTATTGTTGATCCATGAACAACTTTTTAAAATAGTGTTGTGGATCTATGAACAACTTTTTTAAAATAGTGTTGTTGATCCATGAACAACTTTTTAAAATAGTGTTGTTGATCGATGAACAACTTTTTAAAATAGTGTTGTTGATCCATGAACAACTTTTTAAAATAGTGTTGTTGATCCATAAATAACTTTTTAAGATTGAGGTGACAATTCATGAGCAACTTTGACAGGTACCAATAAGTTATATTCTCTTACGAGATAGAAAATGTCGTGTAAAATCACAACATATTTCTCACACAAAGAGAAAGGAAATAATATAAAATATATATGTCCTTTTCCCACTTCTCTCTCTTTCTGTTTGTTAGTAAAACTTAATTAGTTGCCAGTGTTTCGTTATGTTTTCGTATTAAGCCGTGTTTGAGGGTATTTGTAAATTTGTTGTATTGGTTAAGGAAAGATTTTAGCAATAATTATATACTTAAATCGGTGTTGTAATATTTTTTAAATAAATTGTTAATTGTACATAGTAATAAAAGGATTAAGTTTTGTATAATGTATTTTTATTACACCCCTTAAACCCTAAAGCCACAGAGCTAGTGTCGACAGGCTCGACGTGGCGAAATTCTTCTTTGTTATATGATCTATTACTTCGATTGTACAGATCGCTAGATATACATACGTATAACTAGTTAAATGAGTTCATCGTTACAGATAAAATTCACATTTATAATTTTGATCAGTACTTTTGTACTGTAAGTACTTTCGTAAGTATAGGGAATGAAAATTCGTATGAAAAACGATATCACGATATATTAATCTTCTCGCGGGCAAAGCGGCGCTGGTTAGCTAGTATCTATAAATATCCGTTATAGGAATGCATTATATCGAATATAAACAATTTCATACGCTGATTCGCACTTGGCCGATTTTCGGGTGACTGGGCCCACAACCTGTTTGAAGGCTGTTTTTAATTTTTGCCCTAACTTTACGGCGCTTTGCACACGACGGGGCGGGGCGGGCCGGTCAATTTCGCCGCGAACGATAGCATATAGGGACTATAAATATTACCAACACAGAGGGCAAAAAAACCGCGCCGCAGGTGTCCGGCGGGCACTGGCGGCGCGGCTGCCCGCCGTGGGTCGCACAAACCTGTTTATATCCAGTAACGCAGACCGCGGGGCGGCTAGCTCACTCCGCGCCACGCGCTTTTTACTGATGGACGACATCGATGTAGACGATTTAATTGCTGAAGTGCAGAAAAGATCGCCCATATATGATACGTCGTTAAAATAATATCACGACGTAAATGAAAAAAAGAAATTATGGTACCAAATATACCAAATATTTTATACTCCTATAGTATGGGAACGTCCTGAACTGACTGCCTCCGCCCGTCGTGTGCTTTGTGTACGCGGCGAGAGCAGCTGCAGACATCGACGGGCAGACGCGGTCTTTATTGCTTCGCGGACAAAAAGCCCGCCCCGCCCCGTCGTCTGCAAAACGTCTACAAGTCCTAATTTCACAATCTATACAATTTAGTCAAAATATATCGCACCTCCGCTCAAATAGTGTCACAAGTCAAAAAAAACAATTCTCGGGTAAAAGGGTTTAAAGTTGCTCCTATTTTTTTTCGCTCCTGCCAACGTCATTCGAGATAAAACTATGGCAAATACGATACGAATGGTACAAAAAAGTGATTTTTACGATTTTTTGAATTGTACACTATTTGAGCGGAGGTGCGATGTAGCTTGGTCGTTTTGTTACTACAAGGACTATTGTATGACAAAAAAATAATGAATCGTAAATACATCACAATACGCCTATGTGACAATAGCGAAACCGCCAAGTCCACCATGTTGGTCCCGGCCTCCTTTGAAGAATAGGCAGAACGGCGGTTGGCCGTTCTGCCAGGCAGGTCGTAAAAGGCGACCGATTGGCTATCGAGTCACTACCATCGTGGCTACTAGGCGGTAGAGTTCTGCATTGTCTCGCCCGGGTCTGGTACCACCGCCTTACCTATTCCTGCCGCAATAGCGTCAGTGCTTGTCGCTGTCGTGTTCCGGTTTGGAGGATAAGGTAGCCGGTAAACTTATGCATGTGGCATTAGACCTCGCCACAAGATAGCAACGCATCATTAACATCGTTGGTGTCTATAGGCGATGGTTGACTCTTTCCATCAGGAGACCCATCTGCTTGTTTGCTATCTCATGATATAAAAAAAAAGTCACATATTTTGGTTAAGGTGTAGAGCTTGTGATATTAGAGCATGGTTCCATGTGTTGGTCCGGACCTATTTAGAATAGAAAGTCTGGTATTCTTTTTTTATAAAAAAAGGGGGCATTGGGCAAACGGACAGGAGGTACCTGATGGTAAGTGATCACGGCCATCCATGAACAACCACACTATCAGAAGACTTGCAGTCGTGTATATGGTATATAGAATAGGAAGTCTGATATTTTTTTTATAAAAAAAGGGGCATTGGGCAAACGGACAGGAGGTACCTGATAGTAAGTGATCGCCGCCGTCCATGGACAATTACACTATCAGAAAACTTGCAGTTGCGTTGCCGGCCTTTTAAGAAATAGTATGCACTTCTTGAAGGTCCCTAAGTCGTATCCGCTTGAAAAAACCCCTGCCGGTAATTGGTCCCACAGAGGAATAGTGCGGGGAAAAAATTGCCTCAAGAATCGCAGTTGTGGATTTCCAGATAACGAGATGGTGAGGATGAAATTTTGAATTTTATGAACTTTTAAACTAACGCGTTCTACTATAATTTTTAAAAATATATAAACGGGTCAAAAACAAGTATAAACGGGTCAAAACCGCATATTAACGGGTCAAAAACGCACATAAACGGGTCAAAAACGCGTATAACAGTTCAAAAACGCGTATAAAGGGTCAAAAACGCATACCGTGGTCACGAGCGGACTCTCGTGGAGTGACCACAGTCAATGTAACTTGAGCGAAACGTCGAACTTTACAAGTTCTATATATGTACGCGTTTTTGCCCCGTTTATATATTATTAAAAATTTTGAATTTTGTCGCAATGCTCGATGGTGAAATTATCTAAATGTCTGATAGGTATAATTTATACTATTAGGTGGTAGAGTTTCATAACGTCTCACCGGAATGTTGGTACCAACGCTATGTACCGCTACACGTGTCACTAATGTCACTGCCAACTAAATATAACAAAATGGTACAAAAAAGGATGATTTTTCAGGTTCTAAAAAAACCTCAATTTTATAATTTAAACTAGCTGTTGCCCACGACTTCGTCCGCGCGGGCTTCGTTTACTCCGCACAGCTCCTCCCCCGTAGGTGATAGCGTGATAATATGTAGCCTATATGTTGACCCGACCTGTTAGTAATATTCATGCAAGATTTGAAGTAAATCCATGCAGTACTTTTTGAGTTTACCCCGGACATACATACAGACAGACAAAAATTCTAAAAACTTTATTTTTGGTTTCGATATCGATTGTAGATTCGTTAACAGAGAGACACGGGAGCTAACATTACGGCATATGATAAAACGACTATACCGCGGGTGCGCCGACCTCGAGCAACGTACGGTTTTCATTGTATGGCGTAAAAATTAACAAAACATAACTCGCAAATTTTGCATTTCCCACAAGAATAGGAATTACTATCACGACTAGAGTAAAAATGGTATGGTTCTTAATTTTTCGGTAAACCGTCTCTGCACGCTGTATAAATTTACCGGCTACCTTACCTTCCAAATCGGACCACGACAATAACAAGCACTAAAACTATTGCGACAGGATTAGGTAAGGCCGTTGTACCAGACCCGGGCGAGACAATGCAGAACTCTACCATTTAGTAGCCACGTTGGTAGTGACGCGCATAGCCACTCGGTCGCCTTTTACGACCTGCCTGGCAGGACGACAGTTGGGCTATTCTTTCAAGGAGCCCGGGACCAACACGGAGAAATCCAATTAATCCGTAGAAGGCGTATCCATTTAATCCGTAGATGAAATGCGCTCTACTTTTGAATCAGCCTATTAAGTTGCGCGACATAATACCTGAGATAATAAATTGCTTAATTTGTGTATTTCCTTTAATTTTACTATGTTTTTAGAAAAAAAAAAACACCGTAGAATCTAATACCTTTAAACGAGCAATTCTTGTATATTCACCATCGAGCATTGCGACAAAATTCAAAATTTTTAATAATATATAAACGGGGCAAAAACGCGTACATATATAGAACTTGTAAAGTTCGACGTTTCGCTCAAGTTACATTGACTGTGGTCACTCCACGAGAGTCCGCTCGTGACCACGGTATGCGTTTTTGACCCTTTATACGCGTTTTTGAACTGTTATACGCGTTTTTGACCCGTTTATGTGCGTTTTTGACCCGTTAATATGCGGTTTTGACCCGTTTATACTTGTTTTTGACCCGTTTATATATTTTTAAAAATTATAGTAGAACGCGTTAGTTTAAAAGTTCATAAAATTCAAAATTTCATCCTCACCATCTCGTTATCTGCCCGTCAAATTAAAGCACCTGCCTGCTCCCTGGCTTACAGACGACATACGGAGTATTATAAATAAAAAACACCAACTACTGGCAAAATATAAAAAAAATAGATCTCCAGAGTCTCGTGAACAGTATGTAAAAATTAGAAATCGTTGTAATTTGCTATGCAGGGACGCTCAACGACGTTATATTCACAAATCTGTAGAGAATGGTGACGCCACTAAAGTTTGGAAATTTTTAAAATCTTTAGGAGTAGGTAAGCCAGCCCCGGGTACCCCTGGTTCAGGTATTGACGTAGATACTTTAAATCAGTATTTTTCCAAACCTTCTCTTGACTATGACATTAATACCAAAATACAAACACTGCAACATCTTGCTTCTCTTCCTTTAAATGACTACACTCCTTTCACTTTTAACGAGTTTACTGAGGCTGACGTTAAAAAGAACATCTTGTCCGTTTCATCGAATGCTGTTGGTTGTGATGAGGTAGGTCGTAATATGATCGTTCCCATACTTGATATTGTTTCTCCTATCCTCACTCATATTCTTAACCACTCCATCACATCAAGAGTTTTTCCTAAAATCTGGAAGGATGCTAAAATTATTCCCTTACCCAAAAAGACAAATCCAGCTTCTCTTTCTGACTATCGTCCAATTTCAATTATACCTTTCCTGTCTAAAGTATTAGAACGCTTAGTCAAACATCAACTCTCCAATTTCTTAAACGCTAACAAGATTTTAAGTGACTTTCAATCTGGTTTCCGTGCCGGTCATAGCACCACCACTGCCTTAATAAAGATCACAGATGACGTTCGTTCTGGTATGGACAGCAAAAAACTTACAGTATTAGCGTTGTTAGATTTTAGTAATGCGTTTAATACTGTTGACCATGACGTACTGTTGGCCCTCTTGAAGTCTCTCAAGGTATCCCAATCCGTTTTGGACTGGCTTAGCAGTTATCTTCGAGGGCGTCGACAGTATATTCAAACTGCAGCAAACGCATCGGCTTGGTCAGATTTAATAGTTGGCGTGCCACAGGGTGGCGTTTTATCTCCTTTATTATTCACGATTTTTATTAATTTTATTACTGCCATTCTGTCCACATCGTACCATCTTTATGCTGATGATTTACAAATTTATTCTCAAGCAACGCTTTCAGAACTGCCAAATGCTGTCCTAGCAATTAATAGTAACCTGGCGAATATCGATGCATGGTGCAAATCATTTGGTCTTAAGCTAAATCCAATTAAAACGCAGGCTATTATAATTGGTAGTCCCGGGCTAATTAAAAAAGTTAACTGGAGTAATTTGCCCGCAGTAGAGCTTGATGGCGTCACTATTCCCTACAGCGATTTTGTCAAAAATCTTGGCATTTACATTGATAATACTTTATCGTGGAATAAGCAGATCCAGGAGCTTAGTAAAAAAGTTTTCTGTGCCTGGAGTTCATTAAAACGTCTTAGGTATTTGCTTCCCATTCCTACCAAAATTTTGCTGGCAGATTCCTTACTACTTTCTATTTTAGATTATGCTGACGCTAGTTATGTAAATCTCTCCTTAGTCCAGATCAATAAACTTGAGCGACTTCAAAATCTTTGTATAAGGTTCATATTTGGTCTGCGCAAATATGACCACGTTTCCGAATTTCGTGCCAAGCTCAAGTGGTTGCCTATTCATCTTCGTCGGAATACTCATATTCTCGCACAGCTATACTCCACTCTCTATGACCTGAAATCTCCATCTTATTTGAAAGAAAGATTCATTTTCCGTGACAACCAGCACAAATATCTTAGATCGGCTGATAATCGTTCCCTGTTAGTGCCAACGCAGAACACTATTTATTACAGTCATTCCTTTACCTCTCAAGCTGTTACGCTTTGGAACTCTCTTCCAGTAGATATCAGAAAGGCGCCAAGTTTAAACTCTTTCAAAAGTATGGTCAAACGTCACTTTCTATGTACCTAGTAACTTTGTTTAATTTTCCTTATTTAGGTTTAAGTATTACCACTGTTTTATTTGTTTTGTTTTGCTTTTCTGTATAACTATAACCGGATGTTACTTTTATTATTATTATTTTTTAAGAGCATAAAAACTATAAATTATCTTGTGGTTAGCACCACTTTTTCTAGTATACTGTTATCCTTATTATAAAGGTTGTCTGGAAGAGATCACTTTATTAGTGATAAGACCGCCTTTGTGTATCTTACTTGTATTATTTTTTTTTATGTTGTAACTTATAATGTTGTCATATATTTTGGTGCACAATAAAGAGTTATTGTATTGTATTGTATTGTATTGTATCTGGAAATCCACAACTGCGATTCTTGAGGCAATTTTTTCCCCGCACTATTCCTCTGTGGGACCAATTACCGGCAGGGGTTTTTTCAAGCGGATACGACTTAGGGACCTTCAAGAAGTGCATACTCTTTCTTAAAAGGCCGGCAACGCAACTGCAAGTTTTCTGATAGTGTAATTGTCCATGGACGGCGGCGATCACTTACTATCAGGTACCTCCTGTCCGTTTGCCCAATGCCCCTTTTTTTATAAAAAAAATATCAGACTTCCTATTCTATATACCATATACACGACTGCAAGTCTTCTGATAGTGTGGTTGTTCATGGATGGCCGTGATCACTTACCATCAGGTACCTCCTGTCCGTTTGCCCAATGCCCCCTTTTTTTATAAAAAAAGAATACCAGACTTTCTATTCTAAATAGGTCCGGACCAACACATGGAACCATGCTCTAATATCACAAGCTCTACACCTTAACCAAAATATGTGACTTTTTTTTTATATCATGAGATAGCAAACAAGCAGATGGGTCTCCTGATGGAAAGAGTCAACCATCGCCTATAGACACCAACGATGTTAATGATGCGTTGCTATCTTGTGGCGAGGTCTAATGCCACATGCATAAGTTTACCGGCTACCTTATCCTCCAAACCGGAACACGACAGCGACAAGCACTGACGCTATTGCGGCAGGAATAGGTAAGGCGGTGGTACCAGACCCGGGCGAGACAATGCAGAACTCTACCGCCTAGTAGCCACGATGGTAGTGACTCGATAGCCAATCGGTCGCCTTTTACGACCTGCCTGGCAGAACGGCCAACCGCCGTTCTGCCTATTCTTCAAAGGAGGCCGGGACCAACATGGTGGACTTGGCGGTTTCGCTATTGTCACATAGGCGTATTGTGATGTATTTACGATTCATTATTTTTTTGTCATACAATAGTCCTTGTAGTAACAAAACGACCAAGCTACATCGCACCTCCGCTCAAATAGTGTACAATTCAAAAAATCGTAAAAATCACTTTTTTGTACCATTCGTATCGTATTTGCCATAGTTTTATCTCGAATGACGTTGGCAGGAGCGAAAAAAAATAGGAGCAACTTTAAACCCTTTTACCCGAGAATTGTTTTTTTTGACTTGTGACACTATTTGAGCGGAGGTGCGATATATTTTGACTAAATTGTATAGATTGTGAAATTAGGACTTGTAGACGTTTTGCAGACGACGGGGCGGGGCGGGCTTTTTGTCCGCGAAGCAATAAAGACCGCGTCTGCCCGTCGATGTCTGCAGCTGCTCTCGCCGCGTACACAAAGCACACGACGGGCGGAGGCAGTCAGTTCAGGACGTTCCCATACTATAGGAGTATAAAATATTTGGTATATTTGGTACCATAATTTCTTTTTTTCATTTACGTCGTGATATTATTTTAACGACGTATCATATATGGGCGATCTTTTCTGCACTTCAGCAATTAAATCGTCTACATCGATGTCGTCCATCAGTAAAAAGCGCGTGGCGCGGAGTGAGCTAGCCGCCCCGCGGTCTGCGTTACTGGATATAAACAGGTTTGTGCGACCCACGGCGGGCAGCCGCGCCGCCAGTGCCCGCCGGACACCTGCGGCGCGGTTTTTTTGCCCTCTGTGTTGGTAATATTTATAGTCCCTATATGCTATCGTTCGCGGCGAAATTGACCGGCCCGCCCCGCCCCGTCGTGTGCAAAGCGCCGTAAAGTTAGGGCAAAAATTAAAAACAGCCTTCAAACAGGTTGTGGGCCCAGTCACCCGAAAATCGGCCAAGTGCGAATCAGCGTATGAAATTGTTTATATTCGATATAATGCATTCCTATAACGGATATTTATAGATACTAGCTAACCAGCGCCGCTTTGCCCGCGAGAAGATTAATATATCGTGATATCGTTTTTCATACGAATTTTCATTCCCTATACTTACGAAAGCACTTACAGTACAAAAGTACTGATCAAAATTATAAATGTGAATGTCATCTGTAACGATGAACTCATTTAACTAGTTATACAAATTTTGCATTTCCCACAAGAATAGGAATTACTATCACGACTAGAGTAAAAATGGTATGGTTCTTAATTTTTCGGTAAACCGTCTCTGCACGCTGTATAAATTTACCGGCTACCTTACCTTCCAAATCGGACCACGACAATAACAAGCACTAAAACTATTGCGGCAGGATTAGGTAAGGCCGTTGTACCAGACCCGGGCGAGACAATGCAGAACTCTACCATTTAGTAGCCACGTTGGTAGTGACGCGCATAGCCACTCGGTCGCCTTTTACGACCTGCCTGGCAGGACGACAGTTGGGCTATTCTTTCAAGGAGCCCGGGACCAACACGGAGAAATCCAATTAATCCGTAGAAGGCGTATCCATTTAATCCGTAGATGAAATGCGCTCTACTTTTGAATCAGCCTATTAAGTTGCGCGACATAATACCTGAGATAATAAATTGCTTAATTTGTGTATTTCCTTTAATTTTACTATGTTTTTAGAAAAAAAAAACACCGTAGAATCTAATACCTTTAAACGAGCAATTCTTGTATATATATATATATATATATATATATATATATATATATATATATATATATATATATATATATATATATATATATATATATATATATATATATATATATATATATATATATATATATATACACGCGCATTAACAAACACGCGGTGATCCGGATAGCGCTCTAAATTTGGATATCTTTCACGATAAAGTCTAGCGGCGACACTTGCATTACATCTGCATTCCCCATAAATGAGATTCATGTTCGCATATTCTTGTGAAGTGTAGCGCGTAGGCATAGTGATGACAAGGATGTCAACACAAAAGTCCAATTCCAAAAGAGAGAAGCCAAAGTTGCCGGTATGTAATCAACAAGTCCAATTCACAAAAATCCAAGTCCAAAAAGAAAAGCCAAAGTTGTCAGTACTAAATTAACACAAGCGAATACGGAAAGGTGCGCAGTAGACGAATGAGCGAAATGTACTAACTGGTGTCAGACTGGCAGCGTAGCTATTTGCTTGGTATGGCGTCTGTATCTGTTTCATTCGCACTCGTTTAAACGACGCATCTCCGTCTCACTGCGTGGCGTCACTATCTGTCTCGCTCGCTCATGGCAAACATGTCCAGTATCTGTTTCATTCGCACTTGTTTAAACGACGCATCTCCGTCTCACTGCGTGGCGTCACTATCTGTCTCGCTCGCTCATGGCAAACATGTCCACTATCCATCTCTTTCATCATTTTGCCGTAAAATAAAGAATCTACTAAAGGCTTGTGCGAATAAAAAACATTTTAACTGAGTAAAATGGGTTAGCAAAAATCGGGTTACTTGAGGTTTTTATTTTTTACTCGTTTTTTTTTAGTATGAAACTAACAAGTATTGTACCATTTTACAATCCTGATTAAATGCGCCAACTCTTAATGGCACTTGCCAAGGCACTCTAGTACATTTTTTTTAAAGGAGGGTGTTTCAAAGTCGACAAAGTTTGAAAATTTTGAATTCATAGTTTAACAAATAGTCTAAATTCTAGGAAACTTGGGGTAATTGTGTCATTATTTTAGACTGTGATTCTCGAGATGTTATTTAGGGTTACGGTTCCAAAGTTTAAATGAACAAAAATAATAAAAATTAACCACAATAACCGAAAAATGGTACAGTTAGACCAAATTTCTAGGTTTTTCTTAAAATGCCCATAATTTTCAAACTGCATGGGATAGATTTTTTTCTGATTTTTCTCGTGATGGTTATGATCTATCCTGTCACCCCGTTTCGGCTTGACGTTGAGTTCTGGGACACCCTGTATATATATATATATATAATTGGAATCGGCTCCAACGATTTTCATGAAAGTCACAAATTAGGGGTTTTTCGGGTCAAGGAATCGATTTATAATGTTCCAGGTCCAAGATAAGCTCGGTTCCCAAGATATGGGTATGTGAAAAACCGAGCAAAGCTCGGTCAACCAGATATTATGAGAATAAATCAATCAATATAAAGTTAAAAAATCCCACATTTACCAACAGTTCCCGACAGAATCGTGGTCCAAATTCATGGTTTCGATTTTCGGTGGTACGAAGAGTAGACGCTGTATATACCATGAAGTATTAGATGTAGGTGGAGCTGGCTCGTATTAATCAATTGAAACAAATATTTACGTTATATCTCTGAGGTCTCTCCGTCTCTTTTTATACAGCTGTGTTAGAAAGAGAGGGTAGGACCTCAGAAGGTGACAACAGTATTTAAAATTTGTTTTCAAGTAGGTATTAGAAGTGCTGCCTCCAGATAAAATACAGCTTTGTACCATCAACAGCAATTTTAGAGATGTGATAAACGGCTTTTAATTATTAACACGTTTAAACGTTTTGCTTATACTTTTAAGCGTGCTTAAAAAAGCGCTTTTCGTTTAAACGTTTTTTTAAACAAAAGTTGTTGATCGTTAAGAAGGTCAACTATAAAACGAAGATTATATAGCGACCGATAAAGCCGAGAGCTGAAAAAAGCGTTCAATGTTTTGTGGTTTTGTTAGCGTTATTACTTATTACTAGCTTATAGAAATGACGTGTTATCAAATACAATACAAATTATTATAAATTCTAGCTGACCCGGCAAACGTTGTTTCGTCATATAAATTATTGAATTAAAAAATAGGGGTTGATGATAGAAGGGTGAATATGAGGGTTGTATGTATTTTTAAAGCCACAATTTAAAAAAAAAACTTGACCAGACACCAGAATGGAACGCAGTTCCTTTTATTATTATTTACAAAAAACCTGTATATACTCAACAAAAATAATCGTCGCGACACCACACTGTTCAATGCGAAATAGAATTTCGGCACCCGGTCGATATGGGAACCCGGTCGATTTTCGGCACCCGGTCGAATTTCGACCCGCGGTCGAATTTCGGCACCTGGTTGAATTTCGACCCATGGTTGAATTTCGGCACCCGGTCGAATTTCGGAACCCGGTCGAATTTCGACAAACGGTCGAATTTCGGCACCTGGTCGAATTTCGACCCACAGTTGAATTTCGGCACCCGGTCGAATTTCGGAACCCGGTCGAATTTCGACAAACGGTCGAATTTCGACACCTGGTCGAATTTCGACCCACGGTTGAATTTCGGCATCCGGTCGAATTTCGACCCACGATCGAATTTCGGCACCCGGTCGAATTTCGGAACCCGGTCGAATTTCGACAAACGGTCGAATTTCGGCACCTGGTCGAATTTCGACCCTCGGTCGAATTTCGGCACCCGGTGGAGTTTCGGAACCCGATCGAATTTCAACCCACGGTCGAATTTTGGTACCCGGTCGAAATTCGACCGGCGGTTGAAACTCGGCAACCGATCGAAATTCGGCACTCGGTCGAATTTCGACACTCGTTCAAAATTTGACTGTCCGTCGAAATCCAAATTTTGGTCGAAATTCGACATTCGACCGAAATTCTGCATAAATGTTTTGAACATTTGGCACTAGAAAAAAAAAGTAAACTCAATCAAATAGTAGATAGACTCTTTCACTTTCAATGCACGAGCTAAAGTGAAGTGGCTGGATATTTCTGTGCTTACAATACTTTACTATAGCAAAAAGTGTCGTGACAACTTTTCGTAAGAATTTTTTCCGTCTAGCCCCCTTCACAACGCGCGATAAGGAACTTCGTTCCAATAAAAATAAAAAAAAATTGTCTTAAAAATAAAAAAATAATGTTAGGGGTGAACAACCCTTATCACTTAGGGGTATAAAAACAATAGCCGATTTTCAGACCTACTGAATAAGCATATAAAATTTCATGAAAATCGGTAAAGCCGTTTCGGAGGAGTATGGTAAATAATATTGTAACACCAGAATTTTATATATAAGGTACTTTCTCAATCAATCAACTTCCCTTCGTACTTTTCAGACTTAGGACTGTCTGAAATGAATAGTAACACAATATATACTTTTTTATCCATTACGTAATTTCAATAATTAATATAAACAAAATTACTTTGGAAATTTGTAAAGGGATTCGAGTCATGTTCTTACGCGCGCTAAGTAAAATAAAACAAACAATAAAATAAAATAAACAATTGATGAGCGCGTCCAATTTCTTCAACAACGAAAAGCGTACTGGAACTTGAAAAAACGTAAGTTTTTTTTTTTTTTTTTTTCTTTTTGGCATGGGCGTTAAGCAACTGCCATGATCAAGTAAAACGAGGAAACATATTTTAGACAATAAACTAGGATTTGGAATTTGGATTGACAGGAAAATAGAGGATCAGAAAGTAATCAAAATAACATAGATAGATAGAGATATAAATTATTTACAACAATAATATTTAAATAAATATATACAGAGATAATACTTAGTAATTTGTATAATATTTACAAGTGGGTTAATATTAATTTGGTATTAGATACTAAATGTATCTAACTACGCTTAAATATTAATATTATTTTCTTGAATGAATAATGAAAGAATATTATACATACAAGGGTTTAATAACAGGGTTAGAATGGATGTAGGTAAAGGAATGTCATTAGAATATAGATTGTTATATAATGATGAATGATTGTATTTAGGACAAGCAAAAAATATATGATTGAGATCTCCAATATCAGTGCCACACTCACAAACATTGCTATCTTTGATGTGTAGCTTGAAGAGGTGTTCAGGAGAATTAGTGTGACCAAGCCTCATTCTGGTGATAACAGATGTTGACAACTTATTTAATTTCACTACAGAAAACCAAGGTTTAGAAGGTATCAATGGTTGTAATTGGGAATAGGTTTTGCCTTTCACCAATGTACCACTATCCCAGACACTTTGCCATGACTGCTTAAGATGGAGTTTAGGGAGAGCAGCTAGATCATGGCAATAATTAATGTAGGGGTATAAATCACCACACTGAACTGCCTCTTTAGCACACCGATCAGCTCGCTCATTTCCAGTGATATTACAATGGCTTGGAACCCAGGCAAAGTAAATAATATGATTATATTTAAAAGTACATTTGTATAAAAGATTTCTTAAGTCTAAAATAATAGGAGGAATAAATTTGGATTTTAAAGGGAACTTTTGCAAACAATGTAGAGCACTCAGTGAATCAGTCAGAATCATACACTTGGGTAGTTTCATAATGTGTATGTATTCTACAGCTTTATAAAGTCCATAACATTCACCTGTAAATACAGATGCTTCCGGTGGAAATTTGATTTTTTGAACAATATTGTATTGTTTATGGTATACACCTATTCCAACATTACTATTATTTTTGGATGCATCAGTAAAAATCAAATGAAAATCTTGCCATTTTTCATTGATAATATTGTTAAAATATTGATTGGCATACAAAGATTGTTTATCTATACCTAAATTTACTACAACAGGCTGCAGAGTTAATGATTCATAATTGTGTTTATATAAGGGATTTATAGGGGATGTAAAAGTAAAAGGCTTAAGGCTGTGATATTTCATATAGCTGTATACAAGGGCTGGGATTGTTTTGTGTTTCCAATACTTATCTGACATTAAATCACTAAGACTAGAGAGCTTTGTAAGCAGAGGGTGATTTTGTGATTCCAAAGTGCGAAGGAAAAACCTGTCAGATAGATATTTACGTCGTAAATGTAATGGAGGTTCAGCACATTCTACTTGTAGGGCAGAAACAGGGCTGGATTTCATTGCTCCTAGAACAATTCGTAATGCTTTAATTTGAACAGAGTCAATTTTCTTTAGACCAATCTTACTACATGGTTCTAGTAAAAACATTCCATAATCCAATAAACTTCTTATTAATGCATTATACATAAGTTTTAATGTAGATGGGTGTGCACCCCACCAAACCCCAGAAACACATCTCATTAAATTGATATTACGTTCACACTTTGCTGCTATATACTCACAATGATCTAGTCCTTGGAGTTTATTATCTAGTATTATACCTAAGAATTTTGTTTTCGATTTAACAGGAATTGAACTATTTTTGTAAGTAATATTTATAGGGGGTGGAAATTTTGAGCGAGAAAATAAAACTATGGAACTTTTAGAAACAGAAATATCAAGACCATTGTTATTAAGCCAAGTCTGTAGGGATAGAATAGACATGGAAAGATTATCACAAGCCATCTGTATAGATTTGTCAGTTGAGTATAAAAGGAGGTCATCAGCATACTGAAGAACATTTACATTGCTAGTTGCTACAGTTTCTATATCATATGAGTATATGTTGTAAAGGATTGGACTTAAAACAGAACCTTGTGGAAGACCTTTATATTGTTGTCTTTTTAAATTATTAGGGTCATTTGCTAAATTAATAGTTCTATTGTATACAATATTCATAATAACATTAATTAAATAAAATGGTATGTTTAATTTCACTAGCTTATTTTTCAGAATTGATAGAATTACATTATCATATGCTGAGGATATATCTAAAAAAGCTGCTACAACAGATTTGTTATGAGTAAAAGCTAATCTAATATCAGTTATAAGTAAGCTAATATTATCTATGGTGCTCTTTCCTCTCCTAAAACCATACTGACTTTGACTTAATAAATTTCTGCTTTCAATAAACCATTCTAAGCGAAGTTTGACAAGGTGCTCTAGAATTTTCAACATAACTGATGAAAGCACAATGGGTCTGTATGAAAAAGGGTCAGAAGGGTTTTTATCAGGTTTAAGGATAGGGATAACAGAATGTGACTTCCATGTCTGAGGTATATTACCTGTAGAAACAAGGGAGTTCATAACCTTTAATAAGTATGATAGAGATTTATCAGTCATGTTATTTAAAAATGAGTAGTTAATATTATCCCATCCAGGAGTAGAGTCTTTAACATTTTGAAGGATACCTTTAAGCTCAAATAATGTAAAAGGGGAAAAATTGTCTGAAGAAGAAGTAGAAGGAAGAGAAAGGATACATTCTGGTACTGTAGGTGGAGCAAGATGATCTATCAGCTGATTTATTAACAATGGACACATTTCATTATTATTAGAAACCTTATATGCAGATCTAAATTTTCTTATGTTTAACCATACACTTGAAGGTTTTGTTTGGGGTGATAAGGAAGAGCAGAATTTCTTCCAACCTTCAGCTTTTTTCTTTTTTAATAATCGACGAGTAGTTTTTATAATATTAGTGAGAATATTAAAATTTTCTGTAGTTGTATACTGACAATAAAATTTTTCAGCAGCTTTCCTTTCCTTAATAGCGTCTGAGCATTCTTTGTCCCACCAAGGTGGCGTATTTATTTTCTTAGTTAATTGTTTTTTAATAGGAAAAGTGTTTTCAGCTGATTTTATAATTAATTGAGTAAAGGCTTCTGCACAAGAAGAGTCATTATATGAGGAAATGTTAGGCAAAACATTAACACCAACTTCCATCAAATTATTAAACTTGTGCCAATCCGGGTTATGTAAATTATATTTGAAATATGATGTAGATTTAGGTGAAGTTTTATGATATGCAGAAGGGAAATTTATTATTATGGGGAAGTGATCACTTCCAAACGTAAATGGGAGTGTGTACCATGTCAAAGAAGGTGCTAAATTGGGACTGCAAATGGACAGGTCTATAGCGCTTTTGCCTTCGGAGGGTTTTGTGCGACGAGTGGGAGAACCGTTGTTTAAAATACATAAATTTAATTCTTCAATGACTTTCAAAAGTTCTTCACCATAATAATTACTGGAGGAACAACCCCAGGCTTGATGATGAGAATTAAAATCACCTAACACAATAAAGGGTTTAGGTAGTATGGATAATAGGTTATTAAGTTCTGTCAAAATATTCAAATTTGGATGTGGAATATAAAGTGACACGAAACAAATATTATTTACATTAACAGCTAATATAGACATATTTACAGTATGTACAGGAAGATTAACAATGGAAAAATTATATCCTTTTTTGATCATGATGGCTACACCTCCATAACCATCAGATCTATCTTCTCGGATACTAGTGTATCCAGAGAATTTAAAAGTACAACTTGGTCTTAACCAAGTTTCTGAAAGAGCCACTAAAAATGGCTCATATTTATTTAATAAGTGAATTAATTCACTTTTCTTGTTGGTGATGCTCTGCGAGTTCCATTGAAGAATTTTGGCTTGACTGTCCATGATCACCATTAAATTTAGAATAATTAATTAAACTTTCTGTCATTAAAGCAGCGTTGGACGGTGTTATTACTTCGGACTGAGATAAAAATTTAATAAAAGATATAATCATGCCTATTGAGGCTGATTCTTGATTATTGTTATTATTTTTTGTCAACAAAGTACCATTTTCTCTAGAATTAGTGGAATTATATTCATTAATAACTGAATTTTGGAAATCATAGTCATAACTCTTACTGACTTTTGTATGGGGTTTAGGTTTCTGAAATATTGTTTTTTTGTATGACCTATGGGATTGTTCTTGCGAATCTAAATTTTTTTTCAAAAGTGGATGAAGAGCAGTTTTAATAGGTGTTGAGATGGCATCAGCATATGATTTGGAGACCGGGGGATAATTTTTTGATGCCTCGGCATAAGAGACACAGTTTTGAGCCATAAACATTTTAATGTTTTTTTGTCTTAAATGTTCTGGGCATGATTTGCTAGTGGCAAAGTGAGATCCCTTACATAAACAACAATTAACATTGAAATCAGCCTCACTAGTACAAGAGTCTCCACAATGATCCTTTCCACATTTAAAGCATCTTGGGTTGGATCTGCAAGTTATTTTAGTATGACCGTACCTACAGCATTTATAGCATTGTATAGTAGGGTAAATGTATAAATCTACTGGGAGAGCATTATAACAAACGTAGATACGTTTCGGTAAAGTCTGTCCATCAAAAGTTACGACAACTGTCTCTGTTGGTTTCCAGGTAGTGTTATCATTAATAGTTATTTTACGGTTTATTCTTCTAACCTTTATTATTTTTCCACAACCAATGGGAACCTTAACATTATTAGCAATTTCCTCAGGTGACCAGTCTGAGGGAACACCTCTAATTACGCCTACTCGTGAAACGTTAAATGATGGGATAAAAGCTTTGAAGTTTTTATTTGAGAGATTAGGGTCATTAATAAAGTGGTTTGCGTCATTGTGGTCCGAAAATGATAGAGATAATCGGTTGCGTCCAATTTTCTTGAGGCTACCATCAATTATATTTTTAAAAGTATTATTTTTAAGGAATCGCCCAAACGAGACTGGATGTAGAGTAACATTATCAGTCGGAGATGTAATAACTCTTTGGACATGAATAACGTAAGGTCCAAGGTCTGTAGATTCATACTGTGTGCGGTAGTTAATATAATCTTTAGGTTTTTGGGGTTCCTTACTATTTGTTAGGGGGTTTGACAAATCTTTCATTGTAACATTATCATTTACATTATTATCACCAGTAATAAATGAGGCGCCCGAAGCATTATTTATATCTGAGATTTCAGAAACAGAGTGAGAGCACTGACAGTCAGTAGATTTCAATTCATTGTTGCGCTTTTTGCGCCGTTTATTGCAGTGTTTGCATATTTTATTAGATGTATGAGATCTTTTCCTGTTAGTTGTTTGAGTTGAAGAAAGCGAAGTATCTGTATCGACACTACTCTCATCTATAGTAACATAGTGCGCTACCTGGAGAGGTCCACCTCCAGGATCGTCAGGGGGTTTGTTCATTTTAAAAAGTGAAAAGGAGACTTACCTACTTTAAACTGATAGTAAAACTAATGATATTTACATAAAATTAAATATTTACACAAATAAAACTAATATCGATCCTCTGTTTCGCTAAATAATAATATAAAAAGTCGCAGAACCAAAAATGACGTCCGCCAAATTTTATGTTTCCCGCGCCTTTTTCGAAAAAACGTAAGTTATCAATTCGTTGTAAAAAGCAAAGTTGTCAATTCGTTGTAAAAAGCACTAACCAACCAAAAACGGAGCGTTGTCAGTCCGACACAAATATTGCGCAAACAAGTAGAAAATAATTTAGCCGCTTGATACGATAACCAATCCAAATTGTTATCGTTTCTTATAGGCATAGTAATAAGGTTGTTAATCCAATAAAATGAAAAATTATATTGAGTCTTAGAGTATAGAAATAAGGTTCTTTATTCTATTTTATTTTGATTTTTAACGTTATTGAAATAAGGTTACTTTTCGTCAATCATGCTAATATGGTATTTAAATTTTTGTATCTTAAACATCAACGTTTAAACGAAAACAGCTTAAATCCGTAAGCGCGCTTATAGGCTTATTTTGAAAAGCCTAATTTTTTAAGCCTATATCGTTTAAACGCCCACGACTAAGCAATTTATACCATCCCGCCACACGCACAGTAACTCGCCATTAGCATTTTTGCTGTCTCTGTAGACAGTAGTGTGTAAAGAAAACCCTGTCCGATCTTCAAAGGTATTATTTGGTAGTAAAATACAAACATGATTCTGTCAATATTTTATGGATATTGATATATAAATTTTCAAAATATTTGCTTGATTTGATAGGAAGTTACTCAATTTTAGTACCAAAATGAGGCACTTAAACTACGTCATTTTTCTTATTTTCAGTATCACAATTTTATTGATAATGTCATTGATCTACCTATAACCTCTTTCGGATCGGATAGGGTTTTCTTTACACCTTATATAGGCGATGGTTCTCTTTATAAGGTCAACGTAAGCACCATGTTACGCCAAATCGGACACTTTAATGTATATATTAGACTTATTACCGCTTCAATGTTCAAGACCGATTAGAACATTTTTTGTGTCATTGGATAAATAAACAGATGCTGCTCATACATGGAAGGAGATAGCCATGGCCTATAAACAACTATGTTAGTGATGCTCTTTTATCTGTATGGCAGTATGGTAATGTCTTATAATTATACCGGATGCTGAAGAGCAGTAGCTAAGTAAAATGAAAAGGTCTAGAATTTTCGCAATTAGCTTTAATGCGCTTGGCGCCTAATTGCTTAGACATCGAAGTAAACAAACGTGTTGGTTTTTTTGTCACGAGGCGCAAGGCACTAGACGCTAAGCAAGTCGCTTGTCTGTGTAGACGTAGCCTTAAAATCGTTCTGCGGGTCTAGCCAAGTGGCATAAACGCTCGGAGAATAGAAAGATAAATGTATGGATTTGACATAAGCATAATCGAACGCTTACGTCAAGTCCGTACATTTATCTTTCTATTCTCCTAGCGTTTATGCCACTTGGCTAGACCCGCTGAGATGGCAGATTTCACTGATAATTGCCAGTCGTACATTAAAGAAGAAGAAACGATCGTTCTAATTTTCCGTAACTCTGGGGTCACACTAATAGAAATTCTCAATGCCCATCTTCGAGATAAATATGACGTTAATATTATCTCTTCAGGTCTTGGTTACAACTTACACCTATATGTTAAACGTCCACCATCGCGATAATTAACGACATTTTCCGTTAGTGTGGCCCCAGCATAAGCAACGTGCATTCACTTTACCGTTTTTAACGTCAGTGATAGATGGCACTTTAGCACTATAATAATACCGTTTTAAAAATTTCTAAGGATTTACCCCTTATAGGGACTCTCGCGGTCTTTTGATTCACTTTGGAAACACTGTTTAGACCACGTCGGTACCATGTTTCACTGTGAATTCAAAATTGTGAGGGAACCGGGCAATGGGTTATAAATAAAAGAAAATTAACAATTAGGACATTTATAAACAGTTTTCCACTACAATAATACAAAACTTTCTTATCAGCTTGAAACAGTCGCATGCCAAAAACAAAAGATTATCACACATCTTACAGAAAATACTAAACACACGTGTGTCTGGGTTGCCAGATGCAAATTTGTACAATTCTTTTATAAAATCACAAAATGTACTGCAACAAACGCAGCGAAAACTGTCTAACTGCTTAACTTTTTTAAGAGATGGCGTTTCAGATTTTGGCACAGTGAGTTTGCTTTTGATCTTATGACTGCTGCTATGTCGGCATTTTGAAGGTTTTGTCCATTTTTTCTTTTTGTTTTTCTTACACATAAACTGTAAAATAAGAGAAAGATGAACTGAGAATATTCGACAGCTTTGTTGATTTATCAATTTGTTCATGATCGTCGAGGTTTTAGTTCTTGGATCAGACATTAAATACTGATTTTTATATCATTAGATAGCTAGCAAGTAATAAAATGTTATCCTAGTTTCTTCTGATGATAATATGGGCAAAACTGGCACAATACCGTTATTCTGTTAAGCGTAATTTAACATTTTTATTAACGGACTAACTACAGCGTGCAGCTGCTGTTTTTTTACGAATCCCGCGGAATCACCTAATTCTTCCGGGATAAAAAGTACCCTATGTGCTACTCCAGATTATCATCTACCTGTGTGCCAAATTTCAATCAAATCAAAAGCGTGATTGAGTAACAAATATCCATCCAAACATCCAAACTTTGGCATTTATAATATTAAATATAGAAATATAGATTGACACCGCAGAGTCAATTCGTGAGTCTCTGGACTCTCTGGGTCGATGCACTTACTTTTAATACTAATACTCATATTTCTTTTATATAGAAACTAGCTTTTGCCCGCGGATTCATTTGCGTGCGAAGTGGCGGTTAGAAAGAGACAAAAAGTAGTCTATGTCACTCTCCATCCCTTCTATTATCTCCACTTAAAAATCACGTCAATTCGTCGCTCCGTTTTGCCGTGAAATACGAACAAACAAACACTCACATATACCGTCCCATTTATAATATTAGTATGGATAAACTTAGCTATACTTAAAATTATTGACGGATCCATTCATTTCCGTTAACTTTTTATAAGCCCGTTAATAGATTTTTTTGTATATAAAGCAGATCCTCCTGACGTAGAGTTGTGTACGATCGTTGTGTTTTTATATCATATGATAGCAAACAAGCAGATGGGTCTCGTGACGGAGAGCCAACCATTCAATTCAACTCTCAATTTTTATTTAGCACATCAACATATCTGTAATGATATGTTGATAGCATAGCATGCGTCAGGAATAGGTGAATGGGTATTACGATGATAATGACTTATTTGGTTAATCGTATGCCTTCGATGTGCTGACTATAAGGGACGCTTGCACCAAACGGTTTAAACTTTTTAAATCAATTTAATTATAGTAAAAGTTGTTTAAAAACTATTTAAATATCTTGGTGCAAGCGGATCTAAGAGTCAGATTGTCTAAAAACAGAAACTACGTTCTAGAGAATCTATTAGTATGGGTGCCCACGACACTAAACCTGGTCCCATAAGACTACCGGATGGCATATACATAATTGGATTCGTCGTTAATTGAAAAATACGAAATGGCTATGCTGCAATGCGAAAAACCGGGTGGCGCTATTAAAAAAAAAAGAAAAAAAGAATGAAAAAAATCGATTTCTGGTACGAAAAGACTACCGAATTTCGTTTGTTCCTCGACATAGGGGAGGGGAAGGACTCTACGAAAATGCGGTGCTGCATGCCCCCATGACTGGCCTTATCAGTGGCAGCAGCATTATAAGTGACGTCTTGTACCTAGGTATCTAGTACCGTCGGACTACCGAACGAACCAAAGCTTATCTGAAAGATCATCAATTTCTGTGTAAGAAAAACCACTGCTGCATCTTCGAAACAGTGGATGAGGTGGTTGCTGCAGCGATTGAAGGTCGCCCACTGCACAGCTTAAATCGGCGTTTATGCTATGTTTTTAAGGCAAATACCCGGTTTTTTTCATCTGGTACTAATGGAATACCCATGCCACGATCAGGTACGAATAATTTGACTGGTCATTAACTGTTTAAACAAATGAAATTACATATTTTATGAGAAATGGTTGGATTTTTCAATCGTTTTCACTAGGATGTTTTAATTTTATGTCCTACTTAGGGATTTATAGGGTTCTGAAGTCAACTGGAAACCCTTATAGTTTCATACGTCCGTCCATTCGTCTATCCCTCCGTTCGTCTGCGCCTTAGCTCAGGATTCTTAATACTAGAAAGCTGTAATTTGGCATTTGTACCTATAAATGTTAGTCATGCCATCAAAAACGGTAAAAAATAAATAAAACGTATATTGTTTAGGGTACCCTCTACAAGTAAAGTTTTCTCGCAAACCCCATAGTATAAAGTATCGTTGTATAGAGTTCTTAAACAATGTTGCGTGTTTTCACCATGACTTTTCAATTAATGGATCCGTTTGAAAGATATTAAGTTTTAAAATGCTAACTCTTATCGTACCAGAAAACGATTTTTTTTCATTCTTTTTTTCTTTTTTTTAATAGCGCCATCCGGTTTTTCGCATTGCAGCATAGCCATTTCGTATTTTTCAATTAACGACGAATCCAACTATGTATATACCATCCGGTAGTCTTATGGGACTAGGTTTAGTGTCGTGGGCTCTTAAACCATATAGTAAGTAGAAGTCGTGTACCATTTCGGTAATACTCGCTACAGCGCTGAAATAATAATAAATCGTCCAACCAAAGTCAAAATCAAGCAGTGTTGCAGCGTATAATAAAGTATAACATACATTCACGACCAAAAGGTCTCAATTGTCACTTACGCGTTATTTAGTTGAACACATGTGAAGTGACGCATTTTTTTATATTTTATTTTTATATCATAATATAGCAAACAAGCAGATGGATCTCCTGATGGAAAGAGCCAACCGTCGCCTATAGACACCAAAGGTGTTAATGGTGCGTTGCTATCTTGTGGCGAGGTCTAATGCCACATGTATAAGTTTACCGGCTACCTTACCCTCCAAACCGGAACATGATAGTGACAAGCACTGACGCTATTGCGGCAGGAATAGGTAAGGCGGTGGTACCAGACCCGGACGAGACAATGCAGAACTCTATTACCTAGTAGCCACGATGGTAGTGACTCGAATAGTCAATCAGTCGTCTTTTACGATCTTCCTGACAGAACGGCAGTTGGCCTATTCTTCAAAGGAGCCCAGGACCAACACGGCGTGCCTTGTCTATAGTTCACTAGTACATAAGAAGTCTTTGTCTAAAAACAACAGTTCCCTCTTGAACGAAATCTCGTAAGAAAAAACATAGATGTAAACCTACGTACCTTCATTGGCCATGTTTCAAAAACATTTTCCATTATTAATAGCCCCTTACTTATTCCTCACCCATTTTGAATTTAGGATCTACATTTGATCACTCAATAAATAATTTAGATTTGAATAGTATTGTCATTTTTGTTTTTATCTTCTGTCACGGCCACAGATTTTAAATTGAATCCTCAATGAAAAACTTTTAATACTGTTACGTAGTTCGGTAAGAAAACGCCACTTATATAAAAACCGTATATTTACAAGTTCACAAACAACAAAATACGTAAATTATTAATACATAAATACTCTCATTAACACTGTACTAACACTAAACTTAGCCGAATAAACTCTTCTCGCTTTATAAAAACTGCCCTGTATTCGTCAACACATCTCTATTTATACCCAGGGTAAAGTTCTACCTGGATCCAGAAAAATCTAAATGTATCGGGTAAACAATGAATCACTTCCTACTGTAAACAGCTTATGAAAAACAAGTCCTAGTACACGCTATTTTCACCCTTATGCCATATACCACAAAGTTCATCTGGTATAGTTATATCTTATATGGTATAGTTATTCCGATACCGGCCGACTATTTGTTTATTAATAGGTAGGTATGAGTAGCTATCTCTTTCTTTTATTTCTAGATCCCTCCAGCGTTCCAACTCTTCACGTTTCTAGATTATTCGTAACAATACTAATGGATAGCATCATTAACATCTTCGCTGTGTATTGGGCGCGATGGTCTTTACATCAGGATAACCTTTCGGTGCGTTAGGATTTTTTTTTATAGCAAAGGGTAGCAAATAAACAGATAGCTCTCGGATAGGAAGAGATAATCATCGCTTATAGACACCAAAGATGTTAATCTTGCGTTGCTACCCGTGTCGCGGAATGTTAGTTTCACAGAAATCTTATATATGTTAGTACCACTCTCATAAGTTTACCCTCCAAACCGGGACAAGACAGTGACATCTGAAAATCCACAACCATGCGCGCTTCTCGAGACACTTTTTTCCCCTCACTACTATATATACATTTTTTTTTTGATCAATCTATCAATCAATTCTTTATTAGCTTAAAGTAGGGCAACAATATGTTAAGATATTATTTAATTACGAATTATGAACTTAAAACCTACTTTGTCAGACAAATAGCGTGCTAATTTTAAATAGAATAGGCTGCACCAATAACAATATGGTTGTTTTAATATTGTTACGAATAATCTAGAAACGTGTAGAGTTGGAACGCTGGAGAGATCTAGAAATAAAAGAGATAGCTACTCCTATTAACAAACAAATAGTTGACCTGGGCTATGCCATAATGGACTTTGTGGGATATGGCATAAGGTTGAAAGTAGCGTGTACTACGATTTATGACTCATAACTTGTTTACAATAAGAAGTGATTCATTGTTTCCGATACATTTAGATTTTTCTGGATCCAGGTAGAACTTTACCCTGGGTATAAATAGAGATGTTTTACAGGGCAGTTTTTATAAAGTGATCGAGAGCGATACTTGAAGTGACCAGTGCGAAGCGAGTGTTCTAAGTTTAGTGTTAGTACAGTGAGTGACTAGTGTTTAATCAGAGTATTTAGTATTGTGTTGTGTTGTATTTGTATACTAAATACACGGATTTAATATAAGTGGTGTGTTCTTACAATTACGAACCCGAAGTACGTAACAATTTCCTATTAATTATAAAAATTATGATTGATTTATTCCTATGTAGATCCAGCTATCCGCTGAAATTTTTCCGAATGGATATGACTTAAGGGCCTTCAAGAAAAGAGCCTACTCATTCTTAAAAGACCAGCAACGCAACTACGAAACTCCAGGTAATGTAGTTGTCTATGGGTGGCGGTAATCACTTACCATCGGGTGAGCATCCTGTCCGTTTGTCCCTCTTCTATAAAAAAACAACCTCCACTGACGCTACTGCGGCAGGAATAAACAAGACAGTGGTACCGAAGGCAAGACTTTATAGAACTCTACCACATATTAGTCATAATGGTACTTGGTAGTAACTTGTACTATTTGCTTTTAGTACTTTGTCCCCGTGTTGGTCCCGGGCTTCTTTGAAAAATAGACCAACGGCCGTTCTGCCAGGCGGGTCGTAAAAGGCGACCGATTGGCTATGCAAGTCACTACCATCGTGACTACTAGGTGGTAGATTTCTGCATTATCTCGCCCGGGTCTGGTACCACCGCCTTATCTATTCCTGCCGCAATAGCGTCAGCGCTTGTAGCTGTCGTGTTCCGGTGTGGAGGGTAAGGTAGCCGGTGGTACCAGACCCGGGCGAGACAATACAGAACTCTACCACCTAGTAGCCACGATGGTAGTGACTCGATAGCCAATCGGTCGCCTTTTACGACCTGCCTGGCAGAACGGCAGTTGGCCTATTCTTCAAAGGAGGCCGGGACCAACACGGCGAAAAAATTTACCTTAAACTGGGTGAATAATAGGATTTTTTATCTATACTCACTTCCTATTTATCACCTATAATGTACACTTGACGAGATTTTTTAATACACTTGATATCTTTGAGTATTTAACCAACAATACTCATAGGGCATTAATGATGATTGCTTATGTCCAGGCCAACCAATCATCAGCACTACGTAAATTGTTAGGATTAACTGTACAAACTTTTGGTCAATTTTGGGTTGAAGTTATAAATGTAATAGAAAAATATATGTAGTGAAAATACTTCTTTTGTTTGTTTTATTGGCTCTCACGGTCGGTGCTACTCCGCACCGTTGAACCGGGTTCAAAATATAACAACAATTTATGTTATAAAAATCATAAAGATATTTAGGGCGAGCGAAGCGAGCCCTACACTTGGCCACTTTCTATGCACTTTTGTGGTACATTTTACAGAAAAATTATCGGACTTTTAGGTTTGTGCTTCGACGTAGTAGTTTAAATTCATGTCTAGATATGTTATCTACCATGAAAATACCATTTTACAGACCTTAAAAAAATAGAAGATACAATTTGTATTAAAATCTTATTACTACTAACGATATCTATTATAAAACTAACGAGTTAAAATCGATAGAAGATACGTTTTGTATCAGAATCTTATTTCTAGTAACGCCATCTATTATAAAATTAACCAGTTAAAATTGATTGAGGGTAGGCGCCTCCAAATTTTGAGTCATCACTTTTTCCAGATAGTGATACAAAAAATAAGTAAGCAAATTGTAAATAATAATACAGATTATGTTAAAATTTAAATCTTGCCATCTTGATGTTTTGTGAGTTATGATTTATAATTATGCAATTCTGGAGGCAATTTTTACCTTGCGCTGCTCTTCTCTTTCAACTCCACTCTTGACCGCCCCGTTGGTCGAGTGGTTAGCAACCCTGACTACGCAATCGACGGGGCTCGGGTTCGATATTCTTGTATTTATATATGTACTTCTATGTATTAGTATAGTTGACTAACGCCCATAGCACAAGCAAATAATTTGCTTACTTTGGGATTAGATCAGTAAGTGTAATTTGTCCCGTGAAAAAAATAAATAAAAAAACTCGGTTTCAACTTTTCCAGCAATTAGGTACCTAAGCATTTTTTGCTACTCACTATTTTCAGCCGACTACCCAAAAAGGAGGAGGTTCCTATTTGGTCGGAATCTTTTTTTAAGCATGTTCACTGATTATTCGAAGATGCCTGAACCGATAAGGATTTTTTTTGTTTCAGTGAGTACCTAGATACTTCTCTGGTTATTTAATTTTAATTTGACGAAGATCTGATGCAGAGTACGGGAGATACTAGAAGTGGGAAATCAACTGTTTGCAAGATTTCTACGTTTAAATTATTAGAGCAATTTTAAATAACATGTTTAAAAATATTTTTAAAAGATTTTAAGACTTTACGCAGGAAATTATAATTATTAACCGCGATTTTCAAAAATCGAGCTTTCATCAGATCTCCATGGTTTGAGATTCTTGAAACGTGATTATATTTTTTCAATGACGTCAGTATATATCTGTGTGTGCGCACGTGATTAAATCTCTCACGGATTTTAAACTGCCTGGCTGATCGAAAAACGGTTTGCGGTGAAAGATCAAAATCAATAATCAAATTCGAAAGTTTTAAAAATTAAAACAGTATCCTCCTAAACACGGTTTCAGGGATGGCTTGCAGGATCATCCGGTTTAAAGATTTTTTATTAATTATTTTTGAACTTATTAAGAGACTACTTCATAAAATACTTTTCTTTATATTTGACTCGCGGCGCGCGGTCATCGGGCCCTTGTATAAAGACAAGGGTTCACGTATAGACTGAAATAGCTATAGGGCCATCAGTTTGATCAGCTTAGCATCGAAGGTGTATAGTAAAACATGGAAAGGAGAATGCAAAGGAAGTCCGAAGGAATGTTGTGTTAGGCACAAGGAGGTTTTAGGTCTAGAGCAGGGATGTGTGCGGGGAACAGAGTGAATAGAGCGTTAGAGAGATTACTTAAAAGCCCAGTTTTAAGTCAGGGTGCCCGTCTTGCCCTGCGTAATCATGTGCCTACCCCAACGATATTGTATGAAAGTGAGAGTTGGGTAAGTAAGAAGGGCATGAAAGTATAATCAACGCAGTCGATGAAACGAATAGCTATGAAAAATATGTCGCGTAACTCTCGCTGACCGGGTTCGTAATATTGAAGTGAGAGAGAAGTTATACTTGAAAGAAAGTGTTGGTGTAAAGATGAGAAAGGGCATGCTCCGTTGGTTCGGACATGTACAAAGAATGGTCGGTGAAAGATTAACAAAACAGATATACAATGCGAGATATGCAATACTTTATTATTTATTTTTCTATACATTAAAAGATTATAGACTTTATTATGATAAATAAAGTCTATACATTAATAGATGTAATTCTCATAAAAATACTTTTCTCACAGTATTACTAGATAGTATAACTTTGCGAGCCCTTACAAAGCTCTGCTTTTAGCTAGTATAAATAGACACGCTGACTGTACCTACTACCTAGGGTGAAAAATCACAATAACAATCCAAAGTAAATTTCATTTTTTAACCTAGCATAGGGTAAATTTTAGGACGTATGTTTCCCGGAATTTGCCCTAGGGTGAATTCTTCAAGGTAAAGGGTGAATTCTTCAAGGTAACATATCGGAAAAACCGAATATTTTTGGGATAAATAGGCTATTTGAGGTTGCTAGCATAGTACTTAGTAAGCATTAGAAAAATCACAAGGAATTACTTTCGTTTGCTGTCACTAAGTGCAATAAGTGTCAAAATAACTTGTAAAAAGTTTTATTGAATAAAATATTTCTGATTTCTGAATATAAGTCCCACTCGACGTAAGTATAAAAAAATAAGATACTAGAATATATAAAGACGTTAAACAATAAAAAAAGGTTAAAAAATAAAACACAAAAATCCATAATAAACTTTCAAACAGCGTATATTGTAGAAATAAAAAAATACGTTACAAATAAACTCTTTTAAGCTAAAATAATCTTATCACTAAACATACCAGACAGCTGGCAACATTTGTGACGTAGGGAGGCCAGTGTGACCAACAGGAAATAAAAAGAGCTGTTTAAAACTAATATTTTATTGAAATACAAATACAATGCGTAATGCCGGTGTCCATAATTTAATAGATTACAAATTATTCTTAAAAATTACTCATAAGTATGACTTGAACCGACTGCCATTTTGTTTTTTTTTTAGAAATTACGTAACGCAAAAACCCTATCCAAGGCAATTTTTTTACTTTTGTTAGGTAGTCTTCACACGTTCAATCAAATTGTACTAATTAAATGTCAAGTTAATAGTGGATAATAATAACTTCAAAACGTATATTACTATTTTACTTATATACATTTTTTTTAATATGTCACCTGTTTACACAAGCAAAAACAATGTTAATTCTAAATTAATCACTACATAGTATAAAACAAAGTCGCTTTCTCTGTCTTGTCCCTATGTGTGCTTAAATCTTTAAAACTACGCAACGGATTTTGATGCGGTTTTTTTAATAGATAGATTGATTCTTAGGGAAGGTTTTAGTATATAATCCTTTCCGATATTCCCACTGGAACAAAAGCTACGCGGGTGAAACCGCGGGCATGTCGCTAGTATATTCATAAAAAGATCTTAGTGCCATAAAAATATTATAATCGATAAAAATGCACTATTTTTTTGTACTTAAAATTTAAAATTCGTTTTTATTGTTAAAATCGATCAACAGAATGTCTTAATATAATTACAAATATTTTAAAATAGTAACATGCTACAAATCAATGTAAAACTTTAATGTAGAAATATTTCTAAAAAGGCGAAATCAAAATAAAAAATATTTAACGAAAATATATTTTTTTAAATTTTCTTAGTTTCAATTTATTTAAACTTATATGCAATTTATAATTTATAACCGCTTATTACCTTTTTAACGCACAATCAATTTATTTTCATATACCCTCTTAAGTATGCTTTAGACGTTCATTCCTATTAAATAATTGTTTTACGTTATATGAGAAAAATCATTTCAATGATCAAAAAATTTCAATATACACAAGCTGCGCAGCATTTTAGTTACGATATGTTTTTCTTTTGGATGAAATTGGGGAAATTAAAAAGTTTTAAATAAATTGGTTTTATAAAATATTTTTTATCAAAAGTAATATACAAATAAAACGTTTTAATTTATTTTTTACGTATTCCACCAGACTAGAATGATACTTCGAAATCTAAAACATTTAAACCTTGGAGTACAAATAACAATGGCTTGTTATATAAAAAGCATATTACATTGGGAATTTTTAGCTAATCAGATTTAGAATGTATATTTTAAAATGTGATCGCGTTTATTTAAAAAGAGAGCATATCTTAACATAAGTCCTATTGTAACTTAAAAATTGCACCAATAATAAAACTTCATGACAACCGGTTCTAAGCCTTTTTTTAACATACAATAAAAATCAACTTGTCATTTTAACAACTCTAGACTAACTCTAGGTAATGTCAAATTGAAGGCTCGTGAAATAAAAATAATAAAAATATATTTAAAAAAACCGAGCCTATGTCCTAAATAATTTGTTTACTGTCTGGTTATTCCAAAATGGCTAGATTTAAAGGCGGTATTTTAAATATGGCAAATTATGAGGTAATAGATTTGAATTTTCGAGCCGCCATTTTGTAATAACCATTGCCGAAGGTAGAACAAAAAATAATTTAAAAAATCTACGAAACAAAGGCTAGCAGATAAATTCTTAACTTTACATTCATAGAGTGCTATATATTATATTATTTTTTTCGATCACCGCCGCCATTTTTAAAACTGTGCTTCGATTGGCGGGAAAGTGAACGATTTTAAAAGCACGAACGGCGCGGGGGACTCCCCTTACACGAAAGCATTACATGCCATTATAATTAAAGAATGCACCAACCACGGCTCACGATTTTGATCGAAAAGTGTTGCCATTATAATCTAATTTAAAGCAACATTTTGAGAATATTAGAAAATTTTGCTTAAATCTATCAGACAGACAGACTTAACGAATTTGCTCATTTTTTATTTCTTATTTTTTAATCAATAACCGTATGAAATATCTCTTATACAGACAGACGCCCTCACAACAACACTTACGTTCAAAACGCGTGAACTTCACGGAAATTAATAAAAAAATATCAACGATATTATAGACTTACTTCACTTCATCCTGATTTAAATACCAATTATAGTCAATTAAAACACTTCAGCAGATTCTAAAAATATCTTTACGATATGAAAATCTGTCAAAATCATTAGTTTTATATCTTCGTCAAATGCAAAAAAAAATGGCGCCAAATTCAATTGAAAAAAAAACGAAAACATCAGTAAGATTTTTAGCGTTTTCTTCCATTTTTAATCGATATTGAAAGAAAATATGCACAATTCACTGCATATTCCTAATGTATATAATCTAAATAAACAATTTATGTATTTTATCAGGATGTTGAAAAAAGGGAACGCCTGGCAAGTTACAAAAGGATTAAAGTCAAATAAATAAAATATTGCGTCCACAATATCTATGCTAACATCGAGTGCTCATATGAGCAAATACTAAGTGTACTTTTGAGCGTTTACTAAGTTTAGACCAAGTCAAACCACTCACAACTCAAAATCTAAGAACATTTAGACTAATTTTGACCTCTCATATGAACACTCAAGTACCGGCGCGATTTACCATGTAATTCTACCTTTATGAAAAATTGAATTTGATTCGGACAGCTGTCAAATATATGTCAAATATATCAATATTTCCGTTCAGTGATTTAATTTTTACTTTAAGTCAATATAGTTTTAATAATATATTAAATTTAGTAACAATCAAACATGTTTAATAATATGTTGTCAATATTATGTCAACATGTTTTAGAATTTTAAAAGTCCGAATAATTAAAAAGTAAGATTATGTTCACACAATAAATTTTATTGACAATATTATGTTGATAGAATTTTGCATGTACCTACCTTTGCATATCATTATCTTAAAGATTAATAACATATTTTATTTAATTACGTAAATAAAGTTAAACATGCAAAAGTTTTTAACGAATTTTTAAACTTCGTAAATGATGACGGCATTAGGTAGGCTCAATATTTATTTGCAAAGTACATATAAAATATACATTAATTTAAATTGATGAGAAATACGTTATGTCATATAAATTTCGTTTTTCAGTACATGGCAAATAAATTAGACTATACAGCCTAATCAATGACGTTTTCACATAAATAATTGATGCATATTTAGAAAACTATTCAAGCTTATAATCCTTTTTAATAGTAATAGGTCTTTAAGGTAAAACACAAAGAAGAGTACCAAATAATTATTTTACGTGATGAATTGTTGCAAATTATTAGTTTTGTCCATTTTAACAAACAACTATAACAAATTTTAAGCTATTTTGTAACTCTAGAGGTTATGGGTAACATAGCATTTTTTTATAGAATAAAAACTTTTTTATTTTAATTATCTTGATTTAATTTAATAATCACATTTTTGTATAACCATAAATGCAAAAAATATGATTGTACTCTTGTATTTTTGAAAATATGATTACTTATAGAAGGTTTGATAATATCGCTCGATTTATTAGATATTCGCGATTTAATAGAAGAACGTTACAATACCACCATTAATAATTCCTAATACGGGCCGTTTTAATTATATCAATATTCAATTTAAATTCAATTGAATTAAATCAGTATTCAATTTGAATTCAATTGTATTAAATCAGTATTCAATTTCAATTCAATTGAATTAAAATCCAATAAATGGTGAATTTAATAAACAAAAGTAAAATGTAGCGATATTTAAAGTTTGATAACTTTCTATACGTAATCATATTTACAAAAATAGGACTATAATCATATTTTTTTGAAATTTTGATTATGCAAAAATGATTACATTTTATTAATATATAATCAATTATATGAACTAAATATATTATTATTATATCATTTTTGCATCGCCTTATGCTCAGTTTATCGCGTTTGTGGTTTGTGGTTGAAATGGTAGAATAATGGAAAATCGCGTCACAAAAATCGCCATAATCGCCAAATATCGCCAATAGGTGGGTAAAACGCATTTGATCCCAAATCTTCACAAGAGTAAGCTGTACTGTCCTTAATAATAATTGAAAGCGATGGCAGTGATATTACTGAAGTTATATCTGTGAACAAAATTAATGAATTGAGAGAAAAGATGTTAATCGTCAATAACTAAGTATTTACTTAATAAACAAAAATTTTTTATGAAGTTTCTTTGCATTTTTGAAGTTATACTTCTTTTGGGGCGTTAAAAAAATATGATAGTAATTTTTTACGATGCGCGTCACCGTCACGAAAATCCGACAGCGTGAAATAAGCTACTCAACATTTTAGATTTCCAAAAAATGTTTGTCCATTATTTGATTATGTACAAATAATTCTTTTGTGATATTTAAATAAAATTTATTTAACTAGATAATGCGTTATAATAAAACTTTCTTTCAATGTATTAAATACCTTTTTTTCTATTATTATGTACAAATAATTATTTTATGAAATTAATAATATTTTTTAACAATATTTTTTAAACAAAATTGATTTTTTAGAAAGATTTTTATCTTGTTACGCCAAAGAAGTATAACTTCTTACGTGCGTACATAAGTACACATTCACGTTTTTTTTTTAATCTAATACCTTTAAACGAGCAATTCTTGTATATATATAATTGGAATCTCGGAATCGGCTCCAACAATTTTCATGAAAGTCACAAATTAGGGGTTTTTCGGGTCAAGGAATCGATTTATCAAAGTTCCAGGTCCAAGAAAAGCTCGGTTCCCAAGATATGGGTATGTGAAAAATCGAGCAAAGCTCGGTCAAACAGATATAATTACTTATTCATATTTCGCGGCCGCCATTGCTCAAACTTATACCAATCAAAAGGTAACAATGATACAAATGAAACATGTCGTAAGCTAAATTTAGTGTCGCAGAACACAGTTATAGTATCATCACGCCCGGTTCCCTTATAGGGCAGGCAGAGTAAACCAAACATTTAAAGATTTTCCAGTTCACCATGATTCATCGATTTGTAGCTCGGCGGGATAAATGGTGATCCTCATCACCGCATTTATCGACATGTTAACGATTATCGACTACCTACTTCTAGCTATAACAGGGACCACCAGCTTTTCATGCTGACAGGAAGTGGTGACACACCACTGGCAGACCCGGAGCTGCTACTGAGATTTTTGTATTTTCGAAAAAAATAACACTGTCCGACTCAGGGATCGAACCCGGGAACCTGTAGGGCTACACTTGAAAATCGATTTCAATTTTAAATGAATATTTAATGAATTTTGAAGTATTTCGTACTCTGAACAACTATATTCAATTATTGGATTCGGCGACAGCGCCACACGGATTTCGAAATTTTTTGGAACTACTCATTATTGCTTTTATTCGTTATTTTGTTTAAAACAGTACTTAAAATTTCCACTTGTAACACTAGCTTGACGTGTAACGATGACATCTATTTCCAATAATTAGGTCGTTACTATACTGTATCAATGTGGGCAATATTGGTTTCAAGAGTACCGTTTTTGACGATATTCGAAACTTATTGTTGTTATCAATATTGGTTTAAAGTTTATATTGTTTTCAAGAGTAGGCCTGCTGGTCTTAGCTGAATAGGCTATCGTTTAAACCACGAGGCAATCTAGTTACAGGACTCCGAAAAATATGTACAAAGTTTTCGGAACTTCGAAAGGGCTTGAAAACTTTAAAAACAGCAAAGAAAAATTTCTAAACGTAGGGTTCGAACCCACGACGTTTCCTCAAATCGGGACGCTCTACAAACTGTATGAACAAGCTAATATTAGCATCATCCTAAAGAACCAAAAAAAAAGTATCATCTATTTAATTTGTAAACAAGTGGCAATAAATATTTTGCTTTGTTATTATAAACATTGTTTACTTTTAAATGGTTAAAATCAAATAATCTGCATGATGAGAGATAAAAAACGTATATTTATGTTGACGATATATTATTATCTATACATATAATAAAATCGTAGGAAAGTCAAAACTGTACATTGAATATTTTTTTAAAAGAATACTTGGGGCGTGATCTACAATCTATATAGACGCCAAAAATATAGTTTTTAGAATTTTTGTCTGTCTGTTTGTCTATATATCCGAGGTAAACTCAAAAAGTACTGCATGGATTTACTTCAAATTTTGCATGAATATTACTAACAGGTCGGGTCAACATATAGGCTACATATTATCACGCTATCACCTACGGGGGAGGAGCAGTGCGAAGTAAACGAAGTCTGCGCAGACGAAGTCGCTGGCAACAGCTAGTATATATATATAAATCAATTGCTGTTCGTTAGTCTCTCTAAAACTCGAGAACGGCTGAACCGATTTGACTAATTTTGGTTTGAATGAATGAATGAATTAATTGTCGAAGGTCAGGGAAGGTTTAAAAGGTGAGAAAATATAGAAAAAAAAATAAAAGAAGTTAAAAAGGCAGAACAACGTTTGCCGAGTCAGCTAGTATATAATAATTGTAAATTAAGGTAATATTAATCTTCAAAAGTTTTCATGAATTTAACATTATAAAAAGTGTTCAAGATACAATTCACATTTCAGAAGAAATTAATAATATAATACAACACGATAAGCATCTACCAACATGTGTTGCTTTCGAGGCGAACTTCGTATGGACCCTCGTCATTCTCAGTTCACTATTTATTCCGAACTATACTTATGATGTAAAAAAGTAACGCAGTGAAACTATATCCAAGCCATTCGACCTACCTCTAGGCGGGCTGAGGGGTGCTTGACTTTTCCTTCTTTTTTTCTTTCTTCTTCTTGAGGAAAGATGGCGTCCGGAGTCCCTTCTTCTTCTTTTTATCTTTCTTGGGAGAATCCTCCGTCGACACCTCCTTGGATGGCGACCCCTGTAATTTTAAATATTACATCACAAAACATATATATATATATATATATATATATATATATATATATATATATATATATATATATATATATATATATATATATATATATCATAAGATAACAAACAAGCAGATGGGTCTCCTGATGGAAAGAGTCAACCATCGCCTATAGACACCAAAGGTGTTAATGGTGCGTTGCTATCTTGTGACGAGGTCTAATGCTACATGCATAAGTTTACCGCTAACTAAATGCATAAGTTTAAGCTACCTTACCCTCCAAACCGGAACGCGACAGTGACAATTATTGCGGCAGGAATAGGTAAGGCGGTAGTACCAGACCCGGGCGAGACAATGCAGAACTCTATCGCCTAGTAGCCACGATGGTAATGACTTGTAAAGCCAATCGGTCGCCTTTTACGACTTGCCTGGCAGAACGGCAGTAATTGGTCTATTCTTCAAAGGAGCCCGGGACCAACGCGGGGAGAACATACATTATATATTTGTTTTAGCACTCACCCTGTGCTTGGTAAAACTTGAAAATTTTTGAAAACAACAAAGAAAAAATTTCGACACTTAGGATTTGAACCTATGACTTTTTCTCAAGCCGGAGCGCTCTTGTACTGTTGTACTGATCGCTAGTCATACGTATGTATATCAATGGAATCATCATAGCAAAGAAGAACTTCGCCACTTTGAACCAGTCAACGCTAGCTCAGTTGGTTAAAGCGATCCGGCTTGAGGAAACGTCGACGGTTCAAATCCTGCGTGACGAAATTTTTCTGTTTTGTTTTCAAAGTAATTTCATGAAAAACTACGATGTAAATTGCATGAGGTGTTTTGAGATTGGTGGGTCAATAAAAACCTAAATCATTACATGGGCTTTCATTTTGCTTACTCATTATGCTTTTTTTATTATTACAAAAATCACTCATGATACCTGTGTGTTGAAAAATCACTCATGATACAGGGTGTCGAAAAATCACTCATGATAAAGGGTGTCGAAAAATCACTCATGATACAGGGTGTCGAAAAATCACTCATGATACAGGGTGTCGAAAAATCACTCATGATACAGGATGTCGAAAAATCACTCATGATACAGGATGTTGAAAAATCACTCATGGTACAGGGTGTCGAAAAATCACTCATGATAAAGGGTGTCGAAAAATCACTCATGATACAGGCTGTTGAAAAATCACTCATGATACAGGCTGTTGAAAAATCACTCATGATACAGGGTGTCGAAAAATCACTCATGATACAGGATGTCGAAAAATCACTCACGATACAGGATGTCGAAAAATCGAAAAATGTACGAAGTTTCTTGGTTTTGAGATATGGCGATAACTATGTACTTACCTCTTTACTGCTGTGTGAAAATGTACTCTGATGGGCATCAGAGTGGTCACCGTTCACGGTATGTTCGCCTGCAAATAGACAAATGGCGAATTAGTAAAAATTAACGAATAACACAGGAGGTTCAGGGTTCGAATATTGGGTCGGGCAATGTAGACACGTCGACTATAGACACCATCAGGGCTGAATTTAGGGGAGGTATTTTCCACCACCAAATGGAGCCTAGTCCAATACAGGGAAGTCAAGATAAACGAAGTATTATTCGACATTAACAAAATCTCAACTCTCATGTGTGATATTTCGCGTTGCATATATTAAGCGAACAGAAGCACCTAGCAGTCGCTCTACAATTTTGACACTTCACGCGACTTCCGCGGTTTCAAGCGACTTCTACATAATGCTGACCGCAGTCAGTGTGATATGAGCCTAATCAGTAGAATCAAATATTAGCAGGTGTACAGGATGATTATAAAAAGGTATGTAGTTTTTTGTGACACTAAAAAATACTAAACTGTCATAGAAATAAAAAAAATATGTGTGTGTACTTATGTACGCACTTAAGAAGCTATACTTCTCTGGCGTAGAACAAGATAAAAAAAAGTTCAATTTTTTTTTATACTTCACGTTATCCTATGTTTGTAGAGAAAACGACATTAATATTAGAAAAAAAGGTATTTAATACATTGAAAGAAAGTTTTATTATAACGCAATACGCATTATCTAATTAAATATATATTTTTTTTTAATATCATAATATAACAAACAAGCAGGATGGGTCTCTTGATGGAAAGAGTCAACCATCGCCTAAAGACACCAAAGATGTTAATGTTGCGTTGCTATCTTGTGGCGAGGTCTAATGCCACATGCATAAGTTTACCGACTACCTTACCCTCCAAACCAGAACACGATAGTGAAAAGCACTGACGCTATTGCGGCAGGAATAGGTAAGGCGGTGGTACCAGACCCGGGCGAGACAATGCATAACTCTGCCACCTAGTAGTCACGATGGTAGTGACTCATATAGCTAATCGGTCACCTTATACGACCTGCCTGGCAGAACGGCAGTTGGTCTATTCTTCAAAGGAGCCCGGGCCCAACACGAGGAGCCCGGAACCAACACGAGGGTTTAAATATCATAAAATAATTATTTGTACATAATTAAAAAAATTGAAAATCTCTTTTCGAAACAACTAAAATGCTGACTACCTAATTTATGCTGTCTTTTTTTCGTGACGGTGTGCGCGCGCATCGTAAAAAATTAATCTCATCATTTTTCCCTAATAAACGCGCCAAAAGAAGTATAACTTCAAAAAATTAAGTCTTCAAGGAACGTCTGGCATAAAAAACATCGAAGTTGATATTTTTTTATTATTAAATGGCAAACAAGCTATCTTGCTGATGGAAAGAAACCATAGCTGATGGTGCGTCGTTATTCGTGTGGCGGTATAACAATGCCACATGCATAAGTCTACCAGTTACCTTACACTGCCAAACCAAAACACTTCAGTGACAAGCACTGATGATATTGCGGTAAAATAGCTAAGTCAATGGTACCAAATATTAGAACGAGACATTACAGAACTCTACCTAGCAGTCACTATGGTAGCAACACATAATAGCCGATCATTCGCCTTCTAACAACTGCGTAACAATGACATATGGTCAATTCTTCAAAAATCGTACGTTTTGCTAAAAAAAAAAAGTATAATTTTGCGGTTTTTTGATGTAAAATATATAATGGTCCATCTTGGCAGTAAAATCGATTCATACGCAATGATATTAAACGGTGCGGTGCGTCATGCATTGCCGTCGCGCGTTTACCGCTTGCATACAAATTTTCTTCATTTTTTCAACAAAGAACAATCGCCTCTGTGGTCTAGTGGTCCAGCGTTGGAGTTGACCCGCGTTGGAATCGAACCCGGGACCTCATGGTCCCGGGTTCGATTCCTGGGTCGAGCACTTTAAAAAAAGTGTTTTTTCAGTTTTCTGAGAAACACAAAGTTGCCCGGGATTGGAAAGTGCTCAGTTGGCGATAGGCTTGCCACCTATCACATTTGTGGGACCAAGTATCTTCGGCTAATCGTGGGTGCGCTTGTTGTACCTCTGCCTACCCCTTCGGGGATATGGGCGTGAAGATACTTTTTAAAGAACAATTTTAGAAAGTTTTTTATTATGCCATATAAACCTTTAGAAAGCTTATTTCAAGCAAATCTGCCAGACGTCTCACCGACTTTGATTGTCAAAGTATTTTCACGTTCGGCTGCCTTGCGTGGTAGGCAGAGCGAACAGAACGTCTATAGACTTTACGGTTCACCGCGATTCACGGGTTTGTCGGTGAGATGAGTGGTGAACCTCATCGCTGCATTTTACCAATCTGATAACGATATCGACTATTTCTAGCGATAACTGGACCGACGAATTAACGTGCTCATCCAAGGCACCGCCAGACTCCAAGCTGCTACTGATATTTTGCGAGAAAATCTCGAAAAATCCTCAATAACACTTTTCCCCTACCTGGGAATCGAAGCCTTAAACTTAAACTTATTTGGCTCAGAACATGAGGTCCTTTCATGGTCTGTGTTTGCGATTCATCGCTCAGCCAACGGGCGGTCGTCGCATATCACGTCATGGGCGACGGACCAACCAATGGACGATACGTCCTAATGACGTTTACGCCCAATGGAAGCAAAGGATGACGACTTTAAATATTCGTCTTTTACTCATGACATGAGTTCAACGTATATATTCGCAATACAATATCCGAATATCGAACTGTACATTTGAAGGCTACATTAAAATATAAAAACTAAATACGAAACAATTATCATTACAAGAAAACCAAGTAATCTTTTCTAAAGTTGGTCGAAGGGCCAACGGTCTGAACCAAAAAACTTTAAGTTAAATTAGTATAACTAGGTAGTAAATATTACTGTCACCTAATATGTGAAATCGCTTTTATACATACAAACATAACAAAAAACACATACACAAAACATTACACACAAATTTTCGATGCATATTAGATGTTAAAACATGCGCATAAATTAAATGCGACTTAAATACTTCAGTTTGTCTGAAAAATGCAGTGCAAAATAAAAAAGCAAACTTACCTTTCTTGTGTAAAATAAAGCTTCTCTCCCGAGACCAACCAAAAGCTGCGCATGCGTGAGATAAAGCCTATTAAGTTCATGCGAAAAAAGACTAATCCTCTCTCTCGCACAGTATGAATGTGAAAGGGACATCATATACTGGTGTTCAACACTAAATTCTGATACCGAAAGTGTAACAAAATAGGTACTTAAGCATTGACCTAATTATCCAGTAAAAATGTTTATGTACGGGACACCCGCGCATAGATTTTGCACCGGTTTGCCGTACTCCTGCCTATACTCGTTAGTACATTGCTATCGCCCGCGCGGTGACCATACTTTTTGAATATTACTTCACTTGGTTTATCATGTAGTTAAGCAATATTCTCATTTTATTTGTATTTGTTACATATGATCATTAACAACCATGTTTTTCAATATATAGAGTACTTTATCAGACAACCTGTATAAAGGTCTTCTCACATAAGCGGGACGAGTTTTTAAGCGATAGGTAGCATTAACTAACAATTAAATTATGATTTATTTCTCAATTTCCTGAATGTTCTATAAATTTTAAACATTACCGGACTTTTAAACTCATTTTATTCGTGACATGTAGTCTAGCAAAAATTATTGATCGAAGATATCTAGTCTTTTTTCGCGATTATAATATATGCATAGATTATCTGACATTTAATTAATGTACATTCTTAAAAAAGCAAAATACCATGTTTAGTCAAATAAATTAACACAATCAATGCAAAATGTATAAAGTTAACAGAGAGCCTTGGTATATGCACGCGAGACTTGTAACGCAGTAACAGCTGTCCGATGTGTACACAATAGTATTGTTTAAATAAACTATTTTATGATAGCGTGTTATAGACTATAAACTATATTTTTCTAGCGCGCTACGTTATAGACTATATTATAACGTGTAACTGAACACTGATCGCGCGAGCCGGCCGAGATAGCGCGTGACTCATCACAACGTCATACAGCGAGCGATGGCTGAGCGCTATAACGCTATAAACTATGTTATAACGTCTAGCGTCTACGGTCTAGCACGTTACTCGTTAGATCGCGTAGTTCGTAACTTCGTAGGTTATAATGTTATAACTACAGCCTACGCTAGCCGCTAGGTATATAGCGTGGCGTTATGTTATAGCGCCGAATGCGAATCTACATAGCGTACACTTTACGTTGATTATACATAGCGCGCTATAATATAACGCTATGCGTTATATTAACCACCATTAATACACAATACTAAGTTGAATATAAAATATTAACATCACGCCCGGTTCCCTGCAGGGTCGCAAACCGAACGTCGAGACTTTCTGGTTCTCCGGTTGTCCGGTTTGTCAACTGGCGAGATTAGTGGTGATTCCCATAATATATACAAATAAAAGGTTTATGTCATTTATTTGGATAGCTGTAGCTACGTTTCTTCTACTAAGACTCTCTGTTCAGCTATAAGCGACTTTTTTATTTTATTATTTAAGAGGTTTAATAATAATTTGATAACATAATGGAACAAAACCAGAAAGTAAAGCCTTTGTATATACTTCCTTCGTTATTTTTTTAAATATCTGATAATACACAAGTTGAACTTATTAGCTCGTAAAATATCAGTTTATTAAAGTTAATAAGAATCTTTTATTTTTGTAACCAAAATTAAAAGTATGTGTGTGTTTAATAACGACATGACAATACTGATAGAGATGGCATGATTTTTTATTATCATATCTTTTATATCCTATAGTATGGTTTTTTAGTAATTTTAAACTATACTTAATTAGTAATAGTCTAAATGTATCCTTCGAGTTTTGATATATTTAGTTTTGTTTACAAAGTAATATTTGCATTAAGGAGGTGATACATTAGCGATCGTATAAGTATTAAGGCGGATACCAACATTGCGAGGCATATATGGCGCATACAGACAAGTGCTGATAGCATATTTCCAATATGTGAACATTCACAATCGTGGCGAGGCATGTGCAAGACATCAAAGCGTGCGTTGCGAAGCATGTGCGGCGTATGCCTCGTGATTTCTGTATCCGCCTTAACAAACATGGTAAATAAACTGGTGAATCGTATTTTCTCAGTATAAATAATCATCAAACTAATAAATGAATCAAGATTGGTTCCCTTTTTAAAAATTTAAATGCTTGTTCGATTTTTTCTATTTTTTTCACCGTAATCATTTAAGATTTTTTTTATTTGAATGATTATTCAGGAGTTAGAATATGATCGATTATACATTCGAATTTTGTACTAAATACAATTAAAGCTCAAAAATGCATAACCCCCTTAAATATGTCAAGTAAATAAGAAGTGAATGAAAAATAAAAAACCAAAATCAAATCTTAAATTAATATATTAGCCAACACATAAACATTAGCATTCACAAGACAACACAAGCTATAAAAAAATAGATGAACTGCTTTTTTTGTACTTTTAGCAAAAACCGCTTCGTTGTTGACAATTTTCGGAAATGAGCTTTCCAAACATTATCTACAATATAGCTTAAATTAGTTGGGTTAAAAAGCGACATTTAAAAACATGGTTTATGTTTGTGATAATCTATCAGTTTTTGTTGATCAATGCTTTATTTATTCGCCATTTAAGAGCGTGTATTCGTTTTGTAACGAAAACTTCATGTTTTCAAGTTTTTTCTAGAGTAATATCGTAATAATGTAAGCAGATTATTCGAAATATATTACAGTTTTTGCAACTTTTGATTATTCGATTTACCGCAGGATCAAAATCTAATCGGGAAACGATTTATAAATGAGTTCATATAACAGACTGAAAAAAATCAGTATCTTGAGCATTACCACGTCATGTGATCATCAACATGTGAATTAAACATATAATAAATATTTTAGGTTTCTATTGAAATACTTCCTGGTGAAAAAAATGTTAGCGTTTTTTTAATTTTTTAGTGTAGGTAATATTTTGTAATTTTTAATAATATTTTTTAATATCTAACAACAATATTTTCGTCATTTTGGCTCCGTGTTGCACTTTATGACCATACAACTGTTGGAAAATGGTTGCATTCGTCCTGAAAAATAACTCTAAAGCCTATTTTTGTAAAACGCTATGAAGGGGTTGTCTTCGTTTTAAAAATCCGTTATCAAAAATTATATTCTAGCTCTGTAGTGCACTAAATCGACTTAATCTTGCAAAAACTGTAATATCCTTTAAATACTGCTCACATTATTACGATATTGCTCTTGAAAAAACTTTAAAACATGAAGTTTTCGTTGCAAATCGAATACACGCTCTTAATTCACATCAACATTGATATAAAAAAACACTAGATACACAATCGGTGTCTCAAAAACGTCCTCTTAAAAATGAGCGCAATATTTTAAATTGTGCGCTCATTTCGAATAGAATCGCGTCCGTTGCGACACTGTCAATTTTATTACTTTTCGTACATTGCTTTGCAAAAACAACTATAAGTCTTGCACTTAAGGTTGGATATGCAAAAACATATATTTTTGCCATATCTATAACTACTTGTGTGAAATTAGGGACATTTTTATTCGGGTCTGTGCATCTTGAATTTTTTATATCAATGCACATCAAAAATAAATTTTACCTGAGATTCGCGAGAAACGTAAAATAGATTAAGTAGTTGCTTTATGTATAAGATTTCTTCAGATTTGTTTTCCACAAATATTATGAAAATAAAATATTTGATTGCTTTTAATCGCAAACTACTGAACTGATTAAAATCTTCTACCTATAGGAAAGCACATTATCTCGGAATATATTATAACTTCCGACTAAGAAAAAGGAAATAATAGTTTTGGGTCAACGGCTATTATTTAAAACCTATTTTTAAACTTTTTCAAATTCGACATTTAATCTATTCAATCACTTATATATAACACATATCAATGGTTGGTAATCTTCATCGTAAAATCCAACATACAATTAATTTATCCCAAATAAAAATCAAATTAATTAAAAAACGCATGCAGAACATTAAAAATACATTAAATATAAAACTATGAAATAAATGTCACAACCTAAATGAAAGTAAAATACTTCTCATAATATTCGTACAAAGTTAATATTTTAACATTAAAAATAAAATCTTTTTTATAAATATATTCTAACAAAATCTCTAAATGACAGTTGCTGAGTTGCGAGCTAAGGAATTAAATACATAGTTATACATATATATATATATATATATATATATATATATATATATATATATATATATATTATATATATATATATATATATATATATATATATATATATATATATATATATATATAGCGCGCTAGGAGACAACGTCATAATTGGTCATAATACTATATACCATAACGTTAATTCGTAGTGTATAACATAACGTATTCGATTATGTTATTAAGCATTAACAAATTCTGTATCATTTATGGATAACGCTATGCTTGAAAATAACGTTATCTCATAACGCGAAATTTGCAATCCCATCAGAACCGACACTAGGGAAAAAGCAAATCGAACAGACACGAATGTAATATCATGTTTTTACCTTTTAATAGTTCAAGTGGGAGAAAAAATGTTTAGATAATTGTAATAAATACAATATAAAGTTTTATTAACTTACTCATCTCTTAAGTAATAAATTCGCTATATTATTACTAAGTTTAGAAAGTCTTCGATATATAGAAAATATCCTAGTTATAAGTTATTGTTAAGTTTGAAACTTTCCAATTCACTCAAATCAAAACTTTCAGATAATCTAAACTTAGAGATAATTTTGTAAAATATTGTATGTTCGAAAGGTGGCCAGCTTGAGTACAATCTTTTTGGAGGTTTTGGGTCTCTCGAATCGAAAAGTAAACATTCTTTAAAATCATCCGTTTCCATTTTAGAATATTCAGATTGACATGTGTCATAATCACTTGATATTTCTGCGTATTCTAGTGAGTTTTCGTAATCACTTGCAAGAACGGAACGTCTTTTAGTTTTTTCATTAATTACACTTTTGTTAGTTTCATCATCATATTGATTATTAAAGTCTACAACGAGAAAGCTAGGTAACTTGTTTTCTGCAAATTTGTTAATCTTTTTCAATGTGCGTGATTCTGCAGGTAATGTATCATCAAACGATACCCAATATTTAATACCACCGCTATGCTCTGTTTGGGACATGGTGATAACGTTAGGTTTTTTAATAAACGGCGAATCAAATTTTACATCTGAACTTTTATTGAATATTCCATTCGCGCGTTTTATAGGTGACTCCGTACAAACCTCAAAAATATCAGTAGTTTGAGAAAAAGATTCATCCGATTTGTTGAATATATCAGATTCAACGAAAGCTGTATTCATTTCATCTTTCTGTTGCAAAAATGTTTTGTTAGTTATCGTGTCATTTTCTAAATTAGTTTTAATTGATGCGTTAAGTATGTCATCTACTACATCACTCGCTATATTTTTATTTAAATCTTCTGTATTACCAAGATGTCGATATTCAAATTCATCACAAATTTCAAACTGGTCATCTAAATCGTTGTAAACTCTAACGTCAACATGTTCATAACTATCATTCCCATCGGAAGCATTGGAGCTTTGTTCATGTGTAAAGTTTTCTGCACCTATAATAACACCAGATAAGATAGTTTCTAGAATATTTTCACTATAACAACTTTCAGAAGGAATTTGTTCTTCGTTATATTCATTATTGTAAATGTTATCTCTTGCGACGTTTTTCAACTGGCATGGTTCTTCTATTTCTTTGTCATAAAGATCATCCTTTTTTTGTTGATATTCTTTGCATTCATAAAGAAATTCAGGTGTAGTAGTAAACAGAATATCCTCAACGTCAACAACAGTGACAACTTTTTTGCCTTCCGTTTTAGTTTTCTTTTTATTTTCACAAATATAAAAGGCAGCATCAAATAAGTAATACAAGATAGCTTCGATAACTTTATAAGGTTCAGTAAGGTGAGAATTGCTTATTTCTGTCATCACCGTTTCATTGACATTGTTGTTTTTCTCTAAAAGTTGTATAATTTTTGTTATTGAGAAACTTTCTTCGTCTTCATTTAGTTTATTATCTTTAATTTCTTCTAACATATTCTCAGAATGATTTTCATTCTCTATCATAATTTCCTTCAAAGTTTTTCCAATTATAATAGTATCAACTTTTTTTAATAACGCATCAATTGTATCAGCTATAAATTCATTTTTTTCGAATTCAGCAGTTGAGTCAAAACTTATAATATTTATAGAACTAGTAACACTTGATAAACTAAGTCTGATGTCTTCTTTGCAGTCAGTATCACTTAATTTGCACTTTCTTTGGTTAAGTTCACTAATTATAGGTACTTTGAATATTTCAGATTCTCGTGTTTCTCCTTTAAGTGTACATATATTTTTAGTAGCTATATTTTCGCATACTACTGATTGGATTTCTTGATTAAGAGATTCAGATACATTACCTACAGGTGTTACTATAAGCAAATCGTCACTTTTTATATTATTAACCTTGAGTGAATCCACAACATTACTTTTATTAGCCGTCTTATCATGAGAAGAATCATCGTTAGAACTCTTAGATTCTTCTAAAATAGGTTCTAAGACAATTTGTTTTGATAATTCATTCCTCTTTAATGGGGACTTTTTAGGACTCATTTCCTTCTTATATTCCTCGCAATAAAAGTTTATGGGCACTGAATAATCCCTTATATCTTTCTCAACAAGATCTTTAACAGGACTTTCATAAGCAATTTCTTCAAAATCCATATCATCGGTAAAACTGTGATATTCACCCTCACATGAATCAAGAGTATCATTATTTTGGTCCATTGATTCTATACTTGCAGGTTCAGCCCTATAAATATTATCTGTACCATCAACTGAATTTTGTGGTAAATTTTCGATGTTTCTATCTACATTTTCTGTATTTCCTTGAACAGAATCATAATTTTCGGTGTACTCATTTTCTGGACTGCCAATTTTTATAACAGTTTGGTTACCTGTTGAATAACTATGATCTTCTATGTAATTATCTTCATTAAACTCTTGACTATCAACAAATTCAATATGATTTTGAACTTTGAATACTGGTAGTTCAAATGTTTTAATTTTAACAATTGTATTAGATTCAACGTCATCGAAACATTTTATTTTATAATATTCATCTTCTTCTAAACATTTCTGTGATATATTTTCAATAGATACCTGACCTTGACATTTATGAGATTTTAATTTTCTGTTGTTCTCTATTTCCCATGAATATGATAAATTAATAATACCACACGATACACATCGTGGTAGATGATAATGAAATGGTTCTGGATCTTTCATATACGAATTAACAAATCCACTATGTGATCTTGTCCTATATAACCGGTTAGTTTTTCTGCTTTTTTGTCTTGAAAGCGACCTTGTTCGCAAACCGTGGTCAGATTTACATCGATCTAAATCTAATGATGGTATCGAACGCAAGCTACTCCGACTACTATGAGAACAGGTATTGAAATCTTGTTTATTACTAGCTACATTTAATTTACTACTAAGACTAACTTTACATTTAGGTTGTGTGTCGCTTTTGAACATTTGTACAATATTTTCGAGACTTTTGTTTCGAGAAAATTTGTGCAGAGATCTCTTATGAGCTGAAAGTGCTTCGTTAGTATCAACTTCAAGTAAGTTTGTACCTGTTAGTAAAATTGTGTTAGTAAATGTATCGGATTTTAAATTATAAGCTAAAACTTTTCAATCATATTATTGGCTGAATTTACGTATTAATAAATTTTATAACTATTACTACGACTGATTTGTTTTAGCTTATAGATATTATTTATATCATAGTTATAGCCTATAAATATCATAATAATTCCGACAATACTTTAAATATTCAAAACTTGTTATGTGACGAAGTTTTCTAAAACACTAAATAGAAAGATGGGTTAGATGATGACACGTGTGATGAATAAAAATATATAAACCGAGATAAATAAAATAAAATTATCTCGGAAAAACTTTTTAAGGACATACATAAATGGAATAAATATACAAACTGTAAATAATTAAATCTTGAACAATCAAACAGAATCAATTAAACAAATACCAGAAAATATTTAATCATTTAAAATCGAATGTTAATGACGGTTAAATTTTTGGATGGCAAACTTGGAATTTTCTTAAAAAATAAATATACAATTATAAAGATAAAATGATCGAGTTAATTTAACACGCAGAAGCCTTGAGATAAACAAACAAATGAAGACGACACAGGTGATGAATTTGTAGATTATTTAGGACATCAACACATCAAAAAAAGATAGAACACAGGATGAGAAAAAATTCCCAATCGCAGTAGACGTAATAAGAACAATAATGATTGGCAATCAATTAATAATACAAACACAACAACAAACATGAAATAACAAAACTATTTTTAGACAAATGAGCAAGAAATCACAGTAAACTACAATAATTATCTACTAGATGGCGGAGTTCGTACTTAGATAATATCAATTATTTTCCAAAGCAAATGGCGACCAATTAAAACGAGAGCCCACAACTATGGCCTTAAGACGAAATAAATAAATAGAGATATAGCGTACCAACACAATATGACACAAATAACATAAAACATTGACAGCAATTTACGAGAAGACTTTCCAAAAGGCACAGATGATCTTTCTAAATCTTAATGGCAATAAAGACGAACAACACGTAGACAAATTTCACCCTAAAATTTTACAAAATTGAACAGACATGTAATTACACACAGGATTTTAAGCAACAGAAAATTCAGACAGCATATTTGATGTGAATTATGATCCAAAATACACAGACAGATTTCCTTTTAAAACAATGATATAGCGAGACAACACAAGTACGACAATTTAAACCTCCAACACCTATGATAAGTTAAACTCGCATTAAGCAACAAAAATTTCTACCCAACAAACAATTCAATTAAAAAACAACAGGAAACAAAAACACACATACCACATTAACATACAATCACGTAAAGATAACGTTATGCTCCAAATTTCACTTAATAGAATACCTCAGGTTTTCGTCTAGGCCCTCTACTATACTTTGGGTTTATAAGATAAATAATACAAAATATCGAATCTACTTGGCCTATGAAGATGAAATTTGGAACTTGGGTAGCTTTCGATGCCACCTAAGAAAAGGTTTTAATGAAAAGGCGAAAGGGCTGGATTTAAGTGATTTAAAGGCTTTATCTTAGCTTTGAAAGTGTTTAGTTTGTTTTAGAGTTTAACAGAAACAAAGTCGAGAGCAACAACTGGTTTTACACCATTAGCTAGTATTAGATTAAAAAAAAAACTGTGTGTGTCAGCTCCGACGCACGCCTGGAGTTTACTCCTTAAATACGATTGTCAAAACAGAAAAAAAACGCACGATCTAGCTGCACTGTTCACACCAAATTATAAAGTTGCGCACGATAGGTTGCGCACCAAAAACGTAACGAGGTCATTCGTTCAGTAGGTTTTACTCCTCTTATTTTTCTCATACCGGGCGCCTTATATCAAAAAACCGATTCTTAAGGAGTAAACTCCAAAAATTATCATCAGACTTCCCTTGCAAGGTAGATAGAGTGAAATGAAATCTATAGAGACTTTGGTTCACCACGACTCACTCAGATAAGATAGTTGAAAATCCGGAGTCATCCATAACATTTTTTTTTTAATCATTTCTAAGGGATTGCAATACGGAACGAAAAATGTATTTTTTATACCGGGCGAAACTGGGCGGGGCAAATAGCTTTTAATAATGGTCCTTTACGAACACGGAGATATACGAAATTTTAAATCTACAAACTAAACGTGTGTTTACGTTATCAGCACGTGATTGTATCTTTTTCGTGTCACTTTTCTCACTTCCACTTATTGTGAACGCATATATTCTATCCCGACCACCACTCTCACCTTTACCAACTGTCTCTTGTACAGCTTTGTACTGTGTGCGAACAACAACAATAGGTCCCTGCACGGGAACTGAACTCGGAATCGGTATAGAAGATGACGCCGAAGGTACTGACGATGTAGACTCCAGGAACACCTCATCATCAGATAACGGTGGGGGGTCCATCGCTTTGTGAAAAAATATTAATAATAAAAAAGAAATAAATCCCTACCACAAACAAACACAAATTTTTCAATAAAACGTCATTTTACTGTTTCACTTATAACCTTGAATCAGTCAGAAGACATTTATTTTACTGTTACAATACTATACAACAGAATAATCACGCGAAATTCGTCTTACTGTTAAATTGCTAAACTTATGTCATGGTAAATTTGTTTTACTGTTTTATTTTAAAGTCATGGTGGATTTGTTTAGTTGTTCTAGGTTGGCAGGATATTCTGAAATTTGGAATAATTATTTTTATTGTTACGATATAGAAGATAATAGATAGCATAGAAAGAAGAGCGAAAAGAAGATCAACTTCATTTTGCTTTTGTAAATTTAAACCAACATAAGTCAGGATAAATATATGTTACTCTCAAAATGTTATTACATATGTCAGAAGAAATGTAAATACGTAGTTGGCAGCACATTGTTGGCACTCGTCGACATAAAATCAATAAATATTATAAACAAGCGACGAGAAACTGTAAGGCCCTACCCTTTTTTGGAAAATGCAATAGATACTAACAGAGTATAGAGCTAAAAATCAGACAATTTCAACTACATCTTATCAAAGTATCACTATTTAGAAGTAACAAAAAAAAACGTGACATTGTCATGAAACAGTAAAACGATTTTTGTCACAACATCAGAAAATAATTACACCGAATATTTATCTTAAGCTTAAAATGCAACATTTTGCAGTAGAAATATAAAACAGTCGAACAGTAAAGCGACTTTTCAATACAAAAACTAGAAATTAGTCAATATAAAAATCCTTAATTTCAAAATTTCTAAATACCAATATATACACTTAACTCAGAACTTTTTATTACTTTAAATGTAAAAATATAAATATATATGCATTTAATATACGGTTAATATTATACATTTAATAAATGACTGTTACTATATATCAATAAAAATAAAAATAGAAAACTATATATAAATTTTAAAAAATATAGTTAATATTATTTGATAGATAATAGTATTTTTTATATTTAAAAAATGAAAGATTTTTAATAAAAAAGACTATTTAATGTCTTTGTTAAACGATATATTTCATGACTGATTATAAAAAAGTAAAGATTTAAATGCAAAATTAAAAAAAAGATCGAAAAAAAAATATTGAAGAAATTACAGTTTTTTCAAAAACGAATAATGTACTGTGAAAATATAGCAAAAAAAAATTAATCTACCCTCAAAAAAGACAATGCAAAATAATTATTGCAAAATTTACTACAATCATACAATTTAACAGAAAGACTAGATATTTATGTTGTAGTGCTAGCGAAAACTATAGAAATTAAAAAAAAAATTGACACTACGATTCGAACCAAAGGTGACCAACTGAGCTACGTGTCAGTGATCAACGTGACGAAATTCTTCTTTGCTTTAGGCAGTCGTTGGTTCAAATAGATTTAATATTTATTTATCAATTCATTTAATATTTATTTTTAAAAAAGCCAAAAATTTTCGCGCTTTATGTACACTTATCTATCAGACAATCGATAGGTGTCACTGCGTTCGTCTTAAACGTCTGTGTATATCAAGTTTCTCCGTTAACTTATACGAATGAAATTTATGCATAACATGCAAATACGAAACTCAGCTTAACATATGGATAGTTTACATAAGAATATGAAACAACTGATGTTAGATATATAAATAAATTAAATCCGATTTAAAAAAAAATGCCTATTACTAAATATGCATTCCATAAAATTTTTACCCGACGAAAGAACGGAGAAAGTTCTCAATTTTTAAGTACACGGCCACACACACATACACACAACCTCCACCGACTCACACACCCAATTTTGTAATATAAAAAATATCCTTCAAACGCATTTTGTCCAATCATTTCGTTGTAGTCAAACCGTTGATATTCTTTCATATTAACATTGATAACTGTCCATATCTCAAGCTATTAAACACAATTCAATATGTAAACCTTTTAATATGTAAATAGTTTGTTTTTAATAGTATCATAACGCCGTCTCCTTGCGATATAGGCAGAGTGAACATCAACAGAATTTGCGATTCACCACGATTCACCGGTTCGTCAGTTAGCGAGATGGTTTTTGATTACAATTTCATTGAACTGATAACAATTATAATTTATTTTTATCAATAACCAGAACATATAGCTTTACGTGGTCCTTCGAGGCACGGGGATGTTAATACATCACCCGCTAGAATCTGAGCTGCTACTGAATATTCGCTTTACACTGCCTATTATACAAGGAGACCGGCATGATACTTTAAAAATTACAACATATCGTCTAAGCTGTTTATATCATCAAAAAAAAAATCGTTTAACGTGGAAAATAACATTAACATCGGTTGTTTAAAATCTGTGTATAGTGTGTAAAAAATATAGAGTCAAAAAATATAGTGTGTAAAAATATAGTATAAAAAATATAATGTGTAAAAATATAGTGTCAAAAAATATAGTGTGTAAAAATATAGTGTCAAAAATATAATTTGTAAAAATATGGTGTCAAAAAATATAATGCGTAAAAATGTAGTGAAAAAATATAGTGTGTAAGATATAGTTTGTAAAAAAATATATTGTGTTAAAAAACATAAGATGGTGAAGTGGAGGGTGAAATATTGTATGAAATCCATACTAATATTATAAATGCGAAGTCTGTATGTCTGTCTGTCTGTTACGCTTTCACGGCTAAACCACTGGACCGATTTTCATGAAATTTGGCACGGAAGTAGTTGAAGATCCGGGGTCAAACAAAATCAGTCAACAATCATCATTTTTTCAAAAATCAGTCCCTGGAGGGCTGAAATAGGGGATGAAATTTTTATTAAAAGTTATTTAGACGACTTATTAATATACTCGCGGGCGAAGCTGCGCGAGTCAGCTAGTTCTATATATTTACGAATGATGTGAATTTATTCGCGCCGGTCAGAAAGTTACAGATATTAAAAGGTTTACAATATAACAGGTTAGTACCTTTAAAAACTTAACAAAGATAAAGCACTTTGGCCGGCACGCTCTAGCCAACTGAGCTACTGTCGACTGTCTCAATTTTTGGTTTGTGATAGATTCTGTCGATTATCACTAGATATACACACGTATATACGAATTATCGCAACAGCATAACAATTTCGCCATGTTGAACCAGTCGACATTAGCTCAGTGGGTAGAGCGTCCCGGCCAGGCCAAGCAATCTTGTAGTGACAGTTTTGCTTCGCTAAGTTTTTAAAGGTTTTAAAAGTGCTGGTTAAGTGCTAAAACATACATAAAGTTAGATATCAGGTTAGTGTCAAATGCTAAAAATATCAAAATAACTAACCTCTTGTCCTGTCGGCGTGCTCACGTTCCGCAGTTAAGAAGTCAGTCGTATCAACTACGAAAATAATCGACATGCTCAAAATCTATACAAAACAAGACAGACTTGATGGAATAACTGAAGGAAAAGTAACTTTAAAAAAAAGAAAAAAATGTTTCTTTCTGTGAAGTTAGTGGTGGTAATATGTGGTGGTAGCGGTGGGCTTTTTTAGTTTTAGCTTCGTAAAACACAGATGCTGAATAATTTTTTAAGGACTATGGACCCACCTTTCTTTCCACCACTGTAACTTCTGTAAACCAGAGTCAACGAAGACAACCGTCTTGATAACCACTGAATTGCGAGCTCACGGAAAAGCTACGCTGTGTAACTATGAAATTAATAGAAAGTATATAGCCGCCTATAAGTAGGAAAGCACACCCAGTTTCCCTCTCTATTCAGCAGAAGGCTATACTGGAGTACTTGATAACGGATGAACATTTACTTTTAAAATGGCTAAGTAACTTCAAAAAAGGAAAAAAAAATTTTTCGTGAAAGCAAATGGTGGCAGCGGTGGGCCTTTTTAAATTTTGAATCATTCTCTTTATTTCGCTTCCTAGATTAGTACCGTTATATTGTCTTAACGAGTTGTTATTCCATCAAATCTTTATAAATATTCTTAAATCGTGCTTAAATATTTTTTATGCTGTAACATTCGAAACAAAGAATTGAATAACAGGAATGTCTCGAATTATTCAATTAATAACAAATACATATTCTCCACTATTTTTTTTTTCATTCATTTAAATAATGTAAGTTGAAGAAGTTGCGGTATGTATTACAATTTCTTAATTGAATAAAGCAATTAATCATAGAAACTGGAATGAATCTTACAGAAATATATATTACAAGTATTGTTGTTCAGTGTCACAAAAAATGATACTTTTCGTAAAAGTACAAGGTTTCTAGTACTTAATATAATATTACTTAATGATTGCATGCTATATAAATTATTTAGACCTTATTACTTGCAGATAATGTTCATTTTCTATGACCTTGACAAAATTTCTCAGCACCCACACTACGTCATACTTTATAGCAAAATTTCGAGCAAATTTAAAACAAAACTAAAAAAACATGCTCAAAAGAAAGTGCAGTAATTAAAAACTAATTTTATTTACAAATTGAGTTTAAATACAATAACTAATACATTTTTTATTAGAATGTAATATAGAAAAAAAACTATGGTTCGTGCTAACATGTTTTTAAATAAATTTGTGATGTCGAGAAATTGTATAATATATAAAAAATACTTACTATCACTGAGAACAACCTCGGGCTGGCTTCGTACGGGCACTTGTTTAGTTTCTATTCTGAGGACCCGGTGTTCTGGAATGTACCACGACAAAAATCAAATCCTAACAAAGAAAAGATTCGAATTTCAACCTAATCACATATAGTGTAAGGTTTAAAATTTTCCTACATATTTGCTTTTTGAAACGAAAACTTCTTAAGGCTCAATTAAGGTAAAAAGTTTTACTGAATTCTCGATACCAGCAATTAACACTACGCCAAGTCGATTTTTGGTCATTTTCCGTTTTTAATGCCAATATTATTATTTTTTAATCGTTTATAAGCTCACAAAATTTTATAATTTTTTTTGAAAGTTTGTTTGAAAAATCAAACAAAACGCTAACTAATTGTTCTTTTTGCATTTGCACGCTATATAAACCGCCAACTACGATTAGCCGAGTGTACAAGGGGCACGGGCGGAGTGTTAAGTCGTTTAAACAAGTCTAATTACTAATTGCACCAAAATTAATATTCTTTTCATTTAAGACAAGAAGTGACAGCATACTACTTAGAATTTTCCTACTATATTCTTAATTATGTTATTTGATTCCAAAATCTCTTTAATCGAAATACATCTAAACTCAAGCTTTCCATAAAACACTACGCTAACTACAGTTGGCGTAGTTTAGACTGTTCTCTCCACAAGGTATTCTGGTAATACACTGTCAACTAACTCTAAATCTTAAAGTAACAATAAATCAAAAAATGTAATGATGCCATTTTAAGTAACACTAAACCACCTACTCAATACAAAAATTTCATTAAACAAGCTCTAAAATTATAAAAGTTATCTCATTTTTCTTTTTAATCGTCTGTACTGTAAAATTGACTTTTTTAAGTTGGCGTAGCATTCATTGCTAGTATCGTTCTGATTTCTGATTTTCAACACGAGGGGATAAATAATAATGTTAGAAGTAAAATTGTTTAATAGGACTCACCGTCTCGTGATTCCTCTTCAGTGTCGGATGGCGCAGTGTTGGGAGATGTCACTTGGGCAGCACTGACCGGTTCGGATTCAGATATATCCGTGTCGTCTAAAAACATAATTAACAATTTTACATACATATTGTAGCGGTTCAAGCAATCACAAACGCTACAAGAAAATATAATAAAAAATTGAAATTAATGAAATTCAAAATAAAATCCTGAATCGCGATATCACAATTATTATACAGTTTCAACGCTTCTCAAATGGACTTCGGTCCCCAAGCAGTACACCTTTATTTATAGGTATATTACAAAATACTTTGTATTTTGTAATATACCTAAATAGAGGCTTATGTCAAGGCTTAAAATAGGTACAAATAAAATGATTTCTTCTGAAAAATATAGATGGCGCCACACGTACGATTTTGCTTCATAGAATTGATATTCCCAAACGCATATTTATTTTACTTATTTCGCGAAACTTACAAAAATTTTTCACAAGTCATCGTTATTCGATATATATTCGTTATATAAAATAAAAATATTCATACACAAATAAATTGTAAGTCCTAAAACCTATACACAGTTTACAAGAAAACTTGTCATCGCGATGTATTAACCGCACACCGCCATCTATATTATACTCTGAGAAACAAAACTTGTGATTCTGTAAAACCCTCTAAGTGTATCTACAGTACACCTTGCCTGGTTGGGAAGATCTTCCTTTACCTCATCCTTGTACTTGTGTGACGTCATCAACCTCCACAATTATGACGTCACCTGACAATATTTGGCCCGCTGGTTCAATCACTACGACCCTTCAATAGTATGGACCAGCAGCGCCACACATATCTTCACGCCAAATCCCTTATAAGGTAGGGAGAGGATCGAGTGCCATACATCACGATCCAGACAGCCTGGCAAGTTTGTAAGGTAAGGCACATTGATCAAGGCATTGCTCTACAGACCACATGAATACGAATAGGCACGCCATTGGGAAGGAAAGTTTAGTCGGTTTAGTAGATAAAGGTATATGAGGGCCAGGTATAGAATACGCCGACGCAAACCTTGCAAGTAGCGACTTTGTGAAACGCCAGTCTTTCCCGCGCCGTCACATCATATACCAGTCTATGTAACTCATAATAACACACATGTGAAGTAATATATAATACTAGCATTTACCCGCGGCTTCGCTCGCGGTAAATTAACTTTACGGAAGTGAGAGGTTAGAAAGAGATAAAACGTATCCTATGTCACTCTCCATCCCTTCAACTATCTCTGCTTAAAAAATCATGTTAATTCGTTGCTCCGTTGTCCCGTGAACGACGGACAAACAAACATACTTTCCCATTTATAATATTAGTATGGATGTGCTGATTATAAACTTTATCTTTTAACTTCCAGCGCCGACTACCTCCGGCGAGCTCGGTGTCGGTTACGTGGTCGAAGGGGTTGTGGGGGTGGTAGCGCTGTATGACGGTGACGGTACTCACAGTCGCGGGGGTGCTGGTTCCTCTCGACGGTGCGGCGGTAGTCGGCGAGCTCGGTGTCGGTCACGTGGTCGAAGGGGTTGTGGGGGTGGTAGCGCTGTATGACGGTGACGGTACTCACAGTCGCGGGGGTGCTGGTTCCTCTCGACGGTGCGGCGGTAGTCGGCGAGCTCGGTGTCGGTTACGTGGTCGAAGGGGTTGTGGGGGTGGTAGCGCTGTATGACGGTGACGGTACTCACAGTCGCGGGGGTGCTGGTTCCTCTCGACGGTGCGGCGGTAGTCGGCGAGCTCGGTGTCGAGTCACGTGGTCGAAGGGGTTGTGGGGGTGGTAGCGCTGTATGACGGTGACGGTACTCACAGTCGCGGGGGTGCTGGTTCCTCTCGACGGTGCGGCGGTAGTCGGCGAGCTCAGTGTCGGTCACGTGGTCGAAGGGGTTGTGGGGGTGGTAGCGCTGTATGACGGTGACGGTACTCACAGTCGCGGGGGTGCTGGTTCCTCTCGACGGTGCGGCGGTAGTCGGCGAGCTCGGTGTCGGTCACGTGGTCGAAGGGGTTGTGGGGGTGGTAGCGCTGTATGACGGTGACGGTACTCACAGTCGCGGGGGTGCTGGTTCCTCTCGACGGTGCGGCGGTAGTCGGCGAGCTCGGTGTCGGTCACGTGGTCGAAGGGGTTGTGGGGGTGGTAGCGCTGTATGACGGTGACGGTACTCACAGTCGCGGGGGTGCTGGTTCCTCTCGACGGTGCGGCGGTAGTCGGCGAGCTCGGTGTCGGTCACGTGGTCGAAGGGGTTGTGGGGGTGGTAGCGCTGTATGACGGTGACGGTACTCACAGTCGCGGGGGTGCTGGTTCCTCTCGACGGTGCGGCGGTAGTCGGCGAGCTCGGTGTCGGTCACGTGGTCGAAGGGGTTGTGGGGGTGGTAGCGCTGTATGACGGTGACGGTACTCACAGTCGCGGGGGTGCTGGTTCCTCTCGACGGTGCGGCGGTAGTCGGCGAGCTCGGTGTCGGTCACGTGGTCGAAGGGGTTGTGGGGGTGGTAGCGCTGTATGACGGTGACGGTACTCACAGTCGCGGGGGTGCTGGTTCCTCTCGACGGTGCGGCGGTAGTCGGCGAGCTCGGTGTCGGTCACGTGGTCGAAGGGGTTGTGGGGGTGGTAGCGCTGTATGACGGTGACGGTACTCACAGTCGCGGGGGTGCTGGTTCCTCTCGACGGTGCGGCGGTAGTCGGCGAGCTCGGTGTCGGTCACGTGGTCGAAGGGGTTGTGGGGGTGGTAGCGCTGTATGACGGTGACGGTACTCACAGTCGCGGGGGTGCTGGTTCCTCTCGACGGTGCGGCGGTAGTCGGCGAGCTCGGTGTCGGTCACGTGGTCGAAGGGGTTGCGCGCGTAGGGCGCGCTGTACACGGTGGCGTTGTGTTGGTACCCGCGCTGGATGATGCCCTTGGACGCGGCCCCCATCAGCACCTTGCAGCGTTACTCATTTTAGTAAAATTCTGACTTTTTATATCTATAATATATAAAGATTTTTAGTATATATTTTTTCTATTTTTTAAAGGTATATGTTTTTTGTATATAATGAGGACTACACTAATGCATTAGGGCAATCTGAGTGCTAAGTGTGAGTTTTTCTTTTCGCATTCGATCGTGAGCGCGTTTGGAGTTTACTAGGAATTTGTATGTGATTTGTACAGCGCCACCTAGTGGTAAACGTGAGAAACCAGTTTACCACTAGGTGGCGCCGTACAAATCAGATACAAATTCCTAGTAAACTCCAAACGCGCTCACGATCGAATGCGAAAAGAAAAACTCACACTTAGCACTCTGTAATAATAGTTGTAAATGTGAATGAATGAACAAATAAATGAATACGTTGTATACTTACAACGTGATCTCCAGTGTGTGTATTGACTGCATCCTCCCCTACCAATTTGGAAGCCTCATCCCAAGTAACCCCCTCCAAAATGTGGGACTGTGGTCCAGCACTGATCTTGTCGGCGCGACGATTCTCTTTTATCTACATTAATGTAATAAATAATTTGTATAAATTCTATATTTATTTCACACTTTATTTTAGAAACAAATCGCAATTATGCAGAAAAAATACGGTCATCTGCTTAATTTTTGATTTAAAAATTCTCAACTTCGAGTAACCGTATATTTATCAAAGTATGAAGTTTAACTTAATTTCTTTCATAGTAAAGACCACTACTGTAAATAATTCTCACGCTTATCGATAGAAATGCTCAAGGCGTATTAAAAAATCGACACGTCCCAAGAACAAAATCGTACGGAGAGATCAGACGAAATTGGTTTTATAATGAAATTCGCATTAAACACGCATAAAGCCAAAAGACAATATATTTTTTCTATAGTTATTGGTCTTTTGTTTTTGGAAATGCTCAAGTGAACGTCATCTTATGTACAATGTACTCCCACAAACAAATATATTGTAATTTGGTGGTTTTGCAGATACGATTTTGTTCTTGGGACGTGTCGATATACACTTTACATGCTTGAATTCAATCCAAACAAGTAATATCTAACGAAGAATACTAGTTATTTCGCAAATTTTCCGCGAACTTTTAAGTGTACCTTTGCGATGTCACTGAAAGGGAAAACATATAAAAGCGGTGTAAGAAATGGAGCAAACTTACCATAGGTCTGAAGAAGAATTCTTCAGACTTACGGTGAGTTCGTTCCATTTCTTCAGACCAATGCGTTTGATGATCGGCCTGGGTTTTTGTTATCAACAATATAGAGATAAACCGACTGTGAACTAAGGATTATTAGCCAACTAGACGATTATTCGGCTAGCCAAATGGCTGATTAATGGACCCACTAGTAATTTATTTCAATTTTAGTTCATATCATATTTGGGACATTCAAACGGAGTCATGGGCGACAACCTGTCTCACATAAAACGCAACTGGAAGTCGGTCGTAGCAGATTAAATTTCATAAGCGCATGCATTGCACCTTCTTGGTACTTAATAACAAAAATAAATTAAATTAAAAAAATTTTGCTATCGTAAGCCTCGTAAATATTACGTCACATTTTTTTTGAGTAGAATTAAAAATTTACTTTAAATAACTTTTACAACAGTGTCATTAATTTTAAAGAATATTGAGATTGAAAAAACTGATCAATATTTTAATCAACAGTTAATTAACAGTCACATTGACAGTCAAACTTTAAAAACTGATTTAAAAAATCTAAAAAATTAAGAAGTATAGAAAAAAAATAAAATATCTTCTCTTACGCGATTATAAGACGAACAAGATATTCCGAAAAAAATCAACTAAAAATACAATTATTATTTTTTTATCTGTATAAAAATGGGGACAAAAATTTGATATTACTCAAAATGGCGACCGGTAAAAAAAGCTTCACACGAAAAAAATACCAGATTTTTTTTAATATCAAAAGTCACATACCTGCTGTTGCAACTGCTTGAATTCCTTGGGATTGGTGTTTTTGGGAACAAACTGTAGAGTATGAATCTTGACCGGAGTGCTGGACTGAGCTGGGGACCCATCTTGTACCCACTTTTCAAACACGAATTTTCCAGACGGCGTTTTTTTGTGTAGGGAGAAAAGAAAGAAAAAATTAGAGAAAATGTTGCCAAGGTCAAGGTAAAAGGTGAGAAAAGCGATTTTAAACCTGGTAACATTCGAGCATGTACAGTATTTTTTCTCATGCATTGATTGCCAATAAAAAAACAAAGCTGTATGGTATGCAAAGAAAAGAAAAGAAAATGTCCAAAAATATATTCGGAATGCGATTCGGATTGTGTTGCGAAAAGGAATGAAAGTGCAAGGAAAGGATTGAGTGTGGCAACATTTTAACCAATAATTCTTTCAGCCTACACTGTACAGACTCGATTACCAGGGTTAAGAAATGAAATGCTCTTGAATAATCTGTGCTAAAATGACTTATTACTGAAAAAACACATGAATATACCAAAAGCCCCCATTTAAAAGAAAGAACGCATAAGAATTAGTGTCAGTAAAGAAATTAAATAGAATGTTAATGTTAACATTTTAAATAGCTTTACCTCTTCGTTGTTAGCGCCCACCCACTGCAAAACATTATATAATTAGTCACACAAAAACACACTCAAAAACTTATTAAAAAAAGTTTCCAAAAAAATCATGACTTAGTAGAAAAAACTACTCAGTAGAAAAAATAATGACCTAGTAGAAATATTATTAGCAAAATTAGTAATTCAAAAGCATTTCATTTGATGTGAGCTCATAAAAAATAGATTTTCCATTATAATATTATTTATTTAATGTAAAATATCAAAGCACAGAATTGAAAGCAAAAACTTTCTCGATTACCCCTAAAACCCCGTTTCGTGTTTAATATAACTGCCATTTTGATATTTTTTTTATTAAAATGAAGGTAGTTTGATTTTTTTTACATTCTTAGAATTAATTAAATCTTGTTAATATAATTGTTTAAAAATGAGTAAATGAAATTTTTACGCTTTCCTGGGTCTGACTGAATTACAATTATTGTGAAGTGCATACGCATTGTCAGGGGTACCAAAATGGATATTAATTATTTTATCAAAAAAAAAATGTTTTGGAGAGATACAAAAAATAATTTTGAAGGAAAATGCTAGTAAGTTTTAGTTCAATAATAAAGGCATTGAAAAAGAGTCAGCAGCACTTTTTCACAATTTTGTTTAATAAATCAAATCAAAAAATAAAAAGAAAATATAAAAAAGTTAATATTAAGTGTTATAGCACTGATTTTGAGCTAGAAAAGACTTAAAAGTTTTTAAACGTAAATTATGAGACAAAGAAAATTTAATACAGAAAGGATCCATTCTTATACGTGACAGTTTCAATGCTTGGATGTTTAATTGTATCACACGATATTTTTTTATTTTAAAATCAGCAAACCGATGACTCCCATGATGAAGAAACAACTATTGCTTAAAGACAATAAAATATTAATGATACTTTGTCATCCGTATGGTGTGGGCGGGGGAGGGGCGCGGGGGGGGGGGGGGGGGGTTACCTCTAGCATTCACCGGTTATCTTTAACATATAACAGTGAAGAGAAGAACAGTGTATTGTAGATCGGATAGCTGTCCCTCGTATTATCCTATATACGTTTACCCAGTGCCCTCACTGTAACGTGGTGTAACTTTAGATATACCTTCATTTTTTAAAATATCAAAATGGTTGACCCGATTTTCGAGTAACTATTACCATAATTCTACAAAAAAATAAATTAAACCCCGTTTCCTAATCAATTTCACCAATTAATCGATTTTATTAAAATCGCCAATAAATCGAGATATCAATAGATTAGTTACACTCAATAGCATACACAGCATGTGTTAATTGATCAGGGTTGGCTCAAAGTTTTATTTTTGAATTACTTAATAAAATTACTAAATAACAATGACAGTTTCGAAGTTGAAGATAAAATGTTATCGACTGTGGTGACTATTTGTTTCAGACTTGATTTGATAAAAAAAATAATAAAAAATTAAAAAGCAGCTTTTACCAGAGACCTATTTATTGTTTATTATTATTAAACTTTTAGTCATTTTATGTAAAAGGAAGACAACTGAGCAATGCATTTTTTTAACATTTAAGTATCTAAGAATAAAACTAATAGTAAAAAAAGTTTTATATTAAAAAATTTGTCGTTCTTTGCATTTTGGATATAATGTAGTTTTGATGATGTAAAAAGTTTATGTAAAGGTTTTTTGGTCGGCAACAACGGCAAGAGTCGAATAAAAAAATGAATGTTTTATACAATTACTCAAAAACGGTAAAAGTCGGAAAATTTTTAAAATAAAATGTGTAGAACTTTTAATAAAAATTATAAAATTAATATAGTGAATGTTTATTCTGTTTAACAAATAACTGTCACAGATTTTTAAGTTTTTGGTGTAATTCCGATCAATTTGTAGGTCTATACCATATTGAAAGTTAACGCCTGATAATGTCGTTGACAGACTAAGGAGGTTTCATGGTGCTATATTATCTGACACGGCATTTGACTAAAATACGTCATCATACAAAAATAACACTAACCGATTCAACTTTTAATTCTAATAAAATTATTTTAAATTCTGCAATTATTAAAAACGTAATGGTTTTGTCATTCGGTTCTAAGGGTTTCATTTAGACTTATTAAGAGTATATTCCATTGATTGTCTGTCCGTTCTTTCTTGTTTCATTAGAGTAAGTAGTCGCACATTTAATATCTATGACTCCTTCTTTCTCATTAATGACTTAGGTATTAAAATCAATATACTGCTGTTTTAATTTAAAAGTCACAGTTACATCATGTCAATTTATAAATTAAGCAATAAATTGTAATCCATTTGTGCCAACCCTAATATCCTTCTTAGCACTAATAAAGTAATAGAAAAAGTCAAAAAATCTTTGAGCTTTACACGATTAAAAGTTTTGGAATGTAAAATATTAAAAAAAAAAACAAATCTATTCCCCTAAATAACAATATTTTATACTTATAGAATATTTTCTACTGTGTAAGTTAGATTATATAATTACCGATCTGACGACGGGATGCAATTTGAATACATATAAGCATAAATATAAAGTTTGAAAAGAAAAATGTAACTTGACATACATGATAAGACACCATTTTGAAAAACCCAAATTTACGTAGCCACGGCTCATAATTTTAGGTGTGTGTGTATGTTCTCTCAAAATTGTGGCCAAGAAAATACTTTCCTTTTCATCAGTTTTTCTCAATTCTTGAACAAACCCGACTCTAACCCATGTGTTTTATAAAAAAATCGCGTTGGAGACTCATTCATCAAACGATTACCTTTAGACATACACATTTGAAAGTCTTGTAATTACATTTAATACCACTGTGTAATACTCTCACAAGGTTCTATCCTAGGCCCTATTCTGTATAGTTGATATAATATAATAATATAAATTATTATGTATTAATACAAATTATACATACACTTTTTGCTTAATGTATATAATAAGGATACATAAAATTAAGTGTATATTATTATATTGATACTTACACATAATACATATCAATTTAGATAATTTTGTCGTTTTAGTCATTCCTCTGGCGTCCATTTAGTAAGATGGGTTAACCATTGAAATATGATATTCTACAAGCTCAGCCTCAAATCAGTGAGAAATGGGCAGTCATTTTCAAAGAAGAAAACTTATCTGATTGTGTGAATGTATAATATAAATGTTGAGATATTTTTTTATATATTTATATGTTATTTTTATATATCTTATAATAATCAAATTGCATCCAGACGTACAATGATAGTATATAAACTAAATTTTATTTATACATTCGCCGTCTTTTTGGTTACCGTGAGTTAAAACGAGAAAGAAAATACGTCCGTACACCGTGACATAGATATTATTTCTCTTTCGCTTGAAGCAGATAAACGAGAGAAAATACGTCACTCTTTCTCACGTATAATTCTCAATTTAAACGCAATTGAACGATTTAGTAAGGCGTTTGTATAAACTCTTATTAATAAATTAGAAGTAATGCTTTTTAATAAAACAATTATAAAATAATTAGAAGCACATATTTTTTGTAAGTAAATAGAAAACAATATATTAATTTTTATCTCACAATATCTGAGAACTAGTATCATTTATCTCGATAATAAACTTTATCAAAATGAAAATAAAGATCAATTTCTATTCATGTTAACAGCACAAAGTGGCAGTCGTTAAAAATTATATTTTTTTTATTTTGATTTTTTGGTTTTATGAAAAATACTTTTTGATCGCCATTTTTTAAAGCAATTTTAATATGTTACTTTTTAATACAACAACAGACGTTGATTTAATTAACATATTAAAAATACGAAAAAATGCTAATATTTTTGATATGTTGTGCTTTAATTAAAACAACTTTTGTAATAACATTAAAAAACTATACCATAAAGCATACTCCTAATTTTATAATAAGAATGTTAATAATAGCTTAAATCCCTATATAATAAATATAAAAGATGAATAAACAATTATATATTTTTACCTAAATTTTATAAAGTATCGACTTGCTGACGGTCGCTACTGAAATTTTTAATCCTACCCAATCACTTAACATATATATTTTCAAAATAAATTCTTAAGGTGGTATTCATACCAGTGTTGCTACTTGAAAATAATTTAAACGCAGCAATACTGCAATAAACGATTTAGACTTTTTTTATCTAGAAAACATTGAATCAGATCTTTGTCAAAATTATATGGGACCAAAAGGTTAGCATACCCTTGAAAACAAAAAAATAATTTTTCAAAACGGTTAATAAATGATTGAGTACTGATGAAAACCAAAAAATACAGCTGACCGATCGCTTATTAGTTGAACGTGTGGACGTGTGAACCATAGAGGTCTCCACCATGATTGTTATATTCAATTGACGTTATTTTTTCTATTGTATTCAGTTTTACAAGTAGTTAAATATTTGAATATTATAAATGCAAATTTTTCTTTTTTAACCTTTATGTTCTATCTTTGGATATTTTTCAGGCAAAGATGGCGAAACGAATTGGAATCACACTGCCTCAAACTATCCGAAAAAGCATTAAATCATGAAGAATCGAAAAAGGCCCTGAAATGGGACAGACCAGGCCGATAATAATAATAGTAATAATTGAATATTTAAGTCAATTGATTATTTAAATATTATATCAAAAATACTTAACGATTTGACATAATACACAGGACATCATAAAATCGAATTTGTCATTATAATTTTTTTTTTATAATTATTTTCAAATGGCAACACCAGTTAGCAGCATAATGCTACTATAACTAACAAATTAAAATAATTTTATGTCACTGTGTAAATACTTTAGTTATATATCTTTCACAAGGTTTCTCCCTAGGCCCTATACTAAACAGTTAATATAACATGAATGAATAAACGTATCGAGGAACATAATATCAAATTATACGTATTTATGTCAGCAAAAAGATAGAAAAATATCCGATATTTATTTTAAAAACAAACAAAAATGTTACACAGATAAATAAAAAGTAAGCAAAATTTTGATTAAATTTACATTTGATTTGAGATTTGATTGAAATTGGTTTAAGTTAAAAAATATTACACTAATGATATATACTTATATTTAATGATAAATACAAGTATATCATTAAATGATGTAATGATAAAGAAAATTACATGACATAAAACTATACAGACTGTAAGGATAAACACCGTTGTCACTAAAACCATAGATATTTGACTTAATTATAAATATGTTTATGTGAATTTAAAAATAAAAAAAACATTTAAAAAAATTAAGAAAGTTTTTGTCCGACACCGTCGGTAAATTCATGGATACTATGTGCAAAGGGCCCTAACCTGCCGCACTGGCCGTCCGGCCAGCTGCGGCGTCTGATCAAGCGCTGTCTCCCGCGCTCCGTACACTTTGCCGTGCACTCGTATAGGGTGAAATAATTTTAAAGAAAAATTGAGACTTTAATTTTTTTATTAAATTTACGTTCCATATGTGAAACCAAACCAATAGTTTCAAGGTGTTTACACTAACAGCCCGTATATTAATTATACAAGAAATATTTATTCATGCATTTTTCTATGTCTTCGCTGACCAAACTACATTCTAAATAGAATACCTACAAGCATATCTGAATATTAATATATCTATGATTTTTAAACATCTGGACTAGCCCTAAATTTTTTTGTATAAACCATTTGATTTTGACACACAGATATTATTTTTTGGCACGAAAGAAAATCCGCAATCATATCTACTTTATAGTCATAAAATTAGGCAAAGCAAACTATACTTTGTTGTTATTTTTTATGAAAATATTCATATGTTGGACGCTCCCGAAAAAAATGATGATTTTAAAGGGGTGGGGGATGTATTATTACGATAACATTTTCGAAACTACTACAGATATAATACACTATGGTTAAGTGGTTACGGGAGGTGTGGTTTATTCTTCAAAGGACCCAAACCTGTATTGAGTAAAAATACCAAAAAAAAAACATATCTTTTCTCAATAAATTATTTTACTTGAATATCCCACAGACCACATGAATACTAATAGACAGGTCATTGGAAAGGAAATGAGTCGTCACGTATATGAGCAAACGCTCAAAGTCAAGCTCATTTTCATACATTTGTAGGTTATATTGTATTGTGAAAAACAGAAATGAACCATGTTGTATTGTTTTATCGTACCAAATGAGATGACAAGGTTTAAAAAATTATTTTATATGTTAAATATGTTTAAATTATTTATTTTATTTCATCGGTAAGTAGTATATCTCTGTATTATATATATATATATATATATATATATATATATATATATATATATATATATATATATATATATATATATATATATATATATGTATATATATATATACTCCCGTTTCCGACCCGGTAGTAAAGTATCTTCACACCCGTATACCCTAAGGGGTAGGCAGAGCTACAACAAGTGCACCCACGATTAGCCGAAGATACTTGGTCCCACAATGTGATAGGTGGCAAGCCTATCGCCAACCGGGCACTTTCCAATCCCGAGCAACTTTGTGTTTCTCAGAAAATTGAAAAAACACTTTTTTTATGTGCCCGTCCAGGAAATCGAACCCGGGACCTCATGTGGTCAACGCCAACCACTACACCACAGAGGCGATCCGGTAGTAATTTAAAAAAAAATGTTGACGTGTCAAAATAACATGTAAAAAGTCTTTAATCCGTGGTATGTCCGATAATCGCTGATTATCTATACATATAATAAAATCGTAGGAAAGTCAAAACTGTACATTGAATATTTTTTAAAAGAATACTTGCGACTTGATCTACAATCGATATCGAAGCCAAAAATATATTTTTTAGAATTTTTGTCTGTTTCTCTGTATGTCCGGGGTAAACTCAAAAAGTACTGCATGGATTTACTTCAAATTTTGCATGAATATTACTAACAGGTCGGGTCAACATATAGGCTACATATTATCACGCTATCACCTAGCGGCCAGGTGCAGTGCGGCGTAAACGAAGTTCGCACGGACGATGTCACGGGCAACAGCTAGTTGGATATACAAATAAAATAATTTAAATCGCTGGTTTAAATAGTAGTCAGTCAGTCAATCAGAGTTTTATTAAGCATTGTAATTTCCAGGCATGTATATGTAAATCAAATGGTCCATACGTCCCCGAGCACATTACTCGGCCTCGACCCGTATGTATTCTACCTTGGTGATTTTCTTGGGGTCGCTGGTGCCCGTCTCCAAGACCTCAACCTTCTGGTACACGTTGGGGGAGTTCAACCACCGTGTGCGCTCGCCAGTCTTCCCCTGACCTTTCTTCCATAATCTATTACAAAAAAACATTATATATAAGCTCAAAAACGTTACAAGTGCATATGGCATTACAGCTCGCCACAAGATAGCAACGCACCATTAACATTTTTGGTGTCTATAAGCGATGGTTGACTCTTGTCATCAGGAGACCCATCTGATTGGATGCCATCCATAAATTACGTCACACGAATTTCATGATTTTTTGACCCCTCCCCCGTCCTTGTCACAGCTGGTCACATTTGTGAGACCCCTCTCCTACCTAGTGTGATGTCACACATTTACAATTTTACATTGCAATAATGATCTTATTTGATTATTTTTTATCTATACTTTAATTTTCAAATTTACCGTTGTATAATAATACTTAATAATAATACTTATAATATATAATATAATATAATAATAATACTTTCACTTCACACACACTTTGTCGACCCCTTCCCACCCCTTTAACTTGTGACGTAATTTATGGATGCCACACGCAAAAAAGGCGCTAGTCGTCGAGTTGCGGAGACCCGCCCACGAGAAGAAGAAGAAGAATTTATGGATGGTCGCTTGTTTGCTATCTCATGATATAAAAAATGATGATATGAAACTTAATTGAAGCAGATAGAGAGAGAGAGAGAGAGATAATAAATTATAAATAAATAAATATCCCCCGTGTTGGTTCCGGGCTCCTTTGAAGAATAGACCAACTGCCGTTCTGCCAGTCAGGTCGTAAAAGGCGACCGATTGGCTATGCGAGTCACTACCATCGTGGCTACTAGGTGGTAGAGTTCTGCATTGTCTCGCCCGGGTCTGGTACCACCGCCTTACCTATTCCTGCCGCAATAGCGTCAGTGCTTGTCGCTGTCGTGTTCCGGTTTGGAGGGTAAGGTAGCCGGTAAACTAATGCATGTGGCATTATACCTCGCCACAAGATAGCAATGCACCATTAACACCTTTGGTGTCTATAGGCGATGGTGGACTCTTTCCATCAGGAGACCCATCTGCTTGTTTGCTATCTTATGATATAAAAAAAAAACCACGGGACAAATTACACTGACTGATCTAACCCCAAAGTAAGCAAATTATTTGCTTGTGTTATGGGTGTTAGTCAACGATACTAATACATACAAATACATATATAAATATTAGAATATATTTCGATTGCGTAGTCAGGGTCACTAACCACTTGATTAACGGGGCGGTCACCTATATATATAAAAATTAATTGCTGTTCGTTAGTCTCGCTAAAACTCGAGAACAGCTGAACCGATTTGGCTAATTTTGCTTTTGAATTAGTTGTTGAAGTCCAGGGAAGGTTTGAAAGGTGAAAAAATATAGAAAAAATTAAGAGTAGTAAAAAAGGCAGAACAACGTTTGCCGGGTCAGCTAGTATACAAATAAACTGAACGAGTAAAGAAATAGGCTTTTCGTACTTTAGAAGTATATAATAGTCGTACTCAGTGGTCTAGTGACTCAGCGTTGGCGTTGACCACATGAGGTCCCGGGTTCGATTCCCGGGTCGGGCACATTAAAAAAAAGTGTTTTTTCAGTTTTCTGAGAAACACAAAGTTGCCCGGGGTTGGAAAGTGCCCGGTTGGCGATAGGCTTGCCACCTATCACATTTGTGGGACTAAGTATCTTCGGCTAATCGTGGGTGCACTTGTTGTACCTCTGCCTACCCCTTCGGGGATATGGGCGTGAAGATACTTTTTTTTTTTTTTTTTACAAGATAAAGGGACTTATATAGTGCGATAGCCCTTTATCCCCCCTCGAACAAGAAAGTTCCTGTTTTAACCTAAAGGGCGTGTTTTTAAAGATACAAAGGCTTTTCCAACCCTTCAACTTGGAAATTAAGTGTAGCGCCATCTGCTGTCGAGTATTTGAACTTCATTCAGAACAACGATTATTTGGGTTGCATTTCGAAAGGTGCTGCGAGCAATTGCAGCATGTGTAGTAATGGCGCGAAATTTAAAATTCCAATTTCAATAAAGTTAGGAGTTTATTGAAATTGGAAGAAGAATTACGTTTGTTATATTTCAACTACCACGTAATCTCATATCAACTCCCGAGCGAAGCTGGGCATCATAGCTAGTAAATAAATAAAATAAAATAATCCACCTGTGCTTTAACATCTCCTTTGCAACAAGACTCTTAGTTAGGATAATAAATATATAACATACGCATAACACGTATATATATACACTTACACACATATACATACAAACACACTTATGCACACATATAACGTACTCATCACATATATTGTAGAATCAGTTGTACTACAAAAACTCATAGTTAGTTAGCAAGTGCGGCTTCAACTTGGTAATATTTTTCTGTGTAATACATTCCACTAGATCTTCAGGCAGTTTGTTTTTCAGTTTATATACATTTATGTGTTTTGCTGCACGCTAACGAGTCTTGTCACGAGTTCAACAAACCGCTTATAAACAATGAACTTCCATATCTACGTATGAACAGTACAAAAACATTCTTTATCGCATAATTAGGTCCTAATTTAAGTGCCTATTTTTTTATTTGAGTTCTGAGCACCTTCAGTATTGACAGCCTTTTACCAGACAACACGTATAAATACATAAAATACATATTATATAAGTTTGTGTATACATGTGCCCACATACCCTTGCTTGTACAGTTCCTCCTCCTCGAGAAGATATCCCAGCGAAGACACTGCCGGAGGGACCTCCACATCGTTCTTGGGCTTCGGTACATCATTCTGAAACAACACGAGACAAGGTGTTACTTTTAGAAACACAGCAAATATCTAGTAGAGACATGTAGATGAATAAGACATAGCCGCGAGGTTTTTCCGCCGGATCTACTCAGTTTATGGCCGCGTTCCGATCCGGTGGTAATAAACCTTTCAAACAGACTTTAGCATTTATATTGGTTAAATCTGTTTGACCCACGAATGCCTGTACATATTTATTTGAATTTGATTTTCGTTAATTACAGGACATAATTATGTATTCATCAACTTGCTTATAAACTAACATCAGTTTTTAAAGGAAAAACTAATCACTTCTTTCAAACACACGAGTTTCATAGTTTGACACCGTTAATCAAATAATTAATTTCGTTAGTCGTTAATTTGTTAATACAAAAATTAACTTCGTTAAACGCAAATTAACTTCGTTAAAGATTTAACGCAAACTAATGTTAATCGTTAATCCGTTAGCATGTGATAAAAATTGCATTTTTTTATTGTTGGGTCAGTCTGTATATATAAAAATCAATTGCTGTTCGTTAGGTTCCCTAAAACTCGAGAACGGCTGAACCGATTTGGCTAATTTTGGTTTTGAATTAATTGTTAAGTCCAGGGAATGTTTAAAAGGTGAGAACAAAAAAATAAGAGTAGTTAAAAAGGCAGAACAAAGTTTGTCGGGTCAGCTAGTTACTTATAAAAACTGAACACAAAAACACAACTGCAATAAATATTTGATTGATTGATTGAAAAAAAAAAAAAAAATTTGCCGCGCGCGGCTAAGATGGAAACGACCAAACGCATCATACCTACACTTAAAAAACTGCGACGAAATTTGATTTATATGTAGGGTACATATGAAACAAATTTCTTCGCAGATTTTTTTCTTACTCGCACGCGCTAGCATTACTAGTTTCGTTTCACTCGCACTTGCCGCGCCGCACTTGTCAACCGACCCGAACGTACTTGTCAGAAAATGTTTTTGGCGGTGCTGCATGTTGCTTGGTAAATAGTAAGTACTGTATTAACAATTTAACGGACTTGAGGAAATTTAACCTAAAAGTTAATCCGTTAATCGAAATACTAACTTCGTTAATTAACTGTTAACGGATTAACGAGTTAATGGCCAGCTATGGTCCTACGATATAAATGGAACTCACCTTGATAAGAGGATGACGGTAGATGTAACCGGTCCTGAATCCAGCATTATCCAGCATCCGCATAAGAGCTTCAAACTCCTCGCCGCCAACTCGCCATTTGACTGCGTCGGACGGCGGTTTGCGAGACGACTCGTAGATCTGCAAACACACATCATCACGATACTACTTTTGCGGGGTAGCCAGAGTTAACCACAGATCAATAAATGTTGCGGTTTAAAAGGATTTACCGGTTTGTTGTAAATATACACATCTACCTCCTGATATTCTTTAACATTAACATAAATAAATACTTTTAACTTCCCCCGTGTTGGTCCCAGGTAATAGGCCAACTGCCGTTCTGCCAGGCAGGCTGTAAAAGACGACCGGTTGGCTATGCGAGTCACTACCATCGTGGCTACTAGGTGGTAGAGTTCTGCATTGTCTCACCCGGGTCTGGTACCACCGCCTTACCTATTCCTGCCGCAACCGTGTCAGTGCTTGGCACTATCGTGTTCCGGTTTGGTGGTCAAGGTAGCCGGTAAACATATACATGTGGCATTAGTCTTCGCCACAACATAGCAACGCACCATTAACATCTTTGGTGTCTACAGGCGATGGTTGACTCTTTCCATCAGGAGACCTATCTACTTCTATGCTATCTTATGATATAAAAATAAAAGTAATAGGCTAGTTGACTAAACTTGGAAAACTGTTTAATAATTTAACCTATTAGGTGAAATATATTAATCAAAAACCATTTATTTTTGGTAAATAGCAAACATTTATAAAAAAAAAAAACATTTTAATACTGAAATTAAATTTACTGAGAAAACACACAGGACAATCATGGCGTCCTAATGACATCACGCCGTGGTAATATCTACATTACATACTCTGATTTCTATGAAAATGACGTCAAGATGACGTTTTGCCACGGCGTGACGTAACGCTTCTAGACTTGCGTTTACTGCCACGTAACTTAATGTATATTTTTGCCGAATTTATATTCTAAAAATATTGTAAATCCTTATTTTTTAAAATAAATATTTTAGTTTTTTGTAACCTCCATATCATAATTAATCATTAAAAACTATAATGTATCCGATTAGCGACCCTGACTACGCAATCGACGGGGCTCGGGTTCGATCCCCGACGGGGACCATCATTTGTGTAATGAGCATAAATGTTTGTATTTCCGGGTTTGGGTGTTTATTAAATATATTCCAGTATTTATACATGTATTTGTATGTATTAGTATTGTTGACTAACACCCATAACACAAGCAAATAATTTGCTTACTTTGGGGTTAGATCAGTAAGTGTAATTTGTCCCGTGAATATTTATTTATTTCTACAAAAAATAAAAAGCCATTCCACCAACCTGCCTTCTAGTATCCTCATCCAGCAATGTAATCTCATCCAACGGCAGAGATGCCAACCGTAGCTGAACTTCACAGGCGGCATTCAAGTTCTTGGCCTGGAAAAAGGCCTCCTCCAATGTGGTACCACAGCACAACGCTCCAGAACCACTCAGCATCAGGACCTTGGCGTGGGGACCGAGAGCTCGGACCAGTTTGTCACGCTCCTCGTTATCCAGGGATCCTGGTAACAATGAAACATAATTATTTTATCTATGCCTTACTTCATTCACAATTGTACTAACAGCTAACTAACTAAAACTTAAAAGCTTGTACTAACTAACTAAAAATTTCTATTTTCAATTTTTTAGTGAGAAATACACTAAATGTTGTGCTCTTTCGTTTGCGCGTATAGAAGTATCGATAATAGTCTTGTGAATAAATGCATATTTTTGGAACGAAGTTCCTTACGGCAGGCTTGGAGGGGATAGAGATTTTGCTGCGCGACCGAACTGAAAAAAATGTGATAGTAAAACCGTAAGAAAAATGCGTGGAATAAAAGCGTTAAATGAGACGTGCGCAGGCGCGACAGTCGCGTACACAAGCGAGCAGTGCCGTTTAGCCGAAGGAAGTTCGTTCCTACCTGGTGTCCCGCGATACCACATCATTTTTTTATTATTTTACTTTATTCTCGTACTGTTCACGTCTAAACGTTTAAAATCTTTATAACACTTTCATCAAAATTACCAATTTTATAGTTAGTGCAGTTTTGAACTAAGGCATCATTATGATCTCTCTTGTGAAGTCGTTTTAACTGCTTCATTTATTATGGTGTTATTTAATATTATCCCCAAACACCTTTTTTCATATACAATGTGTAAGGGACGGTCTAATGAATGTCGAAATCATGCATTCGGAGCATGATTCTGAGACGAAATCGGTTGTAAATTCGTGGAGGAATTTTTTTTTTTTTTTTATATCATAAGATAGCAAACAAGCAGATGGGTCTCCTGATGGAAAGAGTCAACCATCGCCTATAGACACCAAAGATGTTAATGGTGCGTTGCTATCTTGTGGCGAGGTCTAATGCCACATGCATAAGTTTACCGGCTACCTTACCCTCCAAACCGGAACACGACAGCGACAAGCACTGACGCTATTGCAGCAGGAATAGGTAAGGCGGTGGTACCTGACCCGGCAGTTGGCCTATTCTACAAAGGAGGCCGGGACCAACACGGCGAAATTTTTAGATTTATTGACTGCTAGCTGTTGCCCGTGACATCGTCCGCGCGAACTTCATTTACTCCGCACAGCTCCTCCCCTGTAGGTGATAGCGTGATAATATGTAGCCTATATGTTGACCCGACCTGTTAGTAATATTCATGCAAAATTTGAAGTCAGTCAATGCAGTACTTTTTGAGTTTAACCTGGACATACATTGACTATCCTACGATTTTATTATATGTATATAGAATATAATATATAGATTATTTTTTTTGAAAGGGGGTAGAATTTGCGCCTCATAAACAAAATTTCAAAAACAAAATTATCCATACTAATGTTATAAATGCGAAAGTCTGTCTGTTACGTTTTCACGGCTAAACCGCTGGACCGATTTTTATGAAATTTGGCATGGATATAGTTGAAAATCCAGGGTCAAACATAGGCTAATTTTTTTTACCTGATAATAAATTCAGTACCTGGAGGGCTGAAATACGGAATGAAATTTTTATTAAAAGCTATCTGGATAACTGGATATAATCGCGGGCGAAGCTGCGCGGGTCAGCTAGTTACTTAATAATTTGAGGTAATTACTCGTTTTTAAATTAAAATATAATTAATTAATCAGATGGGGTGTGTCCAACAAAATGAAAATTTGGTCAAAACTCGTGGAAATCATCTAACAATTGTTGAATATGATTTTTTTACTCCACTTTAATTTTAATACAAAAAAAGTAGTATTTTTTTACATACGACAATTGTATTAAAATGAAAGTAACGTAAAATAATCATATTCAACAATTAAAAAAAGTGGGCTACAGCAAAATATTGAGTATTTTTTTTGTTTTGAAATTTTTTCTTTTTTTACAATGTACATATCCCATGCTAAGAAAATTTAAAAAAAAAATAGAATTTTTTACTGCATACACGTTGATTTTATCCTAATATACTTTTTTTTAATCTATAATAGAAAAATTTTGAGAAATCCATAATTTCCACATAAGACGCAAAAAAACGGCTAGTTAGATAGTTCCGCGGGCGCGACGATCCAGGCTAATGTAAGTTTTACATTTTGTGGCGTTAAAATAAGAAAAAAACACGAAACGCAAATTTTTCATTTCCCACAAAAAAAGTAATAGACTAGAACATAAAAATGCATATTTTCTTAAATTTTTGGTGTACCATCCTTTCCACGTATACGTATTGTTACGTGCTTCAAGTTAGTAATTGTGCAATAAAACATCACTTATGTTAAAACCGTGTATTTACAACACTAATATACAAAACAACACAACGCAATACGTAAATACACTGATTAACACTAATAACACTCACTATACTAACACTAGAAGTAACCGACTACACAAAATCACAAAATAAAACACTTCTCGTAATCACTGTACAATACCACTTTACACTGATCGTCTCAAGTATCGCTGTATAAAATTGCAAACTATTCACCAACACAACCCTATTTATACCCAAGGTAAAGTTCGACTACAATCCCGAATATTTCGAAATCGTCCCATAAACAATAATTTTTATGTAAAGAGGTCCTAGTACACGCTATTTTCTCTCTTATGCCCTATGCCAGAAGACCTATCATGGCATAGCTGTTTGAGTAACGGCGGCTGTTGTTTTTTAATAGAAGCAGCCTATCTCTTTCTTTTATTTCTAGATTTTTCCAGCGCTCTAACTCTTCACTTTTCGAGATTATTCGTAACAGTATTATAGTGATACGTACTTCGGGTTCGTAATTGTAAGAAAAGACCACTTATATTAAATCCGTATATTTACGATACAAATAAACAAAACAACACAATGTAATACTCAAATACTGTGATTAACACTGGTTACTCACTGTACTGTCACCGAACTTAACTGACTACACAATAAAACACTTCTCGCTTCGCACGGGTCGCTTCAAGTATCGCTCTCGATCGCTTTATAAAAACTGCCCTGTATTTGTCAACACATCTCTATTTATACCCGAGGTAAAGTTCGACAACAATCGCGAATGTTCGTCAATCATCTCGTAAACAATAACAGTAATAAGTTGTTTACAATAAACAACTTATCATAAACAAACAAGTCTTAGTACACGTTATTTTCAACCTTATGCCCTATACCACAAAGTTCATTATGGCATAGCTTAGGGTAACTGTCAACTATTTATTTGTCAATAGGAGTAGCTATCTCTTTCTTTTATTTCTAGATCTCTCCAGCGTTCCAACTCTTCACGTTTCTAGATTATTCGTAACAATAGGATTTGTTAAGGATATAGCTTTTCTCATGGAAAGAGAAACCGTCGCCTATAGACCCAAAAGATGTTAATAGTGCATTGCTATCCGTGTGACGGGATGGCAATGCTACATACATAAGTCTATCGACTACCTTACGTTCTAAACCGGAACACGACAATGACAAGCATTGACGCTATTGCGGCAGGAATAGGTAAGGAGGTGGTGCCAGACCCGGGCGAGACAATACAGAACTCTACCATCTAGTAGCCACGATGGTAGTGACACATGTAGCCAATGGGTCATCTTTTGCGACCTGCTTGGCAGAACGAGATTGATCTATTCTTCAAAGCAGTTCGGTTCAACACAAAAGAAAATGTATAGATCTTTATCATCAAGATTTAGAATACTTACCATATGGTACCCGATGATAAGCTATATCACCGAGCAAAGCGGCCTCATGGCTCAGCGGCAGAATGCCCCGCTTGGTGGAGGATATGGCCAAGGCTCCCGCTGACCGGACGTGCAACACGCACCGCACGTCCGGCCGGGCCGCGTGCACGGACGCGTGGAGAGAGAACCCTGTGGACAACATAAATATACACTATATATTATAATAATAATAATTTAGGAATAATAATAATAATTTAGGAATAATAATAATAATAATTTTATAAATAAGTAAGAGTAAATAAGTAATAATAATTTTAAAACAAATAAAGAATTGAAAAATTAAGTAAACACCATATTATGAAAACATATTTTAAAAGTTAGCTGATTATGGAAAACGCAAACCACCGCCATACCTATAATAATTGGAGCCACCGGAATAATAGCAATAAGGCTAAAACGATATACAGGCTTTTAGTGTAAACTCCGTTATTCTTGAAACCAGTGGTTTGGTTTCAACTTATACAACGTAAATTCAATGAAAAAAATTTTTTTAAAGTCTCCATTTTCCCTCAAAATTATTTCACCCTATACAAGTGCTAGGAAAAGTGGACGGAGTGCGGGATTCAGCGCTTGATCAGACACCGCAAGCCACGCGTACATAATATTGTTACGAATAATCTAAAAGCGTGTAGACTTAAAGCGCGCGTGCTAACTATCTAGAAATAAAGGAAAGAGATAGCTACTCCTGTTGACAAACAAATAGTTGACCTGGGCTATGCCATAATGGACTTTGTTGGATATGGCATAAGGTTGAAAGTAGCGTGTACTAGGATTTATGACTCATAACATGTTTACGATAAGAAGTGATTCATTGTTTCCCGATACATTTAGATTTTTCTGGATCCAGCTAGGAATTTACCCTGCCTATAAATAGAGAAGTGTTGACAAACACAAGGCTGTTTTTATCAAGCGATCGAGAGCGATACATCAAGTGACAAGTGCGAAGCGGGAAGTATTTTATTGTGTAGTGTTCTAAGTTCAGTGATAGTATAGTGAGTGACTAGCAAGTAGAGTGTATTTTAGTATTACGTTGTGTTGTGTTGTGTAAATACACGGATTTAATATAAGTGGTGGTTTCTTACAATTACGAACCTGAGTACGTATCAACAATATCCATGAATTTACGGACGGTGTCGGACAGAAACTTTCTTATATTTTTGAAAGAAAATAACGTATCTTTTATTTTTAAATTCATAAACATATTTACAATTAAGTCAACTACCTATGGTTTTAGTGACAACGGTGTTTATACTTAAAGCCTGTATAGAACAATTAGACTCTAATATTAACATAAATATTCTTCAAAAACAAGCAGCCACAAATTCATCAGTTATAATCACTAATATATTAGGACATAGTTTATTTAACATGTAATACACAAAACCACAAAACACCACACACACACACACACACACACACATACACAATATAACAAATTGTTAGCTCCAGTACACAATTCACAAACCACACACAACTATCAAACATCCATCTTTGAACCATCAAATCCATAACTGAACTAATGTTACGTGCTTCAGGTTCGTCCAAAAACTCCACTTATATTAAAACCGTGTATTTACGACACAAATATACAAAACACTATATCAACACTTAACTTAACCGACTACCCTGAATCACTAAATCACTTCACACTGGTCGTTTCAAGTATCGCTTTCGATCGCTTTATAAAAACTGAACTCTATTCGCCAACACATCCCTATTTATACCCAAGGTAATAAAGTTCGACATTATTCCCGTACGTTCCGAAATTATTACGTAAACAATATTAATCGTAAACAAGTTATTATACACGCTATTCCGTAAGCGATAAGATCTATTATGGCATAACTATTCGGGTAGCGGCTTTTGTTTATCAATAGACTAGAGACCTGCCCGCGGTTTCACCCGCGTAGCTTCTGTTCCTGTGGGAATATCGGAAAGGTTTATATACTAAAACAATCCTCAAGAATCAATCTATCTATTAAAAAAAACCGCATCAAAATCCGATGCGTAGTTTTAAAGATTTAAGCATACATAATGACAGACGGAGAAAGCGACTTTGTTTTTATGTAGTAGCAATCTCTTTTTTTTATTTCTAGATCTCTCCAGCGTTCCAACTCTTTACGTTTCTAGATTATTCGCAACACTAATATGACTTTACTTACACATATAATTATTACTAGCGACCTGCCCGCGGTTTCACCCGCGTAGTTTTTGTTCCCATGAGAATATCGGAAAGGTTTACATACCAAAACCTTCCCCAAGAATCAATCTATCTATCAAAAAAAACCGCTTCAAAATCCGTTGCGTAGTTTTAAAGATTTAAGCATACATAGGGACATAAGGACATAGGGACAGACAGAGAAAGCGACTTTGTTTTATACTATGTAATGATAACACACTCATGCACCATAGCATTAAATAAAGGACTCACAAATGTGTACTTGGCCAGTGACCTCGTATGGTAAATTAACTCACCATCCACATTGACCGGAAAGTTGGTAGTGCCCTGATCTTGCACCACCCCCTGCATATCGACCTTGACCAGCGACGAAGCGGTGACCTCGTGAGGTAAGAGACCGCGGGGCGTGGTCAGCACTTGCTCCACCGCGGTGTTGAGGCGTGCGGTGATCTGGCCCGATATACCCACTGCAACAAATGATTAAATGTTATTTTATCAGCGAGCGGAGCTACATAGTTCAGTTAGTAATCTATACAAATAAATAAAATTGTAGTGTCTGCTTGTAATATTAAAATAACCGACTCTTATGAAATGCATATGGATGTATACACGGTACATATACCATCAATACAAATAAATAAAATTGGAGTGTCTGTTTGTAATATTAAAATAACCGACTCTTACGAAATGCATATGGATGTATACACGGTACATATACCATCAATAAAAATAAATAAAATTGGAGTGTCTGTTTGTAATATTAAAATAACCGACTTTTACTAAATGCATATGGATGTATACAGGGTACATACCAAAATAACATTTTTTACAAATTTTGTTTGTCTGTTAGTCTATCTATCTGTCTGTTTGTTCCGGCTAATCTCTGGAACGGCTAAACCGATTTTGACTAGACTTTCGCTGGCAGATAGCTGATGTAATAAGGAGTAACTTAGGCTACTTTTAATTTCGAAATTTTCCACGCGGACGAAGTCGCGGGCTCAGCTAGTATATAATACATCTTTATAGAATAAAAGGGGCAAACGAGCAGGTGGCTCACCTGATGGTGAGTGATTACCACCGCCCATGGACAGTCACAGCACCATAGGTCTTGCAGCTGCGTTACCGGCCTTTCAAGAATGAGAATGCTCTTTTCTTGAAGGTCCCTAAGTCGTATCCGTTCAGAAATATTCCAGCCGGTAATTGATTCTACAAAGGAATAGTGCGTGGTAAAAAGTGCCTTGAGAATCGCAGTTGTGGATTTCAAGACATCAAGATGTTAATGTGGAACTTTGAATTTTGCCGGGATCTCCAATGATGAAATTCAACAACAGGAATCACTTCAAACAGTTCGTCGGAACATAAATAATTAAAAATGATTACTTTGGGTCCACCCGAAGAGATCTACCAATCGGTAGACCGCTGCCAGCTTGCACCGGAGTATCTTCTCGCCCTTCTCGTAGCCAATACCCTCGATGCCCCGAATGTCATTGATGGGGAGCACACAGCTGGGACCCTAGAAAAGGTTTCACAATTATAATCTTAATTATGTGTCACGTAAGACTGATATACCATGATCAGATTGATCGAGTACTATCCGAAGGTGGTTTCAAGAGTCTTCGCAACCGGCGTATGTGTATGAAGAGAATGATGAATGTGGAGGAAGCGAGACAAGCCTGCAAGGATCGTGATGTGCAGCACTTGGTTCTCTCTGCCTACCCCGTAAGGGATCTGGCGTGAAGATATGTATGTGTGTATGTGTTACTACTACTACTGAACCTCATATTCAATACAAGTAATTTGTATGGCAAAACAGCATTTTCCGGGCCGGCTAGTAAATAATAATAATTATCGTACTGTGCTCTACTAGGATCAATCTGTCATGAACACAGACAACATAAATAATAATAGACACACCATTGGAAAAGAAACGTGTCGCCGTGCATATGAGCAAACGCTCCTATTACTGTCAAAAATTTCATCCATTTGTAGGTTATATTGTGAAAAAATATAAATAAGCCATGTTTTTCTGTTTTATCACACCAAATGAGATGACAAGGTTTAAAATTACCCTTGAAGGGATTTTATTTCATCGGTATGTAGTATCTCTGTATTTCTGTTTGTAATTGCAAGCTACGCTGACAAACGAATAACCACACACAGTTTATTGTGTAAACAATATTAATCATAAACAAGTTATTATACACCCTTATCCGTAAGCGATAAGGTCTATTATGGCATAACTATTCGGGTAACAGCAGTTTTTGTTTATCAATATGTTGCTATCTTGTGGGCTATCTTGTGTGCGTTGCCACAAGATAGCAAAGCACCATTAACATCTTTGGTGTCTATTGGCGATGGTTGACTCTTTCCATCAGGAGACCCATCTGCTTGTTTGCTATCTTATATTATATAAAAAAGCATTAAAAGTGGCTTTCAAATACTTATATTAGTGTTTCAGCACTTGCTTGTGCTTGGGAAAACTTGAAAAACTTTAAAAACAAACAAAGAAAATTTTCGACCCGTAGGGCTTGAGGTAAAGTCGTAGGTTCAAATACTGCGCCTCAAATTTTTTTAATTTTTTTAAATTTTCCCAAGCACTGGGTGAATGCTAAAGTACTGATCAAAATTATAAATGTGAATTTCATCTGTAACGATGAACTCATTTAACTAGTTATACGTATGTATATCTAGCGATCAGTACAATCAACGTAATCGATCTCAAAGAAAAGAAGAATTTCGCCACTTTGAACCAGTCGACACTAGCTCGGTTGGTTAGAGCGTCCCGGTTTAATGGAACGTCGTGGGTTCCAATCCTGCATGTCGAAATTTTTCCTTGTTTTTGAAGTTTTTCAAGTTTGAGTACTTATTCTAAGGAATGTAACTTCGCCTTACCCTCAAACTCCCTGTGTGCAATCTCCCCCCAACCATCTCCCTGATACGCTGCAAGAGTGGTGCATCCCCACCCTCATGAAGTTGTTGGTCTAAGACTCGCTCCAACTCTTCGCGAAATAGCTTCGAGGACATGAGCGCCTCCACGCGTTTCCGGCGTTCCATTTCACGCACATCCTGGAAGAGTAAATTTACATATGAAGTTTAATGAATCCGGTCAAATATCAACCTTATTTAAAGCAAAAATATGTATCACACACATTATAAGATTAAAAATATATGACTAAGTGTAACCATAGACAAATAATAATAAAATCTTTTCTAAGTGTGACCATAGATAAATAATAATAAACCTTTTCTTAGTGTGACCATAGACAAATAATAATAAACCTCTTCTAAGTGTAAACATAGACAAATAATAATAAACCTTTTCTTAGTGTGACCATAGACAAATAATAATAAACCTCTTCTAAGTGTAAACATAGACAAATAATAATAAAATCTCTTCTAGGTTTGACCATAGACAAATAATAATAAACCTTTTTTAAGTGTGACCATAGAGGAATAATACTAAACCTCTTTTAAGTGTGACCATAGACGAATAATAATAAACCCTTTTAAGTGTAACCATAGACAAACAATAAGAAACATCTTCTAAGTTTGACCATTTACAAAAAATAATAAAACATCTTCTAAGTATAACCACAGACAAATAATAATAAAACCTCTACTAAGTTTGACCACAGTCACTGTCTGTGAAAACCCTTTTAAGTGTGACCATAGACAAACAATAAGAAATATCTTCTAAGTTTGAATCGCCTCTGTGGTCTAGTGGTCCAGCGTTGGCGTTGACCACATGAGGTCCCGGGTTCGATTCCTGGGTTGGGCACTTTAAAAAAAAGTGTTGTTTCAGTTTTCTGAGAAACACAAAGTTGCCCGGAATTGGAAAGTGCCCGGTTGGCGATAGGCTTGCCACCTATCACATTTGTGGGACCAAGTATCTTCGGCTAATCGTGGGTGCACTTATTGTACCTCTGCCTACCCCTTCGGGGATATGGGCGTGAAGATACTTTTTTTTTCTAAGTTTGACATACACAAAAAATAATAAAACATCTTCTAAGTACGACCATAGACAAATAATAATAAAACCTCTTCTAAGTTTGACCACAGTCACTGTCTGTGGAAGGCGAACGGTTGGCTACGAGAGAGTGAGATACTACTACCGTGGCTACTAGGTGGTAGAGTTCTCCAACGTCTCACCCTGGTCTGATATCACCGCCTTACCTATACTGCTGCAATAGCCTTAGCACTGTCGTGTTCCGGTTTGAAAAAACACCTCGACATACGGATAGCAACGCACTATTGACATCTTTGGTATCTATAGGGGACTGTTTCTATTTCTATCAGGTGAGCCATCTCAACTAAAAAAACGTAATTGAACTTACAGCATCAATGTCCGCGGGCCTCTGTTTCAATCTTTCTTCCTCTTCAGCCGACAGTGTGCCAGTGCCATTCGGCAGCGTCTCCGTATCTGTGTCCGCCATTATATCTGTCTGTTTGTCTGTAAACAATACAAAAACATCGTTAAAATCACAATCACCACGACAGCAACCGACTTCCAATCTGTGGCGCCGCTCGCGCTGGACCATACCACTGAAGGGTCATAGTGATGGAACCAAAAAAAAACCAACAGGCCAACTTCTTGTCAGGTGACGTCATAACTGTGGAGGTTGATGACGTCACACAAGGACAAGTAAGGGGAAAAGGAAGATCTTCCCAGCCAGGCGAGATGTACTGCCTGGGGACCGAAGTCCATTTGAGAACCTTGAAACTTTTATATAGTGTTACAAAATAAATAATTGTGATATCGCGATTTAGGATTTTATTTTGGAATTTCATTATTTTCTACTTTTTATTACTTTTTTCTTGTAGCGCTTTTGTAGATTGCTTGAACCGCTACATTCTCCAAACCGGAACACGATAATGACAAGCACCAAACGTAAATTGAGTCGCTGATTATTCTCTCGCCAAATATTCGGCCAACCTAATTGAAAGTTGGCCGAAAATCCGTTGACCGGTATCCGGCCAAAAATATATATACAGTGTGTAAAGAAAACCCTGTCCGATCCGAAAGAGGCATTTGGGTTGGTTAAAGGCATTACTAATTAAAAAAATATTAAAATGATTTTATTTTAGAAAATAAAAAAGATATCGTTTTTTTTTAATATTTGTCATTTTACTTATATTTCCCTAGAGTTAAGCAAATATTTTAAAAACGACAACACCTTGTCGCTGTTTGTTTCAATGTTTCGCTTTGGCGGCTTTTGCACAAACAACACGGGAAGGCGCGCTCACACGCGCCGCTTGTCCTTCGGTAGCATCCGACTTGCGCAGCATTCTTTGATAATAGAATTTATTTATTTATTTATGTAATGAATTTATTTATAGATGTTTTCATACTTATATATGAAAATACCATTTAAGATTTTTTTTTATTGGGAAAACTAATTAATTGATATCCATAAAATAATTACACATATGGAACCGTATTACGGTACCAAATAACACCTTTAATTATCCGACAGGGGTTTCTTTACGCAATGTATATCTATACGATACAATCTATACAATATATATCTGTCGTTTCATCCCTAGTGGAATTCATTACTTTTTCTTGTCAGCGTCGTAGTCAGGTAAAAAATTTAAAAACTTTTACCACTGACGATTGCCCAATTAAATATATAAATACCACTTCCCACGAGGCTTGGGTAATCTATTGCGAAAACACAGAGGTCGACGGATGAGAGGCGTTTGCGTAACATAGCAAAACGTTAAACTCAGATAAGGTTTAATCGCAGGTAATATACGGAGTGATTCAAATAGTGATAAAATAAAAAAATATTAATATTAGGTAAAGTTTTTTTTTTGTCGTGAACTTTTTGCACATTGCACTTCTTGCATATGTGGGAGCGGGTTCACGGCAAAAAAAATGTGTAAACGGTTAACCCCACAGGCCATCCCTGAAACTTCCCGCTAATTTTACGTATTTTAAGCTCAAAAGAGTAAAAACTATAAGCATAGATTTTTGTCAGTTCAAACAACTATTTTGTTAAAAATAGCAGTATATTGATTTTTAAAAAGCTGTATATTTTAAAAACGATGATTGATTTTGATCTTCCCTATTACTAAGCCTACGCTGTCTGTCTGTCACCAGGCTGTATCTCATAAACCGTGATAGCTAGAAAGCTGAAATTTTCACAAGTTATGGATTTCCGTTCCCGCTATAACAACAAATACTAAACAAACAACAAATAAAAGTGAGACAGGCAAGAAACGTTTGTAAAAAAATGATCGCGTTTTTTTTCTCAGCTACGGGTCCCATCTGTACAATTCCACTTAAATATCAAAAGAGTGTTAATGCCGAGTGGTATTCTACCATGTGTTTACCCGGGGTGTTAGAAAAAGTTCGCGAAAGACGACGCAAAAGCCGCATTCTCCTACACCATGATAACGCTTCTTCACACACGGCCAACAAAACAAAGTCATTTTTAGCTTCCGAAAAAGTACATCTCGTCACTCATCCTGCGCATAGCCCCGCACCTAGCACCTGTGATGTATGTATTTTCCCCAAAATCAAAGATTTGATGAGAGGTTTTACTTTTACCAACTCCGAAGAGGCAGTGATAGTGTTCAATCAGCACGTAGAAAACATGCCTTCAGATCTGTGGTCCTCCTGTTTTAAAAAAATGGTTCGATCGCATGAAAAAATGTTTAAAACGTAAAGGAGATTATTTTGAAAAGCAATAAACATAATATTTTGGTTATTAAACATGTTGTTTTTTTTAAGTTACGCAAAACTTATAGTGTGACCTACGTATTTTAAATAAAAAAAAGAATAAATAAAAAGAATTAATAATGTAAGGGTCCCCATACAATAAACGTGTTTTTTCGTATTTTTTTTGCTATGATGGTACGGAACCCTTCATGTGCGAGTCCAGCTGGCACTTGGTCGGTATTTTCAGCCGTTCAAACATCTATTTTGTGAAAAATGGCAGTATATTGATTTTTGAAAAGCTGTGGGTTTTCATTCATTCAAATCCGTTCAGTAGTTTTTGCGTGATTGAGTAACAAACATCCATCCAGACATCCACACTTTCGCATTTATCTATAATATCTAATACATATAATAAAATCGTAGGAAAGTCAGTGTATGTCCGGGGTAAACTCACAAAGTACTGCATGGATTTATTTCAAATTTTGCATGAATATTACTAACAGGTCGGGTCAACATATAGGCTACATATTATCACGCTATCACCTACGGGGGAGGAGCTGTGCGGAGTAAACGAAGTCCGCGCGAACGAAGTCGCGGGCTACAGCTAGTATTAATATAGATATTTTCCCAAAAATATAATTTTACAAAACCTCTGTCACCCAATTTATTAATCCTCAAAAAAACAACGACGCTATTATTTCGCCGTGTTGGTCCCGGCCTCCTTTGTAGAATAGGCCAACTGCCGTTCTGCCAGGCAGGTCGTAAAAGGCGACCGATTGGCTATCGAGTCACTACCATCGTGGCTACTAGGTGGTAGAGTTCTGCATTGTCTCGCCTGGGTCTGGTACTACCGCCTTACCTATTCCTGCCGCAATAGCGTCAGTGCTTGTCGCTGTCGTGTTCCGGTTTGGAGGGTAAGGTAGCCGGTAAACTTATGCATGTGGCATTATACCTCGCCACAAGATAGCAACGCACCATTAACATCTTTGGTGTTTATAGGCGATGGTTGACTCTTTCCATCAGGAGACCCATCTGCTTGTTTGCTATCTTATGACATAAAATAAAAAAAATTACATTTGAACAGAAGTCGTATCTAAGATAACTCGCGATAAACCGCCAAAACCAGCGAAGGTTATCTGTTATCAGAACCGTGTCACTTGTATGTGAATAAATATTATCATTACGTAGACTTTCACTTATCTGTACAAATGTTATATTAAGAGAAAACATTTCTATTTATTTTTAGTATCTTCACACCCGTATCCCCGAAGACGTAGGCAGACGTACAACAAGTGCACCCACGATTAACCGAAGATACTTGATCCACAATGTGATAGGTGGCAAGCCTATCACCAACCGGGCACTTATTCAATCCCCGGCAACGTTGTTTTTATCAGTAAACTGAAAAAAATGTTTGATTTGTCCGACTCGGGAATTGAAGTCAGATCCTCATATAGTCAACACCGACATCGAACCACTAGACCAAAGAGATACTAATTTAATGAAATTTGGCAATAGGTATGTAGTTGGTTCCGGGCTCCTTTGAAAATTAGACCAACTGCCGCGGCCGTTTTGCTAGGCATGTCGTGAAAGGCGACCGATTGGCTATGCAAGTCACTAACATCGTGACTACACTAGGTGGTAGAGTTCTGCATTGTCTCGCCCGGGTCTGGTACCACCGCCTTATCTATTCCTGCCGCAATAGCGTCAGTGATTGTCATTGAATGTCGTAAGATAGCCGGTAAACTTATGCATGTGGCATTAGACCTCGCCACAAGATAGCAACGCACCATTAACACCTTTGGTGTCTATAGGCGATGGTTGACTCTTTCCATCAGGAGACTCATCTGCTTGTTTGCTATCTTGTATATAAAAAAAATTTGGTGACCCGGGGTCAAATATAGCCTATTTTTTTTCTAAAATCAACCCCTGAGGGGAAGTTTACGAAATACGAACTGAATCAATAGCCTAATCCCTAAACTACAAAACAGTCAATTTTCAAAAGTCAAAGAAACTGTCCTTTTCAAAAGTCGGTTGTAATCGTGAGGCTCCGTGTATCGCGCGATTGTGACACTGGTTCGTTGACCCCAGCCGTGACATTTTGACACACATACGTTGGAGTCATAGTTTGAATTATTGTATTAAGGCAATTGATCTTAGATGGTACTGGGTTTTAACGTGGGCGGGGTTTACTACAGGCGTCTTACAATAAACTTCCCGAGACTATAAGAGATATACAAGTAAAAAAAAAAGTATCTTCACGCCCGTATCCCCGAAGGCGTAGGCAGAGGTACAACAAGTGCACCCACGATTAGCCGAAGACACTTGATCCCACAAATGTGATAGGTGGCAAGCCTATCACCAACCGGGCACTTTTCCAATCCCGAGCAACTTTGTGTTTATCAGAAAACTGAAAAAACATTTTTTTTTTAAGTGCCCGACCCGGGAATCGAACGCGGGACCTCATGTGGTCGACGCCAACGCTGGACCACTAGACCACAGAGCGATAAATCTGTAATAAATTATGGTGTGATGGTGTGTGTGGTGATAAATCTACCAGTAAATAAATTTAAAAAAATGTGTTAAACAAAACATTGTAAAAAAAGGTATTATTAAATCTCAGATTATTTAGAAAACTCCGGATTCCTTTGAGAATAGGCCAACTGCCGTTCTGCCGGGCAGGTCGTAAGTTTTGTAACCTCTAGCCCTATTGCTGTAACCCCCAAAGAAAGTGCGACAACGTAGCAAATCAAGGTGGTCAAAATTTAGCGTGACGTGTTTTATGAACGTCACCATATCTATACATATAATAAAATCGTAGGAAAGTCAAACTGTAAATTGAATATTTTTTAAAAGAATACTTGGGGCGTGATCTACAATCGATATCGAAGCCAAAAATATAGTTTTTAGAATTTTTGTCTGTCTGTCTGTTTTTCTGTTTGTCTGTATGTATGTCCGCGGTAAACTCAAAAAGTACTGCATGGATTTACTTCAAATTTTGCATGAATATTACTAACAGGTCGGTTCAACACATAGGCTACATATTATCACGCTATCACCTACGGGGGAGGAGCTGTGCGGAGTAAACGAAGTCTGCGCGGACGAAGTCGTGGGCAACAGCTAGTAAATAAATAACACTGAAGTGTCTGTCCGTGATTTACAACAATATTTGCACAGCTAGACTTAAGGCGAGGCATCGGGATAAACGGGAAAAAACCGGTTTGATAAATCACGTTTTTTTTGTATTGATTGTTAATTAGCAATTTTACAAAAATTACACGATATACCTGAAGATATTATTTAAGGAATGTGCTTACTCATTACATGATAGAATGTTCTTTACTCGATCATATAAAATTCCGAAAACAAGCTAAAAAAATCTCTAAAACAAATAATTTGTTAATAATATTTCTAATCTTCCACATGATTTTATATAGTGATATTATTAGTTTTAAAAACAAAAAGAATGTACCTACTAAATTTTGGTTTTCAGGTGATATCCTATATTTATTTATCCGAAAATTAACACGTTTCCCAGCGGTTTCAGGACATACCGCGCCACCCATTTCCTATAGAATTGACGCGCGTCAAAATACCCCGCCTTAATGCTCAAGAGCATTTTTTGCTAGTCAACCCCAATAGATTCTACACTTTTTATCGTCGGCACTTAGTAAAACTCCATTTTAACATAATATTTGTTAGCTGATAACAATTGTACTGTTTCACAATAATAATTATTGTAAACTAGCTGTTGCCAGCGACTTCGTCCGCGCGGACTTCGTTTACCCCGCACTGCTCCTCCCCTGTAGGTGATAGCGTGATAATATGTAGCCTATATGTAGACCCGACCCGTCAGTAATATTCATGCAAAATTTGAAGTAAATCCATGCAGTACTTTTTGAGTTTACCCCGGACATACATACAGACAAACAGACAAAAATTCTAAAAACTATATTTTTGGCTTCGATATCGATTGTAGATCACGCCGCAAGTATTCTTTTAAAAAAATATTCAATGTACAGTTTTGACTTTCCTACGATTTTATTATATGTATAAGATAGATACCCTGAGGATGCTTGGGTAAGCGAAACGGCGGGGTGATCACGTAACTCGCAATGCGAAATTATCGTGATAGTTTAGTTATTGCAAGACACATAACAACCTTGTACATTAGTAGTAGTCGTTGCCGCTTGATTAGTTTTGATGCTGTGACATTGCAAAAAGTGCATCTAGTGACCAGCAAGCAATTGGCGACGTTTCTGATGATTTTTTCATTACGTTTAAGAGTCATCGCTGATCGGTGGCGAATTGCAAACGTTAGATGATTCGCCTACCGGTCGGAAATTAAATATAATTATCTTATTGTGAAACAGTACAAGTGTTATCAGCTAACAAATCGACGCGTCCCAAGAACAAAATCGTACGGAGAGATCAGACGAAATTGGTTTTATAATGAAATTCGCATTAAACACGCATAAAGCCAAAAGACAATATATTTTTTATAGTTATTGGTCTTTTGTTTTTGGAAATGCTCAAGTGAACATCATTTTATGTACAATGTACTCCCACAAACAAATATATTAATATAATGTAATTTAGTGGTTTTGCAGATACGATTTTGTTCTTGGGACGTGTCGAAATATTGTGTTAACCCCAATAGAACCCAGAGAAGACGCAAGCCTTTATTTCGTCGGTTGAAAAAAAAATAGCTATGCCGATGCCTGAATAATCTAGACAAATGCAGACACCAAGTCATTTCTATGTCAGTAAGTACAGGTCATCTAACTCCCAGCACGCATGAATGCGCCATTAATACGCCGTGAAACAAGGTCAAATGGAAACCGTTACGCGGTATATTACACATATATATATATACACATTTAGAATCACACGGAATGATTCATCCACATTTTTTTTATTCATTTCATAGGACAGTAAACAAGCACATGGGTCTTCTGATGGAAAAAAACAACTATTGCATATAGACATCAAAGATGTTAAAAAGACGAAATTAATTAAATTTGCTATTATCCGCGAACTGAGTGCTAAGTGTGAGTTTTTCTTTTCGCATTCGATCGTGAGCGCGTTTCGAGTTTACTAGGAATTTGTATGTGATTTGTACAGCGCCACCTAGTGGTAAACTGGGTTCTCACGTTTACCACTAGGTGGCGCTGTACAAATCACATACAAATTCCTAGTAAACTCCAAACGAGCTCACCATCGAATGCTTAAAGAAAAACTCACACTTAGCACTCTGTACTATGTATCCTCCGTGATGGTACCGAAAACAGAGACGTCGGTTTAATAAATGGGTAAGACTCACCGATGGTGCGGACAAAAAGAAGACCCCAGCGGCCTAATTATCCACCCACATCCACCACACTTTTACACCCGACGGTCGGCGTGAGACGTGGGTGTAAGTGTGATGGATGTGGGTGGATAATTGTGCCGTTAGGGCCTTCTTTTAGTCTGGATAATCGGTGAGTCTTACCCATTTATTAAGCCAACGTCTCTCTTTTCTGTACTATCACGGAGGATGTATAGTACAGTTCGCGGACAATAGCAAATTTAATTAATTTCACATTTTAATAAAGATTTCCGCAAAGTAACGCCTGAATCAATAAAATATCAAAGATGTTAATATTGCTTTGGTATCTGTGTGGCGGGACGACTAAACCATAAGTCTACTGTAATTAAATGGCTTTGTAAAAATAAACTTGTGATAAAGTTGAAATAATATCGGAAGAAACGCTGCAAATTTTGAGAAATAACATCTTAATAGTTACCAAAAATTATAATGATTATGATAATGATTAATGATAATGATTAACAAGTTGTGAGAAAAATAGCTTGTTTTTAAATTAATATCAATTTAAAAATTTCATAATTCCAAATCTTCAGAGTGGAGGACTCAGAAAAACCATCGAATGTGTTGTGTTGTATTTTTCATAAAATAATCAAGCTATTAAAGCAAAACAATAATTATTGTTATTAATAAAATATTTTTCCTTCACCAAATTAAAATATTTGAAGCCCCCTAACTTCATTAGTTACCCGATTCGAGATTTTTCGAAGTAAGGTAGCCGGTAAACTTATGCATGTGGCATTAAAACTTGCCACAAGATAGCAACGCACCATTAACATCTTTGGTGTCTATAGAAGATGGTTGACTCTTTCCATCAGGAGATCTATCTGCTTGTTTGCTATCTTATGATATAAAAAATGTATTTTCTCTCTAATATATAAAATTCTCGTGTTACAGTTATAGTAACCATACTCCTCTAAAACGGCTAGACCGATTTTGATGAAATTTTATATATATATATATATATATATATATATATATATATATATATATATATATATATATATATATATATATATATATATATATATATATATATATATATATATATATATATATATATATATATATATATATATATATATATATATATATATTCAGTATAGACCGGGATCCCAGGAACAATTTTTTTTTATTAATAACAAGCTGAATTTTTGTGAAAAGCTTCGTTTTGTCGAGACAACCATCTTTTCTATCTTCGAAAAATCTCGAATCGGGTAACTAATAAAGATAGATAAAAAAGAAAACTTTAGAGTGTTGGACTAAGAAAAGTTTCTACTTTACGTGTAGGACAATGTTACCCTTGAGTAACAATAATAATTAACAAGCTGTTGTGAGAAAATTAGGTTGTTATTAAATTGATTAATATCAATTTAAAAATCTCATCATTCCGAAATTTTAGAGTGGAAGACTTGTCAGAAAAACCAACGAATGTGTAGGACAAGTTTCATCGTGTTTTTCATAATAATATAATCAAGCGATTAAAGACAAAAAATAATTATTGTTGTTTATTTATTTTTCCTTCACCGAATCAAAATTTTCAAAGCCCCATAATTTTATTAACTACCCAATTTGAGATTTCTCGAAGATAGAAAAGATGGTTGTCTCGTCAAAACGAAGCTGTTCGCAAAAATTCAGCTTGTTAGTAATCAAAAAAAAAGTTTGTTCCTGGAATCCCGGTCCAGTAGGTTTGACAAAAGTGTTCAACCCAAAATATTTTATTTCATTTTTTGGACACCATTTTTAATTTTTCGATCTGGAATTATAGATACAACCCTAAATTTTCACCTTACTGCAATCAACCCATATTTTTAATAGCGATATTAGAACAACATACATATAATAAAATCGTAGGAAAGTCAATGTATGTCCGGGGTAAACTCAAAAAGTACTGCATGGATTTACTTCAAATTTTACATGAATATTACTAACAGGTCGGGTCAACATATAAGCTACATATTATCACGCTATCACCTACGGGGGAAGAGCTGTGCGGAGGAAACGAAGTCCGCGCGAACGAAGTCGCGGGCAACAGCTAGTACACATAATAAAATCGTAGGAAAGTCAATGTATATCCGGGGTAAACTCAAAAAGTACTGCATGGATTTACTTCAAATTTTACATGAACACTACTAACAGGTCGGGTCAACATATAGGCTACATATTATTACGCTATCACCCATGGGGGAGGAGCAGTGCAGAGTAAATGAAGTCCGCACGAACGAAGTCGCAGGCAACAGCTAGTCATTTATACAAAAAAACAACGTTTGTCCAGTCAGCTAGTATTTCTATTTGTTTTAAATTCCAACACGATAATCAATCTTGATGCGAACCGGACGGAATCAGGTCTCCCGAAGCCGTACGAGCGCTTCCGACTTAATCAGATTACGAGATTCCGTCGCAGGGCAGCGGGGCAGCGTTGTCCTTACAACCGTTTGGATTTCATGAATGAACAAATGAACAATTATATACGAAACTTTTATATGCAAAACTTACGCCTTATTACCCGCTACCTATTTATTATAAAAAAATATCTTCACGCCCGTATCCCTGAAGAATTAGGCAGAGGTACAGCAAGTGTATCTACGATTGGCCGAAGATATTCAGGCCTACAATGTGATAGGTGGCAATCCTTTCGCCAACCGGACACTTAGCGGGTAATTCACTAGACGGACATGCCCGCCGGACTCTGCTATGGTCATACACTTGACAGACACAGACTTTTTCGCCGTGTTGGTCCCGTCCTCCTTTGAAGAATAGGCCAATTGCCGTTCTGCCAGGCAGGTCGTAAAAGGCGACCGATTGGCTATGCGAGTCACTACTTTCGTGACTGCTACGTGGTAGAGTTCCGCATTATCTCGCCCGGGTCTGGTACCATCGCCTTGCCTATTCCTGCCGCAATAGCGTCAGTGCTTGTCGCTGTCGTGTTCCGGTTTGGAGGGTAGGGTAACCGGTAAACTTATGCATGTGGCATTAGACCTCGCCACAAGATAGCAACGCACCATCTTTGGTGTCTATAGGCGATGGTAGACTCTTTCTATCAGGAGACCCATCTGCTTGTTTGCTATCTTATACTATAAAAAACTCACGTTTAATCGGTGTAAGTTCAGACTAGTTAGTTTCAAATCTACGTGAAGTCATTCAATAGGACGAGACATTCGAGACGCGACCGCGAGAAAGTTTTTTATATCATCCAACCATCGCCTCTAGACACCAAAGATGTTAATTGTGCGTTGCTATCTTGTGGCGAGGTCTAATGCCACACGCATATGTTTACCGGCTACCTTACCCCCCAAACCGGAACACGACAGTGACAAGCACTGACGCTATTGCGGCAGAATTAAGTAAGACGGTGGTACCAGACGCGGGCGAAAAAAAGCAGAACTCTACCACCTAGATCATGTGATTGTGGTCTGTGTTTATCTGTACTAATATTATAAAATTTTAGAGTTTGTTTGTTTGTTTGGTTGTACGCGGTAATCTCGAAAACTACTGAACCGATTTGAATAATTCTTTTTGAGTTGGATAGCCTGTTTATCGAGGCCTTCCTCGTAGCATCATGTTATATAGCCTATAACCTTTTACAGGCTATATAACATCATGCTACGACCAGTAGGAGCGGAGTAAACAAAGTCCGCGCGGACGAAGTCGCGGGCAACAGCTAGTGAATCAATATAATTTATCGGCGTAATTTGAAGTTACTTAAGATATAGAAATAAGTCTTTCGGCAACAAATTGTAGTGTACCAATTAGATAAGGACTCCAACATTACATTAATAGGTTAAAGGGTAAGATAATGAATAACTTACAGCAGTTAGAATACATTAATTTAACTGGACTGGGAAAAGATAATACATATTATTTGAACCGTGCGGTTTTCTCCTGGCACTTTTTGCCTCGCGCTTCTCTTATGTGAAATCAATTACCGGCAGGGTTTTTTTCGAACAGAGTGCTAAGTGTGAGTTTTTCTTTTCGCATTCGATCGTGAGCGCGTTTGGAGTTTACTAGGAATTTGTATGTGATTTGTACAGCGCCACCTATGGGCCAGATATGGGCCATGCTTGGCGCAATGCTGTCTATCTCTGGCCCATGCTTGTAAACCCGCTTTGGCCCAGCCTTGGTAGAAGTTTGGAGTGATAACAGGGTGCCAAGCTTGGTTGCCTAGACTGGCCCAAGCACGATATCCAAGACTGGCCCAAGATTATTAACCAAGACTGGCCCAAGTATGTTAACCAAGACTGGCCCAAGTATGTTAACCAAGACTGGCCCAAGTATGTTAACCAAGACTGGCCCAAGTTTTTAAGCCAAAGCAAGCCCAGGTTTATTCACCACTATAGAATTTACTAAAAGAAGTAGATTACAGAATATATTAAGAATTTAATTGTTTAATGTGAAACCAAATTAGTATTTAGAACCCAATTTCGAATAAATTGAATTCTCTGAAATAAAATAGTAATATTCTACGAAACGGTTAAATTATTTTCAGTCACCTATAAAATGAGTAGTTGTTAGTTGAAATTGAAAAAAAGGAATTTTTTACTTGTCAATAATTTATTTCGATTTTGATATAGAGCTAACGCAAGTTCAGATGATTTAACTCTTAATATAGACCTAACTTTCGCTAATCATAGAAATAAAGTGAAAATTGCATTTACCCTAACCGAGATTCAAACCCGAGCCGCGCGCTTGCCAGATCGACTGCTAACCCCTACTCCGTACGACCGATAAGTTAACGCATATCTCACCATTCATATAAGCTAAATCTATACGGTGACAGAGTGTGGTTTATTGAGAAACCAGTTTACCACTAGGTGGCGCTGTACAAATCACATACAAATTCGTAGTAAACTCCAAACGCGCTCACGATCGAATGCGAAAAGAAAAACTCACACTTAGCACTCAGATAAGACTTTGATACCTTCAAGAAGAAAGCTTACTCATTCTTAAAAATCCGCAATACCAGAGGTATTGCGGATTTTTAAGGTAAAGTTAACTTTTACAGTTGGAACTGCAAGAGGAACTGTGGCTTTTGAAAGTTCTCGACTTACATATTATTCACTTTTCATACGTTTATTTTAACTTCCTTTCGCCGTGTTGGTCCCGGCCTCCTTTGAAAAATAGGCCAACTGCCGTTCTGCCAGGCAGGTTGTAAAAGGCGACCGATTGGCTATCGAGTCACTCACATCGTGGCTACTAGGTGGTAGAGTTCTGCATTGTCTCGCCCGGGTCTGGTACCACCGCCTTACTTATTCCTGCCGCAATAGCGTCAGTGCTTGTCGCTATCGTGTTCCGGTTTAGAGGGTAAACTTATGCATGTGGCATTAGACCTCGCCACAAGATAGCAACGCGCCATTAACATCTTTGGTGTCTATAGGCGATGGTTGACTCTTTCCATCAGGAGACCCATCTGCTTGTTTGCTATCTTATGATATAAAAAAAAAAACACTTCGTCCGCGCGGACTTCGATTACTCCGCACAGCTCGTCCCCCGTAGGTGATAGCGTGATAATATGTAGCCTATATGTTGACCCGACCTGTCAATAATATTCATGCAAAATTTGAAGTAAATACCATGCAGTACTTTTTGCCCCGGACATACATACAGACAAACAGACAAAAATTCTAAAAATTATATTTTCGGCTTCGATATCGATTGTAGATCACGCCCCAAGTATTCTTTTAAAAAATGTGTAAACGCTTGACCCTACGGGCCATCCCTGAAACTTCCCACTAAATTAAGGTATTTTAAGCTCAAAAAAGTAAAGAATATAAGCATAGATTTTCAAAATTTCTCAAAATCTCCTGGGCCGAATCGCTTCAAATTTAGTTGGAAATCTAAGTTGAGCGGAATCCAATCGAATGCCATCAATCGCGTTGCGATCAGTCCAGCCGTTCAAAAGTTATGAGATGTTTACATACACACATACACACCCACACACACACGCACACATACATACATACATACATACAGACATACTGACGTCATCGTGAAAATAGTCGGAAAAGGTTCCTAGGGCCTCAAAACGTGGACATCTGGTGAAAACTCGATTTTCGAAAATCGAGGTAAAATCAGTAACTTCCTTATCTACACGTAGTGGGAAGTTAAATATTTTCAATGTACAGTTTTGACTTTCCTACGATTTTATTATATGTATGTATATAGATTTTTAATTCAATCTTTTCGGTTTCCGAAAGCACTCAATAAGCACTTAATTTGACGATACCGAAATACCTGTTTTTTTTTAATTTTTTAATGAAAAGTCTGCTAGATATTAAAAGCATGTTGGACTTATGATCTTTAGTCAATATTCGCGAAACGGTTAGTACACCTAATTTTTGATATGAGCACCTAAATAACACTTAAAAATCCCCCAATTTTGACCAAATTTTTCGACTAATTTTTTCAACTTGGGTTTTTCAACTTTACCGACCTACGTAAATATTAACTGTACCAAATTTCACATTCCACTTTTGACGTAATTGTCGGAAAAAGGAGTACAAAACGCATTAATCCATAGATTAATCTATATTATTATTATAAATGCGAAAGTTTGGATGTTTGGATGGATGGACTCGAGTCTCAATCACGCAAAAACTACTAAACGGACTTAAATGAAATTTGGTGCACAGGTAGGGGATTACTTGTAATATATAAATAATAAATATTCACAGGACAAATTACACTTACTGATCTAACCCCAAAGTAAGCAAATTATTTGCTTGTGTTATGGGTGTTAGTCAACGATACTAGTACATATAAATACATACTGGAATATATTTAATAAACACCCAAACCCGGAAATACAAACATTTATGCTCATTACACAAATGCTTGTCCCCGTCGGAGATCGAACCCGAGCCCCGTCGATTGCGTAGTCCGCGTCGCTAACCACTTGACTAACGGGGCGGCCATATCGGAATAGCACATATTCTACTTTTTATCCCGGAAAAAAGAGGTGATCCCGCGGGATTCACCAAAAACTTTTACAATGCAGCACAAATTTTATAATGTAGAAATATATTCGTAAGTTCATATGTTCGTATTGTTACGAATAATCTAGAAGCGTGTAGAGTTGGAGCGCGCGCGCGGTAACTATCTAGAAATAAAAGAAAGAGATAGCTACTCCTATTGACAAACAAATAGTTGACCTGGGCTATGCCATAATGGACTTTGTGGGATATGGCATAACGTTGAAAGTAGCGTGTACTAGGATTTATGACTCATAACATGTTTACGATAAGAAGTGATTCATTGTTTCCCGATACATTTGGATTTTTTTGGATCCATCTAGGACTTTACCCTGCCTATAAATAGAGAGGTGTTGACAAACACAAGGAGTTTTTATTAAGCGATCGAGAGCGATACATCAAATGACCAGTGCGAAGCGAGAAGTGTTTTATTGTGTAGTGTTCTAAGTTCAGTGATAGTATAGCGAGTGACTAGGGTGTAAAGTGTATTTTAGTATTACGTTGTGTTGTGTTGTGTAAATACACGGATTTAATATAAGTGATGTTTTCTTACAATTACGAACACGAGTACGTAACAATATCAAGCACCATTAGTATAGATGACCGTTCCACTAAAATTTATCTCGCTGGGGGCGTAGCTTGTGGAGATTCAAAGAAACAATGGATCAATCGGAGTACTGTAAAATCGTTAATGGTTGAACAAACGCGCCATTGAACGTAACATTGATTATAATCATTAGCGGAGCGTTAAACGCTGTTCTGGACCTGAACTTGAAGGAGGTCAGCGATCTGGGTGAATTAAGCAACGTTCGGTGCGGTTATACACTGGATGGGGAGGCTGGGATATCTTATATATACAGGGTATAACAAAAATAAGCACTAATACTGAAGGAGCGTTCAGGATGTGTGGTTAGCTCTTCAATTATACATTTTTAATAAATAAAAACTATGAAATTTCTGAGAAAATGAATGTCAAAGTTTTTTTTCAAAATGATCTGTGGCAGCCCTGAAGTATAGCACGCAGTAACGTACGCGCACGGTTTACGCAGCTATGAAAGGTCACAATCATATGATAGATGTCAATGAACTGCTAGACGCACAACAAAGTACTAATTACTTGACAGAGTAAATAATGTAGATATTATTTAAAGAGTTTTTTTATATTTTTTTCTACCAGGACTGATGTTGGAATAAACCCATGAGGGTCCTTAGTTTGATTACCAGGCTGGACAATTTGATTCATAGGTAACTTAACTGGGTTTTGATAGCCATAATTATTACATTATGTTAAAAAAAACACTGTCCGACTATTGGTGTCACTCGATAGCATATTACGATCATATTAAAATAATTATTAATTACTATACTCATATTCAATAAAAAAAATCTCATAAAATTTTATTAATCGTAAATACCTACCTAGTAGTCTCATACCTAGTTTACGTAAGGCAAACCTGCGGCTATTAGGCATTTCATGCAGGAAAATCTCCCGCCTGGCAACAAAATTATATCAGCTGTGTACCTAAAATTTATTGTGACCTGGATTATTATTTCTAACTCTGAGTGAAACTATTAGTTTGGTACATACATTCTAAAACAATCGTGGCAAATAATCCAATATAACTAATTAAGGTATCTTTTTGTTATGAAAACACATTACATAAATTACTTCATCACACAATATCCACCTTCAAAGTCAACTATTCACATGTGTTTTCAGTGTAGGTACCTAAATCTATTCCGTGATTCATAGGCATTTTACAATGTATTATCTGGCATGGTTTCAACTTACAAACTGTTTTAATGGCATAATACTTACCTCTAGTACCTACCCTGTTTGCTTCTAACTTCACATAACAAGGTGTCTAAATAGGTAATTAGTTTTTGAGCAGGTAAATCATAGCTATTATCACTTTTTTTACACACAATTCTAAAAACTTAGTAAAACTTTCTCGTTGATAACACGACACTTCGCAAAATAAATATGCATTATCATTAAGAATTAAGACACAACACAACCTTTTATAAGCATTTTTGACAAATAAACCTACGCATTGATTAGCCTAGAAGTCCTTTGATTTGAAGTATTACCGACATCGCGCTAGGCGTCTCAACACCAAGCGCCCGACTTAAGGCCTTGCTCACACACACTACTGAATATTTTCCGCGGGAATTTTAATTGCGCAAATTAATTTTCGTTACATATGAAATTTGACATGGCTAGCACTGCTAAAAAAATGTCAAGAATCGGAATGTTCCCGGTGAGTTGATAGGCTCGTTTGTCACTATCACTACATGGCTGATGGAACTTAGTACCAACCTAAAGTTTGTTTTAGGTGCGCCTCTTCTTACCTTTTTTTATGTTATTGAGATAGGCAAACTAGCAGACGTGCCACCTGATGGTAAGTGGTCGACGTCGCTAATGAACAAAAATGGGATACCTGGGCTGGAACTAGCCCAGGTATTCCATTCATGTGTTAGAGACATAAGATGTTAAGATCCTGAGACATAAGATGTTAAGTCTCGGTGCCAGTAATTACAGTGCCTGTCTTGCCCTTCTCTCCGAAACACAGCAAAGCTATTTCACGGGAGAAATTGGCAAGACCTTTCTAAGTAGTAGTTATTTCAGGAAAAAGATAATTTTTGACTACGTTTTTTTGATTACATTTTAGATCAAAGATTTTATAAAATACTAGCCGTTGCTCGCGGCTTCGCACGCGTGGTTAGAGTTTTTTGTGAATGTCAAAAATAAACCACGCAAGCGAAACCAACGAAAACTATTGCTAATTTTAGCGATTGCCGGGATTACATATCAACCTGTTCATTCATTCAGAAAAATTAATCTTTTTCATCAAAATATTGTTTATCATACTGGAAATGAAAAAGTATTAAGTTAACTTTAAAGCCGCCGCCGGTCGTTTGTACAGGCCTTTAGAACTTACACGTGTTTTGCGGCTTATACAAAGTGCAACGAAACGCTTTGATTGGCGAAAAGACCACTTTCGGAAAGAGACAAGACACTCCCTTTTTTCTGCCATTTTGTTTTTATGTAAAATCATACTAATATGTAGTTCCGTATAGTTTTAGTCAACATTTTTGTCACTTTTATGATAAGAGTGATGCCGGTTTAGGCGTTTCTTCGTAAGGTACTGGGTTCGATTCTCAGTTCGCCTGGTAGAATGGAGGGTAATTCTTCTTAAGGCACTCAAACTAACACGGGAAATGATTTTTTTTTATTTATGGTGCAAGGGATCCCACCACCACCTTCGGGACCCAAGACAACCTGACTGCTGTACAATGAAAGAGGTCCTGGCACCGGCTTCCTCCAGAGAGGTTCGGAGGTTAGACGACAGTCGCTACGGCAAACTCAAACTCGTTCCTAGCGCAAGCGTGGAGAATAACCGGAATAAACTCTAAGATGAAGAAGATTATTTTTAAATTTGTTTCACTGAACCCTAATTAGTTCGGAAAAGTACCTAGATAATTGTAAAGGAATTTTTATTTTTTTATTCAGTTGCCGTTTGTCTTTGGAGAGCGTAACTATTGCTATTATTGCCGATTTTTTATGAATCTTACTTAATACCCATTGATTGGAAATCGCGATTTTAAAAATGCCACGTAGAAATAATAATGACCGTCACCTTTACACTAATAGTGAATTTTACGAAATGATGCTATGTGTTGGTGCTGCTAGGAATGGTAGCATTAATGAAGCGAGGGAGATTTACCGACAACGGTTTATTGATGGAAGGCCACCAGCAGAACAACGTCATTTACCTCCGTACTCAGTATTCCGTAACATGTGTTTACGACTTCAGCGTACTGGTTCCTTCCACCGCGAACGAAACGTTGGACGTCCTAATTCAAGAGTAGGTACTGCTATTGAGACTCGAATTCTAAATCATTTTGACGAGAATCCTCGGACCAGCACACGCCGATGCAGTGCTATGTTAAATGTAAACCATATGGTGGTGTGGCGTACTCTGCAGGATGATGGACGACATCCCTACCATTTTTCAAGGACTCAGGAGATAGGACTTGCAGACCATATGCCCAGAATGGACTTTTGTAGGTGGTACCAGAACCGTGCTGAAGCAAATCCCGAATTTGCTTTTAATATTTTATGGACAGATGAGGCTTCTTTCACAAGAAATGGTGTGCTCAATTTGCACAACGAGCATGTGTGGGCACATAATAACCCGCATGCCTCGAGTGAAAGTAGCTTTCAGCACCAGTGGAGAATTAATGTCTGGGCAGGCATCGTTGGGGACTATGTTTTGGGGCCGACTATTTTACCTCAGGGTCTTAACGCTCAAAGGTACCTACAACACCTGAGAGAGGATTTAGAAGAACATCTGGAAAATCTTCCACTGAATGTATACCGTAATATAATTTTTCAGCACGATGGAGCACCCGCTCACTTTGCACGCCCTGTGCGTGATTATTTAAACGATCGATTTGCAGAGTGGATAGGTCGAAGTGGCCCGGTGCCTTGGCCACCTCGTTCTCCAGATCTCACGTGCCTAGACTACTTTTTATGGGGTTATGTGAAAAATAAAGTTTACTCTGTGGAATGTCATACACGTGAAGAGATGGAAGGTAAAATTAATGCAGCATTTAGGTCCATAACCCCACATATGTTGCATAATGTAAGGTTATCAATGTTACGCAGAACTGCTCTTTGCATTGAGAAGGGTGGTGGTCATTTTGAACCTTACTTATAAATTAATTTGAAGACAGTGTTGTTTTATTATTGCCTGTAAATAGTGAATTTGGATTAATGTATAATAATTAATCAGTGACGAAAGTGATATGTAAAAAATTGCTTATTAAATGTGTGTAAGTACAAGTACGCGGTATTCTTCATGTCTATGTGTGCGTCACGCTATTCATTCAACGTGTTGCTGACGTCACATCACTTCCATCTTCAAGGTAGGGGTGTGAAAATAAACTTTAATTTCTTATTTTACTAAATTTATATGAAACAAAAAATGTGTGCCTTTTGGTATAATATTTTACCAGGTGTTTGTTTAGTTCATGTACACGTATACCCTTGAAAGTTAGTGCTTATTTTTGTTATACCCTGTATAAAAATCAATCCCTATTTTCCTTGGTCACGACATCACGCCTGAATGGCTGGACCAATTTCGGTAATTTTTTTTTTGTTGTGTTTGTAATTGTAAGGAGAAGGTTAAGTGGTGTTTTCTTACAATTACGAACCCGAGTACGTATATTAATATAATATAGACCTAGTTAACATAAATATAGTTAAGGAAAGAAGGGCCTAATGTATAACAACATCTCGACGCTGTCAAAACAAACCGATTAAGTATACCCATGAAAGGAACGCAAGGCGAGAAAAAAATATAGGGCTGTCAACGTTTAAAAATATACAGGGCCGCCTCGTGAGTAGGTGTTAAGCGATTTTGAAAACGTAATCGATTAGGGTTAGGTTTCGATTTCCGACAGCACAAGCTTTCGTGTGATGGTCACTATTGTGTTTTATAAATTAGATAGCAAATAAGAAGATGGCTCTCCTCGTGGAATGAGAAACCACCGTCTAGAGACATCAAACATGTTAATAGTGCATTACTATCCATGAGACTGTATAGCGACGCTACATGCATAGGCCTACCGCCTACCTTAACCTGCAAACCGATAACTATATTAACACGCATTGATGTTATTTTAGAAATAGGTAAGACGGTGATACCTTATAATCGGGCGAGGCTTTATGGAACTCTACCACTTAGTAGTCACGATTGTAGTGGCACGTAGGGATGGAAAAATACATCGATTTTTTCAAACATCGATATATCGTTCATAAACATCGATGTTTTAACATCGACGTTGAGACCACAAACATCGACGATATATCGTTCTTTATGTGCGATATTTTATGAACGATGTTTTATCATAGAAAAGAATTTAACCCGGGTTGGAACGATGTTTTATCATAGAAAAGAATTAACCCGGGCTCCTTAGAAGAATAGACCAACTGCCGTTCTGCCAGGCAGGTCGTAAAAGGCGACCGATTGGCTCTGCAAGTCACTACCGTCGTGACTACTAGGTGGTAGAGTTCTGCATTGTCTCGTCCGGATCTGGTACCACCGCCTTACCTATTCCTGCCGTAATAGCGTCAGTGCTTGTCACTGTCGTGTTCCGGTTTGGAGGGTAAGGTAGACGGTAAACTTATGCATGTGGCATTAGACCTCGCCACAAGATAGCAACGCACCATTAACACCTTTGGTGTCTATAGGCGATGGTTGACTCTTACCATCAGGAGACCCATCTGCTTGTTTGGGTCTTTCTCTCGTCTTAATATTTTATTTGTATGAGAATGGGTTACAATAGGTGTTACAAAATAATTTCTAGATCGCCGTAGTGAACCGGTAATGCCGGTGTGCAAAAATATTATAAACTCATAACTTATTTAAATAAATCTATACATATAATAAAATCGTAGGAAAGTCAAAACTGTACATTGAATATTTTTTTAAAAGAATACTTGGGGCGTGTTCTACAATCGATATCGAAGCCAAAAATATAGTTTTTAGAATTTTTGTCTGTTTATCTGTTTGTCTGTATGTATGTCCGGGGTAAACTCAAAAAGTACTGCATGGATTTACTTCAAATTTTGCATGAATATTACTAACAGGTCGGGTCAACATATAAGCTACATATTATCACGCTATCACCTACGGGGGAGGTGCAGTGCGGAGTAAACGAAGTCCGCGCGGACGAAGTCGCTGGCAACAGCTAGTGTTATATAAAATGAGACTATCTTCCCCCGCTCTCAACTACCCTAACAAAATATTTAATACAAGTAATTTGTATGGCAAAACATCGATAAATCGACGTCGATGTATCGTTCATAAACTCCCGACGTTTTTAGCATCGATGTTTTACTCTAGAAAATATCGATGTCCTGATATCGATGTTTTTTATGAGCGATGTTGCATCCCTAGTGGCACGTATACCCAATCGCTCGGCTTTTACGACTTGCCTGTTAGACTGGTTGACCGTCTATTCTTCGAATTGGGAGCAACACGGAAATTATTTCATGCGGTATCTGGAGTTGACAGTGTTACTTGCTCATTCGGAGAGGCACAGTGGTGTAAAAAAATGTTTAAAAAGGTTAATTAATCACATTCTGGACTGAAAATTTTAGTCAACCTATTTAAATAATAGCAATAACGTCTGTAGGATGTATCTTTTTTCCATAAGGAGAACTGAAATTAAATATCAGTTGAGTTAGATCTACCAAAAGTTTTGAATATTTTAAAATTATTTATTTAGCTATTGAAAATTTTATTATACTTATATACTAGCTAACCCGGCAAACGTTGTTTTAGCGTATAAATTATTGAATTGAAAAGTAGGGGTTGATGGTAGAAGGGTAATAATTTAGGGCTGTATGTATCTTTTAATGCCACATCATAAAAAAAAAATAAAAAAAAAATGATGTGGTGTCGCGGGACACCAGGTAGGAACGAACTTCCTTCGGCTAAACGGCACTACTCGCTTGTGTACGCGACTGTCGCGCCTGCGCACGTCTCATTTAACGCTTTTATTCCACGCATTTTTCTTACGGTTTTACTATCACATTTTTTTCAGTTCGGTCGCGCAGCAAAATCCCTATCCCCTCCAAGCCTGCCGTAAGGAACTTCGTTCCAAAATCATGTGCTAAAAATAAAAAATAAAAATTTTCCGTGTAGGTCACCCTTATCACTTAGGAGTATGAAAAATAGATAAATAGACACCGGAACATAATAGTGGAAACAGGGTTAAGTCTCGTTCAAAACAGGACGTATGTTCATATTATGTAAACACCACTGCCACCAGAGTCTATGTAAGTTACTTCTGAGATAGCAACACCTCCGATCTACCTGGGAATCAAACTCACTCACCGAGGCAGCAATAAAAAAAATGTGAATACTTGTAAAAAAAAAAGTCCTCTTTCACGTCATGATGAAATTTCCGAAATATCTTAATCGACAGCCCTACAACAAATAACGTGTTGTAGACACGTCCGAAATAGCCGACGAGCGAGCGCGGAATGCTCTTCCGCCCGTTCCAAATTTAAAATAATCACAATTATTTTTATTTTTCAATCGTTTACGGCAACGAAATTGGAACATCGTGCCATAAAATCAGTTCTCCGTGAATCGTAATGTATTTTTTTTAAATACTGTTGAGTTTATTGTTTCATTGGTCCGGACTCTAAAGCTAACGTTTTTGTTTTAAGAATTTCTTTCATATTACAGGATAGCAACAAATAGTGATGTGTTTGGCCAATCGTATGTATTTTACGAATTGCGTGGCAAAATCATCTTGGGCCCGATTCATGTAGCAAAATAATCAATCGAATAGCAGCGTTTACGGCTTTTACACATTTTCTTACACTTTATATCACGCCGTAGTGTTTTCGTCGTGTTTATATTATGTGTAAGAGCACTAAGAGCCCTTCTGCTCCGACTCGATTGAGGTTTTGTTACGTGATTTGGGGAGCTATTCTTCAAATGGAGTCCGCACCAACGCGCGGTGATTGCTCAAATGGTAAATTGATATTTTTTTTTTATTGTCTACGATTTTAGGTCCAGCTAAGCGGACGTTTTTTTTATAAGATAAGATAGCAAACAAGCAGATGGGTCTCCTGATGGAAAGAGTCAACCATCCCCCCCCCGTGTTGGTTCCGGGCTCCTTTGAAGAATAGACCAGCTGCCGTTCTGCCAGGCAGGTCGTAAAAGGGGACCGATTGGCTATGCGAGTCACTACCGTCGTGGCTACTAGGTGGTAGAGTTCTGCATTGTCTCGACCGTGTCTGATACCACCGCCTTGCCTATTCCTGCCGCAATAACGTCAGTGCTTGTCGCTGTCGTGTTCCGGTTTGGAGGGTAAGGTAGCCAGTAAACTTATGCATGTGGCATCAGGCCTCGCCACGAGATAGCAACGCACCATTAACATCTTTAGTGTCTATAGGCGATGGTTGACTCTTTCCATTAGGAGAACCCATCTGCTTTTTTGCCATCTTTGATATATAAAAAAAATCGTCTATAGACACCAAAGGTGTTAATGCGTTACTATCTTGTGGCGAGGTCTAATGCCACATGCGTAGTTTACCAGCTACCTTACCCTATAAACCAAAATACGACAGCGACAAGCATTGACGCTGTTGCGGCAGGAATAGGTAAGGCGGTGGTACCAGACCCGGGCGAGACAATGCAGAACTCTACCACCTAGTAGCCACGATGGTAGTAACTCGCATAGCCAATCGGTCGCCTTTTACGACCTAACTGGCAGAACGGTAGTTGGCCTGTTCTTCAAAGGAGCCCGGGACCTACACGGAGAAAAACGGTGATTAGCTAGGCTAGCTATTTTTCGAGATGTCGTTCGCGTGATCCAAAATCATTGCTTCCTTTTGCTCACTCGGGTTAAAAATAGTCTATGTCCTGCTCTATTAATTCCTTTATGTTTCAGCGACAGTTCCAGAGATTACCCCGTACAAACAGAATGACAGACTAGACAGAAATTTTAAAAATGATTGTTCAGGTATTGGCATTGATATAAAAAACCCAAGATACACAATCAGTGTGTCAAAAACGTCCTCCAAAAATGAGCGCACAATTTTAAATTGTGCGCTCATTTCAAATAGAATCGCGTCGGTCGCGACACTTTCAATTTTATTTCTTTTCGTACATTGCTTTGTAAAAACAACTATAAGTCGTGCACTTAAGGTTGGATATGCAAAGACATATGTTTTTGCCATATCTATAAATACTTAAATGAAATTAGGGACACTTTTGAGTGTCAATTTTGTTCGGGACTGTGCATCTAGGGTTTTTTATATCAATGGGTATTAGTATCGAAAAATAACACACTACTTTTGAAAAAAAACTTAAATATTTTGGAATTACAGACAGACGCTTCAATTTAATTATATGTATGGATTTACGTTAATAAAATACCATGTCCCATCGCACATGAAAGTGTGTCCCGTTATGGATCCATACCGCTGCGCATACGCACCGTTATGTTATTAAACTTTTATGCAAGGATGTATGCTCACATCATTATAATATTATTTGACCGCCCTTTGGTCGAGTGATTAGCGACCCTGACTCCCCGATTCCGGGGCTCAGGTTCGATTCCCGACGGGGACAAGCATTTGTGTGATGAGCATAAATGTTTGTATTTCTGGGTTTGGGCGTTTATTAAATATATTCCAGTATTTATATGTGTATTACTATTGTTAAGTATACGACCTCAGCCAAAAATATTTAATTAATTTAATCTATATCACTACATAATATAAAACAAAGTCGCTTTTCGCTGCCTGTCCCTAATTTCTATGTATGCTTAGATCTTTAAAACTACGCAACGGATTTTGATGCGGTTTTTTTAATAGATAGAGTGATTAAAGAAGAAGGTTTAGGTATACGTATAATAACATCCATTATATAGTAGAGAGAAATACTGTTATAAATATATTAAGCAAAACAACGTATGCCGGGTAAGCTAGTTAATAATATAAATGCGTAAGTTTGGATGTTTTGATGGGTGGATGTTTGTTACTCAATCAAATAAACGCGAAAACTACTGCATGGATTTGGATGAAATTTGGCACACAGGTAGATGATGACCTGGACTAGTACATAGTCTAAGTTACTCCTTATTAGATCAGTTATCAGCCAGTAAAAGCCCCGTCAAAATCGGTCCAGCCATTTAAAGATTATGCGGAACAAACAGGCCGACAGAAAAAACATCACAAACAAACACGTACATACACACATACACACACACATCACACATACACACGTACAGACATACTGACATCGCGAAAACAGTCGTAAAAGTTACTTAGCAAGGATTTAAAACGTTATCAGATAACATACTCGTAACGTATTTTACGATACATAACGTTATTACTGTAGGCGATACCTCAGTATCAAAATTATTTTCAAACAGAATATGTATCGCTGCTTAAACAACAGAACGAAATTGTTAACGCTAAATAACGTTACGATATAGCGTTTCATGCTGTTTTGTGATTGATTAGTCGCGTTTCATGCTGTTTCGTGATTGGTTCGCCGCATTTCATGCTGTTTCGTGATTGGTGCGCCAACTAGCGCTAAAAGATGTCATAATACCTTATACCAGGCTTTCCCAACCTTTATTTCATCGAGCCTCCCCGAGCCAAAAATAATTAGTCATATTCCTTTATATTCCTTATTTACCTACTTATTATTATTTTTGAAAAATGTAATATTACATATTACGTACGACGCCACCCCTAACATTTCTCTACGCCTCCCTAGGGGGGCGTGCCCCCCTGGTTGGGAAGTCCTGCCTTATACCACAACGTTAATTCGTAGTGTATAATAGAACGCAATGACTAACGTTATTAAATAGTAACAAATTCTGTATCATTTTTTAATAACGTTATACTTGAAAATAACGTTATGTTATGCCGCGAGCAATAACGTTACCACAAAATACCGTTATTTAAATCCTTGTTTCTTAAGTTTTCAAAACGTGGTAATCTGGTGAAAACTCGATTTTCGAAAATCGGGGCAAATTCAGTAGCTTCCTTATCTACGTATGTAGCCGGAAGTTAAAAACCTACAACCGAATTGATAACCTCCGTCTTTTTGGAAAACTCAAATATATTCAAATATATTTAATAAACACCCAAACCCAGAAATACAAAGATCTATGCTCATCACACAAATGCCTGCCCTTGTCGGAAACGAACCCTAGAGCGAGAGAGCATTGATTGCGTAGTCAGTGTCGCTAACCACTCCACCAACGGGACGGTCAAACACAACATGAATTGTACCATCTCTTGCAAATAAACATTCTTTCTATCACAGCAGTTCTCCCGCCAAGTGGGTAAAATAGAAACTAGTAACACACCACCACCGAATTCAGAGCTGCTACCCCGAATTCAGTGTCATCCCGTGGGTGGGATTTGAAGCTTCATGTATCTAACCCCAATATCTGTTTGCCAAATAATTACGACAGTTTTTTTAAGTATAATAAAAATGCTAATCTGAAGTCTGTAGCCAGCCTTACGCCATCGTAACAACTAGGGTTGTTAGTATCTCTTGAATGATATTATAAATCTATTAATTTTGTTGATAATAATTAATTTTCATGACATGCTAATTTTATATTTTAATTTTTTTAATAATAATTATTTTTCAATAATATCTTAGCAATATTAAAAATGTTAATTTTGCCACAAATAAAAAATTTCATTGCATGCTGTTCATACGACAAAATAGGAAGTACTACTAACATAAGAGCACATGTAACTAACCCTATTTTCTGCAATAAACATTTGATTGATTGATTGATTGAATGTTATTTATATATTTCAAAAATGTTGACTCTCTCGTGGTTTATGGGTTAACCTATTCGGCACAGATCATGAGGTCCCGGGTTCGATCCCTGGGTCGGGCATAAGAGTTGATCTTTTTTTCGGGGTTTTGCTCGAAAATCCAAAAACTTAGTAGCAGCTGAGTCTGGCGAGTGTTATGTTACCACTTCTGTGTCTCGGATGAGCACGTACACCCGTCGGTTTCGATTATCGCTGGAAATAGTCGATAATCGTTCAGTTAAATGCGGCGATGGTGATCACCACTCATCTCGCCACATGGCAAACCTGTAAGTAGTGGTGAACTGTTAAGTGTATTACAGACGTTCGGTTTACTCTGCCTACCCCGCAAGGGAACCGGGCGTGATGGTACAGAAAATTATTCAATTTATGTCGATTGATTCCCATGTTGTTGTTCCCGTGTGCTCTCTCCCGTATTGGTCCGGACTCCTTTGAAGATAAGGCCAACTGCCGTTCTGCCAGGTAGGTAGTAAAAGGCGACCGATTAATTAAGCGAGACACTACCATCGTGGCCACTAGGTGGTAGAGTTCTGCATTGGCTCGCTCTGGGGCCACCGCCTAACCTATTCTTGCCACAATAGCGTCAGCGCTAGTCACTGTCGTGTTCCGGTTTGGAGGATAAGATAGGCGGTAAACTTATGCATGTGGCGTTAGAACTCGCCAAAAGATAGCAACGCACCATTAATATCTTTGGTGTCTGTAGGCGATGGTTTTCTCTTTCCATCAGGAGACCTATCTGCTTGTTTGTTATCTTATAAAAAAATGCATTTGCAATAAGTAGAATCGGTAGCTTCTTGGCTAGCCTATACCTAAAATCAACTTCAAAGTATGAATTTCGAATAACTCGAACACAAACTCAATGTTGACAACCCTAGCCCCACACTGGGCGCCAATCCGTCCGGGGGCGACGCGATCGATACTACCCGCACGCATAACATCCCTTCACAATTTTATTGCATTCTTGTAATCTATGGCATTTTTTCGTATTTTTTACGTAAGTCGTCTGGGACGTCGGCGAGACGATGACGTAATTAGATTTAATGTCTTGTCTAGTCTAGTCCTAGGCTAAATATTTCGAGAACAAAGGCACATCCCTATACAATTTTATTGCATTCTTGTAATCTATGACACTTCGTCGAATTTTTTACGTAAGTGGTCTGGGATATCGTCGAGACGATGATGTTATTAGTTTAAATAACTCGTCTTGTCTAGTCTAAACCTAGACTAAATATTTCAAGGACAAAGACACGTCCCTCAACAATTTAATTGCATTCTTGTTATCTAAGGCAAACTGTTTTAGTATTTTTTATGCAAGTGGTCTGGGACATCGTCGAGACGATCATGTAATTAGACTTAATAACTAGTCTTGTCTAGTCTAGTCCTAGACTAAATATTTCAAGGACAAAGGCACATCCCTATACAATTTTATTGCATTCTTGTAATCTATGGCACTTCGTCGAATTTTTTACGTAAGTGGTCTGGGATATCGTCGAGACGATAATAATTAATCTTGTCTAGTCTCGTCCTAGACTAAATATTTCAAGGACCTTTGACACATCCCTCAACAATTTAATTGCATTCGTGTTATCTAAGGCAGACATTTTTAGTATTTTTTACGTAAGTGGTCTGGGATATCGTCAAGGCGATGATGTAATTAGTTTAAATAACTAGTTTTGTCTAGTCTAGTCCTAGACTAAATATTTCCTTACCTTACCTCCAAACTTGAACACAACAATGACAAACATTGACGCTATTACGGCGGGAATAGGTAAAGCGGTGGTACCATATACCCGTGCAAGACGTTGCGGAACTCTACCACCTAGTAGCCACGATGGTAGTGACATGTTTAGCCAATTGTCGCCATTACGACCTGCCTGGCAGAACGTCAATTTTTTTTTCATTATAGGATAAAACACAATCAGATAGCTCTCCTGATGGAAAGAGAAACCACTGCCTGACACCAAATATGTTAACGGTGCGTTGCTAATCGTATGACGGGATGGTAATGCCACATCATAGTTCACCAGCTATCTAACCCTCCAAATCGCAAGACGCCAGCGATAAGCAGCGAAATATTGCAGGAATATCAAACCTGTCAAGACGTCACAAAACTAACTAATAGTCACGATATCAGAGTGCTAAGTGTGAGTTTTTCTTTTCGCATTCGATCGTGAGCGCAAGTCAAGTATCTTCACGCCCATATCCCCGAAGGGGTAGGCAGAGGTACAACAAGTGCACCCACGATTAACCGAAGATACTTGGTCCCACAATGTGATAGGTGGCAAGCCTATCGCCAACCGGCCACTTTCCAATCCCAAGCAACTTTGTGTTTCTCAGAAAACTGAAAAAACACTTTTTTATGTGCCCGACCCGGGAATCGAACCCGGGACCTCATGTGGTCAAGACCAACGCTGGACCACTAGACCACAGAGGCGACCGTGAGCGTGTTTGGAGTTTACTAGGAAATTGTATGTAATTTGTACAGCGCCACCTAGTGGTAAACTGGTTTCTCACGTTTACCACTAGGTGGCGCTGTACAAATCACATACGAATTCCTAGTAAACTCCAAACGCGCTCACGATCGAATGCGAAAAGAAAAACTCACACTTAGCACTCAGTAATACGTAACAGTATTTAGTCAGCTTTTACGAGATGACGAGCAGTACCACCAACACGCGGAAATTTCCAACCCTAATGTGATAATGAAAGGCAATATGGCGTGTTGTCAAAATGAACAAGCACTAATTTGAGTGTTTCACGGAAATTGATGAAAGGGTTGGATTACATTTTGGGGTGTCTTTGTAAATTATTAATTACAAAATGCTAAATTAAATTGTTTCTGAGGAAATGTTTTCAACGGACGAAAAAACGGAGGTTATCAGTTTGACATTTATCTGTAATATTGTTCGGTTTGATTAATATTTGTGTACTAGCTGTTGCCCGCAACTTCGTCCGCGCGGACTTCGTTTACTCCGCACTGCTCCTTCCCCGTAGGTGATAGCGTAATAATATGTAGCCTATATGTTGACTCGACCTGTTAGTAATATTCATGCAAAATTTGAAGTAAACCCATGCAGTACTTTTTGACTTTACCCCGGACTAAAAACTATATTTTTGGCTTCGATATCGATTGTAGATCACGTCCCAAGTATTCTTTTAAAAATATTCAATGTACAGTTTTGACTTTCCTACGATTTTATTATATGTATATAGATGATGATCTATTAAGGAGTCCAAGTAATTGTACCAAATTTTGTAAGTGTATGTTTGTCCACGAATTTCTCGGGAACTAGAAGAAATATCGAGATAATTATTTTTGATTTAAATCAAGTATATTCCAACTTAGGAAACAGTCTAGTTTCATCAAAGTTTATCATTTAATTCTATAATTTTATAATTCATTTAATCTAGTTTCATCAAAATCAGTTCAGTAGTTTTTGAGATATGGATGTAGTTGACAGATATTTGAAGTCAATTCATTTGTTTAAATAACATTATTTTATCATAAGACAGCCAACAAGCAGATGACTCCCTTGATGGAAAGAGAAACCATCGCGTATGGACACTAAAGATGTTAATGGTGCGTTGCTATCCGTGTGATGGAATGGCAATGCCGCATGCATCAGTCTACCGGCTATCTCACCCTCCAAAACGGAACACAGTAATGACAAGCACTGACGCTATTGCGGCAGGAATAGGTAAGGGGACGTCCATAAATTACGTGAGGTGTTTTTTTTCCCTGTGTATCCCTCCCCCCCTGGTGAGATGTCGTGAGATTTTATTCAACCCCCTCACCTATCGCCCAATCTCACGTGAGATTTTTCAAAATGTGGGTTTCTTAAATATGGATGGTTATCGTAAAAAGAAAAAAAAATTGCTTCGTGCTTTTATTTACGACTAGTTAAGACTGTATATCATTAAAGTATGAATGAAATTATTTTCTTTCGAACGAATTAGTGAATGATCTTAATCATATTACGATTACGCTTAAGAATAAGTCTTAAGCATGTACAATCTGGATAATGGATCAAAATAATATAATTTCTTTTTGTTTCAATCAGAAAAAAAATTGCGTGATATTTGCCGGCACCCCCCCTCCTCTCTAATGTAAGATTAGATGAGATTTGACTCAATCCCCTCTTCTCCTTAAACATCTCACGTAATTTTAGGACACCCCCTAAGGCGGTGGTTCCAAATACCCGGGCGAGACATAGCGGAACTCCACCACTAGTAATGACACGACACGTATATCCAATCACTCACGTTTTACGAAATGCCTGGCAGAATGGCAGATGGTCTAATCTTCAAAGGTGGGCCGGATCAACATGGGGGAAAATACTGGATGGGGAGGCTGGGACATCCATACTAATATTATAAATGCGAAAGTAATTCTGTCTGTCTGTCTGTCTATCTGTTACGCTTTCACGGCCAAACCACTAAACCAATTTGGATAAAATTTGGTACAAATATAGTTTGAGACCCAAGAAAGGACATAGGATAGTTGTTATCCCGGAAATCCTACGGGAACGGGAACTATGCGGGTTTTTGTTTTAGAATTTTTTCCACGCGAACGAAGTCGCGGGCACAGCTAGTAAATTCATATATTTACTAGCTGACCCGGCAAACGTTGTTTTGCCTTACATATTAGGAATCCATAGCGGACAAACAACGTGACACGTAATTTATATAAGACTACGGGATTGTCCTTCCACGCAGCCAAAATGGCATTAAACTTTATATGGTGGTTAAGTATTCTTAAATTTTCTAATTTTCCGCGCAATTTTCTTAATATTTTCTTTTATAAGAACCTTCTCCTTACAATTACAAACACAACGAAAAAAAAATTACCGAAATTGGTCCAGCCATTGAGGCGTGATGTCGTGACCAAGGAAAATAGGGATTGATTTATATATATATATATTATATATATATATATATATATATATATATATATATATATATATATATATATATATATATATATATATATATATATATATATATATATATATATATATATATATATATATATATATATATATATATAGATAGATAGATATCCCAGCCTCCCCATCCAGTGTGTAACCGCACCGAACGTTGCTTAACTCACCCAGATCACTGACCTCCTTCAAGTTCAGGTCCAGAACAGCATTTAACGCTCCGCTAATGATTATAATCAATGTTACGTTCAATGGCGCGTTTGTTCAACCATTAACGATTTTACAGTACTCCGATTGATCCATTGTTTCTTTGAATCTCCACAAGCTACGGTCCCCAGCTAGATAAATTTTAGTGGAACGGTCATCTATACTAATGGCGCTTAATATGGTTACGTACTCGGGTTCGTAATTGTAAGAAAACACCACTTATATTAAATCCGTGTATTTACACAACACAACACAACGTAATACTAAAATACACTTTACACCCTAGTCACTCGCTGTACTATCACTGAACTTAGAACACTACACAATAAAATACTTCTCGCTTCGCACTGGTCACTTGATGTATCGCTCTCGATAGCTTGATAAAAACTGCCTTGTGTTTGTCAACACCTCTCTATTATAGGCAGGGTAAAGTCCTAGCTGGATCCAGAAAAATCTAAATGTATCGGGAAACAATGAATCACTTCTTATCGTAAACATGTTATGAGTCATAAATCCTAGTACACGCTACTTTCGACCTTATGCTATATCCCCACAAAGTCCATTATGGCATAGCCCAGGTCAACTATTTGTTTGTCAATAGGAGTAGCTATCTCTTTCTTTTATTTCTAGATAGTTAGCGCGCGCGCTCTCCAACTCTACACGCTTCTAGATTATTCGCAACAATATAACGCATAGCGTTAAATTATAGCGCGCTATATATACTCAACGTGTAGTGTACGCGCTATTTAGATTCGCATTCGGCGCTATAACATAACGCCACGCTATTTACCTAGCGGCTAGCGTAGGCCGTAGTTATAACATTATAACCTACGAAGTTACGAACTACGCGATCTAACAATTAATGTGCTAGACCGTAGACGCTAGACATTATAACATAGTTTATAGCGTTATAGCGCTCAGTCATCGCTCGCTGTATGACGTTGTGATGAGTCATGCGCTATCTCGGCCGGCTCGCGCGATCAGTGTTCAGTTACACGTTATAATATAGTCTATAACGTAGCGCGCTAGAAAATATAGTTTATAGTGTATAACGCGCTATCATAAATTTGTTTTTTTGAGCAATACTAATCTATACTGTTTGTAAAAAAAATACCTGTCTGAAAGCGGCATGTAGATGGCCATTTTACAAAAATAACGTTATGCTTGTTTTGCTATTTTATAATATTAAAAAAAAAACTTTTCTCAAGGACTCAGATCGCACTACTACTATTTGTGGACGCGGTTAGAGGGGGTTACGACTGACTGGAAGGACGGAAGGAAGCTGGTGGGCAGAAACCAGGTCCATTGCTGGTCAGCGGTTTGACTAGTTCAAGTACTGACTGCCGGTGCATTGGAAATGCACGGCTTATTTAAAAGATTGACTCAGCGATTTTTTTATTAAAGAATTAAGGGCTACGCCGCGGCAGCCATACATACATATACATATATATATATATATATATATATATATATATATATATATATATATATATATATATATATATATATATATATGTATATATATATATTAGAGGCAAGCGTATTTGGAAGAAAAGCACAAAAAGTTATTTAAAACAAATCCTGAAGTCATTGGTAGGTAACTCATATTTTAGGAATAGTAAAAAATTATAATATTATGTGTCTAACCAAAAATTAAATATTTTACCAAAATATGTGTATTATATGTTTATTTATTATATACAATCATATTCCTGAGTCTTAAATCATTGCCTATAAATAAATTTTGCAAAAAGTTGTTTGATTTGCTGTTAGATGATATTAAAGAATTTTTAGCCAATACAATTAAATGTTAATGGATAGAAACATAAGTTTGTTGAATTCGCCTTAAAGAAAAAATTCAATGTAATAAAATTTTGTAAATGGTGGAAACTTTGTAAATTATAAAAATTTTAATTACACAAAAAATTTAACTTGAAATTATAAAAATAACTTTTGTAATATGAAATCATTCCTGTACATTAGTAATATTCTTATATATAAAATTCTCGTGTCACAATGTTCGTTACCGTACTCCTCCGAAACGGCTTGACCGATTCTAATGAAATTTTGTGAGCATATTGAGTAGGTCTGAGAATCGGCCAACATCTATTTTTCACACCCCTTATTGATCAGGGTTGCCCACTCTTAACATTTTTTACTTATATGTTTATATGGCAAAACAAATAATTTATATGGCAAAACAACGCTTTCCGGGTCAGCTAGTAAGTACTACTAGTATAAAATAGAGGGAAAAAAAAGACCAGCCCGCTGAGTTTCTTCCGCCGGATCTTCTCAGTGTGCGGCCACGTTCCGATCCAGTAGTAATTCTAAAAAAATCGATACAATGTTTTAAATGTAATATTACATATATAATGATAAATTTTAAATATTTTCACACTTGCATCATTACATAGTCTAAAACAAAGTCGCTTTCTCTGTCTGTCCCTATTTCCCTATGTATGCTTAAATCTTTAAAACTACGCAACGGATTTTGATGCGGTTTTTTTTGATAGACAGATTGATTCTTGGGGAAGATTCTGGTATATAAACCTTTCCGATATTCTCACGGGAACAAAAACTACGCGGGTGAAACCGCGGACAGGTCGCTAGTATGATATAATGGTAGAATATGATGGTAACTTAGTTTTCAACAACTTGTGACACCCATATTCTTGCAAATAAATATTTTCGTTATTTCTTAAACTAATAATAATGTTTGATTTATTGCACCAAATTAACTCTGTCAATAGTTTGAGGCGCGGGAATATGGAATACGGTGATCCGATTGGCTAATTCGAAATCGGGATTTTTTGTAAAAACTTAACTTTTAAGTTATTAGGAAATAAAATTAAAAAAAAGAAATATAAAAATCTACGCTCATTACACAAACATATAGAAAAATATTTGCCCTAGTTGGGAATCGAACCCGATTTCGCATTCAAGGTCGACAAACGGCGATGATGACTCAATAACCAGGCTAAACTTAGCTACCATCACCGGAATAGCTCGGCCATTTTCGATTCAAACTCCCACGTGAGTTTGCCAATGACCTCATTCGAGTGCAGGTTCAAATCCGACGTTAAACGCCCCACTAATTGCTATAATCAATGTAGGTTGAATGGCGCCATTGTTCAGCCACAGATTTGTTGAATCAAAAGATGCTTTATATAAAAAAAGAACAAAGAAATAGATTTTTCTCTAGATCAGTGGTTCTTGAACTTTTCATAATGGTGGACCACTTTATAAAATACTAGCGACCTGCCCGCGGTTTCACCCGCGTAGTTTTTGTTCCCGAGGGAATATCGGAAAGGTTTATATACTAAAACCTTCCTTAAGAATCAATCTATCTATTAAAAAAAACTGTATCAAAATCCGTTGTGCAATTTTAAAGATTTAAGCATACATAGGGACAGACAGAGAAAGCGACTTTGTTTTATACAGACAGTGATCAGTCTCGCCATGTAACACTATTATTTAGAGGTAATTTTTTTATACATAGAAAAAAGGGGCAAACGAGCAAGAGGTGCACCTGATGGTAAGTGATCACCGCCGCCCATGGACATCCGCATTACGACAGGTCTTGCAGTTACGTTGCCGGCCGTTTAAGAAGGAATATGCTCTTTTCCTGAAAGTCCCTAACTCGTATCCCTTCGGAAACATCCCCGCTGGTATTTGATTCCACAGAGAAGTAGTGCGTGGTAAAAACTGCCTAGAGAATCGCACGGTTGTGAATTTCCAGACATCGAGATGATGAGGATGGAACTTTGAATTTTGCCGCGATGTCCGATGATGAAATTCAACGGCAGGGATCAGTCCGAACAGTCATTTTAGTCTTGCTATAAATATTGTGACAAAGAAAAAAACATTTTTTCAATTACACGTAACATTTATTACTATTAAAGTGTGTTAGTTTGATACATTAATAAAAAACCATTAAAATATACAAAGCTTATTCGAAGTGGTCTCCATTGGCTGTAATACAGTCCTTTAAACGTTGAGGCCAGCTCGCAATAGAAGCACGCACTCTTACCATGAAAAATTCTTCACTGTCAATTGTATGTATTGTTTTATGGACTCCCAAATTATCGTGGCATTTAGAGCAAGCTACACCACAGAATATTGGTATTTTATGGCTATACTCCCTAAAATTGATCATAAATCATAATCCAGAGGGTTAAGATCGGGATTAGATGACGGCCAGTCTTCAGCTCTGATGAAGTCCGGAACGTTTATTTCTAACCAAGATTGGGTGGATCGAGCTTTACGACCCGGCGCTGAGAAAACAATGAACAAATCATATTAAAATGACAGATTCCATATTCAAATGTAATATTTTGTTTATTTTTCCCAGACTATGTATTCAATAGTAAATGCTTAAAGGGTAGCTCTATAGCTATAAATGATACACTACCACCTGACCACTTCGAATACTTCTGGGGGGCCGTTCATAAATATGGTTCGCATACAAGGGGATGGGGGCAGGTCTGGCTGAGTGTGACAAGATGTGACAAGGGGGGACGGTGGGTATACGGCAACGTGACGTTCGCCGTTTATTATTTTTTGACATGAGCGCTAACTCTGTGGCGCGACTTTAGCGGCGTTGCGATCCGTCACAACGGGTTTCTTTGTTTTTCCAATACTTGAGACAGTAACGTTTCCACGTACCCTGCGCGTAATATTATTATAATAACTAAATAAATATTTTTAATTTTCAGAATTTGTGTACTATCATTTAGAATTTATCATACTCAGCAAGGGGGGGTCTTAGTTTTTGTGACGAAATATTTCTAGGGGGGGTCACAAAAAGTGTGACACAGCGTGACAATGGGGGGGAGGGGGTCAAAAAAGCTGATTTTAGTGTGACGTATTTTATGAACGGCCCCTAGGGACCACCGATGGTCCGTGAAACAACGGTTGAGAACCACTGCTCTAGATTGTAAAAGATTTAAGTAATATACATAAAAATGCATTGATTATTTTTTTCTAATTTGGTCCTGATCCTTTTTGAAGAATAGACCATCCCCCATTCTGCCAGGCAGTTCGTAAAAGACCACCTATATGGGTCACTACCATCGTGATCACTAGGTGGTAAAGTTCTACAACATTTCGTCCGAGTTTTAGTACCACCGCCTTACTTATTCCTGCCGAATAGCGTCAATGCTCGTCATTGTCGTGTTCCAGTGTGGAGAGTAAAGTAGCTGGTACACTTATGCATATGGCATTACCATTCCGCAACACGGATAACAGTGCACCATTATAAAATTATATATTAAGACAATGACAAAAATATTATTATAATACGAATTGATAGAACATAATTTTTATTTCATTTTGACATTTTTTTTTAAATAAACATTTTTGTACTCTCTTGACATTAAATACAATTATATATTTTTTTTCAATACAATTTATATTGAAATTTGTTACTGTCTACTGTTTAATAATTTATTTAGGTATAAATGTAAAAAATATGAGTTTTTCTTAAATAGTACATAACAATAATCTGAACTCATAAATTTGCATGCCATTTATCTGGCAAAATAGGTTTAAGCACATCGATTTATGTATAAAATCTTTTCCAACCCTATTTTGTGCAAATAAAGAATTTGAATTTGAATTAACAACTTTAAAGTGTATAGGCGATGGTTCTCTTTTTATCAGGAGAACTTTTTATATTTGCTAATATAAAAACCGGCCAAGTGCGAGTCGGCTGTCGGACTCGAAGGGTTCCGTACCATCATTTTTAAAAAATACGAAAAAAAAAAAACAAGTTTATTGTATTGTAATGAGAAAGCTACATTATCTAGGAGTGACATATGACGCATTTTTACCCGACTAAACAAAGGGAAGTTATGATTTTTGGGAACAAAGTCGCGTGTAAATATGAACATATGAACATCGGTGGTCTAATAAAATCATCCAATGCTTAACCGCCTTTGCCATGTAAAAACTCCCAACAATAGTATATTTACAATGTCAAAACGTTCATGAGAACGGGCGCTGGTCGTTGACCTCCCATTGATTTTGGTGGACGACGAATTTTTCGACTGCCTTTGCTTTGCTATGACGTCAATATTTTAATTGCGGTAGTTTACATAGAGGCAATATATGAACTCACCCGTGTTGGTCAGTGTGCTAAGTGTGAGTTTTTCTTTTCGCATTCGATCGTGAGCGCGTTTGGAGTTTACTAGGAATTTGTATGTGATTTGTACAGCGCCACCTAGTGGTAAACGTGAGAAACCAGTTTACCACTAGGTGGCGCTGTACAAATCACATACAAATTCCTAGTAAACTCGAAACGCGCTCACGATCGAATGCGAAAAGTAAAACTCACACTTAGCACTCAGGAGCTGTAGAATAGGCATCTTTCATATCATCAGGCAGTTCGTAAAATGCGACCGATTGGCTATACGTGTCGCTACCATCGTGGCTACTGGGTGGTAGAGTTTCACAGCGTCTCGTCCGGGTATATGGTAACACCGCTTTACCTATTCTTACCACAATAGCGTCAATGCTTGTCAATGTCGTGCTCGTCATACCCGAGTTTTAAGGGTAAGGTAGCCGGTAGACTTATATATGACCGCCCCGTTGATCGAGTGGTTAGCGACCCTGACTACGCAATCAATGGGGTCCAGGTTCGATTCCTGGCAGGGACAGGCATTTGTGTGATGAGCACAGATGTTTGTATTTCTGGGTTTGGGTGCTTATTATATACTAGCTGTTGCCTGCGACTTCGTCCGCGCGGACTTCATTTACTCCGCACAGCACCTGTCCGCTAGGTGATAGCGTGATAATATGTAGCCTATATGTTGACCCGACCTGTTAGTAATATTTATGCAAAATTTTAAGTAAATCCATGCAGTACTTTTTGAATTTACCCCCGATATACATACAGATAAACAGACATACAGACAAACAAACAAAAATACTAAAAACTATATTTTTGGCTTCAATATCGATTGTAGATTACGCCCCATGTATTTTTAAAAAAAAATATTCAATGTACAGTTTTGACTTTTCTACGATTTTATTTTATGTATAGATATTAGAATATTTATATATTTATTTCTATGTATTAGTATCGTTGACTAACACCCATAACACAAGCATAATTTGCTTACTTTGTGGTCAGATCAATTCGTGGGATTTTCCCAGTGATATTTATTATATTTTTATTATTATTATATGTACCTTACCCTCCAAACCGGAACGCGACAGTGACGAGCACTGATGCTATTGCGCCAGGAATAGGTAAGGCGGTGGTACCAGACCCAGACGAGACAATGCAGAACTCTATCACCTAGCCACGATGGTAGTGACTCGATAGCCAATTCTTCCCATATTACGAACTGTCTGGCAGAATGGAAAATAGAATGACAGATGGTCAATGGCAACATCTATACATATAATAAAATCGTAGGAAAGTCAAACTGTACATCGAATATTTTTTTAAAGAATACTTGGGGCGTGATCTACAATCGATATCGAAGCTAAAAATATAGATTTTAGATTTTTTGTCTGTTTGTTTATCTGTTTGTCTGTTTTTCTGTATATATGTTCGGGGTAAACTCAAAAAGTACTGCATGGATTTACTTCAAATTTTGCATGAATATTACTAACAGGTCGGGTCAACATATAGACTACATATTATCACGCTATCACCTACGGGGGAGGAGCTGTGCGGAGTAAACCAAGTTTGCGCGGACAAAGTCGCTGGCAACAGCTAGTACAACAATAAGAGTTTTCCAACATCTCGCGCGCGTTCGTATCGGTAATTGATTGATTTTTTTTAACATAAGATAGCAAACAAGCAGATGGGTCTCCTGATGGAAAGAGTCAACCATCGCCTATAGACACCAAAGGTGTTAATGGTGCGTGGCTATCTTGTGGCGAGGTCTAATGCCACATGCATAAGTTTACCGGCTACCTTACCCTCCAAACCGGAACACGGCAGCGACAAGCACTGAAGCTATTGCGGCAGGAATAGGTAAGGCGATGCTATCAACTACCAGATCCGGGCGAGATAATGCTGAACTCTACCACCTAGCAGCCACGATGGTAGTGTCCGTATAGCCAATTCCTCGCCTATTACAAACTGCCTGACAGAATGGAAAATATAATGACAGATGGTCAATGGCAACATTTGATACAAAAATTTTCATAAAGAATAACCTCTCGTTTCAATCGCACAGAATGTTAAGGGCCTCGCCCTTCAGACAACAAATTACATCGTCTACAAACTCAAATCCTTTCAATTATACACTAATTTTCATAACTACCTTCAAATAGACAAAACGACAACGCTAATACGATTTTCACACCTATTTCAATGTGTTAGAGAGGAGTTTTGTTTGACATCTATCCGTAACAGCGAGAAGGTGGTAATTCTTTGTGTAGAAATTCGTTAGGGTAGTATCATAGTACTCAATTTTTAACCTTACGCATTCTGCATAAAGTTGGAATTCGCCTATAAGCAATGTTGTTTGTATTTTCCTAAATCAAATTATAATAACTATATGGGATAGTAAACAAACGGCTGACCTGCTGGGCTAAGTTGTGCGTCGCGAGAATTTTAGTGGTTGGCTGATTCAATTCGAATAAAATATTTCAACCAGGAATGCTTGCTCTATCAAACATCTACGTGTTTTTAGGGTTCCGTACCTAAAAGATAAAACGGGACGCTATTACTAAGCCTCTGCTGTCTGTCCGTCCGTCTGTCTGTCACCAGGTTGTATCTCATAAACCATGGTAGCTAGAAAGCTAAAATTTTCAAAAATTATGTATTTCCGTTGCCGCTATAACAACAAATACTAAAAACATGAAAATATTAAGGGGGGGGAGGGTCTCGATCTAATAAACGTGTTTTTTCGTATTTTTTAAGGATGAAATTTGGTACAAAGAAAGTTTGCAACCCGAGGAAGGACATAGGATAGTTATCCCGGAAATCCTACGGGAACGGCCACCGTGCGGATTTAATTTTATAAATTTTCGCCACAAGATAGCAACGCACCCTTAACATCTCTGGTGTTTATAGGCGATGGTTGACCCTTTCCATAGGAGACCCATCTGCTGTGTGCTATCTTATGATATAAAAAAAAAGATTATTTGCGAAATAGTACAAGTGTTTAACAAAACCAATAATCCCGATTATTTTGACTGTTTAAAAAATCGTGTTCCTGATTTAAATCAAATCCAATTAAATTCGAATTAATCACCATTATAATAATTTAAAAAATAATCGGATTTAAATATATTTCCGATTATTTACCAAAAATCGTGTTTTTATTACCCTGGTTTTAAATAGGTTCAGAAATTCAGCCAAAAAAAACCACATTTTTAGAAGCCGTCAGAAAAATAATTGTCAAGTCGTGTGTGAATCTCGGAACGTGTGCAGTCGCCATAACGTCAAACTAGGGTAGGTAAACTACAAGGGATGGGGCGACCCCGGCGCGGTTTTAAAAAGGGCTTCTTTCTATGAAACGGGAGTCAACGATCTTATGAGGTCACGTACTTTTGGTTTTTAACCGACTTATTGAAAATAGTTTTTTTTTTTTATATCATAAGATAGCAAACAAGCAGATGGGTCTCCTGATGGAAAGAGTCAACCATCGCCTATAGACACCAAAGATGTTAATGGTGCGTTGCTATCTTGTGGCGAAGTCTAATGCCACATGCATAAGTTTACCGGCTACCTTACCCTCCAAACCGGAACACGACAGCGACAAGCGCTGACGCTATTGCGGCAGGAATAGGTAAGGCGGTGGTACCAGACCCGGGCGAGACAATGCAGAACTCTACCACCTAGTAGCCACGATGGTAGTGACTCGATGGCTATCGGTCGCCTTTTACGACCTGCCTGGCAGAACGGCAGTTGGCCTATTCTACAAAGGAGGCCGGGACCAACACGGCGAAATAGTTTTTTTAATTCTAAAATTATAACCATTTTTTCTACGTGTGCGTTGGGTTCGGACATGTAGTTTTTTTATATCATAAGATAGCAAACAAGCAGATGGGTCTCCTGATGGAAAGAGTCAACCATCGCCTATAGATGTCAAAGGTGTTAATGGTGCGTTGCTATCTTGTAGGGAGGTCTAATGCCACATGCATAAGTAGTAGATGAAAAATTAACAAAACAGATGTACGATTCGAATGTGGTAGGATGTAGGTACCGGGGAAGACCAAGACTGACGTACCACGATCAGATTGAAAGAAGATTGAAAGTACTGTCCGAACGTGGTGTCAAGAGTCTTCGCAACCGCCGTGTGTGTATGAAGAGAGTGATGAATGTGGAGAAAACGAGACAAAATAAAGTTAGACAAGATAAAGTACCCCGTTTTTCCCGTGTTGGTTCCGGGCTCCTTTAAGGAATAGGCTAGCCCATCGTGACTACTAGGTGGTAGAGTTCTGCATTGTCTCGCACGTGTCTGGTACCACTGCCTTACCTATTCCTGCCGCAATAGAGTCAGTGCTTGTCACTTACTACCGGTAAACTTATGCCTATGTGGTATTAGACCTCGTCACAAGATAACAACGCACCATTAACATCTTTGGTGTCTATAGGCGATGGTTGACTTTCAACCGGGAGACCCATCTGCTTCTTTACGATCTTATGACATAAAAAAGATAAACTAATTATTGAAGAAAATAGACTATCTATACACATAATAAAATCGTAGGAAAGTCAAAACTGTACATTGAATATTTTTTTAAAAGAATACTTGGGACGTGATCTACAATCGATATAGAAGCCAAAAATATAGTTTTTAGAATTTTTGTCTGTTTGTCTGTATGTACGTCTGGGGTAAACTCAAAAAGTACTGCATGGATTTACTTCAAATTTTGCATGAACATTACTAACAGGTCGGGTCAACATATAGGCTACTTATTATTACGCTATCACCTACAGGGGAGGAGCAGTGCGGAGTAAACGTAGTCCGCGCGGACGAAGTCGCGGGCAACAACTAGTATAGCAATAATTTTAGAGACGTAAAAATTAAAAAAGGATAACACCCCATATAGTACGTCCTTCTTGGTTTTCTCCGTTACCTATATCTTTACAGGTTAATTAGGTTAACAAAACGGATATACATTAACCTTTCATCATTCATTTTTTCCTACATGTCCGAACCAACAGAGCATGCCCTTTGTTTTTTTTTTACCTTTGTAATAATGAATATTGCGTAATGTATGCACGACTAGTAAACCAGGTCTGGCCCAGCTAAGGCTGCGCGTGCGCCGCTAGGGGTCATCGACACGTGACTCAACCCTAGCGAGACGTTGCGTGGGCGGTCGTGACGTATCACCATCGATATCGATAATAGATAGGCGAGACTATCAGCTATCAGATGGAATTATAGCTCTCTAGTCTCCTTAGCTTTACCGCATAGTCTGAAGAGGGTCTAAGACATTATAACTGCGTAAAACATCCCTAATGACGCTATAAGGCGAGGCATCGCGATAAACGGGAAAGCACTAGTTTGCTAAATCACATTTTTTTGTATTGATTGTTAAATAACAATTTTACAAAAATTACACGATATACCTGAAGACATTATCTTGGGAATGTGCTAACTCATTACATGATAGAATGTACTTTACTCGATCATATAAAATTCCGAAAATAGGCCAAAAAATCTCTAGAACAAATAATTTGTTAATCATATTTCTAATCTTCCACATGATTTTTATATGGTGATATTTAGTTGTAAATACAAAAAAGAATGTGCTAAATTTTGGTTTTCAGCTGAAGTCCTATATTTATTTATCCGAAATTAACACGTTTCCCAGCGGTTTCAGAACATACCGCGCCACCCATTTCCTATAGAATTGACGCGCGTCGAAATACCTCGCCTTAATTAGGTTGGGTGTGTAAAATAATATAAAACATGTATAATAGTAGAATTAGAATTAAGATAGATTTATTATGATTATTATAATTTTGTGACTTTAATTAACTACTAGGGGACAATTTATTTAATTTGTATTTAATTTTAATGACATTGCATAAGTTTATACCAACACATCTGATTTCTCCCTACTTGCGGGGAGGTACCCATAGTGCGGACAACCCTACATTGGTATTCTATATTAATTTATTGAGGGTAGGATGTATATTTGCCTTAAAAATTTGTTATTTGTGACATTTAGATTTCGTTGTTAGTTAATAATTATTGTAAATACCCTGAGGATGCTTGTGTAAGCGAAACCGGTCGGAAATTAAATATAATTAGCTTATTGTGAAACAGTACAAGTGTTATATGCTAGCAAATATTGTGTTAATAGTAGAAGAGCCCAAGAGGGGATTTTGGCATTTACTTAAGTGCGTCAGAGTAACATAACCTCGCATACTGCTGAGGCTCTCCATCAAATATAAGCCTTTTATATAGAGGCGGGCATCTAGGGTAGAAAAAAAACAAAATTCTGATAACTTCGGCTCGTGGAGATTGTCAGATTATATTTTTTTCGTTATTCTTACAAAATTTCCTATACAATAAAAGAAAATTCAGACGCGCTCGAGAATGTCAAGACAAAGTTTTTTTGCAACTTTGTGACCCTCCCATTCTCTTACGCAACACTTGAATCGTCAGATTTTCTAAATTTTAGCTGACAATTAACTCAGCATACCTTAATCTGACGCGATTAAGTGTTTCCATGTCACAGGATTTTTAAAACACTTTTTTATTTTTATAAACATTTATTTTCCTCACCATTAAAATGAAAAACATTATATAACCTTTTATTTTTCCTACAATTTAATCTAAAAAATCCAATAGGTTCCTACGGTGCTTTAGTAATTACCCATTTAGCATCTAGAGCTCCCCTACTATAAGTGAACTGGAAATACAATGACTTCATTTGAAATACCTATTTTAAGAGAGAACACTATAGGGCGAGTGAATTAATATCTTTTTAACAAAAAAATTAAACCGACGTAAAGTTTGGTCATACATTAAAATCAATGAGTGAAAAATCAATCATCCTTTATTTTCGTAAACTTTTGGGTCGACTTCTATTTCAAAAATCACATGAGACAACCCTCGGGGTATATTCTGTCCAATGAAAGCAGAATTATTAAAATTGGATCACCCTGTAAAGTTATGCATGGTCATACATTAAAATCAATGAGTGAATAAATAATCAATCATCCTCTGCTTTCGTACCTTTTTGGGTCGACTTCTTTTTCAAAAATTACATGAGACAACCCTCGGGGTATATTCTATTCAATAAAACAAAAATTATCAAATGCGGAATTATCTTTACAGGATGATGTAAAGTTATGCTTGGTCATACATTAAAATCAGGATGTAAAGTTTAGCGTGGCCATCACTACATAATATAAAACTAAGTCGCTTTCTTTGTCTGTCCCTATGTCCCTATGTATGCTTAAATCTTAAAAACTACGCAACGGATATCGATGCGGTTTTTTGATAGATTGACTCTTGAGGAAGGTTTTAGCATATAAACCTTTCCGATTTTCCCACGGGAACAAAAGCTACGCGGGTGAAACCGCGGGCAGAACGCTAGTACATTATAATCAGTGACTGAACAATCAATCATCCCTTGTTTATATACCCTTATGGTTGGAATTTAAAAAAATGGATGGAAGCTCTCGGGGTATACCCGTTACAATGAAATAGTAGGGGATTTTGGTATATACTCGAGCACGTCAGATTAACATAGGAGGGCACCTCGCATACTGTTAAGTCTCTCCACTAAATATAAGCCCTTTCTATAGAGGGGGGTAACTATGGCAGAAAAAAAAATGGGTGCGTGTACTTATGTATGCGCGTGAGAAGTTATACTTCTTTGGCATCATTAAAAAATAGTTTTTAATTGCACGCAAATAATTAATTACAATTAAATAATATAAGGATTGGAAAAGGATAATCAACAAAGTTCCAATAATAAGTATTTAACATTAATAATTTAATAATATTTAGTGTTAATTATATTAAATAAAAGTATTTTAATTTATATCAATAAATAATACATACGGATAGTTAACCTCAATTATATTGGAGCCTTCATACTGTTAATTTTGTGTCACAGATGCGCGCGCACCTTAAAATTTCACTCTCATCATTTTTTCATAACGCGCCTAAAGAAGTATAACTTCAAAAACAAAATTAAGATAATTTCGGCTTGTGGAAATTGTCAGATTATACTTTTTTCGTAATTCTTACGTCATTTCCTATATAATAAAAGAAAATTCAGACGCGCTCGAGAATGTCGAGGCAAAGCTTTTTTGCAGCTTTGTGACCCTCCCACTCCCTTACGCTGCCATTGAATCGTCAGTTTTTTTAAATTTTAACTAGCAATTAACCCACCATACCCTAATCTAACGCGTTTCAGTGTTTCCATGTCACTGATTTTTTTAAACATTATTTTATCTTTAGATTTTTCCCCCATCATTGAAATGAAAAACATTATACATAACATTTTATTTTTCCTACAATTTAATCTACAAAATCCAATAGGTTCCTACGGTGCTTTAGTAACCACCCATTTATCATCTTGGGCTCCCCTACTCAAAGAAGAATTAACAAAAGCGGACTACCTTGTAAAACGCTAAGCGAGGACCACCGACCACACAACCCATAGACTCCTAATAACAGGCGAATGGCTTCTGTCAACACATCTGACTTATAGTTCCGATGTAAATGTCCATGCACCAATACCCAATCAGTGTCGACCAATCAGATTCTCTGTACATCACTATCTTTCACTGTGGCCTTGTAAGCCAATCACGATGTTGCAGCTCAGCTCAGCTAGTTGCCAGAGTACATTCAATACGGAAAATCGAACATTAGGCGTCTATGGGCTGTGTGGTCGATGGCGAGGACAAAGTGAGAATCCCCTCCGTTTTTTCATCGGTCGAAAATAGTTCTCATCGTGTTGGTCAGGGACTCAGGGCTCCCTTTGATGAATAAAGCAATTGAAGTTCTGCCAGGCAGGTCGTAAAAAGCGACCGATATACGTGTCACTACCATCGTGACTATTAGCTGGTAGATTTCTTCAACGTCTCGTCCAGGTATATGGTACTACAGTTTTACCTATTCCTAACGCAATAGCGTCAATGCTTATCACTGACGTAATCCGGTTTGGAGGGTAAGATAGCAGGTAGACTAATGCTTTAAGAACAACAAAGAAAAATGTCGACACGCGAGACTCGAACCCGCGACCGTCTCCCTCAAGCCGGGACGCTCTGCCACTGAGCTAGCTGACGGGCTCGACGTGGCGAAATTCTTCATTGCTATATGATCGATTACGTCGATTGTGCTGATCGCTAGATATACATACATACGTATAACTAGTTAAATGAGTTCATCATCCATACTTAATATTATAAATGCGAAAGTAACTCTGTCTGTCTGTTACGCTTTCACAGACAAACCACTGAACCGATTTGGATAAAATTTGGTACAAATATAGTTTGAGACCCAAGAAAGGACATAGGATAGTTCTTATCCCGGAAATCCCACGGGAACGGAAACTATTTTAGAATTTTTTCCACGCGATCGAAGTCGCGGGCACAGCTAGTTACATATAAAATTCACATTTATAATTTTTTTATCAGTATTTTCATGATTTCTAACTATTTTTGTTTTTATAGCATTCACCCCTGCTTGGGAAACTTGAAAGGTTAGTAGATATCTTTCCTATTCATTCAAGTCGGTGATATGATCCTATCAACGATAGATACACACGCTGACCTCCCTTCCACGCCGCCAATTGAGGGCATCCTGCGTAACCAGAACGGGGATATAGTTCCGACAGGTAAACCCTTCCTACGCATTTCCGGTGGAGAGTGGGGTTCGGAATTATATTTCTATATACATTTTAATGCCAACTTTTAAATAATAAGATAATAATTAAATGGAGAGAGTTTTCCTTTCCCCAGATGGTAAAACATTCGTTAATAATATATTATCCACAGTCGACTCCATAGCTGCTGCCGGATAAACTTTAAAAATTTTAGTGTATAGCTGTTTTTATCAATATATGTAATATGTGAAAGTTTTGGACAATAAATAAAAAAAAAAATATTTAGCACTTTATTATACACAAAAAAAAAACAACAGAGAATAACAAACTAAAACAGTGCAAAAGGCGAGCTTATCTATACTAATACTATAAAATTGTATAGTTTTTTGTTTGTTTGGTTGTACGCGCTAATCTCGAAAACTGTTGAAACGATTTGAATAATTCTTTTTCAGTTGGATAGTTTATTAATCGAGGAAGGTTACAGGCTATATAACATCATGCTACGCTACGATCTGTAGGAGTGGAGTAAACGAAGTCCGCGCAGACGAAGTCGCGGGCAACAGCTAGTCCCTAATAAGAGACATCTTACAGCTAACCCAAGACAGTGAAATACAATGTTAAAACGGAACAGGTAGACAGTGTACAATATAATTAAAACACAAAAAACTTACTCTAATTAATCACTACATAGTATAAAACAAAGTCGCTTTCTGTCTGTCCCTATGTATGCTTAAATCTTTAAAACTACGCAACGGATTTTGATGCGGTTTTTTTAATAGATAGATTGATTCTTGAGGAAGGTTTTAGTATATAAACCTTTCTGATATTCCTACGGGAACAAAAGCTACGCAGGTGAAACCGCGGGCAGGTCGCTATTTATATAATAAAAAAAAACAAATAGTTTAGTTTCATAAATGCTAATTCTAACTTAAAAAAGTAAAATGAAGTACTGTAACGGGTATGATGAAGGGCGAGTTCCAGAGCTTTATAGCTGTCTAACAGTCAGTAACCATCGCCTATAGACATCAAAGATAATAACAGTTTCACAAACTTTCGGTATAGTGGAGATCAGAATTACATTTGTATATACCTACATATTAATGGCAACTTTTAAACCATAAGACAGTAAACATGCAGATGGCTCTCCTGATGGTAAAAGATAACCATGACTCTCCTGATGGTAAGAAATAAAGGTGTAAACCATTTCTACGCATTTTCGATGAAGAAAGTTGCATAATTGCATACGTGAGTGAATACACTTTTTATGTATTTTTTAGGATAGCAAACAAGCGGATGGTTCTCCTGATGGAAAGAGATGACCATCGCCTATAGATAACAAAGATGTTTCTACGCACTTTCTGAAGGGAGGCTTAGAATTACATGCGTATATATCGACGGGTCCTACGTAAATTGCCATAAACTAAAAAATGCGGTTTTATTTTGTTTATGAAAATCACATCATTTTTATAGATATTTAAATAACATAAAGAATAAAAATGAAATTTCTATTAGAAGATTTATCTAATAGAATTTTCATTTTTATTCTTTGCGTTATTTAATAATATCTAAAAAAAATTATGTGATTTTCATAAACAAAACAAAAATCACCAGTTTTTTCGCGTTCGTCCCGATGCCTCGCCTTAACTAATGAAAAAGTTGACGCTTAATCGGTTTCGACATTACAACTATTATAATGTCGAAACTATTATATTGGTGTCGAAACTCGATTTAACTAAAACTTGAAGCGTTTTCTATCTTTTTTCGTAGAATGTACGTGTGTGTTACTAAATTCCTCATAGAAACATAACATTTAATGGATTCACTGGTAAACAGTATTTTTGTTACATAAAATCGAGTCGTTTTAAACTTACTTAACTTACTTAACTTTTTTAAGTTTATGCGCTCTTCTGCAAAATTTAATTTTAAGTCTTTGCTAGGTTTTGAAATGGCCGGGATAACCATCCTTTATAGACACTAAAGATGCCAATACATTAAACGAAAGTACCAGGGCCTTAGAAACAACGAAACGGAATCGCCGTGTCAATAGACAGTAGTTTGTGAGGCTGCTAGCCAACAAACCCCGTCCCCCGAGGCGCCGTGACGTCGCAATCGATAAAGGGGATGCCAGGGGGATGAAACTACTGACGCAAGTTTTACGAACGTGATTAGGGTGTATTCACAAAACTACATTTGATGAAAGTACTAGGGTCTTAGAAACGACAAATATGTAATTTTGCTGTCAATATTTTTTCCTGTTTCCTAAATTTCTATACTCTATACAAATCACAGACCACATGAATACTAATAGACACGCTATTGGGTAGGGAACGTGTCGCCGCACATATGAGCAAATGCTCCTATCAATGTCAAAAGTCACATATTTGTAGATATATCATATGGGGAAAAAATATAAATAAACCATGTTATACTGTTTTATCGTACGGAATGAGATAAGGTTTAAAAATTACCCTTGGAGTGATTTTGTTTCATTGGTAAGTAGTATAGCTCTGTATTTCATAGTGTAATTGTAAGCTACAGTAATAAACAACGAAAATGTTTTGCAAGGCGTATCCATACATCCGTGATACAAATAAAAAAAATGGAGTTTCTGTTTGTAATATTAAAATAACCGCATTTGACTAAAATCCATATGGATATATACATACACCAAAATAGCATTTTTTTACAATTTTTATGCCTGTCTGTTTGTTCCGGCTAATCTCTGAACGACTGGACCAATTCTGACGGGAATTTCACAGGCAGATTTGTCTACGCGGACGAAGTGGCAGACACAGTTAGTTTACGATAAGGAAGGTGTACACTTCATAAAACATCACTTACTTTACCGACGATGGAGCTAGTCCTCACGCCTCATACACGATCTGAAAACAAAATAATAAATATAAAAATCGGCTGATAAATGAATGAAATAAAATAGGCCGATAAATGAATGAAATGAATGAAATAAATGACAAAGGAAGCAAATTATTTGATTGTAATAAGGGGCCATCCATAAATTACGTCACACGATTTTCGTGATTTATTGACCCCTCCCCCGTCCTTGTCACAGCTGGTCACATTTGTGAGACCCCCCCCCCCACCTAGTGTGATGTCACATACTTTACAATTTAACGTTGAAAAAATGATCTTCTATTATTTTTTATCTAAACAGGTATTATATTTTGAAAAAAATGTGATGTCACAAAATTTGGGACCCCTCCCTACCCCTTGTCGCACTTTGTCACATTTCATCGACCCCCTCCCTCCCCCTTAACGTGTGACGTAATTTATGGATGACCCCTAATGGGTGTTAGTCAACGACGTTACTACATAGTACATATCGTCCCCGTAATTGGAAAATTAAATAACTCTAATTTTGTATTCTGAGATAAACGCTAAATCGCGTATTTTTTTTTCAGTTAATGTACATTTGTTAAAAAATGTGAGACAATTTTACTGTAGGTAATTTTATTTATTGTGGACCTGAATAGTAAAAAATTATATGTGCCAAACAAAAATTAAATATTTTTACAAAAAATGTCTGTTGTTATATACAATCATATTCCTGATAGTCTTAAATCATTACCTAATATATTCAAGAATTTTTAGCCGATAAAATTAAGTACAATGGATAAGAAATATAAGTTTGTTGAATTGTCCTTAAAAAATTTCAATGTACCTAGTAAAACTTTGTAAATACAAAACAGGTATTTCCTTCCGATTCCTACCAAGATTATGCTGGCTGATTCGTTACTTCTGTCTATTTTAGATTACGCGGACGCTAGTTTTGTAAATCTCTCCTTAGAACAGATTAATAAACTTGAGCGACTCCAAAATCTATGTATACGATTCATATTTGGTCTGCGCAAATATGATCACATTTCCGAATTTCGCATCATGCTCAAATGGTTACCAATTCATCTTCGTCGGAATACACATATTCTCTCGCAGCTTTACTGCATTCTTTATGATCCAAATTCTCCTGTATATTTGAAGGAAAGATTCACTTTCCGTATCAATCAAGACAAATATCTGAGATCGGCTAACAATCGTTCTCTTTTAATGCCAATTCAAAATACTAATTATTACAGCCGTTCATTCACTTCTCAAGCTGTGACACTCTGGAATTCTCTTCCTGAGGATATTAGGAAAGCGCCGAGTCTAAACATTTTCAAGAATATGATTAAACGTCACTTTCTATACACCTAATTGTAATTTATCCATTTTATGTAATGTAAGTAGTTTACGTATTACCAGTAATGTGTCTGCTTATTTTTATTTTTTTGTTATTTTATATTATTGGAATGTTGTCTTTATTTCTTTTAGAAGCAAAAACTATAAATGTACTCGTGGTTAGCACCACTTTTAGAATTTATTATTATCCTATCCTTAAGGTTGTCTGGAAGAGATCGCTTTTTTAGTGATAAGACCGCCTTTGTGTATCTAATATATGTAGAAATAGTCATGTGTGTTGTATATTTTGTCATTTACTTTTGGTGCACAATAAAGAGTTATTGTATTGTATTGTATTGTATTGTAAATAGTGAACATTTTGTAAATTTTAAAAAATTTAATTGCACAAAATATGAAACTTGTAATTATAAAAATAACTTTTGTGATATGAAATCATCATTGTACATTTATAATAAGTACATAAAATAGAGAAAAAAAACCAGCCCGCTGAGTTTCATCCGCCGGATCTTCTCAGTGCGTAGCCGCGTTCCGAACCGGTAGTAATTCTAAATAATTGATAGAATGTTTTAAATGTAATATTATATAATGATATTTTTTTTTAATTTTTGCACATCATATAATGGTAGAATATGTTGGTAACTTAATTCATTTTTAACAACTCGTAACACCCATATTCTTGCAAATAAATATTTTCTTTCTTCTTTCTTTCTTTCTGATTACCTTTAACAAACTGAACTCTATCTTTTACAATAACTAAATAATACATTAAAAATCAAGTCAATATCGTCAAAATCGGACTTATTTAATTTTCCCACTACTGGGACGATATATAAAAAGGTATCTTCATGACCGTATCCCCGAGGAGTTAGGCAGATGTAAAAGCAATGTACACATGGACGAAATTGCGGGCACAGCTAGTTTAAAACATAGCAAATTAAAAAAAGTATGTTAAGCAGGCTATAAACGCTAGGGTGTACCTGACAATATTGCTGCACAGGTAAACTGGAGTGTGACAGTATGTCACACAAAACATATCACAGATGGGCCTCCTGATGGAAAGAGTCAACCATCGCCTATAGTCACCAAAGGTGTTAATGGTGCGTTGCTATTTTGTGGCGGGGCTTAATGCCACATACATAAGTTTACCGGCTACCTTACACTCCAAACCGGAACACGACAGCGACAAGCACTGACGCTATTGCGCCAGGAATAGGTAAGGCGGTGGTACCAGACCCGGGCGAGACAATGCAGAACTCTACCACCTAGTAGTCACGATGGTAGTGACTAGATAGCCAATCGGTCGCCTCTTACGAACTGCCTGGCAGAACGGTAGTTGGTCTATTCTTTAAAGGAGCTGGGGACCAACACGGGGTGGTTAATGTGTTAATTATGTGTTGCTATTCGTGTGGCGGGATGATAACGCCACATAAGTTTACCTGCTATCTTATCCTTCAAACCGGAACACGACAGTGACAAGCACTGACGCTATTGCGGCATGAATAAGCAAGGCGGTGGAATAGTCACGATGGTAGTGACTCGTACAGCCATGGTTTGCCTTTTACGAGCTGCCTGGCAGAATAGCATTTGGTCTATTATTCAAAAGGCGCCCGGAAAAAAACGGTCACACGGCTGTAGCCGCAGTCACAAGTTCGTTAAACACAAATTGCCTAAAGTATTCCTAAAAAAACCTAACTTTTTATCACCCAAAACCGGTCACACTCGCATCGATCCCAAAGAATCCCAGAGCGAGACAGAACGTGTTTCGGGAGCCGCGCGAGTGAAACAAAAAATCCAGTCCCTCCACCAGTTCTCGAATGCTTTCCGGTTTTGAGATTTGGCCAGTAAACATAAGATGCCTTAGCGCGAAGTGAAGCAACGATAAAAAAAAACTGAAGCCCAACTATAAAATATAATCGTTAACAAATAACATTGTTTTTGACGAGCTGGACCGGCGAACTTCGTATATAGTAGGGGAGCCGAAGATGCTAAATGGGTAGACTCGAGCGTCGTTGGGACCTATTGGATTTTGTAAATTAAAAATTATCTATACATATAATAAAATCGTAGGAAAGTCAAAACTGTACATTGAATATTTTTTTAAAAGAATACTTGGGGCGTGATCTACAATCGATATCGAAGCCAAAAATATCGTTTTTAGAATTTTTGTCTGTTTGTCTGTATGTATGTCCGGGGTAAACTCAAAAAGCACTGCATGGATTTACTTCAAATTTTGCATGAATATTACTAACAGGTCGGGTCAACATATAGGCTACATATTATCACGCTATCACATACAGGGGAAGTGCTGTGCGGAGTAAATGAAGTCCGCGCGGACGAAGTCGTTGGGAACAGCTAGTAGGAAAAATAAAAGGTTATATAATGTTTTTCATTTTAATGGTGGAGAAAAAATCTAGAGATAAAAAAATGTTTAAAAAAAACTGTAACACGGAAACACTAAATCACATCAGTTTAAGCTATGGTAGGTTAATTGCTACCTAAAATTCACAAAATCTGCCAATTCAAGTGTAACGTAAGGGAGTGGGAGGGTCACAAAGTTGCAAAGACAATGTTGTCTTGACATTCTCGAGCGCGTCTGAATTTTCTTTTATTATAGAGGAAATTATGTAAGATTTTTAAGCTATTGCATAGCTTCTATCGCGGGCCTTGAGCGTGGAGACAGAATCCAGAAATTCCGTAACGAAAAACCTAACACCCCCCACTCCGACCGGCATCCATTCCATCTATCGATAAATACCAGAACTTTTAATGACTTTTTGAAATATCACGCTTGTCTCTTTAGTTCAGCAACCCGCCTTTAGGTGGTATTGGTTGTATTGAAAAACTACCGTAGTCATATATATAATTGTAATTGCATAAGTTGATAAAAAATGCTATGCAATAGCTTTACCGCGGCAGTCTCCGAGTGCCACACGTCTTTTTTTTTATATACAATGCCTTTCGCCGATAAGTGACCGCCCGAAAAAATATGAAAATATACGTCAAATTATCGAGAAAAAACCCTAAAAGAGGGGGTCTAAGTTGTATACTTTTTTTTATAAAATTTTACTTTTTATTTACATAAAATTTTTCGTTCTGTTTTATTTCGACGATATCTGCAACATACACCTACAGATCTTGTCGATTTTGGTTTTATTTAATAGCTACATACTTTTACTAACATAACAAAAGCAATTTAGAACTTACTGGCATCCAGTGACCAAAATAAAGTAAGAACCCAGAATTTTTGCATAAAAAAGCAACATTTTTCTATTTGACACGCCAAAACTCTAAAAAAACCCCCCTGACTTAGGTTATTTTACATTATTTTATTATTTTACAATAAATTTCTTAAATAATCTGCAAACATTATGTTTACATATCTCTAACGGTTTAAATGTTAATGAGCTAGCAAAAGTGCCATTTTTTCGATAATTAAAAATTCCATTAACAATAGTGACCCTTTTAGCAGGTAAAGACCGGCTGTACACAATCCTAGATGCGTTGCACGTGCTTTCTAGTTAAAAACTATTCTAATGTGTCACGTTTAACTATGTGACATCTAAATTATCATAAGTATGATGAAAAATAAAACATACACCATTAAAAAGTAATAGTTTAACGAATTTTTTATTAGGGCGAGCGAAGCGAGCCCTACACTAGGCCACTTTCTATGCACTTTTGTGGTACATTTTACTCAAAAATTATCGGACTTTTAGGTTTGTGCTTCGACGTAGTAGTATAAATTCATGTCTAGATATGTTATCTACCATAAAAATAGAGAGAGAGGGAGGGGGAGGAAGAGGGAGAGGAGGAGGGGAGGGGGGATGGGAGGGGAAGAGGGAGAGGGGGAGGGGGAGCTGAGTGGGAGGGGGAGGGGAGTGGGAGGGGGAGGGGGAGAGTGGGGGGGAGAGGGGGAGGCGGAGGGGATGGGAGGGGGAGGGGAGAGGGGGATGGGGGAGGGGGGTTAGAGGGAGGGAGGGAGGGAGGGAGAGAGAGAGAGAGAGAGAGAGAGAGAGAGAGAGAGATGAAGAATTTATGGAGTTTCAATAATTGTAATAATTTTAATATAACTTTTAACTAAAATGTACTACGAGAGATAAATTTTAATAAATACCTAATAAATTACACTCTCGTAAGGTATCGCTCATTTTCTCGCCTTGGTGAACAAACTACTATTATTTTTCTATACATTAAAAGACTTATAGACTTTATTATTATAAATAAAGTCTATACATTAAAAGATGTAATTCTCATAAAAATACTTTTCTAACAATATTACTAGATAGTATAACTTTGCGAGCCCCTACAAAGCTCTGCTTTTTGCTAGTTATTTTGTTACAATTATTTTTACTAATTTATTACATTTTCAAAATGTCCTCCGTTTGCTTGCAGGCAAGCTGAAGCTCGTAAGCTAACACTCTGTGTTGACCTCTTCACTTGACTGACATCCAATAATTTCGGTTGCTGCCTCGTGGATTCGCTGAATTAATTGTTCGCGACTTCGGATTTCCACTGCATACACTTTTTGTTTCATGTAGCCCCAAAAATAAAAGTCTAGTGGGGTCAAATCAGGTGATCTTGGAGGCCAAGCTACAGGGCCGCCTCTTCCAATCCATCGTGGATAATTTCGTTGTAGGTATTCGCGTACCATTCGCGCGAAATGAGCAGGTGCACCGTCTAATTGGAACCAATGTCCCCTTCGTGTTGCCAATGGGATGTCTTCGAGTAGTCCCGGTAAGGAATCTCGAAGGAAATTCAAAAAATTCTCTTGCGTCAGTCTATTTGGTAGTTCAAAAGGACCTACAATTTGGTCGTTGATAATACCTGCCCACATGTTAACAGAAAACTGCGTTTGAAATGCAGTTACTCGAACTGCATGCGGATTTTCTGTTGCCCAAACGTGCATGTTTCGGTAATTTGTTATACCTTCTCTAGTGAAAGTAGCTTCATCTGTCCACAAAATCTTCTGCAAAAATTCTGGATTGTGTCTCTGTTTCCGAAGAATCCAAGAACAGAAAATTGATCGTGCTCTACCATCGAGGGGAAGTAAATGTTGAGCACGCCGAAAATGGTATGGATGCAGTCTTTCCTTCTTTAAAATTTTCCATACTGTAACTCGCGGGATACCCAAACGAATAGATATCAGGCGTACACTAGTAGTAGGATCTCTGGCAATCATATCCAACACAGCATCTTCAGCGTCGACACTAAGCAACGGAATTGATTCGCGGCGTCTTTGCTGTAGGCCATTTTCAGCGAAATGACGATGAACAGCAATAAAGGACCGATATCCAAGTACTGGTCTGCTTGGATATCTGCGGCGGTATTCTTCAACAGCACTTCTAGCATTTCCGTCACAAAAACCATACACATAATGCATATCGCGCATTTGGAAAAAGACAAAGCGGATGCGCCACGAATAATAATAATAATATAATTTAATTCAATTTATGTAATTTAAATAATATAAATTTCAATTTAATGTAGGTAATATTAATAATGTAAATTATTATTATTTATTTATTTATTTTTATAGTTTTTGACATTGTAATTTAACTTCATTTAATTTTAATCCAAAAAAATTGTATGACATATTATTCTGTATTCTGTAATCTATGGGACTTGGAACCTGAAATAAAAAATTCATTCATTCATTTATTCATTCATTCATTCATTCATATCGGCAATGTGGGAAGGTGGTAAGTCACTTAATCTCGGCATAATAAATCGCAGTACAAATTAACTATACTTAACAGTAAAAACAATTAAATGCGTAGTTTCACGAGCACAGAGATCGATCAACTAAAGTTATTTAACTAGTAAGCGCGTGCAACGCATCTGGGATTGTGTACAGCCGGTCTTTACTGCTAAAAGGGTCACTATTGTTAATGGAATTTTTAATTATCGAAAAAATGGCACTTTTGCTAGCTCATTAACATTTAAACCGTTAGAGATATGTAAACATAATGTTTGCAGATTATTTAAGAAATTTATTGTAAAATAATAAAATAATGTAAAATAACCTAAGTCAGGGGGGTTTTTTTAGAGTTTTGGCGTGTCAAATAAAAAAATGTTGCTTTTTTATGCAAAAATTCTGGGTTCTTACTTTATTTTGGTCACTGGATGCCAGTAAGTTCTAAATTGCTTTTGTTATGTTAGTAAAAGTATGTAGCTATTAAATAAAACCAAAATCGACAAGATCTGTAGGTGTATGTTGCAGATATCGTCGAAATAAAACAGAACGAAAAATTTTATGTAAATAAAAAGTTAAATTTTATAAAAAAGTATACAACTTAGACCCCCTCTTTTAGAGTTTTTTCTCGATAATTTGACGTATATTTTCATATTTTTTCGGGCGGTCACTTATCGGCGAAAGGCTATATACTATACTGACGAAAAAAATATAATCTGACAATTTCCACAAGCCGAAGTTATTAGAATGTTGTTTTGTTTTCTGCCACCTTCTTCTTTGCCCACCTGCTTTCCTAGCCACCCGCCTCTGTATAAAGGGCTTATATTTGGTGGAGGGCCTCAACAGTATGCGAGGTACCCCCCCTCCCATGTTAATCTGACGCGCTCGAGTAAATGCAAAAATCCCCTCTTGGGCTCCCCTACTATAGTCTTAAAACAGATTTAATTACAAACCTGAAGTTCTAAACGTTTTGTTGGCAACGAAAAAAACAACCAAGCGCGAGACGGATGCGCACGAAGGGTTCCGTAATTATCTATAAAGAAACTGCAAAAACTCACGTTTGTTGTAGGGGAGACTCTTTAAATATTTATTTTATTTTCGCCTCTTTGGTCAAGTGGTCCGGTGTCGGAGTTGACCGCATGAGGTCCCGGGTTCAATTCCTGGGTCGAGCAATTCTAAAACGTGTTTTTTTGTTTTCTGATAAAAACAACGTTGCCCGGGATTGGAAAGTGCCCCGTTGGCGATAGACTTGCCACCTATCACATTGCGGGACTAAGTATCTCCGGCTAATCGTGAGTGCACTGGTTGTGCCTCTGCCTACCTCTTCGGGGGTACGGGCGTGAAGATACTTTTTTACTTTATTTTAAATTAATTATTATTTTTAAAGTGAATATATAATTTAATATTCTGTGAATATTTCAAGCGTCTACCAGTTGTTATTACGATCGAGAAAAACCTTATTTATATGTTTTATTCTGTTTTTAGTATTTGTTGTTATAGCGGCAACGGAAATACACCATCTGTGAACATTTCAACTGTCTAGTCACCACAGTTCATGATATACAGCCTGGTGACAGACAGACGGACGGAGTCTTAGTAATAGGGTTCCATTTTACGTTTTAGGTGCGGAACCCTAAAAAATAAAATAATAATACCATTAATAAATGTATAAATACTATCGTATTTTAAATTGCTCTAGTTAAATGATAAAATTAAGTGTTTTTCCCATAAATTAGGCAAATATTTTTAAATTTTATCAACATCCATAAAATGATCAAACTTCCGCTGGCTTCATGATCAAAACATAAAAATATGTCGCGGCGTTTGTTTTCGAATTCTCGAAATTTCGAAACGGTTTTAACGTTTTTTTTTTTTATAACGTTTTTTTTGTATATTTGGTAGGTATAAAAATAGATCGTAAAGTATATTTCATACCGCTACTTGATAAGAGGTGTCCCTATCGAGATTTTTTTGTTTTTTTAACGAAATTTTAAGCGAACAGTGGAGTATAAAATTTGGCCAAGTAAAAGATTACCAATATAAATGGTAACTAATGCAATCGCAGGACTGCAGAAACCAAATATATTTAAAATGTTAAATTAATACACAATAAAATTAGTACTAAAAGTACATTAAATTAATAAAAATAAACATTACACACACACACACACACACACACACACACACACACACACACACACAAAATTCATGTGACATACATGTCGTGCACACATGACGTATAAGTACTATGGTGTTTACGACTAAAGAGATTTTATTGTTTAGTCTATTGTCGAATTTCGTCCAACAGGCGATCGATAATCACTAGGGATGAGCCGAAATTTATTTTACATTCGGTTTATTTTTCGACATTTTGAGTCAAACTTTCAAAATTAACGATTTGAAATTTTGATACCACCTAGTCCCACTCATCACTCATCGCCAACATACTGCCCTAAGCCGAGGTTCAGTCTCACAGGAGACACCTTTAGAGCGAGCTTTTAACGCATTTAAACTCTGGTTGAGCACTCTGCTAGCCACCCAAAAGTCTGAGATTGCAGTAACGGTCATTCGGACTAACTGCTTAAGATTCATTTCGAAAAAAATACGACACGCGGGCGAAGCCGCGCTCATCAGTTTGTGTTATATGTTTTTATAATCTTTATTTAAATTTACATCTATATTGAGCAATTACATCGCTTTATATTGCCAATTAGGATCACATTTTACGTATTTTCTACATATTAAATGCCAATATTAACAGTTAGATGCTAATATTCGATTTTATCACAGCAAATTTTATTGATATGTGTCATCAAAAAAACATTACTTCCGTTTGCTTAGTCGAGTGGAGAAGTAGAACCAGGCAATGAGGGGTTTTAGCCTGTCTTAAACTGCAGAAGTATATTCAAGGTTCCGGACCTAAAAGGTAAAAACGGGACCCTATTACTAAGCCTCCACTGTCTGTCCGTCTGTCACCAGGCTGCATCTCTTAAACCGTGATTTAATGAAAATGAAATGAAATTATCTATTTCTGTTTCCGCTATAACAACAAATACTAAAAATAAAAATATTAAAGGCCCCAACAATAAACGTGTTTTTTTCGTATTTTTTTAAAGACGGTACGGAACCCTTCGTTTTTTTTTATAGACAGGTTTAATATGACGTAATGTAAATACACATTTTACCGCAGTAAAACCGCAATAACCGATTTCCCATTACCTATATCGTCCCCGCAGTTGGCAAATTAAATAAAAGTCCGATTTTGGCGATATTGGCTTGATTTTTAATGTATTATTTAGTTATAGTAAAACTAGCTGTGCCCGCGACTTCGTTCGCATGGAAAAAATCTAAAATAAAAACCCGCATAGTTCCCGTTCCCGTGGGATTTTCGGGATAAGAACTATCCTATGTCCTTTCTTGGGTCTCAAACTATATTTGTACCAAATTTTATCCAAATCGGTTCAGTGGTTTGGCCGTGAAAGCGTAACAGATAGTCAGACAGACAGACAGACAGACAGAGTTACTTTCGCATTTATAATATTAGTATGGATATAGAATTCAGTTTGTTTAGCGTAATGTAAAAGGTAATCAGGGCCACAAAAAATAAAATTACCTATAGTAAAATTGCCTCACATTTTTTAACAAATAATAAATAAGAACTCTCAGAATTACAAAATCAGAGTTATTTAATTTACCCACTACAAGGACGAAATAAATAAATAAGAACTCTCAGAACTACAACTACTAGGTGGTAGAGTTCTGCATTGTGTCGCCCGGGTCTGGTACCACCGCCTTAACTATTCCTGACGCAATAGCGTCCGTGCTGGTCACTGTCGTGTTCCGGTTTGGAAGGTTAGATAAGGGCATTAAACCTCGCCACAAGATAGCAACGCACCATTAACATCTTTGGTGTCTATAGGCGATGGTTGACTCTTCCCATTAGGAGACCCACCTGCTTGTTTGTTATCTTATGATATAAAAAAAAAACTACAAAATCAGAGTTATTTAATTTTCCCACTACGGGGACGATATGTTTCGAACCCTGCATCAGATCCTCACCAAATTAAAAAAAAACTATGAATGGTGATCCCCATCGCCGCATTTTACCGTCCGATGTTAATTGTTACCCTCAAAGAAACTACAATAACACTTTTGCCCGAAGCATGGAGCTAGGGGGTGGGAGGGTCTTCACTTTGCTTATTTTTGATGACAAGGGGGTGGTGTGGTCTAAATGGTGATTACGTCAGCAAAATTCATTTTTTTACTTCTCAAGTTTTCTATATATTAACTGCTTGCTACATTAAATGTTTGCGTTAACCTCTTTTATCTTGAAAAACCTTAAAAACAACAAAGAAAAATATCGACACACAGGGATTGAACCTATGACCATCTCCCTAAAGCCGGGACGCTCTCCCACTGAGCTAGTTTGTCGATTCTCAATTCAACGCTGCGGCTCATCGTGGCGAAATTCTTCTTTGCTATATGATCGATGACGACAATTGAATTGATCGCTAAGAATACATACGTATAACTAGTTAAATGAGTTCATCGTTACAGATGAAATTCACATTTAAAATTTTGATCAGTACTTTCGTATTTCCAAATATTTTTCTGTTATAGCACTCACCCCGTGATGGCAAAACTATAAAAACTTTAAAAACAACAAAGAAAAATATCTACACGCAGAGATTAAACCTGCGACCATCTCTCTGAAGCCGGGACGCTCTCCCACTGAGCTAGTGTCGACAGGCTCGACGTGGTGAACTTCTTCTTTGCTATATGACCTTTTATCTTACCTACCTAACCCTATTACTAACATTTAAACTTAAAAACTACTACTCATGAGTCAATCACAAAACTAAGGAACAGATTTTTAAATAAATTTACAAATGTTTACGTAAGCAAGGGGAAGGGGGGTAAGTGATTTGCTTACTTTTGCTGACATGGGGGAGGGAGGAGTCAATAATTATAAAAAATCTGCTTACGTAATACTCGAACGGCCCTAGCCCGGGACCTAATGTTATCAACTGCGCTTGACGACAACTACGGTTCAGCGGGGACATCATGTTTTGATTCATTGTAATTCTATCGCTTGTTGAGGGTATTACTCGGCCCAAAATTATACTGTGCGTGTAAAGGTGATTCATGTGTTTTTATTCGGCCAAACTGCTTCAATTTAACACTTATGATCTATGCTGAATTTGCTCAACCCTAGACGAGGCAGTCGAAATGCTAAATCCATTTTAAAAATTCTTACACCTATGGAAAGCAACATTATTTCAGGGTAATTTCCCCCATGTTGGTCCCGGGCTCCTTTGAAGAATAGGCCAACTGCCGTTCCGTCAGGCAGGTCGTAAAAGGCGACCGATTGTTAATAAAATAAAAAAAACGATAATAATTAAAAAATAAATCGAAATCGAACGATAATAAAAAAATTGGTTATACGAGTCACTACCATCGTGGCTACCAGGTGGTAGAGTTATGCATTGTCTCGCCCGGGTCTGGTACCACCTTCTTATCTATTCCTGTCGCAATAGCGTCAGTGCTTACCGCTGTCGTGTTCCGGTTTGGAGGGTAAGGTAGCCGGTAAACTTATGCATGTGGCATTAGATGTCGCCACTGGATAGCAACGCACCATTAACACCTTTGGTGTCTATAGGTTGACTTCTTTCATCAGGAGACCCATCTGCTTGTTTGCTATCTTCTATACATATAATAAAATCGTAGGAAAGTCAAAACTGTACATTGAATATTTTTTTAAAAGAATATTTGGGGCGTGATCTACAATCGATATCGAAGCCAAAAATATAATTTTTAGAATTTTTGTCTGTTTGTTTGTATGTATGTCCGGGGTAAACTCAAAAAGTACTGCATGGATTTACTTCAAATTTTGCATGAATATTACTAACAGGTCGGCTCAACATATAGGCTACATATTATCACGCTATCACCTAAGGGGGAGGAGCAGTGCGGAGTAAACGAAGTCCGCACGTACAAAGTCGCGGGCAACAGCTAGTTTTATATATTAGATGATTGTAAGATTATTCAGATGTCGGTCCAGTCCATATACATATTTAATAATGTTGGCCGTGCCATATTATAATTATGTGCTATTCAACATTGTTTTCTCTATTCGAGTAAATTTTGAGTGATTTATCTCTGACGTTTTACAACATAGTCGCTGACAACAGCTAGTATGATATAAAAACAGTAACATTTACTTGCTACCTTTTTATTCGACTTTGAAAACAGAAGTAATATTTGGGTCATACGAACGAAATCGCGGGCAAAAGTTAGTATTTATCATTTATTTAAATTATATTATTATCGAATTAACAAAAACAAACACTTTTTCGCTTAACGCACACAAATCGGGCATCGAACTGATAACCCAACGATAGCACTAATTAAATATGGCGACGAACAATGGGTAAGTGATGTCATCGGGGCATCGACCTGCATTGCGGTTAGGGGGACTTAGGTCTCAGTGCTTTCCTCACTTCCTGTAGTATTCATGTGGTTAGTATGTGTCGAAAGAGAAATACTTTTTTAGCTTCCTACTACGGTAATCGCTAACCCCGTGTTGGTCCCGGGCTCCTTTGAAGAATAAGCCAACTGCCATTCTGCCAGGCTGATCGTAAAAGGCGACCGATTGGCTATGCGAGCCACTACCATCGTGGCTACTAGTTGGTAGAGTTCTGCATTGTCTCGCCCGGGTCTGGTACCACCGCCTTACCTATTCCTGCCGCAATAACGTCAGTGCTTGTCGCTGTCATTTCCGGTTTGGAGGGTAAGGTAGCCGATAAACTTATGCATGTGGCATTATACCTCGCCACAAGATAACAACAATTAACATGTTTGGTGTCTATAGGCGATGGTTGACTCTTTCCAATCAGGAAACCAGCAGATTTTTTTTTAAATGTCTATAAAACAGTGTCTGTTTTCAATCAGCTGACGTCTCGGCATATCTGCGAACGCTACCAACTGTGAATTTAGAAAGCACTAAACACTTCGCGCCTTATTCAAATAGAAGTCGAAAAAGCGAGAGACTTCTCGGCAAAATCGACTACGTGACAAAAATCTAAGCCCCCCTCACGCTCCTGTGACAGCGTAGTAAAGACCTCCCTTAAATGGGTCACGTAGTATGGGTACGCTCCCTTATTAAATCCCAGAGAGTTAAGCCTCGATTACACTTTGATTAGAGTTTGTGCGAATGTTTAATGCAGGTGCTTAGTATTAACCAAAAACTACGTGTAGACAGCCGTTGATTGGTGTGAGTGATTAGTAATCAGCGTCTTTTTTTATATCATAAGATAGCAAACAAGCAGATGGGTCTCGTGATGGAAAGAGTCAACCATCGCCTATAATAATAATATTATTCAATATGATTCAAGAACTACTGGAACAAAAACTATTGAAAAAAAAATACTTTCACCATCAGAAAGGTATTAAATCATCCCGAGTAATATTATTATTATAGGCTATATTATATTTTCAAAAAAATTAGAGATCCCGACCTAAATTTCGCCGTGTTGGTCCCGGCCTCCTTTGTAGAATAGGCCAACTGCCGTGCTGCCAGGCAGGTTGTAAAAGGCGACCGATTGGCTATCGAGTCACTACCATCGTGGCTACTAGGTGGTAGAGTTCTGCATTGTCTCGCCCGGGTCTGGTACCACCGCCTTACCTATTCCTGCCGCAATAGCTTCAGTGCTTGTTGCTGTCGTGTTCCGGTTTGGAGGGTAAGGTAGCCGGTAAACTTATGCATGTGGCATTATACCTCGCCACAAGATAGCAACGCACCATTAACATCTTTGGTGTCTATAGGCGATGGTTGACTCTTTCCATCAGGAGACCCATCTGCTTGTTTGCTATCTTATGACATAAAAAAAAATATTGGATCAATGTAATCAGCGTAATAAAGGTCCGCTTTTCTTTGATTAATGCAGGTGCTAGGTATTAAGCAAAAATACGTGATAAATTTGTTTAAAAATGTCAGTTAGGAGGTATTGTCACTTCAACGACGATGTGTTGTCTATCCTGAGACATAAGATGTAATGTCTCGGTGCCAGTAATTACACTGCCTGTCTTGCCCTTCTCCTCGAAACACAGCAAAGCTGTTTCACGAGAGAAACAAGCAAGATGGTGGTACCCATGCAGCCGGGAGCACAACACAGCGCATCCCTCCCATCGGTAAAAGTATATCATAGCAAACTAACAAATGGCTCTCTTGGTGGAAAGAGTCAACTATTGTCTATAGACGCCAAAGGTGTTAATGGTGCGCTGCTATCTTGTGGCGAGGTCTAATGCCACATGCATAAATTTACATTTAAACAATGCTTTTTTATCATAAGCTAGCAATGGGTCTCCTGATGGAAATAGTCAACCATCGCCTATTGACACCAAAGGTGTTAATGGTGCACAGCTATCTTGGGCGAGGTCAACATATAGGCTACATATTATCACGCTATCACCTACGGGGGAGGAGCTGTGCGGAGTAAACGAAGTCCGCGCGGACGAAGTCGCGGGCAACAGCTAGTTTTATATATTAGATGATTGTAAGATTATTTAGATGTCGGTCCAGTCCATATACATATTTAATAATGTTGGCAGTGCCATATTATAATTATGTGCTATTCAACATTGTTTTCTCTATTCGAGTAAATTTTGATTGATTTATCTCTGACGTTTTAAATATTTATCGTGGCGTTGTACATTAGAATAATATCAAGATATAATAATTAAGATAATCAAGGTCGAGCAAACGTCACTTTCTCCATCGAGACGTATCTCGCGTTATTTATCCTAAGCCTATTGGAGTGATTTTATTTCAAGTCTAGCTGTTGCCCGCGACTTCGTCCGCGCCGACTTCGTTGACTTCGCACTGCTCCTCTTCTGTAGGTGATAGCGTGATAATATGTAGCCTATATGTTGACCCGTATGCGTATCATCTAACGTTTGCAATTCGCCAGCGATCAGCGATGACTCTTAAACGTAATGAAAAAATCATCAGAAACGTCGCCAATTGCTTGCTGGTCACTAGATGCACTTTTTGCAATGTCACAGCATCAAAACTAATCAAGCGGCAACGACTACCACTTAATGTACAAGGCTGTTATGTGTCTTGCAATAACTAAACAATCACGATAATTTCGCATTGCGAGTTACGTGATCACCCCGCCGACCTGTTAGCAGTACTTTTTGACTTTACCCCGGATATACATACAGACAAACAGACAAAAATTCTAAAAACTATATTTTTGGCTTCGATATCAATTGTAGATCACGCCCCAAGTATTCTTTTAAAAAATATTCAATGTACAATTTTGACTTTCCTACGATTTTATTGTATGTATAGATTATAACTGTGTTTTTCTAAGTAAATACAAGCGACGTTGACAACCCAAGAAGTTGCCTTGAATGGCGTACACATTTAAATCCGTCGTTATCTGTCTGGCTTTTGTGGAGTATTACGTAATATAACCCGATTACAAAATCTAAGTGGCTGGCTTAGTATTGTCTGATGACCTTCAGGCCCAATGCCCGAAGCGGTGTACCGAATAGCTATTTACACATATAATGAGCAATAAAACGACCTTGTCATCACTTAGTCGCGATGATGTCAGAATTACTGCACGCGAAACATCTTACGAGTGTACTTTTGCCATTCGCACTTCGCTTTTTTAACCTACTTTGCAAAAATAGCAGGATCTCCATTAGGCCATATACAGACTGACTGGTGAGTTACCTCCGATACTTCTGAGTGATAAGTATGAGTTTTTCTTTTCGCATTCGATCGTGAGTGCGTTTGGAGTTTACTAGGAATTTGTATGTGATTTGTACAGCGCCACCTAGTGGTAAACGTGAGAAACCAGTTTACCGCTAGGTGGCGCTGTACAAATCACATACAAATTCCTAGTAAACTCGAACGCGCTCACGATTGAATGCGAAAAGAAAAACTCACACTTAGCACTCAGATGTTCCCTATAAAATTTCACTTAATTGTAGGCTATTGTGAAAATTCGCAATTTTGTTTTTATGTCGCAAAATTAGTCTCCAACTGCCGTTCTGCCAGCCAGGTCGTAAAAGGCGACCGATTGGCTTTACGAGTCACTACCATCGTGGCTACTAGGTGGTAGAGTTCTGCATTGTCTCGCCCGGGTCTGGTACCACCGCCTTACCTATTCCTGCCGCAATAGCGTCAGTGCTTGTCGCTGTCGTGTTCCGGTTTGGAAGGTAAGGTAGCCGATAATCTTATACATGTGGCATTAGACCTCGCCACAAGATAGCAACGCCCCATTAAGACCTTTGGTGTCTATAGGCGACGGTTGACTCCTTCCATCAGGACACCCATCTTATTATTTTTTTTCGAAATGGCTATTACAATTATTGACTTTATGGGTCGCTACTGCGTCACCGGGCTTTTTGGGCGAACAGAGCGCTCAACCAAAACCTAAATTAATATTGGGCCTACATTGATATAAAAAATCGAAGATGCACAGTCCCAAACAAAACAGACACTCAAAATTGTCCCTAGTTTCAGATAAATAGTTAAAAGATATGGCAAAAATATACGTTTTTGCATATCCAACCTTAAGCACAAGATTTATAGTTGTTTTTACAATGCAATGTACAAAAAGTAATAAAATTGACATTATCGCGACCGACGCGATTCTATTTTGAAATGAGCGCACATTTTAAAATTGTGCGCCCATTTTTAGAGGATGTTTTTGAGACATTGATTGTGTATTGTAATACCTTTATGGTGTTACATATAAACTGGCAGCTTTGTCTGCTTTCAAATGTAGAACTATTTTGTTTAGAAGAAAAAAATGTATTAGAATAAGAGTGTTCTTTTTGATTCGGTGGGGAATAGTCAGATCCCCGAGAAATAAACGAAGATACATTATGAGAGTTTATTATTAAAGAATCCTGAAAAATCCTGCCGATCTTCGGATCCTCGAGCAGCCAAGCGAGTCAAAGGAAAATTCCCTAGAAAAAGGCGGTACGATTGGTGGAGTAACATGCCCGACTGATAGATCGCCGGGCGGGTGTTACAGTATCTTGGGTTTTTATATCAATGTGGGCCTATAAAAGCCCGCACTAAGGGCTGTCTCCTGCGAGACCGGACTTCGGCTTAGTACGACGTTCGGGTTAGGGAGATCCATCTGTTTGTTTCCTATCTTATAATATAAAAAAAATGAATGTGTATTATATAAAAATACTAGTTTTCTCTTCTCATTCATAATGTAAACTTTTCTGTGCAACTTTTCAGACTCCTTTGTTCGCGTAATTGTCGTCAAAACGGTACAAAGTTTTCGCTTCATATATAGATCATAGAACTGAAGATTCCTAATATTTTCAAACAAAACGCATTAAAAATATATTAAATTAATAAAAATAATCATAACAAACACTACACTCATGTCACATTTGTCATTTTTTATATCATGAGAAAGCAAACAAGCAGATGGGTCTCCTCATGGAAAGAGTCAACCATCGCCTATAGACACCAAAGATGTTAATGGTGCGTTGCTATCTTGTGGCGAGTTCTAATGCCACATGCGTAAGTTTACCGGCTACCTTACCCTCCAAACCGGAACACGACAGCGACAAGCACTGACGCTATTGCGGCAGGAATAGGTAAGGCGGTGGTACCAGACCCGGGCGAGACAATGCAGTACTCTACATACACACGATAATATACGTAGGTTTACAATAATGTAACCTATTTCTTTACGGCTAAAATTTACTATCAAACTTAAAGAATTTAGAAGAGATTTTTTAGTTTATGGTCGAATTTCGACCACAGGCCGATCGCTAGATCTGTAGTCAAACCTACAAGAGATTTTATAATCTATGGTCGAATTTCGACCACAGGCTGGTCGCTAAAGTCTGTTGTGAAACTAATAAGAGATGTTAACATAGTTTATAGTCGAATTTCCACCACAGAGCGATTGCTAGGTCTGTTGTCAAACTTACAAGAGATTTTATAGTCTATGGTCGAATTTCGACCACAAGTTAATCGCTAAAGTCTGTTGTCAAACTAATATTTTAATATAGTCGAATTTCCACCACAGAGCGATCGCTAGATCTGTTGTCAAACTTACAAGAGATTTTAAGTCTATGGTCGAAATTCGCTCACAGGCTGATCGCTAAAGTCTGTTGTGAAACTAATAAGAGAATTTACACCACAGGGCTATCGCTACGTTTGTTGTCAAACTTACAAGAGATTTTATAGTTTATGGTCGAATTTCGACCACAAGGCGATCGTTAATGTCTGTACTCAAAGTTGGAAGAGATTCTAGTCTATGTTCGAATTTCGACCACAGGGCGATCGCTAAGTCCGCTGTCAAACTAAGAAGAGAATTTATAGTTTACTAGCTGTTGTCCACGACTTCGTTCGCGCGGTCTTCGTTTACTCCGCACAGCTCCTCCCCCGTAGTTGAAAGCGTGATAACATGTAGCCTATATGTTGACCCGACCTGTTAGTAATATTCATGCAAAATTTGAAGTAAATCCATGCAGTACTTTTTGAGTTTACCCCGGACATACATACAGTCAAACAGACAAAAATTCCAAAAACTATATTTTTGGCTTCAATATCGATTGTAGATATTCAAGTATTCTTTTAAAAAAATATTCAATTTTTTGATTTCATCAATTTTGATCAAACAGTTTTCAAAAAATTTGATCAAACAGTTTTGACTTTCCTACGATTTTATTATATGTATATAGATGATCGAATTTCGACCACTTTTCGCTAGCAAGATATAATTACGTCCGCGTTTCCCAAGCTAATGCATCAATTCCCATATTCCCACTTCCTGGCACGTATCCAGGCCACGTAACGATTTACGTACAGACACTTTATTTATATATACATATTCATCGGTTTAATGGACCATTCGAATAGTTGAAAGTTTACATTGTGGGTTTATGCACATCGGGTCAAGAATATGGAGATATAAAAAGACTAGATGATCGGACAAACGGTCTGCCTGTGTTGTTTCGGCTCTTTGAAAAATAGATCATTTATTTTTATTTATTTAATTATTTCTGTTGCCCGCGACTCCGTCCGCGCGGAGTTCGTTTACTCCGCACAGCTCCTCCCCCGTAGGTGATAGCGTGATAATATGTAGCCTATATGTTGACCCGACCTGTTAGTAATATTCGTGCAAAATTTTAAGTAAATCCATGCACTACTTTTTGACTTTACCCCGGATATACATACAGACAAACAGACAAAATTCTAAAAACCATATTTTTGGCTTCGATATCGATTGTAGATCACGCCCCAAGTATTCATTTAAAAAATATTCAATGTACAGTTTTGACTTTCCTACGATGTTATTATATGTAAAGATTTTATTGTATACAACTTTAGAGATTCCACGGAGAAAATACTCGTATATAAATATAAATATTTACTGAACAAATTACACTGACTGATCTAACCCCAAAGTAAGCAAATTATTTGCTTGTGTTATGGGTTAGTCAACGATACTAATACATAGAAATACATATATAAATACTGGAATATATTTAATAAACACCCACACCCAAACCCGGAAATACAAACATTTATGCTCATCACACAAATGCTTGTCCCCGTCGGGGATCGAACCCGAGCCCCGTCGATTGTGTAGTCAAGGTCGCCAACCACTCGACCAACGGAGCGGTACGTACAGTACCTTTTGTAAGTTTTTAATATATAATTAAAAACGTACAATATATCGACTCATCTCTAGCAAGAAAGATCTTTTCCAGCCTACCCAGCTCATGGTGCGATTAAAAATCGGTAAAGTACTTGTTGGAAGTATATACCTATGAGTGTATATTATGAGTATAAATAAAAAACTGTTTACTATACCGCAAATGGGAGAAACCATCAGGAAGAGAACATCGCCACAGTTGGTAGTGCCAAGAAAACTTATCAAGGACGTACTAGGTGAGTTGCATGATGGGGTTTCTGGGGGACATCTTGGAGTACGACGAACATTGGTAAAGGTACGAGAGCGTTTTTACTGGTTAAAGCCCCGTTTTTACTTTCATTAGTGCGAGTGTGAGTGTTTAATGCAGGTGTTTAGTATTAAGCCAAAAATATGTGAAGATAGCCGTGGATCAGTGCGAGTGATTCGTAATCAGCGTAGTAAAAGTGAATAGAATATTTTACTTATCACTCGCACTGACCAACGGCTGTCTTCATGTATTTTTATTTAATACTAAGCACCTGCATTAAACACTCACACTCGTACTAATCAAAGTGAAAACGGGGCTTAACTGTAAAATGTTTGCGAAAATAGCCGATAAGGGGCCATCCATAAATTACGTCACATGTTAAGGGGGAGGGAGGGGATCGACAAAGTGTGACAATCTGTGACAAGGGGTGAGGAGGGGTCCCAAACTGTGTGACATCACATTTTTCCAAAATATAATATTTTATATCTAAGTATTATAACACTAAATTTAAAAAGCTACCTGTATAAATAAAAAAATAATCGAATTAGGTCATTATTCCAATGTAAAATTGTAAAATATGTGACATCACACTATGTAGGGGAGAGAGGAGGGTCTCACAAATGTGACCAGCTGTAACAAGGACGGGGGAGGGGTCAAAAAATCATGAAATTCGTATTTTTTTTTTCATGTCGTAAGATAGCAAACAAGCAGATGGGTCTCCTGATGGAAAGAGTCAACCATCGCCTATAGACACCAAAGGTGTTAATGGTGCGTTGCTATCTTGTGGGGAGGTCTAATGCCACATGCATAAGTTTACCGGCTACCTTACCCTCCAAACCGGAACACGACAGCGACAAGCACTGACGCTATTGCGGCAGGAATAGGTAAGGCGGTGGTACCAGACCCGGGCGAGACAATGCAGAACTCTACCACCTAGTAGCCACGATGGTAGTAACTCGATAGCCAATCGGTCGCCTTTTACGACCTGCCTGGCAGAACGGCAGTTGGCCTATTCTACAAAGGAGGCCGGGACCAACACGGCGAAAATGACGTAATTTATGGATGGCCCCTAACAGCCGGGCACATCTACATTTATCGTGTCATTGCACGAAGCTGTGTGACGATACACGCAAGTGCGGACCCCAGCATAATGCATATTATTTAAAAATTGACTTTCTGTAGTCTTATTAATACGTGAATTGAAAATTTTGTACCCTTTAGACCCTAGACTTACCAATTAAAGGGTACAAAATTTTCGCTCAAACGGTCTCATAGCGTTATGGTAGAATTTCGACCAGAGGACGAATGTTATTTTATATATAAACTAGCTGTTGCCAGCGACTTCATCCGCGCGGAGTTCGTTTACTCCGCACTGCCACTCTCCCGTAGGTGATAGCGTGATAATATGTAGCCTATATGTTGACCCGACCTATTAGCAATATTCATGCAAAATTTGAAGTAAATTCAAGCAGTACTTTTTGAGTTTACCCCGGACATACATACAGACAAACTGAAAAAAAATCTAAAAACTATATTTTTGGCTTCGATATCGATTATAGATCACGCCCCACGTATTTTTTAAAAAATATATTCAATGTACAGTTTTGACTTTCCTACGATTTTATTATATGTATATCTATACATATAATAAAATCAGCATACTATATAAATAGCTTCCTACACTATTTAGCAATGTAAATTTTAACAGCGCCATTCCATACTCTTCCGATCGCGTAACTGTCGTAAAAATGGGTATAAAGTTTTCGCTTCACGCATTAACATATAAAAAATGAGAAAATAAAATCGAAACACCAGATCACAAACGCCACAAGGCACTCCTTAAATAAAACAAGATAACTTATCACATTTGACTTATTTGATAACAGCTGGTAAGTATTTTGAACGAGTTCACTTTTACAGACATTAATTGATGTAATATCACTACATAGTATAAAACAAAGTCGCTTTCTTTGTCTGTCCCTATGTCCTTATGTCCATATGTATGCTTAAATCTTCAAAACTACGCAACGGATTTAAACGCGGTTTTTTTAAACAGATAGATTGATTCTTGAGGAAGGTTTTAGTATATAAACCTTTCCGATATTCCCACGGGAACAAAAGCTACGCGGGTGAAACCGCGGGCAGGTCGCTAGTTCATAATAAATGCTTCTCATTTTCGTGTTCCGCTTTGGATGGTAAGGTAGCCGGTAAATTTACGCATGTGGCATTAAGCCCCGCCACATGGATAGCAACGCGACATTAACATCTTTGGTGTCTTTACGCGATGGTCATCTCTTTACATCAGGATGGTCATCTGCTTATTTGCTATCTTACGTAGCACGTAACTTGTGTATGTTCCGTCACACGGATAGCGGCGCACCGTTAACAGTTTTGGTGTCTATAGGCGATGGTTACCTCTTTCTATCATGAGGGTTATCTTCTTTTTGCTATCTTATATTAAAAAAAACTCGTGGAATTTGCCGTTCCGTGGAGTTTGCCGGAAATGCCGTTCAGCCAGGCAGGTCGTAAAAGGTAAACGACTGGCTATACGAGTCACTACCATCGTGGCTACTAGGTGGTAGAGTTCTGCATTGTCTCGCCCAGGTCCGGTACCACCGCCTTACCTAATCCTGCCGCAATAGCGTCAGTGCTTGTCACTGTCGTGTTCCAGTTTGGAGGGTAAGGTAACCCGTCAACTTATACATATGGCATAAAACCTCGCCACAAGATAGCAACGCGCCATTAACATCTTTGGTGTCTGTAGGCGATGGTTGACTCTTTCCATCAGGAGTCCCATCTGCTTGTTGGCTATCTTATACTATAACAAAAAATTGTACCCATATTAAGATAACGTCACTCAATCCCGGCAAATTGCATTTGGTACCTATTCCGATCTAGTTATTCTTATAACTCATTCAATACATTCCCGTTCCCGACTCCATATTATAGTCTGTCACCAAACAGATTCACTCTATTCAGATACATTAGTATTCTCTCTATAAACATTACTCTATACAATTGCATATTCATCATAACATATTGACTTTAAACATCCTGTAGTTGTTGCATTCAAACAATTAAATCAGTCAAATCTGAAGTTGTCTAATACTGTTTTACGAATCTATTTTTTTTTTACTGCCCAAACTGCTGATTGACTATCCTCTTGATTGAGTGGTTAGCGACTCTGATTACGAAGTCGATGGGGCTCGGCTTCGATTCCCGACAATGATAGTGTTTTTTTTAACGCTTGTTTTTGGTGTTCTAACACTCGATCAATGGCTGGGTTTATTCCGCCGGATCTTCTGTGTGTGGCCGCGTTCCGATTCGGTAATATTTGTAAAAACGTCGACTCATCAAAAGTGCATGTAAAGGTTTATTTTTGAGTTTTGAGATTGAGTTGACCCTGCTTACCTCGTAAGAAAATCGACGAAAAAATATATATATTCTTTTAACAAACAAGCAGATGGCTCTTCTGATGCATAGGATAATCATCGCGTATAGAAATCGATATTGTTAATGGGGAGTTGCTACCCGATTGACGGGCAATGTCAATGTATAAGTGCACGGGAAACCTTACTCTCCAAATCGGAACACAACAGTGACAAACATTAACGCCATTACGCCAAGAACGAGTAAGGCGGTGGTAATGAAATGTCGTCGTATGTACTGTTCTCTGTTCGTCGATAGTCGAGGAAACTTGTGCCTACTACGGCGCCCTGTCGGCTGCGCTCGGCCGGCTAGCGATTCAGAGCCGATTGAGCCGTTAGACTGTTAACTAAGCGACTGAGCTAATTGGGAGCTAGATAGAAATCAAGAGCTAGTTCATTTTTATCTCCCGTTCAGGAGATACCCAAGTCTATTATCCACTACTATCTACGAAATAAAAAAATGAGAATTGATTTCTTTACAATTACTACCGGATCGGAACGCGGCCACACACTACGCGGTACTACGTGGTAACTCTACAACCTAATAATATTGTTTTATAAATCGGCCAATTAACAAAGTGTCCAAAACGACCACGTTGTCAGTAACATGGCACACTTAACATGTTGTTTACATAAAATTCTAACTGTTGGCTATGCAATTTTAAATCCATTAGTGGCTCAAGTGGCGTAAAATTATTCTTAAAACTGGGACAGGTCATATGTGATGGGAGATTTTAATTATATCCGACACAACTATTTATCTTACACACCCAAAACCCGGGACGCCTATGAAGTATAGCCCATCTGTTACTTCCCAGGCAATTCCTAAAATGTAAATAGTGCCACTACTAAGACCTGATACGACCTGATAAGACCTGATATGACGAGAACCTGAATTTGTAATGAAATTAATAAAATTAAATTTCATTACGTGAATTTGCAACTTTTACTTTACTTGTACTTTTTTGCAACGAAAATATCAGCCAAGCGCCAGTTGAAACCGCGCATGAAGGATACCATAACATTATCTATAAAAAAAAACCGATCAAGTGCGATTCGAATCATCTACAAAAAAACCCGGCGAAAATCACGTTTTTTGAGCACCCTTAAATATTTATTTTAATTTACTTAAATTATTTATTATTAAATACGAAATATTCTGTGAATATTTCAAGCGTCTATCAGGTGTCATTATTAAGCCTGAAAAAAACAACAGGAGTCCACCTTAAACATTTATTTTATTTTGTTTTTAGTATTTGTTGTTATAGTGACAATAGACATATCATCTGTGAAATCATGTTTTAGTCCCCGTGTTGATTCCGGGCTCCTTTGAAGAATAGACCAACTGCCGTTCTGCCAGGCAGGTCGTAAAAGCCGACCGATTGGCTATGTAAGTCACTAACATCTGGCTACTAGGTGGTAGAGTTGTGCATTGTCTCGCCCGGGTCTGGTACCACCGCCTTACCTATCCCTGCCGCAATAGCGTCAGTGCTTGTCACTGTCGTGTTCCGGTTTGAAGGGTAAGGTAGCTGGTAAACTTATGCATGTGGCATTAGACCTCTCTACAAGATAGGAACGCACCATTAACACCTTTGGTGTCTATAGGCGATAGTTCACTCTTTCCAACAGGAGACCCATCTGCTTGTTCCATCTTATGATATACATAAAAAAAATTCAACTGCCTATCTATCAGGGTTCATGAGATACAGCCTGGTAACAGACAGTCAGACAGCGGAGTCTTAGTAATAGGGTTCCGTTCGTACTCATCAGGTGCGGAACCCTAAAAACGACGTATTTTAGGATAAAAAATGCAGTATTCACTATTCGGCCGCATAACGAATACCTAATCATGAGAAAAAACGCATTACTATTTTAAGAAGAAACAACAATTAATATTTAATTAGAGGTAAGTTGTTATAAATGAAAACATTATTTTCAGCATTTTTCGACAAGGATTATTGTTTTGAAAAACAGATGAGACAATATTTTAGCAATGCAATTCAAGACTGTTAGTAACTCAATCTGTAATAACCAAATAATACATGTCATGACACGATTTACATCGATGGGTTTTCTGTACCTTAAAGGTAAAATGGACTCCTATTACTAAGCCTCCACTGTCTGTTTGTCACCAGACTGTATCTCATAAACCTAGAAAACTGAAATTTTCACAAATTATGTATTTCCATCGCTGCTATAGCAACAAATACTAAAAATAAAAAAATGAAAATATTAAGGGGGTTTCCCCATACAACAAATGTGTTTTTTCGTATTTTTTTGCTATGATATAATGTAACCCTTCGTGAGCAAGTCCACCTTGCACTTGGCCGGGTTTTATATTATAGGGTGGTAAACAAGCAGATGGGTCTCCAATTGAAACAAACAACCATCCCCTATAGACACCAAATTTATCAATGGTGAACCGCAATCCGTGTGGCAGGACGATAATGCCATGTACATAAGTTTACTGACCACCTAACTCCAAACCAGAACACGGCAGTGACAAATATACCCCGGTGAGATTGTGCAGAACTCTACCACCTGGTAGTCACAATTATGGTGACATGTACAACCAATACGTCATCTTTTACAACCTGCCTGGCAGAACAGTATTTGGTCTGTTCTTCAAAGGGCTCATACTAAAGCTGTATTACTCCGGAGGTACGGAATGAAAGGTACTGATTCTGGGGCCGGATACGATAAGCTTTATTTATTCTTTCAAATCCTTATTGTCTCTGTGGAATTATTTATTTCGGTCAGGATTAGCGACTGAGCGTACTGCTCACTCTGCCTCCGTTACTGCGGAACGCAAAGAATCGAACCCCTGCCTCCGCCAAATTGCGCTAACACACAATGCGCATAGAGCGACGCTGGGAGACGCGGCCGCACGGCTGCGTATTTGCGCGTGAAATGATCAATATTTTGCTTGTGCCGACTGCCGCGGGAACACGGGCGAGCGAACAGTGGTGGGGGCGTGAATGAATGACAGAAATCAACTTGTCGAATCGTTCAGTACCGCGTAGTTTTGTGTTTGAGCCGTGATTGTTTTAAATGATTTAGTGCATGATTAATATGATGTACCCATTTGAAATAAATATTTTTGACATTAATAAACCATAAATTTCTATTTTTTCTACTTCAAATTTCACCCCCGCCTCCGCCTCCGTTACCCTCCGCATCCGCGGAGGCGAACCTCTTCGCCTCCGCATCCGCCTCCGCTAACCTAGCCTCCGTTACAACCCTAATTAGAATGAGAGAGTGAGTGATAGTGCGAATTGCGGATGATGTCTATACTCTTCTGGTGAGACGCAACAAGCGATAATCAACCTAAAGAACTACTTACATAGTACTGTGGAATTGGTGGGAGCGAGAGAAATATAAAGGAAAACGTTGATTTAATTTATTATTATTAACGATTATTGCTAACGCGAAATTCTGCTTAACACCAGAAGCGACATAATAAACTGTAAATATGAACAAACTGCACATCATATTCTTTGGGAGTGTAATCTCTGGCAAAATGAACGTAGCCAAATGCTTGATAGTATACGATGTATATCCGGGGTAATCTACTATTCCGACCTTGTAGCAACACGTGGGAATTTCCGTGCCTTCAAGAGATTTTGTCATACATACTACTGGAAGCAGAATTAAGTAGGCCATTTTCGTAGGTCCTCAAATACCTAAACTACCGTGGTGCAATAGCAATCAGGCTTAACCTGATTGTAAACGTCTCATTTCTTAGCAGTTTTTGCTTTATCTTACGCTGTCTCCTGCTGTAAAGGGAGGGAAACTGGATGTATTTTCCTACTCCTCCTATACTCTTCTGATTAAATTCGATGCGGGTTCCAAGACAGCTTAACTTTTCCCCCAGGGCACCCTGAGCTCGCAACTCAGAGGTTATCAGGAAGGTTGCCGCTGTTGATTCTGGTTTACAGAAGTTACAGTGGTGGGAACGAGAGGTGGGCCCATTGCCCTTTAAAAAAAAAAAAAAAAAAGCGACATAACCGGGAGTACAATGCTTGCTTAATTATAAGCTAGCAGTATTCTAAAATATTTCCTAAATTGGGATTTTTTTTGCAATTCTTTTATATATATTGTCAGCACTCAATGAGCGCTAAATTATTAATGCTAACGCGAAATTCTGCTAAACACCAGAAGCGTTATAACCGGGAGTACAATGCTAGCTTACATATAAGCTAGCAGTTTTCTAATTTTTGATCATCCTATTTGGGCGTAAAATTTGATTTTGCAGCACTAAATTAGCACTAAATGAGCACTTAATTTTGACCTAAGAAACGAGTGATTCTGCCCATTCGACCATTCTAGCTTTACAGACGTCCATGCCTGGAACTGGAATAAGTGAATAAATTCATCTCGAGGAATAAAGATCAACCACTGCTAGCCCGTACGAAACGATATGTGATGGTGTAAAACTCCAAAAAGCTGATAAACATTGTGGAAGCTAATAACATGCTGCACATCTGCCAACTCAGAAGACATGAATGCATTCATAGGTGTACTGAGGGGGAGGGAGGGGCACCTGCCCTCCTGGAATTTGTTTACCTCTCTTATTTACTGTTGTAAATAAAAAAATATTATGATAAAAATAAAGTCTGAAATTGTTACGGTTGCCCCCCCTGGCCCAGAATGGACACGCCCCTGAATGCATTGATATTTATTTCATTTTCAAAACATAAAATCCTAGGTAGACTGATATATTACATTGAGTATACCATTCCACCGCTATTGAATTGCAAATCAACAATTCAGATAGGGCTTGGTCAGCGTCTAGCCTTTCCTAACTTGTTCACATGTGCCATATATGTACATTGTAACCATACAAGTGCTCTCTAGGGGAATTTCAGGTCAACTTATATATTATATGTGATTGTAAAACAAAACTAACTAATTTACATGGCTTTTCTCACATTAGGTGTGTTCCTGTTTAACTCATCTGACTTAAATCTATCTACCAAACTTACTTAGACCTGTCCAAGTAAACAAAATTTATCTAAGTTTAGCCCACAGATAAAATGGACACACCTTTCAAGGAAATTCCTTAGTTTGTCAGTGTAGCTTGCATTATACACATTAAAATACAGAGATATATTATTTCCCGATGAAATAAAATCACTTCAAGGGTAATTTTTAAACCTTGTCATCTCATTCAGTAAGATAAAACAGTACAACATGCTTTTTTTTCCATTGATATAAAAAACCCAAGATGCACAGTCTCTAACAAAACTGACACTCAAAAGTAATTTCATTTAAGTAGTTATAGACATGGCAAAAACATATGTCTCCATATCCAACCTTAAGAGCAATATTTATAGTTGTTTTTACAAAGCAATGTACAAGAATTGTATGTAAATAAAATTGACAGTGTTGTGACCGATGCAATTCTATTTGAAATGAGCGCACAATTTAAAATTATAAGCTTATTTTTATAGGACGTTTTTTAAACACTGATTATGTATCTTGGGTCTTTTATATTAATGTTTATTTATATTTTTTCACAATATAATATAACCTACAAATGTATGATATTTTTGACAGTAATTGGAGTGTTTGCTTCCCAATGGTGCGTCTATTAGTATTCATGAGGTCTGTGGTTTGGCTGGTTTCTTTCTTCTTCTTTGTTGCGTGAACGGCAATTATCAGTGTCTGCCATTGTCGAGTGGACTAAGGAAGTGACATGTGTTAGCTATTCATTGAAAATGGAATTAGGGAGGTTTTTTTGGATTGTAGGTTTCGTCTAAGTGAGGTCAACAAAAGCAATGCAAAAATACACAGTCAAACAAAGAGGAACAACAATAAAATCTACATACTACAACCTACATACTTCCCCGTGTTGGTCCCAGGCTCCTACCACTGGCTACCACCTAGTAGCCACGATGGTAGTGATTCGCATAGCCAATCGGTCACCTTTTACGACCTGCCTGGCAGAGCGGCAGTTGGCCATTCTTTAAGGGAGCCTGAACCAACACCGGAAAATATAAAAAGAAAAAACAAAATTACATAAGATGATATTTAAATTACTTAATCCTCATAATTTACAACACATTTGCAATGACAAATTGCGATATAATAATTGCAAGGCATAAACTTGATAATATTGATTGTAATTACCCTATGCAATTAATAGCATATTGCTTTGTTTATAAAACGTGATAGTGGCATATGGCTTACATATTGTCTGAGGACATGATTAACACACAATATTAGCAGAATAAACAAATTGCTATACTTTAAAAAAAAAAAACAAGTAATTTGGTCTTCCCGATATTTGTTTTTTTTTGGTGGTAGCCGTCAGTACATTGAGTAAACAGACTAGAGACCTAATAACAGATCAATCGTTCTGTCAAAACATTAGACTAATAGATCTTCTTAAAGGGCAAAGGGCCCACTGGTCATTCCCACCACTGTAACTTCTGTAAACCAGAATCAATAGCTGCAACTTTCCTGATAACCACTGATAGGTCTAATAGAAAATCCAACTGAAATGCATGAAATAAAACCGACCAATCCAGAGAGCTGTATTGGTGATTTTGAATTAGCCATTTGGAACACCGTGTTCCTTTTCCACGAACCTATGATTATTGACATAATGAATTTGGGGCACTAGAAAGTTTCCAAAAAACTTATGCATGAACGTCCCTGCTGCATAGGTGGCAGTGCACTTTCCATCATCTTATGTTTGTACTAGCTCTTGCCTGCGACTTCGTCCGCGCAGACTTTGTTTACTCCGCACAGCTTCTCCCCCGTAGGTGATAGCGTGATGATATGTAGCCTATATGTTGACCCGACCTGTTAGTAATATTTATGCAAAATTTGAAGTAAATCCATGCAGTACTTTGAGTTTACCCCGGACATACATACAGACAAACAGACAAAAATTCTAAAAACTATATTTTTGGCTTCGATATAGATTGTAGATCATGCCCCAAGTATTCTTTTAAAAAAATATTCAATGTACAGTTTTGACTTTCCTACGATTTTATTATATGTATATAGATAAGCAATGGTTCTCACTTTTAACATAACCAAAATGCTTGTTTGTAATTTTATACCATCAAAAATTATATTGTATAATTTACAATAGTTTGATTAGCTTAAATAGGTAAAGCTGGCCTTAATGCTATTAAAGTATGACCTTTTAGCCTCCAAGTTGTATGATCATACTGTGGTGAAAGTATGATCATGCCAGTTCTCTTTACCGAGTGGGCAAGATAAGTATTGATTACATTTTACTGACTTGATAATGATTATCGCATATTTCTAGCGATAACTGACATCAACAGCTTAATATGCTCAACAGAGGTACAGGTGGCTGTAACACACCATCCGTCAAACTCTGAGCTACTATTGAGATCTTGGATTTTTGAGAAAAATCTCAATTATGCTTTCGCCCGACCCAACGATTAATCCCATGATCTGAAACAAATAGGCTAGCCCTTAGATCCAATATATTTATATTTTCTGGACATAGGATAAAATAATACATACAAAGTGGATATGATTTTGTTTTATAACATAAGATAGGAAACAAGCGGATGAGTTTCCTAATGGAAATGGTCATTTATTTAGAATGCAGAAAAATTTAGGATGCATTTGCAATTTGCATGCTTACATTTCAATTTTGATAAATATTTAAAAATCAAATTAACTATGTTATTTAATTTAGAATCTACATAATATGAATTGTTGGAACAAATATTGTGAAAGCAATTTATTTAAAGGACATACTAATTACTTACATAGCCTTGCCTGAAGAAGGTTGCGCTGAATGAATGTTATTTATTATTTTAAACACACATACACAATATATGTTTATTGGATATACACCACACACGGTTGCATGCGTTCAAAAACTTATGTAATCTAATCTAAAAATACTGTATTAGAGGTTAAAGCCAGGAGATTCATAATACGGGTGCTACTCAGTTTGGACTCCTGTCTTCCCAAACAATGCTACACTTACTGTTCTATTGAATGTATAGATAATTGTAAAATGGGAGAAATTATTTAAGAACTAGCTGATCCGGCAAACGTTGTTCTGCCTTTTCAACTACTCTTATTTTTTTTTCTATATTTTCTTACCTTTTAAATCTTCTCTGGACTTCAACAATTTAATCAAAACCAAAATTATCCAAATCGGTTCAGCCGTTCTCGAGTTTTAGCGAGACTAACGAACAGCAATTGATTTTTACATATATATAAGATATTATTATTAAAGTAAAGGTTACATGAAAATAATTATTAATATTATAATTATAAATAATTTTTTATAATTATTGGGGCCTATGCTATAATTATAGCATAGGCCCCGATTACATTTTGATTAGAGCGAGTGCAAATGTTTAATGCATGTGCTTAGTATTAACCAAAAACATGGCAGCCGCTGATTGGTGCAAGTCATTAGTAATCAGCATCTATTTACTTTTACTACGCTGATTACTAATCACTAACACCAATCAATGGCTGTCGACATGTGTTTTTTTGGTTAAGTAAGCACCTGAATTAAACACTCGCTCTTGTTTTAATCAAAATGTAATTGGGGCAATAGATACATTACACTTACATACAAAGTTATGTACAAATATAATTTTAAAATAGCACAATCAGTACTTAACAATTTTGCTATAGCAAAATGTACGTAATAATTTTTCTAAACGATTTAATCAATACATGATCATTTTATGGCCATTATACACAGTTAATGAGGTGCCTTTGTGTAACTTAAATGAGGAATCTAGGCAGATAGAATGACATATATTCAATATGTACACAATAGGCGAGTGCAAATGGGCACAATCTCAAAATGTTTAAATACCGTCAATTACTAATTATGATGTGTATCTTGCAGGTTTGGGTGAGTGAACCAGATGTCAATAGTTACTCTAGTGTACCAAAATTCTTCTTCTTCTTGCTTTTTCAAATGGCAATAATTGATGAACACTGCCAGTATCTCGTCTCTCTTATGGGGCAATGTATACGCTTTTACAATAAACTTCCCATATCTATAAGAGATCTACCAGTCAATAAATTTAAAAAATGTGTTAAAACAAAACTATGTAAAAAAGGATATTATAAAATCTCAGATTATTTAGAAGACAAAAAAGCCTGGGATTAATTGCTCCTCATACCGATCTCATATATATTTTTTGTAATATTGTGAAAAAATATATGATATGAAAAAAAAAAGACAATCCCCCTGAGTTTCTTCTGCCGGATCTTCTCAGTGTGTGGCCGCGTTTCTGATCCGGTAGTAGTTTTTTAAAAAAAATATGTTGACGTGTCAAAATAACTTGTAAAATGTTTTATTGAATAAAGTATTTCTGATTTCTGAGTATAGAGTGATTTTAAGTGAAGTGACATGTCTTATTTCATTCCTTGAAAATGAAATTAAGAAAGCCTCATTTTGGATTGTGGGCGCCTCAACTAAGTATTCCTGCAACCACCACCTCTGCTTGTACTGTTTTTTGTATGTTAGTTGGATAGGCAAATTGGCAGATGTGCCACCTGATGGTAAGTGGTCAACGTCACCAATGAACATAGACTAGTTTACCTAGAACTAGTCCAGGTCATTTATGTGTTGCCTATCCTGAGACATTAGGTGTTAAGTCTCGGTGCCAGTAATTACACTGCCTGTCTTGCTCTTCTCTCCATAACACAGCTAAGCTGTTTCACAGGAGAAACAAGCAAGATTACCCATGCAGCCAAAAATGTGGCAGAGTGCATATTTCCCATCGGTAAACTGCTCTAAAACATATTATTTCTTCTGGTAGTAAGTGAAGGAATTCTGATGCATATAATCAGAACACTGAAACCTACTGTCATTGTTATTTTCAAGATCAAAACCAGACAAAACTATCAGTTACATGTGAATTAATTAAATCTATATATATAAAAATCAATTGCTGTGCATTAGTCTCGCTAAAACTTGAGAACGGCTGAACCGATTTGGCTAATTTTGGTTTTGAATTAATTGTTGAAGTCCAGAGAAGGTTTAAAAGGTGAGAAAATATAGAAAAAAAAAATAAGAGTAGTTAAAAAGGCAGAACAACATTTGGCGGGTCAGCTAGTAATAAATGATTATACTGGTTGATTGGTAATTCTGGTAACTGGTAAAACTATTACTTCAATAAATTCCATAACATATTAAATTGTAATTTTCAAACCATAATTACCAAATCTATACATATAATAAAATCGTAGGAAACTCAAAACTGTACATTGAATATTTTTTTAAAAGAATACTTGGGGCGTGATTTACAATCGATATAGAAGCCAAAAATATAGTTTTTAGAATTTTTGTCTGTTTATCTGTTTGTCTGTATGTATGTCCGGGGTAGACTCAGAAAGTACTGCATGGATTTACTTCAAATTTTGCATGAATATTACTAACAGGTCGGGTTAACATATAGGCTACATATGATCACCCTATCACCTGGCGGAGAGGTGTTGTGCGGAGTAAACGAAGTCCGCGCAGACGAAGTCGCTGGCAACAACTAGTTTTAATATAAACTTTTAAATTACATAATTAATTGTGTTATCTTAGACATATTATGTTTACAAAAATAACTTTGTTTTATACAGACTTCAACAAAAGGAGGAGGTACCCAATTTGTCACAATTATACAATGTAAAATCACAAATAGTTGTTCCCCGCATACCAGATTTGGTATGGTATAATTGAGATTTACACAAAATTATTTTTTCAGTTCAGTTCAGAATTGCTTCTGTGGTCTAGTGATCCGGTGTTGGAGTTCAGGAGGTCCAGAGTTCGATTTCTGAGTCCGGCAATTTAAAAAATGTGTTTTTTCACACAAAAACATATTTCCTGGGATTGAAACAAGTGCCCGGTTGCCGACAGGCTTGCCACCTATCAAATTGTGAGGACTAAGTATCTTCAGCTAATTGTGATTGAAATTGTACCTTAGCCTACCCATTTTCAAGGATACAAGTGTAAAGATACTTTTTTAAATTCCTTCAGTAAAAGTCAATGATTTAATTAATTGGCTTTATTTTTAACTTCATGGTGTCTATTTCAAGCTTAAAAATAAACTTAGCAGTATTGAAATTTTGTCACTCTACTGCAAGGATATATCAATGTCAATGTTTTGATAATTCAACGAAAGAAAAAAATTTTCTAGCTCTTTGTATTCCCAGTAGGTCACATAAATTGATGTGCACAACTCCAAATATGGAAAATGCTCATTTAACAGAAGCTGCATAAGGTATTGCCTTAAATATTAATACTTAAAATGTAGATTTAAGTAATCTTAATTATTACTATTTATAATTAAACCAAAGAAAAAAAATATCTTCACGCCCATATCCCCGAACGGCTAGGCAGAGGTACAACAGGTGCACCCACGATTAGCTGAAGATACTTGGTCCCACAAATGTGATAGGTGGCAATCTTATCGCCAACCGGCACTTTCCAATCCTGGGCAACTTTGTGTTTCTCAGAAAACTGAAAACACTTTTTTAATGTGCCCGACCCAGGAATCGAACGCAGGACCTCATGTGGACAACGCCAACGCTGGACCACTACCCTACAGACTAAACCAAAGAATGTTTCAGCAAATAACCTTTTTTATGAACTCGTGCTGAGCACGCCCTGCACTCGTCACTAATGAGCTGGCAGATATGTCATTACATCATATGACTTAAGAGCTAGTTTTGTTCAAAGTTTTGGGCACACCGACAGCTCTACAGGCACTTATGGTGCAAATCAGACCATATCCTATAGGTTTTGAAAAAAATCCTGATGTTTTATGTATTATTCAAAAAACTGAGATTGTTTGATTAGCTAAAAAAAATAGTGATTTTTCCCAACTCTAAAAAAAATAGTGATTTTTTTCCCAACCCCGATAAAAAATTGTTTAGAAACAAGGTATAACAGCATAAAGTACATACCTATGTTATATTACTTATAATGTATTTATTGATAAGGCCTATAAAATACATGATTACTTCATATCATGTGCAACATTTCAACTGCTGATAAGAACTATGATAAGGTGGGGCTTGTCAAACACATATTTTTTCGAATGATATAAAATATTTAATGTGACAGTTTCTAAAATCATTCTGTTTATAGAACTGGGATCCTGTTTTTAAAAAAAAGCATTATGCATTTGTAATACTGAGTACTAAAGCACCATCTATGAAGTTAAAGATTTTGCTTGAATATACATAAAAATTGCAGAAAAATTGCTCAATTGATGTTTTTTATTGCTCTCAACAATCAAATCTCTGCAGACGATCAAATCAAGCCATAATTGCAGGCCCATTTAAAAAATAAGCCCGTAGTTATCCGACTAAATTTAAAAGTAACAATACTAAAAGGAAATAAAACAAGTACGGAACTCTTTAATTCGGTCGAATATATCTTCCTTCCGCGCCCGCGGTGACATCACCGCTATTGAACCAGATATCAAGCCAATTGAGTACCGTCACACCCCAGAAATGGGATCAAAAAGCAATTGAAAAAACAAAAACTATATATTCCACACCGTTCTTAGTAATTTCATGCCATATAAATGCCTTAAACAAAAACGTATTTCAAATGTCGTGTAAATTAAAAAAAAATACTTAATAGGTTGTGTAAAATCCGCTAATATTTCCAAAATACATAATAGTAATCAGATAAAGGTTTCTGAGCTATAAAAAACGACCTAATTTTTACACCCATCAAAACCACACCCAAGTCAAAGTACTCCATAGTTGAGTTCAGTCAAAAGCTTTACAAATTGGAGATTCCATAACTTACCGGTTATTTTTCCTTTATAGGATACGTTGATATTTTTATTCTTCACACTTAATCACTTCACATACAAAGCGCAATGTAACACAAATCACACGTTAATCATAATATGAAAAGCACTATATTGTTTTTTTTTTTGTTTCAATACACTAAAGCACCATGAACACGACGCATAAAGCGTTTATTCCTTTCGTTTATAAAAATGGACAGTGCTCACACCACTTCCGTAGATCGATTCGTTTCGATACCGTGACCGCTACACTCGAACACTACTCGAAAACCGCTTTTTGGCTGTCGCCTCACGCCTGTCGTGACGGAAATTACAGCACTTACGTTGTTCAGTGGTAACGCCAGATGTCTCTTATTAATGTTGCCAAAATCATTTGTACATTACCCCAAAAATCTTCATCTATTGATGACTATCTAATCTCATAGCAACAATTCATGGAGATATTACTATATATTACTATTATAAACAAAATAATACTACTGTAATTAATATCATAAATTCAAAAAATCTATCTGTACACTTTCACGCCTAAATAAGATCAATTTAGTTATTTGCCAAGGAGATATTTCGGTAAAGACCCAGTGTTAAACAAAGGCTATTTTTTAAAAATATACTCCTTGGGGAAATAAATAGAGGATATAAAATTTTTCCCTACTCTTTTAATAATCATCCTTTTAATCACTCAATATATAAACTGAGTATTAGGTTTTGTATCCCACAAAAGCATTTAATGACTGCTAATAAAATCGTAGGAAAGTCAAAACTGTACATTGAATATTTAAAAAAAAAATACCTGGGGCGTGATTTACAATCGATATCGAAGCCAAAAATATAGTTTTTAGAATTGTTTCTGTTTGTCTGCTTATCTGTTTGTCTGTATGTATGTCCGAGGTAAACTCAAAAAGTACTGCATGGATTTACTTCAAATTTTGCATGAATATTACTAACAGGTCGGGTCAACATATAGGCTACATATCATCGCACTATCATCTAGCGGGGAGGTGCTGGGCGGAGTAAACGAAGTCCGCGCGGAGAAGTTGCTGGCAACAGCTAGTGTTTAATAAAACTTTAGTATACATAACTGTTGTCGCTATGTGCTAGGTATGCCAGAGCTGTAAGACTTTTAGATATTAACAGTTTTAGGTATGAAATGGGTGCAATCAAAAGGTAAGTAAAGGGTAAATATAAAATGTGGCTGCTTAAGAGTTCTAGAATGAGTGTGACGATGCAACTTTAAAGTTGAAATGAGACATTAAGGGGCAACAAGTATAAAGAACAGCAATAGTGTACAGAATTCTCAGACTTAATATTGTTGCGAATAATCTAGAAACGTGAAGAATTGAAACGCTGGAGAGATCTAGAAATAAAAGAAAGAGATAGCTACTTCTATTGTTAAACAAATAGTCGACCGTATCATAACTTGTTTACAGTAACTTGTTTACGATTAGCTTGGTAGAAGATTCGGGAATAATGTGGAACTTTACCATGGGTATAAATAGATATGTGTTGACAAATAAAGAGTAGTTTTTATAAGAGCGATCTAGAGCGATACTTGAAACGACCAGTGCGAATCGAGAAGTGTTTTAGTGTAGTCGATTAAGTTCAGTGTTAGTACAGTAAGTGTGACAAGTGTGTATATTGTATTTACGTTAGCTTATCAGTGTATTTACGTATTTCATCTTAGTTTATTGTAACTTAGTGTTGTGAAACACGGGTTTAATATAAGAACCCGAAGCACGTAACAACATGAAGACAGATAGTCTTTTTTTCATTAGTGTCCCAAGCTTACATGAAAAGCTACTAATAATATAACGAAAAGTAAACAAATTAAAAATGAAAATAAGATTAAACTCCACGGACATTAATATGTATGTGATAAACTCAGTAAGTCTCTTGATTTTTAGCTAGGAGATGGCAAGTAAATTCATGTTAAGAAATTCGCATTTTTACATCGTACTTATAAACAATATAATAAAGTAAATTTTCATACGACTTGATAATATGTGTAACATGTATGCTGTATTTACCTTTAAGTAAAATATATATGTAAACTTACTTAAAGTATGTACCTAATAATTTAAATATGTGATATCTTTATAATTCGGTTGATGGCTCATATTAAATAAATAAATTAACATCTTGTATTCCAATACCCGGGTCTAAGGTGTATAATACGGTATGTTTTTATTTATTGTATTTTTATACACTATGTTAATTTAACCCACTTTTTTAATTATTGTTATATAGTAATCAAGTCATCTTGTTTAGTATCTATATATCATAGGACAAAAGATAAATGAAACGAAAATTAATTCATAGTTTACATGGTCAAAATATAGTAACATATCGTTCAACATGAAAAAGTATTTTATTTAAATTAAGACTAGTCGCGATATTTATACATTGTCCTGTAATTTGTGAAACTGTTATTTTGATGTTTCTGGTAACATAAAGTTTAATGTTGCTATAAATAAAACGTAATAATTGGTTGATACTAATTTAAAACTTTTCAAAATTAATAACTATTATTGCTTTCAAAACAATATTTCTTTGTTGAAAGTGTATAGGTACATTTATTTTTGTATGACATGAATGATGAAGGTAAATAGTTGTACCATACCATACCATATATACTGCTATTTTTTATCTGTAGAACCCATAACGAACGTTTTAAAAAAGAAAAAACTATTCGTTTTCAAAATGGCGTGTTTGTAGGTTGTGTATTACTGTAAATTTATTATTTTGAAAATTTTAAATACCGTTGATTGTAACATTAGGTAAGTATACAATTATATTTAAACCTAAGTCTCATCTGTTGTCCATTATATATGTAATATTATGTTTTCACGTAATTGCAGGTTAAAATGGGCCGATCACCCAGTCCACGGCGGCGTGATGATAGGCGCGATTTTGGACGCGATCGTCGTGAACAAGGTCGAGATAGAGACCGCGACAGAGATCGCGATAGGAGAAGACAGCGAACCCGGTCTCGTTCGCGGTCTTTGGAACGCCGAAGACGGTCCCCTGACCGCAGAAGATCACCCTCGCCACGCAGGAGACGATCTATTTCACCCACACCAACATCATCTTTTGTTCCAAGACCGAAAAAGAATTTTGGTGAGCGACCAATTGTAACGCCCGCAGATTTGGAGGGAAAAACTCCAGAAGAACAAGAGATGTTGAAGGTTATGGGTTTCTGCGGTTTTGACACAACTAAAGGTAAGAAAGTTGAAGGTAATGTTGAAGGGGATGTACATGTTGTTTTAAAACGTAAATATAGACAGTACATGAATAGAAAGGGTGGTTTTAATAGGCCATTAGACTTTGTTGCGTAGTATGGTAACTCACAACCTACATTATTCGACTTGCAGTCGTAAATTTATGTGATATATCCACTTTTATGCTTGTCTTTGTATATTCTGAGCTATCTTACGTTTAAAAACTTGGAACTTATTTTTACCTTACATACACGTCACAATTCCTAAACTGTTTTTATTACAAAGGCAAGTGTAAAGCCGTTTCATACCTAGTAATAAGTGTTAATGTTTTTTCACTGTAAACTAATTTATTTGAGTTATAGCTGTCGCATATAAAGAACTTTATAACTTGTTAAACTTAAAAACAAACTACATTACCTAGGAATAGTAGTACAGCTGAACTTGCACAGTATACCTAAATACTTATTCTGTATTTATTTTGTAAAATGTGTGTCAATATTCTGGCTTGATACTTCAGAACCTTAAACATCTGTATATTAATATGTGAGGGGAAAAGTTTGTACCCCTTTTTAAAACACTCACATTAACAGTGGAGTAAGAAATTTGGCACAATCAAAGTTTATTTTGTGGAGGACTGAAGAAGACCTTATTTTTAAATAAATGCGCTAGATATACATTAAATTAATGAAAACAAACATCACACTCCATTTACGTGACGTACATGATGATACATCTAGTGTTTTCTTTGCAGCTAAAGTCGTCAAATTAAAAAGAGATTTTATTGTTTAGTGCATGTGTGCCAAACTCAAAGTCATTGGTGGGCCAAATGCATGAAGACCGTATAATCAGTGGGCCCCAAAACCAACTCAAAGAAAAATGATAGTCATAATTGTTTAATTCATAATCAATAGGTAAAAAAGAATGTAATATTTATAAAAATATTACATTCTTTTCCCAGAACTTTGACATTATTTATTTTGGTATTGAATCCAAAATTTGGATCGGGCTGCAGGCAAATGAATGGAGGGATGCATGCGGCCCACAGGCCGTTTGACATAGGTGGTTTAGTTTATAGTCAAGTTTCGGCCACATGTGATCACTAGTACATATAAAATTCTGACATATTCCTTTATCGTCAGCAAATCCCTTTATCTATGTAGCCTATTGGTGACAACTGATTTTAGGGATGAGGTAATTATAATTAAATAAATCTCTGTTTTATTAAATAACAAAATAATTACAATGATATTTTATTTTATTGACATTGATTTTAATTATAAACTTTTTGCCAGTGATGTCTGTACAAGTTGAAAGATATTTTTTTGTCTCAATTGGATATTTTTGAGTAGGAGACAAAGCCTTACTTCCGTTAGTATGGAACATGGGTGATTCCGTTCTAACTGTGATATAATGTCAGTACCGTGTCATGTCCATTTCTAGAATTTATTTATAAATTGTTAGTTTTTTTTGTCGTAAACGTTATAATTTATGAGGTAATTAGTTTAAATCATTTATTACGACAAAAAAACTAACAATTTATAAATAAATTCTAGAAATGGTTATGACACGGTACTGACATTTAAGTGATATATTGTAAGTTTTCTGTAAGTGGCAAGTTATATGAAAATAATGTTGAAATATGTTTATAATTTTCCAATAAGCACAAAAATTTCATAAATTAATTATTAATTAATGACCTGTGAGAACAAACAATACAGGACATTGAATATCACAGTTAGAACGGAATCACCCACATGTCCAAGTCATTTACTGGGAATGTCACATACTAAACAAATGTCAATGTCAATAATATATTATTGTAATTATTTATTTTGTTATTATGTAAATAAAAAAAAAACAGGTTTATTTAATGATAACTAGCCCTAAAATCAGTTGCCACCAATATGCTACATAGATAACGGGGTTGAAACATCAGGCAACCTTCATGCGTTTGCAAACAGAGCAACAAATTTAAAAAAACTTGCACTTGTGTTTATTGAAATGGAAATATTGCTGAAATGGAGTTTAATGTAGAATATCAAGACAGTGTTCTTATGACAAATTTTTAAATAGCATTTCATTTACTTAAATATTGTAAACAACCCCTCGGGGGTGTTTCCGAACGGATACGACTTAGGGACCTTCAAGAAACGAGTTTATTCATTCGTAAAAGGTCGGCAATGCAGCGGCAAGACCCCCGGTATTGCAGTTGTCCATGGGCGGCGGTGATTCACTTACCATCAGGTGCCCCACCTGCTTGTTTGCCCCCTCTGCTATAAAAAAAAACTTAAATATTGCGATGAATAGGAAACCTCTTTTTAATTTGCCTTAAAAGAAGTGTTATAGTGATTGCTAAACCCTGAAATTTAGACAGCACACAATATCTATGAACAGCTATTTTAAATGTAATCAAGCAAGGATATTTATGACTTTTTAGGTATATGCTATATTGTAATATCAAATTAGAATTAGCCTAGTGACATAAATCGAAAACCCAGCTTATTATAGCTTGGATGCTGTCTAATTTGGGCAGACAGATGTTAATAATATTGTGACTTGCTTCACTTGGGTAGTTGGTAACTCTACCTGAAGGGGCTAGAAGCTTATTTTAATCCCTATAGAGTTTATTACTTGAGTAGATTGTGATATTTCCAGTCTAAAAGATCATGCTAGTAATCTCAACCAATTTAGCACCTGTATAAAATTATGTGGCTTACTGATCTCCATTTTCTTGTATAAGTATGATTGTTAGTTTTGTTTTATAAATGAGTTTTAAAAAATATGTTGCAGCTATAACTCAAACTTGCCACAAAACTCAAATACTACATTCCGAAATCAATTGGTTACATATTTTAACAATTTTACTTCAACTTACTATATACCCAGTTAATAGTTTTAAAATAGACAGAAGACGATCATGTCTTTTATTGAAAAACTCTGAAAAGTATGACGAAAACTACATTTTGTTGTTAATAATTAATTTTAACAAGAAATTTAAATATTTTACTGGTTTTATGGCTTTATCAGCAAAGGAAAGGATTAATAAAAAGCAAAATGAACAAAACGTTAAATTTAAATTTGTATCACAGTTTTATTAGGTCTATAATATATGGTCTTACGTAGGATTATTTGAATATTATTTTTATTTTTAAATACTTTTGCACATTTTCTCGTAGAAATGTAGAAATCCTTGTTTTATGTCAAATTAATATTTTATTTTAGGAATTTAATCATTTAAAATCCTATTTAAAATAATAATGTTAGCTTCTGGATAAAAATATTTTTTAGTTTTGTAGAGTATAAATGGTGTATAGTTGTTTAATATGAAGTTGAAATGGGTATGGTATAGTTTATTTAAGAGTTTTGTGGCAATATATGTATGTGTAGATATAGGTCCGTTATCACAGTGCCCGTGTGCTGCTTGCGCCCACACGGGATCGGTTGAGCGCCTTGCGCACCAAGAAATATATAGAAGTGAATGCGTTACCGATATTAATATAGTTATGTGATCAGTTATGAATTTATCCCTATAAAATTTCTCTCAGGACCTAGATAGTGATTTCTTAAGTTGTTGTTAATAATTGTAGAAATGTAATTGTAACATAAAGACTGAATATTTTATAGATTTTTATACTTACAATACGAAAATATATCGTCACAAAAAAGTAATAAGTCTTTAACATTTTATTTTTATTTTTTTTTATTTAAAAAAAATAAAAAAATTAAAATAAAAATTCTTTTAACAATTTTTTTTTTGTATAAGAACCTATTGTTCAATTGTAAAATCCTATTGACCTATGCATAAAACATGTTATTTATTTGTTAAGTTTACCTTTCTTATGAAAATAATTTCAATCAAATGTATGTGATGAATATTAAAAATATTGTTTGTTTTGATAAATTCCATTGAAGAATATTAGAAATATTAAAATAATATTTTATAGATTAGCAAAACCTAAACAATTGTAGGTATTTCATAAAATTAAGAACTACTGATCACTTGACTGTCCTATAAGACTGAAGCTGGCCGTATTAAAGTTTAAAGTTAGCTCGTGCGACGTGCCCATATAGAAATAGTTACAGATATATTTATACACATATACACCACTCCCCACACACCCTTATCCTCCATATTGTACAATAGTAAAAGCCTGTCAAGCTATAGTGTTTTGTCTTCTTTGTGTTCTATTTTTAAATTGTCAGTTAAAATTTAAAAATGGTGTGTTATTTCAGTCATTCCTTTTTTGAATTTTACAGCTATCAAAGGCAAAGATTTAATCACTATGCCTCGTAAAAAAGACAAAGCACTATACCGTGATAGTCTCCATAGCCCATATATACAAATGTTACTTAATGTGATATTTTTTTACATAATGTAAGCGCACTCGCGCCGTACGAGCGGGTACGGTCAGCAAAACAATCGTTCTCGTATCCACTTCAATATGTTTGTCACAACATCCACATTTTTCGAATGAATCAATTTGCTGACAGCAAATTTTACCTCAAATCAAAAAAATATTTGCAAATTTTTCCTGCGAACAGAAAAAGTTTTGCTTATTTGCAACATTTGTATTCAAAAATAATGTTTTCCCACTACAGCACAATTGTTAATGTAAAATTTTTATTTATCTGTAGAAAAACTGCAGAATGTACACATTTTTAATGTTCCTATCTAAAAAAACTGACAAAGATTCATTCCCCGTGTACATACCATGGTTACTGTATTTATTTTAATTTAAATAATACAAAATAACGAAAAATAATATTGACAAAGTATTACAAAATTCCTTGGATTGTTAGATTAATAATTTTGTGACATAATAAAGCAATAAATGATCACAATTCCTATCTCACTCTATATTGTAAAAATTTAAAACTTTCATTATATTAATAAATAAAATCGTAAGAGATGACCAATTTTTTATACCAATATTTAATAAGCTTTTCAATTTTAATGTAAAATATGTTGAGATTTACTTTGAATTTGTAAGCTTATGTGAAAAAATATGCCAAAAAAAAACAATGGTCATCGTAATATACTTCATTGACTTAGTTGTAAGGTTCAAGTTTTTAATATTGTCTGACTTAAATCAACATAGCTTCCAACATGTTGATACAAAGTTATGATATGATTCTTTTTGTTGAGATCGAATCAAGCACGTGTCATTGTTGGCACTTAATCATATAAATTTATAAATTTGGGTTTTTGAAAAAAAATGTCAGAATTGAAAGATTGTATCTATGTATTATGGCAAAAATGTTTTTTTTTTTTGCTATTAAAAATTTATAATACAAAATATTTTTTAATTCTTATAATGAAAACGTTCAGATTCAATATCACAGCGTGTGAAATCACAATGTTATTACTTACCATTACATGCAGTTGAGTGTCACTAATAAAAAATATTGACAGTATTTGATAACTTATAATTAAGTGGAGTTTTTTTAACATTGTGATGTCACAAACAAGATTCCCCACGTGGCAATTTTAAATTACTTATAATTGAAAAAAAAAATTGTGCTTGTTTTTCTTTTAGTATTAGATATCAAAATTAATAATATTATAAAACTTTAAATTTTCTTTTATATAATTAATAATTTTTAAAGTTAGAGATATTTTATTAATATTTTTTCAAAAACCCAATTATATACAGTTAGTAGTACTGTCTGTCTCGTGAAGCACAAAAATTAAAATTATATTTTTTGTGATTTCAGTTCAATCGGATTATGCTTGAGACGTGGAGAATTGGTTTTTGATGTTAAGAACTTAATTAAAACCTGACAGGCAGTCTAACATTAATTGAAGTACATCTCAACAAAGGAGTTGATATATTTGGGCCAAGACTACAGTGTATCAAAATATCTGGAAACATTAAAATACACACTGCAAAATTTTTTTTCTAAATTTTTTATAATTATATTATTATTTTTAGACTAATGCCTCAAAAGAAATCTTAAGTAATTTGATAATCACTATTAAATTTTCTTGTATTATCAATGATACTAATAAAATTTTGTATATTGGGATTAAATAATTCTAAATATAATTGGTTATTTTAAAAGTGAAATGAATTATTAATTTGCAATAATACTTATTTACAATTTTGTTGGGTTTGTTTTCCCTGTTTAGTGTTCTTATACCAGCAATCCATTGCCATTATATTTTGACCTTTTTTAAACATTTAATCTTTCTTGTTATTTAGAGGATGGTGAGAAGATTAAAAAAGGAGGTTATTCAGAGACCATTGACTGTTTTATACATGGTGGGTTTGTATACATCATCTGCGACTATAAATTTGTATACTTTTTGAACACTTAATGAACCAAATAAGATTATTAGTATGGTGTTATGTAGAGTCCTCTTGTATGTGATCAAAGATATGTATATAGATTCATGAGATTCTGATTAAATTAATTCTGAACGAATTTTCTATCACAATTTATTTTAAATTTGTGATTTCTATAATTGTGGAAAAAGTAAATGAAGTATATGGTACCACACCTAAAACTGGCCCTTGAAGTACACCACCTTTAACTAAGGGATATGCACAGTCAAAAGCATTCAAAATTTTAGAATGTTACAGAACAATAATTTTTTTTGGTACTTTCTAATAGTTATAACTGGGCTTGGTAATTAAATTTATATATATTTATTTAATCTATACACTTATATAGTTACAGATCTGAAAATTATGTCTCTCATAATGGATGCGGGCTTATGATTAATTTCTTATGCAAAGGAAATAAAATGAATCTGTTGATAAAAATTTTAGTGATATTTTTTATTGATAATTTTTCAGAACAGTAATGTACAATAAGAAATATAATTCATTTCACAAACTCGAAAAAATAGTTAGAGATGTTATAAATCTGATAGACAAAATATTACTCTGTCTCAAAACCTGTGGTTGTTTTGTTACATTGTGTATAATTTTGTGTTTATAAATTTGTGTTTATGTGTAAAATACTAAAATATTTACTATGGTGTCATTTAATTTTATACAAATGTTCTTGGAATCATATCATGAAATATGTCCTAAGATACATAATTTAAACTCTATAGTGCATGAAATAATAGTTTTCAGTTATGTACGTAAGTCAAATTTTATGACAATTTGTAGTTGATAAATTGGACAATATTTTAAAATTATATCGATTTTTTTTAATATGGGATGAAAGAACCTTTAAACTATCTAAATAAACCACGTATATTAAAATCTTGATTTTATTTGGTAATTTGACACTCCCAAATGTACAAGCTTTTAATATTTAATTTTAATTCATGGCATAATGTTGCGTAAGTCTTGGTCCAAGCATTATGTAAATATATAACTCCTAATATCTTCAGAATGGACTCAAATGAAAAAATGTGATCAGATTCTGGCGATGAATGCCCAAGTCTTAACTGTCAAAACTCGGGTTTAAATTGGTTAAACATATAACAAAGTGAATGTTTATGTTAAATATCACGAATTCGGTATACCATTATTCTGTGCTATATTTTTTGTATTAAAGCTATTTAAACAATCTGAATAGTTTTGATAAATATGCAGCAGTTTTTTTTTAATATCAAGTAACAACTTCATGAAGCAGACTGTCTAGCCTCGTTCCTTTGCTTCAAAAAAAGTCAATAAATACTGTATACAGAATATTTGTGTAATCAACATTAAAAAAAATTGTATTTTTGAGATTGGGCATTTAGTACCTAAAAATCTTGTTTAAGCAAATTTCCATTTTTTTTATAGTATCTGGTCTGTAATATAATAATCAGCAGTATAAAATGTATATGTTTCAAATCTCATTCCGTACTAATAAGACATGTAAATTTTTGATTAAACACTATTATTTGATATTCTATGAAATTAGTGTAAGGGAATGACTAAAACCGTTCTGCTTTTATAAAATTCATGTGTATTCAGTTTATCCTTATACGAAATGGAATAAAGAACAAAATAGCGCGACAAACCCGTAAATACGTCGACATTTTGAAACGCACGATCATGCGGGCCCAATTTTCGAATTTGACATGATCTCTGAACGTTTTCAAATATAGTTATCTCGTTCATTCGCATGTATTCCCCATCTGCTATCACTCACAAAACCTGTTGATAAAATGGGTGTAAAATTGTAAAATTTGCTCACTAAATAATCTGAGCTACGATGCGCAGTAATGACAAAAAGCTTTTTTTAGCAAATATTAGTGATATTTAAATGGCAGAATTATCTAAATCATATTTTATAATGATATGGGTTTAGTTAGAGCAAAATAATAGAATTAGTAATATGGAAGACGGATTTTGATATCTAGATTTAATTTTTTTCATTAGCCAATCTCAAAAGTTACATCTGAATACGAGTTTTCCATTCGCTAATCTCAAAAGTTAAATCAATTTACTTTGGTAAGATTAATGTATTATTTAGGCTTTACTTTCTAAGTTTTACGGGATATGAGTTATTTCATTTTAAGCCAATACTTGTACGTTTAACGACATGATAAATATAAAAATCACTAAAATAAATAAACGGTGAATATTATACTGATTAATAAATCTGTGATTTAAACATACATGTCGATATTATGAATAATCACAGTATAATCAGCAGTTCAACTTTGAAGCGCTTAAAAAATACATCTTAGTTGCTGTGCAGATGGAGTTTTCTGAATTCTGAAAAAAAAAATACTTTTCAATATAAATGATTTGTGTAAGGAATAAAAAAACTTAACACACAATTTTGTTAAGCGTTGAATAATGACTTTAATTGCTTCAAATGTTAGTGGTACTGTATTTCTCATGTTGTGACATTGAACAATGTATTCGGCGTGTTTTCAAGTCGAGTCTTTCGAGTCTTATGTTTGGCAACTCGCTTTGTTTATAAAAGATCACATAATATTTTAGACTCGATGCCTAAATAGAAATCGAGTTGCAAATTTTGCAGTATTGTCTTTAGACTCGAATAATTAGATTTCGACTCGAGCACTTATTGATTTTGGCGCGAATTGACAATGTCGAAACATTTAGTTACATCAGTCGAAATTAAATTTTGTAATAGTCATAACGTAGTTTAGATTAAAAAATAACATTTAATATTATTTTAGCCAAGTTTTTGGTGTATTAAGACTTGTTTGTATATTTTCGTTTGATGTTTCGAGACGTGTAAAATTTAAGTCGAGTTAGAATAAATAGGACTTGAAAAATTCAAGTTCCTTGACACTACTCAATCTTCATACAATTTTATAAGACCATCTTTAGAAATATCCAAGGATGTATAAAAAATAAAAATATTTGGACTAAAATTTGTTTTTTATTCCTCAGTTACACGATAGAATTTTTTTAAAGAAATTGAAGGTTATACACCATTACTAGTATAAAACATAGATCTATAACTGTAAAGAAAGCTCCACCAGCGGACCACTTCTAATGCTTCCAGGGACCACCAGTGGTCCGCGGACCACAGGTTAAGAACCACTGGTTTAAATAATGAGATCCCGGATCAAGCAGAGGTGTAATCGAGGTTTTTTCGAAAAACTAAAATCTCAGTAGCACCTCGAGTCTGGCGGAGTGGTGTATTACCACTGCCTTGACTCCGATAACCGTTTGCATGTCGCTAAATACTGCGATGAAGATCACCACTTATCTCACCAACCGAAAGGCCGAATGCCAACTGAACGGGAAACTACAGACGTTCGGCCTACTTTGCCTACCCCGCAAGTGTATGGGTGTGATGATAATACCAAAGAAACTATTGTAGCACCTTTATTTTAAAGAATAAAGTATATGTTTTAGTTCCTTGCCGTTGTCGGCACGACCCTCAATCGAAAAGATACAATATTCTTTATTTACATGTTTTGCTGCTAGGTACTAAAATTTTTTGCTACACCTTCGATTGCCTTCAAATAAACTTTTTGGCGTTGTAGACGACGGGGCGGGGCGGGCTTTTTGTCCGCGAAGCAATAAAGACCGCCTCTGTCCGTCGATGTGTGCAGTTGCCCTCGCCGCGTACACAAAGCACATGACTGATGACGGGCGGAGGCATTCAGTTCAGGACGTTCTCATACTGCAAGTGTATAAATTATGTGGGCTATTGTTTAAGTTATAAGGTGAAAAAAATATGGACGGCGGCTGTCACACGTCTCGTGTTTTTTTTAGGCCTAACTTAACCTTTAAAACATTTTTAAAGATAACCTCTTAATTTTTTATTTCTATCGTAGTGTTTCAAAATATTAGTTTTTAAGTTCTCATATCAAGGTTCGTTTTTTTAATATCATTAGACGGCAAACAAGCAGATGGCTCTGATGTAATGAAAACAATTGCCTATAGACACCAAAGAGGAGAATATATTCCTTGCAAAGATGTTAATGGTGCGTTGCTTGTGGTGGGGTGGCAATGTCACATGCATATGTCTCCGGCTACATTACCCTTCAAACCGGAACCCAATGACAAGCATTGACGTTATTATGGCACAAGGATTTAAAACGTTATAATTTCGATATATTTGTGTCGTTGTGATTAGTTATGGTATATGGTATTATGACGTTGTCTTCTAGCGCTAGTTGGCGAACCAATCACGAAACAGCTTAAAACGCAGCGAACCAATCACGGAACAGCAAAAATATCGAAATTATAACTTTATAAATCCTTGATTCGGCAGGATTCAGGAATAGATAAGGTGGTGGTACTAAATACTCGGGCGAAACGTTGCGGAGCTCTACCATTTAGTAGTTACGATGGTAGCGACACGTACATATAGCCAACTGCCTGACAGAACGTCAATTAGCCTATTCTTCAAAAGAGCCCGGACCAACATAGGGTAAGATATCCTCATATACTTTTTTCATTTTTAAATGGATGGCAATGAAAGCCCAAGACATTACATAGAAAATCTTGGCAAGATATATTTTTAGATTTGCTTGAAACTATCTCAAATGATTGTCATAATTGTGTACCAACTCAAGAAATTTTATTAAAACAATGTATCAAACTAAAAAATCAAAATATATTTATTCAGATAAATAAATTGTGCATTACACTGAATTATAAAATACCTAAAAACTATCTTATGATCTAACTTAACTGCCTGAACTAGATAGGCTCTAAGCGATAAGGTCAATTATGGCATAACTATTCGGGAAATTGTGGGCTATTTGTTTATCCATAGAAGTAGCTATCTCTTTTATTTCTAGATCTCTCGAGCGCTTAACTCATCACGTTTCTAGATTATTCGCAACATTATTTTCTGACGTTTTCAACAATAATCATCACATTTATCAAACTATTCACACAAAACTTCAACAAACCATACACTTAAGGCAACGTAGTTTTCCTTACTAGTCTGTGCTAAGGCTTAAGCCCTCCTCGTGAATTCTTGTATCGCTGAAAACCACATGGAAATCCGTTTACTTGTTTTTGAGTTGAGTAGACTCCAAAAAGTACGCATAATCCGTACTATTATAAATGTGAGTCTATCTGTCTGTTACGCTTTCACGACTAAACCGCTAGACAGATTTTCATGAAATTTGGCACGAAATAGTTGAAGATCTGGGGCCAAAAATAGGCTAGTTTTGGAACGAAGTTCCTTATCGCGCGTTGTGAATGGGGGCTAGACGGAAAAAAATCTTACGAAAAATTGTCACGACACTTTTTGCTATAGTAAAGTATTGTAAGCTGTGCGATGTGCGGATGTTTCTCTGTCTGTCTCTCTCTCTCTGTGTTATAGAAAGCAAGCCAGATATTTTCATTTCTATTTCGCATTGAACAGTGTGGTGTCGCGACGATTATTTTTGTTGAGTGTATACAGGTTTTTTGTAAATAATAATAATAAATAGAACTTCGTTCCATCCGGGTGTCCCTTGACACCTCTCAAGTTTTTTTTTCAACAATCAACCCCTAAAAGGCTGAAATAGAGGATAAAAGTTGTATGAAAATTTATTTAGACATGTTAATCTACTCGCGAGCGAAGCCGCGTGGGTCAGCTAGTGAACTATAAAATAGTAATTTTCTTTCTTGTAGGCGTGTTTCTATTTAAAACAGTTGATTTGGGGTTTTAAGCTATGACATTTGATTTAAAATCTTTTAAATCAGTTGTTTTACATAAAATATACTAAAATATTTTATACCAAACCCTGAATTAACCAACGTATTTTTTTAATTAGATAGCAAACTAGTGGATGGCTTCCTTGATGGAAAGAGAAAACATCGTCTACAGACATATATATGTAGACACCAAACATGTTAATGGTTCGTCGCGTATCCGTGTAGCGGGATGTAATGCCACATGCATAAATTTACCGGCTACTTACCCTCCAAACCGAAACACGACAGTATTGACTATTGCGGCAGGCATAAGTAAGGCGGTGGTACCAAATACCCGAATGTGACGTTACAGAACTTTGCCACCTAGTAATCACGATGGTAGTGACACGTATAGCCAATCAGTCGCCTTTTACGACCTGCCTGGCAGAACGGCAGTTGGTCTATTCTTCAAAGGAGGCCTGACCAACATGGGATATATAAAATAAAACGAAACATCCATTCAATAACTTTATTTCGATAAGGAATCGTATATTACAATCGCATTATGCCAAAAATACAAAATAATACGAAATATTTGTATAATACATTCGAAGCTTAACTTAAAATAGGAACTCCCGATTTTATACTTTACTGGCAATAAACTCAATACGCTAACTACAAAAAAAAAGAAAATATAGTGTCAAAATCATTCATGTCATATTATCCATACGAGTATAAATACTAAGAAAATGCATAAACAGACTTTTAAGTTACATTTAAATCAATTTTAAAAATAGTAAAAACTATTTAATAATAAATATAACTATTATTAATGTGCTTGATAAAGTATTTCTCTTAGCTATAATTCAGTATGTAAGGTATTTATGGTACTATTTTTGAAGTGAACACTTTTGCCGCGTTGAGCGACTTTTGGGTAGGGATAAACAGACGTGACATTCGCGTCACCGAAATGCGTGGCATGCTAGTGATGCGTAGCGGCATGAATAACACAAGGTATAAATATCGATATTTGTATTGAACTTGTGCTGCCCATCATATGTTCGATTAATTAATTAACTGTATAAAAATGTATATAATTATTGTTCGGAGCGCAAATAGATAGTGAAAAACAAACTAATCTTAATGATTTCAATATATAAATTATGAAATTGAAACAATTCAGGTTATAATTGATGTAAAAATTCAAAAATGAACAGTTATTCCGTTGTTTTGAGTTTTAGTCTCCGCTTTTTTTTATCTTAAATATAAGGTTACTTTAAACAATTACGTATGTCGAATTTCAAACTTATTAAATGACGATGTCACGAAGCAGGGTAAATAATGTATGCTCTTTGTCATAATATACTGAAAACAAAAATAAATTAGTTTTACATAGGTACTAGTTTGACATTTAATTTTTCTTGTAACTGGCAGACACAAGGCCTGGCATACAAGGCCTACTTCATTACGCCGTATCTTAAGTTTAAAAATTCACAAATATTAAACTTTTGGTAATTTAGCAAAATTATTCAAGTAGCTTAAAAAACTTGATGTTTCAATCAATACATATAATAAAATCGTAGGAAAGTCAAAATTGTACATTGAATATTTTTTTTAAAAGAATACTTGGGTCGTGACCTACAATCGATATAGAAGCCAAAAGTATAGTTTTTAGAATTTTTGTCTGTTTATCTGTTTGTCTGTATGTATGTCCGGGGTAAACACATAAAGTACTGCATGGATTTACTTCAAATTTTGCGGAATAAAAGAACTCCGCGCGGACGAAGTCGCAGGCAATAGCTAGTATAAAAATAAAACAAAAAGTATTTTATATTCTGAATTATCATTCTGCAATTTTACATTTCCCACAAAAAATAAATTATAATCAGTGCCGAATTAGCAGTTAGTTTATTGTAGCTGTACGGTTATTACCTAGATACGGGGCCATCCATAATTGTGACACATTAAGGAGGGAGGGAGGGGGGACAAAATCTTTGACGTCACATGTTATAACCTCCAATACTATTTAATTGAAATACTTAAAAATATAACTAACTCGATATATTTATATAATTTGAAACCTAACGAGAGGTGGTATCAAAGAACCATAAAATGTTTGTTGCGTAATGGTTTAAAATTATGGATGGCCCTTAATAGCATTTCATCATAGTATTAATATAGTCAAGTATTTACCTAGATCTAGTATCTAGATTTATCACTAGGCTGGTGTTTTAATTATTGTAAAGGCAAAGAACTTAACGCCAAAATCCACAAACTTAATAAATGACGTAAATCGCGTACATCGTTATCCGAAGTAATTCACAAAAATATCGATAATATTGTTTCCTCTCGACATCTCTAATAGAACTGTATTAAATACAGAACGTACTTGGATGTCTATGACACGTTGAAGAATTAATCTTTGATTAAAGGGACTGACCACAGACTACAAAGATTATCGGGACTTCGTTAAAAACCCACGCTTTAAAAGAAAAAAAAATGTAAGCCACGTATAACCCTTGTCGCATCTTTTACAAGATGACTAGCATTAAGTAGTTGATCTTTTCTTCAAAACGGCTAGGATCAACGCGAGGAATATGCATTTCTTTTTTTGGAACAAAAATAACGTAAGACTCAGCTTACATTACGTCATCTTTAAAAGTGTAGCGATTCCAAGGAACTTATATAATTGGAATTACTACGAAGCAATATTTGAAAATAAAAATATACTTTATTTTGTTACAAATAAAGTTGACATTTGTTTCTTACTTAACAGAGGGGAAAAACGTTCTGAGCAAGACAACGACAAGAGTGGATGTTGTCCCTTTCTTGCAATTGCCAGTGTAAATAAAACTTTCGGATGGTAGATTTTTATATATTCGTTAATCGTTAAATCCCTTTTATTCATACACGTCGATAGCTACATTAGCATAAAATGTATTGTAATTAACATAGTGAGTTCTAAAATGTGCTTATTTTAATTATTACGTAATTACTTATGCAATGCAAAAACTGTTTCTTTAGTAGAATTACTTAGCAGTAATTTGCAAACTGCGCATGGCCGCACTTATATAATATGGCGAGTGGCGCTTTATTTAGTAGAAAGAGACACACTCCAGTACTCTTCGGAACGATTTTGAAGCGCGTGTGAACATTCCGGATAGAATGTAACATCCTTGAGTGATTCATATTTAGGAAGTTTGTATTTACAAACACGCACGATTTATAGTAAGACTAACCAATGATGTAAAAGTAATAATGCGTTTATTCGCATTCCAAAATGGCATAATGAAAGCAAGGCATTGCCTGATTTTTCTTTAGTCTCGCACGTCACGTGTCAAAATATAAGTAGCTGTAGTAATACTTTCTCCGTGTTGGTTCCGGGCTCCCTTGAATAATAGGCCAACTGCCGTTCTGCCAGGCAGGTCGTAAAAGGCGACCGATTGGCAATGCGAGTCACTAACATCGTGTCTACTAGGTGGTAGAGTTCTGCATTGTCTCGTCCGGGTCTGGTACCACCGTCTCACCTATTCCTGTCGCAATAGCGTCAGTGCTTGTCACTATCGTGTTCCAGATTGGAGGGTAAGGTAGCCGGTAAACTAATGCATGTGGCGTTAGACCTCGCCATAAGATAGCAACGCACCATTAACACCTTTGGTGTCGATAGCTGATGGTTGACTCTTTCCATCAGGAGACCCATCTGCTTGTTTGCTATCTTATGATAAAAAAATACACTCGCGCTGATATAAATTGCAATAATGTTAGCGTATGACTTGTCTATTAGTAAAATGTCATTGGGTTTAACACAGTTTTACGTTTAAAACAAAAACTAAAATAAAAATTACAAAAAAACAGTTTGACCAAATTTAGGCTGTTAAGTCATTTTCCTTTACACGTCGATATATTGTCATTATTTGATATATAATTGTCACCCTGTATAAATAAATGAAAAAATATAAGATATGATATATTCCACAAAATTGAGATCAATTTTTTAGCTTGGCACAAAATTTACATCACATTACTTCCATTTATACCTATCATTCGATTAATCGAATCTTCACTCGATTTGTTTACATATTCGAAAATATTTTATTTACTATAATAAATTTTAAACTTTTTTAGAATTTCATTCGATTTGACGATTGTTCGATTATTTCATTTCGGTTGTGTACGATGTAGATTTTCGATATTCGATTAATCGAATCTTCATTCGATTTTTTCTACATATTTAAAAATGTGTATGTATTTATATTTAAATACGATTTTAAACGTTTTTAATAGTTCATTCGATTTGACGATTATTCGACTATTTCATTTCGATTATATACGATGACAATTTTTCAGTTAACATGCTTTAGTCAAATTTATTCAAAATGACATTTTTTTAGTGTGTTCCTACTTTTTTAATGTATTTTTTTTAGGAAAATTACAATATGTGCTTCAATTGTAAATAGTTGGTCGAGTGGTTAGCGACACTGACTACGCAATCTACGGGGCTCGGGTTCGATCCCCGACGGGGACAAGCATTTGTGTGATGAGCATAAATGTTTGTATTTCCGGGTTTGGGTGTTTATTAAATATATTCCAATATTTATATATGTATTTCTATGTATTAGTATCGTTGACTAACACCCGTAATACAAGCAAATAATTTGTTTACTTTGGGGTTAGATCAATCAGCATGTGTAATTTGTCCCGTAAATATTTATGTTACCTTATAAGACAAATTCCGTAGGCAAGTCATTTATAGTTGATAAATTCTTTGTCACAATTTGAACTTGTGTCTAGCTTTTGGAGATATTAGAGTAATAGCTTTTATTTATACTAAAACTAGCGTCCACTGCATTGTAACAGTTTTTGGTGAATCCCACGGGATCAACTTATTTTTCCGGGGAAAAGTACTCTATGTGCTATTCTAGATCATCATTTATATGTTTGCCAAATTTCATCCAAATCAGCCTTGCCGTATTTGCGTGAAAGTTTAACAAACATCTACCCATTCAAATATACTTTCGTATTTATAATATTTCGTAAGTTTGTTATTAGGAAGTAATCTCTGCAATTACTGATTTAGAAAATTCATTCACCAGTCGAAAATTACATTATTCCTGAATGACATACCATACTTCCGCGAAAAGCGCAAAAAACATAATCAGATGCCAAATATAATTAACAAAAATATTTTTGCAGTTACATGTAAGTAACCTAAAATATCGATTTTAATCGACTAGAAATAATCGAATAAAATGTTAAATCGATATTCACACCCGATTCACCGAGTAATTTTATGTCAAGCTTCCATCACAACAACAATTCAGGAAAAACACCAAATAACTTTGTGCCAATCACAGCACAGTGAGAGAGTCGATCAACAATTACAAATAGATTACTGCTTACTTTGAAACGCGTTGCTTGTAAATTGCCGCGTTTAAACTTTGAATGTACATGCTTTTGTAATGTAGGACTCTGAAATTTTGTTTGATTATGGTATGTATAGCGTGCTGTTATCAACTAGATACTAAAAATCTGGAAATAATTGTTTTAGACCTTACACAAAAAAAAAAGTTCAAAAATGTTCTGAAAATAGTAAAATATATAGCATAATGGAAACTGTATTCAATTAATTAATAAAATATCTTGAGAATAATGTTTATAGACCGTGCACAAAAAAATAATTCAAAAATGTTCTGAAAATAGTACAATATACAGCATAATGTTCAATTAATTAATAAAACAATGAATAATTTTTTAGGACATGACAGAAAAAATAACTCAAAACTCAATTATTTAGTGACAGGATACATTTTTCCATTTCAAAAATTTTAAACATGTTGTACACGTGTTGTAAGAAGTTAATGACCCTGTTCGCCACGCTCAGACTGAGATAGTCATAGTCAAACCGCCTTAGTCTTCGTTCATAATGTCTTAAGGCCTCATTAACGGTTGTGGTTTTAAGTTCAGAGAACTAATATTAATAACTAAATACTTTACTAAATAGATTTCAATTTCATGGCTTGTGGTTATAAATATCCCCCTTATTTGTAGTTAGAAGAGGAGGAAATTAAATTATCAAAATATGAAACTTGTAATTATAAAAATAACTTTGTAATATAGAATCATCTTTGTATATTTATAACAAAAACATTAAATAGAGAAAAAAAGACCAGCCCGCTGAGTTTCTTCCGCCGGATCTCCTCAGTGAGTGGCCGCGTTCCGATCCGGTAGTAAATCTAAAAAATCGATACAATTTATAGTTTTAAATGTAATATTATATAATGATATTTTTTTAAATATTTGCACACCATATATTGGTAGAAAATATCGGTAACTTAATTTATTTTTAACAACTTGTAACACCCATATTCTTGCAAATAAATATTTTCTTTCTTTAATAAAAGTAATTTAAAAGTAAATCGACTTCAAACATCTGTCAACCGTATATGCCATATCTTTAAAAACTACTTAACCAATATGAATAAAACTTATACAGTGCCTTAAGCTAGAATATACCTGATTTAAATCAAAATGGCTCCCAAGAAATTCGTGCATACACACATTTCCGTAATTTATTATACGTGCTTGGACGTCTAAATAGAATATCATACTCAAATATTATCCAATTCCAACAATATTACATACATACAAGTCAAACTGATAACATCCGTTTTTTCGTCGGTTGAAAATGATGTTTTATGTTTAATACATTTATATCATTCACTATTTTTGTTTCTTTTCGTAATTTTTATAAAAACAACTATTTTTTTATTATGGACGAGTGAAAGTCGTGTTTTTATATACTATTATCTAGCGATTTTTATTTATTATGTAAAGATGATCTGAACATTTTTTAAGCGTACAATTTTTGGACGTTTTTTACTTGCATTATCTAGTAATTGTTGATCGATTCAAAGTACACATGTAGCGGAATTTACACATCGGATATTTTCATTTTCACATAGCGCCATCTCTGTCATTCACATACAAAATGACATTTCTGTCTCGCTCATCAAGCACGATGTGTATTTTCCGCTGCGTACGAGTTGTGGGGTTGTTTAGAAAGGCGTGGCCTCGTCGAGTGTGTGGAGCCAGTTGAAGATCATCATGTTCCGCTCGTATTTGGACAGCGGGCGACCACGTTCGCGCTCTAAATCCGCGGCGGTAAGGGCTAAGTGTGCTGCTTCTGAGGATATTATACAATAACGAGTTAGGCCACAAAATACACCTACAACTTATCCAAGTTTTGTGTGTGTGTGTGTGTTTTTGTGTATCTGTGTGTAGGTGTGTGTATGTATGTGTGTGTCGCTGTGTACATGTGTGTGTGTGTGTGTGTATATGTGTAAATCGGTGTACAGGTGTGTGTATGTGTCAGTTTGTGTATAGGTGTGTCTGTATAAGTGTGTGTTGTGTATAGGTGTGTCTGTATAAGTCTGTATAAGTGTGTGTATCTATGGGTACGGGTTTGTTGGTATGTTTGAGTGTGTCGGTGTATGTGTGTGAGTCATTGTATGGGTGTATGGGTTGTGCGTAGGTGTGTATGTGTATGTTGTCTATGTGTTTGAGTGTGTGTATCTATGTGTATGGTTATCTGTGGGAGTGTGCGTGTGTATCAGTGTATGAGTATGTATGGGTTGTGTGTGTCAGTATACGTGTGTATCAGTGTATGGGTGTGTATAGTGTATGGCGTATGGGTGTGTGTATGCGCGTATGGGTTGTGTGCGAATGTGTATAGTATACGTTCTTACGTAGATGTGTATGTGCTTGTGTGTGTGTGTGTGTGTATACTGTATACATACCGGGATGCACGAACTTGGCGTGCGGTGTGCGCGGCACGGCCAGTGTGGTGGGGCCCGAGCTGGCCGCGGCAGCAGCGGCCTACAATACCGAAGTTTGTATTACTACTAGCGACTGTACTCGGCCTAACTCACGTTATATGACATTTATCACAGCGCCATGTATTGGAGGTGCGTTTTTAATTATTATTTTTTAATATTATTATGAGACAGTTTTTTTAGAATATAACATACTTATTATATTAATCCCAGTTAGAAACCAATATCAAAAATGAAAATTTTCAAATAAACCTTACGGGCAGTTTTAACGAGTCGAGATTTTTAGAATTACCACCGGATCGTAATTTAGATAAGCTAGCTTTGTGCTCATTGTCTTCCAAATCCGATTAGCTTTTTTTGTATGATTTAGTAACAAACATCTAAACATGCAAACTTTTACATAAATGTTTTTACCGATAGAAAGCTATATACAGAAAGTCCCGATCCGATCCGATCAAACAAACCCTAGCCTAGGCTATACCAATGGGACCCAAAAGACCCTTGATTAAATTTAACTGCCCCTTATCTCCGGACCTAAACCTCCTTGATTTTTTTTATTGGGGCTGCATAAAAGAAAATGTTTATTTAAAGGCAATCCAAGATATAGCCGAACTATGCACTATTCCCTAGTGGCATATGTGTTATTTATCTACCTGTGTGCCAAATTTTATCTAATTATGTTCAGTAGTTTGCGTGAATGAATTATAAACATTCATCCATCGAAACATCCAAACATTTATAATACTAGCTGCTGCCCTTATAATTTATAATACTAGGGGTGCCCCCCGCTGCATTAAGTTTTTGGCGAATCCAGCGGGATCACCTTACTTTAAAATGTAGCCTATGTGCTATTCCAGGTTATCATCTATGTGCCCAATTTAATTCAAATCCTATCAGTAGTTTTTGTGTGATTGAGTAAAAAACATCCATCGAAACTTTTGCATGAATGGCTAAAGGTATCCAGAGTAGGCTACTAGTAAGACTGAATATTTATAAAATATTTTTATTATGCTGCATTCAGAAGACACATGCAGTTTCTCAATTTTTCTAAAATATGAGTTCCGAAATATTTCAGTATTTGTTTTAAAGCAATGTTGGTGTTTTTTTTTTACAAATACGGCTATGTTTATGGTTTCACTCTGTTTTTAAGCATAAGAAATTTTTTATCGTTTCGTCTATGGTCGAATTTCGACCAAAAAGCGATCGCTATGTTGATTATATTTAAAGTTGGTACCTCTAATTTGTCGAGATTAAACTCGGACTGAGACATCCTCTCCAGAGCGCGGTACGTCGTCAGCAATCTTCGTTTGATGTAGTTCTGTCGGACCTGGACATATATATTACTTTAAATTAGTTGAAACTAGTATACACTTGTATTTTTAATAAAAAATGATGTGGTGTCGCGGGACACCAGGTAGGAACGAACTTCCTTCGGCTAAACGGCACTACTCGCTTGTGTACGCGACTGTCGCGCCTGCGCACGTCTCATTTAACGCTTTTATTCCACGCATTTTTCTTACGGTTTTACTATCACATTTTTTTCAGTTCGGTCGCGCAGCAAAATCCCCTCCAAGCCTGCCGTAAGGAACTTCGTTCCAATAATAATGATAATAATAATAATCCTCTCTCTGTCACCTTGACCACCGGTGGCTTAACTATAACGTTCCCGCTTCTATAATAATAATCTTTTATTACCTCATTAACTACATATGACAGTTAATTAGCGAGGGTTGACTCCTTCTTTTAAGTGTAATGGACACTTGTTCCAGAAGGATCCACTTTTCCTTAACACGCTTATACATTTATACATGGGTTTCTATTTTAGTGTTTGTAAAACTATTTAATTACATAATTTAATTTTAAGGAAAAAAGGTAAATGTTATCTACTTTTCCAAAACAATCTTATATTCAATACACGGTTTTTACAGTTTTAATTGACGGTAGTTTTAATTTTTTTTTACTTTTACAAAAATTAAATATTTTTACAAAAAATGTGCATTGTATGTCTATTATTATATACAATCATATTCCTGATAGTCTCAAATCATTGCCTATAAATAAATTTCGCAAAAAGATCGCCCCGTTGGTCGAGTAATTAGCGAACCTGTCTACGCGATTGACGGGGCTCGGGTCCGATCCCCGACGGGGACAAGCATTTGTGTGATGAGCCTAAATGTTTGTATTTCCGGGTTTGGGTGTTTATTATGTATGTAAAAGTATTTATATATGTATTTCTATACATTTGTATCATTGACTAACACCCATAACACAAGCAAATAATTTGCTTACTTTGGGGTTAGATCAGTAAGTGTAATTTGTCCCGTGAATATTTATTTATATTTGTTTGATTTGCTGTTAGATAAAAGTTATTATGTTATTAAAGAATTTTTAGCCGATAAAGTTAAATTTTAATGGATTTTTTTGAAGTTTGTTGAATTCACTTAAAAAATTCAATGTAGTAAAATTTTGTAAATGGTGGAAACTTTGTAAATAACAAAAATCTTGATCACACAAAAAATGAAACTTGTAATTATAAAAATAACTTTTGTAATATGAAATCATTCTTGAACATTATTAATAAGTACATAAAATAGAGAAAAAAAGACCAGCCCTCTGAGTTTCTTCCGCCGGATCTTCTCAGTGTGTGACTGCGTTCCGATCCGGTAGTAATTCTAAAAATTCGATACAATGTTTTAAATGTAATATTATATAACGATAATTTTTAAATATTTGCACACCATGATATAATGGTAGAATATTATGTTAGTAAAAAAAAACTTAATTAATTTTTAACAACTTGTAACACCCATTATCTATATACATATAATAAATCGTAGGAAAGTCAAAACTGTACATTGAATATTTTTTTAAAAGAATACTTGGGGCGTGATTTACAATCAATATCGAAGCCAAAAATATAGTTTTTAGAAATTTTGTCTGTATGTATGTCCGGCGTAAACTCAAAAAGTACTTCATGGATTTACTTCAAATTTTGCATGAATAATACTAACAGGTCGGGTCAACATATAGGCTACATATTATCACGCTATCACCTACGGGGGAGGAGCTGTGCGGAGAAAACAATGTCCACGCGCACGAAGTCGCGGGCAACAGCTAGTGGTAGAATATTATGTTAGTAAAAAAAACTTAATTAATTTTTAACAACTTCTAACACATAATGGGTGTTGCAAATAAATATTTTCTTTCTTTAATTCACTGTTATGTGAATTAAAAGTACAAATGTATTGTTACTGTTCATCATAATATGAAAAATGATAAATTTTTATTCAGTTTTGTCGCACCTAGAAATATTCAGTACTTTAAATAATAATAATTTATTTCTCTTAATATTAAATATGATAAATATAATTAGTATAGCAATTTCTAGTCACTACACTACATTAAATTTATCCTAATATTATACATAATAAAAAATTAAATGTATTTATTCGGACCTATATTTTAAATAATAATAATAAATCAACTGGAAATATACACTGTTTTAAATATATTATAAATAAACAATACATTTATTTGTCAAAATATAAACTGTATAAAAATATAAATTTGATGTATTTTTTCGTATCTATAATTATACGTTGTTTTAGAATTTTTATTTAAAATATATATATGTTTAGATACTACATACAATAAATACTATTAAATTTATTCTAATATTACTCGATATAAAAAAAAAACATATTTTCATTTTAATCAGATATACACACCATTTAGTGTATTTTAGTTGCACTTTCAAATACACATCATTTGGAAATAATAAATTTGACTACTATATTTAATACTATACATTCAATGAAAATAAATTTGTAGTCTTGTCATACCTAGAAATAAACATTATTTTAAATGGAAACAATAAATTGTAGACAAAGGTCCGCCTGCACCAAACTATTTTAATATTTTGGCACACTATTACTAAGACTCCGTTGTCCATCCGTCTATCACCAGACTGTATCTCATTAATTAATCGTGATAGACAGGTGAAATTTACACATATGATGTATTTATATTGCCGCTATAACAATAAATACTAAAAACAAAATAAAATAAAACAATCGTGATTTTTGCCGTTTTTTTATAGATAATGGTACGGAAACCTTTGTGCGCGATTCAAACACGAACTTGGCCGGTTTTTTAATTTAATTTTACAAATATTTAATTTTTTTTAAATAGTTTGATTCAAACGGACCTCAGAGAGATTAAATGTTTTATAAAACAGTATATAAGGTCCTTCCAAAATAAATGATCATATTTCAACACAGTGTTCAGAATGAGATTTCAAAGCAAAGAATTTGATTCAAGGGCCTAAAACTTTTTTATTTTTACGAATAAAATAAATTGTCTTATCACGCTTTATTGCTTTCTGCATAAAATAATCTAGTTTTAACGTAACAATGAGTAGTAAGGTAAATAACCTCGCGCCTTATCTGTGGGAAGGCGTAAAGCGTTCATTTTATTATTAAAATTATTTTATTAGTAAAAATGAAATGAAAAACTAGTCACCTGAGACATTATTTATTGGCTGAAATAATTTTATTCGTAAAAATAAAATAATAAACATAATCACCCGAAAGACATTAATTTTGGCTGGATATCTTTGGTTAGACGTACTTAACGCTGTATTGAAATATGGTCACTTGTTTCGGAAGGACCTTATATAAGTTACCTTTTTATTGTCGTTGGGCAGTGGCCTGTGCGGCGGCTGCATGGACTGAGCTCTCTGAGGAGAAGGTAACTGAGATCCACCCACTGGAAGTTAAACAATAACTCATTTGTATCAGCCCAGGGGGCTTTTGAGAATATACCATGAACTACCATGAAAACTATGAACGATGTTTTTTTTATATGATGAGATAGCAAACAAGCTGATGGTTCTTCTGATAGAAAGAGAAACCATTGCCATCTATACAGAAATAAATAAAATAGAAATGTTCATTTGTAATATTAAAATAAACGCTTTTAAATAAATGCATATGGATGTATACACGGGACATATATATACCAAAGTAACATTTTTTACAATTTTTGTCTGTCGATTTGGACGGGAATTTCACTCGCATATAGATATAATGAGTAGTTGGGGCTACTTTTATTTTAGTTTTTTCCCATGCGCACAAGTCGCGTGCACAGCTAGTAGACACGAAAAATGTTAATAGTGCGTTGCTATTCACGTGACGATGATAATACCATATGCATAAATCTACCGGCTACCTTACCCTCTAAACCAAAACACGACAATGACAAGCATTGACGCTATTGCAGCAGGAGTAACTAAATTGGTGATACCAAATACCCGGGCAAAACGTTGTGGAATTCTACTATCTAGTAGTCACGATGGCAATGACATACAGATCTTGCGACCTGCCCGCAGTTTCACCCGCGTAGCTTTTGTTCCCGTGGCAATATCAGATAGGTTTATATACTTAAACCTTCCTCAAGAATCAATCTATCTATTGAAAAAACCGCATCGAAATCCGTTGCGTAGTTTTAAAGATTTAAGCATACATAGGTACAGACAGAGAAAGCGACTTTGTTTTATACTATGTAGTGCTGGTGTAATACCTTCGATACTTCAGAGTGCTAAGTGTGAGTTTTTCTTTTCGCATTCGATCGTGAGCGCGTTTCGAGTTTACTAGGAATTTGTATGTGATTTGTACAGCGCCACCTAGTGGTAAACTGGTTTCTCACGTATTCCTGCCGCAATAGCGTCAATGTTTGTCACTCGTTCGTCGATACAATTACAATGAATCAAAAACATCTTAATCCAGCCTATTTATATTTGTCAATCGTTGTTAATAATTACGTCATAATCTAACAATAACAGGTGCATTAATCGCACAGGTGCGCCACACGTGGCGGCTAGTACTTGTTGATAAGCGCAGTTGCTAACACATGCATTCATGAGCATGGATTGTTGATATCACAAGTATATAACTTGCTTACTAATGCGTGCGATATGTGTAGTGAAATTTTATTAACTTGTTTCGTGTTCTCTTTTTTTGTACCAAGATAGCAAACAAGCAGATGGGTCTCCTGATGGAAAGAGTCAACCATCGCCTATAGACACCAAAGATGTTAATGGTGCGTTGCTATGTAGTGACGAGGTCTAATGCCACATTTTAATAAATTTGTTTTAATAAGTTCTCTCTTTCTCTCTTCTGTCACTCTCTGTGCGTGGGTGAGTTTGTAGATGTATGTGCGTGCGTGCATGGGTGTGAGTGTGTGTGTGTGTGTGTGTGTGTGTGTGCGTGCGTGTGTGCGCGTGCGTGTGTGTGCGTGCGTTCGTATGTGTGCGTGCGTATGTGTGTGCGTGCATGTGTGTGTGTGTGTGTGTATGCGTGCGTGCGTGTGCGTGTGTGTGTGCGTGTGCGTGTGTGTGTGAGTGTGTGTGTGTGTGTGTGTGCGTGTGTGCGCATGCGTGCGTGTGCGCATGCGTGCGTGTGCGCGTGCGTGCGTGTGTGCGTGCGTGCGTGTGCGTGTAAGCGTGCGTACATGTGTGTGTGCGTGCGTGCGTGCGCGTGCGTGAAGCGTGTGCGTGCGTGCGTGCGTGTGCGTGCACATGTGCGTGTGTGTTTGTATGTGTACACTGACCGGCCACCCAGGTGCTGCAGGAGCGCGAGGCGGCGCTCAGCGTCAGCGCCTCCAGCGCTGCACACAGACCCACCTCTGAAGTCGCGCTGCAACAAATATAATCACCACTAACCACCGCTTATTACTACACCCCTCCCTCCCATTACCACTCACTTTTCTATTGTTTCATACCCAGCTATCGTATATTACGATTTGACTAAAATGGTCTTTGAAACACTACTCTCATATTACCAAATGATTGTGGTAATATATCTGCTTGCCAGTCTCGCACGAGTCGCCGCCAAATCGATTAAAAACTTGTGACACTGGAAGTGCCACAGAAAGAAAGAAAAATAGGGCGTTTAAATCGTGCTTAAGATTTTGTATGTTCTTCATTCTTCACTTACATCCCCTCTTGTTGTTCCGGGCCCTCTTTAAATAGGCGATCTTCGTTCTGCCAGGCAGTTCGTAAGAGATGAACGATTACCTATGCGAATCACTATCATCGTGGCGACCAGGTGATAGAATTCTGTATTGCCTCGCCGGGGCCTGGTACCATCACCTTACATATAGATGGCTCTCCTGATGAATAGAAACTACCATCATTTATAGACATATGTTAATGGTGCAATGCTATTCGAGTGACGGGATGGCAATGCCTCCTGCATAAGTACCACATGCCACATATATAGTCTTATCCAAGACAACACACAACTTCACCACCTCGTAACCACGATGGTAATGGCTCGTATAGCCAAACGTTCGCCTCTTACGAACTGCCTGGCAGAACGGCAGAATATAGGGAGGAAAACTGGAAGTATTACAACCCTAAATCTTTTAAATTTATTAAGTTTTAATTTAGAGTTACTGCATTGAGCGTTATGTTTGATACAGGCAACAATAAAACACATATAGTTCCCACTGACGCAGATACTCTCTCGGCGGCCGAACAGAGTGTAGTGCTGTAATGGATGTATAGAGTCATCGTAGGTTAAGCCTATATATTGGATAGTTTGCCCAATAAACCAGTAGTATATTCGCATCACCGGTTGTATTCATTTCACTCCCAGCTACAACCCTACATGGCGACCCTGCCTTGTATGGGCCGCGAGTGTCGAGTTAACGTCGCGCGAAGCTAGTGATCGATACCTGCAATCTACCTATTAAGACTTTAAAATGTAAAAAAAAAAAACTCGCTAAAAATGTAACGTCGTGGTTGTGTTATAAACTTTCAAAACTAACAAAAGCAGTTATTTTAAAAATTCGGAATAAAATTTATCAAACAAGAAAAGGAAAATGAGAAATACTTATGGTATCAATATTACATATCGCATATTATATTATATGAGCATAATGAGTATAATGCTAAATTCACAATATTCATCGACGTGGTGCTACCCTAGCACTCCTAGTTGGCATTATCTACGTTTATCGAAGATGTCAGAAGATGATGAGAATGGGATCGAGAGAGCAGCCTTCCGGCGGTCGTTCCAGCTCCAGGGATGTCATCAAAAAAGGGCTCCAGGTCACGCTGATGACCCCCTCCGTCACTAAAGTATAGTGTAGCGAAGTGAAGTGTAGTGCAAGTGTATTACAAAAGTCCGCGATTGATACTATTAATATGTACTAGGTACCTATCATTACACCTATTATTATATTATGATCCTGCCCCCCTTATATTATAATATATAAGGGAGGCCTTTGTGTTATAATTGTATTCGTTATTAATACATATTTAGTTATGTTTATATTAATTGAGAATTGAAAAAAACATACCTACATAAGATAGAAAATGGGTTAGAAAAAATTGTAAGTATAAAGAAACTATAACAAAAACGTTCCTACAGTATTTTATCACTTATTTTTATTTAGTAGAAAAACACATTTTTACACTAATTAACAAAGGTAGTTTATCTTCTGAGGATATAATTTTTTGTACAGAATATATTCATGACTAGAAAATTATACAACAATATTATTCAACTATGTACTGAGCCCGAAACTCAATCATTTTCACTTGATACCCTTGTAACTAAGCTTGAAGACATCTCGGAAAAATTTCGCCGAAAATGAAAAAAATTAAATTGAAAACAGCAGTTTCCTTACTTTTAATTAATTTTAGACAGATCTGATAACACAGTTAAACAATTAATTGCCGGCTTCGAGATGTATTCTAGTTTACTTGAGAGTGCGAACCAAAATCTTTTAATTCGTTTTGTTTTAAAACTCGCTTATTTGAGTCTGCCAAATTGTGTGTCTCTGTATCCTATACTTCAGTTGAAAATCTTATTCAGGATATGTGCGAACATTTGATATCAAAAAATCGTTTACATCCCTTCATTCTCAATTAACTGAATGTTGTCAAAATAGAAAAAACAATAGAAAATTTCGGATGCGAACTAGAAAAAATATTCTCATCTATATATCTCAGGCATTCTATATATCTCAGGCAGACAGAAATTCAAAAAATTACGAGATTTTATTTCTATTAAACGAAAAATTAGCGATTAAAAGATTTTGTGATGGGCTCACAGATAACAGGTTAGGAACTATCATAGCAGCATGAAATTATAGTTCGCTTAAGAACGCCGTCCAAGCTGCGAAGGACGAGGAGTTAGCTGGATTACCGTCAACATCAGCGCAGTCTAGCGTGATGTACTACCAGCGAGGTGGTCCTAGGCGACGTCCAGGAGGTAAGTCTAATAGCATGTTGCGCAGACCAACTAATTCTCTTTCGTCGACTCAGAAACACGTTCCTAGTGAACAAAGGTATGAACACGGTGGTCACATTCATCGGAGCAGAAGTGCCTATGCAAAGGCAGCAGGTAGATTGTACTTCAGAGATAGATCAGATCGTCAATATTTCCGGGGAAACCGGTTGCGGAATAAGCAGGTAAATATGTTAAATAGGCAAGAAAAAATTGAAGACCACCCAGGCAATGATAAGTTTTTCGTGACGAATAATAGTGAGTATATCTGTTCTCTAAACAGTATAAACAAGGTCCATCTATGGATTGGCAAACAAAAACACAGTTGGCTAATCGATTCTAGCGCATCAATATCAGCGATCTGTTACGATCAGATTAAATGTTTACACATTCCGTTACATATAGAGAAGCTGACAGTAAATGGGATACCTAGGTGGAAAGTTGATATCTATAGGTTTTGTTTATCTAAATGTACACTCTAATGGCAAGATATTTAGTCACAAATTTTATGTTTTTGATTCGTTGCCATGTGAAACTGATAGAATTTTAGGGCATGATTTTTTAAAAAATTATAACGCTAAGTTAGATTATGAGCTACATACATTGCATGTATTTAATAAAGACGGTTGTGATATATGTTTGCAATTTGAATCATCGCAGTCGGGTAAATCGGAGAATTATTCATACTTATGTATTGCCATGTCAGGTCTCAATTATGAGCAGTGTTTAGTGTACTAAGACGATCTTATTTGTTTTGGTCGAAATTTAGCTCAGCATAATCAAAATTTATTAGATATTTTTTTAATAGATTAAGAAAAGTTAACTTTAGGCTAAACCCGATTAAGTGTAAATTTTTACAAAAGGAAATTATATATTTAGGTTACGTTGTCTCGGAAAAGGGAGTATTTCCAGACCCAAATAAAATTAAGTATTGCTACAATAACCCATCCCCAAAAACAATAACGAAGTAAAAAGATTTGTTGCATCTGCAATAAATTTTCGGTAGTAATACCGAAAATTTATCGATAGATTTACCGAAATTGCTTCTTCTTTATATAACCTATTGGAAAAAAATATTATTTTCGAATGGTCAAACAAATGCGAAAATGCATTGCACATTTTAAATCAATCGTTAGCGAGTCCGCCCGTGTTGCAATATACAGACTTTTCCCCTAATAATGAATTTGTCCTTTAGACGGATGCATCAAATAAATGCATCGCTGCGATTTTATGCAACGGAGACGGTCGGACTATGTTGTCTATGCGAGTCGAAGTTTAAACAAGTCCGAAATTAATTATCCTACGATAGATAAAGAACTGCTAGCTATTGTGTGGGGTGTCAAATATTTCCGTCCATATCTTTTTGGCAGAAAGTTTAAAATTATAATATACTTATATATTATTTAGCATGCGCTATCCTTCTAGTAGACTTCTAAAATTTCGTTTATGCCTAGAGGAATATAATTGTACCGTAGAGTATATAAGAGGACAGTGTAATTCCGCAGCCGACGCGTTGTCTCGAATAGCGTTGTCACGAATTACGTCAAATGAGCTGAATGTCTCAGTAAAAATATTATGAATGTATTGACAAGAGCGCAGACAAAAAAAACAACAAGTACATAATAATCCGTCAGGAATTTCGGTGGATAATACAGCTAATAACTTGAGGACTGATCACCCAACGGTTGTAGAGGTACTTAAAAACCGAAAAACTTGGTCGAACTATTTAGTACGAATAATAAATATATAGCCATGTTACGAAAGAAAAATCTTATTTTTTCTTACGGTAATTATTTCGTGTACGTCCCTTCTGATTGTATTATATACTGTAGCCTTTATTCTCGATCATTACCTACGCGAGACGTGTTAGTGAGAGATTTAGGTTTACTCTGTCAAAAGTTTGACATAAAAGAAATGTGCATCGTAAAAAAATAATAAATATAATTATTTAATAAGTGAGCTCACAAAAGTATTAAGATGCACTAAGAGAAATTATTGGTCCGGACCAGCGACGCTGCCGCGTTTGTGTATAGTTAAGGGCGTACAAAGAGTAAACGACAGAGATGACAAACGTGTCATCCTAAACGACTATCACTTATTACCTACAAGTGCCCACGCAGGTATTAAGCGTATAACTAACAATATAAAGAGATTATATTATTGGTCATCTTTGTATAGTGACTTTAAAGATTATGTGGTCAAATGTAAAAAATGTCAAACACAAAAATACTCTTTAAAGACGAAACAACCTATGGAGATTACAACGACACGAGTTAGTCTTTGGTAAAGTCTGCAATTTACCAAGTAATTTGAGTAATGTTGTCGAACCATTGTATAATTACGATAGCTATCCATCTGAACTAAAGTATAGATTACAAATTAGTTAGAGAGATGCTAGACAATATTTATATCAAAGTAAGTTGTTAAGGAAAATTAACTACGATCAATGTATTAATCCCGTATATTATAATCAGGGTGATCGTTTATTGATAAGAAATACAGTAAATGACAAGACACAACCTAAATATTTAGGTCCATATTTAGTTGTTGAAGATTTAGGCGTCAATGTTAACATTAGAATAGGAAGAAAAATAGAAATAGTTCATAAAAATAGAAAAAAATTATTTATAGAGTGATAACTGATAAAACTTATATACTTTGGATAGTATTATTTACTATAATAATGATTATTTTATATTGTTATTTTACACTCATTATTTTTTTCTACATATAAACATAATATATAACTAGGTAATCGTTAAAAATATTTACACTACTGTTATATAATTTTGTTTCATGTCTTTAAAATTAGCATACAAAAAATGTGATTATAAAAAAAAACAATAAAGTAATAAATTGTTTTTTTTTCAAATTTCCGCGGAGGTGTAATGGATGTATAGAGTCATCGTAGGTTAAGCCTATATATTGGATAGTTTGCCCAATAAACCAGTAGTATATTCGCATCACCGGTTGTATTCATTTCACTCTCAGCTACAACCCTACAGTGCGAGCCTTTGCTCACCACGCCGCTACTATCACCCAAGTCACGAGTAGGTGTGTCTATTTATTATGCATAAATTACAGGCGTTAATAAAAGACTCACCTGCGTAGTGGATGTCTTGGTGGTGTATTGACATCCCCCGCACTAAAACATCTTCGGAGCCCTAACTGAGCACACAACGCTGCACATCCTGCCAGCAGGTCACGGCAGGCGTCGCCAGCCAATACACTTCGCCTGAAATTTACACAAAGTATTTTATCTCGGGATAAAAAATATGATGAAGATATAACTATCATCTATAACCAAAAATATTTTGTCACAGGATACCAAAAATATTTCATGTCACGGGGTAATAAAAGTATTTAATGTTAGGGGATAGAAAAAATATTTTATAGCACAAGATAACAAAAATATTTATACCAAAAATATTTCATGTCACGGAATAGTGAAAGTATTTTAATGTCAGGGGATAGCAAAAATAGTTTGTCACAACATAACAAAAATATTTATGTCATATGATACCAAAACTAATTCATGTTTCGGGATAGCAAACATATTTATGTCATATGATAACAAAGATATTTCATGTCACGGGTTATTAAAAGTATTAAATCATATGATACCAAAAATAATTCATGTTTCAGGATAGCAAAAATATTTTATGTCACAACATAGCAAAAATATTTTTGTCATATGATACCAAAAGTAATTCATGTTTCGGGATGACAAAAATATTTTATGTCACAACATAACAAAAATATTTATGTCATATGATACCAATTATATTTTATGTCACGAGTTATTAAAAGTATTTAATGTCATGGGATAACAAAATATTTTGTCTCACTCATGACAGTAACATGACAAAACAATATCTCAATAACAAAAATATTTTACGTCACGGATAAAGTTATGAACAACGCGATCTAACAATTAATGTGCTAGACCGTAGACGCTAGACATTATAACATAGTTTATAGCGTTATAGCGCTCAGTCATCGCTCGCTGTATGACGTGTGATGAGTCACGCGCTATCTCGGCCGGCTCGCGCGATCTGTGTTCAGTTACACGTTATAATATAGTCTATAACGTAGCGCGCTAGAAGAATATAGTTTATAGTCTATAACGTAGCGCTCTAGAAGAATATAGTTTATAGTCTATAACGCGCTATCATAATATAGTTTATTTGAACGATACTTATTCCCAGCAGCTTTAAAAAACTCAAACTTGTAAGTTAAAACGTTCAAAAGATATGATCATTTACGTCACATATTTTGCGATTTCAAAAGAGAATCAAAACGTATAGGGTATGTCCTGTTGACCTAGAATCATGAGTTTTTACCAAGGAAGTTACCCGGATTCTACCCGGAATGTTCACACGCGCTTCAAAATAGTTCCGAAGAGTACCACGACATGGGTGGAGTGTGTCTCTTTCTAATAAATAAAGCGCCAATCGCCATATATAAGTGCGGCCATGCGCAGTTTGCAAATTACTACTAAGTAATTCTACTAATGTGAGAAACAGTTTTTGCATTGCATAAGTAATTACGTAATAATTAAAATAAGCACATTTTAGAACTTACTGTGTTAATTACAATACATTTTATGCAAATGTATTTATCGACGTGTATGATTAAAAGGGATGTTAGGGCGTTTGTCCCGGGCGATTTCCACGTGGGAATGACAACAATGGTGCTTGATGAAGTTATTTATTCTTGAGTTTGTTCTTTCTTACATTGTACTAAGCAATCACCGTAACGTGAACGATGATGAGTATTAATGGATGTACATCGGCGCGCGTGCGGTGCGGCCGAGGAGCCGTCGGTGAGTAGTGCGGCCGCCGGCGCGGGCGCGGGTGGGGGCCCGGCGCGGCGTGGGTTGCCCGCGCGCTGCGCGGCGTTGTGCGTTAACAGGGATTTAACGATTACCGAATATATAAAAATCTACCATCAGATAGTTTTATTTACACTGGCAATTGTAAGAAAGGGACAACATCTACTCTTGTCGTTATCTTGCTCAGAACGTTTTTCCCCTCTGTTAAGTAAGAAACAAATGTCAACTTTATAAGTAACGAAATAAAACAAATATTGCTTCGTAATAATTCCAGTTATCGTATATAAGTTCTTGGTTTAAATCCAACTCACACTTGACCGGTTTTTTCTTCTTTAACCACATTTGTGAATGTTAGTTATTAGTTTTCTTTAATAGTAAAACCACAAATCCTTTTTTAGGGTTCCATACCTAAGAGGTAAAAACGGGACCCAATTACTAAGCCTCTGCTGTTTGTCTGTCCGTTTGTCTGTCACCAGGCCGTATCTCATAAACCGTGATGGCTAGAAAGCTGAAATTTTCACAAATTATGCATTCTCGATGCCGCTATAACAACAAATACTAAAAATAAAAAAGCCCCATACAATAAACGTGTATTTTTCGTATTTTTTGCTCAATATTAATTTAATTTTATTATATATTATTATATTAATTTAATTTAATTAACAGTAACAGAATGTGATCTCCCATTTTTTAACTAGCACCATTTTCGCGCGTTTTTTGACATATAGCATATTAAACATGTCACTAGCTGAATGTTACAAAACATAAAGAATCTATGTCTATATCTATGAATATATATATCTATGAATCATAAGGCTACCTATCACCCGAATACCAAAGGAAGTATTTAACGCGTATGGGTTACGCGAACAAAGTCACGAAAGAGCTGGTGATATAAAAAATATTACAGAAAATATACTTACTTTACATTTTTGCTGTCAGGATTTGGACTGGCCACCCTGAGAGATGGATCCGGTCCTTGTCCAGACTGAAAAGATTGTTAACTTACATTATAACTGATATAAAACAGAATATTGCTAGGTATTTCGTAAAATACGAGAGAAGGCTATTACGCGTCACTACCATCGTGGCTACTAGGTGGTAGAGTTCTGCATTGTCTCACCCAGGTATACGGTACCACCACCTTACATATTCATTGCCGCAATAGTAATGAGAGTATAAGAGTAAATGATTGTCACAGTCGTGTTCTGATTTGTAGGATAAACTAGCTGGTATTTTATTGATGTAACCCAAAATAAATAAATAAATATAAAAAAAAAAATTACAGGGCAAATTACACTTACTGTACCCCAAAGTAAGCACATTATTTGCTTGTGTTATGGGTGTTAGTCAACGATACTAGTACATATAAATACATACTAGAATATATTTAATAAACACCCAAACCGGGAAATACAAACATTTATGCTTATCACACAAATGCTTGTCCCCGTTCGGGGATCGAAACCGAGCCCCGTCTATTTCGTAGTCAGGGTCGCTAACCACTCGACCAACGGGGCGGTCTAAAGCTAATTCTTTGCTTGTATTATGGGTGTTAGTCAACAATACTAATACATAGAAATACATATTTAAATACTGTAAATATCTATACATATAATAAAATCGTAGCAAAGTCAAAACTGTACATTGAATGTTTTTTAAAAAAATACTTGGGGCGTGATCTATAATTAATCGATATCGAAGCCAAAAATATAATTTTTAGAATTTTTGTCTGTTTGTCTGTATGTATGTCCGGGATAAACTCAAAAATATTGCATGGATTTACTTCAAATTTTACATGAATATTACTAATAGGTCGGGTCAACATATAGGCTACATATTATCACTCTGTCACCTATGGGGGAGGAGCTGTGCGGAGTAAACGAAGTCCGCGCGAACGAAGTCGCAAGCAACAGCTAGTACTTAATAAAAACCTAAATCCAAGAATCTATGATCATCTCACAATCATTTGTCCCTGTCGGGAATCGAACGTGAGCTTCTTGGATTGCATATTCAGGATCGTCAACCACTCAACTAATGGGGCGGTCATAATCTAGACTTGAATAGAAGAATGTCAAGACATTGCATAGAAGTTCTATTCATGGGTAAGTACCCTGCAAGGGTAACCAGACTGAATAAAACTTAGGTTTGATGATACTTTTTTTCTACTACATAGCTTACCTTGCAAGCTAACAACCTCAGTACCCTGGCATCAGAGGCGGCGGAGGACACACTGAACAAAGATAGCTCTGTGGTCACCGACTCATGTGACGGAGAACGAGCCACTCCGGCCCCTCTCCACCCATCTCCCGTGCACAGCTCCACTGAAACCAGTGTATAAACATAAATGGGCACCATTTTATCTGTCCGTCAAAGTAGGCTATATTACACTTAGCCACACTATGGGCCATTGCGCTTAAGGGTATAGTGGCTATTCCTGCTAACCTAGCTCATTTCAAAGATACAGCACCTTGGAGGGATGCTCGAACAGCCACCTATATGTGCCATCTCCTTTGATGAACTGGGTCCTTAGTTGATTCATATAGATTCATATAGAACCAACAGATTAATCTTGAGTGTAGCCATTTTTAATTATTTAGTCTATAATGTCTCACAAAAGTTTTAATAATTTTATTTTTACTAAAGTCAGAAATTTGGACAAATTGAAAAGCCAGACAAAGTCTGGATAGACAATCAAGTATCTGGATATTTGGTTGTCCATCTGGACTTTGTCTGGCACAATGTCCGGACAAATCTGGACGGATACTTACTCTACACGAACTTAAACAGCACGCAGTGAGGTTTAGTTTCATTTTTCTAGGTCTACCTTAAGTAAGTTAAGTAGTTCAAGTAATTTTCTGGTCAGTTTGGGATTGAGCTAAAGAAACAATTGTTCCTTTTGGCTACAACCGGTTAATATTGTCCAGTGTTTTTCTATTTCTTCTTGGTGGTTTCTTTTCTCTTTGTTTTTAGCTAATTAAATGGGAGAGTTTTTTTAACTATAATATTGTAGAGTATTAGTACAAATAAAAAAAAATTATAAAAGTTAAAAACAATACTTTTCATCTCAGAATTGCAGATAAATTTTTTAACGTGTTGGTCTGGACTTCATTGAAGAATATGCGAACTGCTGTTCTGCCAGGCAGGTCATAAAAGGTGATCAATTAGCTATGCATTTCATCACCATTGTGGCTACTAAGTGAGAGTTCTGTCTTGTCCCGCTGGGTCTAGTACCATTGCCTTACCTATTATTGCTGCACTAGTGTCAGTGCTTGTCGCTTGTGTCCTGGTTTGGAGGGTAAGGTAGCCGGTTAACCATTGTAACCATATAAAAAACCCAAGATGCACAGTCCTGAACAAAACTGACACTTAAAACTGTCCCTAATCTTATTTAAATAGTTATAGATATGGCAAAAACATATGTTTTAGTATATCCAACCTTAAGTGCAAGATTTATAGTTGTTTTTACAAAGCAATGTACAAAAAGTAATAAAATTGACAGTGTCGCAACTGACGTGATCCTATTTGAAATAAGCGCACAATTTAAAGTTGTGCGCTCATTTGCGAACAATGTTTTTGAGACACTAATTGTGTATCTTGGGTTTTTTATATCAATGCGGTTAACTTATGCATATGGCATTTACCTTTCCACATGATAGCAACACTAAAAGCAACACACCATTAATATCTTTGGTGTCTATAGGCGATGGGTCTCCGAACAAGCAGATGGGTCTCCCGATGGAAAGAGTCCATCAGGAGACCCATCTGCTTGTTCGTTATCTTATAAAAAAATAAACAGATAGCTTTTTTGATGGAAAGAAAGGACCTTTGCCCAGATACCAAGATGAAATCAGAAATCAGAAGCACTTTATTCAATAAAACTTTTTACAAGTTATTTTGATGTGTCAACATTTTTTTTAAACTACTACCGGATGGGAAATGTGGCCACACATTTGTTAATCGTGCTTGCTCTACCTGCTGCAGGTTGAAATGTCATATATGTGAGTTTATGGGATACCTTACCCTTTAAACCAGAATAATACTTTGACAAAGAGCAATGCCATTTCAACACAAACCATATACCCTTCACCAAACCCCGGCAAGATGTTACATAAATCTATCACTTACTAGCCAACAATGTTAATATAATGTTATGCCAATCATTAGCTTTTCATGAAGCAATCACATTTCGGAAAGAGACAGGATTGAAAAGAAGCTTAAGTAGGGACCAATCATAGTGTTTAAGGCAAACTTTTTACCCCTTTCCCCTTGTCACCAATGTACCCGTCAAATTAGTAGGTTGTTAAATAATCGTTTGATGAATTTACATAAAATATACACAATAACACACATCAAATACACACAAACTGCCGTATTATTAAAATTCCGTATTATTAAAATTCTAAAACTAATTTTATTCTATTCCTAACTAATTTTCGGTAAATTATATTTTGATACGTTTTTAACTCAGCTCAATAAACTAAATACGGCAATCCAAATTTAACTGAGATCTAGGATAATATACGTAATAATAACATTAATAAAAATATAATAAAAATAATAGCTAATTAAGTCACAATACGCGCAAAATATTTTTTATGAAATATGGATTTCATGAATTTAAATATCAATAAAATAAGCAATAAATTACATAACGTGATATTAAAAATGTATTTATTATTTCGTTGTATTATTGAATATTTATTTAGAGCGTAAAAATGACTATTTAGTCATAATATGTAATTAATATTTAATTTTTCGGATGAATTAATTAGTTAATAAAAAATTACAAATGCCGCATAAAAGCAATCAGATTTATAATATATATTACCGTTTATATTGGGATCCACGGCGAATGTTTTGTGGAAACTGTTCTACAAAATAATCTCACAGTTTTGTAATATCCGTACTTTTATCAATTTATTATAAAATTTTACAACAACAACGAATAATAAATTTTGCGTCGCTTTGCGACTTTTGTCAACTGTCAAGTGTCAACTCATCTGCGCATGACGTTGACATTTTACAATTACCATTTTTATTTCAATTTGAATTTAAAGATATTTGATTTATGCGCCAACATATTAGTATTTTTTCCTCTGAAATGTTGAAATTACTTAATTAATTAAAATTACTTAAAGACGAATAAAATGTCTTTATTTCAGAATAGCACTTCAATGTACCTACGACCTCTACACAAAATATATATATGATTTGCTACAATTTTAATTATGTTTTACCTCAATAGGTGGAGCTAACTGTTTCAAAATCTTGAAGTGTAATGCTAGGGCCACACTTGCGTCTTATCGTCCCGAAGTTATATGCGTGATGTATCTTGTCATTGCACGAAGCTTTGTGACGACAAGCGCAGTGCGGCCTCAGCATAAAGAAAATATTACACAATTATAAAGCGCAGTAAAACTGAAACCTTTGAGTATGTAAACCCCACCTATGACTGCATAGACTTCCGTTGATCTATGACAAAGTTCATTGATTTCACAATCAGCAGGCCTACTCTAGAAAACAATATAAATCTTAAACCGATATTGATAAAAACAATAAGTTTCGAATATTGTCAAAAAACGGTACTCTTGAAACCAATATTGCCCACATTGATTCAGTATAGTAACGACCTAATTATTGGAAATAGATGTCATCGTTACACGTCAAGCTAGTATTATAAGTGGAAATTTTAAGTACCGTTTTAAACAAAATAACGAATAAAAGCAATAATGAGTGGTTCCAAAAAAATTCGAAATCCGTGTGGCGCTATCGTCGAAACCAATAATTGAATAAAGTTGTCCAGAGTACGAAATACTTCAAAATTCATTAACTATTCATTTAAAATTGAAATCGGTTTTCAAGAGTAGCCCTACTGATTTAAATCAAAAGGAATCATTTCGATAAGACTCTTAGGTTACGAGAAATTCCTGGAGAAGCAAACATACACTTATGAAATTTAGCAGACGTGCTTGGAAGATGCCTGAGGCCTTTAATAGATTATATGGTTATAGAACTTTATTCCCACTAAGAATTACAAATTCACTTACATGAGAACATAAACAATAATATAAAAACAATTAGTATTTTATCCACAAAGTACTGCGATTTTATACAAAGACAAAGAGGGTAGAAATACAATAACAACACAAACGCATTCGACTACGCATATTCTTACACGGATATAAGCGTCTGGATACGGCTAAGCACTTCAAGGTGGTATGTATTTGATATTTTATGGTTAGTTTTAATAGTAAGTATAAGATTTATAGTTTTTAAATGTATATATAATTTCAGTTTTTCTTACATAGTTAATTTATTCTTTTGATGTTAATAATGCATTATTTATATTTAAAATATATATTAAAGTTAAATTATAGATATATGTACACATACATGCATACACACACACACACACACACACATATATATATATATATATATACACATATATATATATATATATATATATATATATATATATATATATATACATACATATATATATACATACATACACATATACATACACATACATACATACACACATACACACATATATATATACATATATATATATATTGCGTTTATTTCCAGTTATTATTTAATATATAATATTTTAAGAGTTTTTTATAGGTTTGTAGAGATTGCGTGTTTTTTATATCATTGGGGAGTTTATTATATAATTGTACGCCGTCAAACAAAAGGTTTTTCGTACCGTAGTTAGTTCTTGGTGTTCGACATACTAGATTATTTGCATTTCTTAAAACAATTTTTTGTACTTGGACTTTTTTTGTAAAACTTATTTGTGTATGTATATTTTTTGTTAAAATTTTTCTTATTAATAAACAAGTATTATATTTGTATGTGTTAGAGATATTTAATAATTTTGTGGTTTTGTAAAGTTTTTCAGTAGATGTTAAGTAATTATAATTAAATAGCACTTTTATCAATTTATTTTGTGCTCTTTGTATGAGGTTAAGATTAGTTTTTGCGGCAGAGCCCCAAATCTCCACCAAATAATCTATGTGTGGTTTAACAAGTGTGTTATAAATAACATAACGCACTTTTTGTGGAAGACATCGTGTTATACTTCGTAAGAGTCCAGTGAGCGAAGAAAGTTTGTTTTTAATTTTTTCTATATGTGATTTCCAGGTTAGATTAGAGTCAATAGTGAGGCCTAGATATTTTTCTTTGTCAGCCCTATTGATTTCCTCATCATTTATCTTAAGAGGCTTATGGTTTGGAATTTTTTTATTTTTAGCTTTAAAAATAATGTAGTTTGTTTTTAAGGTATTTATAGTGAGCAGATTATACTGAAGCCATTTATTGAGTAAGTTTAAGTCATTTTGTGCATCTGTAATAATTGTGTGAATTGAGTTACCAAAGTAAAACAGGCATGTATCATCAGCGTACAGCGTTATGTTTCCTTTTAAACCTATCTCGTTTATGCTATTTATATAGATCAGAAATAACATAGGACCTAATATTGATCCTTGAGGAACGCCAAATGTGACAGGCCTTGATTTACTCCGATAATCTCCAAATTTCACTATCTGACTACGATTTGATAAATATGATTTAAACATACTATAAGCACAACCCGTTATTCCTAAATTTGCAAGTTTTGTTAAGAGTATTTCATGGCTTACAGTATCGAACGCTTTTTTTAAATCTACAAAGATGCCTAAGGCTATTTTCTTTTGATCTATGTTTACTTTTAGTTTTGTTATAAGATCGATTGCAGCTGAAAGTGCATTTGATTTTTTTCGAAAGCCGTATTGGTTATGTGATAAAATATTATTAGAGTTAAGGTATGTTTCTAAGCGATTATATATAATTTTTTCGAAGATTTTTGAAATAATAGGAAGAACAGATATCGGACGGTAGTTGCTAGGGTCGTTTTTGTTGCCTGACTTAAAAATAGGAGTAACCTTGGCAAGCTTTAGACTTTCTGGAAAAGTGCCCCGTTCTAGACAGTTATTTATACAGTTGGTAAGATCAGAAATAATTAATGGTTTAATGCATTTAATAGCTTTTGTGCTTATCCCATCTATGCCAGCGGCCGTATTACAATTTAAGTTGTCTATTATTTTACTAACTTCATCAATAGAAGTTGGCGTTAACTGAGATAGCTGGGATGACACCGTTTTAGTACTGATAAATGCATTAGGTTTATGGTATATGGTAGGTATTGCGTTAGCCAAAGTCTCACCAACGGTAGAAAAGAACTTATTAAAATATTCACAAATTTCAACTTCATCACAAATGAAATCTTTTTCAGTTTTCAGTTTAGCTGGAGCAGTAACTTCCTTTGTTTTATTGCAGCATAGTGTATTTATTAGGGACCACATTTTAGCAGGTTTTCTTTGACAGTTTTTGAAAGATTTATAATAATATTCGGTTTTATTATCTTGTATTAGTTGTACCACCTTCTTTTTCTCGATCATAAACTCTTCTCTTATTTTAGAATCAGTAGGATTCTTTCTATATTTTAGCCATAGTGCATTTCTTCTACCTATTCTTTCTATTATACTTTTATTGATCCAATCTTGTTTTATTGGGTTACATTTTTTTATTTTGCTTATTCTACTCCGATTAATGCTTTTTATTATGTTTTCTTCTAAAGTAGAGTACTCAGATATTTTACTGTCTTTGATAAAGCTTTCAGCGGTCTTATAAAGTAATTCAAAATCCATAGCTTGATATTTGACTGTCTTTAAAGGTTCTGGTCTATAGTGTTTTTATTTCAAAATAGATTTGCTTATGATCTGACATACTGGATTCTATTATAGCAAAATGAAACCTATTCTGTTTTAAATTTGTACAGATATGGTCTATAATTGACCTAGATCTATCGGTTTCACGAGTACTGTAATCATAGTGAATTTTATTTATTATATCATAACCACATTCTCTTACAGTTGTTTTATAATTATGAACAGATTTTTCGGTGCTTAGCAGATCATAATTAAAATCTCCAAGTATTAAAGCCCTTTTCCTTTTTTCCAGCTGCATGGTGTAAAAATTCAAGAATTCTGTATGGTTTGTACGTCCGGGTTTGTATATTGCGCCTATATCAAGGCAGAATTTGTCTATATGAATCCAGAGATAGTGATTGTCATCGACCGAGTGTTTTTCAATAAAATCATGTTTAAGAGTATTGTGGGCAAATATTGAGACACCACCACCTTTCATCCCTTGTCTGTAGTTGTAATAATGAGTATACCCAGGTAACTGAATTCTATTTGCCTCATCCTCTGAGTTAATCCAAGTTTCTGATATAACTATTAAGTGAATAATGGTTTTTTCAAAAGACTGAACGATGCATCTTAGTTCATCTAATTTTCCTCGCTTAGTAATACTGCGAATATTTGCGTACAGGCATTTCAAGGACTTTTTAGTGGTTGTTACATCGGAATAGTTCTTGGAAACTTCGAAAGTGGTTGTATTCCAGTCCTTGTCCTTAATGTCGTCTTTAGTATTAGTTATCGCTGGAAGTTTTTTGGTGTAGCAGATATTATTTTAGGCACACCTCTCACATATTTTATTATGAGGTTTTTTTCACTATTTCTTGTTCGGTCTTCAATCTCTTCCTTTAGATATTTCATATAAGATTGTTGCTGAGATGTTTGATCAGGGTAAAATTTGTTCACGTCATTTTTCACGCTTGATTTATTTCTCAATATACAGAGGACTGTTTCTGGGTTCTCGAAACATATTTTGAGTAAACGATTTTTATCTCGATTATATTTTCCTATCCGAAAAACCTTTTCAGGCTGAGGGCAATCTGCGTATAGAGTTTTTAATATACTCCAAGAAGCACTTTTATCATTAGCTTGCCTCTCTTTCGGGTCAGAAGATGTTGATTCAGCTATGCCTGATACCAAAATATTTTTTGATCTGATGTTTCGCTCATTTAACTCTATAATAATTTCTTCTTGTGTTTTTGCTTTAGGGTTTGTTTCCCAACTAACTGTCTTCGAGTCTATCGTTTGTATTTTAGATTCTAATGCCTCAATTTGCTTTTGTATAGAACTGTTTGAGCTTTTGATGTTCATAATTTCTGATTTCATTTTGCTTTGCTCTTCATTCAAAAATTCCGAAGCCGATTTTATATCACTAACTTGGTTTTTTATGATTGAGATATCTTCATTTATTTTCGCAAAATTATCTGTCTGCATATTGCTGTTAGATGTGAGATACGCCATCATTTCCGACATTTGTAGCTGAAGTGCTGTCATTTGTTTTCGCATTTCCATAACCTCAAGTTTCATATCCGAGAATTCGGCCTTATCAATTAGCGGAATTATCAATTATCAAACTCAAATATTATCCATTTCCAACAATATCACGTACATACAGGCCAAATTGATGACCTTTTATGAAGTCTTTTATTATGAATTAAAGACCTTTTATTATGTTGATAATACCGATAAAATTTATTAACGTTTTTTTAAACATTTTATATTAAAGAAAATAAAATTTTTGACTTAATTTTTTTTAAATATTTTTTACATCAGCTACTTAATGCTTATGACCGCCACGGCCCGGCTTCTTATAGGCATTCTGGGGCACACTGTAAATAAATTACGAATCACGTTGTTTATCCGCGCTGATCTCGGAAACTACTGAAACGATTTGAATGAAATTTTTTCTACTATTTTGCCCAACTTAAAAGTAAGAATAGTTTTTTTATACGTTATAATACTTTTTTAATTTTGTATTACACAAAAAAATGTTTTTTCGACTTAGATTTTTTTAAATATTTTTTACATCAGCTACTCAATGCGTATGACCGCCACGTCCTGAATTCTTTAGGCACTCTGGGGCAAACTGTATATTAAAACTAGTTGCGCTGTACAGCCCGCTGCTTCATAGATGTTTATGATGAATCCCATGGAGACAACTTTTTTAATTTTGTATTGCACAAAAAAATATTTTTTTCGACTTAGATTTTTGAAGTGAAAACTTCTTTAGGCGCGTTGAGCGTTTTAGTAGAGGGTAAAATCCTCGGTTCGCGTCACCGACATGCTAATGATAATAGTATATCTATAGCTATGGAGAGCCAGACTAGCGCACGCGCAGTAGCCTGTGTACACGTATACACTAATACATCGACTATTTCTGACTGTATTTTATTATTTAACCCATCATATGTAACTAATAAATAAAACATAAAAAATTTCATATAATTTTTGCATATAGTTTTAATTACTCTCAACTTAATAGTTCCGTTTTCACTTCTATCGGCAGTCCCACGACTGCTACTGTTTTTTAAATATTTTTTACATCAGCTCCTCAATGCGTATGACCGCCACGCCCCAAATTCTTATAGGCACTTTGGGGCAAACTGTATATTAAAACTAGTTGCGCTGTGTGTTTGTGATGAATCCCATGGAAACAACTTCTTTTTTCGGGATAAAAAGTAGGTATTCCATGTGCTATTTCAGGTCATCATCTACTGTGCGCTAATTTTTTTTTAATTTATTTATTTGACACATCAACAGCAGTACACACAATACATTTAAATATAATCTTACATATATTAGAATAGGCTCTTGTATGCATGCCAATAAAAGCCGCGTACAACATTCTCTTAAAAACTACGACATGTTACTGCAGCTAGCAAAAAGTAAAAAATAAAAATGGTAAGTAATTAACTATTTAATATCATAAGGCGAGGCATCGGGACAAACAGGAAAAAGCTGGTTTGCTAAATCACGTTTTTTTTGTATTGATTGTTAAATAACAATTTTACAAAAATTACACGATATACCTGAAGACATTATCTCGGGAATGTGCTAACTCATTACATGATAGAATGTACTTTACTCGATCATATAAAATCCTGAAAACAGGCTAAAAAATCTCTAAAACAAGAAATTTGTTAATAATATTTCTAATCTTCCACATGATTTTTATATGGTGACATTTAGTTTTAAATACAAAAAAAGAATGTACTAAATTTTGGTTTTCAGCTGATGTCCTATATTTATTTATCCGAAAATTAACACGTTTCCCAGCGATTTCAGACCATGCAGCGCCACCCATTTCCTATAGAACTGACGCGCGTCAAAATACCTCGACTTAATTCATCAATCATTAATTTCATCCAAATTGGTTCAGGCGTTTTTGCGTGGTTGGGTAACAAACATCCATCCGTCCAAACATTCAACCTTTCGCATTTATAATATAGACTAGCTCATAGTGTAGCTGTCGGGAATAGACAAGCCGTCGATTGCCCTAGCCACTCGAACGAGGCGGTCAAATAATGACCTGGAATAGTACATATGCTACTTTTTAACCCGGGAAAATAAGGTAATCCCGCGGGATTCACAAAAAACTTTTATAATGCAGCAGACTGCACGCTGCAGCTAGTATTCGTTTTTTATATCATAAGGTAGCAAACAAGCAGATGGGTCTCCTGATGGAAAGAGTCAATCATCGCGTATAGCAGGGGTGGCCAACTTGATTATACATAAGATCTACTGTTTAGGGAACATACCCATACTACGTGACCTATTTTTTAAGATTTTTCGACCCCTCCCTCCCCTCGGTGACCACTCGTAGTATATGCCAAGACCCCCCCCCCTCCTTTAGTTTTCACGTAGTAATTCATAATTATGATTTTTAATCATTTCACAGGCAAAAATTGAAAAAAAAAATAATTTGGCTCATACTCGTCTTTATTGCATAAGACTGCATGCATACTTAAATTACTAGTGAATTATGTATTATGAAAAAGAACAACATTCGTGAAAACATATTGCTATACAGTATGGAACTTAAAGTAACTTAATTTACGAACACAACAATTATTTTCATTCATTAAATTTCTCTCATTAAAATCGACTACGTGACAAAAATCTGAGCCACCCCCCCGCTCCTGTGACTGACCGTAGTATTTTAAAGACCCCCCCCCCCCCCCCCTGAACGGGTCACGTAGTATGGGTACGTTCCCTTACTAACGAAACTCTGTGCGATCTACCACTTACATACTTCTAACGAAACTCTGTGCGATCTACCACTTACATAATCTTAAATGAAACAGCATAGTTTAATGTTTAGTATACAATCATACTATACACTATTTAGTATACAATCATGTAGTATTCAGTCAGCGCAGTCTGGTCTACTTATTTATATTTTTTGCCTTGCCCCGTAGGCGTATCATCTAACGTTTGTCATTCGCCAGCGATCAGCGATGACTCTTAAACGTAATGAAAAAAATCATCAAAAACGTCGCCAATTGCTTGCTGGTCACTAGATGCACTTTTTGCAATGTCACAGCATCAAAACTAATCAAGCGGCAACGACTACCACTAATGTACAAGGCTGTTATGTGTCTTGCAATAACTAAACAATCACGATAATTTCGCATTGCGAGTTACGTGATCACCCCGCCGATCGACTGGGCTAATAGTCGCGATCGACCGGTCAATCGCGATTGACCGGTTGGCCACCGCTGGCCTATAGACACCAAAGGTGTTAATGGTGCGTTGCTATCTTGTGGCGAGGACTAATGCCACATGCATAAGTTTACCAGCTACCTTACCCTAAAAACCGGAACACAACAGTGACAAGTACTGACGCTATTACGGCAGAAATATGTAAGGCCTTGGTACCAGATCCGGGCGAGACAATACAAAACTCTACCACCTAGTAGCCACGATGATAGTGACTCGTATAGACAATCGGTTGCCTTTTACGACCTGCCTGGCAGAACGGCAGTAGATATATTCTTCAAAGGAGCTCGGGACCAATACGGGGATAAATAATATAAATAAAGATTAAATATCGATTAATAAATAAATAAATAAGTAAATATTCACGGGACAAATTACACTTACTGATCTAACCCCAAAGTAAGCAAATTATTTGCTTGTGTTATGGGTGTTAGTCAAAGATACATAGAAATACAAAATATATAAATACTTTTACATACATAATAAACACTCAAACCCGGAAATACAAACATTTATGCTCATCACACAAATGCCTGTCCCCGTCGGGGATCGAACTCGAGCCCCGTCGATTGCGTAGTCAGGGTCGCTAACCACTCGACCAACGGGGAGATTTTTATTAATTTATAGATGAAAGGGATTAAATTTAATTCTCAGACAATGTCGCAGGCCTGAGTTAACTATATAATATACACTTATTGATTCAATTTGAATCGGTTCGAACTATCGGACGTTTCGCTTCATGTTTATCAATGTATTACTTGATAATGCTCGGTTTACATTCAAAACTTTTAAAATCCTTTGTCATAATTGGACGTAGTTACACGAAAGGGATTCAATCCACACAAAATCACTTTAGAGATATTGACGTTTGAAATTTGATAGATTTTGGATTAGTTTTAGTGTTTTTATTGAAGTGTCATTTAAATATTATATGTACATATAATAAAATCGTAAGAAAGTGAAAACGGAAAAAGTGAGTATTTTTTTAAAAGAATACTTGGGGCGTAATCTACAATCGATATCGAAGCCAAAAATATAGTTTATAGAATTGTTGTCTGTTTGTCTGTATATCATAAAGTACGGTGTATAACGGGGTAAACTCAAAAAGTACTGCATGGATTTACTTCAAATTTTACATGAATATTATTAACAGATCGGGTCAACATATAGGCTACATATTATCACGCTATCACCTACGGGGGAGGAGCTGTGCGGAGTAAACGAAGTCCGCGCGGACGAAGTCGTGGGCAACAGCTAGTACTTAATATTATGGAAATCATTTTTAATCTTAATAGTACAGGCAGAGAATGGATTATAATTTCTAATTGAATGTTTATGTACAAATACTTACATTTAAATACTTACATTTGTCGCCTCTGTGGTCTAGTGGTCCAGTGTTGGCGTTGACCACATGAGGTCCCGGGTTCAATTCCCGGGTCGGGCACTTTAAAAAAAGTGTTTTTTCAGTTTTCTGAGAAACCCAAAGTTGCCCGGGATTGGAAAGTGCCCGGTTGGCGATAGGCTTGCCACCTATCACATTTGTGGGACCAAGTATCTTCGGCTAATCGTGGGTGCACTTGTTGTACCTCTGCCTACCCCTTCGGGGATATGGGCGTGAAGATACTTTTTTTACTTACATTTAAACCGTTTAATAATTCAAATATTGATAATCCAAATTTTTGTGACCCCTCGTCATCCCTTGTCACACAATGTCACATTTCGTCTACCCCTTCCCTCTCCCTTAACGTGTGACGTAATTTATGGATGACCCCTTATGAGTAATAAACAAATTTTAATTAGGCAAAATAATTCTATTTCCTTGACATTGAACTATATTACTAATAGTACCACAGAATACATAGTGCTCCTTGATTCATTTTACTTAATCAGTTGGTAACATTGGTTGTAATCCAAGGAAGTTGGATTATTCATACATGGGGACTAGTTCTGACGTTAAAGGTGAACGCACACTTATCCGAGCCGAACGCGTGGAACGAAACGAATTTTAGAATATGTATATGATAGAATATGTAATGAATATATCTGTATATGAAATGTCATGAATTCTATGTCTATTCGACGCTGGCAAGTGTGCGAGGTTTCAAGAGATTTCATATACAGAATTCTAAAATTCGTTTCGTTCGACTCGTTCGACGCGTTCGGCTCGGATAAATGTGCGTTCACCTTAAAAATAAAAAAAATGTATGTCAGCTCCGACGCACGACTGGAGTTTTCTCCTTAAGTACGATTGTCAAAACAGACGCAAAAAAAATGCACGATCTAGCTACACTGCACCGGAACACGACAGCGACAAGCACTGGAGCTATTGCGGCAGGAAGAGATAAGGTGGTACCAGACCCGGGCCAGACAATGATGAACTCTATTATTAATAGCCACAATGGTAGTGACTCGCATAGTCAATTGGTCGCCTTTTACGATCTGCCTGGCAGAACGGCAGTAGGTCTATTCTTCAAAGGAGCCCGGGACCAACTCGGTGAAAAAATCGCGCCACCCGGATAGCAGCGCGCTATTAAAATCTCTAGCATCTAGAAGCGATGGTTGTTTCTTTTCATCAGGAGAGCCATTTTCTTTTTTATGATATAATAGTAAACATCGCCTCATGTAAGCCTAGCTGAAATAAAGTACATATGTATATAATATATGCTACGTAAATTCATATCAGTGTATGTGCTGGGTTTATGTGTGCTGCGGTTGGTTGTAACATTTCTTTGTTTTACAAAATGTCCAAATTATATTTTCAACCGACTTCTCAAGAAGGTGAATATTCTCTATTTGGATGATTATGTTCGAGTGTAATTGATCTAGGGATGCGGCTCAGATCATGAGGTCTTGATTTCTATCCCCGGGTCGATCAAAAGTGTTATTGCGGTTTTTTCGAGGTTTTTCTCGATAATCCAAAAATTTCATTAGCAGCACCTGCACTGCCCTTGCACTTGTCATATCATAACAATCTGAAATACGAATGAAACTCCATTCCAACTAGGTTATAATTTTATTTTAATTTTTTTATCGAATTCATCTAGCCCACTTAGAACATTACGCGTGAGATTTAGAAGTATAAAATTTTGCAATGTATATGTAGTTTTCATCTTTCGAGGCATTTTTTAACGAATTATTAACAATTAACAGAATCTTATCGCGATTGGTTGAATTATTTTCCCGATAATTCGGCGCTGTTACAAGCGCCGTGATGACTAATATTGTAAGTATATATAGGCGTATGTAGAGGGGGAAGGGGGAGGGGTCAAGTGAGCCGTTTATACGGTTAAAAATATTTTTAGCTATAAAATGTCAATTCGTTACCTTTTATCGTTGTTTAATAGATAATATTTAATACTAGCCGACTCGGCAAACGTTGTTCTGCCTTTTTAACTACTCTTATTTTTTTTTCTATAATTTCTCACCTTTTATACCTTCCCTGGACTTCAACAATTAATTCAAAATCAAAATTAGCCAAATCCGTTCAAGCGTTCTTGAGTTTTAGCGAGACTAACGAACAGCAATTAATTTTTATATATATAGATTACGGGAATCATTTTTAATCTTAATTAGCACATGCAGATAATGAATGTTAATTTCTAATTGAATGTTTATGTACAAATATTTACGTTTAAGCAGTGTTTTAATAATTCAAATATTGATAACCCAAATTTTTTAAATTCAATTGATTATTTACTTTTTGCCACGTGGTAGAATATGAGAAACTTAACTGTTGTACCTACACCTATACTGTACCCTGTTCTGACCAAATAAATTTCATTTCAATACGTAACCATTTTAAATGTCAATTTTAAAACTCTCGCTACAACAATCGCTCGAAGCTTCATATGCGATAACACATACGTTAGTGTGTGTATTGTTTGACTAATGAAAACCAAATACAAAATAGAGATCCATATTTTTTATGCAATCCTGGTACAACAGTTTTCTTTAAACTTATGGTCCAGGCAGGCTCCTTTGAAGAAAAAACAGACCAAGTGCCGTTTTGTTAGGCAGGTTGTAAAATGCTACGTTTGACTACTGTCGTGACTACTAGGTAGTAGAGTTCCACAATGTTTCCTCTGCGTATTTGGTACCACCCCCACGTATTCCTGTCACAATTGTGTCAGTGCTTGTCATTATCGTGTTTCGGTTTGGTGGGTAAGGTAACCAGTAGATTTAATAAGGCATTACCATCCCGCATTATCAATATTTTTGGTGTTTATTCCAGGTCATCATGTACCTGTGTACCAAATTTCATTCTAATCCGTTCAGTAGTTTTTGCGTGATTGAGTGACAAACTTCCACCCATCCATCCAAACATCCAAACTTTCACATTTATAATATGACCCGGCAAACGTTGTTTAAGCCATACAAGTTTTTTGTATTGAATATTTTGGTGGGGTACTTTGAGGGAAGAGGGGGGGGGTCGAGGTTAATTGAAGTAAAAACTATCCTACCTTTTAAGTTGGAACAAACAGTAGATACATTATCATGACAGTAATGTGTTTAATTTTTATTTTTATTTAATTCAATTAATGCAAATTATTTAAAAATACGTATTAAGTTTCTGCAGTCCATCTGCAATGCAAATTAAACTGCGTCAAAGCAAGACTTCATTCATCTCTTTTTTTAGTTATTACCTTGAAGTTCAATATATTCCGTAAGATTCTATATCAACTCCTTAACTTATCCTCATTTATAAAATATTTTTTAAACTTAGGGAATATTAGTTAAATAAAGTTGGAATTTAGGTAAGGTTTACGTAAACATTCAGTTCTCTCCTTATTAGTTTGTGTTTAGGTACTTATTTTGTCATTGGGTGTCTTTAGTACAACTACTAATCTCAGAAATTAAATTAGATTGACAAGCTTTAAGCGAAGATTTTGCCAAGACACATTTTAGACACTTAAAATAACAAAAAAGAAGTTATTTTAGTTATTTATATAGTTTATTTTAGTTAGAAGTTAGTTAAAGAAGAAGCTTTAATGCAAATATTATTAAAGTTTTATACAATGGCAACCTTTAAATATGATGATAGAAGTCAATCAAATTAATGTCTCAATATTTTTATATGATTGTTCCTAGCGATATATTTTATTTGATTAACTTAAAAAAACGTAGAAAATTATTATAGTTTATCTAATATTCGTCACTCCAAAAGATACGCAAGGGATGTACAAAATCAAATTGGCCTGTGTTCTTTCCAACTCCTTTTCCTTCTCCAAAGTTCGCGCCATTGTCTTAAAAATGGGTACAAAATTTCTGCTTCATGTTTAACTATATAGATTATTATATAATAATAATACACAATATCCCTTCTACGAACTACGCCTCTTGTTTTTCAAATATTTTCCTAAATCACTGCCATCTATCGAAATTTCCATTTCTAGAGGTTATATACAATTTTAAAATTAAAAAGTTTTAGCGCAGTGTGCGCGCCTGTACGTAATATAACATGTAGATATATAACATGTATTTGTGTGGTTGGATATGGAATAGAATATGGCGGATATGACATTAGTATTAATTATTTTCGAGTTCGTCTTCAAAAGTATCTTCACGCCCTCGAAGAAATAGGCAGAATTACAACAAGTGCACCAACTATTAGCTGAAGATACTTCATCCCATAATATGATAGGTGGCAAGCAACCGGGGACTTAGGGATCGTGTGCAGGTCCTCATAATCTGAGCCGAATAAGCTAACCCCTAGACCACAAGACACGAAGCACGTCTTTAGTACATGTATTACTTTACTTTTTTTCATCTTTAATGTATTTGTGCTAGTTTTTTTAAATCATAAGATAGCAAACAAGCAGATGGGTCTCCTAATAGAAAGAGTCAACCATCGCCTATAGACACCAAAGATGTTAATGGCGCGTTGCTATTTTATGGCGAGTTCTAATGCCACGTGCATAAGCTTACCGGTTACCTTATCCTCCAAACCAGAACACGACAAAGACAAGCACTGACGCTATTGCGGCAGGAATAGGTAAGGCGGTGGTACCAGACCCGGGCGAGACAATGCAGAACGCTACCACCTAGTAGCCACGATGGTAGTGACTCGATAGCCAATCGGTCGTCTTTTACGACCTTCCTTGCAGAACGACAGTTGGCCTATTCTTCGAAGAAGCCCGGAACCAGCACGAGGGAAAAGTTTGGTTGTTGTTTAATATAACGATTTTTATCAGTCGACAAAATTATCTCATATTGATAATTCTAAGCAGTAGGCCCGGATGTCTTATGAATATGCATCACGAAATAGATATTTAAAATCTATATCCAACAATATCGTGTTTCTATATAAAATTAATTTGAAAGATTTATTTAATTATCTACTTTTAAACGAACTTATTTCTAAATGATGCCATTTAGAAGTTAGGGGTGCTAGTAATTTTTTGTACATTTTGGAATTATTGTATCCCCCATAACAAAATTATAGCCACACCCATGATAGTGTAAGTAAATAATTTGCCCTGTGGTCGAAATTCTAGAGATTATGAACTATGAACTAAATCTCTTTGAAACTATGAACTAAATCTCTTCTAAGTGAACAGCTTTTAGCCACAAATATAATAGAAATTGCAGAATAGATTTTCCACCGTGTTGGTGCTTTGAAGAATAGACCAACTGCCTTCTGCCAGGCAGTTCGTAAGAGATAAGGTACGAGTTTCCTATCTGTCAAAATTATGTTAATGAGGTAACAACATAATTTTAAATATTTTTTATTTAAATTTACAAAAATACAAAATTTACATATGAAATGTTAGAAAATAAAAATCTTAATCGATGAAATCAATAACGACGGACTTAATAACTCCTGGGGTGAAACATTAAAATATATTCTTTGATTTGAGGAGATCGATATAATTTGAATAAAATGTATACAATTTCTAAGCCGGAACTTATTTATACGATAAGAATTATTCCAATTGATCTAGTAGTTCCCGGGAAATACGATACAATTCTTACATACTCTTAAAAATTCTCCGAAGACCTTGTTTATGTGACACTAAATATATAAAGTATATGATTCTAAATACAATCATTTTGAAATAAAGTATCAACATTTTTAATTCTAAGGATATAAGATTCTAATTTCGAAAGTATAATCTTTTTTATAAAGGGCTCCTTTTAAGAATATATTAACTGCCGTCCTGACAGGCAGTATGTAAGATGCAAACGATTGTCTTTACGAGTCACTACCGTCGTGGCTACTAGGTGGTAGAGTTCTGCATAGTCTCGCCGGGTTCTGGTATCACAGCCTTACCTATTCCTACCGCAATAGCGCCAGTGCTTGTCACTGTTGTATTCCGGTTTGGAGGGTAAGGTAGCTGGTAAAATTATACAAGTGGCTGTAACACCAGTCGGATAGCAACGCACTATTAACATCTTTTGTGTATACAGACGACGGTTATTTTTTTCAATAAGGAGAACCTTTGCTTGCTTGCCATCTTATGATATAAACAAAACTAGAAATATACTACTCAAAACAAAATAGGGCCCACTTTGATTTGCACCTTTAAAATGAAAATGCGTAATTTTTTGTTAATTTTGGAACGAAGTTCCTTATCGCGCGTTGTGAAAGGGGGCTAGACAGAAAAAATTCTTACGAAAAGTTGTCACGACACTTTTTGCTATAGTAAGCTATTGTAAGCTGTGCGGCGTGCGCATGTTTCTCTGTCTGTATCTCTCTCCCTCTCTCGCTGTCTCTCTCTCTCTCTCTCTTATAGAAAGCAAGCCAGATATTTTCATTTCTATTATTATTACGAAAATTGAGCCTACTGATTAAGTTTATATTACATTATACTTGTTAATAATAAAAAAATATTATTATAACTTAAAAACATAAAATTTTATTACAATTCCTTCACTAATTAATCGAAAGGAACTTCGTTCCATCCGGGTGTCCTTTGACACCTCTCAAGTTTTTTTTTTTTTTTTTTTTTATTAATTATTTATTTTTTTCAGTTTTATTAATTATTCAAACAAAGTAAATTATTAAAAAAATTTGTACACAAAAATGCAAAAATAAAATTTACAATAGTCTTTTGTGAAAAATCGGCCCTGTTTTGTTTTGAGTAGCATATAATAGTAGACATGAGTGTGTATGTGTGTAATGTTTATTTTTATTAATTTAATGTATTTCTAATGCATTTTATTCAAAAATATTATGTTTCTGCACCCCTCCGCAATTATAACTTTAACTGCCTTTCATACTCCACTATTCGTGTGAAAAGTATTAATTATATAGTACTAGCTGCCGCGTGCAGCCCGCTGCATTAAAATGTTTTTGGCGAATCTCGCGGGATTAACTAAATTTTCCGGGATAAAATGTGTTCTATGTGCTATTCCAGGTCATCATCTACATGTGTGCCAAATTTCATTCAAATCCGTTCAATAGTTTTTGCGTGATTGAGTAACAAACATCCATCCAAACATCCAAACTTTCGCATTTATAATATTAATATTTAATCTAGATTAATTATAATCTTAAAATATTTGCACACCATATCATGGTAGAATATGTTGGTAACTTAATCAAATTTTAATAACTTGTAACTCCCATATTCTGGCAAATAAATGATTTCTTTCTTTCTTTCTTTATAATTTAAAATAATATATAGAATATAGATAATACATGGCAGGCTTATCTAAGCTATTCTTTCGTGTCATTCGAGTATTGTACTTGATTGTGGCGTGCGTGTCGGTGAACGGAATGCAAACTAAACAGCCTAGGGTTGACAATGTTATATCCCATTTTCTTAAATATATAAATCTGCATATTAATACATGAAGGAAAAAATTTGACAAACCTCTATTTAAGACAAATGCGCGTACGGTGGAGTATAAAACTTGGCATAGATAAACTCATTGATATAAAAAACCCATGATACACAATCAGCGTCTCAAAAACGTCCTCTAAAAATGAGCGCAATTAAATTGTGCACTCATTTCAAATAGAACCACGTCGGTCGCAATAACGTCAATTTTATTTATTTTTGTACATTGCTTTGTAAAAACAACTACAAGTCTTGCGCTTAAAGTTGGATATGCAAAAACATATATTTTTGCCAAATCTATAACTGTGTGAAATTAGCGACAGTTTTGAGTGTCAGTTTTTTTTGGAACTGTGCATCTTGGATTTTTTTATATCAATGGATAAAGTTTACATTGCGGAGGACTGCAGAAACCTAATATTTTTAAATAAAAGCATTAGAAATACATTATATTAATAAAAATAAATATTAGGTGCTCATACTCATACATTAATGTATCATGTGACATACATGATAACATACACAATGCACATATTATGTAAACTATTTAAATAAGTTTATTAACATTCTGAAGATGCTTAAAAAAGAGGAACCGGTTAAGTGATTATATTAATATTATATCTATATTAATTATAATATTATAAATGCGAAAGTTTGGATGTTTGGATGGATGGATGGGTGGATGTTTGTTACTCAATCACGCAAAAACCATTGAACGGATTTGAATGTAATTTGGTACACAGGTAGATGATGACCTGGAATAGCACATAGGCTAATTTTTATCCCGTAAAAGTTAAGTGATCACGTGAGATTTGCTAAAAACTTTTATAATGCAACGGACTGCACGCTGCAGCTACTTAATATCATAAATGCGAAAGTTTGGATGAATGGATGGATGGATGTTTGTTACTCAATCATGCAAAAACCACTGAACGGATTTGAATGTTTAGCACTCAGATAGACGATGACCTGGAATAGCACATAGGCTACTTTTTATCCCGGAAAAATCCCGCTGCAGCTAGTTAAAAATAAAGTTATAAAGTGAAATTTATGTCCGAGTGATAATTTAATCGTGTAATAGTAAACTATTTCCTTCACGACTAAAGTTAGTTGTCAAACTTAAAATATATTTATTGTTTAGTCTATTAATCGAATTTCGGTCACAGATGATCGCTAGTAAAAATGAATAGCTGAATGTGTTACTAAATACAAACTCGGGAACAGCATTTTGTGTTTTGAAATATTCAATGAAGTCCGACGAAGTTTTATATTGAGAAAAAAAATAGAAAGATTGCGAAGGAAATAATAAAAAAAAAACACTTTTATTTTTTTTATTTCCTGTGCCTAGCTGTTGAATATTTAAAGGTTTTCTAAGGTCTACGAAGTTCGCTGGTTCACCTCTTCTATGTAGCCAGTAAATATAAAATGTGTAAGTGTAAGTGTGTAAGTGAAAAAGTGCCTGTACCTACTCCATTATTATCCAAACACTATATATATATATATATATATATATATATATATATATATATATATATATATATATATAAAAAACTAACTGTGCCCGCGACTTTATGCACGTGGAAACAATCTATACATATAATAAAATCGTAGGAAAGTCAAAACTGTATATTGAATATTTTTTTAAAAGAATACTTGGGGCGTGATCTGCAATCGATATCGAAGACAAAAATATAGTTTTTAGAATTTTTGTCTGTTTGTCTGTTTATCTGTTTGTCTGTGTGTATGTCCGGGGTAAACTCAAAAACTATTGCATGGATTTACTTCAAATTTTCATGAATATTACTAACAGGTCGGGTCAACATTGAGGCTACATATCATCACGCTATCACCTACGGGGGAGGAACTGTGCGAAGTAAACGAAGTCCGTGCTGACAAAGTCGTGGGCAACAGCTAGTTTTAGAATAAAAACCCGCTTAGCTCCCGTTTCCGTGGAATTTCTGGGATAAAAGCTATCCTGTCCTTTCCCGGGTCTCAAACTATTTTTTTAATTATATAACTGTAATTTCATTAAGTTTGTGAGGACTAAACATCGGAATCGATTTTGATAAAATTTTTGCGTGGAGATAGTTAAAGATTCGGAGTCAAACATAGTCTAACTTTATTATAAAAAGAAAATCCTAAAGGGTTTAAACAGAGGATAAAAGGGACGGAACAGTTTTGCTCTAGCCAGGGACAGTGGAATAGAGTCTTAAAACGGAACAATAATGCGGATGTAAGGTCACGTTCTCTTTGGCTAGCTTTAAATAGCTTAACAAAATAAATAACATAATTATTATTATTACAAAACAATATTTATTATGTACAACCCTGACTCTTTATCAATGCACACAAATGTATTCGCAGTAAGCGTTAACACACACATGCGCATGTAACGAATTAGGGTCGCCTCTATTTGAGATCCTTGGTAAAGTGTTATAACTCTAAAATATATCAGTTTCGTATTTCCTTTGTGTATGTTTTTAACAGATTCGTTGAGGATGACTAGGCAGACGTGTCATTATTGTTTTTAACATACGGCGTATGGGACGGGAGTCGTGTCATTTTTAAATTGATTATATCTCCCTGAAATTGCAGTTCAGCCTTTTAAAATGACACGGTAACCTTATCATCAACTTATACGGCGTTTGACATGGCAGCCGTGTCACGACGTTTCTGTACGCCGCCACTACTAAAAGTTTTGGAAAGTATGCGCCGCAATGAATCTAAATATAGTTGACGCGCAACCCGAAACCCACTAGTTTTGGATGTATTCAAGTATAATTTTGGGATGCATAAACCTTTTGAGTTAAGTCTGAGTCACCTGCATACCAGCTTTTGTCCAAGATTTCATTCCTGTACCCCAAAACATTACTTCTTTTTGCATAGTAAGGTTAAAAAGTAGTCTATATTACTCCGGAATAATGTAGCTTTCCACAGGTGAAAGAATTTTAAAAATCAGTAAAATTGTTTTTGAGTTTATCCATTACATACAATACAATCACATACTCCACTCTGTACTTAATATATTTCTAACTGCAGCATGCAGCCCGCTGCATTATAAAATTTTTGGCAAATCTCGCGAGAACACCAAAAGTTTTCGCGATAAAAGCCTTTGTGCTATTCCAGGTGATTATCTAAATGTGTGCCAAATTTCAATCAAATCTGTTTAGTAGTTTTTGCGTGATGTAGTAACAAGCATTCATCCATCCATCCAAACATCCAAACTTTCGCATTTATAATATTAATCCATACTAATATTATAAATGCGAAAGTCTGTCTGTCTGTTCACGGTTAACCACTGGACCAATTTTCATGTAATTTGGCATGGAAATAGTTGAAGATCCGGGGTCAAACATAATAATTATTTTTTTTTAAATATTAACCCCTAAGAAGTTGGGGAAGGCAGAAATTGGAGATGAAATTTGAATGAAAAATTATGTTGACGACATGTTAATCTACTCGCGGGCGGAACTGCACGAGCTAGTTATATAGATAAGTACTGAAGTGTGCGTGCCAACTCAATCTATGTAACCGTTTCAATGTAAAGAAACAATACCTAAATTTGATTTTTTTTTACATACACAATCATACACTATGTTTGTAGTCCATACTAATATTATTAATGAAAAAATTTGTCTGTTACACTTTTACGGCTGAACTGCTAAACCGATTTTGATCAAATATGGGAAGTAGATAAATGATTGAAAACCCGGAGATAACACAGGCTACTTTGCAAAAACTCAAGAACGAAAAATTTTTGACACACATTTTTTCTTTAAGTTTTCTCTAGCACGATAAATGTGCTAAAATACAGATGTAGTTAGGTTACGTTTTATCTCAAAAATCAAACTTTAAGGGTCTGAAATAGGGGATAAAAATTTATATGAAAAATTTATTTATTTAATACTTTATTGTACGTGGAAAATAGTACGATTCGGAGAAAATAAACATAAGTACAATAAGAGAGCCTATCTCTACTTAAAGAGATTTCTTCCAGCCACCTTGTTAAAAGGAGATAAAAAATCTATTGATGTTATGTAACGCTACTTGCGACTACTGAATTTGAAAACATACTGTAATCATAAACCAAATAGTATCATGTGTATATTATGATATATGTCAAATGATTCAATGTGTGTAATGTTTAGTTTTATAAATTTAATGTGTTTTTTACCAAAAAAGTTAATGGTGCGTTGCTATCTTGTAGTGAGGTCTAATGTCACATGCATAAGTAATAAAATATGTATAATGGGATAGGGATTAACACGGAGGTATGAATAACATGGTTTGATTATTGTCGGCCCTTTTATCAACTTTAAAATGTAAAAAAGTAGTTGTAGTGGGTAGCTACAGTAGTTGGCCTAATTGTTATTGCGAACTTTTTTTTAGATATTGATACGTTCTATAATACTGTATAACATTTCTTTTTGTTATATCATTAATAGTTTCTGCAGTGCACGCGATGACAGATTTCTTATGATAATTTTTTTCACCTTGGGTTATATTATTCCATTTTTATTAGGGATCCCCTATTTTTTTGAAAATACAATATATAATACAACATAGCAAAGATTCAGATTTCTAATGGCGTCCAGTCCAGTAGTTTTTGTGTAAAAACATTACAAGCGTACATAAAAAAACGCAAATGTTTCCTCTTTATTATATTAGTTTACATTTTAGAAGTTTAAATAAATATAATAAATAATTCAAAGAAAACTATTATGTTAGATTTTGCATACAATTTCGTAGCACTTATTATATGTAATTGCGTTTATTTATTACAGAAATATTAATTACTTGTCAGTTCCCGCGACTTTGCTCGCGTGACACACACATTACTTATTGCTAAATAACATTTTAGTAGACGTGTGTATATGTGTGTGTGTGTGTGTTTATTTGAATATTCAGCATTTTAAGAAATCCAAAGTTACTCACGTTGTTCTCGGAACGTCGTTTTTTCCACACGCCCGGCTAGATATCTGGAAGTCGCGACGACACATTGCTTAGATCGTTATTTTTGAACATTTTTAATTTATATACGAAAATCACAATTTATGTACGAAATTTACAATTTATGTACTAAATTCACAATTTATGTACGAAATTTTACAATTCATTTACGTAAACCACAATATTTACTTACAATTCCAAAACATGATTGGGTTAATATAATATCTACTTAAATCCTACTAGTCGTTCTTCATACTAATATTTCAAATGCGAAAGAATGTTCGGATGGATGAGTGGATGTTTGTTACTCTTTCACGCACACATTTCTTACTAGCTATGCCCGCGACTTGTCCCGCGTAGTAAATTTCTAAAATGAAAGTAGCCTAAGTTACTCCTTATTACCGTGGTTTACACAGTTTACAGTCCTGGAGTTTTATTCGCATAATTCCCGTTCCCGTGGGATTTCTGGGATAAGTATTTAGCTACGTCCTTTATCGGTTCCAAAATATCTTTGTACCAAATTTCATTCAAATCGGTTCGGTTGTTTAGGCATGAATAAGTGGCAAGCAGGTAGAGTTACTTTCGTATTTATAATATTATTATGGATATAACCAGAGAATAGGTATAATATACACTGATCTCTGATATAACGTTAAATCTTCTAAATCCGTCCACGCGTCTAAAGTTATCCAGGAACATACATTTTTTTATATCATACTAGCGACCTGCCCGCGGTTTCACCCGCGCAGCTTTTGTTCCCGTGGGAATATCGGAAAGGTTTATACACTTAAACCTTCCTCAAGAATCGAACTATCTATTAAAAAAACCGCATCAAAATCCGTTGCGTAGTTTTAAAGATTTAAGCACACATAGGGACATAGGGACAGACAGAGAAAACGACTTTGTTTTATACTATGTAATGAAGATAGCAAACAAGTAGATGGGTCTCCTGATGGAAAGAGTCAACCATCGCCAAAGGTGTTAATGGTGCGTTACTGTCTTGTGGCGAGGTTTAATGCCATACGCATAAGTTTACCGGCTATCTTACACTCCAAATTGGAAAACAGTAAAACTCTACCACATAGTAGCCACGATGGTAGTGACTCGCATAGACAATCAGTCATTTTTTAAGACCTGTCTGGCAGAACGGCAGTTGGCCTACTCTTCAAATGAGTCCGGGACCAACATGGGGAAAAATACAAAATACATAAAAAGATTCCAACGAAATGATAAGCTTCTTTTAAAGTCGGTTAAAACAATATTTAAAATCATTGACTTTGGACTTTATGTATTCTTGGAGGTCAACAGCAGTGAAGGCCAATGAACAAATGCGTTTAAAACTTTTTAAACGACTAATTAAGTAGTATTTTTAGTTTTTTGTGACCGAGCTACATGTGTTTTTAGGGTTCCGAAATAAACTAGGAAATTGGCGCAGCTATACCATATGAGGCCGTGGCAAATTCTTTTGATGGGGCCCTATCAATAAAAATCGTCATGTTGTATTCAGTTTAATTTTAATAAACTTCGAGATTTTCAGCGTAGTCAATTACACGTACAAAAAAAGAAAAGTATCTTCACGCTCATATCCCCGAAGGGGTAGGCAGTGGTACAACAAGTGCACCCACGATTAGCCGAAGATACTTGGTCCCACAATGTGATAGGTGGCAAGCCTATCGCTAACCGGGCATTTCCAGTCCCGGGCAAATTTGTGTTTCTCAGAAAACTGAAAAAACACTTTTTTTATATGCCTGTTTTTTACGTTGTCAACGCCAACGCTGGACCACTAGACCACAGAGGCGATAATTAACTACACGTACAACGTAAAAAAATATTTTTAAGCTCGCAGCCTTTTGGGGCGGGGCCCTCTTGGGTCGGGGGCCCGTGGCATTTTGCCAGCCCTGCCACCCTATTGTTACGCCACTGCTAGGAACCTTAATAGCTTTCATCTTAGGCCACATCTTAGCTTACCATCATCAGAGTGCTATGTGTGAGTTTTTCTTTTCGCATTCGATCGTGAGCGCGTTTAGAGTTTACTAGGAATTTGTATGTGATTTGTACAGCGCCACCTAGTGGTAAACGTGAGAAACCAGTTTACCACTAGGTGGCGCTGTACAAATCACATACAAATTCCTAGTAAACTCGAAACGCGCTCACGATCGAATGCGAAAAGAAAAACTCACACTTAGCACTCTGGCGTGATCGTGGTCAAGCGCTTCCCTAGCGACACTAAAAAAACTGTCTGTGGGATAGCTCAGATATCCTCATTACCAGAAAGCTGTAATTTGGCACGAATGTACATATTAGTCACATCAACAAAGGGGTGATATAAATCTTGAAAGATATTTTTTTTTCGGGGTAACTCCTCTACATAAGTGGGGATGTTAATTTTTTTCTCACGTGCCCCATTGTGTGGGGTATCATTGGATGGGTTATGAGAAAATATTTTAGGTCTGTGAAAACAAATTTTTGATTAAGGGACTCGTTTGTAAAATATGAAGCTTTAATTGATAAGAAAAAAAAGAGTCAAGTGTCTTCATTCTCTGCAGGCCAAATGGTTGGTTTTGGGGGTGGGAAAAATCATGGCAGTAGTAAATTTAATGAAGTTAAAAGGACTATCACGACTAAAAAAGGCTTTACAAGTTTTTTTAATTATAGTCGATCAACTTATAAATAGATGGAGAACTAAGACTTTCGCCGTGTTGGTCCCGGCCTCCTTTGAAGAATAGGCCAACTGCCGTTCTGCCAGGCAGGTCGTAAAAGGCGACCGATTGGCTATCGAATCACTACCATCGTGGCTACTAGGTGGTAGAGTTCTGCATTGTCTCGCCCGGGTCTGGTACCACCGCCTTACCTATTCCTGTCGCAATAGCGTCAGTGCTTGTCGCTGTCGTGTTCCGGTTTGGAGGGTAAGGTAGCCGGTAAACTTATGCATGTGGCATTAGACCTCGCTACAAGATAGCAACGCACCATTAACATCTTTGGTGTCTATAGGCGATGGTTGACTCTTTCCATCAGGAGACCCATCTGCTTGTTTGCTATCTTATGACATAAAAAAAAAAGATGGAGAATAGAAAAAAGTTTTTATAGGCGATGGATCTGTGGTGCGTGTTTAGTTAATCTATATCTATACATATAATAAAATCGTAGGAAAGTCAATGTGTGTCCGGGGTAAACTCAAAAAGTACTGCATGGATTTACTTCAAATTTCGCATGAATATTACTAACAGGTCGGGTCAACATATAGGCTACATATTATCACGCTATCAGTTACGAATGAAGTCGCGGGCAACAGCTAGTAATTACATAAATGACAACGTTGAATAGCTTGAATGTTCATAGTATTAAACTATGAATGCCCTCTTCTTATTCCGCATTATTGTGATAGACAACTTCGGAACCCTACATTGCGATTGGCCTTTCACGCACTTTACCAATTCTTGAACTATTTTCCCAAAAAAAATGAGATTTCCAATTCGTTGTTGTTACCTCAGAACTCCGTAATTAATAAACCTTTTTAAAATTATTATTTTGTTTGTAAGATATTTAAATTAAACGAAGACCTGACGCAAGCATATCTTATCTTAATATAAATTACGTGTCACGTTGTTTGTCCACGATGGACTCCGAAACTACTTCTTAAATGATAGGATAGTTTTTATCTCAATTATTCCCCCCCTCTCAAGTATCTTATACATACAATAAAATCGTAGGAAAGTCAAAACTGTACACTAAATATTTTTTTAAAAGAATACTTGGGGTGTGATCTACAATCGATATCGAAGCCAAAAATATAGTTTTTAGAATTTTTGTCTGTTTATCTGTTATCTGTTTGTCTGTATGTATGTCCGGTAAACTCAAAAAGTACTGCATGGATTTACTTCAAATTTTGCAAGAATATTACTAACAGGTCAGGTCAATATATACCCTACATATTGTTACGTACTTCGGGTTCGTAATTGTAAGAAAACGCCAATTATAAAACCCGCGTATTTACAGCACAAGTACACAAACAAAAAAATGTAATACGTAAATATACTATACACACTGGTCACACACGCTGCACTAGCACTAAACCGAATACGTTTAAAGAAAACAACTTCTCCTCACTCCTCAGTACCAGCTCCTTCCTTTTGACCGCATTCAACGTAGAGCGACTCGAATCGTCAATAACAGGACTATTTCTGATCGGCTTGATTCTTTGGCATTGCGTGCATAGCTTCGCTCTGCATCTTCTATCGGATCTATCATGGGGAGTGTTCCGACGAACTGTTTGGATTAATTCCTGCCGCAGAATTTCACCATCGGACATCGCGATAAAATTCAAAATTTCATCCTCATCATCTCGATGTCTGGAAATCCACAAGTGTGCGATTCTCGAGTCACTTCTTCCCCCGCACTATTCCTATGTGGAACCAATTACCGGCGGGGGTTTTTCCAAGCGGATACGACTTAGGGACCTTCAAGAAAAGAGCCTACTCTTTCTTAAAAGGCCAGCAACGCAACTGCAAATTTTCTGATAGTGTGCCTCCTGTCCGTTTGCCCCCTTTTCTATATTTAAAAAAAAACAATTCTCATATTCACTTAAACTGGTCACTTCGCTTCGCACTGTTCGCTTGTACTATCGCTTTCGATCACTGTATAAAAACTGCCTGTCTATTTGTCAACACTTCCCTATTTATACTCGAGGTAAAGTTCAACAACAATCGCGAATGTTCGGCAATCATCTCATACACAATAGTCAATTCTCATTGTCAACAACTTATGATAAACAAACAAGTCGTTGTACACGTTATTTTCGACCTTATGCCCTATACCAGAAAGTCCATTATGGCATAGCTATTCGGATATCGGCCAACTATTTGTTTATAAATAGGAGTAGCTATCTCTTTCTTTTATTTCTAGATCCCTCCAGCGTTCCAACTCTTCACGTTTCTTGATTATTCGCAACAATATAATCACGCTATCATCTACGGGTGAGGATCTGTGCGGAGTAAACGAAGTCCGCGCGGACGAAGTCGTAGCCAACAGGTAGTATTCAATATAAGTAATTTGTATGGAAAAACAACGTTTGCCGAGTAGAGATTTAAATTAAATGAAAACCTGATGCACAATTCTGGCAATTTATATTAAATAAAGACCTGATGCAGGGTTCTCAGCTAGCCGGTAAACATAAATATTTGGTATCACCTTCCCGTCATATGGATACTATAACGTCTTTGGTGTATATAGCCAGTGTTTTTCTTGCTCCATCAGTGGAGCCATCTGCTTGTTTGCTATCCGATATAAAAAACGGGAAATCTGAAATCGACTGTTGAAATTTGATTGTGTTGTCGGATCCCCTCTAAATTTTCTATAAATTTATGGTCGTTTCTTCATACGCGTTTGCGTTTTGTCGAGTTTGACATCGAAAATGAAATAAGAAAGAATAAGAAATCTTCCGAACCCTTTCGTTTACTCCCTTAGAGGTTAATTTTTAAAATATCGTCACTATATTGGTGTATTAATATGTTGAATTCATTGGAGTATTACTATGCGCTAGTAATATATTTCAATGGTTGAATTCGTCATAACGGGCCCATAAGGATGACTATTAAGAACCTATACAAAAAATGGTTGAAAATTTGTTAGGTTATAAAATTTTCCCGGGAATAAACAATAAAGTTTTTTGACAATTATTGTAATATTTATCTGTGGAGGTGCGAAAGAGATAGACAATTTATTATTTATCGAATATTAAAGTCAAGAAAAGTGTAAACTGTAAAAATTAAAACTCATAAAAATTATCTTATTACGTGTTCGTTTGTGTATGTGTGCGTATATTTCTTGTATATAAACAAGATACGGTTTAACGTAGGGTTGTCGCTTTGTACTATAACTAGAAAATATTACCTATGTTTTAAAATATGACTGAACAAATAACACGGACTTCGCTAACCCCAAAATAAGCAAATGATATTGTATATCAACGGGGCTCGGGTTCGATCCCCGACGGGGACAAGCATTTGTGTGATGAGCATAAATGTTTGTATTTCCGGGTTTGGGTGTTTATTATGTATGTAAAAGCATTTATATATGTATTTCTATGTATTAGTATCGTTGACTAACACCCATAACACAAGCAAATAATTTGCTTACTTTGGGGTTAGATCAGTAAGTATAATTTGTGTCGTGAATATTTATTTATTTATTATTTATACATGGGCGTACCGAGGAGGGGGGAGGGGGGCAGGGAGGGGCAGCTGCTCTCTCTAGTGTTTGTTTACTTCTCTATTAACTATCTATTGTAGTAGATAAAATATAATAAGATAAAAATATAGTCTAAAAATGTTACCCCTGGCCCAAAACCTGGGTACGCCCATGATTGTATATTTTTTTTATATAATAAGCAAGCAGAGTGGTAGGTGGTAAAGTTCTGTATTGTCTCACCCGGGTGTGGTATCGCTGTCTTAGCCATTTTTGCCGCAATAGCGCCCGTGCTTGTAACTGTCCTGTTCCGGTTTGGAGGGTAAGGTAGCCGGTAAACTTATGCATGTGGTAGATCTCGCCAAAATATAGCAACGCATTACATCTTTGGTGTCTATAGGCGTTAGTTGATTCTTTCCATCAGGAGACCTATCTGCTTGTTTGCTATCTTATGATATATATAAAAAACAGTAGCAGTCGTGGGACTGCCGATAGAAGTGAAAACGGAACTATTAAGTTGAGAGTAATTAAAACTATATAACTATATAAAGCGTCCAACGCGCACATAATACAGTCAGAAACAGTCGATGTATTAGTGTATACGTGTATACAGGCTACTGCGCGTGCGCTAGTCTGGCTCTCCATAGCTATAGATATACAATTATCATTAGCATGTCGGTGACGCGAACCGAGGATTTTACCCTCTACCAAAACGCTCAACGCGCCTAAAGAAGTTTTCACTTCAAAAAAATAAAAAAGCAGATGGCTTTCATGATGAACAGAGACAAAAATCATCTATAGACTCCAAAGAAACGAGCTTACTCATTTTTAAAAGGCCGGCAACGCAGCTGCAAGACCCCCGGTACTGCGGATGTTCATTCGCGGCGGTGATCACTTACTATCAGGTGCATCCCTGCTCATTTGCCCCCTCTACTTTTTAAACAGGGCAATGGGCCCACCTCTCGTTCCCACCACTGCAACTTCTATAAACCAGAATCAACAGCGGCAACCTTCCTGATAACCTCTGAGTTGCGAGCTCTGGGTGCCCTGGGGGAAAAGCTAAGCTGTCTTGGAACCCGCATCGAATTTAATCAGAAAAATTGCCCCCTCTACTATAAAAAAAAAAAAAAACAAAGAGCTTATTGGTGACCACTTGTTAATGTAACTTGCATTAGTTGTCGAGTACCTTTTCCCACATGTTGGTCTGGACTCCCTTTGAAGAATACACCATCTGCCGTTCTGCTAGCACTCGGATCAACATGGTAAAATTCATAAATTTTTTGATCAAAAGTTTTTACATACCTCTTATGTTCGTCCGGGCTCTTTTGAAGAGTAGACCAACTGCCGTTCTGCTAGACAGGCTTTTAAAGGCGACCGATTGGCTTTACGTGTCACTATCATCGTGACTACTAACTTGTAGAGTTCCACAACGTCTAGCCCAGGTTATTTGGTACCACCGCCTTATCTATTCCTGCTGCAATAGCATTAATGCTTCTTATTGTCGTATTCCAGTTTGGAGGGTAAGGTAGCCGGTAGATTTATACATGTGGCATTGCCATTCCGCCTTACGAATAGCAACGCACCATTAACATCTTTAGTGTCTACAGAAGACGGTTTCCCTTTTTATCAGAAGAACCATCTGCTTGTTTACTATATTATGATATAAAAAGGTGATAGAGTTCTGTAATTTATCAACCGGGATTTGGTACCACTGCCATAATTATCCTAGCCGCAGTAGTGCCGATGCTTGTCACTGTCGCGTTCCGGTTTGGAAGGTAAGGTAGCCGGTAAACTTATGCAAGTAACATAATTTCGCCATACGGATAGCAACTTGACTTTAGAATATTTGATTTCTATAGGCTATGGCTATCTTTTTCCATCTGTTTGTTTGCTATCTCGTGATATATTAATTTCTTCTTCCACAGAAAAGTATCTGACAGTAATGGGTATAAAAATACTCATTTAGCTCATATCATAAAATATTTTAATATGTCTGTCTGTATGTAAAGTATCGTAGAACAGAGCGCAGATTATCGTGAGACTTAGTTCCTCTTCGTTCATAAAAGAGTAGAAATTAAAAAATAGCAACATTATAATGTCTTTATTAAACCAACGTAATAGTTGAAATAATGTCTATTATTTGAGTTAGTATATAAGATTGCATATTATGAGACCTCCGAGCAAAGCCGGGTTTTCATCTAGTAAATAATAAATTTCACGGAACAAATTACAGGTGCTGATTTAACTCCAAAGTAAGCAAATTATTTGCTTGTGTTATGGGAGTTAGTCAACAATACTAATACATAGAAATACATATATAATTTATACTGGAATATATTTAATAAACACCCGAACCCGGAAATACAAACATTCATGCTCATCACAAAAATGCTTGTCCCCGTCGGGGATGGAACCCCAGCCCCGTCGATTGCGTAGTCATGGTCGTTAACCACTCGACCAACGGGGTAGTCGACAGTAATCTGTAATAGTTACGTAACAAAATACACAATTTATTAGTTATTACAATGTATGTTATACAAATTTGTTTTGACAGGTGATAGCCCTAACCCACACAACTACAGCGATAACACGTACACACACAAACAACGGATATATGAAACCGAATGCTTGTCAAACTAAATGGATACGGTCACTAGTGTTGTTACCGTGTGCTGTAGGTATCGGCAGATTATATTTACAGAAGAGCCTGACTGTTTTCTAGACTTACTAGACAACTATTAGGATAATAAATCGGCAAATCAATAAGGCTACTACATGTAGTTATTCTACACTTAAAATCAGCTCTACAGGAACAGACACTCCTAGTGGAACGGAATAAGCCATTGGTTATGGATACCAGATATGCTAATTTGTTCGTTGTATTCCATGTGCCAGGGATGTAATGCGACTTGCATAAGTTTTTTCGGTTATTCACATGTTTACCTGGTTTTTTGAAACGTCAGTACCGTATGGCTCAATGTAACAATCAACTACAGTTGTGTAATGTGCTTATTTGTTCATTTGTATAGGTGTGTATGTATGTATACATGTATATATAATATTGATGGACGAATTACAAAAAGTGATCTAACCCCAAAGAAAGCAAATTATTTGCTTGTGTTATGGGTGTTTGTTAACGATACTTTTACATAGAAATACATATATAAATACTTCTACATGCATAACAAATACCTGAACCCAGAAATACAAACATCTATGCTCATCACACAAAGGTTTGTTCCTGTCCGGAACCGAACCCGAGCCCCACCAATTGGTAGGTTTGTTTACCACTCGATGTTAATGGAGCGGTCTAATATAAATAAATAAAATTAAAGACAAACACTACAGACATTGAAAGATTTATTGGCCAAATAACGCGAACCCTAAAATTATTCCCTCTACATATAAAATTCAGCACAGTAAAAAGCGAGTCCTTATAAAGGCAACCTTTTTTTAGTTATTAGTACATTGCTTGCTATATTCATATGAATTAAACAACATTTTACTTTATGCGATGCAGATCAAAATCACTTGGTTTAGTCATTCTTTATGACATTTTCACCACAAGAAAAGTGGTGTAATTATATTTTTTATTAGGGAAGTCCTAACTTATACAGTTTAAAAATGACAAAAAATATAAAAAACGTAGCTAGGTACATAATTAATACATATTTTATGTACTTATACACTATTTCGATTTGAATTCATATAAAAAGTGACAGTAAATTAATTTTTATTATGTTGGTTATTAATAAAAACACTGACAAAATTAGATATAAAATTTACGACCGCCGACCTATATTTTATTATTAATTCAAATAAATATTGATATAACGTGATCTGAATAATATGATACTAACAGCAGCGATAAATAATCAGCTTAGCTTATATATATATATATATATATATATATATATATATATATATATATATATATATATATATATATATATATATATATATATATATATATATATATATATATATATATATATATATAATTCATTTAATTATTTTTGTGTTATTGCACTCACTCCGTGCTTGGGAAAACAACAAAGAATACACGCAGGGATTGGACCTGCGACACCCTCCCTAAAGCACAAGCATTATAAATGTGAATTTCATCTATAACGATGAACTCATTTAACTAGTTATACGTATGTATATCTAGTGATCAGTACAATTGACGGAATCAATCATTTAGCAAAGAAAAATTTCACCACGTCGAGCCTGTCGACACTAGCTCAGTGGTAGAGCTTTCCGACATTAGAGAGAGGATCGCAGGTTCCATCCCTGCGTGTCGATATTTTTCTTTGAGGTTTGTAATATAATTCATTTAATTTGTGTGGCGCCGCTGGTCCGTACCGCTGAAGGGTCAAAGTGATGGAACCAGCGGGCCAGCTGCTTGTCAGGTGACGTCATTACTGTTGAGGTCGATGACGTCACACAAAGACAAGGAAGGGAAAAGAAAGATCTTCCCAGCCAGGCAAGGTGTACTGCCTGGGGACCGAAGTCCATTTGATAAACGTTGAAACTTGTATATAGTGTTACAAGCTAAATAATTGTGATATCGCGATTCAGGATTTTTATTTTGAATTTCATATTTTTCCATTTGTTATTGATTTTTGTCCATTTTTTATTATTTTTTCTTGTAGCGTTTGTGATTGTTTTGAACCGCTACAATACTCTCCCCCAAGACCGAAGGTCGATCTAGTTGAGCCAGTGAAGCGTATGTGCCTTGAGTGCTCGAGTCTGCGGTGCATCGAGACGAGCCGAATATGCGCGGTCCTCGGTGAGTCGGGACGAGTGCGCCTCCGCTGTGGTTTGCAATGAGTCGGAACGAGCGGGATAGAGTTGCTGCATGGAGATCCAGTGAACGTAGGCAGTTCGAAGTGGATTCCGGAAAGCGTAGTTGAGGCGTAGCTTGTGAAGCTGGCTGATGCTGTTGGAAGCAGAGTATATCAGACACTGATGGTCAAAATGCTGATGCGTGTTGTTTTGCCGAGGGTCACCACTGTGGCATGTTGATAGCTGTTAGTGGTGATGATCACGTCGGGATAACCACTGTGGCGCCACTGGTCCGTACCGCTAAGGGGATATGATGATGGAACCAGCCGGCCAGCTTCTAGTCAGTATGACGTCATTACTGTGAAGGTCAATGACGTCACACAAGGACAAGTAGGGGGAAAGGAAGATCTTCCCAGCCAGGCAAGGTGTACTGCCTGGGGACCGAAGTCAATTTGAGAAACGTTGAAACTTGTATATAGTGTTACAAGATAAATAATTGTGATATCGCGATTCAGGATTTTATTTTGAATTTCATTTTTTCCATTTGTTATTGATTTTTGTCCAGTTTTTATTATTTTTTCTTGTAGCGTTTGTGATTGTTTTGAGCCGCTACAATTTGCTAAACAGACGAGTCATATAATAGACTCGTCTTATACAGACGAGTCTACTCTATGCAAATTGAATAAATTATTTCAGTTTTGTCATTTTTGCATGATTAAGTAACAATCATAAAAATACATACTTTTAGAGACGGCTCCGATGGTCGAGTAAACCTACATGATTGTATTTCTGGGTATGGGTGTTTTTTTTTAATCCTTTTAAGTATCTCTTATAGTATCGAATGACAACCTTTCTACAAGCAAATAAATTGCTTACTTTGGGGTTAGATCATTTTGTGTAAACTGTTCAGTGATATTTATTTATTTTTATTTACTTTTTACAATTATTGCACTTGAAGAATTTAGATTTTTGAAAACCATACCAATCGGACATGGCGATTTGTTCACATAACTATAATTTACTTCCACTACTAATTACTATACAGGTTGAATGACTGGCATAAACCTGCTTCATAAAACAATCCTTTCACAATGACATGGAACTGTACTTAATGAATAGTCTAGAGAAAAGATCTCATTTGAAGTAACCCCAACGAGAAAATGTTTGTACTTAATTAAAACGTTGTGAAAACGAAACTATTCCTATAAAATATTGTCAGTAATGGGATATAGGGAAACATTTATAGACCCGCACATTGCTTTTGAAATAAAAAATATTAAGCTTTTCCCAAATATTCATAATATATACTCTTACGTATAATACAACCAAATACGGCCAACTGAATCTGTCGATAAATAATATCGATGAGTTTTATCGACTTAAGTCAACGCCTACGCTTTAGCAGGGAGAGTCGCGCGAGGTATGTTCTTATTATTATTAGCAGAGGTAAAGCTACGTTCACATTGAGTACAATGATAACAAATATTTTAAAAAACAATTTAGACAAAAATTAATTTATCACAATACTCTTATTATTACTGTTCCAGTTATATAATAAATAAGTTTGTAATTATATATGCGTATATTATGTTTATTATGTTTTTATGCTAAAACGTCAGGATTTGAATTTCTGTTACTTGTTGACGAGTATTTAGATTAATTAATTTAAAACGATGCCTATTGCTCAATCGTAAATTGACTGTTAAATGGATTGACTTAAAATTTGATGCCCAGGTAGGATATAAGATAATTATATTTAAGTGTATAATATAAGATAATTATATTTAAGTGAAGAGATGCCTGTCAAGATACCTGTCTAAAATATTACAAAGAAATCATAAACAAATCATATTTGTATTATTGTTAATGGTGAAAAGAAAACAAACATCCCCTTCAGTCTTCACTTCGATTCTGGATAGTGACCTCTCCATTCAGATCGTGTGCATCATTGATGTTAAGCACACATCTCACCATATCATTTATAGACTCGAAAGATGTTAATTGTGAAAGAAATATTCAGCGCAGCATAATACGATTTATGGGGCAGTGTATCTGCTTTTCCAATACAATTCCTGCAGGTATAAGAGATTTACCGATAAATATATATCGTCGTATCGTATATATCAATTTAAAATCGTAAAAAACATTTATCCAATAAAGGTTATTATAAAATTTCAGATCATTTGGAGGACAAAAAACCTGGGAATGATTGTTCCTCAAACCAATCTGATAATTATTGTGCATAACTGAAAAAACAAAGACAAGTCCGCTGAGTTTCTTACACTGGATTGAGTAATTAGAGATAATCGATGTGATTAGATTTATGTGCTTACTGAGGTACAAATAAGTTGTTTCTATTTAATTTTCTATTTTCTGTAAGTCAGAAACATACAGAAATCTTTCTAATTTCTGTACGCTTCTGACTGGGAAATACAAATATCTCAAATAAATTGACTTTTTCACTCAATTAAAGTTTGGAAATCGGAGCTAAAGGTAACTAGAGTAGTAAAGTATTGATGGTAATATTGTGCAACGTTTTGAGCGGGTCTGATTGGCCTTACCAATTTCTACTGAAATAGTGTCGGTGCTTGTCATGTCGTATTCCGAAGGTAGCCGTTAAGCTTATGCACGAGTGATTACTATCGCACCACACAGATAATAATACACCGTTAAAATCTCTGATTTCAATAGACGATGGTTATCTCTTTGCATCTGTTTCTACGCTATGATATAAAAAAGGACTACGTACTAGACAGACGAGGTTCTCATAAACTAATTATTATATGACAACAGCTTCAGATTTTTAAAATAATAATAATAACACGTCTGGACAACTTACATAAATCGATCTCACCCCAAAGTAAGCAAATTATTTGCTTGTGTAATAGGTGTTAGTCAGTAATACTAATACATAGTAATACATATAAATAGAAACACATATTATATAAATACTGTTACATACATAATACACACCCAAACCCAGAAAAACAAACATCTATGCTCATCACTAATGTTTGTCCCTGTCGGAAATCATAGCTAAGTTCACTAACCACTCGACCAATGGGGCGATCAAAACTTAAATACGTAATAAAGTTTAGTTATTACCGGTATCTTAAAACTATTAAGTCCATAGAAATCAAAATAAAATTATTAATTTATAATTCGTCAAAAACAAAAAAAAAAACAGGGTTATACGTTTTGAACTTACATAAAGTTTGATGGTCACGTAGATAATATTCGGACTAACTATATAACAAAGTTTAAATCCCGACAAAATTAAAAACAGCATAAAAATCGATATAAAGAATTGCATAGCTAGGATATTTCAATTTCCGCAATTGCCTCCAGAAATGCGTTTAATTTATTTTAACGTCTTCCATTAAGCTAAGGTTTATAGCAATGATATAAGTTATAAGTCATTGCCCTAAAAAAAGAAAAAAAATCATAGTTAACATTCAACCTCCCGCCATTTTGAAAGCACCTTTACGTATTCAAGGCCTGAGACATAGAATAATTAGATTGCAGAGTGAACACTTTACATATTTTTCTATCGTTCAGAAAATAACCTTGATTATTATACACAGGTCATGACGAGTTTTGTTGAGAATTGTTTTGATTAAATTGATTTATTTTGATAATAGAATACAATAGGAAGCTGCAGGCTATTTTTAAAGTCTGCCATTTAATAAATACGGAAACGTGGGATTGTTTGAATAAGTTAATTCATTTACATTATAATTGATAGTAAAAAAGTATCTTCAGGCCCATATAATCGAAGGGGTAAGCAGAGGTACAACATGTGTATCCACGATTAGCCGAAGATACTTTAGGCCTCAATTTGATAGGTGGCTGGCCTATCGCCAACCAGGTATTCTTCCAATCCGTTGCCCGAACGTTGTTTTTAACAGCAAACTGAAAAAATATTGTTTGGACTGCGCGACCCAGCAATCGAATCCGGAATCTTGTGAGGTTAACACCGACACCGGACCACTAGACCACAGAGTCGATAATTGATAGTGATTAAATGATGCTTTTTTTGCTTATGTGACATGTTTTGTTTAAATAATTAAATTATAGACATGTATCATCAACATTTACTCTTAATGGTATATTTTCAAGTAATGAAGAACTAGTTTTAAAAGTAAGAGCAGATGGTATGCTGGATGGTAGACACTTTATAAGCTTGTGCACACTTTACACAGGCTAATACGACTATGCAGTCACAAGCGTAGACCCGTGCCATATACTTACCTAGGTAAAAGCCATTAAAGAATTTCTAATTTGTAAAGTACAGCCATTTAGAGGCAATTCACACTTTAGACCAACTTTTGACGAGAAATCAAAATTATACAACTCCTAATTTTTCATATTATAAGCTACTTTTATTTAATTAAATGGTACCTAGATAGTTTAATCTTTTAAATATTGCCCCAATTAAACATATTTTTTAATCATCAATTGTATTTCTTTCAATAAATGTTCTCCGAAATCAAGTTTCGACAATTACGTAAGGAAGCTATTTTTCCAAAAGGTATTGCTACTGTTAGACTCAACAAACTTAATTAGAAAAAATACTTAATTACCAGAAACATCTAACAATTGTGCCTGAATGGATTACTTTTTTCCTAAAAGATCTATAACTATATAATTAATTAGGCACATATGCCTATTTTAACGAAACATTAACTGGGTGTTTTGTAATCAAATAATGATATTTTCCTATAGAAATTGGCATAGAATAAAATTATATTCTATTCTTATGCATAAATATGTCACTTAAATAATATTCATTTAATTTTAATTTCAAAAATAAATAAAAGAGAATACTATAAAATGCGCTACGTCCGTGTGCCAAAATTAGTACTGCGTAGTAATAATTAAAATATTAAAAGTATCAATACTATTTTCATTTTACCAGCACTAGGTGCACTATATGGACGACGACGTCCAGCTCTCGCATCGATTAGAAAATACCTAAATTTCAGATAGGCGATTTTGTGAAATGGCTCTTAAGGGATACAGTCATTTGCTTAATGTTTTGGTGACAATAGATGCAAATTTCTCTGTATTAACCAACCTAGTTTCGTTCTAAACAAAATCTATAATGCTATCAGAAATCTTTTACATTAAACAAAAAATTGTTGTAACAATACAAAATCGTTGATTTCCCATTATTTTTTAAATAAAATGCATTTCAATAAAAATGTAAATTTTAATTAACAGATATCCTTTGTGTTATATAAACACTAGTATCTGTGAAAGCGTTACTCTGTGCGCACTGTATATACCTACTCGATTTGAAGACGCCGAGCCAATTTGCTATTTGAAGTAATTTCTGGAGTTCCGCAGAGGTTGGCTAGATTTTTGGTTTGCTAATTACAATATTCTGATCTATAATTTTGTATTCTATAGCATTTTTAGGTTTTGACATTGTCAATATTTCAATATCTATTTTGTTTTTCTTTTAACCTTCGTCTTTACAGAGCTTGTAATCTAAGACTATACTGCCTTACATTTCCATGCGGGTTTATTTTTCTCATTCTAAGTAACACATAGTAGGTACTATATATAGCTTGTGTTTTAATATGTAAATGCTTACTTAAATTATAAAACATGATTATGCCTTTTCTATTTCTCTTACATAACCAATCTAAAAACTCAGACTAGAGGAAAAAATTTCCTTTTTTCCTCTAGTCTGAGTCTAAAAACTGTATTTTTTTAAATTGTAAGATAGCAAACAAACAGATGGGTCTCCTGATAGAGTCATCCATCGCTTATAGACACCAAAGGTGTCAATGATGCGTTGCTATCTTGTGGCGAGGTCTAATGCCACATGTATAAGTTTACCGGCTACCTTAACCTCCAAACCGGAACACGACAGCGACTAGCACTGACGCTATTGCGGCAGGACGCTAAGGCGGTGGTACCAGACCCGGTCGAGCCGATGCAGAACTCTACCACCTAGTAGATACAATTACAAACAAGGAAATTATATATTACTTACCTGAAGAGTACCAAATAAGCGACATAGCAAAGAAATTTCAGTAGATTTTATTTAATGGGTATGCCGCGTATCATCACTCGTCACTCATTATCAGCCATCACAGAGTCTAAGCTACAGACAGATTAAATTTTACTGTTACTTAACCCTAAAAGAGTTGTCTGATTTTTTTAATATCATAAGATGGCAAGCAGATTGCTCTCCTGATGAAAAGAGGCAACCATCGCCTATAGACACCACAAATGTTAATATTGTGTCGCTAAACGTGTAGCGGGATGGCAATGCCACATGCATAAGTCTACCGGCGCGGCCGCGCCTTACCTCTTCGTGCCGCAATAGCGTCAGTGATTTTCATTGTCGCTTTCCGGTTTCGAGGATAAGGTAGCCGTTAGACTTTTATATGTGGCACTACCATCCCACCACACGGATAGCAAGGCACCATAAACATCTGTGGTGTCTCTTTGCAATGGTGTACGTTTCAATCAAGTAAGTCATTTAATTGCTTGCTATCTAATAATTATTTAAAAAAAACTTGCATTTCTCTCTACACGTCTGAATCAATGGACAAATAGACCTTTACTTATTTTTATACCAAAACTTTTCTAACCCAATATCTTTAGTTGGGTATTGGATATATAATATAGTATATGGAAAAGGCGATCTATGAGTTTCGTAACCACAGATTTTTCGTAACGCTCACATTTCGGCCGGGTAAACACGCTTTTAAGCTCTTTCTTACTCAGCTCTCTCTGTCTAAACAAAACAGATGTGGATAAATACAGAAATATTAATTACTAACTAATACATTTTACTTATACCTTAGGCGTTTTTATATTTTCCCTGTGAGCCCCAAGAAGGTTTTTCTACGTTTCGTTATAAATAAAAAAATCAGTTTGGGAACTTCGCAATTAATAATTAGAAATTCCTCGTGTTTGTTTAGGCTCCTTGTAAGGAAAATATAATTTTCCTCTAAGCCAGAAATCACGTTTAGAGCAAACAACAAAAAAGTCACAATCATTGTGCGTTGTGACTAGTGTTTATAAGGAATTTGACGTACAATTCTTGATCTCTTAGAACAACAAAAAAATATAATATTGGTTTCTGTATAAGTCTGTGTTTGAATTTAGAATACAGTCCAGTTTCTTAAGCACGCTCACTCATAAATTGTCAACGAAATGCTAAGCGATTTTGCATTTTAATACATACGGCATATAGTTCATTATCTATAAATTGATTTATTTGCAAATTGCTACACTTTTCTTTCTTTGTTCGTAAACACAATATGGCGTTTACTTCACTTTATAAAATATATTTTACTTATTTTTATGACTAGTGATCGCCTTTTGCTTTTGGTCGAAATTTGACCACTACTAATTCTATGACTCCGTTTGACGATAGAGTAAAAAATAAAATCTTTTATATATTTGACAGTAGAGTGTAGACTTTAGCCATAAACAAAATAGTAAGTGGTATACTTTCAGAGAGTTCAATGTACCTACTACACACTAGATTAGCTAAGTCGTGTTCCTGAAGCTGGCAAAGCACACACAAGCTAGCAAGGCACTTGACTCTAACAAAAATTAGCACTTTAAATCCTTAATATTTCTTCCTATCGGATCAAAAACTGTTTTCCCAAAGCTGCACTAATTTTTAAATAGGTACCTATATCTAACAATACCTTACACTTTGGGGTGTGCAAGAAAATAAATAATAGTTTAAAAAAACTAAAAACACGCTTTTTATAGAAAACCAAACTAAAAAATAGAAAATAAATTTTATTAAATTTAAATTAAGAATAGTGTTAAAAATTTCAATAAATATAAATTAATAATAGTGTGAATAAAGAAAAATTATTTTATTTAAAAAAAAGCGTGTTTTTAGTTTTTTTAAACTATTATTTTTTGAAGTCGGTTAAAAATGGAATAATTTTATCAAATTAGTGTATTGTCATCGATCCTCGATAAATCTACAAAGTTTGAACGAAATCTGGCCGTTCAAAGTGGGTCAAAATCGCGCCCAAAGAAGTCTGTTACAAACAAACATACAAACATACAGGTGAAGCTAATAAAAAGCGTGTAAAAAATAAAAATCCTAACAACAAAAAATATATTATAGATCTGATTAGATTTTGTAATCGATCGGCACATTAATCTGGAAATAAATCTAAAAAAAATATTATTTCTTCGAAATTTTTTTAAAGTTTTTTTTTTTTCAAATTTGCTCAAAATCTCTTGGGTCGAATCGGTTCAGTTTTTCTGAAGTAGGTATAAATTTTGAGAAACCCAATCGAACGCCTATAACTACGGTTCGATCAGCCAAACCATTCAAAAGTTATAAGCATTTTTTATATGTTTATACACACACACACACACACAAACACACACGCACACACACACACACACACATATACGTCAACGTAAAAAATGTTGAAAAGTTTCTAGGACACCAAAACGTGGAGATTTGATAAAATCTCGATTTTTGAAGATCGGGACAAAATCGGTAACTTTCTTTTACTACTAACTTAGCGGGAAGTTAAAAATTATAAACCCGCCAGATATTCAATGTTTGCGTGACGTATTCACGATATTATTACGTTCCCGCTTGTACAGTAAGGGGAATGCGTTCCAACTGAGAATAGGACTGTCAGGATGACAAAGTAAGGTGTTCAAAAAAATTTTAACAAAGAATTAAAAAACACTTAAAAAATATTTTCATTCTAATTGATATATTTTTTATTTAGATTCATCAGATCATGTTACCATAATACCCATACTAATATTATAAATGCGAAAGTCTGTCTGTCTGTTACGCTTTCACGGCTAAACCGCTGGACCGATTGTCATAAAATTTAGCATGGAAGTAGTTGAAGAGCCGGTAAAACATAGGCTATTTTTTTTCAAAAATCAACCCTTAAAGGGTTGAAGTAGGAGATGAAATTTGTATGAAAAACTATCTTAACGACATGTTAATCTACTCGCGGGCGAAGCTGCGCGGGTCATCTAGTATTAAAATTAGGTTTAAAATAACTAACACCATATTTATATACATATACTAGCTGTTGCCCGCGACTTTGTCTGCGCGGACTTTGTTTACTCCGCTCCTACTGGTCGTAGCATGATGTTATATAGCCTATAATCTTCCTCGATAAAAAGGCTATCCAACTCAAAAATAATTATTCAAATCGGTTCAGCAGTTTTCGAGATTAGCGCGTACAACCAAACAAACAAACAAACTCTATAATTTTGTAATATTAGTATAGATATAGATGAACGGCTAGACTGATGTATTTTACTGTTTTTTTATTGATGATTGATGAATATTATATTTTAATGTTTTTAAGTCTATTCGGGACAAAGTCAACCCAAACACACAAAAACCGCAACAAAATTGGCCCCATCGTTTTTGACTTTTATGTGGTGATAATAACGCGACTTTTTTATATATATAGATGAACAGCTAGACTGATCTTTTTTACTAATTCTTTATTAATGAAAATAATATTATTAAAACGTATATAACTAGGGATGGGCCGAAATTCGTTTTACATTCGGTTTAACCGAATTTCGGCAGCTTGAACCGAACTTCGACATTCGGCCGAAATTCGGTTTAAATGCCGAACATTCGGCACTAGAAAAAAGTATCTTCTTGCACTATTTTGCTTGAAATCTTCGCTAATGTTATAAAGAGGAAAGATTTGTATTCTATATTTTTAAAAATCTTTCACCATTAGAAAGATATGAAATCATGCTCGAGTAACATAGGCTATACTATACTTTCGAAAATAATCCGTAAAACGTAAATTAAAAAAAAACATAAAAACAAAAATGAAAAAACTTCAGCATAGATTTTTGAGTTCGAAGAGTTCAAAAAATATGTAAAACGGTTAACCCGGCAGGTCATCCCTGAGACTTCCCGCTAGATTTTTATCTATATCTTAGCATATCACAGATTTTTTCAGAGTTCAAAAATCTTAAATTTGTTACAAATATTCGTAAGCACATAGAAGTAGTTGTAAATGACAGTAATTTCAAAATTTTTGAAATGCTATATATTTTAAAAACGATGATTGATTTTGGTCTTTCGAATGGCATTCAACGTAATTTTTGACCTCTAAAATGTTTTTATAACTATGTGATCTACAGACTCAGAAATGTCGAAGCAATATTTTTTTTTCGAATTTTCGATATTACTGAATCCCAAATAAATCGACCGATTTTGATGCAATTTGCTTATTTGACGCAATTTATAGAAAGAAAAGCTGATTAGACTTTTAAATCAATCGGTATATTAGTCTGAAAGTCATTTTAAAAATACTAAGTTTGCTGTAAACAACAAAATATTAATATTTGAAAAGCCGTAACTTTTGAAAACTTGATTTAATTTTGATTTTTGAAACTGTATCTGAAAAAATTTCGAATTTGTGTCGAAAAAACACTTCCAAATTTTTTTGTCAACGATAACTTTCGAGCGGATTAAACGATCATGATACAATTTATGAATTAGACGCAGTTTTTTAAGAAAAAGAGCTGCTAAAATTTTATATTTTAATCTGGAAGTTATATTAAAAAAATATGTTTCGTAATTTTTTTTGCGATTTTTTCAAAATTTCTCAAAATATTCTAGTCCAAATTGGATAAAATTTTTGGAAGTCTAAGTTGAGCAGAATCTAATTCAATGCCATTAACCGCGTTTCGATCGGTCAAGCCGTTCAAAAGTTATGAAATGTTTACAAACACACAACCATACACTCTCTCTCACACACACATACATACATACATACAGACATACTGACGTCATCGCGAAAATAGTCAGAAAATGTTCCGTACGTAGCGGGAAGTTAAAAATCTAAAGTTTGATATAGATGAAGATGCATATATTTTAAAACATGATGATTTAGATCTTTTTAATTACATTCAACGTAATTTTTACCTTAAATGGTTTTATTAGCTCCAAAATCGGTAGGTTAAAAAATGTCGAAAAAAAGGTAAAAAAAATAAGTAAGGCTATCCTTGAAACTTCCCGCTAAATTGAGGTATTTTAGGCTCAAAGGAACAAAAACTATACCTCAGCATTTTTTTTCAAGGTTAAAAATTCTAACTTTTGACTTCAAACTTCTGAAAATGACAGCAATTTAATTTCTAAAATATATATTTTGAAATAATGTATATTTTGTATAATGTATATTTTGAAAACGATGATCGATTTTCATCCTTCAAATGGCATTCAACGAAATTTTTGAGCTCTAAAATGTTTTTGAGTCTATAGGCTAATATGTCGAAGTAATATCAAAATTTGTTTTCAAAAATTTTCGTTATAATAAATCCTAATAAACCGATTTTGACCCAATTGACGGTATTTGATGCAATTTTTAAAGAGAAAAGTTGATTAGATTTTTTAAGTGAATCGGTGTATAGCCTAAGAGTTATTTTAAAATATTAAGTAAGTTTTCTGTAAACAGCAAAATTTTATTGTTCAAAAGTTATAACTTTTGAAAACTTGATTCGATTTTGATTTTTGAAACTACATTTGACGTACATGTTTTAAGTACCACAATATTGTAGAAGGTTTGACCTTCAAACAAGTTTTGGTCAAAAAGTCTCTTATTTTATATAAATACTTATTACTTTTTTCTAAATTTTCGTCAACGATAACTCCCAAACAGATAAACCGGTATTGATACAATTTACGATATTTGACGTAGATTTTGAGAAAGAAATGCTGGTTAGATTTTTAAATCAAGCCGGGTACTAGCCGGAAAGTTATTTTAATAAAAATATTAAGAAGTTTTCTGTAAACAAAAAAATATTAATATTAAAAAAGTTGTAACTTTTGAAAACTCGATTTGAAACTAAATTTGACGTAGTTTTTTAAGCACTAAACTATTGTGGAAGGTCAAAAAAAATTAGTTAGAGAAATTACTAAGTTATGTCTAAAAACACTTTTCTAAAATTTTTCGTCAACCATAGCTCTTGAGCGGAAATGCCGATTTTGATGCAATTAATGCATTGAACGCAGTTTTTGTAGGAATAGAGCTGATTAGATTCTGTAGCTAATCTATACATTTATCTACTTAGACTATACAAAGTTATTTATTTATGTATGTTATTTATGTACAAAGTTATGAGATGTTTACACATACACATACACATATATACAGACATGCTGACCTCATTGTGAAAATAGTCGGAAAAGATTTCTAGGACCTCAAAACGTGGAGATCTGGTGAAAACTCGATTTGGTCAACAAGAGCAACAGCTGGTCCATACTAAAATTATAAATGGGAAAGTGTATCTGTTTGTTTGTCCGTCTTTTACGGCGAAACGGAGCGACGAATTGACGTGATTTTTTCAGTAGAGATAGTTGAAGGAATAGAGAGTGACATAGGTTACTTTTTTTTTTTACTTTATGCGAGCGAAGCCGCGGACAATATAATAGCTAGTAGTAAATAGTAAAATAGGTAAATAGCTAGTATAACATAATTAAATTTTAAGCAAATTCGTAAAAAAGTCACGACGTGTCGCTTTTAAGAAAGCTCCCCAAAATTAAACCGAAGTTCGGCCGAAGTTCGGCCGAATTTCTTATTTTCACCGAATGTTCGGCCGAAGTTCGAGTTCGGTTCAAACCACATTCGGCCCATCACTATATATAACGTTAATAAATCAGATATATTTTTTGAACAAATATTTTTTGCTGACGTTACTGATTTCACACTTGTGGTATGAAGTTGATGACAAGCGCGATCCTATTCTCAGTTGGAACCAAGGAAGTTACATTCTACCCGGAATGCTTACACGCGCTTCAAAATCGTTCCGAAGAGTACCACGACATGAGTGGAGTGTGTCTCTTTCTACTAAATAAAGCGCCAATTGCCATGTATAAGTGTGACCATGCGTAGTTTGCAAATTACTACTAAATAATTCTACTAATTTGAGAAACAGTTTTTGCATTGCATAAGTAATTACGTAATTATTAAAATAAGCACATTTTAGAACTCACTATGTTAATTACCATACATTTTATGCAAATGTATCTATCGACGAGTATGAATAAAAGGGATTTAACGATTAACGGATATATAAAAATTTGCCATCCGAAAGTTTTATTTACACTGGCAATTACAAGAAAGGGACAACATCCACTCATGTCGTTGTCTTGCTCAGAACGTTTTTCCCCTCTGTTATGTAAGAAGCAAATGTCAACTTTATTAGGAACGAAATAAAGTACATTTTTATTTTTCAAATATTGCTTCGTAGTAATTCCAGTTATCGTATATAAGTTCCTTGGTTGGAACGCATAGTAATCTCAGAACGCGGTCATGTGAATAGTAACACATTATTAATATCTTTGTTATCTATAGCAGCTATTAGTTATCTTTTACCATTATTGTATGTGTGAGTGCGTATTTGTGTGTCAGTGTGACGTGTGTGAGTTGTTAAAGTACGTATGTATATGTCGTGACTTGATTTTTTAAATTTAATAATGTATTTTAAAATCCATACTAATATTATAAATGTGAAAGTAACTCTGTCTGTCTGTCTGTCTGTCTGTTACGCTTTCACGGCTAAACCACTGAACCGATTTGGATAAAATTTGGTACAAATATAGTTTGAGACCCAATAAAGGACATAGGGTAGTTCTTATCTCGGTAATCCCACGGGAACGGGAACTATGCGGGTTTTTATTTTAGAATTTTTTTCACGCGAACGAAGTTGCGGGCACAGCTAGTATTTTTATATTTGTAAATATTTTTATATTCGTAATGTTTTTATATTTGTATTTTAGATCTATCTAGACTATTTTAATCACAATGTTATAATAACCTACGTAGGCATTTTAATGACATATTTTAATAACCTACATATTTTTAATTTAATGTCACTGAATTTGCTTATTTTAAAGATTAGTACGCGCGTAGCTTGGTAGCTTTGTAAGAAATCTCGAAAGTACATCGTATTACAAGAGTAAATAAAAAGTTGTATACATTTTATTTGCTCTGATACTATTTTATTGTATACATTATACATATATGTATATCATGGGAGCCATTCATTACGTAAAACTATTTTTTAAAAAACCCTAGTTTTGAACCTTTTTCAAAATAACAATTATAAGGAATGTTTATTGGTACCTATTGATAGAAATAAACTTTGGTTTTAAAGTGTTTAATCCTCAGATGAAGAAAACTATTACTAGATATGAAATAACCAAGGGAATACCGTGTCATTTCGTCCCTAACAATGGCGGAATAAAGAACAGCTGTTTACTGTCTACATAACAATTGATGAATTATATTGCAATTGAGTATGTTATTTTAACAATTAATTGAAGTGAAAACTTCTTTAGGCGCGTTGAGCGTTTTGGTAGAGGGTAAAATCCTCGGTTCGCGTCACCGACATGCTAATGATAATAGTATATCTATAGCTATGTTTTGCATATAGTTTTAATTACTCTCAACTTAATAGTTCCGTTTTCACTTCTATCGGCAGTCCCACGACTGCTACTGTTTTTTTTTTATTTTAGATTTAAGGTACACACTAAAATTATAGAAAAATACAAATAAACGCTAAAATCGATTTAATATTTTGTAATCAAGCAATTATTTGACATTAAATTTTAACTTACCTACATTGACAGCGTATTTTAGTAATAGCGTTATGGCCGCAAGCTGTTAAAGGTGACGTTAATTTTCTTAAATGATTTAAAATTAGAACACTGACAAAATTTTTGTAAAATTCAAACTTGTTAGACAGAGATAAAGCCATTTTTATTTGTTCGCCGTTGGAATGCATGCAATTTTATAATTTTGATTGTTTATGGAAATTAATGCCAAGTCATTATCTTTCTCTTGTCAAAGGTTTAATCATTCACCTATATTCAGTATCCGCGCATCTGAACGCAATTTGCTACTCGCGCGGTTACCATCTTTTTAGGGTTCCGTACCTAAAAGGTAAAACCGGACACTATTACTAAGCCTCCGCTGTCTGTCTGTCACAAGGCTGTATCTCATAAACCGTGATAGCTAGAAAACTGAAATTTTCACAAAGTACGTAAGTATTTCTGTTGCCGCTATAGGTAACAACAAATACTAAAAATAAAAAATGTAAATATTAAGGATACAATAAACGTGTTTTTTTATGGATGGCCCCTTATATAAAATAAGGCATTCGGCATTAAATTCTTAACCACTTAGGTCTTAGAATAACAAATAATATGACAGTATTTATGTCATTAAGTATTAGGTAAATTAGGAACTAGCACTCGGATTAATCACTTGAAACATATATATATATATATATATATATATATATATATATATATATATATATATATATATATATATATATATATATATATATATATATATATATATATATATATATATATATATATATATATATATATATATATATATATATATATACGTTATATCTCAGTCTGTGAGGTCTCGCCATCTCTTTTTATACGTCTGTGTTAGAAAGAGAGGGAAAGACCTCTTACGATGACAACAGTATTTAAAGTTTTCTTTCAGGTAGGTATTAGAAGTGTCGCCTCCAGGCTCCAACTATAATACAGCGTATAATATAACGGTGTGCCGTTCAAGCGCATAATATTAAAAGCGCAAAATGATAACTCCTCGTAAAATGGTAAAAGAGCAAAATGTTAACAGAGCAAAATGTTTATAGCGCAAATTGATAAAAGAGCAAAATGGTAAAAGCGCAGAGTGGCAATATTTCAGTTGTATTGTGTACATTAACTGCCAACACTATATTAACGTAATTTTTTTGAATACTGACACCCTAACAGTAATAATATTAATACAACGTGATCAATTTCTGGAAAAATATTTATTTTCAAAATGAAATAATCAACATTCATATACAAATAATAATAAACACCAAGAACAGAAATTTTGCTAGTGTTGATTATTTCATTTTGAAAATAAATATTTTTCCAGAAATTGATCACGTTTTATTAATATTATTACTGTTAGGTTGTCAGTATTCAAAAAAATTACGTTAGTATAGTGCTGGCAGTTAATACACAATACAACTGAAATATTTACCACTCTGCGCTTTTACCATTTTGCTCATTTACCATTGTGCGCTATTAACATTTTGCTACGTTAACATTTTGCTTTTTTACCATTTGACAAGTAATTATCATTTTGCGCTTTTAACATCGCCTGAACGACGCACACTTATAAATTGACAACTGAAAGCTTAGCGAATTCGATTTTTACTACATAAAGATAAACACATGTGATGTTTACATTATATTGTGATTTATTATTATTATTATATTGTGATTATACGATTCTATCTTAATTTTTTATTTACAGAGTAAAATATACCAATATCAGCAAATTTAATAGCAAGCTCTTGTCGGTGCAGCATCTACACCGTGTAATTTCATCCATTTTTCCCTATTCAATGCCGCCTCCTTGATCTCCGTTTACGACATTTATTTTTTCCTTCACATGGATATATAGCTAATCCTTGGCCTTCTTCTACTTCGCTTTCCTTCTTTCTTTACTTCTATGGTATCGTTAATAAAACTGTCGTGTCGTATTAGGTAATCTATCATTTTCCCTCTAAGGTCTTCCAACGTTCTTATCAGGCTCCGCGTCTCGTCTTCTCTCTTGAGCACTTCTTCGTTAGTCACCATTTCTGTCCAGCTTATCTTTTCCATACGCCTCCAACACCACATTTAAAAGACTTCCAGGTAGCTTCTTTCTTTTTGTGTAAGAGTCCAGGCTTCACTTCCACATAGGGCTATGCTTCATACATAAGTTTTTATAAATTTCTTTTTGATGTGTCTAGGAATTTTTGATTGAAAAATACTTTTTTTATTCATGTAAGCCCGTAAACCCGTACCAATACCAATATAAAACGAATTAAAGGCCATACCTATTGTTTTGTCCACGGAGTAAATGGAGGCGCCTTCTTAAGACATTTGTTAGCCGTCAAGCGTAGCTAAATTTTGAACTGACATAATTACGAGAATGTATGCAACAGTACGCCAACAATAAAAACTCGATTACAATTAGTGTCAATTTGCCTATATATTTTGCCATACTTTTGACAGTGATATGAGCATTCGCTCATATGCACGTCAATGCCATACGCCATGTCTATTAGTATTATGTGGTCTGTGGTTTTGTCTAACAAGTTGTAATTCAAAACAATATTTCGTTTATTTCGTTACTTTAGGTAAATATAGGTAATTAAATAGATGTTTATTTTTTCTAGACACATATCACCTTGATAATTTTAAGCCATGGCCAACTACTGACATTAATTACAGATCGTCTGGGCAGGTAATTACAAAACTAAACCTGGGAATAAGTAACCTATTCATAATTAACATGGTTGCTAGGTGTCTCGTACTTAGGTATGTTGACCTTGAAAACTGTTTGCAGTGAAGAACTCGAAATAACTGTTTCAGGTAGGTAAGTAACCTATTTGTTACAATTTTTCCCCGTGTTGGTCCGGGCTCCTTAAAAAAATAGACCAACCGCTGGTCTTCCACGCAGATTGTAAAGGGCAACCCATTGGCTATGCAAGTCACTACCATCGTGGCTATTAGGGGGTAGAGTTCTGCATTGTCTCGCCCGGTAGGCGTATCATCTAACGTTTGCAATTCGCCAGCGATCAGCGATGACTGTCAACTCCTCGCAATGCACATGAGCTTAGACAGTGATGACCAATCTGAAGATATCGTGAACAATATTTTTTCATTTATTGAAAAGAATAAATAAAATACAAATTGAACTTTGTAATGTTAGTTCAGTAATTTGGTAGTAAACGCGTGTCAGTGGAAGTTACGAAAAGTATTTAGTTCAGGCTGAGTCGTTTTATCGTGATCGGCATTGAAGACACTCTGCGTTGAATGCGTTCAAGAGGAAGGAGCTGGTATTGTGGAGTCCCTGGCCAAAGATGAGAACAGTACTCCTATGAAGCCTGATTTGTGACTTGTAGAGTCGCAAACAATCGACTGTTTTGCCCTGTTCAGAACAACAAGTTTCTTGGACGAAAGCTTTGCTTTTGCCTCCAAATGACCACGAAACGAGATAATGATGAGTTATGGATGTGTATTAAATATGTGTATTATATAATAAAAATCAGAATTATTCAAATCGGTTTAGTAGTTTTTGGGATTACCACGTTCAAACAAACAAACAAACTCAATTCTCAGAATCACTTGATTCTGAACTCTCTGAACTTGATTCAGAATCATCTTGTAAACTTATAATGATTTGGTCCATCATAGTATCAAATTTCATATCATGATTCCAGTATTCCTGTTCATTTTTTTGTACGTGGTCATCGCATTTTTGCCATTGTTCGGCAGAGAATTCGGAAAATAGCCTTGTTAGTATTGTCATTTTCTCGTCCAATGTAGCATTAATGTAATCTCTGGCCAGGCAATTTTTAATATTTGCCCACACAAGCTCGATCGGGTTGAGGTCTGGATGATATGGAGGTAGTCTGAGAACAGTATGACCTGCAGCTTTCAGAAGTTCGTCAATCTTGAATATTTTTTCTGATATGCGACCCACATTAATCAACCTCAGGAGTTCAGCTTTGATCATCGTGGGAGAAAATGTTACATTATGAATTTGCAACCAGTTGTGCATATTAATTTTCAAACTGGACATAGTCGGTTTCTTCTCAACTTGCACACAATGATAGGCAGCATTATCCATAACTATGACTGAGTTAGGTGGAAGTTCAGGTATTAATTTTTGATCAACCCAGTTGTAAAAATTTGTAGAGTTCATGTCTCCATGATAATCCCCCGTTTTTGAATCTGATTTAAAAATTCGCAAAGCATCGTCAACTAACCCGTTCCGGCTACCAGCGTGAACTATTATCAAACGCCTTCCTTTGCCTATATCTGTATAAATTCCAGGCTCCGACGAAGATTGCCAACATTTTTGGACATTGTGACTTTGGTTAACGTAAGTTTCGTCCAAAAAGAATATATTTCGTTTGTCTTCTCTGAATTTTCTTATAGCCCTCATATATTTCACTCGCCATTCAACAATATTTGGTCTCTCTATTAAAAGGCATCTCTTCGATTTACATTTTTTAAATGAATATCCCAGTTTGTGCAAAAGTGTTCTAAAAAAAGTCAATCCGCAGTCTAAAATATTATCCTCTTTTAACACAGCATTTGGTTTTCGTAGACTTGGAATTTTTTTCTCTACCGTATAAAACTGATTTATTTTTCTTCTTATCACTGCTAAATCAAAGTCATCAACTTGTATTTTCTTTTTTATTTCTTTTGGTCTACGTGGAGAACTAAATCTTGCTTCCCCTGTATTTTGCAACGATTTTTTACTTTCAGCAATCACTCTCCTAACACTTCGTTCTGATATCCCTGTTGCTTCTGCTACTAGTTTATGTATATTCGCATCAGTTTTATATTCTAAACTATTGACATCGGCTTTCCGTTTATTAAAAAATGTATGCACTTTAAATATTATTTCCTTAGATTGTCTTTTTATCGGCGGACTCATCTCGCTATTGCAATCTTATGTGCGTTTTGTCTAAACTAGCCGGAACTTTCAACGCGTGTTGCCGTCGCAAAGTACGGCGCCGCACTGAGTAATGACAGCAAGCGCCCCTGCCTCTCCGCCCCACCGTTCACATACCTAAGGCGCGGCCAACTAGTTCCGTGCGCACTATAGGAATTTGTATGTGATTTGTACAGCGCCACCTAGTGGTAAACTGGTTTCTCATGTTTACCACTTGTGTATACATCTTTTTTTTATATTATAAGATAGCAAACAAGCAGATGGGTCTCCTGATGGTAAGAGTCAACCATCGCCTATAGACACCAAAGATGTTATTGGTGCGTTGCTATCTTGTGGTGAGGTCTAATGCCATAATAATGCATAAGTTTACCGGCTACCTTATCCTCCAAACCGGAACACGACAGTGACAAGCACTGACGCTATTGCGGCAGGAATAAGTAAGGCGGTGGTACCAGACCCGGGTGAGACAATGCAGAACTCTACCACCTAGTAGTCACGATGGTAGTGACTTGCAGAGCCAATCGGTCGTCTTTTACGACTTGCCTGGCAAAACGGCAGTTGGTCTATTGTTTAAAGGAGCCCGGAACCAACACGGGGAAAAAATCTATCTATACAAAATAGGAGTGTCTGTTTGTAATATTAAAATAACCGTTTTTTACTAAATGGATATGGACGTATACACGGTACATGATAATATACCAAAATAGCATTTTTTACCATTTTTGTCTGTCTGTCTGTCGGTCTGCCTGTCTGTCTGTGTGTTCCGGCTAATCTTTGGAATGGCTGAACCGATTTTAACGGGACTTTCACTGGCAGATAGCTGATGTGATGAGGAGTAACTTAGGCTACTTTTAATATGTAAATTTTCGCGGGCTCAGCTACTAATTAAATATAAATAAATAAACAATTTGGCCTACACTTAACATTTTTAATAAATATTTCACAATAGACCAATTTTGCTGGAAGTCTGGAATCATAATAAGGAACGTTTATATCAAAGGAGGACTGTGCGACATTAAACTGCAAATATAATTATTACAAAAATATATGATACTAGCTGCGCCCGCGACTTCGTTCGCGTGAAAAAATTTTGAAAAAAAAAAGTGGCCTAAGTTACTCCCTATAACATTAGATATCTGCCAGTGAAAGTCCGGTCAAAATCGGTCCAGCAGTTCCAGACTTTAGCCGGAACAAACAGACAGACAGACAGACAGACAAAAATTGTAAAAAATGTTATTTCAGTATATGTATTGTGTATACATCCATATGCACTTAGTAAAAAGCGGTTATTTTAATATTACAAACAAACACTCCAATTTTATTTATTTGTATAGATGTATAGATATACAGGGTATAACAAAAATAAGCACTAATACTGAAGGAGCGTTCAGGATGTGTGGTTAGCTCTTTAATTATACATTTTTAATAAATAAAAACTATGAAATTTCTGAGAAAATGAATGTCAAAGTTTTTTTTCAAAATGATCTGTGGCAGCCCTGAAGTATAGCACGCAGTAACGTACGCGCACGGTTTACGCAGCTATGAAAGGTCACAATCATATGATAGATGTCAATGAACTGCTAGACGCACAACAAAGTACTAATTACTTGACAGAGTAAATAATGTAGATATTATTTAAAGAGTTTTTTTATATTTTTTTCTACCAGGACTGATGTTGGAATAAACCCATGAGGGTCCTTAGTTTGATTACCAGGCTGGACAATTTGATTCATAGGTAACTTAACTGGGTTTTGATAGCCATAATTATTACATTATGTTAAAAAAAACACTGTCCGACTATTGGTGTCACTAGATAGCATATTACGATCATATTAAAATAATTATTAATTACTATACTCATATTCAATAAAAAAAATCTCATAAAATTTTATTAATCGTAAATACCTACCTAGTAGTCTCATACCTAGTTTACGTAAGGCAAACCTGCGGCTATTAGGCATTTCATGCAGGAAAATCTCCCGCCTGGCAACAAAATTATATCAGCTGTGTACCTAAAATTTATTGTGACCTGGATTATTATTTCTAACTCTGAGTGAAACTATTAGTTTGGTACATACATTCTAAAACAATCGTGGCAAATAATCCAATATAACTAATTAAGGTATCTTTTTGTTATGAAAACACATTACATAAATTACTTCATCACACAATATCCACCTTCAAAGTCAACTATTCACATGTGTTTTCAGTGTAGGTACCTAAATCTATTCCGTGATTCATAGGCATTTTACAATGTATTATCTGGCATGGTTTCAACTTACAAACTGTTTTAATGGCATAATACTTACCTCTAGTACCTACCCTGTTTGCTTCTAACTTCACATAACAAGGTGTCTAAATAGGTAATTAGTTTTTGAGCAGGTAAATCATAGCTATTATCACTTTTTTTACACACAATTCTAAAAACTTAGTAAAACTTTCTCGTTGATAACACGACACTTCGCAAAATAAATATGCATTATCATTAAGAATTAAGACACAACACAACCTTTTATAAGCATTTTTGACAAATAAACCTACGCATTGATTAGCCTAGAAGTCCTTTGATTTGAAGTATTACCGACATCGCGCTAGGCGTCTCAACGCGGCCAAGCGCCCGACTTAAGGCCTTGCTCACACACACTACTGAATATTTTCCGCGGGAATTTTAATTGCGCAAATTAATTTTCGTTACATATGAAATTTGACATGGCTAGCACTGCTAAAAAAATGTCAAGAATCGGAATGTTCCCGGTGAGTTGATAGGCTCGTTTGTCACTATCACTACATGGCTGATGGAACTTAGTACCTACCTAAAGTTTGTTTTAGGTGCGCCTCTTCTTACCTTTTTTTATGTTATTGAGATAGGCAAACTAGCAGACGTGCCACCTGATGGTAAGTGGTCGACGTCGCTAATGAACAAAAATGGGATACCTGGGCTGGAACTAGCCCAGGTATTCCATTCATGTGTTAGAGACATAAGATGTTAAGATCCTGAGACATAAGATGTTAAGTCTCGGTGCCAGTAATTACAGTGCCTGTCTTGCCCTTCTCTCCGAAACACAGCAAAGCTGTTTCACGGGAGAAATTGGCAAGACCTTTCTAAGTAGTAGTTATTTCAGGAAAAAGATAATTTTTGACTACGTTTTTTTGATTACATTTTAGATCAAAGATTTTATAAAATACTAGCCGTTGCTCGCGGCTTCGCACGTGGTTAGAGTTTTTTGTGAATGTCAAAAATAAACCACGCAAGCGAAACCAACGAAAACTATTGCTAATTTTAGCGATTGCCGGGATTACATATCAACCTGTTCATTCATTCAGAAAAATTAATCTTTTTCATCAAAATATTGTTTATCATACTGGAAATGAAAAAGTATTAAGTTAACTTTAAAGCCGCCGCCGGTCGTTTGTACAGGCCTTTAGAACTTACACGTGTTTTGCGGCTTATACAAAGTGCAACGAAACGCTTTGATTGGCGAAAAGACCACTTTCGGAAAGAGACAAGACACTCCCTTTTTTCTGCCATTTTGTTTTTATGTAAAATCATACTAATATGTAGTTCCGTATAGTTTTAGTCAACATTTTTGTCACTTTTATGATAAGAGTGATGCCGGTTTAGGCGTTTCTTCGTAAGGTACTGGGTTCGATTCTCAGTTCGCCTGGTAGAATGGAGGGTAATTCTTCTTAAGGCACTCAAACTAACACGGGAAATGATTTTTTTTTATTTATGGTGCAAGGGGTCCCACCACCACCTTCGGGATCAAGACAACCTGACTGCTGTACAATGAAAGAGGTCCTGGCACCGGCTTCCTCCAGAGAGGTTCGGAGGTTAGACGACAGTCGCTACGGCAAACTCAAACTCGTTCCTAGCGCAAGCGTGGAGAATAACCGGAATAAACTCTAAGATGAAGAAGATTATTTTTAAATTTGTTTCACTGAACCCTAATTAGTTCGGAAAAGTACCTAGATAATTGTAAAGGAATTTTTATTTTTTTATTCAGTTGCCGTTTGTCTTTGGAGAGCGTAACTATTGCTATTATTGCCGATTTTTTATGAATCTTACTTAATACCCATTGATTGGAAATCGCGATTTTAAAAATGCCACGTAGAAATAATAATGACCGTCACCTTTACACTAATAGTGAATTTTACGAAATGATGCTATGTGTTGGTGCTGCTAGGAATGGTAGCATTAATGAAGCGAGGGAGATTTACCGACAACGGTTTATTGATGGAAGGCCACCAGCAGAACAACGTCATTTACCTCCGTACTCAGTATTCCGTAACATGTGTTTACGACTTCAGCGTACTGGTTCCTTCCACCGCGAACGAAACGTTGGACGTCCTAATTCAAGAGTAGGTACTGCTATTGAGACTCGGATTCTAAATCATTTTGACGAGAATCCTCGGACCAGCACACGCCGATGCAGTGCTATGTTAAATGTAAACCATATGGTGGTGTGGCGTACTCTGCAGGATGATGGACGACATCCCTACCATTTTTCAAGGACTCAGGAGATAGGACTTGCAGACCATATGCCCAGAATGGACTTTTGTAGGTGGTACCAGAACCGTGCTGAAGCAAATCCCGAATTTGCTTTTAATATTTTATGGACAGATGAGGCTTCTTTCACAAGAAATGGTGTGCTCAATTTGCACAACGAGCATGTGTGGGCACATAATAACCCGCATGCCTCGAGTGAAAGTAGCTTTCAGCACCAGTGGAGAATTAATGTCTGGGCAGGCATCGTTGGGGACTATGTTTTGGGGCCGACTATTTTACCTCAGGGTCTTAACGCTCAAAGGTACCTACAACACCTGAGAGAGGATTTAGAAGAACATCTGGAAAATCTTCCACTGAATGTATATCGTAATATAATTTTTCAGCACGATGGAGCACCCGCTCACTTTGCACGCCCTGTGCGTGATTATTTAAACGATCGATTTGCAGAGTGGATAGGTCGAAGTGGCCCGGTGCCTTGGCCACCTCGTTCTCCAGATCTCACGTGCCTAGACTACTTTTTATGGGGTTATGTGAAAAATAAAGTTTACTCTGTGGAATGTCATACACGTGAAGAGATGGAAGGTAAAATTAATGCAGCATTTAGGTCCATAACCCCACATATGTTGCATAATGTAAGGTTATCAATGTTACGCAGAACTGCTCTTTGCATTGAGAAGGGTGGTGGTCATTTTGAACCGTACTTATAAATTAATTTGAAGACAGTGTTGTTTTATTATTGCCTGTAAATAGTGAATTTGGATTAATGTATAATAATTAATCAGTGACGAAAGTGATATGTAAAAAATTGCTTATTAAATGTGTGTAAGTACAAGTACGCGGTATTCTTCATGTCTATGTGTGCGTCACGCTATTCATTCAACGTGTTGCTGACGTCACATCACTTCCATCTTCAAGGTAGGGGTGTGAAAATAAACTTTAATTTCTTATTTTACTAAATTTATATGAAACAAAAAATGTGTGCCTTTTGGTATAATATTTTACCAGGTGTTTGTTTAGTTCATGTACACGTATACCCTTGAAAGTTAGTGCTTATTTTTGTTATACCCTGTAGAATGGAGTTCTTTATCGCATATTATCGTTTGCGGGCTGAAGGGCTGAAAAATGTGTAACAAAAAATACCAAACACCGATCATTTTGAAGTGATTTTTGTGGCACTTCCTGATCACCTAGGACATTATAATTTTTTTCAAACGATTCAGCTTGCCATAAATTTTGTGAATATGCTAAAATCTATATAAATGCGAAAGTTTAGATGTTTGAGTGTTTGGATGGGTGGATGGGTGGATGTTTGTTACTCAATCACGCCAAAATTACTGAAAAGATTTGGATTGCAAACAGGTAAATAGTGACCTGGAATAGCTCATAGACTACTTTTTATCCATGAAAAATGAGTCGTTCACGCGGGATTTACCAAAAACATTTGGTAAATTCCGCGGGAACTACTTTTGGTATATATGTCACAGTGAAATTGTCAATACCGTTAGATTATAATCTAACTAAGTGATATTATAATTTAACTGCTAACCTAACCTAACCAAATTATAATTTCCCTAGGTAGATTATAATCTAACGACTATTGACAATTTCACTGCGACATATACAGCGGACTGCATGATGCTGCTAGTATTTTATAATTTAACATTTAAATACCCTTTTTTATTGATCATTTATATTCTTGTTTGAATTCTTGATCATTTATATCAATTCTATACATATATTAAAATCGTAGGAAAGTCAAAACTGTACATTGAATATTTTTTTAAAAGAATACTTGGTGTGTGATCTACAATCGATATCGAAGCCAAAAATATAGTTTTTAGAATTTTTGTCTGTTTGTTTGTTTATCTGTTAGTCTGTTTGTCTGTATGTATGTCCGGGGTAAACTCAAAAAGTACTGCATGGATTTACTTAAAATTTTGCATGAGTATTACTAACAGGTCGGGTCAACATATAGGCTACATATTATCACGCTATCACCTAAGAGGGAGGAGCTGTGCGGAGTAAACGATGTCCGCGCGGACGAAGTCGCTGGCAACAGCTAGTATTTATATATAAATGATCAAGAATGATTACAATACAACTATGAATAGGAGTCTTACTCCCTGGTAATGTTTTTATACAAATAACTTAATCGTCCAATTAAACTCGACGCTTCGTTTAATTCACAGTTTCTGTGATAAAGAAAGGAACTCCGTTCTAATAGGGACTTTCATATCTTAGGATAGAAGATCCTCACCTTCGTGAATATCAATGGTTTGCTTCTTCCTATCATAGATAAGAACTAACTTTTTTTATATCATAAGCATAACAAGCAGATGGGTCTCCTGATGGAAAGAGTGAACCATTGCCTATAGACACCAAAGATGTTAATGGTGCGTTGCTCTCTTGTGGCGAGGTCTAATGCCACTGCATTAGTTGACTGGCTGCCTTACCTTCCAAACCGGAACACGACAGTGACAAGCACCGACTCTATGGCGGCAGGAATAGGTAAGGCGGTGGTACCAGACTCGGGCGAGAAATTGCAGAACTCTACTACCTAGTAGCCACGATGGTAATGACTCGCGAAGCCAATCGGTTGCCTTTCAAGACCTGCCTAGCTGAACGGCAGTTGGCCTATTCGTCAAAGGAGCCCGGGATCAACACGGGGAAACTGATAAACTTATACTAATTGTACTCTACAGAATTACATCCCCGTCACACGGATGACAACATACTGTTAAAATTTTTGGCGTCTATAAGCGATAGTTATCTCTTTCTATCAGAAGAGTCAGAGCTGAGTCATTCCTAAACATCTGGTAACGTCACTGCAGGACCCCTGGGCCCTGGTATTGCTGATGACCACTGGCAGTGCTGATTACTTACCATTATAAGACATTTTATAGACTCAGGCATTACTTTGCGGAAATCCATTGTTCATACGAAGAAAACTAGTTATTTTGCAATATTTATATGTTTTCCTTTTCAGTGACATCGCAAAGAGACACTTTAAAGTTCGTGGAAATTTGCTAAATAACTAGTTTTGTGCTGTGCTTTTTCTTTTGTATAAAAATAGATACAGCTTTAAAAGTGTTTGTTATTTGAATAATTTAGAATTAACAGTGTTCGTTATTTGAATAATTTAGAATTAATCTGTTAAAACATAGGTCACACAATCTGTAAATCATATTTTGTTCTATGTTAAATCTCTGAATATCTTTACTTATAAACGATCCTTAAGTACAGAAAAAGGGACAACGCCATAACACGAAACGAGCGAGATGGAAGAAAAATCGTAATGCGTTAGAGCGGAACGGATATATAATTAAAACTTTTGTCGCGTAGGATTTCTTAGGGAAAGGATGGTTGGAACAGTGAAAGAATAGAGATGACTTACTGATGTGAAATATCTTTTGTCATCAAAATCAAGTCGTTTGCTGAGACGTCAATGTATGACACCCTTTCGTGTCGTCACCAGAACGCATGATATTATAATCTGTACTTATTATAATATATTTTAGTCACCTTTGTCACAGTATATTGGAGACTAACAGTAGTCAATCTACATACATGTGATATTCGAACAACGCACACATAGACACCTCTCACGGACGCGATATCTCGGAATGGTTCGGTACAGTTTGTACCGTACCAGTCGGAGATATCGCGTCCGTGAGAGGTGTCTATGTGTGCTATGCTCGAATATTACTTGTATGTAGCATTGACTTCTGTTAGAGTCTAAGTATTCTGTACCTTTGTGGTCTAGTGGTCCGGTGTTTGTGTTGACCACAAGAGGTCCTTGGTCGGGCAATCCAAAAATGTGTTTTTTTCCAATTTTCTGATCAAAACAACAATGGCGATAAACTTGCTTTCTATCACATTGTGGGACTAAGTAACTTCAGTTAATCGTGGGTGCACTGGTTGTACCTCTGCCTAGCTCTTCGAGGATACGGGCGTGAAGGTACTTTTTTATATTTTAATATTATAAATACAAAAAGTCTGTCTATCTGTTTAATTTTCACGGCTAAATTTTGAGATTTAGAGATAACATGGAGATAGTCAAATACCCGGTTTCAAAATAGGCTACTTTTTTCAATAACCAAACACTTTAGGGTTTGATGTTGGTAGGCAAGGTGGAAGAGAGGGCAAACGAGCAGGAGACTAACCTAATCTTAAATGATTTGCCCACGAACATTCGCAATACCAGACAACTTGCAGTTGCGTTGCCGACGTTTTAAGAATGAACAAGCTCTTTTCATGTTACATGTCATAAATATAAGTAACATTTATGCTCAAGCTGGTTTACATCGCAGTGATATTGGCGTATGACTTATCTATTAGTAAAATTTCACCAAAAACCACAGATGGGTTTCCTGATAGAAAGAGTCAACCATCGCCTATAGACACCACAGGTTTTAATGGTGCGTTGTTATTTTGTGGCGAGGTCCAATGCCACACGCATAAGTTTACCGGCTACCTTATCCTCCAAACGAGAACATGACAGTGACAAGCACTGACGTTATTGCGGCAGGAGTAGGTAAAGCGGTGGTACCAGACCGGGGCGAGCCAATGCAGAACTCTACCACCTAGTAGCCAAGATGGTAATGACTTATATTGCCAATCGGTCACCTTTTACGATCTGCCTGGCAGAACGGGGAACCAACACGGGGGACGGGAGAAGTCAGTTCGGCTAACGAATACATTAAATTATCTACGACAGATAATCAGTGGACATAGCCTAAGTGAGATCCGAGAGGCCGAACAAATAAAAATATTTTTTTTAAAACAACATCTCTACGCCACTCCTGTTCTTTCCACAAGAATATATTTCAATGATTTCTGTTTGTACCCTCTTCCAGTCGATTATGGGATAAAAGGAGCTCTTGACGGCCGAAATTATTTAAACAACTGTATTAGACTATTAGGACACTATTTTATCGTATCAATGGTTTTGCGGTACCACGGATTAAGTTGGATACGCCTTCAAAGGCTAGGTTGTCAGCGTCGTTTGCATTTACACAGAGAAAAAAAAACGTGTGGCACTCGGAGACTGCCGCGGTAAAGCTATTGCATTGCATTTTTTATCAACTTATGCAATTAAAATTATATATTTATTTTATTTATGCAGTATTTTTTTTCTTTGTTTTTTTTTTCTTTAACGACAAAAAAATACTCATATTTAAAACACTTTGATTTAAAACACTACACAAATTATACGAGTACAGATATTCACTGTTGTACGTAGATGATAAATACCTTTACACCTATATACTTTCTCACAAACAGCTGATTACGGTAGTTTTCCAATACAACCAATGCCACCTAAAGGCGGGTTGCTGAACTAAAGACACAAGCGTGATATTTCAAAAAGTCATTAAAAGTTCTGGTATTTATCGATAGATGGAAAAACTAAAAAGTATCACCGCTGTGCCGGTCGGAGTGGGGGGTGTTAGGTTTTTTTCGTTACGGAATTTCTGGATTCGGTCTCCACGCTCAAGGCTCGCGATAGAAGCTATGCTATAGCTTAAAAAAAACTTTGTACTTACTAATGAAATAAAGTCATTCCAGAGGTATTCCTTAGCCTTAGCTTTTTAGTCGATACGATAAAATAACAATAAAACTCGCCACAGACGTAGCTATAATATATATTAAATATGAATATATATGATATATTTTCTATATAAATTTTCGAGTGACCGCACACGCATCTACAATATATATTTTTATGACATCACCAAAATATTATGAAATATTTATCTCGATATATTTTGGCACATTTATGTTTTGATCGTAGGCCGAGTGAGGGTACAATATGTATTATGGTATAGCTCCCGTGTGTGGAAGTAGCTATACCACAATATATTATGACTTGGTATCGACGCCCCCCCGCGAATATTCCGGTAATAGAAAAATACAAATTGTTCAGGAATAATAAAAAAATATTTTTTAATATAATACTTTTCGAATAGTTTTGTATCTCAAAAGAAAGCTAATTCTTTTAAGCTGTCTTTTTTTAAGGGCAATGGGCCCTCCTCTCGTTCCCACCACTGTAACTTCTGTAAACCAGAATCAACAGCGGCAACCGTCCTGATAACCTCTGAGTTGCGAGCTCAGAGTGCCCTGGGGAAAAGCTAAGCTGTTTTGGATCCCGCAACGAAATTAATCAAAAGTATATAGGAGGAGTAGGAAAATACATCCTGTTTCCCTCCCTTTTTAGAAGGAGACAGCAAAATGTTAAAAGCATAAAAATGCTACGAAATGAGACTTTTACAATCAGGTTAAGCCTGATTGCTATTGCAACACGGAAGTTTGGAAATTAGGGACCTACCAGAATGGCCTACTTAATTTTGCTTCCAGTAGTAAGTGTGACAAAATCGTTTGAAGGCACGGAAGTTCCCACGTGTACCCACCATAGAAAATATTAGAGGTCAATGGTACCCACAAGGTCGGAGTAATAAATTACACCGGATATACATTGGATACTATCAAGCATTTTAAGCTGTCTATATATCGAAGCAAAATACACTTGCTTACAAAAGTTGGATATGTTTTTCGTCGATGGAGAGCGTGAATTAGTGAATTAGGTTAAAACCATATTATCTATTCATTTGCATAACATCAAATAGTATTTTCATATCTTTAGAAATATCAATAGAAAAATTGTGGAAAAATTCACAAGGTGAACCATGACCTCTAAATGCTGGAAAACATAAAACGCAAAAGTCAGTAATAGCTTATTACCGGCATATAATTGCAGGGGCATCAATCAAGGAAGTTACATTCTACTCGGAATATTCACGCGCGCTTCAAAATCGTTCCAAAAGAGTACCACGACATGGGTGGAGTGTGTCTCTTTCTACTAAATAAAGCGCCAATCGCCATATATAAGTGCGGCCATGCGTAGTTCGCAAATTACTACTTAGTAATTTTACTAATTTGAGAAACAGTTTTGCATTGCATAAATAATCATTACATAGTATAAAACAAAGTCGCTTTCTCTGTCTGTCCCTATGTCCCTATGTCCTTATGTCCCTATGTCCCTATGTCCCTATGTCTCTATGTATGCTTAAATCTTTAAAACTACGCAACGGATTTTGATGCGGTTTTTTTAAATAGATAGACTGATTCTTGAGGAAGGTTTTAGTATATAAACCGTTCCGATATTTCCACGGGAACAAAAGCTACGCGGGTGAAACCGCGAGCAGGTCGCTAGTTACGTAATAATTAAAATAAGCACATTATAGAACTCATTAATTACAATACATTTTATGCTAATGTTTTTATCGACGTGTATGAATAAAAGGGATTTAACAATTAATATATAAAAACCTACCATCAGTAGTTTTATTTAAACACTGGCAATTGCAAGAAAGGGACAACATCCACTCATGTCGTTGTCTTGCTCAGAACGTTTTCCCCCTCTGTTAAGTTAGAAACAAATGTCAACTTTATAAGTCACGAAATAAAGTACATTTTTATTTTTCAAATATTGCTTCGTAATAATTCCAGTTATCATATATAAGTTCCTTGGCATCAATATATTAATATATATTATAGCTACGTCTGTGGCGGACTTAAGGCATATTCATATTTTTTCTCGATATAATATATCTGCAAGCGGCTACGCATTTTACGCCAAACACCGTGTCTATTAATATTTGTGTGGTCTGCGAGCGGTGCCTACTCAATTTTTTTTCCTTATTGATTCGGGCTTTTTTTATATCATAAGATAGCAAACAAGCGAGTCTTCTGATGGAAAGAGTCAACCATCGCTTATAAACACCAAAGGTGTTAATGGTGCGTTGCTATCTTGTGGCGAGGTCTAATGCCACATGCATAAGGCTACCGGCTACCTTACCCTCCAAACCGGATAGGCGGCAGAAATAGGTAAGGCGTTGGTAGCAGACCCAGGCGAGACAATGCAGAACTCTATAACCTATTTGCCACGATGTTAGTAACTTGCATAGCCAATCAGTCGCCTTTTACGACCTGCCTGGCAGAACGGCAGTTGGTCTGTTCTTCAAAGGAGCCCAGAACCAACACGGGGAACGGGAAAAGTGAATATATAAAACAGTCAATGTTAGAAAATCGTGTTATTCGTGGCATTTAAGTTAAAATTATTATACATTAAGATAATGGCGTTATTTTAAACCTGTTTGCTGTGTTAAATTTTTAATGAATATGTTTATCAGTATTTCTGACTTACCTATTAGTTGTGTGGGATGGAATATTGTATAATTCAAGTGAACGTTTTTATTTATTAACCAGCTGTTGCCAGCGACTTCGTCCGCGCGGAGTTCGTTTACTCTGCACTACCCCTCCCCCGTAGATGATAGCGTGATAATATGTAGCCTATATGTTGACCCGACCTATTAGTAATATTCATGGAAAATTTGAAGTAAATCCATGCTGTACTTTTTGAGTTTACCCCGGACATACATACGGACAAACAGACAAACAGACAAAAATTCTAAAAACTATATTTTTGGCTTCGATATCGATTGTAGATCATGCCCCAAGTATTCTTTTAAAAAATATTCAATGTACAGTTTTGACTTTCCTACGATTTTATTATATGTATATATTTATTTAATAGTTTATTGTACACAACAGTAAATGTAGGTAACAATAATATAACCAAAAGAAAAGCGTACAAAAGGCAGACTTATCTCTAAAGTACAAAAAATTCTACCAGCCTACACAGCTTAGGAAGATATGAAAAAGAAGAAGCAGCCATTGTGCACAAAATCGAAAAGTAAATAACAAAGACCTGCAAAAGTAAATAACTGCTACAAAATAATAATAAAAAAAATACTTAAGCTATTATGCTATAATTTATGAACTATGACTAATAAACTAAATAATTATAAATAAAATAAACACTTATTTCATTGATAAATAGTATTTTCTTAAACTTTTCTTAAACACTGGCAGAAATGGACTATTGCGAATGGAGAACGGAAGAGAATTCTGCAGCGATCGTTGAAAATAGAGTTGAGGAGGATCAAATCTTTTTTTTTTATATCATAAGATAGCAAAAAAGCAGATGGGTCTCCTGATGGAAAGAGTCAACCATCGCCTGTAGACACCAAAGGTGTTAGTTAATGGTGCGTTGCTATCATGTGGCGATGTCTAATGCCACATGCATAAGTTTACCGGCTATATTACCCTCCAAACCGGAACACGACAGCAACAAGCACTGACGCTATTGCGGCAGGAATAGGTAAGGTGGTGGTACCTGACCCGGGCGTGACAATGCAGAACTCTACCACCTAGTAGGCACGAAGTTAGTGACTCGCATAGCCAATCAGTCGCCTTTTACGACCTGCCTGGCAGAACGGCAGTTGGTCTATTCTTCAAAGGAGCCCGGAAGGCCGGAACCTACCGTATTTTTAAGTCAATGGGTATAGCATAGTATTAAATATAGTAGGGTAGCCCTAGAAAGGATTTTGGCATTTACTTAAGCACGTCAGATTAACATTACCTCGCATACTGTTGAGTCTCCCCACTTACTTAAGTACAGGAATATATACAATAATATACATATATATTCCTGTAGGGCTACTCTTGAAAACTGATTTCAATTTTAAATGAATATTTAATGAATTTTGAAGTATTTCGTACTCTGGACAACTATATTCAATTATTGGATTCGGCGAGAGCGCCACACGAATTTCGAAATTTTTTGGAACTGCTCATTATTGCTTTTATTCGTTATTTTGTTTAAAACGGTACTTAAAATGTCCACTTGTAACACTAGCTTGACGTGTAACGATGACATCTATTTCCAATAATTAGGTCTTTACTATACTGAATCAATGTGGGCAATATTGGTTTCAAGAGTACCGTTTTTTCACGATATTCGAAACATATTGTTTTTATCAATATTGGATTAAGATTTATATTGTTTTCAAGAGTAGGCCTGCTGTACTTGCGTAATTTAAAAACATAGATGTGACTGTGTTTTCTTTTTTTCACTTATACTCACTTTCAATTTTTATCATAGATTTTGTCTCACTGTCACTTTTATAGAAATCATTATCAAAGAAGCAATTTTACCTTGCATTTATCCTTGTTTGTTTTGTTAAAATTTGTTTTAGTTAGTTTTAATCTCAAATGTACACCATGCCTGCTGTTTATAACTAGTGATTTTTTTTAACAACCTGTATGGTTGGTTTTGCTGGAAGAAATCTCTTAAAGAGATAAGCACGCCATTGTACATATATTTTCTTTTTAAATAAGTATTGTTTTGTATTTCTGTGTGTACAAAATAATAAATAAATAAATAAATAAATAAATAAGCCCTTTATATAGAGGCGGGCATCTAGGGTAGAAAAAAAAAACAAAATTCTGATAACTTCGGCTTGTGGAGATTGTCAGATTATATTTTTTACTTACATCATTTTCTTTATAATAAAAGAAAATTCAAACGCGTTCGAGAATGTCAAGACAAAGTTTTCTTTGCAACTTTGTGACCCTCCCATTCCCTTACGCTACACTTGAATCGGCAGATTTTCTAAATTTTAGCTCGCAATTAACCCATCATAGCTTAATCTGACGCGATTTAAAGTTTCCATGTCACAGTTTTTTAACATTTTTTTATCTGTAGGAAATTTCCCCATCACACACATCCACATCCACATACACACACACACACGCCACACCATTTCATTAAGAACACCACCCATGCAAACCTGAGGGTCGGCAACTAGTGAAATATAAATTATAAAAACAATGACTTTACAAAGTCCCGCCATATACACAGACTACATATATTTATGTCATGATCACGGCGAGTAGTTGGGTCGGCGAGTTTACACGACGTGATTTCTCCGTGTCATTCGATCGAGTATATTTGATTTATAATTTACACGAAAACAATAATTCTAATGCTTTAGCGTGGTCTCTTATCATATCCCTGGCAATGTTTGATTTTATCAGAAAATTTTATCGGAAAACGAAGCCGAGACGTCATGTGGTCAACACCGACACGGGACCACTAGACTATAGAGGTGACAAAATCAAAAATGATTATTCAAATGAATCCTTACAGGCACGTTTGATGAGTAAACTTTTTAGTACAGGTACTTTCTAGGGAAGCGCGTCCCATCTTAGGCCAAATCTTAACCTACCATCAGGCGAGATCGTGGTCAAGCGCTTCCCTATCGACATTTAAAAAATAACACACACACACCCACACATATATGCTCGTGTCACACACACAAACACACACACACACACACACACACACATGCTTACAACACACAAATTTAGTACTTTCTTTTCAATTTAATTTTGTAGTTATCTGGATTTAAAATACAAGAATATAATCTAGATCTAAAAATATCACGAAAATTAAACCATTAACTATTGGGCTAGCCAATGGTTAGCCCAATGGTTCGCCGGTTGAGAATGCTTTATGTATAAAGAGGCAGATCACACTTTAAACCAACTTTAGGCGAGAAATCAAAATTTTTCAAATGATAATTTTTCATATTATAAGGTATTTTTATTTAATTAAATGGTACCATTAGATAGTTTAATCTTTTAAATATTGCCTCAGTGAAACAGATTTTTTAATCATCAATTGTATTTCTTATAATAAATGTTCTCCGAAATCAAGTTTCGTAAATTACGCAAGGAAGCTATTTTTCCAAAAGGTATTGCTACTGCTAGAATCAACAAACTTAATTAGAAAAAATACTAAATTACCAGAAACATCCAACAATTGTGCCTGAATCAATTAGATATAGTTTTATAAAATATATAAAACTATATCTAATTGATTAAGCAAATATGCCTATTTCAACGAAAATTAATGAAACATTTTGTTATCAAAAAATGACATATTCCTATAGAAATTGGCATAGAATATTCAAAAATAAGTCATTTAAGTAATATTTATTTATTTTTTATTTCAAAAATAAATAAAAGAGAATACTATAAAATCCGCTACGTCCGTGTGTCAAATTTAGTACCGCGTAGTAATAATTAAAATATTAAAATTGTCAATACTATTTTCATTTTACCAGCACTAGGTGGCTATATGGACGACGACGTCCAGCTCTCGCATCGATTAGAAAATATGTAAATTTCGGTTGGGCGATTTTGTGAAATGGCTCTTAAGCTCGCCATTTGTACCATAGACCTTTTGTTATCCGCTTGAGATACCGGCACTATACCGGCACTAAAATTTAAAACATCTCGTAATACCTGGGTGAGATATGGCCCTAAAAATATTATTCGGTTGTATTACTTGGGTGACAAATATCACCGCAGAGAACGTTGACGGTAGCCATGCAAAAAAACATTATTTCCTTTTTCTAATAATTTTATTTTAATACAAGCTGTTGCCTGCGACTTCATCCGCGCGGACTTCGTTTACTCCGCACTGCTCCTCCCCGTAGGTGATAGCGTGATAATATGTAGCCTATATGTTGACCCGACCTATTAGTAATATTCATGCAAAATTTGAAGTAAATCCATGCAGTACTTTTTGAGTTTACCCCGGACACACATTGACTTTCCTATGATTTTATTATACGTGTAGATAATCTGTGGTATTTATTCTGTTCGGAATGGTTCAATAAGAAAATTACCATCACACCCGGTTCCCATGCAGGGTAGGCAGAGTAAACCGAATGTCTATTGATTTTCCAATTCATTACGAATTACCAGCGTGTCGGTTGGCAAGATGAGTGGTGATCCCCATCGTCGCATTTTCCCGACCTGATAACGATTATCGAATGTTTATCGCGATAACCGGGACCGACGACCTTAGGTGATCATCCGGGGCACGGTAGTGGTAATACACCACTCGTCAGACTCCAAGCTGCTATCTCGAAAAAACCTCAACATTTTTGTCTAACCCAGGAATCGAACCCGGGACCCCATGATCTGAGTCGAATAGACTACCCCCATACCACGAGGCAGTATTATCTATATTGATATTATAATTGCGAAAGTTTGGATGTTTGGATGGATGGATGTTTGTTACTCAATCACGCCAAAACTACTAAACAGATTTGGATAACATTTTGCACATAGGAAGAGGATTACCTGAAATAACTCAGAGGCTACTTTTTTTTCTCTCTCATATTCTCATAAAATATTATATACTAACTTTGTTTGGATGTTTAGATGGATGGATGGATGTTTGTTACTCAATCACGCAAAACCTACTAAACAGATTTGGATAACATTTTGCACACAGATAGAGGATGACCTGAAATAGCTTATAGGCTAATTTTTGTCCTGGAAAATTAGGTGATCCCGCGGGACGCCTTCACTGTTGGACCTTCTGCTGACCTCCCATCCGGACAATTATCAGGTATATGTGGACGTCCCTCTTGGTACGTCAGACCACTGCCTGATCCGGAGTAAAGTGCCGGTTACGCGCCTATCACGGCCTCCTTTTGCAGGCTGTCGTCGCGTTTGGCACTATAGGTCAGCAGATTGGGACGGGATGCGGTCTTTTTTTGCGTCCTACCCATGGGGGCGGATGTGCTTCTCGCTGGATGATCCGAGTGTCATCGCTGACTCTATCGCTGATGTGGTGCTGCAGGGCATGGAACTTTTCATTCCATTTTCTGCGGTACCAGTTGGTGGTAACTCTCAGCCTTGGTTTGGTCGCTCCTGCAAAACGGCTTCACGCCGAAAGCAGGAATGCTACCGGGCTTGGGCTGCAGCGTCGACATCTCGTGATGAAAAAACCAGCGCGTTACGTAAGGAGTACAATTCCGCTTCGAGGTTCTTCAAAAGAGCTATCGCCAAGGCAAAATCTGAACACATTGGCAGAATTGGTGAGAAATTAGTTCGCCTTCCTTTGGGCATTCGTGCGTTCTGGTCTCTCGCCAAGGCTGTCTTGGGGAATTTCTCACAGCCCTCTCTTCCACCCTTACACGGAGATGGTGACTCTCTGGCCCATACCGCAAGGGAGAAGGCCGATCTTTTGGGCTCGTTCTTTGCGGCCAACTCGACTCTGGACGACCAAGGAAATGCACCGCCTACCATCCCGCAGTGCTATAGTTCTATGACGGAATTAAAATTCTTGCAGTCTTCCGTACGTAAAGCACTTTTTTCCTTGGACGTCCATAAGTCGAGTGGACCGGATGGCATCCCTCCGATTGTACTTAAATCATGTGCTCCAGAGCTGGCGCCGGTACTAACACGCCTATTCCGGCTCTCCTACTCACTCGGCGTAGTACCGATTTCATGGAAGACAGCTTTAGTGCATCCCATCCCTAAAAAAGGAGATCGCTCTAATCCGTCTAACTATCGGCCGATAGCTATAACCTTCTTGTTCTCCAAAATTATGGAGACAATCATCAACTCGCAGCTCCTCAAGTATTTAGAAGAGCACCAGCTGATTAGCGACCGCCAGTACGGTTTCCGTCGCGGCCGCTCAGCTGGTGATCTTCTTGTATACTTAACACATCGGTGGGCGGAAGCAGATGAGTCCAAGGGGGTGGCATTGGCAGTTACTTTGGACATAGCGAAGGCCTTTGATAGGGTACGGCACAAAGCGCTTCTGGCGAAGCTGCCATCCTATGGGCTTCCCGAGAAATTATGCAAGTGGATCACCAGTTTTTTGGCTGATCGGAGCAACAAGGTCGTAGTTGACGGTGCGTGCTCTGACCTTAAATCTATCAATGCTGGTGTTCCTCAAGGCTGCGTGCTATCACCGACACTGTTCCTTCTGCATATCAATGACATGATGCGAATTCGCAACATACATTGCTATGCAGATGACAGTACTGGTGATGCTACATACTCCGGCCGAAGCGGTATTTCTCGCTCGGTGTGCTCAGCAGAGCGAGGCAGTACTTCTTGCCGGCCCATCGCCTTCAACTTTATAAGGCTCAAATTCGGCCCCACATGGAGTACTGTTCTCATCTCTGGGCCGGAGCTCCTCAGTACCAGCTCCTTCCTCTTGATCGCATTCAGCGTAGAGCGGTTCGAATCGTTGACGACCTGGCCATTTCGAAACGGCTCGACTCTTTGGCATTGCGCAGAGTTGTTCCGACGAGTTATTTGGATTAATTCCTGCCGCCGAATTCCATCATCGGACATCGCGTCAAATTTGAGATTCCATCCTCACCATCTCGATGTCTGGAAATCCACAACTGTGCGTTTCTCTCGACACTTTTTGCCTCGCACTACTTTGTTGTGGAACCAATTACCGGCAGGGGTGTTTCCAAACGGTTACGACTTGGGGGCCTTCAAGAAAAGAGCTTACTCATTCTTAAAAGGCCGGCAACGCAACTGCAAGACCTCTGGTATTGTGGATGTCCATGGGCGGCGGTGATCACTTACAATCAGGTGCACCTCCTGCTCGTTTGCCCCCTCTTCTATAAAAAAAAAGCAGCCAGCAGGCTGCACGCTGTAGCTAATATTATTATTATTATTATTACACATTATAAAATCGTCATCGAGTCAATGTATGTACGGGTTAAACTCAAAAAGTGCTGCATGGATTTACTTCAAATTTTGCATGAATATTACTAACAGGTCGGGTCAACATATAGGCTACATTTTATCACGCTATCACCTACGGGGGAGGTGCTGTGCGGAGTAAATTAAGTCCGCGCGGAAGTCGCAAGCAACAGCTAGTTGTTTAATAAAGTAAAGATGATAAATAAAAATAAAAATAATAAATAAAATTTTTATACCTATGCATATTCTCATAAAATATATTCTAATTAGCAACTATGTAAGCGTGACCCACACACGTTATTTCCTTTCAGACCGTTTACAATTTGATTAGTGCAAGTGATTAGTAATCGGTGTCTAATCACTTTTACTACGCTAATTACTAATCACTCGCACTAATCAACAGCTGTCTTCACGTGATTTTTGGTTAATACTAAGCACCTGCATTAAACACTATCACTCACACTAATCAAAATGTAAACGGGGCCTTACTCAGCCAGGTAAATAAATAGCCAATGACAAAGTGATAATGTAACTTCATATTGGTGAGAGAATATTTAAATTCGGTCCAGTATTTTTTGAGTTAGCCTCTATACCATGAGGCAACCATAGCTATGAGGATAATATTTACATTAAATCAAGTAGCATCAAATGCTGACGGAAAGTGTATTATATAAGTTAAATGAAATATAAAAACAATGGCATTACAAACTCCCGCCACACACACAGACAATATTCATGTCATGATCACGGTGAGTTAGGTCGGCTGATTTACACGACGTGATTTAGACGTGTCGTTCGATCAAATATATCTCGTATTGGAATATCAGCGTAAATAATAATTCTAACGCCTCAGCAATAAATATATATACACATACGATAAAATCAAAAATATTTATCCAAATCAACCCTTAAAAATATTTTTGACGCGACCATCCATACTTCCATACTAGTCCTTATCCATATCCATACTTCCATTCATACGTAATTTATATTATAAAATGCAAAAGTTTGTACGGACAAACTTTATGTCTTTCTGTTGTTATGTTTTTATGCCTAAACAGCTGAACCGATTTCGACGAAATTTGAATTAGAGAACCGGGATCATAAGCTAAACTTTTTAAAAAGTCAACTCCTAAGAGGCTTAAATAAAGGATGAAAGTTTGCATGAAAGATTATATTTGTTACATGTTACTCTACTCTCGGACGAAGCTGGACGGCTAAGTAGTTTTCATAATGTATAAATATACTAGCAGCAGCGTGCAGCCCGCTGCATTAGAAAAGTGTTTGTTGAATCCCGCGGTAATAACTCACTTTTCCGGGATAAAAATAGTCTACGTGCTATTCTAGGTCACCATCTACTTGTGTTCCTAATTTCGTTCAAATTCGTTCAGTAGTTTTTGCGTGATGAGTAACAAACATCCTTCCATCCAAACATCCATCCATCCAAACATTTGCATTTATAATATTAATATAGATCATATTAGTTCAGCAATAAGAGCTGATATAATGCAGACAAAGTAGCCAATACTTTTCAGTACTTTGCATTATTTAAATATTATAATTACAGTAAATTATATTTAAATCAATAAATTGTTAATAAATATTAGTCAAATTTTTCTAACTCTTTTACTCTGTTGGTAACTATTTTTAAAAAACAAAAATGTTGATTAATTTCATGATGTCGGTTATTCGTGACGATTGTAAAAGTTTCCTCTCATCATTCTCCCTAAACGCGTAAAAAGAAGTATATCTTTAAAAATAAACTCTAATTGTAAAAACGTGTAGTGTGAACATTCCGAGTATCACATCATTTGGTTGAAATTGCTAAGGCCCGAACACATTGCGGCCTTGTGTTTTTTTTTTTTTATTATTTAAATAAGTCTTGTGAAATATGCAGCAAATGCTTTTCTAGTTGCGCCTTCTTGATTTTAGTAAAAATTATATCCATTTATCTCAGATTAACAAGGGGATTATGTTCTTATTACTTTAAATTGTTATAAATTTCTGTTTTTCTCGAATACATAAGATTTGGGTAAATTTGATTTTATAATATCCATTGAAATTCAGAAATTAAAAATCGAGAATAGCAAAATATTTTTTTATTCATAAATATCATATTTAAAATCTTACTATCCAATTCCGAATACTTAATCTTAAAACATAAAAATCATAAAGATGATCCAGCTGTTGTTGAATTATATAATACTAGCTGTTGCCTGCGACTTCGTCCGCGCGGACTTCGTTTACTCCGCACAGCACCTCCCCGCTAGGTGATAGCGTGATAATATGTAGCCTATATGTTGACCCGACCTGTTAGTAATATTCATACAAAATTTGAAGTAAATCCATCCAGTACTTTTTGAGTTTACCCCGGACATACATACAGACAAAGTATTCTTTTAAAAAACACGCCCCAAGTATTCTTTTAAAAAAATATTCAATGTACAGTTTTGACTTTCCTACGATTTTATTATACGTATAGATAAGCTATCCAACTCTAAAAGAATGATTCAAATCGGTTCAGCAGTTTTCAAGATTAGCGCGTACAAACAAACAAACAAAATACATATTTATATTAGTATAGATTTGATAAGTACTACTTTGACTAATTACATAACTTAATTGGATATGATATAAAATTATGCCCGATTCGAGTTATCAATGAAATAAAATACTAATCACTATTATCAGTGACAATCACTGACTATGATGACGTCATGTAATAATTATTACACGAAAATATTATTGTAGATTTTGGAGTTCGTTAAGCTAAAAACCCTAAAATGTTGGCATGGATGGTGATAATCGATGTAGGTTCCTCAGCCTATCTCTTCGGGGATATGGGTGTGAAGATACCTTTTTTTTACCTAAGGGACCAAGATTTACTCGGTGTTTATGTACTAACGCTACTCTTGCAGCTTCGTCGCCTCAGACACATGTCATTCATATAATCTATACCTTTAATAAAATCGTGGGAAAGTCAAAACTGTACATTGAATAGTTTTTTAAAAGAATACTTGGGGCGTGATCTACAATCGATATCGAAGCCAAAAATATAGTTTTTAGAATTTTTGTCTGTTTGTCAAACAAACAGACAAAGACAAAGAAAGACAGTCTGTATGTCTGTTTGTTTGTCTGTATGTATGTCCGGGGTAAACTCAAAAAGTACTGCATGGATTTACTTCAAATTTTGCATGAATATTACTAACAGGTCGGGTCAACATATAGGCTACATATTATCACTCTATCACCTACGGGGGAGGAACAGTGTGGAGTAAACGAAGTCCGCGCGGACGAAGTCGCTGGCAACAGCTAGTCTTACATATAAGCATTCACCCCTAATTCACAGCCCCTTACACTTCTTTTTGAAAATAAAGTCGCCAATGTTTTACCCCGGCTTAATTAACTTCTTGCCAAATTTCTTAAAAATAATTTTGTTGTTTAGCTATGAAGCGTAAGAGACATTTTCTTTCGTTACTAACTGACATTTAGGGCTAAGGGTTCTTACACACATAAACACGATACAACGTCGCGTTGAAGTACGAAATGACTATGTGAACTACGATGTATAAAGGAGTCCTTAACGCTTCGAATTGATTGATGTTTCGTTATGTGAGTGGAGCTCCTAGCCCTTGTGGTATCAAACCAACAAGTGCGGCAAGCCTCGTAATCTAGGCCCGTGGAGTGCCCACGCAGGCTGGGACGTGGTAAACGCCAACTCCGACTGCATGTCCGACTGTCCATTTTACTAGGTGGTAGAGTTCTACATCGGCTCGACCGGATCTGGTACCACCGTTTTACCTATTCCTGCCGCAATAGCGTCAGTGCTAGTCACTGACGTGTTCCGGTTTGGAGGGTAAGGTTGCCGGTAAACTTATGCATGTGGCATTAGACCTCGCCACAAGATAGCAACGCACCATTAACACCTTTGGTGTCTATAGGCGATGGTTGACTCTTTCCATCAGAAGACCCATCTGCTTGTTTGCTATCTTATGATATAAAAAAAAGCATGGCCAGTCCGACGCTGGCAAAGGCGGATCCAGCCTTCGGGTCAGGGGGTCACATATTTTTGGTTCACTCAAGATATATCCATACCTAGACCCCTACCTAGGGGGGGTCACCCTCCCCCCCTCTCCGATCCGCCCTTGGACGCTGAACATCAAAGACATCTTTGATGAGTTTCTATCCGTGTTGTGGGATGTAATATGAATTGCGATTGACTGTTATTTGAATTAAGGATTTATAACGTTCTAATATTGATATGTTTGCGTCGTCGTGATTGGTTATGGTATATGATATTATGACGTTGTCTTCTAGTGCTAGTTAGCGAACCAATCACAAAACAGCATGAAACACGGCGAACCAATCACGAAACAGCAGACATTTGTTTTTATATCATAAGATAGCAAACAAGCGATGGGTCTCGTGATGGAAAGAGTCAACCATCGCTCATAGACACCAAAGATGTTAATGGTGCGTTGCTATCTTGTGGCGAGGTCTAATGCCACATGCATAAGTTTACCGGCTACCTTACCCTCCAAACCGGAACACGAGAGCGACAAGCACTGACGCTATTGCGGCAGGAATAGGTAAGGCGGTGGTACCAGACCCGGGCGAGACAATGCAAAACTCTACCACCTAGTAGCCACGATGGTAGTGACTCGATAACCAATCGGTCGCCTTTTACGACCTGCCTGGCAGAACGGCAGTTGGCCTATTCTTCAAAGGGGGCCGGAACCAACACGGCGAAATATACACATATCGATATTATAACGTTTTAAATACTTGATTTAATTATATTTCGTTTGACAGCTTATCGTATGAATTAATTCATGAATTTTTTATTTGTAAAAATATGATATAATATTGTTACGTACTCGGGTTCGCACTTGTAATAAAACACCACTTATATTAATAAATCCGTGTATTTACACAACACAACACAACGTAATACTAAAATACACTTTACACCCTAGTCACTCGCTATACTATCACTGAACTTAGAACACTACACAATAAAACACTTCTCGCTTCGCACTGGTCACTTGATGTATCGCTCTCGATCGCTTGATAAAAACTGCTTTGTGTTTGTCAACAATTCTCTATTAATAGGCAGGGGAAAGTCCTAGCTGGATCCAGAAAAATCCAAATGTATCGGGAAACAATGAATCACTTCTTATCGTAAACATGTTATGAGTCATAAATCCTAGTACACGCTACTTTCAACCTTATGCCATATCCCACAAAGTCCATTATGGCATAGCCCAGGTCAACTATTTGTTTGTCAATAGGAGTAGCTATCTCTTTCTTTTATTTCTAGATAGTTAGCGCGCGCGCGCTCCAATTCTACACGCTTCTAGATTATTCGTAACAATATGTTAAGTTTATAAATCATCAGCATGTAAATCTACCGTTATATAATATGTATATTAATGTTCTTAGGGCAACGGGCTACAATTAATTAATTCAAAAATAAAGTTTTACAATCTATTCTTTTTATATATTAGTATATTCATGGGACGAATTACACTTACTGATCTAACCCAAAAGTAAGCAAATTATTTGCTTCTATTGTGGGTGTTAGTCAACGATACTAATACATAGAAATACATATATAAATATTAGAAGAAACACCCAAACCCGGAAATACAAACAATTATGCTCATCACACAAATGCTTGTTCCCGTCGTGGTTCGATCCCCAGCCCCGTCGATTGCGTAATCAGAGTCGCTAACCACTCGACCAACGGGGCGGTCGATATCAATAACTCTCATTACTCATTTAAATCATCGTAGGTACCCAACTGTACATAGAATCGTTGATACTGTAGAGTCAATACCGTCTTTATCATAAGGGCACTCAGGGCCAGTGCCCAGGGCCCCCATCCTCAGAGGGCCCAGAAGGACCGACATTTTCTCTCACATTTCAAATTTCTCTTACATGTCAAAATATTATGGTCGACCATTTTCGTAGCTTAGGAGAATAAAAAATAAATTGCAAACAACAATGTTACAAGAACGGCTAAGTAATTTGTCATAGAAAATTATATTCTTCAGAAAATTGAGTTTGAGTATTTAATAGGAGATTTTGCTCAACAGAAATCTCGAAAGAAACTATTACTGTAATCACAATAAAAAATCAGCAGCTTACATTGCTAATATCATTAATGATATATTGTATTATAATACATTGGATTAATAAAGCAGATCATAGCGAAAAAAATTGTATAATTTGCTTTCTTTACATTAGAAAAGGGCCCCGAATTCTTGTGTGCCAAGGGCCCAAATATAGTCTAAGACGGCCCTGTCTGTAGCCCTGTGTAGAGTCTGCACGGTGCTTGCACTCTTCGCAGAGGCTCCACCACTTGTGGCGATTTGTGGCGATCTACGATCGCCTGGCCGTCTATTTACTGCTTGGCTGCTTGTAAGGTACCCGGAATCTACTATTGTATTAAAATAATAAAAGATATTTTCTAATCTTCATTTATTTGGGCATACGTCTTAACCCATCGAGAACCTTATTCTATTTACATTTTGAAATATATATAAAAGACTAAACATAAAGTTCTATCTTTTAAAAAATATTTAGAAGCAAACAAGGCTGCCAAAGCTTACTTGTAATGCCTCACCATAGAGGTATTGCAATACACAAAATATATAAAACTTTTTTTTCTTAGAAAAAAAAATTAGGTATACCCCTTGTTGGTTCCGGGCTACTTTGAAGAATAGACCAACTGCCGTTCTGCCAGGCAGGTCGTAAAAGGCGAAAAATTGACTATGCGAGTCACTACCATCGTGGCTACTAGGTGGTAGAGTTCTGCATTGTCTCGTCCGGGTCTGGTACCACCGCCTTGCCTATTCCTGCCGCAATAGCGTCAGTGCTTGTCGCTGTCGTGTCTGGTTTGGAGGGTAAGGTAGCCAGTAAACTTATGCATGTGGCATTAGACCTCGCCACAAGATAGCAACGCACCATTAACATCTTTGGTGTCTATAGGCGATGATTGACTCTTTCCATCAGGAGACCCATCTGCTTGTTTGTTATCTTATGATATAAAAAAAACCGTATTAGTAATTTAACTTCAACTCCGCCATATTTATTATTTAAAAGAAACAGTAACTGTAGTCATACGGTTTACCAAATTCTGTACAGACCCACGTATAATGTGCAAGTGATAAGAAAATATTACTATGGAAAAATCAAACCTAGTTAAACGATTTACAGTTCAATTTACTATGAAATGTATATTTAGATTATTTGAATATCGAACTCGTTTTGTAACTATGTGTTGACTTGTGTCAATTTACACGGGTCGATTATGAACATTATCTATATTTATATTTATTATTTATTTATTTATCTATATTTAATATTATTAAAGCGCAAGTTTGGATGGATGTTTGTTACTCAATCACGCAAAAACTACTGAACGGATTTGATCGAAATTTGGCACACAGGTAGATGATGACCTGAAATAACACATAAGCTACTTTTTATCCCGGAAAAATTAGGTGATCCCGCGGGATTCGCCACAAACTTTTATAATGCAGCGGGCTGCACGCTGCAGCTAGTATTTAATATTATTAAAGCAAAAGTTTGGATGGATGTTTGTTACTCAATCACGTAAAAACTACTGAACGGATTTGAATGAAATTTGGTACACAGGTAGATGATGACCTGGAATAGCACATAGACTTTTTATCCCGGAAAAATTAGGTGATCCCGCGGGATTCGCCAAAAACTTTTATAATGCAGCGGGCTGCACGCTGCAGCTAGTACATATTTAATATTATTAAAGCGAAAGTTTGGATGGATGTTTGTTACTCAATCACGCAAAAACTACTGAACGGATTTGAATGAAATTTGGCACACAGGTAAATGATGACCTGGAATAGCACATAGACTTTTTATCCCGGAAAAATTAGACGATCCCGTGGGATTTAACTTACAATGCAGCGGGCTGCACACTGCAGCTAGTTCAATATATTTTCTAACTTCCCCCTACGTATGTAAATACTAAGGAAGGAAGTTAGTTAAGTTAGTTAGATAAGGAAGTCCAGTTTTCACTAGACCACTGTTTTACAAAGTGTGAGTCGCGGCCCCCGGTGGGGTCGCGAGGCCTTTGCAAGGGAGTCAGTCGTACCGTAAAACGGGGTGAATAGGAATCACGGTCTGAATAGGAACAAAACCAAAAAGTTTTTCAAGTCCACAGATCCAAGTCGCATTCGCGTAAAAATGTCATGTTTTTTTTTTATCTACACACCATTATTTACTCTGTGAATTGGCAACACCTGATTGTCTATGGAATAAAAGACAAAAAGAAATTAACGTATCAAAGTTGACTGTGTTTTTGCGCGGTTAATAGGCACACAACGCGGTGTGAATAGACATGAAGTGTGGAGTGAGTAGCGATTCTATTCACCTCGTATACTGGGTAAAGAAACATGTCGTCGCGCATATGAGCAAACGCTCCCATTACTGTCAAAAATCTCATACATTTGTAGGTTATATCATAGTGTCGAAAAATAGAAATAAGCCATGTTTTACTCTTTTATCATACTGAATGAATGACAAGGTTTAAAAATTATTAAATTACCCTTGAAATAATTTTATTTCATCGATACCTAAGCAGGATAACTGTGTATCAGTGGCGTAACAAAAGGGTGGCAGGGCTGGCAAAATGCGACGGGCCCCCGACCCAAGAGGGCCCCGCCCCAAAAGGCCGTGAGCTCAAAAATATTTTTTTACATTGTACGTGTAATTGACTACGCTGAAAATCTCAAAGTTTATTAAAATTAAACTGAGTACTACGTGACGATTTTCACTGATAGGGCCCCATCAAAATAATTTGCCACGGGCCCCAGATGGTATAGATACGCAACTACTCTGTGTTTTTGTATTTAATTGCAAGCTACACCGACAAACTAAGAAATTGTCTTGAAAGGTATAGGTCTAATTATGTTTCATAGTCAGACGTACTTAAGTCAGACAGGTTAAACAGGACCACACCCATTAATGGACTGGCTTTATAAATATTTTAAGCCTTTCTCATACTGAGTTCGTACTAAAACACTATTCACATTTCTAAAAGCTTACACATAAAAAATGATTTACATACATACAAACATACATATTTATTGTTACGAATAATCTAGAAACGTGTAGAGTTGGAGCGCTGGAGCGATCTAGAAATAAAAGAAAGAGATAGTTACTCCTATTAATAAACAAATAGCTAGTATCGGTATCGGAATAGCTATACCATAATGAACTTTGTGGTATATCGCATACGGTTGAAAGTAGCGTGTACTAGTATTTATGTTCATAACTTGTTTATCATAAGTTGATTACAATAATTGTCTATTATTAACTAGATGATTGCGGAACATTCGCGATTGTTTTAGAACTTTACCCTGGGTATAAATAGAGATGTGTTGACAAATACAGGGCAGTTTTTATAAAGCGATCGAGAGCGATATTTGAAGCGACCCGTGCGAAGCGAGAAGTGTTTTATTGTTTAGTCGGTTAAGTTCAGTGATAGTACAGTTAGTGACTAGTGTTAATCAGAGTATTTGAGTATTACGTTGTGTTGTTTTGTATATCTGTGTTGTAAATACACGGTTTTAATGTAAGTGGTGTTATATTAAAACCGTGTATGTATACCCAAAGTACGTAACAATATGTTCATGCCAGGTCCCTTACGGGATAGGCAGAGAGTACCGGGTGCCAATCATCAGGATTCTTGCACGTTCAATACTCTCTTCATACGCACATGCTGATTACAAAGACTCTTTTTCGGACTATTTTCGGACAGTATCCCCCGTGTTGGATTCGGGCTCCTTTGAAGAATAGACCAACTGCCGTTCTACCAGGCAGGTCGTAAAAGGCGACCGATTGGCTACGCGAGTCACTACCATGGTGGCTACTAAGTGGTAGAGTTCCGCATTGTCTGGCCCGGGTCTGGCACCATCGCCTTACCTATTCCTACCGCAATAGCGGCAGTGCTTGCCACTGTCGTGTTCCAGTTTGGAGGGTAAGGTAGCCGGTAAACTTATGCATGTGGCATTAGACCTCGCCACGAGATAGCAACGCACCATTAACACCTTTGGTGTCTATAGGCTATGGTTGACTTTTTCCATCAGGAGACCCATCTGCTTGTTTGCTATCTTATGATATAAAGAAAACAGTATTCGATCAATCTGATCATGGTACGTCCATCTTTGTCTTCCCGGGTACCAACATCCATCTACATTCGCATTATATAGGTATCTGTTCTATTAACCTTTCATCTACCATCTATCTATCTTTTCTTTTCTATCTATCTTTGTACATGTCCGAACCAGAGGGCAACGGAGCATGCCCTTCCTCTATATTTCAAGTCTAACCTCTCTCTCACTTCAAAATTACGAACCCTGTGCGAATATTACGCCACATATTTTTTATAGCGATCTCATCTCAAACGCGTTGATTCTACTTTCATGAAAAATGTATTTATTCACACTATGTCAATATAAGTTGTCTACAATAACATCTGTGTAAATACATACTTATGTTTTTAAACCGATTCTTGTGACTGTTTTGCAGTATTGTTTTGCATATTTAAATAAACTATGGAACGTCTAGAGTTCGAAATTTGGCTACATTATCTAGAGTTGTGATTTAAATCTCGATGAACGAAGATGCTTTACGATAAAGAAATAAACACATACCTAAATGCAAGAATTTAAAACGTTATGAGATAACAGAACTTATTTTACGACCACCGACCACACAGCCTATAGACGGCTAATGTTTGATTTTCCGTATTGAATGCATTCTGGCAACTAGTTGAGGTAAAACGAAGTGGGGTTGCAACGCCGTAATTGGCTAACTCAAGGCCACAGTGAAAGATAGTAATGTACAGAGCATCTGATTGGTCGACACTGATTACTCAATCACTACTCATTGGCGCGTGGACATTTACATCGGAACTATAAGTTAGATGTGTTGACACAAGTCATTCGTCTATTATTAGGTGTCTATGGGCTGTGTGGTCGGTGTTTACGATACTTAACGTTACTGCTATAGCGATACCTCAGTAACAAAATTATTTTCAAACACTATATGTATCGCTACTTAAATAACAGAACGAAATTGTTAACGCTAAATAACGTTATAATATCGATATGTATGCGGGGTCATGCTGTTTCGTGATTGGTTTGCTGCGTTTCATACTGTTTCGTGATTGGTTCGCCAACTACCGCTAGAAGACAACGTCACAGTACCACATACCATAACGTTAATTGGTACCGTATACCATAACGTAACGAATAAAGTTATTAAACAGTAACAAATTATTGGATAACGCTATGCTTGAAAATAACGTTATGTCATGCCGCGAGAAATAACTTTACCACAAAATACCGATATTTAAATCCTTGCCTGAATGTAAAGATATTTACATCCTTGCCTGATTGTAAAGGATTAACTCGAGAAGGCGAGAGAATGAGATGGAATACATTACATAACAGAGTATTGTATAATGTATACTGACCCGACAAACGTTTTTTAGGGTTCCGTACCGAAAAGTTAAAACGGAACCCTATTACTAAGCCTTCACTCTTTGTCTGTTAGCAGGCCGTATCTCATAAACCGTGATAGCTAGAAAGCTGAAATTTTCACAAATTATTTGTTTCAGTTGCCGCTATAACAACAAAATATACTAAAAATACAAAAATGACAAAATATTAAGCGGGGACCCCATACAATAAACGTGTTTTTTTCATAATTGAACGTTATATGAACGAATGAACGTTATATGGTATCACTACATAGAATAAAACAAAGTCGCTTTCTCTGTCTGTCCCTATGTCCCTATGCCCCTATGTATGCTTAAATGTCGAAAACTACGCAACGGATTTTGATGCGGTTTTTTTTAATAGATAGATTGATTCTTGAGGAAGGTTTTAGTATATAAACCTTTCCGATATTCTTACGGAAACAAAAGCTACGCGGGTGAAACCGTGGGCAGGTCGCTAGTGAAGTTATAATAGTTATTCACAATTTAATTAGAAACTAGATAAATATTGTATTAAATTAAGTACTATTGCATGCCAAATGGTCAAATATGCGAACTAACTATTAATAATTCTAAGATCTTTATGTACCTACCATATTTGATGCAATAAATTATGATTGGTTGATTGATTTTTCGTATTTTTTTGCTATGACGGTACTGAACACTTCGTGCGCAAGTCCGACGCGCGCTTAACTGTTTTTTTTTAATATCATAAGATAGCAAACAAGCAGATGGGTCTCCTGATGGAAAGAGTCAACCATTGCTTATAGATACCAAAGGTGTTAATGGTGCGTTGATATCTTGTGGCTAGGTCTAATGCCACATGCATAATTTTACCGGCTACCTTACCCTCCAAACTGGAACACGACAGTGACAAGCACTGACTATGGTATGAATAGGTAAGGTGAATGTACCAGACCCGGGCGAGACAATGCAGAACTCTACCAACTAGTACTCGCGATAGTGGTGACTCGCATAGCTTTTTACGACCTGCCTGGCAGAGAACGGCAGTTGGCCTATTCTTCAAAGGAGCCTGGCACCAACACGATTTTTTGCAACAATTCTCAATAAAAATGAATACCTACTTACTTACCTAATCCATTTCTTCCAAAAATAGTATTTTAGAATGGAACTCAGTACAATGACGGGGTCAAAACTCAAATGTCATTAGTCATTTTTTGCAACGATTCATAATAAAACAAACATTTACACACAATACTATGGTAGAATAGGTATATACTAGAGACGCCACGAATATTCGGCTACTATTCGATATTTGGCTTATTCGAATCGCTTTATTTCGTATTCGGTATTCAGCTGAATATTGGGACCTATTCGGCCGAATACTGAAATACATAATCATGGCAGCAAAAAGCACATAATATCACTCACAAAATTAAAATATTTTACCAAGAACAATTAATTCTTAAAATTCATGAGAGGTCAGTTTTTACGACTAAAAATACTATTTTTAACATTTTTCGACGAGAATTATTTTAACAAGCAAGCAGTTATTTGAACAAGCACACACAATATTTTTAGCAATATAATACGACAATACTATTAATTCCCCAAACCATACTAATATTATAAATCTGAAAGTAACTTTGTCTGTCTGTCTCTTCTTCACGTCTAATCCACTGAACCGATTTGGATGAAATTTGGTACAAAAAGATAGTTTGAGATCCAAGAAAAGACAAAGGATAGATTTTATCCCGGAAATCCCACGGGAGCAGGAACTATGCGGGTTTTATTTTAGATTTTTTCCACTTCCATTTTTTCCAGTGTGTAATAAACAAATAATACCTAACGGTCGCTACACGATCAACTCGCTAATGAAACAAATACGCCGCCGAATATTCAGTATTCGGCGAAATCACTATTCGTGACATCTCTGGTATATACTAAGCTCATTCTGAATAATACGGAAGTAATATCATTAGTAATCATACATATTGTCTAATATTCACCCATACTATAATCTATAATAATACTAGCGACTCGGCCCGGACTTATGTGCAATACTAGCTGTTGCCCGCGACTTCGTTCGCGCTAACTTCGTTTACTCCGCACAGTTCCTCCCCCGTAGGTGATAGCGTGATAATATGTAGCCTATATGTTGACCCGACCCGTTGGTAATATTCACGCATTTGAAGTAAATCCATGCAAAATGGAAAATTTCGAAATTAAAAGTAGCCTAAGTGCGCTTATTACATCATCTATATGCCAGTGAATGTCCTGTCAAAATCGGTTCAGCCGTTTAACAGACAGACAGACAGACCGACAAACAAAAATTGTAAAAAATAAAAAAAAGTAAAAAATGTTATTTTGATATATGTACCGTGTATACATCCATATGACTTTTGTAAAATACAGTTATTGTAATATCACAAACAGATACTCCAATTTTTTATTTGTATCGAAGATGTATAGATGTATACTAGATAAATCTTTGTATTGAATGACCCTGTCTATTTAATTAACACATAATTTTGTATCGCAGTAAAACAGCACCAACCTAGTTCCCATTCCCTATATTTCCAGAACCCTGCTTCAGTATGTTTTTTTTTTTTCGGAATGTCTCAATTGCTGTTAGCCTTATGGGCTGTTACAGCTTCACCGGTCGCGATCAGTGTGCTAAGTGTGAGTTTTTCTTTTCGCATTCGATCGTGAGCGCGTTTCGAGTTTACTAGGAATTTGTATGTGATTTGTACAGCGCCACCTAGTGGTAAACTGGTTTCTCACGTTTACCACTAGGTGGCGCTGTACAAATCACATACAAATTCCTAGTAAACTTGAAACGCGCTCACGATCGAATGCGAAAAGAAAAACTCACACTTAGCACTCAGATTTTCACCAAGTTAAAATGGAACCACGCGGGGAATATTCCCTCTCAAACAAAAAAAAGAATTTTCAATATCGATTCATAAATGACCGAGTACTGAGGATAATTAACATAAAACACATACAATCGAAATTTAACATCCTTTTGGCAAGTCGTTTGAAAATATTTCTTTGATTATTTCTTTAAATTTAATCATTTTTTACCCCGTGTTGGATTTTTTTTCCATCATAAGTTAGCAAACAAGCAGACGACTATTTTGATAAAAAGGTACAATCGTCGTCTGTAGACACCAAAGATGTTAATGGTGCGTTGTTATCTGAGTAGCGACGTGTTGATAGCACTTGCATAAGTTTACCGGCTACCTTTCTTTTTTTTTTATAAACATGACTGCATGCACTGCTGCTATGGCTGATGCAGCAACTTTTAATCAAGTATTTTATTTTCCATTTGTTTATTCATGCCTCTTTTTTTTGTAGTTTGGTTTCGCACCACTGTGCGCGCATGCGGTTCCATCTTTCTTACATCTATTGTTTATTATATTTATATATATCATATTAAATTACATTATATATTACATTTTCATTATATTACAAATTACATTATATTACATATTACATTACCGGCTACCTTAACCTCCAGACCGGAACATGATAGTGACAAGCACTGACACTTGCGGCAAGAATAGTTAAGACGGTGCTATCAGACCCGGGCGAGACCATACAGAACTACCACCTAGTATCAGAAATAAAGGTCCGGACCCTGTTTGAAAAATATACCATCTACCATTCTGCCAGGCAGATCGTAAAAGACGACCGAATACAAACAAATAAAGCTGTCTTAAATGCCGTTTTCACTTTGATTACGAGTGTGAGTGTTTAATGCAGGTGCTTAGTATTAAGATAAAAATACATGAAGACAGCCGTTGGTCAGTGCGAGTGATAAGTAATCACCATCTAATCACTCGCACTGATCCACGGCTTTCTTCACATATTTTTGGCTTAATACTAAACACCTGCATTAAACACACACTCGCACTAATCAAAGTGAAAACGGGGCTTTACATTGTAACTTACATTGTGAATACTACCTGCTAGAGTTCCGCAAAAAATCTCTCCCGAGTATTTGGTACCACCGTCTTACCTATTCCTGCCTCAATAGCGTCAATGCTTGTCACAATCATGATCCGATCTTGAGGGTAAGGTAGCTAAAAAACTTATACAATTGGGATTAACATCTCCACGGATAGCAACGCACCATTAACATCTTTGGTCTCTATATACGATGGTGGCCCCTTTCCATCAGGAGAGCGATCTGCTTGGCATCACTACATAGTATTAAACAAAGTCGCTTTCCGCTGTCTGTCCTTATATGCTTAGATTTTTAAAACTACGCAACGGATTTGAATGCGGTTTCTCTTAATAGATAGAGTAATTCAAGAGGAAGGTTTATATGTATAACTAGCTGTTGCCCGCGACTTCGTCCGCGAGGACTTCGTTTACTCCGCACAGCTCCTCCCCCGTAGGTGATAGCGTGATAATATGTAGCCTATATGTTGACCCGACCTGTTAGTAATATTCATGCAAAATTTGAAATAAATCCATGCAGTACTTTGTGAGTTTACCCCGGACATACATTGACTTTCCTACGATTTTATTATATGTATAGTTAACATCTAGATAACATCTATACATATATACATACTAGCTGACCCGGCAAACGTTGTTTTGCCGTATAAATTATTTAATTAAAAAATAGGGGTTGATCGTAGAGGGACCCACTCTCTCCCTCTCTCAGACCCACTGAATATGCATACGAAATTTCCTCAAAATCGGTCAAGCCGTTTCGGAGGACTACGAGAACGAACATCGTGACACGAGAATTTTATATATATATATATATATATATATATATATATATATATATATATATATATATATATATATATATATATATATATATATATATATATATATATATATATATATATAATATAATATATATATATATATATATATATATATATATATATATATATATATATATATATATATATATATATATATATATATATATAAGATAATAAAATCGTAGGTAAGTCAATGTATGTCCGGGGTAAACTCAAAAAGTACTGCATGGATTTACTTCAAATTTTGCATGAATATTATACTAACAGGTCGGGTCAACATATAGGCTACATATTATCGCGCTAACACCTACGGGGGAGGAGCTGTGCGGAGTAAACGAAATCCGCGCGAACGAAATCGCGGCAACAGCTAGTCCTTTATATAGTAGAGAAGTACTGTTATAATTGTTATAAATATATTGAGCAAAACAACGTTTGCCGGGTCAACTAACTAGAAAAATTGCTATCAAATAGGTACCCAATATAAAATAAATGTTTATTTGATCTGTCAACCATTTGAATGTTATCACAGATAAAACAGAATTTAAAAATTAGAATCAGCGAAGCCGTGACGTGTCACGTGACCAATTTATTGTTGGTCTAAATTTATTGGATAATAAAAGAGTAATTAAGAAACCGAATACTGCAGTCGGTTGAAATACCTGACCTCTTATACTTCCAGTAGAATTTCCGTAAAAACACGAAAACAACATATTGTAATTATAAAAATTCATCCAGCTGTTTATTACAAGGTAATAAAAACATAAATGATTTACACACAGACGCACACACAAAAATATAATCTTTTCTTGTATTCAGGTACAAAAGTAATTGTTATCTTTTTGTATAAATCTGATTGTTATGTAGGTACATAGAGTTTACACGTAATCAGAAATCAGAAGAATATCATTCGATAAAACTTTTTAAGTTATTTTGACACTAAAACTAGGTACTACCGAATCGGAAACGCGACAAAACACTGAGAAGATCCGGCGGAAGAAACTCATTAGTCAGTCAGTAACACAACAGAGAAGGCAGAATAGCCGTAGGTGTAAACCTATCCTATATAGTCGAGCCAGAACTAGAATACATTGACAAAAAATACAGTAGGTACCTACCAAGGAACTTATATACGATAACTGGAATTACTACGAAGCAGTATTTGAAAAATAAAAATGTACTTTATTTCGTTCATAATAAAGTTGACATTTGTTTCTTACATAACAGAGGGGGGAAACGTTCTGAGCAAGACAACGACATGAGTGGATGTTGTCCCTTTCTTGCAATTGCCTGTGTAAATAAAACTTTCGGATGGTAAATTTTTATATATTCGTTAATCGTTAAATCTCTTTTGTTCATACACGTCGATAGATACATTAGCATAAAATGTATTGTAATTAACATAGTGAGTTCTAAAATGTGCTTATTTTAATTATTACGTAATTACTTATGCAATGCAAAAACTGTTTCTCAAATTAGTAGAATTACTTAGTAGTAATTTGCAAACTACGCATGGCCACCCTTATATATGGCGATTGGCGCTTTATTTAGTAGAAAGAGACACACTCCACTCATGTCGTGGTACTCTTCGGAACGATTTTGAAGCGCGTGTAAGCATTCCGGGTAGAATGTAACTTCCTTGGTACCTACCGAACAAAGCAATGACATTTCCGTTAAGAAGCCTTAAAAATTAAAACGTTAAGAAAGCGTATATAATTAGACTTAAAAGAATGTAATAATGTAGGTACTTAAGTTAACAAAGATTTCTTATTTAATTGCCATTTTATCAAAACACAGATAAAACGAAATTCAAAATCGACTATCAAGCAAAATCATGACCGCATTGATGTGTGCCTACGTATTTAAAAATAAATATGTTCTATTATAAGGCCGCGCACACAAAGCGGTAAATTGTTTTTTGTTTACGTAATGTTCTATTGTACGATGAGAATATGTCATCTAAAAATTATATTGATAACGATACGTTCTGTGCATTGTATAATGAATACTATTTCCTACGCTAGGCTGAATAAATTAAATAATTATTGTTTCTACGGCTTCTCTTCACACTGAAAAAAAATGTAACTTTCTATTATTTATATATTCAATACTGCTTTAGACATTTTATTTAAATCTATATTATTATTTATATAATGTACTGGATTTAATTATTTGTTTTATACAACGCATAACAAGACCTTATTACCATTTGAATATCAAAAAAATAGCAAACAAGTGCATTCAAGCGTTACTTTGAGGAAACTCATAACTTAAAAAAAAATAGGGCTATTCGTAAGATGAAGTGGTTTCTTTTTTAAGTGGATGGTCTCCTGACAGAAAGAGGCAAACATCGCTTAAAGACACTAAACATACGAGCAGTACACTGCTTACTGCTATCTATGCGGCGGGATGATAATGCTGCAAGCTCAGATGTAAGCTTAGATGTTAGACGAAAATACTAATAAATATTATAATATTATAAGTATTCATCGTATAACGAACAATGAACATGGGTAATTCGTTGTTAAATTACCTAATTGATTGCGATACAGAGATACTACAACAAGAATATTATGGTATCAGTGTTGTGTATTTTGGAACGAAGTTCCTTACGGCAGGCTTGGAGGGGATAGGGATTTTGCTGCGCGACCGAACTGAAAAAAATGTGATAGTAAAACCGTAAGAAAAAATGCGTGGAATAAAAGCGTTAAATGAGACGTGCGCAGGCGCGACAGTCGCGTACACAAGCGAGTAGTGCCGTTTAGCCGAAGGAAGTTCGTTCCTACCTGGTGTCCCGCAACACCACATCATTTTTTTTTAAATTTATTTATTTAAACTCTATTGCATAAAATATACAACAGGCGAACTTAAAGACTAAAAATCAAAGTCTAAAGACTTTGTTTTTTAGTTTACCTGAGGTATAGACAAAACAGACAATATTAATGATAGTAACAAATAACATATATTTATTATTTATTTTATTCCGTAGGACAGAAAACGAGTGTCTTGGTGGGAACGGAAAGAGATGAGTATCGCTATAGTTATCAATCGATGGGACTCGGATTCAATTCCCGACAAGGACAAACTTTTGTATGATGAGCATAGATGTTTGTATTCTGAATTTGGGTGTTTATTATGTATGTTACATTACTTCTATGTCTATGTATTGGTACTGTGGATTGTACTTTGCTTACTTTGGGGTTAGATCAATTCGTGTAATTTCTTAAAAAAATAAATGGAAAATCTCGTTCCCCTTTACTTAAATAAAGATTATGTACTCATGTTACTTTGCTCGTAGTATAGAAACAATCATAATACAAACTCGCAAATTCTTGTTAAATAGATTAAGGTATCTAGTAATTTTTTTTAGAATCCATCATTAGTTAAACATTAAATAGAAAGTGCTTCAGCATATTAATATTATATACATAGAAAAAGGTTTTAGTACATGGCTTAATTATTTCATGATGTTTTAATTATTCAGTCAATTATTATTAAATTTAGCCACCGTAATATGTCTAATAATTAAAATTCAAATAGTCATACTAAAGAACATTTAGTTATAAAAAACTTTTACATTGAATTGAAACATTTATTAAGATTTAATCAAATGTACAAAAAATATAGTTTAACACTGACTAAACTATTTATAAAACATATTATAAATGAAATAGAGACAAAAAAATAATTTTATTCAGTTAAATAATACAATTACATTGAGTTAAAAGAATCCTAATTCGATCTGAATATTTTATTACATTTTTAATAGAAAAATATTAAAAAATGTAATAAAATATTCAGATCGAATGTCGTATGATCGGTTATTGTGTTCACGGCTTTACATTATCCAACGGTTGCAGGGTTGTCGATGTCGCTTAAAGAGTTATGGTTATTATTATTATTATTATTATTTTATATGAAGATATTTAAAATAGTGAAATTTTTATTCGAACTTAACTAGATATTAAAAACTACTTCATGAAAAGCATTTACAATGATTTTTAAAAAGGTGAGATATAATATTAGTTACTTTTAATAAGTAATAAAAAATGTTAGTGGATATGTAGTTACTTCTCTACATAATCTTTAAAGGAATCATATTTATGAGCTCTTTTAAGTGTCCTCTTTTACATAAGTTAAATCGTATGTGTATTATGTAACATTTGTTGAATCTGTCCTTTACTTTCACGAAAAATAATGAATAAAAATAACAAGAACATATAACTTTATATTTATGTTATTTTAATTCGTTATTTTTCGTGATTAAACAATCAACGCATTTTTATCTCAATCCCATTACAATCTTTAGTGATTCCTGGATTGTGTATTTTTGCAATTTTTAAGTAAAATATCTATAAACTCGTTGTTAAATGAAACTCGTTGAAACAAAAAAACGACAGGAAAAAATAATGAGGAGGAAGGAAGAATTCATTATACTGTATCCAAATCTAAACATACTAATAATTAATTATGTTTACGTGTGTATATTTATTATCCTATTTTTATTAGTATTCTGCATGTATCTCATTTTTAATGTATTATTTGGGAAGTTTAATTTTTACCACATGTGAGCTACACACACAAACACGTACACTTTTTATAGAACAAATAAATATTAAGAGGTCGACTCCCTTGTGGAAAAGGCACTGAAAGTCACAACGATTCACCGGGTTAGTGATTGGTCTAAAAGGTGTTGATGTGTAGTGAGTTTTACAGAATTGCCAGAAATTACCTGAACTTGAATTGTTATGGTGAATTACTAGCGCAATTTAAAGAAATATTTTGCATGTCCCTACAATTTTTTTTAATTCTCACATATGATTTATGTTTATCATGTCAAACTTTTTGATGCGAACAAAGTTTCCTTATAAGAAGGTAAATATAATAAGTAATGTACTTTTAATTTTATTACATATCTGATAAACGTGAAGCGGAATAAAAGTATAAATGCATTGTTTGCTATAACAACTTAACAAAAAATATGTGATTAAGAGCTATACTTATTAAAGACAAGTGTTTTTTGATTCCTTACAAAACAGCTAATTGGACTGAGAGATTTTTATTACTATGTATATATATATATATATATATATATATATATATATATATATATATATATATATATATAATATATATAATAGTTTGTTATTTTTTTAAGTCATTCTCATTTTTTTGCCTACATTATGTGTATTAAAACTTTAAGGTTGATTGTGCACAATGTCTGCTTAAAGTAAAAGTAAGTCTGCCTTTTGTACATTTTTAATTATTTTTTTTCTCTGTAAACCTTTTAAGTTGTGTACAACAAAATATTAAATTAAAAAAAAGATAATTTTGTTTTGGATTTTTTTAAACACATAGAAGGCTACAAACAATATTTGTATTTTATTGACCTTCATTATTTAAATTTCACGAATTACCAGTAACAAATACTATTAATTTAACACGAGAAATCGTTTGTAGAAGATTTCCTTGTGTCGTCATATTTGAAATCGATTATACATTTTCTTTTTTATTATTTTTATGTAAGCTAGTAATAATAACATAATTACACTTTCTTTGTTTTGCAATCATACAATAATACATCAACTAATTGTTTTAATTTTATGGAATTTCTCATTTATTATCATTACATAAAAATATTATATTATAACATAAAAAATATAGCTATTACATAAACAATTACAAAAGAATTATTGGGGTTAAAACTTAAATAAATCAAAAGTTTTATGAAAAGCACATTTAGTTAGATATAAACGAAGTAAGACGCAAGGACTAATATGAAAATTTCAAATTTTCCTATCAGTAGGCGTGTTTAAAAATAATTGGCTTAATTTGGGGTAGCTTAAATTTAAAAATAATATTTTTTTTTGTATTAAAGGTTCAGCCCTAAAACAAACTCCCTGTGTGAGCGGGTAAGAAATATTGAAACACACAGATACGGGTCGACCGTTCGTTGAGATGGTAGTGTAATTGTTGAAAACGTCCCCCCCCTCTCGTGTTTTGACTTATTTTTGTCAAACGTACGCCATATTGTTTTATTGTAACCAATAATTGGCATTTCACTTTGTGATCATTGCATTTTACGCGCCAGTTTAAAAAAATAGTGATATTGTGTCTAACCAGTTTTTATTACATGTTAAGTAGTATAATTTGAAATTTTTAAAATTGAATGTTTTAATTATTTCCATTCAAGGTGATAAAGAATTAACTCAGTTCGCTATGTACTAATTAATAAATATTGGTTAAAAATAACTATTTTGGAACACGGTGAAGTTTTAATTAGTGCAGTGTTATTTATGCATTTGATAAATTTAAAATGTGAGTGGTGTGTGTAAATATTGATTACGTGGATAAAAGTGTGGATATATTATGGAAAAACCATCTTACAAGGTAATTTATTATTTCATCTTAAATGTATATATTAAAATCTCAAATCAATTTATATAATCTCAATTGAACGCTTGTAGATTATCGGTAACGTGACGTCATCCATTGTTCGGTATAATAGGAAGTCGTTTGTTTTTATTATTTTCACATCATATAAGTTTTAATTAAATAATTGTACAAAAAGTGGTATAAATGCGATTGTCTTCACATTCAAACTTGTCTTTATAGTGATGTGAATGTCAATTGTCATGTATCGATATATATTTTTTTAAATATGCAATTCAATTTATTATCATACAGCTTAAATATAAGTAATTATTATTTTAATGTGACTTAAAAGAACACGTACGTTGAATTAAATTTCAATTGCAATTGAAAGTAAATAAATTGTTCTAGTTATAATAATAAAATTGTTTTAAGCGTAAATTATAAAGCAATACATACTATCCTTTTTAAGTACAAACAGAATTAGAACGATTATTTTTAGATGGCCGCTGCCTCATGCCTAAAGTCGAGTTATAAGATCGCGCATGTGAATTTATTAAAAAAAATGGACACTGCATGTGGCTTATGTACCGTCAATAACAGCCGCTCAGATAACGTTTCTATTGTCTTGTACAGTCGGTCACATAAGTCCTTGATTAATTAACAATATTAAAATTAAATTTATTTTGGACTAGGCGTGACTATAAACAGTTTTTTTTTTTATTTTGCTGTACATTTTCCATGTTTCTTCAGACCAGTTTGACCAGTATTGAAAATATAATAATTAGAGATAGGCAGAATGTGTCGAACATTCGGTGGAAATAAAGAATTCGGCCGAATATATCGTTAATGGTTTTCGCTGCGACATAATGACTTTTGGAATAAATATTGATACCTTGGGTTACATTGTTCCTATTTAGGTAGGGATCTTGAATTTTTTTGAAAATATAATGTAGCATATGTTATTTAATATATTTCTATTTTCTAATAAATGATCTCTAATTTTTTTGAAAATGTAATATAGCCTATAATAATAATATTACTCGCGATGATTTAATACCTTTCTAATGGTGAAAGAATTTTTCAAATCGCTCCAATAGGTTTTGAGTATCTTCACGCCCGTATCCCCGAAGGGGTAGGCAGAGGTACAACAAGTGCACCCACGATTAGCCGAAGATACTTGGTCCCACAAATGTGATAGGTGGCAAGCCTATCGCCAAACCGGGCACTTTCCAATCCCGGGCAACTTTGTGTTTATCAGAAAACTGAAAAAACACTTTTTTTTAAGTTCCCGAAGTGAATTTCGACTGTTTGAGCCAAATTTCGACATTCCTCCGAAATTCGGTTTGAATGCCGAACATTCTGCAATAGAAAAAATGTACCTACTTGCACTATTTTGAAATCTACACTAATATTATAAAGAAGAAAGATTTTTATTTTTATATGTATCGAATAAACTCAAAACTATCGCCTCTGTGGTCTAGTGGTCCGGTGTTGGAATTTACCACATGAGGTTCCCTGTTCGGTTGTGTTTTTATCAAAAAACTGAAAAAAAAAACAAAATGTGTTTTTTTTTCAGTTTTTTGATATTGCTCTATTGACGTTGCTCGGATTGGATTAAAGTGCCCGGATCGCGATAGGTTTTGTCACTTATCATATTGTGTGGAAGTATCTTCTGCTAATGGTGGATGCACATGCTGTAACTCTGCCTACGTCTTCGGGGATATGAGCGTTAAGATATTTTTATGGACCGATTTTAAAAATTCTTTTACAAATAGTTATAAAGTTACATTATCGCTGAGTAACATGGGTTTTTTATCCGACTGAGTAAAACGAAGTATTGTTTGAATGTAAACCTATGTTATTAGTAAAGAACTAGCGGTTACTCGCGACTTCGTTCACGTGACAAAAACTCATTACTTCCCTTTGCTCAGTCTAGTATAAAAGTAGTCCACGTCACTCCTGGATAATGTAGCTATATAAAGGTATTTTTTTAATCGGTCCAGTAGTTTTTGAGGTAAATCGTAACAAACAAAGAAAAATCGAATCATTTCTTTTTATAATAATAGTTTAACGATAATACTATCCGCGTTATGTACCTACATGTAATTAAATACACAAATAATTGCGTAACATTTACCTACCTATTGGAATGGCCTTGTGCCTAGACGTTTTGGTCTAGTGATTATCCTATTCAGCTTATAAGTCCCGGGTTTGGTCCTCGGGCCAAAACTGTTATGCTACACAGAATTCATTTAAAATTACGCGAATTTAACGGCCGCCCCATTGGTCGAGTGGTTATGGAAACTAACTACGAATTGATGGGGTTCGAGCTTGATTCTCGACAGGGACAAGCTTTTGTGTGATGAACATAGATGTTTGTATTTTTGGGTTTGGGTGTTTATTATGTACTAGCTGTGCCCGCGACTTCGTTCGCGTGGAAAAAATTCTAAAATAAAAACCCGCATAGTTCCCGTTCCCGTGGGATTTCCGGGATAAGAACTATCCTATGTCCTTTCTTGGGTATCAAACTATATTTGTACCAAATTTTATCCAAATCGGTTCAGTGGTTTGGCCGTGAAAGCGTAACAGACAGACAGACAGACAGACAGACAGACAGAGTTACTTTCGCATTTATAATATTAGTATGGATGTAACAGTATTTATATATGTATTTCTATGTATTAGTATCGTTGACTAGCACCCATACTAGACGTAAATAATATGCTTACTTTGGGGTTAGATCAATTTGTGTAATTTGTCCGGCGATATTATTATTATTATAACCAGGTGAGCCCGCGACTTCGTCCGCGTGGAAAAATTTTGAAAAAAGTAGCCTAAGTTACTCCCTATCACATCAGCTATCTGCCAGTGAAAGTCCCATTAAAATCGGTCCAGCCGTTCTAGAGATTAGCCGGAACAAACAGACAGATAGACAGACAAAATTTGTAAAAAATGTTAATTTGGTATATGTACCGTGTATACATCCATATGTATTTAGTAAAAAGCGGTTATTTTAATATTACAAACAGACACTCCAATTTAATTTATTTGTATAGATGTATAGATAATAAACACCAAAACCAAGAATTACAAACATTTATGTTCATCACACAAATGTTTGTACCTGTCGACAATCAAACCCCAAGCCCCATCCATTCGAGATTAGATTCGCTAACCTCCTGACCGTTCGGTTTTAAATCCATACTTCCATACTAATTTTATAAATGCGAAAGTCTGTCTGTCTGTCTGTTACGCTTTCACGCCTAAATCGCTGGACCTATTTTCATGTAATTTGGCATGGAAGCAGTTGAAGACCCGGGGACAAACATAGGTTATTTTAAAAAAAAAAAACATTTTTCAAAATCGGTTCATCAATGACAAGTTTTGAGGTAACACTATAAAATCTTGCAACTGAATTGAGAGCTTTCTCCTTTTTGGAAAGTCGGTTTAACGTAGAGAATTTATGTGGTGTTAACATTTTCTAGCAAATTTATTTTATTATGAACTAATTTTAGTCTGCGACTTTGCTTTTGCGAATTTAAAATTTATCTTCTTAATCCAGTAGAAGAATAAAAAAACGTAAAAGGCAATCGATTGATCAAATGGTGGCAATGGTGGACAATATGCGAAAGCAAATAAATGGTGCCTAGTTAATCACATCTATACATATAATAAAATCGTAGGAAAGTCAAAACTGTACATTGAATATTTTTTTAAAATAATACTTGGGGCATGATCTACAATCGTGAATCGTGATCTACAACATATAGGCTACATATTATCACGCTATCACCTACGGGGGAGGTGCTGTGCGGAGTAAACGTAGTCCGCGCGGACGAAGTCGTGGGCAACAGCTAGTTGTAATATAAATTAAGTATGTACACTGTATGCTTTCCAAATAAAATAAAAAAAAAAAACAGTAGCAGTCGTGGGACTGCCGATAAAAGTGAAAACGGAACTATTAAGTTGAGAGTAATTAAAACTATATGCAAAACATAGCTATAGATATACTATTATCATTAGCATGTCGGTGACGCGAACCGAGGATTTTACCCTCTACCAAAACGCTCAACGCGCCTAAAGAAGTTTTCACTTCAAAAATTAGATCAAATAATGCTACCTTTGTGACAACCAGGTAGTAGCCCCAGCGTCTCGCCCAGACCGCGATGCTAGTAACTTTTAACAGTAAATCGTTCGTCATTTACGAATGTTCTGGCAAAATTATCTATTCTTTAAAGTAGGTACGGACCAATTTGTACGATTAGGTATTGCAGAAATATACGTAATCGATACGTATCTCCGAAGTTATTAATTGGGATATAAATCCTCCGTGTTGACCCCGGGCTCCTTTGAAGCATTAGTCAACTGCCATTCTGCCAGGCAGGTCGTAAAAGGCGACCGATTGGCAGTGCCAGTCATTACCATCGTGGCTACTAGGTGGTAGAGTTCGGCATTGTCTCGCCCGGGTCTGGTATCACCGCCTTACCTATTCCTGCCGCAATACCGTCGGTGCTTGTCACTGTCTTGTTTTGGTTTGGAGGGTAAGGTAACCGGTAAACTTACGCATGTAGCATTGGACCTCATCACAAGATAGCAATGCACCATTAACATCTTTTTGTTTGCTTGTTTGCTATCTTATGTTATAAAAAAATATTTTTAATAGCTTAATATTTACTTGAGCTTAGGGAACAGTGAATTACACAGTACACACAAAATGTAAATAAAAATGTGTAATAGCTAGGCGGTTTGGTTTAAAATTTTGTGCAAGATTCAGGCGAAATAGGGGAATAGTAGTCACTGTCTTATTTTGGTTTGGAGGGTAAGGTAGCCGGTAGACTTATGCATTTAGCATAACCATCCGGCCAAATGGATAACAACACTCCATTAACATCTTTAGTGTCTATAGGCGATGAATGATGATTGTCTCACTATCAGCAGAACCTCTTTTCTAGCTAAGCTATTATAAAAAACACGATATTAAACGATTTTCAATCGACTTACCAAAAAAAATTTTTTTACTAATATTATAAACTCTGTCTGTGTGTCCGTCTGTCTGTTTCTTCTTTACGCCTAAACCACAACCGATTTGGATGAAATTTGGTACAAAGATAGTTTGAGACTCAAGAAAGGATGAAGGTTTTATCCCTGAAATCCCACGGGAACGGGAACTATGCGGGTAAAACCCCGGGACTTTTAGAGAAGTTTTTCAATGCGGACGAAGTCGATAGCACATCTAGTTTTTGTATGTTTGTTCAGAACTTTATGAATATACTAGCTGCGCTGCATTATAACAATTTTTTGGTTATCACGTATCTGTATGCCAAATTTCACCTGTATCGGTTAAGCCATTTTTGAGTGCTGAAATGAAAATAAATAAAAAATAGAGCAGTCATGTATAAAATTAGCCAACCGCGCGCTGGGGCGTGTTTATAATTTTATCGACATAATATAATTTACATAAAGTCGATACTTAATGTGCTTAAATTGTCATCACTTAAAACTATAATCGATATGTTCAAGAAGTAATTCGATGCGCATATATCTTGTCTTCGTGACGCCTTTTTGACAGACATCTATACAAATAAATAAAATTGGAGTGTCTGTTTGTAATACTAAAATAACCCCTTTTTACTCAATGCATATGGATGTATACACGGTACATATACCAAAATAACATTTTTTACAATTTTTTTCTGTCTGTCTGTGTTTGTTTGTTCCGGCTAATATCTGGAACGGCTGGACCGATTTTGACGGGACTTTCACTGGCAGATAGCTGTTATGACAGGGAGTAACGTAGACTACTTTTTTCGAAAGTTTTCGACGCGGACGAAGTTGCGGGCGCAACTAGTAAAAAGTAATTTGTTTGCAATTTATCTGAATGTATTAAGTAGGTGATCGAAGTTGCTACGATAGCGGATACAGAATTTCTGTAGGAGTGGAGGGGGGTTGACTTGATTCAACTTAGGGTCGACTTTGTCAAAATAATCATCAAATTTTCAAGGTTTTTTTATAAGATAGGAAACAAGCAGATGGGTCTCCTGATGGAATGAGTCAACCATCGCCTATAGACACCGAAGATGTTAATGATAGTGGCGAGGTCTAATGCCACATGCATAAGTTTACCTGTATCCTTACCCTCCAAACCGGAACACGGCAGTAACAAGCGCTAACGCTATTGCGGCAGGAATAGGTAAGGCGATGGCACCAGACCCGGGCGAGACAATGCAGAACTCTACCACCTAGTAGGTACGATGTTAGTGACTCTCATAGCCAATCGGTCGTCTTTTACGACCTACCCGGCAGAACGGCAGTTGGCTTATTCTTCAAAGGAGCCCGGGACCAACATGAGGGGAAGAATATCGTAAAAACTTTTGAAAACGACAGACATTTATAAAAACTAGTAACTAAAAAAAAGTCATTTCAACATAGCTTTCAACTTATTACCAAATAACGAACGGTAAGAAGAGCCACCATGTTGACACGTAAACAAAGCACTTCAAGCGCCTCTATCGGTAGATAATGTAACTATTTTATTTTTACATTTAATCAATTAAGTTTGACCATTCCATGAAGTAGTCGCGCGTTTAGTTGACCATATCGATAAGCGATTTCTTATCATTGTTTTGATCAGAGAACATAATGTTGTAGTCAAAGGACAGTGAAAAATTTCATGAAAAACTACCATTTCGCCGTGTTGGTCCCGGCCTTTGAAGAATAGGCCAACTGCCGTTCTGCCAGGCAGGTCGTAAAACTCGACCGATTGGCTATCGAGTCACTACCATCGTGCCTACTAGGTGGTAGAGTTCTGCATTGTCTCGCCCTGGGTCTGGTACCACCGCCTTAGTCCGCATTGGTCGCTGTCGTGTTCCGGTTTGGAGGGTAAGGTAGCCGGTAAACTTGTGCATGTGCCATTAGACCTCGCCACAAGATAGCAACGCACCATTAACATCTTTGGTGTCTATAGGCGATGGTTGACTCTTTCCATCAGGAGACCCATCTGCTTGTTTGCTATCTTATGATATAAAAAAAAAAAACTTGAAATTTTCAAACATTTCATGAGGTGAGCAATTCTGCGATCTGGCCACTACATATCCACTACTAGATGGCTGTACGAGTACACTGCTGTCGTATTTACTAGATGGTAGAGTTAGGCAACGTCTCGCCCGGATATATGGTACCACCGCCGTACCTAGTCCTGCTGCAATAGGGTCAATGCTTGTTACTGTCGTGTTCCAGTTTGGAGGTGAAAAGCCGGTAAACTTATGCATGTGGCATGTCAATCCTGCCAAAGGAATAGCAACAGACCATTAACATCTTTGGTTTTTATAGACGATGGTTTTCTATTTCCATCAGGAGACCATCTCATTTGGTCCATCCGTTTGTTTGCCATCTTATGGTATAAAAAACACGATATTGAACCATTGTCAAACGACTTCCCAAAAAAATCTAATGTATTACATTATGTTTGTTACTTATAAATTTAGTTATTTATAAATATACTGCGTGCGCCCTGGAACCTCGCTGGCTATAATATTATATAATATTTATCAAAACTTTTATATAAGCTGGAATATATATTTTTTTGATAATTCCCGCGGGAACGACTTTATTTCCGGGACAAAAAGTAGGCTATGTGCTATTCCTTATCAAAATCTAGCTGTGTGCCAAATTTCATGAAAATCCGTTCGTAATTTTGGCGTGATTGAACAACAAACATACACCCATCCAAACATTATTCTATTTTTTTGTTTATATTATTAATATAGACAATACCGTCTTTACCATAAGGGCACTCGGGGCCAGTGCCCAGGGCCCCCATCTTCAGAGGGCCCCGAAGGATCGACATTTTCTCTCACATTTAATATCAAAATAAAATGGTCGGGCATTTTCGCAGCTTAACAACAAAGATGTTACAAGAACGGTTAAGTATTTTGTCAATTATGAGCATAGAAAATGATATTCTTCAGAAAATTGAGTTTGAGGATTTAATAGAAGAATTTGCTCAACAGAAATCTCGAAAGAAACTATTATCGTAATCACAATAAAAAAACAGCATACATTCTAATATCATTAATGACATATTGTGTTATGATATTGGATTAATAAAGCAGGTCGTAGTGAAAAAAATTGTATAATTTGCTTTCTTTATATTCCAAAAGGGCCCCGAATCTTGTGTGCCCAAAGGCCCCAGCATAGTATAAGACGGCCCTGAATATAGATAAGCAAAATGGATAGATTAATGCGTTTAATACAGACAAATCCACGATCATACATAGTCGTAAAAGCAAGTCTTATAGATAATTGTATTATGAGGAAAATCTTCGAAGGCTGATAACATTTTTATTATCAATTAAATGTTATCGTCGCAGACCAAACTGATAAAACCGAGCCGGACAAACTAAACTTTATAGATCAGGACTCTTACAAGGTTCTATCCTAGGCCCTATTCTATATAATTTATATAAAATGAACGAATTAACGTATCGAGAAGTATAATATAAATTTACTCGTCAAATATATAAAAAAAAATGTTATACTCGTCAAAAACATATAAAAAAATTACTTTTAACGCAACTAAAGATATTGAAACTGGTATATAGATCTATGCGTTTTTTTACAAACGAAGCAATGGTCACACGTAGTCGTAAAATCAAGTACTGAAGATAATTGTATTGTAAGGAAAATCTTCAAAGGTTGATAACATTTTTGTTATCAATTAAAATGGTATCATCGTAGAAGAACCTGATAAAACCGAACTGAATAAATTTTATAGATCAAGACTCTACAAGGTTTTATCCTTGGGCCTATTCTTTATGATTTATATTATATGATCGAATTAAGTATCGAGAAATATAATATAAATTTACACGTCAACTTTGTATGCCCCGTTGGTTGAGTGGTTATCGAACCTAATTACGAATCAATGGGGCTTAGGTTTGATTTTTCGTTAGGGACAAACATTTGTGTGATGAGCATAGTGTTTGTATTTATGTGTTTAGGTGTTTATTATGTATGTAACAGTATTTATATGTCTGTTTCGATATATTAGTATCGTTGACTGACACCTATATCACATGCAAATAATTCGCTTACTTTGGGGTTAGATCGATTCGTGTAATTTTTCCAGCAATTGAAAAAATAAATCGACTACAAATATCAACTGTACTCATATCTCTAAAACTACTGAATCGATTTTTATGAAACCTGAACAGTTCCTTAAGTTGGAATATACCTGATTTGAATCAACAAGAATCATCTCAATATTGTTTTTAGTTTGCGAGAAATTCGTCGACAAACACACAAATATACAAACAAACATACACTTTCGAAATTTAGTACACGTACTTGGACGCCTAAAACGATCATCATACTTAAATATTATCCAATTCAAACAATTTTACATACATACATGTCAAACTGTAATCTCCATATTTTCGTCGGTTGAAATATACCAGTTTTATTTTAAAGGAACTAAAGATATAAAAAATGGTGTAGAATTTATAGATCTATGCATTTTATTCGGACAAAGTAACGATTACACATTGTGGTAAAAGCTAGTCTTAAAGATAATTGTATGGAGAAAGTCGTCGAAGGTTGATAAAATTTTTATTATCAATTAAATTGTTTATATCGTAGACCAAACTGATAAAACCGAGCAGAACAAATTTTATAGATCAGGACTCTTACAAGGTTCCATCCTAGGGCCTATTTTGTATAATTTATATAACGTGAATGAACGTATCGAGAAATAGCCATCCAACTTAACAATCTACATATATAACTAGGATTTGCACGTATATTTGCTCGAGTTTTAAATATAAAGTGATTTCCAAGTGGTCATAATTCGACGTGTCCTAATGAAAAGAGACAAGCATCGTTTATAGACATTAAAGATGTTAATGGTACATTGCAATCCGTGTGGCTGATATGCCACATGCGTATTGCGTAAGTCTAACTTACCCTCCAAATCGGAACACGGCAATGGCAAGCATTGACGCTATTGCGGCAGGAATAAGTAAGGCGGTGGTGACATATACCCGGGCGAGATGTTGGGAAGTCTACCATCTAGTAATCAAAATGGTAGTAAGTCTTATAGCCAATCGTTCGCCTTTGCGACCTGCCTGGCAGAACGGCAGTTGGCCTATTCTTCAGAGGAGCTCGGGACCAACACGGGGGGAAAAATTACCTCTTTTGAATATTACTAGCTGTAGCGTGCAGCCCGTTGCGTTATAAAAGTTTTTGATGAATCCCACGGGATCATGTAATTTTTGCGCGATAAAAAGTAGCCTATGTGCTATTCCAGGTCATCATCTACCTGTGTGCCAAATTTCATTTAAATCCGTTCAGTAGTTTGTGCTTGATTGAGTAACAAACGTCCATCCATCTATCCAAACATCAAAACAAAGTATTTAAAATATATATATATATTAGGCTGTATCAAAAAAATCGACTATTTTTTTTTTTGAAAAATATAATGAAAATCTTGTTCAGAATACCGAAAAAATACGCCAGTATAACGGACAGCTCTTAATTTTAATATTAAGATGTCCCGCTTCACGATTTTCCATTTCCCGTTTAAATAACATGGGAAAATCTGATTCTTCAAGTTTGGAATTTTGTAGCTCTGCAACGAATTATCAAATTGGTTAAACCATGACATATTCTTATAGGAAATTTAATGCTCTACAAAAAAGGTCTCTTACAAAATTTTGATTAATGTACTCCTTCAAAAGTTATTCAAGGTCAAAGTTGAAACCATTGTAAATTGTAAGAAATTTTCAATTTTTTGGAGCATTTATCATACTTATTACAATATTTTGTCATAAATAAGCTTTTTTAAAACTTTTTGGAGTTCCACAATTTTTTTCTGACTATTGATTTATATTAATTATCAAAATTGCCATCAAAATCAGGATTCTAAAGAATTTTTTTTTGTTATTTTGTTATTTTATTATTATACTCAATAATTTTAATATCAAGGATAATTAATATAAATCAATAAACAGAAAAAAATTTGTGGAACTCCAAAAAGTTTTAAAAAAGCTTATTTATGACAAAATATTGTAATAAGTATGATAAATGCTCCAAAAAAGTGAAAATTTCTTACAATTTACAATGGTTTCAACTTTGACCTTGAATAACTTTTGAAGGAGTACATTAATCAAAATTTCGTAAGAGACCTTTTTTGTAGAGCATTAAATTTCCTATAAGAATATGTCATGGTTTAACCAATTTGATAATTCGTTGCAGAGCTACAAAATTCCAAACTTGAAGAATCAGATTTTCCCATGTTATTTAAACGGGAAATGGAAAATCGTGAAGCGGGACATCTTAATATTAAAATTAAGAGCTGTCCGTTATACTGGCGTATTTTTTCGGTATTCTGAACAAGATTTTCATTATATTTTTCAAAAAAAAAATAAGTCGATTTTTTTGATACAGCCTAATATATATATATATATATATATATATATATATATATATATATATATATATATATATATATATATATATATATATATATAAACTAGCTGTACCCGCGTATATGTGTGTGTGTGTGTTCGTGCAATTGCTGTTCGTTAGTTTCGCTAAAACCTCGAGGACGGCTGAACTGATTTGGCTAATTTTGGTTCTGAATTAATTGTTGAAGTCCAGGGAAGGTAAAAATATCGAAAAAAATAGTTTTAAAGGCAGAACAGCTTTTGTCGTCAGCTAGTTAATAATAGCTAGTTAATAAGATTTCGTCAGCTAGTTAATAATAGACTAATAGACTAGCAGTAAAAAATAATTTAAAATCTGATCACAATTACCAGCGCTCTAGGTTCTACGGGCATTATAAACAAGTATTCCTATTTCCTATACGGAACCTCGACTATCATATGGGGATCCCTATAAATCAGTTAAATGAACAATGTATTGGAGTGAAGACGGGATATTTAACTAGTTGTGAAACTTGAGTTTTGTCGTTATTACGGAGAATGGCTGCCGGCCTGCGGTTCTCAAAATGTGTATTATTAAAAATTACAATTAATATAATAAGTGATTTATAAAATTAAACAGATTTTAAATATCAGCTATATGCTCATATTTCAAAAACTACTGAACCGATTTTGATGAAACTTGGATTGTTCTCAATGATTTCAATCAAAAAGAATTAAATTGCTTTTAGTTCTCGAGAAACATATAAATATACAAACATACGTTCACTGACGAAATTTAGTATACGTGTTTGGACGCCTACATAGGTCATCACTCATCACCACCGTACTTGAATATTATTCAATTCCAACAATATTACATAAATTATCAAACTGATAAGTGATAGAACCGTTTTTCCGTCTGTTGAAAAGTTAATTTTTTTGAAACTAGCTGTTGCCCACGACTTCGTCCGTGCGGACTTCGTTTACTCCGCACAGCTCCTCCCTCTTAGGTGATAGCGTGATATTATGTAGCCTATATGTTGACCCGACCTGTTAGTAATATTCATGCAAAATTTGAAGTAAATCCATGCAGTAATTTTTGAGTTTACCCCGGACATACATACAGACAAACAGACAAACAGACAAACAGACAAACAGACATACAGACATACAGACATACAGACAAACAGACATACAGACAAACAGACAAAAATTCTAAAAACTATATTTTTGGCTTCTATATCGATTGTAGATCACGCCCCAAGTATTCTTTTAAAAAAATATTCAATGTATAGTCTTGACTTTCCTACGATTTTATTATATGTATAGATACTAGTTGATCCGGCAAACGTTATTCTGCCGTTTTAACTACTCTTATTTTTTTCTATATTTTCTCACCTTTTAAACCTTCCCTGGACTTGAACAATTAATTCAAAACCAAAATTAGCCAAATCGGTTCAGCCATTCTCGAGTTTTAGCGAGACTAACGAACAGCAATTGATTTATATAGATTTTTTACTTAAGATATTATTTTATTTGCCAGAATAAGGTACACATGATACAGATGGTTAGATAAAATTATAACAGAACCCAATTTTTTATACTCATTGTGTGTGTGTGTGCACACAGTGTGCAAATATCCTGATGGATCTCCTGATGGAAAGAGTCACCCATCGGCCATCGCCTATAGACACCAAATATTTAAAATTAAATCAATTGCTGTTCGTTAGTCTCGCTAAGACTCGAGAACGGCTAGACCGATTTGGCTAATTTTGGTTTTAAAATATTCGTGGAAGTCGAGGCTAGGTTCAAAATAAAAACGGAAAAGTAGTATCAAAGGCAAAACAACGTTTGCCGGGTCAACTAGTAAGTTATTTATTAAAAATATTAGATTTCTGCACTCAATCTTAATCTAAACGTGAATTGTGCCTGATTTCATACATCTCCGTTTGCGTAATTTTCGTAAAAAGGTGTAGGTACCAAGTTTCGACTTCACGAATTAATTTGCAGATAAAATCATGGGACACAGACTAGTACGTCATGAACGTGCTTTATTTTCCCACTTTAATTGCAACATCAGTTGATGTATGACAACTCTAATACATGGGTTTTATCAGTTTTGATAAGAGTTTCAAGAGATAACGATTTTGATATGTTTAATGACATTATTGACTAGGTGACCCGCGCAGCTTTGCTTGCAAGAAATTAACATGGCTTCTATATAGTTTTTTGTACATATTTTCATCCCTTATTTTAGCCCCTTAGGGGTTGATTTTTGAAAAAAAAGATAACCTATGCTGACCCCGAACCTTGAACGGTTTCCATGTCTTTTATCAAAATTATTTCTGTGGTTTTTATATTAAATTAGCTGTGCCCGCGACTTCGTCCGCGTAATAAGGTTCTAAAATAAAAATAGCATAAATTACTCATTATATCAGCTATCTGCCAGTAAAAGTCACGTCAAAATCGGTCCAGCCGTTCCAGAGGTTAGCTGGAACAGACAGACAAAAATCGTATAAAAAAAAATTATTTTGGTATATATATGTATATGTACCCTGTATACATTCATATGCATTTAGTAAAATGTGGTTATTTTAAATTTTAATATTACAGACACTTCAATTTTATTTATTTTTACAGATTTATGTATACGTATTTCTATGTATTAGTATCGTTGACACAAATCAAATAATTTGCTTAAAACAATACGTGTAATTTGTTCAGTGATATTATTATTATTATTATTTTATACTCATCAGTTCGATTGTATGTTGTAAAAAGAGGGAAGGTTTTACTTCACCTATTATTATATAGATACTAGCTGACCCGGCAAACGTTGTTTTGCCTTACATATTAGGAATCCATAGCGGACAAACAACGTGACACTTAATTTATATAATTCTACGGGATTAAACTTTATATGGTGGTTAAGTATTCTTAAATTTTCTATTTTTCCGCGCAATTGTTTTAATATTTTCTTTTATAAGAACCTTCTCCTTACAATTACAAACACAACAAAAAAAAATTACCGAAATTTGTCCAGCCATTGAGGCGTGATGTCGTGACCAAGGAAAATAAGGATTGATTTTTATATATATAGATTAAAATAGTCGCCTCTGTGGTCTAGTGGTTCAGGGTAGGCGTTGACCACATGAGGTCCATTGACCACATGAGGTCCCGGGTTAGTTTCGCGGGTCGGGCACATAAAAAAGTGTTTTTTCAGTTTTCTGATAAACATAAAGTTGCCCGGGATTGGAAAGTGTTAGTAGAACTGTTTTTTGTAATGGTATGTTGGAATGATTGATTTGTACATTAGTGCAAGCGAAACTAGATCTTAAGTTGACGAACCCATTTTTTACAATTAATGTGGCTGTAATATGAGCTGATACTCTATGATTATAATTATTATTTTATACTCCATCATTTCGATTGTATGTTGTAAAAAGGGGAAACATATTTTTGCTTCACCTATTAATATTAATATATAAATATAAAAATAGTCGTTTTATTTAAAATCTTAAAGAACAGACAGACAATCTATGAAACATTCCAAATTTAATTGTATCATCTTTAGATAAAAACCAGTAAGGATCAGGGTGTATTTGCGAAAAGTTATACTTACTGATAACAGATACTGATTGCTTATCAATGATAACGTACTATCTGTTTTTAGTGAATAAATTAAACACATCATTGGTAATTTGTTAGCGGTTTTCAGTTTCATGTATGAGGATTTGGGTTCGATTTCTGTCATCCTAGTATTTGTGTTAATGTCACGATCGTAACGGTTGGGCTTTTGGGATATACACGTGAGATATGACGCACACGGGAGTGATATTTACCGCCCCATTGGTTGAGTGACTGACTACGCAATCGACGGGGCTCGGGTTCGATCCCCGATGGGGACAAACATTTGTGTGATGTGCATAAATGTTTGTATTTCCGAGTTTGGGTGTTTATTAAATATATTGCAGTATTTATATATGTACTTCTATATATTAGTGTCGTTGACTAGCACCCATAACACAAGCAAATAATTTACTTACTTTGGGGTTAGATCAGTAAGTGTAATTTGTCCCGTGAATATTTATTTATTATTAACTAGCTGACCCGGCAAACGTTGTTCTGCCGTTTTAACTACTCTTTTTTTTCTATATTTTCTCACCTTTTAAACCTGCCCGGACTTTAACAATTAATTCAAAACCAAAATAAGCCAAATTGGTTCAGCCGTTCTCGAGTTTTAGCGAGACTAACGAACAGCAATTGATTTATATATATGTCGCAGTGAAATTGTCAGTACCGTTAGATTATAATTTACCTAAGTGATATTATAATTTAACTGCTAACCTAACCTAACCAAATTATAAAATCCCTAGGTAGATTATAATCTAACGGCTATTGACAATTTCACTGCGACATATATATATAGATTTATGATTAGTACATTAAGCTTCAAGCGTCTACACATGGCCAAACAAACAACAATGCTAAACACTTATCACTAAAAAACTTGTCCAAACATGTTTAGGACCGGGCAAGCCGTGATTCAGAGGTAGGAAGGTTTACTGCGCTGATTAGTGATCACTCACACTAATCAAAGGTTGTCCACGCGTGATTTTTTGCTTAACACTAAGCACCTGCATTAAACACTCGCACGCGCACTAATTAAACTGATAGCTAGGCTTAAGGCCCCGATTAAACATTAATTTCTGTGAGTACGAGTATTTAATGCAGGTGCTTAGTATTAAGCAAAAAACACGTGTTTTTTTTTTATATCATAAGATAGCAAACAAGCAGATGGGTCTCCTGATGGAAAGAGTCAACCATTGCCTATAGACACCAAAGATGTTAATGGTGCGTTGCTATCTTGTGGCGAGGTCTAATGCCACATGCATAAGTTTACCGGCTACCTTACCCTCCAAACCGGAACACGACAGCGACAAACACTGACGCTATTACGGCAGGAATAGGTAAGGCGGTGGTACCAGACCCGGGCGAGACAATGCAGAACTCTACCACCTAGTAGCCACGATGGTAGTGACTCGATAGCCAATCGGTCGCCTTTTACGACCTGCCTGGCAGAACGCCAGTTGGCCTATTCTACAATGGAGGCCGGGACCAACACGGCGAAAATATATAAATATATTATAATATAAATATATAAATATAAAGAGAAAGAGAAAGTTGATTAATGTGAGTGATTAGTAATCAGCGTAGTAAAAGTAAATAAACCCTGATATCAACGTTTAATCGGGGCCTTAAGCCTAGTTTTCTGCTCACTTTCACTACGCTGATTTACTAATCACTCGCACCGATCAACTGATGTCTTCAATTATTTTTTGCTTAACACTAAGCACCTGCATTAAATACCGCACGCGTACTTAAGCCCCGTTTTCACTTTGATTAGTACGAGTGTGAGTGTTTAATGCCGGTGCTTAGTATTAAGATAAAAATACGTGAAGACAGCCGTTGATCAGTGCGAGTGATAAGTATTCAACATCTTTTCACTTTTACTATTCTGATTACTTGTCACTCGCACTGATCCACGGCTATCTTCACGTATTTTTGGCTTAATACTAAGCACCTGCAGTAAACACTCACACTCGTACTAATAGTGAAAACGGGGCTTTAATCAAAGAGAAAACTAGGATTTAATGCAAGTATAAAATATAGAAGCGATAAGTTATAAGTAATATTGTTTGAGAAGCGCTGTGCTCAATATCCCTAAATATACGGCTGTTACATTAGCGAGCTTGGCTGTGTTCAGGGTTGGCGATGACTAACATATTAATAGAGAATAATATTTAATTAAATTATTTTATACTTTTTATCGTCGGCATTTAGTGAAACTCCATTTGTAAGTATTTAATATTATTTATCTTCAGTAATACAATACTGTTTAGTGTCTATACAAATAAATTGGAGTGTCCGTCTGTAATATTAAAATAACCGTTTTTTACTTAAATCCTTATGGATGTATCCAAATAACATATTTTACAATTTTTACTCTGAAACTCTGCACCGATTTTGAGGAGACTTTCACTGGCAGATAGGTGATGTAATAAGGAGTAACTTGGCTCCTTTTATTTTGGATTTTTTTCCACGCGGATGAAGTCGCGAGCACAGCTAGTTATATATCATTCACGAATATATATATCTAAAGCCTTTTTGAGAGGTTATGAGAGAGATATATGTACGTCAATGCTATCTATTTTAATATTATAAAAGCGAAAGTTTGGATGTAGATGGATGGATGTAAAGATGGATGTTTGTTACTCAATCAAGCAAAAACTAGAAAGGATTTGGATGAAATTTAGCACACAGATAATGACCTGGAATAGGACATAAACTAAATGAGTTGCTCCCGCCGGATTCATCAACAGTTTTATGCAATGGGCTGCATGGAGGAACCAGTATATTATAAAAGTATCATAGCCGTAAAGATGCCGTAAAAAGCGAAACCGGTTGGCAAAATAAAGTACAAAAAAAACAGTAGCAGTCGTGGGACTGCCGATAGAAGTGAAAACGGAACTATTAAGTTGAGAGTAATTAAAACTATATGCAAAACATAGCTATAGATATACTATTATCATTAGCATGTCGGTGACGCGAACCGAGGATTTTACCCTCTACCAAAACGCTCAACGCGCCTAAAGAAGTTTTCACTTCAAAAATTGGAGATATAAAATTTTTTCAAATATGACATGCTAAATTAGCTAATACCTATTTAAAAACACACATATATATATATATATATATATATATATATATATATATATATATATATATATATATATATATATATATATATATATATATATATATATATTTTTTTTTTTTTTGCCGTGTTGGTCCCGGCCTCCTTTGAAGAATAGGCCAACTGCCGTCCTGCCAGGCAGGTCGTAAAAGGCGACCGATTGGCTAACGAGTCACTACCATCGTGGCTACTAGGTGGTAGACAAAGACCTACAAAAAATATAGACGTAGCCAAGCGCTCGTATTGTGAGTCACGAATGTGATGACGATGCAGCAATATGAAGCCGGCGGCTTACTAGTCGGCCGCGAGCTAGAGAGACTGAGAAACGTTCTTTTTGTGACAATATTTATTTTGAAATCATGCCATCCTGTGTGGTAAACAATTGTTAAAACAATTCATGTTTTGAAAAAAGTCTTCCGGGATCACTTTTCACAAGGAAGTATCCAAATTTCCATAAATTTAACAAAACTGAAATAATATTTGATATAATTTCTCAGAACACAAATTTGAAGCGGCATTGTGACAGTGTGGTAAGTTAACATACGAATAAATTTCCCCAAACATTGGGGAAATGTCCCTTTTATTTAGAAAATATATATTAATGTTAGACTTATAGTTTTAATTGGATTCACCGTACTATATACGTATATACTACATATATACATATTTATAAAACATGGCTCGCCGTGTTTCATGCTGTTTCGTGATTGATTTCCCAACTAGCGCTAGAAGATAACGTCATAAAATCATTTACTTTTTTTGGAATAATTAATAAAACTTTACTGTCTAACTATATCTATCCATTAAAACTACAAAAAAATATGCATTTTCATTTTTATATGCCTATAATATATATATATATATATATATATATATATATATATATATATATATATATATATATATATATATATATATATATATATATATATATATATATATATATATGTGTGTATGTATATATATGTGTGTGTGTGTATTTATGTATTCCGTTCATTTTTTTGTTTATAGTAGTATTTGGTAATATAGATTTAATTTTATTATGGTCTTATAGATTTAATTTTATTGCAATTAATTCATTGTATGTCAAGTCGAAAATTATCTTTGTTTTTAAGGGGCTGACAAGACCTAATTAGTTGAAATTGATGTTTTAAAGCAGTTTTTTTAGAAAAATTATTTGTTATAGCACTTCAAAAAAATACATGTTAATATTCATCATATTTCTCGGACTCGATACATAATTGAAAAAAATTGGCTCGATAGAAAATAATTGCGAAGATTGGTCTTGATATATATATATATATATCTTTGATTTGTATAAAGTAATTTAAAATTTAATTAACTCCTAATATTTGATAATACCCATATCTCAAAAATTGCCGAACCGATTTTGATAAAACTTATATGTTTTTTTAATTGGAATAAATCTAATTTAAATAAAAAAGAACTGTTTGAATCAAAAAGAAAAATGGCTTTTAGAGACATCGAGATCATTCTGCCTGATAAATTCGTGGACAAAGATACATACACTAACGATCATCATACTCAAATATTATAAAATTCCTACATACATATATATCAAACTGATAACCTCTGTTCGTCAGTTGATAAAATTGAATAATTTGAATAAATATTTTTGACTTTGGTTTATTAATAACAGTGTATTTTCATTGTAAATGCAATTCCTACTGTTATTATTTATTAAGACCGTAATATTAATTTGATTTAAAATATTTTTTGCCAACCCTTATTATAAAAAGCATTGAACAAAACTCATAAGTGGGAGTGAGATAGCGCACAACTCGTTACGCTAGGTATATTTGTAAAGGCGATGTGTGTATTTAAATATCGACTTAATGTGTCAGTAATAGAGTGTATATCTCTTTGTAGGGAGATTTTTTATAATTTTATACTAACCTTATTGTAGGATTGGCGGAAAAGTATGACACACGGGGTGATTATAAATTTAGGGATGTATAATTTTAATGTAAATATATTTTATTTCATAGATTAGCAAACGAGCAGATGGCTCTCATGATGGAAAGATGTTAATGGTGCTTTGCTATCCGTGTTGCGGGATGGTAATGCCACATGCATAAGTTTACAGGCTACTTTACCCTCCAAACCGGAACACGACGAGTGACAAGCACTGACGCTATTACGGCAGGAATAGGTAAGGCGGTGGTACCAGACCCCGGCGTTACGTAACTCTACCACCTAGTAGTCGCGACGATAGCACAGTCTACTGGAGACTAACAGTAGTCAATCTACGTACATGTGATATTCGAAAAACGCATACACAGACACTTCTCGCGGATGCAATATCTCGGAATGATTCGGGACAGTTTGTTCTGCACCAGTCTGAGATATCGCGTCCGTGAGAGGTGTCTATGTGTGCTATGCTCGAATATTACTTGTATGAAACATTGACTTCTGTTAGTCTCTAAGTATTCTGTGGCGATAGTGACATGCATAGCCAATCGATCGCGTTTTACGAACTGTCTGTTAGAATCGCCGTTGCTTTACTCTTCAAAGAGACATCCACGATTATGATGCATATCGTAGATGTTGATGGTGCGTTGCCATCCATGAGGTAGGGATGTCATGACTCATGCCACATGCATAAGATAATAAGGCTCACATTCTAACACAAGATACGGGCCAGCACTAATGCTAAAGCCGCACTTGCGTCTTTCATTACATTATTATGCGATTGAATTTGCACTTGTACATTAATTTCACTTTATGATTTTATTTTTAACATATCACTCAACCGGTTTCACTTTTTTTAAGCATCTTCAGGATGTTAATATACTTAATTGATTATTGATTGTTGTAAGGTGTAAACTAACATAAATATTGATTATTTATGTTAGTATAATGAGGGTAAAATTAAATATCGTTCAACGGTATTGTCAGCCTAAACGAATCTCCCCTAAGATGTTGGAAATTTTAATTTACATTTATTACACAAATTTAAGATTATAACTATTACGATATGTTTTTAACATCGTCTATGAAGTGACAATACTATGATGATTGTTACTAAGGACAGATTCACCTGTTTTTTTATGCGAGTCAACACTGTACCGATCGGTACCAACCCGTACAGATTTGTCTGTACCGGAAACCTGTTTCTTTATGTAAGCACCCTACCTCATGACTGTAGGTATAAATGTTAATTTTACAGGAGAGGAAAAAAACGTTTGACGTCTAGTCTTAAATGTGTTGATTTGAATATAAAGCTATTTCCACAAAGCTCTAACTTTTCTTCTGGAAATTGTTAAAAGATAAGAGAAAATTATAGAATTTTCTCTTATCTTTTAACTATAGAGATGCAAAACTGAATTTTATGTCTATTGCGATAAAAAATAGAGGAGGAGGATTTTCACTTCAATGACGATATCTATACATATAATAAAATCGTAGGAAAGTCAAAACTGTACATTGAATATTTTTTTAAAAGAATACTTGGGGCGTGATCTACAATCGATATCGAAGCCAAAAATGTAGTTTTTAGAATTTTTGTCTGTTTGTTTATCTGTTTGTCTGTATGTATGTCCGGGGTAAACTCAAAAAGTACTGCATGGATTTACTTCAAATTTTGCATGAATATTACTGACAGGTCGGGTCAATATGTAGGTTACATATTATCACGCTATCACCTAGCGGGGAGGTGCTGTGCGGAGTGAACGAAGTCTGCGCGGACGAAGTCGCTGGCAACAGCTAGTGTAAAATATAAAAATGTCGATGAGATAATTATGCCACAGGAATTATGTCAACTAAAGTAAAAATTTTATAATTTACAAAGCTTCGTGCAATGACACGATAAATGCGGATGTGACCGGCTATTATCGGCTAGTTTCGCTTACATTCCGGACTGCATGTGCCTTAGCGCGCATATAACTTCGGGACGATACACGCAAATGCATAACGATATTACGGCAGGGATAGTTCAGGGCTCAGGTTGTGGTTAAGAATCCGGTTAATCTTGCAATACTTGTGAATCGGAGTAAACCGAAATTTATATTGGCTTTATACTCTTTCTTCTCCGCAAGTGAACTGGTGTGATGATATTAAGTCATTAACACAATCATAAACAGAACAATGCAATATTTCATAATAATACGAAACGATAAGTCAGTATTTGTGGCAACTGTCCTCTCGTTGAGATTGGTTTGGCGTTACTTACTAGAATATTTAAACCACTTATCCTCAAGAATCTCAATTCCTCTTCATACTTCACTCAGTTCCACTAACTATAGGCAAAATTCATTCTTTATAAAATCGACAAATCAAATCAATGCACTGAATGACATTCCTGAACTCGTCCTGTTTAATTTAAGTGAAAATGGCTTAAAAAATATTATTACTAAGAAATGGTTTGATGGCGTTTCCTAAAAATAACTGTAAATAGTCCTAAAAATCTTGTAAACTGTCAAAACCTATTATTTATTATTGCGTGTATTTTTTTAGTTTTAGTTTCTTATATGCGAAAACATTTAAATGGTATTCAGTTGTAATTTTAGATATTTTCATGTTAATTATACTGTTTGTTTTCCAAATAAATAACAATAAAAACTAAAAATAAAATTAATTTACTATTGGGATCTTCCCAGTGTATAGCAGTGTTCCGATCATATCGCCAGCTCGTAGTGTTTAAACTCTTATTACCTAGTATTACGCGCATATTAGTCATTTCAAGTAGCGCGCGATTCTTCAGTTTCTTGTTATGCTGTGGCCGCACTTGCGTCTACCGTCGCAATAGTAAGGGAGCCCAAGAGGGGCTTTTGGTATTTACTCGAGCGCGTCAGATTGACATAGGAGGGGGTACTTCGCATACTGCTAAGTCTCTCCACTAAATATAAGCCCTTTCTATAGAGGGGGGGTAACTATGGCAGAAAAAAAACAAAATTAAGGTAACTTCGACTTGTAGAAATTGTCAGATTATACTTTTTCCGTAATTCTTACATCATTTCCTCCATAATAAAAGAAAATTCAGACGCGCTCGAGAATGTCAAGACAACATTTTCTTTGTAGCTTTGTGACCCTCTCATTTCCTTACGCTACACTTGAATCGTCAGATTTTCTAAATTTTAGCTGGTAATTAACTCACCATACCCAAATCTAACGCGCTTCGGTGTTTCCATGTCGATGATTTCTTAAAAACATTTTTTTTATCTGTAGATTTTTTTCCTACCATTGAAATAAAAATTTTTTTTTTTATATCATAAGATAGCAAACAAGCAGATGGGTCTCCTGATGGAAAGAGTCAACCATCGCCTATAGACACCAAAGATGTTAATGGTGCGTTGCTATCTTGTGGCGAAGTATAATGCCACATGCATAAGTTTACCGGCTACCTTACCCTCCAAACCGGAACACGACAGCGACAAGCACTGATGCTATTGCGGCAGGAATAGGTAAGGCGGTGGTACCAGACCCGGCCGAGACAAAAAAATATTACAATATAACCTTTTATTTTTCCTATAATTTAATCTACAAAATGCAATAGGTCTCTACGACGCTCGAGTAACTACCCATTAATATCTTGGGCTCCCCTACTACAAAGCTTTACGCAATGACACGATACATGGAGATGTGATCGGTTATTGTCGGCTGTCGTCGCAAACATTCGGACTGCGTGTGCCTTGTCGCGCGGTTGACTGGAAGTCAATAGGGTTTTAGCGCGCTAACATATCGTGCTGCGTGATCAGACATGAGACAAATGTGGCGCCGCTCGTCCTTACCGCTGAAGGGTCATCTTGATAGAACCAGCAGGCAAGCTTCTTGTCAGGTGACGTCATAACTGTGGAGGTGTTGATGACGTCACACAAGGAAATCTTCCCAGCCAGGCAAGGTGTACTGCCTGGGGACCGAAGTCCATTTGAGAAACGTTGAAACTTGTATATAGTGTGTACGAGATAAATAATTGTGATATCGCGATTCAGGATTTTATTTTAAATTTCATTTTTTATTGGAACGAAGTTCCTTACGGCAGGCTTGGAGGGGATATGGATTTTGCTGCGCGACCGAACTGAAAAAAATGTGATAGTAAAAAACCGTAAGAAAAATGCGTGGAATAAAAGCGTTAAATGAGACGTGCGCAGGCGCGACAGTCGCGTACACAAGCGAGTAGTGCCGTTTAGCTGAAGGAAGTTCGTTCCTACCTGGTGTCCCGCGACACCACATCATTTTTATTTTTCTGGTAGCGTTTGTAGATTGCTTGAACCGCTACACAAGCGTTGTTTATTTCAGCTGTTATTTTCGATCAGTTCAGACGTATGCGGGTGGTTGTGTAAAATTGAGTGGAACGATGAAATAGTAAGCTAAGCCCATCATGTAACCAAAAATGTGAATCATTAAAAAAAATAGTTATTAATTGTTAGCACAGAGTAGAAGTAACGACAGCCGTCGCCTATTAGTTTCACGTTTGAAAATTAATTCAGCCATCTTGGATTATTACACGATAGTTCGTGCAAAATATCGTTGCCGCTGATATGACCACAGCTTTTATCGCGATATTTTTGTAGTGTCAAATCGTACAAAGCTTTGGCGCATTCTTCGAATCGATAGACGCAAGTGTGGCCCCAGCATTACACACTACTGTTGCGTTTTACAAAATCACACCCTTAAGCTCCGTTTTCACTTTGATTAGTGCGAGTGCGAGTGTTTATTTCTCTTCACAAAAGAAAACTTAAGACCTAGTCACATAAACATACAGAGGTTATTTTTAGTGAGAGACTGGTGCCTAACTTAAGTACAATGTACCTGAATTATAGGTCACCAGGCCCGCCCTAACGTAAATCGGTACATTACATAGTATAAAACAAAGTCGCTTTCTCTGTCTGTCCCTATGTCCCTATGTATGCTTAAATCTTTAAAACTACGCAACGGATTTTGATGCGGTTTTTTTTGATAGATAGATTGATTCTTGGGGAAGGTTTTAGTATATAAACCTTTCCGATATTCCCACGGGAACAAAAGCTACGTGGGTGAAACCGCGGGCAGATCGCTAGTATAATATATGAACATTCACAGGTCTATACCTATCATTAACTACAAAAAAAATAATATAAAATTAAAAAATTGGTGCCATAGACATCATATGCTAAAAATATACAAAATTATGAAAATCGGTACATATAATATATGAACATTTACGTATCCTTAACTACAAAAAATAATATAAAATTGAAAAATTGGTGCTATAGACAACATGTGCAATAATATACAAATTATGTTAAGTAGCCTGAGGTTTTTGTGAGTTGTGTGTGTTTGTGTAGCCTGAGTTTATATGTGTGTACGTGTGAATGTATACGGCGTACGTGTGTGTATGTGAGTGGGTAAATGTGTGTATTTATGTGTGTACTTGTGAGCGTGTGGGTATTTACGTGCAGGTATGTGACTATAAGGGTGGAACCATCAGGTTTAATGCAGGTGCTAAGTATTTATTAATTTTATTTCTAATCTCAATTATGTTAATATTGTAACGAAGTTCCTTACGGCAGGCTTGGAGGGGATAGGGATTTTGCTGCGCGACCGAACTGAAAAAATGTGATAGTAAAACCGTAAGAAAAATGCGTGGAATAAAAGCGTTAAATGAGACGTGCGCAGGCGCGACAGTCGCGTACACAAGCGAGTAGTGCCGTTTAGCCGAAGGAAGTTCGTTCCTACCTGGTGTCCCGCGACACCACATCATTTTTTTATTTATAATTTAATTTAATTTTAATAACCCATTTTTATTTACTAACATAGAATATTATGGACTGCTTTTGTAAAAAAAGGAGTCTGAAATAAATGAATTATTATTATTAAGCAAAAAACACGTGAAGACAGCCGTTGATCAGAGTGCTAAGTGTGAGTTTTTCTTTTCGCATTCGATCGTGAGCGCGTTTCGAGTTTACTAGGAATTTGTATGTGATTTGTACAGCGCCACCTAGTGGTAAACTGGTTTCTCACGTTTACCACTAGGTGGCGCTGTACAAATCACATACAAAGTCCTAATAAACTCGAAACGCACTCACGATCGAATGCGAAAAGAAAAACTCACACTTATCACTCAGTATTGAGCGTAGTAAAAGTGAATAGACGCTGACTACTAATCACTCGCAGGGATCAACGTCTGTTTTCACGTATTTTTTGCTAAATAGTAAATAGCAATTGCATTAAACACTCGCACTTGTACTACACAAAGTGTAAACGGGGCTATAGATGCAGAAAAGCGAAAGGAAAGTTATTACACACTAGCTGTGCCGGCGACTTCTTGCGCGTGGAAAAATTTACAAAATAAAAGTAGCCTACGTTACTCCTTATTACGTCAGCTATCTGCCAGTGAAAGCAAAATCGGTCCAGCCATTCCAGAGATTATCCGGAACAAACAGACAGACAAAAATTTAAAAATGTTATTTTGGTATTTATACCATGTATACATCCATATGTATTTAGTAAAAAGCGATTATTTTAATATTACGAACAGATACTCCAATTTTATTTATGTGTATAGATAAAAGCGGTTATTTTAATATGAACTAGCGACCCGGTACGTGCTTCGCCTCGTATAAAGTGAAATATTAAAAATGTGATAAATGAAGAACCACTATACCGATTTTGTGCAAACTTCACATAAACCATCTACTAAATAGTCCGAACAAAGCCTAAACATTTGGTTTGGATAGGTGAGCCCGTTCTTGAGTTATAAAATTACAACGAGAAGTGGCATTGATTTTTATATATATAGACTAACGACCTGCCCGCGGTTTCACCCGCGCAGCTTTTGTTCCCGTGGGAATATCGGAAAGGTTTATACACTAAAACCTTCCTCAAGAATTAATCTATCTATTAAAAAAAACGCATCAAAATCCGTCGCGTAGTTTTAAAGATTTAAGCATACATAGGGACATAAGGACATAGGGACAGACAGAGAAAGCGACTTTGTTTTATACTATGTAATGATTACAGACACTCCAATTTTATTTATTTGTATAGATAAAAAACCGGCAGTGCGAGTCGGCCTCGCGCACGAAGGTTTCCGTACCATCATAGCAAAAAAAATACGAAAAAACACGTTTATTCCCCTTAATATTTTATTTTTTTAAATTTTTAGTATTTGTTGTTATATCGGCAATGGAAATACATAATTTTTGAAAATTTCAGCTTTCTAGCTATCATAGTTTATGAGATACAGCCTGGTGACAGACAGGCACACGGACAGACAGACAGCGGAGGCTTAGTAATAGGGTTCCGTTTTACATTTTAGGTACGAAACAATAAAACATTTTTTGAATTTGATTCTGCACACAGTAACACGTATTTCATCTTGATGCCAACTCAAGGTAGGTATAATTCTGATCGCGTCAGTAATTACATCTATACATTTAATGTTTGTCCGGCGGTCCGTGTAATTAATTCCAGAGGTTTCGTAACGCTGTTAAGTGGTGTACACACATCCGTCGAATGTTTATATTGATTAAAAATTTAAACCGACTTTAAATATCAACTGTACTCATACCTCAAAAACTACTGAACCGATTTTGATGAAATTTAGACTGTTAACAAATCTATACATGTAATAAAATCGTAGAAAAGTCAAAACTGTACATTGAATATTTTTTTAAAAGAATACTTGGGGCGTGATCTACAATTAATATCGAAGCCAAAAGTATAGTTTTTAGAATTTTTGTCTGTTTGTCTGTATGTATGTCCGGGGTAAACTCAAAAAGTACTGCATGGATTTACTTCAAATTTTGCATGAATATTACTAATAGGTCGGGTCAACATAATACCTACATATTATCACGCTATCAGCTACGGGGGAGGAGCTGTGCGGAGTAAACGAAGTCTGCGCGGACGAAGTCGCTGGCAACAGCTAGTTTGCAATAAATCCAATTTAAATCAAAAATACGTCTCTCGATATGGTTATTTCTTCCTGAGAAATTCGTGGACAAGCATACATTTAAACTTACAAACATACAAACTTACAAAAATACATACACTTGAAATTTAATACACGTGTTTGGACACCTAAATAGATCATCATCATCATACTCAAATATTATCCAATTCCAACAAATTCCGGGCTTCCCCGTGTTGGATCCGGGCTCCTTTGAAGAATAGACCAACTGCCGTTCTGCCAGCCAGGTCGTAAAAGGCGACCGATTGGCTATGCGAGTCACTAACATCGTGGCTACTAGGTGGTAGAGTTCTGCATTGTCTCGCCCGGGTCTGGTACCACCGCCTTACCTATTCCTGCCGCAATATCGTTAATGCCTGTAATTGTCGTGTTCCTGTTTGGACGGTAGGGTAGCCGGTAGATTTAAGCATGTGGCATTGCCATTTCGTCACACGGATATCAACGCACCATTAACATTTTTGGTCTATAGGCGATAGTTTATCTTTCCATCAGGAGACTCATTAGCTTGTTTGTTGTCTTAAGACATAAAAAATTGAAGGTCAATGTGGTTACCTTAGTAGTAAGTCGGTGGTACCAGACCCGGGCGAGACAGTGCAAAACTCTACCACTTAATAAATTTCTCCACATTCATTACTTTAAAAACACGCCGGTTGCTGAGTTTCTGACACGTTTTTCTCGAAAATCGCAAATTTCAGCTTCGAAATCGAAAAGATTCGAATTGGATGATTCTGGTGGAATACCCTCGTGCCTTGGATGAGCACGTAAAGTGGCGGACAACGGTTATCGCTAGAAATAAATAAGAATCTATATATTAATACGAAATTTTGGGCTCCTCAGTACCAGCTCCTTCCTTTTGATGTCATTTAACGTAGAGTGGCTTGAAAGACTATTTCAAATCGCCTTAATTCTTTGGCATTACGTAGAGATGTGGCATCACTCTGCATCTTTTATCGGCTATATCATGGGGAATGTTCCGAGGAACCAATTGGATTAATTCCTGCCGCCGAATTTCACCATCGGACATCGCGACAAAATTCAAAGTTTCATCCTCACCATCTCGATGTCTGGAAATCCAAAACCGTGCGATTCTCGAGGCACTTTTGGTTCCTCACTACTCCTCTGTAGGACCAGCTATCGGAAGAAAATTTTCCTACGGATACGACTTCAAGAAAAGTTTATACTTTCCATCGTCGGCACTCGGTGAAACTGCATCATATTGATTATATAATATAAGCACTTGTACTGTTTCTCAAATGTAATTTAAATTTTATTTATTACACAATCACTTTTAAACTGACAGCCAACCGGTTTCGCCTATTAAAGCATCATCCTGGATCATCATCATGCATCATCGCCTATTAAAGCATCATCATGGATGATGCTTTAATAGGCGAAACCGGTTGGCTGTCAGTTTAAAAGTGATTGTGTAATAAATAAAATTTAAATTACATTTGTGAAACAGTACAAGTGCTTATATTCAAGAAAAGTGCCTACTCTCTTAAAAGGTCGGCAACGCAATTACATGACCCATGGTAGTGTAGTTGTCTATGGGCGGCGACCAACGGGCTCCTATTCGTTTCACCCTCTTCTATAAAAAAAAAAAAACGAAAAGGAAAAAACTGTGGTACCCTTTGAACTTAGGACATTATATATGATAGGAGATTGATGAGCCCCATACAAATTTGGCCTAAAACTCAACACATGATGATGGCTGCTTACCGTATTGTTTTTTAATTATTAATTTCTTCTGAAATGTAAATTGTATCACGGACACTTTTCATTATACTAGAATTCACAAAACTCTTTCAAAGATTAATGTTACTTGAATTTACAATTGTTACATTCCATTTTAAGCAACTCACATCGCAATATACGTTGACACAAATATAATTCATTTTTGTATTACTTATCATGAAGATTATTTGATTTTAACCACTAAAAAGTTAGAAAACGATATAACTTATAACTTTTGTTTACATTAAAATATTTATCATTCGTTCATATTTCGCAGTGTAAATAGATGACACTTGTTTTTTTTTTTGTTTCTTTCGGATGATACTAAGAGTACTTGTTTATACAGCCTTGTTTGACTATAATAACAAATATTTTAATTTTTGTTGCATTTTATACAATAGTTTGTTTAAATATTCACGTTTTACCTATCCGACGGGTTTATAATTTATTTTGGTTGGTCAGAAGTAAAAGAAAGTGTTAATTTTAAGGCAGAAAAGAAAAATCTTTGCTTGAATTAGAAATATACCTAAATACACACACGCAATAGGCACGTATATTACTTAATTTACACATATGCTAATTATGTTCTGGAAGAGCGGTGTATCCTGACACAAGCATTTCTGCTTAAAAGGATGCGCCGGACAATGTAATATTATGTAATAAGTGTAAAATAAGTTGAGAAATAAACATTTTTGTATTTTGTATTTGTATTTTTTGTATATGAAATAGCGTACAAGTTTGATTAGTTTCATGACTTTCCAACTAAAATCCTTTTAAAGTTAACTTGCCATTAAAAAGTGTCCGTTGAATTCTAATATTGACTTATTGTAAATTAAATTAATTTAATAATTTCGGATGATGCCATATTCTTGTAGGCCTTTTAGGCCGATCTCATCACTCTCCTTTGAAACTGTTGAAGTTTAAATAGCGGACTGTAGAAACCTAATATGAAATGTATTAAAATACATTCATATGCGTATATGGAAGGGTGGCTGGGTGGGCCGTGCCCACCCTAACATGCCCTATTAATTCGCACTAATAGTACTTACTATTTATTATTACTAAGATAATCCCGTGGTCGAAATTCCACTTAGTCAAGTAGTACCACTTTTTGGTGTGATAGTGTGAACGCACCTTAACTCAGTGTCGTATCATATGTCCGTCGTGTGTGAGTGAATCATGTGTAATCTATTTCATACCATTGCATGTAATATGTTTAAATGTTAGTAAATATCGATTCAATATATTGATTCAGGTTACATATTTATCTTCACGCCACATCTCTTAACATGTAAGCGGAGAAACTAGCCATATGGAATAATTTTTTTCATATCGTAGGATAGCAAACAAGCAGATGTGTCTCCTGATGGAAAGTGTCAACCATCGCCTGTAAACACCAAAGTTGGTAATGGTGCGTTGATATCTTGTGGCGAGGTCTAATGACACATGCATAAGTTTACCGGCTACCTCCAAACCAGAACACGTCAATGACAAGCACTGACGCTATTACGGCAGGAGTAGGTAAGGCGGAGATACCAGACCCGGGCGAGACAATGCAAAATTCTACCAACTAATAGCAACAATTGTAGTGATCGACATAGTCAATCGATCGCCTTTTACGACCTACCTGGCAGAACGACAGTTGGCCTATTCGACGATAAAATCGACGATACAGTTGATGTACTCGCGACTTCTAGAGTAGCTGGTCTGAAATAGTATGATGTAAAAAAGTGCGTAAGTTTAGCGTCTCCTCCAATCCGGAACATGAATGTAACAATAATTGACACTATAGTATATGCTGAATCTTAATGTCACAGATGTTAACTCTGCCTACGTCCCAAGAACACCGGCGTGAAGATGTTGGTTTTAAAATTTAAATCCAGTAATGTTTCGTAACTGTTTTGTTTATTAAGGTCTTTATAATGATAAAATAAAGGTGGCGTCTGACTTGAATTTAAATTGCCTTTAAATTCAGTAAGTATTTTTGGCACTATTTACTATAATATTATCACGTTCTCTCGAAAGGCAGAGTAAACCGAGCGTCTATTGACGTTTTGGTTCACCATGATTCACCTGATTGACGGTTAGCGAGATGTTTCTATCGAGAACACATTAAAATGCTCATCCAAAGCACCGCGTAGTTAACACAGCTCAGAGTCTGGCGGAGGGTCGTCAGACTCCGAGTTGCTGCTGATATTTTAGATTTTGGAAAAAAAGCATAGAAAATATCAATCACATTTATTCAACCCGGAGATCGATCTTACGGCTTCATGATCTCAGCCGAATAAACCGCAGACCACGAGGCAGTTAAAATATGAAGTCGCACCAAATTCTTATAGTAATAGACAGAAAAAAGCACCATCCATCCTCATCATTATCGATAGTATCGTTGAAATAAACTATTTTGTGATAGCGCGTTATAGACTATAAACTATATTTTTCTAGCGCGCTACGTTATAGACTATATTATAACGTGTAACTGAACACTGATCGCGCGAGCCGGCCGAGATAGCGCGTGACTCATCACAGCGTCATGCAGCGAGCGATGACTGAGCGCTATAACGCTATAAACTGTGTTATAACGTTTAGCGTCTACGATGTAGCACGTTACTCGTTAGATCGCGTAGTTCGTAACTTCGTAGGTTATAATGTTATAACTACGGCCTACGCTAGCCGCTAGGTATATAGCGTGGCGTTATGTTGTAGCGCCGAATGTGGATCTACATAGCGTACGATATAAGTTGAGTATACATAGCACGCTATAATTTAACGGTATGCGTTATATTAACCACCATTAATTATCTAGCCCACTTAAGATGAGCGTTGTGAGATATGTCGCGCACGACAGTAGGGTGAATTGTATTATCATTAGACGTTTGTGGTGCAGTCTACGCACGTCGCAAGAACACAGGCGTGACGATTTTAATTTTAAAGACAGCAATGTTTCGTAACCGTTTGTTAATAAAGGTATTTATAATGAATAAATAAGGGTGGCGTATGACTTTACTGAGTCTAAATTGATATATACGGATATGCAAAAGTATAGTTGTCTGTCTGTTACGATAACACGGTTAAACCACTGAATCGATTTTGGTGAAGTTTCGCAAGGACATAGTTGAGAACCCGGTTTAAATATAGGCTATTTTTTTTTTCAAAAAACAATTCCTAAGAAGCTAAAATAAAGACTGAAAGTTTTTATGAAAAATTATACTATTGGTTTCTTTTTATTTATTTATCTTTATCCTCATATAAAATGAACAGGGTACAAATGGTGAGCTTAATGTATAAAGCATTCTGTCAGTTAACCTTTGGGCTGACAATCACAATAGTAGTTTAATTGATGATACTCTTAAATATCTAGATTACATATATTAGGTGACTTTAAAGTAACTTTAAATGTCAAATTACTAAGTGTCTCTAGGAGTGTTTCTATGACAAATTTGACATTTATAGGTGTAGCGGTGTAAGCAATCTACCAACGCTACTAGAAAAAATAATAAAAAGTGAAAAATAATGAAATTCAAAAATAAATCCTGAATCGCGATATCACAATTATTTATCTTGTATACGCTATATACTAGTTTCAACGCTTCTCAAATGGACTTCGGTCCCCAGGTAGTACCCCTTGCCTGGCTGGGAAGATCTTCCTTTTCCCCTTCCCTGTCCTTATGTGACGTCATCAACCTCCACAGCTATGACGTCATCCTGACAAGAAGCTGGCCCTCTGGTTCCATCACAATAGCCCTTCAGCGGTACCGACCAGCGCCATATAGGAATATTATTTAGTTTACGCCTCTTAGAAAATATCACTACTAAAATATTATTTGCCCTATAATGTGTCGGTGCCCTAAAACGAGCTAGCTCTTTCCTTTGTACGCAACATCGAAGCCGGGGGCAGTTTCAATTTTACACTTATTGATTCGGAGGTCGTACGCGTACGGACAGACAAAAATATTATGCAATTTTCTTATGTTTTTAACCGACTTCGAAAGATATCAAATCTATATTATTAATATTATAAATGTGAAAATTTCGATGTTTGGATGGATGGATGGATGGATGTTTGTTACTCAATAACACAAAAACTACTGAACGTATTTGAATGAAATTTGGCACACAGGTAGATGATGACCTGGAATAGCTCATAGACTACTATAGATAGTATCTTCACGCCCATATCCCCGAAGGGGTAGGCAGAGGTACAACAAGTGCACCCACGATTAGCAGAAGATACGTGTTCCCACAATGTGATAGGTGTCAAGCCTATCGCCAACCGGGCACTTTCCAATCCCGGGCAACTTTGTGTTTCTCAGAAAACTGAAAAACACTTTTCTTCTGTGCCCGACCCGGGAATCCAACCCGGGACCTCATGTGGTCAACGCCAACGCTGGACCACTAGACCACAGAGGCTATTACTATAGATAGCCTACCAAAAAATCATTACTTCGCATGAGATTCAATTTCTTTTCACGCGGGCGGCATATAAAACTATTGAAAGCGGCTCCTTTGGAAAGTAGAACAACTGACGTTCTGCCAGGCAAGTCGTAAGAGGCGACCGATTGGCTATACTTGTCACTACCATTGTGACTACTAGTTGGCAGAGTTCTACAACGTCTCGCCCTGGTATTTGGTACCACCACCTTGCCTATTCATGCCGCAATTACGACAATGCTTTTCTTGTCATGTTCCGGTTTGGAGTGTAAGGTTGCCGGTAGACATGAATAGGGCATTGTCATCTAGTCACACGGATAGCAACGCATCATTAACATCTTTGGCGTCTATAGGCGATGGTTTCTCTTTTCATTACTAGAGCCATCTGCTTGTATGCTCGTATCTTATGATCTATCTATACATATAATAAAATCGTAGGAAAGTCAAAACTGTACATTGAATATTTTTTTTAAAAATACTTGGGGCGTGATCTATAATCGATATCGAAGTTATAAAATATAGTTTTTAGAATTTTTGTCTGTTTGTCTGTATGTATGTCCGGGGTAAACTCAAAAAGTACTGCATGGATTTACTTCAAAATTGTATGAATATGACTAACAGGTCGGGTCAACATACAGGCTACATATTATCACGCTATCACCTACGGGGGAGGAGCTGTGCGGAGTAAACGAAGTCCGTGCGGACGAAGTCGCTGGCAACAGTAGTGTATAAATTAAAGTTATTCTGGATGTTAATTTTATCTTTTTCATAATCATTTTGTTTGCATACAAATTATTCATTTGCACGCTATTTTTTTCTATTCATTCGAATCGTTTGCACTCGTCACCGTTTTATCATTTGGTATCTTATCATTAATATGGCAGCGATTTAAAGTTTTTTATAACGGAGCCACGATTTTGTTGTTATCAGCGGCGTAGTACGGACTGAGGTTGACGGTCTGAGCCTCAAGCACGAAATTTAAGCGTTTTCGTATCGTTAACGTATCGAGGACTCGATACGTTAACCGAGTATGACGATAGTAGGAAGCACGAAGCACCTTCTATCGACTCTCGAGACCTCGATACGATTACGCTAGTGACGTCATCCTAACGTAAGCAGGAAGGTACTAGTTTCGTTCAAAAACTTAATCGTATATTATCGGTTTCATTATATTCTATATAGAAATATATTTATTGATAACTAAAATCACACCTAACTCAAGCATAATTAATAAAATACACAAAAATAAAGAAATGCATTCTCTACTCTAAGAAAAATCAAATTTATTTTGACGAAACCATTCTAACAACGATCTTACGTTGTTCTACGGTTTTTGAACGAGACGACCGCTTGGCACTTCATATAGGTATACGATACCAAACAAAGACAAGGTCAAGTTTGTTTATAATCAATCGTACGGGCTCTCGAAAACATTACATTTAAATTGTTTCCTCGCATTAAATATAAATAAAATATTATAAAATGAAAACTAGACTAGCTTTATGCAGTACATAACTATGGTGAAGTTCATGGAAAAGTACGTCCTGGAAGTTTTATGTAACTTATTTATTATGTGCAGTTTTTTGTTTCGTGATGTGAAGTGAAGATTGGATCCTTTCTTCCAGAAACAAGATTCCTCTAAGGAAATAAACTCTAGAGTTATCCTGGAACTCAGTCTTAATGAAGTTTTTTGGCGGAGTTGCTCACAGAGAAATGTAAGAGCCTCTTTGTTGAGGCGATATTTATTTTTAAATTCGGTACCATTTAAATCCATAGAATCAAATATTTTTCTCTGTTTAGTCCTACATCTAACTTCTTTGAAAAATAATCTATACATATAATAAAATCGTAGGAAAGTCAAAACTGTACATTGAATATTTTTTTAAAGAATACTTGGGGCGTTATCTACAATCGATATTGAAGCCAAAAATATAGATTTTAGAATTTTTGTCTGTTTGTCTGGATGTCTTTTTGTCTGTATGTATGTCCGAGGTAAACTCAAAAAGTACTGCATGGATTTACTTCAAATTTTGCATGAATATTACTAACAGGTTGGGTCAACATATAGGCTACATATTACCACGCTATCACCTACGGGGGAGGAGCAGTGTGGAGTAAACGAAGTCCGCGCGGACGAAGTCACTGGCAACAGCCAGTATTGTAATATAAATGTAAACAGTGAAAAATTACCACAAATAAAAAATGTGAGAATAAAAATTGCTTACATCGAATCTCGTCTATTATTTTCTTCATCTTGAAGTAAACTTCCAATGAGAATATAATAGAGAATTACGTTGAAATATAGGTGGTATTTGCATTTTTTAGCTTTCCGTTGATTGTATTAATATCCGGAAGTAACTAAAACTACTTAATTTTTAAAAAAACGAGCGTAATAAATAATTTTAAACAACTCGAAACTTTTTTCACCGGCAATTTGTAAGTGAAAAAAGATTCGTCACCTCTCGATACCCAGCCTTCGAAATTTGCGATACGATACTTCAAAACGCCGTTCGTGCTCGTAATTTTGTTACGTTTCACGTGTTTCTCGATACGTTTGCGATACGAAAGTTCAATAATTTGCTTGTGCTTCGAAATTTAGTTCCATTTACGTACGATAGGGGCGCTGATCATTTTTCATACATTTATTTCTCGATGACGATACGAATACTTTTTCGCAAGGAGTTCGTGCTTGAGGCACTGATCTTGGTATACACCATGAAGTATTAAGTAAAGGTGGAGCTAGCAATCGTTAAGGAAAATATTTTTGGCTATTTGACTGGGATCCCTGGAACAAACTTTTTTTTAATAATAACAAGCTGAACTTTTTTAAAAGCTTCGTTTTGTCGAGACAACCATATTTTCTATCTTCGAAAAATCTCGAATCGGGTAACTAATAAAGATAGATAAAAAAGAAAACTTTAGAGTGTTGGACTAAGAAAAGTTTCTACTTTACGTGAAGGACAATGTTACCCTTGAATAAAAATAACAATTAACAAGCTGTTGTGAGAAAATAAGGTTGTTATTAAATTGATTAATATCAATTTAAACATCTCATAATTCCGAAACTTTAGAGTGAAGGACTCGCCAGAAAAACCATCGAATATGTAGGAAAAAAATATGTTTCATCGTGTTTGTCATGATATAATCAAGCGATTAAGTCAAAAAATAATTATTGCTATTAATAAATATTTTTCCTTCACCGAATCAAAATTTTTAAAGCCACATAACTTTATTATCTACCCAATTCGAGATTTTTCGAAGATAGAAAAGATGGTTGTCTCGACAAAACGAAGCTGTTCGCAAAAATTCAGCTTGTTATTATTAAAAAAAAGTTTGTTCCTAGGATCCCGGTCTATTTACGTTATATCTGTCTTTGAGGTTTCGCCATCTCTTTTTATACAGCTGTGTTAGAAAGAGAGGACAAGACCTAAGAAGATGACAGCAGTATTTAAAATTTGTTTTCAAGTAGCTATTAGAATTGTTGCCTCCAGATATAATATAGCCTCATGGTATACACCTCGTCTTTTTTATATCATAAGATAGCAAACAAGCAGATGGGTCTCCTGATAGAAATAGTCAACCATCGCCTATAGACACCAAAGGTGTTAATGGCGCATTGCTATCTTGTGGCGAGGTCTAGTGCCACGTGCATAAGTTTACCGGCTACCTTATCCTCCAAACCGGAAATTGACAGCGACAAGCACTGACGCTATTCCAGCAGGAATAGGTAAGGCGGTGGTACCAGACCCGGGCGAGACAATACAGAACTCTACCACCTAGTAGCCACGATGGTAGTGACTCGCATAGCCAATCGGTCGCCTTTCTTAGGCCTATCATTAGGAGCACTTCCGAGGACAGCGGCCTCCAGAATACTTCTTTACTCGACAGCTTATAATTTACATTCAGATTTACATTAAAGATATTGTACATTATAAAATTATATATCATGAACATGTCTTTGTATAGCAGCTCCAGAATACCGCCTTGTTCGACAAGTGATAGTATAATTAAATTTATTATAAACACCCTTGGACAGCGGATCCAGAATACCTCCTTGTACGAGCACTGATATGATAATAATATTATAAATGCATAACATTTTTTACTATTTTTGTCTTGTCTGTTTGTGCGACCAATTTTGACGGAACTTTCACGAGCGGATACAATAAGGTGTAATTTAGGCCACTTTTATTTTAGTCCCATGCGGACGAAGTCGCGGGTACAGCTAGTAAATATTATAATACCCTAAATTTTCCAAAAAATTCTAAAATAAAAGTAGCCCAAGTCACTCCTTATGACGTGGTTTAAAAGATAGACAGTCCTTGAGTTTTATCCGCATATTTCCCGTTCTCATGGGATTTCTGGGATAAAAACTGCCCTATCATGTCCTTTTTCAGGTCCAAATTTCATCCAAATCGGTTTAATGGTTTAGGCGTGAATAAAATACAGATAGACAGATTTACTTTCGTATTTTTAATATTAATATGGATTGTGAAAACTTTCTTGGACAGCGGCTCTAGAATACCTCCTTGGTCGAAAATTTATATTAATATTTTTCATTCACAGTTGGTTGGTCAACCATGTGGACAGCATGGGCAGTACACTTTCTACAAAGCCATCAGACTCACCGGCCAACAAGAGAGGATAGTCGCAATAGGTGACTTCTTCTTCGTGAAGATATGGCAGGACTCCGAGCTGGTTTCCGTCGGTGAGTGCACTCTTTTTTTACTAGTCTGCAGTCTATTCAGCTTAGATCATGAGGTCTTGGATTTGATCCCCGGGTATATCTTCACATTAAATCCTTTATGGAGTGAGCAGAGGATACTCGGCACTTGGTGAATCTCCATTTGTTAATATGTTAAAATGCATTTTTACTGTTTCACAAAACAATTTATTTTTAACGTCATCTCAAGGGCTATTTATTTATTTATTTAATATGAATTTTACCGTCTGTCCCAATTGGAAAGTGGAAGAAATCTGGAAAGTGGCGGATGGGTCTCCTGATGAAAAGAGTCAACCATCGCCCATACACACCAAAGGTGTTAATGGTGCGTTGCTATCTTGTGGCGAGGTCTATAGCCACATATGCATAAGTTTACCGGCTACCACCGCCTTACCTATTCCTGCTGCAATAGCGTCAGTGCTTGTCACTGTCCTGTTCCGGTTTTGAGGGTAGGGAAGCGTATAAAATTATGTTTGTGGCATTAGACCTCGCCTCAAGGTAACAACGCATCATTAACACCTTTGGTGTCTTTAGGCGATGGTTGACTCTTTCCATCAGGAGACCCATCTGCTTGTTTGCTATCTTATGATATAAAAAAAAAACTGATATCATGACTTAGTTTGCTATTCTTTGTGTAAAAACACGAAGCTTTTAAAATATAATATTCTATTTTAGGTGAACTCCTCCTACTCTGGAAGGACAGAACATCAGACCAGACTCTGGTGTCGTTGAGGCTATACTTCCTGCCAGAAAACACGCCAGATGGCAGGAATCAACACGGCGAGGTGAGTGCTAGTGGTAACTCGGTTTTCCAACTCAATAACTCTAAGGCTGGACTCATACATCTGAATTTAGAATCGGAATTCATAATTTGATTCTGTTGTTGTGTGTGCCCACGTGGCTTAATGTATCGAAAAACAGTGTTGGCAGACCCGTGAAAAAATATTATTGAATCAGAGCCGTAAAATTATTGTACTTTTAACAAAATTATTGTACACTAGCTGACCCGGCAAACGTTGTTTTGCCTTACATATTAGGAATCCATAGCGGACAAACAACGTGACACGTAATTTATATAAGACTACGGGATTGTCCTTCCACGCAGCCAAAATGGCATTAAACTTTATAAGGTGGTTAAATATTCTTAAGTTTTCTAATTTTCCGCGCAATTTTCTTAATATTTTCTTTTATAAGAACCTTATCCTTACAATTACAAAATCAACAAAAAAAAATTACCAAAATTAGTCCAGCCATTCAGGCGTGATGTCGTGACCAAGGAAGATAGGGATTGATTTTTATATATACAAGATTATATTGAATTTCTGTTGTAAAACACTATTTATTGAAAACTAGCTGACCGGGCAAACGTTGTTCTGCCTTTTCAATCACTCTTATTTTTTTTTTCTATATTTTCTCATCTTTTAAAACTTCCCTGGACTTCAACAATTAATTCAAAACCAAAATTAGCCAAATCGGTTCAGCAGTTCTCGAATTTTAGCAAGATTAACGAACAGCAATTGTACGTTCGTAAATGTAGTTTGAATATGATCATATTATTTAAAACTAGCTGTTGCCCACGACTTCGTCCGCGCGGACTTCGTTTACTCCGCACAGCACCTCCCCCGTAGGTGATAGCGTGATAATATGTAGCCTATATGTTGACCCGACCTATTAGTAATATTCATGCAAAGTTTGAAGTAAATCCATGCAGTACTTTTTGAGTTTATCCCTGACAAACATACAGACAAACAGACAAAAATTATAAAAACTATATTTTTGGCTTCGATATCGATTGTAGATCACGCTCCAAGTATTCTTTTAAAAAAATATTCAATGTACTGTTTTGACTTTCCTACGATTTTATTATATGTAAGTAAGTATAGATTTTCCATAAGGATAGAATAGAAAACAAACAAAACAAAGTAAAAAACAAAACAAAGTTTTAATCTACAATTGTATTTTTCTAAGGATTGTACGCTTAGGATTTTTTTTTATATCATAAGATAGCAAACAAGCAGACGGGTCTCCTGATGGAAATAGTCAACCATCGCCTATAGACACCAAAGATGTTAATGGTGCGTTACTTTTTTAATGCCTACAAGCATAAGTTTATCGGCAACCTTACTCTCCAAACCGGAACACGACAGTGACAAGCATTGACGATATTGCGGCAGGAATAGGTAAAGCGGTGGTACCAGACCCGGGCGAGACAATGCAGAACTCTACCACCTAGTAGCCAGGATGGTAGTGACTCGCATAGCCAATCGGTCGCCTTTTACGACCTGCCAGTCTACGGCAGTTGGTCTATTCTTCAAAGGAGCCCGGAACCAACACGGGGAAAAATTGTCAATGGGAATAGCATGATCGTTATTTTCCCTAAAAATTACATCGACATACTAATTTTCATAACAATCGGTTGAACGCACCAATACGGAAGTCGGGACAAATGCAACGCCACCTGGTGGCGAAATACGTAAATGGAGATAGCATAAACATCTTCTCTGTAAAAAAATACACATACATATCGATTTTAATAATGATCGGTCAAATAGTTTCTGAATCTATCGATTTCATACATAAGTGCATCAGTACTGATTACTAGAACTGCCCAATATCTGACAATAAATAAAATAAACCAAATTATTTAACAAATGCCCAGTGAAGTGAAATAATTAAAATATAAGCAAAAACTACGTATCTATGAGAGCTCAAAAATCCGGAGGTTTCTACCAGCGACCCGACGCTAGGGCTGTCGACGCGTAGACTACGAATAATATTTTTTAAAGTAATTTTTTTATCATAAATGTTTGGGGATCTGATATAATAAATAATAATAAATATTCAGGGGTCAAATTACACTGACTGATCTAACCCCAAAGTAAGCAAATTATTTGCTTGTGTTATGGGTGTAAGTCAACGATACTAATACATAGAAATACATATATAAATAGAATATATTTAATAAACACCCAAACCCGGAATTACAAACATTTATGCTCATCACACAAATGCTTGTCCTCGTCGGGGATCGAACGCGAGCCCCGTCGATTGCGTAGTCAGGGTCGGTAACCACTCGACCAACGGAGCGGTCTGACATATGACATGACATTTTTTTTAAAAACGTCAGAGAAAGGAATGCGACGCGCATACCTTGACCAGATCCAGGAAAAAGTCAATGTCGTATCGTATCAGGAGATCAAAACCATGACTCTATGAGAAAGGTTGGCGGTTGTTCCACCGACAATAGTAAGACAATCAAAGAAGAAGAAAAATTTGTAACCCTTGTTTGTTTGTGCCCGCTGGACCTGGTAGACCTGTAAACTTATGCAGGTGGCATTAAATTCCTGTCACCTAAATAGCTACGCAAAGCAACATCTTTGGTGTCTACAGGCGATGGTAGTCTCTTTTATCTGAAGAGATATTTGACTGTTAATTATCTCATGACATAAAAAAAGACTTAAGGTGAATTATATTTCCCATTTTAAGACCGATATATTCCTTCAAGCTCTCATTTTGGCATTGCGAGTTTAGTGCGACAAACTACAATAAAAAAATGTAGTAACGCTCAGTTATCGATAAATTAAGAATTACTAATCGATTAATAATTAATCAACTAATTGTGGCCGATTTGTCTCGATTTACAAATAATAATGTTAGGCGGTTGTCGTCTTTTTCCATTAGAAGAGTGCTATTTCGCTATCACTAAAAATTTAGAATAAACAAACATTCAAACTTTCGCATTTATAATATTAATATATATTAATATCTAATATAGAGGATATAAAAAACTCGACGACTATAATTATTATATTGTTAGTCACCTCAAGACTATAATAATTAATATAGGCAAGATAAAAGCATTAGCAACCCTACGACGAAGCCACCCATTCCGCTCGCACATATAACGCTCTCTCACTCTAATCCCTATTTGGTAACGCCAACTATTTCATGGATGAAATTACGAGTCGTGCGTGGTACAAGTTATAAGAAATCGCGGTATCATTTTCGCTTAGTTTTAAACATAGAAAAGCTCCGATTCTTTTGCATATCGTTCAAATTATATTAAAATACTTTATAAGTATATGTTAAATTAGTTTCATAGTTTATATTTGTTATTTTTTGTACACTAGGTCTACTCAATTCTTTATTTTCATTTTTTTTATTCTCCTTTAACGGGTTGGCTGGAAGAAATCTCTTTAAGTAGAGATAAGCTGTTAATATTGTCTTTTATATTATTATAAAGTTAATATTGTCTTTTTGGTATTGTATTCTGTGTACAATAAAATATTGAATAAATAAATAAAATAGCTCAAACGAAGAAAAGTTTAATCGGTTGTTGGATTGAACCTACGACCTACGTCCTAAATGCGGACAACGCTATACCACTAGCATTAAGTGATATAGGGATTTCTTCTATAGTGGTAATTTTAATTAACTATTTTACACATACATAAGCTAGAAAGCGTTACAATGGTTTTAATCGATGTTTAAGGAAAAAAAATATCGGTTTGAATTTCCCCATTGGTCAAGTTGCTAGTGAACCTGTCTACGCATCTATGGGGCAGTTGGTCTATTCTTCAAAGGAGCCCGAAACCAACACGGGGAGAACTCTCATACAATAATAAATCATACAATAAGTTTTTAATGTATTATCTCTGACATAATTAACATAATTTCTTTACGTTATGGCTCCTTTCAATGTTAGGCCCCCTTTAAAGACCTAATTCCTACCATAATACCATCAGTGCTTGTCACTGTCGTGTTCCGGTTTGGAGGATAAGGTAGCCGATAAACTTATGCATGTGGCATTAGACCTCGCCACAAGATTGAACGCACCATTACCACATTTGATGTCTATAGGCGTTGGTTGACTCTTTCTATCAGGAAACCCATTTGCTTGTTTGCTATCTAATGATATAAAAAAATGTGACACCTCATAGTAGTCCGGGTCCCCTTTGAAGAATAGACCATCTGAAATTCTGCCAGGCAGCCTATAAAAGGCGAACAATTAATGGCTATTATATACGAGTCTATCAGTCCGGGTGTATGGTAATACCCCTTGAATAAAATATTTTTTTTATTATGATTTTGATTTTTTGAAAAATAATCTATAAATGGACTATCGTCTGTCCACATGATGATCATACCGACGTTATCATGATGGCAATGACACGTTAGGCTCGTAGTTTTCCTTTTACGAATAACTTAGGAGGAAGGCAGATGGCCTTCTTCCCAGATTCCCTTGAAAAATATGATGGAAAATAAGGTAATATTTTAAAATAATACATTACCTTAAATTGACTATTTATTTAAAATAAAATATGGCCAAAATATTTAAACTATTGTTACTCGCGACTTCCTTCGCGTGAGCCAAAATAATTACTTCTTTTTCCTCAGTCATGTAAAAGTACAGGATAGCATAGCTTTGTAAAGTAAAGAAATATTATGATCGGTTCCACAATTTTAACGTTTATTCGTTACTAGCTGTGCCCGCGACTTCGTCCACGTTGAAAAGAAAGGATAATAGAAACTATCCACCAGGCAGTTTGTTAAAAGTAAAGATCTGTGACTAGTTGGTGGAAAGTTTCCGCAACTTCTCGTTCCACCCAACATTTTCTTAAAAGTTCCAGTTACGGAATACTATTTGATGTGTCTTCATTGCTTGCGGGCGTGACGGTGTAAAATAGGGCCATATCGCTTGCCTACGTGATTAGTCGATTTAACTGCCAACGCGCGCCAACAGATGTTTCGAAAAATGTATTTTATATTGAATACAAAGTTATAACAATCCAAACAAACATTCATTCTTTTGTATTAACATTATTGAAAATAATTTTACTGACGCCAAAGTGGTCAAAATTCTTGAATGACATGTCACTAGAATTTTGCTGGTTTGGCTTTAAAAAAGATATTATTAACTACGATCGTTAAAAATTCTATCCTATTAGTAGTAAGATGTTTGGATGGATGGGCAAAGATGGCTGAACCGATTTGGATGAAATCGCGCTAAAGGCGCAACTAGAAGTAACTAATTATTAAAAATACTACCTGCGCTTTCCAGCCCACTGCATTTTACAGTTTTTGGTGAATCCCATGGGAACTGCTTATTTTCTGGAATAAAAAGTACCCTGTTATTCCAGGTCATCTGTGTGTGCATAATTTCATCCAAAAAGGTTCGGCTATTTTTGCGTGACTGAGTAACGAATATCCATCCATTACTTAATTTTTCTTTTTCTTATTGTTTTATTGTATAACTAGCTGTTGCCAGCGACTTCGTCTGCGTGGATTTCGTTTACTCCGTACAGCACCTTCCCGCTAGGTGATAGCGTGATAATATGTAGCCTATATGTTGACCCGACCTGTTAATAATATTCATGCAAAATTTGAAGTAAATCCATGCAGTACTTTTTGAGTTTACCCCGGACATACATACAGACAAACAGACAGACAAACAGACAAAAATTCTAAAAACTATATTTTTGGCTTCGATATCGATTGTAGATCACGCCCCAAGTATTCTTTTAAAAAAATATTCAATGTACAGTTTTGACTTTCCTACGATTTTATTATATGTATAGATTTTATGACGTCCTGTGAAAATTTTGTTAATTGTGTCTACGGAAATCACTTCATGGTATTGACACAACAGGCGTTGCAAAGTGTGGAGCCTACTGCCCAATAGAGATTTAAGTTATTGTACTGTACTTTTGAACTAAGTAATAATAATAATAAATCTTATCTTATCTATACATCCATTCAAATATACATATACTATAAATATACTTTCGCATTCATAATATAAGTGGGATCGCCCCGTTGGTTGAGTGGTTAGTGACCCTGATTACGCGATCGACGGAGCTCGTGTTCAATCCCCAACGGGGACAAGCATTTGTGTGATGAGTATAAATGTTTGTATTTCCGGGTTTGGGTGTTTATTAAATATATTCTAATATTTATATATGTATTGCTATGTATTAGTACCGTTGACTAACACCCATATCACAAGCAAATAATTTGATTACTTTAGGGTTAGATCAGTAAGTATAATATTTTGTCTCATGAATATTTATTTATTTATTTATCCATCCAAATATATTTTTGCATTCATAATATTAGTGGGATTTCGCCGAATCGACAGATTTTTCTGTTTGCAAAGTCGTTAAAAGTGAAAACAGTTAAGTTGATATCACTTATCAATTCCGCGTATACAGACGTACGTTCAACGCACTTACCGACAGGTGTTTTTAAATACATTTAAAAAGTATATAAAAAATTATTCCTACTTTGTACCACGCGTCAATATTTATAAGCGCCGTGTTGTTCTAAATTCTGTCGTATTCTCAAACTGTAGAGTTCAAATTGTAATGTGTACGGTTCAAAGTAATTTCGAAGTACGTTATGGGATTATAAGGCGATGGAATCGTTTTGATATTTGGCTTATATTTTATTTGTGGTGTTGTGTTGTGAATTTTTATACGGAATGGAATTATGTTTTAGTTTATATTTGTCGCCAGTCTATGATTATCTTAACCTTAATCTTTTTTCTTATTACAAATATGGCTTAGAATTATTACTTTCTTGGAATATTTTCGGTCGTAATAATTTATATCCAAATATAGATACGACTAATAAGTTTTTAATTCCTACTAAAATATAATACCTTCGAATCTCATTGTAATAATGATTTTTTGTATATTTTAAAAGTTTTTTTTTCGACACCTATAAAATTAACGTATCTAAAGTTCATAATTACTGTTATTAATATATGAAGGAAAAATATATGTTAAAATAACATTTTAAATGAATGCAAGTAGGACGTATACTACGAAGTATTTTTTTTTGAATTTTGCTCTTTTGCTTGGATAGATATATTCGTAGAATGTAAGATTTTAGCGCAAAATCTCACGAGAAGAACTATCATGACCTAATTGCATGATCAGAATCCTTTCACTTTGTCGACCTTATTGCAAAGCAATAAGAACCTCACGATCTAGTCTGTGCTTTAAAATAATATGTGCATAATAGTTATTTACAACCAATTCTTATCAACAATATTTATAATTGCGATATTTATAATTGCTAATGCCACACGCAATTACGATTTAATTGTAGATAATATCAAAATAGATCTATTTATGAAATATATTCACGGATATGAACTGGACAAACCTGTTCTAGTTTACCTAAAATACACTTATTACGAATATGATAACTTATTTTAAAAAAAACTGATCTTGTGGTCTAGGGGTTAGCCTATTCAGCTCAGATAATGAAGTCCCGGGTACGATGTGCGAGTTGTGCGAAAGTGTACAAGTCCTGATGGTTGTCCATTACCACTCCAGTACCTCGCATGGGCACGAAAACCTGTCATTCCGGCTATTAGTCCTTTGTTACAGTGACGAATTTACTGGACAAAAACCGGAGATTGACAAAGGCGGTAAGACAAGGCTTTTTGTGTAATATTTTTTTTGTTAGTATACACACAACTTATTTTCAACGATTTTAGCTATGAAAGAAGATGTTATATTTAGGCTCATTGAATATTTTTTATTTATAAACTCAAAAAGAGCTTTATAATGACATGCATGATATACCTTTAATATTATATATATGGATTTGTAAACAACTATACATTGACAAAAAATTTAAAATCAGATTGATTAATTTTTGTTGTCATTCAAAATGAAATTGCTACATAACGATTAACTTTCGATTATTGCAACATTATTAAAACATGACTTCGAGTTGTTTCAAAACGAAAATGTTATTAGTTTTTTAGATTAGATTTAGCTGTGGTGTTAAAACAGTTGAGATATAAGAACTAAGATCGCTCAGTAGTATTTTGCTACGATGCGTTCCTAAGACTACTCGGTTGTTTCTAAGAGGAAACTGAGACCACCTAGAACAGTCCATATTAATGTATAAAAGAGGTAAGGATTTCTGACTGACTGACTGATACATTAACGTACATTCCTCTAACAAATCGAGCTGAAATTTAAAATGTATGCCGTTCAGATACTTAGTTTTCGCAAAAAGTTGAGATATGTAAAACTTTATTATTTACTACTTTACTTTATTATATACTTTATTCTAAACGTTTTAGTGTAAAATTAGGCTTACAAATACTCGAGCATTGGTTAAATCTGCAAATATCTTAGGCAACACCAGGTTGATTTATATAGCTTTTTTAAATCAAATTTTAAAATAACATTTACTGACAATAGTTTTAAAAAATGTATTTCTAAGAGGAATATGGGCATGCTTTTAATTAAATATTAAAATTAACACAAACCAAGTCGAAAAGATATTTTATTTATTGAAAAGTACTCAAATTTGCAAAATATGTAAAAGATTGAATAGCACTGTCCATAAACCTAATTAAAATGAAACTACCAAGACCAGTCGGCCGCCGTACACAGTATATTTGCTGCGATGCGCTACAAAGACTCAAGGACACAGCGAGGTAAAGAGTCGAACTGTCGTTATAATTATTTTTTAACTAACCGTTTCTCGCGGTTTCTTCCGTATTCAGTAATGACATTAAATGTAAAATATTTACTTGCAAGAAATTGGTCTTACAAGTTATTAAAATAATAGAAATTGTGACGTTTTAAAGATTTCGTAATTATTGTTAATGTAATGTAAATAAACCAATAATTTTACTCTGTGGAAGAGTTCTGCATTGTCTCGTCCGGGTCTAGTACCACCGCCTTACCCATTCCTGCCGCAATAGCGCCATTGCTTGTCACTGTCGTGTTCCGGTTTGGATGGTAAGGTAGCCGGTAAACTTATGCAAGTGGCATCAGACCTCGCCACAAGATAGTAACGCACCATTAATATCTTTGGTGTCTATAGGCGATGATTGACTCTTTCTATCAGGTCGCCTTTTACGACCTGCTTGGCAGAACGGCAGTTGGCCTATTCTTCAAAGGAGCCCGGAACCAACACTTACCAACACGGGGAAGAGGGAATAAACTGATAAACATATCTTATACTTAAATGGAGCAATAAATAAATACATATATATATATATATATATATATATATATATATATATATATATATATATATATATATATATATATACTAGCTGCAGCCTGCAGCGTACAGCCCGCTGCATTGTAAAAGCTGGTAATTCCCGCGGGGTCACCTATTTTTTCCGGGAGAGGAAGTAGCCTATGTGGTATGTGATTAACACCTATCTGTGTGCCAAATATCATCCAAATCCGTTCAATAGATTTGGCGTAATTGAACAACCCATCCATTCAAACATCTAAAATTTCGCTTTTAATGTAATATATATATATATATATATATATATATATATATATATATATATATATATATATATATATATATATATATATATCCTTTCTTTATCTCTATACAAATCACAACAATAAATTGCACAAAATAATCTGAACCACATCTGCCATTGAATCACACGTCACTTCGACCGATGCGCCCTCTGCTGACTTCCAGAGATAACTTAGACACGCGCGAAGCGCGGCAAATTTGAATTAATGAAATATGATTGCATTACATAATTATGTATGCCGGGTTCGCAATAGTAAAGTGGGAGAGTAGTTGTGCCTGACAGAAAGTGTCGGTGTAAAGGAGGACATGCTCCGTTGGTTCGGACATGTAGAAAGAATGGTAGATGAAAGGTTAACAGAACAGATATACAATGCGAATGTGGAAGGATGTAGGTACCGGGGAAGACCAAGACTGACGTACCATGATCAGATTGATAGAGTATTGTCTAAAGATGGTGTCAAGGGTTTTCGCAACTGGCGTGTGCATGAAGAGAGTAGTAAATGTGGAGGAAGCGAGATAAGTCTGCAAGAATTGTGATTTATGGCACTCGGTTCTCTCTGCTTACCACGTAAGGAATCTAGCATGAAGATATGTATGTATGTATTTACTAGAAATGTGCCGGATCGTTAAAAAACTAAATCCGCGAATACGGATACGGATCTTAACTTTCTTGCAATTACTCTATTATTCAGACGAGTTTTTTTTACATAGAAGAGGAAGGAAACGAATAGGAGGTGCACCTGATGGTAAGTGATCACCGCCGCCCATGGACATCTGCAATACCAGAGGTCTTGCAGTTGCGTTGCCGGCCTTTTAAGAATGAGTAAGCTCTTTTCTTGAAGGTCCCTATGTCGTATCCGTTTGGAAACACCCCCGCCGGTAATTGATTCCACAACAGAGTAGTGCGAGGCGAAAAGTGCTGGGAGAAACGCACAGTTGTGGATTTCCAGACATCGAGGTGGTGAGGATAGATATTCAAATTTTGACGCGATGTCCGATGAAGGAATTCGGCGGCAGAAATTAATCCAAATAACTCGTTGAAAGACTCCCCAAGAAAAATATGATAGAAGACGCAGAGAGAACCTACATCTCTGCGTAATGCCAAAGAGTCAAGCTGTTTCGAAATGGCCTGGTCGTCAACGATTCGAACCGCTCTACGCTGAATGCGATCCAGAGGAAGAAACTGGTACTGAGGAGCTCTGGCCCAGAGGTGAGAACAGTACTCCATGTGAGGTCGAATTTGGGCCTTGTAAAGTTGAAGGCGATGGGCAGGCAAGAAGTACTGTCTCGCTTTGCATTTCTTTATATCTATACATCTATACAAATAAATAAAATTGGAGTGTCTGTTTGTAATATTCAAATAATCGCTTTTTACTAAATGCATATGGATGTATACACGATACATGTACTAAAACAGCATTTTTTACAATTTTGTCTGTCTGTCTGTTTGTTCCGGTTAATCTCTGGAACGGCTGGACCGATTTTGACGGGACTTTCACTGGCAGATATCTGATATGACAGGGCGTAACTTAAGCTACTTTTTCTTTGAAAATTTTCTACGCGGAGGAAGTCGCGGGCTCAGCTAGTAATTTAATAAATTCTTATTAATAATGCACCAAAAAAAATTAAAACGTGATCGTTATTAGTTTAGAAGTTACATCTTCTATACATACAAATAAATAAAATTGAAGTTTCTGTTTGGAATATTTAAATAACCGGTTTTAACTAAATTCATATGGACGTAGACACGATACATATACCAAAATAACATTTTTTACAATTTTTGTCTGTTTGTTTGTTCCGGCTAATCTCTGGAACGGATAGACCGATTTTGACGGGAGTTTCACTGGCAGATAGCTGATATGATAGGGAGTAAATTAGGCTACTTTTTTTCGAAATTTTTCCACGCGGACGAAGTCGCGGGCTCAGCTAGTTATACATATATTTAACACCAAGTTTAAATTACATTTAAGAACGCCTTTTAAATCTGCCGATTTATGCGAAAAGTGGTCAATTAAGGATAATTGATTTTTATTCATACACATTTTATTCTACAATCTATACAAATAAATAAAATTGGAGTGTCTGTTTGTAATATTCAAATAACCGCTTATTACTAAATGCATATGGATGTATACACGATACATATACCAAAACAGCATTTTTTACAATTTTTGTCTGTCTGTTTGTTCCGGCTAATCTCTGGAACGTCTGGACCGATTTTGACTTCACTGGCAGATAGCTGATGTGGCAGGGAGTAACTTAGGTTACTTTTTTTCGAAAATTTACCACGCGGACGAAGTTACGGGCTCAGCTAGTAATAAATATAATCGCACGCACCATTACCATCTCTGGTGTTTATAGGCGATGGTTTCTCTTTCCATCAGGAGAACCATCTGCTTGTTAGCTATCTAATGATATATGTATTAAAAAAGCAAGGATTTAAAATGTTATCAGATAACAAGTTATTTTACGATACTTAACGTTATTACTGTAACGATGCCTCAGTAACAAAATTATTTTCAAACACTAAATACTCCAATAACAGAACGAAATTGTTAACGCTAAATCCATACTATCCATACTTCCATACTTAATATTATAAATGCGAAAGTAACTCTGTCTGTCTGTCTGTCTGTCTGTCTGTCTGTCTGTTACGCTTTCACAGTTAAACCGCTGGACCGATTTGGATAAAATTTGGTACAAATATAGTTTGAGACCCAAGAAAGGACATAGAATAGTTCTTATCCCGGAAATCCCACGGGAACGGGAACTATGCCAGTTTTTATTTTAGAATTTTTTCCACGCGAACGAAGTCGCGGGCACAGCTAGTAATGTTATAATTTTGATATGTTTGCGCGTTTCATGCTGTTTAGTGAATGGTTCGTCAACTAGCGCTAGAAGACAATATCTTAATATCATATCATAACGTTAATTCGTAGTGTATAACAGAACGTAATGAATAACGTTATTAAATAGTAACAATTTGTGTATCATTTCTGTATAACGCTATGCTTGAAAACATTGATATAAAAAATCCAGGATACACAATCAGTGTCTCAAAAACATCCTCCAATAATGAGTGCACAATTTAAAATTATGCGCTCATTTCAAATGGAATTGCGTCGATCGCGACACTGTAAATTTTATTTCTTTTTGTATATTGCTTTGTAAAAATAACTATAAATATTGCGCTTAAGGTTGGATATACAAAGACATATGTTTTACCATATCAAATAACTATTTAAATGAAATTAGGGACACTTTTGAGAGTCAGTTTTGTTTGAGACTGCGCATCTTGGGTTTTTTATATCTGCTTTTTTATATATCAATGATTGAAAATAACGTTATTTCATGCCGCGAGGAATAACGTTACCATAAAATACCGATATTTAAATGCTTGAAAAAAAAGCTATCACCGAACTTGACAAAGAAAATACTAACCGGAAACAGACGATCGTAGCGCCAATAACAATAACCGATCAGACGATACCGGAAATAACAATATGAATTTTAAATATAAAAGTACTCGAATAATATCCTCGATTTTAATATCGAGACGTGTTACACTTGTGAATGTGTGTGTATATATGTGTGTGTGAGTGTATGTGTGTGTGTCACCTGAACGAAGTCGTGGGGAAAAGCTAAAGTAAGTAAGTATCTTCACGCCCGTATCCCCGAAAGGGTAGGCAGAGGTACAACAAGTGCACCCATGATTAGCCGAAGATACTTGGTCCCACAATGTGATAGGTGGCCAGCCTATCGCCAACCGGGCACTTTCCAATCCCGGGCAATGTTGTTTTTATCGGAAAACTGAAAAAATACATTTTATAATTGCCCGACCCAGGAATCGAACCCGGGACCTAATGCGGTCAACTCTGACACCGGACCACTAGACCACAGAGGCGACAGAGGGGAAAAGCTAGTTGTCTATAAAAGCGATTATTTTTAATGATCGATTTTAATCGTTTCCTGGACATTTACTGTAATGCGCTACCCTCTAAGGACACGGAAAAGTGAGGAGTCGAATATTCGATATGATTATTTTTTAAACTAAACCAGCTGCCGCAACTTCGTCCGCGCGGACTTCGTTTACTCCGCACAGCTCCTCCCTCGTAGGTGATAGCGTGATAATATGTAGCCTATATGTTGACCCGACCTGTTAGTAATATTCATGCAAAATTTGGAGTAAATCCATGCAGTACTTTTTGAGTTTACCCCGGACATACATACAGACAAACAGACAAAAATTCTAAAAACTATATTTTTGGCTTCGATATCGATTGTAGATCACGCCCCAAGTATTCTTTTAAAAAAATATTCAATGTACAGTTTTGACTTTCCTACGATTTTATTATATGTACAGATAGATTCACAATCATCCAAATTGAGTGAATTTGTAAAAGTCTCGCTGTGTGTCTTGTGTTATTCAAGTTGTATAATTATGTTTTGTTGTAAATGTTACGTCATATCACTTGTTTTAAGTGTACATAGTGTACATAGATATATTGAGTGTTGTATTGTCATGTGTAGTAATGGATTGTTTTGTTGTCCTATTATCGCATTGGGTCTGTTCCTGTAATGATAGTAGGAAGGTTGTGGAAATAAATAAATAAATAAATACTTTTAGGGTCCCTTACACAAAGAGTGTCAAACGGAACACTGTTAAAATATAACTAAACTTACAATATTCGATTATGGTGTGTAACTTGAAAGAAGGAAAAATCGTTTATTCTGACACTATAGGCCGGTTTCCGAAATGCAAATTAATTTTAACAATTATTATGTGTTAAACAGATGTAAAAATATGTTGAACACACATTAATTGATTTTTAACTTCCCACTACGTATGCAGATAAGAAAGTTACTGATTTTACCCCGATTTTCGAAAATCGAATTTTCACCAGATGTCCACGTTTTGAGGTCCTAGGAACCTTTTCCGATTATTTTCACGATGACGTCAGTATGTCTGTATGTATATATGTGTGTGTGTATGTGTGTATGTATGTGTAAACATCTCATAACATTTGAACGGCTGGACCGATCGAAATGCGATTGATGGCATTTGATTGGATTCTGCTCAATTTAGATTTCTTGAAAATTTGAACCGATTCGGTTTAGGAGATTTTGAGAAATTTTGAAATAATACCAAAAACATTTTTGGCGAAAAAGGATTTTTAATATAACTTCCAGATTTATGTACCGATTGAGCACAAAAACTAATAAGCTCTGTTCCTTAAAAAACTATGTCTAATACATAAACTGCATCAAAATCGGTTCATCCGTTTGGGACTAATCGTTGACGAAAAATTTTGAAAAAAGTGTTTTTTCGACATAGCTTCGAAATTTTTCAACCAATCATTTTTTGGTATTCTACGATATTTTAGTACTAAAAAAACTACGTCAAATGCCGTTCCCAAAATCAAAATCGAATCTAATTCTCGTAACTTATAGCTTTCCAAATGTTAAAATTACGTTGTTTTTAGCAAACTTTCTCATTTTTTTTTAAATAAGTTTCAGGTTAATTCACCGATTGACTTAAATTCTCATCAGCTTTCCTTCTCCTTTAAAAACTGCGTCAAATAGCGTTAATTTTATCAAAATCGGTCAATTTGTTTAAGATTTATCAATGAAGAAATTTAAAAATAAAATGTTTTTTGACAATGCATCGAACAATTGATGTAAATGTATATATGTATGTATGTATGTGTGTATGTATGTATGTGTAGCATGTTCCGTAATCGGGTAAACATCAGAGATGCAGATATAGTCGTGGTCTTTATTAGTATCAAAATGTTTTTTAAATCGCATTCGTCCTTATTGACGGGGCGATGGCGTCTCGCGCGTTATCTTATCAGTTATATACACATGGAGTGAACCTAGATAACAGGCCGGGTAATGGCGGGCCGAAAAATGCTTAACGAATAAATTATTTTTTTATGAACTTTAACAAAAAATCCATTAATTATTTTGTTTTTGCTACTCACCCTGTGCTTGGGAAACTTGAAAAACTTTAAAAACAACAAAGAAAAATGTCGACACGCGAGATTTGAACCCGTGACCATTCCCGACTTGGGAGAAGTGGTCGCGTGTTCGAGTCTCGCGTGTCGACATTTTTGTTTGTTGATTTTAAAGGTTTTCAAGAAAATCCACATCCATACTAATGTTATAAATGCGAAAGTAACTCTGTCTGTCTGACGTTTCTTCTTCACGCCTTAACCATTGAACCGATTTGGGCGAAATTTGGTACTTAGATATTTCGAGACCCGAGAAAGGACATATGATAGTTTATACTTACTATGTTAGTACTTTTCCTAAGACTTATGATTTATCACTTGTCACCCTTTGTGTTTGCTGAGTGGCTTACCATTTTACCATCATGCTGCTATACATAAACATAATTGTCCTTTTTTAAATGTAAATATGCTGTATAAATTGTACTATGTCTTTTAATAATGTAATATGTTTTATTTTCTTTGTTTATTGTATTTGTGGGCTTTTTTTCTCTTATCTGTATGTATGTTATTGTTATTTACTATGTATGTACAGTGTTGTGTGGTAAATAAATCAATTGGTACTCTTATCCTTAACATATTTTTTAGGCGTTACTTTGCGGAAATACATTGTTCGGACGAAGAAAACTAGTTATTTTGCAAATTTCTGCGAACTTTTAAGTGTACCTTTGCGATGTCACTGAAAGGTTAAACATATAAAAGCGGTGTAAAAATGGAACAAACTTACCGTAGGTCTGAAAAAAATGAAGACCCCAGCGGCACAGTTGTCCACCCTCGTCCACCACACTTTATACCACGACAGCACCAAACACAAAAGCACACAATTTACGTACTCAACGCACGTTTCACTTGACAACCGAAGCATCTTCAGGACACACGAACACTACTACACTCAACGAGAGCCGCAGTAGCCGCATTAGTTTCCCCGTGTTGGTCCCGGGCTCCTTTGAAGAATAGGCCTGGCAGAACGGCAGTTTTGCCAGGCAGGTCGTAAAAGGCGATCGATTGGCTATATGAGTCACTACCAACGTGGCTGCTAGGTGGTAGAGTTCTGCATTATCTCGTCCGAGTCTATTACCACCGCCTTACATATTTCTGCCGCAATAGCGTCAGTGCTTGTCATTGCCGTGTTGCGGTTTGGAGGGTAAGGTAGCCGGTAAACTTATGCATGTGGCATTAGACCTCGTCACAAGATAGCAACGCACCATTACCACCTTTGGTGTCTATAGGCGATTGACTTCGATCAATTTCGGCCATTAGGACACCCATCTGCTAGTTTGCTATCTTATAAAAAAAATGGTACTAGTATTATATTGTAGCACATTAGTTGTCGACTGTATCAAGTGATAATATTTTGTCAGTCGTCAAGAATATTTTTTTTAATGTCCACGCTGATAAGCGTGCCGCAACTGACTTATGAAACTGGATGTATTATGGATTAAATCCGAATTGGTAAGCCCCGTTTTCACTTTGATTAGTGCAAGTGCGAGTGTTTAATGCTTAGTATTAAGATAAAAATACGTGAAGACAGCAGTTGATCAGTGCGAGTGATAAGTACTCCGCATCTATGCAGTTTTACGACGCTGAATACTAATCACTCGCACTAATCAACGGCTGTCTTCGCGTATTTTTTGCTTTATACTTAGCACCTGCATTAAACACTCACACTCGCACTAATCAAAGTGAAAAAGGGGCTTTAAGCAAAAAGTACACGAAGACAGCAGTTGATCAGTGCGAGTGATTAGTACTCCGCATCTATGCAGTTTTACGACGCTGAATACTAATCACTCGCACTGATCAACGGCTGTCTTCGCGTATTTTTTGCTTAATATTAAACACCTGCATTAAACACTTGCACTAATCAAAGTGAAAACGGGGCTTTATATATGGAATCCGTGTTAGTGCAGGCTACCAAGAATTTTTTTAGTATCACCCCGTTTTTCTCCGTGGGTTCGCGCTCCTTTGAAGGATAGACCAATTACTGTTCTGACAGGCAGGTTGTAAAAGGCGACCGATTGGCTATGCAAGCTACTAATCGTGGCTATTGGATCATTGATATAAAAAATCCAAGATACACAATCAGTGTCTCAAAAACGTCCTCCATAAAATGAGCGCACAATTTTAAATTGTGCGCTCATTTATAGAATAAAATCGTAGGAAAGTCAAAACTGTACATTGAATATTTATTTAAAAGAATACTTGCGGCGTGATCTATAATCGATATCGAAGCCAAAAATATAGTTTTTAGAATTTTTGCCTGTTTGTCTGTTTATCTCTTTGTCTGTTTGTCTGTATGTATATCCGGGGTAAACTCAAAAAGTACTGCATGGATTTACTTCAAATTTTGCATGAATATTATTAACAGGTCGGGTCAACATATAGGCTACATAATATCACGCTATCCCCTAGCGGCCAGGTGCTGTGCGGAGTAAACGAAGTCCGCGCGGACGAAGTCGCAAGCAACAGCTAGTTTCAAATAGAATCGCGTCGGTCGCGACACTGTCAATTTTATTTCTTTTTGTACATTGTTTTGTAAATCAACTATAAATCTTGCGCTTAAGGTTGGATATGCAAAGACATATTTTTAGCCATATCTATAACTACTTTTAAATGAAATTAGGGACACTTTTGAGTGTCAGTTTTGTTCGCGACTGTGCATCTAGGGTTTTTTATATCAATGTATTGGATAGTAGAGTTCAGAGTGCTAAGTGTGAGTTTTTCTTTTCGCATTCGATCGTGAGCGCGTTTCGAGTTTACTAGGAATTTGTATGTGATTTGTACAGCGCCACCTAGTGGTAAACTGGTTTCTCACGTTTACCACTAGGTGGCGCTGTACAAATCACATACAAATTCCTACTAAACTCCAAACGCGCTCACGATCGAATGCGAAAAGAAAAACTCACACTTAGCATTCAGCATTGTTTCGCCCGGCTCTCTGGCACCACCGCCTTACCTATTCCTACCACAATACCGTCAGTGCTTGTCACTGTCGTATTCCGGTTAGGAGGTTAAGGTAGCCGGTAAACTTATGCGTGTCGCATTGCCATCCGGCCATACAGATAGCAACGCACCATTAACATCTTTGGAATCAATAGGCGATGGTTTCTTTTTCATCAGGAGAGCCGTATGCGTGTTAGTTATCTAGTCATATAAAAAAATAGCAAACAAGCAGATGGGTCTCCTGATGGAAAGACACAATCATCGCCTATAGACACCAGAGATGTTAAGTTTGAAAAAATTCGGCCCAATTTCGGCTGAACTTCGCTTCAATTATGGCGCGGTCATTCGAGAGCTACATGTCGTGAATTTTTGTCAGCAACATTTTTTTTTATATCATAAGATAGCAAACAAGCAGATGGGTCTCCTGATGAAAAGAGTCAACCATCGCCTATAGACACCAAAGATGTTAATGATGCGTTATCTTGTGGCGAGGTCTTATGCCACATGCATAAGTTTACCGGCTACCTTACCCTACAAACCGGAACACGACAGTGACAGGCATTGACGCTATTGCGGCAGGAATAGGCAACCATCGCCTTGCCTAAGGTAGGTAAGGCAGTGGAAGTAATCCGGGCGAAGCGAGCCCTACACTAGGCCACTTTCTATGCACTTTTGTGGTACATTTTACTCAAAAATTATCGGACTTTTAGGTTTGTGCTTCGACGTAGTAGTTTAAATTCATGTGTAGATATGTTATCTACCATAAAAATAGAGAGAGGGAGAGGGAGGGGGAGGAAGAAGGAGAGGGAGGGAGGGAGAGGGGAGGGGGGAGAAGGATAGGGAAAGGGGGAGAGGGGGACGGGGAGGGGGAAAGGGAGAGGGGAGGGCGAGAGGGATAAGGAGAGGTGGAGGGAGAGGGAGGGGAAGAGAGGGAGAGAGAGAGGGAGAGAGAGGGGGAGAGAGGGAGAGGGGGAGAGAGGGAAAGAGGGATAGAGGGAGAGAGGGAGAGGGAGAGGGGGAGAGGGAGAGGGGGAGAAGGACTTTAGACTATATTATTATAAATAAAGTCTATACATTAACAGATGTAATTCTCATAAAAATACTTTTCTAACAATATTACTAGATAGTATAACTTTGCGAGACCCTACCAACCTCTCTGCTTTTTGCTAGTTTTATATATAGTTATTGGTTTTCGCAGAGCACGTGAAATCATGACTTATCGGCAAAATGTTGATAACCCAAGGTGGTTACATTGTTCCAATTTAGGTAGGGAATTCTAATTTAAAAAAATAATATCTGGTTGATCGAGCTTTGCTCGGTTTTTCACATTAGATAAATAATTGATTTTCTTAGTCTAACCTCAAAGCAAACACTCATTGACTTCGTGTTAATTAACAACGCCATCTGCTGGAATAACTTACAATACAAAAAATAGTATTATTATTCGCGCTTTGCTCGGTTTTTCACATTAGATAAATAATTGATTTTCTTAGTCTAACCTCAAAGCAAACACTCATTGACTTCGTGTTAATTAACAACGCCATCTGCTGGAATAACTTACAATACAAAAAATAGTATTATTATTCGCCAATAGATGTCAGGAAGAGTCTAATTTTTCAGTGTTAATTGGGACTTTTATTATCGATAAAACACGAATAAAATGACATTTTCTAAAAATGATTTCCCCTAACCCCCTATATACTAAATTTCATGAAAATCGTTGGAGCCGATTCCGAGATTCCAATTATATATATATATATATATATATATATATATATATATATATATATATATATATATATATATATATATATATATATATATATATATATATATATATATATATATATATATATATAGCCTATGTTACTCGGGGATGATTTTTCAAATCGGTCCAGTAGTTTTTGAGTTTACTCGGAACATATATAAAAACAAATCTTTCCTCTTTATAATATTAGTTTAAGGTCCTTTTTTCTAGTGCTGAATATTCGGAATTTAAATCGAATTTCGGCGTAATGTCGAAGTTCGGTTTAAACTGCCGAAATTCGGTTAAATAGAATGTAAAACGAATTTCGTCCCATCCATAGTTAATGTCACAAGGTATCCCCACTCCTGATAATGGTAAATATAATATGGTGATAAAAAAAACCAACGCGTCACCGTCACACGCGGTGCCGCGGCCGTGGTGCGGGTCGCCGTGTGGTATGTAACTGGCTGATTATATTAGGTATTGATCATTTAACAGTTAAAATATTAAATTTCGTACTAATTTTATTTAACAATTAACAACTGTTATTTATATAGCAAATACTGTAATAAATGTATTTTTTATGCATCACTAAAACTACCAATAACTTGATATATGATAATAATGTAATTAAAAATATTTGAGAGAGCGTTTTGTTTTTTGCTCGCTAACTCGATGTATGAAAAATATTTCGAGAGACCGTGGTAATAATAACTGTTAAAAGTTATTAAAACTATTCTAGAGGACATTTTTTTGGTAGCTTCGCGTTTTTACTGCTTCTAATACTTATTATATATAGGCTACTGATATAATATAACATAAATAAATAACTGTTAAATATTAATTAACTTTAACAAAATAACAGTTAATCTAATTTAACAATAATTTCCATGCCTAGATTATATAAGTGGTTGTGGCGAGTAACCATCTGAGATTTAAGTGAAGATAGATATTAGGTGATAACATGTCCGTGTCAATTTAATAAACTATTTTTTTTGCTGGGCAAATCAGACGAGTTGATATTTTTAATTTAATTTAATTTAATTAATTTCACCTCTGTGGTCTAGTGGTCCGGTGTCGAAGTTGACCACATGAGGCCCCGGGTTCGATTCCTGGGTCGGGCATCTAAAAAAATGCGTTTTTTCAGTTTTCTTATAAAATCAACGTTGCCCGGGATTGGAAAGTTTCCGGTTGGCGATGGGCTTGCTACCTATCACATTGTGGGACCAAGTATCTTCAGCTAATCGTAGGTGCGCTTGTTGTACCTCTGCCTACACTTTCGGGGATACGGGCGTGAAGATAGTTAATTAATTTCATCTTTTTAAACATTACGGCATTTACGTAAAGTTTGTCGTCAAACTTAAAGAGATTTTAGTGTTTAATCTGCCGAATTTCGATCGTAGAGTGATTGTTAGAAATAATTATTTATTCGTCATATCACTTACCGGACGAACCGTACTTATCTACGAATGGGGCTCGGGTTCGATTCCTGACAGAGACAAACATTTGTGTGATAAGCATAGATGTTTGTATTTCAGGGTTTGGGTGTTTATTATGTATGTAACAGTATTTATATATGTATTTCTATGTATTTGTATCGTTGACTAACACCCATAACACAAACAAATCTTTTGCTTGCTTTGAGTTAGACCAATTCAGGTAATTTGTCTAATAATAATAATTATTATTATTTAAAAAAAAGAAGCTTTATCACAAAACCTAGATCTAAGTTCGTACGGACGAAACCACGGTCACGTCTAGTATTAAATGTAGATTCTTCACAGATACATACCGTACAGCACTTTGAACCCTACACGATATTGAAGGAGGTCGAAATAAGCGTGCGAAAGGGACAGACGATTGTTGTTTGCACAGCGATGAATTGGAGTTGACTTTGATTATATTTCCTTGTTATATTTTAATTGGATAAAATCCGACTTTAGTTTTCTGTGTATCTGTTTGACTTAATAGGCAGTTAAACTATTTATACTTTCCATCGTCGGCACTTGGTGAAACTGCATCATATTGATTATATAATATAAGCACTTGTACTATTTCACAAATGTAATTTAAATTTTATTTATTACACAATCACTTTTAAACTGACAGCCAACCGGTTTCGCCTATTAAAGCATCATCAGGGCTTTCACATTAACATTTTTCATTATACTATTGTAAAACTTAACTAATAAACATACACAAAGACTTTAATAACTAAAAAAAAAAGTTAAACTATTTTAATTTAGATAATTTTTGAATTAATGAGTAAAGTTATATTCCCGTCTATTTAAACTAGCAACACGCCATGTCTTCCCTTAAAGTATCTTCACGCCAGTATCCCCGAAGGCCTTGACAGAGGTACAACAAGTGCACCCACGATTAGCCGAAGATACTTGGTCCCACAAATGTGATAGGTGGCAAGCCTGTCGCCAACCGGACACTTTCCAATCCCGGGCAACTTTATGTTTATCAGAAACCTGAAAAACACTTGAGTGCCCGACCCGGGAATCGAACACGGGATCTCATGTGGTCAACGCCAACGCTGGACCACTAAATCACAGACTAGGCGATAATAAGAGGTCTTTCCTTATTTTAACAAAAAATTAATTTAAGCAATTAAACTATTTTACTTCATTTTTGAAGTAATGAGATATATTCATGTCTATTTCAACTAGCAATACGCCGTGTCTTTGCTTAATTTGAAAAAAAATAATTTAAGCAATTAAACTGTTTTAATTTGGCTAATTGTTGAAGTAATTAATTGTATTCCTGTCTATTTAAACTAGCAACACGCCATGTCTTTGCTTAATTTGAAAAAAAAGACTTAAAAGTCAAAATAAATGTTTATGCGATTGATACATTTAACATGATCACCGGTCGAGGTTATCCCAGTATTGTTTGATGATTTCATTAAAATCGTTACGACGATTTTAGAGCTACTACCGGATCAGAACGCGAACACATACTGATATCCAGCTGAAGAAACTCAGCGGGCTTATCCTTATTTATATGTATTGTTTTCAAATAAATCATAGTGTACAATTTTTAATCGATTACAAAAATTGTTAGAGATTGAGCTCATTGGTACCAATAGCCATTAATACCAAGCTTTCTGTCTGCCAAATATGTTTGAAGTTTTATGATTGCCTTTTTTATTCAGTTAATTGTTGGCACAGTAACATAATGATTACAATTTTTACAGAATACGTAATTATTCTTTTTTTTTATATCATAAGATAGCAAACAAGCAGATGGGTCTTCTGATGGAAAGAGTCAACCATCGCCCATAGACATCAAAGTTGTTAACGTTGCGTTACTATCCGTATCCTATAAATACCAAATGTGGTAATGGCGTTGCTATATTGTGGCGAGGTCTAATGCCACATGCATAAGTTTACCGGCTACCTTACCATACAGACCGGAACACGACAGTAAAAGCACTGACGGTATTGCGGCAGGAATAGTAGCACAATACAGAAATATACCACCTAGTAGCCATGACGGTAGTGACTCGCATAGCCAATCGGACCTGCCTGGCAGAACGTAGTTGCCTATTCTTCAAAGGAGCCCGTACCGAAACGTTGGAAACGAACTTGCGACATATACAATACTAGCTGCAGCATGCAGCATTATAACAGTTTTTGGTGACTCCTGCAGGATCATCTATTTTTATTAGCCTATGTGCTATTCCAGGTCATTATCTATCTGTGTGCCAAATTTCATTTACATCCGTTCAGTAGTTTTTGCGTGATTAAGTAACAAACATCCGTCCATCCATTCATCCATTCAGACATTCAAACTTTCGCATTTATAATATTAATATAGATACATGTCTTATCAATGTTTCTTTGCAATATCTATACAAAAAAATAAAATTGGAGTGTCTGTTTGTAATATTAAAATAACCGCTTTTTACTAAATGCATATGGATGTATACACGATACACATACCAAAATGACATTTTTTATAATTTTTGTCTGTCTGTCTGGCTGTCTGTTATTTCCGACTAATCTTGGGAACTTCTGGACTGATGATGACGGGACTTTCACTGGCAGATAGCTGATGTAATAGGGAGTAACTTAGGCTACTTATTTTTCGAAATTTTTCCACGCGGACGAAGTCGCGGGCTCAGCTTGTAAATCAATAATATGTATAGGTTTTTGTACACGTACACGTTGAAAAGTTTTTTGTGTTTATAAAATATCCGTTAAAAAACAATGAATAATGAAATGCATAAAAAATAATATTCAATTCGACTCATTCGGCTTCCTGTGCTACATTGAAAAAATATCGGCCGAGCGCATACCTACTTGCTGGGCGTTCAGGGTTGCCAATCGCTGTGACTATTATTTGTGGAAAATAAAAAATATATTCAGTACTATGCGTTCCAATTAAGAATAGGATCGCGCTTGTTATCAACTTCATACCACAAGTGTGAAATTAGTAATGTCAGCATAAAAATATTTAATATTTTATAAGTACTACCGCGGCTCTCGTTGAGTTTAGTAGTGCTCGTCTCTCCTGAAGATGCTTCGGTTGCGAAGTGAAACGTGCGTTGAGTGCGTCAATTGTGTGCTTTTGTGTTTGGTGCTGTCGTGGTATAAAGTGTGGTGGACGAGGATGGATAACTGTTGCTCTGGGGTCTTCATTATTTTCAGGCCTACGGTAAGTCCAAGTTCCATTTTTTACACCGCTTTTATATGTTTTCATTTTCAGTAACATCCCAAAGGTACACTTAAAAGTTTGCGGAAAATTGCAAAATAACTAGTTTTCTTCGTCTATAAAAATATTTCTTCAAAAAATATTGATTAATAAAAAATTAGTAAAAATCATCAGTCTAGTTGTTCATCTATTTTACGCCGTGTTGGTCCCGGCCTCCTTTGAAGAATAGACCAACTGCCGTTCTGCCAGGCAGGTCGTAAAAGGTGACCGATTGGCTATCGAGTCACTACCATCGTGGCTACTAGGTGGCAGAGTTCTGCATTGTCTCGCCCGGGTCTGGTACCAACGCCTTAGTAATTCCTACCGCAATGGTGTCAGTGTTTGTCGCTGTCGTGTTTCGGTTTGGAGGGTAAGGTAGCCGGTAAACTTATGCATGTGGAATTAGACCTCGCCACAAGATAGCAACGCACCATTAACACCTTTAGTGTCTTTAGGCGATGGTTGACTCTTTCTATCAGGAGACCCATCTGCCAGTTTGCTATCTTAAGATACAAAAAAATAATCAACGCACTATTTATTTTCTATATAATCTCTTTCTATCAGTAGAGCCATTTGCTTGTTTGGTATCTTATGATATAAGAAACACATCACGAGCATTATTCAAACTTGCTTAACAGGACTAAAGAATTTTTCGCTCAAAAAGCCGTTATGAATATCGATTCTTCGATAATTGAATTCGCGCGCAACAACTAGTCTAGTAGATAAATATTTAATATATGTAGTGGCAACCCTGTGCCCTCGAGTTTGCTTCGTTTGCTTTACTTAGGACGCTCTAGCCGCATAGAGGAGCAACTGAATGTCGCTATTTTAAATATCAATGACACATACCATACGTTATCTTCGGCACTTGATGAAACTTTTTGAAGTTATTCTTCTTTTGGCGCTAGGGAAAAATGTTGAGAGTTTTTACGACCGTCATGAAAAACCGACATTATGAAAACAAATGAAAAATCAAGCTAGTCAACATTTTAGTTTTCCAAAAAAAGAATAATGCGTTATTATAATAAAACTTTTTTTCAATTTTTGACCGCCTCGTTGGTCGAGTGGTTAGCGACCCTGACTACGCAATCGACGGGGCTCGGGTTCGATTCCCAACAGAGACAAACATTTGTGTGATGAGCATAGATGTGTGTATTTCAGGGTTTGGGTGTTTAATATATATATTCTAGTATTTATATATGTATTTCTATGTATTAGTATTGTTGACTTACACCCATAACACAAGCAAATAATTTTCTTTTTTTGGGGTTAGATCCGTAAGTATAATTTGTCCCGTGAATATTTATTTTTTATTAATGTATAAAATACATAAGTATAACTTCTTACTTGCGTACATAAGTAATATACACACCTTTTTTATATCATTACAGATAGCAAACGAGCAGATAGCTATCCTGATGGAAAGAGAAACCTTCGCGTGTAGACACCAAAGTTGATGCGTTGCTATCCTTGTGGCGGGACGGCAATACCACGTGCATAAGTCTACCGGCTACCATACCTTCCAAACCGAAACACTACATTGACAATCCCTAATGCTATTGCGACTGGAATAGATTACCAGGCCCGGGCGAGACAATGCAGAACTCTATCACCTTGCAACCACGATCCTCCCATAGCTAATAGTTCGCTGCTTACGAACTGTCTAGCTGAATTATAGATGCCTAGATGGTCAGTTCTGCAATAAAAAGCGTCGGAGAGAGGGGGTCTCCCTGTTTTACCCCTCTTTTGAAATTAAATGTTGGCCCTGCTACTTCAATTTTTACTCGTGCTTTGCTATTACTATAAATTTCTTTTATAATCTCTATATAGTCACTATTTATTCCCTGCTCTATTAATGACTGCCATATAGCGGTATGTGAAATTGAGTCGAATGCTTTTGAGTAGTCTATGAAGGCGATGTATAGGCTTTGGTCGTACTCTATATATTTTTCTATAACTTGTTTCAAAGTGTGAATATGATCGATTGTAGAGTAGTTTTTACGGAACCCGGCTTGTTCGACTGGCTGGTTTTCATGAATAATTTTTATTATTCTTCGAAGTAGAGTCAATGAAAAGACTTTATATAAACAGGATATTAAGCTGATGGGTCTATAATTAGACATACATTTCGGATCTCCTTTTTTGTATATAAGCGATATATCTGAACAATTCCACTGAGTTGGTATTTTCTTTTGAATCAATATTAAATTAAAAAGCTTACTAAGTAGAGGGACTAAACATTTTTTTCCAGCTAAGAATATTTCATTTGTCACGCCATCTGGTCCAGGACTTTTTTCAGTTTTTAGCTGTTTAATTGACTGTTCCACCTCACTTTCTAAGAAAAATGGCACCGGTTCGCTGTTCTCTACCCAACAAAGTGATTGTGTCTCTATATCTTGACATGCCTTGCTGTAAAGTTTGCTATAGAAATTTGTAGCCACTTCCATGATGTCGTTTCTATTTGTTACCAGTACTCCAGCATCATTACATAATTGAGGCATTAAATGTTTTGTGTTATTTATTTTCTTGTAAGTTTTCCTGACGCTTCCCGATTTTTTAAATTGACTGTAGAGTATGTGGCTTCTATATTTTGTTAAATTTGATTTTATTTTCTTGTTAATTTCTCTGTAGAGTAAACTTAACCTTAGTTTTTCTTGTTTTGTTTTATTTTTTTTATTTTTCAGTTCTTGTCTTAGATTTTGTAACTCTATAATTTCATATGTCATTATTGAATGTAACTTTTGGTGTTTGTTTAAGTTGTTTGTGTTTGTAGAACAATTTTTTAAAGTTTTTTCTAATCTGTCGTACATTGTTTGTACTGTTTCATCTCTAAGGTTGATTAATTTTGAGATTTCCTCTTCAAATTTTTTGAGATCTAGAGATTTTATGATACATTTTTTGTATTGTGATCTTGATTTTTTAGTATTTGCTATTGAAAGTGTCATTCTAACTAATCTGTGATCGCTAGAGTGATGGAATTTATTCAGTACTTCGATATTCTCTACATTTTTGGTTAAGTTTGTGGCTATAAAGTCGATTTCATTTTTACTTTTTCCGTTAGGTGAAAGCCATGTCCATCTTAGTTTAGCCGGTTTTGCGAATATAGTGTTAGTTATTTTTAATTTATATTGGTGGCAGAAGTTTACAAACATTTGCCCTCGTTTATTTCTTTTCCCATACCCGTTGTTACCCATTGTTAAATGTTCTCCGTGTTCAGGTTGGCCTATTTTTGCATTCATATCTCCCATAAAGATAATGTATTTTTTACATTTTTCCATAGCTAATTCTAGATCAGAGTAAAATTTTTTAATTTCCAGATCGTCAGCTGTTTCTGTAGGTGCGTAGGATTGTAGTAGTGAGTACACAGTATTATAAATTTTTACTTGTAAAGTTGCTACTCTTTCTGATATAGGAATAAAATCTATTACTTCTGTATTCATTTGTTTCTTTACTAGGAATCCAACCCCTTTTGCACCCTTTGTCTGACCATAGTAGTATAAAATATAGCTTCCTCTGTCTTCTATAGCAAATCCTTCTCTTCTTACTTCAGAGATTCCTAAAATATCCCATTTTATAAGGGAAATGGCATACTCCAGCTCTATAATTTTTGTTTCGCTCGCTAGAGATCTGACATTGTAAGTGGCTATGTAATATTTTACGTGTTTTGGCGATTTTTTGTAGTTTGGAGGGTTATGGTCTACTGCCCCCGCGGTGACCAGCCGTTTTGGGGGAGGTATTTCTAGGATATGTTTACATCTATTTAATCGTGACGTAGTTAGTTTCCTAGTGATTGGTAGTTGCTATTCTAGTTCGTCCGAGGAGAGAGCAGTGCTATAAACGGGAGTTTCTTGATCTCTTGTGTTATGGAGGAAAGATGTCATTGAACTTTGACCTTTTTGTAATCTTTCCTTGGTTACTTTGGTTCGTTTTGTATCCTGGCGCTTAGGTGACCTGGCTTTAACAGAGTATGAGGATAAATTTGCTGTGTTGCTTGGAGGTGTAATTTCTAGCTCTCTTTTTTTGTGAGTGTGTTGAATTGCATTACTTTCTTTAACGATAAGGCGATCATAGCGTAAATATGCGATCCTTCCTTCTTTTCTTTCTAATTGTGCTTGTTTCTGTAATTCTCGCCTTTTTTCCAAAATTTGTTTTGGGTAATCTTCTTTTAAATATATTGGTTTGCCGCTTAGATTTTTCTGCAGTTTTGGAAAACATCTTCAGAAAATTAAACTGGGAAAATAAAGGACTTAAAATAGACGGAAAACATCTAACACACCTCAGATTTGCAGATGATATTGTGATAATGGCGGAAGACCCAGGGGAACTACAATTTATGGTAGAGTCATTAAACAAACAAAGTAAGAACATAGGACTGGAAATAAATGAAGGAAAAACTAAAGTTATGACAAATAAAAAACAAATACCTGTAAGTATCAACTCATCACCTCTACAATATGTAGAAGACTATACCTACCTTGGCCATGTCATATCGTTTAAGGACTGTAGTGAAAAAGAGATTAATACAAGAATAAAATGTACATGGAATAAATACTGGGCTATGAAAGAAATTTTCAAGAGCTCTTTTCCACCCATCATAAAATCAAAAGCAATGAATACCTGCTTAATACCTTGTCTCATTTATGCATGCCAAACTTGGTCACTAACTAAACGACAACAAGAAAAAATAAAAATTTGCCAAAAAGGACTAGAACGTAGCTTCATGAACATAAAGTTGAGAGATAGAGTAAACACTATTCAAATTAGAAAAAAAACGAAATCCAAAGATGTAATTAAGCAGGTACTAAAACTTAAATGGAAATGGGCTGGTCACATTCAAAGATTAGAACCACAAAGATGGGCTCAGATTGTAACAAACTGGACACCTCGTAACGCAAAAAGAAAACGAGGGCGGCCGTTCAAGCGATGGAAAGATGATATCGTGAAAATAGCAGGAAACCTATGGACCAGAATAGCCCAACAGCGAGACAAATGGAACAATTTGGAGGAGGCTTTTACCGCACTAGGCGGTCCTTACATAGAGTAAATATGTATATATGTATGTGTATGTATATATATATATATATATATATATATATATATATATATATATATATATATATATATATATATATATATATATGTGTGTGTGTTTTGTAATTGTGTACTAAGTTAGAAGTAAGGAATCAATAAAAGCTTTTTTATTTTTTTTATTTATTATAGATGGTCAGTTCATCAAAGAGAACCCAGACTAACACGGGATATGTGGGTATTTGTTCATAGGTAGCTCTTATTAAAACAGCAAATGATTAGTATCATTTTCATCACATGGGTATGAGACGTGGCAAGTGATAGGAGATTTTTTCTTCTTATGTATATAAACCATCTCCTATTCGTAAAAGGCGTTTCATCCAAATCGGTTCAGCCGTTTTTGCATGATTGAGTAACAAACATCAAACTATCCGTTCATATAAACTTTCGCATTTAAGATAATGTTTGCAGCCTGCAGCCCGCTGCATTATAAAAGTTTTTGTTGAATCTCGCGGGATCACCTAATTTTTCCGGGATGCAAAGTAGTCTATGTGCTATTATTCTAGGTCATCATCTACATGTGTGCTAAATTTCATTCAAATCCGTTCAGTAGTTTTTACGTGATTGAGTAACAAACATCCATCCATCCTTACATCCAAACTTTCGCATTTATAATATTAATATAAATTAGTAGGATATGCAGTAGCTTAGTATGAAATAAAAGTATGTTCACGCCCGTATCCGCGAAGAGGTTTTCAGAGGTACAATAATTGCACCCACGATTAAGAGCTATCCATAAAATACGTCACACGAATTTCATGATTTTTACCCCTCCCCGTCCTTGTCACAGCTGGTCACATTTGTGAGACCCCCCCCCCCACCTAATGTGATATCACATATTTTACAATTTTACATTAGAACAATGATCTCATTCGATTATTTTTTATCTATACAGTCGCCTTTTTAAATTTACTGTTATAATAATTAGATATAAAATATTATATTTTGAAAAAATGTGATGTCACAAAATTTAGGATCCCTCGCTACCCCTTGTCACACATTGTCACACTTTGTTGACCCCTTCCCACCCCTTTAACGTGTGACGTAATTTATGGATAGCCCCTTATCCAAAAATACTTAGCCCCACAATATGATAGATAGGCAAGTCTGACGCCAGCCGGCCATTTATCCAATTGATTATATAATATAAGCACTTGTACTGTTTCACAAACGTAATTTAAATTTTATTTATTACACAATCACTTTTAAATTGACAGCCAACCGGTTTCGCCTATTAAAGCATCATCAGGGCTTTCACATTAACATTTTTCATTATACTATTGTAAAACTTAACATAATCAATATGATGCAGTTTCACCAAGTGCCGACGATGGAAAGTATAAATTACATTTATCCAATCTTGGTTAACGTTAATTTTATCAGAAAGCTGGAAAAAACATTACTATGGATATGGATAAAAATATTATCTCAATATTGTGAATATGTATAAATTTAAAGTTTCCCGATACGTATTTTTGCGGATAGTGTGTGTTAACATTTCGTAAGCGACGCGCGACGCCGGAATCCGTTCTATACAGCGATGTACAGTGCTTGATACTTGCATTATATTTTACTAGTAGTGTCCTCCGGACCGTTGCATTTATTTTATTTGAATTTTGCACACATACTTTTGCACAGATAGACATAACGCCCAAGAGCATTCTCTGCAAGTCAACCTCCAAAGAGTACAGAGAAGGCGCAAGGGGTGCACATAGAAAGAAGAAAAAAAATGGGAACTTAATTTAATAGTAGTTAAATACACTAATTATGTCAAAACAAAACTCACACAACGAAAAACACATAATTAAAACATTTTTTTTATATCATAAGATAGCAAACAAGTAGATGTGTCTCCTGATGGAAAGAGTAAACCATCCCCTATAGACACCAAAGGTGTTAATGGTGCGTTGCTATCTTTTGGCGAGGTCTAATGCCTATGCCACATGCATAAGTTTACCGGCTACCTTACCCTCCAAACCGGAACACGACAGCGACAAGCACTGGCGCTATTGCGGCAGGATTAGGTAAGGCGGTGGTACCAGACGCGGGCGAGACAATGCAGAACTCTACCACCTAGTAGTCACGATGTTAGTGACTCGATAGCCAATCGGTCGCCTTTTACGACCTGCCTGGTAGAACGGCAGTTGGCCTATTCTTCAAAGGAGGCCGGGACCAACACGGCGGAAACATGCAATTATATATAACAAAATCATATAAATAAATACACATATTGAATTTACATGAATACAAATAATTCAATATATAAGAATAAAATACATATACTCATAACTATAGATAAACATCACTACATAGTATAAAACAAAGTCGCTTTCTCTGTCTGTCCCTATGTATGCTTAAATCTTTAAAACTACGCAACGGACTTTGATGCCGTTTTTTTAATAGATAGATTGATTCTTTAGAAAGGTTTTAGTATCTAAACCTTTCCGATATTCCCACGGGAACAAAAACTACGGTGAAACCGCGGACAGGTCGCTAGTATACTAATATAATAGACAGACACACATAGCAGCAAATCTATACATATAATAAAATCGTAGAAAAGTAAAAACTGTACATTGAATATTATTTTAAAAGAATACTTGGTGCGTGTTCTACAATCGCTATCGAAGCCAAAAATATAGTTTTTAGAATTTTTGTCTGTTTGTCTGTATGTATGTCCGAGGTAAACTCAAAAAGTACAGCATGGATTAACTTCAAATTTTGCATGAATATTACTAATAGGTCGGGTCAACATATAGGCTACATATTATCACGCTATCACCTAAGGGGGAGGAGCTGTGCGGAGTAAACGAAGTCCGCGCGGACGAAGTCGTTGGCAACAGCTAGTACAAGTTTCTGGTGAATTTCATACGAACAACTTATTTTTCTATTCCAGGACATCTATGTTTGTTGCAGGATACAGTATAAAAGAATTTTTAAAATCGGTAAAGCAGTTTTTGAGTTAAATCGTAACACAGCCAAAAAAATCAAATCTTTCCTCTTAGTAATATTAGTTAAGATATTGGTATTATTAGATCCGCGGAACTTCGCTTGCGAATAATGCCATCAATGTAAGAAGTTTCGTAAATATTAATCCTTATTTCGGTCTCTAAGAGATTATTTTTTGTAAAAAAAAGTAGTCTATGTTTGATCTCGTCTTTTTTTCAAAAAATTTGAGGTTTGAGTCCATTTTTCGAAAATCAAGTTGTCATCAGATCTTTACGATTTGTATTATTATAAAGAAGTTACTTTATTTTTTATGATGACTTCAGAATTGTATATACGTATGTATGTGTGCATGTGTATATGGGTATATGTTAACCTGTTATAACTGGACGACTGACCGATTAAAATGGATTGAGTTCCATTAAACTTGGATTTCCTGAAAATTGAAACCCAGTCGGCATATTAGATTTTGAGAAATATTAAAAACCTCAAAAAATCGGTACATTTTCGAGGTTTTTTAATTCCCAAATTCAATTAGCCATTTTTTCTTTAAAAAATGCGTTGAATGCTACAAATCGGGTCAAAATCGGTTGATTAGTTCGGGACTTATCTTTTACGAAAGATTAAAAAAAGTGTTTTTGCAACATTGTTTGGATATTTTTCAACCAATCGATTTTTTCACCAAGACAATATTTTTAGAACTCAAAAAACTTGTTTACATATTTTTTAAACATATCACGCTCCATAATAATATGTATAAAATTGTTCTTTCATCATTTCAAAATTTTTAATTAAAAATATCAAATCAAATATTCCTATATTATTTTGTTCGAAATTTTGAATTTGTTTTGTTTAAGGTTTTTAAATTGTTTTTTCAAAATATTTAAATTATTTATTTCCACATTGTTTTTGACATTTTCAAATTGTTTTGTTCAAACGTTTGTTATGAAGTGTGTTGAATAAAACATTATTGTGATTATTTACAAGATACGATGGTTGGATGGATGCATATCACTACCACTCCGTCCATTTTTCTAATAATAAAATCTCAAAAAAATCACAATAACGTTGCCCTGACCCGGAATAGAATCCAAAAACGTGATCTGATAGCTAACCACTAGACTATAAGGCGTTATAAAAATCTATAAAAACGGAAAAATATCACGTTTGTTGTGATATTTTTCCGTTTTTATAGGAAGGAATCGACCACGACAAGGTGGTCCCTCCACCTTTAATATTTATTTTAATTTATTTTTTTATTTGTAAATTGAATAAATAATTAAATATTCTGTGAGTATCTTTAGCATTTACTAATTGTCGTTAATAAGATCGAGAAAAAAAATTGCAAAAATCACGTTTATATGGGAACTTCCCTTAAATATTTTTTTTTTTTTTTTAGTATTTGTTGTTATAGCAGCAACAGAAATACATCTGTAGAAATTTCATCTGTCTATAACGGTCCATGAGATACAGCCTGGTGACAGACGGACAGACAGACGGACGGAAAACGGAGTCTTAGTAATGGTGTCCCGTTTTATCCTTTGAGTATGGAACCCTAAAACTAACATACCTGTAGAATAATTAATATATCTACTGGCATTAGTTGTGATATTTTTTTATGAACGACGTTGCTCAAGGCTGAATGTTAACCTTTGCTCGGATATAATTACTCGTAAAGTAGTGTATTTTATTACCAAGCCACGAAAATACTTGATTATCTACAATAAATATAATTAACAAACCGTAGTTTAAAAATTAAACCCGACTACGAGAGAATTCTCTCGTCCGGGTATTTGATACCACTGTCTTACTTATACCCAAGGATATAAAACGTTATCTGATAACAGAACTTATTTAACGATACTTAACGTTATAACTGTAGCGATACCTCAGTAACAAAATTATATTCAAACACAATATCTATCGCTACCTAAATAACAGAGTGCTAAGTGTGAGTTTTTCTTTTCGCATTCGATCGTGAGTGCGTTTGGAGTTTACTAGGAATTTGTATGTGATTTGTACAGCGCCACCTAGTGGTAAACGTGAGAAACCAGTTTACCACTAGGTGGCGCTGTACAAATCATATACAAATTTCTAGTAAACTCGAAACGCGCTCACGATTGAATGCGAAAAGAAAAACTTACAATTAGCACACAGAACGAAATTGTTAACGCTAAATAACGTTATAATATCGATATGTATGAGCGTTTCATGCTGTTTCGTGATTGGTTCGCTAACTTGCGCTAAAAATTCGACCCACCTTATTGTACAGGTACACAGCATATCGTGAATCGTCCCCGTAGTGGGAAAATTAAATAATTCCGATTTTGGCGATATTAACTTGATTTTTAAAAAAGAGTTTTTTTTCTAAATCTATTATATAGACGCTATTAGAAAAAAATGTCTTCTCTTTTGGCAGTCGGTTAATAACTATAAAAGGTGTTCAAAATTATTAATAAAAAATTAAAGTTCATAAAAAATTGACCCACTAATAATAAGAGGATCGATTTGTATTATTCGCCTACATTAAAAGTAGGTTGTAATGCATTTTCCTTTTACTGAAAAAGTAACCATTGAAATTTTGTTGTATTATTATATTTGGAGCGTCGAGTAAATTTTTGAGACAAAACGAAAACCATACATTTCCCCCTATATTTAGTCATATAAACCACAAAAATTAATCGACAAACTCTTATAATTACCGAAAATACAATATCTTATATTTTTTTAACGTTCACGATGTCGTATTTTACAATTTATCAGAGAACAATTCTGTATTTTTGACGTGCGGGCAGTGACGTGAGCGTCGGGATTCTATTTGAAGTGAGCGCACAATTTTAAATTGTGCGCTCATTCTTAGAGGACGTTTTTGAGACACTGATTGTATATTTTGGGTATTTTATATCAATGCTTAATAATAATTAATTACTAGTTGCGTGCTACAGACCGCTGCTTTATAAAAGTTTTAGGTGAATCCCACGGGAACAACTTATTTTTCCGGGATAAAAATAACCTATGTGTTATTCCAGGTTATCATCTACCTGTGTGCCAAATTTCATTTAAATCCGTTTAGTAGTTTAGCGAGTAAGAAACATTCATCCATCCATACATACAAAATATTAGTAGGAAGAAGAATGTAATCATAAATTTAGTTTTTTTTATATCATAAGATAGCAAACAAGCAGATGGGTCTTCTGATGGTAAGAGTCAACCATCGCCTATAGACACCAAACACCAAAGGTGTTAATGGTGCGTTGCTATCTTGTGGCGAGGTCTAATGCCACATGCATAAGTTTTCCGGCTGCCTTACCCTCCAAACCGGAACACGACAGTGACAAGCACTGACGCTATTGCGGCAGGAACAGGTAAGGCGGTGGTACCAGACCCGGGCGAGACAATGCAGAACTTTACCACCTAGTAGTCACGATGGTAGTGACTTGCATAGCCAATCGGTCGCCTTTTACGACCTGTCTGGCACAACGGCAGTTGGTCTATTCTTCAAAGGAGCCCGGGACCAACACGAGGGAAAGGTGCTAGAGTGTTAGACTGGTATTAGAGTTCTGGAACTTCTCGAGCGCGTTTGATATCACCACCTATTTCTGTCGCGAACGTGACGGTGTTTGTCGTGGTCGTGGTCCATTTTGGAGGGTAAGGTAATCGATTAATCTTTCCTCCAAGCCTGTCACACGGATAGTAACGCACCATTAACAACTTTGATGTCTATGGCCGATGGTTATCTCTTTATATCAAGAGAACCATCTGCTTCTTTTCTATCATATGAAATAAAAAAAAATACAGTGATATTGCTGGCCGGGCATTTTATTCCTTTAAAGGTACAATCCACCAAAGGCGGAATAATAAACGCTCCAATGATAACTTGCACCATAGCCTAACTAACCCTATGCAACAAGCCGGTTATATCCGGTTAATTCCGGTTAAAACTGACCACCCGAATAATTGACACTGTCCTAGCTTTGCTTTGCTGATGTTACTTATATAACTTTGTTTATTAATTGATGAATGCTTGGTTGTATGTGTGTGTGTTTTTAGTGAATGTATGTACAAAAGGTAAACTTAGCTTTACTGATGGAGATTTCATACATCCAATAAGGCATTGTGCACAAAAAATAGTTTTCCGTTTCATCGAGTTAAAAATCACAATTTTGAAGAAGTTTCACTTCAAAAGAAATGTCAAGAAAATATAAATTTATTCACCAGTAGCAGCTACTCGCGACTTCGTTCGCGTGACCGATAATCATTACTTCCCTTTGCTCAGTTGGGTAAAAAAGTCTATGTCACTCCTGGATAGTGAAGCTTTCTAAAGTAAAAAAAAAATTAAAATTGGTCGAGCAGTTTTTGAGATAAATCGTAAATGACAAATCTTTCCTCTTCATTAGTTTAGATTTGTGTAGCGCTTTTTACATTTCATCATAGAAGATGGGTATTTTTGAAGTAAAGATTTCTAAAGGCACGTTAGATAAATTTGAGAGGGGAATATCTTATGGGTTCGCATCAGCAACATGCTAATGTTCGTGGTAAAATTATGAAATACTAGCTGCAGCGTACAGCTCGCTGCATTATAAAAGGTTTTTTTGCGAATCCCGCGGGATCACCACATTTTACGGGATAAAAAGTAGCCTATGTGCTATTCCAGGTCAACATCTACCTGTGTGCCAAATTTCATTCAAATCCTTTCAGTAGTTTTTACGTGATTGATTAACAAACATACATCCAAACTTTCGCATTTATAATATTAATATAGATTATATTAATTCATTAATATAAATTTATCATTATCATTACATAGTATAAAACAAAGTCGCTTTCTCTGTCTGTCCCTATGTCCTCATGTCCCTATGTATGCTTAAATCTTTAAAACTACGCAACGGATTTTGATGCGGTTTTTTTTAATAGATAGATTGATTCTTGAGGAAGGTTTAAGTGTATAAACCTTTCCGATATTCCCACGGGAACAAAAGCTGCGCGGGTGAAACCGCGGGCAGAACGCTAGTTAACATATATAAAACAAAGTCACTTTCTTTGTCTGTCCCTATGTATGCTTAAACTTTAAAACTACGCCACGGATTTTGATGCGGTTTTTTTTACTTGATAGATTAATTCTTGAGGAAAGTTTTAGTATGCAAACCTTTCCAATATTCCCACGGGAACAAAAGCTACGCGGGTGAAACCGCGGGCAGGTCGCTAGTTTTTAATATAAGAATCAGTTTAAAAATTCTAATACAGTTTTAAGTTGTAACTTCTGTCGGCAGTCTTCAAGACTGCCTCCAAATTTTTTAATATCCTGAGATAATAAACAGCAGATTTTCGTGATGGAAAAAGATAAGGCCTTACCTATTCCTGTTGCAATATTTTGTCAATGTTTGCCATTGTCGTGATTCAGTTTTTAAGGTTAGGATGGTAAGGTAGCCGGTAAAGTTATGAATTTTTGTCATTGTATATCACGAGATAGCAAACAAGTTTATGGTTCTCCTGATGGAAGAGAAACCATTGCCTATAGACACATAAGATGTTAAGGGTGCGTGGCTATCCGCGCGGCGAGATCCATATGCATGAGTCTGCCGGCTATCTTGCCCTCCAAACCGGAACACGACAGCGACAAGCACTGACGCTATTGCGGCAGGAATAGGTAAGGCGGTGGTACCAGACCCGGGCGAGACAATGCAGAACTCTACGATCTAGTAGCCACGATGGTAGTGACTCGCATAGCCAATCGGTCGCCTATTACGGCCTGCCTGACAGAACGGCAGTTGGCCTATTCTTCAAAGGAGCCTAGGATCAACACGGGGAAAATTATAAAATACATTATAATATAAAACCGGCTACGTGCGAGTCGGACTCGCGCATGAAGGGTTCCGTACCATCCCTCTTCAAGTTTCTACCTGTACATTAAGATCGAGTAAAAACTTGCTTAAAAATTACGTATTTTGTATGGGAAAGGAGGGCCCTTTAATATTTAAATAGATAAATAAATATTCACGGGACAAGTTACACTTACTGATCTAACCCCAAAGTAAGCAAATTATTTGCTTGTGTTATGGGTGTTAGGTAACGATACTAATATATAGAAATACATATATAAATACTAGAATATATTTTATATTTGTTTGGGTGAAACACACAACCGGAAATACAAACATTTATGCTCATTACACAAATGCTTGTCCCCGTCGGGGATCGAACCCGAGCCCCGTCAATTGCGTAGTCAGGGTCGCTAACCATTTGACCTACGGAACGGTCAAATACATTAGATACAGCCTGGTGACAGACAGACAGACAGTGGAGGCTTAGTAATAGGGTCCCGTTGTTACCTTTTAGGTATGGAACCCTAAAAATTATTTATTTAATGGTTTAAATGTGAGTGAAACAGCGTATAAAAGCAAGTTTATAATATATTCCCTTTTCTAGGCCGAGTAAAATGTAGCCTATGTTACTTCTGGACGATGTAGCTTTCTGAAGGTGAAAGAATTTTTAAAATCGGTCGAGTAGTTTTTGAGTTAAATCGTAACAAAGAAACAAACAAAAAATCTTTGTAATATTAGCTGTTTACATATTCATACTAGCTGTCCCGCGCAGCTTCGCTCGTGAGTAAATTAAAATGTCATCATTGCAAGAAGTTTCGTACATATTATCCCCTATTTTAATCCCATAGGGGCTGATTTTTCTAAAAAAAGTAGTCTATATTTGACCTCCTCTCGCCAACTGTCTCCTTTACCTATTAGGTACGGAGCCCTAAAAACAGAATTCGAAAGAGGAGCTTTTGCACCCATACTGTCGGTTCAGATGCGCTATACTATACAAGGCGAATATATTGTTAATTTGTTAGTAATCTCATTTTGCCAAATATTCAAAAGCAACGAGGCAGGGTCAATAATCTAATTGCTACTGCTTTGAGGTGGTTCAGATTATACTCAAGTCATGGGAGGTAGCGAATTTGCAAATATATTTAATAACTGCAAATATATTTAATAAATTTGTAAATATATTTAATAAACATTCATACCAAAAAAACAAACATCTACATAATGTTTGTGCCTGTCGGGAATTTGAACCCTAGCCCAATCGATTACATAATCAGAGTCGCTAAACATTCGACCAACAGGGCGACAATATTTTCTTTTACCTTGAATATCGTGTATAAGCTGTTCTTATTATAAATGGGTAAAATTCGTGAGTTTAAAAAGTAATCCGTGGAATTACTCGGGTCCGATTCAGGTAACAAAACGTAAATCGAATTGAAGCGGTTAGGGCTCTTATACACATTAAGCCACGTCATAGCACTATGCGATATTGTATCATGTTTTAAACATTGTTTGTATTCTATAAACAATGTTTGAAACATGATACAACCCCGTGTTGGTTCCGAGCTCCTTTGAAGAATAGACCAACTGCCGTTTTGCCAGGCATGTCGTAAAAGGCGACCGATTGGCTCAACCACCACCAACCACCTAATCAAGGGTCAAGAGGGTCAACCACCTAATCTGAATATCTAGACAACAAGAAAGCATGGGATTAATTGCTCCTCGTATTAGCTATCTCTTAGTTTCTATATCTTATATATAAAATTCTCACAATGTTAGTTACCATACTCCTCCGAAACGGCTTGACCGATTTTTATGAAGTTTTATATGGATATTCAGTAGATCTGAGAATCGGCTACTGTCTATTTTTCATACCCCTAAGTGGTAAGGGTTGTCCATTCCTAACATTTTTTGAATTTATTTTTTGGACAATATTTTTATTTTTGTATAATGTGGCATTAAAAAATATACATACAACTCTTATTTTTTAGCCTTCTATCACCAACCCCTACTTTTTAATTCACTATTAATGTGGCAAAACAACGTTTGCTGGGTCAGCTAGTTAATATTATAATTGCGAAAATTTGGATGGATGTTTGTTACTCAATCACGCAAAAACTACCGAACGGATTTGAATAAAATTTGGTACACAGGTAGATGGTTTTACCTGGAATAGCACAGGCTACTTTTTATGCCGAAAAATTTGATGATCCCGAGGGATTCGCCAAAAACTTTTACAATGCAGCGAGCTGTACGCTACAACCAGTTGCATACTTACAAATTAAACATCTATACATATAATAAAATCGTAGGAAAAATCAAAACTGTACATTGAATATTTTTTTAAAGAATACTTGGGGCGTGATCTACAATCGATATCGAAGCCAAAAATATAGTTTTTAGAATTTTTGTCTGTTTGTCTGTATGTATGTTCGGGGTAAACTCAAAAATTACTGCATGGATTTACTTCAAAGTTGTATGAATATTACTAACAGGTCGGGTCAACATATAGGCTACATATTATCACGCTATCACCTACGGGGGAGGTGCAGTGCGGAGTAAACGAAGTCCGCGCGGACGAAGTCGCCGGCAACAGCTAGTTGTATAATATGATACTTTAAAAATGTATGCATAAAAAAAACAAGCCCCTGAATTTCTTCCACCAAATCTTCTCAGCATGTGGCCGCGTTGCCAATCCGGTATCAGCCATGAAATGGTTGATGCGTCAAAATTACTTGTGAAAAATTTATTTAAATAAATCGCGTTAACCGTGGTAACCGTGTTGGTCCAGGCCTCTTGAAGAACAGACCATCTGCGTTCTGCCAGGCAGTTCGTGAGAGGCAAACGATTGACTACACTACCATCGTGGCTACAAGGTGGCAGAGTTCTGCATTTTCTCGCCCAGGTCTGGTATCTCCACCTTACTTATCCTCCTGTCGCAATAGCATCAGTGTTTGGCAATGTCGTGTTCCGGTTTGGAGGAGGAATTAACCTGTGAACTTATGGATGTGGTATTAAGACTCCACCACAAGGATAGCAATCACCATTAACATCTTTATGTCTATAGGATGGCCTATCTTTTTTCATCAGAAGATTAAGATAAAAAATAATACTAAGTTACAACAGTGATAGAACATGAAGATTATAGTATGACCTCTTTACAAATTTATTTATTTATTCATCAACAAAAATCCACATCATATCACAATAAAATTAATCGTTGAATGAAATCACATCATAAGCCAATTACGGATTTTCATTTTGTAGTGACAAAACTTATTTAGAGTTAAAAAATATTGGCAAAACTTTTCTATAATTAAAATTGAATTAAAATAATTGAAATTAAAACCAGAATCACAATAAAAATTGAATTAAAATAATACAGAAAATAAAATAACTAACTAATAATGTAAAGTAATGTAAAATCATAAAAAAATGTAAAACAAAACAAATGAAATTATTATTTTATAATTGGCAGTTGAATGTTTTAGTCAATAAATTTAATTTATTATATATCTATCAATCAATTAATATTTGCTTAGATATTAAAAGAGTCCTCATAAAATATTCTATGGCGCTTGCTTCAAGGATTATAAATATTAAAAATTAAGTCATAAGAGAAGGCGTTTTAAAAATTAATTAAGTCTTAGTGATTCACTAATGTTTTGTTTCGGAGGAAAATCGTGAATGTTTTATGTATGTGTTATCTTAACATTTAAAACATACCCCCTAAATATATTATATAGGGGGATATATTTTAAATCTAAGCCCCTTTTGGTGAATAGATTAACTACCTCTTTTACCCCCATCTATCATGGAGAGTGTTCCGAAGAACTGTTTGGATTGATCCCTGCTGGTGAATTTCATTACCATCAAGTGAACCTCCTGCTCGTTTGCCACTTTTTTCTATATAAAAAAAATCTTGCTGTTAAGCATCTGTTACGAGGGCTAGAGATAGGTAATACTTGTCGAAATTTATTTTTGTTAAACTTAAAACTTTTCCCAAGCACGGGATAAGTGCTAAAACACATACAGATATTACTTATATATACATAAGAATATAAAGCGCTGTGGTACTCTTATTTATAACTAGCCCTTGCCCGCGATTTCCTTTGCGTGATACATAACCAATACTTCAAAAATTAAGTAAAAGAAAAACTACGTATAAAAAAATAAAATGCTATGAAAAAGCTTAGTCGGATTAAAAGTCGTCGGATAAAAGTGTCGTATTTTTTTCTGTAATAATATAGCTTTCTTAAAGTCATTTTTGAAAGGTTAAGTATTTTTTAAATTACTTGATTAAATATATACAACCAAATTTTTCTTAATGCTATTGTCTTAAGATCCCGATCGACCTTCTTTAACCCCATTGTTTTTTTTTAATCGAAATGCACTTTAAATGCTTTCAAATGTAAACGTTTGTTTACATTTGAAAGCATTTAAAGTGCATTTTTAATAATTTTCAAAAACTGAAATTTTATGTGATTACTACAAAATCTCCTGCTACCCGCTCACGGAATCAAATCTCAAAATTTTCGTCTTAATTTCAACTGATTTTTACCCCAAGCAACCCTATATTATCAAATTCGTAATAAAATAAATTGTATTTTGATATAGGATTGGCTCAGAAATCTATACAAATAATTATTAATTTTATTTTGACTATTTACATCTTTTTGGCAGGTTTTTTTTTCCCGCGTTGGTTCTGGGCTCCTTTGAAGAATAGACCAACTGCCGTTTTGCCAGGCAGGTCGTAAAAGGCGACCGATTGGCTCTGCAAGTCACTACCATCGTGACTACTAGGTGGTAAAATTCTTCATTGTCTCGCCCGGGTCTGGTACCATCGCCTTACCTATTCCTGCCGCAATAGCGTCAGTGCTTGTCAATATCGTTTTCCGGTTTGGAGGGTAAGGTAGCCGGCTTACATATGCATGTGGTATAAGACCTCGCCACAAGATAGCAACGCACCATTAACATCTTTGGTGTCTATAGGCGATGGTTGACTCTTACCAACAGGAGACCCGTCTGCTTGTTTGCTATCTTATGATATAATAAAAAAAAAACTTGGCAGGTAGTCGTGATATGAAAATGACTGCCAGCCTTATCTCAACAGATTCTACAAAACATTTACTTTTGAAATGTACTTTTTTATAGGACAAATAATGATGTAATTACTTAAAATTCCATTTTTTGAAAATTTAATTAAAAAGTACACGGATTATCGAAAGCTCGGTGTTTTTTTTTATAAAAACGTGTTTTTTTTTTTAAAAATGAAACCTATCTGGATTGACTTATTGGCCCCGAAACCCCGTGCGTACTAAATTTCATGAAAATCGTTGAGCTGCTTTCTAGTATTCGAGTATATTGCGCCGACCCTCCTGAGTGGTATTTTTTGATAAATTTGAGAGCTTGTAAAATAAATTTCGTTATTAAAAGAATGAAGGATTTATGTGGTAGATCGAGATCTCTTAATAATAATATTATCAATCAGTCAATCATAATTTATTGCGTTATTAGTGCATATGAGGATTTTTTTAGGTGTATATAAGTTTTTATTAAATTCATTAAATATTCTGCAGTTTTTTTTATTTACGACGTTTTAATGTAAGTTGATATTATAGTTCAATCAAAAGTTAAAAACTTCCAAACACTTAACATATCGAATTCCTGTTTAATAGTATAAGATTATGTTAGTTATTTTACTAAATATACAGATCATAGACCTCGTAAAATATATGGCTGGCTTGATTATTCGGTAGCGGCTACTATCAGACGGGTTAAATTTAAGTCAGAAGAAGACGCGATTTCTTGAAGGATTTTATTAAGTTTTTTTCAAAAAAATCTCGAAAATCTAATCACATTAGTAGCTCGGGTTCTGGTGGTAGTTGGTTGTTTTTGGTGGTTTTAACATCCCCGTTCTGTTGATAGGTACGTAAAGCTGTCACCTGTCGAACCCGGTTATCACTAAAATTAAGGGATAACAATCGTTATCACGTCGGACAAGCGTGTGAAGGTAGAGATTTATATTTCTAGATGTATGTGTTTAATAAATAAGTTGGTAATTTTTGTTAATTAAATTAACTTTTGCAGGCACTTTTGATATATTTCGGTACCAATATATTATTATATATTATTGCGTGAGAGAAAGACTCTTACTTCTTTTTCCGTTATTTACGCGAACTTCAGCAGTATGAAATTTGGCACAGTTAAATTCCCGATCCCCGAGAGGGACAAGCATTTGTGTGATAAGCATAGATGTTTGTATTTCTTGGTTTTCGTGTTTATGTATGTAACAGTATTTATATATGTGTAGGAAGTGGGTCAGATACGCTAAATAAAATGCGGATGTGGTGATATAACAGCTCTTTATATTTTGATCAACTTTGTATCAAAAATAACATAAGATCATTATTAAAGCTTTCCATTATTAATTTCTAGTTCTCGTTAACAATTCCAAGTAACTTTATTATTCCTTATTACAAATAAGTCATAATTTAAGCAATAGATAATCAATTATAAATTGTACTGCGACTAATTTATAGTTTATAGTCGACAATAATAATTAATTTGTTTGCACAAATTAATTATCCAAGAGTCAAGGATAAGCTACTAGCAAGATACAACAAGTGCACCGCGCCACGCCAGAGCCAAGGCCCAAGACTATCTTAACAGTTAACGGCGGGCGCTCAGAGCCTTTTATACAGGTAGCAAAACAATTTGAGTAGTAGGGATATCGAACGATGCGCTCGGTGGCTTAGGCGTACACCTGTTGTTTACAATATTCTTACATTTGATGACGCGGACGCCGTCATATGTATTTCTATGTATTAGTGTCGTTGATACATACACACATAACACAAGCAAATAATTTGCTTACTTTGGGATTAGATCAGTAAGTGTAATTCGTCCCGTGAATATTTTTAAAAGTATCTTCACGCCCGTATCCGCAAAGGCGTAGGCAGAGGTACATCAAGTGCACCCACGATTAGCCGAAGATACTTGGTCCCACAAATGTGATAGGTGGCAAGCCTATCGCCAACCGGGCACTTTCCAATCCCCGGCAACTTTGTGTTTATCAGAAAACTGAAAAAACACTTTTTTATGTGCCCGACCCGGGAATCGAACCCGGGACCTCATGTGATCAACGCCAACGCTGGACCACTAGACCACACAGGCGATTATTGCGGTGAATATTTTTATTTTATATTTTAAAGTTAAAAAAGATTTTGTTTATCCATGTCGCTAGTTAACAATAATAGCGGATGTATCCCGCTTATAAAATCGCTTTAATGTTATAACCACACCAAGCCCCAGTACATTTCTATTATTAGTACCCCAATCGATAAGACTTAAATGAAAATTATATACATGCGTGTGTGTGTGTTCTGCCTCTGTGTGTAACGTCTCAGTATTGATAAACACGTTTTGACTTTAAAACACGGTCTTAGAAATGTACTAGCTGTTGCCTGCGACTTCGTCCGCGCGGACTTCGTTTACTCCGCACAGCTCCTCCCCCGTAGGTGATAGCGAGATAATATGTAGCCTATATGTTGACCCGACCTGTTAGTAATATTCATGCAAAATTTGAAGTAAATCCATGCAGTACTTTTTGAGTTTACCCCGGACATACATACAGACAAACAGACAAAAATTCTAAAAACTATATTTTTGGCTTCGATATCGATTATAGATCACGCCCCAAGTATTCTTTTAAAAATATATTCAATGTACAGTTTTGACTTTCCTACGATTTTATTATATGTATAGAATAGATATTGATATAAATATAGATATAGATATAGATATAGATATAGATATAGATATAGATATAGATATAGATATAGATTCCTCGGGATCGAACTCGGGAACTCATGATTCGAACCAAAAAGGCTGTCCCCTAGACCACGAAGCAGTAAATCAGCGTGACGATATATTTATACGACGTATTTAAAATCAGTAAGTCCAACTCAAAGCACCGTAACAAGGCGTTGCCATGACAACGCGAGGTGTTTTATTATTCGTATTCCCGGGAATCTCAATTTCAAAGAAACGAGATAATTAATATGGACCGGCAAGAAACAGTCGCGACCTTGACCTGGGATAGCTGGACATAAGAGTTTAGGATCGCTTCCTGATCCAGATAAGCTCATGTTTGAATATTAGACCATTGAAGAAATAATCTTACGACTTGCCTGAATTTAAATCAGGTAGATCGTAAGAACGGCCAAATATGTCACCATGACCGCTACACAGTGGTCATCGTTTTTGCCAAACCCCTTTGAAGAAATAGGCTATTTGCCGATCTGCTAGGCAGTTCATAAAAGGTTACAAGGTAAGAACACACCAATAACATCTTTGGTATCTATAGGCGACGGTTAATTCTTTCCACACGGAGAACCATCTAATATAAAAAAGCCTTTAGATAACGAGTAATGATAGAAGTCACTGTCAAACATACAATAATCCAATCTATAATAACATGTAATAAAATCGTAGGAAAGTCAAAACTGTACATTGAATATATTTTTAAAAAAATACTTGCGGCGTGATCTATAATCGATATCGAAGCCAAAAATATAGTTTTTAGAATTTTTGTCTGTTTGTCTGTATGTATGTCCGGGGTAAACTCAAAAAGTACTGCATGGATTTACTTAAAATTTTGCATGAATATTACTAACAGGTTGGGTCAACATATAGGCTACATATTATCACGCTATCACCTACGGGGGAGGAGCTGTGCGGAGTAAACGAAGTCCGCGCGGACGAAGTCGCTGGCAACAGCTAGTAATTAATAAACCACGGAACTATCACGGTTCATGAGATACAGTCTAGTGACAGACGGACAAACAGAAAGACGAAAACTGAGAGCGTAGTCTTAGTAATAGGGTCCCGTTTTACTCTTTAAGGTAATGTACTCTAAAAGCAAAGGTAAATAAGTGCCTTAGCACTTAAGTATGACAGGTATTGCCAAATTATAAAGAAGTATCTTCACGCCCATATACCCCAAGGGGTAGGCAGAGGTGCAACAAGTGCACCCATGATTAGCCGAAGATACTTGGTCCCACAATGTGATGGGTGGCAAGCCTATCGCCAACCGGGCACTTGCCAATCCCGGGCAACTTTGTGTTTCTCAGAAAAACTGAAAAAACACTTTTTGTGTGCCCGACCCGGGAATCGAACCCGAGACCTCAAGTGGTAAACGCCAACGCTGGACCACTAGACCACAGAGGCCAAATTACAACTTGATGTAATTGCTGAGACTGGTGTGTATGTTTGTTCTAATGTATGTGTTGGGAACTGAACCCCGTTACCCATTATTAATAAATCACTGTACTATTGCGTTTCAAATAAACACAGGACGTAAAAAGGCAAAAAACATGGTTTCCTAATCTCCAAATGCTTATATAGCTGGCATTAATAAGTTACCTAAATATTAGTACCAATTTGTACTCTATGTCTACGTGATAAGGTTTATTTTAAATATTTATGTTTATGTAGGTATGACGTTTTGGAAATTGTGTTCAAACTTCGTGAATAGTTGCTAACTGCGATAGAATAGTTTTGATACTTTATTATATATTTTAAAATTGAGTTTAATTTTTATTTCTAAATGTATGGCCGCGTTTCCGATCCGGTAGTAACTCAAAAAATGTTGACTAGTAAAAAGTACCTGTAAAGGATAATTTGAATAAAAATGTTTTGACTTTGACTTTGAAATTTCGTAAACGAGTATAAGAAGGTAGAAGTAAGTAGTATTAACCACCGGAAAGTTTACTTTTATACATCGGCTAGTTTTTTGAGCGTATGAAAGCTTTATGAGGCTGACTTGTTACTTCATGCGAAATAACAATAAAATATCTATAATATTTTTATTTTCATAAATGCCTAGTTATGAAAATAAACATATTAAATTGTATTAAAATGCTCGTATTCATCTTTTAATTTTCCTAAAATTTAGCAAATATTTTAAATTGTAAACCAGCACGTGTCATAATTTGTTGCCACAGTTAATATTTTAAAATATTATAATTAATTATTCTGATCAGGAAAAATCATTTATTGAGTTTACCGGCCACCGACTACTAGGTGGTAGTTCTAAAACGTATTGCGATAATTTACTCTTGTTTCCACAATTATTGAGTGCTTATTATTGTCGTGTTTCAGTTTGGAAGGTAATGTAGCCGGTAAATAGCCGGTAATGTTAATAGTGACATTAGATCCCTAGCACATGGATGTAAACATACTAAATTATCTTTGGTGTTTGTAGGTAATTGTTATCACTTTTTTATCAGAAATATCATTTGTTTCCCGCAAATTCATTCTCGTGACCAAAAAATACTTCTTACTTTTGCCCAGGTGGGTAGAAATGTAGCCTTCCTCGTGAATGTAGTTTTATTACTATAAAAAATAATTTTCTGTATTTTACAGAAACATATTTTTTTCAAACCAGAATATTCTAAAGATTAGGGCGTTTAAATAAATAAACTGTTTAGCTTAATTATATTAGTATAGATAAAAGTAATAATGATTAAAAGCTTATCAGTTGTGTACGGGTTACCGCACAATAAGTGAAGTCAAAGGCTTTCGAACTTATTTAGGTTATGTAGAAACAATATTATTATGTATTCACTTACTCATTCTTAAGGTTGCACTTTACGTATTCATCATTTTTGTATTAACTTTAATAATAAATCAGTGTTAGAAAAAAATTCATTGGGTTTGTCTCGTACACTGACTCTCCCTCACATATCTTCTGCACTTATCTTATAAATTGTTTTTCTTATAATAAAAACTTCTACTGTGTCACAATAAGGAAAGCATAAATTATGTAAAAATCCTATTAATCGAATGGGAATCAATTGTTAATTCACCCTTCACGCGGTCAAAGTCGCGTGCCTGAGCTAGTTATATAATAAGTATCAAATCTACTGCGCCACAGTTCACGGGTTGACTCTCATCTTTCACTGGCGTTAGACAGGTCCGGACTCGAAGTAATTGTCAAGTTTATTTTGTTACGTAAAGTTTAATTCAATTTTTAAAAACTTTTCAAAGTGCCTCCTCTAATTGTTAACCGATAAGGCTTTTAATTAGGCGTATTCCTGGCGAATGTCTAAACTCAGACTTGTAACAAAATTTACAGATGGCTGAATTAAGATTTTTCCAGGACACCATCTTTATACAAATAAATAAAATTGGAGTATCTGTTTGTAATATTAAAATAACCGTTTTTTACTAAATGCATATAGATGTATACACGGTACAGATACCGAAATAACATTTCTTACAATTTTTGTCTGTGTCTGTCGGTCTGTTTGTCTGTTTGTTCCGGCTAATCTCTGGAACGGCTGAACCGATTTTGACGAGACTTTCACACTCAATGTAAAATACCGAATTATAGAAAGAGAATATTTACAATTGTAGATTTTTAATTTGTTTTTTTTAAGGGTAAAGATTAAATTTGTGTTTTCGCAAGACAATTTTTAATTTTAGTATACAATTTTAGTTTAGGTTTTTATAAGTTTACATTTTTATAAGTATTGATTTTTATTTGGAGTTTTTATAATTAAAGATTTTTATTGGTGTTATAATAAATACCGTACAAATACCTATAAATGTTTATCGCCTTAGTGATGGTGCAATACCGGGTTCAGTATATACTATAAAGATAAACGCTTGAGTTCTTGGATTCAATTTCCAGGTAGACCCATTTGTTAGCAATGAACAAATATAAGTAAATGTCATCACGCCAAACGAAAGTCCGATTCACCACATTTCGCCGGTTCGTCCCCGTTCGATCGTGTTCGTCCCCATCCCTGCATTTTATTAATCTGATAATAATTACCGCTCATTTCTAGCGATAGCTGAGACTGACGGCTTTACGTGCTAATTCGAGGCATGGGGGTGGTATAACACCATCACTAACCTCCGAGCTGATATTAGGATTTTGGATTTTCTTGAAACGCCATTAAGAAACCTCAATTACATTTTTACTCGACCTGAGGATTGAATACGGGATTTCATGATCTGAGTGCTAAGTGTGAGTTTTCTTTTCGCATTCGATCGTGAGCGCGTTTCGAGTTTACTAGGAATTTGTATGTGATTTGTACAGCGCCACCTAGTGGTAAACGTGAGAAACCAGTTTACCACTAGGTGGCGCTGTACAAATCACATACAAATTCCTAGTAAACTCGAAACGCGCTCACGATCGAATGCGAAAAGAAAAACTCACACTTAGCACTCAGAGCAGTGTAGGTTGACCCCTGGGCCATTTTTTTTTTAGTTTTTATAAAATTCATAATTTATCCGATATTGAATATGTGCCCGAATTGTTGTTAAATAAACACGTTGTCTTGCCACATGGTTAATATATGCAAGATAACTTGTTTGTTGTATTGTTAATTTGCATATTAATGTATATTTTAATAATTCAATAACTAAGTCGAAGATTTAAAGGTCTATGCTAAGGCAATGTCAAACCACTTAATCATTCTTATCACACTTCTGTGGTTATGTAATTTCATTACAGCATTTAGATTCTGACTACTAATGATTGGTACAGTCGGTTTTATAGAACCTAGTTCAGTTTAACAGATCGGTTATTATAATATTATTTAAGTCTGATGATCTCGTCAAGCGTCCAAGCACGTGTGCTGAATTGCGTAAGTGTATGTGTGTTTGTCTACGATTTTTGTGGGAACAAAATGTCATATCGAAATAATTCTGTTTGGTTTTAATCAGATATATTTTAACTTAGGGAGCAGTCCCAGTTTGCTGATAAAAACACCTATTGTGTGACATGTATGTGTATTATTTGTTGGAATTGGATAATATTTGTGAATGATGCTCTAGTTAGGATTCCGAGCCCGTGTGTTGAATTTCGTAAGTATATGTATGTTTGTCTACCAATTTCGCGGCAACTAAAAGCCTTATCGGGATAATTCTGTTTGGTTTCAATCAGGTATATTATAACTCAGGGAGCAGTCCCAGTTTGTGGAGAAAAACACCTATTGTTTGACATGTATGCATATGATTTGTTGGAATTGGATAATATTTGAGTATGGTGATTTATATATTACGTCCAATCTATCAATTCCCCGTGTTGGTCCCGGGCTCCTTTGAAGAATAGGGCTATTATCGTTCTGCCAGACAAGTCGTAAAAGGCGACCGAGTGGCTATGCGCGTCACTACCATCGTGACTACTAGGTGGTAGAGTTCTGCATCGGCTCGATCGGGTCTGGTACCACCGCCTTACCTATTCCTGCCGCAATAGCGTTAGTGCTAATCACTGTCGTGTTCCGGTTTAGAGGGTAAGATAACCGGTAAACTTATGCATGTGGCATTAGACCTCGCCACAAGATAGCAACGCACCAATAACATCTTTAGTGTCTCTAGGCGATGGTTCACTCTTTCCATCAAGAGACCCATCTGCTTGTTTGCTATCTTATAATATAAAAAAAATCACATGTGCTAAATTTCGTACGTGTGTGTATGTTTGTCAACGAATTTCTCGGCAACTACAAGCCTAATCGAACAGTCCAAGTTTGGTGAGAAAATCACTTATTGTTTTTCAAATATATTAAAAAACCTACTTTATGTTGCTTAATAAATATATCTATTCTGTTTTTTTGAAAACCAAAAAGTTTTAAAACCTAAATTTAACGCAAACTAAGATTCCTAAGCTAGTATATCTTGTTTACATTAAACGTGTTATTTTAAAATACTACAGATTTCGGCCCTGTATCCCTCGTCCCCTCCACCCCGCGCCGCCATTTTGTGTTATTGAGAATTTATGTCGATAAGGCCGCGTGCACACCAACCGGAACATTATTTTTTACGTTTTAATTATTGTGAAATACGAATAAATTATCGTTAAATACCTCTTTTTAACAAGTTTTGTAATTTTAACTTATAAATAGGATTATACATTTCGCACGTGTCTTTACAGCGCGAGTGTATAACATAAATTCTATCCGGTCGTCAAAGGAGTTGTTTGGTATTTTAATACAATTCTACCTGGACGACCGAGCTTTGCTTAGTTAATATTTTTACCCGACTGCAGGAGGGTATTGTGTTTATCAGTCTATATATGTATGTATGTATGTTTGTTCCTATGTGGCATTCTAGAGGCCAAACGCGTAGGCTGATTTTGATGATTCGCATGTCAATCGATTTGTCTTAACCTTGCGTGTGTCACTAAAGACATGAGATTTATTAAAACCCACCATGGAAACCACCAGGCGCCATATTGTCAAAATTTAAAAAAAAATATTGATGAACAATATCATGTGGGGTATCGTTGAATAGGTATTTAAAAATAATTTTGGGTTTTATTCATCATTTTTCATTTAAAATAATAGTTTAAGATAAATAACGATTTAAAATTAATTTTCCTATTTATATTCACGTACTTTATACACACCTATATACCTACCTACTTCAGTATTTCTTATTCGATATTCATTTCATTAATCAGTATTATCATCAGTTAGACAATATTTTCAACCGACGAAAAAATGGAGGTGATAACCTCCATTTTTTCGTTTGACATGTAGGTATGTAATATTGTTGGAATTTGATAACATTTGAGTAGGTATGATGATATATTTAGGCGTCCAAGCACGTGTACTAAAATTGCGTAAGTGTATGTATATTTGTATGTTTGTCCAGGAATTTTTCGACACAAGTATAGATATTCGAAGACATATCGAGATAGCTAATTATTTTTGATTTAAAAATAAGTTATATAACAACTTAGGGAACTGTCTAAGTTTTATCAAAATCGGTTCAGTAGTTCTTACTCCGTGCAGGTCCGGGCTTCTTTGAAGAATAGGCCAATTGTCGTTCTACCAGGCAGGTCGTAAGAGGCGATTGATTGGCTATTTCTGTCACTACCATCGTGACTACTAAGTGTTAGATTTCTGCAACGTCTTGCCCGGATATTTAGTACCACTGCCTTACCTATTCCTGCCACAATAGCGTCAATGATGATCATTGTCGTGTTCCGGTTAAGAGGGTAAGGTAGCCGGTACACATACGCATGTGGCATTGCCATCCCGTCACACGGATAGCAACACACCATTAACATGTTTGGTGTATATAGGCGATGTTTTATCTTTCCATCTTTCTATCAGGAGAAGCATCTGCTTACAGCACTCAATCGTCATAAACAAATAATACCTATACCTTGTGATACGATCAACTCCGAACTCGCTAATGTTTTTTTTAGATCATAAGATAGCAAGCAAGCAGATGGGTCTCCTGATGGAAAGAGTCAACTATCGCCTATAGGCATTAAAGGCGTTAATGGTGCGTTGCTATCTTGTGGCGAGGTCTAATAAATCCAAACCGCAACACGACAGTGACAAGCACTGACGCTATTGCGGCAGGAATAGGTAAGGTGGTGTTACCAGAGTCCAGACCTAGGCGAGACAATGCATAAATCTACCACCTAGTATCCACAATGGTAATGACTCGTATAGCCAATCGGTCAGCTGCTGCCTGGCAGAACGGCAGTTTGCCTATTCTTCAAATGAGCCCAGAACCAACACGTTGAAAACAAATACGTCGCCAAATATTCACCAAAATCACGTGAATATTTGGCGACGTATATTCGTGGCATCTCTAATGCTGCGGTCGCACTTGCGTCTATCGTCACAAAGCTTCGCTTGGTTATTTAATGAGCATTCAAACCAGAAATACAAACATACGTGCTTTTCAAACAAATACTTGTCCCTGCTTAGAATCAAACCCAAGTTACGATAGTAGCCATTATATTATTATAATCTGTCTCCAAGCCCTGTTGATTGGTAGTTAGAACGGGGCTGTCAGGGCGTTAGTTAGTTGGTTTTATTAGGTACCTACCTATTTAATAGTGCGTTAATACTTTTACCTTACTTTTTTTTAACTTCCCACTAGGTAAATGAAAATTTTCAAAATTTGGAACGTCCTTGTCATAAGAAGATGCTCTATTTTTAAGATACCGGTTTCATTCATAATTTTAAATAGGTAGGTACAACAGAGGTAGGTATCTAATAGTTTAGGATATAGGTACATATTATGTATAACGATTTAAATTTGTTTAAAACCATTTTCCTACTTATAACAAGTAGCTACTTTATACGTATACTTTAATTAGTGTTTCATTATTCTGTATTATATTATTTACAACACGGGTATTAATGCAAAATATAAATAAAAGAAGTAAATTGAATATAATATTATACAATGCAAAGGGAGCAATGAGAGTTATAAGGACAATAGAGTGACCAATTCTTCGAAGGGATCAATTGGAAGACGGAGAATTGCCATAGGCTGTTTACCTATATAGAATTTGACGTCAAAGCAATTAAAAACAATGTTCCTGGAGTGAAAGTCAGAATCGAACCTTACCCGGCTTAAAGCATGCGTTACTTTGAGCCGGGTTAGGTCTCTAGTGGGGCTAATAATAAATAGTTTAGACCACCATAAATTACTTAATAATCCCCACGATATTTACTCTCTGAATGAAATGTCAATATTGCGTAATTTACCATTTTATAACTTTAGTATCGTAGTTAATGAATCCTAACTAAAAAGTGTAAAATAAAAAAAATATTGAAAACAAAAAACCCGACTGCATTTAATCTTTAGAAAAGGTTCATTGCCTGAAATGAAAGCTAAAAAGAAAGAAACAAGCCCAGTAGTTTAGAATCATGTTAAGTAATAATGAATAACTTCACCATTGAAATAGTTCTATAATCGATGTAGGTACATACATATAAAACAATTCATGAATTTTAATTCATCACAGAACGATTAACAGTCGGGGCCCATTCAGTGTTTAGCTATCAAATTTTCACATAGGGCCCCGACTGTTAATCGTTCTGTGATGAATTAAAATTCATGAATTGTTTTATATGTATGTACCTACATCGATTATAGAACTATTTCAATGGTGAAGTTATTCATTATTACTTAACATGATTCTAAACTACTGGGCTTGTTTCTTTCTTTTTAGCTTTCATTTCAGGCAATGAACCTTTTCTAAAGATTAAATGCAGTCGGGTTTTATGTTTTCAATAATTTTTTTAAAAGAGTACTTGGGGCGTGATCTACAATCGATATCGAAGCCAAAAATATAGTTTTTAGAATTTTTGTCTGTTTATCTGTTTGTCTGTATGTATGTCCGGGGTAAACTCAAAAAGTACTGCATAGATTTACTTCAAATTTTGCATGAATATTACTAACAGTTCGGGTCAACATATAGACTACATATTATCACGCTATCACCTACGGGGGAGGAGCTGTGCGGAGTAAACCAAGCCCGCGCGGACGAAGTCGAGGGCAACAGCTAGTAATTAATAAGGTCGTTTTTCACTCTTTCTTTACGGAATCCTGAAAATATTATCATGGCGGGTTTGTGATAACCTCAATACGAATTCAGGTTCGTCACGTTTTACTAGTTTTGTTGATTTAAACTACATTAATGTAGATGTTAATTTTTAAATATTTGCACACCATGTCATGGTAGAACATGCTAATATATTTGATTAATTTAATAATTATAATATCGGTGGGCAAATTACACGAATTGATCTAATCCCAAAGTAAGCAAATTATTTGCTTGTGTTATGGGTGTTAGTCAACGATGTTAATAAATATTGTTACGTACTCGGGTTCGTAATTGTAAGAAGACACCACTTATATTAAATCCGTGTATTTAGTCTACAAATACACAAGAAAACACAATGTAAAACTAAAATACACTTTACACAATAGTCACTCACTATACTATCACTGAACTACACAATAAAACACTTCTCGCTTCGCACTGTTCACTTTAAGTATCGCTCTCGATCGCTTAATAAAAACTGCCTTGTGTTTGTCAACACCTCTCTTTTTATAGCCAGGGTAAAGTCCTAGCTGGATCCAGAAAAATCTAAATGTATCGGGAAACAATGAATCACTTCTTATCGTAAACATGTTATGAGTCATAAATCCTAGTACACGCTACTTTCAACCTTATGCCATATCCCACAAAGTCCATTATGGAATAGCCCAGGTCAACTATTTGTTTGTTAATAGGAGTAGCTATCTCTTTCTTTTATTTCTAGATCTCTCCAGCGCTCCAACTCTACACGTTTCTAGATTATTCGTAACAGTACTATTACATACATCATAAACACCCAAACCTAGAAACACAAACAACTATGCTCATCATACAAATGCTTGTCCCTGTCGGGAATCTAACCCGAGCCCCATCGATTCATGATTAGTCCCCCCGTGATGGTCTGGGCTCCTTTGAAGAACAGATTATCTGCCGTTCTGTCAGGCAGTTCGTAAGAGGCGAACAAGTTGGCTATGTGAGTCACTACCATCGTGGCTACTAGGTGGTAGAGTTCTGCATTGTCTCGCCCGGGTCTGGTACCACCGCCTTACCTATTCCTGCCGCAATAGCGTTAGTGCTTGTCACTGTCGTGTAAGTTTTGAGGGTAAGGTAGCCGGTAAACTTATGCATGAGCCATTAGAACTCGCCATAAGATAGCAACGCACCATTAACACCTTTGGTGTCTATAGGCGATGGTTGACTCTTTCCACCAGGAGTCTTATCTGCTTGTTTGCTATCTTATGATATATAAAAAAAATATTTTCTCTGATATAGAAAAAATCTCTGATATGTGAAGTTTTTAATAGCTTTAAAAATCAATTGTTTGCTTGAGAAATTTATCTATACAAATAAATAAAATTGGGGTGTCTGTTATATTAAAAAAAACGCTTTTACCTAAATGCATACCAAAATAACATTTTTTATATTTATGTCTGTCTGTCTATTTTTTCCGGCTAATCTCTGGAACGGATGGACCGAATTGGACGGGATTTTCCCTGGCAGATAGCTGATGTAATAAGGAGTAACTTAGGGTACTTTTATTTAGAATTTTTCCCACGCGAACGAAGTCGCGGGCACAGCTAGTATATAATAATTAATGATTTATTTTTGTACTAGCTGTGCCCGCGACTTCGTTCGCGTGAAAAAAAATTCTAAAATAAAAACCCGCATAGTTCCCGTTCCCGTGGGATTTTCGGGATAAGAACTACCCTGTGTCCTTTCTTGGATCTCAAACTATATTTATACCAAATTTTATCCAACTCGGTTCAGCGGTTTAGCCATAAAAACGTAACAGACAGACAGACAGACAGAGTTACTTTCGCATTTATAATATTAGTATGGATGTCTGTTTAATGTATATATGTAGTCTTGATATCTTAGAGTATCAAAAAAATTAAACTGCTCTTTGTGGCTGTGATTACTGATTAGCCCAATGATTTGCTTAAAGAGAATGCTTTATGAATTAAACCTGCAGGCCTACTCTTGAAAACAATATAAATCTTAAAACAATATTGATAAAAACAATAAGTTTCGAATATCGTCAAAAAGCGGCACTCTTGAAACCAATATTGCCCACATTGATTCAGTATAGTAACGACCTAATTATTGGAAATAGATGTCATCGTTACACGTCAAGCTATTGTTACAAGTGGAAATTTTAAGTACCGTTTTAAACAAAATAACGAATAAAAGCAATAATGAGTAGTTCCAAAAATTGAAATCCGTGTGGCGCTGTCGCCGAATCCAATAATTGAATATAGTTGTCCAGAGTACGAAATACTTCAAAATTCATTAAATATTCATTTAAAATTGAAATCGGTTTTCAAGAGTAGCCCTACTGATCTAAATACCTTGATAATACATTTCACGGGAAATATCACCACTAATAAATGTTAAAATTTATTCGTAGGCGAAGTTCTAGATGTTGCATAGTGTATAACATGCTTAAATATGGGGCGTTGCACCGATAGATCGGACGTGGGCTATCAATTCTACACGCTCGTGTATGTGTAAGTGTGCGTGTGTCGCGCGAAATACAGGGTGATTTCATATTGCTTATCTGTTTAAGAAATAATGAGTTGTATTCGTTGACAATGCATTTTTTAAATTATTTTAGTTAAACTAGCGATAAATAATAAATAAATATTCACGGAACAAATTACACTAAGTGATTCAACCCGAAAGTAAGCAAATTATTTGCTTCTGTTATGGGTGTTAGTCAACGATACTAATACATAGAAATACATATATAAATGCCAGAATATCATTACATAGTATAAAACAAAGTCGCTTTCTCTGTCTGTCCCTATGTCCTTATGTCCCTATGTATGCTTAAATCTTTAAAACTACGCAACGGATTTTGATGCGGTTTTTTTTAATAGATAGATTGATTCTTGAGGAAAGTTTAAGTGTATAAACCTTTCCGATATTCCCACGGGAACAAAAGCTGCGCGGGTGAAACCGCGGGCAGGTCGCTAGTATTTAATAAACATACAAACCCAGAAATACAAACATTTATGCTCATCACACAAATGCTTGTCCCCGTCGGGAATTGGACCCGAGCCTCGTTGATTGCGTAGTCAGGTTCGCTAACCACTCGACCAACGGGGCGGTCAAGCGATCGCCCTGTGGTTGAAATTTGAGCATCTATACATATAATAAAATCGTAGGAAAGTCAAAACTGTACATTGAATATTTTTTAAAAGAATACTTGGGGCGTGATCTACAATCGATATCGAAGCCAAAAATATAGGTTTTAGAATTTTTGTTTGTTTGTCTGTATGTATGTTTGGGGTAAACTCAAAAAGTACCAGTTAAGTACGAGTCGGACTCGCGCACGAAGGGTTCCGTGCCATCCCCTCCTCAAGTTTCTACCTGTTTATTAAGATCGACTAAAAAATTGCTTAAAAATTTATTCGAATAAAATTTCATACAAAGCAAAAAGTTTTAAACTTTTGAATAACATCTATGTTTAGCTTCATATCTTTGGTTTGACGTACCGAATGCTGTGTTAAAATATTTTCACCGTACCGAAAGTACTTAAAAAAGATTGTGATGATTTGGAACTACTCCTTTTTAAAATCGGTTAAAAGGCGACGCTTCATGAGGCTTCGTGAAGCGGAAAACATTAGTACATTACGTTTTCATCTCGTTAATAAATTAACATAATAATGTTGTAACATATGGTAACCATTTGCTAGTTTTGAATACATAAAATGTTTAAATACAAAACTTGCTAAATATGAGAATTCAAAACTCATTTTATTATATTAAAAGATATCTAGCAAGATCAACTGTTCAAATTAGTTCCTTCTCCATTTAGCGAATACTCCACAATAAATTGTAATAAACAAACTGCTCATCATATTTTTTCGGAGTGTAATCTTTGGCAAAACGAACGTAGCCAAATGCTTGATGGTATACGATGTATATCCGGGGTAATCGACTATTTCGGCCTTGGAGCAACACATGGGAATTTCCGTGCCTTCAAACGATTTTGTCATACGTACTGGAAGCAGAATTAAGTAGGCCATTTACGTAGGATCTCAAATACCTAAATTACCGTGGTGCAATAGCAATCAGGCTTAACCTGATTGTAATGTCTCATTTCTTAGCAGTTTTTTGCGTAATCTTTACCCTGTCTTCTGCTGAAAAGGAAGGGGATGAATGTATTTCCTACTCCTCCTATACACTTTTGATTAATTTCGATGCAGGTCCTAAGACAGCTCAGCTTTACCCCAGGGCACCCTGAGCTCGCAACTCAGAGGTTATCAAGACGGTTGCCGCTGTTGATTCTGGTTTACAGAAGTTACAGTGGAAACGAGAGGTGGGCCCATTGTCCTTTGAAAATATCAACTATATTACGATGTACAAATTGTCTTCATGTAATTTGAATGTTATCTATTACACAGGTCAACATAAATTTTGAGTCTGTGTTCTGTACCTCTGATTCTGATTACTTATGCCTAACTAAAGAATGAAAAAATATTTTTATCTAATAAAGTTTGCTTTTGTAGCTACCAGCACGAAAATTCAAATTTTATTGAAAAGCTCTATTTTTAAATTTCAATTATATTTAAAAGGAAAACAAGTTATCAATTATACATTTTTATTAATTTAATTATAAAATACGGCATAACTAAACACAAAAATACAAAAAAGAATACAAAAAAGCTTTAGAAAATGAATAGTATTGGTATTTCCTTTGTGAAAATCAAAACTTTCTTGTATGAGGCCCCAAAGTACAAAAGCAAAGTTTATTGATTGTTAATAGCGTTTCTGTTTACTATTCGATGTATATAATCAGAAAATGGTCACTAAATAACAGACTCAGAAAAAAAATTTTTTTGTTGACCTGTGTTATTTAATAACTGAAGTTCAAAAAGAGGTTACTATTAATCCTATTTTGAGTAAAAAAGTTTTGTCTTTCGGTTAGGCATCTCGTAATAAGCTAAATTTGGTCCGGGCTTCCTTTGAGCCATCTGCCGTTCTGACAGGCAAAAAACGGCGAAAGATTGGCTATACGAGTCACTACCATCGTGGCTACTAGGTGGTAGAGTTCTGCTTTGTCTCGCCCGGGTCTGGTATCACCGCCTTACCTATTCCTGCCGCAATAACATTAAGTGCCCCGTCAAGAGAAAACGTCGTGTTCCAGTTTAAAAGGCAACGTTGCCGTTAAATTTAGTATATGTGTGATCCTGCAATACGTATGGAAAAGCACCATTAACATCCTTATTGTTTATAAGCGATGATTGTCTCCTTTTATTAGGAGAACTATCTTATTTGGCCTTCTATGAAATAAGATAAATAATAAACAAAAAACACCTATTTGCTTGTTCTATTTGTATCTTATGACATAAAAAAAACAATTAAAACGAAAATGACAAACAAGCAGATGGGTCTCCTGATGGAAAGTCATCCATCGCCTATAGACACCAAAGATGATAATGGTACGTTGCTATCTTGTGGCGAGATCTAATGCCTCATGTTAAGGTTACCGGATACCTTACCCTCCAAAAAGTGAAAAGCTGATAATATTGCGGCAAGAATAAGGAAGGCGGTGCTACCAGACCCGAGCGAGAGTGCAGAACTCTACCACCTAGTAGCCACGATGGTAGTGACTCGCCGATTGGCCGCCTTTTATGACCTGCCTAGCAGAATGACAGTTGACCTACTATACAAAGGAGCCCGGGCCAACACGGCGAAAAAAAAACATACGTATGTGTGTATGTGTGAACCTGCTGTGTGTACAAGTTAACTTATTCACTTTCTCTCTTTTCACACCAAAGAGTCCCAGACAATTTTACTACTAGGTGATAGAGTTCTGCATTGTCTCGTCCGGGTCTGGTACCACCGCCTTACCTATTCCTGCCGCAATAGCGTCAGTGCTTGTCACTGTCGTGTTCCGGTTTGGACGGTAAGGTAACCGGTAATCTTATGCATGTGGCATTAGACCTCGCCACAAGATAGCAACGCACCATTAATCTTTGGTGTCTATAGGCGATGGTTGACTCTTTCCATCAGGAGACCCATCTGCTTGTTTGCTTTATTATTATATAAAAAAGCCAAAATATTATTTATGTTTTTCGTTTATCTTAAAGGTTTTTTTATATATATTATGGGATAATTAACAAGCATATACCTCTCCTGAAAGCATAACAACAGATAGATATTTTCATTCATAATATTCGTACAAATATCTCCGCCACATGCATAGCAATGTGCCATTAACATCTTTGATGTCTATAGACGATTATCCCTTTCTATCACAGGAAGCATCTACTTAGCTATCCAATAATATAAAAAAATACTTTTAGAACAACCTGTATATTTCGAGTTATTTATACAAGCACACGAACGTTTTATTGTGTGTGTAAATTGTTTTGTGTTTGTGCAATACCACGTATACAGTATGATTATTAATTTGCAATTAAAGATTATTATTTGTTAATTTCTTAAGCGTATATTTTAATAAAGTATCTTCACGCCCGTATCCCCGAAGAGGTAAGCAGAGGTGCAACTAGTGCACTTACTATTAGCCGAAGATATTTAGTCCCACAATGTGATAGCCTATTGCCAACCGGACACAGTTCCAATGCCGGGTAAAGTTTTTTTTTACCAGAAACTGAAAAACCTATTTTTGAATTGCTCGACCCGGGATCCGAATCCGCGGGGTTATCACGTAACTCACAATGCGAAATTATCGTAATTGTTTAGTTATTGCAAGACACATAACAGCCGTGTATATCAGTGGCAGTCGTTACCGCTCGATTAGTTTTGGTACTGTGCCATTGCAAGTGCATCTAGCGACCAGCAAGCAGTTGGCAACGTGTTTGATGAGTTTTTAGTTACGTTTGAAAGTCATCGCTGATCGCCGGCGGATTGTAAACGTTAAGTGATATGTCTGCCGGTCTTCATGTGGTCAACACTGATACCGGACCACTAGACCCCAGAGGATATTATTTGGATACAAAGCATATTAATCGGAAAGTCTAATACGGACTATTTACTATAAAGAGAAATAGTCTTTGTAGTGTCTAATCCCCAGGAAGCGGTAAGGCGGTGGTACCAGACCCGGGCGAGACAATGCATAACTCTACCACCTAGTAGTCACAATGGTAGTGACTCGTTAGCCAATCTTCCGCCGTTTATTTATTTACTTTATTTACTAGCTGTGCCCGCGACTTCGTTCGCGTGGAAAATTTGCTAAAATAAAAACCCACATAGTTCCCGTGGGATTTCCGGGATAAGAACTATCCTATGTCCTTTCTCGGGTCTCAAACTATATTTGTACCAAATTTTATCCAAATTGGTTCAGCGGTTTAGTCGTGAAAGCGTAACAGACAGACAGACAGACAGACAGAGTTACTTTCGCATTTATAATATTAGTATTTATAGTATTTATTTAATTCTTTATTGTACACAGAGAACAGCACAATTAGGGAAAAGAATAAACGTAACATAAATACAATGGGCGAGCTTATCTCTACTTAAAGAGATTTCTTCCAGCCAACCCGTAAAAGGAGATACAGATGGTTCAAAAAAAGATCTGACAAACTTTACGCCTTTTACGAGATGCCTGGCAGAACGGCAGTTGGTCAAAGTGGTGGTTCAAAGGAGCCCGGAACCAACGCGGAAATATTGATCAATTGATATAAAAACCCAAGTAACACATATACATAAGATATGGCCAAAACATATGTTTTTGCCTATCCAAACTTATAGCCGAGCCACACTGTTGGAAACAAACTTTCAACACGGGTGACCTTGGTTTTTTTTTTTTATATCATAAGATAGCAAACAGGCAGATGGGTCTCCTGATGGAAAGAGTCAACCATCGCCTATAGACACCAAAGATGTTAATGGTGCGTTGCTATCTTGTGGCGAGGTCTAATGCCACATGCATAAGTTTACCGGCTACCTTACCCTCCAAACCGGAACACGACAGCGACAAGCACTGACGCTATTGCGGCAGGAATAGGTGAGGCGGTGGTACCAGACCCGGGCGAGACAATGCAGAACTCTACCACCTAGTAGCCACGATGGTAGCGACTCGATAGCCATTCAGTCGCCTTTTACGACCTGCCTGGCAGAACGGCAGTTGGCCTATTCTACAAAGGAGGCCGGGACCACAACAGTCTTGTGGAGTTCAGATTTTTGTTGCAACAAGTGCTTACACTGTTGTAAACCGGCGCGCCGGTGGGGATCCATGTGGAGGGCTTGTTACCAACAGTGTGGCTCGGCTTTTAAGCGCAAGATTTATAGTTGACTAGCTGCAGTGTGCAGCCCGCTGCATTAAAAAGGTTTTTGGCGAATCCCGCGGGATTACGTAATTTTACCGGGATAAAAAGTAACCTATGTGCTATTCCTGGTTATCATCTACCTGTGTGCCAAATTTCATTCAAATCCATTCATACATTCATACATTCATACATTAACAAACATCCATCCATACATTCAAACATCCAAACTTTCGCATTTATAATCTACTAGCTGTGCCCGCGACTTCGTTCGCGTGGAAAAAATTCTAAAATAAAAACCCGCATAATTTCCGTTCCCGTGGGATTTCCACGATAAGAACTATCCTATGTCCTTTCTTGGGTCTCAAACTATATTTGTACCAAATTTTATCCAAATCGGTTCAGTGGTTTGGCCGTGAAAGCGTAACAGACAGACAGACAGACAGAGTTACTTTTGCATTTATAATATTAGTATGGACTAGCTGCAGCGTGCAGCCCACTGCATTATATCAGTTTTTGACGAATCCCGCGGGATCACCTAACTTTTCCAGGATAAAAATTAGCCTATGTGCTATTCCAGGTCATTATCTACCTGTGTGCCAAATTTCATTCAGATCCGTTCAGTAGCTTTTGCGTGATTGAGTAACAAACATCCATCCAAACATCCAAACTTTCGCATTTATAATATTAAATATAGATACATATAATAAAATCGTAGAAAAGTCAAAATTGTACATTGAATATTTAAAAAAAAATACTTGGGGCGTGATCTACAATCGATATCGAAGCCAAAAATATAGTTTTTAGAATTTTTGTCTGTTTGTCTGTATGTATGTCCGGGGTAAACTCAAAAAGTACTGCATGGATTTACTTCAAATTTTGCATGAATATTACTAACAGGTCGGGTCAACATACAGGCTACATATTATCACGCTATCACCTACGAGGGAGGAGCTGTGCGGAGTAAACGAAGTCCGCGCGGACGAAGCCGCGGGAAACGGCTTGTAGTTGTAGGTGACTCCTGACTCAGGCAATATGCTTAAAAAACGAGTCTCCAATGTTTATATGTGTTAAACTAATTGTGTTTCTAAAATAATTATTAATTACTATTATTATATTAGTTTTCGGCACTCCTTCACGTCGTAGACTTTAACTATGTCTATTTTCATACTACTCAGTTTGCGTGATTGTCATAAAATGGGGTACAAACATTTAGCTTCACGTATTAATATAAGATTATAAAAATAATATATTTAAAATGCGGGCAGATTCAGGTGAACTCTGTAAGCGCAAATGGAATTACTTTTCAAGCTGACATGCTTGCTAAAATTGGGGGCTTATTCCGGATCACGGAAATATAAAAAATATTCTACGTTTGATAACCCGGCGGTCGAGAGGGTTAACAGCTGTGACTACGCAAGATTTTAGACAGATACATACATATCTTCATGCCAAATCTCTTACCGGTAGGCAGAAAGATTTTTTTATATAATAGCAAACAAGCAGATAGGTCTCCTGATGGAAAGAGAAACCATCGCCTGTAGGCACCAAAGATGTTAATGGTGCGTTTCTATCCATGTGGCGGGATGGCAATTCCTCATACATAAATCTACTGGTTACCTTACTCTTCAAACCGGAACACGACAATGACAAGCATCGACGCATTTGCATAGAAACATTGACAGGAATTCTTAAGGTGGCGGGACCAAATATCCGGGTGAGGCATTACGGAACTCTACCACCTAGTGGTCACGATGGTAGTGACACGTATAGCCAATCTATCGCCTTTTACGACTTGCCTGGCAGAACGGAAGTTAGCCTATTCTATAAATGAACAACACGGGGAAAAATGCCTAGATCCATGCTGACAATATTAAACTTTAAGCTGGTACATGGAAGAGAAGACATTACGACAGCAAGAATAGACGAGATGATGTCACTTGGTGTTGATGAGTAAAACATTTTGCAGTACTGACTACGCATCAATGAGGCTAACGTTCAATTCCCAACAGGGACAAACATTTCTATGATGAGCATAGACGTAGTATTCTGAATTTGGGTGTTTATTAAATATATTTCAAAAAATTTTGCAGTACAGTAGTAGACTGGCACATTGGCGAGTGGTTAGTAAACCTGACTACGCATCAATGAGGCTCAGGTTCAATGTCCGACAGGGACAAACATTTGTATGATGAGCATAGATGTTGTATTCTGAATTTTGGTGTTTATTAAATACTAGCTGTCGCCCGCGACTTCGTCCGCACGGACTACGTTTAGGTGATAGCGTGATAATATGTAGCCTATATGTTGACCCGACCTGTTAGTAATATTCATGCAAAATTTGAAGTAAATCCATGCAGTACTTTTTGAGTTTACCCCGGACATACATACAGACAAACATACAAACAGAAAAATTCTAAAAACTATATTTTAGGCTTCGATATCGACTGTAGATGACGCCCCAAGTATTCTTTTAAAAAAATATTCAATGTACAGTTTTGACTTTCCTACGATTTTATTATATGTATAGATATTTCAGTATGTATATGCATTTCTATCAGTATCGTTGACTGGCAACCATATTACAAGCAAATAGTTGCTTACTTTGGGGCTAGATCAATTTGTATAATTTGTCCAGTTCTATATATTATTATAATTATTATTTTATTCTAAACATCTCTATACTATTATGTAAGTAGACTTAATATACATCAGATTACATTATGACCGCCCCGTTGGTCGAGTGGTTAGCGATCCTGACTACGCGATCGACGGGGCTCGGGTTCGATCCCCGACGGGGACAAGCATTTGTGTGATAAACATAAATGTTTGTATTTCCGGGTTTGGGTGTATGTATATTAAATATATTCTTGTATTTATATATGTATTTCTATATATTAGTATCGTTGACTAACACCCATAACACAAGCAAATAATTTGCTTACTTTGGGGTTAGATCAGTTAGTGTAATTTGTCCCTTGAATATTTATTATTATTATTATTTATTTATTTATCAGATTCACAATTCTGTGCATGTACATGACTTAACGTGACTCATACTGCTACTCTCTTCTCTGCCTGGCAGTTAGGCTATTCTACAAATGAGCCCGGACCAACACGGGGAAAAATGCACTGGATCGAGTCGGTTAAAATATAATAAAAGTAAAAAGTCCTATATGCTTGATATTCTCAGTCGGATAGAAATGGCGATATCAAAACAATATAGAAACGATATTGATCGGCTTAACCAGAATATGTACGCGAGTTGGTTACTTATTTGAAAGCAATTTTAGTTCGCCCCTTCATTTAGAATGTGCCAGGGACGGACTTAGTATGAAAAAAAATAATCATTTTATTTTTACCCACGACCACAGAATACTTAGAGACTACCAGAAGTCAATGGTACATACAAGTATTATTGGAGCATATCACACATAGATACCTCTCACTGACGCGATATCTCCGACTGGTGCGGTACAAACTGTACCGAACCATTCCGAGATATCGCGTCCGTCAGAGGTGTCTATGTGTGCGTTGCTCGAATATCACATGTATGTAGATCGACTACTGAGTCTCCAGTATACTGTGACACGATGCAGAAACCCCTGGTTTAAACTTCAACCGAGGTGTTGTGCCGTACTACAAATTATGCACATGAAGCAGGAAGGTGGTTTAATAATACAGAAAGCTTCAGAGTTTTTTTTAAATTCTTATTTATAGGTATTTAATTTAACAATTTATTACACAAACTTATACCCGTTTCAAAGTAATTTATTTGAATGAGGTATTTGAATATTTACTAACCGTTTTATGTTGTACCATAGCCCTTTTATTTAAACGGTGCGAAACAATGTTGTATGGCGCCTGCTACACGTACTGCTCGCTATTAAAAAAAGACATTTTGCGACTTTTTATAAAATCAAATGATATAAAAAAACTTACTGTTTTATTTAATACTGAATGTTCTTCAATATCATATAGGTTATTTATTAACATTAGTTGATGAGAATGGGTAATAGGTAATTTTTTTTGCACAAAGATATACCAAAATTTGAATTTTAAAACTGATGTAATAGGTAAAGTGTGGTTCAGCGAATTTTCGAATACTACTTCGACTAGATTACTTATTTTTTGTAAACATATTATTATTATTATAATATTATAAATGCGTAAGTTTGGATGTTAAGATGGATGTTTGTTACTCAATCACGCAAAAACTACTGAACAGATTTGGATGAAATTTGGCACATAGGTAGATAATGAACAGAAATAGCACATAGGCTACTTTTTATCCCGGAAAAAATAGGTGATCCCGCGGGATTCACCAAAAACTTATAATGTAGCGGGCTGCACGCTGCAGCTAGTATATTATACATAGAGACGGTTTTTATTGGATAAAACGGATTGTTAAATAGAAACTCATTTAATTGGTGAAATAAAAATAATTAGGATCGTTATTTTCGAGTACGTCTCTGTATCGACCCTCAGCCGTGTAATTTTACAGGGAAGTTCAAATCTAGACGATTTATTCATGCGATTTAATTATATATTTATATACAAGAGTTTATATACCGTATCTACGGTATATAGTGGATATTGTATATTATTTTTGTGTTATGGCACTCACCCCGTGCTTGGGAAACTGGAAAAACCTTAAAAACAACAAAGAAAAATATCGACACGCGGGATTTGAACCTGCGACCATCTCCCTAAAGCCGGGACGCTCTTCCACTGAGCTAGTGTCGACAGGCTCGAGGCGGCGAAATTCTTCTTTGCTATATGATCGATTACGTCGATTGTACTGATCGCCAGCTATACGTTACGTATAACGTAACGTATACGTTCTATATACGTGTTTATAATTATTGTTGTATATTGTTACGAATAATCTAGAAGCGTGTAGAGTTGGAGCGCGGGCGCGCTAACTATCAAGAAAACTCCTGTTGACAAATAGTTGACCGGGGCTATGCCATAATGGACTTTGTGGGATATGGCATAAGGTTGAAAGTGGCGTGTACTAGGATTTATGACTCATAACATGTTTACGATAAGAAGTGATTCATTGTTTCCCGATACATTTAGATTTTTCTGGATCCAGCTAGGACTTTCCCCTGCCTATAAATACAGAGATGTTGACAAACACAAGGCAGTTTTTATCAAGCGATCGAGAGCGATACATCAAGTGACAAGTGCGAAGCGAGAAGTGTTTAATTGTGTAGTTCAGTGATAGTATAGTGAGTGACTAGCAAGTAGAGTGTATTTTAGTATTACGTTGTGTTGTGTTGTGTAAATACACGGATTTAATATAAGTGGTGTTTTCTTACAATTGCGAACCCGAGTACGTAACAATATTATAAACACGTATATAAAAAAGAGTAAATTTACAGAGAAGTAATTAAATGATATGAATAAATCTTCATGCGATTTACATACAAGAGTTTATACACCGTGCTTAACGTATATAATGTATATTACATATTTATGTATTTACTTATATGAAACGAATAATTTTACGATAAAAATAAAATTGAAACGAGATTATATTTGTACTGCGACTCCTTAGCTCCCTGACATTGTATCGAAAAATTAAAAAACTTGCAATTTTTCGTTATTGTTGGTCCCGGCCTCCTTTGAAGAATACGCCAACTGCTGTTCTGCCAGGCAGGTCGTAAAAGGCGACCGATTGGCTATCGAGTCACTACCTTCGTGGCAACTAGGTGGTAGAGTTCTGCATTGTCTCGCCCGGGTCTGGTACCACCGCCTTACCTATTCCTGCCGCAATAGCGTCAGTGCTTGTCGCTGTCGTGTTCCGGTTTGGAGGGTAAGGTAGCCGGTAAACTTATGCATGTGGCATTAGACCTCGCCACGAGATAGCAACGCACCATTAACATCTTTGGTGTCTATAGGCGATGGTTGACTCTTTCCATCAGGAGACCCATCTGCTTGTTTGCTATCTTATGATATATAAAAAAAAATCTTTATAATAATAATTACTTTTATGTAGAAAATCCAAAATTTGCTTTTGATGAGGTTTCCTTATTTTTGCGCAAAGCAATGTAAAACGTATATTGCTCGGACTCATCGCGCCCGCGGAACTATCGAACTTGTAATTTTTTTTATTGGTTACGTATAACCATTAATTATACTGTCCTTCAATATTTACAACTAGCTGTTGCCAGCGACTTCGTCCGCGCGGACTTCGTTTACTCCGCACAGCACCTCCCCCGTAGGTGATAGCGTGATAATATGTAGCTGTATGTTGACCCGACCTGTTAGTAATATTCATGCAAAATTTGAAGTAAATCCATGCAGTACTTTTTGAGTTTACCCCGGACATACATACAGACAAACAGACAAAAATTCTAAAAACTATATTTTTGGCTTCGATATCTATTGTAGATCACGCCCCAAGTATTCTTTTAAAAAATATTCAATGTACAGTTTTGACTTTCCTACGATTTTATTATATGTATAGATATATACCGTATATACCGCACTTTAATTGGGTACACCGTACCGAATATATTAACCAAAGGTCAATTTTGTCTAATCAACTGGAATATCTAGTCTAAAACCTGACGGTTATAATAATTTTATAAGAATAAGAATTAGAATTGCTTTATTTACCATATAACACTAACAAATACAGTAAATAACAAAAGCAAACTATAAATACAACAAAAAAAAAACACAACGCCTACAAATACAATAAATAACAAAAGCAAACTATAAAAACACATTGAAAGATAAATAATTACAAATTATACGTTACATTACAGAATAATTACATGCATGAAAAAAAAAGAAAGAGAAAAAACAACATGAGATTGAGTAATGTTTTTGTATAGCATCATGATGGTAAAACGGTAAGCCACTCAGCAAACACGTAGGGTGATAGGTATTATCAACCCTACAGCTGATTTTCTGGGCTACCTTTGACTAACTGTCACTTGAGAAGGCTATCCGAAGCTTATATCGACAAAGCAGTAAAATACATATATAAATAGAATTAGTATAATATTGTTACGTACTCGGGTTCGCAATTGTAGGAAAACACCACTTATATTAAATCCGTGTATTTACACAACACAACACAACGTAATACTAAAATACCCTTTACACAATAGTCACTTGCTGTACTATCACTGAACTTAGAACACTACACAATAAAACACTTCTCGCTTCGCACTAGTCACTTGATGTATCGCTCTCGATCGCTTGATAAAAACTGCCTTGTGTTTGTCAACATCTCTGTATTTATAGGCAGGGGAAAGTCCTAGCTGGATCCAGAAAAATCTAAATGTATCGGGAAACAATGAATCACTTTTTATCGTAAACATGTTATGAGTCATAAATCCTTGTACACGCTACTTTCAACCTTATGCTATATCCCACAAAGTCCATTATGGCATAGCCCCGGTCAACTATTTGTTTGTCAATAGGAGTAGCTATCTCTTTCTTTTATTTCTAGATAATTAGCGCGCGCGCGCTCAAATTCTCCACGCTTCTAGATTATTCGTAACAATATAAATAACAGAAATATATATAGATGATAAAAAAATAAAAAATAAAACAAAAATGATAATTCGTCCAAATATCGCAAATCACATAGGTACTAGGTATAAAAACAAAAAAAAATGATGTGGTGTCGCGGGACACCAGGTAGGAACGAACTTCCTTCGGCTAAACGGCACTACTCGCTTGTGTACGCGACTGTCGCGCCTGCGCACGACTCATTTAACGCTTTTATTCCACGCATTTTTCTTACGGTTTTACTATCACATTTTGTTCAGTTCGGTCGCGCAGCAAAATCCCTATCCCCTCCAAGCCTGCCGTAAGGAACTTCGTTCCAAAATAGGTAATGTTATAATTGTATATATAAAAAAAACGTAATATAATAACACTGCCTGACCTCGATAGTTATAGGTATCTATCATTAGAATATACATTTAAGGAAACATTAAGCAAAATTAGTTATTCTTTTGTATGTTTAATAAAAATGATTTTAACTTAAATTTAAAACATAGTGACGATTGTAAACCTGTAAATTTTATTTTTCCTGTTCCAGGACGAAGTCCTCGCCATCAATGACAAGGTGGTCCTCCGCGCTGAAGACCTGCTCAGCTGGGTGTGTCCAGGAGTTGAGTGGCGCTGGGGTCTGAAAGCGGTCTGGCGGGGAGCGTGCGCCCCACCAGCAGACCCTCGGCTCACGGCGCCACTACATCATACCAAGCTGGACTTCAGTGATGTGGAGAAAGAGAAGAGTTCTATAAGTAAGTTATTGTGTTGATCCAGACCTTTCGATTAATATCTGCCGTACTGCTAGGCATTTCGTAGAAAGCGAGATGAGGTTGGTACGTGTTAATAACATCGTGACTATTACTAGGTGGTAGGGTTTTGTAACATTTCGAGTGGGTATTTGGTACCATTGCATTTCTGTCGCAATAGCATTAGTGGTTATCGCTGTCCTGTTAAGATTTGGAGGGTAAGGTAGCTGTTAAATTTTTGAATGTGGTAATAAGACCCCGCCACATGGATATTTTTGGGGGTTAGATCAATTCGTGTAAGGGGGCGTCCATAAATTACGTGAGGGATTTAAGGGGGGGAGGGGGTGAAGCAAAATCTCACTAAATCTCACGTATAGGAGGAGGGGTGACTCGGCAAATATCACATAATTTTTTTCCGCAAAAAACAGTTTGTAAAATTGATGAAAAATTTGGTTAAATTAAGTGAAACATGTATGTCCACAAAAATATGGTTAAATCGTATCTTACTATGAATTTTAATAGTTCCTTTTGACGTATATAAGTGTTTTATTCTCTCACTATACATTTAACTAACCTCACTTCTAATTATTATTTTTTTTTTTTATATTATAAGATAGCAAACAAGCAGATGGGTCTCCTGATGGAAAGAGTCAACCATCGCCTATAGACACCAAAGATGTTAATGGTGCGTTGCTATCTTGTGGCGAGGTCTAATGCCACATGCATAAGTTTACCGGCTACCTTACCCTCCAAACCGGAACACGACAGTGACAAGCGCTGACGCTATTGCGGCAGGAATAGGTAAGGCGGTGGTACCAGACCCGGGCGAGACAATGCAGAACTCTACCACCTAGTAGCCACGATGGTAGTGACTCGATAGCCAATCGGTCGCCTTTTACGACCTGCCTGGTAGAACGGCAGTTGGCCTATTCTACAAAGGAGGCCGGGACCAACACGGCGAAAAATTAAAGGTTATATACTAATCTCAATTGGTTTTAAGGACATGTAGGCAAACATTTTTTTTCAAATTAACGTATAAATACTAAAAATACGCTTTTTGAAGAGTCTCATGTGAGAGTAGAGGAGGGGGAGAGAGTTAATGAAAACTCGTGATATCTCACCAAGGAGAGGTGGCGGTCAAAAAAAACGCCAAAATTGCCTCGCGTAATTTATGGACGCCCTCTAATTTGTCCAGTAATATTTATTTATTTTACGATCTGCCTGGTAGAAAGGCAGTTGGTGTATTCTTTTAAGGAGCCCGGGACCAACACGTGTGGTTTGTTACTACTCCCGTGCCTCGAATGAGCACATATCGCTAGAAACAGGGATTAGCCATCATCAGTCATCCCACCAACTGAAAAACCAGTGAGCTATGGTGAACTGGCAAAATGTATAGAAGTTTAGTGCACTCTGCCTTCCTCGCAAGCCAACTAGCGTGACGATACATGTGGTATTGGTTAATGTCCAGGTGTGGACGCGGACAGTCCGGGGGTGGTGGTGTTCTCGTACCCGCGCTACTGCCGGTACCGCGCGCTGCTGGCGCGGCTGGAGGGCATGCAGGCGGACTGGCTGCGGGACTCGCTGGTCGCCGCGCTCGGGGGGTACGCCGCTCCGACCAAAAACACCACCATTCTATATTGTAAGGTAACGTCATTGTTGATTAGTAATAACTAAGCGAAGAAATTCGGCCATTGACCTCTGTTATATATACATATAATAAAATCGTAGGAAAGTCAAAACTGTACATTGAATATTTTTTTAAAAGAATACTTGGGGCGTGATCTACAATCGACGTCGAAGCCAAAAATATAGTTTTTAGAATTTTTGTCTGTTTGTCTGTATGTATGTCCGGGGTAAACTCAAAAAGTACTGCATGGATTTACTTCAAATTTTGCATGAATATTACTAACAGGTCGGGTCAACATATAGGCTACATATCACGCTATCACCTACAGGGGAGGAGCTGTGCGGAGAAAACGAACTCCGCGCGGACGAAGTCGCTGGCAACGGCTAGTTTATAATATAAATAGAATAATTCTCAATTTTGTAGTTATTATTTAGTTGTACTGAAATCTTAATTCTGTGGCCTTAGATCAGAAAGTGATAATCACAAAAAATAATGTTACATGTTTGCACATGTATTGTTATGATCAAAGTTAATTTTCGGTTTTTTAACTTGTCTTGAAATAAAATAAAAGGATTATCGATCGTAAAAGGCGACCGATTGGCTATGCAAGTCACTGCCATCGTGACTACTAGGTGGTAGAGTACTGCATTGACTCGCCCGGCGGGGTGATCACGTAACTCGCAATGCGAAATTATCGTGATTGTTTAGTTATTGCAAGACACATAACAGCCTTGTACATTAGTGGTAGTCGTTGCCGCTTGATTAGTTTTGATGCTGTGACATTGTAAAAAGTGCATCTAGTGACCAGCAAGCAATTGGCGACGTTTTTGATGATTTTTTTATTACGTTTAAGAGTCATCGCTGATCGCTGGCGAATTGCAAACGTTAGATGATACGCCTACGAGTCTGGTACCACCGCCTTACCTATTCTTGCCGCAATAGCGTCAGTGCTTGTCACTGTCGTGTTCCGGTTTGGAGGGTAAGGTAGCCGGTAAACTTATGCATGTAGCATTAGACCTCGCCACAAGATAGCAACGCACCATTAACATCTTTGGTGTCTATAGGCGATGGTTGACTCTTTGCATCAAGAGACCCATCTGCTTGTTTGCTATCTTATGATATATAAAAAAAAGAAATGATCATAGACTATGGAAGAGTACAGTGTTGATGGAAATATGTCATTCTGATTAAACGATAAAACTGCCTTTCGCAATGCTAATTGTATTATTAACATTATTTTGGTAAAAAGTGCACTTATCATCGTTTGACCTATGGCCATATACAGTGTAAAGAAAACCCTGTCCGATCCGAAAGAGGCGTATAGGTTGATTAAAGGCATTACTAAAAAAAATGTTAAAATGATTTTATTTCTGAAAATAAAAAAGATATCGTTTTTTTTAATATTCGTATTTTTACTTATAACTCCCTGGAGTTAAGCAAATATTTTAAAAACGACAACACCTTGTCGCTGTTTGCTTCATTGTTTCGCTTTGGCGGCTTTCGCATAAACACCACGCGAAGGAGGACTATTTATTTCAATAATTGTAAAAAATCTGCTTACGTAATGCTTGAACGGCCCCCAAATACCCCACTATTATTACCAGGTATTACACAATTACACTACAGTATTATAGTAAATAATTTGCGCATGTTTATTTAATTTACACGCCCGTATCCCCGAAGAGGTAGGCAGAGGTACAATTAGTGCACCCACGATTCGCCGAAGATACTGAGTCCCACAATTATGTGAAGCCTTATCACCAATCGGGCACTGTTGCCGATCCTGAGTAACGTCGTTTTTATTAGAAAACTGAAAAAACAAATTTTTGAATTGTCTTACCCTGGATTCAAACCCAGGACCTCGTGTGGTCAACACCGACACTAGACTATTGCACCACAGAGGCGATTTTTTTTTTTTTTTATATTATAAGATAGCAAACAAGCAGATGGGTCCCCTGATGGGAAGAGTCAACCATCGCCTATAGACACCAAAGATGTTAATGGTGCGTTGCTATCTTTCTTACTATAGCTATCCTAATATTTAATATTTCAGGACACATTTGAATATCCCGAACTCGAAGGTCATGAGTTCGTCTGTAACCACCTAGCGCCTAAACTAAAAGGAAGGCCGCGGGGTAGGAGACGAAGAGGGCGTCCATCGTCGAGAGACAGATCGCCAGACAGGTCGCCAGACTCGAGGTCTAGTGACAGTGATGCCAGGAATTCACCAGAAACTAAGGTATGTTACGTAGAGATGGTCATCGTGATTACTAGATGGTATATCTTTTTATATCATAACATACTGTTGCGAATAATCTAAAACAGGGCTGTCCAAGCTAGATACCATCCTGGACTTAATATGAATTACCAAAGAGATTGGAGAGCCGCAAAGACAAATCACAAATCTACATATATTAATATTATAAATGCGAAAGTTTGGATGTTTGGATGGATATTTGTTACTCAATTACACAAAAACTATTAAACGGATTTGAGTGAAATTTGGCACACAGGTAAATGATGACCAGAGTGCTAAGTGTGAGTTTTTCTTTTCGCATTCGATCGTGAGCGCGTTTCGAGTTTACTAGGAATTTGTATGTGATTTGTACAGCGTCACCTAGTGGTAAACTGGTTTCACACGTTTCACACGTCACACACGGTCAACTGGCACGAAGAATACAGTAAATTATTGTGTACGATGTGTTAGATTAAAAATAATTCGCGGGCCGCACAATTACAAGTTGTGGGCCGCATGCGGCCCGCAGGCCGTGTATTGGACAGCTCTGGTCTAGAAAAGTGAAAAGTGAGAATACTGTAAAAATTTAGAAATAATAGAAAGAGATAGCTGCTTCTGCTGATAAACAATAGCTGCCGCTACCCCAAACGACTAGCCATAATTGACCTTCTCGCAAACGGCGTAAGGGTGAAAATAGCGTGTACTATGACTAAGTTATGCGTAATTTTTAGAACTTTCGAGAACATGGTTAAACTTTACCTTGTGTATAAATAAGGACGTGTTGAATAGAGTTCAGTTTTTTTATAGCGATTAGAAAGCGATAGTTGTTGATAGTTCGATCAGTGTAAAGTGATATAGTACAGTGAAAAGTGTGTTAGTTTAGCGTTTCGGTTTTGTTAGTTTTAGTGTGAATATAGTGAGTGCTACTGGTGTGGTTTCAGTGTATTTAACCGCCCCGTTGATCGAGTGGTTAGCGACCCTGACTACGCAATCAACGGGGCTCGGGTTCTATCCCCGACGGAGACAAGCATTTGTGTGATGAGCATAAATGTTTGTATTTCCGGGTTTCGATGTTTATTATGTATGTAAAAGTATTTATATATGTATTTCTATATAATAGTATCGTTGACTAACACCCATAACACAAGCAAATAATTTGCTTACTTTGGGGTTAGATCAATTAGTGTAATTTGTCCCGTGGATATTTATTTACGTATTGCATTGTAGTGTATTTAATTTCTGTTATAAATACACATTTTTTTATATAAATAGTATTTTATTGCAAAATATGAACTCTAAGCTCGTAACAATAACATACAAGCAGATGAGTCTCCCGATGGAAAGAGATAACTTGGCTAATGGTGGGGTAAATCTACAAATTAACAAAAAAACTAAAAAAAAAAACAGTGATATGGAAACACTGAAGGGCGTTAGATTAGGGTATGGTGGGTTAATTGCCGCTAAAATTTAGAAAATCTGACAATTCGAGTGTAGCGTAAGGGAGTGGGAGGGACACAAATTTGCAAAGAAAATGTTGTGTTGACATTCTCGAGCGCGTCTGAATTTTCTTTTATTATGGAAGAAACGTATTATCTGCCAATTTCCACAAGCCGATGTTACCTTAATTTTGTTTTTTTTTATTCCATAGTTACCCACCTCTATAAAAGGGCTTATATTTGGTAGAGAGTCTTAGCAGTATGCGAAGTACCCCCTCCCATGTTAATCTGACTCGTTCGAGTAATTACCAAAATCCCCTCTTGGGCCCCCCTACTATTATTTATTTTATCTCCTTTTCAGTCCCCCAGAAGATTATCCCTACGTAACGGAGCACCAGAGAAGATGGAAGATGTGGGGAAGAGTGAGAAAGAAGAAAAAGAGTGTACGTCAGAGGACGAGACCTTCATGCAGCAGTTGAGGGACTTCTACAAGGACAAGAGTGATCAGCTCAAAATTGCACACACGTTAAAACACAGTGAGTTTTTGATTATAATATTAGCTGTTACTGGGGACTTGGTTTTTGTGACCAAAAATCATACCTTCCTTTAGCTCAGTCAGGTAAAAATGTAGTCTGTCACTTCTGGATAGTATAGCTTTCCAATGGTAAAATAAATTTGATGATCGGTTGAATGGTTTTTGAGTTTATTCGTTACAAACAAACATAGTGGTTTTCTCTTTATAATATTAGTATACAGTTATGTCTATAATGAGAAATAAAATAAGTAGATCTCAGTTTAAGGAACTTTATTATGGCATCTCACAAGGAAACATTTTAGTACATTTTCTATATATTTTAATGATTAATGACTAAGGTAAGACAGCTTATGAGTTTATTTGATACAAACATAATTTTTTTTTTAAATAAAACAATAAAATCGAGAGATCTCAATATAGGAACTTTATTATGGCATCCCAAAAGGAAACATTTTAGAACCTTTTCTATATATATGTCAACTTTATGAGTTCATGCAATATGCAATAGAAACAAATACAAATGTTTTCCTTAATAATATTAGCATAGATTAATATATGTGCTTTTATCGCACCTTTGTAGTACAGGAAATACGGGAACTTTTCATACATTAAACTGCAGAATTTATTTTTTATAGATAGGTTCAGTATGACGCACTGAATGTAAATGCACAAAATACTTATGAATTAGGGTGTCGGAAGTGCAGCCAATTTGTGAAACATCTTTTTGAAATAGGGTTTTTCGCGGAATAATATAAAATAAAATAAAACAATTAACAAATAGTAATCCAACACGTATACATACTGTGCAGATTTTTACTGTAATTAGATTGGAGCAAAAAATACTTTCTTCTTCTTTTATTTTCTTCCCTTCTTGTCCTGGATGTATACTTGTGGCCGATAAGTCTTTCTTTTAATTAAAAATAAATTTTCTTTTAATTTTTTTCACCAGGGTTTTATACCACGGCTTTACCCTCACCCTAGGAGGGTTATGTACATTGTATAACATTCCCGCCGCATGGATAACACGCGCAATTATTATGTTTGATATTTGTCTCTTTACATCAAAAGAGATCTGTTTTCCCTATGAAAAAAAATTAAAGCCTCCATTGTCATTCGTTTCTCTCTGTTTGTGCCACAAGGAAATTGGTATAATCATATTTGTGTATTTCAGTACCCCTACGCTCAGTGTACGAGGCGGTGAGTTCGAAGGGCGGATACGAAGTGGTCTGTCGGGAAAAACTGTGGAGAGTTCTGTACTCCGAACTGGGCTCCAAGGTGCGGAGGATGTACGAGAGGTAAGTGCTCTAACACTGACATGGTTATGGGTAATCCCATTAATTTGGAAGGACACAAATCTAATTCCATCTATTTGGAGGAAGTTGAAAGACGTTTGAAGGTAAATCCACCCATTTACAGGAACTTGTGACATGCTTTAGATTAAAATAATCAGTATATATTGGTATCCCGCAGGGTTGCACATTGTCAGCTATACTGTTTATTGAATGTGCAAGTGAAGTTTTTTTAAGTCTATTGAAAAAATCACGCGTTCATGTGTGTGCAAATTTTTTTAGAGAATAACTCTCTAATATCAATCAAAAATAGTTTATGAAATTTGGTAAACGAATTATTATTATTTAAAATTAATGTATAAACCAATACGACAACTTTAATAAAATGAGAATATTAACCTCATAACAAAGAGAATAACCTCTTTTTTATATTCTTAATAGTATTAGAATTAAATAAAACATTAACATAATATGATATTACAACATAGTTGGATACAAATAAGACAAAAATAATTTAAAAAAAATGATGTGGTGTCGCGGGACACCAGGTAGGAACGAACTTCAATCGGCTAAACGGCACTACTCGCTTGTGTACGCGACTGTCGCGCCTGCGCACGTCTCATTTAACGCTTTTATTCCACGCATTTTTCTTACGGTTTTACTATCACATTTTTTTCAGTTCGGTCGCGCAGCAAAATCCCTATCCCCTCCAAGCCTACCGTAAGGAACTTCGTTCCAAGAACTTCGTTCCAATAAACAAATAAAATATTAGTTTTTTTTCTTATTTTGCACTCGTCAAAATCTTGTTACATTAACCCCAAAAAGACGCAGCTTTGTGCGTTCACCGCTAAAAAAACACCCTTTGTCGTATCACCTCGGTTCGAGAGCACTCGCCTGACAGCCTCAGCCAGTATTGGAATACTGGGAGTTGACGTATCGAACAACGTTCAGTTCCGTGATCACTTGGAAGGAAAAGCTAAACTAGCCTCCAAAAAGCTTGGCGCACTCAGTAGAGCAAAGCAGTACTTCATGCCAGCCCATCGCCTTCAATTTTACAAGGCCCAAATTCGACGTCACGTGGAGTACCGTTCTCACCTCTGGGCCGGAGCTCCTCAGTACCAGCTTCTTCCTCTTGATCGCATTCAATGTAGAGCGGTTCGAATCGTCGACGATCAGGCTATTTATCATCGGCTTGACTCTTGGGCGTTACGCAGGGATGTAGGTTGGCTCTGCATCTTTTACCGTATGTATCATGGGGAGTGTTATTCGGACTAATTCCTGCCGCTAAATTCCATCATCGGACATCGCTTCAAAATTTAAAAAGTTCCATCCTCACCACCTCGATGTCTGGAAATCCACAACCGTGCGCTTTTGTCGGCAATTTTTGCCTCGCACAACTCCTGTGTGGAATCGATTACCCGCGAGGGTGTTTCCGAACGGATACGACTTAGGGACCTTCAAGAAATGAGCTTATTCATATAGGCCGGCAACACAGCTGCAAGATTCCGGGTATTGCAGTTGTCCATGGACAGCGGTGATCGCTTACCATCAGGTGCACCACCTGCTTGTTTGCCCCCTCTGCTATAAAAAAAACTTGAATGACATGTCACTAAAACTTTTGACTGTTTTGGTGCTAATTAAATTTTTTTTTGAGTTCGAACATGAGAAAAATAGCTCAAGGTGTTCTTGAAATATATGGATTGTAAGCGGGGGTGCAAAATCTGTGCCATCTTTTGCCATAACTTTCAAATTCGGGTATATCAAAACGATCGTTGAATGCAGGAAAAAGTACAGTCAGCCTAAAGTACAGTCTACTGTAATGCCTGTATTAGCGATGATTTTTGTGTCGTGTTCCAGTTTGGTTGTACCTCTACTTACTTCTTCGGAAATACCGGTGGTTTTTTTATAGCAGAGGGGGAAAACGAGCAGGTGGTGCGCCTGATGGTAAGTGATCACCGCCGCCCATGGACAACTGCAATATCGGGGGTCTTGCAACTGCGTTGTCGAGTGGTAAGATACTTTAATTTTTATTTTTTTGTTATAGATGTCTTCTTCCATATGAAAACCATGAACGACGGAAAAACACAAAATTATTACCCAAGTTACCGAATGGGAAAATAGGAGACTCAAAACCAATAGATACAGTGGAGATATCTGATTCGCCACTCCGAGAACTAGAAATGAAACCTGATATCCCAGAAAAGAGACTTAGAACTCCATCTCCCAAGAAAGACAAAGAAAAATACGAGATCTTAGATAATGAAACTGGAGAAATAAAGGAAGAATTAAACATAACATCTAAACCTGCTGAAGAATTAAATAGGGAATTCCTCGAATCGCTCCCTAAGCCTAAAGAAGAAGAGAAGCCGGTTAAAATATCGGTTAAACCGGTTGAAAAACTCATAGCACCGAGTTTAAAGGACTCGGCTAAGGCTTTCGATAGTACAATACATAATACATTGTTAACGGAATTAACTAAGCACAATTTAAAGGATTCTAGCAAAGTAATAGATGAGAAGCAGAATGATAGTAATTCAATATTCCTCAATGAATTGGCACATAAGTTAAATTTAGGTAAGTTTTTATATATTTATTTATCTCTACTCATACCTTGTGGTCTAGGGGATAGCAATTTCGGCTCAGATCATAAGTTCCAGGGTTCGTTTCTCGTGTCGAGCAAAACTGTTATTGAGGTCTTTTGAGGTTTTTTGAGGGTTTTTCTTGAAGAATAGACCAATTGCCTTTTTGCTAGGCATCTTGTAAAAGCCGAATGATGTGCAAGTGGAAGGTCGTAACCCCCATGACCCCTGGAACCGCCCTTGACTACTAAATGGTAGAATTCTACATTGTCTACCCGTGTTGGTTCCGGGTTCCTTTGAAGAATAGACCAACTGCCGTTCTGCCAGGCAGGTCGTAAAAAGCGACCGATTGGCTATCGAGTCACTACCATCGTGGCTACTAGGTGGTAGAGTTCTGCATTATCTCGCCCGGGTTTGGTACCACCGCCTTACCTATTCCTGCCGCAATAGCGTCAGTGCTTGTCGCTGTCGTGTTCCGGTTTGGAGGGTAAGGTAGCCGGTAAACTTATGCATGTGGCATTAGACCTCACCACAAGATAGCAACGCACCATTACCACCTTTGGTGTCTATGGCGATGGTTGACTCTTTCCATCAGGAGACCCATCTGCTTGTTTGCTGTCTTATGATATAAAAAAAATGTCTCGCTCGGGTATATGTTACCATTGCCTAATCTATTCCTGTGGCAATAGCGTCAGTGCTCGTCACTGTCGTGTTCCAGTTTGGAGTGTAAGGTAACCGGTATATTTAATTAACGATATGTATAACAAAGGTATGCTTCTTTATTAATCACTTGTGTATCTCGCAGGAATAATGGATTTTCACGGGATCAAATTGGCCTATAATTCAGTTTAGGCTTGGCCTATGTATAAACCAAATTTCATCTAAATCCAATAAGCTGATTCCGTTTTAGTGTATCAGATAAAATACAAATAAAATAATATGATACAAAAAAAACGGATTGTGTGGTTTTATGAAACCACGGTAAAAGTGAAACTTTTTTCACATTATAGATATTTGCGCGCCTTTTATTTTATCCTTACTCCGCGGCCGACCGTCACGCGACATGCGACACACAAACCAAAAAATTTGAGACGATGTAATAAAAGTTTCATTTTAATAAAAATATAAATGCACCCGTACAAACACACACAAGAACATGCATACACGTATATGTCCAAACAGATACACATACGTTAGCACATTCACATACACACAGACAATCATTGGTAATAGTGGGATGATTTATATCGTTTATTGCGCAGGTAATACAGAGTCTCGTTTCCTGAGAGATATGGGCCCGCAGAGTGATCTCAACAGGCCGAGCTTGTTGGGCGACAAGTACGCCAACGGGCACGACCGAGCCGCTGAGCAGGTAACAAACGTACAAAACTTATTGTAAAACAATTATGGGAGTTAAAAAAAGCAGAGGAGACCGACCCTATGTCAACAACGCGCACACTCGTGCCCCACCCTATTCGAATAGCTTAGAAATATAAATTTCGAATTGCGGACATTTGATTATAGCAAGCAGGATTAGTAATTTCATTGCAACCATTTTTAATATAAGTTAATTTTTTTCATAAATTAATAATTAAAAATAAAAATAATCGCCTCTGTGGTCTAGTGGTCCAGCGTTGGCGTTGACCACATGAGGTCCCGGGTTCGATTCCCGGGTCGGGCACATTAAAAAAAAAGTGTTTTTTCAGTTTTCTGAGAAACATAAAGTTGCCCGGGATTGGACAGTGCCCGGTTGGCGATAGGCTTGCCACCTATCACATTTGTGGGACCCAAGTATCTTCGGCTAATCGTGGGTGCACTTGTTGTACCTCTGCCTACCCCTTCGGGGATATGGGCGTGAAGATACTTTTTTTTCTTACATAAAAAGTTGACATAAAAAATAAGCTTAAGTCAAGATAATAGGGTCTAAAATATTAAAATCTTTAAATTTACAAAGATTTAATCAAAAATATATCTAAGAAAAACATACTTTCGCCTACACTTAGGATAAGAAAATTCATAAAAAAAAAAATTTTTGAAATCATGAAAAAATATTTTCAGTGCAGAATTTATGGTTTTATTTAAAGCTAATGTTTGATTTCTCATTTTTGAAAATGTTTAAATTCTTTTGATATATTATAAATCGCCTCTGCGGTCTAGTGGTCCAGCCTTGGCGTTGACCACATGAGGTCCCGGGTTCGATTCCCGGGTCGTGCACATTAAAAAAGGTGTTTTTTCAGTTTTCTGATAAACACAAAGTTGCCCGGGGTTGGAAAGTGCCCGGTGGGCGATAGGCTTGCCACCTATCACATTTGTGGGACCAAGTATCTTCGGCTAATCGTGGGTGCACTTGTTGTACCTCTGCCTACTCCTTCAGGGATATGGGCGTGAAGATAAAGAAATATACTAAAATAATTATAATATTTTGTCTTGACATTATATGCCATTGTATAAATGTGATAATTTGTCCAACAGAAGAGTCGTCCGGTGGGCCGCAGTTCACTTCGGGCCGTGCGAGTGAAACCCGCCAGGCCGCTTAACAACACGCCTAACACACGTGAGTTACAAACGCATGATCACACAAGTAAACAACCTGGCGCCGTTGGTCCGTAGCACTGAAGGTCATAGTGATGGAACCAACGGGCCGACTATTGTCAGGTGACGTCATAACTATGGAGGTTGATGACGTCACACAAGGACAAGGAAGGGGAAAAGGAAGATCTTCCCAATCAGGCAAGGTGTACTGCCTGGGGACCGAAGTCCATTTGAGAAGCGTTGAAACTTGTATATATAGTATGCAAGATAAATTCCCAGTGTTGGTCCCGGGCTCCTTTGAAGAATAGACCAACTGCCGTTCTGCCAGGCAGGTCGTAAAAGGCGACCGATTGGCTATGTGAGTCACTACCATCGTGGCTACTAGGTGGTAGAGTTCTGCATTGTCTCGCCCGGGTCTGGCACCACCGCCTTATCTATTCCTGCCGCAATAGCGTCAGTGCTTGTTACTGTCGTGTTCCGGTTTGGAGGGTAAGGTAGCCGGTAAACTTATGCATGTGGCATTAGACCTCGCCATGAGATAGCAACGCACCATTAACATCTTTGGTGACTATATACGATGGTTGACTCTTTCCATCAGGAGACCCATCTGCTTGTTTGCTATCTTGTAATATAAAAAAAGTACATTTCGTATTCTGTTAATTTTTTAAGGCCAATAGTATTCATAGATACACCATCCAATTATGATTCAATCGTCATTGAAAAATTCGCCATTCTAATCTTGATAGTAATCGCTATTTTAGTTTTTAGTATGTAATTGTTTGCTTTATTATCATACTAGCTGCAGCGTGCAGCCCGCTGCATTGTTAAAGTTTTTGGTGAATCCCGCGGGATCACGTAATTTTTCCGGGATATAAAGTAGCTTATGTGCTATTCCAGGTTATCAGTTACCTGTGTGCCAAATTTCATTAAAATCCGTTCAGTAGTTTTTGCGTGATTCAGTAACAAATATCTATCTAAACATCCATCCAAACATCAAAACTATATTATCATATATAAAAGAATACGGGGAATCCCCGAAATTTTATTTATGTCGTACGGCTAAGACCTTGGTTGTCCCAGGGCGTCTAGCAGGACCGGATGGTCCTATTTGTATGAATGCTAATTCATGAAAAAGTTAGTAAATTAGAATTTAATGAGAGTAAGCTCATGGCAAATAGTTGACCGAGGTGTGTCGGTCCCCAGCTCCAGGTGTGGTGCGGCCGTCGGCGGCGGCGGTGACCAACTTCGGCATCCACCGGCCGCGCCCGCCCGCCGACGACGACATCCTCGAGGTGAGACAACACCCCCACACTTACATTGATACCTTCCAAAATACTGAACACTCTTTAGGCAAAAATTTACCTAAGTTTTGTCCTAAAATCTCACAATTTATTCCCTAACAATCGATTATATTTAATACTAGCTGACCCACGCAGCTTCGCCCACGAGTAGATTTACGTGTCATCGATATAGTTTTTGACACAAATTTCATCCCCTATTTCAGCTTCAGGGGTAGACTTTTGAAAAAAAAAATAGTCTGTGTTTGACTCCGTATCTTCAACTATTTTCAAATCAAATTGTATTAAAATCGGTCCAGCGGTTTAACCGTGAAAGCATAACAAACAGACAGTCTGACAAACTTTCGCATTTATAATATTAGTATGGACTGGTGCAGCGTGCAACCCGTGCATTATAAAAATTTTTGGTGAATCCCGGGGGATCATCTAATTTTTCCGGGATAAAAAGTAGCCTATGTGCTATTTCAGGTCATTATCTACATGTGTGTCCAATTTCATTCAAACCTGTTCAGTAGTTTTTACATGATTGAGTAAGAAACATCCATTCAAACATCCAAATTTTCGCATTTATAATATTAATACAGATTGCTTCACTCGTTCACTTACATAAGATCTAGCAAAGGATGGACAAATAAATATTTGACCAGACACGACCTAACAAAGACAAACATTATTACCTTCTATGCGTTCTAGCTGAGAATAGGATCCCGCTTGTTATCAACTTCATGCCACAAGTGTGAAATTAGTAATGTCAGCATAAAAATATTTGTTCAAAAAAATATTACTGATTTATTGAAGAACAAATAATTGTTGAAAGTGGGTTTTAATAATAATTAAAACGCACTTTCAATTAAATATTTAGTTCCGAATTTAAAAATTTGGCTGGATCTTTAAAAGTAATCCTGTATAAGCCATAAGGACCTTCCAAAGTAGGTCACCTTACACAGTTTTCAGTCTCTAACCAAAGGCATCAAGCCAAGAAATAACAAAACTTTTAGATTTTTGTTTCATAATGCCTTTACTCCTTGAGGCATAAACTCATCCACTTGTATACGTCAGAGCGATGAATGAAGTGTGATGCGCACGTCATTTACGAACTGCGCATGCTTACTGACTTCTTTAAGTCCGATTTTTCCGAGTTTTCTGATCTTTTTGTCTAGCATTTTCCTGATGTAATATTAATATTTTTTTATTAGTAAGGTCAAGAATAAAAATGCTTTTTTACAAAATTTTTCATGATAACACTCCAACAAATCAGCCGATTTTAATGCAAGTGGCAACATTTAACACACTTTATTTAGTAAAAGAGCTGACAAAATTTTGAAATCCATTCGTGCTAATGCACCTGTTGCATAGTTTTTGAAAGTTATTTAAATTTCTCGCAAAATCTACTGAGTCGAATCGGTTTGAATTTTCAGTCAGTCAGTTGGTAGAACCCAATCGAATGACATTAACCACGTTACCATCGGCTTAGTTTTGCAAGTTGTGAGAGGTTTACATACATACATATTCACACACAAATACATACTGACGTCATGATGTAAAAATAGTTGGAAAATCTTTTTAGGACCTTTAAATGAAGATCTGATGAAAATTCGATGCTCGAAAATCGAGGCAAAATTATTAAGTTAAGAAATGAAAAAAATGAGTACTATAACAAGAATTTAAAGAGAATTTCGGAAAATTGGAATGAAATTAGTAACTTTAGCAGGAAATTAAAAATATTTAATTAATCTTCGTGATCAATGTGTAGACTTTAAAAAAAGCATGACGTAAATCTAGTGTTATACTTAAAATATATTCAATTTTTTCCAGGTACCCTACAAACCTAAAAGTCCAGAAATTATAGACCTCGATGAATACCCAGAAAGTCCACAACATGTGAAGAAACAGAAACTAGACATTCTTAAAGAGAGAGGGTTGGAAGTCACTGCTTTACCTCCCCAACCCCTCTGGCCCCAACAAATTCCCAATCCTATTGCTCCACTAATTAACCCTAGTCCTATTATCTTAAATCCTACAGTGCAACATCAGCTGATGGCTCAAGCACCACTTTTCCAAATGTATAACCTAATTCCACCTTCCATTCCTGGGCTTAAAGCTCCTAAAGTTATCCAAGGCGCCAGCGCTTTCGGTAATATAGGTCCAGAAAAAACAGTTTACGGACACCCAAAAGATCCTTTCATGCCACCCCCACATGTTTTACAAGGCACCCCAATTAAACCCCAAAGAAGTGTTCAAACCCCAAACCCAACCCCACAAGATATTCTAGATTTGACAAACAAAACACAAACTCCACCTTTACAAAAACCAGCTGTTGAAATCGTTAGATTGCCAAACGCACCATCTCCTTCAAAAACTCCCAATACACCCCAGAATTTAACCAAAAATTATACCCTTTTAGAAGGAAAAGCGGTTGTAGGTTCAAATCTAGAAATAACATTGGTTAATCCAAAATCCCAAATATCTCCTAAACGGGGAACGCAAAAGCGGTCATCTAATGGGAAATTTGCATCTACTAAAACCCCAACACCACCCAAAGATTACCCTAAACCCTACCCCCCGCCTTCTCCATCGGGGATAAAAAAGACCCCAATCGTCGTTCCTAATTACCAAATCAACCCTCGTGATGATGTGTCACCAACTAGCTCAACAGGATCAAAAGACTCCCAGACTTCTCATCAAAATATCCAAAATGCGCTTAAAAGTCAAAGCCTTGCACAAATGATGGAAATGCAAAAAACTGTCCCCAGTTTTTCGCCTTTTATAGACCCTTTGTATATGAACGCACTTTATAGCAGTTTGGGCCAAATGGACCAACGCCAACTTGCTATGTACAGAGATTTTATGGCTAGTCAATTTAGGGGATATTCGGGACTTTTAAATATCGGTACGCCGACAACGAAGAATTAGGGCGCTCTAGTCGACTAAGAAGGATTTGTTTTATTCATGACTTATTAATTGTGGAAATATCCTTGAATTTTAAATGATTTAGCGATATTGGAAATTTAATTTGTGTTACAATTTCTGAAATATAAATATTGATTCGAAATAATGGAGCGTAGTCTGAAGGACTGTTGAATATTCTCAAATTTGAAATTGTGATTATATGTGTTCATTTTTTAATTACTCATTGATGTTTTAAATTAAATTTTTTCAATTTTCAATTTAAAAAATGTGAGTGGAAAATATTACGTCTTAAAGATTATTATTAGATTTAACTACACATAGTTTTTAAAAGTGTACCCTGTTAAACAGAAAAGATCCAACCAACATTTTATTATTTTTAAGTTAATGCAGTTTAATGTTCGAGGTCTGGGGTTCAACGGGCAGTCCTGAAGGTCATGTTACAAAAGAACTCACAGTATCCGACTAATGCTCTGTACAAAATAGCAAAGATCCTACGTGTTCGCCAGCTATATATACTGTTACGTACTCGGGTTCGTGATTGTAGGAAAACACCACTTATATTAAATCCGTGTATTTACACAACACGACACAACGTAATACTAAAATACACTTTACACAATAGTCACTTGCTGTACTATCACTGAACTTAGAACACTACACAATAAAACACTTCTCGCTTCGCACTAGTCACTTGATGTATCGCTCTCGATCGCTTGATAAAAACTGCCTTGTGTTGGTCAACAATTCTCTATTTATAGGCAGGGGAACGTCCTAGCCGGATCTAGAAAAATCTAAATGTATCGGGAAACAATGAATCACTTCTTATCGTAAACATGTTATGAGTCATCAATCCTAGTACACGCTACTTTCAACCTTATGCCATATCCCCCAAAGTCCATTATGGCATAGCCCAGGTCAACTATTTGTTTGTCAACAGGAGTAGCTATCTCTTTCTTTTATTTCTAGATAATTACCGCGCGCGCGCTCCAACTCTACATGCTTCTAGATTATTCGTAACAATACTAAGGATTGTTATAGAAATTCATAAAACAGTGATAGAAAGCTCGGAATATGAACTAATATTTAGAAAAAGAAGATATAAAATACCTTTACCAACACATCGAACTCGTTTTGCAAAAAAGTTAGGCCAATTTTCATCGATAGCTATCTACAACCGTGTTGTATCTAAATGCAATATTAAAAGCTGTACAACTACCGAGGTAAAGCGCATTCTGAAGTGCTGGCTATCGGAGCTGGATTATGAGCAAACAGAAGCTTTAGTTGATTGTACGAATTACACATGATAGATTTCATTGCATGTACACCTCTTACTTATTATCAAAATTAAAGTTAATACTTACACTAAATTTAATGAAAGTAGAATATATTTGTGTGACGAACATTCGACATGTGATAAAATAGTATATTTAGATCGTAATGTAATTTATTGTATTATAAAGACTTATTCTAATTCATATCAAATTATCTGAATTCTATTATCTTGTCAATTTTCTTATATAATTTAATTTGTTTTAATTTAAATTTTTATTTTCTACCTTGAGACATATGGTAAAACTGCATAGTATTTAATTCAATTAATTTAATTTAATTCAATTAGTTTAATTCAGTTAATCAATAGTTATATTTAAATCAAACTTATGCGCTATGAATAAAAATCTATACTATACATATTATTCCATATGGTTATCCCAAGATACAGGCAACGCCTAGTTTGGGAACCTCTGATATATTCTTACAATAAATCAATATTGTTACTAACATATAATACAAACAGTTATGAATCAAACATAGCTTACATCTAACTAATGTAAATGATACCAAGATTGATCGAAATTGAAGTGATTTATTGTGTAATTTTAAAATATGTTTATAATTAAATAAATTATTATTATTATTATTATTATTATTAGTTTGACTGAGAATAAAAAAATCATAGTACAAAAAGCATGAAGCTGTAAATGTTCATTATTTAAATTTTTGTTTCCTGCTTTGCACTATGATTTTTTATTCTCTGTCAAACTTTAAACTGCATTAACTTAAAAGTAATAAAATTTTGGTTTGATCTTTTCTACTTAACAGGGTCCATTATAGTCCAAAATAGAACGTTACTATTTGTCCTCAAATCTTACTTAAAAGAGCTAATATTAACAAAAACTGAAAATATATTCAATAAATTTTGTTCTACAGTACTATAAAAAATCAAACGGAGTTTGATCTGGTATATGGATAAAAATTGACTCCGCGTAGAAAAAAGAACTTTTATTAAAAGAGTTAAATTTACAATGATTTTATTAGTTCTTAGTTTAAATCAGTTTTTTTTTTATTAAAATTAAATTTCAAAGTATAAAACAAAGCTGCTTTTAACCAAGTAGACATTAAATAAACTTAAAAATACTGCTTCAAATTCACTTGACTACGAAATTTTACATTATTTTATTTTTTAATTTACAAGCATGAGAATAGCCCCACTATGAGGACATTCTACATTTTGGCTATTTTATGTAATAAAAAAACAATTTGTCTCTATGTGATGTTCTTTAACTTTTTTAATCTTTTAAAAAAATATTTGTTGTAAAAAAACATTTAATGAAAAAGGAAATATTATTTTTTCAATATTTTTGCACTTGAAATCTATTTTTTTTGTCAACTACCTTTTTTTGTCACGAATAAATCAAATTCCATATAATAATATATTGTGATAAATGGAAGATAGTTCAATAAGCGAGTCAATCTCGACATGATCTCGGCATTGTTTTGAGGAAGATATTGGGAGCAATTTTTTTTGTATATACTGTATATATTTATTTTTACCCTATTCGATGAGGGACGTTGGAAAAATTGCATAAACGTTTGCATTTAATAGTGGTACTGTCTCTTTCGCACTAAAACAACTGTCCAAATGACAGGTAGAGACAGAATATTCTATAACTATTGAATTATGTACACGTTTATGTCAAATAGGCGATTTTTTTGGGTTTCACAATTATTAATTTGTGTAAAATTTTCCTATAGTCAATAATATTAATTTAAATTTATTTTTAAGTAATGAAGTACTTTTTGTGATATATTTTTAATATAATATGTTAATTTCATTTTTTTTTATTTTTAACATATTTTAATGAATCAATTTTATTTTAATGATTTTTTTGAATAATTTGTGTTGATGCAATTTCTTAGACACAGTTGGCTCTGCGTCGGCTTGCCTAGGCAAAGGTGTGGGTTCAAATCTCGCCTCCGAAATTAAATATGTATTTAATTTATTTAAAAAAAAATATATTATTATTATTCGTTATTTGTAACGACCGTAATTAATAAATATTTTTTTTGTTCGTAAAAAATACACATAATATTTATTTTAACTTTCTTAAATATTTGCGTTTGTATATGCAAGACGCGTATATATTTAAATAATTCTGAAAATTGCTTAAAAATTTCATCGCAATCGCTTCAGCCATTTGAAACTCATAGCAAACTTACACACACAGGATTTTAATATGTAATATTATTTTTAACTGTCAATATAACCTTTTAGAGACTGCTGTTAAATATACGATTATTTTATATACGTTATCCGCTCACGCGTCCGCTTCAGCCCACGCGTTCGTTGCCTCTGCCGCCTGTGTCTAATTTTACCCTTAGATATCATAAATAATTATTAAATAAAATGTTTTTTCCAATGGAAAACAAAATTTTTATTTTTTAGTTAAAATTATTTTTATGTTTGAACACATTCAATGTTATTTTATATTGTTATGTGAGATGTATTAAATTTTTAAGGTATTTCGTATCGCGACATAAGTGATAGGTAATATGTAAGCTGTCTCTTTCTATCATACGATCATACATGTTATATAAACAAGGAAATTTTGATGTGTAATATATTTCATCTCGTTTTCCTGCAATCTTTAGGAGCAATTCCGCGAAATGTAACGGAAGTATGGAACAGGAAACCGGGAAAGTGCGCTCTATTTAAATTGACCAATGCGCGCGCTATTTGAATTGATCAATGAATGCGCGCTTTTTGAATTACAAAGTAGTGAGCGGTATTTGAAGTGACCAATGAACGCGCTTTATTTGAAATAAACAATGAGCACGCCATTTGAAGTGACTTATGAATGCGCGCTATTTCAAGTGACCAATGAATGTGCGTTATTTGAAGTGACTGTGCGAGAGCTATTTGAAGTGGCCAATGAATGCGCTCTATTTGAATGAATGCGCTCTATTTGAATGAATGCGCTCTATTTGAATGAATGCGCGCTGTTTCAAATGATGAGCGCCTACTATTTGATATGACCAATATTTGAATTGACCAATGAGTGCGCTATTTGAAGTGACCAATGTGTGAGCGCTATTTGACTTGACCAATGAGCACGCTTTTTGAAATAACCAAAGAGTGAGCGCTATTTGACTTGACCAACGAGCACACTTTGAAATGACCAATGAACGCGCGTTATCTGAAGTGACCAATGAGTGAGCGCTATTTGACTTGATCAATGAGCGCACTTTTTAAGTGACCAATGAACGTGTGCTATTTGAAGTGATTAATGAGTACCCACTATTTGAAATAACCAATGAGCGCGCGCTATTTGACTCGACTAATGAGCGCACTGTTTGAAGTGAGCGATGAACGCGCGCTATTTGAAGTGACTAATGAACGTGCTTTAATTGAAGTGGCCAATGAGTGCTCGCTTTTTGAAATAATCAATGAGTCCGCACTATTTGACTTGAACAATGAGCGCGCAATTTATAGTGGCCAAAGAAAGCGCGTTATTTAAAATGGCGAATAGGCGCGCACTACTTGACTAATGAGCGAGTGCTGTTTGAATTGAACAATGAGGATGCGCTATTTGAATCGACCAATGAGCGTACTACTTGAAGTGACCAGTAAACGCACGCTATTTGAATTGACCAATGAGGATGCGCTATTTGACTCAACTAATAAAAAACACTACTTGAAGTACCAATAAACGCACGCAATTTGAATTGGCCAATGAGGATGCGCTATTTGACTCAACCAATAAAAAACAGTACTTGAAGTGAGCAATAAACGCGCGCTATTTGAAGTGACTAATGAGTGCCCACTATTTGAAATGACCAATGAGCAAGCGCTATTTGAATTTACCAACAAGCGCACGCTATTTTAATGACCTATCCGTTGGTCGAGTGATTAGCGACATGACGGCGGTGATCACTTACCATCAGGTGCACCACCTGTTCGTTTACCCCAAAAAAATACCCCAAAAGAATATACTTAAAACGCCCATATTACAAACGAACTTGCTTCCTTTGGGGTTAGATCAATTCGTGTAATTGATGTAGCGAAATTATTATTTAAGAAGGTAATTTGAATTGACCTATAAGCGCGTATTCACGGCTGCTCATTAATTTGCATCGTATTTAACTAAATCATTCCCACATACAGCAGGAAAACATGAATACATCAAAATCCCCATTTCACTGTTGTATTCGCATTATTTAGACAAATTAAAACTGAATAAAATACCAAATGTTCGGACATGTCCGAACGGTTTATTCATCTTACTAGACATACGTTCTTAATTATAGAAGTGGTCCTTCGGTGTTGTTTTCAAAATACCACATTGGTAAAATTAGTCGATATTTATTTTTTCATTGTTTTTTAATGTTTTTTTTTATATCATAAGATAGCAAACAAGCAGATGGGTCTCCTGATGGAAAGAGTCAACCATCGCGTATAGACACCAAAGATGTTAATGGTGCGTTGCTATCTTGTGGCGAGGTCTAATGCCATATGCATAAGTTTACACGACAGCGACAATCACTGACGCTATTGTGGCTGGAATAGGTAAGACGGTGGTACCAGACCCGGGCGAGACAATGCAGAACTCTACCACCTAGTAGCCACGATGGTAGTGACTCGATAGCCAATCGGTCGCCTTTTACGACCTGCCTGGCAGAACAGCAGTTGGCCTATTCTTCAAAGGAGGCCGGGACCAACACGGCGTTTATTAAAAAAACCTAAATTATATTAACCTCTCGAGTTTCATCCTTGCACGCCCGGTATTTAGCGGTGGTGTCTGTAACTAATTGACCCGTACCAACGCTGATACCGCGTTGTATAAATAATATGATTTCTCTATAAATAAACCATATTTTATCTTTCCGTAAACGACTACGTATTGATAGATATATTTTCTTTGTGCTAGAATTCAAAATAAACTTATTCAGTAAAATATTTTACATATATAATAAAATTCAAATTGAAATTAAGTGCGGTCATATTTTTCCCATTGAGCGCCGATAGAAACATATGAAGCGGTCAAATATGACCACTGGGATTCCACAGGTTAATCTTATAAATGTTACTTTTTTAACGTTACATTGCTCCATATTCTTAAAAAATATTATGTTTATAGCATTGTGATCCCACCACACAGACAGGAACTGTTCATTAATATATTTGGTGTCTTTCCATCATTAGAGCCATCGGCTTGTTTGCTATCTAATGATATTAACCCACAACACCCAGTGCGACATTGAAGCTCCCCACCGATTCTCGGTGGAATTCAACCTTCCACTACTAAAAATACCATCGAAGTTTTTTTTGTTATTAATATAAATACAGACTAATATAACGAAGATTTATAAGGATGTTTCTTAAGGGCTGAGGGGTTAAAAAAATAAAAATTCAATTTACCTGAGCAGAAAAGAGGTTAAGACCGCCCAACACTGACCGGTGTTTAAATATAAAAAGTCAAACCTAGTCAAAAGCCAAACTGCCAGAAAAGATGGAGAGAATCTAAGATTGCAGAAAAGTAGGGAGATCCGACCCCAAAAAATGGAATCAGAGACATGAGGATCTAAACTAATAGAGGGAATTTTTGATTTTATGTTTGTTTGCTACAATTTAAAATAAAAAAATACTCGACTGATTTAAAAAAAAATATTTCTCATAGGCTACTTTTTATCGAGTACAGGGAAGTAATGATTTTTGGTTACGTAAACGAAGTCACGAATAAGTGTTTGTCTTCTATTGATCAGATTGTGTCGATATTTTGGTAGGGTGTATTGGGGACGCCTAAAGTTCCTGAGCAAAAAATCTATATAAATTTATATGTGTACCCGAGCGAAGTCGAGGCGGATCGCTAATTCGAAAGAAAATAATCAGTACGCGTTGTACCTCTGATATATGCGTCAGATTTGCGGATTGCGTATACAATTTGGTGCAGTTAATGCGAAATTTCGCTGTAATCATCTACATCAGAATGTTTGATCGAGACATCTATTTCAATGAAATAGTCGTAAGACCTGTCCAGTCACGATGCGAATCAACATTTAGATAATATTCAAGTTCCAAATGTGTGTCATAATATTAGTGAATACATTTAATACATTTCAATAACGATCTGACGTCCCTCGCCCCAATGGGTCGGTTAATTTAGTTAGATAAGTAGGATAATGTTTTTTAATTCGCAATTGTAAATAATGTTGCAATGTTAAGCGTCGAACCCGCTACCCTAGAGTCAAATGTGGTTCAGAGACAGTCTCGTTTTAAGATTGCTGTAAAATAAAGATATTGAAAATGTGGACTTGTTTTTTTACTTCTTTTTTCTTTACGGATATGCTAAGACTAAGGGCCATGAAGCCTTGTCTTTTTTAGGCATAGGCAAATGGGCAGCGAATATTCCTGCTAATATGTGATTTCTACTACCCATGACCAGCAGCAACCCAGGTCTTCTGGTCTCTAAGGTAAGATATTAAAGACCTCCAAGTCGTAACGGCTCGGGAACACATCCGCTAGTAATTGGTTCGACAGAGTAGTCGTGTTAGGTAAAATGCCTTGAGAATCGTACTGTAATAGACTCAGACATCAAAATAGTGAGGGGAATCAAAGTTTTTTTTATGATGTCCAATGATGGAAATTTACCGTTTGAAATAATTCGAACAAATCTTAACATAACTTTTCATGATACTGATCTAGACCTAGGAAGATTAGACCATCTACCGTTTTGCCAGGCAGTTCGTAAAAGGCGACCGATTGGCTATACGAGTCACTACCATCGTGGCTACTAGGCGGTAGTTTGCATTGTCTCGCCCGGGTCTGGTACCACCACCTCACCTATTCCTGCCGCAATAGCGTCGTTGCTAGTCATTGTCGTGTTCCGGTTTAAAAGGAAATATATTTAAATATAAATTTTAATATAGCCGACAAAATGCATGTTGTATTATCACCCGGTCACACGGATAGCAAAATATATACAAAAAAGAAAAAAACCTATGACATAGGCTTTCCATCATAAGAGTCGTCTGCTAGTTTACTGCTTGTGATACAAAAAATATATTTAGGACGAATTGCCCGACCCAAGAATTGAATCAAGGTCCCCCAGTAAACGAAAAATTAATAAACAATCCTATTTTGGATGGACCACATACAGGCTGTGCGTTTCTCCCGACACTTTTTACCTCGCACTATTCTGTTGTGGAACCAATTACCGGCAGGGGTATTTCCGAACGGATACGACATAGGGACCTTCAAGAAAAGAGCTTACTCATTCTTAAAAGGCCGGCAACGCAACTGCATGACCTCTGGTATTGCAGATGTCCTTGGGCGGTGGTGATCACTTACCATCAGGTGCACCTCTTGCTCGTTTGCCCCCTCTTCTATAAAAAAAGGCTGTAAGGATAGACATCGTTGTCCCTAAAACCATAAGTAGTTTACATAATTATAAATATGTTTGAATTTAAAAAAAAAACATTATTTTCCTTCAAAAATATAAAAAAGTTTCTGTACGACACCGTCCGTAAATTCATGGATACTATGTACCCGCGGCTTGCGGTGTCTGATCAAGCGCTGTTTCCCGCGCGCCATCCTCTTTGCCATGCACTTGTATAGGGTGAAATAATTTTGAGGAAAAATGGACTTTAAAAATTTTTTTTCATTGAATTTACTTTCTATAAGTGAAACCAACTGGTTTCAAGGATAACGGTGTTTACACTAACAGCCTGTATAGTGTCCTTCCAAAATAGGTGATCATATTTCAACACAGCGCTCAGTACGACTAACAAAAGATATTCAGTCAAAAAATTTCAAAAAAAAAAATTTAATTATTATTTTTTACATTCAGGGGACTAAAACTTTTTGATTTTTACGAATAAAATAATTTTAATAATAAATAATAACGCTTTACACCGTCCCTTAGATGTGGCCTCCCTAGGCCTATTTACCTTACTACTCACTTTCACGTTAAAAGTAGATTATTTTATGTAGAAAAATAGATATAAAAAGTCGAATGTGCACAATCAGTGTCTCAAAAACGTTCTCTAAAAATGAGTGCACAATTTCAAATTGTGTTTTTCAATTTCAAATGGAATTGCGTCGATCGAGTTCCTGTCAATTTTATTACTTTTTGCATATTGCATTTTAAAATCGACTATTAATGTTGCGCTTAAGGTGTGTTGAAACGCTGAACGCTGTGTTGAAATATGATCACATATTTTGGAAAGACCTTATACAGGATCACTTTTAAAAGTCCGGTCAAATTTTAAATATAGGAACTAAATATTGAATTGAAAATGCATTTTAATTATTATTGTAAAATTACTACAAGATAATATAAAAATATTTGTTTAAAAATATCCCACTAAATTCATGAATTGGATGCACCGAGTCTTATGAATGAACTCTGTAATGCTGCCAGTGTCTTTTTCCAATTACCTATAATTACGATAGCAACTACTATGTTATCTGTTGTAAGTACATTTTTCCCGATCACTTTTAATTTGGTTAAAGGCACTAAAATATTTTGGTTCGAATTTTGTATAATTGAAATTATTTCCATGCGTTTTGTTGTTTGTCGATAAAAATGAAATTTTGAATTTATTGAATTATTTTTTTATTACATAAATCGAACATATTATCGATTCTGAACACTCTGAAAATTTGGCCGGTCCTATTAAAAGTAACCCTATATATGTACATATATAGTTGAAAACACGAAAATACCGATTAGTATTATAAATGTGAAATTCATCTGTAACAATGAACACATTTTACTGGTTATACGTATGTACAGGCCGTTGGTGTAAACACCGTTATCCTTGAAACCAATGGTTTGGTTTCACTTATAGAACGTAAATTAAATGAAAAAAAAAAATTAATTTTTCCTCAAAATTATTTCGACCCTATACAAGTGCACGGCAAAATGGACGGAGCGCGGGAATATTGTGTAGGTAGTTAAAACGGACGGCCAGTATCCATGAATTTACGGGCGGTGTCAGACAGAAACTTTCTTATATTTTTGAAAGCAAATAACGTTTTTTATTTTTAAATTCACATAAACATATAATTAAGTCAACTACCTATGGTTTTAGTGACAACGGCGTTTATCCTTACAGCCCGTATATCTAGCGATCAGTACAATCGACGGAATCGATCAAAGAAAAAGAGAATTTCGCCACGTTGAATTGGTCAGTGCGTTCCCAGCTAGTTCAAATCTAGTAGCGACATTATTTTGTTTAAAAAAGTTTATAAATAAAACAATTCAAAATTATATATCTGTTTTATTAATTACATCTAAATATTACACTGCAGGCTACGGTTCGTCGCCAGATCCGAGCACCGCCCCGCTATACGCCAAATCCCAGTAGTGTTCCACTTTGTGCTTTTGAAATAATTCCCGCGCTTGCTTCTCCGTTGGCATTACCTGTAAAAAAATATAATATAAAAAATTAAGAGATGACCTTTTTGACACCCAGTTGGACGGAGTCCCTTTGTCTGGCTGTGATTCAAAGGTGTCAAGTTTAACTGGACGGACATGACATTTGTATGAAAACGTCGATATATGACCAGGGAGCAAGATCCCCATTCACAGTTGTGTAGGAATATTTTTATTGACTATTTATATTTAAAAAAAATGGCTAATTAAAAACAATCTATATTAAATATTACAAATGCGAAAGTTTGGATGTTTCGATGGATGTTTGTTACTCAATCACACAAAAACTACTGAACGGATTTGGATGAAATTTAGCACACAAGTAGATGATCACCTGGAATAGCATATAGGCTACTTTTGATCCCGGAAAAATGGGCAATCCCGCGGGATTCACCAAAAACTTGTTGTGAAATGTGAAACAGTTCAAGTATTAAATTTAAAATTATCATTATGACAGAGTTTCACCAATCGCTGACGATAAAGAGTGTAAATTTTTAACATTTTAATTAGATTAATATTATTTAGGTATACTTCAAAGCATCACCTTAAATTTGATATCCCCGAAAGCGCGATGTGTGGTGACACCTTCCCAGACCAGGTGGCAGGAGTTCGGGACATCCGCCCCTTCGTTGTCCTTCACCGTGTCCTCCTCCCACTTGATGCGATTAAGCATCAACCTGGCGGTAAAAGCATCAAATGGCCATTAAGAGAAAAGAAACTTAAAAAAAATATAATTTCACTACGAAATTCCTGGTGTAAAAATTGTGTATGAAGATTTTTGCTTAAATTTAGCGGTACAAGTGACAAGCACTGATGTACTTGTGTAGTATAGCTCTACCTCTTCTGTAGTCTGCCCTACATCTTGTACTAGTGTAGTGTGCCCCTACCTCTTGTACTAGTGTAGTGTGCCCCTACCTCTTATACTAGTGTAGTGTGCCCCTACCTCTTGTACTAGTGCAGTGTGCCCCTACCTCTTGCACTAGTGTAGTGTGCCCCTACCTCTTGTACTAGTGCAGTGTGCCCCTATCTCTTGTACTAGTGTAGTGTGCCCCTACCTCTTGTACTAGTGTAGTGTGCCCCTACCTCTTGTACTAGTGTAGTGTGCCCCTACCTCTTGCACTAGTGTAGTGTGCCCCTACCTCTTGCACTAGTGTAGTGTGCCCCTACCTCTTGTACTAGTGCAGTGTGCCCCTATCTCTTGTACTAGTGCAGTGTGTCTCTACCTCTTGCACTAGTGTAGTGTGCCCCTACCTCTTGTACTAGTGCAGTGTGCCCCTACCTCTTGCACTAGTGTAGTGTGCCCCTACCTCTTGTACTAGTGCAGTGTGCCCCTATCTCTTGTACTAGTGTAGTGTGCTCCTACCTCTTGTACTAGTGTAGTGTGCCCCTACCTCTTGTACTAGTGTAGTGTGCCCCTACCTCTTGCACTAGTGTAGTGTGCCCCTACCTCTTGCACTAGTGTAGTGTGCCCCTATCTCTTGTACTAGTGTAGTGTGCCCCTACCTCTTGTACTAGTGTAGTGTGCCCCTATCTCTTGTACTAGTGTAGTGTGACCATACCTCTTGTACTAGTGCAGTGTGCCCCTACCTCTTGCACTAGTGTAGTGTGCCGTACCTCTTGTACTAGTGCAGTGTGCCCCTACCTCTTGCACTAGTGTAGTGTGCCCCTACCTCTTGTACTAGTGCAGTGTGCCCCTACCTCTTGTACTAGTGCAGTGTGTCTCTACCTCTTGCACTAGTGTAGTGTGCCCCTACCTCTTGTACTAGTGTAGTGTGCCCCTACCTCTTGCACTAGTGCAGTGTGCCCCTACCTCTTGCACTAGTGTAGTGTGCCCCTACCTCTTGTACTAGTGCAGTGTGCCCCTATCTCTTGTACTAGTGTAGTGTGCCCCTACCTCTTGTACTAGTGTAGTGTGCCCCTATCTCTTGTACTAGTGTAGTGTGCCCATACCTCTTGTACTAGTGCAGTGTGCCCCTACCTCTTGCACTAGTGTAGTGTGCCGTACCTCTTGTACTAGTGCAGTGTGCCCCTACCTCTTGCACTAGTGTAGTGTGCCCCTACCTCTTGTACTAGTGCAGTGTGCCCCTACCTCTTGTACTAGTGCAGTGTGTCTCTACCTCTTGCACTAGTGTAGTGTGCCCCTACCTCTTGTACTAGTGTAGTGTGCCCCTACCTCTTGCACTAGTGCAGTGTGCCCCTACCTCTTGCACTAGTGTAGTGTGCCCCTACCTCTTGTACTAGTGCAGTGTGCCCCTATCTCTTGTACTAGTGTAGTGTGCCCCTACCTCTTGTACTAGTGTGTGTGCCCCTACATCTTGTACTAGTGTAGTGTGCCCCTACCTCTTGCACTAGTGTAGTGTGCCCCTACCTCTTGCACTAGTGTAGTGTGCCCCTACCTCTTGTACTAGTGCAGTGTGCCCCTATCTCTTGTACTAGTGTAGTGTGCCCCTACCTCTTGCACTAGTGTAGTGTGCCCCTACCTCTTGCACTAGTGTAGTGTGCCCCTACCTGTTGCACTAGTGTAGTGTGCCGTACCTCTTGTACTTGGCGTGTTGCTTGGGCCCGCCCTCGACCACGACGACGCAGCAGCCGCGGTGCAGCAGCACGCAGCCCGTCATGTGCAGCTGCTGCGCGTTCACCTCCACCTTGAACTTCGCCGAAGCGCACTCGAACAGGTCCCGCACCCTACACACGCATCACGGCGGATCACCACCAGGGTAGGCAGAGAGGTAGTAGAAAGTGAACACATAAAACAATAGACTACTATATGGATTGACTGACAGACTGTACAATGTACATACTGAAGGACTGAGTACTCGATTCTCATACTTAATGTGTAAAAACGATACGTACTTAAATTTTGACCTAAATATTCAGAAAAATTGTTAAGTGTGGACACTCCCATAAATTTGGTAGTTTGTTGTTTACAAATAGCGATTTGCCGAACTTGTGACTAGATTCAGCGCACCATAGTCGCCCGCACGGTGACCATATTTTTGGAATATGACTACACTAATTTGACCTCTGTGGTCTAGTAGTCCAGGGCCGATGTTGACCACATGAAGTCCGAGTTCGATACCCGGGACAGGAAATTAAAAAAATGTGTTTTTTCAGTTTTTTGATAGAAACAACGTGGCCCGAGATCGGATAAGTGACCGGTTGGCGATAGGATTGCCATCTATCACATTGTGGAATTAAGTACCTTCCATAATCATGGGTGCACTGATTGTACCTCAGCCTACCTATTCGGGAATACGGGCGTGAAGATACTTTTTATTTTAATTGAAAACCTGTTGGAACACTTGCCTATATACAGCGACATGGACTCCCATACTCGTGTCTTCTCGAATTTTTCTGTCTACCTGCAATTATAAAAAGTAATTTAAAAAATTAAACCTACTTTAAATATCATTTATACTCATATCTCATAAACTACTGGATTGATTTCGATAAATAATATTTTATATCCTCACATCTCACAAACTACTGAATCCATTTTGATGAATTATAACATATACACATATCTCACCAACTACTGAACCGATTTTGATGAATGATATCATAGGTTCTCACATCTCACAAAATATTGAATCGATTTTAATAAGTTATATATATCCTCATATCTCACAAACTACTGAATCGATTCAGTAGTTTGTGAGATATGAGCATATATGATATATATATATATACTCATATCTCACAAACTACTGAACCGATTTTGATGAATGATATATATACTCATATCTCACAAACTACTGAACCGATTTTGATGAATGATATATATATACTCATATCTCACAAACTACTGAACCGATTTTGATGAATGATATATATACTCATATCTCACAAACTACTGAACCGATTTTGATGAATGATATATATATTCATATCTCACAAACTACTGAACCGATTTTGATGAATGATATATATATACTCATATCTCACAAACTACTGAACCGATTTTGATGAATGATATATATACTCATATCTCACAAACTACTGAACCGATTTTGATGAATGATATATATACTCATATCTCACAAACTACTGAGCCGATTTTGATGAATGATATATATACTCATATCTCACAAACTACTGAACCGATTTTGATGAATGATATATATACTCATATCTCACAAACTACTGAACCGATGTTGATGAATGATATATATACTCATATCTCACAAACTACTGGACCGATTTTGATGAATGATACATATACTCATATCTCACAAACTACTAAACCGATTTTGATGAGTGATATATATACTCATATCTCACAAACTACTGAACCGATTTTGATGAATGATATATATATACTCATATCTCACAAACTACTGAACCGATTTTGATGAATGATATATATATACTCATATCTCACAAACTACTGAACCGATTTTGATGAATGATATATATACTCATATCTCACAAACTACTGAACCGATTTTGATGAATGATATATATACTCATATCTCACAGACTACTGAACCGATTTTGATGAATGATATATATACTCATATCTCACAAACTACTGAACCGATTTTGATGAATGATATATATACTCATATCTCACAAACTACTGAACCGATTTTGATGAATGATATATATACTCATATCTCACAAACTACTGAACCGATTTTGATGAATGATATATATATACTCATATCTCACAAACTACTGAACCGATTTTGATGAATGATATATATACTCATATCTCACAAACTACTGAACCGATTTTAATGAATGATATATGTTCTCATATTTCACAAACTGTTGAATCGATTTGAATGAATGCTATCATATACACTTATCTACTGAACCGATTTTGATTAAACTTGGTCTTTTCCCTAATGGCATTAGCCATATTCGTAATGAATTCTTGGACATTTACGAAATTTAGTACACGTATTTAGACACCTAAATTGGTCATCATAGTCAAATGTTATCCAATTCCTATATTACATACATACATGTCAAACTGAACTGAGGTTTTTTGTCAGTTGAAAATATAAGGGTTGTTTTAGCACTGTGGCGCCGCAGGTGGTCACCACAGGATAGCTGAGTGGTAGAACCAGCGGGCCAACTGCTGTCAGGGTGACGTCATAACTATGGAGGTTCATGACGTCACACTTGTGGTGAGGATGTTGAAAAGAAAGATCTTCTTAACCAGGTAAGGTTTTCTGGTTGTTGTCCTGGTGTTCTGTCTATCTCCCTCTCTGTACTGACCTTCTCCCGCCTCTGCTCGGTGGTGAGGGCCCGCGCCTGGTTGTTGTCCTGGTGTCCTGTCTATCTCCCTCTATCTCTGTCTCTGTACTGACCTTCTCTCGCCTCTGCTCGGTGGTGAGGGCCCGCGCCTGGTTGTTGTCCTGGTGTCCTGTCTATCTCCCTCTATCTCTGTCTCTGTACTGACCTTCTCCCGCCTCTGCTCGGTGGTGAGGGCCCGCGCCTGGTTGTTGTCCTGGTGTCCTGTCTATCTCCCTCTATCTCTGTCTCTGTACTGACCTTCTCCCGCCTCTGCTCGGTGGTGAGGGCCCGCGCCTGGTTGTTGTCCTGGTGTCCTGTCTATCTCCCTCTATCTCTGTCTCTGTACTGACCTTCTCTCGCCTCTGCTCGGTGGTGAGGGCCCGCGCCTGGTTGTTGTCCTGGTGTCCTGTCTATCTCCCTCTATCTCTGTCTCTGTACTGACCTTCTCCCGCCTCTGCTCGGTGGTGAGGGCCCGCGCCTGGTTGTTGTCCTGGTGTCCTGTCTATCTCCCTCTATCTCTGTCTCTGTACTGACCTTCTCCCGCCTCTGCTCGGTGGTGAGGGCCCGCGCCTGGTTGTTGTCCTGGTGTCCTGTCTATCTCCCTCTATCTCTGTCTCTGTACTGACCTTCTCTCGCCTCTGCTCGGTGGTGAGGGCCCGCGCCTGGTTGTTGTCCTGGTGTCCTGTCTATCTCCCTCTATCTCTGTCTCTGTACTGACCTTCTCCCGCCTCTGCTCGGTGGTGAGGGCCCGCGCCTGGTTGTTGTCCTGGTGTCCTGTCTATCTCCCTCTATCTCTGTCTCTGTACTGACCTTCTCCCGCCTCTGCTCGGTGGTGAGGGCCCGCGCCTGGTTGTTGTCCTGGTGTCCTGTCTATCTCCCTCTATCTCCCTCTCTGTACTGACCTTCTCCCGCCTCTGCTCGGTGGTGAGGGCCCGCGCCTAGTTGTTGTCCTGGTGTCCTATCTATCTCCCTCTATCTCCGTCTCCGTACTGACCTTCTCCCGCCTCTGCTCGGTGGTGAGGGCCCGCGCCTGGTTGTTGTCCTGGTGTCCTGTCTATCTCCCTCTATCTTTGTCTCTGTACTGACCTTCTCCCGCCTCTGCTCGGTGGTGAGGGCCCGCGCCTGGTTGTTGTCCTGGTGTCCTGTCTATCTCCCTCTATCTTTGTCTCTGTACTGACCTTCTCCCGCCTCTGCTCGGTGGTGAGGGCCCGCGCCTGGTTGTTGTCCTGGTGCGTCTTCTGTCTCTTGGCGATCTGCTCCCGGACCTTGGCCTCGATGGCGGTCGGGTCCTGCACGGCTTCCGTGCCCAGCGCGCGCATCAGGTTCGATATCCTGACGAGATAGACAATAATTATATTAATAGATCCATACCATTACTTAGCTGACCTCAATAATTAACTCATCTGAATAATTATTATCGCCTCTGTGGTCTAGTGGTCCAGCGTTGGCGTTGACCACATGAGGTCCCGGGTTCGATTCCCAGGTCGGGCACATAAAAAAAGTGTTTTTCAGTTTTCTGAGAAACACAAAGTTGCTCGGGATTGGAAAGTGCCCGGTTGGCGATAGGCTTGCCACCTATCACATTTGTGGGACCAAGTATCTTCGGCTAATCGTGGGTGCACTTGTTGTACCTCTGCCTACCCCTTCGTGGATATGAGCGTGAAGATACTTTTTTCTGAATAATTAACTCATCCTAATTGTCTCATGTTTATAAATAATAAACACATATCAATTAACTCATCTCAATAATTAACTCATACCAACAAATATTGTATCTCAACAGTTAACTCATCTCAATTATTAGTTCAATAAAAACAAATAAAAAAATCAATAATTAATATCTACAAAGAACTAATCTCAATAATTAACTCATCTCAATGATTTTTTTATCCTAACAATTGTCTCATCTCAATTAACTCGTCTCAATACTTAACCTATCTCAATAATTATCTCAGCTTATTAATTAAGTGATTTCAATAATTAATTCAGCTTATTAATTAAGTCATTTCAATAATTAACTCAGCTTATTAATTAAGTCATTTCAATAATTAACTCAGCTTATTAATTAAGTCATTTCAATAATTAACTCAGCTTATTAATTAAGTCATTTCAATAATTAACTCAGCTTATTAATTAAGTCATTTCAATAATTAATTCAGCTTATTAATTAAGTCATTTCAATAATTAACTCAGCTTATTAATTAAGTCATTTCAATAATTAACTCAGCTTATTAATTAAGTCATTTCAATAATTAACTCAGCTTATTAATTAAGTCATTTCAATAATTAACTCAGCTTATTAATTAAGTCATTTCAATAATCAATTCAGCTTATTAATTAAGTCATTTCAATAATTAACTCAGCTTATTAATTAAGTCATTTCAATAATTAACTCAGCTCAACAATCGACACATTTTTTTAACTTAACTCATCTCAATAATTAACTCAGTTACATGACTCACTCATCTCAATGACTTATGTTTATCTCAGTTCAGGTTTATTTTTTCTTGACAGTTACCTCAGTTTGGGTTCAGGCGGTGCCTCTAGCCCGAGTCTGACTTTCTCCTGCTCCTCCTTCCACGCCTCCCTCCTGCTCTGTCTCCTCAACTTCTTCCTCTCCTTCTTCGTGAGGAAAACTGGCATGTATGTTGGTTTAAGTGGTTCCGCTGCAAGTAATAAATATAATTAATCTCAGGTATATTGATTGGCATATTCGTAAAGAATTACAAATCTTTTTATATTTGCACACCATATTTGGTATAATGTAGTGTATACCGCATTTAATAAATTATGGTGTATACCATATTTAGCATAATATGGTGTATACAATACTTAGCAGAGCATGGTGTGTACCATATTTAGTAGAAAAAAGTGTTTATCATATTTGGTAGAAGATGATTTGTACTATATTTGGTAGTCTATGGTATATCCCATATTTGGTAGAATATGGTGTGCACCATTTTGGTAGAATAGTGTTTATCATATTTGGTAGAATATGATATGTACCATATTTGGTAGTCTATGGTATATCCCATATTTGGTAGAATATGGTGTGCACCATTTTGGTAGAATAGTGTTTATCATATTTGGTAGAATATGATATGTACCATATTTGGTAGAATATGATATGTACCATATTTGGTAGAATATGATATGTACCATATTTGGTAGAATATGATGTGTATCATTTTTAGTAGGCATATACATTAAATATTTTTATTTTTAATACCCATATTCTTCCCGATAAACTAATTTTCTTTCTTTTTTTTGGCTTTGCTTGACCCTTATGCGTCATTGACACCAGACCACTAGACCAAAAAGGCAATAATAATAATATCCGTATCTATATTTTTTACTTACTCGGCGGTCGTAACTGTTGTGGATGTTCTACTAAATTGGTGATGGCATCTTCATTGACATTGTCAACGATGTCATCCTCGCCGACGTTACACGCTTCCACCCTCTGAGTGTCGGTTCTCGAGTCGGATGTCACTTTCCGACATTTTGCCTCTCTTTCTTCCGGTGTCATTAGTATTACACTGTCCCACCTGAAATTATTTTTTTTAATAATAAAAGCTATTAAGCTTTTTTAATTTTTTTTAATTATTAAAGCAACAGGAAATATGTAACACATTAGTGTTACATATTTCCTGTTGCTTTTTTGCATCTGTGGCAGTGATTTCGTGAAATGCGACGGAAGTATGTCACAGGAAGATGGGGAAGCGTTTAAATTGACCAATGAGGGCGAACTATGTGAATTGACCAATGAGCACGCGTTATGTGAATTGTACAATGAGCACGCGCTATGTCAATTGACCAATGAGGGCGAGCTATGTGGATTGACCAATGAGGGCGAACAATGGTGTAGGTGGTGGTGTTGGTGGTGGTGCGGATGGTGGCGCAGGCGGTGGTGCGGGTGGTGGTGGTGTGGGTGGTAGCGTGAATGGTGGTGCGGGTGGTAGCACAGGTGGTGGTGCGGGTGGTAGCACGGATGGTGGCGCGGGTAGTGGTGCGGGTGGTGGCGCGGGTGGTGGTGCGGGTGGTAGCACGGGTGGTGGCGCGGGTGGTGGCGCGTGTGGTGGCGTGGGTGGTGGCGGTCAGTGTGGTGCTCACCACTCGATGTCGGGCACGCGGTCGGTGTCGGGCGCGTCAGCGGCCAGCAGCGCCAGCTTGGTCGCTGACGAGATGCCTGTCTTGCGGGCGATTTGTGATATCTCGTTCTGGAGCTTCTCCAATTGTGCCTGAATGAATACCAACGTTATCATCAATTAAACACATTAACGTCCGGTTTCCGAAACGCAACTTAATTTTAACAAGTAATTAATCTATGTTTAACATAATTGTTACAAGCAAATGATCTGTAAAACACAGATTAATTGTTTGTTAAAATTAATTTGCGTTTTAAAAATCGGCCGTTAATCACACAAACGCAACTGTGATGATTTGAATGTTTTTTTTTTATATTTTTATTTGTAATATTTTTTCTGAAATACACATTTTTTAATTAATTAAAAGAAAAAAGTATCATCACGTCGGGTTCACTTGAGGGGAGGGAGTAAACCAAACGTCTATAGACTTTCCGGTTCACCACAATCCACCGGTTTATCGGTTGACAAGTGATGACAGAATTTAACCAACATGTTAACTAAAAGCGACTATTTATTAATAACTATATGTATATACAGTGTGTAAAAAAACCCTGTCCGATCATCAAAAGCATTTTTTATGCATAAATAACTTTTCAAAATATTTCCTTCATTTAAGGGGAAGTTCTTCAAATTTCGACTACAATGAGGCACTTTAAAATACGTCATTTTTTTTATTTTAATAAAAATATATTTTTTGAAACGAAGTTCCTTACGGCAGGCTTGGAGGGGATAGGGATTTTGCTGCGCGACCGAACTGAAAAAAATGTGATAGTAAAACCGTAAGAAATGCGTGGAATAAAAGCGTTAAATGAGACGTGCGCAGGCGCGACAGTCGCGTACACAAGCGAGTAGTGCCGTTTAGCCGAAGGAAGTTCGTTCCTACCTGGTGTCCCGCGACACCACATCACTTTTTTTTTTTGATAATGTCATTGATGTACCTATACACCTCTTTCGGATCAGATAGGTGTTTTTTTACACCCTGTATACAAAGGAGATTATATGGCAGAACAATGCTTGACGTAGTCCAACATTACATCTTACCTTCATCCGCAGCCGTTCAGCCAACTGCCTGAACTTCCCCGGCTCGTGGAACCTGAGTGCCCGTTTTGCCCGGACCGCGGGCTTGGTGGGCACCCTCGCATCCACCCAGGAACCACCTTCCGCTTCAGCCACACTCGCGGAGGTACCAGCGTTCAGCTGTGCGCGGAATTCTTCGCGACGTTTCGCGCGAATATTTGCCTAAAAGTTACGAGAAGTTATTCAAATTGTCTTTTTACATTTTCTCGCCTCGCCTTCTCGCCTTTCTCGCACCCCGCAACTCACTGTCGATTAAAAATTTTATAAAGGAAGAAGTAGTAAAAGAAAACTATGTTTTAGTTTAAAATGGAACAAATACATGCTAATACATGTTGGTCCCAGCCTCCTTTGAAGAATAGGCCAACTGCCGTTCTGCCAGGCAGGTCGTAAAAGGCGACCGATTGGCTATCGAGTCACCACCATCGTGGCTACTAGGCGGTAGAGTTCAGCATTGTCTCGCCCGGGTCTGGTACCACCGCCTTACCTATTCCTGCCGCAATAGCGTCAGTGCTTGTTTCTGTCGTGTTCCGGTTTGGAGGGTAAGGTAGCCGGTAAACTTATGCATGTGGCATTAGACCTCGCCACAAGATAGCAACGCAAAATTAACATCTTTGGGTCTATAGGCGATGGTCGACTCTTTCCATCAGGAGACCCATCTGCTTGTTTGCTACCTTATGATATAAAATAAAAAAACATAAGTTCATCAGCTACCTATCCTGCAATCGGAGTTCGACAGTGACAAGCACTGACGGTATTGCGGCAGGAATAGGTAGTAGTAGACACGCTAGTGACAAGGTCTGCAATACGGCTGGAATAGGTATGGCGGTGTATCAAACCCACTGCGACTTTGCAGAACTCTATATCATAGCATTCACGACATATTTGTCCAATCCTTCGCCATTAACGAACTGCCTGGTTGTTTAGATTACTTTTCAAAAGGGGCTGGAATCAACGCGGCGCGGCGGCTGACAACACACGACACAATCTTACATGTTAGTTCATATTTTTTATGATAATAATTAAACTAATTGGATAAAGAGTACATAAAGCGTAACTTCCCCGTGTTGGTCCGGGCTTCTTTGAAGAATAGGCCAACTGCTGTTCTGCCAGGCAGGTCATCAGAGGCGATCGATTGGCTATGCGACTTGCGAGTCACTACCATCGTGACTACCAGGTGGTAGAGTTCTGCATTCGGCATCTGAGATTTCTGCACCCGGGTCTGGTACCATTGCTTTACCTATTCCTGCCACAATAGCGTCAATGCTTGTCGCTGTCGCGTTCCTGTTTGACGTAGCATTAGACTTCGCCACAAGATTTAACGCACCATTAATATCTTTGGTGTGTATAGTTGATGGTTGACTCTTTCCATCAGAGTGCTAAGTGTGAGTTTTTCTTTTCGCATTCGATCGTGAGCGCGTTTCGAGTTTACTAGGAATTTGTATGTGATTTGTACAGCGCCACCTAGTGGTAAACGTGAGAAACCAGTTTACCACTAGGTGGCGCTGTACAAATCACATACAAATTCCTAGTAAACTCCAAACGCGCTGACGATGGAATGCGAAAATGTTGTCTGTCGGCAACATTTGATCGACAACGCTTGGTGGCTGATGATAATTGGTAAAGGTAAAGCAGAGATCCTGCCTACCAAATATATGTAGAATATTGGCTAGTTACTTCACGCAACGGAGGATGGGTATGTTCGGTAGAAACCAGGCTACGTGGAAGATTCCGACGATGGGATGCCCGCAGGGCTCAATTATGGGGCCCGCGGTGTGGAACCTTGACGATCTTAAGTGGCCGATGCCGGCGCTTCTTAAGTGTCGAACTGACCGCGTACGCTGATGACGTCACAGACGTCATTAAGGCGAACTCAAGGCGGGAGATTGAGACAAAGGCGTCTTGTGCTTTATATGCTATCCAGGAGTGGGGGGAGCGAAAAAAGCTCACATTTTCGCCAGCCAAAACTAAGTCACTGATGTTGAAGAGCAGGCTCCAGCGGCCACCGATAACCAAAAAGTTGGGTAGTAGTACAATACGGAATATGGATCATGCAGTCATGCTGCGAGTAACACTGGACTCTCGGAAGTTATGGCGCTGCTGGTTCGTACCGCTGGAGGGTCATAGTGATGGAACCAGCGGGCCAGCTTCATAACTGTGGAGGTTGATGACGTCACGCAAGGACAAGTAAGGGGAAAAGGAAGATCTTCCCAGCTAGACAAGGTGTACTGCCTGGGGACCGAAGTCCATTTGAGAAGCGTTGAAACTTGTATATAGTGTGTACATGATAAATAATTGTGATATCGCAATTCAGGATTTTATTTTTGAATTTATTTTTTTCATTTTTTATTATTTTTTCTGGTAGCGTTTTTAGATTGCTTGAACCACTACAAAGTCCTTTGTTCAGTACGCGACTGATATAGTTGAAAGGGCGGCCGGATGCTTTGGAAAGGTGTCTAGGATTAGCTCTACTGGGGGGGGGTTAGATACTAGGCTTTAAAGACCATATATAAAGGAACTTTCATAGTTACTGTTATTTATGCGGCAGCGGTATGGTGTAGTAGGGTAGGGGTGTATCCGGTCAGAAGCGCGTTATTGAGGGGACAGATGACAGATGATGTAAGTACGGAAGGTCCGGTGCTTGCAAGTGTGCTCCCGGCGGATTTGCAAGTCAAACTTGCCGGGGAGGTCACCCGGGGAGCGACAGGGCTCGATAAACTAGAAAGGAATGCGCTCAAGAGGATTGCACTGGACCGGTACAAATCGAATGGTAGGAGCGTTGGGAGGGCAGCAATAAAGGACCTGTATCGCATCTTTCCCGATGTGAGAAATCGGATGCGGCCAAAGTGGGTGGAGCTGACCACGTCACGTACCAGATATTGAGTGGTCATGGCTGTTTCCGGGGAAGGCTGCGTGACATGGCGCTGTGAGAAACGGGTTCCTGTTTCTGTGGGCTCTCGGACGATTATAGGAACCATATCTTGTGGTATTATCCACTGTATGATGAGGAGAGAAAGATATGCTTGATGGGCTGTAAGGTTTGGGAACGGGGCCTGTCTACTTTAAGGAGCTTGTCAAGACGCCGGCGAACTTTAGACTGCTCACGGGATTCGCGCATGCGTGATATAAGAGGCATTGGCCTCTGGAGATTGGCTAGTAAGTGTAATCTTAGTCTACAAGGCGAACGAATAACCGTGATTGTGCCGTCCATTCCCAATTGGGATGGCTGTCGAGACCGCCTCTTCAGGGGAGAGGTGTCATGGGGACAGAGGTCTGGAATTAAATAACTTGTAGGGAGTCAAGAATTGCACAGAGAAGAGAACCTCACAGCAAACTCTGTGCATCTCCCGCGCTTAGGCCCATATTGGTAGGGCCCTGGGTTGGTGGTGGGTCTGTCCGCAACATGAAAGAGAAGAAATGGTCGTATGGCCGACCACTAAGAGAGTCGACTCTTGTGAGTTTATTTAAATAAAACTCTATGGCTGGTGGGGCAGAAGACGAAAAATAAATACAGTCCACTGCTCTCCACCGACTGTAGTACACGGTGTGTGTGTGTGTGTGTGTGTGTGTGTGTGTGTGTGTGTGTGTATCTCACCTTCAGCGTGGGCGCGACGTGTGTGAGCTGCACTCGTTTCCCCGTGGTGTCGATGGTCCGTCCCTCCCGGTCCAGTATGTGTGTGTGTATGTGCGTGCGTGTGTGTATGTAGATCACCTTCAGCGTGGGCGCGACGTGTGTGAGCTGCACTCGTTTCCCCGTGGTGTCGATGGTCCGTCCCTCCCGGTCCAGTATGTGTGTGTGTATGTGCGTGCGTGTGTGTATGTAGATCACCTTCAGCGTGGGCGCGACGTGTGTGAGCTGCACTCGTTTCCCCGTGGTGTCGATGGTCCGTCCCTCCCGGTCCAGTATGTGTGTGTGTATGTGCGTGCGTGTGTGTATGTAGATCACCTTCAGCGTGGGCGCGACGTGTGTGAGCTGCACTCGTTTCCCCGTGGTGTCGATGGTCCGTCCCTCCCGGTCCAGTATGAGCGGCGCCGGACCCGAACCCGCGGCCAGCGCGCCGCCTACAACGACACCATTCAACTACATTTTATATATCATAAGATAGCAAACAAGCAGATGGGTCTCCTGATGGAAAGAGTCAACCATCGGCTATAGACACCAAAGCTGGTAATGATGCGTTACTATCCTTGTAGCAGGATGGTAATAGCATTTACATATGTTTACCGGCTACCTTACCCTGTAAACCGGAACACGACAACAACAATAAGCTTGTGTTTACTAAGAATCGGATATATTATAGTTTCTAATGATTAATTATGATATGAAGATAACAATTTCTGGTACCACCGCCTTACCTATTCCTACCGCAATAGCGTCAGTGCTTGTCACTGTCGTGTTCCGGTTTGGAGGGTAAGGTAGCCAGTAAACCTCGCCACAAGATAGCACTTATATTACCACTTATATTAAAACCGAGTATTTACAACACAAATTGGTAAATACACTATACACACTAGTCACACTCGCTGTACTAACACTAAACATAACCGACTACGCTGAACGAAAACACTTCTCTTATTCACTGTACTACACACTGGTCACTCCGCTTCACACTGGTCGCTCATACTATCGTTTTCGATCACTTTATAAAAACTGCCTTCTTTTTGTCAACACATCCCTATTTATATCCAGGGTAAAGTTCGACTTCATTCGGGAACGTTCCGAAATTATTGCGTAAACAATAAACAATTCTAATTGTAAATAAGTCGACGTATACGCCATATTCACCCTTATGGCCCATGACAGAAGATCGATTATGGCGTAGTTGCTTGGGTAACGGGAGCTACTGTTTATCAACAGAAGTAGCCCATCTTTTTCTTTTATTTCTAGATAATTCCAGCGTTTTAAAGATTATTCGTAACATTATTTTGCCCTTTTTAGTGGCATGCAAATGTTATAATTGTTAAACATCATTACAGTATAGAATTTAATCTTATTTTCTCGTGTGTACAATTGTGTGTGTGTGTGTGTGTGTGTGTGTTACAATTTTAATCGCTGAGACTGGAGAATTTAAGACTGGAGTGTATTCATTTAAGATTTGTATTATGACATTGCATTTATTATAACACTTTAAATTATATCTTGGTATAGTCACAAAAAGCAATACGTAAATCGGCATAGATAAATGGCACTATCTTGAAAAACAAAAACAAACGGCTTTCGTCTAAATCTAAGTAATACATATAATTATAAGATTTATTTTTATTTCTTACATAATTATTGTATACATAAAAAATATAAATTTAATTCAAAATAATTGTAAATGAATTTGCATGCTAACGTATAGCGGAATAGGCGAATATATAAACTAGATATAAGATATTTATAACCCTATTTCTTGCAAATAAATTATTATTATTAAAAAAAAAACTGGAATGACAATGTGTTACCCTCGCTAAAATAAAATAAATACTACATGATGTTGGGTAGCCACTAGATTAATACCAAGTCCAATTAAAACATCTACTACCAGACTGGAGCATTTTTAAATACAATAACATTTTTATTTTAAGGTATTTCACTTACCAGCGAGTTTCCTTTGTATCCTCGCTTGCAGCTCAGCGATTTTCCGCTGTTTCTCCAACTCCTCCGCAGATATGGGAGTGGCCGCTGGAAAAATAAATTAGAAATCAGTCAATAAATTATAAATCGGTTAATTATCAAATGTAAATCAGCGTAGTTTTGTAAAGATGTGATTCTACCCTAAGCTCAAAAATATCAGTTTCTTTAGGGAGGAAAATTATAAGCAACCCTTATAATTTTCCTCCCTAAAGAAACTGATATATTAGTGTGAATATAGTGAGTGTTACTGGTGTGGTGTCAGTGTATTTAACCGCCCCGTTGGTCGAGTGGTTAGCGGCCCTGACTACGCAATCGACGGGGCTCGGGTTCGATCCCCGACGGGGACAAGCATTTGCGTGATGAGCATAAATGTTTGTATTTCCGGGTTTGGGTGTTTATTAAATATATTTCAGTATTTATATATGTATTTCTATGTATTAGTATCGTTGACCCATAACACAAGCAAATAATTTGCTTACTTTGGGGTTAGATCAGTAACTGTAATTTGTCCCATGAATATTTATTTTATTTTTTATTTATTATAAATGTGAAAGTAATTCTGTCTGTATGTCTCCTCTTCACGCCTAAATCACTGAACCGATTTTGATGAAATTGGGTACAAAGATAGTTTGAGACCCGAGAAAGGACATAGGATAGTTTTTATCCCTTACACTTACTGATCTAACCGATCAGTAAGTGTAATTTGTCCCGTGAATATTATATTATATTATTATATTATATTATAAGAGTTTTGAATCAATAAACTAATTTATATAGTGTGTAAAGAAAACCCTGTCCGATCCGAAAGAGGCATTTAGGTTGGTTAAAGGCATTACTAAAAAAATATTAAAATGATTTTATTTTAGAAAATAAAAAAGATATAGCTGTTTTAATATTCGTATTTTTACTTATATCTCCCTAGAGTTAAGCAAATATTTTAAAAGTCACAACACCTTGTCGCTGTTTGTTTCATTATTTCGGTTTGGCGGCTATCGCACAAACACTGTGCGAAGGCGCGGTGTTCGTTTGTCGGCTTTTTACAAACGAACTTAAAACGCGCCGCGTATCCTTCGGTAGCATCCGATTTGCGCGGAATTCTTTGATAAAAAAATTTACTTATTTGTAGGTGTTGTCATACTTAATGTATGAAAATACCATTTAAGATTATTTTTTTTATTGAGAAAACTAATTAATTAATATCCATAAAATAATTACACATATGTAACCGTATTACGGTACCAAATAACACCGTTAACCGATTAACCAATTATCCGACAGGGTTTTCTTTACAAACTGTATACGCTCCGAGCGAAACCTTTTAAAAAAAACCGTAAATACCAGTAGCTATTAAATAGATAAATAACTAGCTGTGCCCGCGACGTTGTCCGCGTGGAAAAATTTCTAAAATAAAAGTACCATAAGTTACATCTTATTACATCAGTTATTTGCCTTATTAATCAGTTATTTATAGATAAAGTATAAGGTTAAACTCACCAGGCTTAGAGTACAATATCGGCTTGATGACGCTAGGCGGTGGTATTGAGTTGTTCTGTTGCATTTGGACCTTCAAATGCTGGGCAGCCTGGACAGCCGCGTTCATGTTCTTGGGAGTCTCCCCTTTTATAGCCAATAACGCACGCTTGCGTTCTTCAATCTCTTTCTGGGCGTTCGCCATCATCACCTGAAATATTTAATCAAATTTTTTGTAACGCAGTATTACTGCAGAACCGACATCCCATTCTCAAAAAACACATTTTTGAAATGCCTGACCCGGGAATTGAGTTCGGGACATTGTGTGATCAACAGAGACACCAGACAACTAGACCACAAAAGAGATATATCTATATATTAAAACTAGCTTACATTACATACTAGATTATAACTACATGTGACTTTGTTCACATGATACAAAATCATAACTTCCATTTGCTCAGACGAGTAAAAAAGTTCCTATGTTACTCCTGGATATCTTTCTAAAGGTGAAAGAATTTTAAAAATCGGTCAAGTAGTTTTGGAATCATACGATTTAACTCAATAACTACTCAACCGATTTTAAAGAACAAACAGAAAATCACATTTTTATTATTATTGTATAGATATTGCATCCATATGTGTATTTTTGTATGGATTTTAAATTATCTGGAGTTTTTTCCCGATGCCAGTGGCGGAAAAAATAATTTTTTTAAATAACTTCTAGACTATTAAACCGATTGATTCAAACCTTAGCAGCCTTTTCCTTAAAAAAAAAGTATTCCAAGAAGTTATTTGGCTTAAGTCCACCCAACAAAATACTCCACCCTCACCCTCTGAATATCTGCGAACCCACTAGCATGCAATTATCAAAGGCAGTCTTTTGCCTCTCATGACTGCTCTGTGCTAATTGTCAGCGGAAATGTTTCCAAATCGATACTAATCGGGGGCCCATATTCATTCATAATGGCTGAGTACACACCTGCAGGACCCCCAACATTGCAGCTGTTCCTAGGCGGCAGTGATCACACCATCGGGTGATCCTTTATTGATTTTTTTATGGATAGCCTGTTTTCCATAAAAAAAAATCACCAAAATTTGATTTCCTCACTGTTTGTTACTAGTCGTTAATTTTTTAGCTCATATCACAAGGTCTCCGGATTCTGAAAGGTTGAGAAATTTGTTTGTTCAGCTTAACTGAAAAATTCTTGTCCAATAACGATTTATGCCGGATTTGTCGTAAGGTGCCGTAATTTACTAGAAAAAAATCCCAATAACACTTTGCCCAAGCTGAAAATTGAATGTGAAGCCTCATAATCAAACTATCTAACTCTTACATCACGATTTTTTTTATATAATTAAATAGCAAATAAGATGGCTCTCCTGATGGAAGGAGAAACCATCGCCTATAGACACCAAAGATGTTAATGGTGCGTGGCTATCCTTGTGGCGGGATGGTAATGCAACATGCATAAGTCTACTGGCTACCTTACCCTTACCCTTCAAATCAAAACACGACAATGACAAGCATTGATCCTTTACAGTAGGAATAAGTAAGGTATTTGTAACAAATACCCAGACAAGACAGAACTCTACCAACTAGTAGTCATCATATTAATGACTCGTATAGCTAATCAGTAACCTTGTACGATCTGCCTGGCAGAACGGCAGTTGGTCTATTTCTCAAAGGAGCCCAGGCCAAGACAGGGGATATTATTTTACCTTAATCTTATCTGCACTCAGCCCAGCCATCTTCGACCCTATGGTCTCTCCGTCAGGGATAACCGCCGGTATTTCTATCCCATTGTCTACTTTCTTCTCTTTATCCTCCCTATCCCTATCTCTTTCTCTATCCCGCCTTTCTTCTCGACTTTCGTATTTGTCGTCATGGCGTGATCTGAAATTTGAAGTAAAGTTTTTATAAACTAGCTACAGCACGCAGCTCGTTGCATTATAAAAGATTTGGCAAATCCCATGGGATCACCTGATCTGTCCGGGATAAAAAGTAGCCTATATGCTATTCCAGGTTATCATCTACCTGTGTGCCAAATTTCATTCAAATCCGTTCAGTAGTTTTTGCGTGATTGAGTAAAAAACAGCCATCCATCCATCCAAACATCCAAATTTTCATATTTAAAATATTAATATAGATTATAATATATTTGAAAAACTGATGAAGATTATGTGTGATCATCTATATATTAATACGTGAAGGGTAAACTTTGGATCCCTTTTAAAGACAATTTAATGAACTTGTTTTTTAATTTAATTAATTTAATTTTAATTGAATTTCGCCGTGTTGGTCCCGGCCTCCTTTGTAGAATAGGCCAAATGCCGTTCTGCCAGGCAGGTCGTAAAAGGCGACCGATTGGCTGTCGAGTCACTACCATCGTGGCTACTAGGTGGTAGAGTTCTGCATTGTCTCGCCCGGGTCTGGTACCACCGCCTTACCTATTCCTGCCGCAATAGCGTCAGTGCGTGTTGCTGTCATGTTCCGGTTTGGAGGGTAAGGTAGCCGGTAAACTTGTGCATGTGGCATTAGACCTCGCCACAAGATAGCAACGCACCATTAACATCTTTGGTGTCTATAGGCGATGGTTGACTCTTTCCATCAGGAGACCCATCTGCTTGTTTGCTATCTTATGACATAAAAAAAAAAAGAACTGTGGAGTATTAAATTTGGCACAGATAAAGTTCCCATTGTGGAAAACTGCAGAAACCAAATATTTTTAAACAAAATGCATTAGAAATACACAAAAATAATAAAAATAAACATTACACACACTAAGTTCAAGTGACATACATGACATTATACACACGTCTATATTATTCATAGAAGTATAACGTGTATACACGTCAATGAGTATAATATATTTAAAGGTTAATGATATTATTTTCTTTACGGCTAAAGTCAGTTGTCAAGCTTAAAAGAGATTTTATTGTTTAGTCTATGGTTGAATTTCGGACACAGGCTATCGCTAGTAAATTAAAATCAGCGCGTTGATAACCAACCAACCCTTGTTTACGTAACCTTATGGTTGGAATATTTAAAAAACAATTAAATGAGACCATCCTCAGAGTATAGTGTAAAGATGGGCGATTGTTACTGATTCCAATAATCGAATAATTTGATACTACTAACACTAATATTATATACAAAAACACTATAATACAAAAACAATTGATCGCTAGTTTGCAAATTCTAATAAAACCGCTAGTTTATTCATTCGCTTTTCCATACAAAATTAGTCTGTATTCGCATACGTTACAGTCTACTTTTAATTGATATTCGTACTAGTAATAATTAAATAGTAACTGATTTGCGAACCGCTAGTTTATTTATTCAGTTTCCAAACTTCAACTTCAAACTTCAAACTTATTTATTTTGCATAAATCAGGGTATACATGCGATGTTATTTCTAAATACAGTAACTTAAGCCTGTTTTACCAAATAAATGGCGTGCAAAATCTTATTACATTATCTACATCCACATTATACATTTTTCTACAAAATTATAAATAATATATTAAGCCTATCAGGATAAAATTTAAATGAATTAAAAAAAAAAGGAAGGTCGAAAAACACATATATATACAAAATTGACAGTTTTTTCATATTATAAAGATTACTTTTAAGTTTTACTCGATAAAAATAATTAGTTAAGTTAGGTTTTACAATCATAATATTTTTATATAGGTGCAACAAAAACTACGACATCCGAATACAAACTAGTAATTATTGTTAAGTTCGATGATCAAATGTGCCACACGAAAATAAGTACTTTTTCTCAGTACATAGAGTTTACTTTTAGATGAGGTTACGGATATTCGAATATTTAAACTAGTTAGTAACTAGTAGTAGGTCGAGCCAATGCAGAACTCTACCACCTAGTAAATCTGATGGCTTGGGTAGACTTTACGTTTATTGGTCAGATCAAATAGCGAAAGTAGAACTATGCAAATGATACATACATTTTTCACACATTGATATCAATACTAAAACCCCAAACATTGACGATATATTGTTTTTCATGAGCAATGTTTTATCATATCTACATCTTCCACTATGTCCATAATCAACTGCTACATATGTAAACATATATCTTTCTCAGTCACAAGTGCAGATTTTATTATATAGATTCTCCATTGCACTGCAATATTAAGTAGTGTCTTCACGCCCATATCCCCGAAGGGGTAGGCAGAGGTACAACAAGTGCACCCACGATTAGCCGAAGATACTTAGCCCCACAAATGTGATAGGTGGCAAGCCTATCGCCAACCGGGCACTTTTCAATCCCGGGCAACTTTGTGTTTATCAGAAAACTGAAAAAACACTTATCTTATGTGCCCGACCTGGGAATCGAACCCGGGACCTCATGTGGTCGACGCCAATGCTGGACCACTAGACCACAGAGGCGATAAATATTAAGGCGTGAAAAATAGAGCCGTCGCTTTCACATATACAAGGGCCGATCCAGTTTTCAGTTCAGGGTGGTCACATATTTCAGTTCAGTCATGATAGGCTCTTATCCTAATAATTCCATACCCAGAACCCTATCTAAGGGGGTTATTGCCCCACATGACCCCACCCTGTATTCTACCATTTAGTAAGGCTAATAGTATTAAACTCTACTAAACCAATAAAAGTGTATCATTAAAACTAGCTGTGCCTGCGACTTTGTCCATGTGGTAAATTTCCTAAAAAAGTAGCCTAAGTTACTTTTTATTATATAAGCTATCTGCCAGTGAGAGTCCCGTCAAAATCAGTCCAGTCGTTGCAGAGATTAGCCGGAACAAACAGACAGGCAGTCATACAGACAGACAAAAATTGTACAAAATGTTATTTTGGCATATGTGCCATGTATACATCCATATGTATTTGGTAGAAAGTGGTTATTTTAATATTAAATATTTAATATTAAATATTAATAAGATAGAAACTATTTACTTTTTAATATCCCTGTCTTTGTCTGAAGATTCATGTTTCCGTTTTTGTGACTTCGATGTGGAGACCAGCTCTTGAGCCAACGCTAACACCTTGTCAGCTAATTTACTTGCTTTCTTTGAGTCTATATGTGATGATATTTTGTCTATTATTTTTCTACGTTCATATCTGAAAAAATTAACCAATTAAATTTGACAAATTAAACGACAAATATCCCAAAAACTACTAAACCAATTTAGACGATACTTGAACTGTTCCCTAAATTGGAATATACCTGTTTAATACAAAAAAGAATGATCTCAATATAGATTATAATTCTCGAGAAATTCGTTGACAAACATACGAACATTAAAAATACATACACTTCCAAAATTAATTACACATGCTTGGACATCAAAATAAATTGTCATACTCAAATATTATCCAATCCCAACAGTATTACATATATTTACTTGGTGGTAAAATTCCGCATTGTCTCATCCGGATTTGGTACCAACACCTTACCTATTTCTGCCTCAATAGCGTCAGTGCTTGTCATTGACATGTTCCAGTTTAGAGTATAAGGTAGGCAGTAAACTAATGCATGTGGCATTATACCTCACCACAAGATAGCAACGTACCATTAACATCTTTGGTGTCTATAGATGGTTTCCCATTCCATCAGGAGACCCATCTGCTTGTTTGCTATGTTATGATATCAAAAAAATACATGTCATACTGATAACCTCCATTTTTTTGGTTGATAAATAAATACAATCACACCCCCGTGTTGGTTCCGGGCTCCTTTGAAGAATAGACCAACTGCCGTTCTGCCAGGCAGGTCGTAAAAGGCGTCTGAGTGGCTATGCGTGTCACTACCATCGTGACTACTAGGTGGTAGAGTTCTGCATCAGCTCGACCAGGTCTGGTACCACCACCTTACCTATTCCTGCCGCAATAGCTACAGTACTGGTCAATGTCGTGTTCCGGTTTGGAGGGTAAGGTGGCCGGTAAACTTATGCATGTGGCAATAGACCTCGCCACAAGATAGCAACGCACCATTAACACCTTTGGTGTCTATAGGCGATGGTTGACTCTTTCCATCAGGAGACCCATCTGCTTGTTTGCTATGTTATGATATATAAAAAAAAAAACCCCACATCATAGGGAGGTAGACAGAGGTAAAACACAAGTAGATAAACGTCGACTTTATATCAGTGATTGAAACATGAAAATATTCATTGCATTATAAAAGTTAACTCACTGCATTATTTAAGTTTTTGATAAATCCCACGAGAACAACTTATTTTTCAGGGATGAAAAGTACCTATCAGGTCATCATTTATGGGCAGCCACCATTAACATCTTTGGTGTCTATAGGTAATGGTAACTCTTTCTACGAGGAGAGCCATCCATTTCTTTACTATCAAATGATAAATAAAAAAGTATATTGAAGTTGTGAAAGAATTTAGTAAACCAATTCCTTGACGGCAGAAGGTATTGTATCACTAAGCATTTTCTTTTTATTATAAAACAGCAAAAGAGCAAACAAATCTTCTAACAACTTGTCTGGCAATTAATACAGATCATTATTCTTTAAAAAGGTATGACTTTTTTTTATATCATAAGATAGCAAACAAGCAGATGGGTCAACCATCGCCTATAGACACCAAAGATGTTAATGGTGAGTTGCTATCTTGTGGCGAGGTCTAATGCAACATGCATAAGTTTACCAGCTGCCTTACCCTCCAAACCAGACACGATAGTGACAAGCACAGACCTATTGCACAGAAATAGGTAAGGAAGTGGTACCAGACCCGGGCGAGACAATGGAGAACTCTACCACCTAGTACCATTAAGATAAGGATCATGATTGACTTTATCTAAGATTATAAACTATAATACTAGTTTAAGCACAATTATTTAGATTTGTTAATTTAACTATGAAATAGCAGATTTATTATATACAAAAAAGAAAGTTGATATATTGCCAAACTATGGCAAGACTCTCAGCAAAGGGGGTGTACGGACTTATAGCAAATACCTCCTAAAAATGTTTAAAGTTTTATGTGGTCTCCAGTTCACTTACCCATTAGTCAAACAAGAAGAAACTGTTGATAATAAAGAACTATCTGATTTTCCAATCGTCCTGTAAATAGCACGATCAAGTGACGACCTAAGGTCTTCTACTTCTCTTCTAGATAATTGCAAAGCCATAGTTTTAGTAAATATACTCAATTGAGTAAAACAACAGGTTATGATTATGTCAACACTACACTTATTTAAAAATTAATGTTTTTTGATACTTTAATAAATCTGAACCAGTATTAGCACATTTTTAAGACACATTTAAAGCATTTTGTCCCTATAATGTAAACAACATTTATTTAGCATACATTGCTTTCGAGTTTCGTATTCTGTGACAAAAAACAAAACGTCACTCCTAAACAGTGTTGGCAGACCCGTGAAAAATTATTATTAACTAACCAAGAGCCGTAAAATTATTGTACTTTTAACAAAATTATTGTACATTATATAAATTATATTTAGCTTTTGTTGTAAAACATTATTAATTAAAACTGTAGTTTGAATATGGTCATATTATTTAAAATATGTTATACGGTTAGAATAGAAAACCGTCATAAGTTGTAAACGATGAAGTTTTAACCTATAATTGTATTTTTCTAAAGATTGTACGCTAAAGATCGAAAGAAATCGAAAGAAAAAAAGTTCAAAAAGTCATGAAATTTTGGTACATGTACAATAATGATTGTACGTCTGCCGACACTGCTCCTAAACAGTGCACAGTGTTGGCTTGGCAGACCCGTGAAAAAAATATTATTGTATGAGGGTCATAAAATTATTGTATTTTCATTAAAATTATTGTACATTTTAAAATTAGATTTAATTGTCATCTGAAAGCTTTAGTTTAAAAGAGAAGTTATTCAAACGATATTATGGTAATTATTAAACATTATTTTAAATGATATTTTTCAGTCAAGTATATTTTGGGAACTTATGTAGTTATTGGTATTAGGTGGGAAATTTGACTCAAACATTTAAATAATTTTAATTTTATTATTATTTTCTTTTAATTTTTTTTTTTAAATAAAATAATAATTTTGTATAAAAAATTGCTATCATTCAAAATTATTGCATTTTCGTCAAGACTTTTTTATTCCTCATCCTCCTCATCATTTTTTTTACTCCTCAATCCTAAGTACGCTTAGGACTTATTGAAAAAAAAAATAACGAGATTATGGTACATGTACAATAATTATTTTACGTCTACTGATACTGCTCCTAAATCGCCACACAAAACTAAGCAGTCAACGAATTGAAATTAGAACAATTTTGAAGCTTACTTAATGCAAAATCGCAGCGATAAACCTGGCCAATCAAATAATATATCTTCAAGATCAATTTCAACGAACTCTTTAACTCGTACATTGAGTGTGTTCAGCGGAACTTCAGGGCCGTATTGCTCTAGGTCACAATATTATTCTGCGCCCGCGTTACCTAATGGAATTATACTTGTTCCATGAGCCAGGTCGCCGCACACTAGTATAATACATCTACATCATACATAAGCTTGTTGCTATGTTACGATATAAACATTGACTCGTTAATCCGTCAATCGTTGATTAATGAAGTTAACATTTCGATAAACAGATAAACTTTTAAGTCAACTTTAAGAAATGCTAACGGACTTGTTAACTTTCGTTAAATTTCTTCAAGCCCGTAAAATTTTTTATCCAGTCTTTCCTATTTACTAAGTACTGCATGCACTACGCCGTGAAAAACATGTTCTGGCAAATACGTTCGGGCCGGTTGACAGGTGCGATTCGGCGAGTGTTGCGATTGAAATGAACCTAATTTGCCGGCGAGTGTGAGAAAAAAAACTTCGAAGAAATTTGATTCACATGTAGGATTAAGGGTAAGCATTTGATCGTTTCCATCTTACCGCCAGCACGATATATTTAGAGTGACGAGTGTTTTGTTTTTATGTTCAGTTTTTCTAAGTAGATAATTAAGATAACGATATAAAAATGCAATTATTATCACATGTTTACGGGCTATTGATTAACGTTAACTTGCGTTAAATCTTCCGAAATGCAATGCCTTATCGTTTAATAAAGTTAACTCTTTTAGTAACGTATAACGATTAACGATGTTAATTAATTGATTAACTCTATCCAGCTATGGCTATACCTACACCTGTATTTACCTGTTACTGTTGTTACCTGCACCCAATAGTAATTCCGTGGTAGCACCCTTTCCCCATCTACAACTCGCTCGAGTTACAATTGGTTACAATTTAGAATGACACATGACTCGGTATTTGTAATTTGACACTTGCTTCCCCACGCGGTGCCCCGCCGCGCCGTTGCCATGTGATGACAATAGTGATAAATACATTATAATCTCTTTGGTAGCGTTAGCATCTCTGTTACCGTTGTAACTTGTATATGTCTTTGTGCTTTAAAATTGAAAATAAATATTTTTGTATACAGTACTTTGCTGTGCACAAGCGTCATTTGAGCCAGGTGTCATGTTAACTCACACGAGTTATATTTGCCATTTTACCCGGTTTTTATACAGTAAAAATGAAGGAAGCATGGATAATGGTCTAAGCTTATACAATGGGTGCAGTGATGCTTACGTCGCTAAGTCGTCTGTAGGGCAGTGTCAGGAGATTTACAATAACTATTGTACACGTACCATAATCCCGGCCTCCTTTGAAGAATAGGCCAACTGCCATTCTGCCAGGCAGGTCGTAAAAGGCGATCGATTGGCTATCGAGTCACTACCATCGTGGCAACAAGGTGGTAGAGTTCTGCATTGTCTCGCCCGGGTCTGGTACCACCACCTTACCTATTTCTGCCGCAATAGCGTCAGTGCTTGTCACTGTCATGTTACGGTTTGGAGGGTAAGGTAGCCGGTAAACTTATGCATATGGCATTAGATCTCGCCACAAGATAACAATGCGCCATTAACATCTTTGGTGTCTACAGGCGATGGTTGACTCTTTCCATCAGGAGACCCATCTGCTTGTTTGCTATCTTACGATATAAAAAAACAATCTCATTTTTTTTTAAATTCTCAATACTCAGCGTACAATCATGACAAAAATACAATAATTTTGAACATTAGCAATTTTCTGTATAAAATTATTATTTTCTTCAAAAATAATTATTATTGAAATGTATTATTTTACGACCTGCCTGGCGGAACGGCAGTTGGCCTATTCTTCAAAGGAGGTCGGGACCAACACGGCGATTTTTAATGTACAATAATTTTATTGAAAATTCAAAATTTTACGTCCTAATACAAATCATTTTTCACGGGTCTGCCAACACTGAATCGGTGACAATCGACAAAAAATGAACAAAAAAAAACTCGTAAAAGTCGTAAACAGTTACAGATGTAATGAATAATAATTGTAAACGAAAGTTAAAACAAATTAAATTTCCTTATAAATAGAACTAAACTTGAACAGAGTAGAAAAAAACTTCAGTATTTCCGATATTGATTATCTTATTGGTCTACACAAGCTATTAAGCAAGTTACAAGCGAAGATATAACCTAAAAATGTCGGACGACGATGATGTTATTTTAGTTACAAAAAAACCCAGGCAACATTATGGGTCTCTGGAAGAACAGGAAAAAGCGAGGCTAGCCGCCCTCGCAGCAGCCGCCAAAGAAGGTGTTGAAGATAATGGAGGAAAGGAACTTGGAGATATCCAGATATCTAATGGTAAGTAAAATACCGGTCAATTGCAAGTTGGACGTACCTTGAGTCCCTTATAGCAAAATATATTTTGATTGTGTTGACGTACAAGTTTTTATACAGCTGGGAGGAACCGTGACTCATGTATCCATACTAATATTATCTGACCGCCCCGTTGGTCGAGTTATTGGCGACACTGACTACGCAATCGACGCGGCTCGGGTTCGATCCCCGACATAGACAAGCATTTGTGTAATGAACATAAATGTTTGTATTTCCGGGTTTGGGTGTTTATCAAATATATTCTAGTATTTATATAGGTATGTATTTCTATGTGTTAGTATCGTTGATTAACACCCATAATACAAACAAATAATTTGTTTACTTTGGGGTTAGATCAGTAAGTGTAACTTGTCCCGTGAATATTTATTTTATTTTTTATTTATTATGTGAAAGTAATTCTGTATATGTCTCCTCTTCACGCCTAAATCACTGAACCGATTTTGTTGAAATTGGGTACAGAGATAGTTTGAGACCCAAAAAAGGACAGATAGTTTTTATCCCTTAAAACCCATGCGAACAGGACTTTTATAACGAAGTGATGCAATATGTGTTCCGATTTTCCTCATCCTAAAAACTACACCAATATAACTCAAATTGCACTCTTTCTTGTCTGATATTGAGATATATCTCAAAAACAAGGTGATTTTTTTACTATACAAACTAACATTATTAGCATCTTATAAAGAATTATTACAAAAATGTTATTATTTTGTTTTAACACACTAGGACAGAGATTCACAAACTATGCCCTAATGCCCACTTAGACAACCAGTTCTTTTGTAGTGCCATTTTGTTTTCACCTTAAGAACCTCAACCTATTAGTCTCACCTTTAGTTTAATTAAACCTATATTCTAAATAACCCCTCTTACCACACAGAGCAATAATAATGCAACTTTACAATATTAATTGTATCTTTCCTATTCAAAATATAACCAACAATCAACATTTTTTTAAAACTAATCTTATGTGAATGGTGAATCTGATGATTCCCCCAATTTTTCTGAGCCCCTTTGACCCCCTAGGCCTTCAGTGCGCACAAGGGGGCGTTACAGCCCACTTTGGCAAAGAATGCTTTAGGAGGTGACTTTTTTGTATCGTCTGCTTGATTGCTACCTGATTAGAGCCTGAATGTCAAAGTTTGGCTAAAGCTGCCGAAATTTGGTTAAGCAGAATGTAAAACGAATTTTGGTTCATGGTGATGGGATGGCAATGTTACCCTCCGAACCAGACCACGAGAATTTTATGCATTGATATTATTGCAGTAGGAATGGTAGTAATTACCACCCAATGTGTGAGGCCGTACTTCGGCATAAGGCATCATGTTAATTGTAAAGAAATTTTGGCTTGTTATAAACTCTTGACCAGGGTCTCGAGTGTTTGTGTCCCGAAACAGTGGTCCTCATCACTGCCAATGCCAATTCTAATGTGCAACTGTGTTTCTGAATTGCGATAGGATTATCAGAATCCGATAGTGTTCCGTACAATGTAGTTTTCTCTTTCCAATTGCACCATATATTTTTCAGAATATATGGACCTTGAAGATGAAATGTCAAAAGATAAGAAAGCACTGCTTGAAGAGTTTGAGAGGAGACGCAAAGCCAGACAACTTAATGTATCCACGGATGATGATGAGGTAAAGTTATTTTATAATATACTTACAAACAGAATACCTCATGATCTAATTGTTAGCTAATTTGGCTTAGGTCATAAGGTCTCAGGTTAAATCCCCGAGTAAGATGGGTAAGTTGAACAAAAGTGTTACAGTGGATTTTTTTGAGAATTTTCTCAAAAGCTCAAGATTTCAGCAGCAGCTTTTAGTGTGGTGGGTGATATTGTCTTAGTTATTCTTTTTCTAGTATCAGTTATTGCTAGAAATAGGTGATAATCATTATCGGGCTATTAAAATACGGCGATAAAGATTGCCACTCAACTGTAATGATAAAACAGAGAATCGTGGTGGTTCCCTCTGCTTACTTCGTAAGGAAATGGATATCCGTGAACAGGTGTTGATGTTATTTGGACTTGATAAATATTTTGAATACCACCAAACTTGGAATGGTTGCTATTGTTTGATCCATATTTCTAGTATAAAAAGTCTTAAACAATATTCGTAACAATCTATCAAAGCAGACTGTACCACACTTAGTCACACTGAAGGCCGTTGTCCCCATTAGGTAAAATGGCTAATCCTGCCAATCCAGCTCCTTCAGTCAGGACAGTGTGGCTGCTCAAATTTCTCCTACAAGGTCACATCCTTAAGGGACTGAACCCTTAGGTAATTTAGCTCCATGCACTCTAACTGAAACTCAGAATAATACTTGAAACTGAAATTTGAGGTAAAGTATTGTTACAAGCTAAGAGTTCGTATTGTGTGATAAAATACCACTTATATTAAAACTGTGTATTTACAACACAAATGTACAATACATGGTGTATTGTACATCTGTGTTAGTTTATTGTACATGGTGTATTGTACAATGCAATACGTAAATACACTGACAACACTAATCACACTCATTACTCACACAAACTAACTGGTTACGCTGAATCACTAAACTAAAACATTTTTCGTATCACTAGACTGTACTAAATATATCGCTTCATATTGTAAGGTAATGTTCAAGGTAAAGTTCGACCATATTCCCGAAAGTTCCGAAAATATCGCGTAAACAATCCTAAACATGAACAAGTCATAGTACACGCTGTTTTCACACTTATGCCTTATGTCAGAAGATCCATTATGGCATAGCTGCATCTACACATGTTATGCCATGGAAAACTGCTAATTGATACTATGTTACAGGTCCGCAGAAGTTTGAGACAGCTCGGTGAGCCCGTATGTTTGTTTGGAGAAGGGCCAGCTGAGCGAAGAGTTCGCTTACGGGATTTATTGAGCTAGTAAGTCATACAAATTTTATAGCCAGGCCTCAGATAAAAGAAAATGAAGATGGAGCACTGCTATAATATACATATTATGTCATAGTGACTCCACTATTTGATGTATCCCTGAAGTTACTGTATGATGTCATTGATATAAAAAATCCCAAGACGCACAGTCCCGAACAAAACTGACACCCAAGTGTCGCTAATTTCATTTAAGTAGTTATAGATATGGCAAAAACATATGTCATTGCATATCCAACCTTAAGCGCAAGATTTATAGTTGTTTTTACAAAGCAGTGTACGAAAATAAATAAAATTGACGCGGCCGACGCGATTCTATTTAAAATGAGCTCACAATTCAAAATTGTATGCTCATTTTTGGAAAACGTTTTTGAGACGCATTGCTTAAAACTTTAAAAACAACAAAATATTGATACGCAGGATTTGAACCGTCTCCCTAAAGCCGGGACGCTCTACCACTGAGCTGGTGTCGACAGGCTCGACGTGGCGAAATTCTTTGCTATATGATCGATTACGTCGATTGTACTGATCGCTAGATTTACATACGTATTACTAGTTAAATGAGTTATTGTTGCAGATGAAATTCCCATTTATAATTTTGATCACTACTTTCGTGTTTCTAATCATTTTTGTGTTATAGCACTCACCCCGTGCTTGGGAAAATTTGAAAAACTTTAAAAATAACAGATAAATATCGACACGCAGGATTTGAACCTGCGACCGTCACGAAATTGGCGAAATTCTTCTTTGCTATATGATTTGTTGTTTTTAAAGTTCTTCAAGTTATCTGCTTGATAGCTCTCCAGATGGAAAGAGTCAACCATCACCTATAGGCTTGGTGCCTATAGGTGATGGTGCGGTGCTATCTTGTAGCAAGGTTGGTGTTAGTCCCGGGCTCCTTTGAAGAATTGGCCAACTGCCAGGCAAGTCGTAAAAAACAAACAATTGGTTCTACATGTCACTACCATTGTGACTACTCGATGGTAGAGTTCTGTAACGTCTGGTATCACCTTTCCTATTCTTACCGCAATAGTTTTAACGCTTCTCACTGTCGTGTTCTGCTTTGGAAGGTAGTAATGCATGAGGCAACGCATGCATCATCTGGATAGCAATACACCATTAACATCTTTTGTGTTTATAGACGATGATGGCTATTTTATCCTATAGAAAATCCTTCTACAAAATTTTATATGTGATTTCTTTAAAAACATTGTTTTTCAATTTTTAACACCAGCAGGACTGCTTTTAAACATGATGTTATTATTTTGTGTACACACATATCCATATACACCCGCTCACACACACATCAATACTACTTAGTAACATACTTATATATAAATATTAAAAAATGTAAGTCCGTAATTGGCTTTTAGAATAATTCTAGTAAGTAAAATGTAAAATAGATTAAGAGCTGTGGACTTTGTTATACAAAAATCTATCTATACATATAATAAAATCGTATGAAAGTCAAAACTGTTCATTGAATATTTTTTTAAAAGAATATTTGGGGCGTGATCTACAATCGATATCGAAGCCAAAAATATAGTTTTTAGAATTTTTGTCTGTCTGTTTTTCTGTTTATTTGTATGTATGTCCGGGGTAAACTCAAAAAGTACTGCATGGATTTACTTCAAATTTTGCATAAATATTACTAACAGGTCGGGTCAACATATAGGCTACATACTTTCACGCTATCACCTACGAGGGAGGTGCTGTGCGGAGTAAACGCAGTCCGCGCGGACAAAGTTGCAGGCAATAGCTAGTAATTAAATTGAAGTAAAAGTTTAAGGAATGGTAGAAACTTATTGAACTCCTTATTTTAGTCTGGGAGAGGACGCAATCCATAAGAAGCTAGAAGAGGAAGAGGCCAGAATAGAGAGGGATAGAGGAAGAGAAGGCACCTGGTATCACGAAGGACCACCGGAGCTCAGAGATGCAAGGATTTGGATCGCTAAATATTCTCTACCCAGGGCGAAACGTAGGCAAGTAATTAGATTTTTTTCTGACTTGAGACATTCTTGTTGACGGTTTTTTATTAGTGACAATGTTTTACAATTTTTAGTGTTCCGTAAGGAATAACGGAAGCCTTAAATGATCATTTATTGATTCCATGTCCATGTCCATGATGGACAGATCATCAAGACCCCTTTTCCCAGGAACGTGTTGAGGTATCAACTTGAAATTTATATCAAACTAGCTGACCCGGCAAATGTTGTTTACTTTACTACTCTTTTTTTTCTATATTTTCTCACCTTTTAAACCCTTCCTGGACTTCAACAATTAATTCAAAACCAAAATTCGACTAATCCGTTCTCGAGTTTTAGCGAGACTAACGAACAGCAATTGATTTATATATATATATATATATATATATATATATATATATATATATATATATATATATATATATATATATATATATATATATTATCTCATTTTAGTACTAAAATTGAACAACTTAAATCAAGCAAATATTTTGCATAATTATGTATCAATATCCATAAAATAATGACGCAAATATGTTTGTATTGTTACGAATAATCTAGAAACGTGTAGAATTGGAACGCTGGAGAGATCTAGAAATAAAAGAAAGGGATAGCTACTTCTATTGACAAACAAATAGTTGACCTAAGCTATGCCATAATGGTCTTTGTGGTATATAGCATAAGGTTGAAAGTAGCGTGTACTAGGATTTATGACTCATAATGTGTTTACAATAAGAAGTAATAAGAAGTGATTCATTGTTTCCCGATACATTTAGATTTTTCTGGATGCATGTAGAACTTTACCCTGGGTATAAATAGAGATGTGTTGACAAATAGAGGGCAGTTTTTATCAAGCGATCGAGAGCGATAATTGAAGTGACCCTTGCGAAATGAGAAGTGTTTTATTGTGTAGTGTTCCAAGTTCAGTGCTAGTACAGTGAGTGACTAGTGTTATTAAGAGTATTTAAGTATTACATTGTGTTGTGTTGTGTGTATTTGTATTGTAAATACACGGATTTAATATAAGTGGTGTTTTTTTTACAATTACGAACCCGAAGTACGTAACAGTATTAAGCTACCAAATAATGCCTTTAACGATCGGACAGGGTTTTCTTTACACACTGTATATATTGGACGCCGGTACCGTAGACCACAGAGCTGATTTCTCTAAGAAACTTCCTTTTCTATTACCAGGTTAACAAAAGCAAGAGAGGATCTGCAATTGTCTGGCAGCGTGAGGGCTGCTGCGAAACAAGAGTCGCAGAGGAAAGTCTCCGCCATGTCCATATATTGCAGTCAGGTACATATACACATATGCACATATATACCTACGTACATACATAAATACATAATCTATATATCTATACATATAATAAAATCGTAGGAAAGTCAAAACTGTACACTGAATATTTTTTTAAAACAATACTTGGGGCGTAATCTATAATCGATATCGAAGCCAAAAATATAGTTTTTTAGAATTTTTGTCTCTTTATCTGTTTGTCTGTATGTATGTCCGGGGTAAACTCAACAAGTACTGCATGGATTTACTTCAAATTTTGCATGAATATTACTAACAGGTCGGGTCAACATATAGGCTACATATTATCACGCTATCACCTACGGGGGAGGAGCTGTGCGGAGTAAACGAAGTCCGCGCGAACGAAATCGCGGGCAACAGCTAGTACTAGATAAGATCTTTATATACCATTTTCAATGATATAAAAAAACCCAAGATACACAATCAGTGTGTCAAAAACGTCCTCCAAAAATGAGCGCACAATTTTAAATTGTGCGCTCATTTCAAATAGAATCGCGTCGGCCGCGTCACTGTCAATTTTATTTCTTTTCGTACATTGCTTTGTAAAAACAACTATAAGTCTTGCACTTAAGGTTGGATATGCAAAGACATATGTTTTTGCCATATCTATAACAACTTAAAAGAAATTAGGGACACTTTTGAGTGTCAGTTTTGTTCGGGACTGTGCATCTAGGGTTTTTTTATATCAATGACCATATTTAATGCAATAAATCAATAAACACGGGATAACCAATATATTGTTCCAGATAGGCGACACTCGCCCGATCAGCTTCTGCCGGTTCAGCGATGACAGCCAAATGCTTATTACGTCCAGTTGGTAAGTTTTCAACCAACGAAACCTCGGAAACTAAGACCAATCGAAGTATTATTTTTATTTAAATCAGGTATATACCAACTTAGGAAACAGTCCTAGTTCAGACGAGTTCACTTTAACAAAGCTTTTCCAATATTTGTAGGCTTAGTACATTTTTAAAAAAATTGTTGTCATAAAACGTTTGAATTTTTTCTCGCTCTTTGAAATAGTGTGATACGCCATATCCCCTTGCTGAGTATTTATTTGAAATTCCGCTCTCTGGCTTTGACATAATACGCGATTTTTCTTCGATTTTAATTAGTTTCCATCGTCTTTGCTAATGAAAGAAGAATAATAAGCAATGACGCTATAGTGGCAGGACTATGTTTTAAATCCGGACAGCGACACTATTTTTTCCCTAATTCCCTAATCGTGCGTATAAACATCAAGTAGGCATGGAAAATTTCACAAATAGCATGTGAAATTTCATATGAAATGCCCTTTCATACATCACATTTACTAACTCTCTTCATTTGGTCTTTGAAATGTTATACTCAATGAAATCATCCAATTTATTTAGAATTGACAGAAGTTATAATTCATACTTCATTTTTAATAGCTTACGGTCATTTGACGTTAGGGTAATTTTATTAGTGAAAATCACAACCAATGAAATTTCACATGTGAAATCGTGATTTTTTAGTAATCATTTTCATGCCTACTATCTAGGCATGGAACATTTCATGCATCACTGGTTCATACTATATCACTTGTTATAAAATAATTCACGTGACATACCAACTGTTTGGGCCTTTAGTGAGCCCAATGGAATTAAAAAAAAATAGTTTTGAACTCAAATACTGTTGTATTATAAAAAATAATGTTTGCTGTTTGGAGGCGTGAATATGAGTGATAGTACATTTTAAATTGTGCATAAAATATGACATACGCCTGCAATTTCATAAAAGCAATTATTTGGTTATTGAGTTGTGGTGTACATTGCGTGCAGGCGTGAACACCAACTATATGCATCAAAACACATATAACGCGAGCGTGATTTAATTTCACGTGGGCCAAGCTTATAATTAATACATCGTGCGAAAGAGACAAAGCAACAACATTTGAGCGACGCCGCAATTTCACTTTACTAATCATTTATAAATTGTAATCGTATAAATAATTATATCAAGTCATTAGCACTGCGACATGTAACAACGAAATAAAATGCACCCACTGTGACAATAATCGTCACTAATAAAATATAACAGTTGTGATTTATCACGCGTGATATAGCAGTGATATAAAACAATTAACTGCACGACGTGATAGTGAAATAAAAATATAACTCGCATCCCTACTACTATCAAAACATGATAGCAGGGGATTTTTTTATTTCAAAGGAGCCTGGACTTTGGGACTCTGATTTATTTATTTAGATAATAGGAAAAATCGGACTTGTCTCCATCAAAACTGTAATACCTTCTCCAGGTCTGGTCTAGTCAAGGTCTGGTCAATACCAGAATGTCTCCCTCTCCAGACCCTGAAGGGTCACACTTGTAACGTCAGCGCCGCTGTTTTCCATCCCCAAGCTGAGATGCCCCCACACTTCCACACTAAGGTTAGTAGTAGTACGGTGAGACGATTACAATTAATCGATTATCGACATGTTACGGTAAATCGTAATCGAAGATTCATTAATCTTCGATAACAGTCGATACTGTTAAAATAAATTTTAACACAATATTTGTTAGCTGATAACACTTGTACTGTTTCTTAATAAGCTTATTGTGAAACAGTACAAGTGTTATCAGCTAAGAAATATTGTGTTAAAATTGAGTTTCGCCAAGTGCCGACGATAAAAAAGTGTAGAAAATAAATTGTGATTATGGAATATCGATATTTCATTAATATTTCTAGTCGGCAATCGATGTTAAACGATTAATCGTTATCATCAATAATGACATTTTATGAATAGTCGTAATCGATTATCGACATTTCACTACAAAACATGATCGTCTATTATCGACATTTGTTGTTTAAAGTTTGATCTCAATCTTCGATTATCGACATTTCACAATAAATCTTATTAGTCGACTATCGTTGATTCCCGATACATCGTGATCATCAGTTATCGAAATGTCACAGTAAATTGTATTCGTCTATTATCGAAATATTAAAATATAATAATAATAACAATAACAATAAAATTTGAGTGTCTGTTTATAATATTAAAATAATCGTTTTTTTACTAAAAATTTCACTAAAAAATAGCTGATGTAATAAGGAGTAATTAGGTTACTTTTATGTTAGAAATTTTTCCACGCGGAGTCGTAGGTACAGCTATATTTAAAAGAAATTGTAATCCTTGATTGATTTTTACGACTAATCTTGACTATTTATCAATAAATCGTGATCATCAGTTATCAAAATTTTACAATATCGTCATCATTATAATATCGATGTTTCTATTATCGACTTTGCACTTTACCATGATCTCATGCGTTTTCTAATATATTAATCTTTTTACTTGATCATGGCAGTTGCTTAACGCCCATGCCAAAAAAAAATCTCTTTAATCATTTCCCGTTGTAGATGTCACAAAATAAAGATGGCGTCGTGGACCAGCCAATGGAAACAGATGACGCTTCCAAGTCGTGTACAATGGCGTCTTGCGCATATGATGGCACTGTTTATTTGTGGAATTTCGTCAGGTAAACCGAAAAATATTTATTTTCGAGAATATAGATGTTACAAGTTATTAATAATGATTTAAAATGACCGCCCCGTTAGTCGAGTGGTTAGAGACCCTGACTACGCAATCGACGGGGCTCGGGCTCGATCCCCGACGGGGACAAGCATTTGTGTGATGAGCATAAATGTTTGTATTTCCGGGTTTGGGTGTTTATTATATATATTCCAGTATTTATATATGTATTTCTATGTATGAGTATCGTTGACTAGCACCCATAACACAAGCCAATAATTTGCTTACTTTGGGATTAGATTAGTAAGTGTAATTTGTCCCGTGAATTATTAAAAAAAAAAAAAATTACCAACATACTCTGCCATTGTATAGTTTTAAATATTTAAAAATTATTTTATAGATTCAGGCGTGACTGCGGAAATCCATTGTTCAGACGAAGAAAACTAGTTATTTTGCAATTTTCCGCGAACTTTTGTGCAAATTTGCAAAATAACTAATTTTCTTCGTCATTTAAAAGTTATATTATTTTCTATGAAATTTAAACATTTTATTAGTAGATTTCTTAAGAATTACGACCGAATCGGAACGCGACCATACACTTGATAAGATCCGGCGGAAGAAACTCAGAAGCTTTATCTTTTTTTTTAATTTTATTTATTACTAATTTACGAGAATTATTTCACATCACAAATCATTTGTACAATTTATAAACTTACTAGCTGTTGCCTGCGACTTCGTCCGCGCGGACTACGTTTACTCCGCACTGCTCGCCCCCCGTAGGTGATAGCGTGATAATATGTAGCCTATATGTTGACCCGACCTGTTAGTAATACTCATGCAAAATTTAAAGTAAATCCATGCAGTACTTTTTGAGTTTACCTCGGACATACATACAGACAAACAGACAGATAAACAGACAAACAAACAAAAATTCTAAAAACTGTATTTTTGGCTTCGATATCGATTGTAGATCACGCCCCAAGTATTTTTTAAAAAAATATTTAATGTACAGTTTGACTTTCCTACGATTTTATTATATGTATAAATAGAGAAAATTTAAACAACTTATTAGTACAGTTCTTAAGAATTATGACCGAATCGGAACGCGGCCACACACTTAAGAAGATCCGGCGGAAGATTGTCTTTTTTTTAAATTTTATTTATGTATTACTTATTTACGGGAATTAATTTACATCACAAGTCATTTTTACAATTTATAAAGTTATATTACCATTTACAAAATTTTCTATTCAATTTTTATCATGAACTATGTGGTGTAGAGGTCCCGTGTCGAAGTTGACCACATGAGCATGAGTTGACCGACCCGGTACGGGTTCGATTCCCGGGTCGGGCAATTCAACAAATGTGTTTTTTCAGTTTTCTGACAAAAACAACGTTGCCCGGGATTGGAAAAAGTGCCCGGTTGACGATAGGTTGGCGATAGTATACAAGTTGTACTTCTGTCTACCTCTTCGGGGATACAGGCATGAAGATACTTTTGAATTTTTATTACATGTTAATGTTGTTGTTTTTGTCATACGATTTTTAAGGTTCCTTACCGAAAAGTAAAACGAGACCCAATTACTAAGTCTCCGCTCTCTGTCGCAGGGGTGTTACGAATATTCGCATCCGCATCCGCAAATGCGGAATCTGCATCCGCATTCACATCCGCATCAATCAATGCGGAGTTTTTACGGATGCAGATTCAAATTAACAAGTGACAAGATGTAAAGAAAGTGGGCGGAGCTAGAGTGGCACGTGCGTTTGTTTTGGTAATTGCTATTATTGCATTCATTCGGTAATTGACGATGTTTTAGAAATAGGATTAAATAAATAAAGCATTAAGTTTAAATTGATATTCAGTTATTTATGCACTAATCATTTTAATAATTATCCCTTTAAAATCCACATCCGCATCTGCATCCGCGGATGTCAAAATTCTTGCATCCGTAACAACCCTGGTCTGTCGGTCCGTCTGTCTGTCTGTCAACAGGCTGTATCTCATAAACCGTGATAGCTAGAAAGCTGAAATTTTCACAAATTATGTATTCCCGTTGCCGCCATAACAACAAATACTAAAAATAAAAGTGAAAATATTAAAGGGGTTCTTCATACAATAAACGTGTTTTTTTCGTATTTTTTTGCCATGATGGTAAGTTATCTTTCGTGCGCGAGTCCGACTCGCATTTGGCCGGTTTTTTTAGAATGGTGTGACTTAACGTGCGTCATGTTTTGCCGACTGAGATCGAAAATTGTGTAACAGGGAAAAATCGAAATGTTTTTACTGTTATTTTTAAGACACTCCTCGGTCACCTAGGAAACTAATATTTTTTCAATCGACTCAGTTTTTCGTCAATTTTTCACAATATGCAAAATATTTTATAATTTTAACGCTTAAATACCCTTGTTTATTAATCTATATATATAAAAGGCAAAAGTGACTGACTAATGTATCATCGTACAGGCCAAACCTTTAGGGCTAGAAACTTGAAATTTCGCTCACGTATTTTTCTTATGATGTAGGCATCCACTAAGGAAGGATTTTTCAAAATTCAATCCCAAAGGGGGTGAAATAGGGAATAAAAGTTTGTATGAAGCTTTTTATTCCCTGGATATATTTTCATAAAATTTCGTAATAATTGAGTACAAAAAAAATTATTACGTGTTTAAGCGTTTTTCAAAATTCGATCCCTAAGGGGTAAAATAAGGGAAGTAGCTTATAAAAAAGGTTAAATAAGCTCTAAAGTAAATATGCGCGAGCGAAGCCGCGGGTAACAGCTAGTATAATATAAATAATCAAGAAAATTATTACTACACAAATGTGAACGGTGGTCTTGCTCCCTGGTTATTTATCGACGTTTTCATACAAATGACTCGTTGGTCCAGTTAAACTTGATACCTCCTTCACGATAGTCAAATAGGTGGTGATAATTTTAGGGTATTAACTCTTTTAATTAAGATAAATATAAAAAAACGACGCATGGCACTCGGAGACTGCCGCGGTAAAGCTATTGCATAGCATTTTTTATCAACTTATGCAATTACAATTATATATTTATTTTATTTATGCAGTATTTTTTTTCTTTGTTTATTCATATTTAAAACACTTTGTACACAAATTATACGAGTACAGATATTCACTGTTGTACGTACATGATAAATACCTATACCTGGCCTCCTTTGTAGAATAGGCCAACTGCCGTTCTGCCAGGCAGGTCGTAAAAGGCGACCGATTGGCTATCGAGTCACTACCATCGTGGCTACTAAGTGGTAGAGTTCTGCATTGTCTCGCCCGGGTCTGGTACCACCGCCTTACCTATTCCTGCCGCAATAGCGTCAGTGCTTGTCGCTGTCGTGTTCCGGTTTGGAGGTTAAGGTAGCCGGTAAATTTATGCATGTGGCATTAGACCTCGCCACAAGATAGCAACGCACCATTAACATCTTTGGTGTCTATAGGCGATGGTTGACTCTTTCCATCAGGAGACCCATCTGCTTGTTTGCTATCTTATGATATATAAAAAAAACCTATATACTTTCTCACAAACAGCTGATTACGGTAGTTTTCCAATACAACCAATGCCATCTAAAGGCGGGTTGCTGAACTAAAGAGACAAGCGTGATATTTTAAAAAGTCATTAAAAGTTCTGGTATTTATCGATAGATGGAAAAACTAAAAAGTATCAACGCTATGCCGGTCGGAGTGGGGGTGTTAGGTTTTTTCGTTACGGAATTTCTGGATTCGGTCTCCACGCTCAAGGCCCGCGATAGAAGCTATGCAATAGCTTAAAAAATTCCCCCTGTTAGTCCGAGCTCCTTTGAAAAATAGACCGAGTGCTGTTTAGCCAGGCAGGTCGTAAAAGACCGATTTGCTATATGTCGTACTACCATCGTGACTATTAGATGGTAGGGTTTCTCAACGTCTCGCCTGGGTATTTGGTACCAACGCCTTAGGTAAGGCCTTTTTCCTATCGCAAAAGCGTCACTGCTTGTCATTGTCGTGTTCTGGTTTGGAGGGTAAGGTAACTGGTAGAGTAATGCACGTGGCATTGCTATTCCACGACACGGAAAGCATTGTACCATTAACATCATTATAGACATATAAGCGATGGTTATTTCTTTTCATCAGATACCATCTGATTGTTTGCTATTAATAAGTAGGTAATAAAAATTTCGCCTCTGTGGTCTAGTGGTCCAGCGTTGGCGTTGACCACATGAGGTCCCGGGTTCGATTCCCGGGTCGGGCACTTAAAAAAAAGTGTTTTTTCAGTTTTCTGAGAAACACAAAGTTGCCCGGGATTGCAAAGTGCCCGGTTGGCGATGGACTTGCCACCTATCACATTTGTGGGACCAAGTATCTTCGGCTAATCATGGGTACACTTGTTGTATCTCTGCCTACCTCTTCGGGGATATGGGCGTGAAGATACTGAAGGTAATAAAAATTATTTGATTAATAGGTACGCATGTATTATTGTAGTGAGTCTCCGATGGCATCTCTGAGTGGTCACAGTCCTTCGCGCGTGGCCCGGATTGAGTTCCACCCTTCAGGCCGGTTCTTGGCCACCACTGTCTTCGACAACTCCTGGAGGCTGTGGGACTTGGAGACACGTAAGTTGTAGTTAACTAAACTCTAACTAAATGAGTTTAGTTTTCACAGCAGAGTCTTATCATTGTACCAATCGAATTAAATTTAGTTTTTATACCTTCCAAAATCTAAATTGTTTTAGTGAAGTGAATTTTAGTTAACATTTAGTTCGGATTAAGTTTTTAAACCATAGTCTACGTACTGTTTTAGTCAACTGAGTTTTAGTGTATCAATCTTAGTTATGTATCAATCTAGTAAGTTTTAGTTATTAAGTTTGAATTTAGTATTTATACCTACCAGAATTTAACTGTTGTCTTATTTAGTTAACATTTATTTGGAGTTTAGTTTTTACACTAGAATTTAATATTGTTTTAGTCAAGTAACTACAAAGTAACCATTTACTTTTTACTTATTTATTAATTTATCGGGTTGTACACTTCCGTAAAGTGGCTTCTGGATTTGTAACAAAGACTTTTGTTTTTGTAACGTAACTCAATAATTTAAAACGGGGACATCTGATTCTGTAAAGTAACTCCTAAATTCGAAATAGATATATTGATCCCTGTAAAGTAACTCCTGAATTTGAAATAGATATATTGATCCTTGTAAAGTAACTTCTGAATTTGAAATAGATATATTGATCCCTGTAAAGTAACTCCTGAATTTGAAATAAATATATTGAACCCTGTAAAGTAAGTTCTGAATTTGAAATAGATATATTGATCCCTGTAAAGTAAGTTCTGAATTTGAAATAGATATATTGATCCCTGTAAAGTAACTTCTGAATTTGAAATAGATATATTGATCCCTGTAAAGTAAGTTCTGAATTTGAAATAGATATATTGATCCCTGTAAAGTAAGTTCTGAATTTGAAATAGATATATTGATCTCTGTAAAATAACTACTAAATTTTACATAGAGATATATTTCCGTGTAAAATAGGTCCAGAATATTTTAAATAGATATATTTGTCCCTGTAAAGTAACTCCGGATTTTGTAACAGATGCATTTGTCAGGAATAGGATGTTTGTAAGGTATCAGATCTGGACTCCATCATCAGGTCAAAGGGTCTGATAAGATGTTTCAAATGCTCGTATGTTGCAGATACGGAAGTTCTCCACCAGGAAGGTCACGCCAAGCCGGTGTACAGCGTGGCCTTTCAAGGTGACGGCTCGCTAGCGGCTACTGGGTAAGTATTCGCTTACTCTTTTAATACAGTGAGTCCACCGTGTTGGTCCCGGGCTCCTTTGAAGAATAGGCCAACTGCCGTTTTGTCAGGCAGGTCGTAAAAGGCGACTGATTGGCTATGTGCGTCACTATGGTTTAAGACTTTATTTTCTCGAAGAATAACAATTAATATTCACTTAAAGAGAAAATAACAACTTAGTGACTAAATAACAATATACACATGAGGGTACATATAAAATTATATCATACGACAACATGAATAGTGGAGCTGTACAAAGATCTAAATATCAATTTACTGGAAGTGACAAAGTGAGCGTACATAGTAATCAACAATGCTTAAATATATTTATTTGCATATCCTAAAGTTTTAATTTATATTATATAAAATGTATTTAGTTTATCTATTAATGTGTATTTAGTTAATCTCCATTTGATTTTTTTTATATATATATTTTACATAATTATTAATCCAAATATTTAAGACCCTATTGCTTTTTATATAAGTATTATTGAATTTAAGTATCTATACGAATAAATAAAATTGGAGTGTCTGTTTGTAATATTAGAATAACCGCTTTTTACTCAATGCATATGGATATATACACGGTACATATACCATAATAACATTTTTTACAATGTTTATCTGTCTGTCTGTTTATTCCGGCTAAAAAAGATTTGGTTGATAACCACCGTGTTTTTTGCTGGTGTCACTTCTAGTTGGTCAGCGTAGTAGACTCATTTTATATCTGTGTATTGATTATGCGCTTTTGTCAGTATATTGTTGAGTGTACCGAGTAAGAAAGAGAAAACCAGGTACCTGTCTTTTTTACGGTGTGACGTCGCTGCACTGTTGATTCAAAATTACACTTGTCGCACAGAAGTGAAGAGTAATAGCTCACAATTGATTTGGAAAAGTATGTTTTGAGTAAGCCCCACAAGATTTGTAACGGATTGTGCATTATTTAAAAATGTTTAATAATTATCTATAACACGTCTGTTCTGTACGCTCGCTGTGTATGTCTATTATCGTGGCTACTAGGTGGTAGAGTTCTGCATTGTCTCGCCCGGGTCTGGTACCACCGCCTTACCTATTCCTGCCGCAATAGCGTCAGTGCTTGTCGCTGTCGTGTTCCGGTTTGGAGGGTAAGGTAGCCGGTTAACTTACGCATGTGGCATTAGACGTCGCCACAAGATAGCAACGCATCATTAACATCTTTGGTGTCTATAGGCGATGGTTGACTCCTTCAATCAGGAGACCCATCTGCTTATTTGCTATCTTATAAAAAAAATTGAATCACTAAACTAAAACACTTTCAGCACTAGACTGTACTTATACTTAATATATCGCTATATACTGATCGTCCCAACTATGGCTTCCGAAATACTTTGTTAAACTGACTTCTATTCGTCAACACATCCTTATTTATACCTAAGGTAAGGTCGACCATATTCCCGAAAGTTCCGAAAATATCGCGTTAACAATCCTAAATGTAAACAAGTCATAGTACACACTGTTTTCATCCTTATACCTTATGACAGAAGATCCATTATGGCATAGTTGCTTGATTAACGGCTGCTATTTTTTATCGATAGAAGCAGCTATCTCTATCTTTTATTTCTGGATTTTTTTAGTTGCGTTGCGTGTTTTTTTTTAGTTTTTTAAACTAATATTTATTTGGTTAATAAACCTAATAAGATAAAATATTTATAGGTTTTTCTTACCTTTACTCAACTATCATATTGTTATACTTTGCGGTTAGATCAATGCATGTATTTTCTACAGCTAATATCTGTGTGTAATCCGGCAGCGGTATGGACGCGTTCGGTCGCGTGTGGGACTTGCGCACGGGGCGCTGCGTCATGTTCCTGGAGGGGCACTTGGGGCCCGTGCTCGGGGCCCACTGGAGCCCCGCGGGGCACCAGCTCGCCACCGCCGCCGCAGACCACCAGGTCACACACACGCACATAGACACACACGCACATAGACACACATACGCACATAGATACATACACGCACACAGATACACAGATATACATACACACACACACACACACACATACACACACACAGGCACACATACAGAAACATACATACGCATATAGACACACACACACACAAACACACACGCATAAACACACACGCACATACACACAGGCACACACATACACACACATAGACACACACGCACATACACACAGGCACACACATACACACACATAGACACACACAATAGACACACACACACACGCACAGAGACAAGCATAGAGACACACACGTACACACACCGAGATAAAACACACGCATTTGTAAACAATATTATATACACGTATACCATTTTGCTAGGCAGTTAGTTATTGTGTCATAGCAATAGCAGTGTTTGCTATCTCATGAAAATAAATAAATATAAAAGCAATTTAAAAAATTGTACCGACTTTAAATATCCAACAGCAATACTCATACCAAAAAAAATTTGATAAAACTTACACTGTTCCCTAAGTCGGAAAATATGTGATTTAAATAAAAAAGAATTTTCTCGATTTAGCTTTTAAATCCCGAGAAATTCGTGGACAAACGTACAAGCGAACAAATGTACAAACGTACAAGTGTTCAAATGTACAAGCGTACAAATGTATAAACGTACTTAAATATTTTTCGTCGTTTAAAAAAATTGTTATATAGTTACTGTTGCTTTCAGGCAAAAATCTGGGATTTGCGTCGACGTGCTGCCATCTATACGATACCAGCTCACACCCACCTGCTTAGTGGTGAGTACCACATATAAGGTCTTTCCAAAATAGGTGATCATTTTTTAACACAGCGTTCAATGCATTTAATTAAAAAAAATAATGTGATTCAAGGGACTATAAAATTTTGATTTTTATGAATAAAATAACTTTGTCTCAGTGCTTTCCGTCTCTGCATAAAATAATCCACTTTTAACGTAAAAGTGAGTAGTAAGGTAAACAACCTCACGCCATATCTGTGCCATGTATACGCACTGGCTGTCACTACACACTGGAGCCAGTGCTTACGTACGTAGACGTACTGAACGCTGTCTTAAAATATCTATTTTGGAAATTACTGTACATATCAAAGGAGGGTGTCCAGTACTCGATTCTGGTACCAAATATATAAAAACAATAGGTACTTAAGTTTTGAAATAATTATCCATAAAATATTATGTATGTATGGATATCCGCGCATAGATATTGAAGTTCATTGTTAACAAACATCGCTATATCGTGACTAGATTTGTTTGTACACTGCTCGCTCGCGCGGTGACCATACTTTTTGAATAAATACTAATTTATTTGAGGTTTACTATGTCATTAAGCAATGTTCTCGCGCCTGTGGTCAAGTGGTCCGGCATTGTCGTTAAACACATGAGGTCCTGGGTTCAGTTCCCGGGTCGGGCAATTTAAAATAATGTGTTTTTTTAGTTTTCTGATTAAACAATGTTATTTGGGATTGGCAAGTGTCCGGTTGGCGATAGGCTTGTCACCTATCACATTGTGGGAGTAAATATCTTATATATTTGTCATAACATGGGGTGAATGCTATAACAAACATATAAACATTCTAGGGAAAACTTCCCCGTGTTGGTCCCGGGCTCCTTTGTAGAATAGGCGAACTGCTCTTCTGCCAGGCAGGTCGTAAAAGGCGACCGATTGGCTATGCGAGTCACTACCATCGTGGCTACTAGGTGGTAGAGTTCTGCATTGTCTCGACCGTGTCTGATACCACCGCCTGACCTATTCCTGCCGCAATAGCGTCAGTGCTGGTCACTGTGTTCCGGTTTGGAGGGTAAGGTGGCCGGTAAACTTATGCATGTGGCATTATACCTCGCCACAAGATAGCAACGCACCATTAACATCTTTGGTGTCTATAGGCGATGGTTGACTCGTTCCATCAGGAGACCCATCTGCTTTGCTATCTTATGATATACTAACTGTTGCCCACGACTTCGTCCGCGCGGACTTCGTTTCCTCCGCACAGCACCTCCCCCGTAGGTGATAACATTATAATATGTAGCCTATATGACTATTTTGACCCGACCTGTTAGTAATATTAACAGTAACAGAGTAAACAAATAAATAAAATTTGAATGTCTGTTTGTAATATTAAAATAACGGCTTTTTACTAAATACCTATGTAGATGTATACACGCCTCACGGTATATATACAAAAATAACGTTTTTTTTACAATTTTTGTCTGTCTGTTTCTTCGAGTTAATCTCAGATACGGCTAGACCGACTTTGACGGGACTTTCACTGGAGGATAGCTGATGTAATAAGGAGTAACTTAGCCTACTTTTTTATTTTGTTTTTTTTTTGAAAAATTTTCCACGCGGACCAAGTCGCTGGCACAGCTAGTTTAGAAGAAAAATTTTATAATAAGATCTTTTTGGTTGTGCAGTTTGTAACTGGCTGGTTTTGAAACCATTAGATAGGTTATTATGGGTCGCTTCTGTGGTCTAGTGGTCTGGTGTCCGTGTTTCAAAAATGAGTTTTACAATTTTTTAAGGAGAATCAACGTTGCCCGGAATCGGATAAGTGTCAAGTTGGCTATAGGCTTGACACCTATCACATTGTGGGAATATCTTCGGCTAATCGTGGGTGCACTGGTTGTAGCTCTGCTTACTTCTTCGGAGATGCGGGTTTGAAGATACTTAGATAGATTACATTTTAAATATAAAAATATGTAATGTGTGGTGTTCATTTTTCGCCTATACATTTATGTGTTTGTTTCTTTGAACTTGAAAATCTTAAAAACCCGGGCAAACTTGAAAATCTTAAAAAAAAACAAAGAAAAATTTCGACACGCTAGGATTTGCGTTAGAAGATTATATTATTAGTAGAGCTCCAACCAGCTAAATATCTTCGCCTAAACATGGGTACTCTTGTGCTCTGCCTACCTGTTTAGGGATACGAGCGTGAAGATACTTGTTATTTTACTATTTACCGTTGATTTTTTATCTATAAATTCTATACATTAGAAATACATATAAATAAAACTGGAGTGTCTGTTTGTAATCCATACTAATATTATAAATGCGAAAGTAACTCTGTCTGTCTGTCTGTATGTCTGTCTGTTACGCTTTCACGGCCAAACCCTTGAACCGATTTGGATACAATTTGGTACAAATATAGTTTGAGACCCAAGAAAGGACATAGGATAGTTCTTATCCCGGAAATCCCACGGGAACGAGAACTATGCGGGTTTTTATTTTAGAACTTTTTCCACGCGAACGAAGTCGCGGGCACAGCTAGTATTAAAATAACTGCTTTTTAATAATGCATATGGATATATACACGGTACATATACCAAAATAACATTTTTTTAAATTTTTGTCTGTATGTCCAACCGTTCCAGGGATTACCTGGAACGGCTGGACCGATTTTGGCGGGACTTTCACTGGAAGATAGCTGATGTGACAGGGAGTCACTTAGGCTATACTTTTTTCGAAATTTTTCCTCGCGGACAAAGTCGCGGGTCAGCTAGTTGTAAATAAATAAATGAATGACCTACCTCTCTCATTGCGTCTAGCCGATAACAATTTCATTCAAACGAAACCTAAAAATGCATGTGCAAAATAGTATTTAGCTAACAGGTATATGTAAATATATAAGTAACTAGCTGTTGCCCGCGACTTCGTCCGCGCGGACTTCGTTTACTCCGCACCGCCCCTCCCCCGTAGGTGATAGCGTGATAATATGTAGCCTATATGTTGACCCGACCTGTTAGTAATATTCATACAAAATTTGAGGTAAATCCATGCAGTAATTTTTGAGTTTACCCCGGACATACATTGACTTTCCTACGATTTTATTATATGTATAGATATGTATATATAATAATTTGTATAGTATAAGTAGTATATATTTAATTTATTAAGATCTATGTTCTTATATGACACATATTTTCTGAGGCACCTTTTACTTTCTGTTTTCCCAAAGGTTGACTGGAGGAGAATGCCAATAGGCATTATGTCCGCCGTTTGTACAAATTTATTTAAGGTGTACAATAAAGTTAAATAAATAAATATCAGATACAGCCAAGATGGTAATTTTGTTCTGGTGATGTTGCAGATGTGAGGTACCAAAGAAGTCACGGCCATTTCCTACTGACGGCGTCTTACGATAAGACCGCCAAGTTGTGGTCCAACCCGGCCTGGCACCCGCTGAGGACTCTCTCGGGACACGATAATAAGGTATAAATTATTGATATTAATACGTGAAGAAAAAACAATTGCGAACGGGTTGAGTGTGAAATTTGGCACAGATAGTTTATATTGCAAAGGACTATAGAAAATGATCCATACTAATATTATAAATGCGAAAGTAACTCTGTCTATCTGTCTGTTACGCTTTCACGGCCAAACCACTGAACCGATTTGGATAAAATTTGGTACAAATATAGTTTAAGACCCAAGAAAGGACATAGGATAGTTCTTATCCCGGAAATCCCACGGGAACGGGAACTATGCGGGTTTTTATTTTAGATTTTTTTCCACGGAAACCAAGTCGCGGGCACAGATAGTTATTTATAAATAAAATACATTAGAAATACATTAAATTAATAATTTTATAGATAAATAGTATTGTTACGTACTTCGAGTTGGTAATTGTAAGAAAACGACACTACAATAAATACTCTGATTAACACTAGTCACTCACTGTACTAGCACTAAACTTAGAACACTCGCTTCGCACTGGTCACTTTAAGTATCGCTCTCGATCGCTTTATAAAAACTGCCCTGTATTTGTCAACACATCTCTATTTATACCCAGGGTAAAGTTCCACCTGGATCCAGAAAAATCTAAATGTATCGGGAAATGATGAATCACTTCTTATTGTAATCAACTTATGATAAACAAGTTATGACTCATCAATCATAGTACACGCTACTTTCAACCTTATACCCTATATCACAAAGTTCATTATGGTATAGCTTAGATCAACTATTTGTTTGTCAATAGGAGTAGCTATCTCTTTCTTTTATTTCTAGATTATTCGTAACAGTATATTCTGTATATTTGTTCACAGATAATGAGTGCAGATATATCTCTAGACAACAAATACATAGCGACCTGCTCATACGACAGAACGTTCAAGCTGTGGGCGCCGGATTTGGCTTGAATAAAATTTATACTATATTACTTGTTTTATTTAAACTGGCAACATATTGTTACAACTCATTTTCCTTTCCCGTATCCCCCTAGCTGTAAAACCTATAAAGCAGGCTGTAAACGCTCAAACAATTTGACAAATTTTACGTGTTTGGCAAATTATTTGATAGTCTACGGTCAAGTTTGACGTGTTTGTCAAACAAACTACGTATTTAGCTGTATGTTTGAAAGATTTAATTAACGGAGTGTTTGTCATATGAGTTTGAAGGTGTAGTCATGTTTGTCAAACAAACTCGCCATTTTGGCGCGACCGCCGCTGAGACATGTTATTTGTTAGTCATCAGAGCGTCAGAGCGTCTTTTCACAGCGAAAACTGCTTTGAAAGTGAAGTCTTGTTTGACAAACTTGTTGGTACGTGTGCGCTGATGTTTGATAAAAACGTACAAACAAAACGTAAAATTTGACAAACATATTTGAACGTTTACAGCCTGCTTTACGCCTTATTCCAAAACGAGATCTAAATATAGTACCGAACTTAATACCAGGTTAGTTCTAGTACTAAATAAACCGTTACTATAAAACTGGGTTTAGCGCTAGTGCGAGGAAATAAAAACGAATTTTAGTAGGTATTAGAAACTTAGATGAAGGAAACTACAACTAGATATGAAATAACCAAAGGAAAACCGTGTCATTTCGTCCCTAACAATGGCGGACTTAAGAACAGCTGTTTATTGTCTACATAACAATTGATAAATTATATTGCAATTGAGCATGTTATTTTAACTATTAGTTTATATTTTACACTTAAGGTACACACTAAAATTATAGAAAAATACGAATAAACGCCAAAATCGATTTAATATTTTGTAATCAAAGAGTTATATTTTGATATTAAACTTTAACTTACCTACATTGACAGCGTACTTTAGTAATGGCGTTTTGGCCGCAAGCTGTTTAAGGTGACGTTAATTTTCTTAAATGATTTGAAATTAGAACACTGACATTTTTGTAGCTTTGTCTATTATGAAAATTCTAACTTGGTAGACAGAGATAAAGCCATTTTTGTATGTTCAGCGTTGGAATGCATGCAATTTTATAATTTTGATTGTTTATGGAAATTAATGCCAAGTCCTTATCTTTCTCTTGTAAAGATTAGAACTAATTTTAATACTGTAATAAACCTGGAGTTCTTAGCCTTGGTTTAAGCCCGGTACTAAGTATGTTTTTGTAATAAGGCGGTTAATGTTTATTTCTAACTAGAGTTTTATTTATTTATTTTATTTAATACTTTATTGTACACTTACAAGTCATATTACATTTTAATTTGTAAACATTTACAAAAGGCGAGCTTATCTGTTAGTGTTATCTATACATATAATAAAATCGTAGGAAAGTCAAAACTGTACATTGAATATTTTTTAAAAAGAATACTTGAAGCGTGATATACAATCAATATTGAAGCAAAAAATATAGTTTTTAGAATTTTTGTCTGTTTGTTTGTATTGTAAGGAATACCCTACATTTGGCGATTAATATGCTAACACGATGTGTTATTTCCCATGGACAACGGCCCTTTCTTTAAATGTTAGGAACTACCTTTACTAATTAAACCACGTAATCAATTATATTACATTTATATTTCTTTTCACATTGCTATTATCACTAACAACTAACAAGCAACAACCTTATTTTAACGAAATGTAACTTAATAAAATACATTACCTTAAATTACTTATGCACGCTCAAGAATGATCTCAATACTCTTACTTTTACAGTTTACTGGAGGCCAACTGTTCTGTTCGACTTGCTCTTTCGAGCGTCGTCGTCAATCTCCCACATCTTTAACAAGTTCTAACTGTCATCCCCACTCATTTGGGGATACCAGTTAAAAAACAATAATTTTGCCTATTAAATATAATTTCGGGCAAAATCTTGCTCTATTAAATAAAACCTAACACTCGACCATCCTGACCTCGTGCATGTCCTCATGCACGCTCTCTTACTTAAACCTAACACTTGGCCTCTTTAGTATTTTTTCCATTTTACATCTATTTTCTTATGTTACATGAAATATTTTAATTGTTACAGATCGTACAATGTTAAAAAAATTACAATATTCCGCCATATATTGATGGCATGCTTTTTTATGTTATTTGTTTACTAATAATTACCAGTGACTAAAAACATACATGTAAGCCTTACTAATAATCAGTAATTACAATTGATCAATAATTAAATGGAACTACAATGTAAAAAGAAAAATACTTTCAAATATGTACACTTACATCATTTTTTTTTCAATATTTGCTTACTTACTTAATGTTTACTTACATTACAATGGATAGCAGCCTAGCAGAGCTATTTGCTAGAATACTAATTACAATGTTTAATACAGTAATTTTACATACATTTGTATATAAATAATTACTAGCAACTAAATCCACACATAGGCGTAATATATTACTTATAACAAATAATTAGTCAATAATTGCGATTGAACTATAATGTAAAGCGAAAAATATCTTTAAATATATTTACACTTACGTTTTGACAGTTAGCAGAGCTATTTACAGGAATGCTAATTGTAATTTTTCAATGCAACAATTTTTATACAAATTCATATAGATAAGTACCAATAATTATTAGCCACTTAACCCAAAAACCATACATATAAACCTAATACATCATAAAAATTAAATAATGAATGATAACAATTGAACTATAATAAATGCAAGTTAAAAATATCTTTAAATGTGTACCACTTGGCTCAATATTTTTTTTCTGCCTAAAGCTAATACTGACTTTAATACAATACAATGGATATCTAATTAGCAGAGCTATTTACAAGAATGGTAATCACAATGCTTTAAAGCGAGTTTGTATTTTGTATACTGATAATTACCAGTAACTAAAACCATACATAAAAACCTAATAAATTATAGCTGATAAATGATCAACAATTACGATTGATCAATAATTAAAAAAATATCTAAAATATATCTACACATCCATTCCATTTTTTTTAATTTCTATTTTTGCTTACAATGTTTACTACAATATTTATCTAATTGATTCTACTTAACGGAGTTATTAGTAATTATAATGTTTTAATACTATGTACATATAGTTCTTTTTTTAAAATTCCTTTTCTGTTTCCCTTTTTACATGAGGAATATTCTTTGCATGAATTAAAGAATACTCGATTAATACATGCAAATATTTTTAATGAATTTTCATCCCTAAATGTTTACTTTTAGGTAGAGCGTTGTTGTACGTCTTTATTATCTTTGCGTTAAAATTTTGTTAGAATGTATTATAACATTTCCTATTCATAGTAATTTCCGTAATCATTTAATGTACTAAGTATATGGTACATTTAGCTATTATATAATATAATTGTTTATAAATATTGCCTCATGGAAATCTACATGCAACAGGTGTACACCTAACAATTAAATCAATATAGAATTAAAATCGATCTACACTTGAATTTAAAACAAAGACATTTTTTCTTTCATAAATTTAATTTAACAAGTATATAATTTTATAACCAAATATTTTAATTAAATTTCAGCTCTTTAAAAACTTACGCTTCGGATATTTTTTTACATATATTATTAATACGTTAATAACAATATGATTTATAGCGGTAATATGTAACTGTGATACGTTATTAATTGTTAATTAAATTAAAATTTTTTTTTTTAATACATGTACAAAAAAATATCATTTAACAATGTGATAAAATAACGTGGAAATGAAGCCAATAAAAAAATCTATACTATGCAAAATATTTTAATTTATTAATAAAATAAATAGTCCCTTTTTATAATTCAAGGTCCTCGTATTCTCTAGTAACAATTTTATGTCACAACAGACTCGGTAAACCATGTAAGAGTAACTAAGTTCAAAGTGATAGAGGGTCATCATAATTTAAATCATTAAATTATTTAATGTTACAAAACTGGCGTTTAAACAACTTTCTTCTTTTTCTAATTTGTTCTGGCATTTTACTGGTATTTCTTGATGTAAAAGAATTTTAAAATAACTTTAATGCTCATCAAATGAACATCTCAAACAATCCAGACAATATAGATCAGAATCTCCTTTGATAAATTTGGCAGATTCTTGAATATACATAACTGTCAAGGTCAATATTATAATAAAAATAAATATATAAATTCTATCATATATTTATTTTTAATATGAGTATTCTATACTCTACAAAATATTTCACCCGTGTCTCTTATTCTCTTGTTATACAATCACAATATTTTAAACCCTCCCGGCTGAGGCTGAGGGCCTCATAACTATGTAATACATGTATCCACTTTACATTATAAACTTATTTTTCCCAAATAAATTAAATAATAATTATATTCCAATTTTTTTTTCCATTCATCATAATATACATTGTGACTCTCCCGAACTACAAAGTATATTATGTAATTCCTCCGTCTATGTTAGTGGCGCGAGTCTTCCTGTCTCGCGACCAAAACCATAGTATCATACATATCAATTATATACATTAAATAAACCACCCCCAATAATACTGCAGGGTCTTACGACAGTAACCATTGCATATTTTAAGTTTTATCATATTAATAGTAATCCTCCCGAATCACGAACATGTCACATTTTCAAAAAAAATTTATGTTCATCTTTCATTGTTAAAAGCCATTAATTAATTCTTATATTGATTACTTATTCACTTAATATGAATTCAAAGAAAATCATTAAATGCTAACTTTATTTTACCATTGAAATAAACTGTCGTTTTCACCAAATTTATAATAACATGTTAAGCTTTAACTTGGCATCATCTATTAACACTTGAAAGAGATCGATGTAACGTATAAAGAATTCCCTCCTATTTTGCCATTTTAGTTGAAAATAGTTTTCATGATTATTTTTTTTTCACTTCTTTCGCTATAACGAGGAGAAAAGCCCTATTTCAATTGTGTAGTCCCGTGTGTTTACTCTGATGCATCAATCACAATTGTCTAAAACCTCTTACCTAGTAATAGTTGGTGTCTTATAAAATTTAGTCATTCTCTAATCTTTTTCATATCAGAAGAAAATTAGAAAACGATATCTCGCAAACATTTTGCATTAATTAATAGAACAAATCCGAAGAATCCGAATGCCTTTCATCGTTACATTAGCTTTGCACCACACCGAATTTTAAAATAGTGGAATAGCAAGAGATTAAATTGTAGACTAGCCACGGTACCTACACATATGTGTGTTACAACAATTTTGTAATTGGTCGATGTGTGTTGCAGAAATCAATAAAAAAAAACAAATGTAATGTTACTTGGGAAGCAGATTTTTTTCTTTTTTTTATGTCCGTTATTGTACGTCAAGAAGTTTCCATCGACATACTGCTAGAGATTTAACTTAAAATATTGGCTCCATTTACTACAGAGAAATATTATGTTCCTAATGTGTTAAATTGAATGGAGCCAGCATTTCCGAAAATACTTTTATTTCTTATTTCATCCAACGAAGGTTTCCCTTCCTATACAGCTTCATCTCCTTAATGTTATCTCGTTGTCTCTAATATAATTATTTATTATGCTATTATTTGTTATATAATAAACTACTAATTTTTATTTCTATCTGTTATCTGTCAAATCTGAAGGATATGAGGTTTCACAAATCCTATGAAATTCGAAATGGGGCCAATAGCCAAATTTTCAGTTTTTAATGACATAAGTGGTGGAGAGATTGTTCGAACTACAACGTTTATCTACTGTAGTTATTACACTGGGTGTCTAGGAGTTTACGCGACACATCTTTACTTCCGGTTGATATCCTATACCACACAGACATTTGTAACAAGTTGCCGTACCATCTTGTTATACGAGAGACAACAGTAGACCCAGCACATATACTATGTACTGTGGGTTTTTTTTTAAATAAGTATCTGCCAACGCTTGCAAATAAAAATGTATTTATATATACTCGTATATATTATTCTTATAAGATGTTAAACATTAAAGAAAACCACCAGATGGCAAGGCTTTAAATCATGCAATGTCTGTAGCAATATACCATCGTTGCCTAGTTTACTCCCATCCCAAAAGCAGTTGAATTTGTACTGCCGGGCCATAAATAGGCAATAGTGGTGGCTCAGCTAAGTTGTATTTCTAATACCTAAATGGCTATTCATGCTCGTCATCTCATCCATTTGTGGCATCCATTTTCATAATTATATTAAGGAGACAAAATAACGAGACCTACAAATATACCTATAAATACAAAGATTGTATGCATTGTAATTTAATCACGGATGAAGTTGCTTTTAAGACAAAACCTTAAAATGCACAGAATACTTAGGACCGTCGTTTACCGTTAGAAATTTTAAATATTATTAATAATATATTAGTTGAGGGATAAGATAATTATATTATCCCTGAACTAATAAATCTCACAAGAAATATATTTTGTAACTATATTTACAACATTTTAATGTATAGAAAGTAAAATTTGCCTGTACCGTTATTTCAATTTTTTTCGTATTCTATGTAAACATTATCGATTGCATCAGATTTTAAATTTGGCTCATAAAGATAGCTACCCCGAATTAGATATTGTAATAGACATAAGGAATTTAATTAATCAACTGAGCTTTTATACTCTGAGCTAAGATCAGTCTTAGCTGTAATTAATACCACGTCAAGCCCAGGACTAAAATCAATACACATTTTAAATTTATGACTAACTATGACTATTACCCTATACGAGGTTAAACAGGATTACTCAAAAATAAATCTAATTATTCTGGGTTTAACCGAGTGATTATCTTAGTTTACCCTCCAACTGAATAAACATAATTCTGTCTTTTGTATCAAATTATTCTAATCTACGGAGCCTCTCAATTTTAAACAAAAACATTCATTTAATATCTTAATTCAAACGTAATATAGGCGGTGGTCATAGAAACGGATACTGGGCGGTGACGGATTGCCTACTGATACTGACTGAAGTATTAATTTCGAGAATTAAAATATCTGAAGGTACACGTGTTACTAACGTCACCTCTATTCATAGTCCACTGCTTCACAGCCATCTTGTTGGGAAATTCAACTAAGTCTCCTAATAATCCTCCTTGTTGAAGCATCAAAGTTTTTTTTTTTAGTGGCAAATTAAGGTTACCTCTCTGGTATGGACTCTACTCGTACTCTGTCATATCCGTAGTAATTGACGTTCTGCTTACACGAGGAAGACAGGCTCCGTTGACGGCAAAGGCACTCATTATGCGGCTCGATTTTCATTTTAAACACCTTCATTTTCTCGTTACCACGTGATCGCTCCTATGTTACGAGTGATCTTTCATTTTTTTTTAATGCATATCGGGTATCTGAAACTTAGAACGGCAAAGCATAGTATATTCTTCGTACCTACATATCTATCAGCGTACGTTATTTTTAAAGACCATTGGAAAAAAAGTAGAAAAGAAAGAAAATAAATTGATGGAAGTCAACTACATAAATGGTAAATTATATCAATTTTAAAGTAATACTTGGTGATTTAATAGAATATAGAATAGAATATTTCTTTCATAAAAATCAGTTACAAAAGTGTTACACATTTCTAAATCACCATAGTCTACCGGTAATGCCGGTGTGCGAAATTATAATAAGTCTAGAAATCAAAATACTTTTTTAAACAAAACCTTTTACAAGCCATTTTGACTCTACTGCCGGATCGGAAACGCGGCCGCACTAATACAAGAAGATCTGGCGGAAGAAACTCAGCGGGCTTGTCATTTATTCATACCTTTTTTTTAGTAAGCTATTACAAAATGTTTAATTTGTAAGTATCTGATTGTTACAGTAAATATAAATCCCATGCTTTCCTATCATCTAGATATTCAGATATTTTCTAGAAACCTTTTTTTTTTCACAATTTTGTTTTAACACATTTTTTGAAATTTTCAACTGATAAATCTCTAACGGCATCAGGCAGTGTATTGTAAAAGCGTACACTTTGCCTACCCACCCATAAAAGAGTTGCTCATTCTGTGGAGTCGAGATACATGCACAGCAAGATGGGAGTGAATATCAATGTTCTTTTTAAATAAGCAAATATTTTTACGTACATACATCAAGTTTCCAATATATACTAAGAAATTACAGTTAAAAAATTGATATTACAATATTCATAAAATCTTTTTATTTTTTTTACTAACCAAGAAAAATGTATAAAAATGAGACTTACGAAATATAAAATCGAAATGAGAATTTTACACTTTATATTATATACTTTATATATATGTCACAATTAATATTGATAATCTAGTTATTTAATTGAACCTTTAATTTATACAAATTTGAGGCTGTGGGTAATTTCACTTCTGATATTGTAAGGAATACCCTACATTTGGCGATTAATATGCTAACACGATGTGTTATTTCCCATGGACAACGGCCCTTTCTTTAAATGTTAGGAACTACCTTTACTAATTAAACCACGTAATCAATTATATTACATTTATATTTCTTTTCACATTGCTATTATCACTAACAACTAACAAGCAACAACCTTATTTTAACGAAATGTAACTTAATAAAATACATTACCTTAAATTACTTATGCACGCTCAAGAATGATCTCAATACTCTTACTTTTACAGTTTACTGGAGGCCAACTGTTCTGTTCGACTTGCTCTTTCGAGCGTCGTCGTCAATCTCCCACATCTTTAACAAGTTCTAACTGTCATCCCCACTCATTTGGGGATACCAGTTAAAAAACAATAATTTTGCCTATTAAATATAATTTCGGGCAAAATCTTGCTCTATTAAATAAAACCTAACAGTATGTATGTCCGGGGTAAATTCAAAAAGTACTGCATGGATTTACTTCAAATTTTGCATGAATGACAGATCGGGTCAACATATAGGCTACATATTATCACGCTATCACCTACGAGGGAGGTGCTGCGCGGAGTAAACGAAGTCCGCGCGTACGAAGTCACTGGCAACAGCTAGTTTTTTAAATATTACGCACGTTTCACTTCGCAACCGAAGTATCTTCAGGAGAGTCAAATAGCACTTGACTCTATAAAGGGTGATGTATCAGTGGCGAGCAGCATAATTTAATTCTGTTATAGAAAAACCCCTCTCACTTTCCACCACCGTGGGAAGTGAAAGGTTGTCACTGGGAGGTGTTTATTGTAGCGAAATTAGTAGGTTGTCTGTTTATTACTCATTATTATTTTTTATTTTCATTATTTTTGTGTTATAGCACATTTCGCCACGTCAAGCCTGTCGACACTAGCTCAGCAGTAGAGCGTCCTAGCCACGATATTATATACTAGTCTATGGTCCTAGCTTTTGGAAGATGGTCGTAAGTCCAAATCCAGCGTGTCGATATTTTTCTTTGTTGTTTTTCAAGTTTTCACAAGCACAGGGTGAGTGCTATAACACAAAAATAATTAGAAACACGAAAGTACTGATCAAAATTATAAATATGAATTTCATCTGTAACGATGAACTCATTTAACTAGTTATACGTACGTATAACTAGCGAGCAGTACAATCGAAGTAATCGATTATATAACAAAGAATAATTTCGCCACGTCAAATCTGTCGACACTAGCTCAGTGGAAGAGCATCCCGGCTTTAGGGAAATGGTCGCAGGTTCAAATCCTGCGTCTCAACATTTGTCTTTGTTGTATTAAAGTTTTTCATGTATGTTTATTTATTTACTTATTTTATTATTTGGGTTGCCAACAGAAAGTACACACTCTAGGCTTTATATAATACATGATGAGATATGGCAGTGCCTTCCCAATTATAGGCAATCACAGCTTATTATTATGTTACTTGTTAGTCAACTTATTGTAACCTATTTGTTGGCAATTTAACACTTTAACTGTCCCAAGCATATTTCCGTCCCCATCAACAAAATGTCCAATGATTATATTACATTTTTTTATATATATCATAAGATAGCAAACAAGCAAATGGGTGTCCTGATAGAAAGAGTAAACCATCGCCTATAGATACCAAAGGTGTTAATGGTGATGATAACTGCAGTAGTGCATTATATGTAATGCACGGACGTATCAAGCAAGGTCTTCAGTGCATTACATGTAATGCATGGACAGTCAGTGTTAAATTTAAAAATTATTACGAAAGGTGTTTTTCTATAATAGAGTTAAATTACGTTGCTCGCCATTAATGCTTCACCCTTCATAGAGTGAAGTGTCATTCGACTCTTCTGGAGATACTTCGGTTGCGAAGTGAAACGAGCGTTGAGTACATAATTTGTGTGTGCCTTTGCTAGTGACGTGGAAGAAGTGGGTGGACTATTGTTCCGCTGTGCCACAGAATACTTAGAGACTACCGGAAGTCGATGTTACATACAAGTATTATTCGAGCATAGCACACATAAATACCTCTCACTGACGCGATATCTCCGACTGGTACGGTACAAACTGTACCGAACCATTCCGAGATGTCGCGTCCGTGAAAGTGTCTATGTGTGCGTTGCTCGAATATCACATGTATGTAGATTGACTACTGAGTCTCCAGTATACTGTGGCTGTGGTCTCCTCTAATCTCAGACCTTGGATAAGTTTGCCCCATTCTTTCATTTCTGTCGAATCACAGCAGTGGCGTATAAGGTTTCACGGAATTTTTGCAAATTAAATACCATAATTTCTTCTTTAAATATGGATTCTGCGAAGTAGCGCCTGAATCTATTAAATATCATAAATGATAATAATTATCACTCATCTCGGTAGTAATTAAAAGGATTTTGTCAGTATGAAAATTAATATTATAACAACGTTATGTTCTTTTCACTGTATTATTTTCTTTCTTTACTAAAATAGCTACATGATTATTAGTCAAATGTATTCTTAGAATTTATTTAACATTTAAAAATGTTATCGTAATCATTCGTAAACTAATGTTAAAATTAAACGTCTTTTAATATATTTTATATTGAAAACTTTTTTGCAAGATTCAATTATAGATAAGTCTTATTTTTGCTTTTAGAATCATGAAATTAATAATTAATGTCGATGCAACTATTTAATTAAATATTTTAATTTTAGGTATATTATTATATTTGCAAATCTAGTTAAATATTTTGGTTTAGCCATAAACATTTGCTAATTACATTAAACGTCGTTATTTTTTACTGACTGGTAATAAAATATTTTAATGGCAATACTATTAGTGTTGTCTTTTAATATTATTTCCACTTTTCATCGATATACGACTTTTTACAAATAATAATAATAATATGGTTTATTAAGAATTTGTTGTTTTTATCTTCTAATGAAAATTAATATTTTTTTAAAAGATTTGTAATTTATGTTAAAATAAAGTATCTTCACGCCCGTATCGCCGAAGAGGTAGGCATAGATATAACAAGTGCTCCTATGATTAGCAGAAGATAATATTAGTCCCATAATGTGATAAGAAGCAAACCTATCGCCAGCCCATATTTATAGGCTATTTACCCAAGGATATTTACCTAGTCTGTGCAACGTTGTTTTCATCAGAAAAATGAAAAAAACATATTTTTGTATTGCTGGATTCGGGAATCAAACCCGACACCGCATGTGGTTGTCACCGACACCGGACCGCCGGACCACAGAGGCGGTTACGATATTCATATAATTTTGATTCAAAGTATTAGTATAATCTATATAGGTAGGTATGTATATTGTAATTGTGTGTTGATTAATTTAAAAAAAATGAAGCAGTCATTAGGACTCAAGGGTGGAATCATGGGGGGAGCATGAGGGTCGTAACCCTCCCCCTAGGCAGGGGTCAATCAAAGCGATGGAGGCATATAGGTACGCGTATACATGTGGCCGCTAGTCACGAGCATGACACACATTTAAGTGATGTAAACCCGTAAGTTTTTCTCTACTAAATATCGCTCAACGTGGCTAAATACGTTTTCACTTCAAAAGTTGCCACACGACGCGGACGCAATTCAAATTGTTGTAATAAAACGTTGACATCGCTTTGTAGGAAAAAGTAAAACCAGTTTTAGTTCAACAGATACCTGCAAGTTTACTTATCTAAGTAGGTATTGTACACTATTTACTATTCAATCTTGTAGCAATTTATATTTAGAGATACTTTGTTGTACATATGTAAAAGTGTATTAACCTAACGGTTAGTAAAAGGCTGGAGTTTATTTGCATATTGTTTTATGCATGGACTGGACATGGACCACTCTCGATGATTAATCCTTGCAAAGTATCATCGAATAGTTCAACGAACCTATTTTATCGATTCTTGCGACATCACTAGATGCTACCAAATGTCATTGACATCAAGGCGAATGGTTGCATGTTGGTCGAGGATGATTTGGAATTGGCATTGAAATTAAAAACGTCTGTCGAGTTACCGCTTAACGTAGTCCGTTATAAGCCTCGAGCAACAGAAGACAATTTGTGCTAGTGAATTTTAATTATCGCGGTGCTATTACAATAAAATTCACATCGTTTTGTACGTTCCGTATACTTGTACGTGAATAATGGTGATAAAAAAAATCTGTTGCCTTGGTGCTGGATACGTTGGTGGGCCGACTTGTAGTGTAATTGCTCTAAAATGCCCCAATATTAAAGTGACTGTATGCGACAAAAGTGTTGAGAGGATAAGTCAGTGGAACTCTGATAAATTACCAATATATGAACCTGGTTTGGACGAAGTAGTTAGGCAGTGTCGAGGTAAAAATTTATTTTTCTCAACCGATATCGCTAATAGTATCTTAGAGGCCGATTTAATTTTCATCTCAGTGAATACTCCAACCAAAACTATTGGAAATGGTAAAGGAAGAGCGGCGGATTTAAAATATATAGAGGGAGCAGCCCGAATGATAGCAGATATAGCGACAAGCAATAAAATTGTTGTAGAAAAAAGTACAGTGCCTGTAAAAGCCGCGGAAATTATTATGAAAATTCTTCGAGCAAATACAAAACCTGGTGTACAATATCAGATTCTATCAAATCCGGAATTCTTAGCTGAGGGTACTGCCATAGTTGATTTAGTTGAAGCAGAAAGAGTGTTAATAGGTGGAGAAGATACCCCAGAAGGACAGAAAGCAATTCAAGAGTTATGTTGGGTGTATGAACATTGGATACCAGCTAAAAACATTCTTACCACAAATACCTGGAGTTCAGAACTATCAAAATTAGCTGCTAATGCATTTCTAGCTCAGAGAATTTCAAGTATTAACTCTCTATCTGCTGTTTGTGAAGCAACTGGGGCAGATGTCTCAGAAGTAGCACGAGCTGTTGGTAGAGATTCTCGTATTGGACCTAAATTTCTAGAAGCATCTATAGGTTTTGGTGGAAGCTGCTTCCAAAAAGATATCCTCAATTTAATATATCTATCAGAGTGCTTGAACCTCCCAGAAGTAGCTGCATATTGGCAACAAGTTGTCAGTTTAAATGATTATCAGAAAACTCGGTTTACTCGCAAAGTCATTGAATCTCTTTTCAATACGGTATCAGATAAAAACATAGCGATATTGGGATTTTCTTTTAAGAAAAATACAGGAGACACTAGAGAATCTCCTGCTATATATGTAAGTAAAACTTTATTAGATGAAGGTGCTAAATTACATATTTACGACCCTAAAGTTGAAGTAGAACAGATATATTATGAATTAAGTCATCCACTCGTCACTAATGAACCAGAGTTTGTAAAAAACAATATAGAGATACATAACAGTGCATATTCAGCGGTATCCGGAGCTCACGCTATAGTTTTATGTACAGAGTGGGATGAATTTAAACAGCTAGATTTTAAAAAGATATATGAAGTTATGATGAAGCCGGCGTACATATTTGATGGAAGAAAGATCCTCAATCATGATGAGTTAGTTAAGATTGGTTTCCACGTTCAGACAATTGGAAAACGAGTATCAAGGACGAGCAGTATTCGGGCACAAGGAAGTCAAACAATGCCATAAGAGATATTTTCTCAAGTAAGTTCTGTTTTGCTTATTTAATAGCTAATTGACTGTTAGATTTCTGTGGGTTACTAAATTATCAGTCGCATCCCATGGTACTAACTTTTGTAGGTTCTGATAATAGAGGAAAATTAATTGACTATTTAGCCTAGGTCATTCAAGAAAATTAACTTTCTGCTGTTGTAAGAATTTTTAAAATCTGTTCAGTAGTGCCAGAGATTATTTCCTACAAACAAACTCAATCTATTAAGCCAATTACAGATTGTTATTGTAAAATGAATATCTGTTTCACAAAGTCACAGGCAGACCTAGTTTTCTGTACTTTACACTTACTGATCTAACCCCAAAGTAAGCAAATTATTGCTTATATTATGGATGTTAGTCAATACTAATACATATATAAATACTAGAATATATTTAATACACCCAAAACTGGAAATACAAACATTTATGTGATGAACAATCACACAAATGCATGTCCGCGTCGGGGATCGAACCTGAGCCCTGTCGATTGCATAGTCTGGATTGCTAACCACTCAACCAATGGGACAGTCAAAATTTTTTCATTATAATTAATAGAGTATCTTTACGCCCATATCCCCGAAGGGGTAGGCAGAGGTACAACAAGTGCACCCACGATTAGCCGAAGATACTTGGTCCCACAAAAGTGATAGGTGACAAGCCTATCGCCAACCGGGCACTTTCCAATCCTGGGCAACTTTGTGTTTCTCAGAAAACTGAAAAAACACTTTTTTTTAATGTGCCTGACCCAGGAATCGAACCCGGGACCTCATGTGGTCAACGCCAACGCTGGACCACTAGACCTAGACACTAGACTAAACACTATATAACACTATATAATTAATATAAACTAGTTATAGTAATTTCTTACCATCATTAGAACTATCTGCATATTTGCTATAGTATAATAAGATTGTTTGAATTCAGCATACTATAAATAAAGTTTCATTGTGATAACAATGTTACAAGTGTTCTATAGTGTAATTATATTACATATAAAATATGCATCAACATCCTCTATAGATTTGACATCATTATTTTGATTGTGTGGTCGATTTAAGTCTTGTTTTGAAAAGTTTTTGTATATCTATATATTATAAACACTGTAACATTAGATTGTCAGCCTCTATGGAGAGTAGAGGGAGAAGATCCAAGTCACAAGATAAGCTGTCACCAGATTCCTGAAGTTCGAGAAACCTGGTGGCACAAGGGGAAAGGTTAATTTTTTTTTATGTTATCGAGATAGGCAAACTGGCAGACGTGCCACCTGATGGTAAGTGGTCAACATTGGCAATGAACAAAAATGGAATACCTAAGCTAGAACTAGCCCAGGTATTCCATTTGTGTGTTGCCTATCCTGAGACATAAGATGTTAAGTCTCGGTGCCAGTAATTACACTGCCTGTCTTGCCCTTCTCTCCGAAACACAGCAAAGCTGTATCACGGGAGAAATAAGCAAGATGGTGGTACCCATGCAGCCGGGAGCGTGGCACAGCGCATTCCTCCCACCGGTAGAATGAAATGCAGATCTAAATATTATCTATTGTCAGAAGACTAAAGTCCCACACTAGATATTTATTGGATCCCCCGGTCAAGTATAGAAGTCGAGTTGGGGTAGGTGCACGTGGAGGAATACAAGGAACTTGACACGGAGTACGGGCACGTAGTACAAGATGTAGTACAGTACAGGAAGCACGTAGAAGGGCGCACGCTCAGGCATGCGCGTAAAAGGATGAGCGCTCAAATAATGAGTGATTCTTTACTTTTATGTTTATGTTTATGTATTTTGAATTTGTCTTACGAGTGCTATTTGGCTACTTACATTTCTTCTATGCACGCTGTGTCTACTGAGCGTGCGCCCTTCTATGTGCGTGTCAGTTGAGTGTGCACCCCTCGACGTGTGTGCCAGTTGAGCGCGCGTACTTCTACGCGCATGCCTGAGCGTGAGCTCTTTTACGTGCTTCCTGTACTGTACTACGTGCCCGTACTCCGTGCCAGTACTACTTGTCAACTTCCTCGTATTCCTCCACGTGCATCTACACCAGCGCGACTCCGACTTCTACACTTGACCCGGGGGTCCAATAAATATTTAGTGCCATACTTTGTCTTGTGACAATATATCATATTTTGTACTGCATTTCATTTAACCTTTCCCCTTGTGCCACCAGGTTAATCGAACTTCAGGAATCTGGTGACAGCTTATCTTGTGACTTGGATCCTCTCACTCTACTCTTCATAGAGGCTGACGGTCTAACGTTACAACCCAAAAGTTTAGATGTATGAATACTTGTTACTTGACAGGTTCGGATGAAATTTGGCACACAGGTAGATAATGACCTGGAATAGCATATAGGATACTTTTTATTCTGGAAAAATAAGTTGTTCCAGTGGGATTCACCAAAAACTTTTATAGTGCAACTCGTACCTAAATTGAGTAAAAAGACAGGATGCCTAACAACAGACCTTTTGTTAAGTCAACACACCAGACTAATCGATATTATAATAATGCGAAAGAATTAGTATGGACCAATCCAGTGAGCTGTAATTATGTGTGACAAAGTACCGATTTTGATTTAGCCAATCGGAACATCTGTTTCTTTTCCTCGTGCCCCTGATTATTGTCAGAATTAATTTGGTGTAAGGAATCAAACATCATTATTCTAGTGTTGGTTGTTATTATATATGGGCTTTAGACCTCGCCACAAGATGGCAACGCATGCATTGCTATATAGTGGCGCGCGCGCGTGCTATCGCATTCCGCCGCGTAATATCGCATTCCGCCACGTGACATCGCATTCCGCCGCGTGGCATCGCAGTGAGCGATATCTGAGTGACCGTAGAAAAAGGTGATTCCGTGCTGACAGATGTAGCTTAACCTTAATACGATCATATATATCTATTTTTTATATCATAAGATAGCAAACAAGCAGATGAGTCTCCTAATAGAAATAGTCAACCATCACCTATAGATATCAAAGATGTTAATGGTGCGGTGCTATCCGTGTGACGGGATGGCAATGCTACATGCATAAGTTTACCGGCTACTTTACTCCAAACAGGAACACGACAGTGACAAGTACTGATGCTATTGTAGCAGGAATAGGTAAGGAGAAAATACCAGACCAGGGCGAGACAATGCGTGCGACAGAGTGGTAAAGTTCTTACCACCTAGTAGCCACAATGGTAGTAACTTGCATAGCAATTGTTTGGCTCTATTCTTTAAAGAGAGGTTGAAACAACAGGGGGATGGATATACATATTTCTTTGCTAGGTATCACCATCATCTTTTCTTAAAAAACTTACATACATATATACATATCTTCATGCCAATTCCCTTATGGCTTAGGCAGAGAGAATTGAATGCCATAAGTCACGGTCCAGACAGACTTGCCTTGCTTCCTGCACATTCATAACTCTCTTCATACAAACACGCTGGTTTCGAAGACTTGACACCACCTTTCGACAGCAGCAAACCGATTTGATAACAAAAACTTAAAAACAACAAAGAAAAATTTCGACACGCTAGGACTTAAACCTGTGATCTTCCCTCTAGTTGGAACGCTCTAACCAATTCAGAATCGACTACAAGTGTCTTCTACTTCAAAATGGCGAAATTCTTCTTTGCTATGTGATCGATTACATCGATTGTACTGATCGTTAGATATACATACGTATAACTAGTTAAATGAGTTCATCGTTACAGATGAAATTCATTTATAATTTTGATCAGTACTTTCCTATTTCCAACTATATATGTGATATAACACTTACTTCGTGTTTGGGAAAGTCCAAGAATGGGATGAATCACGGTTTTTTATACTGCCGGTAGGGAAGCGCTTGACCACGATCTCGCCTGATGATAAGCTAAGATGAGGTCTAAGATGGAACGCGTTTCCCTAGAAGGTACCTGTTCACTCTTCTCTTAAAGATCCCCAGATTGTACACAGACAACACAGACTCAGGTCGCATATTCCAGTCCCTGGAGTTTCAGATCAAGAATGTCGAGTCGAACCGCTTTGTTTGGGTATGTGGAACGTCCACTATATCTATACATATAATAAAATCGTAGGAAAGTCAAAACCGTACATTGAATATTTTTTTTAAAGAATACTTGGAGCGTTGTCTACAATCGATATCGAAGCTAAAAATATAGTTTTTAGAATTTTTGTCTGTTTGTCTGTATGTATGTCCGGGGTAAACCCAAAAAGTACTGCATGGATTTACTTCAAATTTTGCATGAATATTACTAACAGGCCAGGTCAACAACATATAGGCTACATATTATCACGCTATCACCTAAGGGGAGAAGCAGTCGCGGATGAAGTCGTGGGCAACAGCTAGTGGCAAATAAAATTAAATGGATATGTCTTCTTAGTTTGTCAGTGTAGTTTGCAAGTGTAGTTTTCATTTACACACATAAATACAGAGTTATAGTACTTGCGGATGACATGAAATCACTTTAAGGGTAATTTTTAAACCTTGTCATTTCATTTTGTACGATAAGACAGTGCAACTTTGTTTATTCCTGTTTTTTTCACAATATAACCTACAAATGTATGAAGTTTTTGACAGTAATAGGAGCGTTTACTCATATGCGCGGCGACACGTTTCCTTCCCAATGGCGTGTCTATTAGTATTTATGTAATTTGTGGGATGTATAATAAAAACATATGTAGGTATGTTTTTTAGTTCAAAAATATCTTCTTTTTTGTATGTACGTGTATATATTTATATATTTAAATAATCAAGGGAAAACCTGTTGCTCATTTCTTATCGCTGTAATAAACTTAATTTAAATTTATCTTATTACGATTTACGCCACATCATTTTAGGTAAATACATATATGTGTGTCTCAAATATTCGCGTTGTTACTGTGTGATCAGCCAAATGGCAGATTTCTAACTTCCCGCTACGTATGTAGCTCAGGAAGTTACTGATTTTGCCACGATTTTAAAAAATCGAGTTTTCACTAGATTTCCACGTTTTTAGGGCCTTTTTTTAATATCATAAGATAGCAAACAAGCAGATGGGTCTCCTGATGGAAACAGTCAACCATCGCCTATAGACACCAAAGATGCCACATGCATAAGTTTACCGGCTACCTTACCCTCCAAACCGGAACACGACAGCGACAAACACTGGCGCTATTGCGGCAGGAATAGGTAAGGCGGTGGTACCAGACCCGGGCGAGACAATGCAGAACTCTACCACCTAGTAGGCCTTTTCTATTTTCATAATGATGTCATTACTTCTGTATATGTAAACATTTTATAACTTGTGAACGGCGTGACCGATCGAAACGCGCGGTTGACGGCTATCGATTGGGTTACGCTTAACTTTGAATTTTTAAAAATCTAAACCAATTCGGCCTTGGAGACTTTAAAAAAAAACTCAAAAAATAAATTCGGCGAAACAATATTTTTTTATGTAGATAACTTCCAGATTAATGCACTGATTGAGTACAAAATCTAACAGCTCTTTTCATTGTTTTAAAATACTTGAAATCAAAGTTGAAATTTTCCGTTACATACTTTTATCTATACATATAATAAAATCGTAGGAAAGTCAATGTATGTCCGAGGTAAACTCAAAAAGTACTGCATGGATTTACTTCAAATTTTGCATGAATATTACTAACAGGTCGGGTCAACATATAGGCTACATATCACGCTATCACCTACAGGGGAGGAACTGTGCGGAGTAAACGAAGTCTACGCGAACGAAGTCGCGGGCAACAGCTAGTATTAACATAAAAACATACGACCGTAGCTAATAAAAACGTGTTAAAAATACTTACTAAAATAAATTTACAACAAACGTGATTTTTTGCCGTTTTTATAGGTGGTACGGAACCTATCGTGCGCGGATTCGGCTCGCACTTGGCCGGTTTTTATAGGTCGTTGGACAGCAAACACACAAATGGCCTTCTTAAGGCGAGGCACCGGAGACAAACGGAAAAAAACTGGTTTGCTTAATCACATCTGGATGTATTGATTGTTAAATAAAGGTTTTACAAAAATTACACGATATACCTGAAGATATTATCTAAGGAATGTGCTAACTTATTACATGATAGAATATACTTGACTCGATCATATAAAATTCCAAAAACAGGCTAAAAAAATCCCTAAAACAAGTAATTTGGTTATAATATTTCTAATTTTTCACATGATTTTTGTATGGTGATGTTTAGTTTTAAATACAAAGAAGAGTGTACTAAATTTTAGTTTTCAGTTGAAGTTCTATATTTATTTATCCGAAAAATAACCGTTTCTCAGCGGTTTCAGAACATACCGTACCGCTTACTTTCTATAGTACTAGCTGTTGCCCACGACTTCGTCCGCGCGGACTTCGTTTACTCCGCACAGCTCCTCCCCGTAGGTGATAGCGTGATAATATGTAGCCTATATGTTGACCCGACCTGTTAGTAATATTCATGCAAAATTTAAAGTAAATCCATGCAGAACTTTTTGAGATTACCCCGGACATACATACAGACAAACAGACAAACATTCTAAAAACTATATTTTTGGATTCTATATCGATTGTAGATCACGCCCCAAGTATTCTTTTAAAAATATATTCAATGTACAGTTTTGACTTTCCTACGATTTTATTATATGTATAGATTATTATATGTATAGATTATTATATGTATAGATTATTATATGTATAGATAATTATATGTATAGATTATTATATGTATAGATTATTATATGTATAGATTATTATATGTATAGATAATTATATGTATAGATTATTATATGTATAGATTATTATATGTATAGATTGGCGCGCGTCAAAATACCTCGCCTTTATGGATAAGATAATCATCAAAGTCTAAATGATCATTTCGCGTCGACTGTAAAGTCAGACATGTGCAAACGACATCCCTTATTTAACTGTGGTTCTGTGAAAACATAATTAACATTTCTAAGAAATTAAGTGTCGTTACTAGTCTGACCATTCATTTTTGTATTCAAAACGGGACATTTTTTTTATTCCCGGATAAATTACACTTACTGACCTAACCTCAAAGTAATCAAATTATTTGCTTGTGTTATGGGTGTTAGTTAACGATACTAATACATAGAAAAACATATATAAATACTAGAATATATTTAATAAACACCAAAACCCGAAAATACAAGCATTTATGCTTATCACACAAACGCTTGTCCCCGTCGGGGATCGACCCGAGCCCCGTCGATTGCGTAGTCAGGGTCGCTAACCACTCTACCAACGGGGCGGTAAAATCTATATTAATATTATTAATGCGAAAGTTTGGATGTTTAAATGGATGGATGGATGGATGTATGGATGTTTGTTACTTAATCACGTCAAAACCATTGAAAGGATTTGGATGAAATTTAGCACACAGGTAGATGATGACCTGGAATAGCACATAGGGTACTTTTTGTCCCGAAAAATGAATTGTTCCCGCGGGATTCACCAAAAACTTTTGTTATACAGCGGGCTGCACACTGCAGTTATCTGTACATATAATAAAATCGTAGGAAAGTCAAAACTGTACATTGAATATATTTTTATAACAATACTTGTGGCGTGATCTACAATCGATATCGAAGCCAAAAATATAGTTTTTAGAATTTTTGTCTGTTTGTCTGTATGTATGTCCGGGGTAAACTCAAAAAGTACTCAAAAAAAACTCAAAAACTCAAAACTCAAAAAGTACTCAAAAAGTAAAGGATTTACTTGAAATTTTGCATGAATATTACTAACAGGTCGGGTCAACATATAGGCTACATATTATCACGCTATCACCTAGTGGCCTGGTGCGGTGCGGAGTAAACGAAGTCCGCGCGGACGAAGTCGCTGGCAACAGCTAGTATTTTAATAAACATAAATTGGATTCTCATGAGGTGATAACATCCCGAGCCGGATGTTAATAGTGAGTCAGAGATGTTTCCAAGTACGTCATAAAATAAGTGTTGTAGGTGCTATAGCAAAATAATTTATACTAATACTAGCGACCTGCCCGCGGTTTCACTCGCGTAGCTTTTGTTCCCGTGGGAATATCGGAAAGGTTTATATACCAAAACCTTTCTCAAGAATCAATCTATCAAGTAAAAAAAACCGCATCAAAATCCGTTGCGTAATTTCTTTGTTTGCGTAGTTTAATTGGATTCTCATGAGATGATAACATCCCGAGCCGGATGTTTCCAAGTGCGTCATAAAAAAAGTGTTGTACTCATTGATATAAAAACCCAAGATACACAGTTCCGAACAAAACTGACACTCAAAAGTGTTCCTAATTTCATTTAAGTAGTTATAGATATGGCAAAAACATATGTCTTTGCATATCCAACCTTAAGTGCAAGATTTATGGTTGTTTTTACAAAGCAATGTACGAAAAGAAATAAAATTGACAGTGTTGCGACAGACGCGATTCTATTTGAAACTAGCTGTTGCCAGCGACTTCGTCCGCGCGGGCTTCGTTTACTGCGCACAGCACCTGGCCGCTAGGTGATAGCGTAATAATATGTAGCCTATATGTTGATCTGACCTGTTAGTAATATTCATGCAAAATTTGAAGTAAATCCATGCAGTACTTTTTGAGTTTACCCCGGACATACATACAGACAAACAGACATAAATTCTAAAAACTATATTTTTGGTTTCGATATCGATTGTAGACCACGCTCCAAGTATTCATTTAAAAAAATATTCAATGTACAGTTTTGACTTTCCTACGATTTTATTATATGTAAATAGATTTGCTGTTGGTGTTCCATTGTAAATAAATAAATAAATAAAATAAAATGAACACCCGTATAACCGTGGGATTTCCGGGATAAAAACTATCCTATATCCTTTCCCGCAAACTATCTTTGTACCAAATTTCATCCAAATCGTTCAGGGGTTTAGGCGTGAAGATGAAAAAGACAGAGTTACTTCTGCATTTATAATATTATTATAGTTTATTTTGCTATAGTACAACGATTTATATAAAAAATCCAAGATACACAATCAGTGTCTCAAAAACGTCCTCCAAAAATGAGCACACAATTTAGCATTTACACAATTTAGCACACAATTAAGCACACAAAGAATACTTGGGGCGTGATCTACGCCCCAAGTATTCTTTTAAAAAAATATTCAATGTACAGTTTTGACTTTCCTACGATTTTATTACACGTATAGATGAGCGCACAATTTTAATTTGTATCAGTTCCTTTGTGTTTGTTTGCTCAATTGTTTGTTGATGCAGTGCAAGTTTAGATTTTTATTTTAATATCATAAGATAGCAAACAAGCAGATGGGTCTCCTGATGGAAAGAGTCAACCATCGCATATAGACACCAAAGGTGTTAATATTGCGTTGCTATCTTGTGGTGAGGTCTAAAACCACATGCATAAGTTTACCGGCTACCTTACCCTCCAAACCGAAACACGACAGCGACAAGCACTGACGCTATTGCGGCAGAAATAAGTAAGGCGGTGGTACCAGACCCGGGCGAGACAATGCAGAACTCTACCACCTAGTAGCCACGATGGTAGTGACTCGTATAGCCAATCGGTCGACTTTTACGACCTGCCGGGCATAATGGCAGTTGTTCTATTCTTCAAAGAAGCCCGGAGCCAACACGGGGGGTTTAGCGTTGTAAATGATTTTTTTTTTTAATTTTTACTTAAATAATAAGCGATTATCTACTAATATCAAATGTGGGGGTGTAAAGAAAGCCCTGTCTGATCCGAGAGGTATGGGTAGGTCAATGACATTATCAAAAAAAAAATATTTTTATTAAAATAAGAAAATTGTACCGGGGAAGACCAAGACTGACATACCACGATCAGATTGATCGAGTACTGTCCGAAGGTGGTGTCAAGAGTCTTCGCAACCGGCGTGTGTGTATGAAGAGAGTGATGAATGTGGAGGAAGCGAGACAAGCCTGCAATCGTGATGTATGGCACTCGGTTCCCTCTGCCTACCCCGTAAGGGATCTGGCGTGAAGATATGTATGTATGTATGTAAAATATCGTAAAAGTGCATTGACATATGTTATCAACCGCGCTTGACAACTACTAGCCGGCCAGATGTGCGGCACACCTGTGTTATGACGTCATAATAAAATAGATAACGAATGGTATAAATAAGCGGGGACATCATGTTTTCGATTCATTGTAATTCTATCGTTTGTTGAGGGCGTTACTCTGCCCAAAGTTATATTGTGCGTGTAAAAGTGATTCAAGTGTTTTATTCGGCCAAACTGCTTCACGTTAATACATATTATTACTATGGATTTCGTGTTCGCGCTAAAAAAATGTCGAGACAAATGAGCTACAAAATGCATAAATAGCTACAATTCCGCGTTATTCGAAATTAAACCTTATTATAATGATTTAGTGTTTAAATTTCCCTTTTGACATATATTTTCTTGTGATATGTCCCAATTACATTGGGACATTTTTTACGCGACTTTAGTATGAGACTCGATGTTCATAGTAATGATATGTAAATGTAAAAGTGCCTCATTTTGGTACTAAAATTTGATCAAATTCCCCTTAAATCGTGCAAATATTTTGTAAATGTATGTATCAATATCCATAAAATAATGACACAAATATGTTTGTATTATTAAGCTACCACAATGCCTTTGACGATCGGACAGAGTTTTTTTTACACACTGTATATTATATAGCTTGTTAAAAAACAATTCTTTTATATATATATATATATATATATATATATATATATATATATATATATATATATATATATATATATATATATATAGTGTGTAAAGAAAACCCTGTCGGATAATTAAAGTTGTTTTTTGGTACCATAATACGGTTACATGTGTGAAATTATTTTATGGATATTAATTAATATTAAACAACACCAATAGAATTCTATTATTAAAGAATGCCGCGCAAGTCGGATGCTAACCAAAGATACGCGACGTGTTTAAAGTTCCTTTATAAAAAGCCGAAAAACGAACGTTTGTGCGAAACGTTGTTTGTGCGAAAGCCGCCAAAGCGAAACAATGAAACAAATGGCGACAATGTGTTGTCATTTTTAAAATATTTGCTTAACTCTAGGGAGATATAATATGTAAAAAATACGAATATTAAAAAAACGATATCTTTTTTTTCATAAATAGTGTTACGTACTCGGGTTCGCAATTGTAAAAAAACACCACTTATATTAAATCCGTGTATTTACACAATACAACACAACGTAATACTAAATACACTCTACACAATAGAACACTTGCTGTACTATCACTACTGAACTTAGAACACTACACAAACAAACACTTCTCGCTTCGCACTAGTCCCTTGATGTATCGTTCTCGATCGCTTGATAAAAACTGACTCGTGTTTGTCAACATCTCTGTATTTATAGGCAGGGGAAAGACCTAGCTGAATCCAGAAAAATCTAAATGTATCGGGAAACAATGAATCAATCACTTCTTATCGTAAACATGTTATGAGTCATAAATCCTAGTACACGCTATTTTCAACCTTATGCCATATCCCACAAAGTCCATTATGGCATAGCCCAGGTGAACTATTTGTTTGTCAATAGGAGTAGCTATCTCTTTCCTTTATTTCTAGAAAATTAGCGCGCGCGCGCTCCAATTCTATACGCTTCTAGATTATTCGTAACACTACCCCCCTCTTAGTTATGTTCGTCCCGAACATCATTACTTCCATTATAGATGGCTAATCGATCAACATGAACAATCTTCATGGTCCCTCTTGGTTGCTTCTGCACTCGGTAGGTTACGTCATTGATCCGTGTGATTACTTTGTATGGCCCATCCCAACGTCGCTGTAACTTAGGTGATTTTCCTTTTCGTCGAACCGGATTATGTAGCCAAACAAGAGATCCTTCCTGAAAACCTCGATGATTGGCGTTTCGGTCGTATCTGGTCTTCATCCGCTGACTTGATTCCAATGCGTTTTCACTTATTAACGAGTGTATATCGCGTAACCTCTCACGAATGTCTTCAACATGTTCCGGTATACTTAATTGGGTCTCTGCATTCGGTGGCGGGCCTCCAGTCATTAAGTCTGCTGGTATACGTAACTGTCTGCCGAAGTTGGCATAGGCTGGCGTCACTTTTATGCTTTCGTGTTCCGCTGTTCGGTAAGCCAGTAAGAACAGAGGTATGTATTTATCCCAGTCCTTTTGGTGATCTTCTACCAGCTTGGCTAGGTGTCTTTCCAAAGTTTGGTTAAATCGTTCGACCATTCCATCAGATTGCGGGTGATAAGGTGTAGTTCTTGTTTTGTACACTCCTAATAATTTACACATTTCCTGGAATACATTAGATTCAAAGTTTCTGCCTTGATCGGAAACAATCTCCAGCGGAACGCCAAATCTGCATCTCACCTCATTGACTAATTTCTCAGCAACCGTCGTGGCTTCCTGATTAGGGATTGCGAACACCTCCGGCCATTTCGTGAAGTAATCCATCACGACCATAAAATACTTGTTTCCGTTATCTGTCTTAGGAAATGGCCCAGCCACGTCAATCGCTATCCTTTCCCAGGGGGCTCCCACGTTGTATAGTCTAAGGTTGCCTCGGCTTCTAACCTGCGGACCTTTCACTGCTGAGCATGACGTACATTTTCGGCACCAATTCTCGACATCTTCTCGGCAATTCAACCAGTAAAAACGCTCTCGTACCTTTACCAATGTTCGTCGTACTCCAAGATGTCCCCCAGAAACCCCATCATGCAGCTCACGTAGTACGTCCTTGATAAGTTTTCTTGGTACGACCAACTGTAGATGATGTTCTCTTCCTGAAGGTTTTTCCCATTTGCGGTACAGTAAGCCGTTTTGCAACACAAGGCTTTCCCACTGCGCGCAATAACTTTTCGTAATAGCGCTGAAGGGAGCCAGCTCCTGCCATTCGGGCTTTCCCGTGTCTTGCTTCATCCAATTTATTAGAGGCCGCAAATCTGTATCTTCATACTGGGCCTTACGCATCTCATCAGTTTCCCACCTGTCATCCGTAGGCTTAGCTCGCAGTACTTGAACCCTTTCCTTCGTCTCCATCCTTACACAATGTTTACAATCTTCCGCACAAGGTCGTCGTGATAACGCATCTGCATTTGGGTGAGGCTTTCCACTACGCTGTACTGTATTCATCGATCTCAGGTTACCATTACTAGCCGCTTCTGATCGCACTACAGTTCGTGTGGCTCCGGTGTCCCTCGTTGAGCTGCAGTTCTTGCCATTAACTAATTCCTTAATGGATAAACTGTTGCGTTCGCTCACCTGAGGTACGACAGCTTTTGGGGTTGTTCGACCAGCCAGCACCTGGCGTTTGCTCCTGGCTGTTACTCGCTTCCCTGCTGGTTCAACAGGCTGTTTGACGTGCCTGCTCTCTTCAGCTGCTGAGATTCCTCCCGCTTGCTGTCGCCAATTCATTGAACCTGTAGGCATAGGTTTGGCTGGGCAGCTAACTCTAATGTGCCCACGTCCACCGCAGGCGTAGCACATGGGTCCCAGTCTCCTAGGTTCCGCTGCCTTTGTTTGAGCCACAACTTCTGTAACCTCACGTACTTTATGTGCTCGAGGTTCGTGGCGAACAGCTTCAACCTCCAGCGCATGAGCCAAAGCCTCCTTCATTGTCACGTGGTGCTGAAGGCGAACAGCAGCACGCACTTCCAGGTCTCGAATTCCATCAATAAACGCCTGGACAATAGTATTGTTCACTGTGTTAGCGTCGGCCGAAGGATACGCCTTCCTCACAAGCTTCTCAATTTCCACGGCCCATTGTTGAAGTCCCTCGCCGCTCCTCTGTACACGGTCCTTTAATTGGGCACGGAAAACATGCTCCAAGTGACGCTCACCATAGCGAGCTTCCAATGCCTCCATCAAATCAGCGAACTGATACTCTTTAGGCATTGCATCCAACACAGAGAGCGCCTGTCCCCGTAACGCCGTACTCAAGGCCGTTAGGCAATGTTCATCTGTCCAACCACTGGCCTTCGCTGCTATTTCAAATTGGGTCCGGTAGGCACTCCATGATTTAAGACCATCATAAGTGGGTACCTTTACCCGAGGACCCACCTGGTGAGAGCAGCTTGTAATGGTAGCTCCCGACTTAACTCCCGTGATCTTCATTTTCATGACCTCCCTTTCCAGTTGGTCCACGTTTTCACTTAGTTTGTCGCAGCTGGCCTCTAAGTGATCAACCCTCTTCTCAACACCCTTCATGTCACGCTTGACGAGGCCCACGTCGCTTTTAAGCTGGTCTTGTTGCGCCAGGATAACCGTCAATTTATCATCAAACCCAGATAAATGTTCCTTGATCTGTTCCCGTAGCTGCTGTTGTTGCTGAAGTTGTTCACGCAGTGTTTGTTGTTGCTGTTCCTGTAGCTGCAGTTGTTGTTCCTGTAGCTTTCGTTGTTGCTGTTGCTGTTCCTGTTGATGTTGCTGAAGTTGTTCCCGTAGCTGTTGTTGTATAGCCGTCAGTATAACAGAGAGATCAGTAGGCGCTGCGCTCGACGATAGTGACGTGCTGGCAACACTTGCAGGTTCATCACCAGCACGCATCTCAGTCTCCTCTGAAACCCTCTGTGTCTCAGCCTGAGACCTGGTGGTAACACCTTCCTTCGGAATAAGTGGCATTTCACAATCCCACTTCTGACACCAGTTGTTACGTACTCGGGTTCGCAATTGTAAAAAAACACCACTTATATTAAATCCGTGTATTTACACAATACAACACAACGTAATACTAAATACACTCTACACAATAGAACACTTGCTGTACTATCACTACTGAACTTAGAACACTACACAAACAAACACTTCTCGCTTCGCACTAGTCCCTTGATGTATCGTTCTCGATCGCTTGATAAAAACTGACTCGTGTTTGTCAACATCTCTGTATTTATAGGCAGGGGAAAGACCTAGCTGAATCCAGAAAAATCTAAATGTATCGGGAAACAATGAATCAATCACTTCTTATCGTAAACATGTTATGAGTCATAAATCCTAGTACACGCTATTTTCAACCTTATGCCATATCCCACAAAGTCCATTATGGCATAGCCCAGGTGAACTATTTGTTTGTCAATAGGAGTAGCTATCTCTTTCCTTTATTTCTAGAAAATTAGCGCGCGCGCGCTCCAATTCTATACGCTTCTAGATTATTCGTAACAATAGTAATTTTAATATTTTTATCAGTAATGTATTTAATCAACCTAATGCCTCTTTCGGATCGGACAGGGTTTTCTTTACACAATGTATAATTTTTCTTTGAGTAAATGACCCGTTTTCTTATTAAAAAACTTTTTTATACAATTGCTATTTGAGCTAGTAAGGATGCACCCACGACTTCGTCCGCGTGAAAAAAATTCGAAAAAAAAGTAGCCTAAGTGATTCTCTGACACATCAGCTATCTTCCAGTGAAAGTTCCGTCAAAATCGGTCCAGCCGTTCCAGAGATTAGCCGGAACAAACAGACAGACAGACAAAAAATTTAAAAAATGATATTTTGGTATATATGTACCGTGTATACATCCATATGAATTTAGTAAAAAGCGGTTATTTTAACATTAGGGGGCGTCTACAAATTACGTGAGATGTTTAAGGGGGTCGATTCAAATCTCATCTAATCTTACGTTGGAGAGAGAGGAGGGATTGAAACAAAAAATATATATTTTGGTCCATTATCCAGATTGTACATGCTTAAGATTTAATCGTAAGCATAATCGTAATACGATTAAGATCATTCGATAATTCGTTCGAAAGAAATTATTTGATCCATACTTTGACGTTATACAGTCTTAACTTGTCGTAAATAAAAGCACGAAACAAATTTATTTTTCTTTTTACAATAACAATCAAACGCGTTTACATATTTAAGAAACTCACATTTTGAAAAATCTCACGTGAGATTGGGGGATGGGGGAGGGGGTTGAATAAAATCTCGCGACATCTCACCAGGGGGGGAGGGAGGGACAGAGAATTTAAAAAAACACCTCACGTAATTTATGGACGCCCCCTTACAAACAGACACTCCAATTTTATTTATTTGTGTAGATTAGCAAGAAACATTTTTTGTGGCTCTTCAAAAGTTTGAAATTTTGTAAATTGTATTTTTTGACTTGCCGGTAACTGATCTATAACATCAAAAAAAGTGATGTGGTGTCGCGGGACACCAGGTAGGAACGAACTTCCTTCGGCTAAACGGCACTACTCGCTTGTGTACGCGACTGTCGCGCCTGCGCACGTCTCATTTAACGCTTTTATTCCACGCATTTTTCTTACGGTTTTACTATCACATTTTTTTCAGTTCGGTCGCGCAGCAAAATCCCTATCCCCTCCAAGCCTGCCGTAAGGAACTTCGTTCCAATAAATCCGCTCGTGGTTGTCAACCCTACATCATAATTCGCTGTACGTGATTTCATTAAAGCGATTGAAGGTTGATGCCTTTTAATCACACGAAATTAATATACGATATACTTGACAACCTTGACGAGGATTTTTCACACAAACGTGTGCACGATGTTTGGAGATGAGATGGCGAAATATCACAGTAACCTCTAAATTATAAACCTTTTCACACGACAATGAAATTATGATAATATCGCTTGACAATTTACATGAATTCTGTTGTCTTGAGGCTAAAATGGCCATCTATAAATTACGTCTCATAAATTTTAGAATTTTAGACAAACTCCAAACCCTAAAACAACATGTGCTTGTGACAAGCCCCCTTGTGACTAAGGGGGTCTTGTTACAGTTGAGAACCCCCCCCCTGGTGTGACGTCACGAATTTTGAATTATTGGAACAAAGTTCCTTACGGCAGGCTTGGAGGGGATAGGGATTTTGCTGCGCGACCGAACTGAAAAAAATGTGATAGTAAAATCGTAAGAAAAATGCGTGGAATAAAAGCGTTAAATGAGACGTGCGCAGGCGCGATAGTCGCGTACACAAGCGAGTAGTGCCGTTTAGCCGAAGGAAGTACGTTCCTACCTGGTGTCCCGCGACACAACATCATTTTATATATTAATACGCTAAGGTTGATGTTTGCCTCCCTTTTTGGAGAAAACCTCACAATTTTTTCTGGTCTTTAATTTGTTATATAGTAATTGTATTTTTTTTAATTTAGTTATTATTATTTTTTTGACTTTCATTTGACACCTCTTTTGACGTTATTGTAATTTTTATTATAGAGTTTACCCTGGACATACATACAGATAGACAGACAAAAATTCTAAAAACTATATTTTGGCCTTTTGATATCGACTGTAGATCACGCCCCAAATATTCTTTTAAAAAAATATTCGATGTACAGTTTTCTGTTTTGACTTTCCTACGATTTTATTATATGTATAGATTTGCTTCTATATTAATTTAAATTATACTGTTATTTTAAAAATATTTAAGTATAAGTCATTTCTGTAGACAAAGAATTCTCTTTAGCGTCTTTATTTTTCTGTATTTTACCTTAGTTTATTTTATAACTATTGTCTTGTCATGTATAATTTTGCTTATAAATGACGTCGATAATTGTTCCTATGTGTACCTACGTCGAATAAAATATTTGATTTGATTTGATTTGATTTGAATTACTCCAAATAAATTCTATATCATTTTATAGATAACTAGCTGTGCCCGCGACTTCGTTCGCGTGGAAAAAATTCTAAAATAAAAACCCGCATAGTTCCTGTTCCCGTGGGATTTCCGGGATAAGAACTATCCTATGTCCTTTCTTGGGTCTCAAACTATATTTGTACCAAATTTTATCCAAATCGGTTCAGTGGTTTGGCCGTGAAAGCGTAACAGACAGACAGACAGACAGAGTTACTTTCGCATTTATAATATTAGTATGGATTGCTTGCTCTACCGGCATCAACAACTAAAAAAATTATTACTGCTTTGGTTTTTGTAAATTATTAAAATTATAATTATACACATATATTAAGACATAATACAGTACTGCTGCCATCTGCAGCTTTAATTTTGAAACAACGTCAACATGATTGACATTTGACGCTCGGTAATAATTTTGTTCAATCACGATTATGACTTATGAAGTACTAGCTGTGCCCGCGACTTCGTTCGCGTGGAAAAATTTCTAAAATAAAAACCCGCATAGTTCCCGTTCCCGTGGGATTTCCGGGATAAGAACTACCCTATGTCCTTTCTTGGGTCTCAAACTATATTTGTACCAAATTTTATCCAAATCGGTTCAGCGGTTTAGCCGTGAAAGCGTAACAGACAGACAGACAGAGTTACTTTCGCATTTATAATATTAGTATGGAAGTATGAATTTAATAAAATTACTTAGTGCGAATTATTCGCACGGGTATGGCTAGTTTTATATTTAAAAGTATTTAAATTAAACAACAGTTTTTTCCTAATTTGTATTTACGACGATTTAAACCTTATCCGCCTTATTCCAAAACGAGGTCTAAGTATAGTACCGACCTTAATACCAGTTTTGTTACTAGTACTAGATGAAACGTTATTATAAAACCGGGTTTAGCGCTATTCCGAGTATCTTCTATGGTTCTAAAGATAAACCTCCGCGACCCCTAGTTTAACTTTAATACTAAGCTCAAAACGTCGAACTTCAAAGTTGACATAAACGTCGTATTTGTTGTGAAATAATTGTTTGTAATTAAAATAATTAAAAATGGACATAAACGTATTTGATATAAAGGATTTGGAAGATTTGGAAGTATCGGAAACATACCAGAAGCTTAATAGACCCCAAAGTCGAGTGAATCCGTTTCACTTAAATGACGGAGACTTTCGAAAAAAATATAGATTCACAAAAACGTTTGCCAGCAAAATAGTGAATTTATTGCGAGAGGATTTAGTTCATGACCCTCGGGGACAGGCTCTCAGTCCTGAGTTGCAAGTGGTTTGCGCATTACGTAACTGGGCTCGTCATGAGGTAAGTGTATAAACTTGATAATCTACATTACAAGCAATGCCAATATATTTCAATTGCTGGAAAACTTACTGAAATATTATTATTGTTTCTATAGATTCAAGACGATACTGCCGACTTACATGGTGTATCCCAGCCGACCATTGGCAAAACTTGTAAGAAAATAGCAGGGCTTTTAGCTGGATTATCCCATAGATTTATAAAGATGCCAGCTACATTAAATCAGCAAGAAGAAGCAATGAGGAAGTTTCGCCGTATAGCTAATTTTTGAAAGTTATAGGTGCTATAGACTGCACTGACTGACTAATTACGGTAAAAAAGTAATGCTAGATTTTATAACAAAACCTAATCGTACCTACTTGAGGCACTCAGGTTCTTGTGCTTCAATAATAAATAAAAACAGACTAGCCATGGAAATACAGAAATATTAAGTAACTTGAAGTGCCGTTGTAAATATATTATTGAAATGTTTACTTTCGCATATAGTATTTATTATAAACATTCGGATTAAATTACACGCGTCGCACACTTTTTTTTTTTGCTTTTTTTTAAAGTTTATTTCGTTGTACGCTAACTCGATACGTGTACACATGTAGGTATATAGTGGAAATAAAAACAAAATTCATATAATTTCAAAGTTTTCAGATTTAAGATAATTTTCATAGCAAAATTGTACTTATATTTTATTTTATTATCACTTTTGAACTCATAAATCACTTTTAATAAACAATTTGCTTTCTTTTCATATAAGTATGTTTGTTGTAACGGAACGTTGCATGTTACGCCGAGTGAATGAATGAATGGTTTAGAGTCATTTTAGCTTATAATCTGTGGATACATGTTAATCCAAGGTCTATCTTCGGTATTAGCTAGTCCTCAGTTAGACTCGTTTTTGTAATAAGAATGAATTTTAGTACTGAATCTAACTTTAATACCGTAACAAGCCTAGACTTCTTAATCTTGGTTTAAACCTAGATCTAGGCCTGTTTTTGTAATAAGGCGGATAGGTTTAAATCGTCGGTAAATACAAATTTTTTGTTAAATATTAACTAGCGACCCGCCCTGGCTTCGTATGGATGCAATGTAAGCGCACAATAATATGATTTTACGACAAATCTTTTAAATTTTCGGCTTTTGTCTACTATAATACGCATGTATAATACATATAAAGCTTCTTCTTGAATTACTCTGTCCATTGCTAAAAACCGTATGAAAATCTGTTGCGTATTTTAAAAGATATAAGCGCACATACAGCGGAAGTGATTGTTTATACAATACTAGCTGTTATCCGTGGCTTTGCTCGTGCATATTTACTTTAGAACTTATTTAACCTTTCTTTATAAGCTATTGCCCTTACTTTACCTCTTAGGGATCGAATTTTGAAAACCGCTTAAACGCGTAATTAATTATTTTTATTCTGCACTTTTTATCGTCGGCACTTGGTGCAACTCCATTTTTATGCAATATTTTGTATCGATAACACTTGTACTGTTTCACAATAAACTATAATACATATTATCCAACCGGTTTCACTTCTATAAGCATCATCAGGGCAGTTACAAATTAAAACTAAAAACAAAACAACATCTAACCGTCCTGATTTAACATTTTATGCTTATCGGATACACTTTGGAGAGCGCGCTGCGGAATTGTACGACTTAATTCCGCCATCGCCGTTTTTCTATCGATCGTCGAGGCGCTCAGATTCCCAGGCATCGCCATATGGTGGACGTTCCACGTACCCGGACAAAGCGGTTCGACTCGACATTCTTCATTCGAACCGCAAGGGACTGGAACATGCTTCCTGAGTCTGTGTTCCCCGACGAATACCATCCAGGGATCTTCAAGAGAAGAGTGAACAGGTTCGTTCCATCTTAGGCCTCATCTTAGCTTACCATCAGGCGAGATCGAGGTCAAGCGCTTACCTATCGATAATAATAAAAAAAATATATATAGATATAAAATCCATACTAATATTATAAATGCGAAAGTAACTCTGTCCGTCTGTCAGTCTGTCAGTCTGTCTGTTACGCTTTCACGGCTAAACCGTTGAACCGATTTGGATAAAATTTGGTACAAATATAGTTTGAGACCCAAGAAAGGACATAGGGTAGTTCTTATCCCGGAAATCCCACGGGAACGGGAACTATGCGGGTTTTTATTTTAGAATTTTTTTCACGCGAACGAAGTCGCGGGCACAGCTAGTATTGTATAATTATTTTTATTGTACTCAATTCATACAAATATGTTCAGGGAATAAAAAGTTTCATACAAACTTTTATTGCCTATTTCACCCCCTTGGGGGTTGAATTTTGAAAAATCCTTAGTGAATGCCTACATCATAAGAGAAATACGTGTGAGGAATTCCAAGTTTCTAGCCCCAAGGGTTTGGCCTGCGTGTTCATACATCAGTCAGTCATTTTTGCCTTTTATATATATAGATAAAAATATGTAAAGGTAAATCTTTTTACCCCTTTTTAAGACATTAACGTAAAAAGAGAAGCATGAAAGGCACAGTTGGGCGTAGTAAAATGAAAAGGATCCAATCCACAATATGGTCAAAAATGAGTTAATTGCACCAAACTGATGCTGAACTTCAATACAATTGGCCAGTAAAAAACATATCACGCAATCGGCAAATATCACGCAATATTTTTTTCTGATTGAAATAAAAAAAGTTTACTATTTTGCTACAGAAAGGTGTAGAGAAAATTTAAAAAAGCACCTCACGTAATTTATGGACTCCCCCTTAAATATAAGTCGAGTTTAAGCTTTTGATTTACATATACATTTCGCGTTGTAATATTTTATTTTGTGACCCCCGTCACAAAATATCACATAATTCACCTCCGTTACAATGTCGCATTTCATTAACCCCCTCCCCCCCTAACTGTGACGTAATAAATAGTCAGACCCAATGCAGTTATTCAACATTCCATTTAAATTTTTTGTTAAGCCCACTTAACAGGAAAAAAACTAATCTATCTGCCTTACTAGAATTTTATTATGTCTTCAAATTACGTTGGGTAACGGTATTTTAGCCTGAGGACGGCAGAATTGATTTAACCTCAAAGTAATCAAATTATTTGTTTATGATATGATTAGAAATATTGACATGTGTTTGCAGACCTATCACCTATGCAATGTAAAGTTCAACTGTGTCAAATTTTACACTCCGCTGTTCGCTTACTGGTTTTAAAAACGGGTACAAAGTTTTTCCTGCACGTATTAATAAAATAAGCATCTTCAGACCCGTATCCCCGAAGAGGTAAGCAGAGGTACCACCAGTGCAGAGTGCACCCACAATTAGCTGAAAATACTTAGTCTCACAAATGGTGCTAAGCCTTTTTTTAAATCATAAGATAGCAAACAAGCAGATGGGTCTCCTGATGGAAAGAGTCAACAATCGCCTACAAAGGTGTTAATGGTGCGTTGCTATCTTGTGGCGAAGTCTAATGCCACATGCATAAGTTTACCGGCTACCTTATCCTCCAAACCTGAAAATATATTGACTAGTACTGACGCTATTGCGGCAGGAATAGGAAAGGCGGTGGTACCTGACCCGGCCGAGACAATGCAGAACTCTACCACCTAGTAGCCACGATGTTAGTGACTCGCATAGCAAATCGGTCGCCTTTTACAACCTGCCTGACAGCACGGCAGTTGGTCTATTCTTCAAAGGAACCCGGGACCAACACGTGGATATGTAGATAGAAGAATTTATTAAAAATCGCTCAAGGCGATTAAAAAAGATTTTATTTTTATTAAAAAACTTGAGAGGTACCAAGGGACACCCGGATGGAACGAAGTTCCTTTCGATTAATTAGTGAAGGAATTGTAATAAAATTTTAAATTGTAATAAAATATAAATCTGGCTTGTTTTCTATAAGAGAGAGAGAGATACAGAGAAACATGCGCACGCCGCACAGCTTACAATAGCTTACTATAGCAAAAAGTGTCGTGGCAACTTTTCGTAAGAATTTTTTCCCGTCTAGCCCCCTTTCACAACGCGCTATAAGGAACTTCGTTCCAATAAAATAATCACATTCGCGACGTGATATTTTAATTAATAATTTTGTTTGATGATAGCGGCTTGTTATTCTTATCTGCGACATTCTAATGTTGTGTTCATGAGGATTAGCGAATATATTATCTGATAGCGAATTCTATGAATATAAAGTCATACTTATCTATATATCTATATATATATATATATATATATATATATATATATATATATATATATATATATATATATATATATATATATATATATATATATAACATACTTAACATACTAATATTATATATGCGAAAGTAACTCTGTCTGTCTGTCTGTCTGTCTGTCTGTCTGTCTGTCTGTTACGCTTTCACGGCTAAACCGCTGAACCGATTTGGATAAAATTTGGTACAAATATAGTTTGAGACCCAAGAAAGGACATAGGATAGTTCTTATCCCGGAAATCCCACGGGAACGGGAACTATGCGGGTTTTTATTTTAGAAATTTTGCCACGCGAACGAAGTCGCGGGCACAGCTAGTATATATATATATATATATATATATATATATAGACTAGCTGACCCGGCAAACGTTGTTTTGCCTTACATATTAGGAATCCATAGCGGACAAACAACGTGACACTTAATTTATATAAGTCTACGGGATTAAACTTTATATGGTGGTTAGGTATTCTTAAATTTTCTAATTTTCCGCGCAATTTTCGTAATATTTTCTTTTATAAGAACTTTCTCCTTACAATTACAAACACAACAAAAAAAAAATTACCGAAATTGGTCCAGCCATTCAGGCGTGATGTCGTGACCAAGCAAAATATATATATATATATATATATATATATATATATATATATATATATATATATATATATATATATATATATATATATATATATATATATATATATATATATATCAACGCACAGGCCAATCCCTTAAGGCTAGAAACTTGAAATTTCGCACACGTATTTATGATGTAGGCATCCACTAAGGCAAGATTTTTCAAAATTGGGGGTGGAATAGGGGATAAAAATTTTGCTATATGTGCCATTGCTATCGTGACTACTAGGTGTAGATTTCTGTAAAGTCTCGCCTGGGTTTTTGTACCATTGTACCTTTTCTTGCCGCAATAGCGTCAGGGCTTGTTACTGTCGTGTTCCGTTTTAGCCGGTAAAATTATATAGCCACATGGATAGCGACGCACCATTGACATTGTTGTCTTTAGCCGGTGGTTGTCTCTTTCCATTAGGAGTCATCTGCTTATTTAACCTATGGCTGATGTTACCGTCACGCTGACCGCACGCTGACGGTCGGCGCTGATGTATGTAGCCTACGGCCGTCAGCGCTGAACGGTCAGCGCGACACAAAAAACGATACCTATGACTACATATTAACCCATCAGCGCTGACCGTTAGCTTGCGGTCAGCGTGACACTAAAATCAGCCTATGATGTATGTATAAAAAAATCTCATCATCAGTTTGAAGTCGAGTTGTGTTGTTTTAACCTATATATAATTTTTGTTGTGTCGCCTCTGTGGTCTAGTGGTCCAGCGTTGGCGTTGACCACATGAGGTCCCGGGTTCGATTCCCGGATCGGGCACTTAAAAAAAAAGTGTTTTTTCAGTTTTCTGAGAAACACAAAGTTGCCCGGGATTGAAAAGTGCCCGGTTGGCGATAGGCTTGCCACCTATCACATTTGTGGGACCAAGTATCTTCGGCTAATCGTGGGTGCACATGTTGTACCTCTGCCTACCTCTTCGGGGATATGGGCGTGAAGATACTTTATAATTTTTGTTTCTAATGGGTACATTCTAAAACCACTGCGTTTATTTTAAAATTTCTATCGCGTATAAAAAAACCTCATAACAACGAATGACATGTAAAAAGGGAAATTGTTTCAGCATTTTTTTATATACGAAGTAAACGTAAATGTTGCAAGTGCGTGTATCAAAATCGTGCTAGAATTGAAAGTTAAAACACGTAATTCGCTATACTATTCGAATAGGGTTGGGCACGAGTGTGAGCGCTATATACATAGGGTCGGTCACCTCTGCTGCTTTGAACTTCTTTAATAGTTATACTATGAAACGATATTTATATTTCTTTGTAATAGTTAACGTAAAAACTACTGGACCGGTTAATAATATATGTGTGACATATATCCTAGAAATTTAAACCGACTATAAATACCAATTACTCTGAGTGTAGTAACGTTTCCCCGTGTTTTTCAGGCTCCTTTGAAGAGTAGACTAACTACCGTTCTTCCAGGCAAGTCGTAAGAGGCGACCGATTGGATATACATGTTACTACCATCGTGACTACTAAGTGGTAGACTTCTTAGCAACGTCTCGCCCGGGTTTGGTACCACCGCCTTGCCTATTCCTGCCACAATACCGTTAATGCTTGTTCCGGTTTTTTTAAATTTTTAGGTTAGTATTGTTATGATACTGTTGCGAATAATCTAGAAACTTGAAGAGTTGGAGCGCTGGAGTGATCTAGAAATAAAAGAAAGAGATAGCTACTGCTATCGATAAATAATAGCGGCCGTTACCCGAATAGCTATGCTATAATTGCCTTATCGCTTAGGGCATAAGGATAGGGAAAATAGCGTGTACTGTAACTTGTTTACGATTAGTATTGTTTACGCAACATTTTCGGAACGTTCGGGAATAAGGTCGAACTTTACCATGTGTATAAATAGGGATGTTTTAGCGAATAGAGTTCAATGTTTATAAAGCGATCGAAAGCGATACCTACTTACTTGAATCGACCAATGTAAAGCGAGAAGTGTTTTAGTGATTCAGCGTAGTCAGTTAAGTTTAGTGTTGATATAGTGAGTACTATCGGTGTTTATCAGTGTATTTACGTATTGCATTGTGGTGTTTTGTATATTTGTGTTGTAAATACACAGTTTTAATATAAGTAGTGTTTTCTTGCACAGTTACGAACTCGAAGCACGTAACAATACTGTTACGTACTCGGGTTCGCAATTGTAAGAAAACACCACTTATATTAAATCCGTGTATTTACACAACACAACACAACGTAATACTAAAATACACTTTACACAATAGTCACTTGCTGTACTATCACTGAACTTAGAATACTACACAATAAAACACTTCTCGCTTCGGAATACTCACTTGATGTATTGCTCTCGATCGCTTGATAAAAACTGCCTTGTGTTTGTCAACATCTCTGTATTTATAGGCAGGGGAAAGTCCTAGCTGGATCCAGAAAAATCTAAATGTATCGGGAAACAATGAATCACTTCTTATCGTAAACATGTTATGAATCATAAATCCTAGTACACGCTACTTTCAACCTTATGCCATATCCCACAAAGTCCATTATGGCATAGCCCAGGTCAACTATTTGTTTGTCAATAGGAGTAGCTATCTCTTTCTTTTATTTCTAGATAATTACCGCGCGCGTGCTCCAACTCCACACGCTTCTAGATTATTCGTAACAATACCAACTGGATATCACCGTATCATACAAACAAAGTAGTACATATAATGTAGTATTTTTATTATCAATTACCGGAAACATTTATGACACACACTAATCGATAATAGTTTATGAAGTGTACGATTTTAATGTCGTTGTAAATTTTGATTGTTTTTACTCGTTATATCTTTTAATCGTCGCCATAATGGATTTAAATAGGTGATAAAAATCTAACCGATTGCGCACGTAAAAGGGGTTATGGTTTTTGCGTTTTGTAATTCAAATTCAATAAAAGTTTGTCCGGTCTTTTTGTAGAATAGACGAATTGCTGTTCTATCAGGAAGGTCCTAAAATGCGATTGTTTGGTTAGACGTGTCACATCATCTGTCAGGAAGGTCCTGAAATGCGACTGTTAGGCTGTATGTGTCACATCGTAGTGACTGGTGTGAATCGCATAGCCAATTTTCCGTCTCTTACGAATATCCTGGCGGAATGGCAGATGGTCTGTTTGTCAAAGGGAGCCCGGATTAACACAAGGGAAGTTCCTAAAGTGCGAATTATTGACCGAACATAAATATAATATCTCAAGATACCTTTAAGAGTCGCCTGAAACAGCACGACTTATCCATTTCCTCGTTTGTTTTGTTTGTAGACTTAGTAAGTAGTCATAAGAGTTGTATTAATTTAGTAGTTAAGTTTGTCTCTGTGGTCTAGTGGTCCAGCGTTGGCGTTGACCACATGAGGTCCCGGGTTCGATTCCCGGGTCGGGCACATAAAAAAGTGTTTTTTCAGTTTTCTAAGAAACACAAAGTTGCTCGGGATTGGAAAGTGCCCGGTTGGCGATAGGCTTGCCACCTATCACATTGTGGGACCAAGTATCTTCGGCTAATCGTGGGTGCACTTGTTGTACCTCTGCCTACCCCTTCGGGGATATGGGCGTGGAGTTAAGTTTCTTTGTATTTTGTTTTCTTTGTTCTATTGTTTTGTGCACGTGTTTTTGTACCTTATGTTTATTCCCTTATTTTGGGCTTGCTGAAAGAAATTTCTTTAGAGATAAGCTTGCCTTTTGTACTAATTTTGTCTTTAGTTTTACTTTTGTTTTTGTGTACAATAAATGGTTAAATAAATTAAAAAAAAAAGTTCACCGGACTAATTACACTTACTGATGTAATCCCAAAGTAAGCAAATCATTTGCTCGTGTTATGGGTGTTAGTCAACGATACTTATACATAGAAATACATATTTAAATACTAGAATATATTTAATAAACACCCAAACCCAGAAATACAAACATATATGCTCATCATACAAATGCTTGTCCCCGTCGGGGATCGAGCCCGAGCCCCGTCGATTGCGTAGTCAAGGTCGCTAACCACTCGACCAACGGGGCGGTCAAGTACATATACAGTTTCTTCTGCCGGATCTAATAAATATCCCTGGACAATTACACAATTTTCCCCGTGTTGGTCCCGGGCTCCTTTGAAGAATAGGCCAATTGCCGATCTGCCAGGCAGGTCGTAAAAGGCGACCGATTGGCTATGCGAGTCACTACCATCGTGGCTACTAGGTGGTAGAGTTCTGCATTGTCTCGACCGTGTCTGATACCACCGCCTTACCTATTCCTGCCGCAATAGCGTCAGTGCTTGTCGCTGTCGTGTTCCGGTTTGGAGGGTAAGGTAGCCGGTAAACTTATGCATGTGGCATTAGACCTCGCCACAAGATAGCAACGCACCATTGGTGTCTATAGGCGATGGTTGGCTCTTTTCATCAAGAGACCTATCTGCTTGTTTGCCATCTTATGATATATAAAAAAAAAACAAATTGGTCTAAACCCAAAGTAAGGTAATTATTTTGTACTAGCTGTACCCGTGACTTCGTCCACGTAGATAAATTTATAAAAGTCTCGGGGTTTTACGCTCATAGTTCCCGTTCCCGTGGGATTTCCGGGATAAAAATTATCCTATGTCTTTTCCCGGGTCTCAAACTATATTTGTATCAAATTTCATCCAAATCAGTTCAGTGGTTTAGGCGTGAGGAAGAGACAGACAGAGTTACTTTCGGATTTATAATATTACTATTTAGTCGGATTTATATTATTAGTACTTTCGGATTTATAATATGGCCGCTTTTTCGATATTTCTATTAACAAATTAAAATCCCGAATTACACTATTACTTTAAAAAACAGTTTGATTTGAGATTTATTAAAGATTTGATTTCATAGTTTTTAACTTTAAAAGATATATTCTACACTCTTTGTCGTCGGAATTTGGTGAAACTCCATTTTCATACAATATTTTATGTCAAGAACACTTTTACTGTTTAACAACAAATTATTATACATATTATCTAACCGGTTTAGCTTCTATACGCACCATCAGGGCAATTACAACTTAAAACCCTTGAGTTTTAAGTTGTAATTGCCCTGATGATGCTGATGATGATAAGCATTAGTAATTGCCGTGGTTACAACTTAAAATTAAACAACAACGCAGTTGTATCTTTTGTATCATATAAGTTATTTACCTTACTACTCACTCTTGCGTTAAGTGGATTTCGTTATGAGACAAAATTATTTTATTCGTAAAAAACTAAAAGTTTTAGTTCCTTGAATCACTTTCTTTTTCAGCTGGATATCTTTGACCAATAAACGTTTTTTTGTGATACAAATTACTTTGGAGGGGTACTTGAAAAGGGAGAGGAAGGCGAGGGTTAATTGAGATAATAAAATGTCCTATCTTGACCGCGCTGTTGGTCGGGTGGTTAGCGACCCTGAATACGCAATCGACGGAGCTTGGGTTCGATCCTGACGGGGACACGCATTTGTGTGATGAACATATATGTTTGTGTTTCCGGGTTTGGGTGTTTATTAAATATATTCCAGTATTTATATATACATTTCTATGTATTAGTATCGTTGACTAACACCCATAACAAAAAGTATCTTCACGCCCATATCCCCGAACGGGTAGGCAGAGGTACAACAAGTGCACCCACGATTAGCCGAAGATACTGGGTCCCACAAATGTGATAGGTGGCAAGCCTATCGCCAACCGGGCACTTTCCAAACCCATAACACAAACAAATAATTTGCTTACTTTGGGGTTAGATCAGTAACTGTAATTTGTCCCGTGAATATTTATTTATTATTATTTATTATTTGCATATTTAGTCATCTACCACTGAATAATGTGTATTTTCTTTTGTTTTCAGATAACAACGAATTTATCTTCGGGGTGTAAATGAAGAGTATTTAAGGATTCCGTATATTAGTATAATCTCACAAACACAAAAAAATTGTTTTAAGATTTTTGAATTATGAAGGTATAAAGAAAAATATATTTGCCTTTGCTGTGAAGTATGGAAAAAAGTAACACATTTTTCCATTTGCGCGAAAAAAGGACCGCTTATGAATAAACGAGGCTGAATGGAACTAAATCCTTTGTGTTTTTATACGAGGAAAAAAGAACAATAAATTATAGCTAATTGGTTTTTATTGTAGAGTGACAAGACAATAGGCTAATTGACTAAATTTGAAATACGGTGTAACGCTTATCAGGTATATTAACCAAAAAAACAGATTTTTTATGTCGTACATTTATAATAACATTCTCGCGTTTTAAAATTTAAATTTACCGCGAAAATCCTCTAGACTGTCATGGTGGCTAAATGACATCACGTTGTTGTTCAACATTTAAAAACCACAGAGTATGTAATGTTTGTAACATTTAGAAAACACAGATTATGTAATGTATGTAAAATTACATACTCTGTGTCAAAAGCGATATGTTTTACCACGGTGTGACGTAACACTTCCAGGTTTACGTTTAGAGTCACGTGGCTTAATATCTATTTTTTCCGAATTTATATACTAAAATAATATTATTCCTTATCTTTTATAATAAACTAGGTGTTGCCTGCGACTTCGTACGCGCGTTTGTTTACTCCGCTCCTACTGGTCGCAGCAATATGTTATATAGCCTATAATCTTCTGCTATAAACAGGCTATCCAACTCAAAAATTATTCAAATCGGTGCAACAGTTTTCGAGATTACCGCGTACAACCAAACAAACAAACTCTACCATTTTATAAATATTAGTATAGATTACAATATATCCGATTAAATCTTAGTCGAAACATGCGTAGTATCTTGGCCGAGTAAACCTTGCATATTTCTGATTTTTTACAAAAAAAAAACCAAAACACTCGCTATTTTTTAATTTTCAATCGACTTTCCAAATGGAGGAAGTTATTAAATCGGCTGTTTATTTATATTTGTCTCCTCAGAACTCGGTTATTTGTTGACCGATTTGGATTTTTTTTTGTTCGAGAGGGTTTACCGTTAGAGGTTATATTGCGTTCAGGGTTAGGGCTTTAGACGCGTGTGGTCACTTTACTTCTAGGTTCGGTTTGCGCAGTTGGGTAGTGCTGAGTTAATAGTTATACGTAGCGCATATTCTGTATTGCGTTACACACATAAATTACAAGTGAAAGACTGGTATATATCGCGTGAGTAAAGCACTGTCTTACTGACGCAAACCCTATCCACCTTATTACAAAAACATACATAATACCGGATTTAAACAAGACTAAGAAGTCTAGGCTTGTATTCAAGTTAGTTCCAGTACTAAAATTCGTTTTTATTTCCTCGGACTAGCGCTAAACCCGGTTTTGTAGTAACGTTTTATTTTGCTGTCGTTCGCTGACGTTTCGTCCACAAAATTTTTGTCCACATTGGACGAAACGACACCTTTTCATTTTATTATTTTTTTCACTGACGATTCGTCCACTATCAAATTATTGACGCTGTCTGGTACAGTAAGATGGAAATGGTGAAAAGCTATGAAAAGAAATATATGCGTAAGGTACTAAAGAGTCTCATGTCGATTAGCGAAATTCGTGTATAATATTGAATTGATAATACCAACTGAATTTCGTATTAAAAAAAATCGTAAGCCGTTGACTATCGCAGGCCATCTCTAAAACTTGCCGCTCAATTAAGATAGTTTAAGCTCAAAAAAAAAAAAAAAAAAATATATATAATATATATATATATATATATATATATATATATATATATATATATATATATATATATATATATATATATATATATATAAAGCATGATGTACTAATTTATTTACTGTAAAATAAATAGATTTTATCTTAACCGTTAAAAAAATATAAATAGATCGAAGTTTTGTACCCGACTGTATAAAACAACTTTTTGATTGGTGGAAGAATCGTCAGTGAAAAAAATAATAAAATGACAAGGTGTCGTCGTCCACTGTGGATGAAAATTTTGTGGACGACGTCAGCAAGCCTTTTATTTAGTACTAGAACTAAACCTGGTATTAAGTTCGGTACTATATTTAGACCTCGTTTTGGAATAAGGCGGTATATGTTAAGACATATAAGGTTTGGGACAGCGCATTTTGTACTGTGTAGGGACACAAGAGATTATCCGTGTGGCCCCATTATAATTTGGTGAAGATTTGATGCAGGGTTTCAGATATATAGGAAATGGGAAGTCAGTTTAAATTAAGAACAAATATTTTGTTATTTAGAATTTGTTTAGTTCGTGTTTTTACCATAAATGTAATATAGAGTAGACGCGGCATAAACACGAATGTAAGTTAAAATGTATTGTTGATATAAAAAATGAACTTACGTTTTGTAAACATGTTTCCATAGAAAAAAGTACCGTAAAATATATTTTTCTTTAAGCTGTAGACGCATGAAGGCCTTCCACACGATCGCGGGGTTATCGCGTAACTCGGAATGCGAAATTATCGTAATTATTTAGTTACTAGCTGACCCCCGCAGCTTCGCCCGCGAGTATATTAATAAGTCGTCCAAATAGCTTTTAATAAAAATTTCATCCCCTATTTCAGCCCTCCAGGGACTGATTTTTGAAAAAAAAATAGCCTATGTTTGACCCCGGATCTTCAACTATATCCATGCCAAATTTCATGAAAATCGGTCCAGTGGTTTAGCCGTGAAAGCGTAACAGACAGACAGACAGACTTTCGCATTTATAATATTAGTATGGATTACCATTGATATAAAAATACAAGATGTACGTACACAGTCGCGAACATAACTGGCACTCAAAACTGTCGCTAATTTCACACAAGCAGTCCTAGATATGGCAAAAATATATGTTTTTGCATATCCAACCTTAAGTGTAAGATTTATAGTTGTTTTTACAAAGCAGTATACGAAAAGTAATAAAATTGACAGTGACGCGACCGACACGATTCTATTTGAAATGAACGCAGAATTTAAAATATTGCGCTCATTTTTAGAGGACGTTTTTGAGACACTGAATGTGTATCTTGTTTTTTTATATCAATGGTTATTACAAGACACTGTTGTGTGTCTTGTTAGTGACAGTCGTTGCCGTTTGATTAGTTTTGTTGTGACTAAAAAATGCATATGCATATACCAGCAAGGGATGGGTTACGTTTTTGATTTTCTTTGTTATAAGAGTCATCGCTGGTCGCTGGCAGATTGCAAATGTTAGATTATACGCCACTCGATCTAATCACCACCAACTAAAAGCACGTTGGTGGAGTTGGAGTCAAAAATCAACCGTCTAGACGTTGACTAATGCCGTATGACGACGACCTGCCAACCAATTTTCACGTAAGCACAGCTGTCACTATTAAAAACAAATTGCACGATCGTGTAGAACGAAACTCAATTTGATTGATCCGAGCAAAGTGCCCTTGGTTGGTATTGACGTGTATAAGGTAATATTATACACGTCAATGGTTTTGATCCGATCGTGTGAAAGGCTTTTTATTCTTTAAGTTGTAGCCTTGAAATTTTACCTTGTCATCTTGTTTTACTATCAACGTTAAGCAAAGACCGCCTTTTTTAAAGCCATGACCTTTTCGAGAAAACGCGTATATATTAATTGTTTGCTATTTAATAAAATTTAATTTGTATAAGCAAAAACGATTCCATTTTAAATGTCACTGCCATTGCTCAATATCTTGACATTTAAAAGTCAAGTATAATTATTGATTGATAATTAATTCGTAATTTTTATATCTAACCTATTATGCTATAAAAGTAGAGTACAGATTATGTAAATATGTTCATGTAATGTTATCAGATAAATGGTTTTTACTGATGTTTGTTGAATGGGCGTGTTCGAGGCGAATGTCTAAACTCAGACATCTAACAATATTGACAGTTGGCTTACTTAAGGCGCACCACAGACCTACAGTAATATTGCGCAATACTTTTATTGTGCAATAATATTAAATACCTCCTTTGATTCCAAACGTTCAATAAATTAACTCAATAAAATTGACAAACCAGCCTGATCAATATTTTTGTACGAGCAACATATCTGACGACAAAGTTTTGGCGGCAACCATGCTGGTGATTTTGTTAAATAAATCTATACACTCAAGTAAAACCTCCAGTTCTTTATCTTTTATAGCATTCTGGCCCGCCATTTTGCTTAAATTTACGACACGACCATACATTAAACACCGTGATTGACCGAACGCGACCGCTCCAAATTCTGAACTGAAAAAAATTGTGCAAAAGCCTATACAGTGCAAGAAAAAATTGTGCACAATAAAAATAAACCCGCTAAAACTTTCGGTTAATCTTTGTGCAATCTTCAATATTAACCTCAAAAGGTCAATAATATTGCACAATATGTAATATTAGTAGGTCGTAACATAGGTCTATGAGCCGCCTAAGACATTTCCAGGCCACAGATAAGACATACTCCAATGCCACGATTTTACTTCGTAAGTCAAGGCGCCATTGATAAATCTGACAGTTGTCTATAGGTTTTGACAGTTAAAGATAGAATAAGCTTTGGTCGTATATTTGTGTGTAACGGAAACATGATTTTGACACACTTTAAAGCATTTAAATAAAAAACCCAAGATGTACAGTCCCGAACAAAACTTGACACTCAAAACTGTCTGTCTGTTATAGATATGGCAAAAACATATGTTTTTGCATATCCAACCTTAATTGCAAGATTTGTAGTTGTTTTTACAAAGCAATGTACAAAAGTAATAAAATTGACAGTGTCGCGATCGACACTATTCCGTTTGAAATAAGCGCACAATTTAAAATTGTGCGCTCATTTTTAGAGGACGTTTTTGAGACACTGTATGTGTATCTTGGGTTTGATATATCAATGCTTTAAAGCATTGGATTATTTTGAATTTTCGTATACTTATCGAGGACCAATGATAAAGCAATAACTTAAAAAATCGTCCCGTTATCCTTACTGGGACTTTCAGAATTAGCGATTGATTGTATTGGAACGAAGTTCCTTATCGTGTGTTGTGAAAGGGGGCTAGACGGAAAAAATTAAGAGCAAAAGTTGTAACGACACTTTTTGCTATAGTTGTAAGCCGTGTGGCATGCGCGTGTTTCTCTGTCTCTCTCTCTCTCTCTCTCTCTCATAGAAAGCAAGCCAGTCATTTTCGTTTTGTCTTTATATTTAGCATTGAACAGTGTGGTGTGAACTTCGTTCCATCCGGGTGTCCCTTGACACCTCTCAAGTTTTTTGGGTTCTTGCTGCCATCTTCGGATGAAATAACCGGTTTTCATGTTCTCCTTCGAAGAATTAATTTTATCTGGTGTCTAACTTATCCGAGGAAGGAACAGGAGTTCAAATCATTTATTACGCGGGTCGAAGTATTTAAAGTAACTATTGTGGCAGGAATAGGTAAGGCGATACCAGACCCGAGGGAGACAGTGCAAAACTCTACCGCCTAGTATTTGTTATTCGGACTAAAATTTCTGTGAACGTTGAAAGAAGAGGTATAAAAAGTAAACGTAGTTAAAAAACTATTTTTATGAGTAAATGAATATAAAAATATAATTATAAATGTAATTCTTGTATATGTACATTAATTTGTTTTGTGTATCAGAAACGGCTCTACGATTTGGATGAAATTTTGTATACAAAGTAATTGGTAAATAATGAAATTTTGTATAGAAGTTAATTGGTAAAAGATGAAATTTTGTATACAAGTTAATTGGTTAAAGATGATTTTTTTTGTATACAAGTTAATTGGTAAAAGATGAAGTTTTGTATACAAATTAATTGCTAAAAGATGAAATTTCGTATACAAGTTAACTGCTAAAAGATTGTACATACTTAAGGAAGGTGTTCAGTATTCGGTTCTGATAAAAAAACTTAAATTTTGACCTAATTATCCCATAAAAATGTTTAGTACTGAGACCCGTGTATACGAAATTTATTGCTTACAAACAGTGATTTACCGCCGCGGCACGTATATCAAGAAGTTCGCTTGACGTCCGCACGGTAACCATATTTTTTAATATTGCTACACAAATATCGTTGAGGTTTAATGTTTACATATAACCTATAATATGTACAATCATACCCTCCGTGTCCTATATGTAGCCATTTTACCAATCAACTTGTATATTGAGAGTTTTTTAATTTTTAAGTATATGTATATGTCGCAGGCAAATTCTACGATTCGTCCTTATACAAACGGTGTCGTCATTTTCTAAACGTAAACTTGCAATAAAATTGCCGAAGGCAAATTGTTGATGACATAAATGGCGTCAATGTCAACTATAAATTCTGATGTCGCCGACAGTTGTCGAGGTCACCTGGTAAAAGGAGCCCCACAGTGCGACATTTGAAGGCATCCTAACTTTTTTATGTAAGAAGTCGGATAGAAGTCTAATTCTAAATAAACTTCTCATTTACATAACAAGTAATTTAAACAATATACTGCGGCAATTTGTTAACGGCGGTGGTAAATCTCATGCATATTATATAATGACGTCATTTTACATTCGGAGTAAGGCATTTTCTAAAATATATTTATCTTTGTTGTCAAACGACGCCATTTGAATACGGATGAATTATAGAATTTGCTTGCGACATATATACTCCGTGGAAGTTGTTATTGGGGATGTTCCTGACAACTGCTAGTCTAAGATATTTAACAAACTTACTAAAATCTGATAGTGTAAACAAAACTTTATTTGACAAGGGATATTTTTTATTCTGAGTATATGAGTTTAGTTGGTTGTGGCTTGGACTAGTATTGTTCAAATAAATTATATTATGATAGCGCGTTATAGACTATAAACTATATTCTTCTAGCGCGCTACGTTATAGACTATATTATAATGTGTAACTGAACACTGATCGCGCGAGCCGGCCGAGATAGCGCGTGACTCATCACAACGTCATACAGCGAGCGATGACTGAGCGCTATAACGCTATAAACTGTGTTATAACGTCTAGCGTCTACGTTCTAGCACGTTATTCGTTAGATCGTTTAGTTCGTAGCTTCGTAGGTTATAATGTTGTAACTGACCTACGCTGGCCGCTAGGTATATAGCGTGGCGTTATGTTATAGCGCCGAATGCGAATCTCAATAGCGTACGCTTTACGTTGAGTATACATAGCACGCTATTTATTTAACGCTATGTGTTATATTAATCACCATTAGCTTGGACACACTTTCTATCTTAACTGTCAAAACCTATAGATTGTTAGAATTATACAATAGCATTTTGACTTACAAAGTGAAATGGCGGCATTGGATTGTATTTAGTATTTATTTATTTATCTTTATTGAACCACATACAGAATGGGTAGGGTACAAATGGCGAGCTTATCGCATAAAGCATTCTCTACCAGCTAACCATACGGCTAACCAGAAAATCACACAGACTGGTAAAATTTCGTAATGTTCTTAAATCAAAATTACATATATACATACATTCTTACATATATACATATAAAATACACATATAAATTTCTATAACAAATAAATACATATATGTATATATATATCGGTAAATAATAATATGAAAAAACAATTTTTATGTAAATGTTATAATAACTTAATGTGTGATTCAAAACATTAGCCATGTGATGATAGGATATGCAGCTTTAGATTTTACTTAAATGTACTCTTCAAAGCTGGTACTCTAATATTATCTGGAATCGCATTCCACAAGTGAATTGCTTGAACAGCAAAAGAATTTGACAAGAATCCAGAACTATGAATGTGTATAGATATAAGAAAAATTCTGTCGAGCGAAGGCATAGTATTTATGGTGCGCTGGCAAAATTTAAGTTAAAATTTCTGTTAGGTTGATTTAGAATTCAGAGTTTAGCAGTTGTCAAGAACACACCCATTATTAAATGATGTATTTGATCTGTTGAATGTGAATTACAAAATTGATTATTTATCTGTGACATTTATAAGTAATTCAAAATTATAATAGGTATTTTAAATTTTCTATTGAGATAAATTGTCTATCTGCTATAGTTATAATTTTTATATTTTTAAATAAGCATAGATATTATTTAGCATTTAATGTTTACGAACACGTTATGAACAAAAAAATATATTTTCATTATATTTTTTTTTTATTCTAAGAAATTAATATAATACTTCCATACCGAGAATAGATAGATTATTAAATGAATAATTTTAAGACTATTTAATTTTAAACGTAGTAACAGCAAATAAAAAACTAACAAAATTTTATTTATTTAATTATTTATATATTTATAATATGTATATACATAAATATAAAAAGTTTAAAAATTCATGCATGGTGTGTTAGAAAATATTGTTTTAAAATTTAATTTAATTTCTTGGACTTGATTTGCAGAGAGTTTTTATTACGTTAGTACATAGAAGCTTTTGACATTAAGTCGTTAAATAATTGTACATATTTTTTGTTATTGGTTGGCTGAAAGAAATTTGTTTCTAGAAAAATCGCCCATTGTCATAATATTATTGTTTGCAACATTGATTTATTAAAAAAGGGAAAATACGTTACGCTCTGACATCGCAATCACAAATCCTAGGCTCGGCAGTCTACGTTTGTCACTTTTGTATTGTATTATCTCACTCTCACAAACATGGCGAACCAAACAACATTGATATGTTTACATTTTTTATTTCAATTTAATTTCAGACAGTGTCAGCAGACGTAAAATAGTTATAAATATTTACAATAATTATTGTACATGTACAATAATCTCATGTTTTTTTAATTCTCATTAGTAAGCGTACAATCTTGACAAAAATACAATAATTATGAAAGATAACAATTATTTTATATAAAATTTTATTTTCTTTAACAAAATAATTATTATTGAAATGTTGGAGTCAAATTTCCCGCCTTACCAATAACTGAGTTCTTAATTGTATAGATATTTAACTGAAATTTTACATTAAAAAAAATTGTTTAATAATTTCCTGAATATCATTTAAATTAAATTACTTCAGTGATTATTTTTAAACAAAAACATTCAGACGACAATTAAAATTTATTTTTTAAATGTACAATAATTTTATTGAAAATAAAATATTTTTACGGCCCTGATACAATAATAACAGAGGCCAACAAAATAAATGTTTGTGAAAACTTTTTAAACAAATTTATTTAAATCTTATGCATTTTTGTATGCAAAAACCGTATTTCATAGCAGTTTTTTTATCACCCGCCATTCTTTCACATTATGATATCAATTTATTACCGTTAAAAAAGAGGGAAAATTTTAACAAAATATGCAAAGTAAACTTTTTTAAAAGTCAGTGATGTTTCTTTGATGTTTTTTAATTGCAAAATTACGGACAAATATAACAAAAAGCGTCATGAGAATTTTTATAATCACTTTTTATCATTTTCATTTTTAATAAAACACACACAGCAGTTTATATTTACACTAATTTAGGATATAATTAGTGAAAAAAAAAAAACTAAACGGCGGTAAAATTTTGTTATATGACCAAGCTTAGATCATTTTATTGCGTTGTCAATCTCAATTCTCATTACATTAAAATAATGTTACCAACTTCAAAATATTTAAGTAGTTAAAATGTATTACATTTTGGCAAATAATCTTTTTTTTCTAAATAATGAAATGTGATAAATTGGTGGGTGATGCAACCTTTTTTTATTTTTTCTTTATCAGGACAACAAATTATGCAGGAATTAGTTAAAATTATCGAAAAAGTTTTTAGGTTGCTGGTCTGTGACAATTTTTCACGTGTCTGCAAACACATTTCAGATTATATTTTACTTGCGGACGCAGTTGTGCGGATCTGCTAGTAGTTAATATTCTTACGATAACAGATTATTTGTGGATGATACGGCAGCCATGTCCCTAATTGTTTTTAACGTATGACTCATAACACGGGACTCATATCATTTTCAAATCGATTATATCTCCCACAAATGGCAATTTAAAAGGTTCTACTCTGAACTTTTGTTCAGAGTAGAACCTTTTAAAAGAAAACAAATGGCATTTTAAAAGGTTTTACTCAGAACTTTTGTTCAAGGTAGAACCTTTTAAAATGGCGGGTGACACGTTAACCGTGTCATCAACTTAAATGACGTTTAACATGGTAGCCATGTCAAGAAATATTTGTATGTAAAAAGTTTTGGAAAATATGCGCCACAAGTGCAATGAATCGAAATTCTGAATTGAAAGTCTGAAATCTCGTTATGGAGGTATTATTTTATATATAAATATCTTGACCGGCTTTTATCGATCTAACAGTATTTTATTTTTAGTATACCTTTAAAATCTGGTCGACATTTCTTTCTCACATAAAATTAGCATAGAATTAAAATAATGTATAAAGTATTATTTTCATATAAATTATGTTATTTTATGTAATAAAAATGTATACTCTGTATGTTTTTTATTTTCTTTCTTATATAGAATGCCGGAGATAGTGTTAATTTGATTGATACAGTGTCTTGCAAATATTATTTTTTCAAACATGCGCGGAGATTATTTCTGAACTAGCTGTTGCCAGCGACTTCGTCCGCGCGGGCTTCGTTTACTCCGCACAGCTCCTCCCCCGTAGGTGATAGCGTGATAATATGTAGCCTATATGTTGACCCGACCTGTTAGTAATATTCATGCAAAATTTGAAGTAAATCCATGCAGTACTTGTTGAGTTTACTCCGGACATACATACAGACAAACAGATAAAAATTCTAAAAACTATATTTTTGGCTTCAATATCGATTGTAGATCACGCCCCAAGTATTCTTTTAAAAAATATTCAATGTACAGTTTTGACTTTCCCACGATTTTATTATATCCATACTAATATTATAAATGCGAAAGTAACTCTGTCTGTCTGTCTGTTACGCTTTCACGGCCAAACCACTGAACCGATTTTAATAAAATTTGGTACAAATATAGTTTGAGACCCAAGAAAGGACATAAGATAGTTCTTATCCCGGAAATCCCACGGGAACGGGAACTATGCGGGTTTTTATTTTAGAATTTTTTCCACGCGAACGAAGTCGCGGGCACAGCTAGTGTATAGATAAAGCTACTACTAGGCAAAACTTCTAATACCTACATGAAACACAACTTTTAATGCTGCTGTCATATTCCGAGGTACAAACTCATAAAAAGGTGGTGAATGAGGTTTCATTACAATACAATACAGAATATAGCCATTCCTACTTCTGACTGTCGGCTTGCCGGGCCTTAAACACGTTTGGCTTTGGTCGTGTTTATTTAGCATTGTAGTAGCTAATCATTGTGGCTAAACGGTGTTGGACACAACTCGCAACTGCTAAACACTTAACTACCGCTACTTAAAATGCAAACAGGGCATTAGGACCCCGGTGATGATTGCCTCTCCATCAGGAGAGCCATTCCTTGTTTGCTATGTTATAATGTAAAAAAATTCGCCTGGGTTTGGTACCACCATCTCTTTTTGTCGCAATAGACAGTACAGTATCCAACGTGTTGGTCCCGGGCTCCTTTGAAGAATAGCCCAACTGCCGTTCTGCCAGGCAGGTCGTAAATGCCGACCGATTGGCTATGTAAGTCACTACCATCGTGACTACTAGGTGGTAGAATTCTGCATTGTCTCGCCCGGGTCTGGTACCACCGCCTTACATATTCCTGCCACAATAGCGTCAGCACATAAGTATACCGGAGGTGCATGTGGCAGACCTCCCCACAAGATTGCAACGCACTATTAACATCTTTGGTGTCTACAGGCGATGATTGACTCTTACCATCAGGAGACCCATCTGCTTGTTTGCTATCTTATGATATAAAAAAAATTCACTGTCATGATCCATTTTACAGGATAAAGTAGCCGGGAAACCTAATATGTTGCGTTTATTATACATCTCTGCCAAAAGTGTGGAAACGCTCAACATCCTTGGTGTCTAGACAATGATTATCTTATGCATCAGGACTCAGGGAAGCCATTTATTAATCTTTTATTATATGATATTAAAGAATATAAGGTTAACACTTGTAGAGTAGTGATTAATAATGAAACAAGAAATACAAATTACTATTTGTTTATTAAAAATTACCTAATAAACATCGCCTCTATTAAAATAATATACATGAAATAATTTTAAGACAACAAAAAACAAGCTGCTATCACAAAACGCCGCCATCTTGAAACTTTCTAATTCAAAATGGCCACTTCAAATAAATGCTTTTTGTTCGTCTTGAGTATTAAACGACTGAATCCTATTTACAATATAAAAATTATGTGATACAAAAAATCTAAAAATAATTCTTTCGCATATGGAAAGCTATTTTTAAAATCAATTTTTCTCATAACTCCAGAACTATTGTCGATATCATTTTTCATATTAACGCAAGACTAAGGTTATATTGTCTATAAAGCCTTGACTTCTAAACATTGTATTTTTATAAATAAATTATAAAAAAAGATTTTGATTCGATTTCTTTAATTATTGTTTTTTTTAAATGATTTCGAATACAGTTCTAAAATTATTTTTGTTGAATTCCCTCTGCCCGTACTTATGGGAATCTTAGGAAGACAAAGGGAAATATAGAATTAAAAGCAATCGCAAAACGATTCCACCGTTTGGGACTAGAAAAAAAAATAGATACAACAGACAATATGGCGAATAAATATAGAATAAACATGTTTGCTAAGGATAATTGAAATCTATGAAAGTAACTACAAATTGATAGCATTTTGATATGTTTTCAACTAATTATAACGAAAGAGTTGTCGGCCGTTTTGTATACGATTTCCTTCAATGAATAACATTTTAAATCACAACTTATATTTAAATAATGCAATATAAAGTATTCTTTCATAATTTAAAAATAAGATTAATTTCATTTATTTATAACAGATGAGATCTAACCTGTCTTTAAAGGCCTGGCCACAGGCATCGCGAATAGCGACGCGGCGGATCGCGCGATTTTCTGGGTATGCCACAGTTCGACTAGTTGCGACCGAAGCTGCGTCGGGGATGAACGTATTTACATTTTTTAAATTGTTCAATATCCATCATTAATTTCAAAATTCACAAGCGAAAAAAACAAAATATTTTGTTTTGGTAGCGCGATGTCAAATGCACCCCCCGATTTCGTCGGTCGCGCGAGACTCTGAGCTGTGGCCACCTCGATACTAGCTTCTACATTTGTTTTATTCACTCATCCCACCGCACGTAACGGTCGCGCGTTGCTCGATTCTTTCTTTCACATTACTGGTAGCTGTTGCATACTTCCTAATATTCCTACATTTGTTTTCGTCACTCGTCGCTCACCGCACCGCAATACGTGTCGTAGGTCGCGCCATAAGCAGCAAGCAGCTGTGGCCAGGCAATTACAATCAAATGTGAATAGTTTAAGAATTAGGAAAACTAATGTTATGTACGTATTGAGTTCGTATACCGATAGAATCTTACAATTACAGCTAGTAAGTATGTAAAACCTACGCGTACCAGAGGTATAACCGTTGCCTGGCTTTAAAGCCAGATGGTCGCTAGATGAAATCCACTATGTCAACATTTTTCTTAGCTATTTTTTTATATTTTTATAAACTTATTTAATTCAAAGAAATGTTTTAAACTAAAATTACAATTATAAATGAAATAAATATTTATATAGCTAAATAGTTTAACAAACGTTGTGACAAACAGTTATAAAAACATGTTTTATAAAACGAACACAAAACCCCCGACATCTCCTAAACTATACCACAGCGTAAATAATTTTCATACCGCATAATTTCAATACAATTTTCTAAGCTGTATTTATTTGGAGAATTTAAAATCATTTTTATACTACATTCCCTTATACATTTCTAACAGACATTTATTATTAGTATACCCTCATTTAATATCCGATTTTATCATTCTTCTACGTATACATACATTTTAATTGTCAATTTATAATTTTTAAAGTTTCCGTCACACTAGCGATTTTTGACGCTGTCGAGAAAAATACGACTTCGCAATTTTATGACAATGATATTTTAAAATAAGGATGAATATGCCGTAAATGTGTTAAATGCTACGATTATTCGAAACTGTCGTCTACATCAAAAATACACTAGTGTGAATTGACTTTGAGGATATTTGCGAAAACTGGATTGTAAAAAATGTAATACCATTAATTCACTGAGCCAATAAAGAAAATGCTTATTTCTTTTAAATAGAGAAATGAAATAATTATTTTATTTTAAATTCAAAATTAATTTTATAGATTTTGATTAAATTAAACCTCTTATTTTTATCGCTAATTGAGTTGGATTGTGCGAAATTGTTAACAAAATTATTATAATGTTTTTTGTTAAATATATTAATTATAACTTCAAATTAATACAATAACATTTAGTTTTGAAATTAATTAAAATTATTATTCCACTTTTTAAATTTTTATTATTCCAATTTAAACGCAAATATCCTTTAACTATTTAACTTTTAATTATATTATTTTTTGTCAACGACACTTAAGTGCAATAGTTTGTGTCAGTAATGACATTATGGCTGTATATTACGCCATGTCTGTTTTAGGACTGAGCACATACAAACGACTTGCGACTAACATTTTCCGATCAAATTTTTACAAAATCATAAAAAATAGTACACAAAGTCTGCCTTATCGCCAAAATACGCGACTTTTGCTTGCCAAATTTTGAAATTAAGGAAAACTTTATAAATCATTGTATAGGTCAGGTAATAAAATGTTACGTAATAAATAAATGTACAATGTACGAAAAAAGGATAAATAAACTAGGATGAAAAAAAAAATATCTTTGGTTATCTATACAAAAGTAGGTAAGAAAATTAAGTAAGACACGACAGTTCCATAAGTTTTCCACACGAGATTGTGTGTCCTGAACTAAGAATTCCAAACTGATTATCATAATTCGAATACGAATAAAAAATATTATTAATATTAAATATACGTAGTATAAAATATAAATTCACGTTTAAATTATAAAAGATAATAAATAATTATGATTAACAAAATGAACTTATTTGTAAATACATAAAAAACGCGATATAAAGTCGCTAGTCTGCCTTCAGCCTAATACTGTCCCAAATTTTTTTTATATACGAATTAGGTATTTTATTTTAAACATCAATTTCTATAATAAATAGTTCACATACATTTGGTTAAATTCAATGTAGACATTTGTCGAACAAAAGTGACGAATTTCGTTCAAATACTACATACAAGGTAGTACTGAAGATAATGCTAATTAAAGAAAAATAATTAAGATTTTTTTTTAAATTTCCCGCCCTAAATATATGAAGGGGTGGAATGACAGTTTCAATATATCTTTGACAAAAATATTCAGAAAAAAAAATTATCCATAGTGTTGCCCAATTATATTTTATTATTCGTCCAAAATTAGCCACTGTATTCGACAAAACGATAATCGTGTATATCGTATTTTATAAACAAGTCCTAATATGACTAAAACTTAGTTTTCAGTCATTACACCTAAATCTAGGCTAGACTTCTATGGCGACGGCTTAATGGAAGAAATCGGCAAGTGACATCAAAATATTGTTAATATTTTTTTTAAAATAAATATATACATACATAGACACTATTTATTACGCCTATATCCCTGAAGATATAGGCAAAAGTGTAAAGCATCCATGAATTTAATAAGCCTTTAGTTGAGTCTCATATTGTGACAGGTAGCCAACCTATCGCCAATAAATCCGGCAATAACCAGTCTCGAGCACTACTAATAACACGATCTAACCGACAGACTGAGACAATGTTCAGAAATATTGAGAGCAATTTGTTCGACCCGGCCGCATAGTATATATATAAAAATGAATTTGAAATGGTAAACACAAATAATTTTTATCAGAACCTAAACCTTTATTAAACCTTGTTATCCATTAAACGAGTTCCTTTCTGTTATTATTTTTGCTACTAATATTTTAATTCACATGAACTATCAATCTTAACAACCAATAATATCAACAATGTTTGTTAATACAATGTTTAAAAAATCACGTAGCAGATATAGATTTTATATTTTTGATGTCATTTACTGTGTTCTTCCAATGAGCCGGCGCCTTCCAATTAACCTCCTAAAATCGGTCATAATAAATATTACAACTACAGCACCTACCTAGCGCTCGCTATTAGTTAAAACATAGATTATACAGGATGATACGGATTTTTTTATAATATATAAGATCCTTCCAAAGTATGTGATCATATTTCAACACAGCGTTCAGTAAGTCTAAACAAAGATATCCACTCAAATAAGAATGATTCAAGAGACTAAAACTTTTTGATTTTAACGAATAAAATAATTTTTTCTCATAACGCTTTCCGTCTTTCTGCATAAAATTATCCATATTTAATGTTAAAGTGAGTAGTAAGGTAAACAAACTCGCGCCGTATCTGTGGAGTGATAATTTCATTTAATGTTTCATTTATATTTAACGGGTGTGCGTCAGAGCCAGTGCGGAGGTACTTACGTCATTTAATATGTGCGCGAGAGACCTTGAACCTTGGAAGGTAGAGCGGCCACTTAAAAATTTTAGATTTTTACGAATTTCATTCTGCATTTACGACTTACAACTCCTAGAAGAGTGCAGATTTAGTCCCTCGAATCACTTTCTTTTTGAGCTGGATATCTTTACTGAATGTGTGTTAAAATATGATCATCTATTTTGGAAAGACCTTATATATATATTTTTTATAAGAGAAGATAGCGAATAATCAGATGGGTCTCCTGTTGGAGAGTCAACTATCCATTATAGACACCAAAGATGTTAACAGTGCGTTGCTATCTTGTGGTGAGGTCTAATGCCACATGCACAAGTTAACATTATAAAAAAACGTAAAAAAAAGTATCTTCACGCCCATATCCCCGAAGAGGTAGGCAGAGGTACAACAAGTGCACCCACGATTAGCCGAAGATACTTGGTCCCACAAATGTGATAGGTGGCAAGCCTATCGCCAACCGGGCACTTTGCAATCCCGGGCAACTTTGTGTTTCTCAGAAAACTGAAAAAAAAAAAACACTTTTTATGTGCCCGACCCGGGAATCGAACCCGGGACCTCATGTGGTCTACGCCAACGCTGGACCACTAGACCACAGAGACTTTTTTTACATTATACTTATATATTACATAATACTTATATATTATAAGTATTATGTAAAAAAAGGTTTACAATACACTTATAATTATATTATACATTTTAAAATTCAGCTCTATGATTGAGGACTTGCTATACATGAAAACTTAAAATTTTGTTATTTTCTTTTTTATATCATAAGATAGCACCAAATGTGATTATGGTGCGTTGCTAGTTGGAAATTGTCATAAACTGTATTATTTCAGTTCCTTAGCCTATATTTCGTCCCCATCTAAGTAAATTATTCTAACTAAAATCCCCCAAATATCATAAAATAGCAAACAAGCTGACGGTTCTCCTGATGTAAAAAGAGACACTTAAGATGTTAATGGTGCGTTGCTACCCGTGGCGGGATGGTAATGCCACATGCATAAGTTTACCGGCTACCTAATACGACAGTGACAAGCACTGACGCTATTGCGGCGGGAATAGGTAAGGCAATGTTACTAGACTCTGGCGGGACAGTGCAGATCTCTACCAGCTAGTAGCCACGATGGTTGTGACTCGCCAATAGTTTGCCTATTGGTCTATTCTTCAAAGGAGCTCCAATCAAGAGCGATGTGAAGTTTTGTTAATTTTTCATTTCTTATGTTTTGAATATTTCTGAACTATCTGCTTTTTCACATTTTAACATCGATACTTTCGTTTAAACAAATTTTTCTCCACTTCACTAAGAAATGGAATCCTTGAGAACGCGTGAGGCTAATATTGATTTTGGATAATATTTACATACGTTTAATCGTTTCTTAAAAAAATCATACCAATTTTTTTTTATATCATAAGATAGCAAACAAGCAGATGGGTCTCCTGATGGAAAGAGCCAACCATCGCCTATAGACACCAAAACTGTTAATAGTGCGTTGCTATCTTGTGGCGAGGTCTAATGCCACATGCATAATAAAACCAATGATAAAACTTTTTAATTTTCAATTTTAATTATAATTTTGTAAAGTTAAATTCACAAAATTATCATTTTGGCAAAAAATGATAATGTATCTAAGCATGTCAGGAATTGTTTTCAAATAATATAAAACTCGCATTAAAAAAAAATCGATATCATCCTGTATAAACGTCACAGACTAAAAAACAAATATGGCGTTAATTAAAAACTAATAATTGATTCCACATTATTGAACCACCCTCTGACTTAACAAAATATAGTTGTAGAACACACTATAGACAATTTTAAAATAAATTTAAAATCCGATTGCAACATTTACATTTTTACTAGATTCGTCTATTTATTGTCTACACGTGTAAAACAAAAAAAAATATTTCGTATGTCAATACATTAAAGGATATATTAGGGTCGATACATTTTTTTTAAACATCATCGGTCGGTCGGTCGATAAAAAGTATATAATTTTCGTCGCTTCGCGTACATTTCTAAAATTACTGAATTAATTTTTGATTTTACTGTATGTTTCTCGGGTAGATAAAGTTTAAATGGAGCAGAATTTAGGATTTATTGTATTGAAATCAAATGTCAGAAAACGTTATTAAATCATAGTAGAAGTAATTTTGAAAGTGTTTTAAATTGGGCCATAAAATATATTTTTTAAATCTGAGGACTACTGACAAAAATGAAAACATACAACCGTAAATTATTTTTTTAACTAATTGTATTATTAAAAAACTTATAACGCTGAAAAGAAGGCATTACATCGCTGCTTATTTAATGTATGGTGATTTATTTCGCAGATGTATTGGAAACGACTTGGTTGGTCTAAAATATACTTCTTCCGGACCTCTAAATCTATGAAAAAATCAATCATTCCTTCAGTTTCGTATTTTTTGTCGAGTGTTACACCACATATTTTCCCAAGCGACTTTAAGAAGAAATAATATCTCGTGTACCCGACGAGACGCCACGAGAAAACGTTCGTGGTATACATATTAGAATAAACGAGGTATATAACATTCTTATTGATCAAACGAGCTTTCGCACGCGACATATCTATTTAATATAACGTGTTGAAATATAACGTTCGGATTTTAAAAGCAGTTGTTTTTTGCGTATTTATACATTGTCTATAATGTGCGATACATTTAAGTATATACCACTGGATACAAACATTAAAAACGATAATAATTACATAAATGATTTTTACATAATAAATACAGGATGATATTTTAAGTTGAAATTATAAAATTGATTTTTTAAATCATAATACACCGATATATACATTTTGTTTCTTGTTCGCAATTTGTTTGTTATATTAATACTTTAAATGCGAAATTTTGTCTGTCTATGTATGCGTGTACTACGCGTGTATCACGGCTAAATTGTAGAACCGATTTTGATGACATTTGGCTAGGAGATAGAAGACTCGAGGTCAGCCATGTTTGACTTTTTTTTTTAAATAAAATCATTTTAACAAAACATTACGCCAACAAAAAGTTCTGCGTGGTTATAAATTAAATTCAGTGACTGATTATATATCAATCACCTGTGTTTTCGTAACCTTTTGGGAGGACCGTCCCATTGGTCGAGTGGTTAGTGACCCTGACTACGCAATCAACGGGACTCGGGTTCGATCCCCGACGAGGACAAGCATTTGTGTGATGAGCATAAATGTTTGTATTTCCGGATTCGGTGTTTATTACGTATGTAAAAGTATTTATATATGTATTTCTATGTATTAGTATCGTTGACTAACACCCATAACACAAGCAAATAATTTGCTTACTTTGGGGTTAGATCAATAAGTGTAATTTGTCCCGTGAATATTTATTATTTATTTATTTTACATTAAATGAGACCAAACTCAGGGTATACACATTCCAATAAAAGAACAATTATCAAAATCTTAACATAAAAAATATATACGCGTCGAATTGAAGTCGCGTCAATAAGTGGATTTAAATATTGTAAAATTATTACAATATAAAAATATCCGTTTAAAAATATCCCACTAAATTCATGAATTGCATGCATCGGAGTCTTGTGAATGAACTCTGTAAAGCTCGCAGTGTCATTTTATATTTACCTATAAATACGATAGCAACTATTATGTAATTTGTCGCTCTTAGTACATTTTTGACAGTTACTTTTAATTTGGTTTAAGGAAGAAAAATATTATAGTTTGAATTTTGAGTAATTGAAATTATATCCATGCGTTTTATATTTCGTATCAAAACAAAATTTTGATTTTTTTAAACGTTTTTTTTTTATTACAAAAACCGAACATATCGATTTTAAACAGCCTCTGAAAATTTGGGCGGACCTTTAAAAATAACTCAACAGAAGAATAAGTAAGAATGGTGTTTCTCCGTTTTTTCGTCGGTTGAAAAATATGATCGAAAAAAAAACACTGATCAACCGGAATTTGAAATTGACTTTTTTTAATTATTAAAAAACAGACAAGAACGTCTACGACAGATTTTTTATTTATAGAACTGCAAAAAATGTTTAGAAACGTATGGCACAAAATAAATACTTCCACTTTAAAATATCAACCTGTATATGAGTCGTTGGGTGTATTACTTATACTTAACATTAAGTATACATTACACTTATGCTACATACATACGTTATTTGGCAGTGGCGGACTTATAGCTTGGTCCTGGAAAACATAAAAATTAGTGAGTGAGTTAATTCCTACAGTGAGATTTTTTTTATGTTATAAGATAGCAAACAAGCAGATGGGTCTCCTGATGGAAAGAGTCCATCATCGCCTATAGACACCAAAGGTGTTAATGGTGCGTTGCTATCTTGTGGCGAGGTCTAATGCCACATGCATAAGTTTACCGGCTACCTTACCCTCCAAACCGGAACACGACAGCGACAAGTACTGACGCTATTGCGATAGGAATAGGTAAGGCGGTGGTACCAGACCCGGGCGAGACAATGCAGAACTCTACCACCTAGTAGCCACGATGGTAGTGACTGAAATAGCCAATCGGTCGCCTTTTACGACCTGCCTGGCAGAACGGCAGTTGGTCTATTCTTCAAAGGAGCCCGGAACCAACACGGGGATTGATTGAGTGATTGCGGTAGTTTAAAGTGAGATAGTTCTTAGTGTTTGAGGCAGTTCTCACAATGAGTGAGTGATGCAGTTCTGGCAGTGAGTGAGCCAGGTAGTTTTTAGGGTGTGAATAACTTATTTCTTAGAGTCAGTTATTAAGAGAGTCCTCACAGTTCTTAGTGCGTGAGTGAAGTATTCCTTATAGCGAGTGCGTAAGTAGTTCTTACAATGAGTGAATTTTAAGAGCACAGGTCTGTCTTGTGCTGGTGTGTGAGTGAAGCAAGTGTAGTGTGCGAGGGAGAGGGGGCGCGTCACCGTTATAGGAAGAGCACGGGTCTGTCTTGTGCGCGGTCGGAGCCGCTGGAGTGTGAGTGAGGCGGGTATAGTGTGCGAGGGAGAGGGGGCGCGCGTCACCGTTATAGGAAGAGCACGGGTCTGTCTTGTGCGCGGTCGGAGCCGCTGGAGTGTGAGTGAGGCGGGTATAGTGTGCGAGGGAGAGGGGGCGCGCGTCACCGTTATAGGAAGAGCACGGGTCTGTCTTGTGCGCGGTCGGAGCCGCTGGAGTGTGAGTGAGGCGGGTGTAGTGTGCGAGGGAGAGGGGGCGCGTCACCGTTATAGGAAGAGCACGGGTCTGTCTTGTGCGCGGTCGGAGCCGCTGGAGTGTGAGTGAGGCGGGTGTAGTGTGCGAGGGAGAGGGGGCGCGTCACCGTTATAGGAAGAGCACGGGTCTGTCTTGTGCGCGGTCGGAGCCGCTGGAGTGTGAGTGAGGCGGGTGTAGTGTGCGAGGGAGAGGGGGCGCGTCACCGTTATAGGAAGAGCACGGGTCTGTCTTGTGCGCGGTCGGAGCCGCTGGAGTGTGAGTGAGGCGGGTGTAGTGTGCGAGGGAGAGGGGGCGCGTCACCGTTATAGGAAGAGCACGGGTCTGTCTTGTGCGCGGTCGGAGCCGCTGGAGTGTGAGTGAGGCGGGTGTAGTGTGCGAGGGAGAGGGGGCGCGTCACCGTTATAGGAAGAGCACGGGTCTGTCTTGTGCGCGGTCGGAGCCGCTGGAGTGTGAGTGAGGCGGGTGTAGTGTGCGAGGGAGAGGGGGCGCGTCACCGTTATAGGAAGAGCACGGGTCTGTCTTGTGCGCGGTCGGAGCCGCTGGAGTGTGAGTGAGGCGGGTGTAGTGTGCGAGGGAGAGGGGGCGCGTCACCGTTATAGGAAGAGCACGGGTCTGTCTTGTGCGCGGTCGGAGCCGCTGGAGTGTGAGTGAGGCGGGTGTAGTGTGCGAGGGAGAGGGGGCGCGTCACCGTTATAGGAAGAGCACGGGTCTGTCTTGTGCGCGGTCGGAGCCGCTGGAGTGTGAGTGAGGCGGGTGTAGTGTGCGAGGGAGAGGGGGCGCGTCACCGTTATAGGAAGAGCACGGGTCTGTCTTGTGCGCGGTCGGAGCCGCTGGAGTGTGAGTGAGGCGGGTGTAGTGTGCGAGGGAGAGGGGGCGCGTCACCGTTATAGGAAGAGCACGGGTCTGTCTTGTGCGCGGTCGGAGCCGCTGGAGTGCGAGCGGCGGCCGCCCCCGCCCCCCTCGGCGCCGGCGCTGGCCCCGGACCCGCTCGATGTCGACTTCACTTCACCACCTGGTGCTAGTGTGAGAGAGACAAAAAAAATCTTCAATTTTTTATTCACGATTTTTTATACCTTTTAAGTGATGACGTCATAAATTAGGCTGAATAGTGTCTCTGTCATATGTAGAAAAAAAAAATTAAATATTCGTGAAATGTAGGAAAACCAAATTAAAATTTGCCAGATGTAGGAAAACAAATTAAATTTTTGTCAGATGTAGGTAAACAAATAAAAATTTTGTCAGATGTAGGTAAACAAAAAAAATTTTTGTCAGATGTAGAAAAACAATTTTTATCAGATGTAGAAAAGCAAATTAAATTTTTGTCAGATGTAGGAAAACAAATTAATTTTTTTTCAGATGTAGGAAAGCAAATAAATTTTTGTCAGATGTAGGAAAACAAATTAAGTTTTTGTGAGATGTAGGAAATCAAATTTTCTTCAGACATTATGAAAAAGTCATTAATTTTATAATATTTAAATTATCATGTAATTTATATATTTTATAATATATAAATTACATGATAAAACTTCTTTGTTTTGGACATAACTAAAAGACGAGTCAGCCATGTTTATGACACCATTACAAAAAAATGGCATTTTTGAAAAATTAGCCAACACATCAAAACGGTTCAAACCGGTTATTTAAAATAGATTTATGTCTTGAGATAAAACTAAAAAATCATTTATTTACACACTGAGACAAATTAATAAAAAAATCAAAAAAAAATCAAAAAAATCAAAAAAAATCTTTATTCATAAACTGGTTTACATAAAAACATGCGAGTCGATCGGTGTCTCCTTTTAAGTACATTTGCACTTGTGTTAGGAGGCACCGCTCTTCCGTTACAAAAGATTGTTATCTATTTTAAGGCTATCGATACACCGGGAAAAATATTATTTTATCTAAAATTTGGAAACATAAATTTATCAGTCATGTATGTGAGTGTGTATGTGTGTGTGTATGTGTGTGTGTATGTGTGTGTGTATGTGTGTGTATGTGTGTGTGTATGTGTGTATGTTTATGTGTATGTTTGTGTGTGTGTGTGTATGTGTGTGTATGTATGTATGTGTGAGTGCATATTTTTGTGCCGTATCTCGCTTTTTAATATTTTAGACTATTATATACAATCTATTACACATATAAAAAAATAAATAAATAAATAAATTAAGAACAACTATGCCATTTTCTTGCATAATCCTTCCATGTCGTCATAACTTTGTGTCTTAAGCCAGGATGTTACAGTTATCTTACAGTTATAATAGGTCATGGGATAAATATTCAATTTTTTGTTGATGCTATTATACAGACTTGCCGATTGGCTATGTAGCTATCTCGCGGCGAAGACAGTTTTTGTTTTTACTATTTTAGCTACGTTATGCTTCCTCCGCCTGTCTAGATTCCTGGAATCGTACCCTAATGTTTTATGTAGTCTAAGAACCACGTTAAGTACATAAAGTTGTCTTACTGTGAGAAGGTCGCATGATTTGTACAGACTTGCAGTAGGGAACTTATATGGTTTAAAAGTCATTACTTTAAGCAAGGATCTTTGTGTTCTTTCTAATTCCAGGAATCTAGTTTTTGCAGCACCTCCCCAAACTGCGATACAATATACTATTATAGATTGAGCCAGAGATATATATAAAAGTGTTAGTAATTTTCTATCTGCTATGTGCCTTAGTCGCTTGAAAAGCCATGTAAGTTTTCGGATTCTAGTCATAAGCAACTCCAAATGTTCATACCAAGATAAACGTTGGTCAAGTACTACACCCAAATACTTAGTATTACTGACTTTGGTTATTTCCTTGCATGAACAATTTCTATTATTGTTTTTACATTTATGGATTTTTATACTAAAATTAGATTCTGGTTGCGTTTTGTTGTAATTGGAAAATGCTACAAAATTAGATTTTTCAATATTAAGCGTAAGCAAATTTGACCTTAGCCAATCAGTAATTTCAACCAGGCCTCTTTCCGTAAAATGTTGGACAGAGTCCCATGTACGTCCAGAGAAAACAACAGCTGTATCATCTGCGTACGAATAAATACGCCCATTTTTAATTTTCATATCGCAAAGTTTATTTATGTATATCAGGAACAACGTCGGCCCGAGAACACTGCCTTGCGGCACTCCATACGTTACTTTACGTTGTTCACTGATATAACCTCCTAATTTCACACACTGTTTTCGATCACTAAGATAGTCGACTAATAACGCCAGTGGTATTCCTCTAATGCCAATATTTTCAAGTCTTTTCACAAGGATGGGTATAGAGACTGTATCAAAGGCTTTCTTCAGGTCTAGAAAAAGTGCGATGCATTTGTTTCCTGTATCTATTTCTTTAATAATATGAGTTATTACTGCTGTTATAGCATCTTCTGTCGATAGCCCTTTCCTAAACCCATATTGTGAGTTTGATAATAGTCCAAATTTATGCAAGTAAGTTATTAGTCTTTTGTTTATTAATTTCTCTAAAATTTTTGATATAGCAGGAAGTACCGAGATAGGTCTGTAGTTAGATACATTGTCTCTGTCACCACCCTTGTACACCGGCGTTATTATAGACCTCTTGAAAGCTGTAGGAAAAATGCCATGGTTGAAACATAGATTGGCCAGGTGGGTAATTAGTGGAACTACGGTTTCTTTGGCTAATTTTAAAAATCTGGTTGATATGTCATCCCATCCTGGAGAGCTGTCTGATTTTAGGCTCATCAGTACTGACGCTACTTCATTATTGTCAGTCTCCATTAAAACAAATGATGAAGCCTGAGATTCAGCTAAATTTATTACACTTGGATTGTCCAGTGTTGATTTGTCTGAGAGTATATTATTCGCCAGAATTGTTCCTACGTTTGCAAAGTAATCATTTATTCTATTAATGGACTCTTGAGGTGAGTTATCTAGCTGCAATAGATTCAAATTATCTGATTTGATTTGTTTACGGTTTGTTATCTCATTTATTGCTTTCCATAAACATCTAGGGCTATTTTTATTAATGTTAAGAAGATTTCTTTCGTATTCATGTTTTAGCTTTTTTATTAGATGGTTGCAATGGTTACGGTACCTTCTGTAAGTTATTTTCAAAATTTCATTGTGTGGGTCCTTGCTCAATTTATTTTGCATGTTGTTTCTATTACGAATACATTTTAATATACCTGGGGTAATCCATGGCTTAATAATACGTTCCTTAGACGGAATGGATCTTGTGGTCATGCCATAAAGTATACTTTGTTGTATCACATTAATAACCTCATTTGCTAGCTTTGTAGGATCCTCTATTTTTATCAATTCATTGATCTGATGTTCTTTTAAGTAAGCTAGTGCTTTATCAAAATTAAATGAAGTTTTGTTATAGTACTGGGTATTACTGTAAATTACCTTGGTACTAGATATTTTTAAAAAGATCATGTTGTGGTCTGTGATTGTTGTATTAAATATTTTAATAATAGAGGTAATATCTCGTTCCAGTTTTAATATGAAGTGATCAAGGCAGTTAAACTGTCTTGTAGGCAGCATATGGCCTGGCAAAAGGCCATGAGTTGCTAACATATTCAGATAAGATAACCTATTAGTACGTTCATTTACGGATTCAATTACCTTATTAATTATATTAATATTTAAGTCACCAGTAATTATTATATTTTTACAATTTTTTAAGGAATCTAGATGGTTATTTAAAGAGTTGATAAAGTGTTCAGCATTAGTGTTACTTGGAGAGCGATAGATTCCAAGTATAGTAATATTTTGACTTGTAATTTGCAAACAAGATGCGTGTGTAAGCTTAATTTCTTTAACTTTGTAATTATTTTTAATATTATGTTTGATGTATACTACAACCCCATCGCACTGATTAATGTGATTTGTAGTATGATAAGAGACATAGTTATCTAATTGTGGTATAGATTTATTAGAATCTAATCTACATTCAGTCAGGACCATAACATCCATTTCCGGCTTAAATTGAGTTACAGTAGTATAGAAATCATCGAAATTTTTGTATATACTTCAGATATTTTGTGAAATAACAGTGAAAGAATTACCGCCTGTGGTATGCTTTTGGCTGATGTATTCATAAAAATCACATGCTTTAGATTGAGTAGTTACAATATTGTCTATTTCTTTCATATTCACCAGATTATTATCCATAATCAAGATAAGATATTAGAACTGCATTAATATTAATCATGCAATGTAAACAAAATAGAAAGCTGGTACGTCCATGTAGAAATATGTGAATAGTTTGAGACATGTGAGAATATAAAATTATTAATCTAAATATCGTGTCAATAACATTGTTTCTGAGTATTATATATGTAAGTATATATATTGTGATTTGATGAAATGTGATTTGGTAATCGTGTAATAATAAAATTATTATTTTAAAACTAAGTATGATTTTGTGACGAGAAATAATTACCGCTATGTACATAAGTAAATAAGTGCAATATAGTGTAATCAGCGCCTGCTCCTTTAATAGTCATGTTTTTTGTAATAAACCATGAATTTGAGATTCACTTTTTATTGTAATGACTGGGGCGTTATCATTTTCTCTTACATAAATTCGACCAAATGCAGTCCAACAGTATTTATAGCGCTTCGATTTAGCTAAGTCTCTTGCTAAGAAAAAGAGACGGGCTCCTTTAGCAGTTAGCTGCTCAGAAATATATATTGGAGTATCTTCTTTTGTTTTAAAGCCAAGGTGTTTTGCACATAGTTTTTGTTGATGTTTTATATTATAGTACTTGCAGCTTTTTAACAACTCGGTTTTAACTATGACTGAAGAAGTTTCGACTATAATAGGAGAGTTATCATTAGTCTTGCCTTTACCTCTAATCCTATAAATGTCTTTGATATCAGTCTTGGTAAAATTGCACCCTGTGGTTTTAGATAAAGCAATAACCATTTCTATTAGGCTTTCCCTTGGTTCATCTGCAAGTCTAGGTACATTTTTAATTTCTAGATTTGACTTACGACTCTCTCGCTGCATGTTCTCTAGTTTTTCCTCAAGTAACACAATTTGTTCCTGATCCTTCTTGGACTGTCCTTCTACAACTTCTAGCCTCTTCTTTAAATCTTCATTTTGCGCAGCAAGGAAAGATATGGTACTTTCTAAATTAGTATTAGTATGTTTTAATTCTATTAAAATTGGGTTGATTTTTTTAAATTCCGATTCTTGTGCCTCAAACATAGATGTGATCAATGATCGCATTTCCTCTTGAAAAGCTGCAAATCTATCAGTTTCACAGTCACTGTTACGTTTCCTTTTGCATCGAGTGGAACTAAAATTTGGGGGCGTTTTATCCACTTGCGCAATGAGATTTAACTCTGATTCCGATAATGATTTATCCATGTTTTCCAATAACGAATTTTTAGAATAATAATTACTAAAACCGTTCGGCGTAGGTGTGTCCCCGTCCTTGCGGGCTAAAAGATGGCTGCACTTGAGTGACGCTGCAGTCGGCAAAATAGAAGGCGGGGTTTGCAAATTCTTTTAAAAATGGCGTAAATATACTTGCGTGTGCGCACGGTCCGAGTACAAAGAAAGTAGGCGGAGTCAACATAGATGTTCCAACATGGTTGATTGTACCAGGGCAGCAGAGTTCTTGTAAGTGTCCGTTTTAGTGTATTATAACTCCTTTTTTTTTATTCACTCCTAATTTATGGCACTGATTTAATTTAGACTAAAATATTGAAAAGCAAAAAAAACAAAAAAAAGCACTCGTTTTGTACACGTTCACGCGTTATGGCGGTCCGGAGGGAAGAGGTTACACATTAATAAAATCCTATCAGAAAAATTGAAAGACAAAATTAATTAATATAATTAATTAAATAATCAAGAAAAAATCAATTTAAATCGTTCTGCTGAGTCTCATATGTATCGTCGGTGATGCCACCGAGTTGATAATAGTCTCACTAATGGACGGTGGTGGATAATAGTAGAAGAGATCAAGATACTAAACGGGGATTTACTCAAGTGTCACTGAGACCTAATTGATTTAGTAGTTTCTTTGGTAGATGGGCTGAATAGTAGTGAGGAAGTCCAAGATGCAGAATTGGTATTTAATCGAGTGTCGTGGGGATCTATTGGTTGTAGCAGTTACTCTGGTAGACGGGGTTGGATAGTAGGGAATCCAAGGAGCTGAAAGGAGATTTACTCGAATGTCATGAGACCTATGGGATTTAGTAGTTTCTCTGGTGGAAAAGGATTAAATAATTGTAGTAGAGCCCAAGATGCTAAATAGGGAATTATTCGAATGTTGTGGAGGCCTGTTGGATTTAGTAGTTTTTCTGGTGGAAAGGGGTTAATCAGATGCTAAAAGGAGATTTGCTCGTATGTCATGAGACCTATGGGATTTGGTAGCGTTTTAGGTGGAAAGGGGTTAATAATAGTAGCGGAGTCCAAAATGCTAGAAGGAGATTTGCTCGAGTGTCATGAGATCTATGGGATTTAGTAGTATCTCTGGTAGTAAGGGGCTAATAATTGTAGGGGAGTCCAAGATGCTAAATAAGAATTTATTCGAGTGTCGTAGGGATCTATTGGAGTTTGTAGTTTCTCTGGTGGACGGAGGTAAATAATAGAAGGGAAGCTAAATAGGGATTTCTTGAGCGTCGTGGGAATCTATTGGATGTAATAGTTACTCTGGTGGATGGTGGTGGATATTAGCGGAGCCCAACATGCTAAATAGGGATTTACTTGGGTGTCGTGGGAACCTATTGGATTTAGTAGTTTTATGGTGGATGGATGCTAAATAATAGTAGGAGCCCTAAATGCTTAATGGGGACTTACTCGAACGTTGCATCGTGGGGATCTATTTTAGTATTTGATAATAAGAAAAATAAAAGGTTTTAATTTTTTTCGTTTCAATGGCGTGGAAAAACTACAGATAAAAAGAAACAGTGACATGGAAACACTGAAGCGCGACATTCACAGTCGCGGTTATTTTTTTTTTCATTATGAAAGAAATTAAATGTAATCTGACAATTTTCACAACCTGAAGTTATTTGATATTTTATGCTGTCCTAGATGCCCGGCTCTATTAAGGTGCTTATATTTGGTAAAGCCTCAACAGTACGCGAAGTACCCCAGAACCCCCCCCCCCTCCCCCTCCCCAACCAATGCTAATTTGACGGACTCGAGTAAGTCGAAAAATCCTCTCTCGAGCTCCCCTACCTTAAATATGCCACTGGGGTCTTCCAGACCTTAGGCGAGTTTATTTCAATTCTGAAACTTTTGTCTTTTCAGTGGCATTGCAAACGTCACATTAAAGAGTTGTGGAAAGTTGTAAAGTTGTAAATTGATTTTTTTCTTTTAGTTACTTCTCTTTTAAACACTGCAATTTAAATATTAACACTTTGAAGTTAAAATATAAAAATGAACTTACCCGCAGGTTCCTTAGCGGTGAGATGATCTGAGCCAGCGCTAGACCCGCCGCTTCCCGACATAACACTCTCTTCGCGATTATATCTGAAAGTATTTTTTTAAATTTATGCATGTGCTGGCTTATTTTCCTGCCAGGAAATTCGTTAAAGACGAACGAAAGTCAAACTTCATTAACATCGTGAACTGACTAGGTGGTAAAGTTCTGTATCCAATATTGGTACAACCTTTCCTGTGGCAATAGCGTCTGCATTTGTCACTGTAGTGTGCTGTTTCGAGGGTAAGATTGATTTGAGTAATTTTTGATTATGTACTAAATTAGCATAGGGTGGGTCACGAGTGTGAGAGCGTCATTGACATAGGGTCGATCGCCTCAGATAGCGTTATATTATAAAAAGTGTTCCACTTCTCCTCGTGTCGCATATCATTACGTAAAATGTGATATAAGGCGAATACATGTTATTATTATCGTGATTACTAGCTAGGTGTCCGGTTTTGCTTTAAACCAGCTTAAAATCTAGCCTGGTTTCCACCGCCTTATCAATTTTTGCCGTGATAGCGTAAAATAGCTGGTAAAATTATGTATGTGGTATTCTAGTTTCCCATGGCTATGGTTATCTCTTTTCGTTAAGAGAACTGTCTGCTGCTATTAAATTAAAAAAAATTGTTGACGTGTCAAAATAACTTGTAAGAAGTTTCATTGAATAAAGTTTTGATTTCAATCTAGTTTGGCTTAAATACTTTAAGTAGTTTGGCCTAAGCCGAATTAATTTTGAATTATAATAAAATATGATTAAATCATTGTAAATAATAAAATAAACATGTTTTAACCTCTCAACACAGGGACCCCTTCCTGTCCCTACTAACATGCTTTCGTTATTCACACATTAATCTAACCTACACATATGGTTCAATAACAACAACCATAGAGGGGATCTGGCGCTCTGCGGCTGCTGCCGCAGCACGCTCGCTTCACTCGCTCGCCTTCGCGCGATGGTCACTTTTCTAATTTAACCTAACCGAAATGCACTATTACAAGTTGGTGGTATCTAACACAGGTGTTGTTTTTTTTTTTTTTGAATTATAGTTACATAATACAAATTACAAACATTATTTCACATCACAACACTTATTTCTATATTTTACAAACTTCATTTTTTATAGAATAGAATAGAATATATTTTATTTGCATGAATATGGGTTACAATAAATAGGTCTTACATTTTTTTCAGATCGCCATAATCTACCGGCAATGCCGGTGTGCAAATACATACTATAATCTACTTAATCATAATTAATGTTCATATTTTATAAATATAAGGTCATGAATTATCTTACAATTAATTAAACTCATAGTCATTAAATATTAAAATTTATCATAATCATTAAATATTAAAATTTACTAAAAAATGAATAATAAGAACATTAACTTCCTATTGTGTTATTTGACTATTTAATTTCACATTTCACATTTGTTTATTTAGTGTCATTATACATATTTAAAAAACTTAAAATATATTAAGAGTCAGATTTAAAATTTAAGTCATGATTACATAAAAAAAAATTAATATAAGTGTATGTCAGATTATATTACATTATTAATTTAATTATGTATATGAATAACAGCTAATCTCTAGTTAAAATGTAATCTTATTATTTCATTAATATAATTATTTAAATTTATCATTTATAAAATCATTCACAGAATAATAACCTTTTTTAGACAATAAATTAAACAATGCACTACGAAATTTTTTCAATGGTAAAGCCTTAATATTTTCGGGAATATGATTATAAATGCGAATACTCATACAAAAACATTTTGTTTAATTAAAATGTTGATAAAACCAGTTAGCAAAACTCTGGTCAAGTTTTCATGGAAATGACACATTACCAGTTTACGGTACCACAGTAACTGACTTTTGTTTCAGTTAAGCTGTCTAAAACAAAGGACGTCATAAACATGCATTATTGCCATCACCGGATATACACACACAATTATAAATGTTATTATCTGTAATGTAAATAAGGATCATTTTTACGTTAGGTGTAAATACTTGCGTTAGGAAATATTTTAAATCGCTCGTCGGTGAATAATGATAACAAATATTAACGTGAAGCAGTTTGGCCGAATAAAACACTTGAATCACTTTTACACGCACAATATAGTTTTGGGCAGAGTAATGCCCTCAACAAGCGATAGAATTACAATGAATCGAAAACATGATGTGCCCGCTTATTTATACCATTCGTTATCTATTTTATTATGACGTCATAACACAGGTGTGCCGCACATCTGGCCGGCTAGTAGTTGTCGTCAAGCGCGGCTGATAACACAAACTTCCTTTGTGACTTTTATATCATAAAACATTTAACAGAAACTTTTATTTCAAGTTTTTTCAGCTTATGTTCATAATTGTGACTTTGAACGAAGATGACCAAAGACTGATCTATACATATAATAAAATCGTAGGAAAGTCAAAACTGTAGATTGAATATTTTTTTTTAAAAAGTACTTGGGGCGTGATCTACAATCAATATCGAAGCTAAAAATATAGTTTTTAGAATTGTCTGTTTGTATGTCTGCATGGACTTACTTCAAATTTTGCATGAATATTACTAATAGGTCGGGTCAACATACAGGCTACATATTATCACGCTATCACATACGGAGGAGAAGCTGTGCGGAGTAAACGTAGTCCGCGCGGACGAAGTCGTGGGCAACAGCTAGTTGATAATAAGAGATAACGACCTACTGCCTATTTTTTTTATTATAGCACCTGGCACAATCATTCTATGAACTGATACGACTTACGGGTTTCCAAGAAATGTAGTTATAACCAAATAGGCGTTAGTGTTCAATGGTGATAGTGGTTACTTACCATTAGGTGAGTGACCTACACATTTGCCCCCTTTTTAATACTTACTAACTTACTCAGCTGGCTCAGTGACCCGAAGTGGATCTTGGCCCCGAAACAGGAGTCTTCCATCTTTCTTTATCCTGCTGCGCTACTTTTTGCCAATTGAAGATATTATGACGATTAAATGACAGTTACACATTGGTTAGTAAATGTGTTTATTGAACGTCATCAAACTGGGTTTCACATTAATCTTATACAGTAGAGATTCAGATGTACGCTGCGTGATAAAATCTGATAATGAAGAAGAAGAAGACTTGAAGTTCACGCAGGTCAGCTTCCACCCGATCTCTCCAGCGATATCTGGGTCGTCCAACCGGTCTTCGACCACTTGGTCAACCCAAATATGCTCGCTTCACACTCCGATCCCCGCCCATTCGTTCAAGGTGACCGAGCCAACGGAGTTGATGCGCTTTTATTTCGCCCATGTTTGGTCGGTCCACTAGGTCTTCTATTTCGGAGTGATCTCGAATTCTCCATGATCCATCTTCTCTTTTCTTTCCGCCCAAGATTTTACGGAAAATCTTTCGCTCGGCCACTAACAACTTATTTTCCTCCTTAAGCGTGAGTGTCCATGCTTCGGCTCCATACATTAAAATGGGAAGTATCACCGTGCTATATATTCGCAGCTTGGTATTTTTAATGGGAAATTTAATAATTTACGGTATAAGAGTAAAGATGAGTAGGCAGTCGAAGTACAAATTAATGTTATAAGTGCATGTGATTGTCAAAAAACTTTATTTTTGCAAGTGCTATTTGCTATTACCAAGAAAAAGTTTATAGCTAATTAAAAACTTTGTAATTTTTTAAATTGTAATTTTTGACTCTTCCGACTCGAAAGGTTGCCGACCACTGGCCTAGAACAAACTGGTTTGGCTGATAACACATACAAGTGGAAACCGTCATCAAATTACAAACCACTTACCCATATATGGTGTGTTCGCTGGTGACGCACGAACTGTACTTGAATGGTATTGGCTGGTAGCCGTACGAGCCGGCGTATGGCATGTATCCGGGGCCCATCATTCTGTCAAACAAACAAAATATATCACTAACGTTGTAACGTAAAACACGTTGTGAATACTAAGTGGGATGATTTTTTTTTAAATCATAAGATAGCAAACAAGCAGATGGGTCTCCTGATGGAAAGAGTCAACCATCGCCTATAGACACCAAAGATGTTAATGGTGCGTTGCTATCTTGTGGCGAGATCTAATGCCACATGCATAAGTTTACCGGCTACCTTATCCTCCAAACTGGAACACGACAGTGACAAATACTGACGCTATTGCGGCGGGAATAAATAAGGCGGTGGTACCAGACCCGAACGAGGACTCGTAGCCACGATGGTAGTGACTCGCATAGCCAATCGGTCGCCTTTTACGACCTGCCTGGCAGAACGGCAGTTAGCCTATTCTCCAAAGGAGCCTGGGACCAACATGGGGAGTTCCTAGCTGTAAAGGATAACTTTTTATATTTAGTTGGTCTAGACCTCTTTTGAAGTATAGCAAATATCTTCACGTTTGTATTACCGAAGAGGTAGGTAGAGGTACAAGTGCACCCACGATTAGCCGAAGACAGTCCCACAATGTGACAGCAACCCTATCGCCAACCAGGCACTTTCCAATCCTGGGCAACATTGTTTTTATAAGAAAACAAGTAACACATTTTTGAATTGCTTGACGCGGGAATCGAACCTGTGACCTCATGTGGTAGCAATGATACCGGACCATTAGACCCCATCATAATATAACCACTCACTTCACTTTGGTAACTAATGAGACTTCTGAGAAACTTCCGTTAATACACAATGGTCTATATAGTGACCAACGCTAACTTCATCAAAAAAGATAATATTTTCACTATTTATCAGTTTAAATACAATACTCTATGGTATTTTATCGTTTTCGAACGAAACATTGTACAGAATAACAACAAATTGGCATTCTTTTTTCAAATACGTTCTTGAGGAAAAATAAACGAACTTAATCCGACATATTGATTCGTGCTTTGTGTTATGTGTTGGTTGCAATTTATGATACAGGTTAATTTAAAAGTGTTTTGGCGTATTAATCAATAAGTAAACTTTATTTATAATCAAGATTAGTTCAAGATCTAACAGTTTATATAATATTTTGTCAAAAAACCGTAAATATCAATTAATAAAACATATATTTCATTAACGACCAACTTGATGATACCAGGGCTTTGGGTATGACGGTGCCTATTTTTATTTATTTTCGTAAATTTTAGTGTTGATATCTATGATCTCAAAAAAAATCATATGATGTGAATGTGAAATATCCTAAACAATATTTAAAAAAAATAACATAGCTGTAAAATTGAAAAAGAAATAAATTATTTAAAAATTACGAAAAAAAAATGTATTAATTATATAAAAAAATTTTTTATGTAAATAAATATTTTTGTACTATAATATATGTTGTTTATTTATTTTTTCGTATGTATATGTTTACCAATTACATAAAAAAATATAAAAAGCATAGGATTTACTCTTTGAATTAAAAATCTTCGACTAACAAGTAGTCATATTTTTCTCAAAGTGTCGTGTTACACCTGAATTATTTTGTAGCTTAAGCCATTTAAACAATTTTCACACCAGTGTATTGCAGTGCTCAAGACCTCTTAAAAATATACGTTTTACAGTATCGGATTCAATCCAAACAACTCATGAACCATTTTTGTGACCACGGTCCACCGGAACGACCTCAGAACGTGTGCTCGTAACGGTCCGTGTTTTTTTAGAAAAAAAATGCGAAAATGGCTGGTGGTATGAGCGGATAAGTGAACAAATTACATGAATTGATCTAACCCCAAAGTAAGTAAATTATTCGCTCATTTATACTAATACATGGAAACCCATAATAAACAGTCTGTTTTTTTAACCGTTTTTTTATTTAATTAACCGAATTAACATATTCAAAAAATAATTAAGTGTTTAACCAGTGACGTGATTACCTGGCCAATAAAAAATTCGCGGTAGTGCTCCGTGTCTGGAAGCCTCCCTTTTTTTATGCCTAGGTTTCAAAAAATCGGTTTATACATATATTTTCGTTTATATTTTATATATATACTATATATCAACGTAACCTGTATAAAATTTCCTATTCGTTCATACTATTACAATAATAAATAAAAGCTTACCTAATATTCAAATCCTGTGATAATTATTAACTTTGTAAAAAATTTCACCACTATCTCACTTTGCTTAAAGTTTTACACTAAATTGCGTTAAGTTACGTTATCACTCAAACAATACTATAACTTTATAGTATACATAATGAACAAACAATCTACTATCTATATATAAACTATCACACAAAATACAGGCATATCTAAACACAGCCGGTACGCACTGTAAAATGTTCAAAATACAAGTAAAGATGTCGCACGGCCGATCGTGTTTTGTTAATTTATTGTGGCCAATTTCTTGTTCGGTCATTGGGTATTTTGTACTCAGTCTCAAGACGACAGCCAATAGAAAATAAATACAATACAAAAATCGCGTCACATGGATGCAGAAGCGTAAAATCAACGGCCAATTGGAGCGAGTTAATTTTGTACAGACGGGTGTACAGAAATCACTTCTCGCGCGTAGTTTTTGTACATACGTCTGTACGAAAATCGCGATACGGGTTAATAACCAAGACACAGTAATTGAAATATTGTCAAAAGTTTCGTAACTCATGGTTACCCTTACGATAGTGGTCACAACTCACGATCCATGAATAATCATAATAATATCAGTAGGTAGGTAGATAATGTAAATGTAATGTACCTCCCTGTTTTAAACTAACACTAATTTAAACAGGGAGGTAGAATTGTGACTCTTTTTCTCTGCATACTTTTTTCTGGCTTAGTTACATTAGGAAGGACAGGCAAAAAACCTAGGCATTAATAAATAAAAAATGTTATAAGCATGGCATAATTTTAAAAAGAAACGTAAGTTAGAATACATCTGATATTTACATTGGTATTTCTGACGTAAATATCATCCTCTTTACAATGATCGATCTTAATTATTAATAACATTTTACAATAATCACCATAATTGTTGAATTATTCTTCTGTACTTGGTGATTTGGGACATATAATCATTACGTAATGCATAGACACATACCATATCCCAATATTCTGCATTGAAATATTGATGGCATTAGTTAAACACTATCACAAAAATACGCGAGGCTATTTATTACATTATGCGGAAACACATCTAGACATCGCGATGTACTGACATAACTAAAGGCGCGTGGGGCCCCGCGACCAGCGCTGACGCTCGCCACAGTAACTATTATGTAATTTTTGCTAGCGTAGTGTAGTTCATTGTCTTACGCCATGCGTACGTCCGTATTTTCGTCCGTCCGTTTTTTTTACACCTTTTATATTATTTTGAGCAAATAAATAATATTATTATTACTTTACTAGAAGACTTACGCTGGGTTAGGTAATGGTGCTAATGTGTCACTGGCCAAGCTATCAGCGTCCGGGGCCCGCAGTCTCAATGCTGCCAACTCCGCACAGAGTTCACCAGCCACATAGTAACATTGCTCGGAGAATGTGATCTTATTAACTGTATGTCTGATGAAACCAGCCTGGAATAGAACAAAATGGTATTCTATAGTGTCGGAGATGAGATCTAAAAAAAAATATTCATGCCTGTATCCCTGAAAAGTAGGCAGAGTTACAAGAACGATTTGCCGAAGATATTTAGTCCCACAATGTGATAGGTGGCAAGCCTATCGCTAACTGGGCACTTATCCAATCCCGCGCAAAAACACTTTTATCACAAAACTGAAAAAACACATTTTTGAATTGCCTGACGCATCTATCAACGCGGGCTATACCGCGCTTAGCCGCACTACGGGCCCTTGTGCATCTTACATATAGTGGCTAATCCTTCCAAACCAGCTCCCTCCAGAAGTTCAGAACAGTGTGGGGAAGCTCAAACATCCCCACAAGCGTCGTCTCGTCCTTCAGAAATTGAGCCCTTAGGTAATTTAGTTCCACGCACTCCAGCAACACGTGGTATGCTGTTTCATCACTGTTTAAGCATGTTCTACACAGCGGACTATCTGTCATTGTATGCATGTGTTCAGGCGCGTGCGCTCCTTATAGGCAGAAAAGCAGTGCTTTACTTGCCATTCACAGATATTTTAATAAAACGTTCGTACGTTTTAGATGATTTTAATTCTTCTTCTTCTTCTTTATACGAATGGCAATTATCAGAGAATTCTGCCAGTGTCGAGTAAACTTAGGAAGTCACACGTGTTAACCGTTCGTACGTTTTAGATGATTTTAATTAATAATAAGTAAATGAATAAAATGTGTCATAATCATGTGCACGCCGCTGAAATCTATAAAAGAAAAAGTTTTGTGGCCGAGTACTCTGCCGCATACTCAGTATCATAATCCTGTGCACGCCGCTGCATGTGTTTGTCCATTGGACAGTGTCCCGTTATCAGACCACAAATTTTCCTCAGTTCAACTCTAAGTTGCCTGACCCAGTAATCAACCTGGGACTTTCATGTGTTCAACACCGACATTGGACCACTAGAACACGGAGGTCATGAATAAAAAAAATTGTATTGATTTAATTATCCGATAAAAATATTTATGTAAAAACCCACCCATGTATAGATATCAAAGTTCATTGTTAACAAACAGCAGTTTGCTGAACTCGTGCCTAGACTTGTTAGTGCGCCGCTATCGACCGCATTATGACCATACTTTCTAAAACACTAATTTTGTTGAGGTTTACTATGTATTAGGGATTTTCTCTTTGTATTACAATTTTATTGGTTACATAATATTTTTCACCACATAACCTGTATAAAAACTCACCTTCAACATGTGTGAGGCATACTTCCTGGCTTCCCGTCTGTCCGTTATTCCTGCCACGTGCTGCAAGATCCAGTCAACAACATCAGCACCAATGAATGCATTTGGTATTGTTATTTTCAGCCACATACGGTCTCTGATCTCCAAACCTGAAAGCACAATATTTTTAATTTTATTTTTGCTGATTTTATCAATCTCTTTTGATTGATAAAATCAGCCTCAGTGTAATTTTAACAAAATTTTTACACATGGTGTATCTCCACGCCAGTAACAATTTATTATTTGTTTTTTTTTTTTATTATATTAGTCAAATTTGTTTGTACATTACATCTACATCTATACAAAATAAATAAAATTGGAGCAGACACTCCAATTTTTTAATAATAAAATAACCTCCTCTCCTCTGGACCACTAGACCTCTGTGGTCTAGTGGTCCAGTGTTGGCGTTGACCACATGAGGTCCCGGATTCGATTCCCGGGTTGGGCATTTAAAGAAAAGTGTTTTTTCAGTTTTCTGATAACCACAAAGTTGCCCGCGATTGGAAATTTCCCGGTTTGGCGATAGGCTTGCCACCTATCACATTTGTGGGAACAAGTATTTTCGGCTAATCATGGGTGCACTTGTTGTACCTCTGCCTTCGCCTTCGGGATTCGCTAAAAACTCTTATAATGCAATGGGCTGCACGCTGCAGCTAGTACTCTATAAATTAGTCTCAATGTATACTAGTAACTGACAATAACTTTCAACTCAAGATACTGGGTTCCCCAAGTTAGTTTGAAATATAGATAATCTGCTCATTCTGCCAGATTTTGTAAAAGCTGGCTAAATGGCCTTACCCTTACAGCTATCTAACCCTGTAAACCAGAGTATAACAATCACAAGCATTGACATTATTTAAGCAAGAATAGAAAGTATCTTCACTTCCATATCCCCGAAGGGGTAGGTAGAGGTACAACAAGTTCAGCCTCAGTGTAATTTTAACAAAATTTTGTACACATGGTGTATCTCCACGCCAGTAACAATTTATTCGAACGAAGTTCCTTATCGCGCGTTGTGAAAGGGGGCTAGACGGAATTTTTTTTTACGAAAAGTTGTCACGACACTTTTTGCTATAGTAAGCTATTGTAAACTGTGTGGCGTACGGATGTTTCTCTGTCTGTCTCTCTCTCTCTCTCTTATAGAAAGCAAGCCAGATATTTTCATTTCTATTTCGCATTGAACAGTGGGTGTCGCGACGATTATTTTTGTTGAGTGTATACAGGTTTTTTGTAAATAATAATAAAAGGAACTTCGTTCCATCCGGGTGTCCCTTGACACCTCTCAAGTTTTTTGTTTTTTGATTATATTGGTCAAATTTGTTTGTACATTAAATCTACATCTATACAAAATAAATAAAATTGGAGCAGACACTCCAATTTTGTAATGTTAAAATAACCACTTTTTACCAAATGCATATGGATGTATAAACGGTACATACACCAAAATAACATTTTTTACAATTTTGGTCTAATCTCTGGAACGGCTGGACCGATTTTGACGAGACTTTCACTGGTAGATAGCTGATGTGATAAGTAGTAACTTAGGCTACTTTTATTTTAGAATTCTTTTCATGTGGACGAAGTTGCGGGCTCAGCTAGTTAATATTATAAATGCGAAAGTTTGGATGTTTGGATGGATGGGTGTTTTGTTACTAATCATGCAAACACTACTGAACGGATTTGAATGAAATTTGGCATACTGGTAGATGATGAACTGTAATAGTACATAGGATACATTTTATCCAGGAAAATAAGTTGTTCTTGTAGGATTCATTAAAAACTTAGCAGACTGTTGCTGCTGGAATACTAGTCAAGTTGATTTGTTCATTCAATGTTGCTATTATAATATTTATACTTACCAGAGTCCGGTCTCAACATAGCCCTGACGACCAGTGCCATATCCATCCCAACTGACAACTGCGGTTCGTGAGGTGCAAGAGATCCAGCGTCCGAACCCCGTTCCGGGATGGAAGGAGCGGGGAGAGAAGAAAGAGGGGGAGGGGGATAAGCTTCGCGGAGGGCTTGCGTGTGGGCAACCCATGCTCCTAGAAATACAAAAATATATTTTTCATCATACCAGGACCAAAAGGTTGAATTTCTTCTTTTGTTTGTGGGAAGAAAGATGCATATTTCACTGTTCACAATTAGTGACAGTTTAAAATTTAGTCTTTTTTTTGTTTTAATTTTCTTCCCGTTACCTATTTGAAATAACTCATTACCAGTGTAACCGTGCAGTTGTTATTTCAAGCCCATATTATTATATATATATACATGCGGCTATAACTTATTATTTAATAATAATAAAATAAAATAATATTGATCTAAGAGTTGAAATTTTCTGATTTTGATAAAATTTATATAAAAAATATACATGGAAAAAACTTGTGCATAAAAAATTAGTGAATACAGTGTAAAAATTTATAACTTTCGGTCCTGGTATGATGAAAAATAGTATACACGCTAGGGGAGGATAGCAGGACATTTCAAACCATGCGATATTGTGACATGACAATATGTTCTACTTTCTTCCCTTGGCACGTAATGTACTATTTCTCAATTATGCATGGAAGTGATGTCATTACGTTTCAATATTTAATAAATTCAGGCGTTACTCTGCGGATATCCACAATTTAAGGAAGAAATTGTTGTATTTAATTTGCGAAATTTTTACGAAACCTTATATAGAACTGCTGTGATGCAACTGAAATGAAAGCAGTGTAAGTCATGGGGCAAACTTATCAAAGGCCTGAAAAGAAGAGAAGACCACAGTGGCACAATAGTCCACTAACTTCTTCCACCACACATTCTTCTACATCAGATGCAAAGGCACTCACAGATTATGTACTTAACGCATGTTTTACTTCGCAATTGAAGCATCTTCAGGAAAGTCGAATAGTACTTCACTCTCTGAAGGGTGAAACATTAATAATTATGCTTAAGATAATGTTTCGGTTTTTAGCTAATAGACCATGTAGCTAAGAATACATTTTAGAGCTTAAAAAATTGTGTTGAATGCCATTCAAAAGATCAAAATCGATCATCGTTTCCATAAATACAGCTTTTCAAAAATGAAATAACTGCCATTTATAACAAAATTTAAATTTACTTTAATTTAAATAATATAACAATGACAAACGAAAGAAAAATCGTACAAAAGGGAGACTTATCTATACAGTATAAAGACTTTTGTAGCCTGAAAAAATCTATGCTTATAGTTTTTGTTCTTTTGAGCTTAAAATGCCTCAACTTAGCGAGAATTTTCAGCAACGGCCTACAAGGTCAATCGGTTTACAGATTTTTTAATTCGAGATGTGCTCTATTACAAAACTCACCAGGATCTATTGGTCGTACCGGCTCCGTGCGTGGTATAGTAAAGTATCCTTTAGGATTGGGATCCCAGCACTTTGCTACCACCAGTTTAATAGGTCCAGGCTTCTGCACCACCTCCCGTAACACTCTAACCGCCTCATCGTTCGTCATGTCTTCAAAATTGACATCATTCACCTGAAAGTAACAATAAGTATATTTTTAAGCTTTCGTTTACTAAAACTAGCAATTGCAGTGCTGCTTAATGTCATCTTTGGTTGGACGATTTATCATTACTAGTGGTCGCCTGTGGCCGAAATTCGACCATAGACTATACAATAAAATCTCTTGTAAGTTTGACAACTGGGTTCCGTTGTAAAGAAAATATGTCACAAGAATGTAGTGTGCAGCGGCGTGCATAGGATTATGATACTGAGTATGCGACGGAGTACTCGGCCACAAAAACTTTTTCTTTTATACATTTCAGCGGCGTGCACATGATTATGACACATTTTATTCATTTACTTACTATTAATTAAAATCATCTAAAACGTACGAACGTTTTATTAAAATATCTGTGAATGGCAAGTAAAGCACTGCTTTTCTGCCTACAAGGAGCGCATGCGCCTGGTAGTGTGTGTAATGTATGTATTTTTTTTTCAATTTAATGTATTTCTAATGCATGGTATTTAAAAATATTAGGCTTCTGCATTCCTCAACAATGTAAAATTTGGCTGTCCCAAATTTCATACTTCACCGTTAGCACATTTGTCTTAAAAAGGAGTTCAACATTTTCTCATATTAATATACTGTAGCTGTAGGATAAACACCATTGTCACTAAAACCATAGGTAGTTGTTGACTTAATCTATATTAATATTATAAATGCGAAAGTTTGGATGGATGTTTGTTAATCACGCAAAAACTACTGAACGGATTTGAATGAAATTTGGTACACAGGTAGATGATGACCTGGAATAGCACATAGGCTACTTTTTATCCCGGAAAAATTAGGCGAACCCGCGGGATTCATCAAAAAAATGTATAATGCAGCGGGCTGCACGCAGCAGCTAGTTATAAATATATTTATGTGAATATAAAAATACAAAACGTTATTTTCTTTAAAAAATATAAGAAAGTTTCTGTCTGACACTTTCCGTAAATTCATGGATACCATGCGCAAAGGGCGCTGACCTGCTGCACTGGCCGTCCGTTTTAACTACCTACATAAAGTTCCAATAAAAACACAGTACACTTAACCTGTGATGTTGGTTTCCACATCTCTGAATAATTTTGAGGAAAAATAGTTTTAAAATAATTTTTTTTTTCATTGATTTTACATTCTATAAGTGAAACCAAACACTGGTTACAAGGATAACAATGTTTACACTAACAGCCTGTAATTTATATTAATCTATATTAATATTATAAATGTGAAGTTTGGATGTTTGGATGGATGTTTGTTACTCAATCACGCAAAAACTACTGAACGGATTTAAATGAAATTTGGCACACGGGTAGATAATGATCTGGAATAGCACATAGGCTACTTTTTATCCCGGAAAAATTAGGTGATCCCGCGGGATTCGCTAAAAACTCTTATAATGCAGCGGGCTGCACGCTGCAGCTAGTACTCTATAAATTAGTCTCAATGTATACTAGTAACTGACAATAACTTTCAAATCAAGATACTGGGTTCCCCGAGTTAGTTTGAAATATAGATAATCTGCTCATTCTGCCAGAGAGTTTGTAAAAGCTGGCTAAATGGCCTTACCCTTACAGCTATCTAACCCTGTAAACCGGAGTATGACAATCACAAGCATTGACATTATTTAAGCAAGAATAGAAAGTATCTTCACTTCCATATCTCCGAAGGGGTAGGTAGAGGTACAACAAGTGCACCCACAATTAGCCGAAGATACTTGGTCCCACAAATGTGATAGGTGGCAAGCCTATCGCCAACCGGGCACTTTCCAATCCCGGGCAACTTTGTGTTTCTCAGAAAACTGAAAAAACACTTTTTTTTAATGTGCCCGACCCGGGAATCGAACCCGGGACCTCATGTGGTCAACGTCAACGCTGGAACACTAGACCACAGAGGCGACTAAGCAAAAATAGGTAAGGTGATGCTACCAGATCCGGGCGAGACAATGCATAAGTCTACCACCTTGTAGCCACAATGGTAGTGACTAGCATAGCCAATTTTTCCCCTTTTGAAGTGCCTGACAGAATGGTAGATAATCAATTTATTAAGGCCCGGACCAACTTAACAATTTAAAAATTTTCAAATTTATATTAAATTAATAGATTTTTTAATAATAATAATAATAATAAATTAAACTAATCTGAGTTTCTAAACAAGCACGAGAATGATTTAATACTGTTGATATTAGAACATAATTGAATTTGTACTATAATTGAAATAACAACAGTTTGCCGTTAAGAAAACAATTTACCGTTGATAACCTAAGGACATTATCAATAATTCATGTATTCTAGATTACACAGAGCAGCAGTTGGCTTGTAATAGTTTATAGGTTCTAAAGTTATTGTAAGTACTGATTGCATTTCAATGAGTTCACAATGATTGATACTTAAATTACAGATAAAAAACTGTTCTAGTGCAGTCTGTGTCGATAGTAGTTTAAAAAAAATGTTTACACATCAAAATAATTTGTAACAAGTTTTATTGAATAAAGTACTTCTGATCTCTGGACTCACGCACAAAGGATTCTGTACCATCATCTCAAAAAAATACACAAATAACACGTTTATTGTATGGGGACTCTTAATATTTTCATTATTTTATTTTTAGTATTTGTTGTTATAGCGGCAATGGAAATATATAATTTGTGAAAATTTCAGTTTTCTAGCTATCACGGTTTATGAGATACAGCCTGGTGACAGACAGTGGAGGCTTAGTAATAGGGTCCAATTTTACCTTTTAGGTACGGAACATTAAGAAAGGCAAGTCCGCTGAGTTCATTTTCTTATATCATAAGATAGCAAACAAGCAGATGACTTCTTGATGGAAAGAGACAATTGTCTTAAGACAACAAAGATGTTAACGGTGCATTGCTATCCAAGTAGCAAATAGTAATGCAATGTGTGTAAGTTTACCAGCTACCCTAACCTCCAAACAAAAGTGAAGTCAGTTAGGGGAGGCCTTTGCAATAAAAAAGCACACAGATATTACAACCAATAAAACAACTAAGAACCTAACCTATATCTGACAGAAGGCTTATTATTATTACACACTAAAACTGGAAGATGAGTGATAAGTATTGACATTATTGTGTTAGTTTTCAACTGAATGTTTTTTCAGTTGAAAATAACAGTTCCCAGAAACTGTTGGTCTTGCAAAACATAAATATAAAAAAACAATCTACATCTATACATATAATAAAATCGTAGGAAAGTCAAAACTGTACATTGAATATTTTTTTAAAAGAATACTTGGGGCGTGATCTACAATCGATACCGAAGCCAAAAATAAAGTTTTTAGAATTTTCGTCTGTTTGACTGTTTATCTGTTTGTCTGTTTTATCTGTTTGTCTGTATGTATGTCTGGGGTAAACTCAAAAAGTACTGCATGGATTTACTTCAAATTTTGGATGAATATTACTAACAGGTCGGGTCAACATATAGGCTACATATTATCACCCTATTACCTACGGGGGAGGAGCAGTGCAGAGTTAATGAAGTCCGCGTGGACGAAGTCGCTGGCAACAGCTAGTACATATAATAAAATCTTAGGAAAGTCAATGTATGTACGGGGTAAACTCAAAAGTACTGCATGGATTTACTTCAAATTTTGCATGAATATTACTAACAGGTCGGGTCAACATATAGGCTACATAATATCATGCTATCACCTACGTGGAGGAGCTGCGCGGAGTAAACAAAGCCCGCGCGAACGAAGTCATGGGCAACAGCTAGTAATAAATATCCTTGGTCAAATAACATGAATTGATCTAGCCCCATAGTAAGGAAATTATTTGCTTGTGTTAGGCAACGATAATAATACATAGAAATACATATACAAATACATAAATATATCTAATAAACATGCAAACCATTACACAAATGTTTGTCTCTATCGGGAAACTTACTCGAGGCCCATTAATTGCACATTTAGGGTTGCTAACCATCCTACCAATAGGGTGGTACAAAACAATTACGAATAAATAAGAGGAATGATCTCACAAGATCTATTCCAGTTACAAGATTCTCAAGAGAATTCAGTCTAAAACCCCGTTTTCACTTTGATTAGTGCACGTGCGAGTGTTAAATACAGGTGCATAGTATTAAGCAAGAAATATGTGAAGACAGCCACTGATCAGTGCGAGTGATTAGCAATCAGCATCTATTCACTTTTACTATGCTGATTAGAAATTACTTGCAATGATCCACGACTGTCCTCGCATGTGTTTTTTGCTTATCACTATGCACCTGCATTAAACACTCACACATGCACTAATCAAAGTGAAAACGGGGCTTAAGCTACTCCACTTTAGACTGAACCCTTAAACCATTATTATAATAAGACGCTTCTTATGGAAAGTTTATAAATAAAGAAAAGGACTTCAACCATAATAATAAGATGTAGAGATTTCCTATGTAGAGTTTATCAGGTAAAGGATAAACAAAATCTATGCATATAATAAAATCATAGGAAAGTCAAAACTGTACATAAAATATTTTTTTATAAAGAATACTTGGGGCATGATCTACAATCGATATCGAAGCCAAAAATATAGATTTTACAATTTTTGTCTGTTTGTCTGTATGTCTGTTTGTCTGTATGTATGTCCATGGTAAACTCGAAAAGTACTGCAAGGATTTACTTCAAATTTTGCATGAATATTACTAACAGGTCGGGTCAACATATAGGCTACAAATTATCACGCTACCACTTACGGGGGGGAAGCTGTGCGGAGTAAACGAAGTCCGCGCGAACGAAGTCGCGAGCAACAGCTAGTATAAAAATAAAAGTGAAATGCACATATCTGACCTTTATTGTTTTACAAATTGATATGACTGAGTTATCAATTCAAGATAACATCTTTGTTTGAGATTAGCATGCAATTCATTTAATATCTATTTCTTGACTTACAGTTGGTCATTAATACATATTACTGTCACTATATAGCTGCAAGCAGGTAGCTCTCCTAATAGAAAGACAAACTCTTATAAACACCAAAAATTGAGTTGCTATCCATGTGGTGGGATGAGAACAAGGTTGGATCCAAGGGAGAGAGGGGGGGGGGGGGGGGAGAGCCATGTACACCTCTCTTGGGTAGAGGTCTAGGTATGGATTAGAGCCTATCATGACTGAACCTCAAACATGTGACCCCCCCTCTGAGCCAAAGATTGGTTCGGCCCTTGTATATGTGACCCCCCCTGAACCGAAGGCTGGATTGACCCTTGGATGGGAATGCCATAAACATGTTTTTTTTATATAGAAGAGAGGGCAAACAAGCAAGAGGTGCACCTGATGATGAGTGATCACCGCCGCCCATGGACATCTGCAATACCAGAGGTCTTGCAGTTGTGTTGCTGGCCTTTTAAGAATGAGTAAGCTCTTTTCTTGAAGGTCCCTATGTCGTATCCGTTCGGAAATACCCCTGCCGATAATTGGTTCCACAACAAAGTAGTGCAAGGTAAAAAGTGTCGGGAGAAATGCACAGTTGTGGATTTCCAGACATTGAAATGGTGAGGATGGAATTACAAATTTTGACGCGATGTCCGATGGTGGAATTCGGCGGCAGGAATTAATCCAAACAACTCGTCGGAACACTCTCCTTGATATATACGATAGGAGACACAGAGAGAACCTACATCTCTGCGTAATGCCAGAGTCGAGCTGTTCCGAAATAGCCTGTTCGTCAACGATTCGAACCGCTCTACGCTGAATGCGATCAAGAGGAAGAAGCTGGTACTGGGTCTCTGAATACCCTACTCTCCAAACCCAAACACGACAAAGACAAACAATAATACTATTTTAGCAGGAATAGGTAAGGCGGTGAAACCAAATACTGAGGCAACCTTGCAAAACTCTAGCATATTAAGACAATACCAGTGTCACATATAGCTTTTTACGAACTGCCTGGCAGAATATCAGTTGGTCTATTATATGGATTGGTTTGGATCAACACAAGAAAATTTTAAAACGGAGAGGATTTTTCTGGGTATGTATAAAATATTTTTGTTATCTAAATTTTACCCCCTTTTGGGAAATGAATTATCAAAAACGCTTTTTCAGTTTTATAAATAAACTAGCTAGAAAAAGCATAGATATTTATAAAATTTTCTTTGAAATCTGTTCAGTAGTTTTGGAGTTTATCGTGGACAAATGTGACACATAATTTATTATATATGTTAACACACTAAGGTTAAGATGTTTGCCTCCCTTTTTAGAGAAAACCTCACAATTACTTTTATAGATAATTGCTTGCCCTACCGGCATCAATAACTGAAAAAATTACTGCTTTTGTTTTTGTAAATTAATTAATTATTTATACAGGTGTACATTAAGACGCAATACAGCAATGCTAACATTTGACAGTATTAATTTTTAAATTAGTGCGAATTATTCGCACAGGTATTGCTACTATATTAAGATTCTAGCTGTTGCCCGTGACATCGTCCCCACGGCCTTTGTTAATTCCACTCCTATTGGTTGTAGCAAGATATTATATAGCCTATAACCTTCCTTGATAAACAGGCTATCCAAATCAAAAATAATTATTCAAATCGGTTCAGCAGTTTTCGAGATTAACACGTACAACCAAACCTCTACAATTTTATAATTTTAGTATAGATTAGTTGGAGAGCAATGTATTACAAATAAATTCACAAACTTACAATTTTTACCATTCTATAATATAACCTACAGATTTATAAAAAAAGTTCACACATAAGTTTGAATAATAGTTGAATTTATTATATTGAAATTTATTTACATACAGTAGTAATGTTATAACATGTTAAAAATACGTCCTACAATTTATACAAACAATTCTTGTATATTTGCATTTAATCGTTTCACAGAAATGGCTCTAACCATTTTACAAAAAATTGTTTTTTTTAAATTATAAGATAGCAAACAAGCAGATGGGTCTCCATCAACCATCGCCTATAGACACCAAAGATGTTAATGGTGCGTTGCTATCTTGTGGCGAGGTCTAAAGCCACATGTATAAGTTTACCGGCTACCTAACCCTCCAAACCAGAAGATAACAGTGACAAGTGATGCTAGTGCGGCAGAAATAGGTAACGAGGTGGTACTCATTGTGGCTATTAAGTGGTAGAACTCTACAACTTAATAGCCACAATGGTAGTGACTTGCATAGCCAATCGGTCGCCTTTTACGACATTCCTGACAGAACGGTACTTGGTCTATTCTTCAAAGGAGCTTGGAACAAACACAGGGGTTTGTGTTTAAAACTTTTACTATTAGAAATGATCTAGGTAAGTATCATCTCTGAGATAATTCATTTTCACATGAAGAAATATGAGGGTGGATTGAAAAGTACTCGGTCTAACACAGATCCATTCAATTCTAAAAATCAAATCTACCCACATTATTTAGTTCAGTTCAGAGCAGTTAATTGTGTGAAGTTCGAAACGTATGCAATAATTTGTTGTGATTTTATACATTTTTTAACAAAGCTATTGGACATACTTTCTGCAAATGGAGCAAATTGAGCAGCGTACCATCATTAAATACCTCCATAAGAAGGGGCTATCACCGAAAGCCATCCATGATGATATAGTCAGTACATTAGGGGATTCTGCTCTGTTTTATTCAACTGTCATAAAATGGATAGTAGAATTTAAGAGTTACAGAGAGAGTTGAAAGATGAACCCCAATCTGGAAGGCCTTCGACGTCCACTACTGACGAAAATATTAAAAAAGTACTTGATTTAATTTAGAGAGACCGCAGATTAAAAATTAGAGAGGTAGTTGAGATTATAGGGATCTCTTGTGAACAAACTCAAAATATCATAGTCAACGAATTGGGATTCCACAAAGTGTCTGCGAGGTGGGTTCCGTGACTGCATTCAGTTGAACAAAAAGGGCACGACTGACTACTTCACATGACTGTTAGGAGTTATTTGAAGTTGATGCAGATGATTTTTTGAATTGTTTTGTTACAATGGACGAAACATGGGTTCATTACTGTAAGACAGAAACAAAACAACTATCAAAAAGTGGAGAAGACCTAGTTCACCACCTCCAAAAAAAGCGCTTTTATTGGCAAATAAGGTAATGGCTTCAGTATTCTGGGACTCAAAGGGTGTGATTATGATTATCTTGAAAGTGGTCAGACTATAAGCTGGGGCCTATGACTACAAGTATTTCTAAGAAATTTTTTAACACATAAGCAATTTTTCTAGATGGAAAAAATCAAATAACACTGCCTGAATTACGAATTATATTACTTAGTAATCATGATATTAGTGACAATTATAGACAAACATTCGCTTATTACAAACTGCTTGGCAGTATGGTTTGTTTTACAATGTTACAAAACTATTATTATGTGTTTTTTTTTTATATAATAAGATAGCAAACAAGCAGATGGGTCTCCTGATGGAAGAGTCAACCATCGCCTATAGACACCAAAAATGTTAATGGTGCTTTGCTATCTTGTGGCGAGGTCTAATGCCACATGCATAAGTTTACCAGCTACCTTACCCTCCAAACCGGAACACGACAGCGACAAGCACTGACGCTATTGCGGCAGGAATAGGTAAGGCGGTGGTACCAGACCCAGGCGAGACAATGCAGAACTCTACCACCTAGTAGCCACGATGGTAGTGACTTGATAGCCAATCGGTCGCCTTTTACAACAGAAACAACGCCTGGCAGAACGGCAGTTGGTCTATTCTTCAAAGGAGGCCGGGACTAACACGGCGAAAAGGTTCTCTATTGTAACCATACCAAGCTGCTGAACTGAATGTAATGAAATTTAGCAAGGAGATATTGATATACAATATCAAACATAGGCTAAATTTTTTCAAAAATAAACCACCAAATGGCTGAATGTTTGTATAAAAAATGATATCAATAACATGTTAATCCTCTCAAAATTGAATCCGCTTCAAAAATAAACCACCAATAGTTGAAAGTTTGTATAAAAATGATATCAATAACATGTTAATCCTCTCGAAATTGAATCCGCATCAGTCTGTCAATATCTAATTACCTCAAAAACCATGATTCTTTTCTTTTAAATTTGATAGAAAATGTTTAAACATATTATCAAGATTATGACTATGACACATAAGTACTTCTTATCATATCACTAAATTAAAAAATTTAGAACAAACAAGTTGGAGGATGTGGCGGATGCTGAGACCACATTCTCTACTTCTACAATATGTTTGATCACTCTTCCGTGTTTGAGTCATTATATTACAATAACTAGACTCACCTGCAATATCATATCTCCAGGTTCTATCCGTCCATCCAAAGCAACCGCACCACCCTTCATAATACTCCCTACATATATACCACCATCACCACCTTTATTTGACTGTCCAACAATAGAAATACCAAGGAAATTAACTGTATCCATATTTAAAGTCACCGTTATAATATGCATAGACATTGTAGAATCAGTAATCGAAGAATACGATGAAGTTCTAGACATAACTTGAGGTCTTTTTCGCCTTCTTTGTGGTCTTTTTCGAGAACTGACTTGTAAATGTGAAACACTACTGCATTCTGTAAGAGCGCGATCGACAGATGCATTTGTATGTCTACCTGTAGTGGTAGTAATCTCAGATTGACTATCAAATAAACTAGTAGAATCCAAGTCAGAACTAAGAACAGACGCAGTTTCATATTCCAATCCATGGTTGCCGTATTTCGAATGTCCGTTTATTCTCAACCCTCTGTACTTATATTTATCGCAAGATGCTCGATGACCAGGTCTAGAACTAATTGTACTATCCGTATCTGTGCATGTATCCCTTGTAATAGGAGCAGTTGGAGCCCCATGAACAGTTTGTTTCGTTTTGCCAGCATTGCTATCTGTACACTGAGATGCCCCATCTGATGGGTTAGATCCTTCTGCTGACACTAACCAAGACACTACACGACCATTAAAACACGGTAAATGCGCGTTATCATCAACAATTTCCTCTTTCACTACACCAAAATCATCGTCCATCGACTTAAAAAAAAACTTGTAATTCGGCCTATTCAATTGATTTTTAAAGTCCAATAACGTTACTTTCTCAGGTGAAATGGGTATTTTCACTAAATACGGCGTTTCTTCATCATCTATGTAGTAAATTACTTTTGTTTCCTCCATTTTAAATCATTTATTATTGAAAACTAAACAACACCCTCACGATCTATAAATATCAGCCGCCATCACAAAAATCGCTGTAAAATACAGTGCTGCCAGATGATACCTACATTTTCTACAAAATTTATACTTTTCTACCGTAAGTTTTGACATTTGTGAAAAGAAAAGGTAAAAACACACTATAACACGTGACATTCAGAGGAAATAACTGCAATGGCAAAATATAAGGCATTCATCATAATTAATGTGTATAATATTACCACTGGACAGGTTATCCCCATGAAGCTGTATTATATTTGGAGGCAAGTGGCAACACTTCTAATACCTACATGAAACACAACTTTTAATACTGCTGTCATCTTCTGAGGTCTTACCCTCTCTTTTTAGCACATCTGTATAAAAGAAGATGGGGAAACCTCATAGAGTGAGATATAACGTAAATATTGGTTTCAAATGATTAATACGAGTGCTAGCTCCACCTTTACCTATTACTTTATGGTTATCCCATACAAATGACAGCTAAGTTTTTGTGTCCATTTGAAACGCTACCCACGAGTGTCTCGGGAACTAGTTTTGACGCATGCTGTATATAGCTGCTGTGGCAGTCTGAATATGATATTATGAAGCAATTACGCATTTTATTTAATTTAATGTTTTAGTGAATTTCTAAGTTTATATTTTGTGTACTCTGAAGTTTTGAGACATTAGAAAATGCGTATATAAGAGTAAAACTTTGTTTCACAGGTACGTGCATGTAGTCACTGTTTTTAATCAAAATTGAGTAACATTGTATTTAAAGCATCTAATTTTTATCAGAGACTTTTAATACAACATTACAGTATTAACCACAGAGATATTGATTTTCAGCAGAATTAAGAAAAAATGATGTGGTGTCGCGGGATACCAGGTAGGAAAGAACTTCCTTCGGCTAAACGGCACTACTCGTTTGTGTACGCGACTGTCGCGCCTGCGCACGTCTCATTTAACGGTTTTATTCCACGCATTTTTTCTTACGGTTTTACTATCACATTTTATTCAGTTCGATCGCAGCAAAATCCCTATCCCCTCCAAGCCTGCCGTAAGGAACTTCGTTCCAATATTTATTTAATTTTGTTTTGTTTAGAATTAACATGTCATATCGATAATGATTTAACGGAAAGAAATATATAGCTACAACAATGAAAGCTGTTAACTTCAGTTAACTAAAACAGATCCTTGTGTCACAATATTTTGATAGTAAATGTTTTATCGATAATGTTTAGTAAATAGTTAATCGAAACTATCATGATTGAAACTTTTAAAAGTCATTTCCATATTTTGATTAAACAAAATATAACAAAACGTACAGATGTAAGAAATATCGCAGCAACAAAAACGATTTCATTTTCTGTGACTGGTCAATGTATACAGCAATTCTTAACTAGCTAATAATTTGGACTCGTCTGTATTATTTTTATCAATTTGTAATTCGTAAACAACTTAACTTTTTAAAGATACTTGGAAGGAATATTTTCGCTATCGTAGTATAACACAAGAAATAAGAAAAAATTAATGCAACCTCTGGTCAACTTTAGGCTGAGATTGTCTAACAAAAATAAGATAAACGAGTCATATGTTGGACTTTTTGTATACTATCACAACAAATTCTCGAAGAAATTACACATTATTATAAAATTAAATATATAAAATGTTCGGTGTTTTCTTTATTTTTTACAATTTACCTTTAGTCTGTCTCAATGCCAAATTACATCTAAATCTGTTTAACCCATATTGCGTGAAAGCAAAACAAACATATATCGATGTTATAATATTATTAGTGACAATTTCCTGCTCAATTTTCTCTACTTTACGAATTATTAGAATATATTTTGACAATTTTTCTTTAACATATATCATAAGATAGCAAACAAGCATATGTCTCACCTGACAGAAAGGGAAACCATAGCCTATAGACAACAAAGATATTAATGGCGCGTTGCTATTTGTACTTATCTCATCCTTTAAACCGGAATGCGATATGACAGAATCGACGTTATTGCGGTAGGAATAGGTAAGACGTTGTTACCAAATACCCGGACTTAGACGTTGCGGAACTCTATCAACTAGTAGTCTCGATGGTAGGGAGACGTAATAGCCAACCGGTCACCATTTGCGACCTACCTGGCAGAACGGCAGTTGGTCTATTCTTCAATGGAGCCCTGACCAACACGGGGAAATCTTCATTTTGAATCACTCTATTTCTTATTATTCCTGTTTATTTTGTATATATGCGCAAACTAATACAATCATTTTAGTATTTTCATGACCCACAGCCCACCTAGCTGTAAATATTAAACGATCGTAAACTTATCGAAGATGTCGACATGTGGGCATCATTAATTTTAGTTCCATGGACACTTGCGTCGGTCTACAGTGCCAAAATGGCGATATTTAAATAAGCACAAAAATTCTTTGACAGCAGCAAGTCCAGTGGTAATATTATACACGTCATTGGTCACACTGCACGATATGTACCCTTGTGTGGTTACACCAAGGAACTTATATACTATAACTGGAATTGTTACGAAGCAATATTTGAAAAATAAAAATGTACTTTATTTCGTAACAAATAAAGTTGACATTTGTTTCTTACATAACAGAGGGGAAAAACGTTCCGAGCAAGACAACGACAAGAGTGGATGTTGTCCCTTTCTTGTAATTGCCAGTGTAAATAAAACTATCTAGATGGTAGATTTTTTACACATTCGGTAATCGTTAAATACTTTTTATTCATACACGTCGATAAATAAATTAGCATAAAATGTATTGTAATTAACATAGTGAGTTCTAAAATGTGCTTATTTTAATTATTACGTAATTAATTATGCAATGCGAAAACTGTTTTTCAAATTAGTAGAATTACTTAGTAGTAATTTGCAAACAACGCATGGCCGCACTTATATATGGCGATTGGCGCTTTATTTAGTAGAAAGAGACACACTCCACCCATATCGTGGTACTCTTCGGAACGATTTTGAAGCGCGTGTGAACATTCCAAGAATATAACTTCCTTGGGTTACACTGGGACCAGTGTTCCCAAACACAAAATTAAAAATAGGTACGGTAGAATTACGCTTCAAAAATAGGGAGCAAAATTATTGTTTGAAAATTGGGAAATAAACATCAAAGACATATTGTTAGAATACAGAATTTATTATTTCTACAGATACTTTAGAGAAAGCTATCACTATTATTCGTAGCTTCTTTTCGACAGAGCAGTAAACATTTTTTTCTACAACAAAATCAAACAACTGGCTTTGTCAAGACCGATATTTACTAAAAAAATATCGCACTTTTAGGTTTAAGCTTTGGCGTGGTAGTTTTATTTTGTTTAATTCATTTTCATTCACTCCAGTTTAATACAATATTAATCTATTAAAACACTTGTACTTTTTAACTTCCCACTACGTATATAGATAGGAAGGTTACTGATTTTGCTCCGATTTTCAAAAATGGAGTTTTCACCATATGTCCGCGTTTTGTGGGCTTAGGAACCATTTTCGACTATTTTCGCGATGACGTCAGTATGTCTGTATGTATGTGTGTGTGTGTGTGTGTGTGAGTGTGTGTGTGTGTCAACAACTAATAAGTTTTGAACGCCTGGACCGATTGAAACGCGGTTGGTGGCATTCGATTGGATTCCGCTCAACTTATACTTCCTGAAATTTTGTACCAAATGGGCCTAAGAGATTTTGAGAAATTTTTAAAATACCCTAAACAAATTGTGACGAAACAATTTTTTTTTTAATAACTTCCAGATTAATGTACCGATTGAGTACAAAAACTATTCCTCAAAAAAATACATCTAATGCATAAATTGCCTCAAAATCAGTTTATTCGTTTGGAAGTAATCGTTGACGAAAATTTTGAAAAAAGTGTTTTTTCGACATAACTTCGAAATATTTCAACCAATTATTTTTTGGTATTCTACGATATTTTAATACTATAAAAATTACGTCGAATGCCCTTTTAAAAATCAAAACCGAACCTTATTTTCAAAGGTTACAACTTTTCAAATATTAAAATTACGTTTTCTTTAGCAAAGTTACTTAATATTTTGGAAATAACTTTCAGGCTAATATACCGATTGACTTCAAAATCTTATCATCGTTTCTCCTTTAAAAACTGCGCCAAGTACCGTTAATTGGATAAAAATCGGTAAATTTGTTTGGGATCTATCATAGACGAAAATGTTTTTTTGACATTGCTTCGAAATTTTTGAACCTACCGATTTTTTAGCTAAAGCAATATTTAAATTGAGTTGAATGCCATTTGAAAGATCAAATCGATCATCGTTTCCAAAATATACAGCTTTTCAAAAATCAATACGTGCCAAGAAAACTTATCAAGGACGTACTACGTGCGTCTTCCCGGTTGAAATTTGGATGTTTTTTGATTTCAATGGCTTCTTTCACTAGCCGTGGAATGTAATATGGCGTTCTGTCGAAAATACGCGTGGCCTATGAAATTCCATCCAGTGATTACGGCCCGACTACAGCTGTAGATGTTTAGCAATCGCCGACTTATTAACGTCGTTATTCTTGACTGCTTTGATATGCTACTAGGCCTCTGACACATGCTCTTAAGGACGAAAGATTGACTTTTTCTCTGGCAACACTGACTCAACCTGTCAAAAGCTAATTAGATCAGCTGTTTTAATTTTTACTTAATTTATAAATATATTTATGTAATAAAAGTACAATAAAATAAAAATTGGCAAATAACGTTGTGATATTATAGATTTTAATAATAATTATCAAAAATTGAAGAAACAAAGTTTATAATATTGATCGACAGTAACGGTAACCTTTTTTTAAACAAAGAAGAAAGTTTCAAATTCTTAAACGGAAAACCGGGGAAGTATTAGTTATATTTTTTTCCCCTTTATTACACTTTCGTAGTATTAATAACTTTTAATATATTTCTTTTAGTACCCATAAACGTTGCACGGCAGAAAGATTTATTAACACTGAATAACTCTTCTGGAAGAGTCCGAAATTTTGGAATTACTCCGAATTTTTATATCAAATTCAGAGTTTTTCCGACTTTGTAAGACTTTTTTCGACTTTTTAAATAAAAATAAACATTCATAAACTGTTACTTTCACTTTGTAAGTTATTTACCTACTTTTATCCGAGAAATTTTTCCACAAGGGACAGCATTTAAATTAGAGTTGAAACTCCTAATATTAATAAAGACCACGCGGAGTGTGGTAGGGGGTGCCTTTAGTTTTTTGCTCCGAGCAGCAAAGTGTGTGAGCGCAATTTCCACCCCCCCCCCCCCCCAGAGTACGCAGGGCAGACTGGGCATCCATGTCCAGAGGGGGATTCTCCATCGCTTACGCTAATGGTACCCCCTGGGGTATACAACTACCTTTCAATTGCGCTTCCACAGTATTAGGGGGAGGAGGGAAGGGCCTCCGAGAACCTCACTAACCAGACGAAACGCAACAGCCAAGCTGTTACTTTACGTTGGTTTTAAGTGAGGTAGTGATATTGCCCGGGTCGTGCCGGCCCATTCAGCTATGCATGGCACTACCACTTTTTTGTTGACTGACTGCACCGGCGGAATAATTTCTAAAAAAGAAGATTATCTCACCAGCGGGCGATGGGGTCGTTACGTCCCGACGCCGGCAAATTAGGTACTTTGTGTTGTGTAAACATGCAAGCGGAATAATTTTACTTTCACTGACAGGCCAGAAAACCGGTTTGATCCAAGGAAAGAAAGCCAGTTTCTAAACCTATGGAATGGGAATTGACAGCCAAACCAAAACTCACTTACTGTAACAAATTAAAGGTGATAAAACATTTTTTTAGACAAACATGTCTGATGGTTTCACATTATGAAATCTTCGAAGCCCGAGTTCTTACCAAAGATTTCTCAATGAGACGATTAGGGTGCGTTTATTTTACCTGGGTTACGGTCATTCTCTTCACTCAAATATTCAAATCAAATCACGAGAATCACCTACCTATTTATCGGGAGAAATTTATTGCGTATCGGGAGATCGGGATATTAGGTGTAAAATCAGTGATTCTTCCGTAAAATCGGGAGTTTCGGGAACGCTGAATGGAACTACTGCTGAATGCTGATGACGACGACGACTGCTGACCATAGGTCATAAAGTGGTTAGTGCAATTGGTCGGGATTCAGTGACGTTGTCAAACTAGGATCCCACTAGTTGTAGTATGGAATTAATGATATATTTTTTGAAATCTTATAATTTTGTTCCACATTTTACTAGATTTTATTTTATTTTAAACATAAAATTCACAGCATACATTTAACAAAATACCAAGTAAACAAAATCAAATCGAATCAAAATATATTTATTCAGTTAAATAAATTTTGCACTACATTGAATTGTAAAATCACTAAAAACTATCTTATGATCTAACTTCTTAACATGTATCTGCCTGAACTAGGTTTACCTGTGGTTCAGGCGATAGGGGCTAGTGAAATACAATAATTTTAATAATCACTAATAAAAAAATTAAGTACTCATAGTTATAATGTTATTAAATTAAACTCTTAAACTATATTGTCTCAAGTAATAATATAGCTAGGAAAACGAGAGTAATTCTTTAAAACTATCATAAATAGGAACAAGAAGAGAAAAATTAAACGTAATAAAATACATAATTCTAAGTTTTGTTTATTTATAAACTAATAATAGCTTCTCAGTGTCATCATAGGACATACTTAGTAAAATGTCAATTACAATATTTTTGCAGTTCCTAAAATTTTGTGAATAAATATTTGTAATTGCATTGATTCTATTATACAGAAGTGGACCTAAAAATACGTAGAATTTTGATGAAAAAGCAAATTTTGTCACTGCGTTGTACGGACAAGCTCTATTTTTTCGCCCTGTGTTTTGATGATCAGGAATATAAGAAAGAGCCGAGTGTTGTTAATACTATATTTAAAACAAAAAGCTGTCGGACTGTTAGCACTTTACACGATGTGAAAATCTGGTTAGTGGGATATAAGATGGAGCGGAATGTGGCCACCTTAAGAATATCTCTTTGTGCTCTTTCTATACTAAGTAGCAGAGTCTTGCCCACTCCACCCCATGACGTAATACAGTACGTTATTATTGATTGACAAAGATCAAGGTATACTTGTCTAATTAATTTTTGATCTAAAATATTGCGCAGAACTTTAAAAGTAAAAAATAACTTACGTAATCTATTATCTACATCTAATTTGCAAACGTCTCTATATGCTGTTTAAATGAAAGGGTTTCGTCTATAATCACACCCAAGCACTTTACTTTGTTAACAGGTAATATGTGTGGGCATGCACATTGTATGGTGTTATTACAATGGTGAGCGTATAACAATGAATCTGTCTGACTGGGTGATACCTTACGCTTTGTGAACCGAATAAATTGAGTCTTGCTGGAATTTAATGTTAATAGGTGTTTGTTAAGCCATTTGTTGACTAAAGTGAAACCTTACTGTGCAAATTTAACCTCAGTTTCCGAATTAGCTGAAAAAAGTAGAGCTGTGTCGTCGGCATATGATACAATTTTGCCATTTTCAGGGTATCATATTGCAGAGATCATTGATATGTATCAAAAATAACGTTGGCCCTAGGACACTACCTTGGGGAACCCCATAAATAGTATTATTTAGGTCATCGCTAATTACCTTTCCAATTTTGACACATTAAGTACGACCTTCTAAATAGCTTTTGAAAAGGTTGTATTGTGTACCTCTTATACCAATAGAGGATAGTTTTCTTAAAAGTATGGGGATAGAAACTGTGTCAAATGCTTTAGACAGGTCTAGGAATATGCCAATTGTTTACTTCCCATTGTCAAGTTCTTTGGCTAGGTGGTCTGTTAAAGTATGTACTGCGTCTGTAGTAGAAATATAGGTCGAAATCCAAATTGTATCTTGGATAAAATAGACTTATCATCTAAATATTTGATTAGTCTGATATTTATTATTTTTTCTAATATTTTAGAGATAGTAGGAAGGAGTGAAATTGGCCTATAGTTCGATATTTCCCCTTTGTTACCTGATTTATGTACAGGAATAATTAATTCACATTAGCCAATTACGGATTTTCATTACATTATTGACACTTTTAAAGAGTAAGTCGACAATACAGGCCGAAACAAAAAAAAACACAACAGAAAACAAATATGAAACAGAAATTAATAATAATTAAAAAAGATGAAGTGAATTAAATAACCAAATAATTATTGTTGTGAAAACCTATATAAACAAAGACAACCACTTAGGTGTTGTGTGTGCTTATATGCGTGCGTGCATGTGTGCGTGCGTGTGTGCGTATGTGTGTGAGTGTGTGCATGCGTGAAACTATTTTTATCAATAATGCATATTTAAAGTCTAGATAAAATATTTGTTATACGTGCGGAGAAGACGCAGAGTTACGCAGTACGTTATTATATTGGTAATTAATTATCTTAATGAGAGAAACGTATATAATAAGACAGTGCGTCCGCTACTACTTTTACTACATCGCGCTGGCGTGACGTCATGATCGTTGAAAACGCGCGAACGCATTTTGCCTAGTAATTATTTCTTAATTTTGATTTTGATTTTTCATATAGAGTAATTATTATTTAATTTTGATTTTGATTTGAGTTTAAAATACGTAACCTACAGACATTCATATGCACTTAATAAATAAATAGCTGCAATTTCACATACATATATTTATGTATGTAAAATTACAGCTTTGTTTTACATACATATATATATATATATTCACGCACGGGGTGGCACGGGAGGCAGAGAGAATCAAGTGCCATATGTCACGATCCTCCCAGATTTGTCTTGCTTCCCCCACATTAATTACTCTCTTCATACAAACATTCCGGTCACGAAGCCTCTTGACGCCACCTCCGGACAGTATCCGATCAGTCTAACCGTAGCATGTCCTTCCACATTCGCATTGTATATCTGTTTTAACCTTTCATCTGCAATTCTTGCTACATGTTCGTAATCATTCAATCATCATCATCAAAACATCAAAACAAACCTTTGAATAGCCTGACCCGGGAATCGAACCCGGGACCTAATGTGGTCAACACCGAAACGGGACCACTAAACCACAGAGGTGAAAGTTAAGTCCATTACAAATAAAAATACAAAAAAAATCAAATCTTTTCTTTTTATAAAATTAGGCCAAAGAAACCATATTATGTACTTAATTCACTTTGGTACGCAGAGAAAACCTCTTCTGACTTGGTGCTTCGGACACGAAAATCCACAAAATACGCAACCACTTAAGATTTCAGTAGAGTTAGTATCAGAACTATCTGTTGATGAATTTTCAAAATTTACATCTTTATTACCTATAATGGAATTTTGTGAATAAAATCCATTCTGACCCCCTGGCATTTGACGATTATAATCTTGATTGTAAAAGACGTAATTATTGGCATATCCAAGTTCAGGTACTATTTTTCCATTATTATTGTTTGGATTGTAAAGATTATACCCTGGATTGGGTAAACTATATGCTGATGCAAATTGATTGTATTTTGAATTGTATACCGAATGCTGGTTAATCCCAGAAATTATTTGATTTTGTCCAGGATAAAACAAATTGGGTTGTTCAGAATTTGAATATGGGTTATATACATGAGTAGAAAATTGATTGTATCCAGAATTTGAAAGTTGGTTATATATTGGGTTATAAAATTGATTAGGTCCAGAATTTGAAACTTTACTTTGTCCAGAATTTAAATGTTGATTATATACTGGCGTGGAAAATTGATTATGTTCAGAATTTGAAAGTTGATTATATATTGGCGAAGAAAATTGATTATATCCAGAATTTGAAAGTTGATTATGTCCAGAATTTGAAAGTTGATTATGTCCAAAATTTGAATGTTGCTTATGTCCAGAACTTGAAAGCTGATTATGTCCAGAATTAGAAAGTTGATTATGTCCAGAATTTGAAAGTTGATTACATTCTGATGTAGAAAATTGATTAAGTCCAGAATTTGAAAGTTGATTACATACTGATGTAGAAAATTGATTAAGTCCAGAATTTGAAAGTTGATTATATACTGACGTAGATTTTTTTTTATATTCCGAATTTGAAAGTTGGTTATTATCATTTATAATTTGTTGATTCTCTTTTTTGCTAATATGTTGATTTCCTTTGATATGACTATTAGGTTCAGGATAATGATCGGTTTGAGTGTTACCTGTTTTATTTTCATTTGTGTGGTGAGTATAATAACTAAAAAAATCATGAACTTTGTCATACATATTGCCTAGGGCATTTTTTATGCCTATATTTTTTACTTCTGCATATGAGTCGTCTCTTTTATATCTTTTTGTTGATTCTTTTGTCACTATTTTTTCGGGATTATTGTAATTTTCTGAATTTATACTTTGGTATTTAAAATTATATTGAAACTTTTTTTCTGGAATGATGGATTTTGGCATGATGTTTAAATAATCTGGGTATTTCACATTATTTTTATGTCTTAGTTTTGAATATCTTTCGCTGACGAAACTATAATGCTTTTTGTAAGGGTTGTTGTTTTTAATGTATATATCATGATTTGTAGTTGGTATCCCACCATTATTTTTGTCACTGATTACTGTATTTAAATCAATATTACTGTGATCTGTATGACTATTCTTTATATATTCACTGTATGACTGTTCTTTGATATTGCGCTTTAATATCTCATTCAATTTATCTCTTAGCCACTCATAGCGTTTGTTGTTATTTTCAGTATTGATATCGTTGCTGTCATCATTATTTATAGTTTCTTCGTTAAATTCCATTTTCCCATCTACTAAATCTTTTTTGTTTAATTTTAATTCAATTTCACTATCAATCGCATTCAAATAATCATCAATATAATTGACATTTTGTCTGTCATAACCATTGTTATTTTTATTTGGATTTTCGAAAATTTTCAGATAATTTTCCTCAATTGCTGTATTTTCATAATGAACTATATCCTCATTTGTCAGATATTTTTCGTCAATATCTTTGTAATTAATATCTCTTCTCACACGTATATCAAAATCTGGATCGTTATTATTTTTTATATAGAAATTATTTCTTGATGCATTTATGTACAAGTACAAAACGACAAGCGGTATTAACATACCAGATAAAGCCATTTTGTTTTCCGTTCGATTCAGAAGGTTAAGTTAAACTAACAATTAATTACGCGTTTGTTTCCTTTAAGCGTTATCTTTTAATACTAGTAGTATTTTATGGTTTTGTTTGTATTAATTTTGAAACAATATTTTCATGATTTAATGAACTTATACCCAGTGGCGTAATAAGCCTCTTTGATCTCAAGACAAAGACCAATAGAAAGACGGTACTTTTGCCCGTTATGAAAACGAAAATAGTATATCGAGCGTTGGACGAAAAGTTGGTGACCATGATCACGTTTACCAATTTTTCGTTTCAGATTATTAATAACTTGAAAGCTAGTTTATAAAATAAGCGATATAAAAGTGAATTTGCAATTGTTTTTTATTTTAAAGTTGGAGATACACACAACACAGTGATAATAATATAAGGCTTGTAGTAATACCAGATAATCCTCAAAAAGAATTTTGAAAAAAGCATCATCTGTGGATAGCCGGAGGTCACTTGTATCAGGGTTTCCATGCGACCGCATTGGCATAGCTACGCTACTAATTATACCGTAACGAAAATAATATTCTATATTTATGATGGTCCGGCCTCCTAATTCACGTTACAAAACTCTAATGGCATCGAGGAGCTTAGGGTTCTCAATAAACCCCAGAAAACGTCGCGTTGTGCTAAAACGCGGCTTAATGTATAACAAAATGTGTAACACAGAAAACGTTTCGACTCGATTGACATTTTGTAACGTGAATCAGGCGCCCGTCCTTTTAGTATATGCAATGTAAAAGTAACTTGATAAAATGTGCGCGCCGATAAAACTTAAAAAAGAGTAAATAAAGGAACTTATATATATGGCGCCATCTGTTATTGAGTATTTGAACTTTATTCAGAACAACAATTATTTGGGTTGCATTTCGAAAGGCGCTGCGAGCATTTGCAGCATGTGTTGTAATGGCGCGAATTTTAAAATTCTCATTTCAATAAAGTCTTAAATTACATTTGTTATATTTCAACTACCACGTAATCTTATATCAACTACCGAGCGAAGCCGGGCATCATAGCTAGTATTTAATAAAATTGCGTCGATTTGTTGATAGGATTTATTTTACCTACCGACCGATGCGTAAGGGCTGTTGTGACTTCATATAAGAGAGCCATCTGCTAGTTTGCTATCCTTGATATAAAAAAAATTACGTAAATCTTAAAGAATGTCCCTGATTGGGGGAATAATAATAGACTAAATTTTTTCTCAAAAAGTCTTTGACAATACCGTAGAATTGCAAGTCCATGCGAGTGCCGATAATTAAGTTCTCAGGTCACGGTATTGGATGTTAACCTAGATATTTCCTACAAATCGCATGCAAAGTTCATCGATGACAAAGTCTCGAACTGCTTCGGCAGTATATCGGAAGCTTCTGCGTCTTCATAGAGTATTAAGTTTCGCCAGGTAGTGCGTAAAAGGCAAATGGTTGGTTATACATATCATTACCATGACTACTATGTAGTAGAGTTCCGTAACGTCTCGCCCGGGTATCACTGCCTCATCTACTACTATATACACTGTTATCTATGGCCTCATCTATTTCTGCCGCAATACGTCAATACTTGTCACTGTCACGTTCCGATTTGGAGGGTAAAACCATAAGATAGCCGATAGACTTATGCATTTGGTATTGCCATCCCACTTCACGGATAACAACGCACCATTATCATCTTTGGTGACTACAGGCGATGGTTAATCTTTCCATCCGAAGAGCAATCTTCTTTCTTTCTTCATTCTTCGATATCGATTGTAGAATCGATATCGAAGTCAAAAATATAGTTTTTAGAATTTTTATCCGTTTGTCTGTATGTATGTCCGGGGTAAACTCAAAAAGTACAGCATGGATTTACTTCAAATTTTGCATGAATATTACTAACAGGTCGGGTCAACATATAGGCTACATATTATCACGCTATCACCTACGGGGGAGGTGCTGTGCGGAGTAAACAAAGTCTGCGCGGACGAAGTCGCTGGCAACAGCTAGTATATCATAAAATAATAGCTATGCCCTTGAATTTATCCTTGTGGAATTAGATCTAGGTTGCAATTTTTTGCACGGAGCTCTAATCTTTTTTAATCCATACTAATATTATAAATCCGAAAGTTACTCTGTCTGTCTGTCTGTCTGTTACGTTTTCACGCTTAAACCACTGGACTGATTTTGATAAAATTTGGCATACACATAGATAAGACGTTGAGAAAGAGAAAAAAATATCTCATTCCCACGGGAAATAAAATTAATCGGAAGAAAGCGTAGCGTAAAGCGTAATATAGTGCACATTAACTAGATGTCGCTGCACGAAAATACATCGCGAACGTATTGAAACACCTATAAATGTAATGAAATCGTTGACTTAAACTTAATATATACTTTTTGATTGTTTGTTGATTAATGATTATACGCGCTTATTTCTGGAACAATAAGTTGGATTGAAAAAATTTTCTTTGTGTATGATAGCTACATTCATTAGGATTTAGGAAGGTTAAAGGCTATCAAGCGGAAGTCGGAAGAAAAGCGCTATCGAACTGCTGTATTCGCGTGCGCTGGCGTAAGGGGTGAGTATACGTAAATACAATGTACTACAAATATATTGATTTTAAGTAGATCTACAAAAAAGTCCACGACATTATATATCTATCTCTTATAACAACAATACAATAAGGAATTTTCAATCGAAAAATTGTTGATAATTAATAGGTGAATTTTGAGCAGTAGGATTATTATACGTAGGCGTACGCAGGCATATTAATCCTTACGAAAAGTACCTACTTTATCAACACGAAAATCTTAGGAAGATAAACTTTGACTCATGTACTAAGTTACTTGGATACATAGTTTAAGAAAAATTGTAAAATGAAAATAATTCAACAATAGTAGATATTTACCGAAAGGTTGTGCGAGACGCGGCGCGCTACTCGCCGCCGAATGAGAACCGAACATTGCCGAGAAGAGCCGAACTGTGAATGCGTTGGCTTTACTATACTTTTTAAGGTTCCATATTCAAAGTTTAAAACGGGACCCTATTACTAAGACGACTAAGTTAGCATATACCTCTAACTAGCGTTGGGTCGTTTCGCGATTTTGCCGTATCAAAATGAAACTATTTATCGCCACGCGATAGCGGTTTCTGAAACTATTTGTTTTGAAAAAAACTATTGATTACAGAATAGCGGCTTTGACTAGCTGTTCTGATACCTGTCTCATTTCCGTGCAATACCGTTTTGAGCCCTTTCTATCGACGGATCGAGTTGAAATTTTATGATGAAATTATTTTACGTTAAATATTACGTATTTTTATGTACTGTATTTATAAATACCTATGTATTGTAGTTATAAATCGTACACATAATATATTCACACTATCTATACATCTTCTATACAAATAAATAAAATTGGATTCTATACAAATAAATAAAATATTAAAATAACCGGTTTTAACTAAATGCATATGGATGTATGTACACGGTACACATACCAAAATAACACTTTTTACGATTTTTGTCTGTCTGTCCGTCTGTCTATCTGTCTGTCTGTTTGTTCCGGCTAATCTCTGAAACGGTTGGACCGATTTTGACGGGACTTTCACTGGTAGATAGCTGATATAATAAGGAGTAACTTAGGCTACTTTTTAAAAAAAAATCCCACGCGGACGAAGTCGCGGGCACAGCTAGTAATTTAATAAAAGTAGCTGTAAATACTCTTTATAAAATCCCAAGTTGATCCAGGCTCATTTTAAATAACAGCCAAACTGCCCTACTGCTAGGCTTCTCGTAAAAGCCGAGAAAACGCTGATACGTGCACTAACACTAACTACGTGAGTCGTGACTACTAACACAGAGCGCTTGATCACGATCTTGCCTGATGGTAAGCTAGATGCGGCCTAAGATGGAACTCGCTTCCCTGTTCACGCTTCTCTTGAAGATCCCTAGATCGTAGTCGTCAGGAAGCATGTTGCAGTCCCTTGTGGTTCGAATGAAATATGTGGAGTCGAACCTTTTCGTCCGGGTACGTGGAACGTCCACCATATGGTGATGCGAGAAATATACACAAAAGAGGCTATTTTAAGGCATAAAATTGCTACAAATAAAATGTTTTCTTCTTGCAAATAGCAAATGGGCAGGCACTCTTGCAAATGTGCCATTACATGTACGATTCTGCTTTAACAAATTAATGTTCCCCTAAAGGAACATTTTATGTAAAATTGATACAATACACTAAAATAAACCTGCTAAAATGTATTATAAGTCCTAAAACCGTATATAGGTATTATTTGTATTTACAAGAAAACAAATATCACCTTGCTGCATTGATAAAACAGCAAAACATTCAGAACAAGTATTTTGACTTGAGATTTGGACTCAGGAACTCATGAAAATATTTAGATTTCTACTCAATAACCGATTAGATTGAGCCCGTTATAAATAAAAATACAGAAAAATCAAAAGTTTTCTTTTTATAAGTTGAAGGGTAAAGAATACATGTATGATTAATTCACTTTGGTACACAGAGAAAACCTCTTCTTACATAGTGTTTAGCGCACGAAAATCCACCAAATATGTAACCACTTAGGATTTCAGTTGAATTTGAATCTAAATTATCTGTAGTTAATTTTTCAAAATTTTTATTGTCATTATCTGTTATATAATTTTGCGAATGATATCCATTCTGACCTTTTGGCATTTGACTATAATAATCTTGATTATAATAGACGTAATTATTTGCATATCCACTTTCAGGTATTATTTGATTATCTCCGGCGTTAAAAAGTGTTGGTTTTCCAGAATTTGAATATGGATTATATACTGGTGTAGAAAATTGATTATATCCAGACTTTGAAAGTTGATCATGTATTGGCTTAGAAATTTGATTATATTCAGAATTTGAAAGTTGACTATATATTGGCTCAGACAATTGATTATGTCCAGAATTTGAAAGTTGATTATATATTGGCGTAGAAAATTGATTATATCCAGAATTTGAAAGTTGATTTTGTCCAGAATTTGAAGGTTGATTATGCCCAGAATTTAAAAGTTGATTATGTCCGAAATTTGAAAGTTGATTGTGTCCAGAATTTGAAAGTTGATTATGTCCAGAATTTGAAAATTGATTATATATTGGCTCAGAAAATTCGTTGTGTCCAGAATTTGAAAGCTGATTATATGTTGGCTTAGAAAATGAATTATGTCCAGAATTTGAAAGTTGATTATATACTGGCGTAGTAAATTGATTATACCCGGAATTTGAAGTTGATGGCTTAGAAATTTGATTATATTCAGAATTTGAAAGTTGATTGTATATTGGCTCAGAAAATTGACTATGTCCAGAATTTGAAAGTTGGTTAGATATTGGCTTAGAAAATGAGTTATGTCCAGAATTTGAAAGTTGATTATATACTGGCGTAGTAACTTGCTTATATCCAGAATTTGAAAGTTGATTAGATCTGGAATTTATAAGTTGATTATAATATACCAATGTAGAAAATTGTTCAGATCCAGAATTTGACAGTTTATTATATATTGGCGTGGAAAATTGTTTATATGCAGAATTTGAAAGTTGGACTGGCGTAGAATTTTTTTTATATCCCGAGTTTGAAAGTTGATTATACTCATTTACAATTTGTTGATTCTTTTTATTACTAATTTGTTGATTTCCTTTAATATGTCCAATAGGTTCAGGATGATGATCGATTTGTGTGTTACCTGTTTTGTTTTTATTTGTGTGAATATTGTGGCTAAAGAAATCATGAACTTTGTCATACATATTGCTTAGGACATTTTTTATGCCTATATTTTTTACTTCTGCATTTAAATTGTGTCTTTTATATCTATTTGCCTCAGATTTAATGTTATTTTTTGAATACGTAATTTGGTTTCTAAAATTATCTTCAAGTATGTTTCCTGGTAAAAAACTAATTTTAAATGCGTTTTCTTTTACTTTACTCAAATTTACATTATTTTTGGGGCTTGGATTTGAATTTCTTTTGCTAACTAAACTATTTGCATTAGACATATAATACTTTTTTGTCACATATATTGGTTTTTCATAAGATTTCTTATTTTTATTGTATTTTTCATGATTTATAGTAAGTAATTCACTTTCATTTCTGTCACTAATGACTGTATTTGAATCTGTATCACTGTAATCGGTGTGACTGTTCTTTTCATGTTTATCAACTATTATATTAGACTTTAAAGTCTCATTTAATTTATCTCTTAGCCATTTATAACGTTTGCCCTTATTTTCAATATTGATATAATTTTTGTCATTATTAATTATGTTTTTCTCGTTAAATTCCAGTTTTTCATCTATTGGATCTGTTTCATTCATTTTTAAATTGATTTCAATATCAATCATTTTCATATCATTATCAGTACCAATGGCTTTAACATTTTCTCTGTCATAACCACTATTATCTTTCAGAATTTTGAGATTTTTTAGATAATTTGCCTCGATTGCAGTATTTTTATAAGGAATCTTATCTTCACTACTTGTTGGAGATTTTTCCTCAATATCTTTATATTTAACATCTCTTCTCACTCGTATATCAAAATCCGGATTATTTTTATTTTTTATATTGAAATTGTTTCTTGATGCGTTTATATACAAACACAAAATAACAAACGGTATTAGCACACCAGATAACGCCATTTTGTTTTCCATTCGATTCAGAAGCTTAATTTAAACTAACAATAAAGTACGCGTTTTGTTTCCGTTTAACGTTATCTTTTAATACTAGTTATATTTTATGGTTTTGTGTGTAGTAATTTTAATATTTTTTATCATTGAATGAAGTTATAGGTACCGTATGGAAAATATCTTTCGATATGTAATGTTACAGCCTATGAAAAGTAGTGTGATGAAATTGTGTCAACCTGTTTCATCGTAATTGAATTTAATTTATCTACCGACTAATGCATACGGTTTGTTGTGATTTAATACAGTCATCATGCAGCCATAAAACTGTGATTAAATCGGGGAATCGTACCTAATAATCGACTGAATTTTTTCCAAAAAAAGTCTTTATAGTACAATAAACCACAGAAGATCAAATTCATGTGGACGCCCGATCATTAAATTTTTATTTCTTATGCAAAGTTTCTCGGTGACAAAGTTTTGGACTATTTCAGTAATGTATCGTAGATTTCCGCGTTATAGGAGCCTTTGTGTGATACGTCGCGCGCGAAAGAAAAGAGCTTTGACCAATAAGGAGAACTTTTTTGTTTGACAAACGTTTCCTAGTTGCGATGCATGGAATAAACGAGATAAATTTTCTTTAAAGTAAATTTTTTTTCTAAATCCATATGGATGTATACCCGATACATGTGCCAAAAACATCATTATTTACGATTATTGTCTTTTTACTCCGGCTAATCTTTGAAACGGCTCGACAAATTTTAACGCAACTTGCATTAGCAGATAGCTTATGTAATAAGGAGTAACTTAGCCTACTTACATTTAGAAAATTTTCTACGCGGATGAAGTCGTGGGCACAGATATTTGTGAATAAAAATATGTCTGTATAAACGCTTGCAGTTTGTGACGTTTGCAAGCCTCGGCCAATATGTAAATGTAGCATAAATGCTTTAAGCATTATTGTAATGCCAAGGATGATCTAGTATATTTTTTTCCGTACGTATGAACTGAAGGAGGTAAGTACTGGCTAAAACCCCTATTACGCTACACAGTATTCAGTCTGTCTTACTAAGACTGTCTAACTGTCTAATTAGACTAGCTTGCTATTACACCGCACTGAATATCATTCCGCACGCTAACTCATTCGCACGGGGAACGTAATGATTGACAATTGCCACAATAGGGAAGCTTTAAGAATCTAAAAGAGACAGAACCATTGGTAAAGTGTGCGGCTTGCGCAATGTGCTTGCCTATGGCAGTGGTTGGTTGAATTTGCAATAAGCCCCGCATATGGGGATATACATTTTCTGCTGTTTGTTAACAAGCGCAATGTTAATTGTTATGTATCAATCTCACATCTTCGATCTAACATGCTATAAATCAATCTGAGTTCTTATAACTCTGAATTTAAAATGATTAAATATATCTATCTAATGATACTCTATTGGCAATTCAAATTTTTGTTTAACTGAGTTATTAGGGATTTAAAGATTTATGAGTGAATCTTTTGTACTTAAAGATTTACAAATCATTTTTCCCTCAATAGATTTATATTGCACATTTCTAAATTAGTCTCACTCTTATTACGCCATGCGGTATTCAGACAGTAAGACAGTTAGCCCAGCCGAGCCACGTCTAACAGACTAATTAGACTGGCTAACTAGCTAACTCTTATCACATTTGGGGGTCATTGGCCAGAAGCGTGCTCGTCGCGACCCCTGCCAGTCCACTGGACTGCAATTCTGGCCCGAACAAGTACCGCAGTGCGGATTAGGGCGTCCCCTGGAGGCGACGCGTACCGATCCGCCCCCGTCGGTACGAAAAGCGGCGGATGCGGCGATGGGGGCCGCCACCCATCACGCCAGGCCCGAATAGGCGAGTCGAGGGGAGCAGAGTGCCAAATAGGCACGTGGAATGTAAGAGGTGGGTTGGAAGATAAGATGCATGAATTGATAGATGTAATGAATGAGAGATGCCTAGATGTTTTGTGTGTAACAGAGACTAAACGTAAAGGTAGTGAAACCACTGATCTCCCCGGTGGCGTGATGGCTCTGTGGTCTGGTGTGCCCCAGAGCGATCATGCTGGCGCCGGAGTAGGTATTCTTCTATCGTCACGCTTAGTCTCTGGTCTGAAAGATTATGGGATGGCTGGCTCGAGACTTCTCTGGGTCCGGATCAAACTGGGAATCACGAGAGTCTTTTTGGTCGCATTATATGCACCGGTAAGCTCTTCGTCGCCCAGTGACCTGGAAAAGTTTTGGGATTCTGTAAGGGATGTTCTGGATATGGTTGATGACAATGAAAGAGTCATTTTGTGTGGTGATTTGAATGGATGGGTCGGGACTAAGCGGCCTGGTTTCGATGCCGTTCTTGGTCCGTATGGTGACAGTAGAGTGAACGACGCCGGTAAGCACATTGTGGATTTATGCATGGAAAGGAATCTTCTTGTGGCTAACACAATATTCCCTCACAAGGACATACATTTGTATACATGGAGAAGGAATGACCAAAAGAGTGTGATAGATCTGATTTTGATTGATAGTAGACTCCGCAGTTGTTTAATGGATACGCGCGCCTACAGAGGTCCCAATCTGGAAACGGACCACTATTTGGTAATAAGCCGATATAGGGGTCTGTTTAAGAAGTGGAGACATTGGCGACAACGTGTTCCATTCGGAGAGCTTGAAAGGATAAAGAGCGAAAAGTTGCAAGACCCGAGTATAAGGAGTATGTATGAGATTCAGGTTCGAGATAGGTTGGCGAAAGTGAACCTACCGGACTTGGATGTAGACGAATGTTGGAAAGTTTTGAAAGATAGTATGATAGTAGCCGCGAAAGAAGTATGTGGTAGTGCAAAACTGTGCAAGTCAATGGAAGGAGATGCATGGTGGGATGATGAAGTGAAAGCTGCGATTGAGAGAAAGAAGAAAGCATGGCTAGACTATGTATCATGTTTGCAAGCGAATGATGGTATGAAAGACAAGAAGAAAGAATTGTATCGTTGTTGTAAGAATGCCACCAAAACCTTAGTGAAAGAAAAGCGTGAAAGAGAATGTTTGAAAGCGGAAGAGAGACTGGCGAGCAACTTCGAGGCAAACACCAAACTTTTTTGGAGGGAGGTGAAGAAGTCTAGGAGTTGTTCGGCAGCCTCCAGAATGAATAGGATTAAATCTAAGGATGGTGACATTCTTACAAGCACAGAAAGCGTGTTAAAACGATGGAGTGAATATTTTGGAGATATGTATGATGCTGTTCAGGACGCTGCCTCCGTCTCTGACTCAGTAAGTGACTCAGAGACGGTGGAAGCGTGCCAGGACATTACTATGCAAGAGATCGTATGGGCGATAAGAAGTATGAAAAACGGAAAGGCTGCGGGAATAGATAAGGTGACTGCTGAGATGATCAAATACGGTGGTCCTGCCGTCTGGGACTCTTTTTGGGTCCTCTGCAATACATGTTGGAGGACCGGTAGAGTACCCGAAGACTGGCGGCGCGCGGTCATCGTGCCCTTGTATAAAGGCAAGGGCTCACGTATAGACTGCAATAGCTATAGGGCCATCAGTTTGATCAGCTTAGCATCGAAGGTGTATGGTAAGATCATTGAAAGGAGAATGCAAGGGAAGTCCGAGGGAATGTTGTGGGAGGCACAAGGGGGTTTCAGATCTGGAAGAGGATGTATGGATCAAGTTTTCTTACTCCGCAACATCGTAGAGAAGCATCTGGCTGTCGGCCAGAAGGTTTTCTGCGGTTTTGTGGATTTGGAGAAAGCGTTTGATAGAGTTGTGCGAAAGAAACTTTGGGACATTTTACCCAGTTATGGGATAGATGGGCGTCTGCTGCGTGCTTTGCAATCCATGCACTGGGATTGCAAAGCATGTGTGCGGGTGGACGGCAACATATCGCCCTGGTTCGATGTCAATATCGGCGTCAAGCAGGGTTGTGTGTTGTCAGCTCGTCTGTTTATTCTATATCTGGTTAAGTGTCTCCAAAGATTGAGGTCATTGAATGTGGGAATGCGCATGAGTGATCTAGTGGTGAACTGCCTGCTTTATGCAGATGACGCTGTACTTTTAGGCTCAACTCCATCTGAGCTGCAAACACTGGTCACAGTTATGAATGAGGATTGTAAGAGTATGGGCTTACATTTGAATGCGAAGAAAACTAAAGTTTTGGTATTTGAAAGAGAAATAACCAGAACGGATGTAAGAGTTGTGGTCGATGATGTAGTGCTGGAGCAAGTGGATGAGGTTGTATATCTTGGATGTGCTTTTAGCAGGGATGGAAGGTACACCGCTGATGTTGAAAGAAGAGTGTGTGCAGGGAACAGAGTGAATGGAGCGTTAGGGAAATTACTTAATAGCACAATTTTAAGTCAGGGTGCCCGTCTAGCCCTGCATAATCATGTGCTTATCCCAACGCTATTGTATGGAAGTGAGAGTTGGGTATGTCAGAAAGGGCATGAAAGTAGAATCAACGCGGTCGAGATGAGGTCGCTAAGAAAAATATGTGGTGTGACACTCGCGGACCGGGTTCGTAATGCCGAAGTGAGAGAGAGGCTAGGTTTGAAAGAAAGTGTCGGTGTAAAGATGAGAAAGGGCATGCTCCGTTGGTTCGGACATGTAGAAAGAATGGTAGACGAAAGGTTAACTAAACAGATATACAACGCGAATGTGGAAGGATGTAGGTACCGGGGAAGACCAAGACTGACATACCACGATCAGATTGATCGAGTACTGTCCGAAGGTGGTGTCAAGAGTCTTCGCAACCGGCGTGTGTGTATGAAGAGAGTGATGAATGTGGAAGAAGCGAGACAAGCCTGCAAGGATCGTGATGTATGGCACTCGGTTCTCTCTGCCTACCCCGTAAGGGATCTGGCGTGAAGATATGTTGTTGATGTTGTCTTATCACACCACGCTGAATCTTGGTAAGACAGAATAAATACCGTGTAGTCTAATAGGGTCTTAATGGCAGGTTTTTAAAACAAATGTTGTAGGTTTGTGAAAATATTTTTTCGATTAAATTTGTTTAAAGTGTAGTTGAAGTTTTTACAGGTGTATGCGGATAAATATAATATGCGAATAAAACAGGTTAAATATTCACAGTTGGAAACAGTGCCCTCTTCTTAATCAGTGGCGTAGCGTACCTTGGCCCCGTATAAAAAATGGGTGGAGATTTCACACAAAAGAAAAAAAAGTTTGTATAAAATAAAAATAAATATTTATTCATGACCACCCCGTTGGTCGAATGGTTAGCGACCCTGACTACGCAATCAATGGGGTCCGGGTTTGATTCCCGGCAGGGACAGGCATTTGTGTGATGAGCACAGATGTTTGTATTTCTGGGTTTGGGTGTTTATTAAATATATGTATTAGAGTATTTATATATGTATTTCTATGTATTTGTATCGTTGACTAACACATGCAAATTATTTGCTTACTTTGGGGTCAGGTCAATTCGTGTGATTTGTCCAGTGATATTTATTTATTCATCGTAATTATCTATCTGTCACTTTCTCCAACATTTTTATAGACAATTCAAATTAAATATACACTTTCCTTGCCTTTTTTTGAAAAAAAAAAATACTTTTTTTGTCTTTTGTCATTTGAGAATTTTTCATTAATTTTTGCTAACGCACGTTGGGGGACCCGTGGCCTGGGGTCGTGCCTGGGGGCTTCGGATAATTAATACGGCAGATACGCCCCTGTTCTTAATCCTCATTATTGTAATAGGCAACTTCGAAACCCTGCATTGCGCGTGGCCCAATACGAATTTTACAATTTTTTTTATAATTATATTGAATCGGAATGCGGCCACACACTGAGAAGATACGGCGATATAAACTCTGTATGTATATATTCTCAACATTCAAACAAACGTTCATTAAAATTATATATATTGATAGAGCCATAACAGGAAACGGCAGATAAACTTGACCCTGGTATTTCGTCGTTTAATTAATTTGATAACAATTTATTAATAATTGAATACCAAGAATTTCGATGTTTCCTTAACGTTCAATATGTTTATATAATTTACGGAAATATTTACAAAGTAGATATTGAGATTTCCGACGCATAATTTTATATCGCAGTAAAACTGCAGCGACCAACTTCCCATTCCTTGTATCTACGGAAACCTACGTCAAATCTTCACCAAATTAAAAAAAAACCACGCGGGGAGTATACCTTCTCAAACAAAAAAATAATTTTTAAAATCGGTTCATAAATGGCCGAGTCCGTCGCGTTTTTTTTTAATATATTTATTTGCACTCCACAATGTAATATATTATCGCTACATAGTATAAAACAAAGTCGCTTTCTCTGTCTGTCCCTATCTCCCTATTTCCTTATGTATGCTTAAACCTTTAAAACTACGCAACGGATTTTGATGCGTTTTTTTTTAATAGATAGTTTAATTCTTAAGGAAAGTTTTAGTATATTGAATATCCCACGTTCCCACCCCATCCCACCTTTCAAATATTCCCACGGAAACAGAAGCTACGCAGGTGAAACCGCGAGCAGGTCGCAGTCATGGATAAAAAAAACCCAAGATGCGGAGTCCCTAATAAAACTGTCGCTAATTACACTCAAGTAGTTATAGATATGACAAAAACATAGGTTATTGCATATCCAACCTTAAGCACAAGTTTTATGGTTGTTTTTACAAAGCAATGTACAAATAATAAAATTGACAGATCGCGACCAACTCGATTCTATTTGAAATTGAATTGCGCTTATTTTACTAGGTGGTAGAGTTCTGCATTGTCTCGCCCGAGTCTGGTACCACCGCCTTACCTATTCCTGCCGCAATAGCGTTAGTGCTTGTCGCTGTCGTGTTCCGGTTTGGAGGGTGAGTTAGCAGGTAGACTTATGCATATGGCATTAGACTTCGCTACAAGATAGCAACACACCATTAACATGTTTGATGTCTATAGGCGATGGTCGACTCTTTCCACCAGGAGACCCATCTATCTGTTTGCTATTTTATGATATAATTTTTTTTTGTGAGAGGATGTTTTTGAGACACTGACTGCGTATCTTGGGTCTGGTACCACCGCCTTACATATTCCTGCCGCAATAGCGTCCGTACTTGTAACTGTCGTGTTCCGGTTTGGAGGGTAAGGTAGCCGGTAAACTTATGCATGTGGCAGTAGAACTCGCCACAAGATCGCCACAACTAGTGGAGCAGGAATAGATAAGGCGGTGGTACCAGACCCGAGTAAACCAATGCAGAACTCTATCACATAGTAGCCACGCTGGTAGTAACTCATATATAAAGCCTACGCCGTGTTGGTCCCGGCCTCCTTTGCAGAATAGGCCAACTGCTGTTCCGCCAGGCAGGTCGTAAAAGGCGACCGATTGGCTATTGAGTCACTACCATCGTGGCTACTAGGTGGTAGAGTTCTGCATTGTCTCACCCGGGTCTGGTACCACCGCCTTACCTATTCCTGCCGCAATAGCGTCAGTGCTTGTCGCTGTCGTGTTCCGGTTTGGAGGGTAAGGTAGCCGGTAAACTTATGCGTGTGGCATTAGACCTCGCCACAAGATAGCAACGCACCATTAACATCTTTGGTGTCTTTAGGCGATGGTTGACTCTTTCCACCAGGAGACCCATCTGCTTGTTTGCTATCTGATGATATAAAAAAAAGCCTCCCGGTCGCCTTTTACGAACTTCCTGAGAGAACGACAGTTGTCCTATTCTTCAAAGAAATCTTGGGCCAGCACGGGAGAAAATATTCTGCCTGCCTGAGAAAATATAATAATCAGTTTGTAACAGTCTAACGATTACCAAAACGTGTCACTACCATCGTGAATTCTAGGTAGTAGAGTTCTGCATTGTCTCATCCGGGCCTGGTATCACTGCATTACCTATTTCTGCCGCAATAGCGTCAGCGCTTGTCAATTTCACGTTCTGGTTTGGAGGGTAAGGGCCTACCTTACCCTCCAAACACGTCGTGTTATCGTCTCGTCATGCCATACAACGTACTATTAACATCTTTGATGTCTATAAGTGATGGTTTCTCATTTCGTTAGAAGAGCCATCTGCTTATTTGCTATCTTATGATTATCGGTGTTAACCACTTGAGGACTCGGGATCGATTACCAGGTCGAGCAATCAAAATGTGTTTTTCAGTGTTCTGATAAAGACAACGTTGTCTGGGATTGGATAAGTTGGCGATAGGCTTGCCATCTATCACACTATGAGACTATGTATCGTCGGCTAATCGTGGGAGCGGTGATTGTACCGCTTTCTACCTCTTCGGGGATACGGGCGGGAAGATACTATTTCTATGATTTAGTATCGTTGACTAACGCCCATATCACAAGCAAATAATTGCTTACTTTGAAGTTGAAATAATTCAATACTCAATACTCAATACTCAATACTCAATACTTTATTGCGTCATATGTTATACATTTATAGGTGTTAAGTATATATTCTAGGAACAACATATGTACCCTGATAGGGTGTAGCAATGAAGAGGCGGACTGATTCACTTTTTTTCGTATACTTAATTTGTCCAAAATTATTTGTTAAAGTCAGGGTGCTCGCAGTCCATCCCGCTTTATATCATTCTATGCTTATCTCAACGATATGATACGGAAACGAGAGTTGGGTATGTCAGAAACGCGGTTGATCGGTGAGATCATTTTAAAAAGTGTGTGGTATCAGTAACTTAGCACTTTCAAACCGCTCCATTATGCTTAAGTAAGAGGGAGGTTGGGTCATAAAAGATATAGTAAGCTTGGTTGGTTCCGATAAGTAGTAAAAGTGGTAGATGAAAGGGTAACAAATCAGATACGGGCAGTTTGATAATCATGGTTAGATTGATAAGGAGCTTTCCGTCTTTGAAGAGAGGATGTGGAAGATGCAAAACTGCAGGGATCGTGTTTCGTGATAAATAGCACTCGGTTCCCTTTGCCTAGCGCGTGAGGAATCTGGGTTGAAGTTACCAGCTATTTATGTACTTTTAGAGGTATGCGTATTTGTAAAAAAGCACCAAAAGTTATTTAAAACAAATGCTGAAGTCACTGGTAACTCATATTTTAGGAATAGTAAAAAATTATATGTGCCTAATCAAAAATTCAATATTTTTACAAAAAATGTGTATTGTATGTCTATTATTATATACAATCATATTCCTGATAGTCTTAAATCATTACCTATAAATAAATTTCGCAAAAAGTTGTTTGATTTGCTGTTAGATAAAACTTATTATGATATTAAAGAATTTTTAGCCGATAAAATTAAATATTAATGGATAGAAATATAAGTTTGTTGAATTGTCCTTAAAAAATTTCAATGTACCTAGTAAAATTTTGTAAATAGTGAACATTTTGTAAATTATAAAAAATTTAATTGCACAAAATATGAAACTTGTAATTATAAAAAAATCTTTTGTAATATGAAATTGTACATTTATAACAAGTACATAAAATAGAGAAAAAAGACCAGCCCGCTGAGTTTCTTCCGCCGGATCTTCTCAGTGTGTGGCCGCGTTCCGATCCGGTAGTAATTCTAAATATTCAATAGAATCTTTTAAATGTAATATTTTATAATGATAATTTTTTTAAATATTTGCACACCATATAATGGTAAAATATGTTGGTAACTTAATTTATTTTTTTAACAACTTGTAACACCCATATTCTTGCAAATAAATATTTTCTTTCTTTCTTCTTTCTTTCTTTCTGTGTAAAGTTTTGACAGATTATTTTAATTCAAAAATCGATATTTTACAATCGAACATTAAAAGATGGATTTTTGATTCATCGAGTACCTAGTTAAAAAGGCAGAACAATGTTTGCCGGGTCAGCTAGTAAGAAATAATATCAGTACGCTACATCTCTTGCGACATAGGCTCAATCAATTAATCTAAAGGAAAATATTATTAAAATATAAATATTATCACGCCCGTATTTCTCAAAATTGACAGAAAGGGCTTAATATGGCCAGAGGTAACTCAAGACCAGGATATCGAGGCCATGCAAGACTGCTTATGCCCCCTTGCAAATTATATATATTTAAAAGAAATTGTTTTATTTCCCGTGTTGGTCCTAGCTTCTTTGCAGAATAGATCAACTGCAGTTCTGCCGAGCAGGTCGTAAAATGCGACCGATTGGATACGTGTCACAACCATCGTGGCTACTAAGCGGTAGAGTTCTGCAACTTTTCATCCACTAGGTACCACCGTCTTACCTATTCCTGCCACAGTAGCCTCATGATGCTTATTATTGTCGTGTTCCAGTGTGCAAGGTTCATTAGCCGGTAGGCTTATGCAGATGACATTGCCATCTCGACACACACCACGTGTCTATGGGCGATGGTTTTTTTTTCCATCGGGAGAGCCAAATGCTTGTTTGTTATGTAATGACTAATGATCAAGGAAGTTATATTCTACCCGGAATGCTTACACGTACTTCAAAATCGTTCCGAAGAGTACCACGACATGAGTGGAATGTGTCTCTTTCTACTAAATAAAGCGCCAATCGCCATATATAAGTGTGGCCATGCGTAGTTTGCAAATTGCTACTAAGTAATTCTACTAATTTGAGAAACAGTTTTTACATTGCGTAAGTATTTACGTAATAATTAAAATAAGCACATTTTAGAACTCACTATGTTAATTACAATACATTTTATGCTAATTTATTTATCGACCTGTATGAATAAAAAGGATTTAATGATTACCGAATATATAAAAATCTACCATTTAGATAGTTTTATTTACACTGGCAATTGCAAGAAAGGGACAACATCCACTCTTGTCGTTGTCTTGCTCAGAACGTTTTTCCCCTCTGTTAAGTAAGAAACAAATGTCAACTTTATTTGTTACAGAATAAAGTACATTTTTATTTTTCGAATATTGCTTCGTAGTAATTCCAGTTATCGTATATAAGTTCCTTGCTAATGATATAAAAAAAACAAAGAAAAATTTTGACACGATAGGACTTGAAGCGATTTTTTTCTCTGACCGATTGTACTCATCGCTAGATACGCATGCGTATATTATTGCGCATATAGTAGTTTAATGAGTTCATTGTTCGGATTGAAATTCAATATTATAAAACATGTAGCTCAGTTGGTTAGAGAGTCCCGACCAGAGAGAAGGTCACCGGTTCAAGTCCTATCGTATCGAAGTTCTAGTTTTTGTTTTTAAAGTTTTTCAAGTTTTCCCAAGCACGGGATAAGTGCTAAGACACATACATAGCGTCAAACTATTAGTCAAGTATGGCAGGTTGTATTACGTTAAAATACAGCAAAAAATTAACATAAACTAAGATGTTACAGCCAGTTTGAAAAATTTTAGATAATCTATCGCTTCAATTAAAAACGCTTATGGATCTATGCAGTATAGCTGTAGCCGAATATTTTTTCCAAATACATAATCGATTTTAGATCGACATACCTTAATAGTTCACAGTTGCATCACTATATTTTATGTCGTTGTCATGTGACATATCATAACAACATGAAATTGAAATTTGAAAATAACGAACGTACATTAAAATAAATTTGAAATATTATTATAAATATTATTATAATAAATATATAAATTTTTTATAACAATAATTAAGTTTAAGGAATAATTATGGAATCACCAGCTTTGAACCAATCCTGGTATTTATGTGTATCAGATGAATACGACGCATTCTGTAAAAAAGTTGACGGTAAGACATATATATTTTCTATAAATATTTTGTTAATTTCTGAAGAAGACCTCATTCATTATTGTCCTATTATTAAATTTGCCGAGAGTGTATGACTCTTATTAAGTATTTATGGAAAACTATCTTTCTCAGCCTGGTTTATTTCGCGCGATAAGTGGCACATAATACATTGCTTATTCTGTGTGTTTGTTTTATTTATACAATTTTTCTATGTAGAATGAATAGTGTAGAATGTAGTGTGTAGAATGAATCGAATTATAGTTATGTTGGTACTTCGTAACTTCGAAATCTCGCAGTTTCCTTTGCTCGTAAAAAGCTATTATCAATAAATTTAGTCGGATCGCCACCCACCTCTTTTGCCAACAAACCTCAGCCTGAGCATATTGTTCGGTTCACTTTGAAATCCCACGAGAGAACCAATAAATAATTATTTTATAGACAGAAAAGGAGAATAGCTAATAAACTGATGGATTTATTAAAGGAAAGCGCCAATTATTGAACAAATCTGACTAAAATTTGGCAAATGTTTAGCTTTTACAAAATATTTATAAATTAACTAAGCACACAAACAACTTAAGTTTAATATTATAATATTCATTTTAAACTCATGAGGTCTGCATATATTTTATTTAATCATGGTATTAATCTGTGGTTTCCACTTTTAGTAGACTGTTCCCTTATTAGCTTTTTTTTATATTGTTAGATAGCAAACAAGAAATGGCTTTTCTGATGGAAAGAGAAATCATCTTCGTAGACACTAAAGATGTTAATGGTGCTGTCCTTGTGATGCGATGGCAATGCTACCTTACCCTATAAATCAGAACTCTACTACCTAGTAGATACAATGGTAGGGACATGTATAGCCAATCGGTCGCCTTTTTTTTTTGAAATGACTACTACAGTTGACCATAAGGGTCATTACTGTGTCACCAGACTTTTTGGGCGAGCAGAGTGCTCAACCAGAGTTTATTTATATTTGGGCTTACAACGTCCGTGCTAAGAGCTGTCTTCTGTGAGACCGGACCTTAGTGCGGTGTTCTAATTAAAAATGGAGGGGAGAGTCGTGACTGAGCACCCTGTGCTAAGCACGGGGCGATAGAGAACTCTTCGTCATTGAGTGTAAATGTCAGGATCGTCATCAGGATAGGAAAGTACGTGGAGAGGTCTCTTGAACCTGTCTATCACATTCACCTGTCCGCCGCAGCTGTAATTAGTGGGTTAGAGTGGCGGTCGCCTTTTACGACCTGCCTGGCAGAACGGCAGTTGGTCTATTCTTCAAAGGAGCCCGAACTAATACGGGGTAATTATTGTGATTCAGATCACCAATACTCGGTTTCTATTTCAGTAAAATAACCTGTTTTAGTTACATGTAACAGTTTCAATGAAACGTAAGCAAGAACTATTTCGATTTATGTCAAATTACTAAATGACCGCATAAATTGTAGGCATGGCACATTTCATGCATCACTGGTTATATCACTTATTATAAAATAATTCACGTGTCACACCAGTTATATGCATAGAAACTGTATTGTATAATGCGAGCGTGATTTAATTTCACATAGGGAATACTATTAATTATGCTTATAATTCGCAGAAACCCATCATGCCAAAGAGACAAAGCAACACCATGCCACCAGCTAGAAGAGAGAATGTTTAATATGTTATTTCACTGTACTAATCACTTTTAAATGGTAATCAGTGCGGGACGATGTAACATATGGAATATATAATAAATAAAACCCACTGCGACAATATTTGTCACTAACAAAATATAGCGATTGTGATTTATCACCCTTGATATAACAGTGACAAAAAAAACATCACAATGTGTTAGTGAAATAAAAATAGCTATAATTCCCATCGCTACTAGATTGTGTACTATCTTTTTATTATTTTGTTGTTTACTAATAGTTATTGCTACAAATGACTGATGGTTGATTATAGGTACCTGTTTTTAAACAGTATAATAAGCAGTTAAAACTATCAATATCTTATTATTTACAGATCAGATTGAAAAACACCAACAGCAGCTTAAAGCTTGTAAAAAAAGGAATGAACTAGAAACCAAATTAGCTCAAGAACTAAAGTTGAAGGTAAGGTTCTTTATTTTCTATTTGTTTGTAATTTATATTAGCTGTTTCTCGTGGTATAACCCATGTAGGTCCTGATACATAAGGAAAATTGATATAAAATGTAGCCATGTAGGGATAACATAGCTTTCTAGCAGTAAAAGAATTTTCAAAATCGGTTTAGTAGTACCAGAGATTACTGTCTACAAACTAATTCACATATCTATATATATAAAAATCAATTGCTGTTCGTTAGTCTCCTTGTTTTGGTTCTGGGCTTCTTTGTAGAATAGACCAACTGCAGTTCTGCCAGGCAGGTCGTAAAAGGTGACCGATTGGCTATGCGAGTCACTACCATCGTGACTACTAGGTGGTAGAGTTCTGCATTGTCTCGTCCGGGTCTGGTACCACTGCCTTACCTATTTCTGCCGCAATAGTGTCAATGCTTGTCATTGTCGTTTTCCGGTTTGGAGGGAAGGTAGCCAGTAAACTGATGCATGTGGCACTAGACCTCTCCACAAGATAGCAACGCACCATTAACATCTTTGGTGTCTATAGGCGACGGTTGACTCTTTCCATCAGGAGACCCATCTGCTTGTTTGCTATCTTATGATAAAAAAAAAGTCTCGCTAAAACTTGAGAACAGCTAAACTGATATGGCTAATTTTGGTTTTAAATTAATTGTTGAAGTCCAGGAAAGGTTTAAAAGTTGAGAAAATATAGAAAAAAATAAGAATAGCTAAAAAGGCAGAACAACGTTTCCCAGGTCAGCTCCTTGTTAACTGTTCCTAGTTAACTGCAACGACTCGCTCGGGTATGGGGCCATTCATTATTATGTAAGCACATTTTTACAATTATCGACTCCCCCTTCCCCATGTCAGCAAAAGTAAGCACATCACTTACCCCCTCCCTCCTTGCTTATGTAAGCATTGGTAAATTTATTTTTTAATCTGTTGTCTGTATCTTAATTTTACAAGTAAAGTTGCAGTTTTTTTAAGTTTAAAAGTACGGAATAGGATGAGGATAAAAAGTTTAATGATTATAACATAGTTCATAATATTAAAACAAATTATTGGCACGCTTTTCAAATTCAATAATTGTAATTCTTATATTAACGATTATTATGATTGTTTATTTTGGTCTTTTAAATTTTTAATAAATAAAGTTAAATTAACTAGTCCAGTCGGAACAGACCTACTTTCGACCGAATTCTATTCTAAAACATCTAGCCATGTTTTGTTGTTAGTATGGACCCCATGAATATGTCCTCAATTTGTCCTCGACAAAACCCACGGTTTTGACCAGAAAAATCACAGGTCAAACAAAACACCGTCTACCTATCTGCCAGGCAGGTCTTAAAAGGTGACCGATTGGCTGTGCAAGTCACTGCCATCGTGACAACTAGGTGGTAGAATTCTGCATTGTCTCATCCAGGTCTGGTACCACCGCCTTACCTATTCCTACCGCAATAGCGTCAGTGCTTGTCATTGTCGTGTTCCGGTTTGGAGGGTAAGGTAGTCAGTAGACTTATGCATGTGGCATTGCCATCTTGTCACACAGATAGCAATGCACCATTAACATCTTTTTTGTCTATAGCGACGGTTTCTCTTTCCATCAGTAGAGTCCTGCTTGTTTGCAATCTAATGATGTATATTTTTTTTTTCCTTTTTATTTTAATGAATATTTCAGGCAGAGTTAACACAAAAATTATCAGAGTTGTCACGGAAAGGGGACGACCTGGATCGTCTCTGTAATGCATTTGGGACACATCTCACAATAGCCGAGAGAGATCAGAACCGACTTGATAATGCTAAGTATGATGTATTTATAATCTAACCAATCCCAATTCCCACTGTGGTTTAGTGATATGGTATTTGTGTTGACCACATGTGGTCCCCGATTCAATTCTCATGTCGGCCAATTTAAAAAAGTGTTTTTTTAAGTTTCTGACATAAACCATGTTGCCTGGGTTTGGAAAGTGCCCGTTTGGCGATAGGCTTGCCACCTATCATATTATGGGACAAAGTATCTTCGGCTAATCATGGTTGCATTTGTTGTACCTCTTCCAACTTCTTTGAGGATATGTGCTTATCCCAATCTCCTGTACAACAATCATTATCAATTTTCTATATTTCTGGAAACCTGCATGAGATCTTCATTAAATTTATATGTGGCGGAATGGGAAGAGAGAAATCCAAAAAAGGAATTTCCAAATTGTATTAAGATTAAATGATAAATGACTCAATTTTGAGGTAACAAACATAAAATATCTTTGTTTTTATCATAATAATAATAATATATTTATTTAAAAAACAAGGATTACAAAGACTACAAAAAATTAACATTGACTTACGCTAATTAAGAATAATTTTATATTTTTAGAATTACCAGGGGTTCCCAAACTAGGCGAAGCCTGTATTTTGAGATACTGATATTAATTAAAAATAAAAGAATTTCATACAATAAAAGATGAGTAGAATAATAAATTCACATAAAAAATTGATTCACATGAAAAATAAGGGGTTAAATGTCAAGATAAAATATATAATTAAAGATAGCAAACAAGCAGGTCTCCTGATTGAAAGAGTCAACCATCGCCTATAGACACCAAAGATGTTAATGGTGCGTTGCTATCTTGTGTATAAGTTTACCGCCTACCTTACCTTCCAAACCAGAACACGACAGTGACAAGCACTGACGCTATTGCGGCAGAAATAGGTAAGGCGGTGGTACCAGACCTGGGCGAGACAATCCAAAACTCTACCACCTAGTAGCCACGATGGTAGTGACTTGTATAGTCAATCGGTCTTATTTTATGACCTGCCTGGCAAAATGCCAGTTGATCTATTCTTCAAAGGAGCTTTTAACAACACAGGGGAAAATTATATTTGTATTTTGTTAATCGTCTAAATATGTCACTAACGTTTTTTTAATTTGTTTTATAAATAAATGATGGTAACTTTTTTCAGAGATTCATATCAATTAGCAAAAGAATTAACAGGAATCCGCTTAGATTTCAGTGCAAATGCAGACATCTGTAAAGGCTGTATCCTTTTTATAATTATAATCTAAGCTCAGTGGTAGAGCGTCTCGACTTGAGGGAGATGGTCACGGGTTCGAGGCTCGCGTGTCGACAGTTTTCTTTGTTGTTTTAAAGTTTTTTAAGTTTCTTGTGCTTAGCACAGGTGAGTGCTATAAAAACAAAAATAATTAAAGTATATTCGGCTAATCGTGGTTGTGTATGTTGTACCTCTGCCAAACTCTTCGAGGATATGTGCGTGAAGATACTGTATTTACTTTAAACACATCCCAATCTCCTGTACAACAATCGTTATCAATTTTTTGTATTTCTGGAAACATGCACCAGATCTACACAACGAGTGTATAATAATAATAAAGTTTTATTCCAAGTTTTGGGTACATCATTTTATTTTTTACTAGCTGTGTCCGCGACTTCGTCCGCGTCAAAAAATCTAAAATAAAAGTAGCCTAAGTTACTCCATATTACATCAGCTATCTCCCAGTGAAAGTCCCGTCAAAATCGGTCCAGCCATTCCAGAGATTAGCCGGAACAAACAGACAGACAGACAAAAATTGTAAAAAATGTTATTTTGGTATATGTACCGTGTATACATTTATATGCATTGAGTAAAAAGCGGTTATTCTAATATTACAAACAGACACTCCAGTTTTATTTATTTGTATAGATGTATAGATGAAATACTTTTGTAAGAAACGAGTTTGAAATAAATTAACTATTATTATTATTATTATTTATCAATTCATAAAAATTTACTTTAAAAAAATTATAGTAAGTCCCGCAACTCGGTGTGCCTCATGGCATAGGCCTCCTCCAGCTCTCTCCATTATTTCCAGCCTTTGCCTCTCTAGTCCAATATGGTCCTACAGGTATGCGGATGTCATGATTCCATCTTGATATTGGACGTCCCTGCTTTCTGCTCCCATCTCTTGGATACCACAGGGTTACTTGTTGGCTCCATTTGTTTGTTTTGCATCTCAACATGTGTCCTGTCCAACTCCATTTGAGATGTTCTATATGAGTTATTATATCTGTAAATTTCTTTCTGATTCTATCGCTTAGTCTGACTCCTGACATACTTTTTTCCATTGCTTCATTGCTCTAAGTGTTTATTATCTTCTTTCTGATTACCCTGTGGTGTAGACAGTGTGAACAAAATATCTTTAAACTTTCCAGTTCACTACCATTCACCAATCCTTCCATTGACAAGTTTGGTGATCCTCATAACTTCATTGTACTGACCTGATAAGGAATATCTCTGAATCCTTACGGTAACCAGGACCGATTCAGAACGACTTGTTATGATAAAAAAAATATATTATTAGTATGCAATATAATATTTGAGTACCTATTTATACATTTATTTCTATGTACAAAATATTAATGAATAACAAACACCCATATCACAAGCAAATAATTTGCTTATTTTGTACTAAGATTATGTAATTAACAAAACTACTCCATGGAATTTGGTCAGCAATATATAGTATTACTTATGTGTAAAATCTTTCCACTTTTCCTATTTTTCACAAACTGTGGTGTAGTGATTTTGCATACTGGGATGGAAATGTTAACAGCTGGGGAGCGTTTGTTAATTGAATTGACTAAAAGACGCGGGGTATTTGAATTGACCAATGAGCGCGAACTATTTGAATTGACCAATCAGCGCGGGCTACTTAAATTGACTAATGAACACACCCTATTTGAATTGACCAATTAGTGAAGACCATTTGAATTGACCAATGAGCGCGTGCCAAATGAATAAACCAATCAGCGCTGCTCACTTGAATTGACAAATGAGCGTATGCTTTTGGAATGGACCAATCAGCGTATACTATTTGAATTGACCAATGAGAGCTCGCTATTTGAATTGACCAATCAGTGCGTACTACTTGAATTGACCAATAAACGCGCGCGATAGTAGAGGTGGTTATCATATTGTACCAACTTAATCATTTAGATGTCAGTTAAATATTATATACGAATACTGTAAGGCAAATTCATTTTTTATTATGACTACAACATGTAAAATGAACGACTCCATATAATATTAATAATATGTCCTTATTAGAATTCAGATTTTAAAAACGAATCCCGCCGGTTATTACAGCCGTTTGAGATGAAAGTCGACAGTGATGCCCTCTGGGCTATCATTCAAGCAGCTTGCGATCCAACATGGCCGTTCGATAAAGAGAATTATGCACCAAATAAATGATTTATATGATTTGTCTTTTATTTATTTACTAGCTGTTGCCCGTAACTTCGTCCGCGCGGACTTTATTTATAAACTAGCTGTTGCCAGCGACTTCGTCCGCGCGGACTTCGTTTACTCCGCACAGCTCCTCCCCCGTAGGTGATAGCGGGATAATATGTAGCTGTCGTGTTCCGGTTTGGAGGGTAAGGTAGCCGGTAAACTTATGCATGTGGCATTAGACCTCGCCACAAGATAGGAACGCCCATTAACACCTTTGGTGCCTATAGGCGATGGTTGACTCTTTCCATCAGGAATACTTAGAGACTAACAAAAGTCAATGTTCCATACAAGTAATATTCGAGCATAGTACACATAGACACCTCTCACGGACGCGATATCTCGGCCTGGTGCGGAACAAACTGTCCCGAACCATTCCGAGATATCGCGTCCGTGAGAGGTGTCTATGTGTGCGTTGCTCGAATATCACATGTATGTAGATTGACTACTGTTAGTCTCCAGTATACTGTGTCTATAGACAACAAAGATTTTAATGGTGCGTTGCTATCTTGAGGCGAGGTCTAATGCCAGATGCAAGTTTACCGGCTACATTACCCTCCAGACCGGAACACGACAGTGACAAGCACTGACGCTATTGCGGCAGGAATAGGTAAGACGGTGATACCAGATCCGGGCGAGACAATGCAGAATTCTACCACCTAATTATACCATGTCATACTATTTTATCGTACCGAATGAGCATCCGTGAACGACAAGGGTTTAAAAGTTACCCTTGGAGTGACTTTATTTCATCGCTAAGTAACGTAACTGTATTTTTGTGTGTAAATGCAAGCTACACTGAAGGCTTATCCTTTTAATCTGTGGGTGATCCTAGGGATGCAAACGATATATCGTTCATAAAAATCGATATTTTAACATCAATATTGAAATCCCAAACTGTAATGTCTCGTTAATTTGCAATATTAAGAGGCGCGCAAAACAAAGCAGCCGTTATGCTCGCGTGTATCGGTCGGCCATTGTTTGATTGGTAGTTTATCGTTCACGAATCACCATATCATAGAAGTCAAGTATATAATTAAAAAAATATCGAAAATAGTCGAAATCGATGTACCGTTCACATTGACGTGTATAACATTACCACTGTTATACACGTTAATGACAGTTCATGTTTTTAACATCGATGTTTCACTTTAGAAAAAATCGATGTCTTAATATCGATATTTTTGTATGATGTTGCATCCCTAGGTGATCCCCATGAAAAAAAGATTGCCGAGTAGGGACTACTATTTTTTCATACAAACTTTCATCCCCTAGGGGTAGAAATTGAAAAAAAAATTTGCAAAGTATTACAGTTACCTTTTCATACAAAATCCAACCGCATAGGGGTTGAATTAAAAAAAATTGCTTTTTCATACAAAATCAGTCCCTTAGGGGTTGATTTTGAAGAAAAAAGAAGCGAAATTAGCAAAGGAACCGACTTGATGTTATTTAAAAATAAATAAATCTATTTATATATATCCTATATTCCCTATTTTCCTTGGTCACGACATCACGCCTGAATGGCTGGACCAATTTCGGTAATTTTTTTTGTTGTGTTTGTAATTGTAAGGAGAAGGTTCTTATAAAAAAAATATTAAGAAAATTGCGCGGAAAATTAGAAAATTTAAGAATACTTAACCACCATATAAAGTTTTATGCCATTTTGGCTGCGTGGAAGGACAATCCCGTAGTCTTATATAAATTACGTGTCACGTTGTTTGTCCGCTATGGATTCCTAATATGTAAGGCAAAACAACGTTTGTCGGGTCAGCTAGTAATAAATAAATATTCACGGGACAAATTACAGTTACTGATCTAACCCCAAAGTAAGCAAATTATTTGCTTGTGTTATGGATGTTAGTCAACGACACTAATACATAGAAATACATATATAAATACTGAAATAGATTAAATAAACACCCAAACTCGGAAATACAAACATTTATGCTCATCATACAAATGTTTGTTCCCGTCGGGGATCGAACCCGAGCCCCGTCGATTGCGTAGTCAGGGTCACTAACTACTCAACCAACGGGGCGGTAAAAAAACAAAAACTTTTTCCAGAACATATATTTAAGCATTATGAAAAACACTTTTCGCTTTCTTCTCTCTTTTCCTCTTTTCAATTCTTCTCTTTTGCTTCTCTGTACTCTTTAGAAGCTTCGCGATTGGATCTTCTTCTGTGCTGCCTTCTGTTGATGGTTTCATTCTTTTTGCTTCTGTTTCTTCTGGCCGTTCTGTATTTTCTTCTCTATAAAAGTTAAAAAATATTAAAAGGTATAAAACAAGGTGATGGCTTTGCCGTTGGAAAGAGATAACCATCGCTTATACTTTTACTAGGTGGTAGAGTTCTGCACTGAATGGCCCGGGTGTGATACCACCGCCTTATCTATTCCTGCTGCAATAGCGTCATTGTTTGTCACTGTCATGTTCCGGTTTGGAGGGTAAAGTAGGCGGTAAACTTATGCATGTGGCATTAGACTTCGCCACAAGATAGCAACGCACCATTAACACCTTTGGTGTCTATAGGCGACGGTTGACTCTTTCCATCAGGAGACCCATCTGCTTGTTTGATATAAAAAAAATAAACACCAAAGATCCACATGCATAAGTTTACCGGCTACCTTACCCTCCAAACCGGAACACGACAGCGACAAGCACTGACGCTATTGCGGCAGGAATAGGTAAGGCGGTGGTACCAGACCCGGGCGAGACAATGCAGAACTCTACCACCTAGTAGCCACGATGGTAGTGACTCGATAGCCAATCGGTCACCTCTTATGAACTACGTGGCTGAATAATTAATAATCCAGACCAACATGGGGCTATTAAATTACCTTAATTTAAAAAAAAAGTTTTGACTCGACAGAATTTGAACCAGCGATCATCTTGCCTTAAAGTCAGACAACGGAGAATGCCAATGGGCATTATGTTCGCCTTTTGTACAAATTTATTTAAGGAAGATCTATGTTCTTATATGACATATATTTTCTGAGGCACCTTTTACTTTCTGTTTGCCCAAAGGTTGACTGGAGGAGAATGCCAATAGGCATTATGTCCGCCTTTTGTACAAATTTATTTAAAGAGTACAATAAAGTTAAATAAATAAATAAACGCTTTTACGGCTGAGCTACGCGTCGGCAATTCATTATTTTTTTTAACTTCCCGCTACGTAGTACGTAGTGTATGTAGGAAGTTACTGAATTTGCCTCGATTTTCGAAAATTGAGTTTTCACCGGATCTCCACGTTTTGAGGTCCTAGGAATCTTTTCCGACTATTTTCGCGATGACGTCAGTATGTTTGTATGTATGAATGTGTGTGTGTATGTAAACATCTCATAACTTTTGAACGGCTGGACTGATCGAAACTCGGTTGATGGCATTTGAGTGGATTCAGCACAACTTAGACTTCCTGAAAATTTGAACCAAGTCGGTCTAGGAGATTTTGAGAAGTTTTGAAAAAAACCCAAAAAATAATTTTTGCGAAACAGTAATTTTTTAACATAACTTCCAGATTAATGTACCGATTGAGTATAAAAACTAATCAGCTCTATTCCTCAAAAAACTATATCTAATGTATAAATTGCATCAAAATCAGTTTATCCGTTTGGGAGAAATCGTTTTACAAAAAAAATTACAAAAAGTGTTTTTTCGACATAACTTCGAAATTTTTCAACCAATCATTTTTTGGTATTACAACATTTAGTACTAATAAAAAAAATATTGAAAACAAAAAACCTCCTTTATATTCAACGATACCCCACATGATATTGTTCATCAATATATTTTTTTTAAATTTTGACAATATGGCGCCTGGTGGTTTCCATGGTGGGGTTTAATAAATGACATGTCTTTAGTGACACTCGCAAGGTTAAGGCGAATCGATTGACATGCGAATCATCAAAATCAGCCCACGCGTTTGGCCTCTAGAATGCCACATAGGAACAAACATACATACATACATATATAGACTGACAAACACAATACCCTCCTGCAGTCGGGTAAAAAAATCGCCAGATGGCATTTCAAGAATAAAAATCGAATCTAATTTTCAAAAGTTACAGCTTTTCAAATATTAAAATGACGTCATTTTTAGCATATTTATTTTATACTAGCTGCAGCGTGCAGCCCTTTGCATTATACAGAGTTTTTGGTGCATCCTGCGGGATCACCTCATTTTTCCGGGAAAAAAGAAAAGAGGCAGCTGATGATCTGGAATAGCCTATGTGCTATTCCAGATCATCAGCTACCTGTGTGCCAAATTTCATGTAAATCCGTTCAGTAGCTTTTGCGTGATTGAGTAACAAACATCCATCTAAACATCCAAACTTTCGCATTTATAATATTAATATAGATTTTTAAAATAATTTTCAGGCTAATACACCGATGGACTTAAAAATTTTACCAGCTTTTCTCCTTTAAAACTGCGTCAAATACTGTTAATTGGATGAAAATCAGTCAAGTTGTTTAGGATTTATTAATGTTGAAAATATTTAAAAAAAATGTTTTTTTGACATTGCAACGAAATTTTTCAACCTATCGATTATTTAGCTAAAGTAATATTCCAGATCTCAAAAATTGAGTTGAATGTAATTAGAAAGATCAATCAGCGTTTCCAAAATATACAACTTTTCAAAAATTAATATACTGCCATTTTAACAAAACAGATGTTTGAACTGAAAAAATTTATGTTTATAGTTTTTACTCTTTTGAGCTTAAAATACCTTAATTTAGCGGGAAGTTTCAGGGATGGCCTGTAGGGCCTACACATTTTTTTTTATTATCGATAGGGAAGCGCTTGACCACGATTTCGCCTGATGGTAAGCTAAGATGCGGCCTAAGATGGAACGCGCTTCCCTAGAAGGTACCTGTTCACTCTTCTCTTGAAGATCTCCAGATTGTACTCGTCCGGGAACACAGACTCAGGAAGCATGTTCCAGTCCTTTGCGGTTCGAATGAAGAATGTTGAGTCGAATGTGGCGAAATGTGGCAAATGGTGGTCAATGTGGCGAAACTCTTGCTTTGTGACTCATTCATTTCTTTTTTGAATTACGCATGATTTTTTATTGTGTAGTTGGAATATCGAATACACGGCTTTCACCAGTACTTATAAATACTTTATTATCACTACATAGTATAAAACAAAGTCGCTTTCTCTGTCTGTCCCTATGTCCCTACGTATGCCTTTAAGACTACGATACGGATTTTGATGCGGCTTTTTTAGTAGATAGATTGATTCTCGAGGAAGGTTTTAGTATATAAACTTTTTCAATATTCCCACGAGAACAAAAGCTACGCGGGTGAAACCGCGGGCAGGCCGCTAGTATTGATATAATTGCTTTAACTAAAAAGAAACTGAAATTATAATTTATTGTTCCGTTGGCCGAGTAGTTATACATTTTTTATATATCATAAGATAGCAAATAAGCAAATGGGTCTCGTGATGGAGAGTAACCATCGTGTATAGACACCAAAGATGTTAATGGCGCGTTGCTATCTTGTGGCGAGGTCTAATGCCACATGTATAAGTTTACCAGCTACCTTACCCTCCAAACTGGAACATGACAGTGACAAGCACTGACGCTATTACGGCAGGAATAGGTAAGGCGGTGGTACCAGACCCGGGCGAGACAATGCAGAACTCTACCACCTAGTAGCCACGATGGTAGTGACTCGATAGCCAATCGGTCGCCTTTTACGACCTGCCTGGCAGGACGGCAGTTGGCCTATTCTACAAAGGAGGCCGGGACCAACACGGTGAAAAATGTAATGTACAGTTTTGACTTTCCTACGATTTTATTATATGTACAGATAAATGGTTGTTGTATAAAACAGTATAAAACATTGAATTATGCGTAGCAATTATTTCATTAAACGCAAGTGTAATGATCTTTGAATTGAATTACAATCTCATTAACTAATCCGACCTATTAGATTAGATTTTAAATCATTGACTGAGTCGACGTACCACTAGAATTTAAGTGAATTTAAATTACAATCTTACTAACTAATCCGAAGTAGCACTAGATCATAAGTAAATTGTATTAGAATCATTGACTGAGTCGAGGTAGCACTAGATTTTAAGTGATTGGAATTACAATCTCACTAACTAATCCGATCTAGTAGATCAGATTTTAAGTAAATTGTATTACAATCATTGACTGAGTCGACGTAGCACTAAATTTAAAGTGATTTGAATTACAATCTCACTAACTAATCCGATCTAGTAGATTAGATTTTAAGTAAATTGTATTACAATCATTGACTGAGTCGAGATAGCACTAGATTTTATGTGAATTGAATTACAATCTCATTGATTGAGTCGACATAGCACTAGATGGATTGAATTAAAATCTTATTGACTTAGTCGACATAGCACTAGACTTAAGTGTGTTGATCTCATTGAATGAGCTGACGTAGTACTAGATTGTCAGTAAATCAAATACAACGGAATGTCAACCATATATAGCATGCATAATTCATGAAAACGCAAAAATATCCAATGTCAAAAATCCAAGATTTGTAATAATCCTAAAGTACTAAAGACTTACCCCACAGTCTCCATATTATCGAAGATCTCATCCAAATCGTCTTCTTCCTTAACTTCCAAGACCTGGTCTTCGTCTTTCACTTCCCCATCGAATTTCTGGAGAGGGGTATTGCCTGCTGTTTGTACCAACACAGATGTTAGCTTGGATGTAAGGTATTGCTGAAAAATATGTTCCTAATTAACAAACGCAGTAGGCAATATAATTTGGAAAATATATAAGGTCTTTCCAAAATAAATGAACATATTTTAACACAGCGTTCGGAACGTCCTAACCAAAGATATCCAGCCAAAAAAATAATGCGATTCAAGGGACCAAAACATGGAACATAGAACAAGGGAAGTGAAGAGTGGGCGTGCCGCGTGCGCCACTATTATGCGCTTTTACTCTAAATTACCTTAGTGATACTTACCATATCATTAGGAGATAGTCGTCGTACGAAAATCTATTATACACTGAATTATGCCGTATTGTGCCATCCTTGAATGCAGAAATGATAGTAGAATACAGATGATTAAAAATGGAGATATTTCATATCATTCGAAAGTACAATTTTCATTTTATTTTAATTAAATTCCTGATTTAATATAATCTCTAATGATATAATAGAAAGTCAAGCTAAAATCAGCCGTACACCTTACATATAAAGTTCATTTTAGGTTGACCTAATTTTTCTAGAAAGATATACGTAATGACAGTCGTTACGTATATCGTTCTAGAAAGTTCTCTACTCAAATATGATCAACTGAAAACGACGGAAAAATCAATACTGCCATCTATTGTAGAATAGCGAAACTATTAAGATCTTAAGTTTCACTATTGTACACATAGATGAGTCTATTTTGAATAGACTACAAAAGGACGTAAATACTCTTTTTTTTTGTAGCAAAATAAAATTTATTGTAACGCAGTTTGGTATATTTTTAAATGTTCTCTTTGTGTGTTTCGGATTATTGTTGTTTAAAATAAAAACGACCAATGAAACAATGTTTGCATTAGTAGTTTATATGCAATAATGCTTATTTTATGTGTGAGTATGGCGATCACGGTCCTGATACAAATGTTTATACTTGCCAATTCCGTTGTTCTATGTTCCATGGATCAAAACAATTTGATTTTTACGAAAAAAAAATTAAAAACACTTTACGCCTTTCCGCATAAAATAATCCGCGTGGTTATTAACTTAGTACTCACATTCTTACGTTATGAGTAGTAAGGTAAATAACTTCGCGCCATATCTATGGGTCACACGTTATTATGCTTTACGTTATATAAACATGTCAGACACGGCCTTATCGGCTGATCGTTTGGCAGCTGTATCAGTTATGACTAATGACTATTAATGCTGATAATTGAACGCTGTGTTAAAATATGTTCACTTATTTTGGAGAGACCTTATATAGAGATCAATTTAGAAAAGTACAAAATAAAAACGGTTGCAGTCTTCATTTAAACCAGTGCAGTTAAGAATACAAACAAAATACAAATTATACAGGTTGATCGATGACATGCGACGTGGGAGACTGCATAAAAGTCGGGCAATTACCTTGCTTTCAGTTGCTATTTTGGAATAAGGACAACGTATCGTACTTTTTTACATCATTGTATGTGTGTGTATGTATGTAAGTGTGCATGTATGTGTGCGTGTATGAATGTACACATCGTACCTTATAGACAAGTTGCTTGCTTTCATGCTGGTGCACCCGGATATGCCTATCCAAGCTGGTGCTGACCACGAGCCTGTCCCCTGCGAGAGTGGCGATGCTGGTAATAGCCCCCACAGCTCCCTTGTACCCCTTATCAAGCCGTCCCTGCCGGAGGTCCACTTGGTGAAGCTGACCACGCCCGAAGCCAACGAATACTTGCCTATAACATAATGTAATACTAGCTCGTGCGAAGATTTCGCACATATATTATAGTCAAATAATAAATGTCAATGTCAAAGTTGTCATAATAATTACAAAAAATATTCATAGATGGCATCACATGTACTTATTATGTAGATATAGTTGGACACACAGTCAACAGATGGCGCTCGAATTAATAAGTATACTTTTCACTGTCGTGTTCCGGTTTGGAGGGTAAAGTAGCCGGTAGATTTACATATGTGGCATTGCCATCCCGCCACTCGGATAGCAAAGTACCACTAACATCTTTGGTGTCTACAGACTATGGTTTCTCTATCAGATGCCTATCTGCTTGTTTGCTACCTTATGATATATGTATAAAAAAATTACCCATACCTGTCATCGAACCCGGGTGCTATGCAGGTGGCTGCCATTTGGAAGTCCACATTGCATACGGGACGACGCTGAGCTCTTGTGTCATATAACCTGCAATATAAACAAAAATGTAAGAGTTACAGTACATAGAAAGTAATTACTGTTTCAAATCTAGCTTCCAAATTGATTATCTTTATAGCCTATTTAACTTTTTAGTTCAACTAGCTCATCTAACTTTTTAGCTTATCATACTTTCTAGCCTATATAATTTTCGTATATAGTTTCCTAGCGTATAACGTTCCAGTTTGACTAGCTTGCCTAACTTTTTAGCTTATCATACTTTCTAGCCTATATAATTTTCGTATATAGTTTCCTAGCGTATAACGTTCCAGTTTGACTAGCTTGCCTAACTTTTTAGCTTATCATACTTTCTAGCCTACATAATTTTCGTATATAGTTTCCTAGCGTATAACGTTCCAGTTTGACTAGCTTGCCTAACTTTTTAGTTTATCATACCTATATAATTTTCGTATATAGTTTCCTAGCGTATAACGTTCCAGTTTGACTAGCTTGCCTAACTTTTTAGCTTATCATACTTTCTAGCCTATATAATTTTCGTATATAGTTTCCTAGCGTATAACGTTCCAGTTTGACTAGCTTGCCTAACTTTTTAGCTTATCATACTTTCTAGCCTATTTAATTTTCCAGTCTATTTAAGTATATAGTGCGTAGTGTATTTAACTTTTCAGCTTAACTAACTTGTCTAACTTTTTAGCTTATCTTATTTTCTAGTCTAATTTAAGTATATATAGTTTCCTAGCATATTTAACTTTCTATTTGAACTTCTTATTTATTTGTCTAACTGTTATTTAGCTGTTCTAACTTTCTAGCCTATTTTAACTAGCTCACCTAATCTTTAGTGTAACTAGCATGTCTAAATTTTTAGCTTATTTTACTTTCTGACCTTATATAACTTTTGATCTTATTTAACTTTCTAGTATATTTAATTACAAGCTGTTGTCAGCGACTTCGTCCGCGCGGACTTCGTTTACTCCGCACTGCTCCTCCCCCGTAGGTGATAGCGTGATAGTAATGTAGGTATTATGTTGACCCGACCTGTTAATAATATTCATGCAAAATTTGAAATAAATCCATGCAGTACTTTTTGAGTTTACCCCGGACATACATACAGACAAACAGACAAAAATTCTAAAAACTATATTTTTGGCTTCGATATCGATTGTAGATCACGCCCCAAGTATTCTTTTAAAAAAATAATCAATGTACAGTTTTGAATTTCTACGATTTTATTATATGTATAGATAAATAAATATTCACGGGACAAATTACACTGACTGATCTAACCTCAATGTAAGCAAATTATTTGCTTGTGTTATGGGTGTTGGCCCACGATACCTATACATAGAAATACATATATAAAAACTACAATATATTTAATAAAGACCCAAACCCGGAAATACAAACATTTATGCTCATCACATAAATGCTTGTCCCCATCGGAGATCGAACCCGAGCCCAGTCGATTGCGTAGTCAGGGTCGCTAGCCACTCGAACAACGGGACGGTCAATTATGTAGCGACCAAACGTATTTAACTTTCAAGTTTACAAGTTTTGTTTAACTTCCTAGGTAATATCTTACCAAAAAAACTTTTTAGCTTATCTACCTTGCTTCCAAGGATATCTAACTTTATACTTAATTTTATTTTACATCAAAAATATAAATTTTTATACAAAATTCGAACTTCATGCCTATTGGCACTTAATACCTGTTAGATAACTTTTAGTATAATATATTTCTATTTATATTATACTAGCGGCCCGTCACGTGCTTCGCTACGTATCGCCATTTATGGAATTCATTTGTAATAAAAAATGTGATAAATGAAGAATCGCTCTACTGATTTTGTGCAAAATTCACATAAACCATCTACTAAATAGTCCGAACAAAGCCTAAACATTTGGTTTGGATAGGTGAGCCCGTTCTTGAGTTATAAAAAAAATTACAACGAAAAGTAGCATTGATTTTTATATATATAGATTTCTAGCTTTTTTTATATCACAAAATAGCAAACAATAATGGTGGTTAATATAATGCATAGCGTTAAATTATAGCGTGCTATGTATACTCAACGCATAGCGTACGCTATTTAGATTCGCATTCGGCGCTATAACATAACGCCAAGCTATATACCTAGCGGCCAGCGTAGGTCAGTTATAACATTATAACCTACGAAGTTATGAACTACGCGATCTAACGAGTAACTCGTAGTACGGGATCCGAATATAAGTTGACCTTCACCCATCTGTTTACCAAATGAAACATTTTTTTTATTAAATTTCATACATAGACAAATACGTCATGCACGTATTGCCTATCAAAATCTATTCATAGCTATCCTTAATTAAAAAAATATTAATTAATTTTTTTTAGGAAGTTTCTTCCACTTGTTTACCGATCAAATGTTATTGATACTAAAAGTTTTAAACATTTATACATATAAAATAGGTCTGTGAGGTATTGCCTACGTGTTTATGTTATATTTACTTACATGTTTACACCTGCTTACCTGGTAGCCATGAACGTAAACACGTAGGCAATACCTCGCAGGCCTATTCCACATGTTTAAAACTTTTAATAGCAATAACATTTGATCGGCATTCAAGAGGGAGGAACTTGTGAAAAAAAAATTAATTAAGGATAGCTAGCTATGAACATATTTTGATAGGCAATACATGCAAGACGTATTTGTCTATGTATGAAATTTGATAATAAAAATGTTTCATTCGGTAAACAGATGGGTGAAGGTCGGCTTATATTCGGATCTTATCTATCGCTACACTGTAAGCGCTAGACGTTATAATCAGACTAGCGCAAAATATATCCGAGAAGAGAAAAGAGTGATATGTATCTTTCAGAGTTACGGATACATATCACTCATTTATTATCTTCAACTCCATATAACTCAGTAGAAATCAGAGTGATTGGGATTGGTGACATATTTAGATTTAATGATAATATAAGGCAATGAAATGATTTACAGATTTAAAGACAAGATAAACAGTTGAAATAAACGATATGTATTTATAGATTCTGTTTGGTATTCTTTTACTAAATTATTTAAAAAGCATTCACGCTTGTTTTATTTGATACTAAGGATTGACCGCGGCTTCCACTGCGTGTAAAAGAATTATGTAAATTATATTTAACCGACTTTTAATGTTTTTAAAATGAGAAGTAGGTATATTCGCCGATATATTAAAGATTTCAAGTTTCTAGTCTTAAGAGTTTAACCGGTGCGATATAATGACAAGATAAACAGTTAAAATAAATGATGTATTTATTTAATTTGATATTTTATTGTACACATCTTATAAGATTTTACAGAGAAAAAAATATAACTAAAAACGTAAAAATGTATTTATGGTATATCGAACAGAATCGATATTATTTTTTTAAATTATTTAAAAACAATTGCGCTTATTTTTTTATTATGCGTGCGTTTTTAAAACAAAATACAAACAAAATAATTCTCATCGCTGTTTATTATTACTATCCGCATTTGAACAATATTAAAGATATCTTAATCCCATTACTTTAAGGTATAACTTTGTGTGTACAGTATGTAGTTCGATGCTACAACATTATTCATTCCGAATGATGGTTTCCTCTCTTTCTACTCCATGATAAACATATCGTCCCTTTCATTCTATTCCGCTTAGATGAAATACAATCACTCTGTGATATAAAGATATAGAGAGTTAGTTTGAATACTACGGAGTTACTGATATATTCACTCCTTTATAAAGATTATATCTTTTTGCGTTAATCACTCCGGAGTTAAACAAGTCTAGTTATAACATAGTTTATAGCGTTATAGCGCTCAGTCATCGCTCGCTACGTTATGATGAGTCACGCGCTATCTCGGCCGGCTCGCGCGATCAGTGTTCACTTACACGTTATAATATAGTCTATAACGTAGCGCGCTAGAAAAATATAGTTTATAGTCTATAACGCGCTATCATAAAATAATTTATTTGAACAACACTAGCAAACATGCAGATGGCTGTCCTCATGGTATGAGAATCCATCGTCTATAGATCCCAAAAGTGTTAATAGTGGGTTGTTATCCATCTGCATAAGTCTACCAGCTAATTTTTTATATAAGTTTACTATATTTTTTTTATATAAATTTACGACATTTTTGCATAAGATTTTTTTTATATAATAAGTTTACGACAATGCATAAGTTTTGCATAAGTTTACGACAATGACAAGCATATGTAAGGCCTGACGTAACTGAGCTCTAAGATGGTAGTCACCTATTATATGACTTGCCTGGCAGAAACGCAAATGGTGTATTCTTCAAAGGAGCCCAGACTAAGACGAGCAAAAGTATACGCTACTACGACAAGCTAAGAAAAAACTAGAAATAGTTTAACTTCTATTATCAACCGCGCTTGACAACTACTAGCCGGCCAGATGTGCGGCACACCTGTGTTATGACGTCATAATAAAATAGATAACGAATGGTATAAATAAGCGGGGACATCATGTTTTCGATTCATTGTAATTCTATCGTTTGTTGAGGGCGTTACTCTTCCCAAAATTATATTGTGCGTGTAAAAGTGATCCTAGTGTTTTATTCTGCCAAACTGCTTCACGTTAATATTTCACTAACTTTCTAAGTTTTTTTTAATGTCAATCCATACTAATATTATCAATGCGAAAGTAACTCTGTCTGTTACGCTTTCACAGCTAAACCGCTGAACCGATTTGAATAAAATTTGGTACAAATATAGTTTGAGACCCGAGAAAGGACATAGGATAGTTCTTATCCCGGAAATCCCACGGGAACGGGAACTATGCTGGTTTTTATTTTAGAAATTTTTCCACGCGAAGTCGCGGGCACAGCTAGCAATCTTATAAATACAAAGTACATGTCAATCTTAATACTAATTATTTTAACCAACCTGGATAGTTCCCGGCGCAAAAGTGACCATCACGCTCGCCGCGTTACCGCGTTGAATCGCGATGGCCAACCTTTGCACCAAAAACGATCCAGAGCGGGTTTCCCCTATGATTCCACTAAGCTTGCGGCCAATCTCCTTGATTAGGCCCTTTGCCTCCACACTCCACCTACCCACGGTCTCCACGGCCACTGGAACGAAATGGTACAGCGATTCCAGAGCAGCACATTTGAGCCACTTCTTAGTACAAGCGTCCTACGCAGCTGCCGATGGAGAGTGGACGGTGCCACCGAGGTGGCTAGTGGAACAATACTGTTTTTTTTTTTATATATTATAAGATAGCAAACAAGCAGATGGGTCTCCTGATGGAAAGAGTCAACCATCGCCTATAGACACCAAAGATGTTAATGCCACATGCATAAGTTTACCGGCTACCTTACCCTCCAAACCGGAACACGACAGCAACAAGCACTGACGCTATTGCGGCAGGAATAGATAAGGCGGTGGTACCAGACCCGGGCGAGACAATGCAGAACTCTACCACCTAGTAGCCACGATGTTAGTGACTCGTATAGCCAATCGGTCGCCTTTTACGACCTGCCTGGCAGAACGGCAGTTGATGATGATGCAAGTTGCGTCCCATATAAGGAACTTGCCATTTTTCCATGGCACCATCAACCCGTCAGGTCTCTTACCATCGGTCCTGTATAGACCTGCAGGTTCAAGCACGCAAGAAATGTTAGCCGAAATTAGGTTTCTACGGATTATATTATTTAGAGCATGGTGTCGTGGGAATCTCCCCGTGCAATGACGACAACTCATCGCGTGGTGACTATCATCCTCTACCATGAATCTGCAGGTGCATATATGGGGTTCGCACACCTTGCAGCCTATGGGAAGAGCTACCGTCACACGCAGAGTCATCATTAAGTAAGGTGCCCAGGTGAGGTGAAGGCTTGCAGCCGACTCTGGCTGAGTCACAGCCCGCACTCTGGCCCGATCAGATCCTTCCGCATCATTTATCAGCTGCTCTTTGAATCGCTGTACATCTACGTCATCCTACGCCCGCTTTTTTTATATCATAAAATAACAAACAGGCAGATGAGTCTCCTGATGGAAAGAGTCAACCATCGCCTATAGACACCAAAGGTGTTAATGGTGCGTTGCTGTCTTGTGGCGAGGTCTAATGCCACATGCATAAGTTTACCGGCTACCTTACCCTCCAAACCGGAACACGACAGCGACAAGCACTGACGCTATTGCGGCAGGAATAGGTAAGGCGGTGGTACCAGACCCGGACAAGATGCAGAATTCTACCGCCTAGTAGCCACGATGGTAGTGACTCGCATAGCCAATCGGTCGCTTTTCACGACCTGCCTAGCAGAACGGCAGTTGGCCTATTCTTCAAAGGAGCCCGAGACCAACACGCTACATATGTACTACTTTGGGATTAGCTGCGCCCGACTTTCTAACAAAATTTCTAGCCTAACTTATAGCTTATCTAACTTCCTACCCTATCTAACTTTATAGCATGCAAACGTATTTAAATTTCTACTTTATCCTAGCTTTCCAGCTTATCCATGTTATTTAGATAAAGTATCTTCACGCCCGTATCCCCGAAGAGGTAGGCAGAGGTACAACAAGTGCACCCACGATTAACCGAAGATACTTGGTCCCACAAATGTGATAGGTGGCAAGCCTATCGCCAACCGGGCACTTTCCAATCCCGGGCAACTTTGCGTTTATCAGAAAACTGAAAAAACACTTTTTTTTAAGTGCCCGACCCGGGAATCGAACCCGGGACCTCATGTGGTCAACGCCAACGCTGTAACACTAGACCACAGAGGCGACATGTTATTTAGATTTTTATCTTATCTAGCTTTGAAGCTCGCTTTTTTATCCCATTAGCTCACCTAACGTATCCATGTCTAGAACACACTGCAACCAATGTATCTGTCAGGAAGGTCAGGTCAGAAACCCAAACCGGTCTCCGCAGCTGTAACCAGTCGTGGGCTAGATTCTTGGCGACGAAGACTGGAGTTTCATCACCTATTCGCCATACTTTTAAGTCATTTTCTTCACCACCTGATGATGATTATTAAATATTGTATAGATTTAGTGATTTCAATGACCGCCCCGTTGGTCTAGTGGTTAGCGACCCTGACTACGCAATCAACGAGGCTCGGGTTCGATCCCCGACGGGGAGCAGCATTTGTGTGATCAGCATAAATGTTTGTATTTCCGGGTTTGGGTGTTTATTATATATATTCTAGTATTTATATATGTATTTCTATGTATTAGTATCGTTGACTAACACCCATAACACAAGCAAATAATTTGCTTACTTTGGGGTTAGATCAGTCAGTGTAATTTGTCCCGTGAATTATTATTATTATTATTCAGGTGTTTAGAGACATCCATAATAGCTATATGATTACATTTGAAAAACTGTTTATGATTACCTCATTAGGTATATTAACTAAAATACTATATATATATATATATATATATATATATATATATATATATATATATATATATATACATTAATATTGTACATTTATAATCATAACTAGCTGTTGCCTGCAACCTTGTCCGCGTGGACTTTGTTTACTCCGCACAGCTCCTCCCCCGTAGGTGATAGCGTGATAATATGTAGCCTATATGTTGACCCAACCTGTTAGTAATATTCATGCAAAATTTTAAGTAAATCCATCCAGTACTTTTTAAGTTTACCCCGGACATATATATTGTCTATATGTATGTCCGGAAAAAATTTCTAAAAACTATATTTTTGAACGATTGTAGATCACGCCCCAAGTATTCTTTAAAAAAATATTCAATGTACAGTTTTGATATTTCTACGATTTTATTATATGTGTAGACATAGATTTCGCGTTTTAAAATTAAAATTTAACACGATATCGCTCTGGATTGTCATGGTGTTATAATGACATCACGCCGTGGTTATACCATTTATATAAGGAAAGGTATTGGATAGTACTAAATTGCATTTACATTTTTTCGTTATATTTGATCATATTTTATAATACAAATATGTACTTCAGTAACAAAAACATATAATATCTGTTTCGTTGTATCATTTCATTATTTACGTAAGTTAAGGATATAACGTACATGTTATTGATTTTAATTTTTTGATTGATATTTTTCGTGAGTTCACTAAGCCACGCCTTGAAGCAAATTTTTCACACGACGCCATTTTATGATTTCACCTTCATAAAGTGAGCGGAGGTGACATTTGGCTTCAGGTTATGTCAGCTTATTTCTTATTCTCTACCTTTCTTATATCAATGGGTCATACATACATTACATACTCTGTGGTTTCTTTACAAATGTCAAAAATATTATGACAGTTTACCACGGTGTGACGTAACACTTCCAGATTTTCACTTACTGTCACGCAACTTCTCAAAATATTATTAACCATTCAGTCTCCAAGAAAAATCTTTTTCAACATTAAGAAATTCTGAATCACTTATGAAAAATCAGTTATCAAAGAGCTTAAATCACAAAACTTCATAAAACTAAAATAGTCTGTATTTTCAGTAGTGGAAGGTTGAAAACCAAATGGGGATGCGACACTTAAGCGTTGTGTGGGTGCCAACTGAATTCCACAGAGAATCGGTGTGGCGCTTAAGTGTCGCACTGGGTGTTGATGGATCAATCCTGATCTTTTAAAGTAATTTAGTTTTATGTTATCTCCATATCATAATTAATCATTAGAAAATACAATACAGCTGTTGTAGTTTTAGTGGAAACAGCAAATTTAAAGATTTTAAGGTATTTAATTTGCAAAATTTTCGCATCTTATATGTAACTGAAACAATAGGTAGCATAAGGAATAAAACAAACTTACCCAAGATCTGAAAATTAAAGCAGACCTCAACGGCACAATAGTTCACCCACATCCACCAAACTTTCACCCATATCAGTAGCAAGGCAGTTATAGAAGTACATACAAATTATGTACTCGATGCACGTTTCACATTATAACTGATCTTGGAAATGTATCTCGTTTCCTCCACATTCATTACTCTCTTCATACAAAAATACTGGTTGAAAACAGTCTTCCGACTCAATCAATCTGATCATGACATGCTAGTCTTGGTGTTCAAACGCTATGAAATCGAACAGCTCAGCGTTTTTATATTTTATGTTCAACTAGCTGTTGCCAGCGACTTCGTCCGCGGCAACTTCGTTTTCTCCGCACAGCACCTGGCCGCTAGGTGCCTATATGTAGCCTATATGTTGACCCGACCTGTTAGTAATATTCATGCAAAATTTGAAGTAAATCCATGCAGTACTTTTTGAGTTTGCCCCGGACATACATACAGACAAACAGACAAAAATTCTTAACTATATTTTTGGCTTTGATATCGATAGTAGAACACGCCCCAAGTATTCTTTTAAAAAAATATTCAATGTACTGTTTTGACTGTCCTACGATTTTATTATATGTATAGATTGAATAAGTGAAGGTGTCCGTCGCGAGATACCATTGTGACACCTCGTGCTCACACCATTTACGAGCATTTTACCATTTTTACCATTACCAAATTTACCACTGTTTAACCCGATTGTTGTAAAGATAGTGTAAACCAGTGCGAATACATAGTAATAACCACAAATTCCGGTCTCCTTATTTAGTCTCCGTAACCATTCATAACCAATCACCAAAAAGGGGGTAACCACAACCCAAAACCATAACCCCCATCTTTTTACACTTGGTCTCCCCCGGTTCCTATATCATTCCACATTCGTATTGTTAGCTTTTCAATACTTAACCTGTAGCAAATAATGTTGGTTCAGCCTCACAAACTCTCATCCTGTCAATATTCCCACCGACATTGACAATTTGGTTCTGTTTCTTGCTCCAAATCTGAACAACCCCACTAGACAAAGCGGCCAGCAGTCGTCGCTTATATCTACCAAGTCCCACGATATTACCACCACCAAAATCTGCGGTGTATTCTTTCTTAAATCCATCATCTGTATTGTATACTTGTATCTGGAAATTATAATGTAGTTATAAAATTAAATACATAAGTAAATATTGTAGTGAATAATCTAGAAAGTGGAGAGTGAAAACACTGGAAAAATCTAGAAATAAAAGATAGAGATAGTTGCTTCTATCGATAAACAATAGCTGCCATTACCCAAACAGCTTTGCCATAGTTGATCTTCTCGCATAGGGCATAGGGGTTAAAATAGCGTATACTATGACTTGTTTACACCCAAGTTGTTTACGACTCGTTTTTAGGAACTTTCGAGAACATGGTCGAACTTTACCTTGTGTATAAATAAGGACGTGTCGGCGAATAGCATGTCAGTTTTATAAAACGATTCAGAAGCGATAGTTCGGACATTCAGTGTGAAGCGATATAGTACAGTGAAAAGTGATACGGAAAGTGTGTTAGTTTAGTCAATTAGTTTTAGTGGAACATAGTGACGATGTTATTAGCATTACTTAGTGCATTATTTACCCATTGCATTGTGGTGTATTACATTTGTGTCGTAAATACACGAACATTATTATAAAAATTAAAACCAGACTGCAATTTTATTACATATTTTTGCTCCTATTAGTCCAGCCTTCCTTTAAAGACCATTGTGACTACTAGGTGGTAGAGTTCTGCAACAACTCGCCCGGGCATTTGGTACCACTGCCTTACCTATTCTGCCACAATAGTGTCAATGCTTGTCATTCTCGTACTCCTGTTTGGAGGGTAAGGTAAACTTATGCATGTGGCAGTACCATCCAGCCACATAAAAAGTAATGCATTATTAACAACTTTGGTGTCTACAAGTGATGGATTCTCAGGAGAGCCATTTGCTTGTTTGCTATCTAATAAACAAAAAAAAAAGCAATCATAATCTCCTCTGATAAAAACCTCAATCCGAAATTATAAAAAGTTTTATTGAATAAAACTTTTTATAACTTATTTTTACACGCCAACATTTTTTCTGAAATTACCACTAGATTGGAAACGCAGCCACACAATGAGACGATCTGGTGGAAGAAACTCATGTCTGCCATATAGATAAGTTGAATTTAATATCTTACACTCTGATTCTTTCTTCCAATTAATATTTCTGTTTGTTCTACATTTCCCCACACCATTGAAGTTATGGAGTCATCTTTCTGGAGGCTTTTTACATCTACAAGATTTTCTATGCATTTTTTAGTATTCTTCGATGAATCTGTGTGGTATTTTATATCTGAAATTAAACAGTTTTTTAATTCTCATGTTGGTTCAAACAACATTTAAGATTAGACCAACTGCCGTTCTGTCAGGCAGGTCATAAAAGGTGACCGATTGGCTATACATGTCACTACCATTATGACTAGTAGATGATAGACTTCCACAACGTCTTGCCATGGTGTGTGGTACCACCTCCTTACCTATTCCCTCTGCAGTAGTGTCAATGCTTGTCATTATCATGTTCCAGTTTGAAAGGTAAGGTAGCTAGTAGACTTAGGCATATGGCAATGCCATACTATATAGCAATGCACCATTAACACTCATTATTTTCATCTGGGGAGCCATCTGCTTGTTTGCTATCTAAAGATATAAGAAAAAAAGTAAAGATAGATTAGCCTATTTACGAAAAAAAAAGAGCACTAACGTTGTGAGTTACTAAACACTTACACCAGGTGGTGGGCTCCTTTTCTGTTAGAAACAATATACCACCTTCCGTTACCTTGTACATTGGCCATTTGAACCCCCCCTCCCTTCCCGCAATACAACCGCAAAAAAATTACTGTTTTCAGGTACTATATCAGATATTACCACCCGTTCTATTACTAAAAAAAATATAAGGGTTGGTTTCCGCGACCCCCCTTTTTAGGGTGGTCACCCGAAAACACCGAAATTCGTGGGACGCTAAAGTACAGTTTTACCACAAATTTCATCAAAGTCGGTTATTGTTTATGCTACGAAAGCATAACAGACAGACTTTCGCAATTATAATATTACTAGTAGGTATAATAGGATAAATTTGTTTTATTATGAACTGTGGTATGTCAAAATAATATAAAATGTAATAACTCTCAGTCATTCTAGACGTGAACCCGATTACGTGATGGGGCATGAGATACTTTGGGGGTTAAATGAATTCATGTATTTCCCCAGAACAGATACTTTATTTACTGTTGCCTAGCTTCAAATTAATTCGGCTTAGTCTGTCTATACAGCATTTATGATATCTGTTTATTAAAATTTAAATAATGCCTGTTGAAGTTTGCTCAAGTAGGTATGTAAGAAAATTAATTGATACTCACGTTTAAAAGATCCTATTTTACTGGCTACAAATATATCAATTTCTTTATCGTTTGGAATAATCATAACGTATATATTATTTTATAACATTTGTTAGAAAACAAAATAATTAAAATTTAAAAACACGCAGTGAACATGCTAAACAAATACATGTGTTGTTGACATTTTTTTTTTTTTTTTTTTTTTTTTTTGGCATGGGCGTTAAGCAACTGCCATGATCAAGTAAAACGAGGAAACATTTTTTTTAGACAATAAACTAGAATTTGGAATTTGGATTGACAGGAAAGTAGAGGATCAGGAACAAATCAAAATAACATAGATACTAAAATTATAAATTATTTACAACAATAATATTTAAATATATTTATGTAATATTTACAAAGATAATACTTAGTCATTTGTATAATATTTACAAGTGGGTTAATATTAATTTGGTATTAGATACTAAATGTATCTAACTACGCTTAAATATTAATATTATTTTCTTGAATGAATGATGAAAGAATATTATACATACAAGGGTTTAATAACAGGGTTAGAATGGATGTAGGTAAAGGAATGTCATTAGAATATAGATTGTTATATAATGATGAATGATTGTATTTAGGACAAGCAAAAAATATATGATTGAGATCTCCAATATCAGTGCCACACTCACAAACATTGCTATCTTTGATGTGTAGCTTGAAGAGGTGTTCAGGAGTATTAGTGTGACCAAGCCTCATTCTGGTGATAACAGATGTTGACAACTTATTTAATTTCACTACAGAAAACCAAGGTTTAGAGGGTATCAATGGTTGTAATTGGGAATAGGTTTTGCCTTTCACCAATGTACCACTATCCCAGACACTTTGCCATGACTGCTTAAGATGGAGTTTAGGGAGAGCAGCTAGATCATGGCAATAATTAATGTAGGGGTATAAATCACCACACTGAACTGCCTCTTTAGCACACCGATCAGCTCGCTCATTTCCAGTGATATTACAATGGCTTGGAACCCAGGCAAAGTAAATAATATGATTATATTTAAAAGTACATTTGTATAAAAGATTTCTTAAGTCTAAAATAATAGGAGGAATAAATTTGGATTTTAAAGGAAACTTTTGCAAACAATGTAGAGCACTCAGTGAATCAGTCAGAATCATACACTTGGGTAGTTTCATAATGTGTATGTATTCTACAGCTTTATAAAGTCCATAACATTCACCTGTAAATACAGATGCTTCCGGTGGAAATTTGATTTTTTGAACAATATTGTACTGTTTATGGTATACACCTATTCCAACATTACTATTATTTTTGGATGCATCAGTAAAAATCAAATGAAAATCTTGCCATTTTTCATTGATAATATTGTTAAAATATTGATTGGCATACAAAGATTGTTTATCTATACCTAAATTTACTACAACAGGCTGCAGAGTTAATGATTCATAATTGTGTTTATATAAGGGATTTATAGGGGATGTAAAAGTAAAAGGCTTAAGACTATGATATTTCATATAGCTGTATACAAGGGCTGGGATTGTTTTGTGTTTCCAATACTTATCTGACATTAAATCACTAAGACTAGAGAGCTTTGTAAGCAGAGGGTGATTTTGTGATTCCAAAGTGCGAAGGAAAAACCTGTCAGATAGATATTTACGTCGTAAATTTAATGGAGGTTCAGCACATTCTATTTGTAAGGCAGAAACAGGGCTGGATTTCATTGCTCCTAGAACAATTCGTAATGCTTTAGTTTGAACAGAGTCAATTTTCTTTAGACCAATTTTACTACATGGTTCTAGTAAAAACATTCCATAATCCAATAAACTTCTTATTAATGCATTATACATCAGTTTTAATGTAGATGGGTGTGCACCCCACCAAACCCCAGAAACACATCTCATTAAATTGATATTACGTTCACACTTTGCTGCTATATACTCACAGTGATCTAGTCCTTGGAGTTTATTATCTAGTATTATACCTAAGAATTTTGTTTTCGATTTAACAGGAATTGAACTATTTTTGTAAGTAATATTTATAGGGGGTGGAAATTTTGTGCGAGAAAATAAAACTATGGAACTTTTAGAAACAGAGATATCAAGACCATTATTATTAAGCCAAGTCTGTAGGGATAGAATAGACATGGAAAGATTATCACAAGCCATCTGTATCGATTTGTCAGTTGAGTATAAAAGGAGGTCATCAGCATACTGAAGAACATTTACATTGCTAGTTGCTACAGTTTCTATATCATATGAGTATATGTTGTAAAGGATTGGACTTAAAACAGAACCTTGTGGAAGACCTTTATATTGTTGTCTTTTTAGATTATTAGAGTCATTTGCTAAATTAATAGTTCTATTGTATACAATATTCATAATAACATTAATTAAATAAAATGGTATATTTAATTTCATTAGCTTATTTTTCAGAATTGATAGAATTACATTATCATATGCTGAGGATATATCTAAAAAAGCTGCTAAAACAGATTTGTTATGTGTAAAAGCTAATCTAATATCAGTTATAAGTAAGCTAATATTATCTATGGTGCTCTTTCCTCTCCTAAAACCATACTGACTTTGACTTAATAAATTTCTGCTTTCAATAAACCATTCTAAGCGAAGTTTAACAAGGTGCTCTAGAATTTTCAACATAACTGATGAAAGCACAATGGGTCTGTATGAAAAAGGGTCGGAAGGGTTTTTATCAGGTTTAAGGATAGGGATAACAGAATGTGACTTCCATGTCTGAGGTATATTACCTGTAGAAACAAGGGAGTTCATAACCTTTAATAAGTATGATAGAGATTTATCAGTCATATTATTTAAAAATAAGTAGTTAATATTATCCCATCCAGGAGTAGAGTCTTTAACATTTTGAAGGATACCTTTAAGCTCAAATAACGTAAAAGGGGAAAAATTGTCTGAAGAAGAAGTAGAAGGAAGAGGAAGGATACATTCTGGTACTGTAGGTGGAGCAAGATGATCTATCAGCTGATTTATTAACAATGGACACATTTCATTATTATTAGAAACCTTATATGCAGATCTAAATTTTCTTATGTTTAACCATACACTTGAAGGTTTTGTTTGGGGTGATAAGGAAGAGCAGAATTTCTTCCAACCTTCAGCTTTTTTCTTTTTTAATAATCGACGAGTAGTTTTTATAATATTAGTGAGAATATTAAAATTTTCTGTAGTTGTATACTGACAATAAAATTTTTCAGCAGCTTTCCTTTCCTTAATAGCATCTGAGCACTCTTTATCCCACCAAGGTGGCGTATTTATTTTCTTAGTTAATTGTTTTTTAATGGGAAAAGTGTTTTCAGCTGATTTTATAATTAATTGAGTAAAGGCTTCTGCACAAGAAGAGTCATTATATGAGGAAATGTTAGGCAAAACATTAACACCAACTTCCATCAAATTATTAAACTTGTGCCAATCCGGGTTATGCAAATTATATTTGAAATATGATGTAAATTTAGGTGAAGTTTTATGATATGCAGAAGGGAAATTTATTATTATGGGGAAGTGATCACTTCCAAACGTAAATGGGAGTGTGTACCATGTCAAAGAAGGTGCTAAATTGGGACTGCAAATGGACAGGTCTATAGCGCTTTTGCCTTCGGAGGGTTTTGTACGACGAGTGGGAGAACCATTGTTTAAAATACATAAATTTAATTCTTCAATGACTTTCAAAAGCTCTTCACCATAATAATTACTGGAGGAACAACCCCAGGCTTGATGATGAGAATTAAAATCACCTAACACAATAAAGGGTTTAGGTAGTATGGCTAATATGTTATTAAGTTCTGTCAAAATATTCAAATTTGGATGTGGAATATAAAGTGACACAAAACAAATATTATTTACATTAACAGCTAATATAGACATATTTACAGTATGTACAGGAAGATTAACAATGGAAAAATTATATCCTTTTTTGATCATGATGGCTACACCTCCATAACCATCAGATCTATCTTCTCGGATACTAGTGTATCCAGAGAATTTAAAAGTACAACTTGGTCTTAACCAAGTTTCTGAAAGAGCCACTAAAAATGGCTCATATTTATTTAATAAGTGAATTAATTCACTTTTCTTGTTGGTGATGCTCTGCGAGTTCCATTGAAGAATTTTGGCTTGACTGTCCATGATCACCATTAAATTTAGAATAATTAATTAAACTTTCTGTCATTAAAGCAGCGTTGGACGGTGTTATTACGTCGGACTGAGATAAAAATTTAATAAAAGATATAATCATGCCTATTGAGGCTGATTCTTGATTATTGTTATCATTTTTTGTCAACAAAGTACCATTTTCTCTAGAATTAGTGGAGTTATATTCATTAATAACTGAATTTTGGAAATCATAGTCATAACTCTTACTGACTTTTGTATGGGGTTTAGGTTTCTGAAATATTGTTTTTTTGTATGATCTATGGGAGTGTTCTTGCGAATCTAAGTTTTTTTTCAAAAGTGGATGAAGAGCAGTTTTAATAGGTGTTGAGATGGCATCAGCATATGATTTGGAGACTGGGGGATAATTTTTTGATGCCTCGGCATAAGAGACACAGTTTTGAGCCATAAACATTTTAATGTTTTTTTGTCTTAAATGTTCTGGGCATGATTTGCTAGTGGCAAAGTGAGATCCCTTACATAAACAACAATTAACATTGAAATCAGCCTCGCTGGTACAAGAGTCTCCACAATGATCCTTTCCACATTTAAAGCATCTTGGGTTGGATCTGCAAGTTATTTTAGTATGACCGTACCTACAGCATTTATAGCATTGTATAGTAGGGTAAATGTATAAATCTACTGGGAGGGCATTATAACAAACGTAGACACGTTTCGGTAAAGTCTGTCCATCAAAAGTTACGACAACTGTTTCTGTTGCTTTCCAGGTAGTGTTATCATTAATAGTTATTTTACGGTTTATTCTTCTAACCTTTATTATTTTCCCACAACCAATGGGAACCTTAACATTATTAGCAATTTCCTCAGGTGACCAGTCTGAGGGAACACCTCTAATTACGCCTACTCGTGAAACGTTAAATGATGGGATAAAAGCTTTGAAGTTTTTATTTGAGAGATTAGGGTCATTAATAAAGTGGTTTGCGTCATTGTGGTCCGAAAATGATAGAGATAATCGGTTGCGTCCAATTTTCTTGAGGCTACCATCAATTATATTTTTGAAAGTATTATTTTTAAGGAATCGCCCAAACGAGACTGGATGTAGAGTAACATTATCAGTCGGAGATGTAATAACTCTTTGGACATGAATAACGTAAGGTCCAAGGTCTGTACATTCATACTGTGTGCGGTAGTTAATATAATCTTTAGGTTTTTGGGGTTCCTTACTATCTGTTAGGGGGTTTGACAAATCTTTCATTGTAACATTGTCATTTACATTATTATCACCAGTAATAAATGAGGCACCCGAAGCATTATTTATCTCTGAGATTTCAGAAACAGAGTGAGAGCACTGACAGTCAGTAGATTTCAATTCATTGTTGCGCTTTTTGCGCCGTTTATTGCAGTGTTTGCATATTTTATTAGATGTATGAGATCTTTTCCTGTTAGCAGTTTGAGTTGAAGAAAGCGAAGTATCTGTATCGACACTACTATCGTCTATAGTAACATAGTGCGCTACCTGGAGAGGTCCACCTCCAGGATCGTCAGGGGGTTTGTTCATTTTAAAAAGTGAAAAGGAGACTTACCTACTTTAAACTGATAGTAAAACTACAATGATATTTACATAAAATTAAATATTTACACAAATAAAACTAATATCGATCCTCTGTTTCGCTAAATAATAATTTAAAAAGTCGCAGAACCAAAAATGACGTCCGCCAAATTTTATGTTTCCCGCGCTTTTCACCGTTGTTGACATTTACGATTTGACGTTTGATTTGAGGCACAGATTAGAATATGGTTTAAGAATTATTAAGGTTGTGCTGTCACTAGGGCAGTTCTATCTGAATCGATCATTTAGAAGATCGATCTTTAACATTACCTACTACAAATCACAGCTATTTACGAATTTTTGGGTCGATTCCCTTCATTCATGCATATTGCATGACATATTTCGGTGAGTGTGATGTGGTTCGGCCCGTTTAGTAGATATGCTAAACAAACATGTGTTGTTAAAATTTGACGTATAAAGCAGGGGCATGCTGTGCGTTAGACGGGCCCCGTATCAAAATGAGAGGCCTAAATAAAGGTTGAGATTTTCTACAAAATAAACAAAAATATACAAACATATCCTCACGCCAGTGTCCATACGGGGTAAGCACAAAAATCCATCCTCATCACCTCGATGTCTGCAAATCCATAATCGTGCGATTCTCTAGGCACTTCTTACCACGCAATACTCCTCAGTTGAATCAATTACCGGCGGGGGTGTTTCCGAACGGATACGACTTAGGCACCTTCGAGAAAAGACTCTCTTTCTTACTCGTTCTTAAAAAGCCGGCAACGCAGTTGCAAGACCTTTGGTGAGGTGATTGTCCATGGGCGGTGGTAATCACTTACCATCAGGTGAGCCTCCTGCTCGTTTGCCCTTTTTTAATATAAAAAATCCACCAGATGCCGTACGTTACGATCCTTGCGGCTTGCAGATTTGTCTTTCTTCCTCCACATTAATTACACTCGTCATATAAACATCCTCGAATCGAGAATGTTTATATGACGAGTGTAATTAATGAGAAAACTCTTGACACTATTTTTTTTATTATCGATAGAGAAGCGCTTGACCACGATCTCGCCTAATGGTAAGCTAAGATGCGGCCTAAGATGGAACGCGTTTCCCTAGAAATTAGAATTCCATATTCTTGACACTATATTCGGAGAATCCTAAGTTCTTCCTCATTCACATTTTATATCTATCTTGCTCACCTCACATCTGCAATTCTTTCTACATGTCCAAACCATCAGAGCTTAAATTTATTTATCTTGATTCAACGAAAGAATTTTGTTCCGGGAAAAAAGTGAATGGAGCGTGAAAAAATTACTTAAAGTGACAGTATTTCAGATTTTTAATATATAAATTCAAACCAATAAACACCAGACAATATCTGACCAGCTCTACTCTTTCAAAAACTGCATTAATCAGATCAAAATCGATTGAGTCGTTCGGGAATTGTCGAATATTATTATAATATAATATGTTGACGAAACATTTAGTAAAAAGTTTGTATTTTTCGACATAACTTCTGGATTTTTAAGGTAGTCGATTTGAAATCGAAACAACATAATTGAACTCAAAATCCGCGTTGAATGTCGTTCAAAAGATTAAAATTAGTCATCGCGTTCAAAAGTTACAGCTTTCCAAAATTCAAAATAGTGTGATTTTTTTGTTAACAACGGGTTTAACAAAAAAATTACACTATTATTTTATCTTAGAATTTTTTAACACTTCCACCTGAAAAATCTATGCTTACGTATATTTTTACTGTTTTGATCTTAATAATACCTTAACTTAGCGAGAAGCTCCTGGGATGACCCGAAGAATCAACTGATTCGCAGTTTTTTTTTTCTCGGGAAATAGGAGTTTAAGTGAGATTGTTGATAAAACTTTACAAACTTTTGCATAAACATATTTGGGGGCCCTATTGCCCGGGGGATCCGTATCATTGATACGACTGATAGAGCTGTAGCTACGCTTTTGGTTTGAGGCATATATTAGATGAGGGAATGTTCTTAGGCGCCCCATAGACCTACAATAACATTGCGCAATACTTTTATTGTCCAACTAGCTGCTGCCAGCGACTTCGTCCGCGCGGACTTGGTTTACTCCGCACTGCTCCTCCCCCGTAGGCGATAGCGTGATAATATGTAGCCTATATGTTGACCCGACCTGTTAGTAATATTCGTGCGAAATTTGAAATAAATTCATGGAGTACTTTTTGAGTTTACCCCGGACATACATACAGACAAACAGACAAAAATTCTAAAAATCGATATCGATTGTAGATCATGCCCCAAGTATTCTTTTAAAAAAATATTCAATGTACAATTTTGACTTTCCTACGATTTTATTATAATATGTATAGATAATATTGAATACCTCCTTTGGCTCCAAACGTTCAATAAATTCACTCAATAAGATTGACAAACCAGTGTGATCAATATTTTCGAGCGAGCAGCATGTCTGACGACGAAGTTAAACAAATTTATAAACGAAGTTAAACAAATAAATCTCTATACAATTCTATACACTCAAGTAAAAACTCCCGTTCTTTATCCTTTATAGCATTTTTGCTAGCTAGCTACAATTATTTGATCTGCGCTCCAAATTCTGAAGTGAAAAATATTATGTAATATTAAGTCTACATTAAACCCGCTTGAACTTTCATTCAATCATTGTGTAATCTGCAATATTAACCCTAAACGGTCAGTAATATTGCGCAATACGTAATATTGCCGAATATTACTAGCAAAAAGCAGAGCTTTGTAAGGGCTCGCAAGTTATACTATCTAGTAATATTGTTATAAAAGTATTTTTATGAGAATTACATCTTTTAATGTATGGACTTTATTTATAATTATCTAACCTAAAAAACTCGGCGTATTTTCACCTAAACATTACATTTGCATCAAAGGCCCGCGTCGTCAGGCTTTGGACTAGGAATATTTGGTTTTCGTTTGTTGGTATTTTCAAGGAAAAATATGTATTAAAAATGAAGGTTGATCTTATACAAAACACATTTTTGACATTTTGCTGAAATAATTGTTTTTTTTTCTAAAAATCAGGAAGTTCGTAGTTTTACGTCGATTTACGAAATCAAAATCAAAAAATGTTTTATTTAAATAAACCTTCAAAATTTTTGGACTACGCAGGCACGAAGAATTGACGGTAGACACTCAGCGAATACGTTTTTCGAATTTTTCTCTCAGAGAAACCCTCGGAGTTCGATTCCAGAGTCAACCAAATGAAAAAATGTGTTTTTTCAGTTTTCTGATAAAACAACTTTGCCCGGGATTGGAAAAAGTGCCCTACTGGCGATAGGCTGGCCACCTAACACATTGTGGGACTTAAGTATCTTCAGCTAACCGTGGATGCACACGTTGTACTTCTGCTTACCTCTTCGAGGATACGGGCGTAAATATACCTTTTTTTAGCTTTTTACCCTCGTCCTCGGGCTAAGATTGGGATTTTGGGATTTGTTTCTCAATAAGCATATTGTGAAACTCTCTAACGCTCTATTTACTCTGTTCCCAGCAAACATCCCTACTCTAGACCTAAATTCACCTTGTGCCTCCCACAATATTACTTCGAACTTCCCTTGCATTCTCCTTTCAATGATTTTATCATACACCTTCGATGCCAAACTGATCAAACTGATGGCCCTATAGCTATTGCGGTTTATACTTGAACCTCGCCTTTATACGAGGGCACGATAACCGCGCGCCGCCAGTCAAATATGAAGAAACAATTCATGAAGTAGGTAGTCTCTTAATAAGTTCAAAAATTCTAATACAAAATGTATCTTCTATCAATGTTAACTCGTTAATTTAATAAGAGATGGCTTTAGTAGTAATAAGATTCTAATACTAATTGTAATCTTCTATTTTTTTATTTTTATAAAATGGTATTTTTATGGCAGATAACAAATCTAGACATGAATATAAACTACCACGTCGAAGCTCAAACCTAAAAATGCGATATTTTTTCAGTAAAATGTACCACAAAAGTGCATAGAAAGTGGCCTAGTGTAGGGCTCGCTTCGCTCGCCTTGATTATAGGTCTATGGGGCACCTTATTAGTGACAAAATATTTTTAAGGTGGTCTCAAAAGTGTGACGCAGCGTGACATTAGGAGGTCAAAAAAGTTGATTTTAGCCACGGAGATTTTAGCAAGACGTATTTCATGAACGGCCCCTTGGATATATTATGGTGTGAGCAATTACTTATATAATATTACCACTGAGGTTGTGCTGCCATTTAGGGAAGCACGATCTGAATCGATTATTAAGAAGATCGATACTTTTAACAATACTTCTCAGTGTGTGGCCGCATTCCGATCCGGCAGTATTTATAAAAAAATGACTCAAATGTTTTATAAATATAAAATTAAAAAATATATAATTATAAATAAATAAAATATAAAATTATTATTTTAAATATTTGCACACCATATCATGGTAGAATATGGTAATAACTTTTAATTATTTTTTTATAATTTGTAAGACCCATAATGCAAATAATTATTTTCAAGGAAAGAATAATGTGTAAACGGTTGACTTTGCAGGCCATCCCTAAAACTTTCCGCTAAATTGAGGTATTTTAAGCTCAAAGGAACAAAAATTATATCTTAGTATAGAATTTTTTAAAAAGTTCAAATTCTTAATTTTGGTATAAATGATAGTACTTTCATTTTTGAATAACCGTATATTTTAAAAATGATGATCGACTAAGATCTTGCGAATAGTATAATTAACGACTTAATTCCATCATCCCCTTTTTCTATCAATCGTCAACGCTCGCAGATACTAGGCATTGCTATATGGTGGACGTTCCACGTACCTGGACAAAACGGTTCGACTAGACATTCTTGATCCGGACCACAAGGGATTGGAATATGCTTCCTGAGTTTGTGTTCCCCGGCGGGTACAACCTGGGAATCTTCAAGAGAAGAGTGAATAGGTACCTTCTAGGGAAGCGCGTTCCATCTTAGCTTACCATCAGGCGAGATCGTGGTCAAGCGCTTCCCTATCAATAATAAAACCCGATATAAATCTTAAAACGTGGTGAAAACTCGATTTTCGAAAATCGGGGCAAAATCAGTAACTTCCTTATCTACATACGTAGCGGGAAGTTAAAAACAATATCTTAGATTGAGTAAAGATAAATAATGTGTGTGTATTATGCTGGGGTCACACTTGCATCTATAGTCACAAAGCTTCGTGCAATGACACGAAAAATGCAAATGTAACCTCTGCATTTATCGTGTCATTGTACGAAGCTTTGTGACGATTTCGGCTTAGCCATTAGGCGAACGAAGTCGAGGAGGACAACCAGTGTAGTACAACATAAAACACATATGTTTATGCATTATGCAACTTTATTTAACAAAAATATTAACATTTATTTATATTCGACAGGATATTGTGATATTTGGCTGATTCTGCTTTAGTATTCATCGTGGAATGGAAAGTCTGGGTGATGGACACTGAAAAAAAAAGAAAAATATAAGAAAAAAGAGAAGAAATATTCGTCTATATTTTTTATACAGTGAATGACAAAAACCTTCTCAGATTTTCAAGGAAGTTAATTTCTACCTGGAATGTTCCGAAGAGTATCTTTGAATTGGTCGAGTGTGTTTCTACCAAGGAACTTATATACGATAACTGGAATTTGTACGAAGTAATGTTTGAAAAATAAAAATGTACTTTATTTCGTTACTTATAAAGTTGACACTTGTTTCTTACTTAACAGAGGGGAAAAACGTTCTGAGCAAGACAACGACCAGAGTGGATGTTGTCCCTTTCTTGCAATTGCCAGTGTAAATGAAACTATCTGATGGTAGATTTTTATTAATTTTATTTTATTCGGTAATCGTTAAATCCCTTTTATTCATACACGTCGACAACTTCATTAGCATAAAATGTATTGTAATAATCATAGTGAGTTCTAAAATGTGCTTATTTTAATTATTACGTAATTACTTATGCAATGCAAAAACTGTTTCTCAAATTAGTACAATTACTTTTTTTTTATGTCATAAGATAGCAAACAAGCAGATGGGTCTCCTGATGGAAAGAGTCAACCATCGCCTATAGACACCAAAGATGTTAATGGTGCGTTGCTATCTTGTGGCGAGGTCTAATGCCACATGCATAAGTTTACCGGCTACCTTACCCTCCAAACCGGAACACGACAGCGACAAGCTCTGACGCTATTGCGGCAGGAATAGGTAAGGCGGTGGTACCTGACCCGGGCGAGACAATGCAGAACTCTACCACCTAGTAGCCACGATGGTAGTGACTCGATAGCCAATCGGTCGCCTTTTACGACCTGCCTGGCAGAACGGCAGTTGGCCTATTCTTCAAAGGAGGCCGGGACCAACACGGCAATTTTAACAGTAGTAATTTGCAAATTATGCATGGCCGCACTTATTTATGGCGATTGGCGCTTTATTTATTAGAAAGAGATACTCCACCCATGTCGTGGTACTCTTCGGAACGATTTTGAAGCGCTTGTGAACATTCCGGGTAGAATGTAACTTCCTTGGTTTCTACTAAATAAAGCGCCAATCGCCATATATAAGTGCAGCCATTCTAATTTGCAAATTAATACTAAGTAATTCTCCTAATTTAAGAAACAGCTTTGCATTACATAAATAATTACGTAATAATTAAAATAAGCACATTTTAGAACTCACTGTGTTAATTACAATACATTTTATGCTAATGTATTTATCGACGTGTATGAATAAAAGGGATTTAACGAGTACCGAATATATAAATATTATACTAATAATAATATACCGGATATATAAATATTATTATATAATACTTATGCAATGCAAAACTGTTTCTCAAATTAGTAGAATTACTTAGTAGTAATTTGCAAACTATGCATGGCCGCACGGTCTATATATGGCGATTGGCGCTTTATTTATTAGAAAGAGACACTCCAACCATGTCGTGGTACTCTTCGGAACGATTTTAAAGTGCGTGTGAATACGGGTAGAATGTACCTTCCTTAAATCTAACTAAATAATGCCTTTGACGATCTTTTTTTTACATCATTAGATAACAAACAAAGCAAGCAGTTGGGTATCCTGATGGAAAGAGTCAATCATCGCCTATAGACACCAAAGATGTTAATGGCGCGTTGCTATCTTGTGGCGAGGTCTAATGTCACATGCAAGCTTACCGGCTATCTTACCCTCCAAAACGGAACACGACAGTGTCAAGCACTGACGCTATTGCGGCAGGAATAGGTAAGGTGGTGGTACCAGACCCGGGTGAGACAATGCAGAACTCTACCACCGAGTAGTCACGATGGTAGTGACTTGCATAGCCAATCGGTTCCCTTTTACGACCTGCCTGGCAGAACGGCAGTTGGTCTATTCTTCAAAGGTGCCCGGAACTAACACGGGGATAAATAAAGATTGAAATAGGTGCTACCTAGTTCAATAAGTAAATATAACACTTAAATCTATCCTAGTAATAACTATTTACAACTAATTTCTAATACTTACTCTCCCATAGAGCACAGACGTCCATTGCACTCCAGAGAGGCAATAGATTCCAAGTCCAGTGCAGTTAGCTGGAAGTCAAAAACGTCGAAGTTCTGTTCAATGCGAGTCTTTGTCACCGACTTGGGAATCACGATTAAGGTGCGATCGATAGCATATCTGAAAAAAAATCCTTCTTTATATTTATCCATTGTTGTTTATAATGACGCCATTATCTTACAATAACATGTGCATAAATCACACAGTTGCGCCACACCTGGCCGGCTGGTACTTGTCGTTAAGTGCAGTTGCTAACAAGTAATAACGAACCTTATTTAAAAGAAAAAAAATTACTTCAAAGTTTTATGTACAGATTTGGCAACATTAACTGTTCTCTCAAAATAACGTCAATAACATTAAGTATTGTCTCCAGATTTAGAGAGTAAGATAGCCGGTAGATGAATAGATGTGACATTATCATCCCGGATTGCAAAGTACCAGTGGTATCTATAGGTACCATTAGTTCGTTAGTAATTTTTCTGTGATAACAAAAATATATATGAAATAATCATATATTATTGTTTAGCTTACATTTCTGCTGTAACACGAGTATAATTTATTAAAACAAGGTTGAATGTTAATCTTGACAAAAATCCATAATATTATAAATCCGAAAGTAACTGTCTGTCTGTCTCTTCTTCACGTCTAAACCACTGAATCAATTTAAATGAAATTTGGTACAAAGATAGCCTGAGACTCGAAAAAGGGACATAGACATGGGATAGCTTTTATCTCGGAAATCCCACGGAAACGGAAACTATGCAGGTAAAACTCCGGGACAGTTTAAAGCACGATACTAAAAGGTATCTTAGGCTTCTCATATTTTTGAAATATTTCCAGGGGGACGAAGTCGCGGGCACAGCTAGTCAAAAATAATGTATAATTAACAACAGCTGCCACCAAATATAGTGTTTAAATATAAAAAGATTTTTCACTCTTTTATAACTTACAAAACATCTTACCTTATCAAAACTTGCGCGGTACTCTTGTTATATTTTTCGGCGATGGCTGTCAATCTGGGATCTTCCAGCAGTTTGGGATCGTCGGGCTTAGCCCAGGGTCTGTCTGGAGACCCTAGCGGGGAGTACGCGGTGACGGCCATGTTGTGCGACTTGCAGAACTCGATAAGTTTCTCTTGATTCAGGTATGGGTGGACTTCGATCTAGAATAATAGGTCGCTGGATAAATACGAAATAATCTAACATTCCACAACATCTGAGGCACGGTAATATGATCTATACAGTATTCCAATTTCATACAAATAGACGAAGCGTGAGCTATGACTAAGCGCCTTGATCTCGCCATTGCGCTCGACATGCAGACAGCCGCGACTGTGGCGCAGTAAAAAACGGACGTTGTGTTGTTTTTTAACAATAACTGCGCGATTTGAATAAGTTCAAGTACATCTATATACATATAATAAAATCGTAGGAAAGTCAATGTATGTCCGGGGTAAACTCAAAAAGCACTGCATGGATTTACTTCAAATTTTGCATGAATATTACTAACAGGTCGGGTCAACATATAGGCTACATATTATCACGCTAGCACCTACGGGGGAGGTGCTGTGCGGGGTAAACGAAGTCCGCGCGGACGAAGTCGCGGGCAACAGCTAGTATTAATATGACGAGTATAATTAAATCTACCAATCAAAAAACGACACGCATTTTAATTGAACACTTCTTATTCAATTCAAAAAGTATCTTATTTGTTTATATAAAAAGTATATTTACAATCACAAAACTAAATGGAAACACAAAGAAGGCAGATGTAATTAAAATGCTGGAGGCCGGCAGCCCATTGCATGTTTACGTACCGCGCGGGTAGGTAAAGCTTTTATTTCAAATATACGGCCGAGTTACAATACTGTATAGATAATATTACCGTGTCTGAGGTTGACTTAATTATATATGTCATTCTCTAACAGTCAACCGAATGATCTCTAAGAGTCAGTCAAATAACAACAATATTTAGGATGGGGTTCACAAAAAAACGTATAAATCTCAATAGCAGCAAATAGTCGATAATCGTTATGAGGTCGGTAAAATGCGGCGATGGGATTTCCACTCATCTTACGAACTGTCAAACCAGTGAATTGTTGTGAACTGGAAAGAAAGAAAGAAAGTTTATATCCCAAAAAAGTGCATCCGCATTCTTATTAACATTAAAAAACCAGAAAGCTGTAAACCGTATTTCAAAAAACTAAAAATATTAACGTTTCCTTCAGTTTTTATGTTCGAAATACTAAAATTTATTAAAAAATATCCCGAGTTCTTTAAAAATAAACTGAATACTCACGAAAATTTACAACAAGATTCAAATACAACCTAGAATTACCAATCTCATACCTTAAAATGCACAGCTCGGGGCCAACCGTTATGGCTGTAAAAATATTTAATAAATTACCCGAAAAACTTAAATCGGAAGAAAATTGTAAAATATTTCCACGCGATGTTAAGAACCTATTGATGAATTTACTTACACTTTAAGCGAAATAATTTAATAAGAAACATATTTTATTCAGAAAACTGAATCAGTCCGCCTCTGCATTGCTACACCCTATCAGGGTACGTAAGTTGTTCCTAGAATGTACACTTAACACCTTAAATGTATAACATATGACACAATAAAATATTGAGTATTGATTCCATAAACTTCAGTTTACTCCGCCTACCACACAAAGGAACTGGCGTGATGTTAAATACCTGCATTACAGCTGGCTTGATCCTCGCAATTTCCAGTACCCTCTCCGTTTGTCTCTTGTTAAAGTTGGATAAGCCAATGCTCCTTATCAGACCTTTATCTACCAAAGCCTCCATGGCTTTCCAGGTGTCCACGTAGTCTGCTGTTGATGGATCTGCTTTGCCGGATGAATCCACGGGGAAGAGTTCAGGACCTTCCTGCAAAATAAAAAAAAATTGGTAAAGTGAGTGTTGGGCCACGCGCAATATAGGGTTCCGAAGTTACCCATCACAACAATGCGGAATAAGAAGAGGGTTTTTAGATTTCTGCAGTTCTTCGCAATGTAAACTTTAATTTTGTTTTCATATTCCACAGTTCGCGTAATTATCTTAAAAAGGTGTTCAAAGTATTCCTTTTACGTGCGTGTATGTAAACATCTCGTAACTTTTGAACGGCTGGACCGATCGAAACGTGGTTTATGGCGTTCGATTGGGTTCCGCTCAACTTTGACTTCCTGAAAATTTGTACCAAGTCGGCCCAGATTATGAGAAATTTTGGCAAAACCCCAAAAAAAAAAAATTTGGAGAAATATTATTTTTATATATGCTTTTACTGCGTTTAAGTAATCTCAGACTATATTGCTGTAGAGTTTGTAACAGCTGTGTTTTCCCACGATTAAACTTTTAACTAAACAATTACATTTATTATTAAACTCCAACTTAAGTGATTATTAACATTATTATTAATAACTTTTATTGTAGAGATTGTAAGCATTATCTGTACAATTAATGACTACAGTATTTTTTAACTTATATAGGTATATATCGGATCTATCATGGGGAGTTTTTCATGGAACTGTTTAGATTAATTCCTGCCGCAGTATTTCACCATCGATATCGCGACGAAATTCAAAATTTCATCTTTACTATCTCGATGTCTGGAAATCCACAAGAATGCGATTCTGAAGGCACTTTTTTCCCCGCACTACTCTGTGGAACAAATTATCGGCAGGGGTTTTTCCGAACCGATACGATTTAGGGACCTTCAAGAAAGGAGTTAACTCTTTTTTAAAAGGTCGGCAGCACCACTACAAGTCTTCTGATAGTGTAGTTGTCCATTAGCCTTGTTGTTTTGTCTTGTTTGAGTCTATCTGTATCTGTGGGAGTAATTGTTTTTATTACATAAGATACCATAAGATACCAGTAATTGTTTTTATTACATAAGATACCAAATGAGGCAAAACAACAAGACTAATGGACAACTACACTATTAGAAGACCTAAGAACCCTATCCGGTTTGTGAGGTTGCTTTTAGGTCCCGCATCTGGTAAAAGGAGCCCCGCGCGATTATTTTATGGAATATTCATAAAATAATGACATAAATATGTTTGTATTATATATATAATACACACTTTTTCAAAATATTTGCTGAATTTAAGGGGAAGTTGCTCAATTTTAGTACTAAAATGAGGCACTACGATATTTTAATAAAAATATTTTTTTATTATTTTTTTTGATAATGTCAAATTGACCTACCTATATACCTCTTTCGGATCGGACAGTTTCTTTTACACCCTAAGGCTATTATGTGTCTTGCAATAACTAACCAATTACGATAATATAATAAAATATAAAACGAAAAACAAATCGTTAATCCTGAAATTCCTGGTAAGGATATCAGAATTAACTATTTATATTATTGCATTTTCATCGGCCCTTGATAAGACTACCAAGTTTCAGATTAATCCGACGTTTTAAAGTATGTCAAATCCATGTTTAAATTTTCCGTTACATATTTACAAACATACGACCGAAGCTAATATACGCGTGTAAAAAATATACGCGTCGAATTGAGAATTTCCTCCGTTTTTCGTCGGTTAAAATCACAGGAATCTAAATAATAAATAATAGAAATTAGAAATACTATCTACTGTCTTTTAATACTGGGACGCATGTCGCTAGGTCGCAGCTACCAACAGATCTAGACAATAAAATACACAATTACGCCTACACATCCAAGTGACATACTTGCATTGATGCAACAAAAATTAAACCTTAAAGCTATGGCGTTTAAGTAATCTATACATATAATAAAATCGTAGGAAAGTCAAAACTGTACATAGAATATTTTTTTAAAAGAATACTTGGGACGTGATCTACAATCGATATCGAAGCCAAAAATATAGTTTTTAGAATTTTTGTCTGTTTGTCTGTATGTATGTCCGGGGTAAACTCAAAAAGTACTGCATGGATTTACTTCAAATTTTGTATGAATATTACTAATAGGTCGGGTCAACATATAGGCTACATATTATCACGCTATCACCTACGGGGGAGAGGCAGTGCGGAGTAAACGAACTCCGCGCGGACGAAGTCGCTGGCAACAGCTAGTATTTTATAAAAATTCGAAATCTCAGGAGACGTAGCAGCTTGGACCAAATGTATCGGATCAATAATGTTTCTACTTGTGGTGTACGAGTCACATGCGCGCGACAAAGGTCACACGCCTTTACGACTTCAGCTGCCTTATTATCTAGATTTCTGTGGTTAAAATATAATGCTTTTTACCTTATATGCTTGAGGCCAGTGGATCAAATATAAGTCCAAATACTCCAGGCCGAGGTCCTGAAGAGAGGTCTGTAGAGCGCCCTCCACTAAGTCCGGGCGATGGAACGTACACCATAGTTTTGATGTGATGAATAGGTCTTCTCTGAAAAGGCAGAAAAGAAAAGATAAGAAAACATTCCGCTATCTATATGTCGCAGACAAATTCTATAATTCATCCGTTTACAAATGGCTTCGTCAGATTGCAAAAATACGTTTTACAAAATGCTTTACGACGGTTATAAAATGTCGTCATGATTATTTTTTTCATAGAAAAAAGGGGAAAATGAGCAGGAGGCTCACATGATGGTAAGTGATTACCACCGCCCATGGACAGCCACAGCACCATAGGTCTTGCAACTGCATTGCAAGTCTTATATGATATGCATGACATTTACCGCCACTGTTTACAAATTGCCGCGCATATTGATTAAATTACTTGTTATGTAAATGGGTAGTTTATTTAAAACTTCCCTATCCTTAGGGACCTTTAAGAAAGGAGCTAACTCTTTTTTAAAAGGCCGGCAACACAAATGCAATCTGTATCTGTGGAAGTAATTGTTTTTATTACATAAGATAGCAAATGAGGCAAAACAACAAGACTAATGGACAACTACACTATTAGAAGACCTAAGAACCCTATCTGGTTTGTGAGCCCCGCGCAGCGAGGCTTCGCTACCATCGATGAACTGACCATATTGTCTAAATCTTAAAATGGGACATTTAAATTTGATCTAAACTACGCAAGTAATAAATGATAGCTGTGATGTCTCTAGAATATATTTATGATCGGAGAACCTAATGAATATCAATGTTAATTTAGATTTAACAAAAGTTTTGAATAGTTTGAAATAATAGGCATTCTTGTTGAAAATTAAACATTTTTAGCAAGGTTTTTGTGTTCGGCTTATGTCTGAGTGAATATTTGTCAAGTTAGATGGGATTGTCAAAAAATGGGTATACAAATTTAAACTTTTCGTGCCTTCACTGTGAATATTTTTCAGAAAACTGGACATTTTCGTGTCTCTGAGATAAACTTGGGGACACAGGGGGACAGAGCAGTTTAAAACGGGACATATGGTCACCGTAACCATCGGCGACATTAGAGTTTATAATTACTATTGACGCTATATATGTCATCAACAATTTACCTTCGGCAATTAGTATTGACAGTTTACGTGTATAAAATGACAACGCTATTTTGTTACGGACGAATTATAGAAATCGCCTGCGACACACGTGGAAGTCTTCCGCTGACTTCCGGGGGACTGTTCTCTTTTTTTTTATATCATAAGACAACAAACAAGCAGATGGGTTTCCTGATGGAAAGAGTCAACCATCGCATATAGACACCAAAGGTGTTAAGGTGCAACGCACCATGCTATCTTGTGGCGAGATCTAATGCCACATGCATAAGTTTACCGGTTACCGTAGTTACAGTGACTAGCACTGACGCTATTGCGCCAGGAATAGGTAAGGCGGTGGTACCAGACCGAGGCGAGTGCAGAACTCTACCACCTAGTAGCCACGATGCTAGTGACTCGCATCTCCAATCGGTCGTCTTTCACGACCTGCCTGGCAGAACGGCAGTTGGCCTATTCTTTAAAGAAGCCCGGGACCAACACGGGAAAAACTCTCTCTTGCAGCAAGAAATTTGGTACAGTTGCTTGATGATTTTATTTTCTATTAATAAAACTGTGTCTTTAAATAATTTCGTTTATTCGAAACCGACGCCCGATCAAGATATTTTACAACTCTATTAATACGGGAAAGAAAAATTTTGAACCCCTTTTTAAGACAATTTCGCGAACGTTCGAGTATAAATTTGCCACTGGTGATGTTGCTGCCGTACGATAGATTGACATACGATTCGTATCGATGTCCAACATTAGCGGCAGTGACGTCACTAACGACACAACGGGAGAATTTAAAATACTACAAATCTTTCTTTCTCAACGAACTGTCGGGCTATCTTTGTATTGTACAATTATATTCCTTCAAAATACAGTCCACATTTATTTCAAGCCAGAATTCCCGAGCTAATAGCAAAGGCACTGGCCCCAACAGCCACAGTTAAACTTTACATTGCGGTGGACTGCAGACCTACTTTTTTTTTCAATAAAATGCTTTAGAAATACATTAAATTAATAAAAATAAACATAACACACACTACATTCATGTGACATACATGACAATGTATACGTAGTATTTTCTTTACGGCTAAATTCATTTGTTACACTCAATGATATATAACAATAAATCTTTTTTAAGTGTGACCTATTCTATTATTAGAATAACTAATAATAGAATAGGTCACACTTAAAAGAGATTTATTGTTTAGTCCATGGTCGAATTTCGGCCACAGACGGTCGCTAGTTAACACAAATATTATAAAAGACTTGTGTCGATTAAGAATGAATCGCATATAATATTGTACTTTTTAATGACTAATTATGACATGGACATAACAGAACATTAAAATATTTGTTATAAAAAATAATCATTATTTATAATAGTATTTTTAGGATATGAATTCGGCAAAAATAGACATTTAGTCATGTGACAGTGAACGCAAGTCTGGAAGCATTATGTCTTTGAGACGTGTAATATATCTATGCATTATGTCATGCCGTGAAAAACGTCATCTTGATGTTTTCATTTTTATAGAAACCACAGTACGTAATGTAGATTTTACCACGACGTGATGTCATTAGGACGCCATGACAGTCTAATGCGTTTTCGCGGTAAATTTTATAACGCGAAATTCTTATTAAACGAAAATAAATACCTAGTTTTTTGATGGTCAATTTTTAAGCAGTTTTTCAAATTTAGTCATCTAGCCTATTACTACGGCTTAAATCGCGGCCTCATTTTTGTATGACGGTTAGAAATAATTAAAAAATCGACAGCATACTACACGTTTTCTATCCTTGCCACAGATGTTAACTTATGGCCTTGATAATGTAATTGAAGACTGTGTCATCTCATACAAACGCCATTGTTCAAGGTTGTTGATAAGATATGGTGTTTTAATGATGGATAGGCTCAAATATTAGCTAATAATGTAATCCGAGATAATTAAATTGTTACGGACATGCCGGCTACTTAACAAGCATTAAATTTTCAACTAGGTTGATACTTGATAAATTTGTCTATACTTTATAAGAGAAGTAGTAAATATAAAAAGTAAAAACCTTTTATATTTTACCCTTCATATTTTCATTTTTTTATTTTTAGTATTTGTTGTTCTATCGGCAACGGAAATGAATAATTTGTGACAGCTTTCTATCACGGTTTATGAAATACAGCCTGGTGACAGACAGCCAGACAGACAGACAGACAGCGGAACCCTATTGCTAAGCAGTGGAGCGGCTTAGCAATAGGGTTCCGTTTTTACCTTTTAGGTACGGAATCCTAAAAACCATACCAAAAGCAAATAATATGCCCACTAAATTATTGAACCCTAAGTAAGCAAATAATTTGCAGTTGGCCTATTCTACAAAGGAGCTCGGGACCAACACGAGGTAGCCCGGGACCAACACGGGGTAGCCCAGGACCAACACGGGGTGAAAATAAATAAATATTGTTCGAATTGGGTCGAATTTTTAGAGTCCAAAAGAAATTTTGTCGAACCATACTCTTGTAAATCACAAGTGATATTGTGATTTTTGATGTAAATCACAAGCGATATTTGATGATATATATACATATATTCTTGTAAATCACAAGTGATATTTGATGATATATATACATATATTCTTGTAAATCACAAGTGATATTTGATGATATATATACATATATTCTTGTAAATCACAAGTGATATTTGATGATATATATACATATATTCTTGTAAATCACAAGTGATATTTGATGATATATATACATATATTCTTGTAAATCACAAGCGATATTTGATGATATATATACATATATTCTTGTAAATCACAAGTGATATTTGATGATATATATACATATATTCTTGTAAATCACAAGCGATATTTGATGATATATATACATATATTCTTGTAAATCACAAGTGATATTTGATGATATATATACATATATTCTTGTAAATCACAAGCGATATTTGATGATATATATACATACATTCTTGTAAATCACTAGCGATATTTGATGATATATATACATATATTCTTGTAAATCACAAGTGATATTTGATGAAATATACACACACATATTAGACACACACGTACTTATTATTTTATTACAGTGGCGTAGCATGCCTTGGCGGGGCTTCGTACAAAAATTTTGTTTAGGGGCCCTTATGAAGGGTAGAGATTTCTCACAAAAGAAAAAAGTTTGCATAAAATTAAAAAAATATATATTTATTCTTTTTTTTTATTATCGATAGGTAAGCGCTTGACCTCGATCTCGCCTGATGGTAAGCTAAGATGAGGCCTAAGATGGAACGCGCTTCCCTAGAAGGTACCTGTTCACTCTTCTCTTGAAGATCCCTAGATTGCACTCGTCGGGGAACACAGACTCAAGAAGCATGTTCCAGTCCCTCGCGGTTCGAATGATGAATGTCGAGTCGAAGTTCGAACCGCTTTGTCTGGGTACGTGGAACGTCCACCATATGGCGATGCCTAGAATCTGTGCGCCTCGACGATCACTCCCCAAGTGTATCCGATAAAAAACCGACAAACTAGCCACTCTGCGGCGATGAGCGAGGCTCTGGAGTTTTTTGCCTACCAGATCATCGTCGTTTATGAGCCTCTTGGCACGTCTCTCGATGGCCTCAAGTGTCTCCAGCTGGTATTTAGCGGATCCATCCCAGAGGTGAGAGCAGTATTCCATGCACGAATGGACTTGTGCTTTATAAAGGTTGAGCAACTGTCCCGGACTAAAATACTGTCTCACCTTCGCCAGAATACCGAGCTTTTAAGGTATGGAGCGATTTAAAGAACAACACAAAAAAGAAAGCAGCTCGCTTACACAGAGCTGCTATTGGAACTGGTGGTGGGCCTCCCCTTAAAATTTGTCTGTCAGATTTGGAGCAGCGGGTATTGACCATAATTGGCACACAAGCTGCTACAGGTCTTATGGAGGTGCTAGAGATTGGCCTGGATCAAGTAAGTCCTTTTTATCACTTAATATGCTACCATATTATTTACTATTTTTGTAAACCCGTGTTGATTCAAACTCCCTTTTAAGAATAGACCTATTGCCACATTCTTGTCATAGTATTCTAGTTTGGATGGTAAGTTAGCCTTATGCATATTGGCATTGCCACTAAGCAAGCATTAACATCTTGTTGGTTCATGGGTTTTTTAGAGTAATATTACTATTTAAAGAGAAATATTTTATTTGAGGAATATAGTTATTACTTTCCATTTTATTGTTTTATCAATACAAATCTATTTGAATCTCAATAATTGATTTGTCAGGTTTAATTCAAATCTTATTAACTTTCACATTATTTGCTCGTAAGAGGTTATTGTGGAGAAAGTAGCTCTTCCTGCACCAGTACTACTGCCTCCGGCACAACAACCACAAGCGTCTCCATTGCAGCCTACATCACCACTAATATCAACCACACCAACTCTGTCTACTGCCATTCGTAAGTTTTTGACAGACTTCTTTGTGGTCCTCTGTTTTATTTTATAACTAGCTGTTGCCAGCAACTTCGTCTGCGCGGACTTCGTTTACTCCGCACCGCACCTGGCCGCTAGGTGATAACGTGATAATATGTAGCCTATATGTTGACCCGACCCGTTAGTAATATTCATGAAAAATTTGAAGTAAATCCATACAGTACTTTTAGAGTTTACCCCGGACATACATACAGACAAACAGACCAAAATTCTAAAAACTATATTTTTGGCTCCGATATCGATTGTAGATCACGCCCCAAGTATTCTTTTAAAAAAATATTCAATGTACAGTTTTGACTTTCCTACGATTTTATTATATTGTTACGAATAATCTAGAAGCGTGTAGAATTGGAGCGCGCGCGCGCTATTTATCTAGAAAACTCCTGTTGACAAACAAATAGTTGACCGGGGCTATGCCATAATGGACTTTGTGGGATATGGCATAAGGTTGAAAGTAGCGTGTACTAGGATTTATGACTCATAACATGTTTACGATAAGAAGTGATTCATTGTTTCCCGATACATTTAGACTTTTCTGGATCCAGCTAGGGCTTCCCCTGCCTATAAATACAGAGATGTTGACAAACACGAGTCAGTTTTTATCAAGCGATCGAGAACGATACATCAAGAGACCAAGTGCGAAGCGAGAAGTATTCTATTGTGTAGTGTTCTAAGTTCAGTGATAGTACAGCAAGTGACTATTGTGTAGAGGGTACTTTAGTATTACGTTTTGTTGTGTTGTGTAAATACACGGATTTAAGATAAGTGGTGTTTTTCTACAATTGCGAACCCGAGTACGTAACAACTGGTGTCGGAAGTGAAATTGTGTTAAAAAATGCCACTTATTCCGAAGGAAGGTGTTACCACCAGGTCTCAGGCGGAGACACAGAGGGTGTCAGAGGACACTGAGATGCGTGCAGGTGAGGAACCTGCTAGTGTTGCCAGCACGTCATTGTCGTCGAGCGCAGCCCCTACTGATCTTTCTGTCATTCTGGCAGCTATTCAGCAACAGCGACAGGAACTTCAGCAACATCAACAGCTTCAGGTACAACAACAACTAAAGTTACAGGAACATTTATCCGGCTTTGATGACAAATTGACAATAATCTTGGCGCAACAAGACCAGCTAAAAAGCGATGTGGGCCTCGTCAAGCGCGACATGAAGGGTATTGAGAAGAGGGTTGACCACTTGGAGGCCAACTGCGACAAAATAACTGAAAACGTGGACCAACTGGAAAGGGAGGTCATGAAAATGAAGATCACGGGAGTTAAGTCGGGTGCTGCCATTACAAGCTGCTCTCACCAGGTGGGTCCTCGGGTAAAGGTACCCACTTATGACGGTCTTACGTCATGGAGTGCGTACCGCACTCAGTTTGAAATAGCAGCGAAGGCCAGTGGTTGGACAGACGAACATTGCTTAACAGCTCTAAGTACGGCGTTGCGGGGACAGGCGCTCTCTGTGTTGGATGCAATGCCTAAAGAATATCAGTTCGCTGATTTGATGGAGGCATTGGAAGCTCGCTACGGTGAGCGTCACTTGGAGCATGTGTTCCGTGCCCAATTAAAGGACCGTGTACAGAGGAGCGGCGAGGGACTTCAACAATGGGCCGTGGAAATTGAGAAGCTTGTGAGGAAGGCGTATCCTTCAGCCGATGCTCACACAGTGAATAACACCATCGTCCAGGCGTTTATTGATGGAATTAGAGACCTGGAAGTGCATGCTGCTGTTCGCCTTCAGCACCACGTGACAATGAAGGAGGCTTTGGCTCATGCGCTGGAGGTAGAAGCTGTTCGCCACGAACCTCGAGCACATAAAGTACGTGAGGTTACAGAAGTTGTGGCTCAAACAAAGGACGTGGAACCTAGGAGACTGGGCCCCATGTGCTATGCCTGCGGTGAACGTGGGCACATTAGAGTTAGCTGCCCAGCCAAACCTATGCCTACAGGGTCAATGAACTGGCGACAGCAAGCAGGGGGAAACTCAGCAGCTGAAGAGAACAGGCACGTCAAACAGCCTGTAGAACCAGCAGGGAAGCAAGTAACAGCCAGGAGCAAACGGCAGGTGCTGGCTGGACGAGAAACAACCCCAAAAGTTGTCATATCCCAGGTGTGCGACGGCAACAGTTTATCCATTAAGGGACTGATTAATGGCAAGAACTGCAGCTTAACGCTGGACACTGGAGCTACACGAACTGTGGTGCGACCAGAAGTAGCTGACAATGGCAACTTGAGATTGAGGAATTTTGGGCAAAGCAAGCTTCTGTCTGTCACAGGCCAGCCAATACCCGTCTTCGGTGAAGCATCTGTAGTGATGCAAATAGGCGACGAGTATTACACTCACGACGTCGTAGTGGCCGATATTATGGATGACTGTGTACTTGGTTTAGACTTCATGAAGAAGAATGCCTGCAAGATTGATTGCAAGACAGGAGTTTTCGTATGTGGGCTAGTAGAAATTTTCATGGATGGGGGATCAAAAGGAAAGGTAACAGTGGCTAGAAGAACCATCTTACCTTCAAGATCGAAGACATTGGTACGCGTGAAGTTACCAACCAGTTACAAGGGCCTGGGTAATAGGAGTGTGTTAATTGAAGACAATGGAGCAATTCCACACTGTATTACAGGCCGGAGTTTGGTTTGTGACAAGGGCTTGGCAGCGGTGCAGGTAGTCAACCTGAGTGACAGTGATTTAGTGCTTAAAGCAGGCGATGTTGTAGGACAAAGTGATGAAGTTATGACGTTAAGGAAACTGACATTGACAGGAAGTACAGCATCAAGAGACGTACCACAGGAACTCAAGGATTTGGTGAACAAGTGCAGCTACCTTACCACGTCACAACGGCAGCAGGCTAAGGATCTACTTTCACGATATGCCAACATTTTTTCTAAAACTGATAGAGATATAGGCAGAACATCTGTAGTGAAACATAAGATTGACACTGGAAATGCGCAGCCTATAAAGCAGAAAGCTAGACGTGTCCCTATAGCCAAAGAGAAAGAGGTACAGGAGATGATAGATGAAATGAGAAGAAGCGGAGTTATAGAGCAATCTTCTAGTCCATGGTGCTCTCCTGTAGTGTTAGTTAAGAAGAAAGATGGGTCTACACGTTTCTGCATCGACTATCGTCGGCTCAATGAAGTCACCAAAAAGGACAGTTACCCATTACCTCGGATAGATGACACTTTGGACACTCTGGCAGGCATGTCTTGGTTCTCAACTTTAGATTTAAAATCTGGGTACTGGCAGGTTGAACTTAGCCCTAATGATAAAGAGAAGACAGCATTCTCCACAGGACAAGGATTATGGCAATTTAAAGTGATGCCGTTTGGATTATGCAATGCGCCGGCGACTTTTGAAAGATTAATGGAATGTGTTCTAGCAGGACTTGTAGGCGATGCCTGCTTAGTGTATTTAGATGACGTAATAGTCATAGGAAAAGATTTTCAACATCATCTGTACCAACTGGAAAGGATTTTTAATAAAATACAAGCTGCAGGGCTAAAGTTGAACCCAAAGAAGTGTCACTTATTTCGAAAGGAAGTCAACTATCTGGGTCACGTGATATCACAAAACGGCGTACAGACAGATCCTGAAAAGGTTAGTGCAGTACAGAAGTGGCCAACACCCAGAGACAAGACCGAAGTTCGTGCATTTCTAGGACTATGCTCTTACTATAGACGTTTTGTGAAGGGATTTGCTGAAATAGCAAAACCGCTGCATAGACTCACTGAAGAAAAGAAGAGTTTCGATTGGAATGACATGTGTCAACAAGCTTTCGATGAACTTAAGAAGCGGTTGTGTGAGTCACCAATTTTGGGCTATCCTGATCGGAAAGGGCAGTTCATCGTAGACACGGATGCAAGTAACACTGCCATTGGTGGTATCTTATCACAGAAGCAAGGTGATCAAGAAGTTGTGATAGCCTACTTCAGCAAATCATTGTCGCGGCCGGAACGAAACTATTGTGTTACAAGAAGAGAACTATTGGCAGTAGTGAAGACTCTTCGACACTTCAAGAAGTATCTGATTGGGCGACCCTTCAAGCTGCGTACCGACCATGCTGCTTTGAAGTGGTTGTTACAATTCAAAGACCCGGAAGGCCAAGTGGCTCGCTGGATTGAGCAATTGCAAGAGTTTGACTTTAGCATAGAACACCGCAGTGGAAAGTCTCACTCGAATGCAGATGCGTTATCACGACGACCTTGTGCGGAAGATTGTAAACATTGTGTAAGGATGGAGACGAAGGAAAGGGTTCAAGTACTGCGAGCTAAGCCTACGGATGACAGGTGGGAAACTGACGAGATGCGTGAGGCCCAGTACGAAGATAGAGATTTGCGGCCTCTAATAGATTGGAAGAAGCAAGACACGGGAAAGCCCGAATGGCAGGAGCTGGCTCCCTTCAGCGCTATTACGAAAAGTTATTGCGCGCAGTGGGAAAGCCTTGTGTTGCAAAACGGCTTACTGTACCGCAAATGGGAAAAACCTTCAGGAAGAGAACATCATCTACAGTTGGTCGTGCCAAGAAAACTTATCAAGGACGTACTACGTGAGTTGCATGATGGGGTTTCTGGGGGACATCTTGGAGTACGACGAACATTGGTAAAGGTACGAGAGCGTTTTTACTGGTTGAATTGCCGAGAAGATGTCGAGAATTGGTGCCGAAAATGTACGTCATGCTCTGCAGTGAAAGGTCCGCAGGTTAGAAGCCGAGGCAACCTTAGACTATACAACGTGGGAGCCCCCTGGGAAAGGATAGCGATTGACGTGGCTGGGCCATTTCCTAAGACAGATAACGGAAACAAGTATTTTATGGTCGTGATGGATTACTTCACGAAATGGCCGGAGGTGTTCGCAATCCCTAATCAGGAAGCCACGACTGTTGCTGAGAAATTAGTCAATGAGGTGATATGCAGATTTGGCGTTCCGCTGGAGATTCATTCAGACCAAGGCAGAAACTTTGAATCCAATGTATTCCAGGAAATGTGTAAATTATTAGGTGTATACAAAACAAGAACCACACCTTATCACCCACAGTCTGATGGAATGGTTGAAAGGTTTAACCAAACTTTGGAACGACACTTAGCCAAGCTAGTAGAAGATCACCAAAAGGACTGGGATAAATACATACCTCTGTTCTTATTGGCTTACCGAACAGCGGAACATGAAAGCATAAAAGTGACGCCAGCCTATGCCAACTTCGGCAGACAGTTACGTATACCAGCAGACTTAATGACTGGAGGCCCGCCACCGAATGCAGAGACCCAATTAAGTATACCGGAACATGTTGAAGACATTCGTGAGAGGTTACGCGATATACACTCATTAATAAGTGAAAATGCATTGGAATCAAGTCAGCGGATGAAGACCAGATACGACCGAAACGCCAATCATCGAGGTTTTCAGGAAGGATCTCTTGTTTGGCTACATAATCCGGTTCGACGAAAAGGAAAATCACCTAAGTTACAGCGACGTTGGGATGGGCCATACAAAGTAATCACACGGATCAATGACGTAACCTACCGAGTGCAGAAGCAACCAAGAGGGACCATGAAGATTGTTCATGTTGATCGATTAGCTATCTATAATGGAAGTAATGATGTTCGGGACGAACATAACTAAGAGGGGGGTAGTGTTACGAATAATCTAGAAGCGTGTAGAATTGGAGCGCGCGCGCGCTATTTATCTAGAAAACTCCTGTTGACAAACAAATAGTTGACCGGGGCTATGCCATAATGGACTTTGTGGGATATGGCATAAGGTTGAAAGTAGCGTGTACTAGGATTTATGACTCATAACATGTTTACGATAAGAAGTGATTCATTGTTTCCCGATACATTTAGACTTTTCTGGATCCAGCTAGGGCTTTCCCCTGCCTATAAATACAGAGATGTTGACAAACACGAGTCAGTTTTTATCAAGCGATCGAGAACGATACATCAAGAGACCAAGTGCGAAGCGAGAAGTATTCTATTGTGTAGTGTTCTAAGTTCAGTGATAGTACAGCAAGTGACTATTGTGTAGAGGGTACTTTAGTATTACGTTTTGTTGTGTTGTGTAAATACACGGATTTAATATAAGTGGTGTTTTTCTACAATTGCGAACCCGAGTACGTAACAATATGTATAGATCACAAATATATATAACTTTTGTTTCTGATAATATATTCAAATTGATGCACTATTAATCTCAGTGTCTATGAGACATGGTTATCTCTTTTTATCAGGAGAGCCAATTATTTGTTTGCCATCTTAAATGAAAAACTAATTAATATAATTTCTTATATTACAAAACCTCTCACAATACAAAATGTAAAATTTATCATGTCCAATTTAAATTTAAAATATGTGAGACATTTAAGCATTGTGCATAGTTGATATTATGTATACGTAAAATATTTTTATTATTGCTTTCAGCAATAGAAAGCAATCAGCCTGGGATCAGTTCTCAAGAAACACCCTTTCGGTTTCTGCAGAGACAAGAAACAACAGAGCCACTCCCTGAGAAACAAGGTGCAACTACTCCTCCTCCGAGGCAAGTTCGGACCAAACTTGGTTTTTCACCAAGGCGTCGCCGCCAACGTATCCACGATTCTGCATATCCTGTCCATAAGAGGGCTCATCATGCAACACAGTCAGAATTAGCGCGACAAGCGTTCATTAATTCTGACCGCGAATGGCGAGCTTTCTTAATGGATAGAGAAAGTGAGAGGAAGTAGGAACAGAACACGGGAAATCGAACTACAGCATCAGCAAAAATGGCAACAGTTGTTCGAACAACTGTTGCAAATTATGAGTAACGCTATAGAGGCTTTTAAAAAAAAATTAAAAAAATAATTACTCTAAACTGACTTCTTATTTTATGTTTTAATTTCTTTCGTTGTAGTGATAATATCTTTGAAAGCCTTTTTGTTGACTTCTTTCATCTTCTTAGCCATTTCCAACATTTCCGAAGCAAAATATCCTCTGGCAAACATATTCGAGTAAAATTATTCAAACACTCTCAAAAAATGTTAGTGAAATAAATTCCCGGTGAATAACGTAGCTATACAAACTATCGTAAGAAATCGAGGCTCGCTACGATATCTGTCAAATTTATGACTCATGGTACGGATTTCTATAGAAATAGCGAACAATTACAGAGACGCTATCGACTATAGCTAACATCTGCGACACACACTGTCGCTATTAGTTCCAAAAAAAACCGGCAGAGGCATTGACCAAGTTTGCAAATGCTTTACCACACTCGCTAGCGAGTATCGACAGCAAAAACTCATGGTAGACGTACTGTCTACTCGAATCGACTTCACGCGTCGCGTGGTAGAGTGATACAGATAGACGTTGTTACACAAGTTAGATAGAGACAAGAGATAAGGCGAAGACAAGAAACGTTCGTGACAGATTTTAAGCCATAAGTTTTTATGAGAAGGTTTATTTTTATTAAGCCGGGGTTTACCTATGATCACTTGCATTATTTACATTTTTTTGCTGTACAGAATCAGTTGACGCAAAGCACGTTGTTGGCTAGATATTCTTTAAAATTCTTTTAATTACTTGCTAATAACTTTATAATTTATTAGTGCAGTTTACCCAAATTGTAAAAAGTTCAGTGTAAATATAGTTAAATAGGAATAGGTTTAGTGAATATGTATACTACCATAGAATAATAACGCATAGAAACCGAGTCGACCCGCGCAATATTAAGCCATTTCAAAGAAGCCTGAAAAGGCTTCTTACGTTCGCCGGCCCCTCAGGCATGCGACACGTGCCACGCGGAGTACAGCTCTCGCAATTTCAAAAAATGTGAGTTACTGTGTGGTGAAATGCTGTCACCGTGCTTCACAAAAGCGTATTTAGGACTTGAAGATAACATTTCACCGATAAAAACTACTTGGCATCGGATATTTTTGTATAAAATCCAAACAAATAAATCATAAATATCTAAGTAGAACGATATTCAAAATGTTGCCAGCCAAAGGGAAAAATATTCTACCACGTATTTGTTTTTACCTATTTTCATTATAATTAATAATATGTGTATTCCTATTTTATGTGCGATATTACATAGCCTGGACTTTGCTTTTGCATAAAAAATAGTTTTTAAGTGTTGAGACTCACCCATTATTCTGGCACAAATATTACAAATCCGTTTGTCAGACCAATATTATGAAGCATTTATTCGTATATAATGAGGACTTTTAGAAGACAAAAAAATGTTCCAACTAGCATTCTAGATGCCACAGTGACCATCAGAAAAAAACTCTATCACTACCAAAGTCATTTTTTTTTAATTTTCTTATTAAATAATATGCCATCGTACTGCATTATTTCGTATTGCTTAGTGTCAAGTAGTTTTATTAGCGATATTTTCGACTTTTATCCACGAAAAAATGTAGGGTAACGTGCCCTAAAATCGGTCTGCGCCTAATGTCGACCTCCTAATATGTTTATACTGATAATTAAGCTAATATTCCACATAACTTTTAAGAACGCGGGCAAGACTTCATACATCGTTTTTTAATTATTATCTTAAAGTTTAATATGTTTCTTAAGATTCTATATCAACTGCTTAATTTATCCGCATTTAATAAATATTTTTTTAACTTGGGGAATAGTAGTTAAATAAAGTTGGAATTTAGGTAAGGTTAACGTAAGCAATCAGTTCTCTCCTTAGTAGTCTGTGGTTAGATATTTATCTTGTCATTGGGTGTCTTCAGTACAACAGCTGTTAATCTCAGAAATCTAAGTTAGGTTGACAGAATTCTGAGCTAAGTTTTTGCGAAGACACTTTATAGGTACTTAAAAGAACAAAAAATAAATTAGCTTTAACTATTCTTTAATACAAAAACAGGAAGAATTTTTATTTGATACTTATAATGAAAATTATAATATATAAACTTATTGATGTTTTAATGAAAATGTAAATTAAGTTTTATACAATGATAACACCTAAATTTGATGATAGAATTCAATCAAATTAAAGTCTCAATATTTTTTATATAATTGTTCCTAGCGATATATTTTATTTCATTGATTTAACAATCGTAGAAAATTATTCTAGTTTTATTCTAATAGTGAAAAATAAAACTTTGAATATCAAGTGCCTTTAAATTGTTTCCTTTCTTTGACTACAACTTAATAAAAATAAGTACCCTAAAATAGTTATATTGAAGATTATTTGATATAGACAAAAAATAATTTATATAAATCGTTTTATTTAAAAAAATATCACAATATTGAATATTTAATGCTCATTTCTCTTAATTTTGAGGACCAGCAAGTAACGATCTAATGTAATTTTTACATATCAAATTTTTTCTGCGTAGTTTTAAAGACACTAAAATATCAATTTATTTCATTTATTTTATGTCTCAAAAAAGAGTTGTCTCAAGTCAAAGAGTCAAAGAGTCTCATAAAATGGTCACAAATTAAAATTGGTGACCATTTAGATTTTTTCTTTTACAGTTTTTATCAAATTAAAAAGATCATTTAAATACATACCATAAAAAATTGAGCGCATATTATGTTTACAAAAGTTATTTAATAAAATTAAAGTAAATTTTAATGCAAAGTCAATACCTTATTTCAATTTCAAACATCCTTTACTGGCTAACATTAGAGAAAAATGGGGCTGAAATTAGGGAAACATTGACCGACAATAGACAAAAGAAACCAGGATAGAGAGGGTCAATCATTTAAAACTTAACACGTTTACATATTTTTATTTCGTTGTTGAAATCAATTCGAAACATCAATAGTGTAAAATTTAAATATTGATTAACACGAAAAAGAAAATTAATATTTTCTTCCCGATAACGGTTTAAGCCTAATAGGGTCCGAAAGTTATGTATTTGCTTAGGCGGCCGAAATTTGGCTATTTTACCCTGTAAATTTCTACATCACTGAGATTAATTTTAATTTTTAAAACTTTAAATAAATAATTTGATTATTAAGTATACATATTTTCGTGTCACAATTAGCACAAAAACGAAAAAATCCAAGGTGAAATAGCTTTGGAACGTAGAATTATAACACGTAGAAACCGAGTGGGCCGCGATGTTTTAAGCCATTTCAAAGTAGCCTTAAAAGGCTACGCATGCGCTTGCCGTCCGCTCAGAATCGCGATACATGTCATACGGAGTGCAGGTCTCGCAATTCGAAAAAAATATGACTTACTGTGTTGTTAAAGGCAAAAAAAGACAAATAAAATAAATGCTGAATTATCAAAATGTACCCTCGAGCTAAATTATTTTCATAAGACTTAGTATAAATAATAGTTAAAGCAAATGCAATAATTAATTTTCTTAACATTAAGGTCTAACTAAAAATATTGTTCGCAATTGTTTTTCTACAACTAGCAACTGTATAGTGATAAGTTATGTGTTTCAAATTATCTATTTTTAGTCGATTTACATAACAGAAAAATTATAAATTGTAAGTACTTACCTGTGAAATGTTCACTTTTTTGTTTTTCTAAGGTGTTAAAACACTTCTTTATAATGCAATAAGTCATTTCGAATTATTTTTCGTGAACTGTGTCCGATATAACCTGATCTTATTAAGCATTGACAACTCGCAAAACGAACTGAGCCGTTTCTGGTTCAGTTTTATTTACTCGTTTTTTGTGGTTTCTAGGCGTTATTATTCTAAGATCAGAACCAAAACAGTTGCGGACGCTAGGTGGTGCTCAAGTCGTGCACAGAGCCAATAGTAGCCAATATAGTACGTTTAGATTAAAACATTTAAATTTTTTAAGTTGATTTAAATAAATACTTGATTAATAAGTATCTTATTAATTTTTACCTTACAACGTTCGTCTATAACGTAAGTATTTTTTCTGCTTGCCCACCCATTTGCTAATTTTCAAGCTAGTTTAAGGTTTAGAACCATGGCAAGATTTGTATGAAAGTTAAAATAAAAAAGGTTCCAAGGTAATAGCTTTGAACAAACATACATACACATACACGCACACAGACATACACATAATAACACACAAGTATTTGCCAAGCAATGTATTTCAAACATTTGTATGATATAGGATAATATATTAGTAGATACATATCAATAAGGTTTTTTTTTGTAAGAATTACTTCAATCACTGTTTTTATAACTTAAATAACGTAAATTCGTATTGACCATATTTTTTATTTACGCTCGGTGCCGGTTGGTTACCGCTGTTTAATTACTGAAATTTAAAAAAAAAATCTTGAGAACCTCTAAAACATTTTCCTGTAATTCTACTCATTTTACCTCACCAGAATAAAAATTGTAAGTTCTAAATTTTCTATATGATTAATAATACTATTGGAAAGACAGACAATCTTTATTTCAGTGAGGTAAAAATATTTTAAATCACGAAAGAAAGCACAAAAACTAAAAAAATATAAGGTTAAATAGCTTTGGAATCATCTTGAGAACATCTAGAATATTTCCCGGCATTTAACATATTTTACCTAACCGAATAAAAAGTGTAAGTTTCAAGTTTATACTAAATGATTAATAATGTTATAGTATGAAAGATTATTTGTATACCGGTCAGGTAGATATATTTTAAATACCGTCTTGGGAAAATATTTATTTACTTGCAACACTATTCGAGTCTTTGGAGTCTTTGTGTGCGTGACGACGCAAGTGATTACACGAAGCTTACACGGACATTGACAGGGTTTTGGCCTAAAATATGAACGAAGCGTTGAATGCAATTATCACTCTAAGCGTTATTACTCTATGTATACTACTGTATGTTAGTGACTTAGTGATTGATAAATATAAAAACAAAACTTTAAAAATAATATAAGATAAAAGCCTGCCAGTCCTAAGCCTGGGGCCCCTTTTGAACTAGTTATATAAACTTACATAATCCGTCTTTATTTGAATAGAATAGAATAGAATAGAATAGAATAGAATAGAAAATGTTTATTTAAGACATACACCACAAAACTACAGAAAAATATCATAACACATCAAAAACATATTAACCTTAAGAAAAGAAAAAACAAAACAAAAATAAGGACATAAAGCAAAGCAAAATAAAAACCTACACTAAAGAATTACAAGCCAATATAACTAAAAAAAAATATGTACAGATACATAGCAACTTAAAATAAAATTTATATATACAGCATGAAAAAAAAATAATACGTAAAAAAAAGCGCCAGTACTAGTAGCCATTACACTATAGTAATTAGTTAAGACAAAAAGCAACACTTATACAAATAATTAATAAATAAGCTTAAATACAATTCAATTAGTCTTTGTAACCTATCGTTTGATGTCCACTGTACTGAGTGGTGTGATGTGATGTCTCAAAATGGCCAACACTCAGCTAATGCTGAGAAGTTCTTACCTCAACGCTGGTTTTCAGTGTCAGCCAAACTACTCTAAGCGTTACCGAAAGGTGGTAGAATTATATCGATTAATCTATACATATAATAAAATCGTAGGAAAGTAAAAATTGTACATTGAATATTTTTTTAAAAAGAATACTTGTAACTTATTATATTGGGCTTAAGAATGAAGGAAAATCAAGTTTATTAACATAATCATTATGCGGTAATCAGCGTCATATTACCTACTAGCTGAGCCCGCGACTTCTTCCGCGTAAAAAAATCGAAAAAAAGTAGCTTAAGTTACACCGTATCACATCAGCTATCTGCCAGTGAAAATCCCGTCAAAATCAGTCCAGCCGTTCCAAAGTTTATCCGGAACAAACAAAGAGACAAACAGACGGACAAAAATTGTAAAAATGTTATTTTGGTATATGTACCGTGTACCCATATGCAGTTAGTAAAAAGCGGTTATTTTAATATTACAAACAGACACTCCAATTTTATTTATTTGTATAGATTTATTAATCGTCAAAAAAATCAGTAGGTACGGTCAAACTAATATCTTCTCATATCCAAAACCTTCTCATATCCAAAACAAATATTCATCATTCAAATACACCGTGTGCTAGAAATTTCATGTCAAGATTTTTAAGTAATATGATCTAAATAATTTTTTTTCTAACTGTAAGCTAAATGTATTACGGCAGTGCAACAAGTAATACGTATATTACGTATCACTTCAAGTAATAGTACAATTGAAGTTCAAACGTTGCCAGATCTTTCGAATGCGTCGCGTAATGTTTCGAGTAATGCGTAATGTTATCGAGTAGTATCACCTGACCGACAAAGTAATGTTGCATCACATTATTTCATAAGGTGATGTTTTGCGCATGTCTATTGTCTAGTTTAAATACGTTACATACTCTTTGGTCTAGTTTTCAATTTTCATATTGTTTAACTTAAGTAATAATTGTAATTTGTATGTATAAATTCATGTACATACACTAATATAAATCCGCTAAGGTTTATTTTATTTATTTTTTTTTTTTTCGGAATGTCACAATTGCTGTTAGCCTTAAGGGCTGTTACAGCTTCACCGGTCGCGTGGGCGAGCAGAGTGCTCAGCCAGAATTTAAAGGTGTAGGGCTGTACGCCCTCCGCCCTAAGGGTGTCTCCTGTGAGACCGAACCTCGGCTTAGGGTGGGGTCGTGATTTGCGATGAGAGGGCTAGTGGCATTGTTTCGTCCGTCCGCCGAACCTTGCCCTTGGGCTCGGTTCGCCGAAGGGCGAAACAGGGGTCCTCGTCGCCGCCGGCGGCGACGGTGTCGCGAATGTAGGTGTGTAGTGTCATCGTGTAAACCGTTTGCCAGAGTTATCGGGTCATCGGGATCGGTAAGAACGTGGCGGGGCCTACGTAGTTTGGGATCGGGATTAGGGTCTGGGATGTAGTCAGCCGCGGCTACCACCAGTGGGTTCGGATGCGAGATGGCACGATCGAAGTATCTTTCGGAGATGTCTTTGAAATGCTTTGCTAAGCTCGGCAATTCAAGATCGTTATGGAGGTCTACGTTGCGCATATACCACGGTGCTCCCGTGGCAATACGCAGGAATTTATTTTGTACCACTTGCAACGGATGCAAGTCCGTACGGGGGAGGTGGGCGAACGCTACGCAAGCGTATGAAAGGATGGGGCGTACGCACGACTTGTAAAGTGTCACCTTGTGTCTAAGTGACATTTTACTGCGTTTATTGATAAGATGATATAACCGACCTACAACGAACTTAGCCTTAACTTTCATTCTTTGTATGTGCGGTTTGAATGACATTTTGCTGTCCAACGTTACCCCGAGGTACTTGACTGTCTTTTCCCACGGGATGACGTTTCCGAACAGGGTAATGTTGCCTAGTTTTCGCAGACCGCGCCTTTGTTGTCGCGGGTGTTTACCGCGGCGAAAGTACACGGCTGCACTTTTTGAGGGATTTATTTCGATACGCCATTTTCTGAACCAATCACCGAGGGCGTTGGCCGCAGCCTGCAGCCGCTTGGTGATTGTTACTTCGGAAAAGTTGGACGTATAGAGGGCGGTGTCGTCGGCGAACAACGCGAGCTCGACGTGCGGCTCGCGTGGTACGTCGCACGTGTAGAGGGAGAATAATACGGGTGACAGTATGGAGCCCTGCGGGACACCTGCTGTAATCGATCTGTGGGTGGAGAAGGCTCCTTCCACGCGGAATTTGAATCGGCGGTTGGTGAGGTACTCTCGTATGATGAGTACGAGTCTGTCGGGCACGCCCATTTGGTATAGCTTGTATATTAAGCCATTGTGCCAGACTTTGTCGAACGCCTTTGCGACGTCGAAAAATAGGGCGCCTGTGGGAATTTGCAGCCCCGGGGCTGCGTTTAACCCGGTTAGTATATATTCGGTGAGACGGTGCACTTGATGAGTGCAAGAGTGAGCCGCTCGGAACCCGAACTGCTCATTTATTAAGAGGCCTTTCTCGTGAATAAATGCCTTAAGGCGAGCGAGAATGATTTTTTCATAGATTTTGCCTAACGTATTTATTAGGCTAATGGGGCGGTAACTGCTGACTTTATTGCGGGGTTTACCCGGTTTGTGAATTCCTATGACGGTGGCTTCTTTCCACTCGTCTGGAAACGCGCAGCCGGCTAGTAGTGCATTGAAAATGCACACTAGTAGGCATATTAGGGAGGGGGGGAGGTATTTAACTACCTTATTAGTGATTTTATCGGGCCCCGGGGCCTTTTTATTGTGTAGACCTTTTATAATTTCGCCTACTTCTTCGGGATCGGTGGGTAGAAGCGGGTCACCCTCCGGTGGTAGCGCCGCCCTGCGCTCTACTTCGCTATCCACAAGATGGACGTGGTCTAGGTCCGTAGGCTGGTTTGATGGGGAACATTGAGTTTGGATACTGTCGGCCAGGCATTCGGCTTTGTCTGTATCATCAAAAGCGGGCGTTTGATTAGGTCGAATGAGTGGAGGCATCTCTACTACTGGTTCGTTTTTAAAGGCCCTCGCCAACGGCCAGTAGGCCGTGTGCGATGGCGAGACCTCACTTAACAGTCTGTCCCACCGTTCGTTACGATACTCGGCGATGCGCCGCTTTACTTCTCTTTGTAAAGCTCGTAGCGAACGGCGATTTTCGTCGGTCATGTATCGGTCGTAGAGCCGCGTAGCGGCGTTTTTGCGTCTCAGTAGGTCGCGTAGCTCTTCCGGTAGTTCCCATCTGCCCCGGAAGGCGTCCGGTATTTCCCGCGAGGAGCTATCGACTACCGATTCTATGTGGCTAGTGAGTGACTTAATGGCGGATTTGGCTTCCTCTACCGTACTAATGTTGCCAGGAATTTGGTCGAGGTGCTCTGATTGTATCGATTGAAAATTCTCATCGAGTTTTTTCCAATCGATTATCTTTTTCATGCGGACGGCGTCCGCATGGTGGGGGGAACCTAGTTTGAAAACTACCGGTCGGTGGTCTGAGTCGAGTTCGTGTAACACTGATACTGAACGCAGTTGTAAATCTACGTTCCTCATCAGCGCTATATCGAGTACGCTCGGTCTGTGTGTCACGTCGTTTGGCGGGTATCTAGTGGGCTCTGACGGGCCTACTGCTACGAAGTTAAGTCTGTCCGTCAGTCGTTCGATGTCTAACCCATTTTGGTTGTTTATGGGGGAATGCCACAGACTATGCTTGGCATTGAAATCCCCCCCTATTATGACAGAGTTGCCCATGTCGAATAGAGATTTAAGATCTCTTTCTGTTACTCTTTTACCGGGACCGAGATAGGCTGATGCTAGTATGACTGGTTGATGACCGGTCATACCCACCTGGCAAACTGAGACTTCGAGATATTCCAAAGTAGGGGGATCTAGGGGAACAATGTGGAGGCTTCTTTTATAGTAGATAAGAGTGCCCCCACCGCGATTCGTTGGTCGGTCATTTCTGACTAAATTATAATTAGCTATACGCGGATTACGCCTACTAGGCTTTAATAAGGTTTCCTGTACAAGGAGGATATCTATTTCGTGATTTTTAACAAATTCGCGAATCTGGTCTATTTGCCTGACTAAGCCGCATGCGTTAAACGACGCGACAGTTAGGGAATAGGGTTTCATCCTCTGGCTATGGTTGCTATCCATTATGAGGCCCTAGCAGTTATGCGCCTGATGGTTTCCATCAGGGCTGCGTGTTTAGTGATCACTTCGATCACGTTTTGTGGTGTCGCTGTACGGAGTTCGTGAGCGAACTCCGCTACCTCACCCGGGCTAATCGCTTGGGATATTTCCATGACCAGCGCGAGGTCAGTGAAATCGTATCCTGTGTGTCGTGTGTTGGCCTGTTGGACGCGCGGCGGGTTGTTTGGCCTGCGAGTGGGAGGAGGAGGAGGAGGACCTGAAGGAGGACCTGGAGGCCTTATAAGGGAAGGTGGTTTGACCCACGCGTTGACGGTTGGCGGGGGTGCTGGTATCACTGAGTGTGATACCGGCTTTGGCCCTGCCTGGGGGGTTTTGGCCTTAGGGGCCTTTTTATAATAATTATAATTTGTATTTCTGGCATTCGGTGGTGGTGGTACCGGTTGGGAATTGCTTCCCCGGCTGCGTCTGTGCGGGGCCTTTGGGCATCCGCGATAATTCGCCGGATGGCCTTGGGCACCGCAGTTGACGCAGCTCACCGGCGTCGCGGGCGTCGGGACGTCGGTTTGTCCGCGCTTAGGGCGTGGACAATCCGCCGTGGCGTGGTCCTCCAGGCACTTGACGCACCTGGGTTAAGGTTTATTGTAATTCCTAAAACCTATACACAATTTACAAAGCAACAATTATCACCGCGATGCATTACTGGAACAGCGCCATCTATATTATCGTCTGAGAAATGAAACTTGTGATTCTAGTCACAGAATAATTATTTTGTGTTTTAGTGAATGCATGAATATGGGTGTCACAATTCATTAAAAATTAATTAAATTAGCAACATATTTTACCATAATATATGGTGTACAAACATATAATTTCGGTTAATTTCCTTAAAATTACTACTGGATCGGAACGCGGCCACACACAGAAGATCCGGCGCAAGAAAGTCAGTGGGCTTTTTTTTCTGTCATAAGATAAGGGTACCTGGTCTAATGTCCTAAGCTAAGGGTATCTGGTTACCTTTTGACCACTCCCTCCTCAAATTTGGCAGCCAAGGCTTCCCCCACTTCCTTTTCATTGCCGTAGACGTGAGCGCAGTCGATGTGCCGGTATCCGATGTCAATGGCGTCTTTCACTGCTTGGGTCACCTCTCCTGGCTTAGACTGGGAAACAAAAATAAATTATTACATCTTCTTTTTATATCATAAGATAGCAAACAAGCAGATGGGTTTCCTGATGGAAAGAATCAACTATCGCCTATAGACACCAAAGATGTTAATGTTGCGATGCTAACTTATGGCAAGATCTAATGCCACGTGCATAAGTTTACCGGCTACCTTACTCTGAAAACCGGAACACGCTATTGCGGCAGGAATAGGTAAGGCGGTGGTACTAGACCCGGGCGAGACAATGCAGAACTCTACCATCTAGTAGCCACGATGGTAGTGACTCGTATAGCCAATCAATCGCCTTTTATGACCTGTCTGGCAGAAGGGCAGTTGGCCTATTCTTCAAAGGAGCCCGGGATCAACACAGGGAAAACTTTATTGAGAATTTTTTTTAATAAATAATTTTTACGTAGTAAAACTTTAACAACCGACTTCTTACATGGGATGTATTCCTTCAAAGAATTTTCAAAATCGGTTCATAAATGACCGAGTTCTGAGGTAACATTCAAAAACTGGCCAAGTGCGAGTCGGACTGGCGCATGAAGAATTCCGTACCATCCGTATTCAAGATTCTAGCTAAAAAATACGTTTGCTGTATGAGGGCCCTTTTAACCCCTTAGTCTCCAGGAAAAATCCTTATAAAATTTCGTTATACTAGACTGTAATTATATTAATAACAAAAAACTTTTTTATACTAAAGTAGTCTGTATTTTTAGTAGTGGAAGGTCGAAAACCAAATGGGAATGCGACACTTAAGCGTCGTGTGGGTGCCAACTGAATTCCACCGAGAATCGGTGCGGTGCTTATGTGTCACACTGGGTTAATATTTACTTTATTTTTATTTAATTACTAGCGGTCGCCCGCAGCTTCGCCCGCGTGGATGTCGGTTACCGCTGATAATGACAATTAGAACATTTTATTGTTCTTTCTTTTATAGTTTAGGCAGCGTACGCAAGTAACTTTTCTAGTTGATTTTTTACACCTTGTGTCCGAAAAACCCAAATATCTTACGGAACCCTATTTTTTCCAAAATAAAATATAGCCTATGTTACTCGTGGATAATATAGCTTTCAGCTTTTGAAAGGTGAAAGAATTTTCAAAATCGGTCCGGTAGTTTTCGAGCCTATTCATTACAAACAAACAAACAAAGTTTTCCTCTTTATAATATTATATATATATATATATATATATATATATATATATATATATATATATATATATATATATATATATATATATATATATATATATATATATATATATATATATATATATATATATATATATATATATATATATATATATATATATATATAGTGTAGACTAGCTGACCCGGCAAACATTGTTTTGCCCTATAAATTATTTAATTCAAAAATAGGGGTTGGTCGTACAGGGTTGAAAATTTAGGGTTGTATGTATTTTTTAATTCTATTTTTTAATCGTGACTACTTGGTAGAGTTCCGGAATGTCTCACCCGGGACATTCCGGAACTACCACTTAGTAGTCAGGATTTAAGAGTCACGATACAAGAGTCGCCTTTTCGATCTGCCTGACAGAACGGCAGTTGGTCTATTCTTCAAAGGAGCCCGGAACATCACGGGACATATTCACGATAAAAAAAATTAACATCAATACTGGTATTATTTGTATATTACACAGATCAAATATGGAGTTTTACTAATTGTTACAAAATTGTTTTATACACAAGATGATAATTGGGAGTGCTAAAAATTGATCAAGGATTTTTATTAACAACAAGGTTATTGGGTAAGTAGATACATAGCCACAATAATATAATTTAAACACAGTGAAAAACTGATACAATCGGCCATTCGCTGTATCTTTAGAAACCTGAAGAAGATCTCCACGCGTTGGTCTGGGCTCTTTTTGAAGAATAGACCATTTACCGTTAAGCAAGTCAGCCCCCCGAGACAAGTGGCATCAACGCTAGGAGAATAGAAAACAAAATGTATGGATTTGACATAAGCTGTTGATACGAGCGTAAACGAATTTGTAATTGGTAGCCAAGTGTCATTCGTGAAACGAAACGTTATATTGTATCGATCATCTTTGATCAATTTCATACAAAACCTTAGCCAAGTGGCACTTTTGACAAGCAAAATTGGTGATCCAATGATTAGCGAACGCTAGAACCCTGTAAATTACGCTAAAAATGGCGGATAATCACTATTATTTAATCAGCTGTTCTAAATCGTGGATAATATCTGTTAGAATTTTTGATAGTTTTAAAGTAAAATTAACGCAAATTGCCATAATTTAAGAGTCCTAACCTAACTAGGGGGTTTTCAATACATTTTCTTTTTTTAAGTCGCAGACGCCTTTGTAATGAATTTCGGTTTTCATCCCCTAACTCTACGGGGAATTAACTCAGAGCAAAGTGACCTTGACAAAAGTTGGTGTCCCTTACCCCCTCCACGTAATGGTGCAACAAAAAAGGGGTGTTATACAGGGTTGAAATTTTCCATCAAAATTTTTCTAAGTCCTGCGCACGCTCTGACCGCCAACCGAGCTCTCTGTTCATTCTAATATAACGCATTGGCGTCATTTCGACCAAATTGGTAGCCAAGTGGATTATGGCTTGTTTAACGTTCGTTCCATACGAACTTTACGAATTATATCGAATATTGTCTCTGAATTGAATATAATAAAAATAAGAACAGAGTCGCTATATCTGATTCAATTTTGATTGTATGTACCGCGTGAGTGCGAATAAGATAAAATATACTATCTTTTCTTCTTAATTACTGTCATGCCGTAAGTTTCTATATAGCTAACATGTTAATTGAACTCTGTCAGTACTACGGACTACCAATTTAAAGAGTTATAAAATTAAATACTGTCACCAAGATTTATGTATTTATCTTCATTGCTATCAAATTTGATTGTTTTAACATATTTTAAGTAAATCCTCTTTACCTACCTTACAAGTGAACGTAGAATTGTGCAAAATGTTATCGATAGTCACATTTTAAAACTTATGTTTCAGATTTATGAAAGCTGATGATAAATTTATTATTAAAAATGAACAAAAATATGCAAAACTGAACATATAAAACTTCTTTTTTACGTATTTTTTGGCATACATATTTACAGAAATGTAAAATTGATCGAAATCTATTGCTACACTGAAAAATAAACTATCTTTCTTTGTTTCATTAAATTTACAAAATACAAGGGTTGTAACAAGAATATAGTGTTTATAACTTGAATTTATAGTGTCTGTAAAATATTTAAAGACGAAATATTATATTTATCATCATTAAGACATTGTCAGCATTTTGCAAACCTATCACTACTTACAATGTGTCTAGGCAGTTCGTTAGAAGCGAACAATTGGGTAAACGAGTCACTAGTATTGTGGCTTCTAAGTGGTAGGGTTCTGCATTGTCTCGCCCGGGTCTAATACCACTGACCCACCTATTTCTGCAGCAATAGCAACAGTGCTTGTTACTGTCGTGTTCCGGTTTGAAGGGTAAGGTAGCCGGTAAATGTATGCATGTGACATTAGTACCCCCCCCCCCCCCGCCACAAGGATATCAAAGCACCATTAATAATGTGCTACCAAAAGCCTTCTTAATTGCCTTCTTAATTTGCGTTAATTTTACTTTAAAATTATCAAAAATTCTCACAGATGTTATCCACGCTATAGAACAGCTGATTGAATAATAGTGATCAACCGCCATTTTAAGCGTAATCTGCAGGGTTCTAGCGTTCGCTGATTATCGAATAATTCGCTACTATTTTGCTTGTCAAAAGTGCCACTTGGCTACGGTCTTGTACGAAAATTGACAAAAATGATCGATGCAATATAACGTTTCGTTTCACGAATGACACTTGGCTACCAATTACAAATTCGTTTACGCTCGTGTCAACAGCTTATGACAAATCCATAAATTTCTCTTTCTATTGTACTAAAGTTGATGCCACATCTTGGGGGGCAAGTCTTTTTTGCTGTTAATGCACTTTTCATATAAATAAAACTTATAACCTCGGTGAAAATAATACTTCAAAGTGACGTTTACCCTCAATTCAGAGACAATATTCGATATAATTCGTAAAGTTCGTATGGAACGAACGTTGAACAAGCCATGATCCACTTGGCTACCAATTTGGCCTAAATATCGCCAAAGCGTAATATTTGAATAGTTACTGAGCGTTTGCCACTTGTCTAGGGGGGCAGTTCGTAAAAGCCGAACGATAACGATACGGGTAACTACCATCGTGGCTACTAGGTCGTGGAGTTCTGTATTATCTTGCTCGAATCTTTACCACTTACCCAGTGGCGCAGCGTGGACTAATATATACGTGGGCCAAGTCGCATCGGCGAGGCCCCTTTCCGTTCGTTCCCAAAAGCTACCCAAAAACACGCGCCAAGTTTGAAATAAGCGAAAGCTATCGTGTCTTTATAACGCGTTAAGTTAGGACCTAGGAGTTGTTTTGTTTATATTACAGATACAGAAGAGTGAGGCCAATATTTTTCAAGCTTTTATTTAATTTAAAAATAAACAAAGATTTTAAGTCAGGTAGTGCAAGACCCCTTTAGGTGCGAGGCCGTGGGCGAAGGCCCACTTCGCCTAGCCTAGCTACGCCACTGCACTTACCTATTCCTGCCGCAATAGCGTCAATGCTTGTCACTGTCGTGTTCCACTTTAAAGAGTAAGGTAGCCTGTAAACTTATGCTTATAGCTTTAAAACCCCGCAACAGGAATAACTCACATCTTTGGTGTCTAAAGGTGTTTATATTTTAATTTGAATGTTGTAGAAAATAGAAGTATTTGTTTAAAGATTTTTGTCGTCTCGTTTCAAAAACATTTTTGTCATTATGAGACCAGCTTAGACCCAAGACCTTACTGCCTTATTATAAAATGTATTTTCACGCTCGTATTCACGAAGGGGCAGGCAGAGGTACCTACAATCAGTGCATCCACGATTAGCCGAAGATAGTTAGTCCTACATGTGACAGGTGGAAAGCCTATCACCAACCGGGCACTTAATAAATTATATACTATTCTTATAGTAACTTACCATTAACATCTTTGTTGTCTATAAGTGTTTATGTTTTAATTTTAATGTTGGTTAGAAAATAGAAGTCGGTATTTGTTTAAATCTAGCAATTTTTGTCGTCTTTCGTTTTAAAAATATTTTTGTCATTATGAGACCAGCTAAGACCCAGGGCCTAACTGCAAACTGCCTAATGTAAAATGTATCTTCACGCTCGTATTCACGAAGAGGTAGGTAGAGTAACCAGTGCATTCACGATTAGCCAAAAATACAATATGTTAGGTGGCAAGCCTATCACCAACCGCCAACCGGCCACTTAATAAATTCCAGGGCAATGTTGTTTTTTTATCAGAAAATTGAATCACCCCCGACGCGGGAATCAAACCCGGGACCTCAACACCGACACCGGACCACTAGACCACCAAGGCACAGACAGAGGCGACTATTGTAAACAAATAAAATGCATTTTTCGAGAAATAGAGCTGTAGGGCTACTCTTGAAAACCGATTTCAATTTTAAATGAATATTTAATGAATTTTGAAGTATTTCGTACTCTCGACAACTATATTCAATTATTGGATTCGACGACAGCGCCACAGGTATTTCGAAATTTTTTGGAACTACTTATTATGGCTTTTATTCGTTACTTTGTTTAAAACGGTACTTAAAATTTCCACTTGAAACTCTAGCTTGACGTGTAACGATGACATCTATTTCCAATAATTAGGTCGTATACTGAATCAATGTGGGCAATATTGGTTTCAAGAGTAACGTTTTTTGACGATATTCGAAACTTATTGTTTTTATCAATACTGGTTTAAGATTTATATTGTTTTCAAGAGTAGGCCTGCTGATTAGATTTTGTACTCAATCCGTACATTGATCGGACGTTATATTAAAAAAATATGTTTAGCAAAAAATATTTTGTGAGGTTTTTTCAAAATTTTTAAAAATCTCCTGGGCCGTCTTGGTTTAAATTTTCAGGAAGTCTAAGTTGAGTGGAATCCAATCGAATGCCATCAACCGCGTTTCGGTCGGTCAAGCCGTGGTCAAGCCATTCAAAAGTTATGAGATGTTTACATACACACATACACACACATATATACAGACATACTGACGTCATTGTGAAAAGTCGGGAAAGGTTCGTAGGACCTCAAAACGTGGAGATCTGGTGAAAATTCGATTTTCGGAAATCGGGGCAAAATCAGTAACTTTATCTATAAATGTAGTGGGAAGTTAAAAATATGTGACAAACAATATTCATTGCTTAATCTGATGACTGCATGAATCCATACTAATATTGTAAATGTGAAAGTCTGTCTGTTTGTCTGTTACGTTTTCACGGCTAAACAGCTGAACCGATTTATATGAAATTTGGCATGGAAATAGTTAAAGATCTGGGGTCAAACATAGGCTATCTGTCTGTCTGTCTCTGTTACGATTTCACGAATAAACCGCTGGACCGATTTTCATGAAATTTATCATGGATATAGTTGAAGATCCGGGGTCAAACATAGACTAATTTTTTTTTTCAAAAATCTTTCCCTGGATGGCTGAAATTGGGGATAAAATTTTTATTAAAAGCTATTTGGACGACTTATTAATATACTTGCGGGCGAAGCTGCGCGGGTCAGCTAGTACAGTATAAACATTAAATATTTAACAAAGTAAACAAAATCAAATAAAGTAATTTCCATGATTATTATGTAACTTCTATGGTGTTTTATACATGACAATTACAGCATGGAAATTTCCAAAAAGCATATACCTATTTTAAAATTTCTCGCCATTAGAAAGACATAAGCTGCTAGTTTGTTATTGGCTATCTACATTTAGGAGTTAAGTATAACACCTCAATACCTGTTTACTAAAAATATTACGATTACATTCTAAAAATGTGACATGGAAATTACTGAGAATTTAGATCCAATAATTTAAAGAACTTACTCTTGCACTACACACACACACACACACACACACACACACACACATACACACACATGCAGACATATTGATACGATGACGTCAGTATGTCTGACGTCATCGTGAAAATAGAAAAAGTTCCTATCGGCAGTAGTATAGTAGTGAAAACTCGAATTTCGAAAATCGGATTAAAATCAGTAACTTCTTTTAATCAACATACAAGCAGGACGTTAAAAAAAATGTAAGTTCTACGCGTCGAATTGAGATTTGAGAACAACGCTTGAAAACCCCCGTGTTGGTTCCGGGCTCCTTTGAAGAATAGACCAACTGCCGTTCTGCCAGGCAGGTCGTAAAAGGCGACCGATTGGCTCTGCAAGTCACTACCATCGTGGCTACTAGGTGGTAGAGTTCTGCATTGTCTCGCCCGGGTCTGGTACCACCGCCTTACCTATTCCTGCCGCAATAGCGTCAGTGCTTGTCGCTGTCGTGTTCCGGTTTGGAGGGTAAGGTAGCCGGTAAACTTATGCATGTGGCATTAGACCTCGCCACAAGATAGCAACGCACCATTAACATCTTTGGTGTCTATAGGCGATGGTTGACTCTTACCATCAGCCCCCCAAGACCAGACCAGACCAGAAGCCCCCCAAGTGGCATCAACGCTAGGAGAATAGAAAACAAAATGTATGGATTTGACATAAGCTGTTGATACGAGCGTAAACGAATTTGTAATTGGTAGCCAAGTGTCATTCGTGAAACGAAACGTTATATTGTATCGATCATTTTTGATCAATTTCATACAAAACCTTAGCCAAGTGGCACTTTTGACAAACAAAATTGGTGATCCAATGATTAGCGAACGCTAGAACCCTGTAAATTACGCTAAAAATGGCGGATAATCACTATTATTTAATCAGCTGTTCTAAATCGTGGATAATATCTGTTAGAATTTTTGATAATTTTAAAGTAAAATGAACGCAAATTGCCATAATTTAAGAGTCCTAACCTAACTAGGGGGTTTTCAATACATTTTCTTTTTTTAAGTCGCAGACGTCTTTGTAATGAATTTCGGTTTTCATCCCCTAACTCCACGGGGAATTAGCTCAGAGCAAAGTGACCTTGACAAAAGTTGGTGTCCCTTATCCCCTCCACGTAATGGTGCAACAAAAAAGGGGTGTTATATAGGGTTGAAATTTTCCATCAAAATTTTTCTAAGTCCTGCGCACGCTCTGACCGCCAACCGAGCTCTCTGTTCATTCTAATATAACGCATTGGCGTCATTTCGACCAAATTGGTAGCCAAGTGGATTATGGATTGTTTAACGTTCGTTCCATACGAACTTTACGAATTATATCGAATATTGTCTCTGAATTGAATATAATAAAAATAAGAACAGAGTCGCTATATCTGATTCAATTTTGATTGTATGTACCGCGTGAGTGCGAATAAGATAAAATATACTGTCTTTTCTTCTTAATTACTGTCATGCCGTAAGTTTCTATATAGCTAACATGTTAATTGAACTCTGTCAGTACTACGGACTACCAATTTAAAGAGTTATAAAATTAAATACTGTCACCAAGATTTATGTATTTATCTTCATTGCTATCAAATTTGATTGTTTTAACATATTTTAAGTAAATCCTCTTTACCTACCTTACAAGTGAACGTAGAATTGTGCAAAATGTTATCGATAGTCACATTTTAAAACTTATGTTTCAGATTTATGAAAGCTGATGATAAATTTATTATTAAAAATGTACAAAAATATGCAAAACTGAACATATAAAACTTCTTTTTTACGTATTTTTTGGCATACATATTTACAGAAATGTAAAATTGATCGAAATCTATTGCTACACTGAAAAATAAACTATCTTTCTTTGTTTCATTAAATTTACAAAATACAAGGTTGTAACAAGAATATAGTGTTTATAACTTGAACTTATAGTGTCTGTAAAATATTTAAAGACGAAATATTATATTTATCATCATTAAGACATTGTCAGCATTTTGCAAACCTATCACTACTTACAATGTGTCTAGGCAGTTCGTTAGAAGCGAACAATTGGGTAAACGAGTCACTAGTATTGTGGCTTCTAAGTGGTAGGGTTCTGCATTGTCTCGCCCGGGTCTAATACCACTGACCCACCTATTTCTGCAGCAATAGCAACAGTGCTTGTTACTGTCGTGTTCCGGTTTGGAGGGTAAGGTAGCCGGTAAATGTATGCATGTGACATTAATACCCCCCCCCCCCCCCCCCCCGCCACAAGGATATCAAAGCACCATTAATAATGTGCCACCAAAAGCCTTCTTAATTTGCGTTAATTTTACTTTAAAATTATCAAAAATATGTTATCCACGCTTTAGAACAGCTGATTGAATAATAGTGATCAACCGCCATTTTAAGCGTAATCTGCAGGGTTCTAGCGTTCGCTGATTATCGAATAATTCGCTACTATTTTGCTTGTCAAAAGTGCCACTTGGCTACGGTCTTGTACGAAAATTGACAAAAATGATCGATGCAATCTAACGTTTCGTTTCACGAATGACACTTGGCTACCAATTACAAATTCGTTTACGCTCGTGTCAACAGCTTATGACAAATCCATAAATTTCTCTTTCTATTGTACTAACGTTGATGCCACATCTTTGGGGGCAAGTCTTTTTTGCTTTTAATGCACTTTTCATATAAATAAAACTTATAACCTCGGTGAAAATAATACTTCAAAGTGACGTTTATCGTCAATTCAGAGACAATATTCGATATAATTCGTAAAGTTCGTATGGAACGAACGTTGAACAAGCCATGATCCACTTGGCTACCAATTTGGCCTAAATATCGCTAAAGCGTAATATTTGAATAGTTACTGAGCGTTTGCCACTTGTCTAGGGGGCCAGGAGACTGCTTGTTTGCTATCTTATGATATAAAAAAAAGAAACACCGCTCAAAGCGGATCATCAATTGGGAGCTTTGGTGCTACAGAACAGATAGATACACAAATAATTATTACACAAATTAAACTTATAAAAATCCTCGCTTTTGCGTCAGATGTTAAAAACAAAAAAAAGAAATTCCGGTAAGTTATTCTTTAGGAACTCCTGTATTCACAGAGTTCATTACTCTATGAGTAATGAGGTGACGAAATAGAAAAAAACTAAATAATCCCTAAACAAAATCCAATATTATTCCAAGGTTTCTTGACCTGGATTAATATTAATTTCTAGCATGCTTACATCTCAAAGTATTTTTCGTAACTTTTGAGTTAGGAATGAATGTTTAACCCTGCGTTTAATAAAAAATTGAATAATATTATTTTAATCTGTCGTTTTTCAAATAATACAGAGTATGTACATGCGTCATAATTTAAATTTATACGAGCAATCTCGTATTTGTATGTAATTGATTTTTCCGCAATAGCTTTGTCAATTCTGACGAAATTTTGTATTTAGATAGTGTAGGGGTTATCCCTACGATATGATAGAGATGATAGTTGCTGATAGATGCTGATGCTGATAGATTACAAAATGATAGACCCAATGTAGGGGGTTTTCCCTACTAATGATATAACTGATATAAACTGATATCTGATAGGCTGATAGGTGAGTGATCCTGCAGCTGATGATATATGACAGACGGGAGGAAATGATACCCGTTTGACTGCTTTTTTTTTAATATATATCATAAGATAGCAAACAAGCAGATGGGTCTCCTGATGGAAAGAGTCAACCATCGCCTATAGACACCAAAGATGTCAATGGTGCGTTGCTATCTTGTGGCGAGGTCTAATGCCACATGCATAAGTTTACCGGCTACCTTACCCTCCAAACCGGAACACGACAGTGACAAGCACTGACGCTATTGCGGCAGGAATAGGAACGGCAATTGGCCTATTCTTCAAAGGAGGCCGGGACCAACACAGCGGAAAATGCTGCTTAATGATCATTGATTTATTATGATAATTATGATAATATTTATATGATATAAATGATTACGAGAGTGGGTGATATGCTGACCGGTGCATCGTGTAGCTGGATGGTAACGCTGACGGGGCGGACGTGGGGTTGCAAGCCCATACTGAACTGACCATCTAGAACGAACGTGTGTGTCACGCTGTAGGAATGGACGCGCTGTTGTACTGAACTAATGATCTAGGCATACGTGCTATTTTACAATTATATTGCTTTTACAATTAAAATTGATCTAGGTAAGTAAGATCTCCGTGAAAATCCGTCTTAATGAAAATGAAAAATGAAAAAATCTCCGTGAAAATATTTTATACATCTTAGTTTTAAAAATATTTTTGCGATTCAATAATTTCTCCCAAAAATTAGCTATGACCAATAGGTACCTATGCTGCCTATTTGTGATTTTTTTACATACTTTTATCTCCCCGGGACAGGCTAAGACTGACAGCTATGCCGTTATATTCTTTAATTTTTGTTTCTACAGGACTTAAGTATAAAGCTATACTGCCTTATCTTTATGAAAAAATTAAAATATTACTTACTTTCCAAGTTCCAAGGCCTAGGATTGGGCATGTAAAGCCATTATTGAACACTACGAGTGGTACTTTCGCCATTTTGCACTGTGATATTCTATTGTTAGACGTCTATGAGGAACTGTCGCCTTGAGTTCGCACTACCGGTATTTATTTGTAGCTGCGTATTAAGGTGGTGTTTCACTATTGCGACTTGTGCTATTCAATTTATTAAAAATAGAAACTCAAAGTTGTTTATGACGCTAATACACAATATTAATAAAAAAAATTAATAGTGAGTATATCAGCTCTGTGGCGGTTATTAGAATCCAAATATTTTAGAGCCGGAATATTTAGATCATTTATAATATAGGTAAACCGAAGCTGCAGCCAAGTCAACATTTTGCAGTTCACGGTTCAATTGGAATATCTCTGACCAAAGACTACTATCTGTTTCCATTAACCAAAAAGCTACAATATCTCATTGGCTGACATATCGTTCGGTTCTACCGACAGTTCAAGAAACAGACTAGTAAGAAGAACTGTTCACGAACATAATTTTTAATATCTATTCGATAGTTCTCAGTACGTGGTACAAAATATTAAAAACTTTTTATCGATTTAAAATGAAAAATTATTTAATTTTCTCTTATGTAAGTATGTATGTATAATCGTGAATATATCACGATTATCTCGAAATCGGTCAAGTAGATTTTGAGATTTAAAAATAGGAATAAAAATACTTTTATAAATTTATACATTTTACTTTAGATTTTAGCTTGTTTTATTTTCAAATAATAAGAAATAATTTCAATTATTGCTGGAGGCTAAAGTTTTATAAACCTGTTTATTCCAGAGACGAGCCGGTAATACCGATAATTGCCGAGAAAATAAGGGTGGTGTATGAATGCGATCACTTCGTGAATCGTAAGCTGATCTGCGGTTCACGCGTTCTGCTTGAGTTACCCATGTCTATACACAATATTATACCTTAGAAAGATAATAATGTAGATGCAACTGTTTCGTATCGTAGAAATAAAACTTTGATTGTCATACTTATACGCTAAATTTTTAAATAATGATAATGTAAATTGTAAGCATGATAAATAAATCAATGTTCTAATTAATGTTCATATGAAACCTAATGGGTCGTGAAATATGTTACGGATTGATTTGCCTATGAAAAATTCTTTCAGGTGGAAATTAATTAATTAAATAAATTGCTGGAGCCCAGGACTTGAGGAGTAAAGATGATCAATTCAATGTATAATTAATATAGACTTCGACCGGTTCATTAAGGTGAGTGGCATCTAAAAATTTTGAGATGCGATTCTAATAAGAAACCTGGAGTTGAATGATTTTAAAGCCGAAACACTATAGCACTAATATTGACATTATTTATGAGGGTTGAGGCTTTTTTATAAAAAAAAGAAACAAACGAGACGCAGCTTACGGATAGTGGCAACACTATACGTCTTGCGATTGCGTTGCAAGTCTGTTAGGAATGAGTACTATTTTTTTGAGGCCCTTGGCCCGTATTGATTGGGGAAAAATATCCGTTGACAATTGATTTTACAAACCGGCACTGAGAGACAAAATAACTTCCGTAATTGCATTGTAGTGGGTTCCTAGATATCAAGGTAAGGGTAGAATTGCTATCCCTGACGAGGTGTCCGTCGATGAAATTTAGCAGCTATCATCAAATCCCCTTCTATCATGGGGAGTGTTTAATTCCTCGAAAAAACGCAAAGAGAACCAACGAATCTTCGTAACGACAATCATGTCGATCAGGAAAATTCGGGTCAAGACGCTGTATACGGCTAGTTGGTGTAATGAAACAGTTCCTTAAGTACGTTTAGTAAACAAAACTGATTCACAGATAATATCAGCGCGGGAGAAAACGGGGTGGAAAATTATGTCGGCCATGGCAGCCATATTATGATGTAATGCGATTTGTTAAGAGTCCTGTGACCTTGACCATGTCCATTAGTTTTTGGAAGACAATGGCTTAGTATAAACTTTTGCCGCGAGTTACGTTGGCATAACGTTGTAACTCCCACCCTATACGAAGAAACACTAAATTAAATTGTCTTTATTTTAAACTAGATATATGTTGTTCACTTATAAAATCCCAGGGTCATTTGAAGAAAAGGCCAACTGCCGTTCTGACAGGCAGGTCGTAAAAGGCGACCGATTGGCTATGCAAATCACTACCATCGTGGCTACTAGATAGTAGAAATCTGCATTGTCTCACCCTGGTCTGACCTTACCTATTCCTGCCGCAATAGCGTCAGTGCATGTAGTTGTGGTATTCCGGTTCGGAGGGTAAGGTAGTCGGTAAATTTATGCATACAGCATAAGACCTCGCCACAAGATAGCAACGCAACATTAACATCCATATATACACTTTACTAGGTACGTGTTTGGTCGCATAAATATACTCATTACTCAAATGTTATCCAATTCCAACCATATTACATACATAAATTTTAAATTGATAACCTCCGTTTTTTCGACGGTTGAAAAGAAGAAGAATAAATACACATGACAAGCAGTACAAATATAGAATTGGTTAAAAATATTAAACATTAATAAGCCATTGAAAGTTTTACGAAGGGTCATAAGTTCAAAGTCATATTTGCAAGGGCGCTATCGATCAATGTAATGGATAATTTAGTTCGCCCTTGTGCTGTGTTTCGTGTGAACTTGCAACTTGCAAGAAATCGAACTAAAATTAAAAATTTACATAAAATTATCCTGGTATCTGCTTGTAGCAAAAAGTCATCTGCTTGTTTTTTTAACTTTCCGCAACGTATGTAAATAAGGAAGTTATAGATTTTGCCCCGATTTTCGAAATTCGAATTTTCATCATTCCTCCACGTTTTGAGGCCCTAGGAAGCTTTCACGACAATTTTCACGATGACGTTAGTATGTCTGTATGTTTATATGTGTGTGTGTATATGTGTATGAAAAAATCTCATAACTTTTGAACGGTTTGACCGATCGAAACGCGGTTGATGGCATTCGATTAGATTCCGTTTAATTTACCATCTGAATAAAATTCTTTTTTTGAAAATTTGAACTAATTCGGTCTAGTGATTAGAGAAATTTCGAAAAAACCTTAAAAAATTTGGCGAAAAAGTAATTTTTTAATATAACTTCCAAGTTAATTTACCGACTGAGTACAAAATTCAATCAGCTCTTTTCTTCAAAAAACTGCGTCCAATTTGTAAGTTGCATCAAAATCGGTTTATCCGTCCGGGAGTTATCGTCGACGAAAAATTTTGAAGTGTTTTTTCAACCCAACTTCGAAAATTTTCAACAAATCATTTTTTAGTCTTTTACGATATTTTAGTACTTAAAAAATTACGTCAAATGCCGTTTCAAAATTATTTCCGAATAAAATTTTCAAAAGTTTCAGCCTTTTCAAATATTAAAATAACGTTCTACTTCATATTTTTAAAATAACATTCAGGCTAATATACCGATTCATTTAAAAATCAAGTCAGATTTTTTACTTGAAAATCTGCGTCACATACCGTAAACTGAATTAAAATCGGCTGATTAGTTCGGGATAAATCAATGAAGCAAATTTTTGAAAAAAATAAATTTTTACATGTCTTCGTCATTTTAAAAATATTGATTTTGTAGCTAAATATAATAACTTAGAGTTCAAAAAACGCTTTGAACGCTATTCAAAAGATCAAACCCGATTAACATTTTGAAAACATATATTTTTCGAGCATTAAAGTACTATTATTTTTACAATCTTTAGATTTATGAACTTTGAGTTTAAAAATTCATGGTTACGTATAGTTTTTGCTTCGTTGAGTTTAAAATACCTCAATTTAGAGGGAAGTTTCAGGAATGGCCCGCAGGGTCAACCGGATTACATATTTTTTCTACAAGTAGATGGGTCTCGATGGAAAAATTATCGCATATAGACAACAAAGACGTTAATAGTGCGTCCTTGTGGCAGGATGGTACCTAATGCCACATGCATAAAATCGGCTAATAACGTTTCAACATAATTTAACTTTTTTGTAAAAGTTAAATTATGTTGAAACGTTATTTGATATTTATTGTGTCGTTTGCTGTGTTGTATAAGTCCTGCATATATAATGTAAATCCATAACTGGCCCTAAGCCCAAGTTACGCTTTGTATGTAGGTACATATTTTGTTGTTAAGCGCTGTGGATTTTGTTAAATAAATAAATAAATAAATACTTTACCCTCCAAATCAGAACACGACAATGATAAGTTTTGACGGTATTTTAGCTGGAATAGCTAAGGCGGTGCTAGTGATACCAAATACTCAAATATTGTTCATTGAATCAAAATCGGTCAATTAGTTTGGGATTTATCAATGACAAAAAAAAATTTCAACCTATCGATTATTTAGCTAAAGCAATATTTTAGATCTCGAAAATTGAGTTGAATGCCATTTGAAAGGTCAAAATCGATCCTCGTTTCCAAAATAAATCGATTTTTTTAAATTAAATATATAAGTATACTGACATTTTTAACAAAATAAATATTTGAACTGAAAAAATCTATGGTAATAGACTTTACTCTTTGAGCTTAAAATACCTTAACTTAGCGGGAAGTTTCAGGGATGGCCCGATGGGTCGACTGTTTACATATTTTCTAATGTCGATTTAGTAAGAGCGTTAATCTATACATATAATAAAATCGTAGGAAAGTCAAAACTGTACATTGAATATTTTTTTGAAAGAATACTTGGGGCGTGATCTACAAACGATATCGAAGCCAAAAATATAGCTTTTAGAATTTTTGTCTGTTTGTCTGTTTATCTGTTTGTCTGTATGTATGTCCGGGGTAAACTCAAAAAGTACTGCACGGATTTACTTCAAATTTTGCATGAATATTACTAACAGGTCGGGTCAACATAATACCTACATATTATCACGCTATCACCTACGGGGGAGGAGCAGTGCGGAATAAACGAAGTCCGCGCGGTCGAAAAACGAAGTCGCTGGCAACAGCTAGTATTTAATATTCGAACAATCCTGAATTAGCCCGCTTCAGACGAACAGTCATGGCGAAAGATAACGTTCGTATGACGTGTCACTTATGATATCATAATATTATGGAAAAGTCCTGTAGCCTTGGTCGGAGTCCTGCGTTTTATGACCAAGCTTAATTTAAGTAAAACCGGGCAAGTGCGTGTAGCCACGCGCGATATAGGGTTCCGTAGTTGCCTATCGCTACGAAGAAGGCTTTTTAGGATTTCGTAGACAAATGGCATAAAACGCAACCATAATAATTTCGTCATGTCCATCTGTTTGTCTGTTCTTGGGTCCGTATGTCATAGTCGTTTTACTCGGAAATGAAATGAAATGAAAATATTTATTTGCAAGAATAAGGGTGTTATAAATTATTAAAAATTATTTAAAATATATTTATTTATTTATTTATTTATTCAGAAAACCAACAGCGTTACATTATTACAATCTATACATATAATAAAATCGTAGGAAAGTCAATGTATGTCCGGGGTAAACTCAAAAAGTACTGCATGGATTTACTTCAAATTATGCATGAATATTACTAACGGGTCGGGTCAACATATAGGCTACATATTATTACGCTATCACCTACGGGGGAGGAGCGGTGCGGTAAACAAAGTCCGCGCGAACGAAGTCGCGGGCAACAGCTAGTAAATAATATAGGTACATTTCATATTTGTAAGGCTAATAACAGGTTATAATACATCAGCTAGTGCAGATTTTAGGAATTCGAAATGTTTAAATGGGAGTATGAAAAAATGAACAAAACAAAACAAAGTACTCAAGGAAAAAAAAATATGTTTGATTGATACATTTTTGTACAATTCTATTTTTGAATACATGCTTAGTTAAATGAAATATGTCAATATCTCCAAAGTAGGTGTTATATGTGCGCGCAATCCGCCATAGTACAGAGTGCTAAAGTGTGAGTTTTTCTTTTCGCATTCGATCGTGAGCGCGTTTGGAGTTTACTAGGAATTTGTATGTGATTAGTACAGCGCCACTTAGTGGTAAATGTGAGAAACCAGTTTCTTCCGCCGGATCTTTTCAGTGTGTGGCCGCGTTCCAATCGGTAGTAATTCTGAAAAATCGATACAATTTATAGTTTTAAATGTAAAATTATATAATGATATTTTTTTAAATATTTGCACACCATATATTGGTAGAATATGTCGGTAACTTAATTTATTTTTAACAACTTGTAACACCCATATTCTTGCAAATAAATATTTTCTTTCTTTCTTTCTTTCAAAAAATGTACGTTGAATAGGTTTCCTTTTACGTGTATAACTTATACTTTGACTCATTTTAATGTTAATATTTATTTTATTTTGGACATAACCAGGGCTCGCTTCAATGTCGAAATTTAGAAATTGGAACCCAAAAAATTGATAATTAAAAAAAAATTGTTTTTGTCACGCAAAACATTCTGTAAACTCAAGGGCTTTATTGTTTTCTACTGATAGTGGAGTAGTATCATTTTGAATCAAAACTAAACTAAATTATTTGGGTTTTCATCAACTGAAAACTTTCCTTTGCTTATTTAATATTTAAAATAGCTATGTAATACGAAAAATATATTAATAAATTTATTATATCGAAAACAGCGATAACCTGAACTCAGAGAACGGATGGTCCGTTCTCTGAGTTCAGGTTATCGCTGTTATTAAACATAAAATGTATTAATAATGCGCAAAATAAATTGGTTTTTTCCTGTTAATTGATAACTAAAGCAGTCAAATAGGGATGGCCGATATACATCGATGTTTCGACTATCGATGTTTTTTCCGGGAAACATCATTTTTTTTGGTTGATTTTTTTTGGAATCGAAACATCGATGGTCGATGTAGAATAATGAACCATCGACATCGAAATAAATTTCTACTAGAAATTTTTATGCGCGCGCTAAAAATTAAAAAAAAATCTAAAAATACCAAAAAAAAAAATCGGAAAAATTACAGTTATAAATATGGGAAAAAAATCTATTAAACACAATTGTTAATGACTTGCAAGTGCATTTTCATAGCTGGAATATGATCTTAGAATTGAAAAATTGACAAAATTTTTAAAAAATAGCATGTAAAGAGAAGCTACAAAATAACCGTATTTTCGAATTTCAGATTGTCGTTCGATTGTATCGAATTTTTTTAATCTTTAAATGATCTACGCAGTGTTTAATAGATTTTTTTCTCTTATTTATAACTTTAATTTTCCCGATTTTTCAATTTTCCCGAATTTTCAAAGAAAGTATTTTTTAAGTAATTTACAAATTTGATTCTAAAATTGAGACATATAATTTTTACAAACTTTTTATTAGCTTCACCTATATGTATGTTTGTATGTTTGTATGTTTGTACGTTTGTACTTTTGTATGTTTGTATGTTTGATAAAATTATTCCATTTTTTAATTTGCAAAATATGATTTTTGTTATTTTATATAATTTTCATCTATAGTCGATAAGGTAAGAAACTTAATTTTAATTTTTTATAATTATTCCTACAGTCGATAAGACAGGACTTGATGTTAATTTTAATTTCCAATAATTATCTTTAGCCGATTTCTCCAATATTGACAAATTTTTGAATACTAAGGAAAATTTTAATTTTACAAAACAAATAATAGTTTTAAAAAACTAAAAAATCACGCTTTTATGAATAAACCAAACTAAAAAGTAAAAAATAAATAATAGTTTAAAAAAACTAAAAGCACGCTTTTTATAGAAAATCAAAGCAAAAAATAGAAAATAAATTTTAATAAATTTAAATTAAGAATAGTGTTGAAAATTTCAATAAATATAAATTAATAATAGTGTGAATAAAAAAAAATATTTTATTTAAAAAAAAGCGTGGGGTGCTTTTTAAGATATTATCAAAATGATAATCACTCTACTCATATCTGTCAATAAAATATTTATAACAAATAATAAAATATTTGTCGCGATTCTCAAGATCGATTTTTTTGGAATCGTACATCCCTAGTTTGATGTTTGTTATCGAATATTATTGGGTTTTAGGCTAATTAACGGAAGTTATAGGCAAATTATAAAGACCGATATACCTCCTGATAACACTAACTTGACGTCAAACGAAATTTCCTACTTTGAGTTATAATTAAAATACTTGTTAGGTAATTCTGATAATCTCGTTAGCGAATTTCTGGGATTTCCGGTGGCTAACAAGGAAAAATAGGACAAGCGATTCAAAAATACTGAAAATATATAGTAAATATATTTTAAATATATAATATTTATTTATTATATTTATTATATAATTAATTTATTTATTATATAAATATAATTTATAATATAATTAAATATAATTTATAATATAATTTATATAAATATAATTTATTTATTATATATAAAATATATAATAAATAAATACTGAAAATATATGTAATACTGTCAAGATGTTTATGACTAATTTTTGATACGCTGAAAAAATAGTTTTTTTAGATTTGTAGTTATAGGTAACTAATAGGTAATCGCTCGCTTTGCCAACTCTTTCCGTCAAGTTTGCTTCAAATTGCGGATGTAGATTGACAGTAAGTTATAGGTAAGGTGGCTATCAGGGTACGATGTTATTTATAAACAAACGTGTCCTGACATAAGTCACGTAAGCCAAATTTGAAGAAATCTATTGAAGTATATGTTATTAAATCTAACGAATCTTGTCCGAAAAGAGCATTTGACTGTAATTCGTCAGCCTATAAAGTATCTATGCATTAAAATATTTCCACAAAATTACGATGAAAAATCTGAACAATAGTGGAATCAATGTACACAATATATAAAGATATGCAGTCTTTTGGGTTTTTTATTTTATTAATTGCAATTATTAATCGCAAGCGCGCAACTAACTGTTAGTATAGAATTATATATATTTTCATGCTTATGATATATTTGACCAATCACGTTACAAATATTTTATATTTTTCATCTAAATTATACTTATGGATTTTTTTAATTCAAAGAACCAGATTTCTTTTTTAATGTTTATTATTATATTTTTATCTCTTAGCATACAAAATATATTTGTTCAAAATTTTAATTCTAATTTTAAAAAGCTATATACTTCAAAATCTATTCATCAAGTCTTCTACAACAATACATTTGTAATAAACCATCTGTTTACTATCTAAATTCACTCTTATCAGAACCACACAACCCCCATGAAAAAAAAATATATAAAAAATATATTTTAAAATATAAAAATTATATATTTTAAATATATGAAAAATACATGAAAAATATATAAATTATATATCAAAATATAAAGTCCATAAATTTCCAGATCGCTACTATTACTGTTAATACTGATGTAAGAAATCCAAATCTTTCTGTAGTATATGTGAAATTTACAAACATCATATTCAACCATGACATGGTGTGGAAATATTTAAAAATATCTACTGTCGTCACTCCGTTGTAGAGCGTCCCATCCTTAGGGAATGGGTCGCAGGTTCAAATACAGCGTGTCGATATTTTTCTTTGTTGTTTTTAAAGTTATTCAAGTTTTTCCAAGCACGGGGTAAGTGCTATAACACAAAAATAACTAGAAATACGAAAGTGCTGATCAAAATTATAAATGTGAATGTCATCTGTAACGATGAACTCATTTAACTAGTTATACGTATGTATAGCTAGCGATCAGTACAATCGACGGAATCGATCATATAGCAAAAAAAATTTCGCCACGTCGAGCCTGTCGACCTTAACTCAGAGGTAGAGCATCCCGGCTTTAGGGAATGGGTCGCAGGTTCAAATCCTGCGTGTCGATATTTTTCTTTGTTATTTTTAAAGTTTTTTAAAAATATAATTTTATATATATAGCCCTCTATAAACGTTTTCTATGAATCCCGCGAGAATGTCTCATTTTTCTGGGATAAAGTAGCTTATACGTTATTCAAGGTCATAATCTATCTGTGTGCCAAGTTTCATTCATTTCCACCCATCCATCCAAACACCACAACCCCATCCATCGCCTCTGTGATCTAGTGGTCCAGCGTTGACGTTGACCACATGAGACCTCATGTGGTCCACATCCTCATGACCGGGTTCGATTCCCGGGTCGGGCACTTAAAAAAAAGTGTTTTTCAGTTTTCTGATAAACACAAAGTTGCCCGGGATTGGAAAATGCCCGGTTGGCGATAGGCTTGCCACCTATCACATTTGTGGGACCAAGTATCTTCGGCTAATCGTGGGTGCACTTGTTGTACCTCTGCCTACCCCTTCGGGGATACGGGCGTGAAGATACTCTACCCCCATCCAAACTTATAATATTAATATTAATATAATCTATATTATAACGAAGACTATAGGCATGGCAATACAATACAATACAATACAATAACTCTTTATTGTGCACCAAAATATATGACAACATTATAAGTTACAACATAAAAATAATACAAGTAAGATACACAAAGGCGGTCTTATCACTAATAAAGTGATCTCTTCCAGACAACCTTTATAATAAGGATAACAATATACTAGAAAAAGTGGTGCTAACCACAAGATAATTTATAGTTTTTATGCTCTTAAAAAATAATAATAATAAAAGTAACATCCGGTTATAGTTATACAGAAAAGCAAAACAAAACAAAACAAAACAAATAAAACAGTGGTAATACATAAACCTAAATAAGGAAAATTAAACAAAGTTACTAGGTACATAGAAAGTGACGTTTGACCATACTTTTGAAAGAGTTTAAACTTGGCGCCTTTCTGATATCTACTGGAAGAGAGTTCCAAAGCGTAACAGCTTGTGAGGTAAAGGAATGACTGTAATAAATAGTGTTCTGCGTTGGCACTAACAGGGAATGATTATCAGCCGATCTAAGATATTTGTGCTGGTTGTCACGGAAAATGAATCTTTCTTTCAAATAAGATGGAGATTTCAGGTCATAGAGAGTGGAGTATAGCTGTGCGAGAATATGAGTATTCCGACGAAGATGAATAGGCAACCACTTGAGCTTGGCACGAAATTCGGAAACGTGGTCATATTTGCGCAGACCAAATATGAACCTTATACAAAGATTTTGAAGTCGCTCAAGTTTATTGATCTGGACTAAGGAGAGATTTACATAACTAGCGTCAGCATAATCTAAAATAGAAAGTAGTAAGGAATCTGCCAGCAAAATTTTGGTAGGAATGGGAAGCAAATACCTAAGACGTTTTAATGAACTCCAGGCACAGAAAACTTTTTTACTAAGCTCCTGGATCTGCTTATTCCACGATAAAGTATTATCAATGTAAATGCCAAGATTTTTGACAAAATCGCTGTAGGGAATAGTGACGCCATCAAGCTCTACTGCGGGCAAATTACTCCAGTTAACTTTTTTAATTAGCCCGGGACTACCAATTATAATAGCCTGCGTTTTAATTGGATTTAGCTTAAGACCAAATGATTTGCACCATGCATCGATATTCGCCAGGTTACTATTAATTGCTAGGACAGCATTTGGCAGTTCTGAAAGCGTTGCTTGAGAATAAATTTGCAAATCATCAGCATAAAGATGGTACGATGTGGACAGAATGGCAATAATAAAATTAATAAAAATCGTGAATAATAAAGGAGATAAAACGCCACCCTGTGGCACGCCAACTATTAAATCTGACCAAGCCGATGCGTTTGCTGCAGTTTAAATATACTGTCGACGCCCTCGAAGATAACTGCTAAGCCAGTCCAAAACGGATTGGGATACCTTGAGAGACTTCAAGAGGGCCAACAGTACGTCATGGTCAACAGTATTAAACGCATTACTAAAATCTAACAACGCTAATACTGTAAGTTTTTTGCTGTCCATACCAGAACGAACGTCATCTGTGATCTTTATTAAGGCAGTGGTGGTGCTATGACCGGCACGGAAACCAGATTGAAAGTCACTTAAAATCTTGTTAGCGTTTAAGAAATTGGAGAGTTGATGTTTGACTAAGCGTTCTAATACTTTAGACAGGAAAGGTAAAATTGAAATTGGACGATAGTCAGAAAGAGAAGCTGGATTTGTCTTTTTGGGTAAGGGAATAATTTTAGCATCCTTCCAGATTTTAGGAAAAACTCTTGATGTGATGGAGTGGTTAAGAATATGAGTGAGGATAGGAGAAACAATATCAAGTATGGGAACGATCATATTACGACCTACCTCATCACAACCAACAGCATTCGATGAAACGGACAAGATGTTCTTTTTAACGTCAGCCTCAGTAAACTCGTTAAAAGTGAAAGGAGTGTAGTCATTTGAAGGAAGAGAAGCAAGATGTTGCAATGTTTGTGTTTTGGTATTAATGTCATAGTCAAGAGAAGGTTTGGAAAAATACTGATTTAAAGTATCTACGTCAATACCTGAACCAGGGGTACCTGGGGCTGGCTTACCTACTCCTAAAGATTTTAAAAATTTCCAGACTTTAGTGGCGTCACCATTCTCTACAGATTTGTGAATATAACGTCGTTGAGCGTCCCTGCATAGCAAATTACAACGATTTCTAATTTTTACATACTGTTCACGAGACTCTGGAGATCTATTTTTTTTATATTTTGCCAGTAATTGGTGTTTTTTATTTATAATACTCCGTATGTCGTCTGTAAGCCAGGGAGCAGGCAGGTGCTTTAATTTGACGGGTCTAATGGGAGCATATTTATCATACAGGTTAATAAGTACATTATTGAACCGACTTATTTTGGCATCCACCGTAGCTTCAGCAGCCACAGAAGACCAATCGAAATTACAATCGTCGTTCCGCAAAGACTCGATGTCCATTCCACCAAAATTGCGGCGAAAAAGAACTTGCGGCTTCAACTTGGAAGGTCGAAGTTTGGCAGAAAGGTAAATCAAATCATGATTTGAAAAGGGTGTTGATCCGCACTGACCGTAATTAGCAACAAGATCTGGAGACGATACAATAATAAGGTCTAAAAGAGAGGGTATACAATTAGGTGCACAATGGGTAGCTTTGAGGGGTAACAAGTGTAGGTTATGTCCTTCTATCACGGATAGAAGTTTATGGGTTCTACTATCCCTCTTTAGGATACACGTATTGAAATCCCCCATTAATATGACGTGATTATAAGTGGGAAGGTTCGTAAAGATAAACTCATCGAAAGTATCAAAATAGTTTACTAATAAAGAAGGACTATAAAAAACTCCCAATAGCACCTTGGTGTGTGATAACGTGACTTCCACTACCAAGTGCTCAGCAGCATCGGCAGGGGGAGGTTGTGGTGAGGAGCTAATTTTGGAGAACGGAATTTCAGATCGTAAATAAATAGCCACACCACCCCCAACTCTACCAATGCGGTCATTCCTTATAAGGGTGTAGCCAGGGAGAGAGTAACTGGTAGAAGTAAGACAAGGTTTAAGCCAAGTTTCTGATACAAGAATGGCATGGATCTTATCACAGTTAAAAGACGCTAGCATGTCAGGATAGTGTGCCGGAATACTTTGAGCATTGATATGCACAACATTGAAATGCTTGGAGGAGTTTAGAAAGGACGCCGATACAATATCATTAAAAGAAGAAGATGCTGTACTGTAAACACTACCGTCACTATCTATATCACTATTCGAAGAGAAAGAAAAGAAACTATCACTATCATTACCATCACATTGACTCATATTACCACGTATAAAAGTAATAAAAACTATAAAATTCGGATACCTGTACTAAAAAACTTATACTAATAATAATGTCATCTACTAGTATTATATGTTCATACAAACGGGTGGAACGCGAGTTATACCTACGCGCTTGGAGTTCAGCATGCACTCGATACTCACCAGACTGAGCGTTACGCCGCAGCTCAGCGACGAACAGCCGATGTGACAGCACAGGCAAATGTACTAAAAATCTATACATATAATAAAATCGTAGGAAAGTCTATGTATGTCCGGGGTAAACTCAAAAAGTACTACATGGATTTACTTCAAATTTTGCATGAATATTACTAACAGGTCGAGTCAACATATATTATCACGCTATCACCTACCGGGGAGGAGCTGTGCGGGGTAAACGAAGACCACGCGAACGAAGTCGTGGGCAACAGCTAGTACTTCAATATCTTAACTACATTTGCCTGTGCTGTCACATCGGCCATCGGGCAGTCCTATCGCATTTTACGTACACCACGGCGCGGCCGGCTGTAGGTATTTATTTCAAGGACAGGGCCAAGTCAAAATACTGGTAGATAACATTACCGTGCTATAGGTTCCGTATATAGTTGAAGTTTGACAAATATATATATTTTATGAACCGCTACAAAATAATACAGTATTTAAAAATAAAATTATTGTTACGTACTTCGGGTTCGTAATTGTAAGAAAACGCTACTTATATTAAAACCGTGTATTTACAAAACAAATACACAAAACAGCACAATATAATACTTAAATACACTGATTAACACTAGTCACTCACTGTACTATCACTAAACTTAACCGGCCACACAATAAAACATTTCTCGCTTCGCACGGGTCGCTTTAAGAACCTCTCAATCGCTTTATAAAAACTGTCCTGTATTTGTCAACACATCTCTATTTATACCCAGGGTAAAGTTCTACAACAATCGCGAATGTTCCGCAATCATCTCGTGAACAATAGACAATTATTGTAATCAACTTATGATAAACAAGTTATGATTCATAAGTCCTAATACACGCTATTTTCAACCTTATGCCACAAAGTTCATTATGGTATAGCTAATCCGATATTGGCCAACTATTTGTTTATTAATAGGAGTAGCTATCTCTTTCTTTTATTTCTAGATACCTCCAGTGTTCCAACTCTTCACCTTTCTAGATTATTCTTAACACTACCCCCCTCTTAGTTATGTTCATTCATCATTAATTCCATTATAGACGGCTAATCGATCAACATGAACAATCTTCTTGGTCCCTCTTGGTTGCTTCTGCACTCGGTAGGTTACGTCATTGATCCATGTAATTACTTTGTATGGCCCATCCCAACGTCGCTGTAACTTAGGTGATTTTCTTTTTCGTCGAACCGGATTATGTCACCAAACAAGAGATCCTTTCTGAAAACCACGATGACTGGCGTTTCGGTCGTACCTTGTCTTCATCCGCTGACTTGATTCCAATGCATTTTCGCTTATTGACGAGTGTATATCACGTAACCTCTCACGGATGTCTTCAACATATTCCGGTACACTTATTTCGGTCTCTGCATTCGGTGGCGACATCCAGTCATTAAGTCATGCTTTCATGTTCCGCTGTTCGGTAAGCCAGTAAGAACAGAGGTATGTACTTATACCAGTCTTTTTGGTGATCTTCTACTAGCTTGGCTAAATGTCGTTCCAGTTTCAATCTCTAAAACAAGTAATTTGTTCATAATATGTCTAATTTTTAAAATAATTTTTATATGGTCATATTTACTTTTAAATACAAAAAAGAATCCACTTAATTTTGGTTTTCAGCTGATATATTATAATCCTATATTTATTTATCCGAAAACTTAATCGTATCCCAGCATTTTCAAAACAAACCGCGCCGCTAACTTTGTGAAGTATTGTCGCGCGTCAAAATACCTCGCCTTAAGGATGTAATGTGTTGATTATTGACTGTTGTAGAATTATCAGTAAAGCATCTTCAGGATGTAATTATATTTATATACCTATATCCTGAAGATGGTTTAAAAAATGAAACCGGTCGAGTAATATATTCACATAAAAAAAAGACGTGTGGCACTCGGAGACTGCCGCGGTAAAGCTATTGCATAGCATTTTTTATCAACTTATGCAATTACAATTATATATTTATTTTATTTATGCAGTATTTTTTTTCTTTGTTTATTCATATTTAAAACACTTTGTACACAAATTATACGAGTACAGATATTCACTGTTGTACGTAGATGATAAATACTCATACACCTATATACTTTCTCACAAACAGCTGATTACGGTAGTTTTCCAATACAACCAATGCCACCTAAAGGCGGGTTGCTGAACTAAAGAGACAAGCGTGATATTTCAAAAAATCATTAAAAGTTCTGGTATTTATCGATAGATGGAAAAACTAAAAAGTATCACCGCTGTGCCGGTCGGAGTGGGGAGTGTTAGGTTTCTTCGTTACGGAATTTCTGGATTGGGTCTCCACGCTCAAGGTCCGCGATAGAAGCTATGCAATAGCTTAAAATGCGAAAGTGCGCGTCGAGCCACGCGCAATGTAGGGTATTCCGAAGTTGCCCATCACGATAATGCGGAATAAGAAGAGGGCTTTTATAGTTTCATACTATGCTCATTTAAGCTTTTCAACGTCAATGACAAATATCCGCACCACAGGTTAACCGCCTATAATAACTTCTCGAAGTACATTTTATAAGTTGGCCGACTATTACTCAAAAACTTGTAAAGCTTTCTAAGCCGTGATATATTTACTTTAAAATTCATTATATTTAAAAAAAAAGTATCTTCACGCCCATATCCCCGAAGGGGTAGGCAGAGGTACAACAAGCGCACCCACGATTAGCCGAAGATACTTGGTCCCACAAATGTGATAGGTGGCAAGCCTATCGCCAACCGGGCACTTTCCAATCCCGGGCAACTTTTTGTTTCTCAGAAAACTGAAAAAAAAACACTATTCTTATGTGCCCGACCCGGGAATCGAACCCGGGACCTCATGTGGTCAACGCCAACGCTGGACCACTAGACCACAGAGGCGATTCATTATATTTTCTCATTATATTTACTACTACCATTATTTTTTTCCACCCCCAATACCAACCTTTAAATAAAATAATAATGGCAAAACAGGCTTACATAAATAAAAAACGTATTTTTCAATCAAAAATTCCTAGACACATCAAAAAGAAATTTATTAAAACTTATGTATGGAGCATAGCCCTATAAGAAAGTGAAGCCTGGACTCTTACACAAAAAGAAAGAAACAACCTGGAAGCCTTCTTCCCTTCCCTTGTCATATATCACAAGTATATGACAAGGGAAGGAAAAAATAAATGTGTCGTATAGGAAGATCAAGGAGGCGGCATTGAATAGGGAAAAATGGAAGAAATTACAAGGTGTAAATGCTGCACCGACAAGAGCTTGCTCTTAAATTTGTTGATGATAAAAACCAACCTTTAGCCTGCAGACGGGGGGGGGGGGGGGGGGGGACATGACTCTAACAAAAATTAGCACTTAAAAGCTTTACAAACTTTAAAAATTTTACAAACGAGTCCCTTAATCGAAAAATTTGTTTGCACAAACCTTATCTATATTTATATATATAAAAATTCAACTGCTGCTCGTTAGTCTCGCTAAAACTCGAGAATGGCTGAACCGATTTGGCTAATTTTGGTTTAATCAATTGTTAAAGTCCAAGGAAGGTTTAAAAGTTGAGAAAATATAGAAAAAAATAAGAGTAGTTAAAAAGTCAGAACAACGTTTGCCGGGTCAGCTAGTCAACAATATATTTTAAAAACCTATCCAACGATACCCCACACAATGGGGTACGTGAGAAAAAGATTGCCATCAACACATTACATGTAGGGAAGCTACCCGGAAAAAAAATTTTTTTAAGATTTTATATTTGTTACCACGACTAATATATATATTCGTGTCAAATTACAGCTTTCTAGTAACATGGATCTCTGAGCAATCGTGTGGACTGACAGATGGACGGACATAGCGAAACTATAAGGGTTTACTTCGGAACCTTAAAAAATTAAGTAAATGTAGTAGCAAATATAGTCCGAACTAAGATCAAACAATTAAAAAAACCTATTGATCTGGGTCCCTTCCTGAAGAACCTAATTTAGGCATTTCGTAAAATCCTAAATACTAAGTAGGTCGTAGAATTTTGTAACATTTTGGACGGATATTTGGAACTTTTCGCCGTCATGTAGCTGTGTAGAGGGTAAGGTAGTCGGTAAACTTATTCTAGTGGCATTAATAACCAGCGATATGAATAGCAACGCACTATTAATATCTTTGGTTTCTATAGGTGATATTAGTCTCTTCCCATCACGAGACTCATCTGATTGTTTGCTATCTTTTCCCCGTCTTGGTTTCGGGCTTCTTTGAAGAATAGACCAACTGCCGTTCTGCCAGGCAGGTCGTAAAAGGCGACTATGCGAGTCACTAACATCGTGGCAACTAGGTCGTAGAGTACTGCATTGTCTCGCCCGGAGGAATAGGTAAGGCGGTGCTACCAGACAGCACCGCCTTACCTATTCCTGCCGCAATAGCGTCAGTGCTTGTCATTGTCGTGTTCCGGTTTGGAGGGTAAGGTAAACTTATGCATGTGGCATTAGACCTCGCCACAAGATAGCAACGCACCATTAACGGCTCACTTCACTTTGGTAACTAATGAGACCTCTGAGAAAATTTAATACACTATGGTTATTACACTATGGTCTCTATAGGGACCAACGCGACGCTACCTTTATCCAAAAAATCAATATTTTCACTATTTGCCAGTTTTAATACAATACTCTATGGTATTTTATCGTTTTCGAACGAAACATTGTACAGAATAACATCAAATTGGCATTCTTTTTTCAAATACGCTCTTGGGGAAAAATAAAAGAACTTAGTCCGCTATTTTGATTCGTGCTGTGTGTTGTCTTGGTTGTAATATATGATACAGGTTAATTTACGTGTTTTGGCGTATTAATCAACAAGTAAACTTTATTTATAATCAAGATTAGTTCAAGATCTAACGGTTTAGATAATAATTTTGTCAAAAAACCGTAAATATCAATTAATAAAACATATATTTCGTTAATGACCAACTTGATGATAGCAGCGCTTTGGGTATGACGGTACCTATTTTCATTTATTTTCGTAAATTTCGTAAATCTTAAAAAAAATCATATGATGTGAATGTGATTTTGTTGTTATGTTATGTTATTTTTTTTTAAATATTGCTTAGAATATTTACTCTAAGCAATATTTAAAAAAAATAACATAGCTGTAAAATTGAAAAAATAAAAAAATTTTAATTTTACGAAAAAAACTACGTATTAATTATGAAAAAAAAAATTTATGTGAATAAATATTTTTGTACTATAATATATGTTGTTTATTTTTTTCCGTATGTATACATTTACTAATTATATAAACAAAATATAAAAAGCATAGGTCATCGATTTACTTTTTGAATTAAAAATCCTCTACTAACAAGTAGTCATATTTTTCTCAAAGTGTCGTGTTACACCTGAATTATTTTGTAGCTTAAGCCATTTAAATTAAACAATTCTCACACCAGTGTATTGTAGTGCTCAAGACCTCTTAAAAATATACGCTTTACAGTATCGGATTCAATCCAAACAACTCATAAACCATTTTTGTGACCACGGTCCACCGGAACGTGTGCGTGTAACGGTCCGTGTTTTTTTAGAAAAAAATGCGAAAATGGCTGGTGGTGTGAGCGGATAACATCTTTGCTGTCTATAGGCGATGGTTGACTCTTTCCATCAGGAGACCCATCTGCTTGTTTGCTATCTTATGTTATAAAAAAAAAATAAAAAAAATATCTAATGATATTTAAACAAAACTCACTTGTGAATTGTACTCGGCCAGAGTGTTTTTAGACATTAAGAAGTGTTTTAGCTACTAAAATATTCTCCATTTGACAAAAATACTAGCGTTGTCCAAATTAGGCTTAAATTGCAAAAGACTTTTTCCTGGATTTATAAATGCATGTTTTTGCCATTTCTTTTCTTCTAAATTTTCTTCTGTCATATTAAACGTCAAAATATCACAACAATACTAACGGATTACGGATATATATTCTGTGGTTTCACTTCAAAATGTATGAAATATTTTTGAAATTTTAATGTATTTTAAAGGCTAAATTCATGATGCATATTTTTTTGTACATTGGTAGATCTTTTAAAATTATTGCGGAATGGGTAACATGGTATGTTTGATAATTTAATCATATTACTGTGAACCTTGGGGGTAATTACCGACTTTTGTTTGAAACTTGATCATCCAACATGAAACATCAAAACCACGAGATTTTCAATCAAAAGGATTCAATTTTTTTTTGTAGATAGTAGCTACAGTACGAATTTAAAGACTTCAATTTTTATACTGCCTGTGATGAATAGTGATATTTTTCAACACAAAGGTTCACTTGAAACTATTTATTTTAAAATAATTTTTAACCAAGTAAAATTAATTTAAAAAGTATTTAAATAAAGTTAAGTTCATGTTTCACCCTACAAATTGTGCATATGAAGCAGCAAGGTGGATGACAAGAATTTGTCGGGGGATAATGACATTTTTGAAATCAAAACTTTTTTAGCCGCGTTAATTTTCGGTAGGGTAAAATCGTATAACTTACTAATATTTAACGTATAAACTTGCTAATATTTAAGGTATATCTATAGGTACACAAATATGTTCGTAAAATAGTGTACGTAGGTCACACTATAAGTTTTGCGTAACTTAAAAAAACAACATGTTATAACCAAAATATTACGTTTATTGCTTTTCAAAATAATCTCCTTTACATTTTAAACATTTTTTCATGCGATCGAACCATTTTTTAAAACAGGAGGACCACAGATCTGAAGGCATGTTTTCTACGCGTTAATTGAACGCTATCACTGCCTCTTCGGAGTTGGTAAAAGTAAAACCTCTCATGAAATCTTTCATTTTGGGGAAAATACAGAAATCACAGGGTGCTAGGTCGGGGCTATGCGCAGGATGAGTGACGAGATGTACTTTTTCGGAAGCTAAAAATGACTTTATTTTGTTTGCCGTGTGTGAAGAAGTGTTATCACGGTATAGGAGAATGCGGATTTTGGGCCGTCTTTCGCGAACTTCTAACACCCTGGGTAAACAAATGCTAGAATACCACTCGGCATTCACACTCTTTTGATCTTTAAGTGGAATTGTACAGATGGGGCCCGTAGCTGAGAAAAAAACGCGATCATTTTTTTACCAACGTTTCTCGTCTGTCTCACTTTTGTTGGCCTGTCCTCATTTTCAAACACCCATTCACAAGATTGCTGTTTTTTTTTCGGTTTAAACCAATAAATCCACGTTTCGTTTCCTGTGACAATTTCATAAATAGCATTAGAATGTCTGTGGTCGTACTTCAGTAGCATCTGTGAGCACCATTCCACGCGAGCCCGCTTCTGCTCCGCTGGCAGTTCATGAGGGATCCAACGACAACAAAGTTTTCGAACTTTCAATTCTTCGTGTAAAATTTTCTGAATTTGGCTCATACCAATCCCCAATAGTCCTCGAATCGTCTCAGGTAATCCGGGGGTTTTCTTAAATTAACTGCTTAACAGAAGCCACATTATTTTCGTTGACGGCATTTGAAGGCTCTCGAATTTAGCAAACGATCGCCTCACGGTGCTCAAACATAGTGCTTCTCTCCCAAAAGCATTTAGAAGACGAGCGGCACAGTCATAAAAAATCGCTCTAAAATCTTTTCGACTTAATTCCATTTTCGTTGCGTACGTAGAACTTTGATGTGTGATAAAAAAAAACAATTGACAAATCATTTTCCGCCAATTGTTTTTTTTTATTACTAAGAAGCTTGCAACGTTTTAAAAATATAACATACGAAATTCAAATAGTTCCGATTAGCTAGAAGTGCAAAACTTTTAGTGTGCCCCATGTATTACAAACCCAATAGATGTCACTGTGATAAACACATGCTTAAAGACATCACACAAGGTGCCCCCCCCCCACCTCACAAATGTAACGAGTAACGACCTGTGACAAGGACGGGGGAGGGGTCAAAAAAATCATGTGATTAGTGTGACGTAATTTGTGGATGACCCCTTATTATGGTGGTTTAAAAGAGACAGTCTCGGAGTTTTACCCGCAGAGTTTCCGTTCCCGTGGGATTTCTGAGATAAAAACTATCTTATCTCCTTTCTCGGGTCTCAATCTATCTTTGTACCAAATTTAATCCAAATTCGTTCGGTAGTTTAGGCGCGAAGAGGCAGAATTACTTTCACATCTTCTATACATACAAAAAAAATTGGAGTGTATGTTTGTAATATTAAAATAACCACTTTTTACTAAATGCCATACGCATTTGTATGTACAGTCCGCGCGCGAGCTCCGAGGAATCGGGGACTGAGGTAGGGGTGTGCTCTGTGTAATACCTACTAATTAACTGCACGTCAACATTACGCAAAATTCCTCGGAGCTCGCGCGCGGACTGTATGCATGGTATATCAGAATGTCAATTTTTACAATTTTTGTCTGTCTGTCTGTTTGTTCCGGCTAATCTTTGAAACTGCTGGACTGATTTTGACGGAACTTTCACTGGCAGATTACTGATGTAATAAAGAGTAACTTAGGCTACTTTCATTTTGGAAAATTTTCAAGGCGGATAAGTCGCGGCACAGCTAGTTTGTAATATTAGTGTGGATGTAATTTCTAGCCAGGACACCAGGGTCAGCCGTTTCGTTCAGGATACGGCCAAGGTCCGCACGGTCCTTACCCGGATCCCGGACCACCTCAATATGTAACACCACCACCTGTCGGAGGGCCGCAGGGAGGCTATCCCGGACAGGTGAGCTAATAAAAATCAAAGTAAAAAGTATTTTTTATATATGACGCCCACATGTCGCCCCATTGGTTAAATCACGAGCGGTTAGCGAACGTAACTACGAATCGAATGTGTTCGGATTCGATTCCTGATAGGCTTTTTTTATATTTTTTTTTATATCATAAGATAGCAAACAAGCAGATGGGTCTCCTAATGGAAAGAGTCAACCATCGCCTATAGACACCAAAGATGTTAATGGTGCGTTGATTTCTTGTGGCGAGGTCTAATGCCACATGCATAAGTTTACCGGCTACCTTACCCTCCAAACCGGAACACGACAGCGACAAGCACTGACGCTATTGTAGTAGGAATAGGTAAGGCGGTGGTACCAGACCCGGGCGAGACAATGCAGAATTCTACCACCTAGTAGCCACGACGGTAGTGGCACGTATAGCCAATCGGTCGCCTTTTACGACCTGCCTGGTAGAACGACAGTTGGTTTATTCTTCAAAGAAGCCCGGGCCAATGGTGGGAAGTATTAACTATATTTTAAGTAAGCCCGCAAAGTTTCTTTTGCCGGATCTTCTCAGTGGCCGCGTTCCAATCTAGTGGTAATTTTAAAGAAATCGACTGAAATTTAAATGTTTGCACACCATAATATCATGGTAAAATATGTTGGTAATTTATTTAATGTTTAATAATTTGTGATACCCATATTCTTGCACGTAAATAATTTTTCTTATAATAAAAATTTCGCGTTTTAAAATTAAAATTTACCGCCAAAACTCTATGGACTGTCGGCGTCTAAATGACATCACGCCGTTGTGTTTACACAGAGTATTAATTTCTCTATTAAGTTTTCTATGAAAATGTCAAAAAAAATATGGCGTCTTACCACAGTGTGACGTAACACTCAGATGTATTTACTGTCAGTTTACTTTCCGACTATTTATGCCGAAATTATATCATAACAATCTATATCTATACATATAATAAAATCGTAGGAAAGTCAATACTGTACATTGAATATTTTTAAAAAAGAATACAAATCTTATTATAATGTAAATGAATTTCTTGCTGATAAAATTAAATATTAATCTAATAATAAATCTTTTATTGTGTATAATTATAAAAAAACGTTGTAATTAATAAATTTAAACTAACATGAATTAAAAAATACTCTTTTTAAATTACAAGTATGTGATTTATAAATTTTATAAATTACATACTTGTAATTTAAAAAGAGTAAAGCATATCTTTCTTCTGTGTTTAAACTTTGTAAAATGTCAATATTTTAATTAAACAAAAAATTAATTTTGTAATTCATAGAAATAAGTTGTGATGTCAATTAATGTGTGTAATTGTATCATGTAACTATAATTAAAAAAAAAAAACAAGCCCGCTGAGTTTCTTCCGCCGGATCTTCTCAGTGTGTGGCCGCGTTCCGATCCGGTAGTAATTGTAAAAATCGACTCACAACATTTTTAGTTCAATGATAAATAATTATAATTTTAAAATATTTGCACACCATATCATGGTAGAATATGTTGGTAACTTAATCAAATTTTAATAACTTGTAACTCCCATATTCTGGCAAATAAATGATTTCTTTCTTTCTTTCTTTCTTTCTTGGAGCGTGATCTACAATCGATATCGAAGCCAAAAATATAGTTTTAAGAATTTTTGTCTGTTTGTCTGTATGTATGTCCGAGGTAAACTCAACAAGTACTGCATGGATTTACTTCAAATTTTGCATGAATATTACTAACAGGTCGGGTCAACATATAAGCTACATATTATCACGCTATCACCTACGGGGGAGGAGCTGCGCGGAGTAAACGAAGTCCGCGCGGACGAAGTCGCTGGCAACAGCTAGTAATCTAATTAAAGTTAAACTAATCTTTTATAATATAATTATGATCTTTCATAATAAATATTATATATTTCTTGTTTTCTTCATATCATAAATTAATGATTGATTGATGTTATAGTATTGTTGAGGATTCCGCTTCCGCATCTTCATAAAGTGAAATATCCGCATTTTTTTTGAGTTCCTCAACCGTAACCGCTTCCCCATAAAAGAAAATTAAATAATTCCTTTTCCGCTTTCACTTTCTCTTGTATTAAGAGGAATTTAAGAGGAATTTTCATCGCGCATATGTGCGTGTAGCCATACAAATGGCAAGCGGCACCATGCTGCAATTGATTTATTCCCTGGGATACCTACATATCACGAAAAAGTCGTGGGTTGGATAATCTAATATGTGAAATGATAGCTGAGTGCTAAGTGTGAGTTTTTCTTTTCGCATTCGATCGTGAGCGCGTTTCGAGTTTACTAGGAATTTGTATGTGATTTGTACCTCGGTAGGTGGCGCTACCTCGTGGTAAACTGGTTTCTCACGTTTACCACTAGATGGCGCTGTACAAATCACATACAAATTCCTAGTAAACTCGAAACGCGCTCACGATCGAATGCGAAAAGAAAAACTCACACTTAGCACTCTGTTCAAAATTTGCCTTTTAAGCTTTTAGCTAAATAAAAACTGCATATTTTGTTTTATTTGAATTTCTAACAAAAATTATATTCATAGAATTTTTACTCTCTTCTCTATATTCTATAATTCATTTTTTTTCTTCCTTAACCGCTTCCTTTTCCTCTTCCTCATTCTCATCCTCTTCCTCATAGATACATCCTCATCCTCATCTGCATCCCCTAACTTCGTGCTTGAGAATTCCTCTTCCGCTTCCTCCTCCTCATAATCACTTCCTCATCAACACTACTATGATATATCCGATTCATTCTTAGTGGAAACAAAACTATTGTGAGAGCGGCAGGCTATATAACTTACGCCCCCCTACACCAGAAGGTGGGTTATGTGATTTCGGAACGGGCTGCAGCATTTTTTAATCAGCACATAATGTTTTAAACTAAAATCATCAATAAAGAATAATTCTTTACCCAGGGCTATCCACCTCCTCCACCACCAGGATACGCTCCGCAAGATCCAGGACCCGGATATCCGGGTCAGAACAACCCGCCGCAAGGGTACCAAGGGCAAGGTTATCTCGGTCAAGGTTACCCCGGACAGGGTTACCCAGGGGGGCAAGGTTACCCTGGACAAGGTTTTCCGGGAGGGCAAGGTTACCCAGGACAAGGTTACCCTGCCCAAGGTTACCCTGGACAAGGTTACCCAGGAGGACAAGGTTACCCAGGTCAAGGTTACCAAGGGCAGGGTTATCCGGGTCAACAATATCCAGGTATGTAAATTTAATTATACTCTGTATTTCTCCGGGTGAAGAATAGACTTTTAGATTGTAGGCGTAAAAACTACTATGCGTTCTGACTGAGGATAGCACTGTCAAGATGACATTGCTCCGCATTTTGCAAAAACTTCATAAGTAATGAGTAAGGTGTGCAAAAAATTCTAACAAAGAAATACTTTAAAAAATTGTTTATATTCCAATTGGTATATTTTTTATTTAGATTCCCATCAGATTATGTAACCATGTATTAAAATAAGGTGTAAAATAAATAACACGACTTTTATATATACGTATATTTAGATGAATGGCTAGACTGATATATTTTACTGATTTTTGTTGATGAATGTTATATTTTAATACTTTTTAGCCTGTTCTGGACAAAGACAACCCAAAGCCACATAAATCGCAACAAAGTGGGCCCTATCGTTTTTGACTTATCAGTGGTGTAACTAACACGAATTTTTATATATTGTTACGTACGTACTTCGGGTTCGTAATTGTAAGAAAACACCACTTATATATATTTTCTCACCTTTTAAACCTTCCCTGGACTTCAACAATTAATTCAAAACCAAAATTAACCAAATCGGTTAAGCCGTTCTCGAGTTTTAGCGAGACTAACGAACAGCAATTGTATATATATATATATATATATATATATATATATATATATATATATATATATATATATATATATATATATATATATATATATGTGTTATATCTACTTTCATTAGCCAGACTTTAAGCCACTATAGAAAAGTATTTGTCAACATCTGCGTTGGTTTCTAGGCGATCATTTTATGGTCACATACTGTGTATGAAGTGAAACTTTAATGACCTTAATTCTTGTTTTGATAAACTTTCAAATCTTCCAGGTCAACCTTCACCAACGCCAGGTCTTGGTCAATTAGCAAGTTGTGCTTCTTGCATAGCATGTTTGGCTTGCCTTCTAGCTCCATGTTGTAAGGTGATTTTTTTTTAATAATGTGGTAACGAGAAAAAACATTTTATTTCATAGAAAAGCATGTAAGCAGATGGTTTTTCTGATTGAAAAAGATGGAAGTAACTTCGGTATGTAAAAATAGACGAAGTTATTAATACAAAACGCGTAACGCGTAAACTACGGTATATAAAGGTAGAAATAGTTCCGCAAATATAATTTCAGTATATAAAAGGAATTCTGAAAATATAAAACGCAAATATAACTTCGGTAAGAATATAAAAGTAGAAGAAGCTCCGCTAATACAACTTCAGTGTATAAAAGTGAAAGGAGTTCCGCAAATATAACTTTAGTGAATAAATGTGAAAGGAGTTCCACAAATACAACTTCAGTGTATAAAAGTGAAAGGAGTTTCGCAAAGACAATTTTAGTGTATAAATGTGAAAGGAGTTCCGCAAAGACAATTTTAGTGTATAAATGTGAAAGGAGTTCCACAAATACAACTTCAGTGTCTAAAAATGAAAGGAGTTCCGCAAATATAATTTCAGTGTATAAAAATGAAAGGAATTTCGGAAATACATAATACATAATCCGGGATACAAAAGTGATAGGAGAGTTAATTCGTATTTTTGTTTCTTTCCACGTTACCTAAAATACAAGAGATACTAAATCATAGGTTACCTTATTTAACTACGTAATCATTATTTGCATACACTTAATATTCCGTATACCGGAATCGGTGGGTTTTTTATATCATAAGATAGCAAACAAGCAGATGGGTCTCCTGATGGAAAGAGTCAACCATCGCCTATAGACACCAAAGATGTTAATGGTGTGATGCTATCTTGTGGCGAGGTCTAATGCCACATGTATAAGTTTACCGGCTACCTTACCCTTCAAATCGGAACACGACAGTAACAAGCACTGACGCTATTGCGGCAGGAATAGGTAAGGCGGTGGTACCAGACCCGGACGAGACAATGCAGAACTCTACCACCTAGTGAATTAGAGAAAGGTTAATTCAATTCAATTCAAACATCTCGGAACTAAGTGGAACTTCGCATAATATTAGCCTAAAACAAACTTGTACACATCAAAAGTATTTCATAGATCGCCCCTGTGGTCTAGTGGTTCGGTTTCGGTGTTAACCAGACGAGGTGTCCTGTTCGATTCCCGAATCGGGCAATTCAGGGTTATTAATTCGGAGTTAGCGACCCTACTACAGGGACAAGCATTGATGTGATGAGCTTAGATGTTTGTATTTCTGGGTTTGGATGTTTATTATGTATTTAACAGTATTATATATGTATTTCTATGTATTAGTATCGTTGACTAACACCCATAACACAAGCAAATAATTTACTTACTTTGGGGTTAGATCAGTCAGTGTAATTTGTCCCGTGAATATTTATTTATTACTAGCTATGGTGCCCGGCTTCGCTCGGAAGTTGATATGAGATTACGTGGTAGTTGAAATATAACAAATGTAATTTAGGACTTTATTGAAATTGGAATTTTAAACTTCGCGCCATTACTACACATGCTGCAATTGCTCGCAGCGTCTTTCGAAATGCAACCCAAATAATCGTTGTTCTAATTGAAGTTCAAATACTTGACAACAGATGACACCACTACACTTATTTCCAAGTTGAAGGGTTGGAAAAGATCTTATATCTTTAAAAATATGCCCTTTAGGTTAAAACTGAAACTTTCTTGTTCGAGGGGGGATAAAGGGCTATCACACTATTTAAGTCCCTTTATCGTGCCGGGACTCCTTTTTAAGTTTTATCGGCACGCGCATTTTATCAACTTAGTTTTATTATATATAATAATTTGCGTGTGGAAATAGACCTCGCCACAAGATAGCAACGCATCAATACCATCTTTGGTGTCTATAGGCGATGGTTGGCTCTTTCCATCAGGAGACCCATCTGCTTGTTTGCTATTTTATGTTATAAAAAAATAAAAATATAAAAGCGGTGTGAGAAATGGAGCAAACTCCCCGTAGATCTGAAAAATAATGAAGGCACCAGCGGCTCAGTTAGTAACATCACAAAGGTGCACTTAAAAGTTTACGGAAATTTGTAAAATAACTAGTTTTCTTCGTCAGATTATCAATTGTTCAGAAGGGGCTCGAACCATCATGGGGTAAAATTTCTTATAAGCTTACAACAAGGATATATTTATATTATTATAACTCTTTCAGGTTTCAGGGATACCTGATGAAGGTGACGAAAATAATCCAGGAGGTCCAGTGAATGTAGCGCCACCACTAAGTCAAGCACCAAGTCCCGCGACTGGAGGGGGATTCGATGATGATAACAATGATAACTTATAGGATCTACCGAAGTGATTGTTAATTAATTTGATCTTTCTTTGATTATAATTTGTTAGACCTATTGAAAATATTGATAATTCATCAAACAATTCGAAAATTATAATTTATTCATTAAACATTCGTCAATGATAATTTAATCACTACATAGTATAAAACAAAGTCGCTTTCTTTGTCTGTCCCTATGTATGCTTAAATCTTTAAAACTACGCAACGGATTTTGATGTGGTTTTTTTTACTAGATAGATTGATTCTTGGGGAAGGTTTTAGTGTATAAACCTTTCCGATATTCCCACGGGAACAAAAGCTACGCGGGGAGGTCGCTAGTTAATTATACTTCCGAAAATGATGATAATTAATTCATATTTTTTTAATTATTTACAACTTTATTGCAATTAGTCACGTCGCGACAAAATTCAAAGTTTCATCCTCACCATCTCGATGTCTGGAAGTCCATAACCCCGCACTGCTCCCATGAGGAACCAGCTATCAGCAGATTTTTTTCCGAGCAGATACGACATAGGGACCTTCAAGAAAAGAGCCTACTCATTCTTAAAAGGCCGGCAACGCAACTGCAAGACCTCTGGTAGTGTAGTTGTCTAAGGGCGGCGGTAATCACTTACCATCAGGTGAGCCTCCTGCCCGTTTGCCCCCTCTAGGTCGCTACTAGGTCGAAAATGGAAACATTTTATACAGTTAATAAAAGTAATAAATTAATTTGTGCAGTAACAATTGTGTTTGTACTTCAATTTTAATTGGAATATTAATAATGCTGCGCCTATTGAAGAGATGATCATCTATACATATAATAAAATCGTAGGTCAATGTATGTCCGGGGTAAACTCAACAAGTACTGCATGGATTTACTTCAAATTTTGCATGAATATTATTAACAGGGCGGCGGGGTGATCACGTAACTCGCATTGCGAAATTATCGTGATTATTTAGTTATTGCAAGATACATAACAGCCTTGTACGTTAGTGGTAGTCGTTGCCGCTAGATTAGTTTTAATGCTGTGACATTGAAAAAAAGTGCATCTAGTGACCAGCAAGCAATTGGCAACGATTTGATGATTTTTTCGTTACGTTTAAGTCATCGCTGATCGCTGGCGAATAGCAAACGTTAGGTGATACGCCTACGGGTCAACATATAGGCTACATATCACGCTATCACCTACGGGGGAGGAGCTGTGCGGAGTAAACGAAGTCCGCGCGGACGAAGTCGCGGGAAACAGCTAGTCTATATTTATATCTATACATATAATAAAATCGTAGGAAAGTCAAAACTGTACATTGAATATTTTTTTAAAGAATACTTGGGGCGTGATTTACAATCGATACCGAAGCCAAAAATATAGTTTTTAGAATTTTTGTTTGTTTGTCTGTTTAGCTATTTATCTGTTTGTCTGTTTGTCTGTATGTATGTCCGGGTTAAACTCAAAAAGTACTGCATGGACTAACAGGTCGGGTCAACATATAGGCTACATATTATCACGCTATCACCTACGGGGGAGGAGCTGTGCGGAGTAAACGAAGACCGCGCGAACGAAATCGCGGGCAACAGCTAGTATTTTTATAAAATTCAATAATTTTGATATGTTCAAAAAAAAAAGAAAAAAAATCTAATCAAAGCATCTTAATGAAGAAATAATAACATCAACAAGTGTTATTATTTCTTCATTAAGATGCTTTGAAAAAAATATTATAGTCGAGATTTTTAACTTCCCGCTAAATCAGTAGCAAGAAAGTTACTAAAGATGCAAATATATATTTTTTTAATTTATTACAAATGTAAAATATGTAATCTTTTTTAATTGTATTTAAATTTTCTATTTAATGTAACATATGCATTTTTTAAATTATAATTTTTATTATAAAAATACTTTCTATGGCGTTTAATTTTCTTTAATTAAATTTAAGTAAGGGTATTTATGAAGTAAAACTTCTTTAGGTGCAACATGAGAGTAATGCAGGTTTTTATTCAGACGGAAATAACTTTTGACGCAGTTTCCGCAACTCTAAAATGGAATGTTGCCAGTAAAGATACCCCGTTTAACCGTATTGCATTGCAGTGGCGTAACTGTACCATCTGGGGCCCGTGGCAAATTCTTTTGATGGGGCCCTATCAGTAAAAATCGTCATGTTGTACTCAGTTTAATTTTAATAAACTTCGAGATTTTCAGCGTAGTCAATTACACGTACAATGTAAAAAAATATTTTTGAGCTCGCGGCCTTTTGGGGCGGGGCCCTCTTGGGTCGGGGGCCCGTGGCATTTTGCCAGTCCTGCCACCCTATTGTTACGCCACTGCCGTATTTGTCTGGATCCCCTTTAAAAATAAACCAATAACTGCCATTCTGCCAGGCAGGTCGTTTCTCTACCATCTAGTAGCCACGATGGTAGTGACTCGCATAGCCAATCGGTCGCCTTTTTCGACCTGCCTGGCAGAACGGCAGTTGGCCTATTCTTCAAAGGAGCCCGGAACCAACACGGGGATTAATCTTTATGATTGTAACCAACTAATTATGAACATTCTTGACCTGGAGGAAATTTTTTTAACAATGCTTAACCACCTTATTATAGAAAAACTTATGGACTAAAAACCATATAAACTATTATACAATCGTGATAACAGTAAAAACGTTTTGCAAACTTAGATGAAGGAAACTCTCTTGTCAAAGTTTGCAAACGAATATCTTAAGTTTGGTAAATCTTATTTATTTATTAACTTATGCATGTGGCATTATACCTCGCCACAAGATAGCAACGCACTATTAACATCTTTGGTGTCTATAGGCGATGGTTGACTCTTTCCATCAGGAGACCCATCTGCTTGTTTGCTATCTTATGACATAAAAAAAAAATCTACTCTAAATAATCTTTTTTTAAAAGGTGATTTGTAATTGCCAGATGTAGTTCGGTTGCGGAATGCTATTGATGAGATTAGAACAATTCCTCAGAGAATTTTCAATAGTATATTTGATAGAGGACACACATATATCCTACTTCTCTCCGGCGACTAAGGAGCTAGAGGTATTGTATGAACGGGGTCACCAACTACGTGGTCAGCTCGTCTTTGTAGTTTGTCAAAATGGAGATACTGGTTACTGGTTACCAACTGCAGGAGGGAACAACACGTCATGTATAGCTGGACTTGGAATTTGTAAAGCAAAAGCTTGTGGCCAGGCGTGAAGTACCGACTCGCGCGGTTGATCAATCCCAGTTTATTTGAAGGTGGGTTTGCTTTATGCTTTAAGTGACAGTAGAACTGGACTTCGCTCGAAATGTCGTCTCCTAGTTTTATATTATGTAATGCACTAAGGCGAGTATCTTGAAAATTTTGAATTGGCAAAGCGGCTATTTTTTTACTGTTAACGAAAGAACTTGTGTGTCTTGAGGGAAGTTGAAAGCAACTTAATTCTGATTATCCCCTTCCGAAGCTAATACTAATGATACCTTAGCTTTTGACACAGCGATGCTCTATACGTTTCTACTTGTATCCGCGAAATATTTGCTCAGCCCGTATGTAGTATATCCGGACTGTCATCCACATAGCAATGAATGTTGTGCACTTGAAACATATCATTCATATGCAAGATGAACAGTAGCGGGGACAGCACGGTGCCTTGAGGTACGCCAACATTAACTGCTAATGCATCAGAGCACACATCGTAAACGACAACCTTAATGCTACGGTTAGTCAGAAAGCTGGTGATGCACGAGCGCAACTTCACATGCAGACAATGTCAGCATCAAGGCTAAGTCCTTTTTTTATCGTAGCAAACAAATAGTTCTGATAGCACAATAAGACTATAGGCACAAAAGATATTAATGGCACGTTGCTATCCGCCTGGCAGGTATGAAATGTCACATGCGTAAGTTTACCGACTACCATACCCTTCAAACAAAAACACGACAGTGACAAGCACTGCTATTATTGTGGGGACAGAGTATGGAATGCGTTGACACAACTTTACGATGCAATGCAACTTAATACGGTAAAGTATTGCAGCAGAAAAATTTTAGATGGTGGTACCACGGCTGAGACGTTGACAAAAGTCTTCCACCTAATACGATAGTAAGCCCGCGTCGTTTGCCTCTTAATATAACATAAAAAGAGCATGCAGCTATCCTGATGAAACAACCATCTGGACACCAAAGATGTTACTTGTGGGTTGCTGTCCGTATGGCGGGTTGATAACGCAACGCAAATGTCTAAACCGGCTACCTTACCCTTAAACCTATCTAGTGGCGAGATTTAATGCCACATGCATAAGTTTACCAGCTACCTTACCCTCCAAACCGGAACACGTCAGTGACAAGCATTGACGCTATCGCGACAAGAATAGGTAAATCGCCGGTAGCAGACCCAGACGAGACTTTGTGGCATTCGTGTTACTTATATGGTACTTCGTGACACCAAACCTCTGTGGCGCGATAATGGTAGGTATATGTATAGGTAATAGGTAGGATATTACTGTCACATTCTATGGCATTAAACCTTCTCTAAGTGACGTTATCATATTAACCGATTCGTTGGAGATGACACGGCAGCCGTGTCATTGTTTTTAACGTATGGCGTACGACACGGGAGTCGTGTCATTTTTAAATCAATTATATCTACCTAAATTGCATTTTAAAAGGTTCTACCCTGAACAAAACCTTTTTGCACGGGTCGCTATACTTAATTCACCTAGAGCAAATCACCTGGGTGAATTAAGTGCTACGCACGCTAGACAATACACCTGGGGTAGTATACCGGTTCAAAGTTTTGAGTTTATGGAGAGCTGTGCCAAATTAACCCAGGTGCATAAAGTCTAGAGACCTTGATGGTATTTTAAGCACCCAGGTGTCTACCAAGTCTACCCGATCGAGAGTTTGACGTAATGGAGTACTGTGATTAATTCGCTCAGGTGCAGGGTACACTTATACCCAGGTGATTTACCTCAGATGAAGTGTACCGACCCTAATTTTGCACTTAAATCAAGCCTGTAGGCTTCGTTTCTGAATATTGTGAAATGAAAAAATTTAGGGGCTGTCAATCTTTTTTAAGCTACACTAATTCGCATTCGCAAACTAAGAGCACTCCCCAAGGAACTTATATACGATTACTGGAATTACTACGAAACAATATTTGAAAAATAAAAATGTACTTTATTTCGTTCCTAATAAAGTTGACATTTGTTTCTTACATAACAGAGCGGAAAAACGTTCTGATCAAGACAACGACATGAGTGGATGTTGTCCCTTTCTTGCAATTGCCAGTGTAATTAAAACTTTCGGATGGTAGATTTTTATATATTCGTTAATCGTTAAATCCCTATTATTCATACACGTCGATAGATACATTAGCATAAATGTATTGTAATTAACATAGTGAGTTCTAAAATGTGCTTATTTTAATTATTACGTAATTACTTATGCAATGCAAAAACTGTTTCTCAAATTAGTAGAATTACTTAGTAGTAATTTGCAAATTACGCATGGCCACACGTATATATGGCGATTGGCGCTTTATTTAGTAGAAAGAGACACACGCCATTCATGTCGTGGTACTCTTCGGAACGATTTTGAAGCGCATGTAAGCATTCCGGGTAGAATGTAACTTCCTTGGCTCTCCCTCAAAGACGCCATGGCGACATCGCTGGCTCCGTATCCAAGGAATTGATATTCAAGTGTATGGTATCTAACTCACATGATGGACATTTCAATACTAATTTTATTAATTCAGGCGTTACTTCGCGGAAATCTAAAGACGAAATAAATGTATTAGACCGTGGTCCCACTAACAAACTTTGTTTTGATTAATAACAAGCTGAATTTTTGTGAACAGCTTCGTTTTGACGAGACAACCATCTTTTCTATCTTCGGAAAATCTCGAATCGGGTAAATAATAAAGATAGATAAAAAAAAAGAGTGTCGGACTTTACGTGTAGGATAATGTTACGTTTGCATTACAATATAATAAGAAAATTATTTTATATTCTGACATTTTAATTTATTTTAATATTATATAATTGACTAGGAATTGATTTTATTTGACATTTTAAATTGACATACTTGGAATCGTTTATTTTTTATTTAATTTAGGATTTCGATACTTTAAAATGATTGTATATCTTTTAAATTGTAAGTGACCGGGCTTAAGTGCATCTATTTAATTAATTGAAATTTTTGATATACATTATTTTATTATATTAAAATATATAGATAATGAGCATTAGAAGTCAGTTTACTCTTTGTTTAGTTTAATTAGTATTTAGCTTAATACAATTTTAAAAAAATGTAATGGCTTGAAAAGACAATTGGTATAGAAAGAAAGACGTTTATGTATAAATATAGATTATTATGTATGAGACGGTGTTATTTAATAGGAAAAATAAATATTTAATTTTAAGTATAAATTAATATATTAAAATAACAAATTTGCATGCTATCTATAGCGAAATTGGCTTGTTCACTAATATAAGTTAAGAGATCTTGTTACCCTATTTCAGGCAAATAAAGAAATTTAATTTAATTTAATTTAATTTAATAATAATTGACAAGCTGTTGTGAGAAAATTACGTTTTTTTTAAATTGATTAATATCAAATTAAAATTCTCATAATTCTCAAACTCTTTAGTGGAGGACTCGCCAGAAAAACCATCGAATGTGTAGGCTTGTGGTCATTGATATATAAAAAACCCAAGATACACAATCATGTTTCAAAAACGTCCTCCAAAAATGAGCGCACAATTTCAAATTGTGCGCTCATTTCAAATAGAATCGTGTTGGTCACGACACTTAATTTTATTTCTTTTTGTACATTGCTTTGTAAAAACAACTATAAATTTTGTGCTTAAGGTTGGATATGCAAAGACATATGTTTTTGAAATGTCTCTAACTACTTAAATGAAATTAGCGACAGTTTTGAGTGTTAGTTTTGTTCGGAACTGTGCATCTTGATGTTTTTATATCAATGGCTGTGGTGTAGGACAAAAAAAATCATCGTGTTCTTCATAATATAATCAAGCATTTAAAGTCGAAAAATAGTTGTTATTAACAAATATTTTTACTACACCGAATCAAAATTTTTCAAAGCCCCATAACTTTAGTTTCCCGATTCGATATTTTTCGAAGATAGAAAAAATGTTGTCTCGTCAAAACGAAGTTGTTCATAAAATTCAGCTTGTTATTAATCAAAAAAAAGTTTTTTGTGGGACCACGGGATATATTTAATTTGCAAAATTTACGCGAAGTCAGTTCTGATGCAACTGAAACAAAAGGTGGTCAGGTGCAACTGAAAGGTGGTGTCAGGAATGGGGCTAGCTTACCCAATGTCTGAAAATTAAAGGAAACCCCAGCGGCATTCACCCACGTCAGTATTAAAGGCAGTAACACAAAAATTATGTACTCAACGCACATATCACTTTGTAACCCAAGCATCTTCGAGAGTTGAATAGTACTTCACTCTATAAAGAATAAAGCATTATGCAATATAGCCATTGATATAAAAAATCCAAAATACACAATCAGTGTGTCAAAAACGTCCTCCAAAAATGAACGCACAATTTTAAATTGTAATTGTGCGCAATTTTAAATTGTGCGCTCATTTCAAATAGAATCGCGTCGGCCGCGTCACTGTCAATTTTATTCATTTTCGTACATTGGTTTGTAAAAACACTTAACTACTTAAATGAAATTAGGGACACTTTTGAGTGTCAGTTTTGTTCGGGACTGTGCATCTAGGGTTTTTTATATCAATGAATATAGCTTTAAGTTTTCCTATGTCTCATATGTCTCCTTTTATTTCAGTCATATCACAGCAGTTTCTTATAAGACTTCGCGGAAATTTTGAAAATTACCTTAACTTAGTTTTAATATTAATTGCTTGAATACGTGGCCAGTAACATCGTCATAGCATCTTCATGAGGCAGAACTCTTAGAAGTACACTTGCATCGTTTGCAAGAGGTGAAAATATCAAAGAAAGGTCGCTAAACATTCTCGTTTTATACAGCGTTATAATCTTAGATCAATAGATAATGTGAATAAATCTCAGACAATCTAAATTAAACGATTTAACCCACATAAATATCTTAGCTCACGAAAATATAAGGAACAGACGAATAGTTTGGTAATTTTTTAATGAGAATTTTAAGAGATGGTTTCCTAATTTACATCAAGGTTCATGTTTGGCAAATGTTATACACTTGGTTTTAATATCGTCTAACCCAGAAGTAAACTTAACTTTTGCCGATGATTTTTATTTTAGAGGGTTTTCTTCGCTTAATCATTCAAGTTTTTTATGCTACTTGATTAACTTTTAGTATGGGTTTTTAAATACCCTTTGCTTGCATTGAATTATGTACTGATAAGAGATCTGATAATTATCTTTGATTGAATTCTGTTTATATTCCACATTTTTTCCAGCATAACTTTTCACCTTTTCTCATTTTCAAAATAAGTTTTAAGAAACAGTAATTCTACACATTTGGTTTTAATATTGTCTAGTATGGGAGTAAATTCTGCTTATGCCAACGATTTTTATTTTAGAGAGCTTTCTTCGTTTTGTCATTAAGTTTTTACACCACTTTGCTTATAGTATAATTTTTAAATACCCTTTGCTTGAAGTATATAGTAGTTTTGGAAATTTTCCCTATTTTATTTAAAATAATTATGTAGTAGATTAAAGAATTATCTTTGATTGAATTCTGTTTCCAAAGCTTTTGTCTGGTATAACTTTGCATCCTTTTATTATTCTCAAAATAATTAGTTACATGGTTATATAATTTTATCTTTTCCATTTCAGTTCATTCAAAATAATGTAACTTCTGTTCGATATTAGTCATTTCCTTGCCTTCTCTTCATCTGTTCATGTGTTATCTTGCTAAAACTTAATTTTATCTGCTTTCGTGATTCCATTATTAAGGGTAAGTAATTTTATTATATTTGAAACATTTTACTTTAAATTTGCTTTTTTCCTTTTAAAATAATAACAGCTCAATCTAACTTGTCTTTTTATCTTCATCTCTTGGATTTTTAATCAAACGAACTTGGTGAGTGCCTAGAATAACTTCTATTAAAGGTTTCATTTTATAATGATTTTTTTTATATAAATAATCTTATTACCTGATTTACCTTTCTTCATGTCTTTAAAAAAGATAGTCGTTTTTTAATGAATATCATTTTTGTAGTAATTTAGCTTTTCGTTGCGTTATTTTGTTGGTTGACTTTTCTTAACATCTTCCATAATTAGTTTACTTGCTGTTTTTATTAAATCACGTATTCTGTCACGCTGTGATATTACATAACAACATTTAATATCGGGAAACAGGCCAGCCTTCATAGGGTCTGTTTTGTTGTCAAAGACTTTAGGTTTACGTGGTTTTTGCGTTAATGGATATGGATCAAAATTGTTTTGTACTGGATCTGAGCTAGGGAGGCTGGAGCTGAGGTAGGAAGGTCTTGACGGTAATGATGTAGTTTTCATTTGGTTGATATTGTCGGTTTCATGTTTTGGTAAAGGCCAAACAACAGAGCATTTTCGACGAGGATTCTGCTGTTTTTCATGTTCTACTTCAATTGGCATGGAGCTAGAAGTATCAAAAGCATGCTGCCATGTGGACGTATTAGCTTGAGCAGGGTACTCAGAACTAAGGGCGCCTGTAGGTGGATAAAACTGAGGAGCATTAGGCGTCCATGTAGATGGCCTAAATTGTGGATTACTTTCCCAAGTTATACTTGGCATATACGGAGTAGGGTAATTGTAATTATCGTATTGCTGGAATGGGTTGTAATATGGATTGTTTCCGTGTGACATACCGCAAACACCAAGAAAGGCGCAACAATTAGGGCAACATGGACCACAGGGTTTACAAGGAGGGCAGGAACAGGGTTTGCAAGGACCACACGGGGGACACGGCGGTCCACAAGGAGCACACGGTGGTGGACATGGTGAATTACACGCTGCTGGGCCACATGCATTGCCTGGTGAAATTGGACCGGTAAAAGGTTTACACGTACCTGATACATGATATGGCCCACAAAACCATGTTCCATACGGGTAATAGTAGTAACCTGTCATGTATTGAACGCATTTAGGTGGTGTGTTGCATGGAGGGGGAAGACAATTGCATCCTCCAGAATTACCACAAGGACCACAGGGTAATGGGCATGGACAACCACCATCATTGGATTTGGCGTAACTTCTGGATTGTATTTGAAGGTAATTTGATGTAGCTTTGCTGACATTGGTGTTAACCGATGGACGTGAACAAGCACATAAACTTAAATTCTTAAAGCTTTGAATATTTGGAGATACCTTGCGAGATGAAACAGACAATGCTCGCATCTGAGAGCATCTGAAGTGGCTATCCAAAAACATATTCCAAGTACAACACTTCGGAGATTCAAGTAAATTTGATGATCGGCTTTTTCGAAAAAGTGGCATCTCAGTTGGAGGCCTTACTTGCGATGATAAAATACTGGGGCAAGACATACTTCTAGGCAAAGGGCATCCAACTAATACTTCTACTTTCAGTGGCTTCATGTTCTTCTTATTTGATAACTTCGACAAGGGAAACTCTCTGGCATTCTTCTTGAAGTTCTTCTTCGCCGCATTTACTGAAAGGACGAGGGTTACTGTAAGAAATGCCTGATCATCTTTTATCATATTTATAGCCTGATCAAAGATTTTATATGGGTTAAATATAATACGACTAAAAATTACAAATAAAAGAAGCCACACCAGTAAATATTTCTTTATTGTTACATCGTGGTATATAAAAAAGCCAAATTAAGGTCGATGGTTGGTTTCCATATTGATTTCAAAAAGATCGCTGTAAGGTTTCGGAGATGGCCTTTTATATTTGGGTATTGATGTATAGTGAAATGATTCTGGTTTAATATCAGGATGATCCCGTTCAGCTTTAGTCATTATGGTACGGGGTTTCTCCAATTGGGGACCTTGAGAGAACATTCGGCGTCTCTCTTCGGTGGGAGAGTTTGTTTCTCTCTCTTCCATGGCATTCGTCGAGTACTTTGCTCTGGTTTCAGGCTTGCGACTTAAATATTTGTGGCATCGTTCCATATTATTAGAGTCCATGTTTGCATGACTGTTTATTGGGAAGTACATCATTGATGAAAGCACTGGTGGAAAAGATTGTGAGGAAGGTTTGGATTTAGGGTCAGTAGGTTTATTCTGGTAATATTTATTAAGATTACCTTGGGTTTGATTACAGGATTGTCCAGAAGTGGGTGGGTTACTTGAGAACGCGTTCGAAGGTTGATTTGGTAAGTTTGATTTCGGTTGTCTCATATTTAAATTTGGGCTTGGCTGTGTTAAATGGTCTGAGGTAACTGGTATGGGTGTGATAGGTACGTTTATTGGATACATTTGGGAATTTGGGTTACCTGCAGGAACTATACCCAAAACTGCACAGCATTTAGGGCAAGGAGGAGGACAGGGGTTAGGGCAAGGGCAAGGTGTAGGGCAACATGGTCCAGGTGATTTAACAGGGGTGCATGTTCCGGTAACATGGTATGGTCCACAAAACCATGTACCGTAAGGGTAATAATAGTATCCAGTCATGTATTGGACGCATTTAGCTGGGGTGTTACATGGTGGAGGGAGGCAGTTGCATCCACTGGGACAACCACATGGACCACATGGATGTGGACAGGGGTTACTAGCATTGCAAGATTTGGAGTAGCTCCTTGATTGTAATTTAGTGTAGCGAGTTCTTTCTTTGAGTAAGCAGGTAGGGGTAATAATGAGCTCAGAGAATATCTGTGAGGATTGTTGTAGTGATGTTTGGCGAACAAAATTTGGGCAGGATAAGGTGACGTGTACAGGAGCGTTCTTCGTTCGCAGGCCGCATTCTTTGATAGGCGCCAGTCTTCTTACGCTCTTTATTATCATGATACTTCCGCGGTATATCTTGTTCTTGTATTTCCTAATATGGCCCGCAGTGGCTGGAAATGTTATATCATGCTGTAGCCATCTAATGTTAATGTCAAATTTGTTAGGGTGATTAAAACAATTAATTACATTTAATCGCAATAATACTGTACCAACCAACTTCCCATTTCCTATATAGCAGGGGAGCCCAAGACGCTAAATGGGTAGTTACTCAAGCGTCGTAGGGACCTATTGGATTTTGTAAATTAAAATTAAAATTAAAAGGAAAAATAAAAGGTTAATAATGTTTTTCATTTCAATGGTGGAGAAAAATCTAAGAATAAAAATTTTAAAAAAAACGGTGACATGAAAACACTAAATCGTGTCAAATTAAGGTATGGTGGGTTAATTGCCACCTAAAATTTAGAAAATCTGACGATTCAAGTGTTTTGTAAGGGAGGGTCATAAAGTTGCAAAGAAAATGTTGTTTTGACATTCTCAAGCGCGTCTGAATTTTCTTTTATTTTATAGGAAATGATGTAAGAATAATGAAAAAAATATATAATCTGACAATTTCCACAAGCTAAAGTTATTGGAATTTTGATTGTTTTTTAATAACCCGCCTCCATATAAAGGGCTTATATTTGGTGGAGAACCTCAACAGTATGCGAGGAAACCCCCGCTATGTTAATCAGACGCGCTTAAGTAAATCTAAAATTCCCCTCTTGGGCTCCCTACTAATATCTCCAGAACCCAGCACCAGATCTTTACCAAATTAAAATGGGACCACACACAAACAAAACAAGAATTTTCAAAATTGGTTCATAAATAATCGAGTTCTGAAGTAACAAACATAAAAAAAATTTCCTTTTGGGAAGTTTCGCTCCTCGCCTATTGCCGAAATTTGACCACAGACGGAAAACAGTATATATGTGAGTATATCTTGTATGGTCACATAAATTTAGTGTGTAATGTTTATTTTTTACAGTTTAATGTATTTCTTATGCATATAAGAAAAATAGGTTACTACAGTCCTCCGCAATTTAAACTTTAAGGCGAGGCATCGGGACAACAGCCCATGCATAACTCTACCACCTCATAGCCACGATAGTACTGACTCGCATAGCCAATCGGTCGCCTTTTACAACTTGCCTGGCAAAACGGCAGCTGGCCTATTCTTCAAAGGATCCCGGAACCAACACGAGGGAAGCAATCATTGTTGGCGCAATTGTATTTCCTTCACGTATTAATATTTATATACACTTCAAATAAATTCATCGTTTCAGATAAGATTTACCTAGCACAAGTGCTAACACATATATATTATTCATATGATGCCGGTGTTATAACGGACATACAAACACACACGGGGATCTGGCCTTTTAGTCGAGTAATCAAGTACTCACCTCACACGCCTCACACTCTTCACACTTCACACATTCTTCTTCACTCTTCACACTCCTCACACCACTCCACTCATTTCACTCACTTCATCTATTTATTCATTTCTTACATTTTGTGCATTCCATTCACTTCATTCCATTCATTTATTCCATTCATTTATTCCATTCATTCATTTCATTCATTCATTCACTCTTCATTTCTTTATTTTCATTCCATTCATTCTGTTTATTCATTTATTTCGCACATATATTTCATTCATTAATTTCATTATTAAATCATTTCATTCATACAACCATTCATACACATATTCATTTATTAATTCCGTCAAGCCTATCTTCTAACGGAGATACCATCGCCTATATCACCAAAAATGTTAATCGTGGCAGGGTTAGAAAGCCACATGCATAGGTTTACTGGCTACCGTATCCTCCAAACCAGAACACAACTCTCTTGCAGCAGGAATAGGTAAGGCGGTGGTACCAGACCCGGTCGAGACTACCACCTCGTGGTACCTACTTTAGCTTAGTCAACTAAAATATCCAAACACACTGCGCAGTTAATAAAAGTAAATGATAAATATTATATATTTATTAAAATAAAAATATACAACTTTTGTTCAATAATCTGATTAATAGTAAATATCAGTCATGGAGATATTTTAATAGCGTTCGAAATTCGAGGCATCTTGTTATCCTTGGGGGCTGGCTTCGATGGTGGTGGGGCTTCAACAGCGGCCGTAGCAGCAACGCTCGCTGTTACTGGCATTGCCCCGCAAAACGGACAAGCACCGCATTGACACTTCTTAGGGGGGCACTTCGGGGGGCAAGGGCATGGACATGGGCAAGGGCACGGGCATGGCCCACATGGGCAAGGTCCACAGGGGCCACACGGTCCGCAGGGGCCACACGGACCGCAGGGGCATGGACACGGGCACTTACAAGGGCCACAAGGCCCGCAGGGACCACACGGGCATGGGCAGCGGCAAGGTCCGCAAGGTCCACAGGGGGGGCAAGGAGGGCAAGGTCCACACGGGGGCGGACAACCACATTGCGGGGCATTTTTCCCTTCGTCTTTCTTCTCGGCGTAGCTTCTACGTATCGTGTCTCCATAGCACAAGGATGCCCGAGCATTGTACATCCCGCATGGAGCTGGAAAGGACACCCAAATTATAATACTCCGTAAATGAGGGGCCCGTGGTATTCGAAGAACGAGGGCTGCGCGAAGTATTATAGCCTGGGTGTCCTTTGCAACGGCCACCGTTCTTCAAATCAACACGGAAGTGTCGCCAACGGCGTACGATTCGCGAAAATTCAAATTGAATTTTAATATATAATTCGAAGTAAATATCATTCAAAATGAATATGTACAATACAATTCAGAATTCATAAATACAGCTAGTATTCCATAATCAACTTATAATTCAGGAATACATTTTTGGATTCAGAAATACAATTCAGAATTCGAAATACATTTCATAATTCAGAAATACGAATGAGAATTTAGACATATAATTCAGGATTCAGAAATACAACTCAGGATTCAGAAACACAATTCAGGATTCAGAAATACAATTCAGAATTCAGAAATATATTTCAGAATTCAGAAATACAATTCAGAATTCAGTGAAACAATTCAAGATTCAGAAAATATTCGTACATTCAGAATTCAGAAACAATTCAGAATCAAACCGTTTCGAGTTCAATACAATTTAAATTTACTTCTGAGAATTTAATAATACAATTCAGAATTTAAGCAAATTTTGTTAATATCACAGGATAGACATCACCTATGCAAGATTAGTCAGCTAATTTATCCTTCAAACCGGAACATTAGTGTTGAGCACTGACGCTATTTCAGCAGTAAAAGTCAAAACCGAGCGAAAGATTGCTGGCGTATTTTCAAAGATTAGGGCCAACTTTTGCAATTATTAAAATCCTCCAGCATGGACCATGTCTCGGACCGTTTAAAAACAATCTTAACAGTTACTAATTTTCCAAACATATTAAATTTTAAAGTCGCTGGCGGTAGAGTTCTACACTGTACCACCCGGTTCGGTATACCTTAATCCTGCTGAAATAGCAGCAGTACCTACTCGTCGCTGTCGTTCCAGCTCGGAGGTAAGGTAGCTGATAAACTTATACGTATTTGACATGATATCTAACTGAACAATAAAAATACATTAGATTAACACTCAGTGATTGTGTAATTTGTACTTCTAGAATACAGCACTTCTGTCCCCACCTTTTACTTGCTTGTCAGTGATTGTCACTGTCATTCCACATGGAAAATAACCAATAAACTTGCATATAAGGCTTTAAATCTTTGCTACACATTAATTCTTACGTATATGATAAAAATCATTTCATCCTTTATACGCGACATTTATAAACGAACACTTTCAATAAAGGCTTACACTAAAAATTCTAATTTTATAAAGCCCCTAAGCATTATTATATTAGATCATTACAACTCCAGGTGATTCCTATTAGACAAAACCTACAATACATTTACTTTAATCCACAGTTGCTTCCAGATCCTTGTGATTGCATGATCAAATCAGATCAAAGTAAATCAAAATCGGTTAAGCCATTTGGGAGCAATAGTGTCATATTCCCATGCATCAGAGGTCAAAACAAAACTGTGGACATGACAAAATGTCAAAACTCAAAAGTACATTTGATCAAAGTAAATCAAAATCATCAGGGGTCAAAACTGTTGTGTTGACACGACAAAATGTCAAAACTCAAAATGACGAAAAATTTTTCAAATTCCCCAAGTTCTATAGCAAAGATGAAAAACGTATTCAACATTTCAATTACATATTTCTGCAACATATTCAAATTGATATATTATTCAATTTGAAAATAGCACCAAATCTTTACCAAATTTAAAATTTGTCACATTTTTACGATAAAATTAGCCCACATTTTTCACAAATTCCCTCAACAAAAGTACTTCTCTATCAAAACTATCTGCTAGTCTGCTATCATGAATAAACTTTATTACTATTTTGACTAACTGAATCTAGTAGGTACCTAGTTCTTCAATTATTGCGAAGTTTAATATTTCTATCATAAAATACTTACATAGCGGCGTGGTATTTTTTTTGTTAGTTGTAGCAGAGGCAAAGGAACGCCCTTTTATACTTCGCAGCAGCGACACATTTTTCGTTAATCCTGCCCCTGCCTTTCGTAGAACTAATGCCATTTTATCTATTGAGTACTATTTCACTTGAAAATTTTGAAAAGGCTATTGATTTTAACGTGATTTTTATAATTTCATGGCATAAGGAGATGTTCGCCGGGTCGGAACAAAAGATGTTGTAATTTTCCAATTTGAATTTCGTATTCTTCTTTGAATTTTCTTTTTTTGGTTAAAATGCTGTTTAGTCAGAGTAAAAACTCTTTTGTGAGTTTTAAGCATAGGATACATTTAAACGTTGGCTGTATGAAATATTGTCTACTAAATCGAAGAGATTTTTTATAAGTAAAAGTAACTATGAGAAAGCACCATATATATTCTGCTGTCCTTCATACCAAGACCAAACCAAGGTTTTATACATGGATTAAATGTATACGCCTGTCAAAACAATTTCTTAGTCTGCCAGTGTAGCTTGCAATTACATACAGAAATACAGAGTTATACTAATTACCAATGAAATAAAATCATTTTAAGTTCTTGTCATCTTAATAGGTACGTTTGGATATGTTTTCTGTGGATTGGATTGTCTTCCCTTGTGGAAAAAATTTCTCGGATAAAAGTAGGTAAATAACTTACAAAGTGAAAGTAACAGTTTATGAATGTTTATTTTTATTTAAAAAGTCGAAAAAAGTCTTACAAAGTCGGAAAAACTCGGAGTAATTCCAAAATTTCGGACTCTTCCAGAAGAGTTATTCAGTGTTAATAAATCTTGCAACGTTTATGGGTACTAAAAGAAATATATTAAAAGTTATTAATACTACGAAAGTGTAATAAAGGGGAAAAAAATATAACTAATACTTACCCGGTTTTCCGTTTAAGAATTTGAAACTTTCTTCTTTGTTTAAAAAAAGGTTACCGTTACTGTCGATCAATATTATAAACTTTGTTTCTTCAATTTTTGATAATTATTATTAAAATCTATTATATCACAACGTTATTTGCCAATTTTTATTTTATTGTACTTTTATTACATAAATATATTTATAAATTAAGTAAAAATTAAAACAGATGATCTAATTAGCTTTTGACAGGTTGAGTCAGTGTTGCCAGAGAAAAAGTCAATCTTTCGTCCTTAAAGCCTCCTCTACACTACTCGCGAAGTTCCTCGGCGAAGTACTCGGCCGAAGTTGACTGAAGTCCGCGGTGCTACACTACACACTCGTTCAACTTCGCGAGGAGCGCATTCGTGTAGCGTTACCGGTACCCTGCGGACGTTTATTATAATGGACGCTCAAGTAGCAGCTGCCGTAGCAATGTGCTCTCTAGCGTATTATAACTACGTGCATACTTATCTCACGAAGAAGACTAAAAAGAAAAGAAGAAAAAGAAGATGGTGGATGATCGCAATGCATCGGAACAGAACTAGGTAGGTAATATTTATTTAAATAATTAGGATTTCTAATAAGTTAAAGTACATTACATGGCAAGTTAATTAACTGTATTTTTTTTTACAGACGTACTATGGAACAACAATTTCTTGAACTCATACAAGAACCATCAGGAGAATTTGAAAATTTCCACCGAATGTCATTGGACGATTTTAATTTATTACTTTCTAAAGTCGAACCCTTAATCGCTAAACGAGACACTCATTTAAGAGAAGCTATACCTGCTAAGATTCGATTATCAATCACCTTGAGGTTTTTGGCAAGTGGTGACAGCTATAGATCTATGCACTATTTATTTAAAATTTCAAGCCAGTTGATTTCAAAAATTGTAGTCGAAGTCTGTGAAGCTTTGAACGAGGAACTCAAGGATGAAATAAAGGTAAAATTTTAATATTTATGACATATATTTATTAAAAGTTTAGGTATGTACAATTACAAAAATATCAGTGAGAATAAGAATAAGAATAATTTCATACATTACGAGTCATTATATGCCTGATATATTAAATCACTCTGATGTGTATTATCTTCTGGACAATCAGATTGAGTTTGGGTCTCTGGTATATGCAAAATATATTGAACATCGTTAGATTGATCTGATTGAGGCTGCTTATAGCGTTGATAAACTGATTGACTTTGGGTGTCTGGTGCAATAATTTCATCACTTATAACACGTATCTTTGAAGAGCGTTGATGAGCAGTGATTTCGCTTGGTTGTTGGAAGTATGTCGGTTGACATTCACTGGACTCATTAGATAATGTTATATATGTATCAGGTGGCTCTGAAAACGATGAGTGTGGTCTAGGAGATAATGTTGTAACATTATAATGAACTGCATTATTCGCAGATAAAGGACGCTTTCTAGAAGATAGTGATGTAGTTAACGGACTATAATATGGCGTAGACTTAGGTGTAGAAGTACGAAACGATTCACCTGATGGAGATCTTTCAAAACGTGATTTCCGAAATAGAGCATGTATATCGAACATTATATCATCCCTTTCATGTTCAGGTAACCTCTTCAGTTTTTTGGCAATTAGTTTGCCGAATACGTCGCACTCGTCCTCAACTGCGCTGCTATCCTTTGAAGGATTATTTATCACTTTACTTAAGTTATTGAAGGCTTCTGTCATCTGCCTACTGGCAACTTGCAATTCCGGTGGGTTGTCACGCCGTCGGATGGTGTGTCTATTTTTTGGGGGCTCTGGTTCTTTTGGAGTTGGAGAAGCAATTGGTACATCCTCTGAAGCGTTGGTTGATTCTTCCTGAATCGAATCGACCTTACTGTAATCTGTACTTTAGTAATAATAAAACAAGTTATTGATAATAAAAAACTTACCGTGGTTATTGTTTGTTTACATTTATACACGGACCCCAAAAAGCTGTTCATGAAATCAAAGGCGAACCAAACTGGACGATAAACATCATCTGCGCCGGCACCACTTTTTAAGGAAGCTTCCATTTTTCTGTAGTAGCCCCTGTATGTCGCAAAAAGTGAATCCTTTTTTTCTTCAATTCTTCAACTGGTATTTCCAAAACGTCCCGAATACGCACCCAAGCATCATTTACTTTTTTCTTGTCCTTATGACCTTTCCCACTGGGGTCCCAAATAAAAGGCTCTGCTTGAAGTGTTTCAAGGAACAACATAGTTTGCTCCTGTGACCACTGTATGCCGCTCATAATAGAGTCTCACACGCACATCAACGAAAAAATCTATTAAACACACGTGCGTTCACAACGGCGTCTTGACGCGTACTGAAGTCGGCCGAGTAGTGTATAGAGGTACTAAGAGCATGTGTCAGAGGCCTAGTAGCATATCAAAGCAGTCAAGAATAACGACGTTAATAAGTCGGCGATTGCTAAACATCTACAGCTGTAGTCGGGCCGTAATCACTGGATGGAATTTCATAGGCCACGCGTATTTTCGACAGAACGCCATATTACATTCCACGGCTAGTGAAAGAAGCCATTGAAATCAAAAAACATCCAAATTTCAACCGGGAAGACGCACGTAGTACGTCCTTGATAAGTTTTCTTGGCACGTATTGATTTTTGAAAAGCTGTATATTTTGGAAACGATGATCGATTTGATCTTTCAAATGGCATTCAACTCAATTTAAATATTGCTTTAGCTAAAAAATCGGTAGGTTCAAAAATTTCGAAGCAATGTCAAAAAAACATTTTCGTCTATGATAGATCCCAAACAAATTTACCGATTTTTATCCAATTAACGGTACTTGGCGCAGTTTTTAAAGGAGAAACGATGATAAGATTTTGAAGTCAATCGGTATATTAGCCTGAAAGTTATTTCCAAAATATTAAGTAACTTTGCTAAAGAAAACGTAATTTTAATATTTGAAAAGTTGTAACCTTTGAAAATAAGGTTCGGTTTTGATTTTTAAAAGGGCATTCGACGTAATTTTTATAGTATTAAAATATCGTAGAATACCAAAAAATAATTGGTTGAAGTATTTCGAAGTTATGTCGAAAAAAATTTTCGTCAACGATTACTTCCAAACGAATAAACTGATTTTGAGGCAATTTATGCATTAGATGTATTTTTTTGAGGAATAGTTTTTGTACTCAATCGGTACATTAATCTGGAAGTTATTAAAAAAAAATTGTTTCGTCACAATTTGTTTAGGGTATTTTCAAAATTTCTCAAAATCTCTTAGGCCCATTTGGTACAAAATTTCAGGAAGTATAAGTTGAGCGGAATCCAATCGAATGCCACCAACCGCGATTCAATCGGTCCAGGCGTTCAAAACTTATGAGTTGTTGACACACACACACACTCACACACACACACACACACACACACATACATACAGACATACTGACGTCATCGCGAAAATAGTCGAAAATGGTTCCTAAGCCCACAAAACGCGGACATATGGTGAAAACTCCATTTTTGAAAATCGGAGCAAAATCAGTAACCTTCCTATCTACATACGTAGTGGGAAGTTAAAAAGTACAAGTGTTTTAATAGATTAATATTGTATTAAACTGGAGTGAATGAAAATGAATTAAACAAAATAAAACTACCACGCCAAAGCTTAAACCTAAAAGTGCGATATTTTTTTAGTAAAATGTACCACTAAAGGGCACAGATCGTCGCCTAGTGTAGCTTTGTACCGCACATATTTAAAGTCAATGACATGTAATTTATTTAGGTTACATAGAAACAACGTAATAAGTTAAACACGCACACATTGTTACGCTTGCACTTTTATTTAATCATCATTTTTGTTGTAACTTTAATAATAAATCAGTGTTAGAAAGAATTTCATTGGGTTTGTCTCGTACACTGACTCTCCCTCACATATCTTCTGCACTCATCTTAAACTGTACAGTTTACAGTTTTTTTTGGTCCTTCAGAAAGGGTCGCTCTGTGTTTTTGTGGATTTACTGTGACTGCGAATCGGTTAACTGGCTTCCCAGAAGCGGGTTCCACCAGCTTAATTGAGAAGGCGCAAAAGGTCCAGCTAGGTTCGCGAGGCATAGAGTGGCCCGGAGCATACTACTGCTCTACCCTAACTATCGAAATCAAACAAGAAAATTCTCGTCGACATTCGAGAAATTGAATATCATAATATATCATACAGTGAATACTACAAGTGTATTTTTTTTATCTTGAAGTGTCATATTGTGATTATTGTTCTTTAAAAACCGTACATATACCTACAAAATGGAAAGTCTACTTCAGCAGCAATACGACATTGTTGAAGAAATCAAGAAAATAGAACGCAACTTCGGAAAGGATTCCGCCATCCGGAAAACCCGAAAGTACTTAAATGAAAGACTTGATGCCCTTGACAAGTTATGGGCGGAGTTTCAAATGAATGATCACAAGCTGTCCGATTACATCAATGACAAAGAAGCATATTTTATAGAAAATCAATTCCAAAAAGTAAGAAAATATTTTGATTCTGTGCGTAGCAAGATATTATCATTTCCACCTACGGGTGAAACAACAAAACCTTCGACTCCCGAGCCAGCCACAGTATTGGCTCCATCACCGTTGCAACAACGCCTCGCAATACCATCGACGTCAACAGCAACGATGGCTATGCCGCTGGGTGAAGGGCAAGCAGCAGAACTAGTATCTCTACAGCGAACAAATTTTAGAGCTTTTCATCGACAAGTGAATAGCCTACGAGTTGACGAGCTGCGAGATAAATGGGAGTTGGAAGACGAGCTACGTGGCATTCAGTCACGCTGGAGTGCAATCGACGCTTTGCATTTACAAATCGACCACTTGCTTCAAGGTTCGGACACGCAATATGATGATGAGTTTTATGGCTATGAACACCTATATAAAAATATCAAAAAGGCTTTAAATCTGAAGCTCGCATCAGCAGTGCACTATCAACAGTCAACTCCGCAAATCGATATACCTGTTTTTACTGGCAAATACACGCAATGGCCTACATTCTATGATCTTTATGTAGAGAGTATACACAACAACAACCTGCTAACCAAAACACAAAAAATGCAGCACTTAAAAGGAAAATTGCGTGGAGATGCGGAACGACTTATTCAACATCTACACATCTCTGCTGACAATTACGAGACCGCATGGGACTTGCTAGTGCACAGATATAACAACCCGCAACTGTTGTTTACTAAAAATGTTGAGATGTTTTTAAATCAACCCGTAGCTCAGAAACAGTCGGCATATGAAATTAGACGTCTCCATGACACATCAATGGAATGTATGCACGCCATACGGAACCTAGGTATCGATACAAGTACTTGGGATCCATTGTTGGTTCACATTATATCGAAAAAGCTGGATGTTGAGACATATGCTAACTATAAAGAAGCCAGAAAATCGCCACGTGACTTGCCTTCACTGTCTGAACTAATGAACTTTTTAGAAAGCAAATTTCAGGCCCTAGAGCCCTTAAACAAAAGGGAGGTTGTAACACCATCATCGAGCAGGCCTCATACGCATAAAATGGTAAACAACAAGCCCTACAAGCCTCATTTTCAACATGTTGGTGGTCACCACTATGGAAAAATTCCGAACAGAGAATTTCAAGCCAGTGCGACATATTCGTCAAATTGTCCTCTTTGCAACGAAAATCACCACATTTACAAGTGCAGTAAATTCATCAAATTTACACCCGACGAGAGGTTAAAGACCGTTATAAAACTAAACTTGTGTCATAATTGTCTTTACACACACAGTAACAAGCAATGCACGTCAGTGAAAAAATGCAAGGTTTGTCAAAAGAATCATAATACGATGTTGCATGACGCAAATACCGATTCAATTACGAAACCGACCCGACTAGCCGAGACCGCCGTTTCATCGACTATGGGTTCGATTCCAGCTACGCAACAATTTCAAATTCAAACGGAAAATCAAAATAAACAACATAGCGCTAATCACATCGCTTCTGATAATGAGGAGATTTTGCTGACGACACTCTCAATTCAAGTTAAGGCTGCTGACGATACTTATGTTACCTTGAGAGCTCTTCTAGACCAAGGATCTCAAATATCACTCATAACTGAAAATGCCGCCCAGATGCTGGGCTTATCTCGAGAACGGTATCATGCATCTGTATCTGGTATCGGAATTGGATCTCAACATGGCAAGGGAGTCGTTACGCTCGAATGTCAATCCATATATCAAGATTACAAGTTTACGACTCGAGCATTGGTAATCAAACGTGTCATCAACAACTTGCCTAACGTTTCTTTCAAAAAACAGTCATGGCCTCATCTGGAAAATGTACAGCTAGCCGATCCGGAGTATAATGTATCTAAACCAATAGATCTCCTGCTCGACGCAAGCGTATACTCAGACATCATTATGAATGGTCTCATCAAAGGGCCTAACACGGCACCTATCGCTCAGCAGACGAGACTGGGCTGGATACTCTCAGGCAACGTAAAAACGTTCAAGTGCTACGTTGTAGCTAATGACTTGTCAGAGATATCACAATATTGGGAACACGAAGAGATCAGTGACTCGGCCACTGATCTATCAAGGGCTGAACAGTACTGCGAGCAACTATATGAATCCACCACAAGACGCCTACCAAACGGAAAATACGAAGTTGCTATCCCGATGAAACCCGGATTCGAACATGATTTGGGTCAATCTAAATCAAAGGCGATTGCACAGTTTTACAACATAGAAAGTAAGATGTCAAAAAATAAAGAATTCTCTAAAAGCTACAAACAATTTTTGCGAGAATACGAACAACAAGGTCACATGACGCAGGCAACACGACCCAATGACTTATCGTGTTACCTTCCACATTACGGTGTTTTCAAGGTTGACTCCACTACTACAAAGATGCGAGTCGTCTTCAATGCGTCAGCAAAAACATCTACTGGGAACAGCCTGAATGATTTGATGGAACGTGGTCCAAATCTACAAAAGGACTTACAGCATCTCATATTATTATGGGGTCAACACAAATACGTCATAACCGCTGACATCGAGAAAATGTTTCGAATGATAGTTGTTCGTGAGTCTGATCAACACCTACAACGCATTATTTGGAGAAGTACACCAGAAGAGCCCTTGAAAGAGTATCAGCTTACAACTGTTACTTACGGGACAAAGGCGGCTCCCTACCTCGCAATGCGTACTATTATAACGAAAAACTAGGACTTCTTTTTAAAAAAGGATTTTTATTCACACACTTAATACACTTTATATTAGGATATAATTATTAGAAATTCAGCAAGTGTACTCGCTCGCGGTCCGACCCGAACTGTCTTAGAGCTATATCGCTGAGAGTCATCGGGTGGAATCAGAGGTGCTGATTAGGCACCTAGTCATCCATATCTAATACATATCAGGGATATAACAGCCCCCCCGATAAGAGGAAACTTACACTTTTTGCTAAGTTTCAGGCGTTTATCCTGATTCTAGGACTAGGTATTTCCTCCAATTCTTGATTATAATTGGTTGTAGTATCGGGATCTGGAGAAATTGTTTGGGAATTGAATTTTAAACAATTGCTGAATTTCAAGTATACTTTAAATGAAATAAAAATTACAATTACAATAATTATACAATAGATAAGAATAGGATAATGCGGTTCGTGATCTAGAAGAGGGTTAGGCCCATTTATTATTTTATCAATATCTGACATCGACTGATCGTTAGCGATGTTTGCTAATTTTTCTAAATTAATGTCAATTAAGGTTATTGGTTTCAATTTCTGTTTAATAGTTTTAAATTTTGTTTCATCACAGCAAGAATCATTTATTAAATTAAAATCTGATGTAATATATTTTATTGTAATGTTAGGGTTATTTTTTGTTAGGAATTCTCTGTTGTTACAAAAAGCTCTACAATTTAATGGTAAGTTCAATATGCCAGTGCCAAGTAATTTATATTCTAATATTTGCTGTTGGCATTCGACGGTGAGTTTAATGGGTTCAGTTTCAACAAATACCCACCTATTATTAGTTAATTCCTGCCAGATATCGATTTTTCCATAGATCACTTTAGTTTTACATTGTTGCGGTTTTTTATCTACTACTTTACTTAAAATTTCCGTTTCACAAGTGGGAACATTCTGAACGGAATGTTTATCTACATTGTTACAGACATAAATTTGGTTAATAGTTTTTATACAATCTCTTAAGTCCTTAACGTATACATATGTTACCTTATCTCTACTTATAGCTATATAGTTGCAATTCGGAATTACCATTGCATAAGAACTAGGGTGATGTTTATCGTGTGGAATCGGAATTGGAACAGTTTTGTACAAAATATATTCTATCTTATTAACTAAAGGCAACTTTATAACAAACACAATCTTATTTTCTACGTAATAACATGATAGTTGCGCTAGGTCAATTAAAGAATGTATATTATTTAAATTTAGACTTAACGGTAATTCTGAGTGCTTAATTAAATTTCTAAGGTTGCGAGACAATTCTTCATATAATTGTTTCGGTGTTAGGACAGATGGGTGAATTGAGTGACTTTTGGTGAACATAATGGAATTGACGATATTCTCAATTCTAAACGACAAAGTGAATAAGCTAGAAGATAATTCATTATAAATCTCGTTCATTTTTGATTCTATATATAGTAATGATGACGTATTTGAGAGTTTGTTAACACTAAAATTTATAGATTCAATGGCGCTATTCAATCGTGCTTCATTGATCTTAATTGTATTTAAAGTTTCATTATAATTATTAATGGCTGCATTAGTCATCAAAACATTATCTTTAAGAAGGGAAGCAAGCTTTTTATTATTATCATCTAAAGATTGAATGGCGTTATTGTATCTGATTGCGTCATTCTCATCCATTGTCCCTATTATTTGTTTAAAGACGGATCCAATTCCGGCAAACCATGCTGACCTTTTGTCTCTATCCGAAATTAGATGAGATATCGCACTATAATCTCTTAGAATACTATCAAGACGTGGCACCAATGGTTGTAAATAATTATGACATTTAGAATTATTATATTCAATTCGTTGGCAAAAGAATCTAGCGGTTCCTAAAACAGTCTTTATGTTGTCAATATGAGGCTTTATGTATCCGATGTCGATAGGGATTAAAATATGAAGATAATCGTCTGTAATTTTAACAAAACCAGCTGTGTCGAAATAGATGCCGGGACTTTCATTTATCTGTTCTATAACATTTGATGCGAGAGTGAAGGCACTCGCCGTGACAATTCTGAAATATGACAGAATCTGCTAATTACTTATGCTATGGACACTAATTCTAGGCACTTATATCTATGATTAATTGTATATAATAAAAAGAATATTAAAGAATAAAATTAAACATTTTTATAAGTGTAAATTGTAATAAGTGTAAAATATAAATTCTAAGATTATATATTTATTCGGAGTTAGTTTCCGCTAATTTTACTTCGTCATAGTGAAGTTTTACGTGTCGACGGTTCATTAACAATGTCAATGTGTTGTTTCCATTTATTCGAACAACTTTATAGGGACCCTTCCAGACGGGTGATAAGGCTTTGCGAAGCCGTAAGTGATTTTTCACAAACACCATATCTCCCACCTTATATTTTACGGGTTTAGTATGTTTATCATAATATGATTTAGAATATGTTTTTGATTTTAATATATTTTCTAAGGCTTTTTCTCTGGAAAGTTGTAAACGTTGTTGTAGGACTCTTACATAACTATTGTATGTAGGTTCTAGTGCCGTGTCATAAATAGACGATGGAATGAACGGTTTGTGTCCGAAAACGAGCTCATATGGTGTAAAGTTCGTGGTTGAATGTACTGTGGTGTTATATGTGAGCATTGCAGTGAAGACGTATCTGGGCCAATTATTTTGATGTTCATTCACAAACGATTTAAGGTATTCCTTTAGTGTGGAATGACTTCGTTCAAGAGCACCCTGAGTTTGTGGATGGTATGGTGTGGACCACAGTTGCTTAATCTTGAGGAATGTACAAGTTTGTTTAAATAATTCGGCCGTGAAGTTTGTGCCTTGATCGGTTAAAACAGATTTAGGAATACCAAACTGGCAGATAAAATGGATAAGGCATTCGGAAGAATCCTCAGCCGTTGCGTTTGGTAAAGGATAGGCGGCTGAAAATTTTGTGAGGTCATCTTGTAGGGTAAGTATGAACTTATATTTGGATGGGCCGGCTTCTGGAAGAGGGCCGACGAGATCTAATGCAACGCGTTCAAAAGGTTGTGTCGACGTACTTGTGATCTGCATAGGAGCACGGTTGATTTTTCGAAGAGCCTTATTAGTTTGGCATAGGTCACATTTACGGACATAATTTTCGATGTCACTGCGCATATTGCGCCAGTAATATCGTTCTTGGATTCTGCTTAACATTCTATTAGAACCTAAATGACCTGAAATAGGAATATCGTGATTTTCTTTTAATATTTTATTTATTTCAGTCATCGCTGGATATATTATAGAGTTTTTGTAAATATGGATAATTATGTTTGTCTCGTGGAATAAATACAGGATTATGTTATATATTTTCGTAAACGTGTGTACGTCAAAGGGGTTACGAAAATCTGTAATACTAAATTCAGTGACGCTAGTCGTAGTTAATTCGAGTTTTAAGTTATTCAAGCTTTTAAATATATCCTCGTAGGTGTTCTTTTCATAGTGATATACTTTAACAAATAGAAGATAATAATGAATATCATCTTTTTGAAAAGTAATGAAAGAGTGTAAGGTTCTTTCTTTAGAGAGAAGTTCTGCAGATTCAGATAGGTTGCCGATAGTTTCTGCAACGTAAGGGTTTGATTCATCAAGGTCAATTGAGGTAGGTATAACGATATGTTTAATTTTTGTTTTTAATAGGTTCTCATTATGCTCTTCGATTTTGGTGTCAAAAGTAACTAATTTACTGTTTAATGTTTTCAGGCATTTGGTGTACGTGTCGTCGTTGCTGATATCGACGGATTGTGGAGTTGGTATGTCAAAGTCTTCAAGGGGACCTGAATCTTCAGGGAGTACAAAGTCTTCAGGTAAATCTAATAACTCAGGTAAGTCTATTAGCTCAGGTAAGTCAGGATTTTCAGGTATATTAGGATTTAATAAGGATGACGGACCTGCTTCAGCGGTTTCTTCTGCAGGATTTTGGTTGGTATTATTTTCCTGTGTTTCAGGGTCAGAGTTGGATATAGGATTTTGTTGTTGTACAGGATTTACAGGATATCGTGAGAGTGCATCTGCGTTTGAGTTCATTTTACCCTTTTTATACTGGATTTCATAATCGAATTCTTCTAGTTTTAGACGCCAACGGATTAATCGTGATCCGGGGTCTTTGCAGTTAAAAAGCCAATTAAGAGGCTTATGGTCGGTTATTATTTTAAATCGTCGACCAAAGAGGTAAGGGCGGAATGTTTTTGTTCCATAAACGATTGCTAAGCATTCCTTCTCGGTAACGCTGTAGTTACACTCCGCTTTATTCAGTGTACGAGAGGCGTACGCGATCGGTCTATCTTTACCTACGTCACCTTGTGAAAGAATGGCCGAAATGGCGTAATTAGAAGCGTCACAAGTCAAAATAAAAGGTTTTGTGAAATCGGGATATATGAGGACTGGAGCTGTCACTAGTTTTTCTTTTAGTTGTTCGAAAGCTAATTGTTGACTGTTAGTCCAATTAAAAGGGACATCCTTCTTGAGGAGGTTAGTTAGTGATTTAGCGTATTTTGAAAATTCCGGAATAAAGCGACGATAATACGAAGCTAGGCCAAGAAAAGATTTGATATCTTTAGCGCACTTAGGGGCAGGAAATTGCATAACAGCTTTTATTTTTTCGGGATTTGGCTTGACGCCTTCGTCACTAATTATGTGCCCTAAGTAGGCGACTTCTTTACGAAGGAATTCGCACTTTTCTGGTTGTAGCTTGAGATTAAAGTTCCTGAGTCTTTCGAATACGAAATGTAATTTCTCTATGTGGGAGGACAGATCGTGGGAATAAATGACGATATCGTCAAGGTAAACAAAGCAGTGTATACCTTGTAACCCTGATAAGACAGTATTCATTGTTCTCTGGAAAGTAGCGGGAGCATTTTTGAGACCAAACGGCATTCGATTAAATTCGAAATGACCTTGTGGCACACTAAATGCTGTTTTAGGTGCGTCTTTGGGGCTCATCTTAATTTGGTGGAAGCCAGAAGCTAGATCTAATGTGGAGAAGTACTTACTTTGGCCTAATTGATCTAGTATTTCATTGATTTGGGGAATCGGATAGCTTTCTCCAATAGTTACGTCATTTAGTTTTCTATAGTCTATCACGATTCTCCACTTTCTCTTTCCGGATGAGTCTAGTTTCTTTGGTACAATCCAAATAGGGGATGACCAAGGGGATTTTGATGGTTGGATAATGTTTTGATTTAACATTTTGGTTATTTGGGATTTTACCTCTTCTTGATGTATTTCCGGAAACCTGTAAGATTTAACACTAATAGGTTGCGAATTAGTCGTTTGGATTTCATGCTGAATTACATCTGTGCAGGTTAATTCGTCATCTGGTAAGTGAAATATGTCAGCATATTGATTACAGATTTCCTTCAGGCTATCTACTTCTTCATAATTTAAATGAGATGTTTGTAAAAGTTGAAATAATTGTTGACTTCTTTTAATACTGTTATTTCTTATATTCGTATGTTGCGTATTATTAATATCAGTATAATTTATTGGTAGTAAATTAAGCAATAGATTAGATTTTATATTTATAGGACTATCTGATACATTAAGTACTGTCAGATTTACTCTGTTATTTTGTTTAACTTTTACTATACAATTGGATACAAGAAGCGAATCAGACACATGTTGGTCAAATATTATTCCTTCTTTTATTTCAGGGTTTTTAACAGAACATTCGATTACTGTTTCTGTTCGAGGCATGATAGTGTATGAAGGTTCATCAAATGATAATTTAATATTATTATTTTTTATTTCTAGGGATTCTGAGGCGTAATTAATACGGCAGCCATGTTGTATGAAAAGGTCGTTACCTATTATGCCATCGTAAGGTAGGTTTATATTGTCAAAGACATGGAATGTATGCAATAATTTTAAGTGTTGATTAAACTGTAGTTGTAATTTAATGCAACCGAGACTTTTTATAGGTTCATCATCATTTGAGTCTATACCTTTTACTTTGATATCAGTCTCACTTAACTGTAAAGGATTAATAATGCAATTATTTTTCAGGACACAGAGGGATGCTCCGGAGTCTATAAGGAGGGTAAGTGGTTTTTTGTTCACATGCGTTTGGAGTGTAACGTAAGGTAAATATCTTTTTTGAGTGTTTATTTCATAAATTTGTTCAGTTTCAGAACATTGAGGGATAACTGTAAGAGGAGGATCAACTTGTCTGTTGGTCTGCTTATGAAGGAAACCTTGAGTTTGGGGCTGGTTACCCTGTCCGTAGGTTTGTTGATATGGAAGACCGCGAGTTTGGGGCTGGTTACCCTGTCCATGGGTCTTATGTTGAAGAAGACCGTGAGTTTGGGGCTGGTTACCCTGTCCATTGGTCTTATGTTGAGGAAGACCGTGAGTTTGGGGCTGGTTACCCTGTCCATTGGTCTTATGTTGGGCGAGACCGTGAATTTGGGGCTGGTTACCCTGTCCATTGGTCTCATGTTGAGGAAGGCTGTGAGTTTGGGGCTGGTTACCCGGTCCATTAGCCTTATTTTGAGGAAGACCGTGAGTTTGGGGCTGGTTACCCGGTCCATTGGTCTTATGGTGAGGATGAGTATCGACTTTAATGGAACAGTTCTGACCCGTGCGATACTTATACGGGGCAGAAATTAGTTTAAACCCTGGTTGGTTTCGTCTACTTCGTCTTTACCCTGGTCGGGTTCGAATTCGTTATTTTCCGTATAATGAACCCGTGAAGTTTGTCTATCATAGTTTGGTCTGGGATTAGCTTGGTACGGGGAAAATGTTTGAGCACCATTTAGATTTCTTTTATTATTGTAGTCACGGAGTCTACAGTTTTCTAAAACATGCCCTATCTTTTTACAGTATCGACAGTATGGCGGTTCTCTAGAAGTGGAAGGAGGAATTTGATGATTATTATTATTAGGCCTTGGTTGAACCCTGACATTAAAATCGTTTCTTTTGGGAATTGGTTCTATCGGTTTTAGCTTAAAATTATTCCGAGAAGAAAATTGTTGGATTTTTTCTTCTGATATTGCGCAGTTTATTGCGTCATTGAGATTTCTTGGATCCCTACACCTTACAAAGTTAGAAATTCTGGGGTGCAAACCTAGTGTAAATGTGTGAAGAGCGAGGTCTTCCATGGCTGCTAGCCTACCTGCCAGCTCCGTTTTCCTGGAGTTGGAAACTGTGACTTCGGTAAGTAGTTTTTGTAAGCATGTTTCTACCCTTAAAGAGAACTGACTAACGGTTTCTTGGTTACCCTGTTTGCAGTCTTGTAATTCTGTAAGGAGATGGGCGTAGTGCTTACGCTCACCAAATTGTGTCTTTAAAAATTCTTTCAAGGATGACCACGAGTCAAAGTCCTTAATAGAGCAGGCCGTCTCGGCTTTGCCCTCTAATTGACTAAGAATATATTTTAAAATTAAATCATCTTGTTGTGGGGATGCTAATGAGATTGCGCTATCACAATTTCTCAAAAAGGCTGTAAGTTTGTCTCGGTCACCGTTAAAAGGTTTTATAAATTTTAGGATGGTATTTAATGAAATCTCTTCTCTTACTCCCTCTTTTCCTTCCCTTTTTGTATCGGCTTTTGACATTTTGAATTAGATGTAAAATTTAATATTATACAGTTTTTATATATTAAAAAAAAAAGAATGTATATAAAAGTAAAAATGTATATAAAAATAAAAATAAAATTTAAAGCAGTCGGAACCTGGAAATAATAGTAGTATAGTATTCTAAGGTATTATATTACGATTGACACTGAGACGTATTGATAACGAGAACGCGTGGGCGATCCCCGTCTAAATAATGTTCACACAAACTACACTGATAAGAGTGTCTTACTAACAGTTATTAAGCTTACAATAATTAATAAATATTCACAGGTTATGTCTAGGAATATTGTCATATACAGGCAAATTATAATTAAATGCGAAAAACATACTCTTCTCAGGGCTGAATGTTTGTAATATTTTCTGGATATAGTATAGGAATAAATTGACTCACAGTAATAGTTCACCACACTTCATTTTTGGATTAGCTGGAACCTGGATGCGAAGTCTGTATTTCTTATGAGGATAATTTTAGGATTATGTCACTGTTTGGTCGGTGCTGGATATGAGGCTGCGTCAGGCGTGTATGCCTCAACAGCTGTATACCGCTTACTGCACAGTGGACTCTTCGGCGACAATAGGATGATCAGGATACCGGGATATCTCCGGCTTTGTTTGGTCAAATCTGGTGACCTTTGGTTGAATCCGGATCGGAAGCCACTGGATCAATGGATTTGGACACTCACTGACACTTGTGTACTTATGTATTGGGACCTGCTATACTAGGCACTTGGAATGTTCAGGATCCCACAACGCTGCCACCATGATATTATAACGAAAAACTAGGACTTCTTTTTAAAAAAGGATTTTTATTCACACACTTAATACACTTTATATTAGGATATAATTATTAGAAATTCAGCAAGTGTACTCGCTCGCGGTCCGACCCGAACTGTCTTAGAGCTATATCGCTGAGAGTCATCGGGTGGAATCAGAGGTGCTGATTAGGCACCTAGTCATCCATATCTAATACATATCAGGGATATAACAGTACGTTAAAGCAGTTAGCTATCGATGACGGGCACAAGTTCCCTCGAGCTGCTGCTGCACTAACGTCTTCTTTTTATATGGATGACCTGCTAGAAGGCTGTGATCATATTTCACAAGTTAAACAACTACGACAAGAGATCATCGATATCCTAAAGGGCGCCGGAATGAATATCCGTAAATGGTCCAGTAATTCCAGCGGACTGATTGCAGATCTGTCAGCTGATCAATTGGACACACCACTCGACTTCAAAGGTTCGGAAAACCGGAAGACCTTAGGCTTACGATGGATTCCTACTTCAGACACATTTGTTTTCAAAAACATATTTAAAAACGACAAGAACGACGATATTATAACTAAGAGACAGTTATTATCAAACATCTCGAAGATCTTTGATCCCCTGGGGTGGCTGTCTCCACTTACAATACGAGCAAAACTACTTTTTCAAAGAACCTGGTCTGAAGAATCAGCTGATTGGGACACGCATTTGTCTCAAAACATTAACAACGAGTGGATAAAATTAAAGCATGACTTGCAAGAAATAGAAAAATTCAAAATAAATAGATACATGGGAGATAAAAATCACTACAAAGTGCATGGATTCTGCGACGCATCTGAAAAGGCGTTCGCTTGCGCTGTATACGTCAGTACACGGAATTCTAAAGGGGAGTACACATCGACACTTGTGGCCGCTAAAACAAAATTAGCACCTCTGAAGAACAAATTATCTTTACCGAAGCTTGAACTCTGTGGCGCACTCTTACTATCAAAACTGATGAAAAAGGTCATCGAAACTCTACCAAAAACCGCAACAGTGTATGCCTGGACTGACTCGATGGTGGTGCTAGGTTGGCTGCATGGAGACATAAACAGATGGAAACAGTTTGTAGCCAACAGAGTTCGTACAATACTCAGCATCATCCCGTCTTCATCTTGGCAACATGTACGGTCTGAGGAGAACGCAGCTGATTGTGCTACAAGAGGAATATCATCATCACAGTTATCAGAACATTTGTTGTGGTGGCAGGGTCCACAATGGTTGTCTACATTTGATTCGGACATGATTAAAGAGAAGACATACCAATCACCAACATTAGAAGCCAAAAAAACGAGTGTGAACGCTGCTTTATCTTATAAAAACGATTTTGTTTTACAATTATTACACGAATGTAGCTCGACACGGCGCATGACAACAATCATCGGTTGGCTATCGCGTTTCACACAATGGTTACGTAATAAACAATTGCCACAGCAAAGTTACCTATCGTCATCGGAAAGAAATAATGCACTAAATTTAATAATAAAGACAGCACAATCTATGGAATTTGAAAAGGAAATTCAACAATTAGAGAAACGTGGAAAGTTGAGCAATACCAGTAGACTTTTGAGCCTCAACCCATATATTGACTCCCGAGACGGACTACTCAAGGTTGGCGGGAGATTAAATAATTCGTTACTGAGTCAATCCGCCAAACATCCTATAATATTATCAAGTTACGGTAGACTCACTGAACTCATTATACGAGATTCTCACCGTACCACGCTACATGGTGGACCAAGTTTAACACTGTCTTATATCCGAGAAAAATATTGGATACTAAGTGGATTGCGTACAGTAAAAAGAGAACTGCGCAAATGTGTGACATGTCGTCGTTTTAAGGAAGAACAACGAACGCAGATTATGGCAGATCTTCCAGAGCCTCGCGTTACCCCCTCGCGTCCATTCACGCACACCGGGGTCGATTTTACTGGCCATTTTGACATCAAAGCAAACAAGGGACGTGGAGTACATACACAAAAAGGATACGTTGCCGTATTCGTGTGCCTATCTACGAAGGCAGTGCATTTGGAATTAGTATCCGATCTCAGTACTCCTGGATTTTTAGCAGCTTTTCGACGTTTTTGTGCGAGAAGATCTGTTCCCAAACACATGTACAGTGATCAAGGAAGAAATTTTATCGGAGCAAACAAAGTATTAAAGAAAGAATACAAGGACATTATTCAAACGCTCGACGTTGAATTACTAAGCAAGGTCGACGACTACGACATTCAATGGCACTTTAATGCGCCGGCTTACCCTTCCGCTGGGGGTCTGTGGGAAAGTGCAGTCAAGAGCTTAAAGTATCATCTTCGACGTGTGATAGGAGAACAGAAGCTCACATATGAAGAGTTTATCACATTACTACACCAAGTCGAGGCTTGCCTTAATTCTCGACCTCTTCTAAAATTGAGCGAAAATCCAGATGATGAATATCTATCACCAGGCCATTTCCTAGTTGGAGGTTCACTTGTATCCAGACCACAAACGGAACCTGCGCATATGAGTTTGACCAACAGATGGCAAATGATCCAGGCTTTGAACAAGCAGTTCTGGAAGAAGTGGTCCTCGGATTACTTACAACAGTTACAAGTCCGTACTAAATGGAGAACCCCGTCTAGAAACATAAAAGTCGACGACATTGTCTTAATAAAAGACGAAAACCTGCCCCCAGGCAAGTGGTTGATGGGCAGAGTTACCGAAGTACATCCAGGGAAAGATGGATACGTCCGGGTGGTGTCCGTAAAAACTAAAAATGGCGTAATCAAGAGGCCAATTTTAAAATTATCTGTTTTACCGGTGGGAGATGAATACACACAAAACTAACCAAATGCCGTACAGTCATTGACAAGGGATGACGTCACTCTCGCCGTCTCGCAAGCAAGTGTATATCAACCAAGGCGCTTGACGGGGAAGCCTACAAAAAACTTATGATGGCAATTATGCTGTGTGTATCTTTTCACCCCCTGCTCAGTATTCATAAAACATTTTTTATAAAATTAGCATCTACAAATTTGGATCCATCTACGTATTAACAAAGTATTATTCTACAGAGCAAATAAACCGATTTACAATAATAAATTACAATTATCACAAGCAGCTTGTAACTTGAGTTTTAATAACATTGTATATAAAGAAGTCGCCGAGCCACGAGCGGAAGATCAAGTTACGTTGCGATAACAGTGGCTATTCTCATGCTGTGGGAAATGCATAGTGCACATATTTGCAATAACAATTAAGTCACTGACCAGGAACAACACACTAGAAATAGGTCACAACCTTGACCTTGACTATTTATAAATAAAGAGTGACACATTTTCTATACTTCGTCATAATAACTACTGGAACCGCTCTAATATCAAAAACAGGACATTAACAATATCAGATACATCAATTCTACATGTCACACTTCTACTGCTTATCTTTGAATTCTTCTGTTCCTGTGCATCATAAGAGCATGAAAGTGAGTGACGTCCCGTGAAAACAGATGGTCAAGCAACGAGAACATATACATACTACTAAGTGTGCACGATGTTCATGATATGATGCCATAGCAACTCCATACTGACAATAATCACTGTCGCAAGGTACACCTATATAAATACAATATCTCAGAGACAAGAAGAATGGCAGATACGAGTACCCCTTTGCTCTCATGAAAGGACGATGGTGGAGAAATCATAAAACGAGGCCTGGCCTCGTGGCCTGCAGCAGCCGTGAGAACCCGACCAACTGGACATTCGGGCTATAAGTGCAGTGAATAGACATTTTACATTTTTTACATTTTTCATTATTATGCATATTTTACATTTTTATTTTTAACCTTTGTATTCTTTGTGTGTATAAAATTCTTTGCATATTTTTTACTTTCATACTTAGCATTTTCTTACATTTTATTTTTTTTAAACTTGTGTTCTTTGTCTCTTTTTTGGGCCCGCAGGATGTACGGGTTACCGCACATATTTAAAGTCAATGACATGTAATTTATTTAGGTTACATAGAAACAACGTAATAAGTTAAACACGCACACATTGTTACGCTTGCACTTTTATTTAATCATCATTTTTGTTGTAACTTTAATAATAAATCAGTGTTAGAAAGAATTTCATTGGGTTTGTCTCGTACACTGACTCTCCCTCACATATCTTCTGCACTCATCTTAAACTGTACAGTTTACAGTAGCATTTTTACTCGTTATTTGACCCTCCCGTTGGTCGAGTGGTTAGCGACCCTGACTACGCAATCAACGGGGCTCGGGTTCGATCCCCGACGGGGACAAGCATTTGTGTGATGAGCGTAAATGTTTGTATTTCTGGGTTTAGGTGTTTATTATATATATTCTGGTATTTATATATTATGTATTTCTATGTATTAGTATCGTTGACTAACACCCATAACACAAGCAAATATTTGCTTACTTTGGGGTTAGATCAGTAAGTGTAGTTTGTCCCGTGAATATTTATTTATTATTATTATTTATTTATTTTTATAATAGATGGCGTTAGCAGTAATAAAATTCTAATACAAAATGTATTTTCTATTTTTTTAATGTTTATGAAATAGCATTTTAATGGTAGATAATATATCTAGACATGAATTTAAACCACCACGTCAAAGCCCAAACCTTAAAGTGGGATACTTTTTCAGGAAAATGTACCACAAAAGTGCATAGAAAGTCGCCTAGTGTAGGGCTCGCTTCGCTCGCCATAATTATACTGGCTGTTGCCCAAGACTTCGTCCGCGCGGACTTCGTTTACTCCGCACAGCACCTCCCCCGTAGGTGACAGCTTGATAATATGTAGCCTATATGTTGACCCGACCTGTTAGTAATAGTCATGCAAAATTTGAAATAAATCCATGTAGTACTTTTTGAGTTTACCCCGGACATAGGAGTAGTGTAGAGGAGGCTTTAAGGACGAAAGATTGACTTTTTCTCTGGCAACACTGACTCAACCTGTCAAAAGCTAATTAGATCATCTGTTTTAATTTTTACTTAATTTATAAATATGTGAGTGGTTACGCAAAAAGGGACCTCAAGGGAAAATAATTGATTTCGAGTAAATCACGTTTAAAATGTTGAGTCGAAATGAGAGAGGCGCGGGGTGTTTTATGTTAGTGTCGTTAGTGAGCGACTTCGTCAGTGAGAAATAGCACGTGTTTGCGATAGCTGTATTATTGGTGACTTATTTATTCGTCTTTTACTTGTCTTTATGTGCGCGCTAGAAAAAGAAACTAGTGTGCGCTGTGTATAAGGTGTAATATTTTCAAAACTGCCTCGGCTTACATAAAAAATCATTAAAAAAAACTACGGCACCTAAAATTATTTTGATTAGAACAAAACAAAGATGAAGGACCATAGAATCAGAATTTATCAAAAAAAAAAAAACCGTTTCCAATCCCTTCAGGTCCCTTTTTGCGTAACCACTCACATATATTTATGTAATAAAAGTACAATAAAATAAAAATTGGCAAATAACGTTGTGATATAATAGATTTTAATAATAATTATCAAAAATTGAAGAAACAAAGTTTATAATATTGATCGACAGTAACGGTAACCTTTTTTTAAACAAAGAAGAAAGTTTCAAATTCTTAAACGGAAAACCGGGTAAGTATTAGTTATATTTTTTTCCCCTTTATTACACTTTCGTAGTATTAATAACTTTTATTATATTTCTTTTAGTACCCATAAACGTTGCAAGATTTATTAACACTGAATAACTCTTCTGGAAGAGTCCGAAATCTTGGAATTACTCCGAGTTTTTCCGACTTTGTAAGACTTTTTTCGACTTTTTAAATAAAAATAAACATTCATAAACTGTTACTTTCACTTTGTAAGTTATTTACCTACTTTTATCCGAGAAATTTTTCCACAAGGGTTATTATCTATTGTCCTAGAAAAATCTTACGGCCGGTTCCCAAAACGCAAATTAATTTTAAGAAGCAATTAATCTGTATTTGCTTGCAAAAGTTATGTTAGACACAGATTAATTGCTTGTTAAAATGAATTTGCGTTTCGCAAACCGCCATCTGTCAATTTTGTTAGAAGTCTAGAGTTTAGACATTCATCAGGAACACACTCATATACAAGCTATGATGGTGCCACTTTGGCATTTGCCAATCCAATGACGTGTATAGTTGTAATATTATACACGTCATTGTGCCAATCTTATTGTCATAAATCCGTTTCTCAATTCAGGATTCCCACAAAGAAACGACAAAATGCGCCAGAATAAAGAGTTTACCCCGGCGTTTTAATTATTTCTGTCGTAATAGCATTATTGCTGGTACCGGTAAACTCATGCGTGGTATAACGTTTCCTTTACACGAATAGCAACACCACAATAATATATTTGAGCCCAATTCACGTAATAAAACGACAATGCGTGACAGGAGGCCGAATTATAAACAAATCGGGCACATATCCAGTTTGGGCAAATTATATTTTCCACAAAAACTGAACAATTGATTTACCTAGAACCCGGCCAAAGTTTCGAACTCTTGTATCTATATCTCTCTTGTATCTGTATCTAATCAATAAATAATGTATTTTTCACGCCATTGCTTTCACAGTAAACAGTAATGAAGTTAATTTAATACCCCGTGTTGTTCCGGACTCCTTCGAAGAATAGACAATATGGTCCTAAAGCCGCAAGCGCGAAATTAATCACTAGCGTTTGACTTTTGACCGTTAAAAGGTCATTCCACCGCTGTTAAGGTGTATTATATCTCGAGGCAACACTTCTTATACCTACTTGAAACCAAATTCCAAATACTGCTGTCATCTTCTGAGGTCTAACTCTCTCTTTCTAACACAGCTGCATAAATATAGATGGGGAGACCTCAGACAGATATGTAACGTAAATATTTGTTTCAATTGATGACTATGAGTGCTAGCTCCACCTATACCTAATACATGAAGTATTAATAAAATGCTAAAAATTTTAACAAGCCAGCAGTAAATGTCAATATAGCTGCATTGACGTGTATAAATTACCACCGTCAATGTATAGCTGTCATTTTACAAAATATATCCAAGGCCGTCAATTACCAAGCTTATTCAAATTAATAATTATTATCATGTAAAATAGAGTATAAATTCAAAATTGATGCGGTCACATTTTGCCGAGTTGGGGCCGACCGAAAGTTATAAAATACAGAGCGGTCATATATAACCGGTCTGAGGCTCGAGGGGTTAAGACGCGTTCAATTGGCTATGCGAGTCACTAACATCGTGGCTACTAGGTGGTAGAGTACGGCATTTTCTCGCCCGGGTTTGTTAACACCGCCTTACCTATTACTGCCGCAATAGTCATGCTTGTCATTGTCATATTCCTGTTTGGAAGATAAAGTAGCCGGTAAACTTATGTAAGTGGCATTAACACCTATAGGCATAGGTGATAATTGTCTCTTTACATCAGGAGAGGTATCTGCTTTTTTTTCCAATTAAAAAAAATATTAAGTCAGAGTAAGCAAGGATTTATAACGTTATAATTTCAATATTTTTGCTGTTTCGTGATTGGTTCGCTGCGTTTCATGCTGTTTCATGATTGGTTCGCCAACTAGCGCTAGAAGACAACGTCATAATATCATATACCATAACCAATCACAACGACGCAAATATATCGAAATTATAACGTTTTAAATCCTTGAGTGTAAGTTTGTGGCGCCACTGGTCAGTACCGCTGAAGGGTCAGTGATGGAACCAGCGGGCCAGCTTCTTGTCAGATGACGTCATAACTGTGGAAATTGATGACGTCACACAAGGACAAGGAAGGGGAACAGGAAGATCTTCCCAGCCAGGCAAGGTGTACTGCCTGGGGACCGAAGTCCATTTGACAAGCGTTGAAACTTGTATATAGCGTTTCAAGATAAATAATTGTGATATCGCGATTCAGGATTTAATTTTGAATTTCATCATTTTTTATTTATTATTTTTCTTGTAGCGTCTGTGATTGTTTGAGCCGCTACAAGTTCCAATGTTTAAAAACCATTTTCGATTTATATGATTTATTTCTTGTAATTCTGGAAAATAGTGTATGTACATATGCATCTATTGTGCCGCCGCAGGTCGATACCACTGGAGAGCTTGACGGTAAAACCATTAGCCCAATTTTTGACAGGGTGACGTCATAACTATGGAGGTTGATGACGTCACACTGGCGAGGATAATGTTGAAAAGAAAGATCTTTTCAGCCTAGCAAGGTCTTCTGCCTGGGGACCCAAGTCCATTTGAAAAGCGTTGAAACTTGCAGTGTGTACAAGATAAATAATTATGATATTGCGATTTAAGATTTTATTTTTGAATTTCATTATTTTCTATTTTGAATCACTTTTTCTTATACCATTAGTGTTTTAGCACTCACCCCGTACTTGGAAAAACTTGACAACGAAAAATTTCGACACGAAAGATTCGAATTTACGACATTCCCTCAAGCTGGGACGCTCTAATCAACTGAGCCAGTGTTGACTAGTTCATAGTGGTGAAATTCTTTTTTGCTATCTATTAAAGGAAGGTCGTAAGTTCGAAACTTACCTGTCCAAAAAAAATTCTTTATTGCTTTTAAAGATTGTAGATTGTTTGATATAAAAAATATTAAAATACACTTGTACTGTATCAAGAAACACTTTTTATTTAGTTTATATCTCCAACAGGTTTCACTTTTTATGGCATCTTCAGAATATAATTAAAATAAAAGTCGGAAAACACCGTCAAAACTTTTAATAATACAATTATTGTAAAGGAATTTATTCACAGCACTATTAAAACCCTATCCCTTCTCAGCGACAGCCTTCTCTTGGGCTAACTGAAACAAAACATTACTCGCATTGACACATGTTATAAATGTTGTTGATTTATAATTTATTTTTTTCCCCGTGTTGGTCCCGGGCTCCTATGAAGAATAGGCCAACTGCCGTTCTGCCAGGCAGGTCGTAAAAAGCAACTGAGTGGCTATTTGCGTCATTACCATCGTGACTACTAGGTTGTAGAGTTCTGCATTGTCTCGCCCGGGTCTTGTGCCACCGCCTTACATATTCCTGCCGCAATAGCGTCAGTGCTTGTCGCTGTCGTGTTCCGGTTTGGAGGGTAAGGTAGCCGGTAAACTTATGCATGTGGCATTAGACCTCGCCACAAGATAGCAACGCACCATTAACATCTTTGGTGTTTATAGGCGATGGTTGACTCTTTCCATCAGGAGACCCATCTGCTTGTTTGCTATCTTATGATATAAAAAAAAATGTTTGTAAAAATATTTGTTTCTCAATTTTATTTTTCCTTGTGATTACTTTTTTTAAATTATATTAATGTTGACAATTTTTTTTTAAAAATATATAATTTGTATGGTAGAAATTGATTTCAAATTTGATTTTCCTTATGATTTTTTATGTATTATTATTTTTTTGACAATTTTTTTACAATTTTCCTTTAAAGTTTATAATATTTTTTATTGGTAAATCAATTGTAAAATTCTGTTTTTTTGTATACAATGACGATTTTTCAGAACAACTTTTCAATTTTCTATAATGATATATGATTTTGTGATATTGTGAGGACTACACTATTACATTACGGCAACCTGTAAAAATAGTTGTGAATGTGTAAATGTTTAGAATCGTAAGAATGGTACATCCTAGTAACATCATAAATGCGAAAGTTTGTGAGTACGTATGTATGGATGTTTGTTACTCTTTCACGCAAATACTACTGAACCGATTACGATGAAATTTGGTATGTAGATAGCTGAAGACCCAGAATAACACATAGGCTATTTTTATCCCGGAAAAGATAGGTGATCCCGCGGGATTCACTAAAAACTATTATAATGCAGCTGGCTGTACGCTGCAGCTAGTATTATAAATATTACACGTATGGGTATTATTAATAAACAATAATATTTACACATATCTATACAAATAAATAAAATTGGAGTGTCTGTTCGTAATATTAAAATAACCGGTTTTAACTAAATGCATATGGATGTATACACGGTATATATTATACCAAAATAACACCTTTTACGATTTTTGGCTGCCTGTTTGTTCCGGCTAACCTCTGGAACGGCTGGATCGATTTTGACGAGACTTTCAATTGTAGATAGCTAATGTAATAAGGAGTAACTTAGGCTACTTTTTTTAAATCCTACGCGGACGAAGTCGCGGGCACAGCTAGTTATACATAAATATTATGTACTAGCTGACCCGACAAATGTTGTTTTGCCTTACATATTAGGAATCCATAGCGGACAGACAACGTGACACGTAATTTATATAAGTCTACGGGATTGTCCTTCCGCGCAGCCAAAATGGCATTAAACTTTATATGGTGGTTAAGTATAATTAAATTTTCTAATTTTCCGCGCAATTTTCTTAATATTTTCTTTTATAAAAACCTTCTCCTTACAATTACAAACACAACAAAAAAAAATATACTGAAATTGGTCCAGCCATTCAGGCGTGATGTCGTGACCAAGGAAAATAGGGATTGATTTTTATATATATAAGATAAATAAACCATGACTGGTAAGAAAAAAATCTATATATATATATTAATATATGGGTCATTCCATGTCAAATCGACCAATAGTTGGAATCGACCCCTTTCGATTTGGATGAATTTTGGTCAGAAGTTTTCTTTTATCATAAAACGAAGTTCTGCCAAAGGAAAAAAAACAAAAAATTTTTTTTCGAAAGATATGCAAATTCAAAATTTCGCGATTTTTCCAGTTCTTCAATTTTGTTTTTGCAATATCTCGAATGCTATTATAGATACAGGAATGGGCTTTCGTTTGTTTAAAAGGGACACTTGGGGCTATAGAAAAAAAAAATTTGAAAAAAAAATTTTGAAAAATGCCAAATTTGTAAAATTTTGAATTTTTTGGAAATCGTCAAAAATGAAGACCGCCATGAAAATTTTGGCTCAATTTTTTTGTATGATACCTTGTAATGATCTTAAAAGATCCTGAAATTTATGGATAGGGGTTTTTTTTTATTTTAAAAATATGAATTTTTGAATTTAAATTTGAATTGTTATTAAAGTAAATTTGAATGTAAAATTGAATTTTTCATTTGTAAATACTCAAAATTACAATATTATGTATCTCCGTAACTTTAACTTGTATAGAAGTTGCAAAAAACAAAAATAATTTTTTTTCTGAAATTAAAAAATTTTTTTTTGAAATTCAAAAATTCATATTTTTTAAATAAAAAAAAACCCTATCCAAAAATTTCAGGATCTTTTAAGACCACTACTAGGTATCATACAAAAAAAAATGAACCAAAATTTTCATGGCGGTCTTCATTTTTGACGATTTTTAAAAATTCAAAATTTTACAAATTTAGCATTTTTCAAAATTTTTCTCCAAAATATTTTTTTATCAATAGCCCCAAGTGTCCCCTTTTAAACAAACGAAAGCCCATTCCTGTATCTATAATAGCATTCGAGATATTGCAAAAACAAAATTGAAAAACTGGAAAAATCGCAAAATTTTGAATTTGCATATCTTTCGAAAATAATATAATAATAGTATATATAGCTAGTAATATATAAAAAAAATAGCTAAATGTGTTGCTAAGGCAAACAAGCTGTTTTTAAATATTCGTTGAAGTCTGTGGAAGGATTTTGTGAAGATAAAAGATGTAAAATTTGTGATAAAAATATATGGCAAGTAGCCACCCTACTGAGTGAGTCCTGAGTGTGAGCGTGCTGTAGACATAGGGTCGGTTACCTCTGTTCAATTGAACTTCTATAACGATATTACAGGAAAAGGTTTGAATTTTTGTTTGAGACGGATATGTCAAAAAGTACTGGACTACTTTTAATATTTTTTTTACCTAAAGAAATGTAGCTTATTTTAGGTAAAATGTAGATTGCTTTAAACTTAAAATGATTCATTTAAGGCAGTCAAAGCCGCGGATTTGAGGTATGCTGAAGGAATTACAATAAAAAAAATTTGCATTTCAAATAGATAAAAAATTACTGGACCGATTTTAATAATTATTTTATTTGACGGCGATCCGCTTAAGGCGGACACAGCTATTACATTATGAGCTAGTGAAGTCGGCCAGTGCCCGCTGACCTGTCACTGCTTGGCGCGGCGAGTGGGCTCGGTGGCGGTGGGCGGCGGCGGGGGCCCCTTCTTCTCCAGCTCCTCCAGGTAGCTCGAGATTATTTGCTCACGCTCTTCTGCGATGTGGTCTAACGCCGTGTACCTGCCATTTTAAACATTAATATCCATATTAATTTTATAAGTGTGTTTGTATGTGTATCTCTCTCTCTCTCTGTCTGTGTGTGTGTGTGTGTGTGTGTGCATGCGTGTATGTATATGTGTGTGTGTATGTATGTGTGTGCATGTATGTATGTGTGTGTATGCGTGTGTGTATGTGTGTGTGTATGTGTGCATGTATGTGTGTGTGTGTATGTGTGTGTGTGTGTATGTGTGTGTGTGTCACCTGGCGTCATGTTTGAGCGTGTCGTGTATCTGCGTCATGGCGGCGCCGGACTCGCGCACGGCGGCCATGCTGCGGTGTGTGATGGACCGCGTCTCCAGCAGCAGCTGACGAAGCGCAGTCTTGGCTTGACTCTGTTTGTCGCGTTGGTAGTCGCGGAACTCGCGCTCCATCTGTGGACGAACACATAACATTGAAATAACCTACTGTAGGATAAGTCCGGGCCTCTTTTCAAGTATTCATTAACTGCCTAACTTCTAGGCATATTGTAAAGGCTAATATACAATGTACTTATCGTACATTACGTACAGGTAAGTACAGGTGTTTTTTCGAAATGAATTTAAGCAGTTAGTCAAAATGAGCGTTATTGCGAAACCGGACTTTTCGGGCGAGCAACGTGCGCAGCTAGAGTTTAAATTAAGTAGGCTTAGAGCGCACCCTAAGAGTGTCTCCTGTGAGACCGAACCTTGGCATAGGAAAGTATCTTGAAGATAAGCGAGAGTAAGTGGCATCAAGATTCTGACTTATTAATAACTCTGGACCGGCGGCTAAAGTGTTATCGGACCGAAACAGTGGCCGATGGATGTTAATTGAAGTGTAGGCTGTGATGGAATCATCAGGATCGAGAAGGACTTTGCCTATGAATATTGAGGGAGCTTGATTGCGAAATGTAAAAAAAAACATACAGCCCTGACTTTGCACCTTTAGATTTTTACATGTGTGGGTCCCTTCATAATTCTTTAAGTAGTATTTGGGTTAACATCAAGACAAGACTGCCAAAAACTACTTACAGTATTTGATTAGAAGTCATATCTACAGCAATGGTGCGAAAACAGTTTATAGATTTGTATAAGCGTTTAACTTGCAGTGTGTTTATTCCTGTTGTTAATACGTCCGTGTATATGTTTCATGCGTTTTTATGTCCAGCAAATGTGTTGGGTGATACGGTTACAAGTATTGGTGTTACCAGTGTGTAAGCGTGCGTGCATGTTACTGCGTGCGTGTGCCTGCATTCACATTGGTGTGCATGTGTCTGTTTGTGCATCCGTGTGCGTGCGTAATTAAGCGTGTATTACCGTATGAGTGTAAATGCTATGTACGTGTATTAGAATGCTTGCATGTGATACCGTGCTTATAAGTACACGTGCGTGCAAGTGTGTGTGTGTGTGTGTGTCACCTGCTGCGCGCTCCGGTAGGCGGGCGCGGTGGGCTGCTCGGCGAGCAGTTTCTTGACGTCGCGCCAGTGCGCGGTGCACGAGACGGCGAGCTCGGCGAGCAGCGCGCGCAGCTTGTCGCGCCGCTTGCTACCGAGCGTGCCTATGTGTTGACCGAACAGCCGCTCCTGAAACATATTAACAACTGTACAAGTGACTGCGTCCGCGATTGACTAATAAGCTAGTTGACTAGATTTGTTAAACTTTTTAATAACCTTATTAGATATAACAACAAAAAAACTATTTATTTTTGTCACATAAAGTACATTTATACTAAAAATTAAATATTTTAAATTTAAATTTTAAGCAAACATGCTCCGGATTGTCATGGTCTAATAAAATCACGCCGTGGTAATATCCACATTACACATTCTGTAGTGTCTATGAAAGTGACGATATCAAGATGACGCTTGGCCACGGCATGACGTAACGATTAATGATTGGCGTTCATTGTCACGTGACATATCTATTTTTGCCGAATGTATATCCTCAAAATATTATTAATCCTAACAGTATCTTCACGCCCATATCCCCGAAGGAGTAGGCAGAGGTACAACAAGTGCACCCACGATTAGCCGAAGATACTTGGTCCCACAAATGTGATAAGGTGGCAAGCCTATCGCCAACCGGGCACTTTCCAATCCCGCGCAACTTTGTGTTTCTCAGAAAACTGAAAAAACACTTTTTTTTAATGTACCCGACCCGGGAATCGAACCCGGGACCTCATGTGGTCAACGCCAACGCTGGACCACTAGATCACAGAGGCGACATTTTTTAGGCGACATTTAATTATAATAATTTTAATATTTTCCAATTCCTGACGAAGACAAATCAAAAACACAAAAATCATAAAAATTGGTCCAGCCGTTTTTGAGTTATAAGTGGTGTAATTAACACGACTTTGTTTCATATATTAAGGGTAATTAAGTAAATATGTAGTTCTGTAAAGAAATTTTTATTTGAATTTACATCTAAGAAATGTTGATATTTTAAACTCAAAATTTGGACATTATATGGACATGACTTCCAACATGTAGAAAGAATGGTAGATGAAAGGTTAATAAAACAGATATACAATGCGAATGTGGAAGGATGTAGGTACCGGGGAAGACTAAGACTGACATACCACGATCAGATTGATCGAGTACTGTCCGAAGGTGGTGTCAAGAGTCTTCGCAACCGACGTGTGTGTATGAAGAGAGTGATGAATGTGGAGGAAGCAAGACAAGCTGCAAGGATCGTGATGTATAGCACTCGGATCTTTCTGCCTGCCCCGTAAGGGATCTGGCGTGAAGATATGTATGTATATATGACTTCCAACAGTCACTGGACAGTAGCGCAAGCTAAGAGATCAAGCAAACACTCTTTAAAATGGAAATTTCAATTTTATTTCAGTGCGACAACAAAAGATGTTGATTTTTTCTTCCATTTTTTTTCAACTACAAATTATAACCTTAGACCAAGAAAAAGGAACAATTTATTTTGCTCTAGGCCCTCGAGTCCCACACCGGTAAAATATGACCGCTCTGTCTTATATAACTTTCGGTCGGCCCTAACTCGGTAAAATATAACCACACCCATTTTGAATTTATAATCTACTAGCTGACCCGCACAGCTTCACCCGCGAGAAGACAAATATGTCGTCGAAATAGCTTTTAATACAAATTTTATCCCCTATTTCACCCCTTCAGGGTTTGATTTTTGAAAAAAAATAGCCTATGTTTCACCACGGATATTAAACTATTTCCAAGTCAAATTGCATGAAAATCGGTCCAGCGGTTTAGCCGTGAAGGCATAAGAGAATAATAATAGCGATTAATTTGAATAAGCCTGATAATTGACGGCCTTGGATATATTCTGCGAAGAGACAGCTATATTGACATTTACCGCTGGCTTGTTAAAATTTTTAGCATTTTGTGGTAACAGCGCTGGCATGTCCTTTTAACGGTCAAAGGTCAAACGCCAGTTATTAATGCCGCGCGTGCAGTTTTGGGACTCGAGGGATTAACCTTAAAATATTGCAACCTCTCACTCAGGTTTTGGTGAGATTTTCGTGATTTTTTTTAAACACACTGACAGCTTACCTTATCTTCTTTCGACAGCTCTTCGGCGAGGGAATATCTATGGTCTTTCTTTAGCTGCTTCTTCGCCTCCCTCCACGTTAAATCTGGATTTCTGACTAGATCCGCTAAGAGCGCATTGAAATGCTGAAATAAAAAAATATATGTCTTCAATCTATACCAGTGTTTTTCAATCTTTTTCAAGACACGACCCCCTTAGCAATCTATACCAGTGTTTTTCAATCTTTTTCAAGACACGACCCCCTTAGCAATCTATACCAGTGTTTTTCAATCTTTTTCAAGACACGACCCCCTTAGCAATCTATACTAGTGTTTTTCAATCTTTTTCAAGACACGACCCCCTTAGCAATCTATACCAGTATTTTTCAATCTTTTTCAAGACACGACCCCTTTAGCAATCTATACCAGTGGTTTTCAATCTTTTTCAAGACACGACCCCCTTAGCAATCTATACCAGTTTTGTTGGTCGTGTTGGTCCCGGGCTCCTTTAAAGAATAGGTCAACTGCCGTTCTGCCCCTCAGGTCGTAAAAGGCGACCGATTGGCTATGCGAGTCACTAGAATCGTGACTACTAGGTGGTAGAGTTCTGCATTGTCTCGCTCGGGTCTGATACCAACACCTTACATATACCTGTTGCAATAGCGTCAGTGCTTGTCACTGTCGTGTTCCGGTTTGGAGGGTAAGGTAGCCGGTAAACTTATGCATGTGGCATTAGACCTCGCCACAAGATAGCAACGCACTATTAACACCTTTGATGTCTATAGGCGATGGTTGACTCTTTCCATCAGGAGACCCATCTGCTTGTTTGCTATCTTATGATATATAAAAAACTCACCTGTACAGCTTCATCTCGTTTATGATACTCCCTCTCCTTGTCCCTGTCCCGCAGACTGGTGGCCAGCGCCTTCTGCACCTGTCTCTCTCTCTCTTTGATTGACGCCTGGGCTCTCGCCTCCTTCTCTTTGGCTGCTTCACTCTCACTTTCCTCTCCTTCAGGCTCCTCGATTTCCGAACTCTCCATCACCAGATCCTGAATATTAACATTATACACACGTGGGAGGGGAGGGAGGTGGCGATAGGCTTGCCACCTATCACACTTGTGGGACCAAGTATCTTCGGCTAATCGTGTGTGCACTTGTTGTACCTCTGCCTACCCCTTCGGGGATATGGGCGTGAAGATACTTTTTTTCTTTTTTTTTTCTTTTATCGAATAATATCCACAACAAATTTTTTTCATTAATTTATCTGGATTTTACGGCGCTCCTAAGTTGACCGAGTTCTTGAATACTCTTAAGAATACGATAAAAATGATAGAAATGTTAAGAAAAGGAATAACGACATAGGAATATTCAGAAAATGATAAATAATATAAATAATTGTCCTTTGAGTTTTTTATTATTGTAATAATAGTGTCAGTTTAATAAGTTCATTGTATAAATGGTTATTTGGATGTCAAAATTGTAATAATAATATAGAATAAATTAATTTAATTAAATAAATTCTAGGAATAAGGAAAAATTAATCGAACTTTATGTGTACGATTAAAATAATTAGTAATTAAATTAAATATAAAGTAATTTATCTATACATATAATAAAATCGTAGGAAAATTTTTGTCTGTTTGTCTGTATGCATGTCCGGGGTAAAGTCAAAAAGTACTGCATGGATTTACTTCAAATTTTGGTTGGAATTGTTTTTTTTTATTTTAGTTACATGGTGTAATATTGTATAATAAACAAAACTTACACAATACAAGGAAATCATATCTTTTCCATCCGTGCATGACGTCATCAGCCTCCATTGTGGTGACGTCACCTCTATAACCATCACTCTCACTGCGATATTTTTTAATTTTGCCGCACTTGCATTATCGTCACGAAGCTTCGTACAATGACACGATGAATGCAGATATGACCGGCTATTATCGGCTATAGTCGCATACATTTTTTTTTAAATTTTATAATAAACAAATAAATATTCACGGGACGAATTACACTGACTGATCTAACCCCAAAGTAAGCAAATTATTTGCTTGTGTTATGGGTGTTAGTCAACGATACTAATACATTGAAATACATATATAATATAAATACTGGAATATAATAAACACCTAAACCCGGAAATACAATCATTTATTCTTATCACACAAATAATTGACCCCGTCGGGAATCGAACCCGAGCCCCGTCGATTGCGTATTGAGAGTCGCTAACCACTCGACCAACGGGGCGGTTCCGGTCAGCGTTGCTTTGCATAACAGTTTACAGCGCTGTACGTTCGTACGTAAAATTATCAATAAACGCAGTAAAATGTCATTTAGACTCAAGGTGATACTTTAGATGTGCTAAGACCCATTCTATCGTACGCCTGCGTAGCGTTTCCCCATCATACTTTCTGTACTAGTACAGACCGGCATCCATTGCTAGTACAGAACAAATTCTTGCGTATTATCACGGGTGCACTGTAGGCATGGAAACTCCCGTGTTAGTTCCGGGCTCCTTTGAAGAATAGGCCAACTGCCGTTCTGCCAGGCAGGTCGTAAAAGGCGACCGATTGGCTATGCAAGTCACTACCATCATGGCTACTAGGTGGTAGAGTACTGCATTGTCTCGCCCGGGTCTGGTACCACCGCCTTACCTATTCCTGCCGCAACAGCATTAGTCGCTGTCGTGTTAGGTAAACTTATGCATGTGGCATGGGACTCGTCACAAGATAGCAACGCACCATTGACACCTTTGGTGTCTATAGGCGATGGTTGACTCTTTCCATCAGGAGACCCATCTGCTTATTTGCTATCTTATAATACAAAAAAAATGTGATCTATGGCTAATCCCGATCCCACGTAGACCCCGCCACGTTTTAGCCGATCCCAAAGACCGGATAAATCTGGCCAAGGAAACACACCAAAACACTACCCACCTTCACACGCACACCGACGCTACCGGCGGCGACGAGGACAATGCAAATAAAACATTCATTCATGGCGAAACTAAAGGTTTCTTGTAGACTACAGAGGGCTAAGTGTGAGTTTTTCTTTTCGCATTCGATCGTGAGCGCGTTTCGAGTTGACTAGGAATTTGTATGTGATTTGTACAGCGCCACCTAGTGGTAAACTGGTTTCCAACGTTTACCACTAGGTGGCGCTGTACAAATCACATACAAATTCCTAGTAAACTCGAAACGCGCTCACGATCGAATGCGAAAAGAAAAACTCACACTTAGCACTCTGAACCTTAAAAATGGACTCACGATTGGATGTACACATTAAAGATCACGCATCCCTTTCACTTTCATAAAATAACGAGTGTTACAAGTTTTGTATTGCAATAAAAACAAAATTTCGAAAATTAATTATTTAATAAAATTATAATAATCACACATACATTGTTTTCGACGCCATACAACTTACAACTAACTTAAAATATATGAGAAATTTACAAATTCATATTTACAAAATTTGATATATATTACACAGGTTTATTGTTGAGATATTATTTTATTATTATTAAGTTTCCGAATATTGATATGGCACCGGTGTCTGCCATACCAGGACTTGGAAACCGGTTTAAAAATACCGGTAAATAGTGATATTTGGCGAATTTTATAAAAGGTTTCGATCGGAGCGTATCTGAGAGTGTTTCATAAACCTTCATTACCCGGTTTAAGATAAAATCGTGGAATTGCACTTCACCGTACAATGACTTGAATAGATCATCATACTCAAATATTATCCAATTCCAATAATATTACATACATACATGTCAAACTGATAACCTCCCAATGAATGGTGATTTTTCAACCGATGAAACAATTTTCATGGGTTGAAAAATCATCGTCTAGTGCTGATGGGACTACCTCGTTTCTGTAGTGCATCAGGGATGTTCGCAACAGCGCATGTAGATTGTTTTCATACTACAATGCGCAAAAGATGTGGGTCCCTGGTGCGCAGATTGCGAGGGGCCACCAACAGCATCCTGAATGTAATCGTAAGCAGATTAGACTGCAGGTATGTGGGTCATTGCTGTGCGATTTCCAATGGGATGGCGTAGCAATGATTCACATCACAAACTATTAGTGATAAATATTAATATAGTAATTAAGTTCATGTGTATACTAACAAATATGAGTCTGGTTACTTGAAATAAATGTTTATTATTATTATTATTATTATAGACACTAGAAATATTAATATTACATGAAATGTAGTTTATTATTATATCTCCTTATTTTTTATATAATAAGATAGCAAACAAGCAGATGGGTCTCCTGATGGAAAGAGTCAACCATCGCCTATAGACACCAAAGGTGTTAATGGTGCGTTGCTATCTTGTTGTGGCGAGGTCTAATGCCACATGCATAAGTTTAGACTTATGCATGTGTATTATATATACATTATATTTAGACTTTTTTTCATGTCCACAAACATAAACCTTTTAAAACTCCACAAAAAAAAGAAACTGTCGTTTGAGGGTAGATGGAAAATGTTTTTAATTTTAATGTAAAAAATTGTAAGAAAAGCTTTATAAATATACAATTAATTTAATACTAGCATAAATTATTATGTGCAAATGGATTTAGATATTTTTCACGAGTCGGCTTAGTATAAGCCACACGAAATGTCACGAACGAAGAAACTTTTGTCATGCAAATTGTACTTTTTATAATCATTCCAATTTTTTTCAAAACTATTATTACTTTCATAAACCTTCATAACCCGATTTAAAACCGTGGAATTGTATTTCACCGTACAATGCGGATATAAATTGGCAGCGACGAAAATCAAAGAAATAAAAAAGTAGTATCTTCACGCCCGTATCTCCGAAGAGGTAGGCAGAGGTACAACAAGTGTACCCACGATGAGCCGAAGATACTTGGTCCCACAAATGTGATAGGTGGCAAGCCTATCGCCAACCGGGCACTTTCCAATCCCGGGCAACTTTGAGTTTATCAGAAAACTGAAAAAACACTTTTTTTTAATGTGCCCGACCCGGGAATCGAACCCGAGACCTCATGTAGTCAACGCCAACGCTGGACCACTAGACCACAGAAAACTTCTATAAACCGGTTAAACGATTCAAAATCCGTATAATCTTGCTCTATTAGGAAACCGGTATTTTAAAGGTTACGTTAGAGTCAAACCTTTACAAAACGATCAATAATTTAATCTTGACTGCTAAGGATCGTTACATGATACTGAGAGTTAAAATTGGATAGCGCCATCTATACTCACGATGTTATGCTAACTGGGCACCTTTCCAAAAGCGGGTAACGTTTTTAAAAGAAATCTGGAAAAAAAAATTTTTGCCCGACACGCGAATCGAACCCGGTACCTCATGCGGTCAACAGCGACACCGGACCACTAGTCGACAGAAGCGATACTACATCATACAATATACAGACTGACTGGTGAGTTTACTTTAATATTTAAGGACGTGATAGTTGGCGATCATATAATATGAGAAAAAATAACAATAAAAATAAATATTAAAATACTTCTTAGTAAACAGTACGCCGAGAATCCTATATTTACCTGCGCTATTCTTGGACACCGCGCGGACGCAGCGTGCTATCAACACAGAATAGCGGGGGGTGGCGGCGGCGTGTCCTTGATGTTGACTAGCGCGTACTAGAGAGTAAATATTCAAATTTCACTTATTTTTAGAAAAATATTGGTCAAAAATTAAGACCCTAATTTTATTATTTCATTGTAACGAGACTGGAGTACCGAATACTCTCCAGACGTATCGAAGGAAACTCATCAGTCAGTCTGTATATCATGGATACGCTATCATTAATTTAGCCTGTCATGATTTAACCGGCGTAGTATTAGATTGCAAGTGAATTAATAATCTCATTGATGAGTCGGCGTAGAACCAGAGCGCTGAAGAATAAATTACAACGAAACGGCCACGTTTATTTACACAGCTTTCATAAAAATCATCAAATTGTAAAGATTTGTTTGTAATTATAAAATCCCGCTAATAATTGGCATAAGAATGCTGCGAAATCTTAAAACCTAATAATAATAAAACAATACCATTTTAAATTTATAATTGGACGTCGTTACGCGAAAAGGAACCAATCCACACAAAATCAGTTCAGAAACATTGAAGTTTGAAGTTAGATATTTTTTTAACGTGCCATACATGGGGACTAGTTCTGACGTTGAATAAAGTAATAGAGAACTATTTTTGCTTAGATGTTTTTTACTGGTCAATTAAGTTTAGCATCAGTTAGGTGCACTTAACTCATTTTTGACCATATTGTGGATTGGTTCCTTTTCGTTTAACTACGTCCAATTAAGAAATTCTCCTTATAGCTTCAAAATCTTATGTTTTACGCTAGGTACTAGATACTAATAACTAGGGATACAAAAATACTTGCAAACGAACACGACCAACTAAAACCTATACAATAGTTCAAGCTATAAGGGAATTTTTATACACTTTGAGAGCTCCGAGCTGCCTTGTCTTACGAAGTAAAGTAAAAATCTAAACAAAAGAAGATATAACAAATTATTCACATTTCAAAGAAAAAAAGTCAAGTACGAGTCGGTCTCGCGGGCAGTGTTATATGGGAGCCCCCCCCCCCCCCTTAAATATTAATTACATGTTAATTTATTTATTTTTAAGTGGATACATAACTAAATATTCTGTAAATATTTCAAGCGTCTACCAATTGTCGCTTATTAAGATCGAGAAAAAAAATGCAAAAACTACGTATGTAAGCCCCCTTAAATATTTTTTTTTGTTTTTAGTATTTGTTGCTATAGCGGCAGCACAAATACATCATCTGTAAAAATAAGAACTAACACGATTCATGAGATTAAGCCTGGTGACAGACGGACATACAGTGGAATCAGTCAGTGGAATCTTAGTAATAGGGTCCCGTTTTACTCTTTGGGTACGGAACCATAAAAATCGAATATGCTGGTATTTGGAGACATACAAACATATAAATGCGCATGTTTTGAATGTACTGTTCAATGCAATGCATAAATCTTGTCCTGCATATCTTTGTGACAGATTTATATTGGCTCCTTGTAGTGATCGGCCGGTGCGCTGTATCACCCCAAAGTTTTTCTCTATACCACAGTGCAATACAAAATTTTTCAGCAAGTCCTTTACTGTTCATGCAGCTAATTTATGGAATGATCTCCCACGACATATTCAGGATATCCAGACCATAAGCTGTTTTAAAGTGACAGTCAGGCAGCATTATTTGTTGCTTGATGGTTAATTTTAAAAATATAGATGTGACTGTGTTTTCTTTTTTTCACTTATACTCACTTTCAATTTTTATCATAGATTTTGTCTCACTGTCACTTTTTATAGAAATCATTATCAAAGAAGCAATTTTACCTTACATTTATCCTTGTTTGTTTTGTTAAAATTTGTTTTAGTTAGTTTTAATCTCAAATGTACACCATGCCTGCTGTTTATAACTAGTGATTTTTTTTAACAACCTGTATGGTTGGTTTTGCTGGAAGAAATCTCTTAAAGAGATAAGCACGCCATTGTACATATATTTTCTTTTTAAATAAGTATTGTTTTGTATTTCTGTGTGTACAAAAGAATAAATAAATAAATAAATAAATAAATAAACATACACTTACGAAATTACCTCCATTTTTTCGTCGGTTGAAAAATCATCGTCTATAGACACTAGAAATATTAATATTGCGTGAAATGTATAGTTTATTATTATATCTTCTTATATTTAGACATTTTTTTTTCATTTTTGTAAACATAAACCTCTAAAAACTCCACAAAAAAAACTGTCGGTTGAGGGTAGATGGAAAATGTTTTTTCTTTTAATGTAAAAAATTGTACGAAAAGCTTTGTAAACATACAAGTCATTTAATACTAGTATAATTTATTATGTACAAATGGATTTTGATATTTTTCACGAGTCGGCTTAGTATAAGCCACACGAAATGTCACGAACGAAGAAACTTTTGTCACGCAAATTGTACTTTTTATATTTTCATGTCATTTTTTTCAAAACTATTACTTTGATAAAAATATATAAATATTTTTTTAACATGAAATTGCACTCAAATACAAATAATAATTTATAAAATCTGATATAATTATTTACAAAATATAATAAAACTAGAAACGCAATAGATCATTGAATAATACTTACATGTGTGTGTGTGTGTGTGTGTGTGTGTGTGTGTGTGTGTGTGTGTGTGTGTGTGTGTGTGTGTGAGAGCGCGCCCGTAGGTGTTGTGTGTGTGCGTATGTCGAATTTTCTTTTCCCACTAACATGAGAATCGATTTTCATACAATTACACACACACTCACATATACGTACAGATACACATACACAATGTACACACACACCTACGCACACACGTACGCATACACACACACACACACACACATATTCATACACACACGTACATTTACACATACACAATGTGTATCTGTACGTGCGAGTGTGTGAATGTGTGTGAATGTGTGTGTGTGTGTGAATGTGTGTGTGTGTGTGTGTATGTGTGTGTATCTGTGTGTGTGCGTACGTGTGTGTGTGTGTTTGTGTGCGTGTGTGTGTGTGTGTGTGTGTGTGTGTGTGTAATTGTATGAAAATTTATTCTCATGTTAGGGAGAAAACTAAATTCGATGGCGGCTGTATTTGGAGCAATTATGTTCGTCTTAGGAGATGATATACCGCTAGACAACAGGGGCTTAGACTTAACAACAACATAAAAATAAATTGGTAATTGGTGTGCGAGTTGTGTCCATAACTGTTTAGCCACCATGATTAGTAATTAAGCTTCAGGCATTGAAACATGGACGAACAAACTCAACAACCCTAAACACTTATCACTCTTATCATTAAACACATCCAAACGTGTTTAGGGCTCGGCAAGCCGCGAGTTACGGGTAGGAAGGGCGCGCGGGGCAGTTACTCGCAAATAAATAGAACACGTTTCTATTCACTTTACTACGCTGATTACTAATCAACGGCTGTCCACACGTTTTCGCTAAACACTAAGCACCTGCATTAAACACTCGCACTCATACTAATCAAAATGTGAACGAGGCTTAAGCACCTGGTCACGTTAAATCAGCCTATTACTTGTTAAGCCTGGTATGATTTACTTCATCCGCATTTAGTCCGAAGGTCGTTGGTTTAAAACCAGCCGATGTCGATATCGATTTGAGATTCCCATCAATATAATTCATCAAAGCAAATTATAACCTCTTAGAGCGGTTTCACACAGAATTCGAAACGTACCCGAGAAAATATAAATCTGGGAAATTCGGATATTGCTTTTCACTTTTCAGAAACGTATAAAAAAAAATTGACAATCAAAAACCAATTTCAAGTCCGTTACTATTGTTATGTGTAGGTCGTTGGTCCGAAACCATGTGATGTCTATATTGTTTAAAATTTTTAAATGAGATTCTCATCAATATAATTCATCAAAAAAAAAAAAATTATAACCTCTTAAAGAGATTGCGCACAGAATCCGAACCGAATCTATACATATAATAAAATCGTAGGACAGTCAATGTATGTTCGGGGTAAACTCAAAAAGTACTGCATGGATTTACTTCAAATTTTGCATGAATACTACTAACAGGTCGGGTCAACATATAGGCTACATATTATCACGCTATCATCTACGGGGGAGGAGCTGTGTGGAGTAAACGAAGTCCGCGCAGACGAAGTTGCGGGCAACAGCTAGTACGAAAAAATATAACTCTAGGAAATTCGAATATTTTTTTTCGCACTATATCTGATCCGAATTAGTGAAAATATATAGAAAAAAAAAATAGGCAAGCAAAAAGAAATTTCATTCATATTTGTTTGAGAAATACAAACGAACTAGCTCTTTGATTTCTATCTAGCACTCAATTATCTCAGTCGCTAAGTTAATAACTAATAGTTCACGACTCAATCGGCTCTTTGAATCGTGTAGTCATTGAATTCATTGTGTCCTTTCAATTGACATCACCTTAGTCATAGCTAATGTAATTTTGCAGTATTTTTCAAATTTTTTTAATACGATTACTATTGCACTCCAAATTGGATATTCTCAAATGACGGAAAGTAATCGGATGACGTATCTCCGATGTAGAGCGTAGCTTTCTATACAAATAGATCTATGACTACTACGAAACATAATTTCAGACTCGGATCGGACGCAGTGGACAACCACTCTTAAGCAACGAGCACACATGTGAGGTTGCACGATCAGCTACAAATTTTGCGTTAGTCGATGTACATTAACACAATAATTTATACTGCTATCTGTGCGTTTGGTGCCTTAAATACCAAACGCAAACTTTGAAAAAAGATACCAAGGAACTTAACGCACATGATTTTGAACCAGCGATACATCCCGCCTTCGCAAATCACTTTTCTGAATTAATCTTTTCAAAAAGTCATTTTCAAAAACTTTTCAAAAAAACATAGGTACTAAGAAAAATTTCGATTAGGTTAAATTTGAACCGGCCTTAGATCTTGCCTTCGTAGACACCGCACGCATCCAAACGTTTTTAAAAAACATCAAGAAAAATTTCGAATTGGTTGAATTTGAACCGGCCATAGATCTCGCCTTCGCAGACAATGTACTAATCCAAATGTATTTTAAAAACGATTGGTACCAGAGTGTCGTCTAAGAACACGAAATCTATCTCTAAATAGGCTCACCTACGCAGACAATGATCTTATCTCAAGAAACTACATCCCCTGATTTAATTTCTACTATGCTTTATATATGGATTCTGTCGATTTTCCCGACTGCCAGATACAAATATTTCTGTATATACTATGTATCAGTGCTTGTCACTAACGTTATTGCAACAGAAACACCTACAGCAGTAGTAATAGAATCGTGGCGAATCATTGCTAAACTCTACCACCTATAGTTGTCAAGGTGAGGTCATGATACATCTGGCCATTTCACATAAAACAAATTGTCGATTTCTCAAAAACCATCACAGATAAAATATAAGTCAGTAATAAATATATATGATATAAATAAACAAAGATTCATAAAGAATCTTAAAAAAACTTTATCAAGTAACTAGAACTTAATATACCTACACAAAATGTGTAAAAAAACGCCCATATTGTGCTATTACAAAAAGTAATATTATTAATAATATAATTCGGTCATTATATTTAAAAACATCATACCTAATCATTATGTACATCGGTTAATATTATTTCTCATTTTCAATCTTTTATTAAACATTTTTACAAATACCCCCACATCTGAAAAAAAAAATATAAATCACATAATTTTAAGTTCGAAATTTGAATATTATAATATTAATATTACAATATGAATATTACAATATTTAGAAACAAAAAAGAAACATTTTCCAAATATCCACATTTGAAAACGTTTAACACAAAGAACCAATTAATCGTCCTGTGCGCTTCTGCGCGAATCTAGGGATCAGCGTTTAAAAAACACATAAAGTAAACACTAATCCTTCTCAGACTTTTTCCGTTTTTTCTTCTCTGTCTTCTCTGTTTTCTCCGCCTTCTTCTTCCCCTTCTTCTCCACTTCCGGCTCAGGTGATTTAAACTCCTGTCGTCTCTTTTTAGGAGGTGATTTTATGGGTGATTTCTTTTCAGGTGTAGGTAATTCTTTCTTCGAAGATCTCAATTGTTTTGGAGAGCAGACTTCTTTTTCAGGCGTGGGAGATCTTGACTTCACCTCACTAGTTTCTGATGATTGCTCCCTTTTCTCTTTTCCTCTCCCCTTCTTTTCCTCCCCGGGAATACCCAGGATTTCCGCCCATTGGTCGGGCGGTGGTGTGGGTTGTTTTTTTTCTTCCTCGGTGGACTGGTCGGATTGTTTCTGCGGGACATACGGAGCATTTAACGACTTGCCCAAAAGGCACCAAACGCGAAAAAGCGAACCTGCATCGGACACCATTAATAGCTAATTTTTAATAGCGACTTCAAATCGTTAAAAATCTCGACCTATTTAGTAATGTTTCTGGTATTTTAAGCACAACAGTTTAACAGATCAATTGTGTAATCTGACGGATTTCGAATTGAAACCTATAATCTTTAAAAACTTTGAGAAAAATATTAATAAGTCAGGATTTGAGCCTTCAATTATCAAATTAAACTTCTTGGTTCTATCAATTAAGTCATAAATTCGGTAAGTAAGCAAAGTATATTTTATTGTTTAGTATATTTTGATAATGCAAATTTCATGGACCAAGTCACTATTAGGACATTATTAAAAAATCCCACGTAATTCGATAAGAAAGTAAAATATATTTTGATAATGCACATTTCATGGACCAAGTGATTATTACGAAATTATTAAAAATATCCGCATAATTCGGTAAGTAAGTAAAGTATATTTTGATAATTTATATTTTATGGACCAAGTGATTATTACGACATTATTAAAAATGCCCGCGTATTTCGGTAAATAAGTATATTTTGATAATGCACATATCATGGACAAAGTGACTATTAGGACATTATTAAAAATGCCCGCGTAATTCGGTAATAAAATAAAGTATATTTTAATAACGCATATTTCATGGACATGTGACTATTAGTCACATAAGTTGCAGAAGCATATTGTACAAATTATTTATTATGTAAATGGATAATTTATTTAGAAATAAAAGTTTGTCCCACTTTCAATATAAATATCAGATTGCTTGAACACAACATGCTAATTATTCATAATGTCGAGGCAATGTGGCAAATAACGAAGTTAAAATTATATTTGCAGAAATACGCGAAGGAAATGTTGGGAGCCCTTTTTAAACAATTGCGCGCGCAAATTTGGCATAAATAAAGTTTACATTGCAGAGGACTGCAGAAACCTCATATTATTAAATATTTTTTTAATATCATAAGATAGCAAAAACAAGCAGTATGAATGTGTGTATTGTCATGAGTATCACATGAATGTAGTGTGTATAATGTTTATTTTTATTAATTTAATGTATTTCTAATGCATTTTCTCCCGTGTTGGCCCGGGCTCCTTTGAAGAATAGGCCAACTGCCATTCTGTCAGACAGGTCGTAAAAGGCGACCGACTGGCTAGGCGATATAACATCGTGGCTACTAGGTGGTAATGACACGTACAGCCAATCGGTCACCTTTAACGATCTGCAAAACGGCAGTTGGTCGGTTAAACCGCTTTTTTATGAATGAGTAACATTCATCCATTCAAACTTACTCATTTATAATATTAATATAAATTTGTATGGTTAAATCTTAAAAATCTTATAATATGGAAAGTGAATGAGTAAGTGAGACAGAAAATATTGGCGGAGTATCTTCAATCTATATTAATATTTTAAATGCGGAAGTTTGGATGTTTGGATGGATGGATGTTTGGGTGGATGGATGTTTGGATGGATGGATGTTTGTTACGCAATCACGCAAATACTACTGAACGCTTTTGAATGAAATTTTGCACACAGGTAGATGATGACCTGGAAAAGCACATAGGATACTTTTATCCCGGGAAAAATGAGGTGATCCCGCGGGATTCATTAAAAACTTTTATAATTCAATCGGCCGCACGGTGTAACTAGTAGTATTTCGAATAGTTTTTACGTGATGAAGTAACAAACAGCCATCCGTCCAAACATCAAAACTTTCGCATTTATAATTTTTTGTTTTTTTTATATCATAAGATAGCAAATAAGCAGATGGGTCTCCTGAAAAGTCAACTCGGGAAAAAGTCAACAATCGCCTATAGGCACCAAAGGTGTTAATGATGCGTTGCTATCTTGTGGCGAGGTTTAGTGCCACATGCATAAGTTTACCGGTTACCTTACCCTCCAAACCGGAACACGACAGTGACAAGCACTGACGCTATTGCGGCAGGAATAGGTAAGGCGGTGATACCAGACCCGGGCGAGACAATGCAGAACTCTACAACCTAGTAGTCACGATGGTAGTGACTCGTAAAGCCAATAGGTCGCCTTTTACGACTTGCCTGGCAGAACAGCTGTTGGCCTATTCTTCAAAGGACGGGCTTCCTTGGACCAACACGGGGAAAGTAAAGATTTCTTTAATTAAAACATTCAGTATACTATATTACGCCGTCAGATACTTATATGTTTAAAAATTTGGATAAAATATAGGTATCTGTAGTCGTTTTATGAACAATAATTTTACACGATAACGACATCAGAATACAAGATCATGCCTCTCTATCGCTTGTTCCGCGCTCTCGCTTGCACACTCGGCTCAGGCGAAACGTGACAACAAGTCATGCTTTTTCGTACGTGCGTTCATTGATTTATAAAACGTTGTCACGTCAAAAAGTGTGTGCGTGTAATCTTTACGGGGGATTTAACACCTTTTCTATAAAGTTAAACCTCTTTTTAAAAATGAAGTTCTTTATTACTGCTGTCATAAATAATGTTCACTCATTTTATCAATTATAAATACAAATAATAGGTCTAAAATAAAGATTTTTCGTTACGTAAAAAGACGCTGAAAAATCTCTTAATTGCAGTGTTTTTATGTGGCTAATTTTGATACCATTAAAACTCGAGTTCACCTACAGATAGCTAAGTTTTAATCGGATAGTTAATTCATAAACGGCGTTTATTTCACCATAGATAATAAAACTGTGATTAACTGTCTTAATCTACTATTTAACTTAAACGGTACTTCTTGGAATTGGTGAACTTAAGCCTTAAATTGATGATATTTTAAAAATAAAATTGAAGATTAAGTCAGCTCATTTATTACAATGCAATACGTTTTTATATTATTCACATTATTCCTAATTTAAATTTATTTTTTAGTTTATATTTTATAAGGGCGTGTTTTTCTATTATAATTTATTTACTTTTATTATAAATCAAAACATGATAATTAGACGGCCTGGAAAAATGCTGAGTATACTTGAATTATTGGTTTGTCGGGAAATCGAAGCGAGAATCGAAGAAGACCAAAAATTCCTTTATAAGCCGAATTACAGTAAAACAGCCCAAATACATGTTGTCTGATAAAAAAACTGCGCATACTTAGGGTGGAGGGGTGAGGGATGTACTATACGTGTATAAGTGACACTTATTATACATTATACTTTTAAGTGACACTTATAGTGTCACTTATACACTTACAGTACATTTTACATAAAGCTTACATTGACATGAGCCGAGTTAACTTTCAATTTTATTTTTTTAAATATTATCAATTTAAGGCTTAAGTTCACCAATTCCAAGAAGTAATGTCTCACGGAAGTTTAAATAATTTTATTATCAATTTATTGTTTTTAAAAACCACCCAGACATAAATAGTACAACAACCAAAGAGATTTTACTTAAACAACTTTTCTCTGACTTATTATTTGCATACAACTTTATACTCAAAAACTTTTTCTCTGACTTATTATTTGTATACAATTTTATACTTAAAAACGTTTTTTCTGACTTACTACTTGCATACAATTTTACACTTAAAGCCGTTTTCTCCGACGTATTATTTGTATACAACTTAATATTTGAAAACTTTTTCTCCGACTTATTTGTATACAACTTTATACTTAAAAACTTTTTCTCCGACTTATTATTTGTATACAATTTTATTTTTAAAAACGTTTTCTCTGACTTATTATTTGTATACAATTTTACACTTAAAACCGTTTTCTCCGACTTATTATTTGTATACAACTTAATACATGAAAACTTTTTCTCCGACTTATTTGTACACAACTTTATACTTAAAAACTTTTTCTCCGACTTATTTGTATACAACTTTATACTTAAAAACTTTTTCTCTAACTTATTATTTTACTACAACTTTATACTTGAAAACTTTTTTCTGACATTATTTTACTATAACTTTAGACTTGAAAACTTTTTCTTCGACTTATTACTGGAACGAAGTTCCTTATCACGCGTTGTGAAAGGGGGCTAAACGGAAAAAAACTCTTACGAAAATTTGTCACGACACTTTTTAAGTAAGATGTGCGGCGTGCGCATGTTTCTTTCTCTCTCTCTCTCTCTTATAGAAAGCAAGCCAGATATTTTCATTTCTATTTCGCATTAAACAGTGTGGTGTCGCGACGATTATTTTTGTTGAGTGTATACAGGTTTTTTGAATCGGAAGGTGTCCCTTGACACCTCTCAAGTTTTTTTACTACAACTTTATCCTTAAAAACTTTTTCTCCGACTTATTATTTTACTACAACTTTATACTTAATTATTTCAATGACACTAATGCTTGGAATTGTATATAGTAATAATAATTCTAATATTTATAAGATTCGTGACATTATTTCAATTTGATCTTTTATCGATCTTTTCTTTTACAATGTTAGATTTTGTAATTATTATTTTCTTGGCATTATTTTTTATTATTATTTGTTATGTTAACATTTGACAACTTTTTTAAATTTTGACATTATGTTAAACTTTATTTTCATAAGATACATACTAGTTTCATTCTTGACAATTGTTACTTTTCTTTTTGACGTGTAGATATGTGATCTTACTTATTTTCATTTAATGTTTTATCAAGATTTTATTTTTCAATTACTAGTTTAATATTATATTAATGTTACTTTTGTATTGATGACGTTCAAAATATATGTTCCATACTCATTGTGAATAAAAATTATTGATTGATTGATTTAAAAAAAAAATTCCGGCTTATTTTACTAAAACTTTATCCTTAAAAACTTTTTCTCCGAATTATTATTTTACTAAAACTTTATCCTTAAAAACTTTTTCTCCGACTTATTATTTTACTACAACTTTATACTTAAAAACTTTTTCTCCGATTTATTATTTTACTACAACTTTATACTTAAAACTTTTGCTCCGACATATTATTTGTACTAACGATCGCCTGTGGCCGAATCTCGACCACAGACTAAACAATAATATATATTTCAAATTTGACACCTGACTTTAGCGGTGAAGAAAATAGTAAGAATACATGTGTGTATATATTCTATACTTTCCATCGTCGACACTTGGTGGAATACCATTGTTACTAGACACTTTTACTACTCCACTTGTACATAAATTTCACTTTTGCACAATTTTTATTATATTACTCGACCGGTTTCACTTTTTAAAGCATCTTCGGGATGTAATATACTTAACTACATCCTGAAGATGCTTTAAAAAGTGAAACCGGTCGAGTAATATAATAAAAATTATGTAAAAGTGAAATTTATGTACAAGTGGAATAGTAAGTGTCTAGTAACATGTGTGTATATTATCATGTCTGTAACATGAATGTAGTGTGTGTAATGTTTATTTTCATTAATTTAATATATTTCTAACGCATTTTGTTTAAAAAATATTAGGTTTCTGAAGTCCTCCGCAAAGTAAACCTTAACTGTACCACATTGCATATTCCACCATTCAGCTATTGTCTTAAAAAGGTGTACAAAGATTTCCCTTTACGTATTAATATACAGATTTACAACTGATAAAATTATGCACATTTTTTTATAATAATAATAATCTTTATTAATAAAATCTAAGTACATACATAAATATTTAAAAATAAAAATGTAGTATCGACTTACAAAACATTATGATCTACCCACAATGTTTTGTAAAACGTTATTGTCCGATTTTATTTTTAATTACACTAAATAAAGTATCTTCACGCCCGCATCCCCGAAGGGGTAGGCAGAGGTACAACAAGTGCACCCACGATTAACCAAAGATACTTGGTCCCACAAATGTGATAGGTGGCAAGCCTATCGCCAACCGGGCACTTTCCAACCCCGGGCAACTTTGTGTTTATCAGAAAACTGAAAAAACACTTTTTTATGTGCCCGACCCGGAAATCTAACCCGGGACCTCATGTGGTCAACGCCAACGCTGGACCACTAGATCACAGAGGCGACTATTTACACTGCGAACTAATTGTTTTATGCTTATTTAAATACTTCTTTTCGTTTAAAGATGCACTCACTACATTCTACTGTTAGTATCCAAACTAGGCCAGGCATGTTTAGACACTAAATTTTAAAATTAATAAAATGATAAATGAAATTTATTTAAGTGAGATTACATAAATAAAACGAACTTTACTTAAAAGAAAAAACGTTGACGCACACATTTTTATTTAGTAAGATACTAGCTACAGCGGGCTGCACGCTTTTTTCCGGGATTAAAAGTAGCCTATGAGCTATTCCAGGTTATCGTCTACATGTGTGCCAAATTTCATTCAAATCCGTTCAGTAGTCTTTGCGTGATTGAGTAACAAACATCCATCAAAACATCTAAACTTTCGCATTTATAATATTAATATAGAATAGATAACACACTATTATTTTAAATCTGTATATTTAATACGTGAAGTGAAAATTAAGAATCCCCTCTTAGGACAATTAAATGCATGCATGAAGAGTCTGAAATTTGACGTAACACATAACATTTAAATGGAGAAATGCAGAAAATTAATTTATATAAGAAATGAGAAAACTTTTATACGTCAACAATTTTACGCTTATCATATCAGAAACGTCGCTAAACTGAGAAGATCCGAAGGAAGAATTATATACGTATACAATGATTTTGTCAAGGTATCTGTAAACTGTTGTGCTTAGAAAATAGGACGCTAGTAGGCTTTCTACTATTTTTTTTATTATAATCGTAAACTACTAATTCAAATAGAGACCCGAGCCCCGAGGTCATGGTCACATCTGATTTTCTTCATTAGGTAAAAATTTATTGGTCCTTCGAGCCGGATACCTTTTACTTTACAAAAGAGCTTTACTTATCGAAACATTTATGGCAAAATTTAAAATTCGTATTATGTCTGGAATTCTTTTAACTAAATAACACGAGATTACTCACAGTCATATTGGGTTTGCCAAATTTATAGCCTTCTTAAACAATGTTAATCGTACGCTAAAGAAGATTAAAATAGATGTTAAGTGATATAAAAATAGTGTTTTTTATTTCCTGATAAGAGATAGCACAGAAATCAAGCAAACTCTGGAGATGGATAGAGATTACCAACGCACCCAGATATCGTTTAATGAATTTTTATTTTTCGCGTGACACATGTGCTTTGCCTGTTAAATTTATCTCCGACGATAAACATAGCATGGAAAATTCTCTTGCCTTTTGCGAGCTAGTGAAAACTAGTTTTTTTTATTTTTGCAAAGCAAACAAGCCGATGACGCTTGATGGAAAGAGACAACCATCGTATATACACACCAAAGTTGCTAATAGTGCATTGTTATATCTCAGGCGGAATGGCTTCAAATACGTCAGTTGACCGGCTAACTTACCATTCGAACCGGAATAAGGATACACTTACATTATTGCCACAAGAAAATTTAAAACGATGGTACAAACTTAATGTTACCAAACGTTGCTGAACTCCCAGTAATCACGATATTATTGACACGTCAGCAACTCAGGCTTATACGAACTATCTGGCAGAATTGCAGTTTATGTCAAGAAGGTCCGGACCAACTTAGAACCTTCTAAACGAATGTATTGTCATTGAAAAATGAAAATGAAAAATATTTGCCAGAATGGTGTCAAGTTATTAAAAATAAATTAAATTATCAACATTCTACCATGACATGGCGTACAAACATTTATATTTCGATCGATTTATTTATAATTACTACCGGATCGGAACGCGGCCATACACTGAGAAGATCCGGCGGAAGAATCTCAGTAGGTTTGTTTTTTTTCTATTTCATCATCATTAAAATATTATCAGATGTGCCCAAACCCAACGCCTGTCATATTCTGCGGGCTAATGTCCGATGGAGGTCCGTAATATCCATTTACCTGCCGCGCAGCTCCGCCTGTCCCGCCTGCACTGCAATACCCACTACCACGTACCCACAGAATACTGGAGACTAACAGAAGTCAATCTACATACAAGTGATATTCGAGCAACGCACACATAGACACCTCTCGCGGACGCGATATCTCGGAATGGTTCGGGACAGTTTGTTCCGGAACCACTCTGTGTCTATGTAGGTAACGTGCCTATATGTGCGTTGCTGGAATATTACTTGTTTGTAAATTGACTTCTGTTAGCCTCCGGTATTCTGTGACTTACCCGATAACGTGCGGTACCCCCGCAGAGTATGACAGCCGACTGCTTTCCCGAGCATGGCCTTGCAGTACAATCAGAACGGGACAATCCGATTGGATAGACGCGATATTGACATGTTTAGAAAAAAACTTGAAACTACCCCCAAATTTGGTATAAAAAATATATTATAAAAACAAAAAAAAATAGGTGCACGCATAAGACCACACAAAGTAAAAACTTCAAGAAACAAGACTAATAAATAAACAAAAGGGTCGACTCACATTGATGCAGTCGAACTGAAGCACGTATCATGTTTTACTTTCAAATATATTTATTAATATTTCATCGTACAAATTTGTTTTATGCCATTTCCTCGACTTTAACAATGTGTCGACACGTGAATCCGCTATTCGACGCGCGTTGACGCGCGTCTTTGTATTTTCATAACAAATTTGAATGTTAACTAATGAAAATAGATATAAATATACTTAAAAGTTAATGAAACATGGCGCGTCATTTTGTGACACCTTCAGGCTTAAATCCATTAACTTGTTCTGGCTATAGTGTCAAAGAACATTCAAAAAACATAATCCAACTTTAGCGCAGTCGGGTAATAATTAAATCGCAAACAATGATTTAGTCGTAGGACGAAAGATTCAGTCAAGAATACCGTAAAGAATAACTTGATTGATTAAACAGAATTTGACCTCTTTAATACGCCTAATACAATTATAAATATTCTTCCTAAATACGTAATAGTTTGAATTTTTCAGTAGTAGTTTAAGTCTCAACACTTATGTGAAAATTATTATTTGGTGTATAATTTAATATTAAGGTCTGAATTTTATCACTGTTTTTTATGAATAAATAAATAAAATAAAATAAAAGAGAAATTATACCCCTGTCACCCCATTTTTCAAGATTTTCTAAACATTGTCATTTAATATCGCCATTAATCCAAAATCAGTAAAACGTAATCACAAACACCGGAGAAAACACTATTAATAAAAAGTGTCCGTCGCAGATACACTTCCCGGCGAATTAATACACTAAATTATAAATAAAATAACAATATACAATACGTATATGTTGTATAATATTGTTATACATTTAAACTGTATATAAATATATAAAAAAATTTTTTTATAATTAATATACTAATAGACCGTGGTTCCTGGAACAAACTTTTTTTTGATTACTAACAAGCTGAACTTTTGTGAACAGCTTCGTTTTGACGAGACAACCATCTTTTTTATATTCGAAAAATCTCGAATAGGGTAACGAATGAAGGTAGGTAAAAAATTTAATTGTAGCCGTAAAAACTACAACTTTATAGTGTCCGACTTAGAAAAGTGTAGGACAAAGTTACCCTTGAATAATAATTAGCAAACTATTGAGAAAATTAGATTGGTGTAAATCAATTTAAAAATATCATAATCCTTACATCTTTGGCTAAAGGACTCCTCAGAAAAATCACCGAATGTGTAGGACAAAAATTTTTTCATGTTTTTTATAAAATCTTCAAACGATTAACTTAAAAAACTAATAATTATTAATCAATATTTTTCCTTCACCAAATCGACATCTTTGAAGCCCGTTAACAGCTAGGTGCCCGATTGGAGATTTTTCGAAGAGTGAAAAGGTGGACGTCCTGTCAAAACAAAGCTGTTTACAAAAATTCAGCTTGTTATTAATCAAAAATAAAAATGTTCCAATGACCACGGTCTACAATTATATAGAATATTTAACGTTTAAAACACCGGCAACACCAGTTCATTAAACGCGAAGTAATATTTATTTTAAACATAACCGGTAATAAAAAAATATGCTCTTGGACTATATTTTAAATATAAAATTAATATTAAAAATTAAATAAGCAATGTTGATGTTTTATGTCGAAAGACATCAAACATTTTTTTTTTCTTACAGCATGTTCACGTTAAGAATGTATTAAGTCATTGTTACCTGCTGGATCATTAACCAATCAAATCACTCATAATTAGATTTCAAATGATTTGACTGGTTAATGAGCCAGCGGATAACAATTACTGCATTCTTAATGCAAACATATTATAGTAAGCTCACATTTCAGTATTTTTTTTATCAAAGCTTAGCAAACAAGGGGTCTCCTAATGGATATAGATAACCATCGCTTATAGACACCAAATATATTAATGGTGGCTATAATTGAGGCAGGGATAGAAAATCTCATGAAAAGTTTATCGTCTAGCCTCCAAGACGGAATACATATTACTGCATAATGAAATTTTGGTGGCCAGACTGACTCAGTAAGACGGTGGGTGGTGGCAAGAGCTGATAAGCTCTGGTGAGTCATAGTGTTATCCAGCTGGTAGTCATAATATTTATGATATATCTAGCTTTTGCTCGTCTGTTACAAACCGTCTATCAGGAAGATAGACTTATATATATTTATTTAATTACTGCCATATTTTGGCCATGTTCTAAACATATTTTCAAGAGACTGCATTTTACTTTAGAGTTCAATTTTAATTGTTTATCTCGGGCAAACACAAACAAAAAAATGGTTCTCTTGATGGAAAGAAATAACCACCATCTATAAACAGCAAAGACGCTAATGTTGCATTACTATCCTGGTGGCGAGATGGCAATGGCACATGCAAGAGTTAATATAAAAATATTTAAACTTACTAAGCTTCAATTTCATTGAATATTTTTATTGAGCTAATTGAATATTTTTAATTAATTATTTGAATTAAAACAGTTAAGCTAACTAAATTTTAAGCCTTTTTATTACTTTTAATTAAGCTATTGAATTGAATATTTTTACATAAGCTAAATAAGGTTTATTAGCTTCTGAATCTACTTCTTTACTTCATTAAATTCAATTAATTTAGATAATTAAATTCAATTAATTATTAAACATAAACATTAAACATTTTATAAAATTAATCAATTATTTGAAGTTTATCTTTTCATTCATGCAAATTAATTAATTAATTAATTAATATATAATAAAGTAATATTAAAAACGCACATTAGTTCATTAAACTCAATTAATTTTTAAGCATAAACATAAATTGACACATTTCTTAAGATTAATCAATTAAATTATTTGAAGTTAAATTATTGTTTCAAAATGCAAATGAATATACTAAAGCAATATTAAAAACTCACGTCTCCGGCTTTTTCTTTTTTCTTGTCCTTTTTGCTGTCCTTATCTCGCTCTTTGTCCTTCTCCTTCTCCTTTTCTTTGTCCTTATCTTTGTCTCTGTCCTTTTCCTTTTTGTCCTTTTTGCTGCTACTCCGGTCGCGTTCTGAAATTGTTTTACATGTGTCATTTAAGATTGGACCACCTGCCACAGAGTTCGTAATGCGTGCGAACGATTGAATATACCACATTGGTATTGGTGTGGTAGTGGTATTGTTACCACACCTTCACATGTTCCTACTACAACAAACTTAAGATGCAAATTTTGAAATGGCTTCGGGAATTTATGCATTTATGCACATGTGTAGTATATGGGTACATTAATCTCTTACAACACACAAACGCACGCACGCACATACGCACCCTCACATTCATGCTCACACACACACATACCACACAAGATAAACAACGATGTACTATAATGTTATACATTTTTGTATTTTAGTAGTTATAAAAGAACAAACATACGCACATGTGGGGTGTGTATGTGAGATTACTGAATTATGTCACAAAGAATTTAGTAATAAAACTGTTGAATCTTAGGAAGGATACAGGTTGTCCTAATATAGAGGTTATAGAATACTTTTTAAGTTAGACGGTAAGCATACGTACGACGCATTACCATCACACAAAAACATAACTCCCTTTTGCTCACCTAGTTAAAAATTGTATTTTCATGAAAGTTTTCTAATTGTAAAAAAATCTAATAATTTTAAGTATATTCGATACAACAATACAAATAAATATCGCTAGACAAATTACACATTACAATAACCCCAAAGAAAGCAATTTATTTAAGTATCTTCGCGCCCATATCCCCGAAGGGGTAGGCAGAGCTACAACAAGTGCATCCACGATTAGCCGAAGATACTTGGTCCCACAAATGTGATAGGTGGCAAGCCTATCGCCAACCGGGCACTTTCCAATCCCGGGCAACTTTGTGTTTCTCAGAAAACTGAAAAAACACTTTTCTTATGTGCCCGACCCGGGAATCGAACCCGGGACCTCATGTGGTCGACGCCAACGCTGGACCACTAGACCACAGAGGCGATTTATTTGCTTGTGTTATAGGTGTTAGTCAACGATACTAATACATAGAAATACATATATAAATACTGGAATATACAAAATAAAAACCCAAATCAAGAAATACAAACATCTATGCTCATCACACACCTTTTTCCCTATCGGGAATCGAACCCCAGCCCCCACGATTCGCAGTTAGGTTCGCTAACCACTCGACCAACGGGGCGGTCAACAAATGTTTTCTTTTTTTTATATCATAAGATAGCAAACAAGCAGATGAGTCTCCTGATGGAGAGTCAACCATCGCCTATAGACACCAAAGATGTTAATGATGCGTTGCTATCTTGTGGCCAGGTCTAATGCCACATGCATAAGTTTACCGGCTACCTTACCCTCCAAACCGGAATACGACAGCGACAAGCACTGACGCTATTGCGGCAGGAATAAGTAATGCAGTGGTACCAGACCCGAGCGAGACAATGCAGAACTCTACCACCTTGTAGCCACGATGGTAGTGACTCGATAGCCAATCGGTCGCCTTTTACGACCTGCCGGGCAGAACGGCAGTTGGCCTATTCTTCAAAGGAGGCCGGGACCAACACGGCGAACGGGACAACTAATATTAGTATTATATAGATGTCCGCACTGTCTTCTGTCTCACTCACTCATTCACATTTCATTCTATAAAAATTTAATTATATAGACTGACCTTTCTCTTTGGTATCTTTTTCCTTCTTCCGTTCTTCCTTGACAATCCTACAGTACTCTCGGAAATAGTCCTCCCTCAGAGAACTTCCCTCGACGGCTTTATACCTTGGATCCAAATCCACTTTCTTCTTAACATCCACCCATCTCGCGTGACGGTCTACCGACTTCTCTTTGAGAAGTGCAATAAAGTCCGTTTTCACCTACGAAAATTAATTTCGATTTTATTTATGAATAACTCGGCGCGAATATAAACGGGACGTGTGACTGGACCTTTGTAATGGGGTAAGTATTTACTCAAAACAATCGTAACTAACCAAATATACAACACAAAAATATACGTATTTTTGTACAAATTAAAAAATTTATATAAAAAGATGCGGCTCGAAGGACCAAAAAATAATAATGGCAGCTGGTGCTTGGTGATAGTAGGATGATGTTGCGGATGTGACAGGTGATCCTGTTGCTGATGATAGGTAATAAACGGGAGGTAAATAAAACCAGTAATGACTGCTTTTATTGTATAACTAGCTGTTATCCGCGGCTCCGCTCGCGCAAATTTACTTTAGAACTTATTTAATTTCCCTTAAACCCCATTAGGGATCCAATATTGAAAAACGCTTAAACACGTAATTCATTATTATTTTTTGTACTCAATTGATACGAAATTTCATGCAAATATATCCAGGGAATAAAAAGTTTCATACAAACTTTTATCCCCTATTTCACCCCCTTCGGAGTTGAATTTTGAAAAATCCGTCCTTAGTGGATGTCTACATCATAAGAGATGTGCGAAATTTCAAGTTTCTAGCCCTAAGGGTTTGGCCTGTGCGTTGATACATCAGTCAGTCACTTTTGCCTTTTATATATATAGACAGATTTCAAATTAATATAATGTTAGAATATGCACCGTCAGGCAAACACAATGTATAAGTCTAACGATAACATTTGCTCGTACAATTTGTATATTTAAAGAGAAAAGTCCTGGCTCACTAACTGATAAATCAACGCACAGCCTGAAACTGTTGGACCAAGAAGGCTGAAAATTTTCACACGTGTTGTTCTTAGAATGTAAACGAAGAATAACAAAGGACTTTTCAAGTTTCATTCCCTAAGTTGATGAAGTTGAGTGTGAAATATTATATGAAACTTCTTACATAGACGAGTTAATTTACCCGCGACCGAAGATGCGTGGATCGCCTTGTGAATAATGAAACCCCTGTTCCACCCGAAGAAAATATATAAGTCGGTCAACTCTAAGACAAAAATGCTTTTTTTTTCAAGAAACCTTTACAGGCACATTTACCGAGACAAAACGGATATTTATCAGAAGTATAAATTACGAAAAAAAAATCAAAATTGATTATTTTAAAAGAGAAATATGGATATAAAACTTTTTTATGATAATCCAAAATACTGCCCTGCGGTACGCCAAACACATTGTGCTTAAATCAAGACCTACACTTTACTAATGTTATTTTTTTACAGCCAAGATTTATAAACACTTATATCTACTCCTAGAATATGATTTCATATTATAATCGGATGCGATTACTTGAGTTCTATATTTTTTCATTTTTAAAAATTGTATTATGATGGACGTGATGCAAATGCCTTAGTCGTGTCAAGGAAAATATCTATTAAATGCTTTCATTTATCTATATTTTACATTATTTCTTTTAATAACATAAATGTGGCTAATGTACGATTGTATTTTGTTTCAGAAAAACATTAATATAATTTCATTAATTCTTGACATTCAACCTAATCAAAAATTGTCATATTTATTAAATTTTAAGCCTGATGATGCTTGTGTAAGCGAAACCGGTTTGAAATCAAATATATTTACCTTATTGTGAAATAGTATAAGTGTATTAACCGATAAATATTGTACTAAATTGAGTTTTACCAAGTGCGGACGAAGGAAAGTATAGAATATACAATTTATTTTATGTCTTTATGGTTTCGAGTATTTACACTTTTGGGTGAAAAAACTTATTCGCAACATTTTCTTGTATATATCTCAATATTTATATATGTACTGCTTTACGTTTTAGCGATGACGATACCATAAATGTAAACCCAGATAGATTATTTAAAGTGTTTGAATCATAAGACTGATTGATTTAATTAATCATTGTTAAAGAATTTTACCTAGCGTTAATGAGTGAGAGCATTAATGGTGTATATTTAAATTAAACATTACATAATCCCTACAAAATTCGCATAGCCAACAAACTCCATTATAAACATCAAGTCACACCCGTCCAAATAACGCTCGGAACTAACAGCCGCTGTAAAGTAAGAAAATATTAGGAGCTGAAAGAAAACATTAGCCCTGTGGATGTTAAAATTATTAATGCCTGAAAGAGATTGGATTAGCAAACTGTTTTGAAAGTAAAGGTATTAAATTATAATATATCAGTATTCTTTATAACAAATCGCCATATAAATTTTGTCTTGAAATAAAATGTCATAAATTTCATGCAAGTAAAAAGTAGTGTAATGAGTTTTACAGTTATGTTAGATGATTTGTAAGAAAATAGGTTTACACTTGATAGCGAAGAGACTAAGGTACTTGTATTTGAAAGGGAAGTAATCGGAATGGATGTAGTTGTTGATGATAAAGTTTTGGAATTAATAGACGATTTGTACACATAAATGTGCTTTAATTTACATAGAGTACCTTCCGTACATGCCGATTTCGAAAAACAGTATGCAGGAAATGAAGTTATGGAGCGTTACGTAAATTATTTGAAAAGCAAGTTTAAGCTTTTAAATCTGAGTACATGTCTTGCTCTGAATATTTTTTTGCTTATCCCATCGTCGTTACATAGAAGCGAGGGTTTTTTATGTCAAAAAAGGCATGAAAGTAACGAACGTGGTCGATATAAGACCTCAACAGATATACAATACTAATTATGAAGGCATGTAGGTACCGGGTGAGATAAAGACCTTGATCGATCTAAGAAGATGCTGTCATCAAAATACCGGAATAAATATTTCGAATATAAGTTATCATATAAAGAGGCATTTAAATCTAAATGGAAGAAATTTACTCCTATTACTTTAAGCTAATTTTATGTGAACTTACGGACGCATCGTAAAAATTCACTCTGACGCGCCAAAAGAAATATACTTTTTAAAGTAAATGGTCGTAAAACATATTAATTGTGGATCATAAATATGCTATTGGTAATGGATGAGGATAATAACGGAGACAAATACTAACAAAACGAAAATTATTAACTTAATCACATCATTAACCAACCAAATTCTAAAGATGACAAATTGACAAACGGATATACAATGCGAATAAGACTGACGTGTCATGATCAAATTGATCAAGTTTTAAATAAATTAGCGCATATTCAGATTAAACGGTCGTTTAAAGCAATAACTGAAGGGTATTAACTAAGACTGATGTCAAGAGTCTCTGCAATCAGCGTGTTGGAGAATGTTATGATTATGGACGTGAATGAAGTAAAGCAAGGGTGGTCTGGATAGTGATATATTGTACTCGGTACCCTCCACTTACACCTTAAGGAATTTGACAGGGAAATATATGTAAGGCACCCACCTTAAAACATATACCATCCAATGTTTTGATATCTTAATAACTGAGATCAAGCCTTAATTTGTCTTAAGAAAGTTTATAATCGACTTTTTTAATGATATGATATCAAACAACCAGATGGCTCCTGATAAAAATAGATAACCATTGTCTATAGATACCAAAGATGTTAATGATGCGTTGCTATCCGTGTGGCGGAAAGTAATAACACAATTTTTTCGGCTAGTTTATACTCCAAAACTTAATACGACAGCGACAGGAACTGACGCTAACGCTGCAGGAATGAGTAAGGCGTCATCCCAAAACCAAACAAAACATTGCAGAACCCCATCAAGTTATAGTCACAATGATAGTGGCAGGTTTTGCAATCGTTTACCTTTTACACACTGTCTGGCAAAATAGCAGATGATCTATTTAAATAAGGGCTCGAAGGACCAACACATCAGTGTTGTTTACTTAAAGATAAACGCCTATAAAGACTAAATATGTTAAAGATACATTGCTATACATTAAGCAGGGATGAAAAGCCATTTTTGTTTGATAAGCGATCTTATCGTTTATTTTGCAACACATATTCAAAATATTCTTTTACGTTTGAAAATTCCAAAAACTGGTATTTGTGTAATCAATAACAACTAATACTTAAAACTTATCGTGTGACGGTAACAGGTTGTCAAACTATTGACAAGTGGCATACATATCTTAAGCAAGTTATGTTTATCAGAAAAATTAATGAAGAAATTGTTCCATCTAGGAATCCATTTCACATCTAATGAATTTATACCAAAATACCGCTATACCAATGAAGTGATTGATATTTAAAAATATACCTTTACCTTCAAAACAGCGTCTTACAACTAACACCTAAACAAAATTATAATTAGTTACATGGGTAACCTTCTTACAAAATTAAAATTATTAACCTAATAACATTAATGTATAAAAGATTGACATATGTAATAGATACACCATGTTAATGTGTGCGGATGTAGATAAAATGCGAAACCAAAATTTTCAAAATTATAATTATTAATCTGGTCGCATTCTTAACCCATAAAGATTCTATCGTGATATACATTTGTAATATGAAAAGTTCCATGGATGAAATATTGACATTCAAATAAACAATGTGAATGTTGACGGAAGTAAGAAGCAGAAGACCAAAATTGTCAAAATTAAAATTATTGTTCATTCAACACATTCTTAACCTATAAAGATTCTATAGTGGATATAAAATTTGGTCAGAACGAATGTAAGTTGGAAAGAGAAGACCAAGAATGACAAAATTTAAATTATTGATCTGGTCACATTAGAGTTATGAAAAGTTCCATAGATGAAATATTGACATTCAGATAAACAATGTGAATTTTGACGGAAGTAAGAAATAGAAGACCAAAGTTGTCAAAATTAAATTTATTGGTCTGAACACATTCTTAACCTATAAATATTCTATAGTGGATATAAAATTTGGTCGGAATGAATGTAAGTTGGAAAGAGTGACAAAATTTAAATTATTGACCTGCCACATTATTGACTTCTAAAACGTTACATTACTGAAAGACTGACATTTAGATGTAGGTACTATATACATGTTCTCGGAATCTGAAATAGACGACCAAGACAGACACAGGTAGTAAGTAGATCTGGTCACATTGGAATTATAAAAATTCCATCGATGAAATATGAACATACAGATAAACAATGCTAATTTTGACGGAAGCAGGAAACAGAAGACCAAAATTGACAAAATTAAAATTATTGGTCTGGTCACATTAATGACTTACAAAAGGTTCCAAAGATTAAAGATTCTTGATTAGATATTATGCAATGTGAATGTTGGAAACAAAGAAACTGAGACGAACAAAAGTAACAAAATATATTTATTGATCTGGTCACACTACTGATTTATAAAATGTTCCATAAATAGAAGATTGTATGTTAGATATTTAATGTGAATATTGTCTGAAGTATAAAAAATAAAGACGTGATGAATGGCACTCGGTTCTCTATGCCTCTTCCGTAAGGGGTTGGCCATGAATGAAACATGTGTTGAGCTCTCATGACTTGATGACAGCCGACTGATAATAATGTTATTGACTTATAAGACATTCTGTAGATAAAAGATTTCATTGCAAATCCATAATTCGATTGATTTTTGATGAGATAAAAATTTACAATCAGATATTGTATACAAATATGGAAGAAGTACGAAATGGAGAAGATGAAAATTAAGAAAATTATTGATATGGTCACATTATTGACTAAGTTTTCCTAAATGAAAAATCGTAAGATATAAAATGCTAATATTGGCGGAAAAAGATGACAGAGAAGACTAAGACTGACCAAAATTGAAATTATTAACCTGTTCATACCAATATATAAAACATATTATAGACGAAAGATTGACCAGAGATACAATACGAATTATTATTTGATATAATTGAAATTGATTGAGGAAAAAATAGAATGTAAATATACTGATATCAGGCATACAATACGAATAATGTCTGTAATTGATAATTGGGGGCGACCAAGGCTGACAAAATTAAAATAGCCTACTGATCAGGTAAAAAAGTATTGAATTTTAAAATGTTTTGCACAAATATATTGATAATTCGACATAAGATGAAAAATAAACTAAATAAACAAGCAGAGAAGATCAAAACTACAAAATAATTGATATTTGTTCAAATTATAATTTATCTAAAATTCTTCAGTTGAAAAATTGACATATACATAGATATACAATGCAAAAACATTTTAAGGCTGTGAAAGATTACGGAGTTGGAAAAATGAAACAGATTATACAATGCGAACGCTAACGCATATAGATAATAGAGAACAGAAATTGTCACAAAATTAAAATAATGGATGTGATTATGGAGTAATCGAATATTGTAGTCAAATATTTTCAAATTAACCTTTACAGACACTTTGGGCGGCTCAAAACAGTTATTGCTAGTACCGGATCGAAAACTAGTCACTCCTGGAAAATCAGCTTATTAAAGAAAAGGACACAGAGAAAAAAAATTACTTTCAATAGAAAATGAAACGAACAAAAATTAATTTCAATAAATAATGATAAGACGAGCAGAAAAGGCTGCTTTATGTATAATGTGAATTATTTGTATCAGAGTCCGATAATCAGATTATATACACTACGCAAATAATGCAAATTAACACACACATCAGTAACTATCAGGTCGAAACAAACTGTTCTTCCCCATCTCTATACGCAACGCTTATACAATTTAACAGCGTTCGCAGGTCAAATTGGTATTTTCAAGCAAATATAAAGGTTTGTATTCACAAAATTTGTTTTAAAAAATAACCATGTTGGTCCCGGCCTCCTTTGTAGAATAGGCCAACTGCCGTTCTGCCAGGCAGGTCGTAAAAGGCGACCGATTGGCTATCGAGTCACTACCATCGTGGCTACTAGGTGGTAGAGTTCTGCATTGTCTCGCCCGGGTCTGGTACCACCGCCTTACCTATTCCTGCTGCAATAGCGTCAGTGCTTGTCGCTTTCGTGTTCCGGTTTGGAGAGTAAGGTAGCCGGTAAACTTATGCATGTGGCATTAGACCTCGACACAAGATAGCAACGCACCATTAACATCTTTGGTGTCTATAGGCGATGGTTGACTCTTTCCATCAGGAGACCCATCTGCTTGTTTGCTATCTTATAATATAAAAAAAAATATTTTGTTTGACGTTTCCTAAATGATATGAAACTCCCAAAGTATAACTAACACTTGTGACAATAAACCTATCATAATGATCTAAATTTGAAAGTGTAATCTACACGATGATTTTTTATGCCATATGGACGACATACCAAGCACATACATCAATTAACAATGACAGATAACTATCATCTATAAACACAATCTTGCGGTTACCGATATTGACAAGTGGTGATTGCGAGACTGGCAAGAATGTATAATTTTAGAAGCAGTAAGACTACAACCGATCCCAATTTCCTGTATATCCGGCACCATGCATTAGATCTCCAACAAATTAAAATGGGACCACACAGGGAATATATCCTCTCAAACAAACAATAATTATCAAAATCGGTTCATCAATGACTAAATTATGAGGTAAAAAACATAAAATAACATACCAGAAATCCCTTTGGGAAATCGTTTAAAAATACCGTATCCGGCATTAATATAAAAAACTCAAGATACACAATCAGTGTCTCAAACACGTCCTCCAAAAATGAGCGCACAATTTAAAATTATGCACTCATTTCAAATAGAATCACGTCAGTCGCGACACTGTCAATTTTATTTCTTTTTGTACATTCCTTTGTAAAAACAACTATAATTCTTGCCCCGAAGGTTGGATATGCAAAAATATATGTTTTTGCCATATCTTTAACTATTTAAATGAAATTTGGGACTCTTTTGAGTGTCAGTTTTGTTCGAGACTGTGCATCTTGGGTTTTTTATATCAATGGTATCCGGGCGAGTCGTCGCCAAATTACCATATAAAGGTCACAAGTATTACAAGTATAACCTTTTCTCACGAGCTGCTTAACAAGAAGTTATCTGGTGAATTGTTTTCAGGGGACAATAACTAATGCTTAAACTTCTGGGTTTTTATATCATAGGATAGCAAAAACGCGGAGGATTCTTTTGATAAAAAAACCAGCCATCGACTATAGACATCAAAGATGTCAATCGTATGTTGCCATCCATGTGGCAGATGAAATGCCACATGCATAAGTTTACCAGTTTTGTTTTTGCCGGCAACACAACTGCAAGTCTTCTTTGTGGTTGTCCATGAGCGGCGGTGATCACTTACCATCAGGTGAGCCTCCTGTCCGTTTGCCCCCGTTTTTTTCTATAAAACCAGCATTGAAGTTATTGCAACAGGAATAAGTACGGCGGTGGTGCCAAACCCAAGCGAGACGTTGCATAACTCTACTCTTGTAGTCACAATGAGAGTGATATGCATAACCAGTCGTTGACATTTTACGAACTGTCTGAATGAATGACAGATGGTATATTCTTCAAAGAGGCCCGAAATAACGGGAATATATGGTTTGTTACCACCGCTTGCTTTAAACTTTCCTAACGCAATAGTCGCAATGTTTGTCACTGTCATATTCCTGTCAGAAAGTAAGGCAGTCTAGATACTTGCGCATGTGGAATAACATCGCTTTGTCACACGAATGACAAAGCAATATATATTTCTACATCTATATATCTTTGATATTTTTTCATCAGAAAATCCATCCGCTTGTTTGCTTTTTTTTCGTAACTATTTTGTGTCGCTTGGAAATATAATGTGAAAATTTTCAAAAGAACATTTGTGGTTTCCAAATTCAATTATTCGAATTAATAAAAAGCGTAGCACAAAAATTGTTAATTGAAGTTGTTGAGTAAAAAATCAATTACCCGTATAACTAATTAATTAATAATAATTATCATTCAATAATAATGTGAAATTTTACATTTACATTACTTTTAAATTTATTGTATTAAAATTTGCAATTCCAAATGCAATTAATATTTTAACAATCACAAAAATTTTTATTCAAATCTATTTATTTCAAATTTATATAATTTAATTTCTTTGAAACTGAATGTATATAATTTCTTTTAAAATGTCTAACGATTCTTAAAGGTCTATACAGAAGATTTTTGATCTGAATTTATTGAATTTTATAATATAAAAATTATAGTATAATTAAAGTATTGCTATTTTCTAATTTTAAAATTACCACAAAGCAATTATTGTCTAGCAAATGGCAAAAATTTAACATCATTCTCGTAATATGAAATCTTCTGTATAGACTATATAATAATATATTCCTGAAAAAAATATAGATTAGTTCTATATACAAAAATTACATTTTCTCTCTTAACATGCCATATAAATTTATTAAATATGGCAACCCCGTCACCATTTTTATTAATCATTACGGCAACACCGCTCTTCGGCATGCAAATTTCTATGGCACTTGAATGTGAATGTTCACTTACCAAATATTGAATTACATATTTTATCTAACCTTATGGACCTCGCCTTCCACAGGTGACTGCTTCCTTTAGGCATTTATATTTCATTCTAAAAAGTAACATTATTTTTAGAGGGGGCTCTAGAAACTACCCCCTAATTTTCTGAAAAACACCTTTGAATTAGCTTCTTTTAATTAACTGTAGACCACTTCCATATTGTGTTAAAAAAGGTTCAGTAGTTTTAAGCATTTTAAATTCCTCAAATATACAAACAAACAAATCACAGGTGTTTTGATTTTAGTGCCATTCAAATGTGCCGCCAATTAAACAATTGCTTTACATATTAATTAATCTTACATCTACAGACAAACCTAATGATAGTGTCGTTCTCGGTACGTGGACGCATAGAGTTGGGCTGCTTGACGCGTTTCATGATAATTTCGATTTATTGAATTTTCTGTCAAATTGGATAAACTATCACAAAGTGTGATGAAAACAGATAATAAAAGAAGACAACACAGTTCATTGTAATAACTGAAAAGTTAACAAACTTAGAGAACAATTTCCCCAAATTATATCAAAAAAGATTAAGAAGTAAGGAATAAAAGTAACAAAATGTTATATTATAATTTAAACTTGTTTTAATTTCAAGATTTAAGATTAATAAAAAAATATTTTAACATCCTTTTAAAAATAGATTAATTGTAGCTATTAAATTAATTCAATTAATAATAAATATTGAAATAATTTCATTATTTATATTATTACTATTAATTAATTACAGACATTAAATTAATTCAATAAATGTATTATTGAAATTATTTAATTAATTATAGATATTATATTGATTCAATTAATTATAGCTTTTAAATTAATTCATTTGACTTATAGATATTGAATGAATTAATTTAATAAAAAAAAAGTTTAAGTGATTCTAGATATTGAAATATCTCAAATATAGATATGAAATTAATTCTATTAATATTGTAGCTATATAATTAATTGAAGTAACTATAGTAATTAAATTAAATCAAATAATTATATTAATTGAATTTATTATAAATTTTATGTTTCATAACTATATTTTTAATTATCTAAATCTACCAAAAATATATTTAAGAAGGATTTAAAATATTTCAAAACATAACACTAAGATGGAAGTCTATGTAGAATAATAAAAAAGGACGCAATGCAAGGAAGCAACATAACTTATTGGCCTACCCTCCATACTGACACACGGTACAATGAAGTTAATCTCATAAAAAAAATAGTAAGACCCCATAAAAATCTTAATTATTCGTAATAAAAGCCAATAAATAAGTACAGCCCAACTGTATGCTCGCACAGTGAATATGAAGGTGCAGTATATTACATGGCGAGGGCCGGGCCGCTCGGTCCGCGCTGGGGGGCCGCCGCTCGCTCGAGATATTGCCGATTAAATCTCCTATGTCCGTTATTCGCCTCTAAATATCTTGTAGTAAAAAAAATATAAAAATGTACTAGTTTTCATCTTGCAAAAATTCGTTAGTCTTGACTTACAATTACATCAATTAATAATTAAAATTCACACAATTACAATTATCTAAATCACTTATACGAGACGTTTTCAAATTACGACAAAATTCTAAATCTTGTCAAGATTAAAAGTACCATACATTTTGAAGATTTTCATAAAAATAATACAAAAATCAATTTACATTATAATTCAAAAGGTACAGTGTTGTATATCATATAACAAATTCTGTCCAGCCTTTTTTTAAAATAATTTATTAACATTTTTAATTTTGAAAGAATTGAGAGAAAAAGGCTGCACAAAAATAAAAAAAATCACTGAAAAAAAATCATTTACATGTCTAAAACACCAAATTAATTTAAATATTAATTCGCAATAGCAAGTGACAACACTATAATAAATATTATAAACACATCCACAAGTAAATGGGCCAGGAATCGAACCTAGCAAACCCGTTTCATAGTAGCTTCTGATAATAAATATTTCTTGCATTGATAAAAGTAGTTTATTTAATTCTCAAAATACGTAGAGAACTTTATGTTAAACTTTGATAATATTTGAAATTCTCTTTTGGGAAACCCAAATTTTTACACACGTTGGCTAAATGATGATAACTTACACATGGGTCTTATTATTTAGACCCATGGAAAGAAAACAGTGAAATAATTTATATTTCACAAATAACTTCATTTCTGAACCAATAAAACCAGCCATGTCACAATCACAAGGATATATGTATATAAATTCTTAAAAAAATAAAAGGTAGATGTCAGTTTGAGTCATTTAATAAAATATAACCTTTAAAATAAATAATGGTAAAAATGTGAAGCATGACATTAATAAAGATCAATAATTGTATTAATTTTATAACAATAATGCACAGAGTTTCTTATAATTTATATGTGCAAAACTGTTTATGAAGTTCTTTGGCATCATTGTAGGCCAGTTTTTCGGTATCAATGATGAGAACCTATGGCAAAATTATTGCAAAAAATTGAAATCGGTTCAGTTACCCTTGAAATTTAATATTTACCTGTTTCAAAACATGGTCTTAAGCAATTTAAAATATATCAAGCTTTATTAGAAAAATATTTCCCTTAATTGCAACAGTGAGTAAGCCGTAATTTCAATAATTTACGTCTATTACCCTTGATAAGGGTTTTATAACTATTCCAAATTTAAATTATGCCTTAAGCGGTCAAAACCACAGAAAGTAAAGCCACAAAGCAAAATATTATTAATTTTCAATTTCTAACAAATTACCAAAATAAAACCTTTCAAAAATACTATTGACGAAGAGCGAACAATCAAAACAAACATATCTCTTAATATATAGTTTAGTCAACATTATTCATTTTCATTTTAAAAAGTTAGGTATGGTTAAGTATATCCTTAAAAAGTTGTTATAAAATTAAATTAAATTTTCGTATTTGTTCAAAATCATATCAGATCAACACTGGAATATTAAGACTGTAAGATGTTAATTTCTCTAATTAATTGAAATAATTGAATTACATAATTTAAATAATTGTGATATTCTTATTTACTGAAATAAATTTGAATTATTATAAATAATTTGAAAATTTTGAGATATTTTAAAATACAAATAATTTTCGCTGAGCTGTTAAATAAGTGACTCACCTGTTCTCTCTTTCTGTCTTTCTCTTCCTTTTCTCTCTTGCGCACCTCTACAATGTGCTCGTTGAAGAAAATCTCCCTTTCCCGAAGTTTCTCTATACCCTTGAACCGTTCGTCTTTTCCATATTTGGATGAGAAATCGGAAAAGGATGACCTAAAAATATAATTTAGTTTACTTAAAAGGAATATATACTGTTGCGAATAATCTAGAAGAGTGAAGAGTGAGAAAACTGTAAAAATCTTAGAAACAGCTGCTAGCGATAAACAATAGCTGCCATTACCTAATCAGCTATGCCATAATGGACCATCTCGCATAGTCAATAAATGGTGAAAATAACGTGTACTATGACTTGTTTACATCTAAATTGTTTACGCGTAAATTACGTAAACAACAGCCAGAGAACTCAAAAAAAAACCAAGGTTAAGTACCTTGGTTAAGTAACTAACTTTATTTAAATTAATATATTTTACAAATTAAACTTTGGTCGATGCTAGACCCTAAAATATAATGAATAATTATGTGAATTGATGCTATTAAGAAATTGGTTGGTGACGTCCGAATTGAGGGCGCACGTTGAGTTAACACGCAAGCTCCGTCAGCATCCCCGTGTCGCTATGCGTGTAAGTCGCGGCAGCGTCAGCAATCTTCATATAGGGCGCGCGTGTAACACGTAATTTTCGGAACTTTCCAGAGCATGGTCGAACTTTACCTTGTGTATAAACAAGGACGTGTCGGCGGATAGCAAGCCAGTTTTATAAAGTGATTCGGAAGCGATAGTTCAAACGATCAGTGTAAAGCGATATAGTACAGTGAAAAGTGATATGGAAAGTGTGTTAGTTTAATGATTCGGTTTAATCGGTTAGTTCTAGTGGAATATAGTGACGGTGTTATTACTGTTCGTCAGTGTGTATTGTGGTGTATTGTACGTTTGTGTTGAAAATACACGGTTTTAATATAAGTGGTATTTAAAGCTCGTAACAATGCTTTAGAATCCCAATGTGTTGAATCAAGTCCTTGCGTAGAATAAACCATTTGCCACTAGCCACGATGGTAGTGACTCGTACAGCTAATTGTTCGCCTTTTACAAACTGCCCCGGAGATCGGCAGAAATCGAAAAATGGACGAATTATCATTTCTTTTTTTTATTCTTTATATATACTTCTGTTATTTATATTATACTAATTCTATTTATATATTTATTTTATTGCTTTGTCGATATAAGCTTCGGATAGCCTTCTCAAGTGAGTTAGTCAAAGATAGCCCAGAAAATCATCTGTAGGGTTGATAATACCTATCACCCTACGTGTTTGCTAAGTGGCTTACCGTTTTACCATCATGATGCTATAGAAAACATTACTCAATCTCATGTTGTTTTTTCTCTTTCTTTTTTTTCATGCATGTAATTATTCTGTAATGTAACGTATAATTTGTAATTAATTGTCTTTCAATGTGTTATGTTTTTTTTGTTTTGATTATTGTATTTGTAGGCGTTGTGTTTTTTTTTTTTGTATTTATAGTTTGCTTTTGTTATTTACTGTATTTGTTATAGTGTTATATGGTAAATAAAGCAATTCTTATTCTTATTCAGATGGTCTCTTCATCAAAGGGAGCCCAGACCAACACGGAATTTCCATTTCGAGTTCCAAAATCAAAATTCTGGAGAGGTTTCACTTCGAAAATTCGAAAAGCTATGGAAATCTTACTTGGAATGTAGTTTAGCTTCCTCCATAAGTTGTTTGAAGGCTTGTTTCTTCTGTTGCAGTCTGTTCTTCTTCTCTTTGCGCTCCTCTTCAGCCCGTTCACGTACGTATTTGTCGAACACCTACGGACAAACAGACGGTAATATTTAGTTTGTGACCACGCCGTTGGTCGAGTGGTTAGCGGCACTGACTACGCAACCAATGGCACTCGGTTTTGGGCTAATTTAGCTGGTTAAATTATGATTACGGTGATTTATTGGTTAAATTGTGATAATGGTAATGTGCCTAGTTAAATTATGTTGATGGTAATGTAACTGGTAAAATTATGATGGTGCTAATGTAACAGGTAAAATTATTATGGTAATTTAACTAAACAAATTATAATTACGGTGATTTAACTGGTTAAATTATGATAATGGTAATGTACCTGTTTAAATAATGAAGAAGGTGATGTGACTGATAAAATTATGATTACGGTGATTTAACTGGTAAAATTATTATGGTAATTTAACTAAATAAATTATAATTACGGTGATTTAATTGGTTAAATTATGATTACGGTGATTTAACTGGTAAGATTATTATGGTAATTTAACTGGTAAGATTATTATGGTAATTTAACTAAATAAATTATAATTACGGTGATTTAACTGGTAAAATTACTATGGTAATTTAACTAAATAAATTATAATTACGGTGATTTAACTGGTTAAATTATGATAATGGTAATATACCTGGTTAAATAATGAAGATGGTAATGTTACTTGTAAAATTATGATGGTGGTTATGTAACTGATAAAATTACGGTAGTGATAATTTAACTAAATATTAACTACGGTGATTTAACTGGTTAAATCATGATAATGTGATAAATTGTGACAGTGTAACTGTTCAAATTATCATTATGATAATTAACTGGTTAAAATGGCGAATGTGTGTGTGTGTGTGTGTGTTTGTACGAAGTGTTCTCACCTTCTTTCGGTCCTGCGTATTGAGCAGCAGGTAGCGGCTGTCGAAGACGATCTTATGCAGCTCCTTCTCCCAGGGGCTGAAGGCGCTGACGTCGCTCTCGTGCAGCAGCTGCAGGAACGAGCGCACGCGCTGCTCGAACGGCACCACGGCGCGCTCCTTGGCCGCGCGGATCTCCGCCTCCACCGCCGCGTCCGGGCCCAGGTCGATGACCCCGCGCCGCGCCCCGCCCCCACCTCCGCCCCCGCCCGCACCTGACGACACCACCACTGTCACACCCCGCCCCCACCGCCGCGTCCGGGCACAGCTCGATGATATTCAATACAAGTAATTTGTATGGCAAAACATCGACCATAATCGACATCGATGTTTCGTCCATAAACTCCGATGATTTTAACATCGACTTTTTACTTTAGAAAACATCGATGTCCTGATATCGATTTTTCTTTATGAGTGATGTTGCATCCCTAGTTCCGATATAAATGTCCACCAATCAGATCCTCTGTACATCACTGTCACTGTGGCCTTGATTTAGCCAATCACGGCGTTGCAACACCGCTTCGCCTTACCTCAGCTAGTCGCCAGAATGCATTCAATATTCAATGCATTCAATACAAATATTAGGCGTCTATGGGCTGAGTGGCCAGTAGTAACACCTTTGCTTCAACAGCCGGGCCTAGGTCAATGACCCTGTCGCGTTACATAGCCGAACGTGACGACTCTATCTCATAAAACGTACGCACAAAATAGTGTTCAATTAAAGATTTCACTTCAATATCTGGTACCATCTGACTCTGGTACCACCGCCTTACCTATTCCTGCGTCAGTGCTTATCACTGTCTTCTTCCTGTTTGGAGGGTAAGGTAGCCGGTAAACTTATGCATGTGGCATGAGACCAAACCACAAGATAACAATGCACCATTAACACCTTTGGTGTCTATAGGCGATGGTTAACTTTCCATCAGGAGACCCATCTGCTTGTTTGCTATCCTATGATGTAAAAAAAAAACAAAATATTGACCTTATCTGACCTGGGTAGGATTTTTCACCAACATCCCGATTTTTTTTTGAGTTCTTTTCCAATAGAAGATATGCCTATCCTATATTAATCTATGAAAGAACTCACTCTCTTCAGGTTTGTTCTTCTTGGCCGGTTCAGCGTCGGAGTCGTCGGAGTCAGAGTCCGCGGCACGCTTCAGCTCGCCGTTGGCGCTCTTCGTGGGCGTGGTCGACGCTGCTTCTTTCCGCTGCAATAAGAGGATACCAACAGTTGAAAGATAGTACCATATAGACACTAAAAAACCCATGCACCTTCCCCGCAACTAGAATAAGGGTTGGACTGCTGCGTTTAAGCACAAATATATTATTATTTTATTATATTATTCGATTTTATAACTTTCACGAATGCTGTATAAAGGTGCCACTCCGTTTATCATTAATTCTCATTTTTAATTCGTTTTTTTTTAATTAAAAATTGTACTACGCCGACTCAGACAATGCGTTTGTGAATGATAATGTATAGTGAACAACTGAACAATGTCACTATTTTTAACGTTAGTAAACAAATATTACAAAGGATGTTTAAGTTTAACATGATATTAATTACAGCGTGAGTGAAAGCGTGAGCGTGTGTGCATGTGTTTGTGCGTGTGTATGTGAGTGCGTGTTAGTGTGTGTTAATGTGTGAGTGCATGAGTGCGTGTGTGTGTGTGTGTAAGTGCGTGTGTGCGTGAGTGTACGTGTGTGTGTGTGTGTGTGTGTGTGTGTGCGAGAGCGTGTGTGAGTGTATATGTGATTGTGTGTGTAAGTGGGCGTGTGTTTGAGAGTGTGTGTGCGTGTGTGTTACCTTGTCCTGTAGCGCGGCGGGCGGGTGCGCGAGCGCGCGGTCCACGTCGGCGCGGCCGGCCAGCTGCGCGGGCCGCTCCCACACGGACAGCCGCGCCGTCGGGTTGTAGAAGAACACGCGCCCGTCGCCCGTCCACACCACGCACCTAACACCAAAGTCAGCTCATTACATCATAGAGCATAACAAAAGAAGCTACGAGAAGGCTTATGCAACCGATAATAGGCCAGATGTCAGCAATGAAAAATCCCACTCACTACCACAACCCCGCAGGCATGCGGAAAGGTAGGCTGTAGTGTTCACTGGTATACCTGGGCGTAGTCTCACTAACACTATACACGCGTATGCACTTACTGACGGTCTGAATCGTACTGTGATACCAAACCATACCTTACTTACAATAGCGTGTACCCCCACCTATTCACACGCACAATACAGATAACAAATTGTATGATCCACAGATAACACATACACTACATGGGCAATAACAACGTGACACAAATATACAGACGGTCTTGATTTATGCACGAGTCGGTGTGGAGTTTCACTTAGCTGTAGTTTAACAAAATCTCATAAACTCTGGTTTATCAAGTTTTAATGAGTAAGTTTTGGTTAGAACTAATGCAATAAATTCATATTGCAATTGCAATAAATATAAAGCAATAAAATTATATATTAAACTAGCTGACCGGGCAAATGTTGTTTTGCCTTACATATTAGGAATCCATAGTGGACAAACAACGTGACACAATTTATATAAGTCTACGGGATTGTCCTTCCACGCAGCCAAATTGGCATTAAACTTTATATGGTGGTTAATTATTCTTAAATTTTCTAATTTTCCGCGCAATTTTCTTAATATTTTCTTTTATAAGAACCTTCTCCTTACAATTACAAACACAACAAAAAAATTACCGAAATTGGTCCAGCCATTCAGGCGTGATGTCGTGACCAAGGAAAATAGAGATTGATTTTTATATATATAGATAAATAAGATGAAATAGAATTCGAGAAAATAGAATTTGATTAAAGATTTTAAACATGGTTTGAATAAGTTAGTATCTAACGAGAAAAAGTTCACTCAATAAAACTTAATAACGTAAGACTTGCACTAAAACAATTTAAAGAAATTAAATTTGAATAAAATATAATTTGTCAAAGTAGAACTTAGAGAAGAATAATCTTTACATTATAAACATTTTTTCATGCAATCGAATTATCTTTTAAAACAGGAGGACCACAAATCTGAAGGCATGTTTTTTACGTGCTGATTGAACGCTATCACTGCCTCTTCGGAGTTGGTAAAAGTAAAACCTCTCATCAAATCTTTGATTTTGGGGAAAATACAGTAATCAAAGGGTGCTTAGAGAAATGAATTTAAGTGAAATAAAGTTTGAATTCAATAGGATTTAATAAACTATAACTTGAATGAAATGTCTTAAGTCAAATAGAATTTTACCAAATTTTGGAAATTCAGAATTTGAATATAACAAAAATGAAATAAAATATAATAGCTGTAGACTGACCAGGGAGTGCCAGATATGGGCGTGCTGGAGACGGGCCTGCTCTTGTCGGCCTTGGCTTTCTCCTTCTCGGCCTTCTCCTTCTCAGCTTTCTCCCGCTCGGCCTTCTCCCGCTCGGCGCGCTCTTGCTCGGCGCGCTCCCGCTCTAAGCGTTCCCGCTCGGCGGCCCGCTCGCGCTCAGCCGCCGCCGCTGCCGCTGCCGCTTCTGCGTACGCGTCCACATCTATCACTGGAGCAGGACAAGAAACCGGTAGTGACATAACAGTTAATATCCTTCATATTACCGTGAAATTCCACTCATTGATTTACCAATTGTTTATTACCCTTTAAAATTATAAAGATTACTGATTAATACAAAAAAAGTAGAAATTTCAATTTGCGCTCGAATCGAATTAACATATATTTTATTGATTCAAGCGTTACTTCACGGATATTCATTATTACAGATGAAATTAATTAAATAGTAGCAACTATCCGCGAACTGGTCTATGTGTCTTCCGAGATGGAAAGGTGATTTAACAGTTTAAACTCAGAATTAATTTTCCTGCCGTTTCCTTCATATTACATCGGATACAATCCAATCTGCGCTTCTTTGTCTTTCCCGTATTGTATCGCCTGTATGAACTTTTAAATTAAGCACCATATCAAATGTATAAATCATTGGTTTGGTTTTAATAATTATTTAATAATGAATCATTTGATGTAATTCATTTATGAGACAAGTAATTAAATTATAAATATATTGAAACAACTTGAAATAATAAAACACGACCATGCAAAAATTAACAAATTCGTCTTTATTGCACTATGTGACAATTGTGCCGCGATTTTTACCATTATTATTCAACTCTGGATGAGTGAAATGGTAACTGATATTAAATTCTGATAACGATGATCTGGTAATGAATTTTGGAAATGAATAAATAAGTTTTTAGTGCTTAACAAATCACACATTATTATATTTCTTACCTTCATTCTTGTTATCGTCAACCTCCATTCTTTCTACTTTTTTCTCTGGAGTCTCACCCTTTTCTGCAGCAATTTTCGCTTGCAATTCTAGTAAAAAAAGGATTTTGTTAATAAGCCTTGTTTAAATAATAATTAATTTGTCTGGGGCAAAAATATTTTTTTTTACCATTTAAAAAGTTTAATAACTAAAGGTTGGTTATCCTTCACTGATGTGTAATTAACTTTGCTGTCATATTTACTTATTTCAAGCAAATTTGTAATAAATATAATATAATATTGCTAGACAGGAATTGATCTACCTAACCCTAAAATAAGCAAATTATTTGCTTCTGTTGTGTAATTAAAAAAGAACAATGGTCCTAAAATACTTCCTTGTGGTATTCCTTACTTATTATGTAGACAACTTGAAGAATATGCTTCACCACGTCTTTATATTTCAACAGAATAAGTTCTCTATTTTCTAAAAAAACATTTTAACCATTTTAAAGGTTTATCTTTGAAGCCAAATTTTCCAAGTTTCATTAAAATTTTTACATTAAACAATATCAAATGCCTTTTACATGTCTAAAAATGCAAATACTAGTGCTTTTTACTAATGATATACTTATTATTTTTCGTAGATAGAAACATACTTATATTGTAGACACAGTGACACAGATATTTTTTAATATATTTTACTAGTAGATAATACTTCTAAGGGAAAAATACTCCAAAAATGTAAATCTTGTGTTGCTATCAGTGAGGAGATAGTATTAACACATGCACCAGCTAACCGGCTACCTTACCCAAGAAAACAGAATGAGACAGTAACAAGCGTTAACAATATTGCGAAAGGAATAGGTAAGATGGTGGTACCAAGCAGATCCGAGCAAGACACTCTGCTGCTCTGTCATGTATTAGTGAGTATTATATAGCCAATCAATCATTCACCTTTAACGAACTACTTAGCAGAAATGCAGATAGTCTCCGGCTAATAAGATGAAAACTTACACCAGAATTTACAAAATACACTAATATCCTTCGACTCTGCAGCAAATTATGATTAAAATACATACCTTCAAGTTCCTTCATGGGTTTAGGCTTCTCCCACACACTCTCTTGTTTACCAGCGTGATAGTAGTAAGGCCTGCCGTCTGGGGCACGGTGAGAGGTCCATTCTCCAGCTTTGGCTATTAGTTCTGGTGGGATCACCTGCAAACAAAAATTAGATTTCATTGAGGGATTGATTCATCTGTATATAGTTCAGGTCTAAATCAAATAATATTTATTCGAGGTAGGTGATGTAACACTTTTTTATACAGACGCTAGCTACTTATTATTTATTTTATTATATTATTATTAATAATTTAAAATGTTTATAAATTTGAATGTGTAGACTGTAGTCTAAAATTAATGGTTCTTTTAGGTTGGATAGGACATCATAAGATAGCAAACAAGCAAATGGCTCTCCGGATGGAGAGAAAAACCATCGCCTATAGGCACCAGATGTTAATGGTACGTTGATATCGGATGGCAATGCCACATGCATAAGTCTACCGGCTACCTTACTCTTCAAAACGGAACATGACAATGGGAAGTATTAACACTATTGCGGCAGGAATAGGTAAGACGGTGATACCATATACCCGGGTGAGACGTTGTAAAACTCTACCACCTAGTAGTTACGATGGTAGTGACAAGTATAATCAATTGGTCGTCTCTTACAACCTGCCTGACAGAACTGCAGTTGATCTATTCTTAAAAGACGGCCCGGACCAAGAAGAAGTAAAAGATATGCTGTCTGTCAAAATTCCTCATATAACTGAAGAAAAACAGTTGTTTCCTCTAGTAATATAACAGAAGACTTGGCATCTCATTGAAATCGCAGTGAGCAGAGACAGCCCCTCCTGAAATGGACGAGGTGTCTACACTAGATATGGAACATTACAAGTAGCATGTGAAATTTCATATGAAATGAATTTTCACACAACGCATGTGCTACCCTCTTTAGCTCGTGAAATGTCTACTCAATGAAATCTTCCAATTTATATAGTAACGGCAATGGTTATAATTCATACTTCATTTTTAAATAGCTTAATTATTTGACGTTCGGGTAAATTTATGAGTGAAAATTATTGCCAGTGAAATATCAAATATGAAATCGTTGTAACTTTATTGTTTTAATTCATCAAATGAAAATGAATTAAAAGTAGCAATCATGCCCAGTCCACAGTACACAGACGATGTTGTCAACATCATTTTTAAGGTTCTGGAGTCTACAAAGAACTCATAGTCTTAACACGTCGGTCCATCCGTCTACTGCAGAGCTACAGAGAAGACGACGAACGCTTCAGAGACTCTATACTAGAAAACTGTAATTTGACAATGCTGCTGATTCAAATCCAGTCATGCCAATCATTGATATTAAAAATCCAACATATAGAGTCCCGAACAAAACTAATGCTAAAAAAAGTAGTTACAAATATGACAAAAACATATGTTTTTTCATATTCAACCTTAAGTGCAAGACTTATAATTGATTTTACAAAACAATGAACAAAAGTAATAAATTTGCCAGTATCACGACGGACACATACATACATACATATCTCCACGCCAGATCCCTTAAGGGGTAGGCAGAGAAAACCGAGTGCCATACATCACGATCCTTGCAGGTAAAATTATAATTAATAATATTAAATACTAAATAATATTAATATTAATAATCCAGTGTTATTAATTTATCCAACGACAGACACGATTCTATTAGAAATGAGTGCAAATTTTAAAATTTTAGAGGACGGTTTTGAGACACCAAATATGCATCTTAGGTTTTTTATATGAATGATGCCAATATATTTTTTAGTTTAAAAAACTTTTGCTGTTAAAATGAGCACTCGTCATAGCAGATAAAAATTACACTCACCGTTTCCTCTTTCTTCTGTTGCACTTGTGGCTCCGTTTTGGGAGCTTCCGTGGCCTTCATCGGTGCCCCCAACCCCGGGGCCCCCAGGAGAGGGGCTGATAATATCGGGGGAGCCAATTTCGGTGCCCCTAGTGCGGGCGGGGCTCCCAGCGTCACTGGAGGTAATTGGGTCGCCGCACCTACGTAGAAAAAAAATAAATTAAAAATAATACATATTTTATATTAGTTTAATTTTCAAATTACTATCATTGGGATGTCAGCTTTTTAGGGTTCCCTATTACTAAACCTCCGCTATTTGTCCGTCTGTCACCAGGCTGTATCTCATAAACCGTTATAGCCAGAAAGCTGAAATTTTCACAAATTATGTATATCCGTTGCCGCTGTAACAATAACTAAAAATAAAAAAAATGAAAATATTAAGAGGGGTAACCATAGAATAAACGTGTTTTTTTTCGTATTATTTTTGCTATGATGGTACGGAACCCTTCTTGCGCGAGTGCGGCTAGCACTTGGCTCGTTTTTTATTTATATAATGGTGCGTTACTATCCGTGTGACGGGATGACAATATCATATGCATAAAATTATCAGCTACCTTAACCGCCCAAACCAGACGACATTGGAAAGACATTGATGTTATTGCGGCAGGAATAGGTAAGGAGGTGGTATCTAATACCCAGGAGAGAATTTATGGAACTCTACCAGCTAGTAGCCATGATGGTAGTGACTCGCATAGCCGATCGGTCACCTTATACGAAATAGCAGTCAGAAAGGCAGCTGGCCTATTCTTCAAAGGAGCCCGGACCAACTCAGGGAAAAGGCTTATAAATACTGTTACATGTATAACCCCAAAGTGATTCAAATGCATACCGTGGAGAAATACACTGCAGGTACTCACCACTATCAGGCACGGCTGCGGTGGAGGCTGCCAGTCCCGGAGGCTGCGCCACCAGCGGCGGCGCCCACCCCCAGCCGCCCCACGCGCCTCCCATCGCACCGCCCGGCCCACCCGGCCCTCCTGGGCCCATTGGACCACCGGGGCCTCCTGGACCTGGACCCATCGGACCGCCAGGCGGACCTCCAGGTCCTCCGCTCATAGGGCCACCAGGTCCACCACTCATAGGGCCGCCAGGTCCTCCACCCATCGGACCTCCAGGTCCTCCAGGTCCTGGACCCATAGGGCCACCTGGTCCTCCAGGTCCCGAACCCATGGGTCCTCCAGGTCCCGATCCCATCGGTCCACCTGGTCCTGGACCCATCGGTCCCCCAGGACCTCCACCCATTGGACCTCCAGGTCCGGAGCCCATCGGTCCTCCAGGACCTGGTCCCATTGGACCTCCAGGCCCTCCAGGACCCATCGGACCGCCTGGACCCATCGGCCCAGGTCCCATTGGTCCACCGGGTCCCATTCCTCCCATTGGGCCTCCAGGCCCCATTGGTCCTCCAGGCCCCATTGGACCGCCCATCGGCCCACCGGGTCCCATGGGCCCACCCATTGGACCGCCAGGTCCCATCGGCCCGTTCGGCCCATGTCCCATCCCTGGGCCGCTCATGTTTGGCCCGCTCATGGTTGGTGGGGGCCCACTCATGCTGGTTGGGGGCCCACTCATGCTTGTTGGAGGCCCGCTCATATTAGTCGGTGGCCCACTTAAGCTTGTCGGAGGACCGCTCATGTTACCTGTAATTAAATATTTTAGAATAGAATAAATATTTTAGTACGTAGTAGTAGTAGTAGAATTAATACTTAAGAGTATTTTACAGTAGGTAGAATATTTTAGAGTAGAATAAATATTTTATAGTAAAGTAGAGTAGAATAAATATTTTAGAGCAAAATAAATACTTAGAGTAGAATAAATATTTTATAGTAAAATAACTATTTAGAGTAGAATAAATATTTTAGAGTAAAATAAATACTTAGATTAGAATAAATATTTTATAGTAAAATAAATATTTAGAGAGGAATAAATATTTTAGAGTAGAATAAATACTTAGAGTAGAATAAATATTTTAGAGTAGAATAAATATTTTATAGTAAAATAAATATTTAGAGTAGAATAAATATTTTAGAGTAGAATAAATACTTAGAGTAGAATAAATATTTTAGAGTAGAATAAATATTTTATAGTAAAATAAATATTTAGAGTAGAATAAATAATTTAGAGTAGAATAAATATTTTAGAGTAGAATAAATATTTTATAGTAAAATAAATATTTAGAGTAGAATAAATATTTTAGAGTAGAATAAATAATTTAGAGTAGAATAAATATTGTAGAGTAGAATAAATATTTTATAGTATAATAAATATTTAGAGTAGAACAAATATTTTAGAGTAGAATAAATACTTAGATTAAAATAAATATTTTATAGTAAAATAAATATTTAGAGGAATAAATATTTTAAAGTAGAATAAATACTTAGATTAGAATAAATATTTTATAGCAAAATAAATATTTAGAGTAGAACAAATATTTTAGAGTAGAATAAATATTTTATAGTAAAATAAATATTTAGAGAGGAATAAATATTTTAGAGTAGAATAAATACTTAGAGTAGAATAAATATTTTAGAGTAGAATGAATGTTTTATAGTAAAATAAATATTTAGAGTAGAATAAATATTTTAGAGTAGAATAAATACTTAGAGTAGAATAAATATTTTAGAGTAGAAAAAATATTTTATAGTAAAATAAATATTTAGAGTAGAATAAATATTTTAGAGTAGAATAAATATTTTAGAGTAGAATAAATAATTTAGAGTAGAATAAATATTTTAGAGTAGAATAAATATTTTATAGTATAATAAATATTTAGAGTAGAATAAATATTTTAGAGTAGAATAAATATTTTAGAGTAAAATAGAGTAGAATAAATATTTTAGAGCAAAATAAATACTTAGAGTAGAATAAATATTTTATAGTAAAATAAATATTTAGAATAGAATAAATATTTTAGAGTAGAATAAATATTTTATAGTAAAATAAATATGTAGAGTAGAATAAATATTTTAGAGTAGAATTAATATTTTAGAGTAGAATTAATATTTTATAGTAAAATAAATATTTAGAGTAGAATAAATATTTTAGAGTAGAATAAATATTTTATAGTAAAATAAATATTTAGAGTAGAATAAAATTTTAGAGTAGAATAAATACTTAGAGTAGAATAAATATTTTAGAGTAGAAAAAATATTTTATAGTAAAATAAATATTTAGAGTAGAATAAATATTTTAGAGTAGAATAAATAATTTAGAGTAGAATAAATATTTTAGAGTAGAATAAATATTTTATAGTATAATAAATATTTAGAGTAGAATAAATATTTTAGAGTAGAATAAATATTTTAGAGTAAAATAGAGTAGAATAAATATTTTAGAGCAAAATAAATACTTAGAGTAGAATAAATATTTTATAGTAAAATAAATATTTAGAATAGAATAAATATTTTAGAGTAGAATAAATATTTTATAGTAAAATAAATATGTAGAGTAGAATAAATATTTTAGAGTAGAATTAATATTTTATAGTAAAATAAATATTTAGAGTAGAATAAATATTTTAGAGTAGAATAAATATTTTAGAGTAAAATAAATACTATACCTATAGATGGTGGTCGTCCGGACGGAGGTGTTTCTCCGGGTGGGACGTCATCACTTTCATCGGGGCTGTTTGATTCCGTTTTATCCTGGATCTTTGACATGTTATTACCTGTAACATCATTTTTTAGAATTATCCACTAAACAACAGGACATGTAGAAACATTTCAGACAAGTCAAATAAAAGGAAAAACGTTATATTGGCAAAATTTTAACATATCGACGGTCCGTTTTTTGTAATCGAGATAGGAGAACTATTATTTTTTAACTTTTTTATTTGAGACTTTAACCCCTCAAGTCTCAGACCGGAAAAATATGACCACTCTTTATTTTATAACTTTCGGTCAGCCGTAACTTAGTAAAATGTGACTGCACTCATTTTGAATTTATACTCTAAAAACATAATAATAGTGATTAATTTAGTTTGAATAAGCTTGGTAATAGACGGCCTTGGATATATTCTGTGAAATGAAACAGATATTGACATTTATCGCTGGCTTGTTAAAATTTCTAACATTCTGTGGTAACAGCGTTGGCATGTCCTGTTAACGGTCAAAGGTCAAACGCCAGCGATTAATTCCGTGCGTGCGGCCTTGTGTCTCGAGGTTTAATAATGCTGACAAACACTCGTTATACAGATTCATTAACTAGCCCTGGATTCTTAGGTTTTACAATTTTTATGCCTTATTGCACTCCACTAATAATTCATTGTAGAAAAAAAAAATTAAAATTATGCATAAAATTATTTCAAGAGAGATTTGAACATTAATTACGCTCTCCTGTAAACCTCAGTTTTTGACATGTCCCTTTATACATAGGGACCGTCGATATATATTATAATTGTGTTAAGATACCAAATATTTCCTTTCATGATGTGACAGTTTTTTAAACATTGTATAAACATAACATTTTAAACATTTTAGACTTACTGTCCTTAACCCAGGGCGGTGGCTGGTTCATAAAAGGTGGGATAGCCCCAGGGGGTGGGCCACCCGGGCCGCCAGGTCCCTGCGGGCCCACACCGGGGGGCAGCATGCCCCCCATCATACCATTGGGCATCATGCCCATTGGTGGACCACCCATCGGGGGACCACCCATTGGAGGGCCACCCATTGGACCATTCATTGGCATTCCTTGTCCTCCCATTCCTGGCATTTGACCTGCGATAAAAAAGGTATTTATTTTGTATTCCTTGACCGGGACATACTACCATTTTCAGACTAAACTGCTGCTATCCAATATCCCGGTAATTTAGGCTATTTGAAGCCCCCTTAAGCAGAATGAAGTGTGTAAACACCAAAGATGTTAATGATGCATTGCTATCCGATTAGCGGGTCAATGCCACATGGATAAGTTTACCGGCTACCTTACCCAAATAGGAACACGACAGTGACATGCATTGAGGCTACTACGGCATGAATAGTTAAGGCCATGGAACTAAACAAGCTAAACAATGCAGAACTCTACCACCTAGTAGTCACAATGGTAGTAACTCACACAACCAATAATTCACCTCTTACAAACTGCCTCACAAAACGGCATATGGTCTATTCTTCAATCAACACGGAAAAACCAGAGTTTATTATTAAAAGTCTAGTACGACAGATCATAAGATTTTTTCTTGATTAAGACGCTGTCAACACCAAATGCACACTGTCTATTTCTATCGGAGCAAACGAGGGCCCACTGATATCCATTAATTTATTTGCCTACTAACAAATGTTTAAGTATCTATTTTATTTTTTATTTTATGTGGTGTATTTTATTTTATTATTATTATTATTTTTTCTGTACTTCTCATTGTATTACTATATGTATTAGTGACGCCTTTAAACACTACCAAAATTATCAATTTTACTCTTTTCGCGCGTTTTTTGTTATATATGGCAATAAAACATGACACTGGCAGAATGTTGCGTAAAGCGACTGTTAGCCAAACTCAAAAGAAGAAGAAGAAGAGGGCCCACTGTCAGTGTTACTGGGCGGCCAGCTTATAATAAATAAATGATTCTGTCAAGTGTCAGAGAATAGGTTACCTCGCGTCCGGTAAATTGAATTATTTTTAATACTTATACAGTCGTAAATTTACATATTTTGGTTTTGTTTTTTTTGTTTTAATATTTATATTGTATTTGTGTATTAAAATTCTTATTGGTAAGTGTTTTATATTACTTATATTAAATATCTAATTTAGCTATGGAGGGCAACGAGAGCCCTCCAGAGCCTCCCGATAAAAACAATTCTCCAGACCTATTTGAATATTCCCCCGTCATAACAGCCACTTTAGAATCATTTAATGAGATTGAAAACTCGCGCAAGCGATCGAAACCAAATGATCTGAGTGTTGAAGATACTTGTGACGGTCCACCCTCAAAATTTCCAAAACAAAATGTTGCCAGAGCTAACTATCTACCCTCAGATAAAGCTCCTTTTTTGGTACACGTTTCTCGAGTTGAATCGCACACTAATAGTGGCATCATTCTTCATCCTCTTAAGTTTGGTCAATTTCTATATGATTCAAAAATACCTAACATACTACCCAATGGAATAAAACGAGTCGGTCGCAATAAAGTCTCGGTTGAGTTTAAAACTCACCAAGATGCCAATAATTTTATTTTAAATCCACTTCTCTCTCAATATGGATTCATAGCATCTATTCCGTCATATAACATATCCCGCATAGGCCTAGTTCGCGAAATTCCTTCAGACTGGTCCCCGGAGACAGTAATGGAAACCATTCAGGTGCCATCTGGATGTGGAAAAATTATAAAAGTTCGTAGAATAAACAAAAAAGTTATCGTAAACGGCTCCCCAGAATGGCATCCAACCCAATTAGTTGCCCTTACATTTGACGGACAGACCCTCCCCGACCATGTGTACTGTTGTTACTCATACTTAAAAGTGGAGATATATAGGTTCCCAACCATACAATGCTTTAACTGCTGTCGGTTTGGGCACACCAAAACTCAATGTCGTTCCAAATCTAGATGCTATAAATGCAGTCAAAATCATTGCAGCGAAACCTGCTCTACTGAGTTAGCTGAAGCAGTATGTTTATTTTGTTCAGGAAATCATTATGCCACCAGTAAAAATTGTCCCGAATATGTTAGTCAAACTGAAATTAAACATATAATGGCTGACCGTAATATCTCATATCAAGAAGCCTCCAGACACGTCCCTCCATCCTATAAATCTTTCTCAGATGTGACTCAATCACCACGTCTCCAGTCGCCTCAATCAGCAAAATCCCCTATTACTCCCCCCCGCATCTCTTCTTCTTCTAATACATCTTATAAAAAAACAGTGACACAAAAACCCAGGGCCCGCCTCTCTCCTCCTCCTGGATATGACCGAACTGCTCATAACTTAATAATCAACGAATATAAAATTGAAAACCCGGCAGATGGTTGTGCTTTGCAGAATCCATCTGAAAATTCTACAAGAAAACAGACCCCCAACACAATAGAACTGATTTTAAGTCTACTTTTAGACTTAATAATTAACAATAATTTCACCCTACCTGACCACGTTGCCTCTAAATTATTCGCTCTTAAAAACCTCAATAATGGCGGTCCCATTAACGATCCTTCAATGGAATGCTAGAAGCATTCCAAATAAAAAACCAGATATCTTACACTTAATTAATAAATTTCACCCCTCTCTCTTGACAATAACAGAATCCTGGTTAAAACCTCAGCAACATTTCTTTGTCAACGGCTTCTCCTCTTATCGCGATGATAGAGCTGATGGCCACGGAGGAGCATTAATATTAGTTGACAATAGATGTTCTTCATCTCCCCTCTCGATACCCCTCTATAATAGAGAAGACATGAATATCGTTGGAATAAAAATGGAAGGTATAAACATCATATGCATATACGTTCCCCATCCCACCCCATCATCAATAAATTCCTTAAGAAATATTTTTATCGCCATCCCTCCTCCGTTCTTAATCCTAGGAGATTTTAATAGTCATAACGTTTTATGGGGCTCTGATGAAAGTGACAGATGTGGCGCTATTCTGGCCGAAATACTAGATGATCTAAATATTTGTATTTTAAATGATGGATCCCCAACTCGCCTATCTCCTCCCAGTCAAAGAAAGAGCTGTGTAGATTTGTCTCTTGCCTCTGTTGATTTAGCTTCCTTACTCCAATGGAAACGGCTGGATTTTTGTTTTGGAAGTGATCACTACCCGATATGCATTACATATCCAACTAAATGTATGCCTCAACGTGATCCTATTCCTCTCCTAATATATAGACTTTCTTCCGCGGATTGGGAAAAATATAGAGACAGTATAAATGAAAAATTAAGTACTTTACCAGAAGTAAATTACGAGAACTTACAATACTGCTATTCAGCATTTACCGATATTATCAAAGAAAGTGCCGATTCCAGTATTCCCTTAAAGAATGCAGTCAAAAGAAAGCAATCATCCCCACCTTGGTGGGATAAAGAATGTACGGAAATGATCAAGGCTCGAAAAGCGGCGGAAAAGAAATATAATAATTACATGTCACTAGAAAATTTTTTGAACTTTCGGAAAGTTATGGCAATTTCTAAACGCTTATTTAAAAAGAAAAAACGATCGAGTTGGCATAGCTTTTGTTCGTCAATTTCCCCATTTACCAGCCCTAGCTTAGTCTGGCAACAAGTAAATAGATTTAGGCGCGGTTGTTCATTTCAAAATCGCCCCCCAATTCCACGTGATATAGCTGTGAACTTCTTATATAAGATAGCCCCCCCCTACGTGCCGAATATTGAAGAACTTCCCAATATTAGTCAGGATCGCTATCTTCACCATCTAGATGCTCCATTCTCTATAAGGGAACTATCGGTTGTTCTTAGTCATGTCAAGGATTCCGCTCCAGGAATTGATGGCTTCCCATATTCATTTCTGGCTAAAGCTGGACTTCCTTGCCAAAACTACTTTCTCCATCTGGTCAACAACTTCTATAATATAGGTTTTGTCCCAGATGAATGGAAAACTCAAATTGTACTGCCTCTACTAAAGCCAAATAAGGCTCCTGATAATGTAAATAATTATAGACCCATAGCCTTATCTTCCTCATTTTGTAAAATTTTTGAACATTTAATAAAAAACAGATTAGAATGGTTCGTAGAACATAACTGTCTGTTAAGCAAATCTCAATTTGGTTTTCGTAAAGGAAGTAGCACCCTAGATAGTCTCGGAATTTTCACATCAGATATTAGAATTGCCTTCTCTCAAAACAAATCAATAGTGGCAACATTTTTAGATATTTCTGCAGCTTATGACAATGTCCTTCTTTCGATGCTCAGGTATAAATTACAACAGCTGAACATCCCCGTTAAGATGACACAAGTCATATGCAACTTACTAATGTGCCGATCTATCAAATTACATATCCCTGGAGAAAAATTTGATAAAAGAGTCATATGGAGAGGCCTCCCTCAAGGTTCTGTTGTAAGTCCTATCCTGTACAATATTTATTCTTACAACATCCATCTTCCTCTTAACTCTAATTGCCAAATCTTACAATATGCTGACGATCTCCTACTATACGTTAAAGATTCGTCCATTTCCGACGCAGCTCGATCTCTTCAGGTCTCCTTAGACTCGTTGACATCGTGGCTGCACTATAACGGCTTAAGCTTATCCGCTGTTAAAAGTAGTGTAGTAGTCTTTTCTAGGAAAAAACGTATACCGGTCATTGATCTAGAAATAGATGGAGAAGCTATTTTAGTTAAAAATCATGTAAAATTCCTAGGAGTAATCCTAGACTCTAAACTTACTGGTATACCTCATTTAAATAATTTGATTCATAAATGTGACCGAAATATTAATATAATCCGTGCTCTTTCAGGCGTTTCTTGGGGAGCCCATCCTTTTTCACAGAAGCTGCTTTATAACGCGATAATTAGGAGTCATCTAGATTACGGTTCCTTCTTACTAGAACCTTGCAACAAAGCTGCTCTTAATAAACTTAACACTATTCAAGCGAAAGCATTACGTATTATAATAGGAGTGATGAAATCTACCCCGATTAACGCTCTCCAAGTAGAATGTGGGGAACAACCCCTCCCTATTCGCCGTCAATATTTAGCGGATCGTTTTCTAGCTAAAATTAGTATCCGTAAGAACCATCCCCTATTTTGGAAACTTAAAACGTTAGAAATTTTGTGCCGATCTGGTAATTATTGGCGCAATAAAAACCTCCCTCAGCTTATCCATAGTTTTCGAAAATTCCAATCTATAGAAATGGAAGCCCGAATTATTAGACGTAATAAACTGCCTCTATTTTCCTACTCATTAAATACTATATTATTTGTCCCTAACATAATATTAAATATAGGCATACCGAAGGATTCTGAATGTGCCAATGTGTTATTCCTCGAAATAGTCCAAGCTCGGTGGCCATCTTGCCACCTTTTTTTTACCGATGCTTCTAAAATGACAGAAAATGGATTAACAGGAATCTCCGTGTACTACCAGAATTCCAAATTAGCCTTGACTTTACAATGCCCCACTAAATCTTCTGTATTCACTGGCGAGTGCACCGCTATCCTAGAAGCGTGCATTTTCATCATGAGTCATAACATTGAAAACTCAGTTATTTTCTCAGATTCCAAGAGTTGTTTAGATTCTCTTATATCAAATCCATTTCATGATAAATTGCATAGTTCAATCATTTTAGATATTAAGGAAATTTTACTTAAATGTCAACAAAAAAATATGAATATTACTCTTGTTTGGATTCCGGGACATGTAGGAATAAAAGGCAACGAGTGTGCCGACTCTTTAGCAAAATCTGCTACAAAGAGCCAAGCAGACAGAAAACACTTCTATTATCAATGTTATGATGTTGCAAACATACCAAAAAAGGAGGCTTATCTAAACTGGCAGAGTCAATGGGAGATCACTCGCCAACGCAAAGGAATATTTTATGCTTCAATCCAACCAGATATTCCTGTCAAGCCTTGGTTTTGTAAACATAAACTTGTTCCCAAAAAGCTTGTAGAAATTATAGAATTTGTAGAATTCGCCTGGGCCATTGCTGTACGCCTGTATTCCTTAATAAACTAAGAATAAAAGATTCGTCTTTATGCGAATGTGGTATGGAAGAAGGTGACCTGAACCACATTTTCTTTAACTGTCCATTAAATAACTCCTTTCCTCTGTATCCTCAACTTGCATATCATCAAATTCCCCTACCTGTAAATATTAATTATCTGTTGTCCTTAATGGGAAAACCACTTATATTGTTTTTAATCCTAAAGTTTATTAATAAAAATAATATCAAGTTTTAGCCATATCAATATCCATTAATTTATTGCCTACCAACAAATGTTTAAGTTTTATCTATTTTATTTTTTATTTTATGTGATGTATTTTATTTTATTATTATTATTTTTTTCTGTACTTCTCATTGTATTACTACCTATATATTAGTGACGCCTTTAAACACTACCAAAATTATCAATTTTACTCTTTTCGCGCGTTTTTTGTTATATGGCAATTAAACATGACACTGGCAGAATGTTGCGTAAAGCGACTGTTAGCCAAACTCAAAAGAAGAAGAAGAAGAAGAATAAATAAATATTGAAATTTATAAGTGTAGATTATTTGTCAAATATGATTCACTAGCAGTTTAGGTATGAATATGATGACTTCATGTTTTTAATTGCAGTCCCATATGTCAAAAAAATAATGATTTAGAACCGTTTAATAATGATTTTAAGACCAATCTTCGTAATTATTTTCTATCAATCCGATTTTGTTCCATTGTGCATCAAGTCTGTCCATGGTCTTTGACATATGATGAATATTAACATATCTTTTTTTGTAACGTGCTATAAAAAATATTTTTTCTTAAAAAATTGCTTAAATAACATCAATTTCAACAAATTAGGTCTTGTCAACCTCTTAAGTGCGCTTCAAAATACTTAAATCAGCAGGATATTGGATAACTGTGTTTTAGTTTGAAGACATCAGCATAGTAAACTGTTATGGTTTGTTTCGTTTTTAATTTACCAGTATTCACCAATTTGTTGATTGGTGAGTCTGATGGTAATCCCCGATGCTACATTTGCCATCTTTGACATCTTAACATCTTAACTGAGTTGTAATTATTACTACCGGCCATACTGTCTTTGCTGAGACATCCTGAATATTCATTCAAATTTAAATGTCCAGCTTTTCGGTGATTACTGGAAGCATGAGTGAATATACATTATTCTTATAAATATACTAGCTGACCCGGCAAACTTTGTATTGCCATATAAATTATTGAATTAAAAATAGGGGTTGATCGTAGAGGGTTGAAAACTAAGGGTTGTATATATTTTTTAATTCTGTATCATAAAAAAATAAAAACAAAAAATTTCATCTAAAAAATAAAATAAAAATTTAGGGGTGGACTACCCTTAGCATTTAGAGGTATGAAAAATAGATGTTGGCCGATTCTCAGACCTACTCAATATGCTCACAAAATTTCATGAGAATCAGTCAAGCCGTTTCGGAGGAGTATGGGATAGAACATTGCAACACGAGAATTTTATATATATATATATATATATATATATATATATATATATATATATATATATATATATATATATATATATATATATATATATATATATATATATATATATATATATATATATATATATATATATATATATATATATATATATATATATATATATATATTCATGTCTCAGAAAGTTATTTTTATTTTAATAGTGTAATAAAATACTGTTGTTGAACAATTCTATGGCTATCATCATTGAAAATATAATTTAAATAAGTCTATTGTTAATCTTAAACATTATGTAGTTAACAAAAGACTTCCTCCACATGTAGGAAAAAAACGACAAAAGAAAGATTATACAAGCATACACATAATGTAAATAGGGATGCCAAAACTGACATAGTTTGATCAGATTAAGCGGGTGGTACCTATCCGAAGGTGAGTTCAAAGGTCTCCATAATTGACGTGTTTGTATAGTGCTATAATTGTTATGTAAAAGCGGCATTGTCTGCCAGGACCGTGTTTCGCAGCGTTCAACTCATGCTAATGCATATATTCGTAAGACTTGGTTTCATAATGTAGGATCTAGTACTTTTTGTCCATGGAATAAAATTATCTTATCATACAACCATAAATAGTAGTATCTATACATATAATAAAATCATAGGAAAGTCAAAACTTTACATTGAATATTTTTTTAAAAGAATACTTGGGGCGTGATCTACAATCGATATCGAAGCCAAAGATATAGTTTTTAGAATTTTTGTCTGCTTGTCTGTTTATCTGTTTGTATGTATGTCCAGGGTAAACTCAAAAAGTACTGCATGGTTTTACTTCAAATTTTGCATGAATATTACTAACAGGTCGGGTCAACATATAGGCTACATATTATCACGCTATCACCTACGGGGGAGGAGCTGTGCGGAGTAAACGCAGTCCGCGCGGACGAAGTCGCAGGCAACAGCTAGTTGTACCATAAAATATTTAACAAAAGCTGCTTTTAGGCAGACCGTTTTAGTCTAAGCACCTGCTATAGAACGAACTTCACCAAGCTGGTTAATGGATGAAAAGTATTTTATATCCAACTAAATACGTCAATAAATATATTGCAAATGGGTATGACTAAAAAATGTTTACTTATTCAATAACTTATCCAATCCGGGCAACTATTTTTATTAGAAAACTGAAAAAACACATTTTTGAATTGCCCGTCCCAAGAATCAAACCAGGCACCTCATGTGGTCAACACTGCCACCGGACGACTAGACCAAAGAGGTGATAATCCCGGCCTCCTTTGTAGAATAGGCCAACTGCCGTTCTGCCAGGCAGGTCGTAAAAGGCGACCGATTGGCTATCGAGTCACTACCATCGTGGCTACTAGGTGGTAGAGTTCTGCATTGTCTCGCCCGGGTCTGGTACCACCGCCTTACCTATTCCTGCCGCAATAGCGTCAGTGCTTGTTGCTGTCGTGTTCCGGTTTGGAGGGTAAGGTAGCCGGTAAACTTATGCATGTGGCATTATACCTCGCCACAAGATAGCAACGCACCATTAACACCTTTGGTGTCTATAGGCGATGGTTGCCTCTTTCCATCAGGAGACCCATCTGCTTGTTTGCTATCTTATGAATTAAAAAAAAAAAAAAAAAAACGCAAGATCCCTTACGGGATAGGCAGAGAGTACCGTGTGCCATACATCACGATCCTTGCAGGTTTATCTCGCTTCCTCCACATTCATCACTCTCTTCATACACACACGCCGGTTGGGAAAACTCTTGACAACACCTTCGGACAGTACTCGATCAATCTGATCATGGTATGTCAGTCTTGGTCTTCCTGGGTCTAGGAAAAGGTGATAAATGAAATAATAAATATAGCTTACCCGTAGCTGCCATAGTCTCCATATCCGACTGGGTGATCACTTTGCAAGTAGGGCTCTCTTGTGGCCTAGTCCACGTCGTCTCTCGTGTTCTGGCATGATAGTAATACGATTTTCCTTCTTCTGATTTTGTCTCCACCCATAGTTCTGGTGCAGGCTGCAAATTGATATTTTATTAAGAACTAGCTGTTGCCAGCGACTTCGTCCGCGCGGAGTTCGTTTACTCCGCACTGCCCCTCCCCCGTAGGTGATAGCGTGATAATATGTAGCCTATATGTTGACCCGACCTATTAGTAATATTCATACAAAATTTGAAGTAAATCCGTGCAGTACTTTTTTAAGTTTACCCCGGACTTACATACAGACAAAAATTCTAAAAACATCTTTGACTTCGATATCGATTGAGGATCACGCCCCAAGTATTCTTTTAAAAAAATATTCAATGTACAATTTTGACTTTCCTACGATTTTATTATATGTATATAGATGACCACCCCGTTAGTCGAGTGGTTTAGTGAAACTAACTATGAATCAATAGGGTTCGGATTCGATTCTGACAGGGAAAAACATTTGTGTAATGGGCATAGTTGTTTGTTTTTCTGTGTGTGGGTGTTTATTATGCATATAACAGTATTTATATATGTATTTCTGTGTATTAGTATTGTTGACTAACTCCCATAACACAAGCAAATAATTTGCTTGCGTGTATTATCTCTACCTTGTTACTTATTCCTTTCCGCAATAGCGTCAATGCTTGTCATGTTCCGGTTTGGACGGTGAGGTAGCCGGTAAACTTATGCATGTGGCATTAAGACCCACCTCTCGGTTAGCAACTCACCATTAACACCTTTGGCAATGGTTGACTCTTTTCATCAGTAGACCCATCTGCTTGTTGCTATCTTATGGCATAAATAAAACAACATTTATTTTTAAAAAATAAGTTCTTACCATATTAGGTGGTGGCATCCCAGGTGGTCCAAAAGGTGGTGGTTGCCCCATCATATTTGGCGGAGGACCCATCGGCCCACCCGGTGGCATCATACCAGGTGGTGGTCCAAACGGCGGTGGCCCTCCCATCATCCCTGGAGGCGGTGGTCCCATTGGACCCCAGTTATTGTCAAAGTTGGGGCCATTATTTGGTCCAAATCGTGGTGGGGGTCCACCTCGACCTCTGAAGAATCCTCGACCTCTCATTGGTGGGCCGCCAATACCAAAACCGCGGCCTCGGAAGCGCATTGGAGGTGGTGGGCCGTTCATCCATCCTGGTGGTGGCATACCTCTTCCCCGACCTCTGTTACAACAAAAAATATTGTGCAATAAAATAATTTATTATATGTAAACTGTGTAGGCTTTGAGATTTAACCAACTGCCGTTCCACCAGGCAGGTCGTAAAAGGCAACCGATTGGGTATATGTGTAACTATCATCACGACTACAAGGTGTTCTGATGTCGAATAGGTATTTTTTCTTGTTGAAAATAACAATAAAAAATGTCAGCTCTCAGTTTACTCGCCGTGACTGGCTGATGCACTCTTGAGAGGCAGGTGATTCTATGTTCATGCAAGAGTGGAGACAGAGAGAGAAGTTATAATATAGCCAGAGCACAGAAGCAAGAGAAATTGTTTTTACTCTGCCTGACTTGAATCTTGACTACTAGAAAAGGTGCATTCAGAAATAAAAAATTGTAAAATAACATTAGTTCAGTTTGGTTCGTTTCGATACCAACTACTTTTGTTTTAATACTAATAATTATTACAAGATTGAAATCAATGCTAAAAGTACTTAGTATTGAAACAAAAGTATTTAAATCAAATCAATCAATCAAATCATTTATTTCTATGGCATACATACTTTTATTTACTAGTATCAGAATGACCCTGATTTTAGGTTTAAAGAACATTTATTTCTCATAAGAATTACATTCACTTGATTTGAGAAATTTTAACATATTTTGACAAAACACATGTTTCTCTTTGGACAAAACGTACAAAATCATTACAAATTAACATTTAAGTAGTAAAATGTTGGTTAACAGTGGTAATTTTACAAGCAAATATTTACCTCAATTATCTGTGCCATACGTATAATGTTACAGAATGTACATTTGGTTTCTAGACTTTCTGTGCGGCTATGACTTAACAGATTATATGCAAGCGTTTCTGTGAATACCTGTATATGAATATGCAAAGCAAAACTTTCTACCCCTTTTATAGACACTAATGCTGGAGTATGTAATTTAGCTCAGATAAAGTTTTCATTATGTAGGACTACAGAAATCTAATATTTTGAAATAATACATTAGAAATACTCTGACTTAATAAACATAAACATTATACACACTAAATTCACGTGGCGAACATGATAACATAAACATATATAACTTTTTATCTGTTGTCAAGCTTTGAGATTTTATTGTTGTCTATGGTTATAGTTCAGCCAGAGGTAGATTGTTAGTTTAACGAAAACTCTCAATAATGCCATAAACTCTGCATTCCCTTAAATGTTACTAACTTACACTGCATATACAAATTAAAATATAATTTAATAAACACCCAAACACAGTTATAGAAACATCTATGTTCATACTATATATGTATTTTAGCATTCATCTGGTTAAATTTTCCTTTGTTGTTTTTAAGTTTTTCAAGTTTTCCCAACCACCAAATATTTTTTATATATAGAAAACAAGCAAGATAGCTCTCCTGATGGAAAGAAAAACCATAGCCTATAGATCCAAAGATGTCAATGGTGAATTGCTATCCGTGTGGTGGGATGGCAATGCCACATACATAAGTTTACTGGCTACCTACCCTCCAAACCGGAACACGACAATGACAAGCATTGACACAATGGCAAAAATATGGAGGTGGTACCAAATACACATGCGAGACGTTGCAGAATGCTAACATCTAGAAGTCACAATTGTAGTGATATGTATAGCCATCAGTCACCTTTTACGACCTGCTTGGTAAAATGGCAGTTTGTCTATTCTTCAAAGAAACTCAGAACAACACAGAAAAAGTGATAAAACACATGTATATTTAGAAAGCACGAAAGCATTGATCAATATTACAAATTCGAATTTCATTTGTAATCATCAGAAATCAGAAATACTTTATTCAGTAAAACTTTTTACAAGTTATTTTGACACGTGAACATATTTTTTTTTAAAACTACTACCGGATCGGAAACGCGGCCACACACCGAACTATGAATTCATTTAACTAGTTATACCTATGCATATCTAGCAATAAGTACAAATGGAATCAATCACAAAGCAAGAAGAATTTTGCCATCAGTCGACGACACTGGCTCAGTTTCTTAGAAGCAGCATGTTCTGCTTGTGGTGTTGTTCTCGCTTGAGGGTAGATCGTAGGTTCAAATCCTAGTGCATCAAAACATTTCCTTGTTGTTTTTAAGTTTCTCAAATCTATATTCATAACACAAGTATTAATCTCTGGCGAACCTAAGCCCTATAAATTGTGTAGCAAGGGTCACTCACCACTCGACCTACAGGTAAATACATCTATAACATGCCAAAACTAAACCATAATGATAAATCAGGTTTATTTGTACATACATTAATATGCAGTTACAAAGGCCACATGTAGAGGTCAGGTTTACAATTAAAATAAATTTACTTATACATAAATTACACACTTAACATTGTACAATATGGACTCTAGCATAGAAATAATATAATAGATAACATGTAAATCTTACATTGAGTAAAGTATTTAAGTCTGATGCTATCTTGAAATAACAATCAGATGGGTCTCCTGATGGAAAGAGTCAACCATCGCCAATAGACACCAAAGGTATTAATGGTGCAGTGCTATCTTGTGGCGTGGTCTAATGCCATATGCATAAGTTTACCTTACCCTCCAAACTGGAATACGGCAGTGACAAATACTGACACTATTGTGGGAGGAATAGGTAAGGCAGTGGTACCAGACCAGGGAGAGACAATGTAGAACTCTACCACCTAGTAGCCACGATGGTAGTAAATTGCATAGCCAATCAGTTGTCTTTTACGACCTACCTGGCAGAATGGTAGTTGACCTATTCTTCAAAGGAGCCCGTGACCAACACTTGGGTTGTGATAGTACAATAATATTACCTTCTCCTATCATAATCACATTAGTATTTATTATTATTCGAGCAGCATATGGCAATATCGATAATGGCACCCCGTATAGACACGAAAGAATAATAATGTGTGACAGAGCTATTTCAGCAGGACTATTCCTAGAAAGTCAGGCATTGGTACCAAAACCCAAGTGAGACGATGCAGATGTCTACTTGAAAAACTTTAAAAACAACAAAGATAAATATCGACATGCAGGATTTGAACCTGCGACAGTCTCCCTAAAGCCCGGACCCTCTGCCACTGAGATAGTGTGCGTGGCGAAATTCCTGTTTGCTATATGATCAATTACATTGCTTGTACCGATCACTAGGTATACAGACATATATTAGTTAAAGTTGGGAAAACTTTAGAAACTTCTTTGTTGTTTTTAATGTTTTTCAAGTTTTCCCAAGCACGGGGCGAGTGCTATAACACAAAAATAATCCCGGCCTCCTTTGCAGAATAGGCCAACTGCCTTTCCGCCAGGCAGGTCGTAAAAGGCGACCGATTGGCTATCGAGTGACTACCATCATGGCTACTAGGTGGTAGAGTTCTGCATTGTCTCACCCGGGTCTGGTACCACCGCCTTACCTATTCCTGCCGCAATAGCGTCAGTGCTTGTCGCTGTCGTGTTCCGGTTTGGAGGGTAAGGTAGCCGGTAAACTTATGCATGTGGCATTAGACCTCGCCACAAGATAGCAACGCACCATTAACATCTTTGGTGTCTTTAGGCGATTGTTGACTCTCTCCACCAGGAGACCCATCTGCTTGTTTGCTATCTGATGATATAAAAAAAAAAAAAACTTACATAGCTAAAATACATTAGCCGATACATTTGCATTTGAAAAATAGACCATCGACCATTCTGCGCTAGTAGTAGGGGAGCCCAAGAGGGGATTTTTAGATTTACTCCAGCGCGTCAGATTAACATAGGGGGGGGGGGGAGTGCCTCGCATACTGTTGAGGTTCTCCACCAAATATAAGCTCTTTATATAGAGGCGGGTCAACGGAGGTTAGAGAAAACAAAATTCCAATAACTTCGGCTTGTGGAAATTGTCAGAAAATTTTCTTGCATCATTTCCTATAAAATAAAAGAAAATTCAGACGCACTTGAGAATGTCAAAACATTTTCTTTGCAACTTTATGACCCTCTCGCTCCCTTACAAAACACTTGAATCATCAGATTTTCTAAATTTTAGGTGGTGATTAACCCACCATACCTTAATCTGACACGATTCAGTGTTTTCAAGTCACAGTTATTTTTTTTTATTTTTTTTTATCTGTAAATTTTTTTCCACAATTGAAATTAACTTATGTAACCTTTTATTTTTCCTATAATTAATCTACAAAATCAAATAGGTAGGCACTCGTGTAACTACCTATTTAGCATCTTGGGCTCCCTACTATAGGGGAGAAAACTCTATAGCAGTGGTTCTGAACCATTTAATGTTAGTAAACCTTTTAACAAAATATTTATCTCGGATGTCATGGATTTGATCCATGTACCACCAGCTGCTTAGAGTTAATATACTCATATATGTAATAATATATATGTATATATATATATATACATATGTAGAAAATTACACATAATATACATATAAACACATAATATACATATGTAGAAAATTAATAAATGGTTGTTTAACAAAGGACAAGAGACCAACAGATGAGGACCAATGTTTTATAGGATATGGATCGGAAGGAATTTTCACTACAAGTACACAATAAAACATTTAATACCATAAATATTCTGATAAACATTGTTGGACTTGATTGCAACTTGCTGCATAGAAATGACTCAAGTGAACAGAGCGACTGGAGTTCTTATGAGCCCTTTCAAGAGTTCATAGAGAATTTAGTTCTCTAATCTTGGAGTTCTGGTGTTATGAGTCAAATCTTACAACTCTTCCACCAAATCCATTTATTTCATTACAGCACTACCAATGTTTCATTGATCAAATTAGTCATTCAATTCCACTCACCCTGACTAGGCAATCAACGGGGCTTGGGTTCGATTCCCGACAGGGGCAAGCATTTGTGTGATGACCATAGATGTTTGTATTTCTGGGTTTGGATGTTTATTATGCATGTTACATTATATATGTATTTCTATGTATCATTGACCAATATACCCATAACAAAAGTAAATAATTTGCTTACTTTGGGGTTAAATCAATTCGTATAATTTGCATAAACAAAATAGAAAAATAATTATTTCAAATATCATTTGATAGGTTCATAAATGGCTGAGTTCCAAAGTAACGACAATTATAATACAGTCAAATATAAAAATGTCCTCATTTGGGCTCAGAACAATAATTTCGCAAAGCCAATACATGCAATAAAAAATATACAAACAATAATATTCTGTAGGTTAACCTAGACACATTTACACAAAAAAACTACATGCATTATAATTTCTGTATATACAAATTATTTAAAACTATGTTAAGTTTTACAGCCTATCATCACTAACTATCCACCATAAGTGAAAGAATTACTCTATCTGAGAATTAAACCCAGTAACCATGGAGTAGACCAAAGTAAGGAGAATCAACTCATATAGGGGGAATGGCTGTAAGTGTAAAATAAAGTTTCAGAAATGCTGGCATAGGATAAACTGTGATATGTAGTTACTTACTGTAGATAGACTCAATTTTGCTGATCACAACTGCAATGATTTAACAGATTGTTTGAAATGTATTTAAAAAGTGCTTCTACTGCTTTCTTTCTAAACATTCCTTTACAACATATTATTTCACTAGCTGCAGCGTGCAGCCCGCTGCATTATGAGTTTTTGGTGAATCCCGCGGGATCACCTAATTTTTCTGGGATAAAAAGTAGCCTATGTGCTATTCCAGGTCATTATCTACCCGTGTGCCAAATTTCATTCAAATCTGTTTAGTAGATTTTGCGTGATTGAGTAACAAACATCCATCCAAACATCCAAACTTTCTCATTTATAATATTAAATATAGATTTTAGCCACATTAGCCACATCATAAATGTAAAATATTGGGAAGATCTTTTAATAGCTTGATAAATTTGCCTAGTAAATATACAGGTTCTTTTTTTATATCATAAGATAACAAACAAGCAGATGAGTCTCCTGATGGAAAGATTCAACCATTAGCTATAGACAACAAAGATGTTGCGATAGACATGAAAATGGTGCGTTGCTATCTTGTGGTGAGGTTCAATGCCACATACATATGTTTACCGGCTACCTTACCCTCAAACTGGAACACGACAATGACATACACTGATGCTATTGTGGTCGGAATAGGTAAGGTGGTGGTACCAGACCCGGGTGAGACAATGCAGAACTCTACTACCTAGTAGCCACGATGGTAGTGATTCATATTGGCAATCGGTCACATTTTACAAACTGTCTGGCAAAATGGCAAATGGCCTATTCTTCAAAACAACTCGGACCAACATGGAGGAAAATAGTATTGGTTATATTAACATACTCCTAGGATTGGGCAGTTTCTAGCTCATATCAAATTGTAAGTACTATTAATAATGCTTCTACTACAACATACAGTTTTTTTTAATATTGATATATAAAATATAATATTTACATAATCAAAATAATAAATTACCAATGGTTACCGTTTAGCGGAGATCGGTTCTCTTAATTCCCATTTTTAAGCTCTTTGTGCCCTAGTTTTAGGCCTATAAGGAAGATAAGATTAAGCAACTGCTTACTCTTTTTAACAATACATAAAAAATAATGTGTACATCATCAAAATAATAACAACTGGTTTGGAGACCCCTTCCTTAAGTCCCATGTTTAGGTTCTAGGTGACTTAGTCTGAGGTTCATAAGGAAGATGACATTAAGAAACCTCATACTCATTTTAACACTAATCACAGTGTTCATAATATTATAACTTATATAAAACAAATTAATGACAAACAATCCTTATTATAAACAACTCAATCAACATTTTTGACAAAATTGAGTTAAAAGTATATTCGGAATCACCGAAATGAGACTTACAAGGATCAATAACTTAATTTCTAATATCTTTTGTAGTACTCATTATTTTGTCAATTATAAACGGCATATATGATCCATTCCAATTTAATTACTAGTCATAAGTATTGTTATAAATGTTGCAGTGAAGAACCATAACCTAATATTCTATATACACTAGTCATAAATAGTGTAAAAAAACATCCGTTTTATATGACTACTAGCTGTTGCCAGGACTGTTCGTGCGGAGTACGTTTACTCCGCACAGCCCCTCCCCTGTAGGTGATAGCTTGATAATATGTAGCCTATATGTTGACCCGACCTATTAGTAATATTCATACAAAATTAGAAGTAAATCCATCCAGTACTTTTTGAGTTTATCCCGGACATACATACAGACAAACAGACCATACAAAAACCATATTTTTTGGCTTTGATATCAATTGTAGATCACACCCCAAGTATTCTTTTAAAAAAATATTAAATGTACAGTTTTGACTTTCCTACGATTTTATTATATGTATAGATACTATTTTACTCAGAATTTAGATCAATGAAACTACTAAGCATAAGTAATGCTTTTAGTACACAGTACATAAAACTTAACGCATGTGCTCTCCTTGTACCATTCTTTGCTAGACTTAAAGTATCTTCACGCCTGTATCCCCGAAGAGGTAGGCAGAGGTACAACAAGTGCACCCGCAATTTGCCGAAGATACTAATGGCCAATTGCAATAACATTCGTACATAAATAATAGTGATTAATTTAGTTTGAATAAACTTGGTAATTGACGGCCTTGGATATATTCTGTGAAATGATACAGCTATATTGACATTTACCGCTGGATTGTTAAAATTTTTAGTATTTTGTGGTAACAGCATAGGCATATCCTTTTAACGGTCAAAGATCTAACGCCAGCGATTAATTCCATGTGTGCGGCCTTGGGTTTAGAGGGGTAAAGTTCAATATATTCTTTAAGATTCTACATAAATTCCGTAACTTATCCACATTTAATAAATATTTTTTTAACTTAGGGAATAGTAGCTTAATAAATTTGGTATTTAGGTGAGGTTAACATAAACAATCAGTTCTCTCCTTAGTAGACTGTGGTTAGGTATTATCTTGTTATTGGGTGACTTCAATACAACAGCTGCTAATCTCAGAAATCTAAGTTAGATTGACAGAATTCTGAGCTAAGATTTTACAAAGACACTTTATAGGTACTTGAAAGAACAAAAAACAACTTTTGCGCTTAGCACAGCAGTACGTCTGCAATACTAACCGGCTGAAGTATTGCTGTACTTCAGGCAACAATGATCAAGTAGACAGTCTTAAGCTATGACCTATATAGACATTTTTGATACCACTACAATACTTATTATTATTATTATTATTTTAGTTCAGTTATTATTATTTATTTTACAAAATTATTATTATTATTTTAGTTTAGTGGTTTTCCCGTTGGTATGGATTCTGCCAATATCAAGTCAGTCATGGGAGACACAAAATGAAGATTGTCCGGTACCTAAATCAGATGTCATTATTGTATGATTTAATACTGTAACAAAACAATATAATATGGTATTTTTTGTTATCAATTCGATTGTTACATCTATGAATACACAATTGGCAAACAAGTTAGCCTAGTTTTTGTCTAGGCTTGGGACATAAAGGCAACCTAAGAATTTTATCAGTTAGACACTAATACGTGGTATATTACAAATATGAAGAGTTCTGCGAACCCTCTCCTTATTGCTTAAATTTCAGTACCTACCATAAAACACACATCCTACAAATATTTATAATAAAAATATTTATCTAGAAAAATAGTTAAGTAAATGATTTAATAAATTATTCACTGATAACATTCAAGGGTAGAAATATGTAATGAATAATATTTAAAATCCCTAGCAAGAGTATGGTTATGTTGTGAAGTGTTAGTAAACCAAAAACATTGTTTTATCATATAATCTCACCTAAAATTTCCGCGGCCACCTCCCCTTCCACCTCTAAAACTATTACCGCCGTCTTCTTCTTCATAGTTATCGTCATAATTTGATCCATCGCCGAATTCTTTCGGCGCATCACCTATATTTTCATTTCCGTCATTATTACGATTACCACTATCATTCATACTAGAATCTTGCGAATCCATATATTCGTCTTCCATTTCGGATATTAAAAATCACTAATTTCAAGTCACAAACACTAATGTCCGCATGCCTTTAAATATTTTAAAAATATTACGCCTCACAATGCAATGGCGGAAACAACAATAGTTCGTAAAATGGCTGCCATCGCGTTGATAGAGATTGCCTTTATTCTACAGATTATTAATAGACGATAACGATTCACGATGACGATTGTGATAAAATTGTGATAAAATATCGATATATCAAAATATCAATATTATTAACATAGAAATATGAATAATATCTATTTTATCTATTTAGAGGTCAATGATTATTATTGAGAAATATCGATATTTATTAGTAATAATTTTTTGGACGATATATCGTAGTTCGATATTGAAATGTGGATATCGAAAATCGATATTTTTTTTAATATTTTTATATTTTTTCTCAAATATTGTTTAAACTAGAACATCATCGTTAACTTAATCTGCTGTATTTTATTTACACTATATTACGTTTTTACTCTTTTACTTTATTTATTTGCATAATATCTTAAAATGAAACTTAATTTCATTATTTGACGACCAGCATATTTAGTCGCTTGACTACCAGCTGTGTAGTGACTATATAAAGTAGTTGTTGTGTTTAGCGGATTTCAAATACTAAGGTAATGTATGTTTTTTACTTTTCAAACATATTTTACAGACAGGAAATATATTTATTTATAAATAAATATTTGCTTACAGGGTAATAAAATATGGTATGCTTTTAGTGTATTACACTTACACTTTTCGCGCATCACACTGCTTGACCCCAGATTCCGAAAAATGGTGCGAGGGGCCTTTTCAAGGTGATCTACGTACAACTTCGTTCCAATTTTTAAGGTGGTTGAGTGATTTATAGATATACTGAATTATAAACATTGTTAATTATTTTTGACACAACTTACGATTGTTTTTATAAATAAAGCCGATAAAATAAAATCTAAAAAAGTATCAATTTATTGAAATATCGATATTTTTTGATATATCAAATCCCGATACCTATTGATATATTTTAAAATATCGATATATCGAAAATTCGTTATTTAAAAAATATCAACTGTCCTTGATTGTGATTGCGATAGATCATGAAGTATAAGGTATTTAATACAGCTTCATGGATTGATATAAAAAAACCCAAGATACACATTCAGTGTCTCAAAAAAGTCCATAAAAATGAGCGCACAATTTTAAATTGTGTGCTCATTTCAAATAGAATTGCGTCGTTTTCGATACTGTCAATTTTATTTCTTTTGTACTTTGCCTTGTAAAAACAACTATAAATCTTGCGCTTAAGGTTGGATATGCAAAGACATATATTGTTGCCATATCTATAACGACTTAAATGAAATTAGCGACACTTGAGTCTCAGTTTTGTTCGGGATTGTGCATCTTGGGTTTTTTACATCAGTGGCTTCATGCGATAGATCACCAATAGTTATCATAATATCCAGAATATAAAAATCTATACCTATTGCAAATACAGATACGATTAAGAGGTTTATACACTCAAAGATTGCAAGGTTACCACAGACCAATAGAATTTGCTAAAAAATAGTTTTGGCAGACCAACCACCAATCCAATTTTTCGCAGCACGTCCGATTTCTAGCATAAGCAGTCACTGTTATACAATTGGCTTAGCACTTGTACCTAATTTAATTTCACTTCACAATATATTTTAGTAAGTATTGTATATCACTCGACCACTTTCACTTTTTAAGCATCTTCTACTAAAAGAAGCGAAACCGGTTGAGTGACATACTAAAAATATGTTGTGAAGGGAAATTAAAGTATAAGTGCTTATTCAATTGTGTAGCAATAATAGTATTTCACCAAGTACAGACAATAGGAAATATGAATATAAGCAGTTACTTCTTGTTGCTAAAGTAACCGCCTGTGGTAACCGCTGCTACTGTAACTGTCACTGTCACTATGGTAACCGTTATAAATCATTATATATAATAAAACTAAGTTGATAAAATGTGCGTGCCGATAAAACTTAAAAAGGAGTCCCGGCACGATAAAGGGACTTATATAGTGTGTTATGGGCCCTGGGATATAGTGGGCCCTTTATCCCCCTCGAACAAGAAAGTTCGCGTTTTAACCTAAAGGGCGTGTTTTTAAAGATATAAATACTTTTCCAACCCTTCAACTTGGGAATTAAGTTTAGTGGCACCATCTGTTGTCGAGTATTTGAACTTCGTTCAGAACGATTATTTGGGTTGCATTTCAAAAGGTGCTGCGTGCAATTGCAGCACGTATATTTTTTCTTATATCATAAGATAGCAAACAAGCAAATGGGTCTCCTAATGGAGAGTCAACCAACGCCTATAGACACCAAAGGTGTTAATGGTGGTACAGGTGGTGGCGAGGTCTAATGCCACATGCATAAGTTTACCGGCTACCTTACCCTCATATATTCATGTTCTATTTCATTTACACTCGTTGCAGCGCTAAAAAAATCATCCAACCAAAACAAAAATTAAGCAGTGCTGTAGCATATTATAAATAAATATATTCACGACCAAAAGTCCGACACCACCGTGAATTTCATGGCGCATACGCGTTTCATTCAACGAGTTCCAACGTAGGTGCAATCCATGGACTATAGTAGAACACAAATGGCACGGCGCAGCGCATGCCTATTCTGGTACGTTAGTACCATTGACTTGTATAATATTAAACACGTCAATGGTTAGTACATATAAGTCTTCACTTCATAATAAGCCCTGACCAAAAACGGAATAGTGAAAATATAAATCATCGTAACAATAACTTTATTAGTAAAACATAATAACAATAACTATCAACTATTTTAATACTAAAAGTCTAAATCATCAACGGACAGCTTTATACGTCGAGTTGGAAGCTCCCAAATCCGAACAGTTCCCATTTTGTCACCGGCAGCGATGCGGTAACTGTAACAAGAAAAATGAAAATATACAACCTCCTCAGTAAGCAAAATAAATCTGTAAGCCGGTTGACCCTGCGGGACATCCCTACAACTTCTCGCAATTGAAATATTTTAGAAGCTCAAAGGAGTTCATTAAAAAGCATAGATTTTTCAAGCAAATATTTACGTTATATCTCTGTCTCTGAGGTCTCCCCATTTCTTTTTATACAGTTGTGTTAGAAAGAGAAGGGAGGACCTCAGAAGAAGACAGCAGTATTTAAAATTGTGTTTCAAGTAGGTATTAGAAGTGCTGCCTCCAGATATAATACAACTTTATGGTTCAAACATCTAGTTTGTTAGAAATGACATTGTTTTTTTTTTTTGAAAAGCTGTATATTTAAAAAACGATAATCGATTTTATTCTTCCGAATGGCATTCACCGGAATTTTTTATACGAGGGTAGATTGAAAAGTACTCGACCTAACACAGATCCATTCAATTCTAAAAATCAAATCTACCCACATTATTTAGTTCAGTTCAGAGTAGATAATTAATTGTGTGAAGTTCGAAGTTCATCGAACAAAAGTGCATCGAACTTGATGGTGATTATGTAGACAAATAAAAATATAATTGATTTAGTATGTGTTTATTTTCTTGGTTAGGCCGAATACTTTTCAAACCACCGTCGTTAGATACGAAATGTTGTTTAAAATCGATAAGTTGAAAACAGGTCGATACCGCTGAAAGTCTGCTGTAGAACCAGCGAGGTAAATACTGTCACAAAGATTGATGACGTCACACAAAGATGTGGAAGGGGAAAAGGAATATCTTCCCAGCCAGGCAAGTTGTACTACAAAGTCCATCTGAGAAACGTTGAAACTTATATGTACAGTGTGTTCAAGATATTCTAGTATAATAATTGTAATATCTTGATTCAGGATATAACTTTAAATTTTTTTACATATTTTTTAAATATTTTTTCTTGTAGCGTTTGTTAATTGGTTGAACAGCTACAGTACCCTTCTCTAAGACCGAAGGTTAATCTAGTAAAGCCAGTGAAGCGTATCTGTGTGTCTTGAGTGCTCAAGTCTGCAGTCTGTCGGGAGTCGGGACATCAGCCAATTGGCAATTTACTTATACAAGATGACGACAACAAAACAATAAAGAAAACTAGCTCGATATTAGCTTATTATACTTACTAGCGAATGTTAAACTGGATGTATTTTCCTACTCCTCCTATACTCTTCTGATTAAAATCGATGCGGGTTCCAAGACAGCTAAGCTTTTCCCCCAGGGCACCCTGAGCTCGCAACTCAGAGGTTATCAGGTCGGCTGCCGCTGTTGATTCTGGTTTACAGAAGTTACAGTGGTGGGAACGAGAGGTGGCCAATTACCCTTTACTAGCGAATGCCTGTGGCCGAAATTCGACCATAGATTATCTATACATATAATAAAATCGCAGGAAAGTCAAAACTGTACATTGAATATTTTTTTAAAAGAATACTTGGGGCGCGATCTACAATCGATTTCGAAGCCAAAAATATAGTTTTTAGAATTTTTGTCTGTTTGTCTGTTTACCTGTTTGTCTGTATGTATGTCCGGGGTAAACTCAAAAAGTACTGCATGGATTTACTTCAAATTTTGCATGAATATTACTAACAGGTCGGGTCAACATATAGGCTACATTTTTTTTTTATATCATAAGATAGCAAACAAGCAGATGGGTCTCCTGATGGAAAGAGTCAACCATCGCCTATAGACACCAAAGATGTTAATGGTGCGTTGCTATCTTGTGGCGAGATCTAATGCCACATGCATAAGTTTACCGGCTACCTTACCCTCCAAACCGGAACACGACAGCGACAAGCGCTGACGCTATTGCGGCAGGAATAGGTAAGGCGGTGGTACCAGACCCGGGCGAGACAATGCAGAACTCTACCACCTAGTAGCCACGATGGTAGTGACTCGATAGCCAATCGGTCGCCTTTTACGACCTGCCTGGCAGAACGGCAGTTGGCCTATGGCCGGCGGAAAATTAAATTATATTATTATTATCACATAATATTATTATCACGCTATCACCTAGCGGAGAGATGCCGTACGGACTAAACGGAGTCCGCGCGCACGAAGTCGCTGGCAACAGCTAGTCATTACATAGTATAAAACAAAGTCGCTTTCTCTGTCTGTCCCTACGTCCTTATGTCCCTATGTATGCTTAAATCTTTAAAACTACGTAACGGATTTTGATGCAGTTTTTTTTAATAGATAGATTGATTCTTTAGGAAGGTTTAAGTGTATAAACCTTTCCGATATTCCTACGGGAACAAAAGCTGCGCGGGTGAAACCGCGCGCAGGTCGCTAGTAAATAATAAAATCACTTAAGTTTGACAACTGACTTTAGCTGTACAGAAAATGATAGACATCGTAAAGAGTACAAGTGTTCTGTAGACATGTGTGTATTTTTTTTTATCATCGATAGGTAAGCGCTTGACCACGATCCCGCCTGATGGTAAGCTAAGATGCGGCCTAAGTTGGAACGCGCTTCTCTAGAAGGTACCTGTTCACTCTTCTCTTGAAGATCCCCAGATTGTACTCATCGGGAAACAAAGACTCAGGAAGCATGTTCCAGTCCTTTGCGGTTCGAATGAAGAATGTCGAGTCGAACCGCTTTTTCCGGGTACGTGGAACGTCCACCATATGGCGATGCCTAGAATCTGTGCGCCTCGACGATCGATAGAAAAACGGGGATGGCGGAATCAAGTCGTGCAATCCCACAGCGCACTCTTCAAAGTGTATCCGATAAAAAACCGATAAATTTGAAGAACAGAAGAACATTGGTTACGCGAGTGGCTACTATCGTGGCTACTAGGTGGTAGAGTTCTCCATTGTCTTATCCGGGTCTGGTACCACCGCCTTACCTATTCCTGCCGCAATAGCGTTAATGCTTGTCACTGTCGTGTTCCGGTTTGGAGGGTAAGGTAGCCGGTAAACTTATGCATGTGGCATTAGACCTCGCCACAAGATAGCAACGCACCATTAACATTTTGGTGTCTATATAGGCGATGGTTGACTCTTTCCATCAGGAGACCCATCTGCTTGATTGCTTTCATATGACATAAAAAAAACTAGGCACTCTGCGGCGATGAGCGAGGCTCTGAAATTTTTCCAAACCGGAACACGACAGTGACTAGCGGTGACGCTATTGCGACAGGCAGGTGGCTATGCGAGTCACTTTCATCGTGGTTACTGGTTCCATTGTCTCGCCCGGGTATGGTACCACCGCCTTACCTATTCCTGTCGCAATAACGTTAGTGCTTGTCACTGTCGTATTTCAGTTTGAAAGTTAAAGTAGTTCGTAAAGTATTTCAGATTTCATTACCATCCCGCCACACGGTAAGCAATGCACCATTGCCGTCTTTAATTTCTATAAGCGATAATAGTTTCTTTCCGCCAGGAGAGCAATTTGTTTGTTTGCTATCATAAGATAAAATAAAAAATAATAATTTCGAAACAAAACAACAAAGAAAAATATCGACATGCAGGGATTGAACCTGCGACCGTCACCCTAAAGCCGGAACGCTCTTCCACTGAGCTAGTGTCGAAAGGCTCGACGTGGCGAAATTCTTCTTTGCTATATGATCGATTAGTCGATTGTACTGATCGCTTGATATACATACGTATAACTGTAACGAGTTCATCGTTACAGATGACATTCACATTTATAATATTGATCGGTACTCGTACAGTAATCGTCCACGTCGAGCCTATCGATACTAGCTCAGTGGTAGAGCATCCCGGCTTTAGGGAGACGGTTGCAGGTTCAATCCCTGCGTGTCGATATTTTTCTTTGTTGTTCTTAAAGTTTCTCAAGTTTTACCTAGCACAGGGTGAGTGCTATAACACAAAACGATTTCCGAAAGTTGAATCGGACATCCACAGTTTTAAAAATATGGATTCACGAAAAGTAACATCAGGTCATTGATATAAAAAGAGGAAGATACGTTACCTAGTCACAGCGCTGGTCCTACAAAACTAGGTCCGTGTACACAGTCGTTGTAGTATGCCACTCAGTCACGCGCGGGACATCGTAACATCGAACGCTTCTACTTTCCGATTGTTTTTGCCATTAAATACGCATCAAAATGCCTTCTTGTGTATTTAACCAGTGTTATAATCACTCAAAGGAAAAAATAAGAGACATCAGATTACTTTCCATTCGTAAGTACAGCTAAAAGATTTTCTTTGTTTATCGGTAACCATGGCGATGAGGCGGCCGGTGGCTAATGCCATTTCGCTCGTACAAGTATATCTGCCCTATCTCTGTTTTTGTTCAACCGTAAACATGGCGACGACGCGCGCAGTCTAATACCATTTCGCTCGTACGAGTATATACGCCCTATCTCTGTCTTTGTTTCCATGTTTATAATTGTGATAACAGATGTGTGTGTGTGTCGGTGTATATGTGTTTGCTGAGCTTAGTTTAGTGAATGCGATATAAGAACGTAACGTATCTCTTTTATATCAATGCTTTAGGTCACATTTAATCAAACTTACCCGTTCTGGCTAACAGCCAGACAAGTGACATTTGCCTGACCACTCATCCCTGCCACAGGCACCACTCGCCCGCTGGCAACATTGTACACCTTGACCAGATCCTCGCCTCCCACCACACCGACCACCACGCACGGCGGGATCAGCCAACTGAGAGAGGATATTGGAATATCGAGGCAAATCACCTGGAAAATAAAATTATACTGCAATTTTTGAACAACTTAATGAACTTTTAAATTACCACGTTATATTTTTTATATCATAAGATAGCAAACAAGCAGATGGGTCTCCTGATGGAAAGAGTCAACCATCGCCTATAGACACCAAAGTTGTTAATGGTGTGTCTAGGTCTAATGCCACATGCATAAGTTAACCGGCTACCTTACCCTCCAAACCGGAACACGACAGCAACAAGCACAATGCTATTACGGCAGAAATATGTAAAGCGGTGGCACCAGATCTGGGCGAGACAATGCAAAACTCTACTCCTAGTAGCCACGATGGTAGTGACTCGCATAGCCCATCGGTCGCCTTTTACGACCTGCCTGGCAGAACGGCAGCTGGCCTATTCTTCAAAGGAGCCCGGAACCAACATGGGTCATGCCAAAGAAGTCCCGAGTAACGGAATAAGTAAGGCGGTGTTACTAGACCCGGGCGAGACAATGTAGAAATCTACCACCTAGTAGCCACGATGATAGTGACTCGCGTAGCCAATCGGTCGCCTTTTACGACCTGCCTGGCAAAACGGTAGTTGGCCTATTCTTCAAAGGAGCTCGGAGCAACACGGGAGAAAAATATGTAAAATAGTTGGACCTGCAGGCCATCCCTGAAACTTCCCGCTAATGGATAAAATGTACGAAATGAATGAAGTAAACGATTTAAATGAAATGAATGAATTGATTGAAATAGTTGAAATGAATGAGTTGTATGAGATGAATGAGATAATAGAGCAGAGCGGAATGGAACGAAACAGAACGAAACGAAAAGAAACGAAACGGATATTAAACCAATGTTAAACAGGTATTAAACCATATAGAAAACCATATAGAACCTGTTTTAAACCGGTTTAACACAGGTTTTAATCCGGTATTAAACTGGTATCAAACCGGTATGTAACCTGATCACCTGTGTAGTCTAGTGGTCCAGCGTTGGCGTCGACCACAAGAGGGTCCCGGGTTCGTACCACGTAGTACCATAGACTAATATATATTCTAATAATAATCATTATATATAATAAAACTAAGTTGATAAAATGTGCGTGCCGATAAAACTTAAAAAGGAGTCCCGGCATGATAAAGGGACTTATATAGTGTGATAGCCCTTCATCCCCCCCTCGAACAAGAAAGTTCCCGTTTTAACCTAAAGGGCGTGTTTTAAAGATATAAGGACTTTTCCAACCCTTCAACTTGGAAATAAAGTGTAGTGGCGCCATCTGTTGTCGAGTATTTGAACTTCACTCAGAACAACGATTATTTGGGTTGCATTTCGAAAGGCGCTGCGAGCAATTGCAGCATATGTAGCGCGAAATTTAAAATTCCAATTTCAATAAAATCTTAAATTACATTTGTTATATTTCAACTACCACGTAATCTCATATCAACTTCCGAGCGAAGCCGGGTATCATAGCTAGTATATAATAATATAATTTCTGCGGTAGTACATTAAAATCTCTGGCAATAACGTTACAAAAACAGCGTTTTATGCATTTGCATATGCAAACTTACAAATCTAATACCTTTAAACGAGCAATTCTTGTATATATATAATTGGAATCTCGGAATCGGCTCCAACGATTTTCATGAAAGTCACAAATTAGGGGATTTTCGGGTCAAGGAATCGATTTATCAAGGTTCCAGGTCCAAGAAAAGCTCGGTTCCCAAGATATGGGCATGTGAAAAACCGAGCAAAGCTCGGTCAACCAGATATGGCATATAATCCGATGTCTAATAATGACAGATGTATTTTGACACCTGTAGATGAGAACCAGAAAAAACACCTTACCTTCAAAGGAGTGCTCTGATTAATATCATAGACTCTTAATTCTGAATCTATAGATATTGAAACAAAAACCCCCGGCTTCTGAGCGTTGAACGCAACATCCAACACGCAAGTTCCATGAGCATCCACTTCATCGTACACTGGATCAAGAATATCTCCAGTTCCTTGAATTTTACACAGGAATATCCTTCCAGTTTGCGTCCCCACCACAAATATATCATCTGGTACTTTCTCATCGCTCGGTCGGAGCGGATGAGTTTTGATGAAGTCAAAACATGTGATGTCTACTGATTCTGAGTTTCTGGACCTGTTTATCATGTAAGAGATTATGTTCTCGAAGACTTTGAGGTTGGCGTTCACTTGCCAAACGTTTATAGTGCCGTCTGCTCCTGATGAGAACAGAACCTGAATAGAAAATTAAATAGAATTATAAGCTGGCTGAAATTAAAAAAAAAACGTTTAATAATACCGCCCCGTTGGTCGAGTGGTTAGCGACCCTGACTACGCAATCGACGGGGCTCGGATTGATCCTCGACGGGGACAAGCATTTGTGTGATGAGCATAAATGTTTGTATTTCCGAGTTTGGGTGTTTGTTAAATATACTTTAGTATTTATATACGTATTTCTTTATATTAGTATTGTTGCTAGCGGCGAAGATACAAGTGAAGTGTCTATAATGCGCCGCAGTGATTAAAGTAAAATATGTGTAGTGATAAATGTTTAAAGTGGCGCATTCAGTGGTATTGTGTGTTAGTAGTAATACAGTTATGTGTTAGTATAAATTCATATTATGTACGTACTAGCTGTTGCCAGCGACTTCGCCCGCGCGGACTTCGTTTACTCCGCACAGCTCCCCCCCGTAGGTGATAGCGTGATAATATGTAGCCTATATGTTGACCCGACCTGTTAGAAATATTCATGCAAAATTTGAAGTAAATCCATGTAGTACTTTTTGAGTTTACCCCGGACATACATACAGATAAACAGACAAAAATTCTAAAAACTATATTTTTGGCTTCGATATCGATTGTAGATCACGCCCCAAGTATTATTTTAAAAAAATATTCAATGTACAGTATTGACTTTCCTACTATTTTATTATATGTATAGATATAGATAAGTTTTATGTTATGTTTTTTCAGGAGACCCATCTGCTTGTTTGCTATCTTATGATATAAGAAAAAAATGTATCTTTTGATGCTCGATTTATATGGAGCCAACTGGGCTGTATATAAATCGAGCGATTTCCGTGGGAAAGCGCATTTTCTACGATCGAGCTCCAAATAAGAAGATCTCCGAGGAAATAATAAGACGAAGAAAACGGTCCTCCACAGTGCCCTAGAAGAAGTATTGTATATATAATAGTGTATATAGATAAGTGCTAGTGTGTAAGAAGATTAGTATATAGGAAGATTTGTATTAGAATAAATAAGAGTGAAATTACTTCACGGAGGAGGTTTTATTTCAAGACACAGTCCGCTGCTCCAGGAGGGAGCTATCGAAGAAAAACTCATACAGTCTGCCAGTCAACTATCCGGCTACCTTGCGACGGCACTAAGTGAGCGTTGCGACGCCCTAATTTCTTGTTTCGTTTATTCTTGTTTCGTTGTTTGTTTCGTTACGAGGGGCGTCGTTGTGTGTGCGTCTTGGTCGGCGCAGCGCGTTTGCTTTGTGGCCGCTTACAAGTATCGTTGACTAACACACCCATAACACAAGCAAATAATTTGCTTACTTTGGAGATAAGTGTAATTTGTCCTATGAATATTTATTTATTTAATAATTTACCTTATTTTGTTGGTATATTGTAGCGGTTCAAGCAATGTACAAATGCTACATGAAAACATGAAGTATCGACATTCAAAAATCAAATCCTGAATCGAGATATCATAATTATCTTATACACACTATATATAAGTTTCACGCTTCTCAAATGGACTTCGGCGCCCAGGCAGTACACTTTGCCTGGGTGAGAAGCCTTTCCTTTACCTCTTCCTTATCCTTGTATGACGTCATCAACTTCCACAGTTATGACGTCATCCTGACAAAAGTTGGCCCGCTGCGCTGGTATATGGCCCTTCTGCGGTACGGACCAGCGGCGCCACATATGCCGACCAAGGGCGGATTCAGAGGGGGGGGAGTCATGGGTCTTGGTATGGGTGTTGTCTTAAGTAAGTCTTAGTATGGAATCGCGTTACTTTGCGGATATCCATTGTTCAGACGAAAAAACTAGTTAGTTTGCAAATTTCCGCGAATTTTTATTTAAAAGCGGTTTTTCTTTTATATAAAAGCGGTGTAAGAAATGGAACAAACTCACCGTAAGTCTGAAAAATAATGAAGACCCAGCGGCACAGTTATCTACCCTCGTCCACCACACTTTACACCACGATAGCACCAAACACAAAAGCACACAATTTACGCACTCAACGCACGTTTCACTTGACAACCAAAGCATCTTCAGGAGACACAAACACTACTACACTTAAGTACTACTGCGGTTCTCGTCGAGGCGTGAAGAGGATGCAGACAGAGTTACTTTCGCATCCATACTAATAATATAAACTTGCTGTGCCTGCGACTTCGTCCGCGTGAAAGAAGGTGTAAAAGATAGACAATCCCGGGCACGGGCGTAGCCAGGGGAGGGTTCTGGAGGTTTACCCCCCCCCCCCCCCCAACCCCCGAAAAGATAAGATAAACATTAATAAAATTACAAGATTCATTACCATTCCTACAATAAGATTAAAAATATGTAGTTTGGATTCATCACCCCGCCCGCCTTTTCTTGAACCCCCTCCCCCCCAATACCAAAATCTGACTACGCCCGTGATCCCGGGGGTTTTACCCACATAGTTCCCGTTCCCGTGGGATTTATGGGATAAAAACTATCCTATGTCCTTTCTCGGGTCTCAAACTATATTGGTACCAAATCTCATCCAAATCGGTTCAGTGATTTAAATCTGAAGAAGAGACAATTACTTTCGAATTTATAATAATAGGTCTTTACCTATGAAATTGTCGTTTTTCATAAAATAAATGAAGCGTATTTTTTTCTATATTTTTTATTTCTATGAATCAAAGTAATCACCCATGCAATCAATGCATCTTATGCTTACGCATTTGCCAACGCAAACTCCAGCTTTTGTACCTTTAGTGCTTACCACTGTCGTGTTCCGGTTTGGAGGGTAAGGTAGCCGGTAAACTTATGCATGTGGCATTAGATCTCGCCACAAGATAGCAACGCACCATTAACATCTTTGGTGTCCATAGGCACTGGTTGACTCTTTCCATCAGGAGACCCATCTGCTTGTTTGCTATCTTATAATATAAAAAAAATAATGCCACATGCATAAATTTACCGGTTACCTTACCTTCCAAACCGGAACACGACAGTGACAAGCACTGACGCTAATGCGGCAGGAATAGGTAAGGCTGTGATACCAGACCCGGACGAGACTGCAAAACTCTACCGCCTAGTAGCCACGATGGTAGTGACTCGTATAGCCAATTGGTCGCCTTTTACGACCTGCCTCGCAGAATGGCAGCTGACCTATTCTTCAAAGGAGCCCGGAACCAACATGGATCATGCCAAAGAAGTTCCGAATAACTTTTATTTGATAAAATATAACGAACCTGATCAGCCGCACCTCGTCTTTTCTTTTTATTATTAATTTGCATTAACAAGAATATATTCGCCAGCGGCGCATCAGCCCACTGCAAAAATGTCACACGTCGTGAATCATGACACTCAGACGGAGAAGCCAACTGCGAACCTTCCTCAAGAATACTGTTCATCAAATTACAGATCACAACTTCTCCAGACGTTGTACCATACGCTAACAACGCAGCAACCGTCGGATGATACTTTAAAGCTGTCACACAATTATTTTCCGATAAATCCAACGTATGAACAAACTTATCCTCTGCTCTTTTCAAGGTAAATACCTTTATAAGTCCAGCAGAATGACACCAAGTCTCATGAAGCATTTGACCTATGGTTACAGCAAAGGAATTACCAGCGCTGCTCCAAGATATACCTAGTATTGATGATTCGTGGTCTCCGGAACCTACAGCGTCTTTTAAATCGATTTGTTGTATAGTTTTAGCGCTAATTATTTCTTCTTCATCAGAATCTGAGGAGTTGTTAATAAATTCGCGATCATTTTGATCGAGTTGTTCCATCATAGCTGGTACAACTTTTCGGAGGAATTTGTTTAGATCTAGTGGTGAGTATTCTTTAAGGATGTCGCCTTCCGCGTTTAAATCTTCAGGGGATGCCGTACAACCGATATCTTTCGATAGATTTGTCTGGGAAGAGGTGCCGGTCTCAAAAAACTCGCTTGTTTGTGAAGATGTGGTAGCTCTTAACGACTTTTCCTCTGGTATACAATCGAACCCAACTACTTCGCTGTCATATCCGCTTAATTCGGCCATTTTTTAGAAGTATTCCTACAATAATTCTACAACTAAAGAACTCTAATGTTTATTTTTGTTCGATTGTTTGAAAACAGTTGCTATGGTAACCGTTTGTTTTTTCTAGTTTACTAAATACTTTTTACTCATTATACGCCACCAAGGAACTTATATAGGTATTACGATAACTGAAATTTTACGAAGCAATATTTGAAAAATAAAAATGTACTTTATTTCTTTAGTAATAAAGTTGACATTTGTTCTTGCTCAGAACGTTTTCTCCCTCTGTTAAGTAAGAATACTTAACAGAGGGAGAAAACGTTCTGAGCAAGACAACGACAAGAGAGAATGTTGTCCCTTTCTTGCAATTGCCAGTGTAAATAAAAATATCTGATGGTAGATTTTTATATATTCGGTAATTGTTAAATCCCTTTTATTCACCCTTGTGAAAAAATTTCTCGGATAAAAGTAGGTAAATAACTTACAAAGTGAAAGTAACAGTTTATGAATGTTTATTTTTATTTAAAAAGTCGAAAAAAGTCTTACAAAGTCGGAAAAACTCGGAGTAATTCCAAAATTTCGGACTCTTCCAGAAGAGTTATTCAGTGTTAATAAATCTTGCAACGTTTATGGGTACTAAAAGAAATATATTAAAAGTTATTAATACTACGAAAGTGTAATAAAGGGGAAAAAAATATAACTAATACTTACCCGGTTTTCCGTTTAAGAATTTGAAACTTTCTTCTTTGTTTAAAAAAAGGTTACCGTTACTGTCGATCAATATTATAAACTTTGTTTCTTCAATTTTTGATAATTATTATTAAAATCTATTATATCACAACGTTATTTGCCAATTTTTATTTTATTGTACTTTTATTACATAAATATATTTATAAATTAAGTAAAAATTAAAACAGATGATCTAATTAGCTTTTGACAGGTTGAGTCAGTGTTGCCAGAGAAAAAGTCAATCTTTCGTCCTTAAAGCCTCCTCTACACTACTCCTATGTCCGGGGTAAACTCAAAAAGTACTACATGGATTTATTTCAAATTTTGCATGACTATTACTAACAGGTCGGGTCAACATATAGGCTACATATTATCAAGCTGTCACCTACGGGGGAGGTGCTGTGCGGAGTAAACGAAGTCCGCGCGGACGAAGTCTTGGGCAACAGCCAGTATAATTATGGCGAGCGAAGCGAGCCCTACACTAGGCGACTTTCTATGCACTTTTGTGGTACATTTTCCTGAAAAAGTATCCCACTTTAAGGTTTGGGCTTTGACGTGGTGGTTTAAATTCATGTCTAGATATATTATCTACCATTAAAATGCTATTTCATAAACATTAAAAAAATAGAAAATACATTTTGTATTAGAATTTTATTACTGCTAACGCCATCTATTATAAAAACAAATAAATAATAATAATAAATAAATATTCACGGGACAAACTACACTTACTGATCTAACCCCAAAGTAAGCAAATATTTGCTTGTGTTATGGGTGTTAGTCAACGATACTAATACATAGAAATACATAATATATAAATACCAGAATATATATAATAAACACCTAAACCCATAAATACAAACATTTACGCTCATCACACAAATGCTTGTCCCCGTCGGGGATCGAACCCGAGCCCCGTTGATTGCGTAGTCAGGGTCGCTAACCACTCGACCAACGACAGGGTCAAATAACGAGTAAAAATGCTACAAAGCTACACTAGGCGACGATCTGTGCCCTTTAGTGGTACATTTTACTAAAAAAATATCGCACTTTTAGGTTTAAGCTTTGGCGTGGTAGTTTTATTTTGTTTAATTCATTTTCATTCACTCCAGTTTAATACAATATTAATCTATTAAAACACTTGTACTTTTTAACTTCCCACTACGTATGTAGATAGGAAGGTTACTGATTTTGCTCCGATTTTCAAAAATGGAGTTTTCACCATATGTCCGCGTTTTGTGGGCTTAGGAACCATTTTCGACTATTTTCGCGATGACGTCAGTATGTCTGTATGTATGTGTGTGTGTGAGTGTGTGTGTGTGTGAGTGTGTGTGTGTGTGTGAGTGTGTGTGTGTGTGAGTGTGTGTGTGTGTCAACAACTCATAAGTTTTGAACGCCTGGACCGATTGAAACGCGGTTGGTGGCATTCGATTGGATTCCGCTCAACTTATACTTCCTGAAATTTTGTACCAAATGGGCCTAAGAGATTTTGAGAAATTTTGAAAATACCCTAAACAAATTGTGACGAAACAATTTTTTTTTTAATAACTTCCAGATTAATGTACCGATTGAGTACAAAAACTATTCCTCAAAAAATACATCTAATGCATAAATTGCCTCAAAATCAGTTTATTCGTTTGGAAGTAATCGTTGACGAAAATTTTGAAAAAAGTGTTTTTTCGACATAACTTCGAAATATTTCAACCAATTATTTTTTGGTATTCTACGATATTTTAATACTATAAAAATTACGTCGAATGCCCTTTTAAAAATCAAAACCGAACCTTATTTTCAAAGGTTACAACTTTTCAAATATTAAAATTACGTTTTCTTTAGCAAAGTTACTTAATATTTTGGAAATAACTTTCAGGCTAATATACCGATTGACTTCAAAATCTTATCATCGTTTCTCCTTTAAAAACTGCGCCAAGTACCGTTAATTGGATAAAAATCGGTAAATTTGTTTGGGATCTATCATAGACGAAAATGTTTTTTTGACATTGCTTCGAAATTTTTGAACCTACCGATTTTTTAGCTAAAGCAATATTTAAATTGAGTTGAATGCCATTTGAAAGATCAAATCGATCATCGTTTCCAAAATATACAGCTTTTCAAAAATCAATACGTGCCAAGAAAACTTATCAAGGACGTACTACGTGCGTCTTCCCGGTTGAAATTTGGATGTTTTTTGATTTCAATGGCTTCTTTCACTAGCCGTGGAATGTAATATGGCGTTCTGTCGAAAATACGCGTGGCCTATGAAATTCCATCCAGTGATTACGGCCCGACTACAGCTGTAGATGTTTAGCAATCGCCGACTTATTAACGTCGTTATTCTTGACTGCTTTGATATGCTACTAGGCCTCTGACACATGCTCTTAGTACCTCTGTACACTACTCGGCCGACTTCAGTACGCGTCAAGACGCCGTTGTGAACGCACGTGTGTTTAATAGATTTTTTCGTTGATGTGCGTGTGAGACTCTATTATGAGCGGCATACAGTGGTCACAGGAGCAAACTATGTTGTTCCTTGAAACACTTCAAGCAGAGCCTTTTATTTGGGACCCCAGTGGGAAAGGTCATAAGGACAAGAAAAAGTAAATGATGCTTGGGTGCGTATTCGGGACGTTTTGGAAATACCAGTTGAAGAATTGAAGAAAAAAAAGGATTCACTTTTTGCGACATACAGGGGCTACTACAGAAAAATGGAAGCTTCCTTAAAAAGTGGTGCCGGCGCAGATGATGTTTATCGTCCAGTTTGGTTCGCCTTTGATTTCATGAACAGCTTTTTGGGGTTCGTGTATAAATGTAAACAAACAATAACCACGGTAAGTTTTTTATTATCAATAACTTGTTTTATTATTACTAAAGTACAGATTACAGTAAGGTCGATTCGCCAGTTTGCGTCCATTTAGTGCAGTTGCTTGCTTTAAGGAGAACATAATAATGTCTCTGCATTAGTTTTAATATAAAAAGTATGTAGTTAATGTGGTAACGAACAGGCGAAATGACCCTACATTCGTTGTGTTTATTTATAAACATTGAAAATAATTTGTAAAGTAATCCCTTATCTGAACGGCAGATAATGGTGATCTGCGTGGTACTTGTGTAATATCTCTCAAAGCACAGTTATTATCAAAGTCTGCCCGCCAAGACCCGGGTTGAATTAAAACTCCATTATCATCATACATATCTACAGTACCAGGAGGCATATATATATAAGGGATGATTTATTACTTTTTCTGAGAAAGTTATGCAATAAGAGACATGTCATTGTAATAATTGGGATATTATGAATATCCAAATCAATTGCTTTCTGCTTTCTGAATATTCTAAACCTGGATGCTAAAATACCAAACACATTCTCAACTACTACTCGAGATTTTGACAAGCGCATATTGAAAATCCTTTTCGGTGAATTGATATCATGGTTGCCAGGATATGGTTTCATTATAGGATTATGTAAAGCAAATGCTCCATCTGTCAAAAAAACGTAGGGAATTTCGACATGATCCGTTCCGGATAATGGACTTGGCTTAGGAAGATTAAGCCCGTTAGATGCAATTTTTTGCCATAACGAAGAATTTTTAAGTACACCTCCATCACTGATCCTACCTTGACTACCAATGTCAGCATACATAATGTTATAGTTACTGTCGACTAAAGCTAAAAGTACTAAACTAAACGTCTTTTTATAATTAAAGTACTCAGAACCAGAGTTAACCGGACATTGTATAACAATATGCTTTCCATCCATTGCGCCAAGGGCATGTGGAAAATTCTCCTTGAATCCGTTTTCAACTTCCAATCACTGCTGCTCATTGCACGGCATCTGTAAATAAAAAGTATATTATATAAAAAATATTATCATCAAATAATATGTAAAAAGACACGGTCAATTTCATTAAAAGCTGACACTCAAATTGTATATAAATAATTAAAAAGCCGATTAATTGTAGCACTCATGTATTTTTCATAAAATACAGAGACATACACTCACACTCCTACATACACATACAGTACTCCTGCATATACGCGCACTCAAATGCATATAGTATACAGAACCCATATACACTCACAAATTTGGATTGGATTAAATAAAGATTTATTATTAAATAGGTCGTGATATATACATTTAAACCTTTGCTATTTTTATTTCAGGATCATGGAACTGATTCGATTCAGGAAGAATCAACCAACGCTTCAGAGGATGTACCAATTGCTTCTCCAACTCCAAAAGAACCAGAGCCCCCAAAAAATAGACACACCATCCGACGGCGTGACAACCCACCGGAATTGCAAGTTGCCAGTAGGCAGATGACAGAAGCCTTCAATAACTTAAATAAAGTGATAAATAATCCTTCAAAGGATAGCAGCGCAGTTGAGGACGAGTGCGACGTATTCGGCAAACTAATTGCCAAAAAATTGAAGAGGTTACCTGAACATGAAAGGGACGATATAATGTTCGATATACATGCTCTATTTCGGAAATCACGTTTTGAAAGATCTCCATCAGGTGAATCGTTTCGTACTTCTACACCTAAGTCTACGCCATATTATAGTCCGTTAACTACATCACTATCTTCTAGAAAGCGTCCTTTATCTGCGAATAATGCAGTTCATTATAATGTTACAACATTATCTCCTAGACCACACTCATCGTTTTCAGAGCCACCTGATACATATATAACATTATCTAATGAGTCCAGTGAATGTCAACCGACATACTTCCAACAACCAAGCGAAATCACTGCTCATCAACGCTCTTCAAAGATACGTGTTATAAGTGATGAAATTATTGCACCAGACACCCAAAGTCAATCAGTTTATCAACGCTATAAGCAGCCTCAATCAGATCAATCTAACGATGTTCAATATATTTTGCATATACCAGAGACCCAAACTCAATCTGATTGTCCAGAAGATAATACACATCAGAGTGATTTAATATATCAGGCATATAATGACTCGTAATGTATGAAATTATTATTATTCTTATTCTCACTGATATTTTTGTAATTGTACATACCTAAACTTTTAATAAATATATGTCATAAATATTAAAATTTTACCTTTATTTCATCCTTGAGTTCCTCGTTCAAAGCTTCACAGACTTCGACTACAATTTTTGAAATCAACTGGCTTGAAATTTTAAATAAATAGTGCATAGATCTATAGCTGTCACCACTTGCCAAAAACCTCAAGGTGATTGATAATCGAATCTTAGCAGGTATAGCTTCTCTTAAATGAGTGTCTCGTTTAGCGATTAAGGGTTCGACTTTAGAAAGTAATAAATTAAAATCGTCCAATGACATTCGGTGGAAATTTTCAAATTCTCCTGATGGTTCTTGTATGAGTTCAAGAAATTGTTGTTCCATAGTACGTCTGTAAAAAAAAATACAGTTAATTAACTTGCCATGTAATGTACTTTAACTTATTAGAAATCCTAATTATTTAAATAAATATTACCTACCTAGTTCTGTTCCGATGCATTGCGATCATCCACCATCTTCTTTTTCTTCTTTTCTTTTTAGTCTTCTTCGTGAGATAAGTATGCACGTAGTTATAATACGCTAGAGAGCACATTGCTACGGCAGCTGCTACTTGAGCGTCCATTATAATAAACGTCCGCAGGGTACCGGTAACGCTACACGAATGCGCTCCTCGCGAAGTTGAACGAGTGTGTAGTGTAGCACCGCGGACTTCAGTCAACTTCGGCCAAGTACTTCGCCGAGGAACTTCGCGAGTAGTGTAGAGGAGGCTTTAAGGACGAAAGATTGACTTTTTCTCTGGCAACACTGACTCAACCTGTCAAAAGCTAATTAGATCATCTGTTTTAATTTTTACTTAATTTATAAATATATTTATGTAATAAAAGTACAATAAAATAAAAATTGGCAAATAACGTTGTGATATAATAGATTTTAATAATAATTATCAAAAATTGAAGAAACAAAGTTTATAATATTGATCGACAGTAACGGTAACCTTTTTTTAAACAAAGAAGAAAGTTTCAAATTCTTAAACGGAAAACCGGGTAAGTATTAGTTATATTTTTTTCCCCTTTATTACACTTTCGTAGTATTAATAACTTTTAATATATTTCTTTTAGTACCCATAAACGTTGCAAGATTTATTAACACTGAATAACTCTTCTGGAAGAGTCCGAAATTTTGGAATTACTCCGAGTTTTTCCGACTTTGTAAGACTTTTTTCGACTTTTTAAATAAAAATAAACATTCATAAACTGTTACTTTCACTTTGTAAGTTATTTACCTACTTTTATCCGAGAAATTTTTTCCACAAGGGCATACACATCGATAAATACAATAGCATAAAATGTATTGTAATTGACACAGTGAGTTCTAAAATATGCTTATTTTAATTATTACGTAATTATTTATGCAATGCAAAAACTGTTTCTCAAGTTAGTAAAATTACTTAGTAGTAACTTGCAAACTACGCATGGCCTCACTTATATATATATGGCGATTGGCGTTTTATTTAGTAGAAAAAGACACACTCCATTCATGTCGTGGTACTCTTCGGAACGATTTTGAAGCGCGTGTGAATATTCCGGGTAGAATGTAACTTCCTTGTACGTCACAGACCTTAGATGAAGGAAACTATGTCTTCTCTTGTCAAAGTCACAGAGCCACATTGTCTTGTAAGATGTATATTTTCACGCCAAATTTCTTTTGGGGTAGATAGAAAAGAACTAAACATAATGTTTAACGTACATTTCAATATATTTGTGACGGTTGTCAACTAGGTTAAATAAAATAAAAACAATATTTATCATTATCATAGACCGGCCCATCGGTCGAGTGGTTAGCGAAACTAATCAGGAATCGACGAGGCTCAGGGTTCGAATCCGACATGAACAAACACTTATGTGTAAAACATTAGATGTTAGTATTTCTGGGTTGGGATGTTTATTCCCCGTATTTGTGCGTGCTCCTTTGAAGAATAGACCAACTGTCGTTTTGCCAGGCAAGTCGTAAAAGGCGACCGATTTGCTATAATTGCAATTACCAGCGTAACTACTAGGTAGTAGAGTTGCGTAACGTCTCGCTCGGGTATATGGTAACACCGTCTTACGTATTCCTGCGGTAATATCGTCAATGCTCGTTACTGTCGTGTTCTAGCTTGAAGGTTAAGATAGGCGGTAGACTTATGCATGTGGCATTGCCATCCCGCCACATGGATAGCAGCGCACTTAACAATACCCGGTATACAATTTCACGATTTATAATATTACTAGCTGACCCGGCAAACGTTGTTTTGCCTTACATATTAGGAATCCATAGCGGACAAACAACGTGACACTTAATTTATAATATCTGGTTGACCGAGCTTTGATCGGTTTTTCACATACCCATATCTTTGGAACCGAGCTTTGCTTGGACCTGGAACCTTAATAAATCGATTCCTTGGCTCGAAAAATCCCTAAATAAACAATTGATTTTCTTAGTCTAACCTCAAAGCAAACACTCATTGAGTTCGTGTTACTTAACAACGCTATCTGCTGGAATAACTTACAATCCAAAAAATAGTATTATTATTCGCCAATAGATGTCAGGAAGAGTCATATTTTTCAGTTATAATTGGGACTTTAAAACACGATTAAAATGGCATTTTCTAAAAATGATTCCTAGCTAGATCGATTTATCGCCCCCGAAACCCCCTATATACTAAATTTCATAAAAATCGTTGAAGCCGATTCCGAGATTCCAATTATATATATACAAGAATTGCTCGTTTAAAGGTATTAGATAAGCCTACGGGATTAAACTTTATATGGTGATTAAGTATTCTCAAATTTTCTAATTTTCCGCGCAATTTTCTTTTATAAGAACCTTCTCCTTACAATTACAAACACAACAAAAAACAATCATCGAAATTGGTCCAGCCATTCAGGCGTGATTATAGATATAGAGAAGAAAGGTGACTGTTACGTCTGATATTGTCAGATTTCGAAAAAAGGTGACAGAAATAGCAAATATCTAGGTATATGTCGAATCAGTATAAAAAATACATAGTTTTATTCTGATTCTTGCGCTGAACAAAATCTCAATCGTTTTGTATACATGTTTTCTTTAGCGTCTAAGAAATTTAATATAAAAATAACCCATAGATTTTATATGCATGCTGCTATTAAATATTCCAACAAAAAGCAGATCATATACACTCGCGATCAAATGTATTACTTGATAGAGAATGCCAAAGTAATAATCACTTGTTTTACTTGATACAATACCCGGTGGTATTGTATCAAGTAAAATAAGTGATTATTTTTGTGTTATAGCACTCACCCCGTGCTTGGAAAACTGGAAAAACCTTAAAAACAACAAAGAAAAATATCGACACGCGGGATTTGAACCTGCGACCATCTCCCTAAAGCCGGGACGCTCTTCCACTGAGCTAGTGTCGACAGGCTCGAGGCGGCGAAATTCTTCTTTGCTATATGATCGATTACGTCGATTATACTGATCGCCAGCTATACATACGTATAACGTTTTTAAGGTTAAAACAAATGATGCATAGATGATTTCATAGATTTTAAAGAATTTATAGGAGAGAAAAAGACGAAGAAAACTAGTTATTTTGCAAATTTTCGCGATTTTTTAAGTGTATCTTAGCGATGTTTCTTCTTTCTTTCCCCGTGTTGGTACCGGGCTCCTTTGAAGAATAGACCAACTGCCGTTCTGCCAGGCAGGTCATAAAATGCGACAATTAACCAAGGATTTAAGTATCTGTGTTTTGTGGTAATGTTATCTCTCGCGGCATGACATAACGTTATTTTCAAGCATAGCGTTATCCAAAAATGATACAGAATTTGTTACTGTTTTACGTTATTCATTACGTTCTGTTATACACTACGAATTAACGTTATGGTATATAGTATTATGACGTTATCTTCTAGCGCTAGTTGGCGAACCAATCACAAAACAGCGTGAAACGATCCAATCATGAAACAGCATGGAACGCGCATACACATCGATATTAAAACTTTATTTAGCGTTAACAATTTCGTACTTTTATTAATGGGTTATAATTTCAGCTAAAAGTCATGGAGTCAGTTAATATTATGTAATAAGTATGCATAACAAATGCGAATGTGAGACAGTATTTCAACCCGGGACAGTTGCTCAAACTTTATCAAGCACAAGTCCGCTCGTGAATGGAATACTGCTCTCACCTCTGGGATGGATCCGCCAAATACCAGCTGGAGACGCTTGAGGCGATAGAGAGGCGTGCCAAGAGGCTCATAAACGACGATAATCTGGTAGGCAAAAAACTCCAGAGCCTCGCTCATCGCCGCAGAGTGGCTAGTTTATTGGTTTTTCATCGGATACACTTTGGAGAGTGATCATCGAGGCGCACACATACTAGGCATCGCCATATGGTGGACATTCCACGTACCCGAACAAAGCGGTTCAACTCAACATTCTTTATTCGAATCGCAAAGGACTAGAACATGCTTCCTGAGTCTGTGTTCCCCGACGAGTGCAATCTGGGGATCTTCAAGAGAAGAGTAAGCAGGTACCTTCTAGAGAAGCGCGTTACATCTTAGCTTACCATCAGGCGAGATAGTGGTCAAGCGCTAGTGGTCAACGTAGCAACACCGTAGTGACGTCTTTCAACTATTACGTTGGTTTAATCACAGAAATCATATAGGTATACCTAGGGGTTTAATAAAAACAACACTATAGTGTTGCTATTTTTTAATTTCTACTTTTTTGTGAACGAAGAGAAAATAAGTTTCACGATAATTTGCGCTCCGTTCTACGATACTTTAATACATGCTCACGCCATCTACACCACATATTTGTAACCTTTAAAGAAATATGGCCGATTTGTCTGGCATCACTGTTAGAATTTTTAATCACTATTTTAACAAAATACTCGACAATCCGAATTTTGCGAATATATGTTGTCGACTCAAAATTATTATTTTTTCAAACTTTATAATTTAGGTAAGGTTCCGATTGAATCTACCGTAACCCTTGACGAAATAATTAATATAGAATAGTGATGGAATTGAATATTTGAGTGTGACAATCCGTTCAGGCGTCCAAGCACGTGTACTAAATTTGGTAAGCGTATGCATGTTTGTACAATAATTTCTCGGAAACTAAGTCATATTGAGATCATTCTTTTTGATTTAAATCAGTTATACTCCAGCTTAGGGAATAGTCCAAGTTTCATCAAATTCCGTTCAGTAGTTTTTGAGATATGGGTATAGTTGGTAGATATTTGAAGTCAATTTAATCTTTATATCATTAGATAATAAACAAGCAGATGAATCTCGTGATAGAGAAACCATCGCCTATAGACACCAAAGATGTTAATGGTGTGTTGCTCTTCATGTGGCGGGATGGAAATGCCACATGCGTAAGTTTACCGGCTACCTTACCTTCCAAACTGAAACACGACAGTAACAAACATTGACGCTAGAGGAAAATGTAAGGCGGTGGTACCAGACCCGAACGAGAATGTAGAACTCTACCACTTAGTAGCCACGAGGGTAGTGACTCGCATAGCCAATCGGTCACCTCTTACGAACTGCCTGACAGAACGGTAAATAGTATTTTCTACAAAGGCGCCCCGAACCATTTCTCTGCATCTTTTACCATATTTATCTTGGGGAGTGTGCCGACGAATTGTTAAGACTAATTCCTTCCGACCGCCCCGTTGGTCGAGAGTGGTTAGCGATCCTGACTACGCAATCAACGGGGCTCGGGTTCGATCCCCGGCGGGGACAAGCATTTGTGTGACGAGCATAAATGTTTGTATTTTAGGGTTTGGGTGTTTATTATGTATGTAAAAGTATTTATATATGTATTTCTATGTATTAGTATCGTTGACTAACACCCATAACACAAGCAAATAATTTGCTTACTTTGGGGTTAGATCAATAAGTGTAATTTGTATTTGTCCAGTGAATATTTATTATTTATTTATTATTATTCCTGCAGCTAAATTCCATCATCGGACATCGCGTCAAAATTTAAAGTTCCATCCTCACCACCTCCATGTCTGGAAATCCACATCCGTGCGATTTTGTCGGCACTTTTTACTTTGCACTACTCCATTGTGGAATCAATTACCCTCGGGAGTGTTTCCGAACGGAAACGACTTAGGGACCTTCAAGAAACGAGCTTATTCATTCTTAAAAGGCCGGCAACGCAGCTGCAAGACCCCTGGTGTTACAGATATTACACTTACCATCAGATGCATCATCTGCTCGTTTGCCCCCTCTACTATAAAAAAAACAATTAGGAGAAAGCCTAAGAAATTGCTTGAAAACACCCATTTGGTACGAATCCCAAAAACTACGACATAAATAAAACACTCGCGGTTTAACATTTCATATATTTCATACAATTTCAATCAACATATATAATAAACATATTTGCACCCAAAACTTGCGAGCTGTGATTATCAAAACGTCAAAATTCACAATAATTATAATGCTTATTTTCTACAAACTATAATGTAATATAGGCTTTGTTCAGAAGAGCGAACTCGTCCTAAACCTGAGTCGAAAATGTACTTGGTACTTAAGTCCACGCATAAAATATGACGTCACACAAATTTTATGTGTGGTAAACAGTGAGCAAACCACAACCATCTTTATACCTGATGTCCCACCTTCTCGTCTGTTATCTTAAGTCGCAGACAGACACCCTAGTGTATTTTACATATGTATATGTCGCAGGTAAATTCTATAATTCGTTCGTATACAGTGTGTAAAGAAAACCCTGTCTGATCCGAAAGAGGCATATAGGTTGGTTAAAATCATTACTGAAAAAAATATTAAAATGACTTTATTTCTAAAAATAAAAAAGTTATCGTTTTTTAATATTCGTATTTTTACTTATTATATTTCCTTAGAGTTAAGCAAATATTTTAAAAATGACAACACCTTGTCAGCGTTTGTTTCATTGTTTCGCTTTAGCGGCTTTCGCATAAACACCACGCGAAGGCGCGTTATTTGTTTCTTGGCTTTTACAAAGGAACTTTCAAATGCGTCACGTGTCCTTTGGCAGCATCCGACTCGCGCGGCATACTTTGATAATAGAATTTACTTATTTGTAGGTCATACTTAATGTATGAAAGATCATTTAAGATTTTTTTTAATGGGAAAACTAATTAATTAATATCCATAAAATAATTACACATATGTAACCGTATTACGGTACCAAATACCACCTTTAATTATCGGACAGGGTTTTCTTTACACACCGTATAAATGGCGTCGTCAAATAACAAAAATAAATACGTTTTAGAAAATGCCTTACACCGAATGTAAAATGTCGTCATTATATAATATGCATGACATTTACCGCATTTTAGACTTTATTATGTGACAACCAAGGAAGTTACATACTATCTGGAATGTATGACGTCACGTGCGCTTCAAAATCATTGCGAAGAGTACAACGACATTGGTGGAGTGTGTTTCTTTGTACAAAGAAAAGCGCCATGGATAAGTAAGACCATGCATAGTTTGCAAATTACTACTAATTCAGCTAATTCTACTAATTTGAGAAAACAGTTTTTGCACTGCGTAAATAATTACGTAATAATTAAAATAAGCATACTGTAGAACTCAATGCTTTAATTACAATACATTTAATGCTAATGTATCTATGAACGTGTATGAATAAAAAGGATATAAGTGTTACCGAATGTATAAAAATCTACCATCCGATAGTTTTTTTTACACTGGTAATTACAAGAAAGGGACAGGATCCGCCGTTGTTGTTGTCTCGCTCAGAACATTTTTCCCCTTTGTTAAGTAAGAAACAAATGTCAACTTTATTGGGAACGAAACAAAGTACATTTTTATTTTTCACGTATATAAGTTCCTTGGTTGTCACCAAGGAACTTATATACGATAACTGGAATTATTACGGAGCAATATTTGAAAAATAAAAATGTACTTTATTTCGTTCCCAATAAAGTTGACATTTCTTTCTTACTTAACAGAGGGGAAAAACGTTCTGAGCAAGACAACGACAAGAGTGGATGTTGTCCCTTTCTTGCAATTGCCAGTGTAAATAAAACTATCTGATGGTAGATTGTTATATATTCGATAATTGTCAAATCCCTTTTATTCGTACACTTCGATAAATACATTAGCATAAAATGTATTATAATTAACATAGTGAGTTCGAAAATGTGCTTATTTTAATTATTACGTAATTACTTATGCAATGCAAAAACTGTTTCTCAAATTAGTACAATTATTTAGTAGTAATTTGCAAACTACGTATGGCCGCACTTATATATGGCGATTGGCGCTTTATTTAGTAGAAAGAGACACACTCCACCCATGTCGTGGTACTCTTCGGAACGATTTTGAAGCGTGTGTGAATATTCCGGGTAGAATGTAACTTCCTTGGTGACAACCAAGGAACTTATATATGATAACTGGAATTGTTACGAAGCAATATTTGAAAAATAAAAATGTTCTTTATTTCGTTACTCATAAAGTTGACATTTGTTTCTTACTTAACAGAGGGGAAAAACGTTCTGAGCAAGATAACGACTTGAGTGGATGTTGTCCCTTTCTTACAATTGCCAGCGTTAAAATAAAACTGCTGATGGTAGATTTTTATATATGTGGTAATCGTTAAATCCCTTTTATTTATACACGTCGATAAATACATTAGCATAAAATGTATTTTAATTAACATAGTGAGTTCTAAAATGCGCTTATTTTATTTATTACGTAATTACTTATGCAATGCAAAAACTGTTTCTCAAATTGGTAGAATTACTTAGTAGTAATTTGCAAACTACGCATGGCCACACTTATATATCGCGATTGGCGCTTTATTTTGTAGAAAGAGACACACTCCACTCATGTCGTGGTACTCTTCGGAACGATTTTGAAGCGCGTGTAAGCATTCCGGTTAGAATGTAACTTCCTTGGTGACAACATAAAGATTTTGATTGTCACTCCTTCTTCTTTTTTGGCTCAATGGCAACTTTCAGTGAAATCTGCCAGTGTCGTGTTTCTTATTGAGGTCAGATAATACCAGTTAGCAAATCTATGAGCAAGATTTCACGGAAGACACATTACCACGGTTATTGACTTCTGTTTCAATGTCTGAGTAATTTGTCCTGTGGTATTATTATTATTATTTTTATTAAAAAAAGAATAATTTCTACATAAGTTGTTATTCATCACGCGTTGAAGATAATTTAAATTGGCAAGACGAGGGATGTTTTGGGGTAGGTAAGTCATAAAGGGAACAGTCATAAAATCGTTGATTCGACAATTTGTAAATATATATATTTCAATAACAAATGTCTAAAGCGTCAATTTTGGTTTAATAAATATACCATCTAACATCAAACGAATTCGCCCTTTCTGAACAAACTCACAAACCAATACCTGCTTAAGTAATATGGCTTACACAGAAGTATTCAGTGATGATAAAACCAAGCGGCAAACGTATTTGAATCTCGTAACTAATATTTCAAACATAATCTACTAATAAATGTTTGTCCGTGTTTATAAAAAGCTAATTATGACTTAAATCTAATACATTATATAACAAACTTAGTTCTGTCCCAAACCAATCTTAATCTTTACTACATATACAGGTCGTCTGGTTAAAGGCTGACTTGTGGTATCAAATATAAAGAAAAAAAGATACTTAAATTTTGACCTAATTATCAAATAAAAACGTCTATTTTTACGCACAGTCGCACAGAACAGTTGTTTACAAACAGCAATTTTACTGGACTCGCAGTAGTATATCGTGCGGTGACCATACTTTTTGAATATTACACTGATTTAGTTAAGGTTTACTATATAGCTAAGTACCATTCTCTTTTTAACAGTTGCTTACAAACAGCAATTTACAGGACTCGCCGTAGTATATCGTGCGGTGACCACTTTTTGAATATTACACTGATTTAGTTAAGGTTTACTAAATAGCTAAGCACTATTCCCTTTTTATTATATTTTATTGTATACTTAAGACCAGACCAGTCAAACTCAGGGGCGGATTTCTCTGTGGCTTAGGGCGGCAAAACTTGGTCGTTTTTTCGTTGAATCATAGTTGCTATGGTCCGAAGACTGTATGCATGGCACATTTCACGCATCACTGATTATATCACTCGTTATAATTCACGTATCCCACCAATTATTAGCATCGAAGCCGTCCGTTATATGGTGTGTAAAAAAAACCCTGTCCGATCGTCAAAGGCATTATGAACACAAACATATTTGTGACATTATTTTATGAATATAGATACATACATTTTCAAAATATTTGCTTGATTTACGGGGAGTTGCTAAATTTTAGTACTAAAATGAGGCACTTTAAACTACAATATTTTTCTTATTTTAATAAAAATATTTTTATTTTGATAATGTCATTGACCTACCTATATACCTCTTTCGGATAGGACAGGGTTTTCTTTATAACCTGTATATGACGCGAACGTGATTTAATTTCACGCGGGCAAAGCTACTACCTATGCTCAAATTCGCAGAAATCCATCGTGCGAAAGAGACAAAGCAACAATATTTGAGCAACACCGTGCCACTTCTAGCTGAGAGAGAATATGTTTAATATGTTATTTCACTTTACTAATCATAAATAGTAATCACTGCGCGGCGATATAACATACGGAATAAATAGCACCCATTGTGACAATAATCGTCACTAATAAAATATAACGGTCGTGATTTATCACCCGTGATATAACAGTGACAAATAACAAATAACTTCACGACGTGACAGTGATATAAAATTCCCATCGCTTTTACATTGTGATGATTTGATAAACAAATTCGCTGCTCAGAAAGGCAGACAAAAGACAATTTATGAATTACGATTCTTTGTTACTCGCAAATAGACGTGGTAATAATCAATATCTGAAATATTGATTGAGATAATTTATTATTTTTTTTTTCATTTAATTAATTTCTATAGTTCATTTAATTTTTAATGCTTTATTATGATTCATTTATTTTTAATGATTTATTATATGCAGCCAACGTATTGTTGCGAACACTCTAGAAAAGTGAAGTGAGAGAATACTGAAAAAAATCTAGAATTAAAAGAAAGAGACAGCTACTATCGATTGTTTATCGATATAGCTGCCATTACCCAAATAGCCATGCTATAATGGATATTCTTGCATAAGGCATAAGGCTGAAAATAGCGAGTTTTATGACTTATTTACATTTAAGTTGTTTACGAGTCATTGTTAGAACTCTCGAGAATATTGTCGAGCCTTATCTTGTGTTTAAATAAGGACGTGTCGGCGAGAAGTGAGTCAGATTTATAAAGCGATAAACGGATAAGGACGATACAGTGAAAAGTGATAGATCGATTTAGTCTGCATACGGTGTTTTAGTTTAATGATTCGGTTTAATAGGTTAGTTTAGTGTGAATAGAGTGACAGTGTTATTAGTGTTTACGTATTATATTTACGTATCGTATTGTGGTGTACCGTACATTAACGTGGTAAATACATGGTTTTAATATAAGTGGTGTTTTATTACACAATACGAACTCTAAGCTCGTAACATTATCAAATCCGCCCCTGTCAACCTGTATAAGATGAAACCATATGCTTCATTCAAATAACAACTTAGTTTTAGACAGAACTTATATCTTTGGAGATGTAAATAAAATTAAATACATCAAATGAAATAGAAGAAATCTTAACACTAACAGAATTGTGAAGTTCTTAAATATACGTAAATACTTTAACGTATGGCTAGCGTCCTAGTGTGAGCGGGAGGCAGAGCGACAAGCGGCAGCGTATCATCGAGTATCCTAATTTTAAAACGTTTATATAATCGAATAGATGATGTAAATGTAAAATTACAACAAAAATGATTATTTCTTTGGAGATGGATGTGTGGCGGCTATACGCAAAAACTACATAATTGAATTTTAAAGTAATATGTAATATATAAAAATTCTTGCAACTCTATTTGTGGTCGCATTCCATCGAACGGCTCAAACGATTTTTATGAATTTTGTATATATTTTTCTACTTCGCTATTGCACATTTTTTGTATTTTTTTTTTGATTTGACACAAATCTATTTATATAAAAATCAATTGCTGCTCATTAGTTTCGCTAAAACTCGAGAGCGCCTGGACCAATTTAACTAATTTTGGTTTTGAATTAATTGTTGAAGTCCAGGGAAGGTTTAAAAAAAATAAGAGTAGTTAAAAAGTCAGAAATATTCTAATATTATAAAAGAAAGCACTTGTATTATTGATTTGTTGTATGTTTGTAACAAATAAACTTAAAAACTAACGGACCGATCTTAACATTCCAACTTACCTACCAATCTTATAATTAGAAGCAAATCCAATAATAATTTTAGGTCACGAAACGACGTCACAAGTAACTATATTATATGGCAGACAACATTTGCCAGGTCAGCTATTAACTTATATAATGAAACAAAACACAGGTTTTACTTCAATATTAGTAAATAACAAAGTAGCTGGATTTTCGTTATATTTTATGAACAACATAAAAATTGTTATCTTTAATTTTTAATCTTTATTTTTTTTTGGCTTGGTTTGTATTGTCAATTCACTCTTTAAAAGTTTCAGTAATGTAATGAAAATCCGTAATTGGCTAAAGTTTGGTTTATTGACTTAGTGTATTTATTGGATTGTATGCTGTGGATTCTAAAAAAAAATTAAATAAATAGTTTCTAAAATAAATAAATAAATAAATAAGAACTAAAACTAATATCTTAATTCGGAAAGTAATATATTTTTGAGCATTTTATTATATTTTTAAAGTAATTTACTCATATGTTTACAATCTGTTTAATTAGTTTTGTTAAATATACATCACTTTATTATTTGTACATTTTGGAACTTTTTGATTAAAATTTTGAAAAAAGAAATATATTCAAAATTATATACTAATAATAATAATATAATGATCAAACTATAAGTCGTTGGTAAAAACAAATTCGCAGTCATTTTATTATTAAATCAACCCGCTACAGCCTCCGCTACCCGCTCACACTGGCGCCACACGACCTTGTAAATATACTTCAATATGATACATTTTTTATTTATTTACATTAAATATACGCGTGTGTTTCGTGTTTAATGGCGTTACTACAATTTTAATGACCCCATTATCAATATTCAAATACAAAAAACGACTAATTCTTGCATTATTTGCATATGTGTTACAACATGAAAATAATTAAGTTGATACAATCTGATTATATTAGAATTTAATTAGCTGCTGTGGCGATTTCATTTAACTATCGAAAATTAACGATAGCTGTAAAAGTCAGTAAAGAGCTTTTGTATGTGTGATAACGAAGCATGAAGAGACATGCAGGGACAGTTATCCGATGTGAATACAATAGATAAGTGCAATATGGAGGTGGTATTTATTAATGCAGGGCTGTCCAAGCCAGATACAAACCTGGATTTAAATTAGATATTGAGTCGATTTTTTTTTCTTTTTATTCATAAGATAACAAACAAGCAGTAGGATATCCTGATGGAAAGAGTGAAAGGAAAAGGTGTTAATGGTGCGTTGCTATTTTGTGGCGTGATAACGCCACATGTACAAGTTTAGCGACTACCTTACCCTCCAAACCGGAACGACAGTGACAAGCACTGACGCTTTTTCGGCAGGAATAGGTAAGGCGGTGCATAAGTTTAGCGACTACCTTACCCTCCAAACCGGAACGACAGTGACAAGCACTGACGCTATTTCGGCAGGAATAGGTAAGGCGGTGGTACCAGACCCGGGCGAGACAATGCAAAACTCTACCACCTAGTAGCCACGATGGTAGTGACTCGATAGCCAATCGGTTGCCTTTTACTCACTGCCAGGCAGAACAGCAGTTGGCCTATTCTTCAAAAGAGCCTTGGACCAACACTGGAAAAAATACGTGTAAACAGCCGTTGATTAGTGATAGTGATTAGTAACAAGCGTCTATTCACTTTAGTACGCTGATTACTAATCACTGGCACTGACTGACGGCTCTCTACACGTATTTTCAAACTTCAAACTTATTTATTTTACATATAACTTCAACTTATACATTTTTTTGCTAAATACTTAACACACACGCACCAATCAAAGCGTAACCGGAGCTTTACGAAACCCTGCGATGTACGAATCCGACTCCAGTTAACTGATATCCATATTAAAGCTGATTGATAGTAACGCCATTATGTGTACGGTAGGCATCGTAAAGCTATTTCTCTTACAGTAATAAGGCAATCACTCCATCCAGTCGTCGCCTCCGAAATCCGCGCTCTCAGAGAACGAGGACACCTGCACCTGGAATATAGAACCACCAATTAAATAATTTAATTTTAACCGCTCGGTCCCCAAGAAACATCAAAATCAAAATTCAGAAATAATTACTAGGCAAGGCGCGTTCGCGCGTCTTCAACGGTCATGACGTCACGTCGGCGCGATGTATAAAAGGTTTTATTAATTTACAATGAATCAATATTTTATCATTCTGTAAACGAGCATTTATTATTTGATATATCTATTATCTATTAGGCATTAAAATTGAGTAGTATTGTTATAATTTACTTGAAAAAAAAAACGGTGACATGATAACCGACTTTTACCGGTCCTTATTTTTTGTTACTACGATTTATTTCTTACAACTAAATATTTACTACTACTTACTACATACTTACTTACTAATAACTTACTAAAAATTTACCGCCCCGTTGGTCGAGTGGTTAGCGACCCTGACTACGCAATCGACGGGGCTCGGGTTCGATCCCCGACGGGGACAAGCATTTGTGTGATGAACATAAATGTTTGTATTTCCGGGTTTGGGTGTTTATTAAATCTACTTCAGTATTTATATATGTATTTCTATGTATTAGTATCGTTGACTAACACCCATAACACAAGCAAATAATTTGTTTACTTTGGGGTTAGATCAGTTAGTGTAATTTGTCCCATGAATATATGAATATCTAAATACCGTCATTATAAGCTAAATAAACCTTTTATCAACCTATTTTAACAAAAAAACACACTAATTACACAAGACTAAAGCGTCAATTACTTTTGGCGCTAAAGTGAAATAATTTTACAGACTAAATAATTATATACAATTTGAATATTTTGAATGAATCATTAAGTGGTTATACCAAAGAGTGTAAGCCACACAAATTCTTCATACTAAAATAGTCTGTATTATTAGATTTGAAGATTCAAAATCTAATACGACCGCGGCTCTATCGGGCTTTTTGGTTGTCAACCGAAATCCACAAAATATCGGCGCGACTCGATCTGGCCTCCCTGGTTCTTTACCGGTTAATAACTAAAAAACGGCCAAGTGCGAGTCGGATTCGCGCACTTTGATCTTATTGGTATAAATTTAAATTTGGAATTTCTAATCAACCGCCAAATATTTTAGATTACATATACAGGCTGTTAGAGTAAACACCATTATCCTTGAAACCAGTGGTTTGGTTTCACTTATAGAACGTAAATTCAAAAAAAATATTTATTTGTCTACATTTTTCCTCAAAATTATTTCACCCTATACAAGTGTACGGCAAAGTGGACGGAGCGCGGGAATATCGTAGAATATTGTGTAGGTTGTTAAAACGGACAGCCAGTGCGGCAGGTCAGCGCCCTTTGCGCATAGTATCAAAGAATTTACGGACGGTGTCGGACAGAAACTTTCTTATATTTTTGAAAGAAAATAACTTTTTTATTTTTAAATTCACATAAACATAATTAAGTCAACTACCTATGGTTTTAGTGACATTCTTACAGCCTGTATAAAAAATGTATGGCCCTGCGTAGCCGGATCGAGCAGATGATTTGAAATATGTTTGGACTTGGAATTCTTAACCAACCGCCAAATATTTTAGATCAGTGGTGAGTTCGCCAATTTCTAATATTGACTTTAAAATGTTTTCGACAATTTGAAATTAGACCTAAAAGTACATATGGTTATACAGAATTAATCATCAACTATATAGCACAATGATTCCCAAACTTTTTTTCTCATAGACCACTCTCAAAATTTTACTGGTTCCGGTGAACCCTTGAATCTAAATTTCTACCATACTCCTAAAACTTACGACCAAAAGTCACGCCAACGCAGACCTCCAGGGGTTCACGTGGACCACTTTAGTAATCAGTGAACTAGAATGAAACTCACCTGCTCCGTAGGGCTGTCACTACTGAACCCTCCCCCCAGCGCGTACCCCGCCAGCCCTCCAGCAGCTAGCGCCCCCACCCCCAATCCCACGGCCGCACCAGTACCTAAACCCCGACGTTGCTCAGACTGCACTGCGTACGTTGTTCCGTATGCCTAAAAACAAATTAATTTATTTAAAATACAATCACAATTATTTAAAAAAAACACAGCCTCTGCCACTCTTACAACCGGCTAATTGACTTAATTTGAAACTATTTAATAATTTACGTTATTTTCATTGTTACGTTATTGCATAGTCTCGCCCGGGTCTGGTACCACCGCCTTACTTATCCTGCCACAATAGCATTAGTGCTTGTCACTGTCGTGTTCCGGTTTGGAGGGTAGGGTAGGCGGTAGACTTATGTTGTGTGGCATTGAGATCCCGCCACACAAATAGCAACGCACCATTAACATCTTTGATGTCTATAGGCGATCATTTATCTTTCCACCAGGAGAGCCATTTGCATTTTTGCTATCTAGAGATATAAAAAAAAAACATATAAAAACAAACGTCATCGCGAAAATAGTCGGGAAATGTTTCTAGTATCTCAACTTTTTTTTTGTTCGAGCCGCCAAGGTTTGGCACGAACTGTCTGGGTCTATTTTCGTGACAAACATATAGCCCATATAGCCCTGGAACCTTTACGAGTAGAGTGTATAGGCACAATAGAATAATAACGCAGTAAAACAACTCCATTCAGGGCGCCCGACTCGCTGCACGCACACAGACGTGTCGTTTACACGGCCGCTAACCTATCTTATCACAAGATATGTTCAGGGCGCCCGAATCGCTGCACGCACACAGACGTGTCATTTACACGGCCGCTAACATATTGTTACGAATAATCTAGAAACGTATAGAGTTGGAACGCTGGAGAGATCTAGAAATAAAAGAAAGAGATAGTTACTCCTATTGCCTAACAAGTAGTTGACCTAAGCTATGCCATAATGGACTTTGTGGAATAGGGCATAAGGTTGAAAATAACTAGTACTAGGACTTATGAATCATAACTTGTTTATCATAAGTTGTTTACAATAATTGTTATTGTGTACGACATGATTGATGAACATTCGCGATTATTGTCGAACTTTACCTCGGGTATAAATAGAGATGTGTTTACAAATACAGGGCAGTTTTTATAAAGCGATCGAGAGCGATACTTGAAGCGACCCGTGCGAAGCGAGAAGTGTTTAATTGCGTAGTCGGTTAAGTTCAGTGATAGTACAGTGAGTGACTAGTGTTAATCAGAGTATTTGAGTATTACGTTGTGTTGTTTCGTGTATCTATATTATAAATACACGGATTTAATATAAGTGGCGTTTTGTTATAATTACGAACCCGAAGTACGTAACAATATCTTGTCACAAGCGGTGTTTAGCGGCCGTGTAAATGACACGTCTGTGTGCGTGCGGCGATTCGGGCGCCCTGAATGGAGTTGTTCTAATGCGTTATTATTCTTCGTCTTCATCGACACTATCCATCAGGTGAGATGGAAGATAACCAATTATTCCAATTAAAAATAAATCTAAATGTAATACTAACCTGCGGCGTCCCGACATAACCTGTAACAATAAACGATTGCTAATGAAAAATTATAATGTACCAACCCTCACTCAAGATTTCTTTCCCGTGACTCAATATCATTATTTCCTAATGCTCAGTCGGGTAAAGAAGTAGCCTATTTTTATATCTTACTAGCGACCTGCCCGTGGTTTCACACGCGCAGCTTTCGTTCCCGTGGGAATATCGGAAAGGTTCATACACTTAAACCTTCCTCAAGAATCAATCTATCTATTAAAAAAACCGCATCAAAATCCGTTGCATAGTTTTAAAGATTTAAGCATACATAGGGACATAAGGACATAGGGACAGACAGAGAAAGCGACTTTGTTTTATACTATGTAATGAAGATAGCATACAAGCAGATGGGTCTCCTGATGGAAAGAGTCAACCATCGCCTATAGACATTAAAATTGTTAATGGTGCGTTGCTATCTTGTGGCGAGGTCTAATGCCACATGCATAAGTTTACCGGCTACCTTACCCTCGAAACCGGAACATGACAGCGACAAGCACTGACGCTATTGCGGCAGGAATAAGTAAGGCGGTGGTACCAGACCCGGGCGAGACAATGCAGAACTCTACCACCTAGTAGCCACGATGGTAGTGACTCGATAGCCAATCGGTCGCCTTTTACGACCTGCCTGGCAGAACGGCAGTTGGCCTATTCTTCAAAGGAGCCCGGGGCCAACACGGGGGTGTTTCAAGTGGAACACTTTTAAACGTTGTTTTGTTATAAAATAAATATTATTTGCGTATGGAACCAGAGCCGCAGCTTAACACCCAGAGCCACAGGTTGGCAACCCCTGATCTAGGTAATAGAGTTCTGCATTATCTCGCCTAGGTTTTGACACAACTGCCTCACGTATTTCTGTCGCAATAGCGTCTTGCCACTGTCGTGCTCCGGTTTGCATTGTAATCTAGCCAGCAAACATTTGTATTTGGGATTGTATTCCTGCTACTCGGATAACATCTCTGGTGTTTATATGCATTATTTGTTTCCATCAGCTTGTTTGCTAGGCTATGACATAAAAAATACAGGTGTTACAAGTTAATACAAATAATTCAAAGGTATTTTAAACTGTATTGTATTACATGCGCAAATAGCACATTTTGTTATTTGGATTGGTAATTTGCGCCTTTTCTGTCTGTCCTAATGAAATAAGGTCTATTATTCAAGGGCCAAGAATAAGAAAAAGCGCGTTTATTTATAACACTAGTTGACCCACGCAGCTTCGCCCGCGAGTAGATTAACATGTCGTCAAGACAGCTATTCACACAAATTTCATCCCCTATTTCAACAATTTAAGGATCGATTTTTGAATAAAAATAGCCTATATTTGACCCCGGCTCTTCAACTACTTCTATGCCAATTTTCATGAAAATCGGTCCAGCGGTTTAGCCATGAAAGCGTAACAGACAGACAGACTTTCGCATTTATAATATTAGTATAGAAGTATAGATTTACTAAAGATTGAAATGAAGCCCATTTGGGCTTAGTATCATGACATTAAATATTCTAACTATAGAGTACCACAAGGAAGTATTTAAGGACCTTTGCTAAAGATAAGGTTAACTAGTACTGAGTATGATAAATGCGTTATAACATTTAATATTCTAACTGTAAAGTACCACAAGGAAGTGAGGACCTTTGCTGAAGAGTGAAGGAAAATTAGTACTGAGTATTATAAATGCGCTATGACATTTAATTAATTACCACAAGTACATAAGGACCTTTGCTGAAGAGTGAAGGAAAACTAGTACTGAGTATTATAAACGCGGAATACTTCTTTCTCTAAAGACAGAAGAAACACTATTTGAGCTTACTAAGCTCATCTAAGCTTTGTATTATGAAAATACCAACCTCATACCAACCTCTGATATGATAATTGTAATTGATTAAAAAGGACATTGCAAAAAAAAGCCAAGTCCGCTGAGATTTTTCCGCCGGTTATTTTTTATTTTATAATTAACCTGTATTTTTAAGCCGGTTTCAAGCACTAACATACGTTACTGTATTAGCTATATTTAGAAGAAGCAACACCACAAAATAAAACAAAACATCATCAGTATACATTTTTATTAACAATCACTTCTAAATAATATAAAAAAGACAAAAAAATACATACAAATATAAAATGTGCACACATAGCTTTATCTTTAAAAAACAAGTGAACTTTTCGACTGTCTCCACGTATAAAATTGAAGCTGAAAAGAGCTACTTTACAGGGGAGCCGCTTAACGTTAATTTTGTTCACAATACTGTCTTTTATCTAACAGCAATTAATTTTAAACTTTAGCTAATTATAACCAAAATTCTCTCTTATCTTCTTCTCTCTTATCTATCTTATTTTGTGTGAAAATATATTTTATAAGGAGCTATTAAAAAGAAACACTAACAATTAAAATTTCAGTTTCGATACTGTACGAGGGACAGTCGATTTCTAAAGCCGCCTAATATTAAATGTGACGTTATTTATAACAGCGCCATCTAGTATCAAGTTTCGCGATTACATAAAAATACGAGAGGTGTTATGGGACGAAGTTCCTTTCGCTGTATATATTATTGAATAATAAGCACAATGAGTGATTAGTAATAGAACAGTCTTGTGTTAAGTAAGAATGAATCGGATATATTGTAGTTTTTAATGATTAATTATAATATGGAGATAAAAATACTAAAATATTTGTTATAACCAATAAGGATTAATAACATTTTGAGGATATTACTTCGGCAAAAAAAAGACATTAAGTCACCTGATAGTAAACGCAAATCTGGAAGTGTTACGTCACGCCGTGGTAAAACGTAACATTGTTTTTGACATTTTCATAGAAAACACAGAGTATATTATACATGTAACACCACGGCGTTTTTTCGCGAAAGATTTAAATTTTAAAACGCGAATTTTTTACTATAAAACAATTTATTTTAAAAAAATAAGTAGTTTTTTGGTTAATATATTAAACAGTTTCTCAAATTAAGTCAACTAATCTATTGTATTATGATGTATACAGCTTGCTAAATACATTGTTTATCTCTCTTTTTTAGCTCTGTCTCTATCTAATGCATAGTTGCCACACATTTTAGCAAAAAGGTCGCTTGGACTGGTGCAATCACATAGATTTCAATTTTTATATTAAAAAAAACGAAAGAGGTCATGAGTGACCGAGCAGAAACGAAGTTCCTTTCGCTATACAGAGTGCTGGAAACGGAATCAATTTGATTGATACAAAGGCCGTATACAAAATATAGCCCAATAAAATTAATAGTTTAGACACAGGATAACTTAATTGATTTTATAACTTTTATATACGCATTATGTTGTTTAATGAACGTTGCGAAACAACGAAATGGATTGTAATTCATTCGCGAACAATCTAGTATTTCGTAGTGCCAATAATGAAATTATAATTCAGCCACTTATAATCTAGTACTACGCCGACTAAGACAATGGCATCGTAAAATATAAATCATGCGTGAGTAAACAAAGTGTTTTAAGTCAAACAAATATTTTATTTAGCCTTTGCGGTTCATTTCATGAGGTTTGGGTTCGATATTGGGGTAGGATAATTATTTTATTACCCCACTTATTACTACGTCGATTACCCTTTCTCTCTAATATGTCTCAGTCTTTTTCTTATATATAATCGGACTACAAAAATGCATAGTTGCAATGTACTATAGGAAATGCCATTCGGTCTTTTTTATAGATTCAGATGTTATTCTGCGGAAATCAATAATTTGAAGAAATTGAGGTATACAATTTGCAAATTTTCCGCAAAATTTTATATGGAACTGCTGTGATGAAACTGAAACGAAAGATAGTGTAAGGAATGGGGCAAACTTATCCAAGGCCTGAAAATTAAATTATGTATTCCTGCCATTACTACTGGAACTGAAAGTGCAGTGAATGTGGGTGGATTGTGTCACTGGGATCTCTTTTAATACTCAGACTTCGGATAAGTTTGCCCCATTCCTTAAACTACCTTTTATTTCAGTTCCACACACGATTTCGCGGAAATTTTCCGAATTAAATACCTCAATTTCATCTTTGTCGTTCGGTATTTTTCCCCCTGTAGCTCCCATTCACCAAAGGCATAAGGAACTTCGTTCTAAAACTTGCGATCCGCCCCAAATTCGTGTGAGGAAGGAATTATTAAAATTATCTTTGGAAACAGAAAGTACAAGTATGTATATATATGTATGTATATGTATATGTATATATATATATATATATATATATATATATATATATATATATATATATATATATATATATATATATATATATATATATATATATATATACATATATATATATATATATATATATATGCTTGAAAGGCAATCTTCACTAAGCGACATTGACTATACTTTACAGGAGAGTGATTTAAAGTTCAAATATAAAATTAAAAAAACATGAAAAATCACCTAATTGAAATAAAATGAATTGTAATAAATTTAATTACAATTAAATTGGGTGATTTTTTATGATTTTTTTTTATCGGCGCTTGAAGGTTGCCTTTCAAGCGTCGATATAACTTTTAGTTTTGAATTCAAACCGATCCAGGAATAGAACCAGCCCAATTATATCTTAATTACCAACGTAACAGATTACATAAAACAGTAAGTTTTTTTATATATATAAGATAGCAAACAATCAGATAGCTCTGCTGATGAACAGAGAAAACCATAGCCTATACATGACCTGATAGGTTAATGGTTTTATTTATAGAAGGGGGTGCAAACGGACAGGAGGCTCACCTGATGGTAAGTGATTACCGCCGCCATGGACAACTACACTACCAGAGGTCTTGTAATCACGTTATTATCCTCGTGGCGAGTTCCTAATGCCACCTGCATTTACATTTTTTTAACATTATAAAAACAGTTCGAAAAACAAGAGTTCTCACTGTACTCCAAATTTCATTAAGATCGGCCAAGCCGTTGCCGAGAATGTTAACAAAATTGATGTTAAGGAAGGAATATTTATTATTACTATCGCATGTGGCTAAAATTCAACCATAGATTAAACAACAAAGTTAAAAAGTTAAGTTGGACCACTGACTTAGCTATAAAGAAATTGTAAATATGTGTGTATATCACATACGTCATATAAATGTAGTGTGTGTAATGTTTATTTTAATTAATTTAATGCATTTCTAATGCATTTTATTTAAAAATATTAAATTTCTACAGTCCTCCGCAATGTTAACTTCAACTGTGTTAAATTTCATACTATCTTAAACTATCTTAAAACGGGGACTAACGTTTTTCCCTACACTATATAGGTAACGAAATCTGACAAAAAATTCAATGAACAGACAGACGCTAGATTTATAAAGTAGTATTAGATATTTCGAGATGATTAAATGCAAGACTGGTGTCATTTCAAATCTTTAAGTAAAATCCTTCACATGGTAACATTGATATAAAAACACAAGATAAACAATCAGTGTCTCAAAAACGTCCTCTAAAAATGAGCGCACAATTAAAAATTATAAATCTATTCTCTAAACAACAATCAATATTGCACCTAAGGATGGATATACAAAAACATATGTTTTTGCCACATCCATAACTACTTATGTAAATTAGCGACAATTTTGAGTGGCAGTTTTGTTCTGGAATGTGCGTCTTGGGTTTTTTATATCAATGCATTGTAAACAGAGGACATCGATTGACAAACTTGTACACAAAGCTATTCTACGATAATTTATCATCTAACAAAATTATGTGTCACAATATTTATGGTCGCAATTAGTGGTGGCCGTTTAAAAAAAAAAGTTGCTAACCAACGATGTTAGTGTATAGTGGTGGCATCCGATGCCGAAATCTATACATATAATAAAATCGTAGGAAAGTCAAAACTGTACATTGAAAAATTTTTTAAAGGAATACTGTGGCGTGATCTACAATCGATATCGAAGCCAACACTATAGTTTTTAGAATTTTTGTCTGTTTGTCTGTATGTATGTCCGGGGAAAACTCAAAAAGTACTGCATGGATTTACTTCAAATTTTGCATGAATATTACTAACAGGTCGGGTCAACATATGGGCTACATATTATCACGCTATCACCTACGGGAGAGGAGCTGTGCGGAGTAAACGAAGTCCGCGCGGACGTAGTCGCAGGCAACAGCTTGTGTTAAATAACATAACACCCAAATTCAACGCGATGTCTGAAACCGAATAACGCCGATCGTAATCGACAACAACGGATGCATCAGCCGATACGAGCGAATAAATCCAACTGTGAAAGAACAACGGATGTGCGCAACGATACCAACACCAAGTTTCAACTAATGTTTCAATTGCGAATGCCAATTTTTAGCTAGCTTATTAAAACCTTTATATTTATTAAAATAAAAATATTAATATTATCTTTATTTTTTCATCAACTCTTATTCTGATAAATATATTTAAATTGAAGTACGTTGGTAACATAACATTTATGAAAACACCGAACTAATAATATGTTTGATGTTCCCCGCCAATACATTAGTTGGATGTTTAACACTGTTGTCGGACACAACGGCGTTTACAACGGAACACGTTATCAAAACAACGATGTGCATCGATGATGAAAAATAACAAAAACGCCCATCTCTAGCCGCAATCCTCCGAAACAGCTCTACCGATTTTTATGATTATTAAATATTTCGTAGGTTTGAGAGTATATTTTATAGCGTAAGGTGATTAGGCCTATCTTGACTATTTTGACTATCTTTTTACTTTGACTTTAGTATCATAAAAATACGTATAACCCCAAATTTAGTGCCAAGTAAATAATATTTAACAAATATATATTTATACTGTTAATATATCATTTTCAAAAACCCCGCATAGTAAATTAGTTCGACAAATAGCACAAATTAATCTAACCCCAAAGTAAGCAAATTATTTTCTTGTGTTATGGGTGTCAGTTCATGATACTAATAAATAAATACTGTAACATATATAATAATAATTTAATGTTTTACAAAAAAGTGTTTTTTCAGTTTTCTGATAAACACAAAGTTGCCCTGGATTGGAATGTGCCCGGTTGGCGATAGGCTTGCCACCTATCACATTTGTGGGACCAAGTATCTTCGGCTAATCGTGGGTGCACTTGTTGTACCTCTGCCTACGTCTTCGGGGATATGGGCGTGAAGATACTTTACTTTACTTTCTTCCATGTTTTACAAAATAAATTTAAGATAGATAAATAAAATCTTATAGAACATTTAATTAATGTTATATCAATTAAAACGCATTGATTTAAAGAATCATAAAATTTGGTTTGGTGTTAGAATAATTACGTTTTCAGTATAACACCGATTCGACTCCTTAAAATATTCTCCCTCTGAGTCAGACAGTGGTCCCAGAAACAATTTTTTTTTATTAATAACAAGCTGAATTTTTGTGAACAGCTTCGTTTTGACGAGACAACCATTTTTTTATCTTCGAAAAATCTTGAATTATGTAACTAATGAAGTTAGGGGACTTTGAAAATTTTATTTCGGTGAAGGAAAAATATTTATTATTATTAATAACAATAATAATTTTTTGACTTTAATCGCTTGATTATATTATGAAAAGCACGATGAAACTTTTGTCCTACATATTCGATGGTTTTTCTGGCGAGTCCTCCATTCTAAAGTTTCCGAATTATGAGATGTTTAAATTAATAATTAATCAATTTAAAAAAAATTGAAAACAACATAATTTTCTCACAACACCTTGTTAATTATTGTTATAATTCAAAGGTTATTTTGTCCTACACGTAGAGTAGAAACTCTTCTTAGTCCGACGAACTAAAGTTTTCTTTTTTGATCATTATTACCCGATTCGAGATTTTTCGAAGAAAGAAAAGATGGTTGCCTCGTCAAAATGAAGCTGTTCACAAAATTTCAGTTTGTTATTAATCAAAAAAAATTGTTTCTGTGACCACGGTCTAAGAGGTATTTAAAGAGTTAATGATTTTAACCAAGCAGGTTACGGTTTAAGAGTTAACAAGTTAAGGGAATTTGGGGCGGATCGCTAGTAAAGTTTTTTTTTAATATATCTTAATAACATGTAATAACAAGTTACGCTTATAAATACAGTCTAGATTTCCATTTAAGATTTCTCCTTTCACAAGGCACCTGAAACAAAAAAAATATTATTTTAACTTTCCACCACAGGAAGTTACTGATTTCACAGTTTTTTAGGGAGATTCTATAGTCCATATGTATGTATGTGTATGCAGAGTATTGAACCGGTTAATTTTAAAACCCAAATCAGCGCAAATACATGAAGATTATATTAACGTTTGGTTCTTATTTAACTTCAAAAATAGGGGTTTCTTTATGGAGCATAACTATAAGGAAAAACGTTCAAAAAATAAAAAAGTTTCGATATTAGCAAATGTAATATTTTTGAACTCTTCGAGCTCAACGAGCTTAGGTATATTTTTAACTATTTTATGCTTAAAATACCTCAATTTAACAGAAGTTTCAGTGAGTTTCAGAAAGGTTTTCTTTTTTTTTTAATTATAATGCTGTCGTTTCATTACTGCCTAAAATTGATGCTTTTGTTTACCAAACCGATTAGTATTCAACATAACGTTGTTTGTTTTACCATAATTATTTAAGTTTTGGCAATAAATACCACGAGTATATGTGAACTTTGAATACGCGTATACTCGTGGTATTTATTACGTGAAGACAGCCAGTGATCAGTGCGAGTGATTAGTAATCAGCGTCTATTCACTTTTACTACGCTGAATACTGACCACTCGCACTGATCAATGGCTGTCTTCACGTATTTTTTGTTTAAAGGCCCGTTTTCACTTTGTGTAGTGCGAGTGTTTAATACAGGTTTTTTTTTTATATCATAAGATAGCAAACAAGCAGATGGGTCCCCTGATGGAAAGAGTCAACCATCGCCTATAGATACCAAAGATGTTAATGGTGCGTTGCTATCTTGTGGCGAGGTCTAATGCCACATGCATAAGTTTACCGGCTACCTTACCCTCCAAACCGGAACACGACAGCGACAAGCGCTGACGCTATTGCGGCAGGAATAGGTAAGGCGGTGGCACCAGACCCGGGCGAGACAATGCAGAACTCTACCACCTAGTAGCCACGATGTTAGTGAGTCGATAGCCAATCGGTCGCCTTTTACGACATGCCTGGCAGAACGACAATTGGCCTATTCTACAAAGGAGGCCGAGACCAACACGGTTAAACAAAAAATACGTGAAGACAGCCATTGATCAGTGCGAGTGGTCAGTATTCAGCGTAGTAAAAGTGAATAGACGCTGATTACTAATCACTCGCGCTGATCAGCAGCTGTCTTCACGTATTTTTTGCTTAATACTAAGCACCTGCATTAAACACTCGCACTACACAAAGTGAAAACGGGGGCTTATACTCGTGTCCCACACACTTGTGATGATATTTTCCGTACTTAATACGGCACGTAACGATTCATTCATTCGTGACGTCATCACAAAATTTAAAGTACCACAAATTAAAAACTACCGCATATTTAGCAGAATTATATAAATATATCTTTTAAATAGATTTAAAAATAAACACAAGTTTACCAAAAAACATTTAAAAAATCTTTAGACTGTATAGACACAGTATACTGGAGACTAACAGTAGTCAATCTACATACATGTGATATTCGAACAACGCACACATAGACACCTCTCACGGACGCGATATCTCGGAATGGTTCGGGACAGTTTGTTCCGCACCAGTCCGAGATATCGCGTCCGTGAGAGATGTCTATGTGTGCTGTGCTCGAATATTACTTGTATGGAACATTGACTTCTGGAGGTATAGTTATGAATATGGCGGAAGTAAGTCAACTCTCTCTCAAAAGATCGTGGTGAATGGCCTCGATTCTCTCTGTCTTATGATGTGAAGATTTCTAAATATGTGTGTATGTATGTATGTAAATATTATTTATCAAATATACCTACTTTTCATGTAAGCAGCACTAAAAGCTTTCAATAAAAACCTGCAACAAAAGTTTTTCAAAATAAAACATAATATTCTAGTTCGTAAGCTGTGGCTACACTATAGGGATGTAGCGAACATTCGCGTTGTCGCAATGTTTACTGCAAATCAATTTGCGAATCATTCGAACTAATACGAAGCCTTCAGTGTCGGTTTTATAAATGAAACGATAAGCAGCCTGTTCTATTTAAAATTAGCACGCCATTTGCCTGGCAAAGTAGGTTTAAGTATATAATTTGTAATTAAATAACATCTAACACATTGTTACCCTACTTTAAGCTAATAAAGAATTGATTGATTGATTGATTGATTGAAATATATTCTACACTTTTCATCGTCGGCACTTGGTGAAGCTTCATTTTAATGTAATATTTTATCACTTATGCACTCGTACTGTTTCACAATAAATTTATTGTGAAACAGTACAAATGCATAAGTGATAAAATATTACATTGAAACTATAAATATTAAGTTGATTCGCATTGGTGGGCGTCGCTAATTAAAGCTAGCTTCAAAGTTTCTAGTGACGCGCACCAAGTGTATAAAGCTAGCTAACTTACACACCTACAAAATGGAATTTTTAATACCATCTGGAAAGAAAGTATTATAAATACTAAAAATAGAAAATTTTACTCAAATGAAATATTCTTTTATTTAAAAAAAAAATTGAAAATATATCTGCGACACTAACCTACATTACACATAAAAATGTCTACTGTATCGAAACGCGTCGCTACCGAGCGAACGTCGAACTCATTCAGAGGAAGAACCTCATGTAGGTCCGAAACTAGTCGGAACCTACGCCGATAAAAAACGGGAATGCAGCCGTTTTTAATTATTTAGTCTGCTATATTTTTCTGACAGTAAAGTTATTATTATTATTATAACAACCTATCCTTTTGTGGGATTAATCGATAAGCCAATTATAAGGATCAAATCTCAGTAATAACAATGATAAGGGAAAACCATGAATTCTGAACTTATAAATTCAAGAGAAGATTGAATAGAAATATTAATCCCAAGATGATAAATTGGAATTTACTAGTGTCGTGGCGACCTGCTGTATTTTGCAGATTAGATGATAGATAAAACAAGGAGTTATATAACATTTTTCATTTCAATGGTAGGGAAAACGTCTACAGATATAGAAAAATAAAAAAAAGACACGTAAACAAGTCAGATCAAGCCATGGTGGGTTAATAACGAGCTGAAATTTCGAAAATCCGACGATTTGAGTGTAACATTAGGGGGTCGAATGATCTCAAAAATATAAACGTTGTCTTGAGTTTGTCGGGTGCGGTTGAATTCTCTTTTATTTTGAAGGAAATAATAAAAAAAATTAAATCTGACACCTACAAGCCGAAGTTATTGTTTTTTTTCTACTGCCCGTCATACCCGGTTTTGTATAAACGGCTTATATTTAGTCGAAGACCTCAAAGGTATGCGAGGAATCCTCCATATTTTGGTCTGCTACGCTCGAGTAAATTCCAAAATTCCCTCTTGGGTTCCCCTACGTTAGTAACTAAAGAAAGAAAAAATTAAATTAAAAAGAATTTATTCACAGAGATAACAAAACAAATTTATATATTAGGGTTTTTACATTATAAATTTACAGTTATTGTGTATATCGCTGAGTCGGTTTAATTTTCTTTACTTAAACGATGATCCTCACACTAAGGAAGCCAGTATCGTCAGGACCCAACTTCGATCACAAAATACTCATAATGTTGAGAATTACCAATTTTCTTTGACCAAGATTATTCAATTACTAACTTGTATATTGCACTTATAACAATATTTATCCACATAATTTGATGGACCCCTCAGTTTTTTTTATAAGATAGCCAACAAACAGATAGGTCTGTTGATGAAAAGAGCTAACCATCGTCTGTAGACACCAAAGGTGGTAATGGTGCATTGCTACCTTGTGGCGAGGCCTAATGCCACATGCATAAGTTCACCGATTACCTTACCCTCCAAACAGGAATACGACAGTGACAAGCACTGACGCTATTGCGGTAGTAGGTAACGCGGTGATACAAGACACGGGCGAGGTAATGCAGAATTCTACCATCTAGTAGACACAGTTTTATTTTGTCTTATTGAATTTACAAGTTTAGGTTTCAAGGTTTTCATATCATTTAGCATGTTTGTTAGAGATTTGCGCCTCTTACCCTATCGATAATTCCCATAAAAATATAGTTGTTATGAGTACTTTAGCGGGTTAATTTCTAGGTTGTATCAAGTATATTTTCAGTAAATCGTTGAATACAGTTGTTTTTTTAAAAAAAATAAAGAAAGGTTTTTTAGAAAATATTCTTATCTTTAGTATTTAAAGTACTTTCCCCTTAGGTATTAAATGAATATTTTAATGACGACATATTTCACTGTAGCATGAACACCGAAGAAAATAATTTAATTTGTAACGAAAAATTTAATCTGATTAGCGAATAAAGTGATATTGCGACAACGAATATTCACCCGATGATGTAGCCCCAGAATTAAACAATTAAACATGCAAACAATAGTCAGCAACACTAAACTACATTATGGATGGGTTACATTGTTTTTTCATAATAACGCTTAACTACATTAGGGATGGATAGCTAAGAAAAATCATAGAAATTTTTATCGACGTTTTAATATAAATTTATCGATATTTTAAATGTAGATAAAAAATTGCAAAACAAAAAATTCTTTCAACTATAACTTGAACGGTAAAAGGCGAAATCGGTTGATACACACATATAAAAAAATTTAAAATGAAAAAAAATTAACTTATTCCATTGATATAAAAAACTCAAGATGCAGTGTCTCAAAACCGTCCTCTAAATATGAGCTCACAACTTTAAATTGTGCGCTCGCTTCAAATAGAATCGCGTTTATCGCGACACTGACAATTTTATTGCTCTTTGTACATTCCTTTGTAAAAACAACTATAAATCTTGCGCTTAAGGTTGGATATGCAAAAACATTAGTTTTTGCCATATCTATTACTGGTTATGTGAAATTAGCGACAGTTTTAAGTGTCAGTTTTAGGACTGAGCATTACGGTTTTTTTATATCAATGACTTATACATTAAAATTTTCATGTATTTATTATGATAGCTCTACTGACGGAAAGAGACAACCACAACTATAGACACCAAAAACATTTAATGTTCATGTTTGATTGCCATCCGTATGGCGGAATAGTAATACCACGTGCATTAGTTTGCATGCATTTGACCGCCCCGCCGGTCGAGTGGTTAGCTACACTGAATACGCAATCGACGGGGCTTAGGTGCGATCCCCGACGGGGACAAGCATTTGTATGATGAGCACAAATGTTTGTGTTTCCGGGTTTGGGTGTTTTTTAAATATATTCTTATATATATATATATATATATATATATATATATATATATATATATATATATATATATATATATATATATATATATATATATATATATATATATATATGGGGTTAGATCAGTAAGTGTAATTTGTCCCGTTAATATTTATTATTATTATTATTTATTATAAGTTTACCGATTACCTTACCACCCGAATCAGAATACGAAAGTGACAAATACCAAACCCGGGTGTAACATTTCGAAACTCTACCACCAAATAGTTACGACTACAGTGACATATTTAGTAGTATTCTGCCAGGCAGCGATCAAAAAGCGACTGATTGGCTACACGTGTCACTACCATCGTGACTACTAGGTGGCAGAATTCCGCAACGTGTCGCCCGGTGGGTATATGGTACCCCCACCTATTTTATTCCTAATTATATTTGTGTTTTAGCACTCACCTCGTGCTTAGGAAAACTTTAAACGCAAAGAAAAATTTCGACACGTAAGATTCGAACATACGATCTCCCCTCAAGCAGGGGCGCTCTAACCAACTGAGCCAGTTCGAATAGTTCGAAATGGCGAAATTCATCTTTGCTATATGATCGATTACCGTAATCATAATATATATATATATATATATATATATATATATATATATATATATATATATATATATATATATATATATATATATATATATATATATATATATATATATATATATATATATATATATATATATATATATAAATCAATTGCTGTTCGTTAGTCTCGCTAAAAATCGAGAACGGCTGAACCGATTTGACTAATTTTGGTTTTGAACTAACTGTTGAAGTCCAGGGAAGGTTTACCTGGTCAGCTAGTAATATTATAAACTAGCTGTGCCCGCGACTTCGTTCGCGTGGAAACAATTCTAAAATAAAAACCCGCATAGTTCCCGTTCCCGTGGGATTTCCGAGATAAGAACTATCCTATGGCCTTTCTTGGGTCTCAAACTATATTTGTACCAAATTTTATCCAAATCGGTTCAGTGGTTTGGCCGTGAAAGCGTAACAGACAGACAGACAGACAGAGTTACTTTCGCATTTATAATATTAGTATGGATGTGAATTTCGTCTGTAACGCTGAACTCATATAATTAGTTATACGTATGTATAACTAGCGATCAGTCCAATCAACGCAATCGATCATATAGCAAAAAAATAATTTCGTCACTTCAAACTAGTCGACACTGGCTCAGTTGGTTAGAGCGCCCCGGCTTGAGGGGAGGTCGTAAGTTCGAATCTTAAGTATCGAAATTGTTCTTTGTTGTTTCTAAAGTATTTAATTCATGCCGCAATAGCTTCGATAATTGTCACTGTCAGGTCTTACGACACTAGCCAGATCTATCCCGCCTCATATATGTCAACGCATAATTAACATCGTTGGCGTTTATAATCAATTGTCTCTTGTCATCAGTAGACCCATCTTCTTGGAATTTTATGAAATAAAAAAAAACATTTAATGCGCCGGAACCATAAACAAATCATGCATGACGTCATTATCAACATGCTCGCTAGTGTGATAACGTACTGTTTGTTCAAAGCGCCAACACTGACGTCACAATCATGGCGGCTTATAACATTAACAATTTGCGGAATTTAGATAAAATTTTCATATTAAGCTGCAGATTGAAAATCAAATCATTTACAACAAGCGAAGCGGGCTTTGCAGAATAGAAGGCTACCCAAACAATAAAGCATTGTGTTAATATGTTAGTACCAATTAATAAAAGAATTATACCCAATTTATTTTACTAAGCGAACGTTCCACGTATAAAACAATAACGGGTTGTAAATCTTATTAATATTACATGAAAGTTTGTAAGAATTTTTGAATTTCACGCAAAAAAATGTATCTTTGTGAAACTTATTTTTTCAATCGCCTTCCTAAAACAAGGAAGTTATCAATACAGCTGTATATTTTATGTTTGTTACCTCAGAACTCAGTCATTTCGTCCCTTTTCAATTTGGTAATTTGATTTTTTTTTAATGTGGTTCCTTTTTAATTTTACTAAGATCTGATGCGAGGAGATACAAGAAATGGAAAGTCGGTTGTTGCACTTTTACGGCGTTTAAATTGTATAAGATCGCAAACAAGATGGCTGTCATGACAGAAATACACCACCATAGCTTAAAACCATGGATATTGTGCGTTGCTATCTATGTGTATGATAACTTTACAAGCATTAGTTCACTGGCTACCTTATCCTCTAAAACCACGGGCGTACCGAGGGGGAGGGAGGGGGGAAAGGGTGCATGGATTTAATTCAAATTTTGCATGAATATTACTAACAGGTTGGGTCAACATATAGGCTACATATTATCACGGTATCACCTACGGGGGAGGAGCTGTGCGGAGTAAACGAAGTCCGCGCGGACGAAGTCGCGGGCAACAGCTAGTAATAAGATAAAAATATAGTCTTAAATGTTACAGTTGACCCCTCTGGCCTAGAACCTGGGTATGCCCATGTCTAAAATAAAATAGAAGACAGCATTGACACTACGACCGCAGAAATAAGTATGGCGCTAGTATTAAATACGGGATATACGTAACATTGTTCACATTATTGCATGTGATCGTACGTGAACTTCCCTAGAATGTTCGTCCCTACTGTCTTTATTCTGTCGTGCCAATTGTTTATGACATTAAATGTCATTCATTTTTCTGTACCTGGCAAAGGTACTAGGTTATTCAACCTTCGTGACGCCATCATTTAAACACAGCAAAAAATGTTTAAATTCCCTTCATCTTTAACATAAAAATATTAAAAACAAAAAGTATCGAATTTTCATCTACCCTCAATTAATATTATTAATTTGACCCGTTATTGTTTTATTTTAAGCTAATATTTTCGCAATTATTAATAACAAATATGCAATAGTGTTTTAAAAATATTTTTTTAATAATAAACGTCTATCGGTGAGCCTTGTCAATAGAACTGGCTCAAACTGCACGACTTTATACAATGCCGTCACGCCCCCATTCGTGTTTCGTATATAATATACACTAATTGTTTCTCTGTGTGAATTGTGTATTGATAATATACTTGAAATGTATACTTTTTATCCTTTAGGTAAAACTAATTCATGTGCACATTACTACAGTGAGTTTTGGTTTTACTTAAAGCACAAAATGTCTCTTTCCATCAGAAGACACATCTGCTTGTTTAATCCCCTGTGATATAAAAAATATATTCTTTATTTTAAAACAAAATTAAAATTTATTAAAACACATCCGATTTTACTTCGACATCACATTAGGTGCGTAAATTATTTGACAGTGCGACACCACATAAGGATATAAATATATTATACATATACTTACCTCATATATATACACATTTGTATCACTCGCGATAATATATACAATGTATATATTTTTTAATTTACAGCTTGAAGGAATCCCACTTATGAAAAAAATTATATACAAAGTGAATAACGCATTAAAAAATGTGTTGATACTATTTTTCGCTATACATGTGATAACTTTTAGAAGATCTGATTTCCGTTATTTTACATTTTGTGTGATGAATAAAATAATTATAATTAATATTCAGTATATTACAATAATACATTGGAATTCAAAATAATCGATTTGCTTATTTTTGAAACAGGCTTCAAAAATAATCGATTTGCTTATTTCTGAAACAAAAATGTATTAGATATCACTATCGATATTTACGAATCGATAAAATGTTCAAGTATATCTTGAAATCACTAATGATATCTTTAACACTACACTAGTGACAACTACCTTGTGGCCATATCAGTATTTTTTTTATTTACGATTTATATTTTGTTTAATTTTTATGTTTCTTTTCAAAATAAATATGAAATGGAGAAGCAGTTTTATATTGTTTTTATTATTCGTATATTTATTAAACCCTGTTCGTCTGGAAAGGAACATATAGATGTCGATAGAATTATCAAAAAGTATTGAATTTCATTCCCAAAAATAAAAATGTTGTTTTTTTTAGATGCTCGTATTTATCATTCAGTTTACCTAAAATTTTGCAAATGGTTTAAACTTGGAAACACCACGTCACGTCTGTGGGGGCGGCTGTGTCGTAACCGCCTCTTTGTCAGCTTTTCTACTACAGACTATGTGTTTGTAAAAAATTTTTTTGTGTTGTAATTTATATCTTTAAAAATATTACATATTTATTTTAATATAGAAATAATATATATACAGCAACTACTACATAATCACTATATATCTAAAAAATAATACATATAAATGAAAACATATTCCCAGCTTGTGTTACCACATGTGACAATATCATCATCACACCGGACGCCACTTTTTTAGGAATTGAATTGATACATATAAAAGTTTATTTTTCTGACATTTTATAATTGTTTTCGACTGATTGTTTGAATTATAATTAGTAGCCTAAAACTATCCAAATAAAATTTGTACACAAATGTATTTTCAAAATGTTTTTTTACGTACCTAAATTGTGTTTGTAAATCAGTCAAAAAACAACATTTTTAATACATAATCGCAAATGATATTAGTTATTAGGAAATATTCTTAACGCCTACGTTTATATAATTATTAGTCTCAAACTCTTTCAAAACAATAATTTACGTGCATGAAAACAAAAAAATATTCTTTTCTTTATAAAAACAGTTTGAAAACAATCCAAAACAATCCAAACACAATATTTTTAATACATTATTGCAAATGTTAGTACCTTGAGCCATTACAACAAAACATGCGAGGACTCACCTTGAGGTGCTCCATAGCCGCCGGGGGCTCCATAGGCCGGCGGTGGAGCCCCGTACGAGCCATAGGCTGGGGGCTCCGACTGAAATAAGAAATATTTCGTTATATAGCACGTCTTAACGCTTCTTATCAAGAAAACATTAAATTAAGATATATTAAAATACTTAATGGGTAGTGTTTTTTTTATATAAAACATGTAGATATTCCTCCGGGTTGGTCCGGGCACCTTTTAAGAATAGGCCAACTGCCGTTATGCCAGGCAGGTCGTAAAAGGTGACCGATTGCCTATACGTGTCACTACCATCGTGACTACTGGTGGTAGAGTTCTACATTGCCTACATTATACATGCCTCGCCCTGGTATTTGGTACCAGGACGGATCCAGCCTTTGGGTCAGGGGGGTCACATATTTGAGGTTGAGTCAAGATAGGCTCTAACCCTTATCTAATCCTAAAAAATCCATACCTAGACCCCTGCCTAGGAGAGTCATACCCCCCCCTTGGATCCGCCCTTGATTTGGTACCACTGCCTTACCTACTCTTGCCATAATAGCGTCATTGTAACTGTCGTGTATTGGTTTTGACGGAAAAGTAGTTTGTATACTTATGCATGTGAAATTAGGACCTCGACACATAGATAGCAAAGCACCATTAACATCTTTAGTATAACCATACCATAATAATCAATCGATTTCGCTTTTTAATGCATCTTCAGGACTGTCCTTAAGATGCATTAAAAAGCGAAACCGGTCGATTAATTTAAATAATTTAGTCGATACTTACATCACGGTCACATTAACTTGACGCTTGGCGTTGATGACGTCATTTGATGCAAAACGTAACAATAATGTCCAAAAGCAATAGAAAACAACAGAAAACTAGCCAAATTATCGTCGCGCGTATCGGTAACAGAGATGCTGATCATACTGAAACTTTCCGAGCGAACTAAGGAAATGCGGTAAAAGTGGGCGGGGCCTCGCATTCCAGAGATGCGTCAAGTTAATGTGACCGCGTTGTATAGTGGAATAAAAGCACAAGGGTATTGTAAACTAGTTTCAACAAAGAAACTATAAGGATTCCTAGTTTACTTCGGAACCCTAAAAACAGTTTATTTCGAGAAACAGGAGCGCAAATCACAAAATTTTGATTTCTAGATGTAACCGGTTTAAAAAATTAACTGGTTTCTGGACCCTCCAAAAAAATATTAATACAAATACACACGTACAAACCTAAAACATAAGCCTCCTTCAAGGACAGGCGGATAAGACTGTTCGAGTAATCTACAAAACGCTAGCAGAAAAAATAATAAAAAATAGAAAATAATTAAATTCAAAAATAAAATTCTGAATTGCAATATCACAATAATTATCTATCTCATACACACTATATACAGTTTCAACGCTTCTCAAATGGACTTTGGTCCCCAGGCAGCAGGCGCGTGCGCTCCTTATAGGCAGAAAAGCAGTGCTTTACTTGCCATTCACAGATATTTTAATAAAACGTTCGTACGTTTTAGATGATTTTAATTAATAATAAGTAAATGAATAAAATTCGTCATAATCATGTGCACGCCGCTGAAATCTACAGGGTGGCGCAATAGAACGTGCATTTTAAAAATAATTATTAAAAAATAAATACAAAAGGTATAGTTAAAATAAAACTAAGCAATTACTAAGTGATAACTGAAGTTTATTTTTTAAAAATAACATCATCTAAATGATGACCCTCTCTACGTTGGCACTCCTCTAACCGCAAACGGAAATTACCGAAAACTTTCTTAAGTAGTGCTGGTGTGATTGCTGCCATTTCACCACGAATATTCTCCTTGAGCTGACTGATGTTTCTCGGAGTATTGGTGTAGACTTTGTTTTTGAGGTATCCCCACAAAAAAAAGTCAGGAGGCGTCAAGTCTGGACTGCGCGGAGGCCATGGGATATCACCTCTTTTCGAAATCAGTTTGCCAGGGAACATCTGCTTCACAACCGCCATGGAGTCATTTGATGTGTGACTGGTAGCTCCGTCTTGTTGGAACCAAGTCCTAGAGTTTATTATTCTTGAATTTTGAAGTTCTGGGGCCAAAAAACCTTCCAACATCGCAACATAGCGTTCGGTATTAACAGTGATGTTTTGCCCCCGTGCGTTTTCAAAAAAATAAGGACCAATTATTCCTTTGGCAGAGATTGCGGGCCAAACTGTCACTTTAGGGCTATGTAACGGTTTTTGATGTTTGAGTCTGGGATTTTCACTATTCCAATAACGACAATTTTGGCGGTTTACGAACCCATTCATATGAAAATGTGCCTCATCAGAGAAAAGGATGTTTTCAAAATTTGAAAACCGATTGAGCATTTCATTAGCAAATGTGAGCCGTGCTATGAAGTCAGAGTCTTTCAATTCTTGAGTTAATTGCAGCTTGTATGGATGCAGTTTAAGATCCAAGTTTAAAATTCGTTGCAAACTTCGTCGCGATATGTTTAGGACAGACGATCTCTTGCGAGTAGACATTTGTGGATCTTCTCGTACCGACTGCTTAACACTCTCAATATTGTCTTCGGTCCTAGATGTGCGTGGACGACCTTTTGCGTGTGGTTTAAATGTCGATCCAGTCTCTTCAAAACGCTTTATCCAGATTTTAATTAAATTAGCACTCGGAGCCTCCCTAATTTGCCGTACACCATACTCAGAACAAAATAGTCGCCTGACAACTACGTACGAACGAGAGTTTTCGTAAAATGCGCGCACGCAAAATGCGCGACGCTTCCCGTCGAAGTGACTCATAGTGACTAAAACTTCATGAACCGCGCTACCCAACGATATCGGTCTCCCCCCGCCCACGCCCCTTCTACCCCGCAAAAAAAGATGATGCAATATGCACGTTCTATTGCGCCACCCTGTATAAAAGAAAAAGTTTTTGTGGCCGAGTACTCCGCCGCATACTCAGTATCATAATCCTGTGCACGCCGCTGCCAGGCATTACACCTTGCCTGACTGGGAAGATCTTCCTTTTCCCCTACCTTGCCCTTGTGTGACGTCATAAACATCCACAGTTATGACATCATTCTGACAAACGTTGTCCCGCTGGTTGCATCACTATATGACCCTTCAGCAGTACGGACCAGCAGCGCTACAAGACCATAGCAAGTCACTCACCATGTACATCTGCGATGGCGGCGGCTGAGCCCCCTCGAACCCGATAAACTGTAACATGACGTCACCGTCCACCGTCAGGTGGGAGATCCGCTGGTATGGCAGCCGGTGGGGGAACTCACAGAAGTGCATACCGTTCAACGCCACCTGCCGACAATAATAAATAAATAAATTTCTATTTTTTTATATCATAAGATAGCAAACAAGTAAATTGGTCTCCTGATGGAAAAAGTCAAACACCGCCTATAGACCCCAAAGATATTAATGATGCGTAACTATCTTGTAGCAAGGTCTAATGCCACATGCATAAGTTTATCGGCTACCTTACGCTCTAAACCGGAACACGACAGTGACAAGCACTGACACTATTGCGGCAGGAATAGGTAAGGCGGTGGTACCAGACCCGAGGGAGACAATGCAGAACTCTACCACCTAGTAGCCACAATGTTAGTGCCTCGTATAGCCAATCGGTCGCCTTTTACGACCTGCCTGGCAGAACGGCAGTTGGCCTATTATTCAAAGGAGCCCGAGACCAACACAGGGAAATAATAAATAAATATTGCTGGACAAAATACACAAATTATTGATCCAACCCCAAAGTAAACAAATTATTTGCTTGTGTTATAGATGTTAGCCAATGATACTAATATACATATATAAATACTGTTACATACATAATATACATCCAAAACCAAAAACACAATTTGTGCTCCCCACACAAATGTTTGTCCCTGTCGGGGATCGAACCCAAGCCCTCTCGAGGTAGGTTCACTAATTGAGGAAGTGTGTGGAGGTTAGAATGAGATAAAAAGTAGCCTTTGCCACTCTCCATCCATTCAATTAGGTATCTCCATTTAAAAAATCACGTCAATTCGTCGTTCCGTTTTGCCGTGAAAAACGGACAAACACACACATACACTTTCCCACTTATAATATTAAGTATGAATTAATTGAACTTGCCTTAAGAGATTGCGGCTCACACAGTATCAGGGCTTCGAATGATTCTCCCCGTGACAAGGGCATACCACCGCTCGTCTCCTCGACACCCCAGCTCATGGCGGTCAGGTGGTTCCTCACCACACACATCTCCACGAATCGGAAGTTCAGATGCAGGGCGATGTCATCTCGGGGGTCCGTGTTGGGACCGCATTGGAGGTTTATAGCGAATCTGGAAGTTCAATTCGTAAAGAAATGAAATATGTAGCGTAACACTCGCGGACCGGGTTCGTAATATTGAAGTGAGAGAAAGGTTAGGCTTGACAGAAAATGTCGCTATAAAGATGAGAAAATGCATGCTGTGTTGGTTCGAACATGTAGAAAGAATGGTAGATGAACGGTCAACAAAATAGATATACAATGCGAATGTGGAAGGATGTAGGTACCGGGAAAGACCAAGACTGACATATGATCAGATTGATTGAGCACTGTCCGTAGGTGGTGTCAAGAGTCTTCGCAACCGGCGTGTTTGAATGAAGAGAGTAATTAATGTGGAGGAAGCGAGACAAGTCTACAAGAATCATGATGTACGGAGAGAACCAAGTTCTTTTTGCCTAAAAAAATCAGTACATACAAAGTTAAGGTGAAAAATTGGCAAACAAATTCAAAAATTTCCCACACAAATTTCTTTTGAGTTTTGTCTCAGAATCATAGTCCAAGTGTCTATGGTTATCGTTTCCGGCAGACCGTCCCTTACACTGTTTCCATACTTCCATGTTTTGTTTATTATATTATTAATTAATATAAATGTCATAGTTATAAGTGGAAAATTAATTGATTTATGTATATTTTTTCTGTTACATTAGTAATGCAATATTGTATGTTTCTCAAAAAGAAATGAAATAAAAAATATTACTTATTCCCGAGTTCTGGTTTGGAGGGTTATGTAGCCGGTAAACTGATGCATATAATATATATTCTCCATCGTCGGCACTTGGTGATACTCCGTCATAATTATTATTTTATTTTAAACACTTGTACTGTTTCACGATTACAAACTATATATTTATTTTTAATTAAATAGCCAACCAGTTTCAAGTTTCACTGCATCTTCAGAGCTAAAATTTAAATTGTTAAATTCAAAATTCAAATTGCAGTTGAATATTTAATTAAAAATAAATATATAGTTTGTAATCGTGAAACAGTACTTGTACTGTTTAAAAAAAAAAAAATTATACATATAATAAAACTGTCCCATTACACGAATATCAACACACCCTTAAAACAAGGTCGGGCGAGACATCGCAGAACCCGTACTGCATAGTCACGACACACATCACTGGTTATGTCACTCGTTATAAAATAATTCACGTGTCACACCAGTTACATGCATCAAAACCAACATATAATACAAGCGTGATTTTATTTCACATGGGCCAAGATACTATTTATAATTGGCAGAATTCCATCGCGCGAAAGACAATAAGCAACAACATTTGAGCGACACCATGCTACCAACTAAATGAGAGAGTTTGTTTAATATGTTATTTTACTTTACTAATGAATTGTAATCACTGACGGAATAAAATACACCCACTGTAACAGTAATTGTTACTAATAAAATATAACGGTTGTGATTTATCACCCGTGATATAAGTGACAAAAAAACAAATAACTTCACAATGTGATAGTGAAATAAAAGTGGCCATAACTCCTATCCCTAAGCCTAATAGAACAGTAGATGATCTAAGCAAGGAAGGCATGGACAGACACGGGGAAGTAGTTTCTTTTACCTTTGAGCGCCAGGTGGTAGACTTCCTTGGAACCTCAGCATCCTGCCAGGGTACATACCCCCTGGTATTGGATGAACACATGGGATAACCTGAAAATAAATCATAGATAAATATCACTAGACAAACATATAATTTTACCGGTTACCTTATCCTCTAAACTAGAACCCGACACTGACTAGCATTGACGCTATTGCAGCAAGAATTGGTAGGGTGATGCTATGGTTGTGGAACTCCACCACCTAGTAAACACAATGATAGCGGGACATTTGGCTAATCGTCCCCGCATTATACGAACAGCCTGAAAGAATAGCAGATGGTCTGTTTTTCAAAGGGGGGCCCAGAACAACACAATGTAAAACTGAGCTTTCTAACGCCTTTTTTTATATCAAGATAGCAAACAAGCAGATGGGTCTCTTGATGGAAAAAGTCAACCATCATCTATAGACAGCAAAGGTGTTAATGATGCGTTGCTTACTTGTGGCGAGGTCTAATGCCACATACATAAGTTTACCGGTTACCTTACTGTCCAAACCGGAACACGACAGTGGCAAGTACTGACGCTATTGCCGCAGGAATGTGAAGGCGGTGGCACCAGACCCAGGCGAGACAATGCAAAACTCTATCACCTAATAGCCACGATGATAGTGACTCGCATAGCCAATCACTCGCCTTTTACGACCTGCCTGACAGAACGGCAATTGGCCTATTCAGCCAAATCGGTTCAATTTCAGCCAAATTGGTTCAGTAGTTTAGGCATGAAGAACACACAGACAGATAGAGTTACTTTCGCATTTATAATATTAATGTTACATGCTTCATGTTCATATTGTGCAATAAAATACCACTTATATTAAAACCGTGTAACAACGCATACATACAATTCACCACAATACAATACGTAAATAAACTGAACAACACTAATCACACTCACTATCATCAACACTAAACTTAACCGACTATACTGAATCTAATAATTGATATAGTACTGTGAAAACGAGGAGCTGTGCGGAGTAAACGAAGTCCGCGCGGATGAAGTCGTAGGCAACAGCTAGTATATAATAATTTGTATAGTATAAGTAGTATATATTTAATTTATTAAGATCTATGTTCTTATATGACATATATTTTCTGAGGCACCATTTACATACTTTCTGTTTGCCCAAAGGAGAATGCCAATAAGCCGCAATAATTATGTCCGCCTTTTGTACAAATTTATTTAAGGTGTACAATAAAGTTAAATAAATAAAAAAGTTTACCAGCTACTTTACCCTCCAAACCGGAACTCTACAATGACAAACAATGATGCTATACAGCAGGAGTAGATAAGGCGGTGGAACCAGACACTAGTGCGATTTTGCAGAACTCTACCTCCTAGTAGTCACGATGGTAGTGATATGTATAGCCATCGGTCGGCTTATACAACCTGCCTGGCAGAATGGCAGCTGGTCTATTTTTTAAAGGAGCCCAGAAAAATAATAGGGTCAAAGTATTAATAAAAGGTTATTCTTTACTTCTATTTATATTAGTATATTAGTGAAATACAAATATAAGTCAAGAAAAATGCTTGACTTTGAAATGTTGAGAGTACATCATTACCTCGCTTCACAAAGGTGTTCAAACAAGTTCCTACAAACTTAAAATTTCTGCACTAATAATTATGCACTTCAGATATATCAATGTATTCATGCCTTGTAAGGAAAAAAATTAAAACATATAATCCTATTTATTTATATTTCCAACAATTTTGTCTAACCACGCCTGTGCTGTTATGAGTGTGTGTGAGTTGAAAGAATTTGTTTAAAGTTGTTTTAACTCAGATAATTTAAAAAATATATGTTACATGATAAAAAAATGATTATTATTATTGTTACTTGAAAATCAATTTCACTAAATATTAATTTAATTGCTGTAGAAATGCTATTTGGTGCTTTACTAGGTGGTAGAGTTCCGCATTGTCTCGCCCAGGTCTGGTGCCACCGCCTTACTTATTCCTGCGGCAATAGCGTCAGTGCTTGTCGGTGTCGTGTTCCGGTTTGGAGGGTAAGGTAGCCAGTAAACTTATGCATGTGGCATTAGACCTCGCCACAAGATAGCAATGCACCATTAACATCTTTGGTGTCTATAGGCGATGGTTGACTGTTTCCATCAGGAGACCCATCTGCTTGTTTGCTATCTTATGATATAAAAAAATGCCTACAATTACAACTACCTAATGTAGGTATTATTACTTCATTCTGTATTTAAACTAGATTGTTTTGGTTATGTTAGCTTTAAATCCTAGTTTTAGAAATTTAGTAACAAAGGGTTTTCCCAATACACATCGTCATTCTCAAATGAACATCTGTTATGTTCACTTTTTGTAGATATCTACATTCTTACTATAATGACTACATCCCAATTTTTTATATAAAGAGACTGCTATGTGATTCTATCCATTCTATGTATACCTAATACTGAACTGTGATTGCTAAAAAAATTAATGCATTAGCAGTAAATTAAAAACTGCTATGTATCACAAAGTATCTTCACGCCCATATCCCCGAAGGGGTAGGCAGAGGTACAACAAGTGCACCCACGATTAGCCGAAGATCCTTGGTCCCACAAATGTAATAGGTGGCAAGCCTATCGCCAACCGGGCACTTTCCAATCCCGGGCAACTTGGTGTTTCTCAGAAAACTAAAAAAAACACTTTTTTAGTGCCCGACCCGGAAATCGAACCCGGGATCTCATGTGGTCAACACCAACGCTGGACCACTAGATCACAAAAATATACTTTTTGCACATAGCAGATAATTATTTGACGACAACATAGAATAACACAAAATAGTGATAAATCTGGCTAATATGTAAGAATCAGGAAACTAAGACATTTATATGGCAGTCTGGACAAAGCTTGTATTGCCTAATATATAATAATTCATGGTCAATTGTCACTTCTAAACTATCAGAACATTAACAATTCCATATAGGGAAAACCCGTGATGAAATCACAAGACAATCAAATGACAGATAAAACACTGATATTAGTGTACTGTTTGTCTTTAATATGTAATTGTCATTTTAAATTTTGTACTTACTACTTTTACTGGGAAAAATTTTACACTCCACCATTTACATAGTTGTCACAATTAGGGGTACAAAATTTTTGCTTCACATATTAATATATTATCTATTTAGTATATAAAACTCTCATGTCACAGTTTCAGCTAGCATAATCCTCCGATACAGCTTGATTAGTTTTGATGTAATTTTATACCTATATTCAGTAGGTTTGAGAATAGGTTGTTATCTGTTTTTTATACCCCTAAGTGATAAGGGTGATTGACCCAATTTTTTTATTTTTTAGACTAAATTTTTATATTTATATTTTTTACTAGCTGTTGCCAGCGACTTCGTCCACGCGGACTTCAATTACTCCGCACAGCACTTCCCCTGTAGGTGATAGCGTGATAATATGTAGCCTATATGTTGACCCGACCTGTTAGTAATATTCATGCAAAATTTGAAGTAAATCCATGCAGTACTTTTTGAGTTTACCCCGGACATACATACAGACAAACAGACAAAAATTCTTAAAACTATATTTTTGGCTTCAATATTGATTCTTGATCACGCCCCAAGTATTCTTTTAAAAAATATCCAATGTACAGTTTTGACTTTCCTACGATTTTATTATATGTATAGATGATGTGGCATTAAAAATTTTAACAGCAATATTAGTATTTCAATAATTTATTGCCTTTGCCTGGTCAACTAGCAACTTCAAATACCAACAATACCACCCATATATCAAAAACTACTGAAATGACTGATGAAACTTGGACCAGTTGGCAGGGCTAGGCTCGGGCAGGCTAAGTTGGCAGGGTTTAACCTAGGATTTAAACAGGGTTGGCAGGGTTTAATCATTTTGGTTTAAATCAAGTTTTTTTAGTAAAAATCAATTATTTAATCAAGTGTCTGTTTTTAACTTTGTATTATCAATCTTAAAAATGGAAATATAATAATATCAAAATAAACCATATGTCACTTCAGGTTTGATTCCCGAGTTGGGCAATTCAAAATGTGTTTTTTAGTTTTCTCATGAAAACAAAGTTGCCCAGGATTGGAAAAGTGCCTGGTTGGTGATAAGTTTGTCACTTTGCACATTGTAAGACTAAATATCTTTGGCTAACAATGGGTTCACTTCTTATAGAGGTACAACCTACGTACCTACTACCTCTGGGGGAACAGGTGTGAAGATATTTTTTTTCTTATACCTATTGCCTTTAAAAAATTTGGCAAAAAGCTTATTGAATTGTTACTGCTAAGATAAAACATACTATAATGAATGAATTTTTATTGATAACATATTAATCTAAGGAATCTCAGTGTATTATTAAAAAAATTCTAAGTACAGATTTTAAATATTTTATTATAATAAGTCGCTAACTCGCCTCTGTGGTCTAGTGGTCTAGCGTTGACGTTTACCACATGAGGTCCCGGGTTCGATTCCCGGGTCGGGCACATTAAAAAAAAATGTGTTTTTTCAGTTTTCTGATAAACACAAAGTTGCCTGGGATTGGAAAGTGCCCAGTTGGCGATAGGCTTGCCACCTATCACATTTGTGGGACCAAGTATCTTGCTAATCATGGGTGCACTTGTTGTACCTCTGCCTACCCCTTCGGGGATATGGGCGTGAAGTACTCTTACTTTATTATAATAAATTTATATAAAAAACTTTAATATTATTCATACAGGATAACAAAGGCTATTGACTCAAAACTAACAATAAATTTATTGAGTTAATTGGGCAATTAACTTCTTCCTGTAACATCATTGAATCTATTTTCTGTCCTAATGATTTGACAGCAGCTTTTTCCAACTTTAGCACAAAAGCATTATCAACCATAGTTTGCATATAATTGACAACTCATAGAAGAGATTTCCTAACCACAAATTCCATCTTTCATTATATCATAAGATGGTAATCAAGCAGATGGCTCTAATGATGGAAAAAGAAAACACCACCTATAGACACCAGAGATGTTAATGGTAAACTAACCCTGTGGCAGGATAGCAATGCTACATGAAAACGTCTACCGGCTATTTTACACCCAAAGCAATAATATGACAATTACCAATTGTAGAACCATTTTAAAACTTTAACCCCTCAAGTCTCCGACTGGAAAAATATGACCGCTCTTTGTTTTATAACTTTCGGTCGGCCGCAACTCGGTAAAATGTGACCACACCCATTTTGAATTTATATTCTATTTTACATAATAATAGTGATTCATTTAGTTTAAATAAGCTTGGTAATTGACAGCCTTGGACATATTCTGTGAAATGAGACAGTTATATTGACATTTACGACTGGCTTATCAAAACTTTTAGCATTTTGTGGTAACAGCTTTAACATGTCCTTTTAACGGTCAAAGGTCAAACGCCAGCGATTAATTCTGCATGTGTGGCCTTGGGTTTCGAGGGGTTAACATATTTTTAGATACTGGGGCTGTGCTTGTTTCTATCGTCCGGAAGTTAATTGAGTGCTAAGGCACAAACAATGCGGAATGTATGCAAAAATAGCTGGTCCCTTTTGCATTTATCATGTCAATGCATAAAGCTTTGTGATGATAGATGCAAGTGCGGCTCCAGAATAAGGATAGCAAACAAGATAGCTGTCCTGATGGAAAGAGGCCACCTATTTTATATAGACATCAAAGATGTTAATGGTGCATTGCTAAGGATAGCTAGGATAGATTATTGGTTGATAATGCCACATGCATAAAGATACCCACTTCCTTACCCTTCAAACCGGAACACAATAGTGACCAGTGTCAGCAGACGTACAATAATTATTGTATGCATACCATAATTTCATGAATTTTTCGACCCTCAATCCTAAGTGTTCAATCTTGCCAAAAAGTACAATAATTTCGAATGTTAGCAATTTTCTATATAAAACAATTTTTTTAAACATAATATTTATTCTGCCATGAATGCTGGGTAAATATTATCTGTTATCAATCGCTCTCTGACTCTTGCAACCCCCCCCCCTCGTTACAACTTCATCGTTTACTTACATTTACACATACAATTTCAATAAATAATGTCTTAAAATAAAAATTAAATATGACTTTATTTGTGTACAATAATTTTCTTAAAAGTACAATAATTTTACGGCTCCAATCCATACCAATCCCAAACGAAAAGGAACTTTACCATAGTCACAATGTTAATGACACATACAGCCACTTATACACATTTTAAAAAATACCAATTGCAGAAGGTTTTCCTTCAAAGATCAAAATAGGGAATAATGATTTGATCAATTTATTCTGTTATTCAGATGTGTTTTATGATAGTTATTAGAGTAAGTCTGACAATGGTAAAGAAATAAATTTCAATAAAATAATTACAAGAATTAATCTAACCCCAAAGATACTTTTAATATGGGTTTTAGTCAACAATACTAATATATAAGAAAACATATATAAACACAGTCATATATAGGTATTTAATAAACACCCAAAACAAAACATACAAATGTTTATATTCATAGTAATATCTCCACATTATTGTACAACTGAAGTAATGGACCATTTACAGCAAATGTATCATGTATTACTTTTGCTTGCCCTGCAAGTGACATAATTAACAGAATGATGATCAGATGATGAAATATGACATACAACTTTTGTATATTTTTCATGTAAAGTTCAAAATCTTATAACACATTTCCAAGACAAATCAATTTATGAAGCCTTGTTAATCCCAAATTCGTAAGATACGCCGGCAACTGAGATTTTACATCCATTTACTACATATATTTTCATTATGTGTAGCATAATAATTATAAAAATATATGATTTATAAAAATGATTTTTTAGACATGGAAAAACTGAAAAGTGATCCATTATAAGCATTACAAAAGAGAACCTTGAATTAACTTTCGTCAAAAGAACTAAGTCTAATCAACATTACGTATGCATTTGAAAGCCGTTATCAATACGGTATTTACTTTGTAATTAATGTGAAATAACATTAATATAGCACGGTTATCCTTGAGAATGAGAGTGATACTTAATAGTTTTCTATTTTTCCTTCACACAATCATGAAATATGCATAAAATAAGTGCAACTCACCGGGTTGTAAATTGGTGACGCCGCCATTATATACACAATATCAAATTGGTTTTTACACTAATTGAAAGTCGCACAATAATAATATTAACTAAGTAACACTTGTATTCGACTATTACGCCTTTAATATCCAAAAAAATATTTCACAATTGATTCGAGACAAAATACACTAGTATGGTAGTATGCGTCATACGTCATATGACGGCAGACGGCATCTGACGCACATAGTGATGTCATTGATTCTGCTGTCAGAGTGATTGGAAGTGATACGTCTTTTTACATATCTAAGACTAATTTCTACGCTTACAAGTGTTTATAACTGTTGAGTGATTTAACAACTGTGTTGTCCTGTATTCTGTGTTTGTCAGGTATTTGTAGTTTGTGTTTGTTGCGTAGCTTTATGTTAATATAACTAAAACATCCGTCATGTCGACGGATGATCCCGACGCCGATCCACCCGACATTACAACCGACAATCCACTTCAGGGAGTTATGCGAACCGCCTCTAAACGAAAAGATGATATTTATACATCAGATTTACCTATCCCTACTGCAAAAATTTCTGCCACTCAACCTGATAAGGTAGCAGCTGCCATACAGACAATATATACCCATCCCGATCTTGACAAAAGCAAACGCTATTCTAGTTTTGACAAAGCCCCTTATACAGTACACATATCAAGAACAGAACCTGATCTTGTTGCTGGCACTTCCATCCGAGCGATAAAAATTGGCCAGTTTTTGTATAATGCCAAAGTCCAAAACATTGTGCAGGATGGTATTAAAAATGTAGGTAGAAACAGAGTTGCTATTGAATTTAAGACAGCTGCAGACGCCAATAACTTCCTCGAAAATCCAGCAATTGCAGAAAATAAGCTTGTAGCTTCCATCCCTTCCTACAATGTTACTAGGATGGGCATAGCTAGGGGGGTACCAATAGACATCAATATGGAGGAACTGGCAACAGTATCTGAAATGCCTTCCAATTGTGGGCAGATTATCAAAGCCCGCAGATTGCACCGAAAGGTAATAAAGAATGATGCAGTAGAATGGATACCCACACAATCAGTAGTCTTAACTTTTTCTGGACAAGTCCTTCCCTCCCGTATTTTTATGTATTACTCTTCTATCCCGGTAGAGAATTACATCCTCCCGACCATCCAATGTTTTCAGTGCTGCCGCTTTGGCCATGTTAGGGACCAATGTAGAGCGAAGCCCCGATGTTACCGCTGTGCTGGAGATCATACAGGAGCTACCTGTGAGCGTACACCAACCTGTTTATACTGCACAGGCAATCATCAAGCTACTGACAAGAGCTGCCCTGAGTACAAACGTCAGCAAGCCATTAAATTGGTTATGTCTCAGGAGAGTATATCATATTCAGATGCTGCTGCCCGTTTTCCTGCCGTCCGCCGCCCCTACGCTGACCTTGCAATGTCTGGCCCTTCTCCTACTTCTCAAATTAGTACTGTTGTCTCTAATAGCCCAAGTAACTTTATTGAAAATAGCCCTCGCTCCTACAAGAAAAGTGTAACCATCTCCCGCAATGTTCGTACTAAGTCCCTCGACAGAGGATACGATAAAGTAGCTCATTCACAAATAATTAGTGAACCTATCTCTAGCTTTGGTAACGGATGCGCATACCCAACTCAAATAACTCCAACTGACGACAACCTACTGTGTCACCTACTGGATACAGTAACAAACATTATATCCCGCTTTGCAGACGCTTTACCGAACAACGTGAGATTACAGCTAGAAAACTTGGCAAAAATAACTACCCAACATGGCTCTGTCCATTATCCAATGGAACTGCCGGAGTCTTAGAAATAAGAAAACAGACTTAACTGACCTAATTAATCTTTTTTCACCCTCTTTAATAGCTCTCTCGGAGACATGGTTGAGACCGGGCATGCGTTTCCATATGCCCGGTTTTTCATGTCTCCGGGATGATAGGAGTGACGGCTATGCCGGATCTCTTATTCTCATTAATAATCACATCCCACTATCACCTATCTCACTTCCTCCACACAGTGATCAAATTAATATTGTGGGTGTAAAAGCTTTTGACATAAACTTCTTGTCTATTTATATCCCTCATCCTAATCCTTCTTGTATTCTAGAACTTAAAACTATAATTTCTACACTCTCTCCTCCAATCTGTGTATTGGGGGATTTTAATTGCCATCATACTATGTGGGGCTCTCATTTTACTGATTTTACCGCTCCTTTCATAATTGAATTAATGGATGACCTGAATCTTTGTTTGTTAAACAGTGGCTCTCCTACCCGCAGGGTCTACCCAAATCAAAACCCCAGTAGTGCTGTAGACCTTACATTATCTTCTCCTTGCTTAGCTGCACGAGTCAACTGGTCTACTCTATGTTCTACTTATGGGAGTGACCACTTCCCTATCCTTTTATCTATTCCTAACATAAGTACACCAGTTAAGCAATTCTCTCCTCTCTTGAAGTATAAAATATCTAAGGCTAATTGGGATGAATACATTGCCCACACAGAGTCTGGCATTTGCTCCCTTACTTCTTCTAGCCCCCGTGATCCACAGACATCTTACTCAGATTTTGTTTCTGTCCTTCTTAACTCGGCAAATAAATGTATCCCCCTTAAAAAACAACCAAAAGATATGATTTCTTCACCTCCATGGTGGGACTCAGAATGTTCGTCTATGATCCTCAAACGCAAAGAAGCAGAACACTTATATACAAGGAATATGAGCATTGATAATTTTTTAAATTATCAATCTATTTCTGCTCGTACAAAAAGACTTCTCTCTGAAAAAAGAGAGCAGGCTGGCAGAAATTCTGTGAATCTCTTACTCCCTGTTCTCCCCCCTCAGTTGTCTGGCAAAATATCAAACGTTTCCGTGGCTCATTCTCTGATAACACTTCAGTCACCATAGATCCCTTGTGTATCGAACAATTTGCTTCAAATCTTGCTCCTCCTTGGGTTCCATCCAAAGAGGAGTCAATCCCAGAGTCAGTTTCTTCTTTCCCCTCACTAATCAGCCATGAATTTGACAAACCTTTTGTAATGGAAGAACTCTCACTTGTCATAGATCATCTCAGAGATTCAGCTCCTGGATCTGATGGTATTCCTTACAGCTTCCTTGTGAAATCTAGCAATTCATCAAAGACATTTTTCCTAAACACCATCAACTCTATTTTTCTATCTGGTGTTATTCCAGTTGAATGGAAATCACAAACTATTCTCCCACTTTTGAAACCAGGTAAAGACCCATCAAACCCTTCTAGCTATCGACCCATTGCCCTTTCTTCAACTATGTGCAAAGTTATGGAGCATCTTGTTAAGAATAGATTGGAATGGTTCCTTGAGAGCCAAGGGGCCTTCCCCACTTCCCAATTCGGCTTTAGGAAAGGCCTCGGAACAATTGACAGCTTAAGTTCTTTTTCAACTGAAATTCGACTTGCATTCTCTAAAAATCAGTACCTTTTAGGAGTATTCCTTGATATCTCTGCAGCCTATGATAATGTTCTTCTTCCGGTACTCAGGCAAAAAATGCAACAGCTGAGTGTCCCTGTGAAGATGACAAATTTTATTTTAAATCTCCTTTCTTCTAGAACAATTTTTGTTCGAGCAAATGGTACCAATCTTTCATCTCGCAAGGTCTGGAAAGGCCTCCCTCAAGGATCCGTTTTAAGCCCTTTGCTCTACAACCTTTACACTTACAATTTGGAATCCTCTGTCAATTGTTTCTGTTCCATCCTGCAATATGCAGATGATATAGCTCTTTTTTATGCTGGTGAGTCTTTGTCCGAAGTTACAAACAGGTTGAATACCGCTTTAGTGTATCTTAGTGACTGGTTAATGGAAAATGGACTAACCTTATCTACGTCTAAATGTTTGTCAGTGCTATTTTCTAGAAAAAGATCAATTCCAAACTACTTCATCTATATAAATGGCGAACTCATACCCCAAGATGGCAAGGTTAAATTTTTGGGTGTTATTTGGGATTCCAAAATGTCTGGTATCCCTCACCTCTCATATATTGCAGACAAGTGTGAACGCAATATAAACATTCTCCGATCTCTTTCAGGTGTATGGTGGGGTTCCCACCCATTTTGCCAGAAGCTTTTGTACAATGCCATAATTCGTAGTCACTTTGATTATGGCTCTTTTTTATTAGAGCCTTGTAATAAACAGGCTATGACCATACTAGACAAAATCCAGTCTAAATGTCTGCGCATTATTATAGGAGCTATGAGATCAACACCGATTAATGCCATGCAAATAGAATGCCTAGAGCCTCCCCTACATCTTAGAAGGCAATTCCTCGCTGATCGTTTTTTATATAATATTGCTTATTTATCGTCTCACCCTCTGCTCCCTAAACTTAGAGATCTAACTGCTGCTACCTCCACTGATGGCTACTGGAATAATAAAAGTAAACCTTGCCTTGTAAATAGCTTCTCTAAACTCTTTAGGTATTCAGATTCCTTGTTCCAATCTCCTGTCAACCCACTATTCAAAATCCCTTTTCCAGCTCTCACCCATAAACCAAATATAATCCTCGATTTTGGCATCCAGAAAAATAATCCATTTGCAGATGCAATCATTAATGAAAAACTTGCAACTTACTGGTCTGATTTTGTTACCATGTACACAGATGCGTCAAAAATTTCTGATACAGACTATGTTGGATCTTCAGTCTGGATCCCAAAACATAGTGTGATTCTCAGTTTTAGGTCTCCACCATCGTCGTCAATATTTACAGGAGAATCTATTGCTATTTTGGAAGCTGCTACCTTTGCATACTCCCATAAACTTAAAAAAACTTTAATTCTCTCAGACTCCCAGAGCTGCCTTCAAGCAATCGCCTGTAACCCGTTTAAAGTTAAGACAAGGTATCCTATCATCCTTAAAATCAGACAAATCCTCTTCCAGTCTGCTACTGATGGCTTTAACATCACTTTGGCTTGGATACCAAGTCATTCTGGCATTTGTGGCAACGAGGTGGCAGATAGGTTGGCTAAGGAGGCAATTTTTACTGGCCTGTCAACTCATAATGAGATCTATTCTCAGGATTTACGAGGTGCTGCTAAAGTGGACTTGCTTTTTAATTGGGATAAGCTGTGGGCCAGTACAAGATGTATCAAAGGCAAATATTATGCTAGCATACAAGAGTCTATTCCAAATAAACCTTGGTTTTTCCGCTTCCGTGACTCGAATAAACAAATCACCTCCACTATATGCAGACTCCGGCTAGGCCATGTTTGCACTCCAGTACACCTAGCTAAACTAAGAATTAGAGATAACTCTATCTGTGAATGTGGCCTTGATGAAGGTACTCCAGAGCATATCTTCTTTTCCTGTCCCAAATTGTTATTTTCACTGTATGACATTTTGCCACCCGATATACCACGTCCCACTAACTTTCAGTCCCTCCTAACCTATGTTTTTTCTCCCTTTGTTAAAATTTTAACTGCTTTTATTGCAACTAACAAACTTAGATTATAAGACTTGTGTTGAAAAACACGCCTTAACCTCTACCAAAATATTTGTAATGTCTATCTGTACTGTTTTGTTTAATTGTGTTGATATTCTAACCTTTACAACTAATATAAAATGTGATGTCTTGTAGTTTTACTAATATTTGTCTTTGTTTTGTTCTAGATCCCTCAACGTGATAATTTTTACTCTCACCGGACATTAATTTTTGGTGTCACTCCCATGACTGACTTGATACTGGCAGAATCCGTAATCAACGGGAAAGCCATTAATACAAGATTGATTGATAGTGATGTCATTTATTTAGGGTATTATACATACTGGTCGTGAAAATCGATTTTTATTAATGAGTAATAGGTAAGCGTAGTAGAAGAGTATAATTATATTATTCATCTACTGCTTACAAATATTTAATTTTATACGAATACTTCCTAAACCCTTGGATATTTTCTATTTTTTCACAATTTTTCCTTATCTAAATTATCCTTAAATAGCGATTTAAATAAATCCAGAATGCTCAGGAACTAAATATTAACAGGCTAATATGTTTGCGTGGTGCATAAAGTGATCCATACGTCAATAAATACACTTGTACTGGTTTCACTATTTAATTAAAAAGTAGGAATCGAGTTTCAACTAACGTATATCGATTTTTCTAGTATAAAATTTCCTCTTTCTTCCGTAGGTTAGACTAAACCGATAGTTATGATGCCTCCTTAGCATTGACGTGTATAAAGTGCCTCACAAACCTACAATAATATTGCGCAATACTTTTATTGTGCAATAATTTGAATATCCCTTTGTTTCCAGACGTTCAATAAATTCACTCAATCAAATTGACAAACAAGTCTGATCAATATTTTCGTGCGAGTAACATGTCTGACGACGAAGTTTTGGCGGCAACCATGCTGGTGATTTTGTTAAATCTATACAATTCTATACACTCAAGTAAAAACTCCCGTTCTTCATATTTTATTGATTGGTTTTGTTTCGATCAATACTTATATTGATTAGTAAATTGGCCTGAATGTCGAATTTCGGCCGAATGTTGAGTTTCGGCCGAAAGTTGAATTTCGATCGAATGTCGAAATTCGGCGGAATGACGTATTTCGGTCACATGTTCAATTTCAACCGAGTGTTGAATTTCGGCCAGTGGTCGAAATTTTGGCCCATTCTAGTAATGAACTATTAAATTAACAAGATGAATAAAATTACCGCGTATTGATGAAAATTTCTTGCTCGCCATTTTGCTTAAATTTACGCCACGACCATACATTAAACACCGCGACTGACCGACCGCGACCGCTCCAAACTCTCAAGTGAAAAATATTGTGCAATATTAAACCTACACAGTACAAGAAAAAATATTGTACAATAAAAATTAAACCCGCTCAAACTTTCGTTGAATCATTGTGCAATCTTCAATATTAACTCTTAACGGTCAATAATATTGTACAATACGTATTATTGCGCAATACTATTGTAGGTCTAGGGGCCACCTAATATTACCACTATACATGTCAATACTCCGTAGTTAATCTTTTATTCATAACGCTGGAGTCGCACTTGCGTCTATCGTCACAAAGCTTCTTGCAATGACATGATAAATACAGATTTGACCGGCTATTATTGGTTATTTTCGCATACATACCGAATTGCGTGTGCCTTAGTGCACATATAACCTCGGGACGATAGACGCAAGTGCGGCTCCAGCGTACAATAGGTATTAAATATACAAGTATTGTATATACATGCTTGCATCTCTAAGCAGTCTGTGGGTAATGCTAGAGTTGCACTTGTGACTTGCGTCTATCGTCCCGAAGTTATATGCGGTGATCTCATATGTGTCCGGAATGTATGCGAAAATAACCGTTAATAGTCGGTCACATCATTGCACGTGTCATTGCACGAAGCTTTGTTGGTGACGATAGACGGAAATGCGGCTCCAACATAAGAATGACTGATTCTGTGTGTAAGAAGTGTCCGTCAAAAAGCATTAAACAGTGGATGCGCCACCGTCGTATGTAGATTTTGCCAGGACGCTCCTGACAAAATCTTGGTTAAGGATTCTAACAATTCAATTTTTTTTTTAAATTAAAAGTTTTGCTAAACACACCAATATATAATACACGAAGTTTAAAGCCGAGCCACCCTGTAGGAAACAAGCCCCTCACATGGGTCTCCATCGTTGGCTTACAATAGTGTTAACACTTGTTTGCAATAAAAATTCATCTGAACTCCGCAAGGTTACTCGTGTTGGAAGCTTGTTTCCAACAGTGTGGCTCGGTTATAATGTAGAATTCAATTTAGCACTTATAGCCGAGACACACTGTTGGAAACAAACTTCCAACATGGGTTACCTTGGTGGGAGGCTTTGGAGTTCAGATAAATTTTTGTTGCAAACAAGTATTTACACTGTTGTAAACCGCCGAAGGGGACCGACGTGGAGGGCTTGTTACCAACAGTGTGGGTCGGCTTTCAGTGCAGTGTAGTTTCAGTGCAGATTATTTAATATTTAGACTCAGTCCATTTAAGCCACTACTCCGTTAGGAGTATATTTTTCTGTGCTACATACTCTTTGATTTTGGCAAATGGCAACCTTGAATTGCCCTGACAGACGTGACTGATGCTTGATCTTGCATCTCTAAGTAGTCTGTGGCTTGATCTCTCGTGAGAGTTTTTTTTTTTTTTTTTTTTTTTGGCATGGGCGTTAAGCAACTGCCATGATCAAGTTCGTGAGAGTTTTATATATATTATTGTTCTGTGGTATTATATTCTTTGTGCTTGATTCTTGCAGTGCTACCAACTTAGGGGTTTTCCCCCTAAATTTAGGGGAAGAAAATGTTGACAGGGGGATTTTTAGGGGCAAGATTTTTTTAGGGTTTTTTTTGGGGCATCACTTAGCAGGTGAATGTTAAACTATATAATATATTAAAGAAAAGAGAAAACCTTATCCACAAGATAGACAGCTTAGACAGACTTTGCCCATAATGCCAAGAGGAAAAAAGGCAAATAAAGTTAAATCCTGAATAAAGTTATTACATACCTGTGGTCTCATTTCAAAATTCTTTATTTACACATTAGTAGCAACAGAAGAAACTAATCGCTAATACGATACTGATCTCCAAAAGAACTGTTAATCCTTCTCTAAAGAATATCCATTTCAAAGCCCCTTGGAAAAACCGTATGAAGGCGATTGTTTCACAGTTTTACTGTGTGCGGAGCACGAACAGTGATAGACGGTGAAACTACGGTGTGAAGCACAAAAGCGGAAAATGGAAGTTTATCAGAACACTCCCAATTATATACCGGTAGAATATGCATAAAGTACCAATGTCTCTGAGAAGACTGAGCGGCTGTAAACTGTTGGTGAGTATGGGATAGTCGAGTAGTTGAATGGGCCTACAAGTAATTTTGTCAAATTGGAGTGTTTGAAGTTGAGGGGTTCCCACCAAGATATTTGAACAATATTCCATTTGGGGTCGAACTTGTACCTTATAAAATTGCATGATGTATTTTGAACTTAAATATCACTTTGCGCAATTGAACTATCGCTAAAACTTTTACCATGTCTGGTACCACTGACTTACCTATTCTTACTGCAATAGCGTCAGTACTTGTCACTGTCTTGTTCCGGTATGAAGGGTAAGATAGCTGGTAAACTTATGCACGTAGCATTAGACTTCACCTCAAGATAGCAACCTACCATTTACATCTTTGTTGTCGACGCCATGGTTGACTCTTTCCATCAGGAGACCCATCGGCTTGTTTGCTATCTTATGATAGAAAAAAACCATGATGCTACGGTTGTCTAAAAATTTAGTGATCCATTTATAAAACTTTACAGGCAATCCGTGAGATGTTAATTTGCTCAGAAGTGCCTTGTGCCAGGCCCAAATGAAGGTTTTAACGATATCCAGTGACCCGGACTAAACATCAGTGTTTTTCTCCTAGCTTTAAATGGCTTCACTCCTGCGATAGATAAGAGATGTATTAGATTAGTATTGGACTCGAGCCGTGTTTTATTCGAGTCACTCGAGTAGCTTTTGTTCTACTTGCACTATTAACTAGTAATATCTTACTAGTATATATATATAGTAATAATATAATAATATATATAGTAATAACTCAAATTACAAATAACTCGAATCAACTCGAATGACTCGGACCACTCGAGTGGCCTATACGACTCGGGTGAGAAATTCAAATTATGACAGGTTAATCCGATATATCTTCCATTAGAAAATCAATACAAATCTGTATAGAACGACGACTAATATAGTAAAATATTTCATTTTATTACTTTTATAATATCTGGCTATGTTGTTAAAGTAATACGAAAGTCTAAAAAGAATGTTAAAAGCAGGTACCCACTATAGACTAAGTATTTTTACATTTATGTAAAAATGTAATAACTTTATGTAAAGAAGAAAATAGAATATTTTAAAGATATTATTTGATTGATTTATAAATATTTTACTTATTTTGGATTTTATTTACCTATAATAAAAAATCACATCTTTATTCTAGCAAATCGAATCATATCCTTCACAAAAGTGAAAACAAAGACACTCGAGTCTCATCTTCACTCGAGTGGCACTCGAGTGACTCGGTTTTGATTAGCGAGTGATTCGGTGATAAAAATACTTGAATATCATCTTTACTCGAGTGGCACTTGACTGAATTAGTTTTCACTGGCGAGTGACTCGAGTGAAAAAAGTCACTCAAGCCTCATCACTGTATTAGATCGCCAGAAGAGAGACCGTATTGTTTACCGTTAATAAGTTGTCAATCTTCCAAGTAATGTAGAAGCTGTTTATTCATAATATACTCCACATTATTGATTTCGACGGAAATCAGTTTTTGCTTAACATTCTTCTATGTAGGGCTTATTTTCGACAGAAAATGTCTACAATCAGATGTGATAGGCGGGGTCCTCCCCCCATCACGAGGAGTAAAGTTTCTTGCAAAAAGAGTTGGCAATAAATGAGTCCTCTTCTCACACCTCTGGTCATCTATAGATATAATAAAATCGTAGGAGAGTCAAAACTGTACATTGAATATTTTTTTAAAAGAATACTTGGGGCGTGATCTACAATCGATATCGAAGCCAAAAATATAGTTTTTAGAATTTTTGTCTTCTGTATGTCTGTTTGTCTGTATGTATGTCCGGGGTAAACTCAAAAAGTACTGCATGGGTTTACTTCAAATTTTGCATGAATATTACTAATAGGTCGGGTCAACATATAGGCTACATATTATCACGCTATCACCTATGGGGGAGGTGCTGTGCGGAGTAAACGAAGTCCGCGCGGACGAAGTCGCTGGCAACAGCTAGTAAATAATAAAGAAAAAAAATAAAAAAAATAAATTATCGCTGGACATGGCGCAAGGCATCTTGATGGTAAGATTATGCTTGCATCTCTAAGTGGTCTGTGGTGAGATTCACATTTATCGTTGAATTCAATTCTTGCATAAAATTTATACCTTCAGAGAATGTGTTAAAACAGCTGCAGAATGCATTATTACAAAGAAAAAGCGCCTGGCACTAGCAACTCCGCTGAAGTCACTGATGACGATGGCAGTTTTAGACACAATAAATAACATTTCATAATTGTTTTATTTCATCTGTAAAATTGTTATTTATTTGATATACCAATCAAAATTATTTATAAATTTGAACAAACTATCCTAGGTATACTAAAAAATACTTAGGTGGTTTTAGCGGGATTTTATGAGGAATTTGGGGGGAAAATTCTACAGGGGTTGGCAACACTGGATTCTTGAATAATTTAATTAATTAATGAGCATACAATTTGGTTCATCGACGCAGTTTTATTTTCTTCATTCGTATTTCCTTGTAATGGTCGACAAAGTAATCTAATTAGTATATCGCGCAGTACAGTTTTGTTCGTATTATTCAATCAGTGACCTGTGGAAATGACTATCGAAGGAAATAAAGATGATGCTGAAAGATGTATTGACATTGCGCAAAAAGCGTTTTCTGCAGGGGATATTGAGAAAGCAGAGCGATTTCTGCTGAAAGCGGAGCGTTTATTCCCGTCAGCCCGTGCGAAGGATCTGTTATCTCGAGTTAAAGCGTCTGCATCAACAGGAAGTGTCCCCAAGCCTCCAAACAGTCCTAAAGCTGACGACCTTCGAAAGCGGAAGACTCCCTCTCATCAACCTCCACAACGCGAATACACACAAGATCAGATAGATGCTGTACGTAGAGTAAACACTAAATGCAAAGATTATTACGAAATTCTTGGTAAGAACTTAAATTTTCCTCTGTAGATACCGTTTTCTCTGTTCTTAGTTTCTGAGAAAATAAGCTATTATATCTTTTCCATAATCAAATCACATGTTTTACCCTTAATTTAGTTGCTTTAAGTTTTTTCAAGTCCTTGAATGATAGCTTTTTGGCTGGTATTATGGGTGACAAAACATAAAATGGTAAAGTTTACTAGGTGGTGGAGTTCTGCATTGCCTCGCCCGGATCTGTTACCACCACCTTACATATTCCTGCCACAATAGCATTGATGCTTTTCACTTTCATGTTCCAGTTTGGATGGTAAGATAGTGGTAAAATTTGTGCATGTGACATTAGACCATGCCACAAGATAGCAACGCATCAATAACATCTTTGGTGTCTAAAGGCAAAAGTTGACGCTTTCCATCAGGGGAACCATCTGCTTATTTGCTATCTTATGATCTTATGATATAAAAAAAGATCAGACTTGCTAATCAATATGTGACTTTCATCAGAAAGATGTGCAAATAATATTATTGTACACTAGCTGTTGCCCACGACTTAGTCCGCGCGGATTTCGTTTACTCCGTACAGCTCTTCCCCCGTAGGTAATAGCGTGATAATATGTAGCCTATATGTTGACCCGACCTATTAGTAATATTCATGCAAAATTTGAAGTAAATCCATCCAGTACTTTTTGAGTTTACCCCGGACATACATATAGACAAACAGATAAACAGACATACTGAAGACAAAAATTCTAAAAACTATATTTTTGGCTTCAATATCAATTGTAGATCACGCCCCAAGTATTGTTTTAAAAAAATATTCAATGTACAGTTTTGACTTTCCTACGATTTTATTATATGTATAGATGTTTTAAACATAAAAGTAATAAAATACATAATGCTCAAAATGCTTATTTTTAAAGTTTTGTTTATAATAATTATGGGGCAAGTGAGCAGGTCACCTAGTATTAAAGGTAAGTAATACCTGCTGTCCATGGACATTCTCAATGCCAAGGGTTTGCATTTGTCCCTGTATTTTTTGTCCGGGCTCCATTGAAGAATAGACCAACTGCCATTCTACCAGGCAGGCCGAAAGAGGCGACTGAATGGCTATGCATGTCTCTACTATTACTACTAGGTGGTAGAGTTCCTCAACGTCTCCACTCCGTTTTGGTACCACCGCTTTACCTATTCCTGCCGCAATAATGTCAAAAAGTAAGGTAGACTAATGCATGTGGCATTGCTATCCCTCCGTCAGATAGCATCATACCATTAAGATTTTTGGTGTCTGTAGGCGATGGTTGACTCTTTCCATCAGGAGAACCATCCGCTTGTTTGCTTCTTTATAATATAAAAAAATTGCCTTGCTAGCATTCCCAGAATGAGTAAGCTTTTCTTGATGGCCTCCAATTCATATCCGTTCGGAAATACTCCTGCTGGTAATTCATTCCAAAAAGCAGTAGTGTATTAATAGTGTTATTTACAACAGTCTCCCATCTTTCACATATGAGATTTTGTTTAGCACCTTCCCTTTTAAATGCCTCAATTTATGAATGCCACCTTTTATCCTGAATAATGTATCTCTTCATAGATGAAAGAAATTTCTAAATCATCATGTTTTTCAAATAAACAATCTTTCATTTTTCTAAATATCCTCTTGGCAAATTTCATTAAAATTTGTATATTTCTATGATTTAGTAATAAATATACTTTTGCATTTAAAACTTCACTACAGACGCGATATTTTTTACATTTAATTATTTTTCAGGTGTAACTAAAGATGCTACAGACTCCGACATAAAGAAGTCATACAAAAAGTTAGCTCTACAACTTCATCCTGATAAAAATCATGCCCCAGGGGCGGCAGAGGCTTTTAAGGTTAGTTTTAATGATTCAAAGTATTCTATATTGAATACTTTCACATGTTTTTTTTATATTATAATATGATAGCAAACAAGAAGATGGGACTCCTGATGGAAAGAATCAACCATCACCAATAGACAACAAATATGTTAATGGTGCGTAGCTGTCTTGTGGTGAGGTCTAAAGCCACATGCATAAATTTACCGGCTACCTTACTGTACAAACCCGAACAGGACAATAACAACAATTAAAGCTATTGAATCAGGAACAGGTAAGGCTGTGATACCGAGCTTATATAAGATGTTTCAGATTGTTGGTCACCTAGATTGTTACCATGGTGATATGTTTAGTGATCTTTGGTGTTTTACAAGATAGCTGACATTACAGTAGATGGCTATTCATCAAAAACGGTTTGGACCAACACATGTCACCATCATTGTGACTATATGCTCATGTAGGGTTACCATCTGCTCCTTTTTGATTTTAGTGTTACAAGCATCAAAAATACAAATCATATTTTTGATTCTGGTAACCTTAAAATCAAGTTAGATTTTTTACTTTGATTTAATAGAATGTGGCATTCTTTTATAACAAAATGGATAATTTATTAAGTTTATTCTCAACAGAGTGAACAATTGTTAAAAGATCTTCATTTCGTGAAGCAAATGTAAAATAACATCATTTCAACACATGAAAAAATTCAACTCTTATCTTTAGCTGCTTTAAGGCATTTAGCCATTCTAGCCAATGTTTTTCATTAACACATATGACTTATGTTAATGCAGAGTGTCTAGCTGTATCATTAGGACAGTTTCCTTGCAGAGTAGACAGTGTGAACCGAATGACTATAGACTGTCACATACCATTTTTTTTTGTCCAGTTTTTACTTTTTTTCTATATCATAAGATAGCAAACAAGCAGATGGGTCTCCTGATGGAAAGAGTCAACCATCACCTATAGACACCAAAGGTGTTAATGGCACTTTACTATCTTGTGGCGCGGTCTAATGCCACATGCATAAGTTTACTGGCTACCTTACCCTCCAAACCGGAACACGACAGTGACAAATACTGACACTATTGCGGCAGGAATAAGTAAGGCGGTGGATTCTGCTGTCAGAGTGATTGGAAGAGATACGTGTTTTTTGCAGCTGTATTATAGGCGTATTTTCAGTATTTTTGTGTTGAGTGATTTAATATTTGTGGTGATTGGTTTTGTGTTTGTCAGGTATTCTTCCGTTTATAAGTGTTGTGTAAGTGTTAGATGTAAGTTTTAAAACATTCGCCATGGCGGCGGGTGTAAGCGACTCCGAGCCTCCTGATATTACTAACGATTATTCCCAGGAGATATCATCTAGAGTTGGGTCTAAGCGCAAGGATGATATCTATTCTTCGAATCTGCCTACTCCAACTCCAAAAATCCCAGCAACCCAACCCGGCAATGTAGCAGCAGCAATTCAGACTGTTTATACTCACCCGGATTTTGAAAATAAAAAGCGATACACGGACTCCGATAATGGCCCCTTTGTTGTCCACCTAGCGCGTACAGAAAATGACCTTGTTACAGGTTCTTCCATTAGAGCCATTAAGGTAGGCCAAATGCTCCACACTGCCAAAATAAATAATATTGCCAAAGACGGTATAAAAAATATAGGTCGAAACCGTGTAGCAGTAGAGTTTAAGTCGGCCGAAGACGCTAATAACTTCCTTACCAACCCAGCGATTTCAGATAACAAATTTGCTGCTTCAATCCCCTCTTACAACATCACCAGGATGGGTATAGCAAGAGGCGTGCCTATTGATATTAATATGGAAGAACTTGCTACGGTGTCGGAAACCCCATCTAACTGTGGTCAGATTATCAAAGCCCGTAGACTGCACAGGAAAGCCTACAAGAATGATGTAGTAGAGTGGATTCCCACTCAATCTGTAGTTTTAACTTTCACAGGGCAAATCCTTCCGCCAAAGATATTTTTGTATTATTCTTCCCTTCCTATCGAAAATTATATCCTTCCAACTATTCAGTGTTTCAAATGCTGCCGCTTTGGCCACATAAAAGACCAATGTAGGGCGAAACCTAGATGCTATCGTTGTGCTGGTGACCACACTGGTGATACATGTGAGCGTACTCCATCATGCCTGTACTGCTCAGGTAACCATCAAGCCATAGATAACAACTGCCCGGAATACAAACGTCAGAAATCAATAAAGTTGGTAATGTCCCAGGAGAATGTTTCCTACTCAGATGCTGCTGCTCGTTTTCCTGCTGTCCGCCGACCTTATGCCGAAATTACCACTGAAATTACCTCTCCCTCCCAAATTCCCTCCCGCCATCCAATGTCACAAATTGCACCCACACATAACCTGCATCATTCCTATAAGAAAACTATTAACATCCCTCGTAACGTTAGAACCAAGTCTCTTGATAGAGGTTACAATAAAATTACTCACTCCCAAATTATCAATGACCCAGCCCCGAGCCTAAGTAATGGTTCAGCATACCCTGTGGGGTTGTCTTCTCCTGATGACAATCTCTTATACAACCTTCTAAATACCCTAACCAGTATTTTAACCCGATTCAATGATGCCCTACCGAACAGCGTGATACTCCAACTGGAAAACCTCTCTAAACTAGCATCCCATAATGGCTCTGTCCATTCTCCAATGGAACTGCCGGAGTCTTAAAAATAAGAAAACTGATTTAACTAATTTAATTAACGATTTTAAACCTTCTTTATTAGCCATCTCGGAGACTTGGTTGAGACCCGGGTTACATTTTCGTATCCCCGGTTTTTCCTGTCTCCGGGATGACAGGAGTGACGGCTATGCCGGAACTCTCATACTGATTAAGTGCTGTATTCCTTACACACAAATCCCTTTACCTTCTTACAGTGATAATTTTAATATAGTGGCCGTGAAAGCTCTAGATATCACTTTCGTATCTATTTATATTCCCCACCCTGAACCTGCCTGTATTCTTGAATTGAGTAGCATCCTGTCATCTCTTTCCCCTCCCATTTGCGTGATGGGTGACTTTAATTGCCATCATAATTTGTGGGGTTCTCATACAACAGACTCTACTGCCCCATATGTTGTTGACCTGGTGGACGATTTAAACTTGTGCATATTGAATAATGGCTCCCCAACTCGCAGGGTTTATCCAGACCAAAACCCAAACAGTGTAGTTGACCTCACACTATGCTCCCCAAACCTAACAACCAGAATGAACTGGTCCACTCTTAGTTCTTCTTATGGAAGTGATCATTTTCCCATTCTGCTATCTGTCATCACTCAAACAGTCCCAATCAAACAATTTTGTCCTCTCCTGAAGCATAAAATATCCAAAGCTAACTGGGATGAATTTGTTTCACATACTAACTCTGGTGTACACAGTCTCCCACCCCCTGGTGTTATCGGCCCACAATCATCTTATGCAGCATTTTCGTCCATCCTAGTTGATTCTGCAAATAAGTCTATTCCATTAAAAAAATCTCCCAAGGACATGATTTCGTCCCCCCCATGGTGGGACTCAGAGTGTTCCTTGATGGTTACTAAGAGAAAAGAAGCTGAACACTCTTACTCTCTAAATATGAACAGGGATAACTTTATTAATTACCAAGATGTTTCTGCCCAAACCAAAAGACTACTATCGAAGAAAAAGAAAGATGGCTGGCAGCTTTTTTGTAATTCTCTCTCCCCTAGATCTCCCCCGTCATTAGTCTGGAGAAATATTAAACGTTTTCGTGGCTCATTTACAGATAACACATCCTTGAATATAGATCCCACATGTGTAGAAAAATTTGCTAGTAATTTGGCTCCTCCCTGGGTCCCAACTAGAGAGGAAGCTAACCCTGAGGTAGCCTCTCTACCTCTAAACCTGGATAGACATGAGTTTGACAAACCTTTCTCTATGGACGAACTTTCTTTGGTCATAGACCACCTTAGAGATTCCACCCCTGGGTCTGACGGAATCCCTTACAGCTTCTTGCAAAAATCTGGCCATTACTCAAAAGAATATTATCTTGATATAATTAATTCTATATATCTATCAGGTATTATTCCTGAAGAGTGGAGATGTCAGACTATTCTCCCAATCTTAAAGACAGGTAAAGACCCGTCACAGGCTTGCAGCTACAGACCCATAGCATTAGCTTCAACTTTGTGTAAGGTTATGGAACATCTTGTCAAGAACAGGCTTGAGTGGTTTCTCGAGAGCCAGAAAATACTTTCACCTTCCCAGTATGGCTTTAGGAAGGGCGTTGGTACAATGGATAGTCTAAGTTACTTTTCAACTGAGATCCGCCTCGCCTTTTCCAAAAATCACTTTCTCTTAGGTGTCTTTCTTGACATTGCATCAGCCTATGATAATGTCCTTCTTCCAATACTCAGGCAAAAAATGCACCAGCTGAGTGTCCCAGTGAAGATGACAAACTTCATTACAAATCTTCTCTCTCATAGATACATTTCTGTTAGAGTTAATGGATCTATAGTATCTTCCCGTACAGTCTGGAAAGGCCTTCCTCAAGGATCTGTATTAAGCCCCTTGCTCTACAACCTTTACACTACTAACCTTGATTCAACAGTTAACAGCTTTTGCTCTATTCTGCAATATGCGGATGATATTGCACTCTTATACTCCGGTGACTCTATAGATAAAGCTACAAGTAGAATGAATTCAGCCTTGTCATACCTTAGTGATTGGCTAACAGACCATGGACTTTCATTATCCACACCCAAATGTTCCTCTGTATTGTTTACAAGAAAAAGATCCATCCCAACTTATTATATCTTTATAAACGGTGATCTAGTTCCCCAAGCAAATAAAGTTAAATTTTTAGGTGTCATTTGGGACTCTAAACTGTCAGGAACTGCCCATCTTACTTATGTAGCTGAAAAATGTGAACGTAACATCAACATACTACGCTCCCTATCAGGAGTTTGGTGGGGCTCTCACCCATTCTGCCAAAAAATTCTATACAACGCATTGATCCGAAGCCACTTTGACTATGGTTCCTTTCTCTTAGAGCCTTGTAACAAGCAAGCCATTTCTGTCTTTGACAAAATCCAGTCAAAATGCCTTCGCATTATTATCGGAGCAATGAGATCATCTCCTATCAATGCCATGCAGTTAGAGTGTTTTGAGCCTCCCCTGTCTCTCAGAAGACAATTCCTTTGTGACAGATTTGTGTATAATATTGCCCACTTGTCATCCCATCCTCTTTTCCCTAAACTCAGAGAACTCACTGAAGCCACCTCCACTACAGCCTACTGGACCCATAAAAAGGTTCCTTGCCTTGTCAATAGCTACCTAAAACTCACTAACTGTACATCCCCCCTCTACAAATCACCTATGAATCCTCTCTTCGTAGTCCCCTACTCAGCCCTCACTTTCAATCCTAGAATAATCTTAGATTTTGGAGCCATGAAAGACGACCCTTTTGCAGATGCGATTGTCAATAGGAGATTAGCCACAGACTTCGTGGATTACCTGGTGATGTATACAGATGCATCCAAATCATCCGAAAGAGAGTGTGTTGGTTCCTCAGTCTGGATCCCCAAATATAGAGTCATTTTGAATTTTAGGTCCCCTCCTGCCTTTTCAATTTTTTCTGGAGAATCTGTAGCTATTCTGGAAGCTGCTACTTTTGCATTCTCTCATAAGTTCAAAAAAACATTAATTCTGACAGATTCCCAAAGTTGTCTACAAGCTATCGCGTCCAATCCATTCCATGCCAAGATAAAATATCCTATCATCCTCAACATCAGGATGATTCTCTCTCAAGCAGCTAGTGATGGTTTAGACTTCACTTTGGCCTGGGTCCCAGGTCATTCTGGCATCAGGGGAAATGAAATTGCTGATCAACTGGCCAAGGAAGCTATTCAATCAGGCCTGCCAATACACAATGAGATATTCTCTTATGACCTACGTGCTACTGCCAGAGTGGACTTGATGTCCAACTGGGACAGTGCATGGGCAAGATCAAAATGCTATAAAGGCAAATACTATGCCAGCATACAGGAAACAATTCCAACTAAACCTTGGTTCTTTCGTTTCCGTGATTCCTGTAAAGATATAACTTCTACAATATGTAGACTCCGTCTGGGCCATGCATGCACCCCCGTTCATCTTGCTAAATTGAGAATTCGTGATTCCTCTATTTGCGAATGTGGCCTTGATGAAGGAACTATTGATCACATCTTCTTTTCTTGCCCCAAGTTAACATATTCTTTGTATGACACCCTGCCACCAGACATACCTCGTCCTACTAATATGCAATGCCTCCTCGCTTTTGTCCACACCCCTTTTATTAAAACTCTTGTTGCTTTTATTGCCGCCAATAAAATTAAGCTGTGAATTATTTTATGTTAATCATTTATGTTGAACCCTCTTACCCTCCCCTATATCTGTAGATAGTTATATATATGTGCATAGCATTAGCTTCTAACTCATATCACTGTAGTTGTGTAAGTTTATTGTACTAATCTTTGTGTTTGTTTTGTTTTAGATCTCTCAACGTGTAATTGATCTAGGTACCGGACAATCTTCATTTTGTGTCTCTCCCATGACTGACTTGATATTGGCAGAATCCGTACCAACGGGAAAGCCACTGAATTAAAATAATAATAATAATAATAAGTAAGGCGGTGGTACCTGACCCGGGCGAGACAATGCTGAACACTACCACCTAGTAGCTACGATGGTAGTGACTCGCATAGCCAATGGGTCGCCTTTTACAACCTGCCTGGCAGAATGCCAGTTGGTCTATTCTTCAAAGGAGCCCGGAACCAACACGGGGTGTGTGTACTTAGTGATACAAGTGGTGATCCCCATATACGAATATATTCTGGATTTTTATGAAATATCTTATGGATAATGATTTAACGATCTAGTTAAGTTTAGTTGCCCACATCATGAAATGTGAACACTTGACCGCCCCGTTGGTCGAGTGGTTAGCGACCCTGACTACGCAATAGACGGGGCTCGGGTTCGATCCCCGACGGGGACAAGCATTTGTGTGATGAGCATAAATGTTTGTATTTCCGGGTTTGGGTGTTTATTAAATATATTACAGTATTTATATATGTATTTCTATGTATTAGTATCGTTGACTAACTCTCATAACACATGCAAATAATTTGCTTACTTTGGGGTTAGATCAGTAAGTGTAATTTGTCCCGAGAATATTTATTTATATTTCATGAAATATCAAACATTTCATGATGTGGACATTTCTATGATCTGGTCACGACATATACACAAAGCTATTTTTTATTTAATCGACCAGTTTCAACAGATCAAGTGGTTTTTAAAACATCTTCTAGAGGGGATAATAATAGAACTTCACCAAATGCTAACGACTGAAAGTGTAAAATATAAGTGTCTAAATGTGCATTATATCTACCTTGAGATATTATTTATCTCTATAGGCAATAGGCAATGCTGCAGCTATCCTAACAGACCCCGAGAAGAGAAAGCAATATGACATACGTGGTGAAGAACCAGCTCACACACCACACACGCACCACCAGTACTATGCTCGTGGTTTCGAATCTGACCTCACTGCGGAGGAGCTGTTTAATATGTTCTTTGGTGCCACCGGTAAGTAGAATGTATTCACAGAATACTGGATACTATCAGTAGTCAATCTATATACAATTGATATTTGATCAACCCACACATAGACACTTCTCACGGACGCGATATCTCGGAATGGTTCGGGACAGTTTGTTCTGCACCAGCCCGAGATATCGCGTCCGCGAGAAGTGTTTATGTGTGCTAAGCTCGAATATTACTTGTGTGTAACATTCATTCATTCATTGACTTCTGTGAATCTCTAGTATACCGTGACGTATTTGTTGAAAGTATGTACCTAGTTATATCAACAAAATTTGGAATTGATTAGCCATTTTGGGTGGATAGACTATTCATTCTAACAACATTAGGTTGTAATAATGTTTTATTGTATAGCTTAAAATCCGAAGCGAAGCCTTCCTAATTTCATTTTCAAGTAAAGGATAACATGTGTTCCAGTTGGTTACTCTTCTGGCTGGTTTGGCTACTTTCTTCATTCAGTATTCTATCAAATATTGTGAACTAATTGGCCAAATATCGAATATGTCATTATGAGAAATATTCACTCATATTTAAAAATATATTTGACCGCCTCGTTGGTCGAGTAGTTAGAGACCCTGACTACGCTATGAGCAATTCTTGTATATATATATATATATATATATATATATATATATATATATATATATAATTGGAATATCGGAATCGGCTCCAACAATTTTCATGAAAGTCACAAATTAGGGGTTTTTCGGGTCAAGGGATCGATATAACAAGGTTCCAGGTCCAAGAAAAGCTCGGTTGCCAAGATATGAGTATGTGAAAAACAGAGCAAAGTTCGGTCAACCAGGTACAGAAAGAAAAATTATATATTCTATAGGAATCGATTTATCAAGGTTCAAGGTCCAAGAAAAGATCGGTTCCAAACATATGTGAAAAACCGAGCAAAGCTCGCTCTACCAGATATTTTATTATTTATACATGTTACCAAGAAACTTCACAATACTTAAAATTTGTCAGAGGTAGGTAAATGTTTATGAATAAAACATTTTTTTTAGCATTTCTTGATATTTGTATAATTAGTTTTTTTATAAGAGAGTTACATGCTGTGCTAATGGAAACAGAAACCATCGCCTATAGATAACAGAGATGTTAATGGTGTGTTGGTGTTCATAGCAGATATAAAGTCACATGCACATATCTACCAGCTACCTTACCCTTCAAACGGGAACAGGACAATGACAAGCATTGGCACTATTACGCCAGGAATAGATATGGCGGTGATACCAAATACTCGGGCGAGACGTAACAAAGCTCTACCACCTAGTAGTCATGATGTTAGTGACACATATAGCCAATTAGTCGCCTTTTACGACCTGCCTGACAGTATGGCAGTTAGTCTATTCTTCAAATGAGCCCGAACCAACTTGGGGGAGTGTCCGGCTACTGTAACCGGTATTTATATATCGACACGTCCCAAGAACAAAATCGTATCTGCAAAACCACCAAATTACAATATATTTGTTTGTGGGAGTACATTGTACATAAGATGATGTTCACTTGAGTATTTCCAAAAACAAAAGACCAATAAATATAAAAAATATATTGTCTTTTGGCTTTATGCGTGTTTAATGCGAATTTTATTATAAAACCAATTTCGTCTGATCTCTCCGTACGATTTCGTTCTTGGTACGTGTCGATATATTTGTGTGTGGAGGAGACCCAAAAGTGGGGTTCCAACAACAGAAAGTAGTTTAATATAATTAGATATTTACTAGCTGTTGCCTACGACTTCGTCCGCGCGGACTTCGTTTACTCCGCACAGCTCCTCCCCGTAGGTGTTAGTGTGATAATATGTAGCCTATATGTTGACCCGACCTGTTAGCAATATTCATACAAAATTTGAAGTAAATCCATGCAGTACTTGTTGAGTTTACCCCGGACATACATACAGACAAACAGGCAAAAATTCTAAAAACTATATTTTTGGCTTTGATATTGATTGTAGATCACGCCCCAAGTATTTTTAAAAAAAATATTCAATGGACAGTTTTGACTTTCCTACGATTTTATTATATGTATAGATAAATAGTCATAGAAGGTTATTTAAAATAGTGAAATATTGATCATGGTAGTTCTTAAGTTTGTTGGAAATAAATTTGCTTATTATTATATTTGTGTTTATCTGTAGCCTTCCCCGGTGGTGGAGCCCCCGCATACGCCCGCAGACGAGCCCGGGAGCCCGAGCCAAGAGATAACCACGCAGGCCTCCTGCAGTTACTGCCGGTCTTGGTGCTGGTGCTGCTCTCCATGCTGTCTGGCTTCTTCATCAGCGAGCCCGTTTACAGCTTGGCACCGTCTTCTAAATATCCAGTGCCGAGAGAGACTGTCAATTTGAAGGTGAGTTTAAAACATGCTTTTAGGGTTCCGTACCTAAAAGGTTAAACGGGACCCTATTACTCAGCCTCCGCTGTCTGACTGTCTGTCACTAGGCTGTATCTCATTAACTGTGATAGAAAACTGAAATTTTCCTAAATTACGTAATTCCGTTGTCGATATAATAACATATTTATTAAAAAAAAATTAAGGATAGTATAAACGTGTTTTTTTCGTATTTTTTAAAGATATTTATAAGGAACCCTTCGTGCGCGAGTCCGACTCGCACTGGCCGGTTTTTTATGTCATGAGATAGCAAACAAGCAGATGGCTTTCCTGATGGAGAGATAACCATCGCCTATAGACACCAAAGATGGTAATGGTGCATTGCACAAGGATGTAATGGCTGGGTCTTAATGCTACTTGCATAAGTTTCAGGTTATATTACCGTCCAAACTGTAACACGATAGTGACAAGCACTGACGCTATAGGCGAAACCGGCTTTACAATAATTAAATGTTAGTTGTGCAAAAGTACAAGTGTTTGACAAAATCGATATGATGCAGTTTCACCAAGTGCCGACGATGGAAAGTATAAAATATGTCAATGCTTAACATTGTTGTGTTCCCGTTTGGAGGGTAAGGTAGCCGGTAGACTTATGCATGTGACATTGCCATTCTGTCACACGGATAGCAATGTATCATTAACATCTTTGGTGTCTATAGGCGGTGCTTTCTCTTTCCATCGGGAGAGCCATCTGCTTGTTTACTATCTTAACGCAGCAGTTTGGCTGAATAAAACACGTGAATCACTTTTACGCGCACAGTATAATTTTTGGACAGTAACGCCCTTAACAAGCGATTGAATTACAATAACTCAAAAACATCTTATCCCCGTCTATTTATACCATTCTTCGTTATATTTTGTCCATTGTTGTCGTGACGTCATTATCTCAAAATTACAGGTGCATAGCACAGGTGCGCCACACATTTGTCCGGCTAGTACTTGTCGTTAAGCGCGGGTGCTAACACAATGCACCAATACCATCTTTGGTGTCTATGGGCGATGGTTTCTCTGCCATCATCTTATCCCCACCTATTTATACTAACCTTATTTATATTTATTCATTGTTGTTAATAATGATGTCACTATCTCACAAAACCAGGTGCATAAATCACACAGGTGCGCCACACCTGGCCGGCTAATAGTTGTTACTAAGCACAGTTGCTATCACTGATATAAAAAAAGCAACAAATAGCGTCGTGCGATAGTAACGATGATTATTTGCCCTCAGTGCGCCACACCTGGCCGGCTAATACTTGTTACTAACCACAGTTGCTATCACTTCTGATATAAAAAAACAGCAACAAATAGCATCGTGCGATAGTAACGATGATTATTTGCCCTCAGGTGCCGTACTACGTTAAGGAGAACTTCCACACAGATTACCAAGGCTCGCTGCGGCGACTGGAGATGGCCATCGAAGAAGAGTATATTGGTGAGAACAACACACGTACACAACGAGCACGAGAACATACACATTAGATTCATACATACGGATGAACATGCGAATATAAATATACACATTTACATACACCCGCACACACTCATATACAGGCGCACACACACACCCACACAATGGAGACCTGCACGCATGCAGTAGGCATGGAACATTTCATAAGTAGCATGTGAAATTTCATATGAAATTCATTTTCATAGATCGCATTTGCTACCTCTCTTTATATGGTCTGTGAAATGTCACTCTCAATGAAATCATCCAATTCATATAAGAACGGCAGTAGTAATAATTGATTCTTCCTTTTTAATAGTTTTACGGTTATTGGTCGTTCAGATAATTTTATGTGTAAAAATCATTGTCAATGAAATTTCACATGTGATATCATTGTGATTTTTTTTGTTTAATTTCATCATATGAAAATGAATTAAAAGTAGCAACTCCACAAATAATTTATTCGGTACAGATGTCCAAATTGTCTTACATTTATTTATCTTTTATGTCAATATTATTATAAATTAATTCTAAAAATTTAAATTTTATCACTATTCAAAAGTTGTCCGCGTTTATAATTGGACGTAGTTAAACGAAAAAGAACCAATCCACAATATGGTCAAAAATGAGTTAAGTGCACCAAACTGCTAAATATCAATACTCACTATTACCACAGAATACTTAGAGAGTAACAGATGTCAATGTTCCATTCAAGTAATATTCGAGTGTAGCACACATAGACACCTCTCACGGACGCGATATCTCGGCCTGGTGCGGAACAAACTGTACCGAACCATTCCTGATATCGCGTCCGCGAAAGGTGTCTATGTGTGCGTTGCTCGTAGTAGAGGAGACAGTGGGAGATCGTCCTTCACCGATCTGATAACCAGATGAGACGTATATTTTATCAAATATTATTTATAAACAAATATACCTATAATTACTTGCCTATCAAAAAGTGCTCATGGCTATTTTTAATTAAATTAACTTAAATCGTTTTTTTTTTCATCACTTTCATACTTTTGATAACCAAATGAAATTTATTTCACTGATAATTTTTAACACACAGAATATGCCTAGGTAGGCTTGCCTACTCATTTCTGTGTATGGCTATCTGGCAAGCAGGTGTGAACAGGTAAGTCAACATAGGTGACTCCATCGATCTGCTAACTTACCGAAAGTTATATCAAATTTTAGATTATTTTATTACAAAATCAGTCACATATACTTGCCAGCAAAAAATCGTACTCAAAGTACTGTTGCCAAGCTAAAAACTTGCCATGAGTACTTTTTGGTTATAAATAATATTTGATAAAATATACGTCTCATCTGGTTATCAGATCCGTGGAGGACGATCTTCACCGCCTCTTAGACTATCGAATATCACATGTATGTAGATTGACTACTGTCAGCCTCCAGTATACTGTGCTATTACTTTATTCAACGTCAGAACTAGTCCCCATGTATGACACATTAAAAAATAAACTAATTGAATAATGCAACTTTACTGGTTTACAACCAATATTATCAACTGATTATGTAAAATAAATCAAGGAGCACTGAGGTACGACTACTAGTAATCAGGGTTGTTACGGATGCAGGAATTTTGACATCTGCGGATGCAGATGCAGATGTGGATGCGGATTATTAAAAGTTCACATCCGCGGATGCGGATTTGATGTGGATGCGGATTTTAAAAGGACAATTATTAAAATGTTAAGTGCATAAATAACTGGAAACTAATTTAAACTTAATGTTTTTATTTAATCCTATTTCTAAAACAAAACTACACAAGTTTTTAGTTTTACTTATGACAACAGAATTTTTTAGCTTCGAGTTACATAATAGAAATCTTTGTTTAGTAATGAAACTTGAAAATGAGTGAATTATATTTAATAAATAGCAATATAGCAGCCTAGCAGCCTTTTTGAATTTGAATCTACATCCGTAAAAACTCCGCATTGATTGATGCGGATGTGAATGCGGATGCAGATGTCTGAATTGATGCGAATATTCCACATTTGCGGATGCGGATGCGAATATTCGTAACATCCCTGCTAGTAATATAGTTCAATCTCAAGGAGTCTGAATTCTTTGCCGAATTAAAATTAGTGCATCATTGATACTGACACTAATAAAAATACTAAAATTAAGTTAAAATCTATCAAACTTCAAACGTTCATAATAGTTCTAAAGTGATTTTGTGTGGATTGGATCCTTTTCATTTTTGTGTTATAGCACTCACCCCGTGCTTGGTAAAACTGGAAAAACGTTAATAACAACAAAGAAACATGCTATAACTCAAAAATGTGAGTGCTATAACACAAAAACAATAAGAAATACGAAAGTACTGATCAAAAATTATAAATGTGAATTTCATCTGTAACGATGAATTCATTTAACTAGTTATATGTATGTATAGCTAGCGATCAGTACAATCGACGGAATCGATCATATAGCAAAGAATAATTTCGCCACGTCAAACCTTGTGACTCTAGCTCAGCGGAAGAGCGTCCCGGCTTTAGGGAGACAGTCGCAGGTTCAATCCCTGCGTGTCGATATTTTTCTTTGTTGTTTTTAACGTGGATCCTTTTCGTAAAGTATCTTCACGCCCATATCCCCGAAGGGGTAGGCAGAGGTACATGTGCACCCACGATTAGCCGAAGATACTTGGTCCCACAAATGTGATAGGTGGCAAGCCTATCGCCAACCGGGCACTTTCCAATCCCGGGCAACTTTGTGTTTCCCAGAAAACTGAAAAAACACATTTTTTTTTAATGTGCCCGACCCGAGAATCGAACCCGGGACCTCATGTGGTCAACGCCAACGCTGGAGAACTAGACCACAGAGGCAACTAACTCCTTTTCGTATAATTACGTCCAATGGTAACACCATGAAGGTGTTACAATACCGTCGATTACACTAATGAGTGTTGTGTGTTCAGTGGGTCTGAGGCACGCTTGCCAGCGCGAGCGTAACTACCGCGACAGCATGGCGTGGAAGGCAAGGAACTTTGGTGACCCCAGACAACACGCGGAGGCGCAGCAGCTGCGTATGCCCAGCTGCGAGAAACTGCACAAGTTCCAGCGGTAAACAAGCACACACACATACATACCTTCATACTAATCAACATACAACGCGAGGATTGCCAGAGCTACAGGCAGTGAATAGGTGGCGCTGTAATCAATTACGCAATCGGAAGAAGGCGTTATAGTTATAACTTTTACTTTAAAACATTGGCCCCATACAAACCTCAAGCGGTACGATCGTACCGCGGCGAACGTAACGTGACATTCATTCCTGCATTCTAAATAAAAAATAATAAAGTTGACGTTTTTATTTTATAAAACATTAAAATAAATATGTTGTATGACCCTTGGCCCCCAAATGGTGCGATCGTACCGTGGACGTTACATCCATTTGAATTTCATCGTCTGACGTTACGTCCATTTGAATTTAAACCTTAAATTGCTAAATATAAATACTAATTTAGTATAAAGAAATTTGGTGACTACCGCCCTTTGATTAATTTCCTACATTCTAAATAAAAAATATTAAAGTTGACGTTTTTATTTTAAAACATTAAAATAAATATGTTGTGTATACGGTACGATCGCACCATTTGGGGGCCAAGGGTCAACCTTGGCCCCCAAATGGTGCGATCGTACCGTGGACGTAACGCGATATTCGTTTGGCCCTCAAGCGGTGCATCTGCACCACTCGGCCATTTAAATTTAAACCTTAACGTGCTGAATATACAGGTAACTTTTGTGTGTAGAAATTCAGCGATTTACGCTCTTTTTATTAAACATTCTAATAACAATATATTTTACGCTGTGGCCTTGTAGATAATTGACGTCTTTTATATAATATGTTTGCTTGATTTAAAACCGAGCCACACTGTTGGAAACAAGCCCTCCACATGGGTCCCTATTGGTGGTTTACAACAGTGTAAACACTTGTTTGCAACAAAAATTCATCTGAACTCCACAAGCCTCCCACCAAGGTCCCCCGTGTTGGAAGCTTGTTTCCAACAGTGTGGCTCGGCTATTATTGCTGAGACTTGTAAAACGGATAACATTATTTTGGCTACTGAATGGGTGGCTGTTTTGTTATTAACGTTAACATATGATTAGGATCACTTGAATATAAAAGTATCTTCACACCCATATCTCCGAAGAGGTAGGCAGAGGTACAGCCAATGCACCCAGGATTATCCGAAGATATTTAGTCTCATAATGTGATAGGTAGCAAGCCTAGCGCCAACCAGGCACTTATCAAATCCCGGACGTTGTTTTTATCAGAATCTGAAAAAAACTTATTTTTTGAATTTCCTGACCCGGGAATTGAACCCGGAACCTCATGTAGTCAACTCCTATACCGGACCACTAGATTACAGAGGCGACTTGAATATAATATTTCGACAAGTGCATTTGAACTCGGTAGCCTAATTGTTTAGAGCCTCTGCTGATGAACGTTGTGGATTTGGTGTTGAATCAAATTTGTATAATTTTTGTTGTGTTAAAAATTAAAAACTTTATTTATTTGTAAATAAAATGTTAGATTTGTTTGCATTTATATTAAAAATATATATAAGGTCATTCCATAATAGAAAAATATTTTAACACAGCATTCGGTACGTCTAACCAAAGATATCCAGCTAAAAACAAACATCATTCAAGGGATTAAAACTTTTTGATTTGTATGAAATTTTATTCGTATACGAAACTTTATTCGTACTAATCAAAAAGTTTTACACCCTTGAATGACGTCTGTTTTAGCTGGATATCTTTGATTAGACATACCGAATGCTGTGTTAAAATATTTTCACCTATTATAGAATGAATTTATATATAATTTTAACTGTATATATGTTTTAGCACTGACCCGGTGTTGAGAAAACTTAAATATTTTTTAAACATTTTTTTTCAGTCATGTAAAAATTTTTCTTTGTTTAAAAATATAATTATCTTCTATATAAATCATTTAAGACATATTTTAGAAAAGAAATTTTCACTTCATTATATTTTAGTAAAAAATATAAACTCTGTTCAGACGAAATAAATTTACTGCGATTTTGAACACATGATAGTTGTAATCAGTTGTTCTGTCTAGGTTCGTAAGGTAAGCTATGAATTGTGCAGCGTCCCCTAGTGGTAAATAAAAGAAACATGTTTATTCCTACAAAATTAAATAAAAATATCATCAATTTGAAATAGTAATATCATAAAAGTAAATTATAATGGTGTTTTTCAACGCATAGGGGTTGTCCATTGATCACAAAGTTTTTAGCAACTTTTTAACACCCCCCTCCCTGGTGATACGTAGTGAGGTTTTAGACTAACCTTCTCCTCTCTGATTACGTGTATTTTTTGGTTCAAGAAGCTTAATTTTTTTGTAATACCTCTAAATAATGGTATCCAATAAATTTAATTCTGGTGAATTATTTTTTGCGAATGGGCGTGGAAATCGTCAAGACGAGTCAAAGTTACGCAGCGTTTTTAGGTTGGAATTGCGTATTCAAGGAAAAAAAAACACGTGATAACTTACCCTTAGAATGTTTCGTGATATTTTTTCGAACCTCCGTGATTAATGAACGATCCCATAAGAAAATATAGCAGATCGAGTTATTGTTATTATTTCTAAGAAAATCAACAATTTATAGTTGTTATATCAGATTGAACCATTGTATGGTGGTAAGGGGCCATCCGTAAATTACGTCACACGTTAAGGGGGAGGGAGCGGGTCGAAGAAGTGTGACATTGTGTGACAAGGGGTGGGGAGGGGTACCAACTTTTGTGACATCATATTTTATCAAAATATAATAAATACTAAATTTAAAAAACCACCTGTGTCGATAAAAAATAAACAAATGAGATCATTATTCCAATGTAAAATTGCAATATATGTGACGTCACACGAGGGGGGTATCGCAAATGTGACCAGCTGTGACAAGGACGGGGGAGGGGTCAAAAAATCATAAAATTCGTGTGACGTAATTTATGGATGGCCCCTTATAGGATGATTTAAAATAATGCTTAAAAATAAACCGACTCCTAATTGTTGTTTTTGAATTGTCTAATAGACTACCTTTTTAAGTTGAATTAGTTTATTACAAAGTATACGAATATTATGAAAGTAGAAAATTGTGTTCACACATAGGAAAAAACGCGCAAGACTATTAATGTAGGTATTGGCTGATGTTATGCGTCGTAAGCAAACGTTCGACGTTATAACGAAGCATATAACGTTTCAACGTATATTAGAATCAATGTTACATGCTTGTTACGTATTTGGTTCGATGCTATAGATTCGTTTTTGCAGTCAAAATGTCTGCCGACGTCCAAATCCAAGTAATTTGCGAATAAAACCAACAATCGTTTTTGGCAAATCACTTGGCTTGGCTGGAGAAGTCAGAGCAAACAGCGTGCAAATTGGTGCTTGATTACTTTACCGAATCGACTGCACGAATGTTCGGTTTGTAAGGTATTTAGACTCGTCTGTGCCTACCTTTACAGATACAAACAATGAAATATAGCAACTTACAATATTCAGAGGATTAGATAATATATAATAGAAAATTTCAAAGGATTGGAACTAACAAAATTTTGTATATTGTTTCTGCGCGGATTTTTCTTAAGTCTGAACACACTTTATAGTTCGTTTTTAATGTGTAACATCTGTTGTATAACATTTTCTTGCAATCTTGGTGCACGCATTTTTTGAATTGACGAATAAGCACGTACTATTTGAATTGACCAATGAACGCTCACTGTTTGAATTGACCAATGACCGCGCGCGATGGTAGAGTTGGCCATTATTGTATCAATTTAATCATTGAGATATCAAACGTTACACATTATATACGACTACTCTAAAGCTCGCCCCTTTAAATTGTAGTGATTTAGTTGTTATTATGTCAGTTGTTTTTATTTATTAAATAATATTATGGGTGTTGATATTCAGATCTCTGGTGTAGTTCATGTATGATAAATAAACATTATTAATTGATTTCTTGTTTTATTTTTTGTTGACATACAAGTCATTGGAAGCTAAATTAAACAGCCACTTCGAATAAAACAAATTCTACATCCCGACAAATAGACCTATTTTATCAGTAGGTCCGGGCTCTTTGGAAGAATAGGCTAACGTGCCATTCTGTCAGTTCTGTTTGACAGCGAGTAAAAGGCGACCGATTGGCTATGCGAGTCACTACCATGGTAGCTACTTAGGTGGTAGAATTCTGCATTGTCTCGCCCGGGTCTGGTATTACCGCCTTACCTATTCCTGCAAATCAGATAATGGATAGTAACCAACTGAAATAGGATTTCCAGCTGAAACCAAAACTTCAGCTCCGGTCGATCCGGACCTTGTAAAGTTGAAGGCGATGGGCTGGCATGAAGTACTGCTTTGCTCTACTGAGTACACCAAGCTTTTTGGAGGCTAGTTTAGCCTTTCCTTCCAAATGACCGCGGAACTGAACGTTGTCCGATATGTCGACTCCCTGAATTCCAGTACTGGCTGAGATTATCAGGTGAGTGTTCTTGAACCGAGGTGATACGACAAAGGGTGTTTTTTTTTTGTTAACACACAAAGCAGCGTCTTTTTGGGGTTAAATGTAACAAGGTTTTGACGACCCCATTCTGAGACATCAGTTAGTTGATTCTCGAGTTCAGACACGAGCTTGTCCGGTCCTCTTCGACGTGTTCCCGAGAAATACCGCTACGGCCGGAGTATGTAGCATCAACAGTACTGTCGTCCGCATAGCAATTTATATGTTCGCTTATATCGAGTTGGAACTCCACATAACCAATATATTTTGCTGCCATAAAATAAAATATCACCAAACATTGTATTCAGAGTCTTCAACAATTAAGTACCACATCCAATACCAGCTAACTCATCAATAAATCTGATAAAACTTAGTACCTTATTTTTTTTTATATCATAAGATAGCAAACAAGCAGATGGGTCTCCTGATGGAAAGAGTCAACCATCGCCTATAGACACCAAAGATGTTAATGGTGCGTTGCTATCTTGTGGCGAGGTCTAATGCCATATGCATAAGTTTACCGGCTACCTTACCCTCCAAACCGGAACACGACAGCGACAAGCACTGACGCTATTGCGGCAGGAATAGGCAAGGCGGTGGTACCAGACCCGAGTGAGACAATGCAGAACTCTACCACCTAGTAGCCACGATGGTAGTGACTCGATAGCCATTCGGTCGCCTTTTACGACTTGCCTGACAGAACGGCAGTTGGCCTATTCTACAAAGGAGGCCGGGACCAACACGGCGAAATATACTTATAAGGGCTACACAACATAATTGCATCAAAAAAATACAATTAACGCCCAACGAAGTGGGCACATGTCGGCTAAAAATGTATACCTTGAAATAAAACAACTATTAAATGTTTATAAAAATATAAATTTCATCAGCCTTATAGTTTATTTTAACTCTCAATACTGTATGTACATTGTTTTTGAAAGTTTTTTAATTAGTACGTATGGCAACACTAGATATTAGTCGATGTTTTACAACCTGTAACATCTGCCATTTTTCTCGTTATTGCAATGTAGTCTAAATCTGATTATCAGCAGTGCAGCATTGCAGTTAAAATCTCTGTATATCTGGTTTTTATCACTGCAGTCTAACTCTCACTATAGTCTAAGTCTGTATATCTTGTCACTCTCAATACAGTCTCAGTCTTTGAACATCTTGTCACTCTCAATGCAGTCTAAGTCTTTGAACATATTGTCACTCTCAATAGAGTCTCAGTCTTTGAACATCTTGTCACTCTCAATGCAGTCTGTCTTTGAACATCTTGTCACTCTCAATGCAGTCAAGTCTTTGAACATCTTGTCACTCCCAATACAGTCTAAGTCTCTGTGTATCTTGTCACTTTAAATGTAGTCCAAGTCTTTGTATATCTTGTCACTCTCAATGCAGCCAAGTCTTTGAACATCTTGTCACTTTCAATGCAGCCTAAGTCTTTGAACATATTGTCACTCAACATAGTCTAAGTCTTTAAACATCTTGTCACTCTCAATACAGTCTAAGTCTTTGAACATCTTGTCACTCTCAATACAGTCTCAGTCTTTGAACATCTTGTCACTCTCAATGCAGTCAAGTCTTTGAACATCTTGTCACTTTCAATGCAGTCAAGTCTTTGAACATCTTGTCACTCCCAATACAGTCCAAGTCTTTGTATATCTTGTCACTCTCAATGCAGCCAAGTCTTTGAACATCTTGTCACTTTCAATGCAGCCTAAGTCTTTGAACATATTGTCACTCAACATAGTCTAAGTCTTTGAACATCTTGTCACTCTCAATGTAGTCTAAGTCTTTGAACATATTGTCACTTTCAATACTGTCTTAGTCTCTGTATATCTTGTCACTCCAGTGTAGTCTGTATATCTTGTATCTCCCTGTATATGTCAGTTCAGTGCAGTTTGAGCCTCTGTATGTGCAGGTCGGCGAGCAGGCCGTGCACTCTCTGCAGGTGTCTGGCGACGTTCCTTCGCCTGGCGAAGTTGTTGTCGCACACTCCGCACTTAAATGTGTACTGCGGCGGTCTGTGCCGGTTCTTGTGGATCCTCATCAGGGTGACCGATTTGAATCTCGCTGGGCACTGGTCGCACTGAAAAGATAGATAAATTTAAAAAAATCAGATATGTTTGTACATACAATAGCGGATTCAAGGGGATAGGGGATAAGGCTCACAACCCTCTCCCCTAACCTTGAAAAATTTGATGATTACCTCGATAAAGTCTACCCTCAGTGTAATCAAGCCCCCAAACCATAATTAACTGAACAAGCCCCCCTTTCCCCTATAACGCATCCAGCGAGCGCGCTATTTGAATTGACCAAATAGTATACACTATTGAATTGACCAATAAGCGCGGGCTATTGAATTGACCAATGAGCGGGCGCTATTTGAATTGACCAATGAGTATGCACTATTTGAATTAACCAATGCGCTCTGGTTAATTGAATTGACGAATGAACAAGCATTGTTTGAATTGACCAATGTGATCCGCAATTTAAATTAACCAATGACCGCACGCTATTGAATTGGCCAATAAAACATTGACGTATCCTCCCTGCCGAACCAGAAGTTTCGGCCCGCGCCGTTCGAATCTTCTGGAACTTCTTCTGGGTTCTTTTGATTCAAACGCAAGTTTTATTTTATTTTTTCCTCGCGGGAAAACATTCCGGCGCTCCACGATTATCAGTTTCTCGGTTGGTGTGTGATGAATGATGATGATAAATGGTGATCCCCACTGCCACATTTTACCGAAAACTTGACGTGGTCATTCGAGGTACAGAGGTGGTAGCACACCACTATTATCAGTGGTGGTAAGTGAGCTGCGCAGGTGTGTGTGAGGTGGTGGTGACTGACCTGCACGGTCTTGTCCGGCAGGTGTATGGCCACGTGCTGCAGGTAGCTGCTGTGGCTATGGTCGGTGAGTGAGGTGGTGGTGACTGACCTGCACGGTCTTGTCCGGCAGGTGTAATGGCCACGTGCTGCAGGTAGCTGCTGTGGCGGTAGTCAGTGAGTGAGGTGGTGGTGACTGACCTGTGCGGTCTTGTCCGGCGGGTGTATGGCCACGTGCTGCAGGTAGCTGCTGTGGCGGTGGTCAGTGAGTGAGGTGGTGGTGACTGACCTGTGCGGTCTTGTCCGGCTGGTGTATGGCCACGTGCTGCAGGTAGCTGCTGTGGCGGTGGTCAGTGAGTGAGGTGGTGGTGACTGACCTGCACGGTCTTGTCCGGCAGGTGTATGGCCACGTGCTGCAGGTAGCTGCTGTGGCAGTGGTCGGTGAATGAGGTGGTGGTGACTGGCCTGCACGGTCTTGTCCGGCAGGTGTATGGCCACGTGCTGCAGGTAGCTGCTGTGGCGGTGGTCGGTGAGTGAGGTGGTGGTGACTGACCTGCACGGTATTGTCTGGCAGGTGTATGGCCACGTGCTGCAGATAGCTGCTGTGGCGGTAGTCAGTGAGTAAGGTGGTGGTGACTGACCTGCACGGTCTTGTCCGGCTGGTGTATGGCCACGTGCTGCAGGTAGCTGCTGTGGCGGTGGTCAGTGAGTGAGATGGTGGTGACTGACCTGCACGGTCTTGTCCGGCAGGTGTATGGCCACGTGCTGCAGGTAGCTGCTGTTGCGGTGGAAGCCGGCACCGCACTGCGCACACACGAACGGCTTCTCTCCCGTGTGTAACCGTTCGTGGATCTGAGACAACACACCATATATTCTACGATTATAATTTCGCAACGTCTTGCTCGGGATTTTTTTATATTGTTACGTACTCGGGTTCGCAATTGTAGGAAAACACCACTTATATTAAATCCGTGTATTTACACAACACAACGTAATACTAAAATACACTTTACACAATAGTCACTTGCTGTACTATCACTGAACTTAGAACACTACGCAATAAAACACTTCTCGCTTCGCACTAGTCACTTGATGTATCGCTCTCGATCGCTAGATAAAAACTGCCTTGTGTTTGTCAACATCTCTGTATTTATAGGCAGGGGAAAGTCCTAGCTGGATCCAGAAAAATCTAAATGTATCGGGAAACAATGAATCACTTCTTATCGTAAACATGTTATGAGTCATAAATCCAAGTACACGCTACTTTTAACCTGATGCCTTTTTTTTATATCATAAGATAGCAAACAAGCAGATGGGTCTCCTGATGGAAAGAGTCAACCATCGCCTATAGACACCAAAGATGTTAATGGTGCGTTGCTATCTTGTGGCGAGGTCTAATGCCACATGCATAAGTTTACCGGCTACCTTACCCTCCAAACCGGAACACGACAGCGACAAGCACTGACGCTATTGCGGCAGGAATAGATAAGGCGGTGGTACCAGACCCGGTCGAGACAATGCAGAACTCTACTACCTAGTAGCCACGATGGTAGTGACTCGATAGCCAATCGGTCGCCTTTTACGACCTGCCTGGCAGAACGGCAGTTGGCCTATTCTTCAAAGGAGGCCGGGACCAACACGACGTAAACCACATATACCATATACCACATACCACATATACTACGGCCATATACCACAAAGTCCATTATGACATAGCTTAGGTCAACTATTTGTTTGTCAATAGCAGTAGCTATCTCTTTCTTTTATTTCTAGATCTCTCCAGCGTTCCAACTCTACACGTTTCTAGATTATTCGTAACAATATTCTGGATTTATGTAAGTAAAATATTATTCAGAAATTCAAAATTTCATTTTTATCTGACCCAAAAAACAAAACAATTCAATTACGATAAATTCCAACTAAAATGTTTCAGTGCCTTCAACCAATTGAAAATTAATTGTCAAAAATATACTTAGAATGACAGATTACATAATAGTCACTATCGTAATTATATGTAAATGTAAAATGCCACACTGCCTGCACTACAGACTTCATTCACGAGACTTGGTGTATCCAATTCACGAATTTAGTAGGATATTTTTATATTGTCTTATACCTAACTAGCTGTTGCCAGCGACTTCGTCCGCGCGGACTTCGTTTACTCCGCACAGCACCTCCCCCGTAGGTGATAGCGTGATAATATGTAGCCTATATGTTGACCCGACCTGTTAGTAATATTCATGCAAAATTTGAAGTAAATCCATGCAGTACTTTTTGAGTTTACCCCGGACATACATACAGACAAACAGACAAAAATTCTAAAAACTATATTTTTGGCTTCGATATCGATTGTAGATCACACCCCAAGTATACTTTTAAAAAAATATTCAATGTACAGTTTTGACTTTCCTACGACTTTATTATATGTATATAGATAATTTACCAATAAAAATTAAAACATACTTTCAATTTAATATTTATTTCCTAATTTTAAAATTTGGCCGTAGCTTTAAAAGTAACCCTTTTATATAAAGGGCGTAAAGAGGTTCCAGATTTTTAGTAAAGGACAAACCGCATTATTCTAAACATCTTTGCTCTCTTACCAGTGGCATGCAAAAAAGGACCCTGGGACAAAAATTACATTTGGGCCCTAAATAAACTAAATACCCTGAAGGTGCCAAACTATTTTTTTGTTAGCTTTTTACTGTTCACTACAAGGCGTAATTAGAAAAAAAAAACAGAGATTAAATATCTTGTTAATTGCCTAGTAATCTAGTGGTCTGGTGTCTGTACTGACCACACAAGGTACTGGGTTCGATTCCTGGATCAGGCAATTCAAAAATGTGTTTTTTCAGTTTTTTGATAAAAACAATGCTGCCTAGGATTGAAAAGTGCCCAGTTGGCGATAGACTTGCTACCTATTACATTACGGGACTAAGTATCTTCGGCTAATAGTGGGTGCACTTGTTGTACCTCTGCCTATCTCTTCAGGGCTATGGACATGACACATGACACATTTTTTAATTTGTATTCAAGTTGTTTAGCTATCAATTATTTATTGTGAATGTAGCATAAGATTGAGGGCCTAGTGTACTGCCCTGACTAATCCAACGGTATCTACTCCACTGCCTCTATCAGTTCTCGTTCAATCAGTACCTTGACTTGCTCCGCGTTGGAGGCCCGATAGTCACAGTAGGAGCACTTGTCCGTCTTCTCGTAACCATGCTTGGCGCGACAGTGCATCAACAACAGACGTCGCGTTATGAACTTTTTGCCGCAATGCTGAAAAACACTTCCATTTTGTATTAACAGATCCTGACCAGACGATTAATTTTTTAAATTGTAGCAAAGAAACAGATCTCATGTATCCCACATGTTCCAGGCCCCGATTGCAGAATAGGCCATCTGCCGTTCTGCCAGGCAGTTTGTGAGATGGTGAATGTTTGGCTATGTGAGTCACTAACATCGTGGCTCCTAGGTGGTAGAGTTCTGCAGTGTCTTGCCTGAATATTTGGTACCACCGCCTTACCTATCCCTACCACTATAGCATCAATGCTTGTCATTGTCGTTTGAAGAATAAGGTAGCCAATTTGCAAAATTTTTGCAAAATCTTATATGGAACTGCTGTGATGCAACAGAAATGAAAGGTAGTGTAAGGAATGGGGCAAAATTATCCAAGGTTCGAAATTTGAGAAGACCACAGCGGCACAATAGTCCACCCACGTCTGCCACACTTTCTTTCACGTCCGTAGCAAAGACAGACACCCAAATTATGTACCCAACGCACATTTCACTTCGCAGCATTTTTATTCATTAATGCTTCACCCTTCATAGAGTAAAGTGCAATTCGAATCTCCTGAAGATGCGGTTGCGAAGTGAAATGTGTGTTGAGTACATAAATTGTTACTGCCTTTGCTTCTGACATGTAAGAAAGTGTGGTAGAAGTGGGTGGACTATTGTGATGCTGTGGTCTCCTCTAACTTTCATGCCTTAGATAAGTTTTCCCCATACCTTACGCTACCTTTCATTTCTGTTGCATCACAGCAGTTCCATATAAGATTTCGTGGAAATTTTGCAAATTAAATACCATAATTTCTTCCTTAAATTATGGATTTCCACAAAGTAACCTAATTAATTATTAATTAGACATATGCATGCGGTATTGCCATTCAATCGCACAGATAGCAATGCACCATTAACAGCTTTGATGTTTATAGACAATGTTTTTTTATCCACCAGGAGCCCCATTTGCTTGTTTGCTATCTTATCATATGAATAAAAATTAAGAAACAAAACAGAAATACTTACTTCACAAACAACATCAAAACCGGTGTGAATTTTATAATGGTTCCGTAATGACAATTTAGATGTTAAAACCTTTTGACAAATCTGACATTGTATATTTTGCTTTGACCTCTCTTTCTTGTCTTCTGTATCTTTCTTCTTTTTTCTTCCCTTGATAGTTTTCTTCTCAAAACTTTCTTTATTATCAATATGTTTAGTTGCCTCTTTATCAACGTTTACATCTGCCGAGACTTCATTAAATTGAAATGAATCTAACGTTATGTTATCATCATAATCTTTGAAATCACTTTCCTCGTCCAAGAACATAGATATATCTATAGCTGTGCAGTTTTTTTCATTAGCTGTGTCAATATTTATGTTAATTTGAACATCTTGTAGTATTTTCTGTGTTTCTTCGCATTTCCGTCTGAATTTTATTGATTTGTTTATGAATGAAATACAATCTGAACACATTTTTTGTGGTAGAGAATCGTTCACTTCTATCTGTAATATTAATTTTAAGATTAATACATAGTCCTAAAACATGTCCTAATCAATCATCTGTGTTTTTACATGACTCACTGGAGACAGCTCTTGAGTAATATTTATAATAAGCAAAATATTTAGATAATGTTTAAAAATTTACTGCCTCATAGTTTAGAGATTAGCCTATTCAGTTCCGATCTAGAGGTCACAGGTTTGATCTCCGGATCAGGTAAAAAAGTTATTGGGGTTTCTTGAGGTTAATATCGAGAAAACAAAATCTCTGTAGCACCTCGGAGTCTGGCAAGTGATGTGGTACTTATCGCCAGAAGTATAAAGAACCAACTGTTATCATGTCGGTGAAATGAGCCAATGGGGATCACCACACATTTCGCCAAGCAACAAGCCGATTAATAGTGAATAACCATAAAGTCTATAGACATTTTGTTTACTTTGCCTACCACACAAGGGAAAGAGGAGTAATGAGACTTTTTTCTATTTACATAAAAAAAGATTCCGACAATTTGAAAAGCTCCTATTTTTTGGAAATTTACTCGAAAAGTGTTTATATACCTTTATTCCTGTGGCTTCATAAATAGTATTTGTATATTTTTCACAATGCTCTGTTAATACAAATATTGGATAGAGTTCTTTTGTGCTCAGACAGGTTCGACAACAGTTTTTCTGGTACATTTTTTCTGATCTTGTCTTAAAAAGTTTAAAGCTTAACTATCTGTGGATTCTGTGGTTTGCTTTTAGTTTTCACTTTTTAATTTTCACGAAAAACATTCTTGCATCTTGGAGCCCAAAGCTTTAAATATACCACTGTAATAACAAAATGAAATAATATAAAAGGCCTTTTATTTCCTAACCAACATTAATTGAATCAAAGTGCTTTGATACTCATAAACAAGATACAGTGTTGTGTCGTGCTACAATGTGGCATACTATGTAAGAAAGTGTGTAAGAACACTAAACGCTTTGACTCAATTGAGTTATGGTTATGTGAATTGGGCACCAGACATTGGGTTTTAGATGTTTTTTTTTTTAATATCATAAGATAGCAAAGAAGCAGATGGCTCTTCTGATGGAAAGAAAACCAAATGCTTTGAATAGCAGATGGCAAAAGTGCATCGAACGTGATGGTGATTATGTAGAAAAATAAAAATATAACTGAGTTTAGTATATGTTTATTTTCTTGGTTGGCCGAATACTTTTCAATCCACCCTCCTAGTAAGAAACAATATTTCAAAGTCAAATGTTGATGTTAAAAAAGGCAGGTGTACCAGACTCGGACGTGACAATGCAGAACTTTACCACATAGTAGACATGATGGTAGTGACTTGCAAAGCCAATCATTCACCTCTTATGAACCGTGTGGCAGAGCTTGAGATCATCTACACTTCAAATGGAGCCCTGAACAACACGGGAAAACACTTTGTTCCTATCTTAAATCAAAACTGGGCCCCTTTGATTAGCCCCATAGTCAGGGTCGCCAACCCTTTAACCAAAGGGAGAATCGAAGACAATAGTTATATAAACATAAGGAAATCACATTTGAAAACAACTACGAGTATTATTACAAAATAATTATAAAGTCAGAAAAACAATAAGCATTTAAAAAAACAATCCATGTTTAAACACTACAGCCTAGTCCCCATAGCATTACTCTATGGCCCTGGCGCAGAGACAAAGAAAATAATGAATTCATCATTAACATTTTTGGTGTCTATAGGTATGGGTATCTCTTTCCATTGGTAAACCATGAGTGTTTGTTGTCAAATGAATTTTAATAAGCAAATGGTTCTCCTGTGACACAATTGGACGTAGATACACGAAAAGGATCTAATCCACACAAAATCAGTTTAGAAATATTTATGTTTGAAGTTGGATATTTTTAATTTTTTAACAAGCCAAACATGGGGACTAGCTCTGATGTTGAATAAAGTATTAGAGAGCTATGTTTTTTTACTGGCCAATTGTATTGATGTTTAGCATCAGTTTAGTGCACTTAACTCATTTTTGACCATATTGTGGATTGGATCCTTTTCGTTTAACTACGGCCAATTAATGGACACAAACAATTAATAGTGTATTGCTATTCTTTCTTCGTCGTCGTTCTTGACTTGTTGTAGTGTGTGTGTTGTAACTATCATGACTTTTTTATATAATATATAGATGAACAGGTAGATTAATGTTATATACAAATTTTTTATTGATGAAAATAATATTATTAAAAGGTTATTTGTTCTTCAATAAATCAGCAATATTTTTTGAATATTTTTTTGTTGACATTACTAATTTCACACTTGTGATATGAAGTTGATAACAATCAAGATCCTATTCTTAGTCGGAACGCATAGTAATGTCACATATTTCATTATACTGGTTACCCTATCTGGAACATTACAGCAACAAATGCTGTTATTTTGGTTTGAATACATAAGGCTGATGTACCATTTGGGGCAGTATTGAATTCTTAAACACTCGCTTTTATAAACTGCCTGCTATTGCAGTTAGTCTGTTTTCACCGGGAGGGAAAAGGGAGTCCGGACTAATACAAATATCTCAATATGTAACACTCAGTTCTATCTGTCTGCTCGTATATCTTATATGAAGCGAATAGCGATGTATAATATAGTACATATTAAGCTAACTAAGATTTACGAAACGAGCTTATTGATATACTTAACATAGTATCAAATACAATAAATAAAATGCTTTTTGATAGTATCTTTTTTGGATTATGCGGTGTTCCGAAGGTTGGCGGTGTTGGTGTGTTTGTAGTTTGTGACAAAACAATAAAAATAAATAACATACTCCAAGTAACCTTTTTGTGTGTCGACTGAAGATTTATTTGAATTATTGACACAAAGTACACAGTTCCTTCCTAAAGAGCATCAAATTACGCAAAAGAATGTTAAACTAATAATGGTAGTCCTGACTCTTAAATAACAGTACAACGTAACGTAGTTTTCCTGTGAATATATAGTATACAATTTGCATTTTGTACACAAATTCCAAACATGGCAGAGAGAAGCCCGAAAATTGAAAAATGAAAAAATAAACAAATTTAAAAAAGTCAAAACAAACAAAATAGCTACCTATTTTGTTTTTTATTTCCACTTCATAGGACAGATTAAGATTAATGCCATGCTGCCTACAGTTTTTTGTACACGGTACGATGCTAGTCTATGGTATGAGGCATCAACAAGGAACTTATACGATAACTGGAATTACTACGAAGCAATATTTGAAAAATAGAAATGTACTTTATTTCTATCCACATAAAGTTGACATTTGTTTCTTACATAACAGAGGGGAAAAACGTTCTGAGCAAGACAACGACATGAGTGGATGTTGTCCCTTTCTTGCAATTGCCAGTATAAATAAAACTTTCGGATGGTAGATTTTTATATATTCCTTAATCGTCAAATCCCTTTCATTCATACACGTCGATAGATACATTATTATAAAATGTATTGTAATTAACATAGAGAGTTTTTAAATGTGCTTATTTTATTTATTACGTAATTACTTATGCAATGCAAAAACTGTTTCTGAAAATTAGTAGAATTACTTAGTAGTAATTTGCAAACTACGCTTGGCCACAATTATATATGGCGATTGGCGCTTTATTTAGTAGAAAGAGACACACTCCACCCATGTCGTGGTACTCTTCGGAACGATTTTGAGGCGCGTGTGAACATTCCGGGTAGAATGTAACTTCCTTGCTCCCAAACGAGTAAAGTAATGTCATTGCAGTTTTTTTTATAAAAAGCCTTATTTGCTAATGAATAATATGGTTTCACAGACTACTTTTTTTTGAGTTCAAGCATATGATTCTTAGCACAGGTTCTAAATGAGGCCTTGCGTAGTTTGCAAGTTACTACTAAGTAATTCTACTAATATGAGAAACAGTTTTTGCATTGCATAATTAATTACGTAATAATTAAAATAAACACATTCTAGAACTCAGTATGTTAATTACAATAAATTTTATGCTAATTTATTTATCGGCGTGTATGGATAAAAAGGATTTAACGATTACCGAATATGTAAAAATCTACCATCTAGATAGTTTTATTTACACTGGCAATTGCAAGAAAGGGACAACATCCACTCTTGTCGTTGTCTTGCTCAGAACGTTTTTCCCCTCTGTTATGTAAGAAACAAATGTCAACTTTACGTGTTACGGAATAAAGTACATTTTTATTTTTCAAATATTGTTTCGTAACAATTCCATAGTATATAAGTTCCTTGTTTGGGAGTTATAGCACCAGACACAGACACACAAATATACGCATACGTTAAACGTAACGCCTCTCGCTCGGTTAAAAGATTGTTCTGTGGTTAAAAGCTATTAAATGCTGTGATGTGATCGTGGATGTGATTATAATCTAGGCTGTATGTGTTTAAATGTCTTTGCATTTGCTTTGCCAGCTGTTCGATGAAACATAAATATAAAATAAACATTTTTTGTTTTGTTGTTGCTCTTAAAATAATTAGGTATTGAAATTGTGCATTTTTATAAATAAAAATATTAATTTTTAGTGTCGTAATGTGTGTCAAGCATAAAAACTATCAATAAACTTTAATTATTTTTTGAAAATGGTACCGATTTTTCTTATGATGAACAGTATGGCATCGCGACGACGTGCTATAGCTAGAAATTTGCTCACACCTCAAACTTCTTTAGAACAGGATTGTTGTAGAACATGTTTAGGCCTTGATAGTCTAGAACCAATATTTTGTGATAAAGAAAGTGAAAAGATAAGGTCAGATGACTTATATTTAGTCACAGGGTTAAAGGTAAATTTGTGTGTATTCATATTACTTGATGTGCCTATACATTTTACATATTATCTTTATTAGAAAAGATGGATTTTACTTTCCTCTAGATCTTTGCAGTTCCAAGTTTTTTAATTTGGAACTGAAAGCATGAACTTGCAATGCAAACAGCATAACTAATATGTACTTATGGTTTAAACATATTTGAATAAAGATTAAAATAAAAAGTAGAACCTGTATTGGTCCAGGTTCTCTTGAAGAATAGACCAACTGCCGTTCTGTCAGGCAGGTCGTAAAAGATGACCGATTGGCTATACATGTCACTACTATTCTGCCCTGCTAATTAATTCGACCATAAGTGCATGTTGGATGCAACAGAGGAAATGGTGCCCAAAAATGTTCACGTTTATTTTTGACCCTACAAAATATATATTAAAAAAAAAGTATCTTCACGCCCATATCCCCGAAGGGGTAGGCAGAGGTACAACAAGTGCACCCACGATTAGTCGAAGATACTTGTTCCCACAAATGTGATAGGTGGCAAGCCTATCGCCAACCGGGCACTTTCCAATCCCGGGCAACTTTGTGTTTCTCAGAAAACTGAAAAAACACTTTTTAATGTGCACGACGACGAATCGAACCCGGGACCTCATGTGGTGAACGCCAATGCTGGACCACTAGACTACAGAGGCGACTAGAAAATATAAAAAGACATGAAAAAAATGTTGATCTACCTAAATTTTTGTAGCTTCATAAATATAGATGCAAATTTTTGAAAATGTTTTTCTCTGTTACACCCAACATGCACTTACATTCGACTTAATTAGCAGGGCAGAATTGTGGTTACTAAGTGGTAGAGTCCTGCAACAACTCACCCAGGTATTTGGTACAACCACCTTACCAATTCCTGCCGCAAAAGCATCAATGTCTGTCTGTGTGTCTTTGTCTTGTTATAGTTTGGAGGGTAGGGTAGTCGATAGGCTTATGTTTGTAATTAGAAAAGAACTTTTTTAATTCACAGACATTGATATAAAAAACCCAAGATACACAATCAGTGTCTCAAAAACGTCCTCCAAAAATGAATCATGTTGGTCGCGAAACTGTCAATTTTATTTCTCTTTGTACATTGCTTTGTAAAAACAACTATAAATCTTGTGTTTAAGGTTGGATTTGCAAAGACTATGTTTTTGCCATATCTATAACTATTTAAATGAAATTAAGGACACTTTTAAGTGTCAGTTTTGTTCGGGACTGTGTATCTTGGGTTTTTTATATCAATGTTCACAAACATAAGCAACTAAAATATTTAACACATAAAATATAGGTTTTTACAATAAAATGTTTAATAAAAATTTCAGATTAAATTCAATGATGGACTTTCACAAAAAATATGCAGAAAGTGCATTCAAATCATGCATATGGCTCTACGATTCAGGCGAACAAGCAAAAAAGCAGAGAAAACACTTCTATCCATGGTCTACACTAAATCAAAAAAAAGGTTCTCTACAAAACCTAGCAAATTAGTCAAATTTCCAAAAAAACATCCTGAAGTCAAACAACCGAAGCTTGAGATGGACGTTGAATACAATTATGATGATAGCTTCCAAACTGATGATTATTCCTACATGGAGACTGAGAAGTATGATGATGATCAGGTATGAAATGTGTTATTAATTTATAATTACTTTAAACCGTCTTTTCAAAAAGAGGGAGGTTTCAGATCGATTGTATAATTTTTTATATTTGTTATCTCAAAACTCAGGAATAATTAAGGTGGTGGTAACAGGCTTGGCCGAGACAATGCAGAACTCTACCACCTAGTAGCCATGATGGTAGTGACTCGCATAGCCCATCACCTTTTACAACCTGTCTGGCAGAACGGCAGTTGGTCTATTTTTCAGAGGAGCCCTGTACCATCACAGGGAGAATTTATTCATGTAGTATTATTTGACTGATTTGTCGAGTGGTTAGCAAACCTATATATGAATAGATGGGACTTGGATTTGATTGCCGACAGTGACAAATATTTGTGTGATGAGTAATTATGTTTTTCTGGGTTTGGGTGTTTGTTATGCATGTAACAGTATTTATATGTATATGTATTTCTATGTATTATATTAGTATCGTTGACTAACACTCATAAGACAAGCAAATAATTTGCTTACTTTGGGGTTAGTTCAAGTTGTGTAATTTGTCCAGCAATTTTTATTTTTTTTATTTTTTTATATCATAAGATAGCAAACAAGCAGATGGGTCTCCTGATGGAAAGAGTCAACCATTGCCTATAGACGCCAAAGATGTTAATGGTGCGCTGCTATCTTGTGGCGAGGTCTAATGCCAGATGCATAAGTTTACCAGCTACCTTACCCTCCAAACCGGAACACGACAGCCACAAGCACTGACGCTATTGTGGCAGGAATAGGTAAGGCGGTGGTACCAGACCTGGGCGAGACAATGTAGAACTCTACCACCTAGTAGCCAAGATGGTAGTGACTAGATAGCCAATCGGTCGCCTTTTACGACCTGGCTGGCAGAACGGCAGTTGGCCTATTCTTCAAAGGAGGTCAGGACCAACACGGGGTATTATTATATTATTATTATCATCATCCTATCGCACGGATAGCATGGCAGGCTATCTATTTGACATGTATGTACGTAATATTGTTGGAATTGGATCATATTTTAGTATGATGATCTATTTAGGTGTCCAAGCATATTATGTACTAAATTTTGTGTGTGTATGTTTGTTTGTCCGCGAATTTTTCAGGAACTAAAAGCCTTACCAAGATATTTTTTTAAAATTTAAATCAAGTGTATTCCAACTTAGACAACAGTCTAAGTTTCATCAAAATCGGCTCAGTAGTTTTTGAGATATGATTATAGTTGATATTTGAAGTCAATTAAAATTTTTAAATTAATAATTATCTAATTCATGTTTTCTTTCAGAAGCCATTGACTAACATAAAAAAAGAGCTCTCTGTACAGAAACCTATTGAGAAGAGAAAACGACAAAGCATCCCTCTTGCGACGACGTACAAATGCACCACTTGTGACAAAGAGTTCCGGATGAAAGCGACATTCAAAGCTCATATGCGGTTCCATACGAGTTACTCTATGTGCGAGGTAAGGGGCTATACATTTTGTATAACAAATGTGTCCAGTAATCTTACTGTTGACTTAACTAGCATAGTCATATACACAGACACACATACACAGATACACGCAAACAGACACATACATACACACACACACACACACATACACATACATACACACACACACACACATACACATACATACACACACATACGTACACACACATACATATACACACACATATACAAACACATACACACATACATACACAAGCACTCATACAAACACACACACACACACACACACACACACACACACACACACATACCCGTGTGTGTGTGTGTGTGTGTGGCCGCGTTTCCGATCCTATAGTAGTTTAAAAAAATGTTGACGCGTCAAAATAACTTGTAAAAAGTTTTATTGAATAAAGTACTTCTGATTTCTGATACGTACACATACTTTAATGGTCAACACGAGATACAACTACATAGCTAAACTTCAAAAGCTTAACAATTTTCATTTATAATTGTCAGTTTAATTAAAATTTGTGTACATATTATTTTCATTTAAATTAAAAGTTTGTTTGTTTGTATGCTTTGTAAGGCTTGTGGAAAGCGGTGCAGGAACAACAACCAGCTCCAGGAACACAAACGAGCTAGACACGGTCTGGGCAAGATCCACAAGTGCGCCTACTGCGAGTACAGCTCAGCCACCAAGGAGGCCTTGACGGTGAGATTGTTTTTATATCATAAGTTAGCAAATGAGCAGATGGCTCTCCTGATGGAAGAGAAACCATCGCCTACAGACACCAATATATATATATATATATATATATATATATATATATATATATATATATATATATATATATATATATATATATATATATATATATATATATATATATATATATATATATATATACATACACATATAATAAAATCGTAGTAACACTGTACATTGAATATTCTTTTATAAGAATACTTGGGGTGTGATCTACAATTGATATCGAAGCCAAAAATATAGTTTTTAAAATTTTTGTCTGTTTATCTGTATGTATGTCCGGGGTAAACTTAAAAAGTACTGCATCGATTTACTTCAAATTTTGCATGAATACTACTAACAGGTCAACATTACAGGAGTAATCGAAGTATATATATATATATATATATAGGGTAATAAGGGTAAATAATTCTTTTTTTTTTTTTTTGAATATTTTGAAATATTTTGAAAACTTATGTATCAATATCTATTAAATAATGTCACAGATATGTTTGTATTAAGCTACCACATAATATATATATATATATATATATATATATATATATATATATATATATATATATATATATATATATATATATATATATATATATATATATATAGGCAACATATAGGCAAAATATTATCACGCTATCACCTAGCGGCCAGGTGCTGTGCGGAGTAAATGAAGTCCGCGCGGACGAAGTCGCTAGCAACAGCTAGATATAAATAAAAAATGATGTGTCGCGGGACACCAGGTAGGAACGAACTTCCTTCGGCTAAACGGCACTACTCGCTTGTGTGCGCGACTGTCGCGCCTGCGCACGTCTCATTTAACGCTTTTATTCCACGCATTTTTCTTACGGTTTTACTATCACATTTTTTTCAGTTCGGTCGCGCAGCAAAATCCCTATCCCCTCCAAGCCTGCCGTAAGGAACTTCGTTCCAATAAATACAGTGTCGTGTAAAAACTTTACCTCCCGTGCTAGTTTATAACTGAGTTACGGCGAGGTAAGATTCTCACTTCAAATGTAAAAGAATGTTTCTCTTATGAGTATAAGCGTTATGATTCTTTGCATTGCTATGATTCATGCAGTTACAGTAGCAAATGGCATTTGAACAATTGAACAAAAAATAACACAATATATGAAGAAAATAATGTGACCGCTCCGTTGGTCGAGTGGTTAGCGACCCTGACTACGCAATGGGGTCCGGGTTCGATTCCCGGCAGGGACAGGCATTTGTGTGATGAGCACAGATGTTAGTATTTCTGGGTTTGGGTGTTTATTAAATAAATTAGAGTATTTATATATGTATTTCTATGTATTAGTATCGTTGACTGACATTCATACTACAAGCATATAATTTGCTTACTTTGGGGTCAGATCAATTCGTGTAATTTGTCCAATGATATTTATTTATTATTTACTAGCTGTGCCCGCGACTTTGTTCGCGTGGAAAAAAATCTAAAATAAAAACCCGCATAGTTCTCGTTCCCGTGGGATTTCCGGGATAAGAACTATCCTATGTCCTTTCTTGGGTCTCAAACTATATTTGTACCAAATTTTATCCAAATCGGTTCAGTGGTTTGGCCGTGAAAGCGTAACAGACAGACAGACAGACAGACAGACAGACAGACAGACAGACTTACTTTCGCATTTATAATATTAGTATGGATTATTATTATTAATGTACATAATAAGTTAATATCATACAACGCAAGGACTACATGGTCCTTTCGAGCCGGATTCCTTTTTCTTCTTTCTTTCAATGTGTTATTGTTGACAGATTCACGAAAGGAGGCACACCGGTGAACGGCCGTACGTCTGTGATCACTGCGCGGCTTCTTTCCACCGAAGATCGAACTTGGTTCAACATATCGCCATACATCTACCAGAGAGAAACTTTCAAGTAAGTACCTACTGGTATAATCAATATTTAATTTAAATACATTTTTATTTACTTAATTTTGTGTTATAGCACTCACCCCGTGCTTGGGAAAACTTGAAAGAGTTGAAAAACAACAAAAAAAATATCGACACGCAGGATTTGAACCTGCGAACGTCTCCCTAATTTTTGATCAGTACTTTCGCGTTTCTAATTATTTTTGTTATATATGTGAATTTCATCTGTAACGATGAACTCATTTAACTAATTATACGTATGTATATGTAGCGATCAGTACAATCGACGGTATCGATCATATAGCAAAGAAGAATTTTGACACGTCGAGTCTGTCGATACTAGCTCAACGGTAGAGCATTCCGGATTTAGGGAGGGTCGTAGGTTCAAATCCTGCGTGTTGATATTTTTCTTTGTTGTTTTTAAAGTTATTTACTTAATGTTTAAAGTGAAACTTTTTTCTATAGACTCAAAATTTCGTTCATCTATCGCATTTCGTATTACAGCGGAGTAGTAGTAACGCGAAAGGCGCATGGCAGAGGAGCCAAGTCCAATATGGCAGCGTCCATAGCTCGTATTGTATTATTATGTACTAGCTGAGCCCGCGACTTCGTCCGCGTAAAAAAAATCGAAAAAAAAGTAGCCTGAGTAACTCCCTATCACATCAGCTATTTGGCAGTGAAAGTCTCGTCAAAATCAGACCAGCCGTTCCAGAGATTAGCCGGAACAAACAGACAGACAAACAGATAGACAAAAATTTAAAAAAAAATGTAGTTTTGGTATATGTATCGTGTATACATCCATATGCATTTAGTAAAAAGCGGTTATTTTCATATTACAAACAGACACTCCAATTTTATTTATTTGTATAGATGTATAGATTCCGTACTCTAATGCAATTGAAATTTGATTTTATTATTGAATATTTTGTCTACTATTGATTTCCCATTATTATCATTCCCATTTTCAATAATTATTAAGATTTAAAACTTATATTAATAATATATTATTGAAAACTTAAATTTTTGAATTATTTAAAAAATCGAATAATTTTTCAAAAATTTTTACTGTTAAATAAATGCCTTCAAGTCTTAAAAAAGTTTCACTTGCATTGTGGTTTCATAAAACTCCATAATATAATTTTTTTTTTATAAAATCGTATTTTTCATAAACTTTATTTTAATACAAACCATATATTGATTAAATATAAAAAGTCACTATTTAAATACAAACTTTTTATTAGATTTAACCACAATAATAATACTCGTAATTTTAAATTAATAAAAAGTATTTAAATAGCTTGGTTCAAGCGGATTTTAATATTATATTACTAACATTTAAACCATTAAGCAATTTATATTAAGCATAGGTTATGTATATATATATATATATATATATATTGTGCACACTTCATATAAACCATCTATTAAATAGTCCGAACAAAGCCTAAACATTTGGTTTGGATAGGTGAGCCCGATCTTGAGTTATAAAATAACAACGAAAAGTGGCATCGATTTATATAGATGTATATGTATTTCCATGTATTAGTATCGTTGACTAACTTCCATAACACAAGCAAATAATTTAATAATTTGCTTACTATGGAGTTATATCAAATAGTGTAATTTGTCTACCGATATTATAATTTCTTCAATAACATGATACTTTTGTCCAAACAGTGCGACATGTGCCCGAAACGTCTAAAATCGCGCAAGTTCCTACAAATACACAAACATAACGCGCACACGGGCAAAAAATACGGGTACCTGTGCCCAGTTTGCGACCACCGTTTCGAGAAGCCGAACAAAGTTCGCGCGCACACGCGTCGCGTGCATGGACTGACGGATGAACAACAGGGGCCGATTGTACGCGTGCAATTATAGATGCGGGGGTTATCTCAGAGTTATTGCCAAATTATGTGATATTATTCTTGATAAAATTTAAGAAGTACCTCGATACTCCATCGTCAGTGGACCTTCCTTTTTATTTATACTGCAATAGTCTAAAATACTTTACATGTACATACATATCTTTACAGTAGATACCTTACAGGGAAGGCAGAGAAAAATATTTACAATACTTTAACAAAAATATTAAATACTAGCTCTGCCTGCGACTTCTTCTGCGTTAATTTAGATCTAGGTTTCAAGTTTTGCTTTTACTTAAAAAAAATAAGTTCCACACTAAATAATTGTTGTCATATATAAAACTTAAAATAGCCTTTGTAATATTTGTTTAATAACTCTAAGTGCAGCGCAGTTGCTCACGATATGTTATCATTTACGATACCATTGTCTGAGTCGGCGCAGTACTAATTTGTTGGTGAATGAATTATAACCAAGTGGTAACGTTTTGAAAACAGAATATTCAGCAGGCGCAAAAGTTATGAAATCGAAAAAAAAACTGTGTCTAAATTATTAGTTTCTTATTGTATTTTTTGTACGGCTTAAATATTATACCCAATATAGTTTTTCAATTAAGTAAATATTTGTTGTTTGTAAACAGCCAATCTGTTTCATTTTGCATCATAAGGACTTAAAGCTAAATTATCAATAGGTGGGTTGTGTACATTAACATTAATAAAGGTGGGTAGGTAAAAAATTAAATTCTTTACGTTACCTTAAATAAATTATATGGTTATTTTACCCCTTCCCCGTTCATGTCACAGGTTGTCACACTAGTGAAACCCCTTTCACCGTGGTGTGACTGTTATGTATACACGGCTTGACGGCGGTAGTGTGTGTAACAACCTTCTCGTAACACAGCTGATCCAAGATGGCAGTATTAATATAGCTCCGAATTATAAAGTACGTTTTATTATCCACTTACAATTCAGTGATGTCACATATTTTTTAAGAAGGCAACGAGCTTTTAGAGTGGATCGATATTTTGGTCGTCTACAAGACAGGGGGAAGCTTGATGGTTCTAACTAGGATGGGCGACACAAGTGCGGATTGATATTTCCTTTTTATCATTAAAATTTGTATTTATTTTAAAAATATAAAGTTATAGAAAACGTGTTGTTTTGCTAATATTTAAAAACTGATAACTTTCTGTTAAGTATTCACGGCATACTAAGGGTTTTACTTTTTGTTTAGGGGTAACTATATAAATTTTAAGCTATTGCACAGCTTCTATCGCGGGCCTTGAGCGTGGAGACCGAATCGAGAAATTCCGTAACGAAAAAAACCTAGCACCCCCGACTCCGACCGGCACAGCGGTGATACTTTTTAGTTTTTCCATCTATCGATAAATACCAGAACTTTTAATGACTTTTTGAAATATCACGCTTGTCTCTTTAGTTCAGCAACCCGCCTTTAGGTGGCATTGGTTGTATTGGAAAACTACCGTAATCATATATATAATTGTAATTGCATAAGTTGATAAAAAATGCTATGCAATATTTTTACCGTGGCAGTCTCCGAGTGCCACAAGTCTTTTTTTTTCTATCGAGGAAACTATCAGTAAATATGTTTCTAAGTAAATAATTTATGGCGTGAACCCTTAAGTATCTTACGTATAAATTGCGTAGCTAAATCTTAGATAAGTATAATATAGCAAGGGATCTACCGAACGCATTTATTTCGAAATTATTTTGGCGCAGCCTTAAGTAGGTGCATATTTAGGAGTTGAACAATAAGACAGCGAGCGTCCTCTCCGTGTCATACCTACGCAAGCCTTTCGAATATAAATCGAGTTGGTAGTATTTTTAAATATTTGACTTTCTTATAAATTTCGCGTTTAAATATTTTAGGTTTTAACACGTGATATATCAAAGCTTTTGTCCTACCCCTTGTCACATACTTAACGTAAAAAGTAAATTATGGATAACCAGTAAAGAAATGTTGCAAGTAATATTTTTCCACAAAAACAGGGCGAAAATAAAATGTGGTATTCATTAGGTTATATAAAATATGTACAGTAATAGATACTAACTTAATTTTTAATTATAATTATTCTTGAAATAATACTTACGTAGCATATTAAGTTTTTTATTATTATTATTTTATTTTTATAACAATAATGTACAGAGTTTCTTTATATGTGCCAAACTGTAAACCAGTTTGTCGGCATAATCCAATCCAAATTTTTTTGTGGGGTGTCAAAATGTGTGTGCGTGCCTGTACATAGCGTGTGTTTGTGTGTATGATTGTAGCAGATGATTTAATGTAGTTGTTGATTAACAATCGCTCGTGCTAATCCATCCAAGTTTATATATATATATATATATATATATATATATATATATATATATATATATATATATATATATATATATATATATATATATATGTGTGTGTCTGCAGGTAAGTTAATACGACTGAATATAAATAATATTATGATGTAAATCTATATTAAAAAATGCGAAAGTACGGATATTTAGATGGATGGACGGATGTTTGTTACTCAATAATGCAAAAACTACTGAACGGATTTGAATGTAGTTTGGCTCATAGGTAAATGATGACCTGAAATAGCACATAGGCTATTTTTTTATCCCGGAAAAAAGAGGTGATCCCGCGCGATTCGCCAAAAATTTTTATAATGCAGCGGGCAGCACGCTGCAGCGAGTAATATATATGTCGCAGTAAATTTGTATGTTTCGTTGTAATACAAATGGCGTCGTCATTTTATAAACGTTCCAAACAAATTGCCGAAGGCATGATGTTGGTGTCATAAATTGCATCAATGTCAGCTATAAACTCCGATGTCACCGACGGTCGATGGAGCTCCGCTAAGCTCCATTTTTTAGGTGTGGGACCTCACGGCACCCTATCAAACCCACTTCTTTTTTTAATTTTTAAATTTGTATTTCTTGGCAGAGGAAATAGCATTAACAATGTTTATTTTTTAAGTAAATGCCAAAAATATACCTGTTCTACCAGGCAGTTCGTAAGAGGCAAACGATATGCTAGGTGTGTTAGTACCATCATGGCTACTAGGTGGTAGAGTTCTGTATTGTCTCGCCCGGGTCTGGTACCACCGCCTTACCTATTCCTGCCACAATAGCGTCAGTGTTTGTCATTGTCGTGTTCCGATTTGGAGGGTAAGGTAAAGTTATGCATGTGGCATTAAAACCTCGCCACAAGTATAGTAACACATTTCCATCAGAAGAGCCATTTGTTTGATTCCATTTCATTTTATGATATACAAAAAAAAATCAAAAAATACATTTTGCAAAGTTATAAAAATTGTTACATGTTAACACGAACAAACGAATTTAAAGTCAAACGGCCTCAGCGGGTCAAACAAAACGCTCGTATTTGGCCACGCTGGTCAGGCAAGTCGGTATTTGTAAAATTACGGGAGTTTTATTTAACTCATATTAATTTTGGCCGCCCCATTGGTCGAGTGGTTAGAGACCCTGACTACGCAATCGACGTGGATCGGGTTCGATCCCCGACGGGGAAAAGCATTTGTGTGATGAGCTTAAATGTTTGTATTTCCGGGTTTGGGTGTTTATTAAATATATACCAGTATTTATATATGTATTTCTATGTATTAGTATCGTATGTATGAATATATGTATGTATGACTAACACCCATAACACAAGCAAATAATAATAATAACCCGTTATCACGGATTCCTATATTCTTCTAGCATGAAAAGGCTAACCCGAAAAATTGCATTTGGCGACCTCATATTTGACGCCGATAACGGGTAATAGCACATAAGCTACTTTTTATCTCGGAGAAATTAATTGTTCCCGCGGGACTCGACAAAAACTTATAATGCAGCAGGCTCCACGCTGCAGCTAGTATTTACATTATTTCGTATCAATTATATATTCGAATCGTGTAAATAAACAACAGACATCATAAGTAATTTTTTCTTAGCCCTAGATTTTATTTAATTAAATTAATTTAATTTAATATACATTACATTTTTAAAAGCCAAATAACCATTTATATGATCAAATAATTAAAATAATGTAATTATTACACTAATAATAACTTAAAATGCATCTCAAATAATTTTATCCAAGCCCTAAATGTTATTTAATGAAATTGCTTTATACTATATTCGGTTGACCGACAAATAACCATTTTATACAACCAATTAATAACAATAAATTATAACAATAAATTTTAGCTTCATACAGCAAATTAACTCATTTGACCGTCCCGTTGGTCGAGTCGTTAGCGAACCTAGTTACAAATTAATGGGGCTGGGGTTTTCGATTCCGGGCAGAGAAAAACATTTGTGTGATGAGCATAGATGTTTTTTATTTCTGAGTTTAGGTGTTTATTATGGATGTTATAGTATTTCCATGTATAAATATATCGTTGAATAACACCCTTAACACAAGCAAATAATTTGCTTGGTGACAACATTGGACAACATAGATCAACTTGTATAATTTGTCCAGCGATATTATTATTACTTATTACAATAATATTTTTTTTATTAAAATGATAAATCTTTTATATTTATTTATAATATACTTCTTAAAATCTTCATATAATTTAAAATTATCTACCATATGTATCAAGTAATAAAATGAGGTAATTTTTATCATATAACATTATTCAAAATGATTTAGATTGTGATTTTGCATATTAAATAAAATAATTTTAATATGACTTTAAAAATATTTTTAGTGAACGATTGTGATATATTTTAGGAATTGAATTTCTTAATCAACGTGTACCGATATAATATTTTAGTTGATAAGTTGCAAAAGCGTCAGTGCTTGTCGTTGATGTCATCTGGTTTGAAGGAAAAGGTAGCTGGCCAATTTATGCATGTAGTAGAATATTCCAGCCACCGTCAACATCTTTGGTTTCTATAGGCGATGGTTATGTTTATCCATTTGGAGATCCATCTTGTTTGCTATCCCATATTTAAAAAATGACGTTATTACGATTATTGAATAACTTAAAAAAATATGTATTCCGAATCTCATGGCACACGCAATTAAAATATACTTTTAGACGGTCTTTCAATTGATGCAATTACCCTAAAAATGTATAAGTATTTTTTTTATAATTATTTGACATTTGCACTATATTTTATGAATATTTTTAAATGCAAATACAAAAATAAATAATTTTAAGGTCGAATTTACATTTAAATAATCCCTTAAAATTAATTCTATAATTACATTATATTATCTATTCTAAGTTACCGATTACGCAAAATGTATCGCTTAAAAGGATATTAAGTAAATTCTATTCTCATGTACCCTCTTTTGAACATTATTGTTAATTAGTGTTATATTATACATTTAACATTTTTTAAATTTGTTTTACAAAAAAGAAGAACAATTAACATAATGTGTTCTTTTCGTTTTACAAAAAAGAAGAACAATTAACATAATGTGTTCTTCAATAGATTCATTTACCCAACTTATTATTTAGAATGTTACCTTTGTGATAAATTTTACAAGAACGAGCTCAGTATTCAAATTACTTAGAAAAATACATATTAGAATTTACATTTCGAAAAACTGTCGTACAATCGGTCCCTCATTCAACTGTCAAATTTAGGTAAGGTAAATTACACTAGTTTTGGTCCTTTTTTATGTAATTTGCATGTTTTTGTAATACATTAGTGGTTGACATTTTGGCAGTGCCTTGGGCCGGTTTATCTAAAGTTTTTTTTTCAATTCTTGGCAATTAAATATTGTGTAATGTATTTGACGATTTTTCAAACTTAGACCCCAAGGCTTAGATGTTTGAAACAAGTAAAATTATGTAAGTTGTCGGACAATGACAAACACTAGTGTATTTACCTTACTTTTAGAAATGAAAATTTCTGTGGGCACAAAATATATTGTAGACACAAGATTTTTGCATATCACCTGAATTATTGCGTTTTTTTAATATATTACAAGCATTTTACCCCATATTGAATAAACAAGACAAATATTTTACCCAGTATTGGATAAACAAGACAAACATTTTACCCCATATTGAACAAACAAGGCAAACATTTTACTCCATATTGGACACACAAGACAAACATTTTACCCAATATTGAATAAACAAGACAAATATTTTACCCGGTATTGAATAAACAAAACAAACATTTTACCCCATATTGGACAAACAAGACAAATATTTTACCCCATATTGGACAAACAAGACAAACATTTTACCAGCCAATCGGTCGCCTTTTACGACCTGCCCGGCAGATTGGCAGTTGGCCTACTTTTTAATGGAGCCCGGACGAACACGAAGAAAAATATTTAATATATTCGTTTTTCTGCATCTGCTATAGTGTCTAGTCTAAAGGATAGCCTATTCGGCTTAGATCATGAGGTCCGGTCCGGTCAGTCCGGGCGGGCAGGTGTTATTGAGGTTTTTTCGAGGTTTTTCTCTAAAATCCAAAATGTCAGTAACAGCTCGGAGTCTGGTGGGTGGTGTGTTACCACTCCGTGCTTCGTGTGTACGTTGAGCGGCCAGTCTCGATTATCGCTAAATATAATCGATAATCGTTACCAGGTCGGTAAAATGCTTCACGACCACAATCACCATTTATCTTGCCAAACGACAAACCGGTGAATCTTGGTGAATTGGAAAGTCTTAACGACGTTCTATTTACTCTGCCCACCACGCAAGAGGACCGTGCGTGATGATACTTTTTTTTAACTTATAAATAAAAACAAATGTATATTTAGCAGTACTGTTCAAATTGCGTAAAATAGTTTTACCTTAAAGATGATAATATATGTATATAGCGAATCAAAAAGTACTTTACATACCAAATCGATAGGAAATATGCGGGTTCGGTATCACAAAAAGCGTGTTTGCGGTGTAATCGTATATTCAATGTGACTGATTGTCCAATTTACAATTTAAATAAGTTACTAGGCCCTATGTTTTAGTTTAATATACGTGTTGACATGGAAGTTTTCATTTCTATGTGCATGCTTGCTTGTGTCTATTGCATTCTTAAGATTATATTTCATTTTTGTGATGATTTGACACTAATCAAGATTATCTTCATTCATTGTAGCGTATTGTTATATAAATTGAAGCATGTATTATTCATTAATTAAAATACTGTGTAAATTTTATTACATTTAATAACATTTGATTTGAAAGTAAGCAACAATCTTTTCATAATATAAAAAAAACCTTTTAAAATTTCTTAGACTATTTGTCGCTTCACTGGTATTGACTAGTATTTGTTGAGGTTGTATAACAACTTACTATAGATGATGCCACCGCTTTAGATTTTACATGGGCAATTTAACTTGTTTCCATTTAATATACTTTAATGTAGTAATATTGATTATTAAAATTTGCGTATATTAATTAACCCTAATTAAAATATATTTATAAAGTGTTAAAATCATAATTTAATAAACTTTTAACATGACATGAATTGGTAATAGAAGTGGCCCTAAACACGAACCTTGTGGGAGTCATTAATTTTATTCTTATATATTTGCAGTGTTATATATGTCTTAAATGGGAGAAATCACGTCGAAGACTCCAATCCCATATATACAGACACCAGGAAAAGAAATACAGATTCCTATGCCCAGTATGTAAGGAGTCGTTTGCTAGACCAGGCAATGTACGGAAGCACTTACTGAGGGCTCACAATGTACCGAGAGAACGGCAAGGTCGTATTGAAAGATATGAGGTAATACTTTCAGGAATTTTGTGCTATAGTGCGCGCGGAACTAGTTGGCCGCGCCATACGTAATACGTAATACGTAAGGCGCGGCCAACTAGTTCCGTGCGCACTATAATATAATAGGGTAAGCAACCTCCTGATGGAAAGAGACAAGCATCGCTTATGGACACCATAGATGTTATTAGTGCGTTTCTATCCTTTTGCTAGGGTCTTAGTGCCGCATGAATAAGTTTACTGGCTACCTTACACTTCAAACCGGAGTACAACAGTGACAAGCACTGACGTTATTGCGGCAGGAACAGGTAAGGGGGTAGTACTGGACTGGGGCGAGACAATGCAGAACACCTATAGCCATGATGGTAGTGACTCGTATACCCAATCGTCCGCCTCTTATAAATTGCCTGGCAGAACGCCAGAGTCCGGGCCAACACGGGGGAAATCTAAATATATCGATGCACTAACATCTTTAATGTCTTTATTTTATACTAGAGGGGGCAAACGAGCACCTGATGGTAAGTGATCACCGCTGCCTATGGACATCTGTAATAGCAGAGGTCTTGCAGCTGCGTTGACGGCCTTTTAAAAATGAGTTCGGTACAACCCTGAAATAAGTAAGTAAGGCGCAATAGCGTGTTTCGATTTGGAAGGTAAGGTAGGCGGTAAACTTATGAATGTGGCATTACATCAGCCATAGATGGACCAGTACCATTAACATCCTCGGTGTCTATTAGCGATGTTTGTCTTTCTAGCCATACGCTTGTTTAATATCCTATGATGTAAAAAAAGTTTGACTCAAATTAGCATTTACAAGAATATTTGAAGTGATTTTTTATAGTATAAGATAGCAAACAAGCTACCCATCAGCTTGTTGATTGAAAGATGGAAAGAAAAATCTTTCCTGATGGAAAGAGTCAACCATCGCCTATAGACACCAAAGGTGTTAATGGTGCGTTGCTATCTTGTGACGAGTTCTAATGCCACATGCATAAGTTTACCGGCTACCTTGCCCTCCAAACTGGAACACGACAGTTACAAGCACTGACTCTGTTGCGGCAGGAATAGGTAAGGCGGTGGTACCAGACCCGGGCGAGACAATGCAGAACTCTACCACCTAGTAGCCACGATGGTAGTGACTCGTATAGACAATCGGTCGCCTTTTACGACCTGCCTGGCAGTTGGCCTATTCTTCAAAGAAGCCCGGAATCAACACGGGGTGACAACAGTTTTTTATAATTATAAGGTGGTAACGCGGCCACAATAAAATCTTCGTATCTTATTATTTGTTTGACAAATAATATTTTATTTTTAGAGATAAATATCCTCATAATATTAAAAGGGTTGGATATAGAACAGATGAAAAAAGGAGTTTCAATAACATTGATGCTTTACTTGGACTTTGATTCATCATAACGGCAAAAACAAAATATTGTCGGGGTCGCCACACAAAGAAGATTTAAAGGAATTAATATGAACGAATTGCTAGAACAGTAGTACTATAAATAATATTTACAATTATATTAAGGCTATATTGTAGTTGAACTGAATTTATCAATGCCTCAAACTGCGAGCAATATTGTCGGGGTCTGCGAGTAATATGAAGAGCAAATGACAATTAAATTAAACAAACATAAAGATACCCCTATTATTTCTATGTATTAGTTTCGTTGACAACACGCCATATACAATCGAATTATTTGCTTACTAGCTGTTGCCAGCGACTTTGTCCGCGCGGACTTCGTTTACTCCGCACAGCTCCACCCCGTAGGTGATAGCGTGATAATATGTAGCCTATATGTTGACCCGACCTGTTAGTAATATTCATGCAAAATTTGAAGTAAATCCATGCAGTACTTTTTGAGTTTACTCCGGACATACATACAGACAAACTTCGATATCGATTGTAGATCACGCCCCAAGTATTCTTTTAAAAAAATATTCAATGTACAGTTTTGACTTTCCTACGATTTTATTATATGTATAGATTTTAGGACTAGATAAGGTGTAATTTGTTCAGTGACATATATTTATGTATTCAAAAATTGTTTTGAGTTAAACAATTAATGTACGAATGAATTATATTCTGCATTTATTTGTAATTTGTAAATAAATGTGTATCTTAATATTTTTAAATATAATGAAAATGTATTGAAAATAAAATTATTTTCATTTTATGCCGTTGTCTCCTTAACCCTGCTGCGTTATTAAAGAAAATTCCTCTGAAATACTAAATTCCTTGTGAGTTTTAGGTCCCAATTTATACCATAGGAAAGAAAACAACCAAAATATTCTCATAATGGAAAGACAACCATTATAGCAGTGGTTTTCATTGGTATTGGCAAAAAATTACGGCTTGTGCATGCATTAACATTTATATATAGTAGTCTGTGGCTTGTACAAAGTGGCCAAGTATATCTAGCGTCCCACGACGACTCTTTTAGGGTTCCGAGGTCAAATAGGAAATCTGATAGTTTCGCCACGTCCGTCCGTCCATCTTTAGTGATTACTAGCTGATCCCCGCAGCGTCGTCCGCGAGTATATTAATAAGTCGTCCAAATAGATTTTAATAAAAATTTCATCCCCTATTTCAGCCCTCCAGGGACTGATTTTTGAAAAAAAAAATTAGCCTATGTTTGATCTTCAACTATAACCATGCCAAATTTCATGAAAATCGGTCCAGCGGTTTAGTCATGAAAGCGTAACAGACAGACACAGACTTTCGCATTTTTTAATATTAAGTATGGATTCGTACTAGAAAGCTGTAATTTGGTCCGAATATACATACGAGGGATGTTCCATGTATTCTCGGTATGTCTATGTATGAAAGAAAGGTCAGAAAATTTTGGGAAAAATCTATTTCTCAATATAATCTTCTAGGATCTCAATACATTTATTATAACGAGGTATTAATTTTTCTAAACCTTGTAAAAAATATACTTCCGGCTTCTCTTCAAAATGCGCATTAATCGCTGGCTTCAGTTCTTCGTCGGAAAATCGCTTTCTACGAAGATCTTTCTTCGGAATAGGTAGTAATCACTAGAGTCCAGGTGTAGGACTGTAAGGTGGTTATTTTCCTCGAAGCTACAGTCTCGTACAGCAGCCTTCGCAACGCGCGCGGTGCGTGCGTGCGTGCGTACGTGCGTGTGTGTGTGTGTGCGTGCGTGCGTGCGCGAGTTGTCGTGAAGCAGCAATACCCCCGCTGTGAGCTGTGTTCGCGCCGATGGATCGACAGATGTGTGTCATACGGACGGGGCGGGCGCGGCGCGGCGATAAAGTCGAAAAGGACGAAACATTCGCACTACAGATGCGACACGATAGGACGTCCACCAACGTGCAGTTTACCTATTTTTGTATATCTTATTATAGTAATTAAAATCTAGTATACAGTCCACGGGTTTCTTTAAAACCTCACACGAACAAGCTGTCTTCGCCTTTTTTCTTTAATCGCCTCCCTCAAGTTGTGTAAAGTGTTTGCGTATATTGCTGCCGATATAAGCTTTCACCCTTTTTCATGTACTTGATTAATAAAATTCCTTTAGAATCCCAAAAAACCGTGGCCATAATAATTCCGGCCGACGGGGTGACTTTGAACTTCTTAGGACGGTCTGCACCCTTTTTATGCCACTGCATGGACTCTTGCTTGCTCTCAGAAATCAGGAATATTCAATAAAACTTTTTACAAAGTTATTTTGACGCGTCAACATATTTTTTAAAAAACTACTACCGGATCGGAAACGCGGCCACACACTGAGAAGATCCGGCGGAAGAAACTCTCATACTACATTTACACTCTCGCCTCGTACCTCATCCTGTGCTTCGTCTCGCATCACAAATCGCGCCTCAAGTGATTGATGGTAAATGAGCTGTGTGTTCGCATTGTCGTGGTGAGTTCATTTGTGTTCGAGATAGTCAGAATGGAGGACGTCGAAGTGTTAGCAGCAACAGATGATTTACCAGATATAAAAAGATGCCAAAAATGTTTACATGGCATCGTAGTACCTACAGCCACACTGGCTTATAAACATCATCTTCTCCTACGCCGGATTTTAATGATTGTTTTTACGTCGCAGATGCTGACAAAAAGTTGCCATCAGATTTTTTATTTTTTACGTCAGTTGAATGTCTACACATTCTTCTTAATCTTGCCTAAGCATCGTTCAATTTTTGGTTATTTTTTTGAAATTTGTGTTTGAGATCCCAAATTATGGTTTTTTTTGGAATAGTTCCAAAAACCGGAACGTTTTTTCCTCGGATCACTCCATTTAATCAGTCATCAGGAAATACTTTATTCAATAAAACTTTACAAGTTATTTTGACGCTTCAACATATTTTTTTAAAAAACTACTACCGGATCGGAAACGCGGCCACACGCTGAGAAGATCCGGCGGAAGAAAGAAAGAAAGCCGGCTTGTCTTTTTTTCATATCATTGATTTTTTACATTATCACAATATTACAAAAAATATATATGAGATCGGTATGAGGAGCAATTAATCCCAGGCTGTTTTGTCTTCTAAATAATCTGAGATTTATAATATCCTTTTTTACACAGTTTTGTTTTAAAATTAAATCTCTTATAGTTTCGGGAAGTTTATTGTAAAAGCGTATACATTGCCCCATAAAAGAGTTACTTATTCTGTGGAGACGAGATGCATGCACAACAAGATTGTTTTTGTTCCTTGTATTAAGTGAGTGCACGTCACTATTTTTTAAAAAAAGCAAATATTTTTACGAACGTACATCAAGTTCTCAAATATATATTGGGATATACCTAACAGTTAGAATATTGATTTCTTTGAATTTTTCTCTCAGGAAAACCCTCGGGCTAAGATTGTAAATTGCCTTAATAGCCCTTTTCTGCATTACAAATATAATATTTATTTCAGCAGAATTTCGGCAGTTTGCAAGCCACAACCTGCGCGGTTCAATCGTCTATTTACACTCTCACTTTGTGCCTCGGTTCGTGGCTCGTCTCGCGACTCGAACGCGAGTGTAAATGAAGCATCAGGATCATACTAATGAGCCCACGTCTCATCTCCAGTAACCATCTGATCAAATACATTCGCTGGATTTTCACCACAGAGTTCTAAAAACTCCTTACAGCACTCGACTCGCACTTGTTTTTGAGGTGCCGTAAGTATTTGTGGCACCCATCTTGCACTGACCTTGATGGTCATGAAGGATAGCGTGTATGGTACCCACGGATAAGTTAGTCATCTCTGCTAACATCTTGATTTTTATTCGGGCGTCTTCGGGTACAAGTTTCTCAACTTTTGTGACGTTTTCTTCAGTGATGGCGCTAACAGCCCGTTTTAAATTCACTTGACCATTTTTGAACGGTGGATAACGACGGTGTAGTCTTGGTAAACAGCGACCATCTCTTCGTGAATGATTTTTGGCTTTTTCCCTGCTTAATAAGGAATTTAATAAAAAAAAAAAATTAATAACCGCAAGATGCTCAATTTTTTCATCATTGGGGCGTCAGTCATTCTGAACGTCTTTCACTAAGGATAATGAGAAAACTAATGATCATAAATGCATGAAATTTTATAATTATACCCTCAGATAGTGTCATTAGCAAATAATGTCATTACGTTAACCATATAATTAATAAATCACTCCGATACCGAGAATACATTGAATGCCCCTCGTAGTAGTGATTTAGACAAAGAAGTAATGGTGTATTACTATCATAAGTTTAACGACAAGGTACCATCCAAATTGGAATATGAGTGCCAAGTGTATTCCTTCCACATGTATTGTTTTATAGAAGAGAGGGGCAAACGAGCAGGAGGTGTTGGAGGTGCTCACCGCCGCCCATGGACATCCGCAATACCAGAGGTTTTGCAGTTGCGTTGCCGGCCTTTTAAGAATCAATAAGCTCTTTTCTTGAAGGCTCCCAAATCATATTCGTTTGACATCACAACAGAGTAGTGCGAGGCAAAAAGTGCCGAGAGAAACGTACAGTTGTGGATTTCCAGACTTCGAGATGGTGAGGACGGAATCCAAACTCGTCGGAACGCTCCACATGATAAATACGATAGAAGACGCAGAAAGAACCTACATCTCTGCGCAATGCCAAAGAGTCAAGCCGATTCGAGTTAGTCTGGTCATCAACGATTCGAACCGTTCCATTCGCAGTGTAAATATATCCGTTTTGTTAACCTTTCATCTACCATTATCTCTACATGTCCGAACCAACCTCTGAATAAGGAAACCTATGGAATGGCCATACCTACGAAAAAAAACGTGCATACCTACGCAACATAACATGGATTACATACTCCGTGTACTCCATCAGGAGAATATAATTGTTCTATGGTTGTGTATTTTACACAATGACATATATAATTATTATACACGTCATTGATTTTACCATACAGAGTATACACGTATCTATAAAACTATCCTTGAAGCTTATTGATTTCGCAATAAAGTCCACTTTGGCATTATCTTAGTTAAAATGGGTTTTTAGGGTTCCATACTCAAAAGGTAAAATGAGACTCTGTTACTAGATTCAGTTTCAGTAGCAGTAGATAATTGTGACGATACTATCGTACTGCAACTATTACTGAAATATATCAAAATTATAAACGATTATATTTTAACCTGTTTAGTAGTGTCCACAGGATATATTTATGGCTTACAACGTAAGTACATAGCGACGAAACATGGCGGCTCGGCACACTCGTGTCGTCACGTAAAATGTGGTTAATAAAGCAAAACTATTTAGTATAGAACTGGCCTGTTTTCACTGCATACGTTAGACAAAGACGCCATTATGTTTATTATTTCGTCTTCTAAACTATTACATATGTAAGTATCTATATGACATTGTAACATCTCCATTAGTTTCCTTTATCAGAGTAACCAACGGAGCATGCCCTTTCTCATCTTTACACCGACACTTTCTGTCAAGCCTCATTTTTCAATATAATTCTTTCATATTTCTTGATAATAATAAAAAAAAGTATATATTTTTTTTGTGATTTTTTGACGTAAGAATAAAAGTCATACAGCCTTAAAATATTTATTACGTATTGAAACTTTTTAACAAAAACACTTAAATTATTATTACTTTGGTATAAATATCACTGAGATAAAAAACTAGGAACTATTTTCTTATAACTTCTCTTTTGATCTTCAAACAAACTTTTCACGAAGAAAACCTGTAAAAAGAATAGTTTTATTTTATTACTAAATATTGAGTTTTTTGACTATTTTACACTTTAGAGACGTAACAATAAAAAAATTAAGAAAAATTTCGAAAAAAAATTTTCATTTTAATAGATATATTTTTAACTAGCTGTTGCCTGCGACTTCGTCCGCGCGGAATTCGTTTATTCCGCACAGCTCCTCACCCTTAGGTGATAGCGTGATAATATGTAGCCTATATGTTGACCCGACCTGTTAGTAATATTCATGCAAAATTTGAAGTAAATCCATGTAGTACTTTTTGAGTTTACCCCGGACATACATACAGACAGACAAAAATTCTAAAAACTATATTTTTGGCTTCGATATCGATTGTAGATCACGCCCCAAGTATTTTTAAAAAAAATATTCAATGTACAGTTTTGACTTTCCTACGATTTTATTATATGTAAATAGATTACGATTTCCATCAGATCATGTTACCATGAAATAAAATAAGGTGTAAAATAACTAACACGACTTATATATATATATATATATATATATATATATATATATATATATCTATCTATATATATATATATATATATATATATATATATATATATATATATATATATATAGATGAACGGCTAGACTGATATATTTCGCTGTTGTTTTATTGATGAGTATTATATTTTAATACTTTTTAGCCTATTCTGGACAAGGACAACCCAAATCCATAAAAATCGCAACAAAATTGGCCCCGTCGTTTTTGACTTATAAGTGGTGTAAATGACACGACTTTTTTATATAATTTTTAGATAAACAGCTAGACTGATGTTTTTTTTACAATGTTTTATTGATGAAAATAATATTATTAAAAAGTTATTTGTTTTTCAATAAATCGGCAATATTTTTTGAACAAATATTTTTTGCTGGCATTAGTAATTTTTCACTTGTGGTATGAAGTTGATAACAAGCGCGATCCTATTCTTAGTTGGAACGCATAGTACATGAGTTTACCGGCTACCTTACCCTCCAAACCGGAACAGAACTGTGACAAGCACTGACGCTATAAAAAAAGAGCGTATTTAAAATTAAAGTTAAAAATTTATTATTAAAAAATAATTAATTAATCAAAAAAACATGTACCTGCGTAATTCCGACTAGTAACATGAGTAATATTTGACCTAGAGACCACTTCAACACCCTGAAAACAAAGAAAATATATAAAAATAAAATTAAATAATGTTTTTTTAACTTTCCACTATGTATGTAGATAAGGAAGTTACTGATTTTGCCCCGATTTCCGAAAATCGATTTTACACCAGATGTCCACGTTTTGGGGTTTTTAGGAACCTTTACCTACTATTTTCACAATGACATTAGTATGTCCGTATGTATGTGTGTGTATCTCATTACTTTTAAACGGTTTGACTGATCGAAACGCGGTTAATGACATTCGATTAGGTTTTGTCAAACTTAGATTTCATAAAATTTGACCAGTTACAGTGCAAGAGATTTTGAGAAGTTTAAAAAAATCTTAAAGAAAATCAGCGATACAATGACTTTTGAAAATTTCCAGATTAATGTGCCAATTGATTACAAAATTTAATCAGCTATTTCCCTTGAAAAATTGCATAAAACGCCGTAAATAGCATCAAAATCGGTTTATTCAATCGGAAGTTATCGTTGACGAAAAAAAAATTTTTTGACCTACAAAATTGTAGAACTTAAAAAACTACGAAGAATGCCGTTTTAAAAATCAAATTTGAATCAAGTTTTCAAAAGTTGCAGCTTTTCAAATATTAAAATTGTTGTTTTCAGCAAACTCACTTAATTTTTTCATATTTATAACTTTCAGACTAATATACCGATTGATTTCAAAACATTTTTCTTCTTCTTAAAAAAACGGCTTCAAATACCTTAATTTAATCAAAATCGGTTGATTTCCTTAGGATTTATGAATGGAGATTTTTTTTTAATTTTTTGGAAAACTTTTTTTTAAATATTTCTTTATTTTTCTACTTATTGATTTAATTATCGATCTAAGATGATTTATTACTTACAAAAGTAGAAAGTAAATCATTTTAGAGCTCTATGCATTAAATACCATTCGTACGTCATTTTGAAAGTATGTAGCTCTTCAAGAATTAAAATATTAATAAATGTAAAAGAAAGAAAGAAAGAAAGAAAATATTTATTTGCAAGAATATGTTACAAGTTGTTAAAAATAAATTAAGTTACCAACATATTCTACCATTATATGGTGTGCAAATATTTAAAAAAATTGTCATTATAAAATATTTCATTTAAAAGATTCTATCGAATATTTAGAATTACTACCGGATCGGAACGCGGCCACACACAGAGAAGATCCGGCGGAAGAAGAAGAAAAAGTCAATAATAATGCCATTATATGGCATACCCTTAAAGATGCTAAACTAACATCATAGTAGATGTTAGTTTAACATCTACCGTTAGAGAAATAGCTGACAAAATTACCTGGAGCACATCTCCTCAGCCAGGTTCCTGTCTCTCGCCTCGTGCGCAGACAGCATCTCCTGCAGCCTTCTCGCTGAAGAGATATTATCTCTAACTTTGTTCACTGACTCCGATATATCTCTCACTCGCATCATGTATGTTTCTGCTGCGTTACCTAAAAACAAGAAAAGAGGTATTTTCACACCTGTTTCTCAATGGTGTAGGAGAGTATACCAAGCGTCTATAGATTCTGATTCTTGAACGCCAGAAGTTGGAGTAATTCAAACTCAAAAAATGCTTTATTCAATTAACTTTTACAGGCGCTTAACGAATCGACATTTTTGGAATTACTACCGAATCGGAACACATACTGAGAAGATCCGGCGGAAGAAAATCATCGGGCTTGTCTTTTTTCTATTTTTTCATAATTAATTACTTATAGCACAATAATTATTACAGATTACAAAAAATATACATAAGAGATTGGCATGAGGAGTAATTAATCGCAGGCTTGTTCGTCTGCTAAATAATCTAAGATTTTATAATATCCTTTTTTACACAGTTTTGTTTTAACACATTTCTTAAATTTATTGGTAACTAACCCGAAACTATAAGAGACTGGTAGATCTCTTCTAGTTTCGGGAAGTTTATTGTAAAAGCGTATACATTGCCCTATGAAAGATTACAATAATATATAATAAATAAATGACAACAACAACTCAGCAATTAATGATAATGAAATAATAAATAAATATTCACGGGACAATTTACACTGACTGATCTAACCCCAAAGTAAGCAAATTATTTGCTTGTGTTATGGGTGTTAGTCGTCGATACTAATACATAGAAATACATATATAAATACTGGAATATATTTAATAAACTCCCAAAACCAGAAATACAAACACTTATTGTTATCACACAAATATTTGTCCCCGTCGGGGATCGAATCCAAGCCCCATCGATTGAGTAGTCAGGGTCGCTAACCACTCGACCAATGGCAGGGTGGCAGATGTTTTTATTCATTGTATTTATTGAGTGTACGTCACCATTTTTCTTAAACAAGCAAATATTTTTACTAACATTAAGTTCCTAAATATATATTCAGAAATTCCAGTTAGAATATTGATTTCTTTGAAATTTTCTTTTAGAGAAACCCTCAGGCTTAAGTATAAAAAAAAGTAACTTCACGCCCGGATCCCCGAAGAGGTAGGTCGAGGTACAAAAGTGCACCCACGATTAGCCAAGATACTTACCCCACAATGTGATAGGCGGCAAGCCTATCTCTAACCGGACACTTTCCAATCCTGGGCAACATTGTTTTTATCAAAAACTAAAAAACGCCTTTTCGAATTACCCAACCCCGGTGCGCCCCTGAAATATATCTCTAGGTACGCCAATGGACTCGACAGATAGTCAACCTGACCGAATCCCCTTACTCATTCAGACGCTGGAATCTAACTGATTATAACCGTATCCGCTTCTTACCTAACTCCATCTCTCTGTCATCATCCTCATAATCTTTATCTGGACTATCCTCACTATCGATCAGCAGATCGAAGAACACCTGAAAACATATTTTTTTGTAATAAACTAAATGTCAATAGCAGCTTTGTACTTGAAAAGCATGTTATCAACATCTTCTTTCTTACAAACTTTCATACATACAAACCCCTATTTGTTTTATATTTTTTCCCTAATGTTGGTCCAAGTTCCTTTGAAGAATAGACCAACTGTCGTTTTGCCAGGCAGGTCATAATAAGGCGACCGATTGGCTATACGAGTCACTACCATCGTGGCTACTAGGTGGTAGAGTTCTGAATTGTCTCGTCCGGGTCTGGTACCACCGCCTTACCTATTCCTACCGCAATAGCTGCAATACTATACATTATCGTGTTCCAGTTTGGGGGCTAAGCTATCCGGTAAACTTATACATGTGGCATTGCCATCCCGCCACACGCATAGCAATGTACCATTAAAATCTTTGGTGTCTATAGGCTTTGATTTGATGGTTGCATTTCCATCAGCAGAGCCATTTGCTGGTTCGATATAACATAAAAATATGGATTCGTTCTTATATATACAGATAATCTTACAGTTTTCTCACTAAAGGTGCTAAAAGTGTTGTCAAAACAAAATCTAAAGTCCCCTTCCATTGTTGAGGTGTATCGGTGAGCATTTTCCGGTTTTTTGTAATCAGCCACAACCACTCTGCCAACGGGATCTGTCAGCTGGAATGATATGTCTAGCTCCCCATGGGAAGAATCTATGACCTGGAAAAACAATTAATCTATAAAGTTGGAGTGTCTGTTTGTAATATTAAAATAATTCTCCCCGTGTTGGTCCCGGGCTCCTTTGAAGAATAGGCCAATTGCTGTTCTGCCAGGCGGGCCGTATAAGGCTATGCGAGTTACTACCATCATGGCTACTAGATGCATTGTCTTGCCCGGGTCTGGTAACACCGCCTTACGTATTCCTGCTGCAATAGCATCAGTGCTTATCTCTGTCGTGTTTCGGTTTGGAGAATAAGGTACCCGGTAAACTTATGCATGTTGCATTAGACCCCGCCACAAGATAGCAACACACCATTAACATCTTTGGCACTGATAGGCGATTTTTGACGCTTTCCATCAGCAGACACATCTGCTTGTTTGTTATCTTATTTCGTATCTTCACGCCCGTATCCCCGAAAGGGTAGGCAGAGGTACAACAAGTGCCCCCACAATTAGCCGAAGATACTTGGTCCCACAATGTGATAGGTGGCCAGCCTATCGCCAACCAGGCACCTTTTCCAATCCCAGATAACATTGTTTTCGTTAGAAAACTGAAAAAATACATTTTTGAATTGCCCAACACGGGTTTTAAATGTGGGGCCTCATGTGGTCAACTCTGGCACCGGACCACTAGACCACAAAGGCGATAACATTTAATTTTATCAATTAAATATATTACAAAAATAACATTTTTTTTTACTGTCGATAGGAAAGCCCTTGAGCATGATCTTGCCTGATGGTAAGCGAGGATGTAGCCTAGGCGCGCTTCCCTAGAAGGTACCTGTTCACTCTTCTCTTGAAGATCCCCAGGTTGTACCCATCGGGGAACACAGACTTAGGAAGCATATTCCATTCCCTTGCAGTTCAGATCAAGAATGTCAAGTCAAACCGCTTTGTTTGGGTACGTGGAATGTCCACCATATGGCAATGCCTAGTATCTGCGCCTTGACGATCGACAGAAAAACGGGGATGGCAGAATTAAGTCGTGCAATTCCACATCACACTCTCCAAAATGTATCCGATAAAAGACCGATAAACTAGCCACCCTGGGGCGATGAGCGAGGCTCTGGAGTAGTACATGTAATTCATGAACAACTGTTATAGTTGTAAAGCCGTGTTACAGCTGTTTACAGCCAGCCCAAAACATGGAGGAAGTATGTTTTGAAACATTATACATATTATAACAAGAGCATGAAAGTAGTTTGAAAATTTATATGTCTATGTTATATAACATAAAGCTATAAACTTCAATGCATATGTAATTATTTACAGGTAATAATTTTACGGTTGTTGCAAGGTCATGAGAACAATTAAAAATCTTGATTGCCTGATAACACTCATTTAAAACTGTATTATTTTATTCAATATTCCTATACAGTATTAAAGGCCATGAAGACAACATAGACAGAGAGATCACAGGTCTCTAGGGGTCATAGATATGCTCTCTCGCAGATTCTACAGAACGATGTTAAGATAATGCTTTTTGAAGCACATTATCCGAGCATATACACTGGGACTTTTCAGATCAATTAACACAATGACAAACTATTTATCCAGTGTAATATCTTCAGGATGATGTTAGGGCTGCCTCGCATCTGTAGTGCATTAGAGATATTCACGCTTTATCATACTGACGACTTATATACCGTCATGCTCATGACGGTATTCCTGATCTCTAGGGTGCGCGGTAATCACAATGAAATCCAGAAGATGGTATCATACACTTTATGGAGGATATCTCATCCCCTTTATAGAGAACCTTAATTAATAGGGTAATTTAATATATTTATCGCATTTTTATCTCATTGATTGATTGATAAGCAAATTCTTAAGTCATGCCATTCTTCCACGAAAAAACGCAAAATTGGAGTACCACAAGGCAGTGTTCTATGGCCAATGATATTCTTATGACACATAAATAATCTACCGGCAACAGCAGACCATGAATTTGTGATCTTTGCTGATGATAAAACTTTTATAATATCTGACAAAAACTTAAATTATGATTATGAAATTGAAGTTAATGTCACAGTAAATAAGATTGTGTACTGGTTTAAAAATAATAATTTAAATGTCAATCTGTCTAAAACAAATTATATAAAATTTTATATTAGAAAATCAACTTCTCATAAACTAAATATAAAGAATATTGGAATTTCTATTAAAGAAACCAATTAAGTAATATTGTTGGAAATTATGATTGATAATAATTGTAGTTAGAAATCTCAAATAGATATTATATGTTCAAATATAATCAGATTTGTTTTTGCTATAAGTTTACTTAGAGTGACTGTAGGTGAAAATGCTGCGCTCATTCATATCCTACCATGAATACGTTGGAATTATAATTAAGTATGATATACTTATATGGAGTAGTTCAGTTTCTCACCCACAAGTATTTGTTACCCAGAAGAATGTATTTATTGTATCTGTGTAGTTCATCCATTAGAAAAATGTAGGCTACTATTTAAGAAATTAAACATCTTGACATTAGTGTGTCAATATATTTATGATGCTGCAGTTTTTGTTAAAAAGCACCTACACATATTTCAATATATGGAACAACTCTGAAAAAAGGTTGTTTCCTCCCACATATCCAATAAAAGAAATTTTCCAATTTGTAACACTGCCTTTTATCAAAGGAATTGTCGTGGGATAGTAAAAAAATTAATAATTAAACTCGCTTAAAGAAAAAAAAAATTTCTTTAAGCGACTTTAAGCGGCATAACAATTTCCTTTCAGCACATTTATATAACAAATGCCACCTCGTTGATCGAGTGGTTAGTGACCATGACTACCCAATCGACGGGACTCGGGTTTGGTTCCCGACGGGGACAAGCATTTGTGTGTTGAGCATAAATGTTTGTATTTCTAGGTTTGGGTGTTTATTAAATATATTCTAGTATTTATATATGTATTTCTATGTATTAGTATCGTTGACTAACAGCCACAAGCCATTTTCGCCGTGTTGGTCCCGCCTCCTTTGTAGAATAGGCCAACTGCCATTCTGCCAGGCAGGTCATAAAAGGCGACCGATTGGCTATCGAGTCACTACCATCGTGGCTACTAGGTGGTAGAGTTCTGCATTGTCTCGCTCGGGTCTGGTACCACCTACCTGGCCTGGCCTTACCTATTCCTGCCGCAATAGTGTCAGTGCTTGTCGCTGTCGTGTTCCAGTTTGGAGGGTAAGGTAGCCGGTAAACTTATGCATGTGGCATTAGACCCCGCCACAAGATAGCAACGCACCATTAACATCTTTGGTGTGTATAGGCGATGGTTGACTCATCAGGAGACCCATCTGCTTGTTTGCTATCTCATGACATAAAAAAAAAATAAGCAAATAATTTGCTTATTTTGGGGTTAGATCAGTAAGTGTAATTTGACCCGTGAATATTTATTATTTATTATATAACAAATTACACTGATTCGTAGGCATATAATCAAAAAACACATTTGTATGTAAGGATATTATTAGATGGGATCATGAAACCGTAGGTAAATTGATGTATTCTGATGTTATAAACAGAAAAATAGAAAAAAAATACAAGCCTGCTGAGTTTCTTCCACTGAATTTTCTTAGTATGTGACAGGGTTCCAATCCAGTAGTTATTCTAAAGCAATCAACTCATCAAAAGTGAATGTTAAAAATAACTATTAATTTAATAGTTTGATTTAAATATAATAATAATAAATATTGGTGGTGTAACAGACTTCATCTATCCCTTAAGAGGTTTAGTGCAATAAAAGAAAATAATAAGAACCTATACTATTTTTTTTTTTTAATTAAAATATGTCAGTGTTAGGTTTAATAAATAATATCAATGGAATTAAAGACGAAAATAATTAAAAAACTAAACCTCAATAATATATAAGACCTAACATATAAACATATAAAACCTTAAAAAGGGGAAACGAATATGAAAAAGGAGAATGACAGGATTGGAAAATGAAAAAATGGAGAGAAAACGGGGGATTGGTTTTAAGGTTCTGGACGTTATAAAAGGGATTCTTCGTTTGAGACAATAATATAGATATATCAGGGATATTCCGGAGTGTAAATAATAATATAAATACTCTTAATGTGAGAAAAAGGATTGGTAAAAATTTTATTGATCAAAAAACCGTGAGTATGTAGAATAGAGATTTATTCAGGGATTACGTATGTACTTATGCAACTTCGTATTTGATATGGTAGTCGTTGAGTTTATTTGAATCTAGCAGTATTGGTAGAATGTAGTTTTATTAGAAGGTAAATCTTTTGAATGTTGACTATACAATTTTAATAAACATATTACCGATAAATATGTGATTAGGTTTACAAGAACGAAATTGTGCAAAATGTTGTGTAAAGGTGGATCGATCCTTGACTGAGTGAAGAATGTTTGTTGTATGAAGAAAGGAAATTATTTATTTTAAGGAATAGCTGTTGAAAAGATGTGTTTAAATGTTCTTTTCTTTCCATAAAAATGTGAGCAATGGTTGTGGAGCAATTGCTGTCTTACAGTTTTGCAGCAGGGCTGCTAATCAAGACGCAGGATAAATCGGAATTCTAAACAACACAGGTGATGTAGTTTTCCAATTTAAATTAAATTAAATTTGTATAACAATACAAGACTACAATTTAAGTTTGTATAACTATACAAGACTAAGTAATGGCTTTACTTTATCAAATTTCAGTGCTTGACGGATAACAGTTTATTAATTAATTAGGAAATGGATTTATGGACTTAATTATATGTATATAGATTTTCATCATCGGTATTTAAAGGAAACCCATTGCCTTTAGACACTATTATTATTATACCTATACCTTGCAAGTGACTAAGATTGCTATGTTTGTTAATTTTCATATAATATAAAGAAAAGGCTTTATATTATCAAATTTCAGGACATGTTGGCAAGACAGTTTATTATTTAACTAGGAAATAGAAATAAATGACTTAATTACTTTATATTATACCTTTATCGTCGGCATTTGGAGGAATCCCGTTGTCTCTAGACACTTATTATTGCATCTATACCTTACAATTGGCTAATATTGCTATGTTTGTTTATTTTTCACAGGAATAAGTAATGGCTTTGCATTATCAAATGCCAAAAGCATGTTGGCTAAATAGCTTATTAACTAACAAGGAATAAATTTATGTGCTTTAATTGTTTATACTATACTTTTACCATATGCATTTGAACTATTATTATTGCATCTTTACCTTACAAATGGCCGATATTGCTATGTTTGTTTATTTTTCATAGGAGTAAGATATGGCTGCATTACTAAATTCAAAAGCATGTTGGCTAAATAGCTTATTAATTAGGAATAGATTTAAGTGCTTTAACTACTTTATACTATACTTTTCATCATCGTCATTTGAAGGGATTCCATTGTTATTAGATACTAATACTACTGCACCTGAATTAATATTATCAACTAGTTTCAACGTACAACCCGCAACATTATAGAAGCGAATCCCGCTGGATCACTAGATTTTCCCGGGATAATAAATAGCCTATGTGCTAATCCAAGTCATCAACTATCTGTGTGTAAAATTTCATTCAAATCCGTTTCGTAGTTTTGCGTGCGTTTTTATCTTTTAAAATCTACTAACTGGTGATAGCTACCACATATCTTTATAGATGAGAACCGGCTAAGGAAGTTCTTAGAATAATTTCCATAGTACAGTTGACCCTGCTTGTTATTTAAACTTTAGGGATCGAGAGCTGATTCCTTTGGAGTCTTCGAGGCCGCGTGGGGGCGACTTCTTAGCTGTCGTCGGAGCTGAATGCTGAATTACTGTAGGTTTGTTGCAGAGTTGGAGGTATGGCAAATACGATTTTAATTTCTGCATTGTTATAATTTTGGGCAGTTATAATCTTTTTTATGAAGGAACAATTAGGTGATAGGGTAGGGCGTGTAGATATTAGGTGGAAGAACTGATGCTTTAATATATTGAGGAATTTAAGGAATACTTTGTTTATTATTGACTTTCAATTAAAACTAGGTGATTCAAGCTTAGGAAATATTTATTATAGAAACTTTCTCTAGTTAAAATGATTACTTGAATTAATGCTTCAAATTGGATTAGGAGGAAATAGGATTTTTTAGGAATTGAAGGCAGAAGGTCTATTACTGTAGGAATAATATATTACAACCAATAAGTGGGGGCATAAATCTACACAAAATTCACACGAAAACCTACCTTAATATGAATTATTAATATTATGAAATGTTAATACGAATTATTATATCCTATTATAAAACTAAATATTAGCTAATACGTAAATTGATTGCATAGGCCAGTCTCTTAAAATCAAATCTTCATAAAACATTATTTTATTTACAATCAAATTTAAAACCGAGTACAAATATTAAACGAGATAATCACAAACTAATACAAATTACTCTCTTCGTGTCTAACAAAGGAATATTAATATAAACTGAATTGTTGAATTAAATTTGGAGCGAAAATCTTAAATGACTTTAATAAAGCTTCAGGGAGTTAGAGTGCAAGAGAGGAATGAATGAACTTTATTCCAAACGTATTATGTTTATTTAACCATATTTTGTATAAATTATTTATTTAATTTAATTATTTATTTATTTATTCTATTCTTATTTTATATTATTTATATAGGGATTTAGGAGAATAGGAATTATAATATTAAACTTCTTCATCAAATTAATTCTTTTGGATAATTGAAATATTATTGTTTATAGTGACAGTGCATAACAGATCTTTTAGTAAGATAGGAAGTTTACTAAATAAATCTGAAATTAAGGTTAATTACTAATTTTGGACTAGATATTTTTACCTTTTACCTTGGTAAATAGATCATGTCATCTTCATCTCACGGGAATATCGACTTTACGAAGGCAACAAGTTGTGCTGGGTGTATCTATATAAAGACATACATGTAATGTTGTCATTATGGTCATCTTCTCTTCACCAGTGCAGACACACGGTTAATATGCCCCTCTGTCGTGAGCAAGGTGTTTGGGGCGATAACCCAGATAAACACCCAACTATACCGCCAAGCAAAGTTGATCCATTTTCATATCTAATCATCTCAGACATGAACTATTTTACAGAACTAGAGTTATTTGTCTAAATTGTTTATCTGTATATATTCATATATTAACCTGGATTCCATGATTGAATCTATACATCATAAGGATTGTACAAATGAACTTTACATATGATTATTCGGGAGGCTAGATGTTTCATAATACTGTTCACTTAAAGCAACAATAGATCTAATAAGCGTTGATTTCTAAAAGTTCAGACCTTATTAAATTCCGAAATTTGATTAAAGAGAAATTGAAATAAGAGTAATAGAATTCTAATAATCTGGAGAAGACATAAATAACTTAGTTTCATTAGAAAACGAGTATAAGACGAATTGTTTGGATTCTAAGATGTATTGAGTATTCAATCACAATATTAAAGAGTTCAAAGATCTTACTAAATTTCATCTATAACTTCAAATTCGATTAATAAGTAATATTTCATTGCTTGTGGTGACTATAAATTATTAGGGTTATAGGAGGAAATTTGACTATAATATCTTTAGAACAAAGGTTAATTTCTAGTTCAGTAATAATTTATTTTAATTATTTGGCTTTCTGATTGGACCATACCTTCGTCACAAGGTAGTTTCGGCTTTGCGAAGGCATCAGGGTTGTATGCATGTCGCATGCATTGTGTATATCTATATAAAGACACACATGTAATGTTGTCGTTATGGTTATCTCCTCGTTACCAGTGCGTGGTATTCGGATAAGTCCTACCGCAAACAGTGTATTCAGAGGGTTAACCCAGATAAACACCAACTATCTATCGCCTAGCAAAGTTGATCTATTTACATAACCAATCAAATCTTCAACCAGGTATGAGCTACATCACAGAGCTGGATATATTAAATTGCTTGTTTTAATGTATTTTTATACATTAACCTGAGTTCATTTGACTTTCGTCATAAGGATTATCTTAATTGATTTTACTTATGAAATTTTTATGATTTGGACTATTTGAAGTTCATTGCGAGCAATGATTACTTTTATATATGTTTATTTATCGCGTACCGGCTATTAATATTTCGGTATTGTGATTGAAGACAACATATTATCTTGTCTTAGTTTTGTCAAGTAATTGTTAAAACAAACTTACTTCAAGTCAATGCTTAATTGTATACTTGAGAAATATATTTATTATTTGGCCTTTTGACTGTGCTCAATACAAATGATGCACCTTTGTCATGCCAATATTTATTTATTATTTTGTTACTGTTTGTTACTAAAATAACAACAGTATATATTTTAATCAACATTTACTTACTTCAAGTCAATGCTTAATTGTATACTTGAGAAACATATTTACTATTTGGCCTTTTGACTGTGCTCAATACAAATGATGCACCTTTGTCATGCCAATATTTATTTATTATTTTGTTACTGTTTGTTACTAAAATAACAACAGTATATATTTTAATTCAACATTTACTTACTTCAAGTCAATGCTTAATTGTATACTTGAGAAACATATTTACTATTTGGCCTTTTGACTGTGCTCAATACAAATGATGCACCTTTGTCATGCCAATATTTATTTATTATTTTATTACTGGTTGTTACTAAAATAACAACAGTATGTATTTTATCAACATTTACTTACTTCAAGTCAATGCTTAAGTGTATACTTGAGAAACATATTTATTATTTGGCCTTTTGGCTGTGCTCAATATTAATGATGCACCTTGGTCATGCCAATATTTATTTATTATTTTATTAAACTGTTTGTTACAAAAATAGCAACAGTATATATTTTTATCAACATTTACTTATTTCAAGTCAATGCTTAATTGTATACTTGAGAATTATATTTATTATTTGGCTTTTTGGCTGTGTTCAATATTAATGAAGCACCTTGGTCATGCCTATACTCATCAACTTCCAAACAATGTATTTACATATTTGGACATTAAAACTATATGGCTATCACTTTGTGACCCCACAACAGTAATGCCTATCTGCCATTAACTTGGCTCTTCATAATATATTGATTTTTCTCTTTGAGATTAAGGACTTTAGTTCCTTTTAGTTTCAATATATTTCTGGGGAATACGCTAGGAAGGCCTTCAGCCGGCATGGTATTCACACATGTGAGGCGAGGCGGCGCCTCTTACATATCCCACAATAATAAAATTGCGGCACTAAAATGCTTTACAACTCCCAACCTAAATATTACAATAATTTTGTCCATATATTCCATACTACCGTACTTCTTCCCTTTAGATGAAGTCAATGTAATTATTAATATAATCATATCGCTCTCTTAAGCTATATATTTTATTATGTATTTTATGTATATATTTAATATATTATTCCCTACCTTAAAGTCAAATATCTTTATTATGTATTTATGTATTTATGTAATATATTACTCTCTCTCTTTAGCCAAATATCTTCAATATATTAAATTCTAGTCCTTTAAATCAATTTATAGTATACATTTCCCGATAAAGTGTGGTTGTTTATAAGAGATGAAGTGTACCTTTGAAAAGAATGAATGGGTAAACTATATAACACAAAATGGGTCCTCAACTTAACACTAGATGAATCATTTGGCCAGATAATATGATTATAACTCTCTTGACTCCTTTATAAACGAAATATAACAGACAATTTTGTTATATTTAAAATGTGAGTTTAGAGGGTCTTCGGGAGAGTTTGTTACAATTTGGTGCCGCGACGCAGGACATGATTTTGAACACAGTTAATCAGATTACAAGAAAAATATTTCTGAAATTAAAAATTATCTGTGACTTATATGACAAAACATAGGTTTTGTCACAATTTGGAGCCGTGACGTGTGACAAAGGTCTTCAAACATTTCATCTCGGTAAACATTTAAGCTAGACAAACATATTTTTGAGCAGAGACCTTAAATTTATGGACAACTTGGTATTGGTTGCTAGTGTGAAAGGGTAGAATGATTGAGTTCATAATAGAAAATATTATGTTGTAGTAATATTAAAACGAATTCTAAATAGATATTTTGATTCATGGTAAAACATGACAAAAGATAAATATTTACTAAAATGAGTTAATCGAGAACGATCTTAAAGTACAATAAACATAATTTTAATCAAGACATAAAATCAAAATCAACTATTAATTACTCGTATCTTCATCCAAATGACTAAAAATATTACTTCCTTTTTCTCAGTCGGGTAAGTAGCTTATATCAATCCTTGTTGACTCTTTTATGGATAGAGTAGCTTCTAATGGTTAAAGTGTTTTAGTTCAGTCCAGTGGTTAGGAGTCTATTCATTACAAAAATATAATAAAAAAACATAAAATAATAATAAAAATTCCGAATAGTATTACATATTCTCAATAAAAAGGATAATTAAATTTTAGCATAATATTTATAAAAATTATAAATAAACTACAATACATAGATTAAGACCCTTAAAATTATACTCTATCGAATTAAATTTAAAAATTACTAAGTTTTAGTTCTAACAATCTTGAATTTTTATTCAATCTAATTTGTTATACACGAATAATTAGTAGTAACTTATTTAATAACTAGCTGTTGCCAGCGACTTCGTCCGCGCGGACTTCGTTTACTCCGCACAGCACCCAGCCGCTAGGTGATAGCGTGATAATATGTAGCCTGTGTGTTGGCCTGACCTGTTGGTGATGTTCATGCAAGATTTGAAGTAGTCCATGCGGTGCCTTTTGAGTTTGCCCCGGACACACACATTACATTATATACAGACAAACAGACAAACAAATAAACAGATAAACAGACAAAAATTTATACTAAAATTCATAAAAAACTATATTTTTGGCTTTGATATCGATTGTGGATCACGCCCCAAGTATTCTTTTAAAAGAAATATTCAATGTACAGTTTTTACTTTCCTACGATTTTATTATATGTATAGACTTAGTTTGCGTGATCCAAAATCAATACCTCTTTTATTTAGTTGAGTAAAGGAAACCTACAATAGTGTTATAACGAAATTAAGCGATAAGTAATTCACAGCAGTTTATTGCACATTGATTCAAGTGTTGTACTTACATAGTTATAAAAGTTCACCTACAAGTATATTAACATGTAGCTAAGGTAAGGTATATAGTCTTCATATAAACTGTTTCTTGTTTGATTTTATCTAAAGGGTTTATCCCTTGTAGGAAAGATAAACAGATATTCATATACATACCCAGACCAAATTTCATCAAAATCGGATCAGGCGTTTAGATGTAAAAGGGTAACAGATAGACTTCGCTTTTAAATCTATGTTGATCCTGAGTGTTTATATATACCCAGACCAAATTTCATCAAAATCGGTTCAGGGATTTAGTCATGAAAATGTAACAGGTAAACAGAATTCCACTTTTATAATATTAGTATGGGAGTATGTACTTATTCATTCGAAGACTTTAAATTATTACTATATAGAGTTGCATCATAATCGACACAGCGGATTGGCTGTGATAGCGTTTAATATAGATAGTTATCTTAGAATTTATAATATTGTTATGGATATTTTTATGTGGATTTATGTGTTATAAAAATAAATTAAGAAATAAAAGTACGCGAGATAGATTATATGTTTAAAAAAAAGTTTTAAAAAACGATCTAATCCTTTTAAATTTTGTTCATAATATTAAAAAAATATATTAGTTTTGTTATTAGATTTCGGGTTGCGGTAATATATACATATATATAAAACCTTAATGGTGAGACCTGAATTCAATTTTAATGACATTATATTTATAAATATTAATTGAAGGATACGTCAGAAACTTGAACTTTATAAATCTGTCAACAGTTATGTATTTTGTCATTTACGTAAATAATAAATTTAAAATAGAAAATTTAAATTGAATATTAATAAGAAGAAATACTGATATTAAATAAAATTAAAATAAGTAAATTATATCTCTTTATTTTGTTTGAAATAGGGTTACAAGGTTTACTATCTAATGTTAGTGTACAAATCTATTTGCTACAGATAGTATACGGGATCTTTAGTTTTGAACATTTTAAATATATATAAAATTAAATATTTTTCAATTTATTTAATGGTTATTTAAATGAAATGAATTGAATTGAACGATGTTGTTGAATCATATTATATAGTATAACTGTAAAATATATAAACATTTACTTTTAAAGTGATTACTTTTTAGAATGAAATTTCAAAGTATCTTCACGCCGTATCCCCAAAGCGGTAGGCAGAGGTAGAACTAAATGATTTGTTAATTATAAATTAAAATGTAATAATATAATGACAATAATTTGACTAATACTCTTTATCAATGTATTTGATAAAATATAGATAGCTAGGTATATTCAAATCCGGTTATTTATTACATCTAAAGATAAATGCAATTATTAAATAATTAGGGAATTTCGGAATTCTTATAAAAAAAAAAAAATATGTTTATGTAATACTTATGTAAGTAAATGAGACATTTCTTACTAATAAAGCCAAAACAATACATAGTCATTATAATATTGAGAATTATAGTACACATTAAATCGTAAATAATAATATTAGAATAACATAAGTGAATTAAATTATAATTTCAAAGCTTATTGGATAATAAATGAAAAAAATATTAGCGATGTAGGTTACGTATTAGAATAGTAATTTTAGCCACATTCTGCTCGTGGTTACTTGTTAAATCGGAAATTAGTTTAAATAGTACTAAAATAAAAATAAAAAGAATTAAAAATCGGTTTAATGATTAACATTTGTGCGCATTATAAACGAATGTTTCTTGTTGGCAAAGGCTAAGATAATAAAAATCAAACAATATGTACAATACAACTTAACTTTGATTGAAATACATTTAGAATCATTATTACACATTATTTTTTGATCTGTAGAGAGAGGTGCACTTATAAAAACATTTTCGCAACTAACGGTTGTAACATATCGTACCATTTTTAGTATGAATAAATGTGGTTACAATAATTTAGAAATTCAAGGGTAATTTAATTCAAGAGCTGTTATTGATAATAGAGAACAATGTTTAATGTAAATTATTCTAATATTTAATCATTCGTGATTACATACATAATATCATACCTAAAATATAAATATCAATTTAATCTAAACCCTTCTATAAAAAAAAATATAACCTATACCAAATAAACAAATAGTAAAGAATTTCCTAGACTGATTATCAATTAATCTAATGCTAATAAATAAGAATATTCAAGTTATTCAAGGCATTTATCATATTTTCTTTATAATAGAAATAATTTTTTTTATAATTCATATTTTACCTTATACTTTATAATTCATAAATAGAGGCTTTCAATTAAATTATTTATATACACAAACTTAATAAAGTAAACCATATCTTAGTTATCAAAAATGATTGCAAAATTATAGTATACCTACAAAGCTAAAGGAATTTAAGAGATAGTTGTAGAGTTTTAGGATGTAACTAAATTATTGTTAAGATGTATGATTGGAGAATAAATTAAGAATTGGTAGTTCAAATTCGTTCAATCTTCGTAATACTATTATTTAGATTATTATAATTTATTAAGTAGAATATTTAAACGAATTTAATACATAGAAAGGATTAAATATATTACTTTATATTTAAATAATATAGATTTTCAAATGTCTTTACTTAAGGTTTGTCAAATATATACAGGAAATTTAAGAATTGTCGGAAGTTTATTAAATTAACTACTAACAGGAAATAGATTTGATATTAGAAAACACAAATGATTTGATAAAATAAAATAAATTTTATAAATATTATTACACGACACCAGATTAACAAGAGCTTATCATTTATAGATCGATAGTTAAGGAGTAGGATTAGTTAGGTTTATACTATCACAATTATAGATAGAGAAGGAAAGTAATAGGTAGTGTAGAAAATTTAAAATAGTTTGGCCCAGGTTGACAGAAACTAAATAGGAATTTTGAGAAGTAAATTTATAGTTGAAAAAAAAAAGAAATTTTATTTAACTTAAGTGGGGGCAAGAATTAATCACTAACTCTTTAATTTTAATATTTGTTTGGTTTAAAAAAAAAGAAAAAAGGGGTTATGGCATAGATTGTGGGTCGTCGGATATTACATTTAAAACAGTTGTTACTCCAACAAGAATATTTAGGATAAAAACATTTATGTGTAGGTATAGTTAGGCAATAGTATATATGTATGTGAATGTATAGGTATATTTAGGAGCAGATAGGATTATTTTATGATATAAAGGTTTTAAAGAAAATAAATATTAGCTAAAATTTAAAATATTACTTTCATTGAATAAATACAAAATAGTTAAAATTGTGTAATATTTTATCACTTATACACTTGTGTTGTTTCACAATAAAGCTATTATCATTTATTACCAACCGGTTTCGCTTACAGAGGCATCATCAGGGCCCTTTATATATGAAAACTCATTATAGTTACAAGGTTAAAACTGTGTACTTACTGAAGGGTTAAAAGTTGTTATAATGATAAGTAGGTTTACAAGAGGAATAGGACAACTTCATTTATGTTTAAGGAAAGATGTATTAGAATTGAAAAGGGTAGGTAATATAAAATAATAGTAAATAAAAAAAAAAAAAAAACTTCTAATGACGTGTCACCGTTTGTATTTTTCATGATAAACGGGTATACACTTACGTACGTCGCGCTGTAGGAAACTTAGTTTTCATGTCTTGAAATTGGGACTGATGTCTGTTTCATATTAGTGTTCGGAATTATGAATAGGCCAAGTTCAGAAAGGGGTTAGTCTTTGCTTCGCTTTGACACAAAGGGATGCGCGAATACACCACCATGGGGGTCAGGGTTATTCTTCCGTATTTGAGCAATCGCCCTGATAACTACACAACACAGTCAATCAAAATAAAGGTTGCGCCTGAACAAAAAGTCCTTAGTGTGAGTTGTTGTGCAGGACTAGCTAAATATTAAGGAAGTTAGGATATTTATTTAGTGACGGATGTTATTTGGTTTTAACTTACGACTCCTGCTTCGCGAATTTAAATAAATTTATAAAAATGTCATAACGATAAAACCAAGGTCTTTCAATTTTCTTTTAACAATTATTTATTAATTAAATCACAGAGATTTATGAGATGGGGGATTAGTTTATATTTCGGGTTTTGGTTTTAATTAATTTAGTTTAAAGAAAAACTTATTATTATCGCAGTTAAGAGAGTAGGGTGATTGTATTTTCCTTTCTTTCGTAGGAAAGTGGAAATTAGTGATAAATTTTATTATAACATGATCGTTGGCGAATCATTTATAATAAAATTTAGGGGGCAATTGTAACAGACTTCATCTATCCCTTAAGAGGTTTAGTGCAATAAAAGAAAATAATAAGAACCTATACTATTTTTTTTTTTAATTAAAATATGTCAGTGTTAGGTTTAATAAATAATATCAATGGAATTAAAGACGAAAATAAATAAAAAAACTAAACCTCAATAATATATAAGACCTAACATATAAACATATAAAACCTTAAAAAGGGGAAACGAATATGAAAAAAGAGAATGACAGGATTGGAAAATGAAAAAATGGAGAGAAAACGGGGGATTGGTTTTAAGGTTCTGGACGTTATAAAAGGGATTCTTCGTTTGAGACAATAATATAGATATATCAGGGATATTCCGGAGTGTAAATAATAATATAAATACTCTTAATGTGAGAAAAAGGATTGGTAAAAATTTTATTGATCAAAAAACCGTGAGTATGTAGAATAGAGATTTATTCAGGGATTACGTATGTACTTATGCAACTTCGTATTTGATATGGTAGTCGTTGAGTTTATTTGAATCTAGCAGTATTGGTAGAATGTAGTTTTATTAGAAGGTAAATCTTAATAAACATATTACCGATAAATATGTGATTAGGTTTACAAGAACGAAATTGTGCAAAATGTTGTGTAAAGGTGGATCGATCCTTGACTGAGTGAAGAATGTTTGTTGTATGAAGAAAGGAAATTATTTATTTTAAGGAATAGCTGTTGAAAAGATGTGTTTAAATGTTCTTTTCTTTCCATAAAAATGTGAGCAATGGTTGTGGAGCAATTGCTGTCTTACAGTTTTGCAGCAGGGCTGCTAATCAAGACGCAGGATAAATCGGAATTCTAAACAACACAGGTGATGTAGTTTTCCAATTTAAATTAAATTAAATTTGTATAACAATACAAGACTACAATTTAAGTTTGTATAACTATACAAGACTAAGTAATGGCTTTACTTTATCAAATTTCAGTGCTTGACGGATAACAGTTTATTAATTAATTAGGAAATGGATTTATGGACTTAATTATATGTATATAGATTTTCATCATCGGTATTTAAAGGAAACCCATTGCCTTTAGACACTATTATTATTATACCTATACCTTGCAAGTGACTAAGATTGCTATGTTTGTTAATTTTCATATAATATAAAGAAAAGGCTTTATATTATCAAATTTCAGGACATGTTGGCAAGACAGTTTATTATTTAACTAGGAAATAGAAATAAATGACTTAATTACTTTATATTATACCTTTATCGTCGGCATTTGGAGGAATCCCGTTGTCTCTAGACACTTATTATTGCATCTATACCTTACAATTGGCTAATATTGCTATGTTTGTTTATTTTTCACAGGAATAAGTAATGGCTTTGCATTATCAAATGCCAAAAGCATGTTGGCTAAATAGCTTATTAACTAACAAGGAATAAATTTATGTGCTTTAATTGTTTATACTATACTTTTACCATATGCATTTGAACTATTATTATTGCATCTTTACCTTACAAATGGCCGATATTGCTATGTTTGTTTATTTTTCATAGGAGTAAGATATGGCTGCATTACTAAATTCAAAAGCATGTTGGCTAAATAGCTTATTAATTAGGAATAGATTTAAGTGCTGTAACTACTTTATACTATACTTTTCATCATCGTCATTTGAAGGGATTCCATTGTTATTAGATACTAATACTACTGCACCTGAATTAATATTATCAACTAGTTTCAACGTACAACCCGCAACATTATAGAAGCGAATCCCGCTGGATCACTAGATTTTCCCGGGATAATAAATAGCCTATGTGCTAATCCAAGTCATCAACTATCTGTGTGTAAAATTTCATTCAAATCCGTTTCGTAGTTTTGCGTGCGTTTTTATCTTTTAAAATCTACTAACTGGTGATAGCTACCACATATCTTTATAGATGAGAACCGGCTAAGGAAGTTCTTAGAATAATTTCCATAGTACAGTTGACCCTGCTTGTTATTTAAACTTTAGGGATCGAGAGCTGATTCCTTTGGAGTCTTCGAGGCCGCGTGGGGGCGACTTCTTAGCTGTCGTCGGAGCTGAATGCTGAATTACTGTAGGTTTGTTGCAGAGTTGGAGGTATGGCAAATACGATTTTAATTTCTGCATTGTTATAATTTTGGGCAGTTATAATCTTTTTTATGAAGGAACAATTAGGTGATAGGGTAGGGCGTGTAGATATTAGGTGGAAGAACTGATGCTTTAATATATTGAGGAATTTAAGGAATACTTTGTTTATTATTGACTTTCAATTAAAACTAGGTGATTCAAGCTTAGGAAATATTTATTATAGAAACTTTCTCTAGTTAAAATGATTACTTGAATTAATGCTTCAAATTGGATTAGGAGGAAATAGGATTTTTTAGGAATTGAAGGCAGAAGGTCTATTACTGTAGGAATAATATATTACAACCAATAAGTGGGGGCATAAATCTACACAAAATTCACACGAAAACCTACCTTAATATGAATTATTAATATTATGAAATGTTAATACGAATTATTATATCCTATTATAAAACTAAATATTAGCTAATACGTAAATTGATTGCATAGGCCAGTCTCTTAAAATCAAATCTTCATAAAACATTATTTTATTTACAATCAAATTTAAAACCGAGTACAAATATTAAACGAGATAATCACAAACTAATACAAATTACTCTCTTCGTGTCTAACAAAGGAATATTAATATAAACTGAATTGTTGAATTAAATTTGGAGCGAAAATCTTAAATGACTTTAATAAAGCTTCAGGGAGTTAGAGTGCAAGAGAGGAATGAATGAACTTTATTCCAAACGTATTATGTTTATTTAACCATATTTTGTATAAATTATTTATTTAATTTAATTATTTATTTATTTATTCTATTCTTATTTTATATTATTTATATAGGGATTTAGGAGAATAGGAATTATAATATTAAACTTCTTCATCAAATTAATTCTTTTGGATAATTGAAATATTATTGTTTATAGTGACAGTGCATAACAGATCTTTTAGTAAGATAGGAAGTTTACTAAATAAATCTGAAATTAAGGTTAATTACTAATTTTGGACTAGATATTTTTACCTTTTACCTTGGTAAATAGATCATGTCATCTTCATCTCACGGGAATATCGACTTTACGAAGGCAACAAGTTGTGCTGGGTGTATCTATATAAAGACATACATGTAATGTTGTCATTATGGTCATCTTCTCTTCACCAGTGCAGACACACGGTTAATATGCCCCTCTGTCGTGAGCAAGGTGTTTGGGGCGATAACCCAGATAAACACCCAACTATACCGCCAAGCAAAGTTGATCCATTTTCATATCTAATCATCTCAGACATGAACTATTTTACAGAACTAGAGTTATTTGTCTAAATTGTTTATCTGTATATATTCATATATTAACCTGGATTCCATGATTGAATCTATACATCATAAGGATTGTACAAATGAACTTTACATATGATTATTCGGGAGGCTAGATGTTTCATAATACTGTTCACTTAAAGCAACAATAGATCTAATAAGCGTTGATTTCTAAAAGTTCAGACCTTATTAAATTCCGAAATTTGATTAAAGAGAAATTGAAATAAGAGTAATAGAATTCTAATAATCTGGAGAAGACATAAATAACTTAGTTTCATTAGAAAACGAGTATAAGACGAATTGTTTGGATTCTAAGATGTATTGAGTATTCAATCACAATATTAAAGAGTTCAAAGATCTTACTAAATTTCATCTATAACTTCAAATTCGATTAATAAGTAATATTTCATTGCTTGTGGTGACTATAAATTATTAGGGTTATAGGAGGAAATTTGACTATAATATCTTTAGAACAAAGGTTAATTTCTAGTTCAGTAATAATTTATTTTAATTATTTGGCTTTCTGATTGGACCATACCTTCGTCACAAGGTAGTTTCGGCTTTGCGAAGGCATCAGGGTTGTATGCATGTCGCATGCATTGTGTATATCTATATAAAGACACACATGTAATGTTGTCGTTATGGTTATCTCCTCGTTACCAGTGCGTGGTATTCGGATAAGTCCTACCGCAAACAGTGTATTCAGAGGGTTAACCCAGATAAACACCAACTATCTATCGCCTAGCAAAGTTGATCTATTTACATAACCAATCAAATCTTCAACCAGGTATGAGCTACATCACAGAGCTGGATATATTAAATTGCTTGTTTTAATGTATTTTTATACATTAACCTGAGTTCATTTGACTTTCGTCATAAGGATTATCTTAATTGATTTTACTTATGAAATTTTTATGATTTGGACTATTTGAAGTTCATTGCGAGCAATGATTACTTTTATATATGTTTATTTATCGCGTACCGGCTATTAATATTTCGGTATTGTGATTGAAGACAACATATTATCTTGTCTTAGTTTTGTCAAGTAATTGTTAAAACAAACTTACTTCAAGTCAATGCTTAATTGTATACTTGAGAAATATATTTATTATTTGGCCTTTTGACTGTGCTCAATACAAATGATGCACCTTTGTCATGCCAATATTTATTTATTATTTTGTTACTGTTTGTTACTAAAATAACAACAGTATATATTTTAATCAACATTTACTTACTTCAAGTCAATGCTTAATTGTATACTTGAGAAACATATTTACTATTTGGCCTTTTGACTGTGCTCAATACAAATGATGCACCTTTGTCATGCCAATATTTATTTATTATTTTGTTACTGTTTGTTACTAAAATAACAACAGTATATATTTTAATTCAACATTTACTTACTTCAAGTCAATGCTTAATTGTATACTTGAGAAACATATTTACTATTTGGCCTTTTGACTGTGCTCAATACAAATGATGCACCTTTGTCATGCCAATATTTATTTATTATTTTATTACTGGTTGTTACTAAAATAACAACAGTATGTATTTTATCAACATTTACTTACTTCAAGTCAATGCTTAAGTGTATACTTGAGAAACATATTTATTATTTGGCCTTTTGGCTGTGCTCAATATTAATGATGCACCTTGGTCATGCCAATATTTATTTATTATTTTATTAAACTGTTTGTTACAAAAATAGCAACAGTATATATTTTTATCAACATTTACTTATTTCAAGTCAATGCTTAATTGTATACTTGAGAATTATATTTATTATTTGGCTTTTTGGCTGTGTTCAATATTAATGAAGCACCTTGGTCATGCCTATACTCATCAACTTCCAAACAATGTATTTACATATTTGGACATTAAAACTATATGGCTATCACTTTGTGACCCCACAACAGTAATGCCTATCTGCCATTAACTTGGCTCTTCATAATATATTGATTTTTCTCTTTGAGATTAAGGACTTTAGTTCCTTTTAGTTTCAATATATTTCTGGGGAATACGCTAGGAAGGCCTTCAGCCGGCATGGTATTCACACATGTGAGGCGAGGCGGCGCCTCTTACATATCCCACAATAATAAAATTGCGGCACTAAAATGCTTTACAACTCCCAACCTAAATATTACAATAATTTTGTCCATATATTCCATACTACCGTACTTCTTCCCTTTAGATGAAGTCAATGTAATTATTAATATAATCATATCGCTCTCTTAAGCTATATATTTTATTATGTATTTTATGTATATATTTAATATATTATTCCCTACCTTAAAGTCAAATATCTTTATTATGTATTTATGTATTTATGTAATATATTACTCTCTCTCTTTAGCCAAATATCTTCAATATATTAAATTCTAGTCCTTTAAATCAATTTATAGTATACATTTCCCGATAAAGTGTGGTTGTTTATAAGAGATGAAGTGTACCTTTGAAAAGAATGAATGGGTAAACTATATAACACAAAATGGGTCCTCAACTTAACACTAGATGAATCATTTGGCCAGATAATATGATTATAACTCTCTTGACTCCTTTATAAACGAAATATAACAGACAATTTTGTTATATTTAAAATGTGAGTTTAGAGGGTCTTCGGGAGAGTTTGTTACAGTGGGCAAATTACACGAATTGATCTAATGTAAGCAAATTATTAGCTTGTGTTATGGGTGCTGGTCAATGATGCTAATACATAAAAATACATATATATAAATATTGGAACATAATATTTTATAAACATCCAAACCCAGAAATACATCTGTGCTATCACACAAATGGCTCTCCCTGTCGGAAATCGAATCCGAGACGCGTTGATTGCATAGCCAGGGTCGCTGAAATACCCTCCTAATAAACTTTCCTCTTTTTAATATTAGTGCAGAATTGGACAAGGTATTTTTTTCTAGTGCCGAATGTTCGGCATTTTAATCTCATTTCGGTCAAATCACCAAGCTCGGCTCAAGCTACCGAAATTCGGTTACGCCGAATGTAAAGAGAACTTCGGCTATATTTTATTTCATTAAAATTTTGAGGAAATCAATAATCCAAATCTTTTATAAATTTTTATTAATGAAGGTAGCCTATATACGATCCGACTGCCGATGCTAGAGCTAGAATATTCTCACTAGTCAAGTAAAGTTTTTCTTGAACGTTTTTAAGCTTTAAAAACATACAGAATATTGTACAAACATTAAGTCAGAGTCTGAATCTTATCGAGATAAATACTAGGAATGATAATAAATATAAAAGATATCAAACATCAAGAAGATCATAATCTTATCTTTATTTTTAAGTATAATTATGTATATCCTTGTGACTATTTGTATAACTCGTAAACTTACCTTGTATTCTAAGTCGATTACTTCATTTGGACGAACTGTTTGATAAAAGCAATCCATTTTGCCGGCCTGGACTGAAAAAGTCATATCTTTTTCGAACGCAAATACGACGCTAAAAATAGTACTCAAAAATATATAACGCATTGTATTTATGATGTCTTATGAATTATGAATAGTCGGTAATTAGTTTTTGATTTGGGAAAACACAGTATGTCGGATAATGGCCAATTAAGATAAAAAAAACTTCGGAAACAGGAAAGGTAAAATTGTAAATAAAATACCGCACACAATCCCTTACTCGTTACAAATTACAAAATACAAATGACAATTAATGAAAAGTGACAATCAATGTTGCCAGTGACAGGTAAATAAAAGTAACATCGGATAGCTCAAAAAATAACATTTCCTCATTTTATGTGGAAAACGACACTAATACTACAAAATGATACTTTTTTTACACAAAAACTAAAAAGTTTTCTATCCTATTAGTTAAGCTTCGACAGAATCGTAATAATTTTTGTACAAATAATTGGTTGGTTATCTTCATGTTATCTTAGAACAACATATGTAAGCTATATGTATCCCAACTAATTAAGAAATGTATTTCAATAGCTATTGCTTACCATATAGGTATGTAATTAAAAATAACTAACCAATTTATTTATGTATAAGACAATTAATACAAAAATAAACATATTTCACTTGCAAACGCATTGTTGACTTATTGATTTCCTAAATACTTATTAAATTAAAACTATATAAATACAACATAACCTACAAAGAACAAATCAAAAGTCCAAAAAGTAGCGTAAAACTAACATTTTGAGCCGTGTAACACGAGCGGGTCAAAAGTAACGTAAAATGTTACAAAAGTAACATTCTGGCAATGCTGGTGACAATTGACATTTTAAATAAAGTGATAAGTGACAACCAAGGAACTTATATACTATAACTGGAATTGTTACGAAGCAATATTTGAAAAATAAAAATGTACTTTATTTCGTTATATATAAAGTTGACATTTGCTTTTTACATAACAGGGAGGAAAAACGTTCTGAGCAAGACAACGGCAAGAGTGGATGTTGTCCCTTTCTTGTAATTGCCAGTGTAAATAAAACTATCTAGTTGGTAGATTTTTACAAATTCGGTAATCGTTAAATCCTTTATGTTCATACACGTCGATAAATAAATTAGCATAAAATGTATTGTAATTAACATAATGAGTTCTAAAATGTGCTTATTTTAATTATAACGTAATTACTTATGCAATGCAAAAATTGTTTTTCAGATTAGTAGAATTACTTAGTAGTAATTTGCAAACTACACATGGCCGCACCAAGGAACTTATATACGATAACTGAAATTGGTAAGAAGCAATATTTGAAAAATAAAAATGTACTTTATTGCGTAACAAATAAAGTTAAAATTTGTTTCTTACTTAACAGAGGGGAAAAACGTTCTGAGCAAGACAACGACAAGAGTGGATGTTGTCCCTTTCTTGCAATTGCCAGTGTAAATAAAACAATCTAAATGGTAGATTTTTATATATTCGGTAATCGTTAAATCATTTCTATTCATACACGTCGATAAATAAATTAGCATTAAATGTATTGTAATTAACATAGTGAGTTCTAAAATGTGCTTATTTTAATTATTACGTAATTACTTCTGCAATGCAAAAACTGTTTCTCAAATTAATAGAATTACTTAGTAGTAATTTGCAAACTACGCATGGCCGCACTTATATATATGGTGATTGGCGCTTTATATAATAGAATGAGACACACTCCACTCATGTCGTGGTACTCTTCGGAACGATTTTGAAGCGCGTGTGAATATTCCGGGTAGAATGTAACTTCCTTGGGCCGCACTTATATATCACGATTGGCGCTTTATTTAGTAGAAAGAGACACACTCCACCCATGTCGTGGTACTCTTCGGAACGATTTTGAAGCGCGTGTAAACATTTCGGGTAGAATATAACTTCCTTGGTCTATATAAACAGAAAAATATTACAAATTCAAATTGAGGACATTGAGTCTTAAGATAAACGTTTTAATGACACTAGCTGCAGCGTGCAGTCCGCTGCAATCTGCATCATAAAAGTTGTTGATGAATCCCGCGGAAATATCTCGTTGTCCTGGATAAATATTAGCCTATGTACTATTTCAGGTCTTTATTTACCTGTGTACCAAATTTCACCCAAATCCATGCAGTATTTTGGCGTGATTGAGTAACAAATATCCATTCATTCACCCAAATTCCAAACATCAAACTTTTGCATTTATAATATTAATATAGATAAAAAAAAACCCTGTGCCCTGATGCTTTCCTTTATCGTCAAAGCACTTTCCTGCTTAATATATTTTTTAAATGCTACTATTGTGCTGGATATTCTGGCTGCAGCATTATACCAAGAATGCATAGTTAAAGTCAAAGTATAGTCAAAATTTGAAATTAAAATTTATGTAGCATTACTTAATGGGTGTTAGGTCACATGTATATTACGTTTGAAAGTGATTATACATTAGGTGCCCCCCAGACCTACAATAATATTGCGCAATGCTTTTATTGTGCTATAATATTGAATACCCCTTTGTTTCCAGACGTTCAATAAATTCACTCAGTAAAATTGACAAACCAGTCTGATCAATATTTTCGTGCGAGTAACATGTCTGACGACGAAATTTTGGCGGCAACCATGCTGGTGATTTTGTTAAATAAATCTATACAATTCTACACACGGACACGGAATGACGTATTTTGGTCACATGTTCAATTTCGACCGAGTGTCGAATTTCGGCCAGTGGTCGAAATTTTGGTCCATTCTAGTAATGAACTCTTAAATTAACAAGATGAATAAAATTACCGTGAAATGACGAAAATTTCTTGCTCGCCACGAAATAAAGAAAACAAGCGGAATTGGCAAGTACAAACATTTGTATCAGGACCGTGATCGCCACACTCACACATAAAATAAGCATTATTGCATATAAACTACTAATGCAAACATTGTTTCATTGGTCGTTTTCATTTTAAGCAACAATAATCCGAAACACACAAACAGAACATTTAAAAATATACCAAACTGCGTTACAATTAATTTTATTTTGCTACAAAAAAAAAAGAGTATTTACGTCCTTTTGTACTCTATTCAAAATAGACTCATCTATTTGTACAATAGTGAAACTTAAGATCGTAATAGTTTCGCTATTCTACAATAGATGGCAGCATTGATTTTTCCGTAGTTTTCAGTTGATCATATTTGAGTAGAAAATTTTCTAGAACGATATACGTAATGACTGTCATTACGCATATCTTTCTAGAAACATTAGGTCAACCTAAAATGAACTTTATATGTAAGGTGTACGGCTGATTTTAGCTTGACTTTCTATTATATCATTAGAGATTATATTAAATCAGGAATTTAATTAAAATAAAATGAAAATTGTACTTTCGAATGATATGAAATATCTCCATTTTTAATCATCTGTATTCTACTATCATTTCTGCATTCAAGGATGGCACAATACGGCATAATTCAGTGTATAATAGATTTTCGCACGACGACTATCTCCTAGTGATATGGTAAGTATCACTAAGGCAATTTAGAGGAAAAGCGCATAATAGTGGCGCACTCGGCATGCCCACTCTTCACTTCTCCTTGTTTTCTTTATTTCGTGTTGCTCGCCATTTTGCTTAAATTACGACGCGACCATAGATTAAACATCGCAACTGACCAACCACGACCGTTCCAAGCTCTGAAGTGAAAAATATTGTGCAATATTAACCTACACAGTGCAAGAAAAAAATATTGTAAAATAAAAATTAAACCTGCTCAAACTTTCGTTCTATCATTGCAATCTTTCAATCATTGCAATACGTAATATTGCGCAATATTATTGTAGGTCTAGGGGCCGCCTTAGACGCACAACTGTATGTAGGTACATCATGTACCTACACACAATTGTGCGTCTAATGTAACCACCGCTACAAAACCAGTTTTCAAATAAAAAAAACCTTTACTCATTAAAGTGGTACGGTGCTATAGACAGACACACAAACACACGAATAACGGTCAAACTTATACTACCTGTTGTTTGCGTTAGAAATAAAAAAATATGTACAGATTGAAGTTTCGGATTTTTTATATTGTTATGTAGTGGAATAGAAAATAATCTCGATTTATTTTTGGCATAGGTAATCAAATAATTACAATACTTTTTGGGCATAATATCATAAACCTTTGCTATCAAAAAAAAAAGTAAACAGTTTACAAACTAGAAATTGCAGAAAGTGCATTTTTATTTTTATTTCATACTAATTACTATACCTATTGACGTTCGTGAAATTAATTGCAGAAAATGAATTGATTTCAAAATATTTTGCAGTTGCAGAAATAATTTAATTATTAAATATGTCTGGAAGTAGCAATGCAAGTGCTCCAAGTGGTGTAGTGAAAAACAGTGTATTATCTTTTGTGGCGTCTGCGCAGCCTACTGAAATACCACTACCAGGCCCGTTATCCGGTCAACCTGCTGGAGAACAATTGTCTCAATCAGGTACATTAATATTTAATCTTCAATGAAGAAGTAGGAAATCTGAGCACGAAAAACTAAGTGTTTCTCTAAAAAGTAGGACAAAAAATATTAACATGCTGCTAACTTTAGCTCGAAGAGTTTAAAGTTCTGTTGCATTTATTTTAAAGTAGCTTATACCCGCGACTTGTTAAGCATTGTTTATTATATTAGGACATCACTGAACCCGTAATAATTATATAAATCGTAGTTTCTTAGAACTTTAATTATCGAACTAACTACTACCTATCTGCTTGGCTGAGCAAATTCATTGACGATAGAAAGAATTAGTGGGACATATATGCATAACAAAAACAAAATAAACTTGTTCTTTGTATCTAGATTAAAACTGTACCCAGGTTCCCCATGTTGGTCCTGGCTCTCTTTGAAGAATAGACCGTCTACTATTCTGCCAGGCAGGTTGTAAAAGGCGAATGATTAGCTAAATAAATCACTACAATGGTGACTTCTGAGTGGTTGGATTCTGCTGCTAAAAAAAAGGTTTACAACTTCATGTTCATTATTGATTTTCAGATTGTCTCATACCAGCCGGCTTAAAAGCATTATATGATGCATGCTCCAAGGTGTACCCAGATCAACCCAACCCCCTACAAGTTACCACTAGGCTTAAGTATTGGTAAGAAACTATAAATTCCTGTTGCATCACCGTAATATACAGTAAAACCTTGACTTGCCCTGCCTTGACATACCCAAACTCGGAGTTATGTGATTTTCAAATCTCATTGTTCCTTGTTTGTTTAAAACCACAATATTTTGATTATCAATTATAGATTTACCTCTCCCACATTATTGCTTAGCTAATGTATGTGTCTAGACAATTTAAAAGTGGTTATGAATTAAAATAATATAGATTGAAAGGAAGAGTGCATTTTAGACAAAACAAAACAAGAATGAAAAAGTATTAGCATGATGGAAAATTTTGCAAGAACAATTTGATGATTTAACAAACTTATTGTTTGTTAAATCATCAAATTAATTTGTTAGATTTTATAAGCCTTCTAGACCGTGGTCCCACAAACAAACTTTTTTTTGATAAATAACAAGCTGAATTTTTGTTAACAGCTTCCATTTGACGAGACAACCATCTTTTATATCTTCGAAAAATCTTGAATTGGGTATCTAATAAAGATAAAAAAGTAGTTAAGTGTGTTGGTCGAAAAAAGTTTCCACTTTATGTGTAGAAAAAAGTTATCCTTGAATTACAAAAATTGATTAATATAAATCTAAAAATCTCATAATTCCAAAACTTTAGAGTGGAGGACGGAGAAGGAGGAAAAACTGGGCCCTTAGGTACAATTGGACAACTTAAGTAGGACCCATCGGAATAATATGATTTCTCTATAACTAACCATATTTTATCACTTTGTAAACGACTATGTATTGATAGATATATTTTCTGTCTACTAGGATTCAAAATAAAGTTATTCAGTAAAGTATTTTACATTTTATATCCATACTAATATTATAAATGCTAAAGTCTGTCTGTCTGTTAAGCTTTCACAGCTAAAATGCTGGACCGATTTTCTTAAAATTTGGTAAGGAAGTACTTTAAGAGCCGGGGTCAAACATAGGCTTTTTTTTTCAAAAATCAACCCTTAAAGGGTTGAAATAGGGGATGACTGGATGAAAAACTATCTTGACGACATGCTAATCGACTATCTTGACGACACGCTAATCGACTCGATAAAACTCAAATTTAAATTAGGTGCGGTCATATTTTTCCCGTTGAGTGCCAGTAGAAACTTAAAAAAAATGAACTGTCAAATATGACCAACTGGGATTCCACAGACAGGTTAAACTAAAGTGGAACAAAATCATATGCTAAGAAATACCTAAATGTTTAGGAAGAATCATGTAGGCTGGCAATACAAAGAAATTGTAATTATTTTTAAGTTTACCCACTACCATTTTTAACAATACTTTGTTTATAAACAGTCAGCACAGACTATTACGTCCTGAAGATGCTTTAAATTGCGAAACCTGTCGAAATTAAATAATTAATTGGATACTTATCTATCTTCTTATATATATAAAAATCAATTGCTGTTCGTTAGTCTACTAAAACTCGGGAACGGCTGAACCGATTTGGCTAATTTTGGTTTTGAATTAATTGTTCAAATCCAGGAAAGGTTTAAAAGGTGAGAAAGTATAGAAAAAAAATAAGAGTAGTAAAAAAGGCAGAATGACGGTTGCCGGGTCAGCTAGTAGATGAATAAAACTACTATTCATCTACTAGCTGTACTAGTAACTAGTAAACTAATTTCAACAAATACACATTTTTTTCTAAATTGCTATTTTCTTCAGCTTCTAACCCCAATCGAAAATATTTTTTATTATGTAATAATAATAAAGCTTTCTTTCCCCACAAAAAAATATATCACAGTGTTTAATATTTTATGACTATTTTTATTATTGTTTATTCTTTTATTATTTTTAGTCTTAAATTAATGCAGTCTGCTTTTGGGTAATAGCCTCCTCCAACCCCTTCCAGTTCTCACTGTTTTGGACTATATCCATCCACTTCTGTCCCGTTATTGTGCTAATATCATCTGATCATTTTTTTGTGATCTACCTCTAGTTCTCGTTCCACTTCTTTATTTATTATCTGTATATTATGTATTATAGAGAAATTAACTGACCCGGCAAACTTTGTTTTGCCATATAAATTATTTAATTAAAAAATAAGGGGGTCATTGGCCAGAAGCGTGCTCGTCGCGACCCCTGCCAGTCCACTGGACTGCAATTCTGGCCCGAATAAGTACCGCAGTGCGGATTAGGGCGTCCTCTGGAAGCGACGCGTACCGATCCGCCCCCGTCGGTACGAAAAGCGGCGGATGCGGCGATGGGGGCCGCCACCCATCACGCCAGGCCCGAATAGGCGAGTCGAGGAGAGCAGAGTGCCAAATAGGCACGTGGAATGTAAGAGATGGGTTGGAAGATAAGATGCATGAATTGATAGATGTAATGAATGAGAGATGCCTGGATGTTTTGTGTGTAACAGAGACTAAACGTAAAGGTAGTGAAACCACTGATCTCCCCGGTGGCATGATGGCTCTGTGGTCTGGTGTGCCCCAGAGCGATCATGCTGACGCCGGAGTAGGTATTCTATCGTCACGCTTAGTCTCTGGTCTGAAAGATTATGGGATGGCTGTCTCGAGACTTCTCTGGGTCCAGATTAAACTGGGAATCACGAGAGTCTTTTTGGTCGCATTATATGCACCGGTAAGCTCTTCGTCGCCCAGTGACCTGGAAAAGTTTTGGGATTCTGTAAGGGATGTTCTGGATATGGTTGATGACAATGAAAGAGTCATTTTGTGTGGTGATTTGAATGGATGGGTCAGGACTAAGCGGCCTGGTTTCAATGCCGTTCTTGGTCCGTATGGTGACAGTAGAGTGAACGACGCCGGTAAGCACATTGCGGATTTATGCATGGAAAGGAATGTACGATGTGTGAAATGAAATGAAATGAAAAATATTTATTTGCAAGAATATGGGTGTCACAAGTTATTAAAATAAATTAAATTACCATCATATTCTACCATAATATGGCGTGCAAACATTTTAATTTAGGTCGATTTCTTTATAATTACTACCGGATCGGAACGCGGCCACACACTGAGAAGATCCGGCGGAAGAAACTCAGCGGGCTTCTTTTTTTCTATTTCACGTATTACAATTGTATGTATTACAATTTACTAGAATTATTTCACATCAAAAGTTGTTTTTATAATTTACAAAATATGATCTTATGCTCAATCCAAATTTTTACAATTTACAAAAAATTTACCATTTTACAAATTTGCCGTTCAGTTTTTATTACATTTAAATTTCAAGGTAAATTGTACAAGCTTATATTTCTGTTTATTAACATTTAATCTTATCTGCTAAAAATTCTCTAATATCATAGTATGTTTTATTTAACAGTAAATCAAACAATTTTTTGCGAAATTTATTTATAGGTAATAATTTTAGACTATCAGGAATATGATTGTATATATTAATTGCCATACAATATGCATTTTTTTTATAAATATTTAGTCTTTGGCTTGGCACATGTAGCTTCTCACTGTTTCTAAAATATGAGTTCCCTAATACTTGAGCATTTGTTTTAAACAAATGTTGATGTTTTTTTACAAATACGCATACCGACAGTATGTAAAGACAAGGTAAAGGTAGTATTTTAAGAGTTTTAAATAAGGGTTTACATGAATGTAGTTGATTAACATTACATATTGCACGTATACATTTCTTTTGAATTCTGAAAATCCTAATTAAATCAACTGAGTTTCCCCAAATAGAGATTCCATATTGCAATACAGATGAGACATATCCGTGATATGCCAGCAATGCAGCATTTAAGTTGGCTACTTCTCTTATTCTTCTCAAAACATAGATAAATCTGTCAATTTTTTTGCAAAGAGAATCAATGTGCGCTTTCCAATTGCAATGGTTGTCAATAAATATTCCTAGAAATTTAGTGTATTCAGTATTTTCTATATTTATATTGTTAAATAATATATTTGATTTTTGAACTTTATTGCTATAACATGTTTGAAATTCAACTATCTTTGTTTTAGTCAAGTTAATTTTTAAATTATTACTTTTTAACCATTCCGAAACTTTAAGTAAGGTTTCAGTTGTTTCTTTTACTAGATGATTTTTATTTTTACATTTAATGAGGAGTGTAGTGTCATCTGCAAATAAGAATGACTCATGTTGCATAGTCTCTGGAAGATCATTAATGTAAATTAAAAAGAGCAAGGGTCCTAAAACACTTCCCTGTGGTATTCCACAGTCACTACAACTATAATTTGAAGTATATATTTTTTTATGTGTCCCAGAAATTTTTGAAATTTCTACACACTGTTTCCTATTTTCTAAATAACTTTGTATCCACTCTAATGATTTCCCTCTTATACCATATTTTTCAAGTTTTGCCAACAGAATTCTATGAGAAACAAAGTCGAATGCCTTACTCATGTCTAAAAATACACAAAGTGGATAACTTTTTGTATTTAGGCATTCCGTTATACTCTTTACCAGTTCAAAGCATGCTAAGGTTGTCGACCTACCTTTTCTAAATCCATATTGATTATTTTTTAATATATTACATTTCAGTAAGTAATTATGAAGTCTATCATACATAACTTTTTCAAAAATTTTTGAGAGAATCGGAATTAGTGTAATGGGTCTATAGTTATTCATATCGCAAGGATCACCTTTTTTAAGTATTGGTCTAACTATAGACTTTTTTAGTCGTTGTGGGAACTTCCCTTCTAAAAATGTCAAATTAATAATATGACTGAGCGGCTTTGATATTACAGCAGCAACATTTTTGAGTAGTTCTGTACTAATATTATCATAACCAGTTGCACTTGTATTTTTTAAGGAGTTTATGATCTTAAATACTTCATGCTCATCTACTGGTGTAAGAAACATAGTTTTACTGCTATTAGGTAACCCAAGTATTTTTGAAGTGTTTATGAATTTGTCATTGTTAATACTTGTTTTTGATTGGTTTATAAAAAAATCATTAAATAGGTTACAAATTGATTGGGATTTTGTATACTCTGTATTGTTCACTCTAATTTTCCCAATTTCTTGTATATTTGTTTTATTCTGGAATGTGTTTTTAATTAAATCCCACGAAGCTTTGCATTTATTGGAAGATTTTTCAATAAATTTCAGAGATGATTGCCTTTGTGATTCTAGTATACATTTTGATAAAATTCTTTTGTAACGCAAGTAATTATTTTTATTTTCATTCTTATTAGATTTACCAAACCGATAATTTAAATATAGCTGGCGTTTGACTTTACAACATTTAAGAAGTCCTTTTGACAGCCATTTATTTTTAATTGGTTTATTTGATACCTTAGTACGAATTTTTGGAAAGCATAGCTCAAAAAACAATAAGAATATGTCGTGGAAATTATTAAATGCCTCTTCACAATTTGAACTTGCAAGAACTTCATTAAAACTTAAGGATGATAGACATTCAAAAAACTTTTTCTTATTTTCTTGACTAAAAAGTTGTTTTGTTTCAAACCAAAAAGCTCGTTTTGGTTTAAAGTTTGAGATGGACTCAATATTTACTTTTATACTCTGGGCTGTCTCATGGTCAGATAAACCGAGATAATGAGTGTAAGACTGAACATTTTCCAAATTGCTAGCAATTACATCTAAACATGCATGCTTCCTAGTGGGTTTAAGTATGTGCTGATTAATATTACTATTTGATAGAATGCCTGTTAACTGCTTTTGAGTATAATTATCCTGTAACAGATCTATATTCCAATCCCCACATAGTATAAATTTCTTCTTAGAGTTTTTCATTATATTTTCTAACAGTAATTCTAAATTATAAAGGAAAGTTTCAACATTTGAGTTGGGTGTGCGGTATATACAAATTATTACTAATTTATAATCTATAATTTCAACAGCGCAGCATTCAAAAGAGAATGGTAAGCGTATTTGTAAATCAAGAGTTTTGAACTGTAGATCATTTCTGATCAGAATACAAGTGCCACCCCGTCGTTGGTTTTCACGAGAAAAATAAGATGCCATAGAGTAACCTTCTATTCTAAAATTTTGTTCGGAACCTTGTTTAAGAAATGTTTCAGAAAGGCAGATAACATCAATTTTGCCCAATTCATCACTAAGCTCACTTAAAGCTACTTGCAAATAGTCTCTTTTACTCAGAGCACCTGCTATATTTTGGTGTAATAATTTAAACTGGTGTTTATTTCCGAAAAAACTGGTCTTTGTTATCTATATTTTTTATATCACTTCTCGATTTAATATTAAAGTAATATGGTATGGTACCCTTTTTTATTACATTATTTGAAACTGAATGTTTTAGGTTGTTTTCTACTTTATTTCCTAGTTTTTTACTGAAATAATAAGGTATTGTACCTTTGTTTATCTTAGGGGTAGGATATTGATCATTTTTGATACTAATTATTCTACTAGACACTAATTTTTCTAAGTTTGCTTTATATTCGTTGAATGTAAATGTCTGTTTATTTAATTGCTTATTATTATTTTCACTATCAGTTACTTTATTAATTTTGTGGTTGTTGTACATCGAAATTAAAACTCTCTTTATAGTGGACTGTATTTTTATTCCTCCGCTGGTATAATACTAGGAAGAACTAGCTGGTGGTCTCAAATGCGCGATAGCCAAAGTAATTATGACGATTATAAATGTGCGACCGTAGCCTGTTGTTCGTGTGGATTGTTGGCGGCAAGTGAAGTGCGGCGTGCGTTGCGGACGGCTCGCCGCTGGCCTGCGCCCGCGCCCCGCACACCGGAATCCTCTAATGTATATTGTGGTGTGCTAAGCCACAACAAGGAATCTTCTTGTGGCTAACACAATATTCCCTCATAAGGACATACATTTGTATACATGGAGAAGGAATGACCAAAAGAGTGTGATAGATCTGATTTTGATTGATAGTAGACTTCGCAGTTGTTTAATGGATACGCGCGCCTACAGAGGTCCCAATCTGGAAACGGACCACTATTTGGTAATAAGCCGATATAGGGGTCTGTTTAAGAAGTGGAGACATTGGCGACAGCGTGTTCCATTCGGAGAGCTTGAAAGGATAAAGAGCGAAAAGTTGCAAGACCCGAGTATAAGGAGTATGTATGAGATTCAGGTTCGAGATAGGTTGGCGAAAGTGAACCTACCGGACTTGGATGTAGACGAATGTTGGAAAGTTTTGAAAGATAGTATGATAGTAACCGCGAAAGAAGTATGTGGTAGTGCAAAACTGTGCAAGTCAATGGAAGGAGATGCATGGTGGGATGATGAAGTGAAAGCTGCGATTGAGAGAAAGAAGAAAGCATGGCTAGACTATGTATCATGTTTGCAAGCGAATGATGGTATGAAAGACAAGAAGAAAGAATTGTATCATTGTTGTAAGAATGCCACCAAAACCTTAGTGAAAGAAAAGCGTGAAAGAGAATGTTTGAAAGCGGAAGAGAGACTAGCGAGCAACTTCGAGGCAAACACCAAACTTTTTTGGAGGGAGGTGAAGAAGTCTAGGAGTTGTTCGGCAGCCTCCAGAATGAATAGGATTAAATCTAAGGATGGTGACATTCTTACAAGCACAGAAAGCGTGTTAAAACGATAGAGTGAATATTTTGGAGATATGTATGATGCTGTTCAGGACTCTGCCTCCGTCTCTGACTCAGTAAGTGACTCAGAGACGGTGGAAGCGTGCCAGGACATTACTATGCAAGAGATCGTATGGGCGATAAGAAGTATGAAAAACGGAAAGGCTGCGGGAATAGATAAGGTGACTGCTGAGATGATCAAATACGGTGGTCCTGCCGTCTGGGACTCTTTTTGGGTCCTCTGCAATACATGTTGGAGGACCGGTAGAGTACCCGAAGACTGGCGGCGCGCGGTCATCGTGCCCTTGTATAAAGGCAAGGGCTCACATATAGACTGCAATAGCTATAGGGCCATCAGTTTGATCAGCTTAGCATCGAAGGTGTATTGTAAGATCATTGAAAGGAGAATGCAAGGGAAGTCGGAGGGAATGTTGTGGGAGGCACAGGGGGGTTTCAGATCTGGAAGAGGATGTATGGATCAAGTTTTCTCACTCCGCAACATCGTAGAGAAGCATCTGGCTATCGGCCAGAAGGTTTTCTGCGGTTTTGTGGATTTGGAGAAAGCGTTTGATAGAGTTGTGCGAAAGAAACTTTGGGACATTTTACCCAGTTATGGGATAGATGGGCGTCTGCTGCATGCTTTGCAATCCATGTACTGGGATTGCAAAGCATGTGTGCGGGTGGACGGCAACATATCGCCCTGATTCGATGTCAATATCGGCGTCAAGCAGGGTTGTGTGTTGTCAGCTCGTCTGTTTATTCTATATCTGGATAAGTGTCTCCAAAGATTGAGGTCATCGAATGTGGGAATGCGCATGAGTGATCTAGTGGTGAACTGCCTGCTTTATGCAGATGACGCTGTATTTTTAAGCTCAACTCCATCTGAGCTGCAAACACTGGTCACAGTTATGAATGAGGATTGTAAGAGTATGGGCTTACATTTGAATGCGAAGAAAACTAAAGTTTTGGTATTTGAAAGAGAAACAACCAGAACGGATGTAAGAGTTGTGGTCGATGATGTAGTGCTGGAACAAGTGGATGAGTTTGTATATCTTGGATGTGCTTTTAGCAGGGATGGAAGGTACACCGCTGATGTTGAAAGAAGAGTGTGTGCAGGGAACAGAGTGAATGGAGCGTTAGGGAGATTACTTAATAGCACAATTTTAAGTCAAGGTGCCCGTCTAGCCCTGCATAAACATGTGCTTATCCCAACGCTATTGTATGGAAGTGAGAGTTGGGTATGTCAGAAAGGAGATAAATAAATAAATAAATAAATATTCACGGGACAAATTACACTTACTGTTCTAACCCCAAAGTAAGCAAATTATTTGCTTGTGTTATGGGTGTCAGTCAGCGATACTAATACATAGAAATACATATATAAATACTTTTATATACATAATAAACACCCAAACCCGGAAATACAAACATTTATGCTCATCACACAAAATGCTTGTCCCCGTCGGGGATCGAACCCGAGCCCCGTTGATTGCGTAGTCAGGGTCTCTAACCACTCGACCAACGGGGCGGTGTAGTATCAACGCGAATGAAAGTAGAATCAACGCGGTCGAGATGAAGTCGCTAAGAAAAATATGTGGTGTGACACTTGCGGACCGGGTTCGTAATGTCGAAGTGAGAGAGAGGTTAGGTTTGAAAGAAAGTGTCGGTGTAAAGATGAGGAAGGGCATGCTCCGTTGGTTCGGACATGTAGAAAGAATGGTAGATGAAAGGTTAACAAAACAGATATACAACGCGAATGTGGAAGGATGTAGGTACCGGGGAAGACCAAGACTGACATACCACGATCAGATTGATTGAGTACTGTCCGAAGGTGGTTTCAAGAGTCTTCGCAACCGGCGTGTGTGTATGAAGAGAGTGATGAATGTGGAAGAAGTGAGACAAGCCTGCAAGGATCGTGATGTATGGCACTCGGTTCTCTCTGCCTACCCCGTAAGGGATCTGGCGTGAAGATATAAGGGTTGGTGATAGAAGGGTAAAAATTTAGATTTGTATGTATTTTTCAATGCTAAATCATAAAAAAATAAAAATATATATTTTTTTCCATAAAATAAAAAAAATGTTAAGGGGTGGACAACCCTTAACATTTAGGGGGATGAAAAATAGATGTTGGCCGATTCTCAGACCTACTGAATATGAATACGAAATTTAATCAAAATCGTTCAAGCCGTTTCGGAGGAGTACAGTAACTGACATTGTGACACGGGAATTTTAAATACATGATTACCTGGACTTAGGCGAATTCGACTTACACTTTCATTTCTGAGTCCCACTTATCATGTAATTTCAGGGTATTACAGTAATTTATGAATTACTTTCTACATGTGTAATAAATGAATTAGGGGCCGTTTAAGTATTACGTAAGCAGATTTTGTAGAATTATTGACTCCCCCCCTCCCTCATGTCAGCAAAAGTAAGCAATTCACTTACCCCGTCTCGCCATGCTTACGTAAAGATTTTTGATTAATTCTCGAGTAGCAGTTTTTATTAGTAGCAGTAGGTAAGATAAAAGAGTTTAACGCAAACATTTAATGTAGCAAGCAGAAACTCGAGAGAAAACTCGAAAAGTAAAAAATAATTTTGCTGACGTAATCACCGTCTAACCCCCCCACCCCCACCCCCTTTTAGTGCTTACATAATACTTTAATGGCCCCTCATATTAATTATTGCTCTTCACGTAAATTATTTTTATCGTCTTTTTCAGGTTAGGAGGCTTAGATCCCTTAGATTACATAAGTATGTACTGGAATCCAGGGAGACAAGAGGAAAATATTCTCCCACATTGGCATTATATCAGGTATATCATAGAAATATTTTTTTGGCATACGGTAGCAAATAAGATGATATATATAAATGAGAAGCAGTTTGGCCGATAGAAGACATATCATTTTTATACGCACAGTATAATTTTTTGCTAGAGTAACACCCTCAAAAGCGATAGAATTACAATTACTTGAAAACATCTAATCCCACCTATTTATACTATCCTTATCTTTATTTGTCTATTGATGTTAATAATGACGTCATTATCTCATAATAACCAGAAATCAGAAATACTTTCAATACTTTATTCAATAAAACTTTTTACAAGTTATTTTGACACGTCAACATATTTTTTTAAGAATACTACCTGATCGGAAACACCGCCACACACTGATAAGGTCCGGCGGAAGAAACTCAGCGGGCTTATCTTTTTTTTCTGTGATGTTGTATGTGATATTGTAAAAATGTACTGTGATATTGTAAAAAAATAGATATATCTATTTTTTTACAATATCACAATATTACAAAATATATATGAGATCAGTATGAGGAGCAATTAATCCCAGGCTTTTTTGTCTTCCAAATAATCTGATATTTTATAATATCCTTTTTTACACAGTTTTGTTTTACCACATTTTTTAAATTTATTGACTGGTAGATCTCTTATAGTTTCGGGAAGTTTATTGTAAAAGCGTATACATTGCCCCATAAAAGAGTTACTTGTTCTGTGGAGACGAGATTCATGCACAACAAGATTGTCTTTGTTCCTTGTATTAAGTGAGTGTATGTTGCCATTTTTTTTAAAAAAGCAAGTAATTTTACGAACGTACATCAAGTTCTCAAAAATAACAGCTGTATAAATCATTCAGGTGCGCCACACATGGCCGGCTAGTGCTTGTCATTAAGCCCAGTTGCTAACACATACTTATATACTCAATATTTCAGTTTTGGATTATCAGACTTACATGGAGATGGTAGAGTCCATCCAGAACCACATCAGTCAGAGCCATGTTCAGGTTACGGCTTGGAGTTGACTTTCAGACTGGAATCGGATATGAGGGAACCACCGCTGTGGCCCGCCACACTGTTACAGGCTCTAGCTAGATATATATTTATAACTGGTAAGTAGTTTTTTTGGTACCTTAGATGGAACCCCTCCCCCTCTTTGGTCCCCGTGTTGCTCCAGGGCTCCTTTGAAGAATAAGCCAACTGCTGTTCTGCCAGTAAGGTGGTAAAAGGTGACCAAGTGGTTATGCGTGTCACTACCATCGTGACTACTAGATGGTAGAGTTCTGAAAGATTTTTTAAAATCGGTCAAGCTTTGTTTGAATTAAACCATAACAAACAAACGAAATCTCCTTGTTGGTCAAGGCACCTTTGAAGAATAGGCCAACTGACCTTCTGCATGGCAGATCGAAAAAGGCAGCCAATTAGCTATATGTGTCATTGCTATCGTGACTACTAGGTGGTGGAGCTCCGCAATGTCTCGCCCTGGTATTTGGTACTACTTCCTTGCCTATTCCTACTGAAATAGCATAAATGCTTGTCATTAGTGAGTAGAATTATGAAAAATATTTGATCTGATAACGGGGCACTGCCCAATGAATAAACACATCCACACCATGGGGCTAACTGATAGTCCCTTATGCAGGGCGTGCCTAAACCATGAAGAAACTCCACACCACATGCTGTTGGAGTACAAGGAATTGAAGTACCTAAGGTCCCAGTGTTTCAAAGGAGGCGTCACATATTGGGAGCTGTTTGAGCATCCCTTTAAGAGACAGTTCACACTTTAGACCAACTTTTGATGTGAAATAAAAATTTTCCAACTCTTACTTTTATTTAATTAAATGGTACCATTAGATAGTTTAATCTTTTAAATATTGCCTCAATAAAACAGATATTTTTCAATTGTATTTCTTATAAGAAATGTTCTCCGAAATCAAGTTTCGACAATTACGCAAGGAAGCTATTTTTTCAAAAGGTATTGCTACTGCTAGAATAAAGAAAATTAGAAAAAATACTAAATTACCAGAAATATCCAACAATTGTGCCTGAATGGATTACTTACTTCTTTTCCAGAATATAACTATCTAATTAAATCAGCAAATATGCCTATTTCAACGAAAATTAACGAAACATTGACTGGGTTTTTTGTTACCAAATAATTTCATTTTCCTTTAGAAATTGGCATAGTAAAAAAAAAAACTATTTTCTATTCTTATGCAAAAATAAGTCACTTAAATAATATTCATTTATTTTTTATTTCAATAATAAATAAAAGAGAATACTATAAAATATATGTATAAAATCCGCTACGTCCGTGTGCCAAAATTAGTACCGTGTAGTAATAATTAAAATATTAAAAGTATCAATACTAGGTACTACTAATAGTAGGTGCACTATATGGACGACAATCTCGAGCTCTCGCATCAATTAGAATTTTTTTTTTATAGCAGAGGGGGCAAATGAGCAAGTGGTGCACCTGATGGTAAGTGATCACCGCCGCCCATGGACAACTGCGATACCGAGGTCTTGCAGCTGCGTTGCTGGCCTTTTAAGAATGAAAAAGCTCGGTTCTTGAAGGTCCTTAAGTCGTATCCGTTCGGAAACACCCCCGAGGGTAATTGATTCCACAATGGAGTAGTGCGAGGCAAAAAGTGCCGACAAAAGCTCACGGTTGTGGATTTCCAGACACTTCACAATTCACACGCACACGCACGCGCCAAAGTCGCCGTCGGCGGCGACTCGGCCCATTGTTTCGGCCCGGCAACACTCGAGACTCCGGTCGAGAGCCGTTGGCGAGCCGAAATCCTGATGCCACTTACTCTCCCACCAATTGTCAAGATACTGTCCTAAGCCGAGGTTCGGTCTCACAGGAGACACCCATAGGGCGGGCTCTTAGCCCACTTAACTTAAACTCTGGCTGAGCACTTTGCTCGCCCCAAAAGCCCGGTTTCGCAGTAACGGTCATTTGGACCAACTGCTTAAGTTCATTTCGAAAAAAAAAAAAAGTGGATTTCCAGACATTGAGATGGTGAGGATGGAACTTTAAATTTTGACACGATGTCCGATGATGGAATTTAGTTGCAGGAATTAGTCCGAATAACTCTTCGGAATTCTCCCCATGATACATACGGTAAAAGATGCAGAGCGAACCTACATCTCTGCGTAACGCAAAAGAGTCAAGCCGATTAGAAATAGCCTGATCGTCGACGATTCGAACCGCTATCTAAATTTCAATTGGGCGAATTTGTGAAATGGCTCTTAAGGTGCTGAATCTCTGGAATGAGCTGGGTTGGCAAGAAAAGCCACTATACCTTTACGCATAATGGCCCGTAGTGTGGCTAAGTGCGGTATAGCCCGCATTGATAGATAGATACTTGTCGTTGTCGTGTTCCGAATTAGAGGATTAGGTAACCTATAGACTTATACATGTGGCATTGCTATCAATATATCGGATAGCTATGCATTATTAACATCTTTAATGTCTATAGGGTTGTTTGTTCTTTCCATCAGGAGAGATATTGGCTTGTATACTATCTTATAAAAAACTATCAAGATACGTTTCTTCCAGGTAACAAATTCTGTGCCGGTGATCACATATCATGGCATGCTGCGTTAGACGGCTCGGGGTCTCGGGTTCGACACCTGCTCGTGGCAGATGATCCCCAATTGTCTACCGTTAACACACCACATGGGACTGTCACATTTCTACAGGTAAACTTATGGTAAATATAGATCCGTATTTGAGGGAGGGTATATGGGGTTACAGCCCCAAGGCTTACCCTACTCTAGAAATAGAAAAAAATTCGACAGGTTTGCAATTTTTCCATTCTTTATCTGTAACACCTTTCGTCTCGTTTTGGTGCAGTTTGCTTTTTTTTTTATATCATAAGATAGCAAACAAGCGGATGGATCTCTTGATGGAAAGAGTCAACCATCGCCTATAGACACCAAAGATGGTAATGGTGCGTTGCTATCTTGTGGCAAGGTCTAATGCCACATGCATAAGTTTACCGGCTACCTTACCCTCCAAACCGGAACGCGGCAGTGACAAGCACTGACGCTATTGCGGCAGGAATAGGTAAGGCGCTGGTACCAGACCCGGGCGTGACAATGCAGAACTCCACCACCTAGTAGCCACGATTGTAGTGATTCGCATAGCCACTCGGTCGCCTTTTACGACCTGCTTGGCAGAATGGCAGTTGGCCTATTCTTCGAAGGAGCCCAGGACCAACACGGCGAGCCCGGGACCAACACGGGGAGACTCGAACCAACACGGGGAGACCGGGACCAACACGGGGAGACAGAAACAACACGGGGAGACTGGGACCAACACGGGAACCCCGGGACCAACACGGTGAGCCGGGGACCAACACGGGGAGCCCAGAATTGGTTCTGGGTCCCGAGTGTATATAAAAAACAATTGTTATTCGTTAGTCTCGCTAAAACTCGAGAACGGCTAAACCGATTTGGCTAATTTTGGTTTTGAATTAATTGTTGAAGTTCAGGGAAGTTTTAAAAGGTGAGAAAATATAGAAAAAAATAAGAGTAGTTAATAAGGCAGAACAACGTTTGCCGGGTCAGCTAGTTTTTAATGATAATCGTAATAGGTCCAATAAGTTTCTAGAAAATAGCAGATTTAAATAAATTGGGTGTACAGAAATATTTTTTAATGACATTTTCCATGACAGCTTAACCCACATACACAAAATTATTTTTTTGTCACCTTAGATCATTGATATATAAAAAACGCAAGATACACAATCAGTGTCTCAAAAACGTCCTCCAAAAATGAGCGCAATATTTTAAATTGTGCGCTCATTTCAACTAGAATCGTGTCTAATTATTTTTGTGTTATAGCACTCACCCCGTGCTTGGGAAACTGGAAAAACCTTAAAAACAACAAAGAAAAATATCGACATGCGGGATTTGTATCTGCGACCATTTCCCTAAAGCCGGGACGCTCTCCCACTGAGCTAGTGTCGACAGGCTCGAGGCGGCGAAATTCTTCTTTGCTATATGATCGATTACTTACTATTAACTAGTTATACGTATCTATTAACTAATTATATGTATCTAGCGATCAGTACAATCGACGTAATCGATCATATAGCAAAGAAGAATTTCGCCACGTCGAGCATATCGACACTAGCTCAGTAGGAGAGCGTCCAGGCTTTAGGGAGGCAGTCGCAGGTTCAATCCCTGCGTATCGATATTTTTCTTTGTTGTTTTTAAGGTTTTTTAGAATCGTGTCGGTCACAATGCTGTCAATTTTATTACTTTTTGTACATGGCTTTGTAAAAACAACTATAAGTCTTGCGCTTAAAGTTGTATATGCAAAAACATACATTTTTGCCATATCTATAACTATTTGTGTGAGATTAGCGACAGTTTTGAGAGTCAGTTTTGTTCGGGACTGCATCTTGGATTTTTTATATCAATGCCTTAGATGTAGTTTCCAATTTTTTTAACACTCTATATTTGCAGCAACTTACTTCTTATTTTCTGTATCACCAAAACCCTTCATCAGATCACTAACTCTCCCATGTAACGTTATTCCCCGTGTTGGTCCCGGGCTCATTTGAAGAATAGGCCAACTGCCGTTCTGCCAGGCAGGTCGTAAAAGGCGACAGATTGGTTATACGGGTCACTACCATCGTGGCTACTAGGTGGTAGAGTTCTGTATTGTCTCGCCCGGGTCTGCTACCACCACTCTGCCTATTTCTGACGCAATAGTGTCAGTGCTTGTCACTGTGGTGTTCCGGTTTTGAGGGTAAGGTAGTTGGTAAACTTATGCACGTGGCATTAGACCTCGCCACAAGATAGCAACGCATCATTAACATCTTTGGTGTCTATAGGCGATGGTTGACTCTTTCCATCAGGAGAGCCATCTGCTTGTTTGCTATCTTATGATGTAAAAAAACCGTAATCTACTATTTCAGATGGTTGGATGCACAGGGAGAGAATTAAAGGCAGCTCAGAGAAGTTCAGGATTTGAAGTTTTGAAGTCAATTGCCAAAGATACGAAGTAAGACTTTATTGATTAAAAGTACAACATTTTGTTTTTTTTTACTTCCTCCTACGTCGACGTTTGGTGAAACTTCGTCATAACGATTATTTTAACTTTTAACACTTGCACTGTTTCGCAATTATCACACTGGTATATTGTTGCGAATAGTCTAGAAAAGTGGAGAATTAGAACGCTGGAAAAATCTAGAAATAAAAGACGGAGATAGCTGCTCCTATCAATAAACAATGCCGCTGTTATCCAAACAGCTATGCCATAATTGACCTTCTCGCATATCGGATGAAAATAGCGTGTACTAAACAAGTCATGTTTACATCTAAATTGTTTATGCGTAATTTTTGAAACTTTCGGGAACGTGGTCGAACTTTTCCTTGTGTATAAATAAGGACGTGTTGGCAAATATCAAGTAAGTTTTATAGAATAGAATAGAATAGAATAGAAATCGTTTATTTAAGACATACACCACAACACTTACAGTAATTAACACATACAGTAGCAAAATAAAATACAAAGGATAAAAGGCAAATTGATTTATAAAGTGATTAGGAAGTGATAGTTTTGATAACTTGACAAGTTAATCTTTGATAATTTGCGGATGAAGATACAATTTTAATGGAATGCTTTGAAGGAATGTACAAAGCAAAAACCTCTGTCTTTTCAAATTCTATAATTCTGAATTAAGAAGGCGTAAGAAAAAATTTAGACATCAAGATGGCGTCGATGGGAATACCCACGGCACACTCGGTTCTGCTTCTATATACATCAATGTTCTTAATACATATTTTTTTTATATCATAAGATAGCAAACAAGCAGATGGGTTTCCTGGTGGAAAGAGTCAACCATCGCCTGTAGACACCAAAAATGTTAATGGTGCATTGCTATCTTGTGTCTAGATCTAATCCGCATGCATAAGTTTACCGGCTACCTTACCCTCCAAACTGGAATACGACAGGGACAAGCACTGACGCTATTGCGGCAGGAATAGGCAAGGCGGTGGTACCTGTCCCGGGCGAGACAATGCAGAACTCTACCACCTAGTAGCCACGATGGTAGTGACTCGATAGCCAATCGGTCGCCTTTTACGACCTGCCTGGCAGAACGGTAGATGGCCTATTCTTCAAAGGAGGCCGGGACCAACACAGCGTAAACAAATCATAGATACATTCGATTTTCAAAGTGGTCCAGGTGGACTTGCATGGGTCCACTGGAGAGAATTAATTTATGGTCGGAATTTAACTGCAACGCAAATTTCCATAGTTAGATCTAATTTTCATATTTTTTTATGTTTTGGGAGTATGGCAGAAATTTAGATTCAGGGGATCGATTGGAACCAGCAAAATTTTGAATGTGGTCTATGAGAAAAAAGTTTGGGAACCTTTGTGCTAATATTAAACAAAAAACCGGCCAAGTGTGAGTCGACTCGCGCACGAAGGTTTCTGTACCATCATAGCAAAAAAGACGAAAAAACACGTTAATTGTGTGGGGTATCCTTAGTATACTTTTTTTTAGTGTTTGTTGTTATTGCAGCAACGGAAATACATAATTTGTGAAAATTTTAGCTTTCTAGCTATCATGGTTTATGAAACAGCCTGGTGACAGACAGACGGAGGCTTAGTAATAGGGTTAAGTTTTACCTTTAGGTTCGGAACACTAAAAACACATGTAGGTAGCCGTTAATTAGTGCAAGTGGTTAGAAATCAGCATCTATTTATTCACTTTGGCTAACTTTAAAGTGTCACCGGGCCCTAAGTGTTCGGGGTGTGGTGATGGTATAGTGTATTGCAGGTGCGGTGGTCCGTGGCTGGTGACCCGGCTGGGCCGGCGCTCGGCGCGGGTGGCGGGGCCGGGCGGGGAGCCCGCGCACCTGGCCGGGGTCTCCGCCGCCGTCAGGTGGGCTAGATACGTACCCGTGAGTTATACATTTCTATTCATTTATTTCAAAAAATTACAAAAAATTTACTCTGACTTAGGCTAATTAGGAATAATAATTTGTTGTATTCTAGAATTATCAGGGGTTCCCAAATTAGGCGGAGCCTGTATTTTGGGATACCATCCTTAATTAGAAACGAAAGAATTTCAAACAATAAAAAAATAAAAAAATCCAATAATAAATAAAATTATAATATATTTTGTATTTATATAAAATATTAATTTTAAGTTTTTTATTATATTGACATTTTATATTCACGTTTTGATATTTCAAATTATCAGTTACTATTGAATAAATTTAATGTATAAGACATTAATAAATTAATTCTATTTTGTAAGACATGGGCATGAGTTTGTTTTATTAATGAATTTTTATCTTTTAGAGAAAGTGAACACAAAACTGCTGATGATACTTGGCTTGGTATTAATTAAGTGGTGTATTTAGTTATAGAGTTTCTCTTTATTGATGATATACTAGCAAAAACCAGAGCTTTGTAGGGGCTCGCAAAGTTATGCTATCTAGTAATATTGTTAGAAAAGTATTTTTATGAGAATTACATCTTTTAATGTATAGACTTTATTTATAATAATAAAGTCTATAATCTTTTAATGTATAGAAAAATAAATAATAAAGTATTTCATCTCTCGCATTGTATATCTGTTTTGTTAATCTTTCACCTACCATTCTTTGTACATGTCCGAACCAACGGAGCATGCCCTTTCTCATCTTTACACCAACACTTTCTTTCAAGCATAACTTCTCTCTCACTTCAACATTACGAACCTGGTCCTGCGTTGATTATACTTTCATGCCCTTCTAACATACCCAACTCTCACTTTCATACAATATCGTTGGGATAGACATAGGCAGGCATAGGAATGATTATGCAAGGCAAGAGGGGCACCCTGACTTAAAACTAACACTCTATTCACTCTGTTCCCCGCCAGCCAGCCAGCCCCCCCCTCTCTCTCTCTCTCTCTCTCTCTCTCTCCCCTCTCTCCCTCTCCATCTCCCCCTCCTCCTCTCCCTCTCCCCCTCTCCCTCTCCCTCGCTCCCCCTCTCTCTCTCTCCCTCTCTCCCCCTCCCCCTCCCCCTCCCTCTCTCCCTCCCCGTCCTCATCCCCCTCCTCTCCCACTCCCCCTCTCCCCCTACCTCTCCCCCTCTCCCCCTCTCCCTCCCCTCTCCCTCCCCTCTCCCTCCCCCTCTACCTCCCCTTTCTCCCCCCTCCCCCTCCCCCTCCCCCTCTCTCGCTCGCTCGCTTCGCTCGCCCTAATAAAGTTATTATACAGCTGTTACCCTCGGATTCGCTCGCGCATATTTACTTTAGAACTTATTTAACCTTTCTTTATAAGCTACTTCCCTTATTTTACCCCCTTAGGGATGGAATTTTGGAAAACGCTTAAACACGTAATCCATTATTTTTTGTACTCAATTCATACCGAATTTCATGCAAATATCTCTAAGGAATAAAAAATCCCCTTTTTCACCCCCTTCGGGGATGAATATTGGAAAATCCTTCCCTAGTGGATGCCTACATCATAAGAGAAATACGTGTGCGAAATTTCAAGTTTCTAGCCTTAAGGGTTTGGCCTGTGCGTTAATACATCAGCCACTCACTTTTGCCTTTTATATATGTCGCAGTGAAATTGTCAATACCGTTAGATTATAATCTACCTAAGTGATATTATAATTTAACTGCTAACCTAACCTAACCAAATTATAAAATCCCTAGGTAGATTATAATCTAACGTATATTGACAATTTCACTGCGACACACACATATATATATATATATATATATATATATATATATATATATATATATATATATATATATATATATATATATATATTATTTTTTACAATATGTTAAAAGAGAAAACATTAATAGGATTTTAATAAAATTCGAGCACCTTTTTACAAGTACCTACTAACACTCAAGACATGTCATTACACTCGAGTCTCGACCGTTATATCCATAACTATCAACGCGTGCGGTGTCGCACTGGCAATTATATTTAAAGGACAATTACGCAACCGTATTGTACTAAAATATTAAGTTATTTAACCTGTGAACGATAAAATTATGTATTTACATGAATCTTTTGTTTCTTGTTCTAGAGTGCAGAAGAACAAGCAAGTTCTCTGCTGTCACCAAGCGTAGAGAAGCAAATCAAAGAGACCTTACAACGAGGTCTCAGCTGCATGAGCGATAGAGGCTCCGAAGGTGAGCATTTGTGTATCTACAAGCTATATTTTTAAGAATGAACGATAACTGACAATATATAATCTAAAGTCTAAACGCTAAGTTAAGAATAAAACCGTTAAATTGTTAACCATTATTTTTACGAAGTTAATATTTCGATTAAAAATTGTTAATAGACTCAATAATGATATTTAATTTTTTTATAACTTTGTTGATCGTTAATTAACTTAAAAATATTTCGATTGATGAATTAAACTTAAAAAAGATTTAACGGGTTCTGTAAATTTCGTTAACATAATACTCAATAATTTATTACTTTATATGTTACAATTATTAATAACTAAAAAGTGGTGAACATATACACCCTATAAGGGTATTGCAATGTAGGACTGGACCGATCCATTTTATGATACAATTATGCCGTTTTTACTAAAGAAATTGTTTATGGTGTAGCATCATTTTTCTACCAAATATACTTTTTAATGTTTTTATAAAATTAAGATAATTTTCTTCCTATTTAACTTTATCAGGTCCGTTAAGTCCGTTAACAATACTTTTCATAAGTATGTCAATCAATAATTAACGAAGTTAATATTTCTATTACTTACTCGGAGTAATTTTTGAGTTAAGATTAAAAATTGTTAATGGACTCAACAACTTTCGTTCGCTTTTCATCTGTTCATTAACCCTGAAGTAATGAAGTTAATATTTATTTCGATTAATGGATTAATTTTTTAGTTTATTTTAAAAATAGTAAAATATTACTTTTAAAAATTATTAACGGACTCAATAATTATCGTTAACTTTTCATGAATTCATGGTTAAATGACGATGTCAATATTTAGATTAACGGATTAACTTTTAAGTTAACGTTAAAATTTTTAACGGACTCAATAATTTTCGTTAACTTTTCATAAAACCGTCAACCGCTAATTAATGATTGTTAATTAATAAAGATAATTAATAAACTGGTATTGCAGATGTCCATGGGCAGCGGTGATCACTTACCATCAGGTGCAACACCTGCTCGTTTGCCCCCTCTGTTATAAAAAAAATGAAGTTATATTTCGATTAGTGGATTAACTTTTAAGTTAATTATGGAAATTGTTGATGGATTCTGTAGCGTCCTTGATTGACTCCTACATACTTTTACTTGATAAGTTATAATGAAACTATTAACTTGATAACGATACTTGATATTTATTGATCCTTGATATGATCAAATGAGCCGGGTGTGCGAGCACGCACGATCGCCTTGATAGATCGAAACGTATTGAAGTCAATAATATAATTAATAACGAGCGCATCACAAATAGCCATGGAAATTACTGTTAAATAAGGTTAACTGTTATGTTGTTAAAATTAATTAATATTTAACAGTTATTTATTTGTGTTCAACACTCTTTATCGTCGGCACTTGGTGAAAATTCATTTTCATACACTATTTTATATCAATAACACTTGTACTGTTTCACAATAAACTATTATATATATTAACCAACCGGTTTCGCTTATATAAGCATCATCAGGGCAATTGCAAATTTAAACTGTTAAATGTAAAATTAAAAATAGTGTATTTATTTGTGGTTAAAGAATTTATTTCTCTAAAGAATTACATTAAAATTCACTTAAGGAGAAACAATATCACTACGTAATATATACAAACGTGGGTATCGGTAAAATTTTACATAAGTGCAACAACGATGTATCGTATTGTAAAGATAATGACTAGCTAACCGTACAAGGATTTAACAGTTATTTATGTTTATATCAGTAGTAGCCTATATAATAAGTATTAGAAGCAGCATAACATTTTGTAAATTATAAAAAATTTAATTGCACAAAATATGAAACTTGTAATTATAAACAATTCTTTTGTAATATGAAATTGTACATTTATAACAAGTACATAAAATAGAGAAAAAAGACCAGCCCGCTGAGTTTCTTCCGCCGGATCTTCTCAGTGTGTGGCCGCGTTCCGATCCGTTAGTAATTCTAAATATTCGATAGAATCTTTTAAATGTAATATTTTATAATGATAATTTTTTTAAATGTTTGCACACCATATAATGGTAGAATATGTCGGTAACTTAATATATTTTTAACAACTTGTAACACCCATATTCTTGCAAATAAATATTTTCTTTCTTTCTTTCTTTCTTAAAACGCAAAGCTATCGAGTTAGCGACCAAAAAAAGGTCCTCTAGAGTAGTTTTATAACTTGCAACAGTTATTATCACAAATCAAGGTAGCGAGCAAAAAAAAGATCTCTCAAATACTTTTAATGACATTGTTAATATTATGATCCTATATCAAGTTATTGGTAATTTTAGTGATGCATAAAATTTTAACAGTATTTGCTAATATACAGTTATTAAATATACGGTTAATATAAAATTTCGTATTAAACTGTATATAAATATTATAAATTTATATTAACTGTATATAAATATTTATCACTTTTTTTTTTCGTAAGACGAGCACCAATGCCCGCGTTAATGTAAATATTTCCTAAAGTCGCTTGTTGTCTGGAAGAGATAACTGATGGGTGATAAGACCGCCTATTTGTACTCCGTTCCTTATCGTACATTGTTATTTTCTATTGTAAATGATGTGTGTTGTGTGCAATAAAGTATATTATTATTATTATTACATTAAAATTAGTACGAAATTTTATGTTAACTTAAATGATCCGTGTCTAATCACAAACGCTGGCTCCTAAAAAAACCCTAAAAATGCTTGATGTACGATCTGGATCATACAGATTCAGTAATTTTCTTTAACTTTGAATCCGTTAAGTGCCTACTTGCCAAAAGGAATTGACCGCACTGTATCGTAAAGAAAATTTCACACAGAGGCGGATTGTGAAATTTTGGGGCTCTGGGCTAATTCTACTAGGGGTCTTCTCGGTTTCTTTACTTATTACCATTAAGTCAAAACATTGTTTTCTATAGTAATGTTAGAAATGAATTACGAAAAAAAATAAGACATTTTTGTTTTTGGATATAAATCCAACAGTCACACACGGGTTTATTTTTAGCCCGGCACCAAATTCAATTCATCGCTAAATCAATGGTCGGATTGTAATTTATTTTAATTTTTTTTTACAATATCTTTTACCTTTATTTTAGTGGAATTCAGGGGCCTTTTGTCTTCAAGGCCCTGGGCTGCAGCCCAATAAGTCCTTGAGTAGATCCGCCTCTAATCTGACAAGAATGGTTAGGCTTAACGCATTTTCCAGTTTTTTTATGTCATAAGATAGCAAACAAGCAGACGGGTCTCCTGATGGAAACAGTCAACCGTCGCCTATAGACACCAAAAGTGATAATGGTGCGATGCTATCTTGTGGCGAGGTCTAATGCCACATGCATAAGTTTACCTAACACGACAGCGACTAATGCTATTGCGGCAGGAATAGGTAAGGCGGTGGTACCGGACCCGGGCGAGACAATGCAGAACTCTACCACCTAGTAGCCACGATGGTAGTGACTCGTATAGCCAATCCGTCGCCTTTTACGACCTGCCTGGCAGAACGGCAGTTAGCCTATTCTTCAAAGGAGGCCGGAAGCAACACGGCGAAATTTGTTGGTCCCGAGCTCCTTTGAAGAATAGGCTAACTGGCGATCGATTACGACTATTTTTTTCGGTTTCAGGCCACAAAATGTCGACGGATAGCTTTGAAATGTCGAGCATCGAACGGGCACTGCCGCAGCTGCCGGAAATAATGCAGGTGAGTCACACAGACAAACACATTTAAAAGAAGGGGAGCTACAAAAATGTTAAATCCGATCTAATATAAATGCGAAAGTAACTGTTTGTCTGTTCTCATGCTTAAACTATAATCGATTTGGATACAATTTGGTACAAACATAGTTTGAGACCCGGAACAGATCATAGGATAGATTTTGTCCCGGAGATCCCACGGGAATGGGAACTTGCGGGTAAAATCCCGTAATTTTGAGGGTTTTTTCACGGGGACGAAATCGCAGGCACAGCTAGTATTACATACATACATGTCAAACTGATTACCTCCGTGTTTTCGTCGATTGATAAATGTGACATATAATACTAGCTTTTCCATACAATAAAAACGATTTTTGCCATTTTTTATAGATGACTAGCTGTTGCCAGCGACTTCGTCCGCGCGGACTTCGTTTACTCCGCACAGCTCCTCCCCCGTAGGTGATAGCGTGATAATATGTAGCCTATATGTTGACCCGACCTGATAGTAATATTCATGCAAAATTTGAAGTAAATCCATGCAGTACTTTTTGAGTTTACCCCGGACATACATACAGACAAACAGACATACAGACAAACAGACAAAAATTCTAAAAACTATATTTTTGGCTTCGGTATCGATTATAAATCACGCCCCAAGTATTCTTTAAAAACAATATTCAATGTACAGTTTTGTCTTTCCTACTATTTTATTATATGTATAGATGATACGGAACCTTTCGTGCGCGGGTCCGACTCGGACTTGGTCGCTTTTTATTTTTCCCAAACCTGTCAAATGAAATATAACTTTGAAAAATGTAAAACTGAATCATATTTTACGAGTTTATGCCTCTAAAGCATCAAGGGGGGGGGGGTCACACATTTGAGCTTCAGTCAAGATAAGCTCCAACCCTTATTTGTTTTCAATAGACCCCTGCCTAGGGGGGGTACCTGACCCCCATATAAACTGCTTAGGGGGGATCACGACATCATGACCCCTACCTTGGCTGGTCTTGACCCCCATCACCCCTACCTATGAGGGATCATGACATTTACCTACAGTGGTCTTGACCCCCATGCCCAGGGGGATGATGACTCCCATAATCCCTGTGTAGTAGGGTCATGACACCAATGACCAGTGCCTATGGAGTCATGAACTTCCATGATCCCTGCCTAGAGGTGTCATGACTCCAATGACTCCTGCCTAGGGGGTCATAAACCCCCATAAACCCCCCCCCCAGGATTCGCTCTTGTAAAACATATAGTTTATCTCTTGCTGCAGGGCTCTTGGCGTGGAGAACACGAGCTGGAAACCTTCGACGGCATCCACCTGATGATCAACGCGGAGGGGGCGAGCTTGCTACCGCTGGCCATCGAGTAAGTTAATTAATAAATTCACACATAACTTGGTGTCGGATTTGACCACATGAGGTCCCGGGTTCGATTCCCGGGTCGGGCAATTTAAAGTGTGCTTTTTTTTAGTTTTGTGATAAAAATAATGTTGCTTGGCTTTGATATTATTTTATTTATTCATAAATCTATTATTTATTTCTTATCTTAACGAATTTTAAATTGATTTTATGTAATCCCATTTTTATAATATTTTTTCATTTTAATATTTGTTATTATTTTTTTCTTTTTAATGTGATTGACAGAAATTTACTAATATAAGTAATTATGAATATGGATGTATTAAAATCTAAAATAAATTGATTATTATTGATATTGTTACGTACTTCCGGTTCGTAATTGTAAGAAAACGCCACTTATATTAAAACCGTGTATTCACAACACAAGTACACAAACAACAAAATGTAATACGTAAATACACTACACACACTAGTTACACTCGCTGTACTAGCACTAAACTTAACCGACTACGTTTAAAGAAAACAATTCTCGTATTCACTTAAACCGGTCCCTTCACTTCACACTTCAATAAAAAAGTTTTTTAATTAATTTATTATTCAATATTTCCTCGTGATGCATTTAATTTTTAATCCTTAAAATTACAATACTATGTATCTGCATAACTTTACCTTATTTAAAAGTTGCAAAAACCAAAAAAAATTTTTTTTGAAATACAAAAATTGATATTTTTGAAAAAAGACGCCCTTCTAAAAATTTCAGAATCTTTTATGATGATTTCAATGTATTATACAAAAAAAATATATGCTAAAATTTTAATTTCGATCGTCATTTTTAACGATTTTCTAAAATTAAAAATTTGACAAATTTGGCATTTTTGAAAATTTTTTACCAAAATTTTTTTTTACAATAACACTAAGTGTCCCCTTTTAAATAAACAAAAGGCCGTTCCTATATCTACAATAGCGTTCTAGATATTACAAAAACAAAATTGAAAAACTGAAAAAATTGCGAGATTTTGAATTTGCATATCTTTCGATAAAAATTTTTTTTATTGCTTTTTCTTTGGCAGAACTTCGTTTTATGATAAACGAAAACTTATGACCAAAACTTGTCCAAATCGAAAGAGATCGATGCCAACTATTTGTCGATTTGACATGGAATGACTCAATTGCCAACTATTTATTTAAATTTCGAAATTTAGTCATTTTTAAATGGCTGTAACTAGTATTTTTGTAAAGATAATCATACTTTGTCTTAAAGTTTCATAAAGCTCAAAGACTCTACTTTAAGAATATAAAATCGTTTTTTGTAAAAAATTTCGTAAATTATGTGTAAATTCAATTTAAAACAAAAAGAATTTCCCATGTTAATTAAATGGGAAACTAAAATAACAATAGCGACCCCTTACAGTTGAGCTATAGGGCTCATCTTTGGTGAGGATTTTTTTTATATCAAATAGAAACATTTGAGAGGATATGAGTTAAAAAAAATTTTTTTAATCACCCTACTGTCCAGTCTTGAAATTCTTTATCTGAGTCCATGTAAACGGGACTTAAATATGGTTAAAAGTTTTAAGAGTTTTAATATACGAGTCCAGTCCTGAAATTCTTTATCTGAATCCATGTAAATGGGACTTTAATACGGTCAGAAGTCTTAAGAGTCTTAATATGAGTCGAGTCTTGGAATTAATTGAGTCCATGTAAACAGACTTAAATACAGTAAAAAAAACAGTAGCAGTCGTGGGACTGCCGATAGAAGTGAAAACGGAACTATTGAGAGTAATTAAAACTATATGCAAAACATAGCTATAGATATACTATTATCATTAGCATGTCGGTGACGCGAACCGAGGATTTTACCCTCTACCAAAACGCTCAACGCGCCTAAAGAAGTTTTCACTTCAAAAACCTTAAGAGTCCTAATATACGAGTCCAGTCTCGGAATTCATTATCTGAGTCCATGTAAACAGGACTTAAATACAGTCAAAAGCTTTAAGAGTCCTAATATACGAGTCGAGTCTTGGAATTATCTGAGTCCATGTAAACAGACTTAAATACAGTCAAAAGCCTTAAGAGTCTTAATATACAAGTCCAGGCTTGGAATTTTTTATCCGAGTCCATGTAAACAGTACTTAAATACTGTCAAAAGGTTTAAGAGTCTTAATATATGAATTCAGGCTTGAAATTCTTTATCTGAGTCCACGTGAACAGAACTTAAATACAGTCAAAAGTCTCAAGGGTCTTAATACACGATTCTAGTCTTCTTAATCTGCCAATGTAAACAGGATTCAAGGAGCACCTTCGAAAGTGCAGCAAATAAATGATGTGTTGCAGTAGGCGGGTGCGGCGATGTCGTCACTTCACGTGGCGGCAGGGCGCGCGCGCCGTCACCGTGCTGCCGCCCACCGTGGGGGGGGCCTTCGTCACCACACAACAACCCTACGCTGTCAAGGGCTCCTGGCTACAGGTATATACCATACCATACACTACCATATGTTTTTAAATATTTGCACATCATATCATGGTAGGATATACTTAAATTTGATTAATTTTAATAACTTTTAACACCCATATTATGCATTGATAAAAAACCCAAGATACACAATCAGTGTGTCAAAAACGTCCTCCAAAAATGAGCGCACAATTTTAAATTGTGCACTCATTTCAAATAGAATCGCGTCGGCCGCGTCACTGTCAATTTTATTTCTTTTCGTACATTGCTTTGTAAAAACAACTATAAGTCGTACACGCAAGGTTGGATATGCAAAAACATATGTTTTTGCCATATCTATAACTATTTAAATGAAATTAGGGACACTTTTGAGTGTCAGTTTTGTTCGGGACTGTGCATCTAAGGTCTTTTATATCAATGATATTATGTTTAAGTTTTGAAAACAAAAATTATTCATAAATGACGTTCATATCGTTATTGATGAAAAATTAAGATTTTTGTATATTTTTAGTTAAAAGCAGGCAACGTAAGTTTAAAAAAAGATTAAAGTTGGCGCCCCATGTACTTGTAGTGGATATTTTATATTTTAATCAAAGGCAGGAAACATAAGTTTTAAAAATAAAATTTATTCATAGATGACACCCCTATCGTTATTGATAAAAATATATATATATGTTTTTAGTCAAAAGCAGGGAACGTAGGTTTTAAAGACAAGTTTATTTATAGATGGCGCCCATATAATAAGTGATAAAAATAAAGATTTTTTAATATTTTTGGTCCAGGGCAGGGAAACTATACTTTTATAAATCATATTAACTATATTAGTAAAAAAGCTAAACGGAATTACTTGTCCTTTACCGGCATACCTACCTCAACGTGCGGTTTAACCTTTAACACTTTAAAGATAATTTATAACGCAACTTATTTAGGTTGTATTACTTATGCATGTTTAACATGGGCTGATAAAGTTACAAGCGGCGCGACCCGGCGTAAATTACTTCAAAATCAACGTTTGGCTTTAATATTTCTGTGTAAAGCATATCGCACTGTAAGCTATGAAGCTTTACCCGTTTTATCAGGTGTATTTCCATTAGATTTAGAAATTCAGCGTCGGGCCTCAATGTACTATAACTCTAAGAACTTTACTAGCCCAGAATTTATCAATCCGCAAGCTCAAACAAAAATACGTCGCCTCTTTAATCCCGTGATGGATGTTACTAATGAATTAATAAATGAATGGCAGTCGCGTTGGTGCTGCTCACCTAAAGGACGGCATTTATATGACTTTTTCCCCTGCGTCCGGGAACGATTAAGTAAAACGTGGATAGAAATAGATCATTGTGTTGCACAGTACAGGTAATTTTAAAGCTAAATTATTCTCGTTCAAATTAGTTCCTTCTCCATTTTGCGAATGTTCCATCATAAACAGTAAATATGAACAAACTGCACATCATATTCTTTGGGAGTGTAATCTCTGGCAAAATGAACGTAGCCAAATGCTTGATAGTATACGATGTATATCCAAATCTACTATTCCGACTTTGTAGCAACACGTGGGGATTTCCGTGCCTTCAAGCGATTTTGTCATACATACTACTGGAAGCAGACTTAAGTAGGCCATTTTCGTAGGTCCTCAAATACCTAAACTACCGTGGTGCAATAGCAATCAGGCTTAACCTGATTGTAAACGTCTCATTTCTTAGCAGTTTTTTGCTTTATCTTTACGCTGTCTCCTGCTGTAAAGGGAGGGAAATTTATTTTCCTACTCCTCCTATACTCTTCTGATTAAATTCGATGCGGGTTTCAAGACAGCTTAGCTTTCCCCCGGGGCACCCTGAGCTCGCAACTCAGTGGTCACCAGGTCGGTTGCCGCTGTTGATTCTGGTTTACAGAAGTTACAGTGGTGGGAACAAAAGGTGGGCCCATTGCCCTTAAAAGAAGGGCAGGGAATTTAAGTTTTGAAAACAAGTTTATTCATAGATGGCGCCTATATAATGAGTGTACTTGTAGTGTATATTTTATATTTTAATCAAAGGCAGGAAACACAAGTTTGAAAAACAAAATTTATAAAATATTTTTAAAAACAATTTTATAAATTTATTAAATACTAGCTGTGCCTGCGACTTCGTTCACGTGAAAAAAAATCTAAAATAAAAACCCGCATAGTTCCCGTTCCCATGGGATTTCCGGGATAAGAACTACCCTATGTCCTTTCTTGGGTCTCAAACTATATTTGTACCAAATTTTATCCAAATCGGTTCAGCGGTTTAGCAGTGAAAGCGTAACAGGCAGACAGACAGAGTTACTTTCGTATTTATAATATTAGTATGGATTTTGAAGTTTATATTTTTTGAAAACAAAAATTATTTAAAATTGGCGCCCCATGTACTTGTAGTGTATATTTTATATTTTAGTCAAAGGCAGGAAACATAATATATTTTAGAAACGTTTATTCATAGATGGCGTTATTGATAAAAATAAAGGCTTTTTTATATTTTAAATCAAAGGCAGGGAATGTAAGTTTTAAAAACAAAAATATTCATAGTTGGCGCTTATATCGTTATTGATAAAAATAAATATTTTTGTATGTATTTAGTCAAAAGCAAGAACCGTAAGTTTTAAAAACAAAAATTATCCATAGGTAGAGATGTGATAAACGGCTTTTAATTATTAACACGTTTAAACGTTTTGCTTATACTTTTAAGCGTGCTTAAAAAAGCGCTTTTCGTTTAAACGCTTTTTTAAACAAAAGTTGTTGATCGTTGAGAAGGTCAATTATAAAACGAAGATTTAAGTGAATTAGTAGCGACCGATAAAGCCGAGAGCTGAAAAAAGCGTTTAATGTTTTGTGGTTTTGTTAGTGTTATTACTTATTACTAGCTTATAGAAATGACGTGTTATCAAATACAATACAAATTATTATACAATACTAGCTGACCCGGCAAACGTTGTTTCGTCATATAAATTATTGAATTAAAAAATAGGGGTTGATGAGAAGGGTGAATATGAGGGTTGTATGTATTTTTAAAGCCACAACTTAAAAAAAAAACTTGAGAGGTGTCAAGGGACACCAGAATGGAACGAAGTTCCTTTTATTATTATTTACAAAAAACCTGTATACACTCAACAAAAATAATCGTCTCGACACCACACTGTTCAATGCGAAATAGAATTTCGGCACCCGGTCGAATTTCGGAACACGGTCGAATTTCGGCACTTGGTCGAATTTCGACCCACGGTTGAATTTCGCCACCCGGTCGAATTTCGGCACCCGGACGAATTTCGGCACCCGGTCGAAATTCGGAACCCGGTCGAATTTCGGCACCCGGTCGAATTTCGGCACCCAGTCGAATTTCGGAACCCGGTCGAATTTCGGCACCCGGTCGAATTTCGGCACCCGGTCGAATTTCGGCACCCGGTCGAATTACGACACACGGTCGAAATTCGGCACCCGGTCGAATTTAGACCCACGTTCGGATTTCGGCACCTGGTCAAATTTCGACCCACGGTTGAATTTCGGAACCCGGTCGAATTTCGAGCCACGGCCGAATTTCGGCACCCGGTCGAATTTCGACCCGCAGTCGGATTTTGGTACCCGGTCGAAATTCGACCGGCGGTTGAAACTCGGCAACCGATCGAAATTCGACACTCAGTCGAATTTCGACACTCGTTCGAAATTCGACTGTCCGTCGAAATTCAACTTTTGGTCGAAATTCGACATTCGGCCCAAATTTTTTTTTTTTTTTTTTTTCTTTTTGGCATGGGCGTTAAGCAACTGCCATGATCAAGTAAGGCCCAAATTCTGTATAAATGTCGAACATTTGGCACTAGAAAAAAAGTAAACTCAATCAAATAATAGATAGACTTTCACTTTCAATGCACGAGCTAAAGGGAAGTGGCTGGATATTTCTGTGCTTACAATACCTTACTATAGCAAAAAGTGTCGTGACAACTTTTCGTAAGAATTTTTTCCGTCTAGCCCCCTTTCACAATGCGCGATAAGGAACTTCGTTCCAATAAAAATAATAAAAAAAAAAAATTGTCTTAAAAATAAAAAATAATGTTAGGGGTGGACAACCCTCATCACTTAGGGGTATAAAAAATAAACAGTAGCCGATTTTCAGACCTACTGAATAAGCATATAAAATTTCATGAAAATCGGTAAAGCCGTTTCGGAGGAGTATGGTAAATAATATTGTAACACGAGAATTTAATATATAAGGTACTTTCTCAATCAATCAACTTCCCTTCGTACTTTTCAGACTTAGGACTGTCTGAAATGAATAGTAACACAATATATACTTTTTTTATCCATCACGTAATTTCAATAATTAATATAAACAAAATTACTTTGGAAATTTGTCGCGCTAAATAAAATAAACAATTGATGAGCTCGTCGAATCGCTTCAACAACGAAAAGCGTACTGGAACTCAGAACTTGAAAAAACGTAAGTTGTCAATTCGTTGTAAAAAGTACTAACCAACCAAAAACGAAGCGTAGTCAGTCCGACACAAATATTGCGTAAACATGTAGGAAATAATTTAGCCGCACAATAAGATAACCAATCCAAATTGTTATCGTTTCTTATACGAATGCTAATAAGGTTGTTAATCCAATAAAATGAAAAACTATAATTCATTACATCAAAAGCAGGGAACATAATCTTTAAAATAATTAATTAATTTTAGTTAGGTAATTGAAAAGATCAATTTTTATATAACAGTTTAAAAAGATCAATATATGTGAGATTTTGGTTAAGTATTTAAAGGGCTCTCCAGGAAAAAATACATTTAGAAATCCATACTAATATTATAAATGCGAAAGTAACTCTGTCTGTCTGTCTGTTACGCTTTCACGGCTAAACCGCTGAACCGATTTGGATAAAATTTGGTACAAATATAGTTTGAGACCCAAGAAAGGACATAGGATAGTTCTTATCCCGGAAATACCACGGGAACGGTAACTATGCGGGTTTTTATTTTAGAATTTTTTCCACGCAAACGAAGTCGCGGGCACAGCTAGTAATATATAATTGTGATGATTAATTGTTTCTTTCCAGGTGTTAATACCAGATGATTTAGCAGAAGACATCTCCAACCAGGTCCAGCATCTCACGCATCTCGCAGAGACAGACTCCGAGAGTGAGGAGGAATCTGACGCCAAAGTTTCATCAAAACCGGTCCTTCCATTGACATTGACGTGGCCGAGACACAGACTAAAAATATCTGTGCTTAGTGATATGGAGTTATAGAATATAGATAATAAATTATATTTTAACGTTAGAATATTTTATTTCATTCCCTTATTTAAGTTTATTTAAACATAGTGGAGTCCAAAAAATACATGAAGCTTGAAAAACGATTTTTATAGTTTCATATATAAAGTGTAAAACTGGACCCTATTATTAAGACGCCGTCTGTCACCAACCTGTTTCTCATGAATCGTGATAGACAGTTGAAATTTTAACACATGATGTATTTCTGTGGCCACTATAACACATACGAAAAAAATTTTTTTTGCTTAAAATTAACCCTTGAATTACATGAAGTTTGAAAAAACGAATTTTAGGAATCCATATATAAAGTGTAAAACTGGACGGCGTCTGTCATCAACCTGTTTCTCATGAATCGTGATAGACAGTTGAAATTTTAACACATGATGTATTTCTGTGGCCACTATAACAACAAATACGAAAAAAAATTTTTTTTTGCTCGAAATTAACCCTTGAATTACATGAAGTTTGAAAAAACGAATTTTAGGAATCCATATATAAAGTGTAAAACTCGACGGCGTCTGTCATCAACCTGTTTCTCATGAATCGTGATAGACAGTTGAAATTTTAACACATGATGTTTTTCTGTGGCCACTATAACAACAAATACGAAAAAATTTTTTTTTGCTCAAAATTAACCCTTGAATTACATGAAGTTTGAAAAAACGAATTTTAGGAATCCATATATAAAGTGTAAAACTGGACGGCGTCTGTCATCAACCTGTTTCTCATGAACCGTGATAGACAGTTGAAATTTTAACACATGATGTTTTTCTGTGGCCACTATAACAACAAATACGAAAAAATTTTTTTTTGCTCAAAATTAACCCTTGAATTACATGAAGTTTGAAAAAACGAATTTTAGGAATCCATATATAAAGTGTAAAACTGGACGGCGTCTGTCATCAACCTGTTTCTCATGAACCGTGATAGACAGTTGAAATTTTAACACATGATGTTTTTCTGTGGCCACTATAACAACAAATACGAAAAAATTTTTTTTTGCTCAAAATTAACCCTTGAATTACATGAAGTTTGAAAAAACGAATTTTAGGAATCCATATATAAAGTGTAAAACTGGACGGCGTCTGTCATCAACCTGTTTCTCATGAACCGTGATAGACAGTTGAAATTTTAACACATGATGTTTTTCTGTGGCCACTATAACAACAAATACGAAAAAAATTTTTTTTTGCTCAAAATTAACCAGAAATCATCAGAAATACTTTATTCAATAAAACTTTTTACAAGTTATTTTGACACGTCAACATATTTTTTTAAAAACCACTACCGGATCGGAAACGCGGTCACAGACAGAACCATAAATTATATGAAGCTTGAAAAAACTATTTTAGGGTTCCGTACACAAAGTGTAAAAATGATGTGGTGTCGCGGGACACCAGGTAGGAACGAATTTCCTTCGGCTAAACGGCACTACTCGCTTGTGTACGCGGCTGTCGCGCCTGCGCACGTCTCATTTAACGCTTTTATTCCACGCATTTTTCTTACGGTTTTACTATCACATTTTTTTCAGTTCGGTCGCGCAGCAAAATCCCTATCCCCTCCAAGCCTGCCACAAGGAACTTCGTTCCAAAACGGATCGACGGACGGCGTCTTAATAATATTAAGACGCCATCTGTCGATCTATCACCAAGCTGTATCTCATAAACCGTTATAGTTAGTTCACATTTTCAGACAATGTATTTCTGTTGCTGCTATAACAACAAATGCTAAAAAAATCTCTTTTTTTTGCTCAAAATTGCTAACGGCAACAGGTAGACGCTTAAAATATTCGCAGAATATTTAGTTATATATACACATTAAAAATAAATAATTAAATTGAAATAAAATTAATATTTAAGTGGGGCTCCCATGCAACAGGCATGATCGTTTTTTTAGACAGTGGTACGGAAACCTTCGTGAGTTAGTCCGGCTCGCACTTGGCCGGCTTTTTAATAATCAGGGACATGTATTTAATTCCACAGAAGTTATAGGTTTTTTTAACGATTTCTATAATAATATTATGAAGAGAAAACATTTTGTTACTGTTACAGGCAAATTGCACTGATAGTATCTATTGTTTTTATACTAATAAAAAACTTATACATAATAATTTGTATAATTATTTAGAAATAATCGGATTAATTGCAAATGAACAGATAGGGTTTAAACGTAATGACGATATAATATAATTACATTTTAAAATTATTACAAAATATTGATAACAAAATTCCAGTGATTTTAAAAGGCCGGCAACGCAACTGCAAGACCTCTGGTATTGCAGATGTCCATGGGCGACGGTGATCACTTACCATCAGGTGCACCTCCTGCTCGTTTGCCCCCTCTTCTATACAGATTGCCTTACATTACATTCTACATACATGTGATATTCGAGCAACCCACACATAGACACCTTTCACGGACGCGATATCTCGGAATGGTTCGGTACAGTTTGTATCGCACCAATCGGATCGCGTCCGGCGTCCGTGAGAGGTGTCTATTGTGCTATGCTCGAATTATGCTTGTATGTAACATTGACTTCTGGTAGTCTAAGTATTCTGTGGTAATAGGGTCCTGTTTTACCCTTTAGGTGTGGAACCCTAAAACACATATTAAAACTAATTATTTTAATATTTGTTTACTTTGTAATCTTTGTAAACATTTTTAAAATTTCCTGCATTAAATTAGGTTAAGTTTATTTTAATTATAGTTACGTGCGCCTAATTGATCATTGGAATAAAAAATAATGTTTTTAATATCATGTAATCAAGTATTTTTACAAATTAAGTAAACATCCAATTTTTTGGGTGTTTGTTTATTGGGTTTTTACCAAACTAACCAAAAAACCGGCCACCAGGCTTAAACCCGGTGTTCATTGTACTATTTACACGAAGGATATAATATTATTTCAACAATCAGTAGATAATTATGATTTAGGTTTTAGAGCAGTGTTGCCAGGTTCACTGTAATTACAGTAAATTCGCTGTAATTTTGCTGCTTTTTTCCGTTTTAACTGTATACTGTATTTTTTAATACAGTATAACTGTATACTGTATATTTAATATAGTATAATTAAAAAATACGGTATACAGTAAAAACGATTCATCCTATTTATTAATTTACTTTTTGGATATATCTGTCTTTGGATATACCTGTGACACATGATTATGCCCATCAAATGATCAATTAATCTTCTATTTTTGAGTGACATTCATTCAGACACAAATTTCATATTTCATGGGACGCAAAACGCGAATAGTGCCGTTCGCGTATCTCATTAACCACAGACCAAAAATGATCGAATACAGAAAAAAATCGATTTAAATGTACACGTTTTAATAAGTAACTCTTACTTATAATTAATTTGTTATATTTATTCGTTTGTTATATATTTAGGATAAATTTTAAATAAATTTCCAAATAATAATCTAAACATCTTTTTGTAGTCCATGCTACGAAATTGCGGGCAAAAGTTGCTTATAAATAAACGCACACCATTGTGAATAAAAATCAGTGCAAAATCTGTGTGATTCTTACTTCATTTCTTCAAAATAATATTATGTGAAATGTGTACAATCATCTTTAAAAGAAATCAAAGAAGAGGAAAAAATTAATGAATAATGATCAAAACGAACCATCTCTGAGTGAAACGGAAAGTGATTAATAATAATTTTATTAAAAATATATAATTTGATTACATTATGGTGTATTTTACTTTTATTTACTGTAAAAGCGCTGTATTTAATTTTGTGATTTACTGTAGTTTTATACCAAACCACTGTATTTTTATATTAAAAACATTGTAAATTTACAAATCTGACCTGGCAACACCGTTTAAGAGTAACGATTAAGCATGGTTTCGATATATCAAAACGTAACTTATATTGGATACGAGTCTATTATCATACCATATCGATATCTAAATATACATAACCGATTTCACAAAAACTTCATCAAGTTAATAGTTATGGTTTATCCAAAGCGCAATGCAACAACACAACACTAGATCGATATACAAATATTAATAAAATAACGAACAAACCGCAAACTTCACATCACGAGCGATATAACATATCGATAGCTTTTATTCGCTTTGTTTCTGTCATACCATTTAATTTTTTACTGGTGTAAAAGTGATGAAGCGAATATTACGTGACTTCAGCTTGTGATTGGTCATTTGGTTAACAATTATAGCGCGTGCGTAATATCTATATTTTAACGCGCTAACAATAAGGTCTAGTTTCTATTTATTTCGTTACAACAAAGAGTCCATAAGTTAGCAGCTTTCCGCCGGCTACTCGATATCAGGGAGAAATTCATTCTTTAAACTGGACTTACGTTGAATAGATTTAAGGTTGAATTTATGTTGTAGGAATAAAAATTGTATTGAATGAATTTTGATTTATATTTTTAGACAGTTTTGTTTTGAGTTGCACTTGACCTTGGTGACACGTGCTCTTCTACTTAACGATAATTCTTTGCCTTTTTTTTAGTTCTAAAGTTTTTTTTTGATACTTATTGTAAATAAATAAATAAATATAAAACTTTTAGTGAGTATTACATTAACTTTTAGAACAATGTGTATGAAACTTTTAAATTAATAGCAGTCTATAAGCAGTTTACATTTGTGTTAGTGTAAACAAATAAAAGATATCAGATAGGGTAAGTTCGCCTGTTCTGTTAATTATTAGTATGCATATTATAATTACCGATGCCGATAATCACTAATCACACTAGGACGCTAACTAAGCCTATAGTGGATATTATATATCACATTGCGTCCGTCTGTTAACTAAATATAAATAATAGCGTAAATATTATATATTATATTCAAGTCCGCCTCGTGGTCTAATGGATAGCCTTCGGCTAAGATCATGAGGGCCCGGATTCTATCTTCAGGTCGCTCAAAATCCAAAACCTCAGTAGCAACACGGAGTCTGGCGGGTGGTGTGTTACTTACTCCTCCCGTGCTTTGAAACACATAAAGCCTTTGGTCCCTTTTATTGCTAGAAATAATCGATAGTCGAAATCAAGTCGGTAAAATGCGTTGAAGTTGATTACCACTCGTCCCGCCAAGCGACAAACCGGTGAATCGCAGTGAACTGGAAAGTCTATAGACCTTCATTTTACTCTGCCTGCCATGCAAAGGAACCGGGCATGATGAGATTTAAATGTATAGTTGATTAAGACTATCTTTACACCCGTATATGCCCGAAGCGGTAGGCAGAGGTACAATCGGTGCGCCCACGATGAGCCGACGATAGGTTAATCGCCCCGCCGTTCGAGTGGTAAGCGAACCTAACTAAGAAACGATGGGGTTCGGGTTCGATTCCCGACAGGGACAAACATTTGTGTGATGAGCATAGATGTTTGTATTTCTGGATTTGGATGTTTATTATGAATGTAACTGTATTTATATACGTAATTATATGTATTAGTATCGTTGACTAACACCCAAGCTAATAATTTGCTTACTTTGGGGTAGATCAATTCGTGTAATTTATTCTGCTAGCGTTTATGTCACTTATCTAGACATATCGATATCTGAAAACGATTTTCGATATCGATATGAAAATTGAATATCGATTAAATATCCGTTTGCAAATAAATACGAAAACGCCCATGTTTAGTAGCGATGCATTACCTATCAGCGCGGTATCAGCGCGGTAATACATATAAAAATTCTAAAAGTTTAACGTTTTTTACTTTACAACAATATGACCAGCAAAATTAATTTAATCTTCCCTAAACTTGGTACTGAATAGTGTGATTTAATTTTATAAAGCGCCATCTATAATAGCATCAAAGAAATAAAACCCTTACAGTTTATTATAGGTTTTAGAATAGAATAGAATAAGCTTTTATTCAAAATAAGTATTTCTAAGATACATTTTTCGAACGTCAATCTTAAAAAAAGATGTGATGCAAGTATACATTAAAGGTTAGTTAGATCGCCTCTGTGGTCTAGTGGCCCAGCGTCGGCGTCGACCACGTGAAGTCCCGGGTTCGATTCCCGGGTCGTGCACATAAACAAAAAAGTGTTTTTTCAGTTTTCTGAGAAACACAAAGTTGCCCGGGATTGGAAAGTGTCCGGTTGGCGATAGGCTTGCCACCTGTCACATTTGTGGAACCAAGTATCTTCGGCTAATCGTGGGTGCACTTGTTGTACCTCTGCCTACCTCTTCGGGGATATGGGCGTGAAGATACTTTTTTTTTTTACTTTTTATTTAACTATAACAGTCATAGTACAATTATCAATAAATATAAATGTACGTACATTATATATACATTTTAATCAAAATAACAATTTAAAAACGTACAAATAAAGAGCTTTATATTAAAATAATTACTGTAAATAATGTCAATCATAATGTCAATTAAGAAAAATATGACAAATTACTAAAACGTAAGTCAATAATCATCATTTAAAAAATGAATGCATAAATTTTACGTAGAAGTAAAATAACTCGAAATTTTAATATCAAAATAAATTATGTTAACCAAACATTGGTATCGTTGAAATATTCATTTATGCCATAATATGCTTTTTTGCAAAGAACGTTTTTTATGTGCACATTAAACTTTTTTCAGACAACTCCAAAATCTCGTCAGGAATCTTATTATATATATTTACACTACAACCGATAAAACATTTAGTCGATTTGGCTAGTCTAAATTTTTGTACAGATATTTTATTCTTATTTCTAGTGATAATGTTATGTCGATCTTTATTTTTTTCAAATAAGTGAATATTTTTGCGAACATGCATTATATTTTCATAAATGTACAAGCTAGGTACTGTCATGATATTAATTTTCTTAAAATTTTCTTAAAATTATTAGATGAATCAATCGGATATATTATAATACTGGATTTCAGGTGGTATATCCGACTACTAGATATTTTTATTTACTAAACTAATTGTATATTAATTACGATAATTATTGGGTATTATGTACAGTTAGCATCAAATTGATATGAGCTATGGACTATGAGAGAGAAAGTTACCTACTCGTTATTACCGTGGTTTAAAATATAGAGAGCCCCGAGGTTTTACCCGCATAGTTCCCGTTCCCGTGGGATTTCAGAGATAAAAACTGTCCTATGTACTTTCTCTGGTCTCAAGCTATCTTTCTGCCAAATTTCATGCAAAATCGATTCATTTGTTTAGGTGCACAGAGAGACAGACAGAGTAACTATCGCATTTATAATATTAATAATATAATTATGTAATCCAATAATAATAATTAAATAATCCAATTAATATTATATTAATAATTCTATTAAGAATTCCTAATAGAATATTTATTTATTTATATTTTATTTAACTCTTCATGTACAAAAAACGTATTATCTATACTCGAATATTACATAAATTAAACTATATACATAGGTGTGCTTATCTCTTTGAGAGATCTCTTCCAGCAAAATACCTGTACAAGGTCAGGTGTTGGAGAAAGATTATAAAAAAACAGGTAAGCGTACATTAGAGCTTAACGTAGGCAACATATAGGTTCATACAATTAAAAATTATACCAATAAATATATTATTTAAATTAAAAAAAAATATTCAAAAAAAATACTTAGTACAAAACAGGAAAAACAAAAAGAGCTAATTTCCCAAATTGATACATCATAGTCAAATACATTAAACTGTAAAAAAAATAAGAGAAAAAAACATTAAATAATCTTATCAGGGCGAGCGAAGCGAGCCTTACACTAGGCCACTTTGTATGCACTTTTGTGGTATCTGTTACTGAAAAAATATCGCACTTCGAGGTTTGAGCTTTGACGTGGTAGTTTAAATTCATGTCTAGATATGTTCTACCATGAAAGTACCATTTTTTAAATATTAAGAAAAAATAAAATAAAAAATGCGTGTAGTTAGAATTTTATTACTACTAACGCCATCTATTATGAAACTAACGAGTTAAAACGCTAACGAGTTAAAATGTTACTTTGGCGTGGTAGATTTAATTCATTTTCATTCACTCCATTTTAATACAATACTAATCTATTAATACACTTGTACTTTTTAACTTCCTGCTACGTATGTGGATAGGGAAGTTACTAATTTTGCTCCGATTTTCAAAAATTGAATTTTCACCAGATGTCCGCGTTTTGAGGTCGTAGGAGCCTTTTTCGACTATTTTCACGATGACGTCAGTGTGTCTGTATGTATGTGTGTATGTGTGTGTTCGTGTGTGTGTATGTATGTCTGTATGTAAACATCTCATTACTTTTGAACGGCTGGACCGATCAACACGCGGTTGATGGCATTCGATTGGATTCCACTCAACTTAGACTTCCTGAAAATTTGAACTAAATGGGCCCAAGGGATTTTGATAAAATTTTGAAAGAAACCCAAAAAGAAATTTTGGTGAAACAGATTTTTTAATATAATTTCCATATTAGTGTACTGATTGAGTACAGAAACTAATCAGCTATATTCTCAAAAAAATTAAGTCTAATGCATAAATTGCATCAAATCGGTTTATCTGTTTGGAAGTAATCGTTGACGAAAATTTTGAAAAAAGTCTTTTTTCGACATAACTTCGAAATATTTCAACCAATCATTTTTTAGTATTCTACAATATTTTATTAATAAAAAAATTACGTCGAATGCCATTTTAAAAATTAAAATCGAAGTTTATTTTCAAAATTTACATCTTTTCAAATATTAAAATTACGTTGTTTTTAGCAAACTTACTAAATGTTTTTGAAATAACTTTCAGACTAATATACCGATTGACCTCAAAATCATATCAGCTTTTCCCCTTTAAAAACTGCGTCAAGTACCCGTAATTGGTTAGAAATCAGTCACTTTGTTTGGTATCTATCAATGACGAAAATATTTGAAAAAATGTTTTTTGACATTGCTTCGAAATTTTGAACCTACCGATTATTTAGCTAAAGCAATAGTTAAATTGAGTTGAATGTCATTTGAAATTGACTGATTTGATTGATTGATTGTTTCATTGGTTCATTCGTGTTTTCTTGCTGTTTTTTTGTGACTTAGCAATTGAGATATTTCAATATTTCTTAGAACTGAAAAAAAAATCTATGATTATAGTTTTTACTCTTTTGAGCTTAAAATACCTTAATTTAGCGAGAAGTTTCAGGGATGGCCTGTAAGGTCAACCGTTTACAGATTTTGGAACGAAGTTCCTTACGGCAGGCTTGGAGGGGATAGGGATTTTGCTGCGCGACCGAACTGAAAAAAATGTGATAGTAAAACCGTAAGAAAAATGCGTGGAATAAAAGCGTTAAATGAGACGTGCGCAGGCGCGACAGTCGCGTAAACAAGCGAGTAGTGCCGTTTAGCCGAAGGAAGTTCGTTCCTACCTGGTGTCCCGCGATACCACATCATTTTTATCTGTAGTTTTTTCTCCACCATTAAAATGTAAAACTTTATATAACCTTTTATTTTTCCTATAATTTAATCTACAAAATCCAATAGATTCCAACGACGCTCTAGTAACTACCCATTTAGCATCGTGGGCTTCCCTACTATTATAATCTAATATTTTTTTATGAGATAATATTAATGAGATAGCAAGGCGATAACTTTTCTGATGAAAAGAGAAACCATTGCCTATAGACACCAAAGACGTTAATGTTGCGTTACTAATCCGTGTGGCGGGAGGGCAATACCATCTGCATAAGTCTACCGCCTACCTTACCCTCCAAACTGGAGCATGACAATGACAAGCAATAATACGGATGACAATGACGGATATTGCGGCAGAAATAAGTAAGATATCGAATAACCAGGCGAGACGTTGCGGAACTAAATACCGCCTAATAGTCACGGAGTAGTGACACGTATTATCAATTGGTTGCATTTTACGCAGCGGCGGCTTAACCTATCTCAGGCCGTCTCACGGGGCGCCGCGGCACTCCCTAAGACAGCTAAGAGCATCGTCTTGGACCCATTAGGGGGCGTCAGGGTTTCATTGCACACGGGCACTACACGAGCTAGAGCCGCCCCTAACGATAGTACGTCTATTCTTCAGAGGAGCCCGGACCATAACGGGGGAATATCTATACATATAATCTATACATATAATAAAATGGTAGGAAAGTCAAAACTGTACATTGAATATTTTTTTAAAAGAATACTTGGGGCGTGATCTATAATCGATATCGAAGCTAAAAATATATTTTTTAGAATTTTTGTCTGTTTGTCTTTATTTATTTATTTATTTATTGGAACGAAGTTCCTTACGGCAGGCTTGGAGGGGATAGGGATTTTGCTGCCCGACCGAACTGAAAAAAATGTGATAGTAAAACCGTAAGAAAAATGCGTGGAATAAAAGCGTTAAATGAGACGTGCGCAGGCGCGACAGTCGCGTACACAAGCAAGTAGTGCCGTTTAGCCGAAGGAAGTTCGTTCCTACCTGGTGTCCCGCGACACCACATCATTTTGTTTTTCACAATATGATTATTGTGAAACAGTACAAGTGTATTAATTGATTAATGTTTTATTGATATCAATTTTCAATCTTAGCCCGAGGGTAAAAAGTTAAAAAAAGGTATGGTCTTATCTTAGCAAAATGTTAAAAATGTGTTTTTCTTTATAAGATTAACTTTCATTTTTAATACCCATTTTCCTTGAAAACTCTTTTGCAAGAAAGCTACCTTAAATGAAAACTGATTTCTATCAATATTAGGCTTTAAGAATGGCGATGGTGGATGATGGATCTTGGTGGTGAAATGGATCTTGAGATGCTACATATTATAGGTAGACCGAACTAATTATAGGTACCAGAAAATACCAGAAAATATGGTGTAAAATTTTAGTAGATAACCTTTATATTTGTTCTGTGTAGATAACATTGATAGTAATAAAAATCGTGTTTATAAATCAAGAAAATTTTAAAGATTTTTTCTTGTAAGTTCTAAAAAAAATTTGTCTTAGAAACATGTTTTTTTTATTTTGGTTTTATTTTCCTGTGCCCTTCTAGATCAAAGCCTGACGACGCCTTTGATGGGAATATAATGTTTGGGTAAAAATACGCTAGATTTTTTTAGGTTAGATAATTATAAATGAAGTCCATACATTAAAAGATGTAATTCTCATAAAAATACATTCTTAACAATATTACTATTTAGTATAACTCTGCGAGCCCTTACAAAGCTCTGCTTTTTGCTAGTTATATATATAAAAATCAGTTGCTGTTAGTTAGTCTCGCTAAAACTCGAGAACGGCTGGACCGATTTGGCTAATTTTGGTTTTAAAATATTCATGGAGGTTCAGGTTAGGTTTAAAAGGTGAACAAATGTAGAAAAAAAAACGGAAAAGTAGACACAAAGTTGGCAAAACAACGTTTGCTGGGTCAGCTAGTACTTAAGAAAACGAAGATATGAAATCTTATAAGTACAAAAGTTATTACCACCGCAGCCTATACCTTCGTTTTTACATTTTGGTATGACTATGCAAACTATGGATTTAATTTATATAAGTAGGTATCTTCACGCCCGTATCCCCGAAGCTGTAGGCAGAGGTACAACAAGTGCACCCACGATTAGTCGAAGATAATTAGTCCCACAATATGATAGATGACAAGCCGAGTGCTAACCGGGCGTTTATCCAATTTTTACAGGAAACAAAAAACACATTCTTGACTTGCCCGACCCGGGGATCGAACTCGGAAACCTCATGCCGTCAACACTGACACTGGACTAGACCACACAGAGGACTTTTATAGTCATTTTTAATTTATACTTATATATATTTTTTATATCATAAGATAGCTAACAAACAGATGGTCTCCTGATGGAAAGAGTCAACCATCACCTATGTGTTCATTCATCACCAACCAAAGATGTTAATGGTGCGTTGCTATCTTGTGGCGAGGTCTAATTCCACATGCATAAATTTACCGGCTACCTTACCCTCCAAACCGGAACACGACAGTAACAAGCACTGACGCTATTGCGACAGAAATAGGTAAGGCGGTGGTACCAGACCCGGGCGAGGCAATGCAGAACTCTACCACCTAGTAGTCACGATGGTAGTGACCCGTATAGCCAATCGGTCGCCTTTTACGACCTGACTGGCAGAACGGCAACTGGCCTGTTCTTCAAAGGAGCCCGGGACCAACACGGGGGAATTATAAATGCGAAAGTAACTCTGTCTGTTTGTATATCTGTCTCTTCCTCCCGCCTAAACCACCCCTTGTGGAAAAATTTCTCGGATAAAAGTAGGTAAATAACTTACAAAGTGAAAGTAACAGTTTATGAATGTTTATTTTTATTTAAAAAGTCGAAAAAAGTCTTACAAAGTCGGAAAAACTCTGAATTTGATATAAAAATTCGGAGTAATTCCAAAATTTCGGACTCTTCCAGAAGAGTTATTCAGTGTTAATAAATCTTTATGCCGTGCAACGTTTATGGGTACTAAAAGAAATATATTAAAAGTTATTAATACTACGAAAGTGTAATAAAGGGGAAAAATATAACTAATACTTCCCCGGTTTTCCGTTTAAGAATTTGAAACTTTCTTCTTTGTTTAAAAAAAGGTTACCGTTACTGTCGATCAATATTATAAACTTTGTTTCTTCAATTTTTGATAATTATTATTAAAATCTATTATATCACAACGTTATTTGCCAATTTTTATTTTATTGTACTTTTATTACATAAATATATTTATAAATTAAGTAAAAATTAAAACAGCTGATCTAATTAGCTTTTGACAGGTTGAGTCAGTGTTGCCAGAGAAAAAGTCAATCTTTCGTCCTTAAGAGCATGTGTCAGAGGCCTAGTAGCATATCAAAGCAGTCAAGAATAACGACGTTAATAAGTCGGCGATTGCTAAACATCTACAGCTGTAGTCGGGCCGTAATCACTGGATGGAATTTCATAGGCCACGCGTATTTTCGATAGAACGCCATATTACATTCCACGGCTAGTGAAAGAAGCCATTAAAATCAAAAAACATCCAAATTTCAACCGGGAAGACGCACGTAGTACGTCCTTGATAAGTTTTCTTGGCACGTATCGATTTTTGAAAAGCTGTATATTTTGGAAACGATGATCGATTTGATCTTTCAAATGGCATTCAACTCAATTTAAATATTGCTTTAGCTAAAAAATCGGTAGGTTCAAAAATTTCGAAGCAATGTCAAAAAAACATTTTCGTCTATGATAGATCCCAAACAAATTTACCGATTTTTATCCAATTAACGGTACTTGGCGCAGTTTTTAAAGGAGAAACGATGATAAGATTTTGAAGTCAATCGGTATATTAGCCTGAAAGTTATTTCCAAAATATTAAGTAACTTTGCTAAAGAAAACGTAATTTTAATATTTGAAAAGTTGTAACCTTTGAAAATAAGGTTCGGTTTTGATTTTTAAAAGGGCATTCGACGTAATTTTTATAGTATTAAAATATCGTAGAATACCAAAAAATAATTGGTTGAAATATTTCGAAGTTATGTCGAAAAAACACTTTTTTCAAAATTTTCGTCAACGATTACTTCCAAACGAATAAACTGATTTTGAGGCAATTTATGCATTAGATGTATTTTTTTGAGGAATAGTTTTTGTACTCAATCGGTACATTAATCTGGAAGTTATTAAAAAAAAAAATGTTTCGTCACAATTTGTTTAGGGTATTTTCAAAATTTCTCAAAATCTCTTAGGCCCATTTGGTACAAAATTTCAGGAAGTATAAGTTGAGCGGAATCCAATCGAATGCCACCAACCGCGTTTCAATCGGTCCAGGCGTTCAAAACTTATGAGTTGTTGACACACACACACACTCACACACACACACTCACACACACACATACATACAGACATACTGACGTCATCGCGAAAATAGTCGAAAATGGTTCCTAAGCCCACAAAACGCGGACATATGGTGAAAACTCCATTTTTGAAAATCGGAGCAAAATCAGTAACCTTCCTATCTACATACGTAGTGGGAAGTTAAAAAGTACAAGTGTTTTAATAGATTAATATTGTATTAAACTGGAGTGAATGAAAATGAATTAAACAAAATAAAACTACCACGCCAAAGTTTAAACCTAAAAGTGCGATATTTTTTTAGTAAAATGTACCACTAAAGGGCACAGATCGTCGCCTAGTGTAGCTTTGTAGCATTTTTACTCGTTATTTGACCCTCCCGTTGGTCGAGTGGTTAGCGACCCTGACTACGCAATCAACGGGGCTCGGGTTCGATCCCCGACGGGGACAAGCATTTGTGTGATGAGCTTAAATGTTTGTATTTCTGGGTTTAGGTGTTTATTATATATATTCTGGTATTTATATATGATGTATTTCTATGTATTAGTATCGTTGACTAACACCCATAACACAAGCAAATATTTGCTTACTTTGGGGTTAGATCAGTAAGTGTAGTTTGTCCCGTGAATATTTATTTATTATTATTATTTATTTATTTTTATAATAGATGGCGTTAGCAGTAATAAAATTCTAATACAAAATGTATTTTCTATTTTTTTAATGTTTATGAAATAGCATTTTAATGGTAGATAATATATCTAGACATGAATTTAAACCACCACGTCAAAGCCCAAACCTTAAAGTGGGATACTTTTTCAGGAAAATGTACCACAAAAGTGCATAGAAAGTCGCCTAGTGTAGGGCTCGCTTCGCTCGCCATAATTATACTGGCTGTTGCCCAAGACTTCGTCCGCGCGGACTTCGTTTACTCCGCACAGCACCTCCCCCGTAGGTGACAGCTTGATAATATGTAGCCTATATGTTGACCCGACCTGTTAGTAATAGTCATGCAAAATTTGAAATAAATCCATGTAGTACTTTTTGAGTTTACCCCGGACATACATACAGACAAACAGACAGACATAAATTCTAAAAACTATATTTTTGGCTTCGATATCGATTGTAGGTCACCCCCAAGTATTCTTTTAAAAAAAATTCAGTACAGTTTTGACTTTCCTACGATTTTATTGTATGTATAGATAATTTTTCATAGTACGGTCAATTACCTTAGTAAAAGACTATCTAATTACAACATTTCATTAAAACCAATAGAGCTGTTTTGGAGAAACAATTCAATAATACATGAATTACTCGTTTGGATGGAAATGGAGTTTTCACCATATGTCCGCGTTTTGTGGGCTTAGGAACCATTTTCGACTATTTTCGCGATGACGTCAGTATGTCTGTATGTATGTGTGTGTGTGAGTGTGTGTGTGTGAGTGTGTGTGTGTGTGTCAACAACTCATAAGTTTTGAACGCCTGGACCGATTGAAACGCGGTTGGTGGCATTCGATTGGATTCCGCTCAACTTATACTTCCTGAAATTTTGTACCAAATGGGCCTAAGAGATTTTGAGAAATTTTGAAAATACCCTAAACAAATTGTGACGAAACAATTTTTTTTTTAATAACTTCCAGATTAATGTACCGATTGAGTACAAAAACTATTCCTCAAAAAAATACATCTAATGCATAAATTGCCTCAAAATCAGTTTATTCGTTTGGAAGTAATCGTTGACGAAAATTTTGAAAAAAGTGTTTTTTCGACATAACTTCGAAATATTTCAGCCAATTATTTTTTGGTATTCTACGATATTTTAATACTATAAAAATTACGTCGAATGCCCTTTTAAAAATCAAAACCGAACCTTATTTTCAAAGGTTACAACTTTTCAAATATTAAAATTACGTTTTCTTTAGCAAAGTTACTTAATATTTTGGAAATAACTTTCAGGCTAATATACCGATTGACTTCAAAATCTTATCATCGTTTCTCCTTTAAAAACTGCGCCAAGTACCGTTAATTGGATAAAAATCGGTAAATTTGTTTGGGATCTATCATAGACGAAAATGTTTTTTTGACATTGCTTCGAAATTTTTGAACCTACCGATTTTTTAGCTAAAGCAATATTTAAATTGAGTTGAATGCCATTTGAAAGATCAAATCGATCATCGTTTCCAAAATATACAGCTTTTCAAAAATCAATACGTGCCAAGAAAACTTATCAAGGACGTACTACGTGCGTCTTCCCGGTTGAAATTTGGATGTTTTTGATTTCAATGGCTTCTTTCACTAGCCGTGGAATGTAATATGGCGTTCTGTCGAAAATACGCGTGGCCTATGAAATTCCATCCAGTGATTACGGCCCGACTACAGCTGTAGATGTTTAGCAATCGCCGACTTATTAACGTCGTTATTCTTGACTGCTTTGATATGCTACTAGGCCTCTGACACATGCTCTTAAGGACGAAAGATTGACTTTTTCTCTGGCAACACTGACTCAACCTGTCAAAAGCTAATTAGATCAGCTGTTTTAATTTTTACTTAATTTATAAATATATTTATGTAATAAAAGTACAATAAAATAAAAATTGGCAAATAACGTTGTGATATAATAGATTTTAATAATAATTATCAAAAATTGAAGAAACAAAGTTTATAATATTGATCGACAGTAACGGTAACCTTTTTTTTAAACAAAGAAGAAAGTTTCAAATTCTTAAACGGAAAACCGGGGAAGTATTAGTTATATTTTTTTCCCCTTTATTACACTTTCGTAGTATTAATAACTTTTAATATATTTCTTTTAGTACCCATAAACGTTGCACGGCAGAAAGATTTATTAACACTGAATAACTCTTCTGGAAGAGTCCGAAATTTTGGAATTACTCCGAATTTTTATATCAAATTCAGAGTTTTTCCGACTTTGTAAGACTTTTTTCGACTTTTTAAATAAAAATAAACATTCATAAACTGTTACTTTCACTTTGTAAGTTATTTACCTACTTTTATCCGAGAAATTTTTCCACAAGGGACTAAACCGATTTTGGATGAAATTTGATACAAAAATGTCATTTGAGACCCGACAAAGTACATAATATGATAGTTTTTATCCTGAAAATCCCGCGGGACTTGAACTATGCGAGTAAAACCTCGGGACTGTCTAACTTTAAAACCACGATAATAAGGAGTAACTTAAAAGCATTAATATAAAAGGTACCTATAACTTTTATATCAATGCTTAAAAGGCTATTTTATATTTATTTTAGAAGTTTTTCGACGCGGATGAAGTAGCTTAAATGCGAGCGAAGCCGCGAGTAAAAACTAATATTTTTATAAATTCGAAAGCATGTTTGGCTGGATGGATGTTTGTTACTCTTTTATGCAAAAGCGGTTAAACCGATTTGGTTGAAATTTGGCACACATATAGATGACGACCTGGAATAGCACATAGGCAGGCGTATCACCTAACGTTTGCAATCCACCAGCGATCAGCGTGACTTCAACGTAGAAAAAAAAATCATCAAAAACGTCGCCAGTTGCTTCACGTCATTAGATGTACTTTTTGCAATCTAAACAATTACGATAATTTCGCATTGCGAGTTACGTGATCGAGCCGAGGGTAATATTTATCCCGGAAAAACAAGTTATTCCCGTGGGATTCACCAAAAACTGTGATAATATAGCGGGCTGCACGCTGTATCTAGTATTTTGATTATGTAAAGCGGTATGTTTTTCAATGCGCTTAAAATAGAATAGAAGATTATTGACAATATCAAACAATTAACTGCGTAATTGTTTTAACAATACAAGCCGTAAGTCCTTCACAATGTTTACCTCCCATGACCCGTCCCCTCCACTTTATACGTAATACATGTTGGCTAACTGTGCTGTCAGCCTAGCTTTTGAATTTCCCGATTTATTATATAACTACCTAGCCGACGCGACGCGATGTAAGTAGAGAACCTAACAGGTTTTTGAAGTTATACTTCTTTAGGCGCGTTATGAAAATATGATGAGAGTGAAATTTTAAGATGCGCGCGCATCTGTGACACAAAATTAACAGTATGAAGCTGTCTGCTTAACCGCTCATTAAGTCTCGAAAAAAGCTACCAACAAAATAGAAATTGAACCTCGATATTTAATTATGCCAAAGAAGTATAACTTCTCACGCGCGTACATAAGTACACGCACCCATTTTTTTGTATCATTAGATATCAAACAAGCAGATGACTTTTCTAATAGAAAGAGAAACCATCCCCTATATACACCAATTATGTTAATGGTGCGATGCAATTCACGGTGGCGCGGGCGGGATGGTAATAATGAGTTAATAACTACCTACTACCTTGATTTTGAATACAAAAATTAACGTCACGTCGTGCTACGAAGTGGCATAATGTGTAAGAACCCTAAGCGCTTCAGTTCAACTGATTTTTTTATGTAAATACATTTGAACCCCCCTGAACGACAGATAGACTGTGACCTGGAATAGAACATAAAATATTTTTATTCTAGAAAAACTCATTGTTCTCATGAGATTCGTGTTCAACAAAAACTTTTATAATACAACGGCATTGATATAAAAAACCTAAGATGCACAGTTCCGAACAAAACTGACACGTTGTTTCTACAAAGCAATGTACAAAAAGAAATAAAATTGACAGTGTCGCAACCGACGTGATTCTATTTGAAATGCGCGCATAATTTAATAATTATGCGCTAAATATGCATAAAAATAATCAGTGTCTCAAAAAGTCCTCCAAAAACGAGCGAACAATTTTTGGAGGACTTTTCGAGACACTGATTGTGTATCTTGGATTTTTTTATATCAATGTACAACGGATCGCGAGGCACAAGTTACCCATAAATAAGGCAAACAAAAAATGTTACGTTAGTAACATTTATCTCCTACCAATGAAACATCACGCCATTCTATACCAAAACAAATCTAGCACACGCGATAATAATCTTTAATGTAATGAACGAAAATTCAAAATCAAGAAACAGTTACGTTGTTTACATTACCGATTCCATTCCAAAATAGCTTAACCTAAATATAACACAATGTATTTTCGCTTGTATTTAGTTGAAACAAGATTTATTTTCCCCTACATAAGCGTACATACTTGGTAAAGTTGTTGGCCCCATATTAAGTAGTTTCCATGTTTTCAACGTAAGAGCGGCAACGTCGCGTAGCTCTGTATTGATCAGTCTATAAATGGAATCGTGGAGTTACCTGGAATGCCTGGATGTTTGTTTATTATTCCTTAGGCTCTATTTTTGTCGGTACTGAGACGAGACAATATTGGGGGTGTATGGATTTGACACTAAGTATTGAAATTTTAAAAGTTAGTGATGTATCTACATTCTACTTACTACCTAGATCCATAATTAAATTACCTAGTCAAATCATATTTTATATAATTTTCAGTGTTCATAAACCATACTTTAATTATTAGTTAGTTATTTATGGTTTCGAAGGTTTTAATCATAGACGCCGCATTGGGCCATTTTAAGATTGTTGCCTGTTGACCAAATCCTTCGGCAATAGAAATACCTAAATAATTATTTAAAACTAGCTGTTGCCAGCGACTTCGTCCGCGCGGACTTCGTTTACTCCACACAGCTTCTCCCCCGCAGGTGATAGCGTGATAATATGTAGTCTATATGTTGACCCCGGCCTATTAGTAATATTCATGCAAAATTTGAAGTAAATCCATTCAGTACTTTTCGAGTTTACCCCGGACATACATACAGACAAACAGACAAAAAATCTAAAAACTATATTTTTGGCTTTGATATCGATTGTAGATCACGCCCCAAGTATTCTTTTAAAAAATATTCAATGTACAGTTTTGACTTTTCTACGATTTTATTATATGTATAGATTTAGTTGGCCTAACAAGATTGCTGTTGCGCGTCATCTGGTAAAACCAAGTCCATTGTAAAATCAAGGTATTTAAATAGGTAGGTATCTAATGTAAATTAAAAAAAACTACATACCTAAATTATACACGTAGCCGGATTTAAATTGTTTTTAAGTAAATCTGATCTTGGTATTAATAAGAAAAATCTTGCTTCTCTTCATACAATCATCGAGGCTCCCCAGTTACACCTACCTACTTAAGATTTACAACAATTTATGAATATTAATTATAATATTAGATTAAGAGACATATTCATTGCATTTGATCTAACGTTAGTATGAGATATTTCGCAGCAGATAGGTACGATTGCAATGTATAGTCCCGTTTTCACTTTGATTAGTGCGAGTGTGAGTGTTTAATGCAGGTGCTTAGTATTAAGATAAAAATACGTAAAGACAGCCGTAGATCAGTGCGAGTGATTAGTATTCAGCGTAGTAAAAGTGAATATACGCTGATTCATTGTCACTCGCACTGATCAACGGCTGTCTTCACGTATTTTAATTGTAATACTAAGCACCTGCATTAAACACTCACACTCGTACTAATCAAAGTGAAAACGGGGCTTTAGTATTAAGATAAAAATACGTGAAGGCAGCTGTTGATCAGTGTGAGTGATAAGTACTTAATCAGCATCTATTCACTTTTACTACGCTGAATACGAATCACTCACACTGATCCACGGCAATCTTCGCGTAGTTTTGGCTTAATACTATTTAATAAGCACCTGCATTAAACACTCACACTCGCACTAATCAAAGTGAAAACGGGGCTTAAGCTGTGCAGTTATTCCCCAAATTTTATAAGAGCATAGGTGCAGGTACCCTCCCAAAGAAAAAGTTTTGAGGTATCTAACAAATACAAAAAACGGACAAGTACGAGTTGCACTCGCGCACGAAGGGTTCCGTACCATATATATTCAAGTTTCTACCTGTTTATTAAGATCGAGTAAAAAATTACCTTTGTTGTATGAGAGCTCCCCTTTAAATTTACTTTAATTTTATTTAATTACTAGCTGTTGCCAGCGACTTCGTCCGCGCGGACTTCGTTTACTCCGCGCAGCTCCTCCCCCGTAGGTGATAGCGTGATAATATGTAGCCTATATGTTGACCCGACCTGTTAGTAATATTCATACATTTGAAGTAAATCCATTAGTACTTTTTGAGTTTACCCCGGACATACATACAGACAAACAGACAAAAATTCTAAAAACTATATTTTTGGCTTTGATATCGATTTTAGATCACGCCCCAAGTATTCTTTAAAAAAAATATTCAATATACAGTTTTGATTTTCCTATGATTTTATTATATGTATAGATTTATATTGAAAGACTAGCTGACCCAGCAAACGTTGTTTTGCCTTACATATTAGGAATCCATAGCGGACAAACAACGTGACACGTAATTTATATAAGACTACGGGATTGTCCTTCCACGCAGCCAAAATGGCATTAAACTTTATATGGTGGTTAAGAATTCTTAAATTTTCTAAATTTCCGCGCAATTTTCTTAAAATTTTCTTTTATAAGAACCTTCTCCTTACAATTACAAACACAACAAAAAAAAAATACCGAAATTGGTCCAGCCATTCAGGCGTGATGTCGTGACCAAGGAAAATAGGGATTGATTTTTATATATATAGATAATATACAACTAAATATTCTGTGAAAATTTTAAGCGTCTACCTGTTACCGTTATTAATGTTGAGCAAAAAATACGAAAAAAAAAACACGTTTATTGTATGGAGACCCCCTTAATATTTTCATTTTTTCTATTTTTAGTATTTGTTGTTACATCGGCAATGGAAATACATAATTTGTGAAATTTTCAGCTTTCTAGCTAGCACGGTTTATGAGATACAACCTGGTGACAGACACGGACAGACGGACAGACAGACAGCGGAGGCTTAGTAATAGGGTCCTGTTTTTACCATTAAAGTACAGAACCCTAAAAACTAGCTGCGCCCTATAGCCCGCTTCATTATGGTAGTTTTTGGTGAATCCTACAAAAACAACTTATTTTTCTGGGATAAAAAGCAGCATACGTGCCATAAATTATGTATTTCAGATCAGCATGGCACATTGTGCCAATTTCATCTAAATCCAGTCAGCTGTTTTGGCGTAATAGAGTAACATCATCAACAACATTACTAACATACATTTATCCATATTCACAATCTTTCGTATTTTATAATACTAGATGTACCGTGCAGCTGCATTATAAAAGTTTTTGGTGAATCCCGTGGGAACAAATCATTTTGTGGGATAAAAAGTAGGCTAGCTGCTATTCCAGCCTCCAGATCATCAATCTGTGTATCAAAGAACACAGGCGAGACTTCATACATCGTTTTTTTGTTATTAACTTAAAGTTTAATATATTCTTTAAGATTCTATATCAACTCCTAAATTGGACGTAGTTAAGCGAAAAGGATACAAATTACAATCCACAATATGGCCAAAAATTATTTAAGTGCACCAAACTGATGCTAAATATCAATACTATTGGCCAGTAAAAAGGATCTAAGCAAAAATAGCTCTCTATTATTTTATTTAACGTCAGAACTAGACCCCGTGTATGGCGCGTTAAGAAATAAACAAACTGAATAATCCAACTTTCCTGGCTTACAACCAATATTACCAACTGATTATCTATACATATAATAAAATCGTAGAAAAGTCAAAACCGTACATTGAATATTTTTTAAAAGAATACTTGGAGCGTGATCTACAATCGATATCGAAGCCAAAAATATAGTTTTTAGAATTTTTGTCTGTTTGTCTGTATGTATGTAGGGGGTAATCTCAAAAAGTGCTGTTTGGATTTACTTCAAATTTTGCATGAATATTACCAACAGGTCGGGTCAACATATAGGCTACATATTATCACGCTATCACCTAAGGGGGAGGTGCTGTGCGGAGTAAACGAAGTCCACGCGGACGATGTCGTGGGCAACAGCTAGTGTAAAATAAATTAAGGAGCACTAAGGTACAACTACTAGTAATATAGTTCAATCTCAAGGAGTCTGAATTCTTTGCCGAATTAAAATTAGTTCATTATTGATACTGACACTTCAATAAAAACACTAAAACTAATCCAAAATCTATTAAATTTCAAACTTCAATATCTCAAAAGTGATTGTGTGGATTGGACCCTTTTCATGTAACTACCGTTTATCTGCATTTAATAAATATTTTGTAAACTTGGGGAATAGCAGCTAAATAAAGTTGGAATTTAGGAAAAGTTAACGTAAATATTCAGTTCTTTCGTTAGTAGTCTGTGTTTAGGTATTTATCTGGTCATTGGGTGTCTAGTACAATCGCTAAACTTAGAAATGTAAGTTAGATTGACAAAATTCTGGGCTAAGATTTGTCTAGACACTTTTTAGATACTTAATATAACAAAAAGGAAATTATCTTTAAACTATTCTTTAGTACGAAAACAGGGAGAATTTTTATGATACTTATAATGAAAATTATGATATATAAACTTATTGCTGTTTTAATGCAAATATAATTAAAGTTTTATACAATGGTAACACTTAAATATGATGATAGAAGTCAATCAAATTAAAGTCTCAATATTTTTTATATGATTGTTCCTAGCGATATATTTTATTTATTTAATCTAAAAAACGTAGAAAGTATTCTAGTTTATCTAATATTTGTCACTACAAAAACAAAACCAAAACCGCCTGTGTTCTTTCACCCAAATCCGTGCAGTAGTTATTACGTGATTGAGTAACAAACATTCATTCATCCATAGAATAATAACGCTTTATTTTATGCATTCATCCACATTTGTGATATTATTATTAATATAGAATAAATGATAGGACAGGATAGTAAGGTTAAAAAGTTTAAAATTTGGTTATCTATTTCGGGTGAATTTCAAATATTCTTAATTTTATTTTAAATAATGAAAAAATCACAAATAATCCCGATTTTAAGTCAATAAATTTAACTTATTGTATATACTTCTACTTTATGATAATAAATCCGAATTGAGAACTCTTTTTTGGAAGTCGGTCGAAAAAACAAATTCTTATCAGAAACTACTTACCTAAATCACTCGGATTAGTTGTTTCCTAACAGATTAAAGGCTATAAAAGCTTAAGACATTTGCTTAACACAATATATTTGCGAGGTTTCTTCTTACATAGATTAAATCAGAAGGTCATTATACGTTTCACTACAATATTTACACATTTTTATATAAAACCTAGCGTTTTCTTATCATAAGATAGCATGAGCGTAGCCACGGTAAAGCAGGGTAGGCAAGCATCCCACCCTGGCTCTGTCTGACCTGTAAGGTACCTATAATAATAATAATTTATACTTTCCATTGTCGGCACTTTTCACCAATAATTATTGTTTTAAATTTTGTGAAACAGTACAAGTGCAAAATTTAAAACAATAATAAAAAAAAAACAGTAGCAGTCGTGGGACTGCCGATAGAAGTGAAAACGGAACTATTAAGTTAAGAGTAATTAAAACTATATGCAAAACATAGCTATAGATATACTATTATCATTAGCATGTCGGTGACGCGAACCGAGGATTTTACCCTCTACCAAAACGCTCAACGCGCCTAAAGAAGTTTTCACTTCAATAATAATATAGCCCTCTATTCTGGACTACGAGGAAGTAAAAACATTCATTGTTTAGGTAATATTATTTGATTATAGAATATTCCGTAGTTCAGCTTGCCTTTTGGCATAGGCCTCTTTCAACATTTTCCATTGGGTTCTTTTTTTTTGAAGTGAAAACTTCTTTAGGCGCGTTGAGCGTTTTGGTAGAGGGTAAAATCCTCGGTTCGCGTCACCGACATGCTAATGATAATAGTATATCTATAGCTATGTTTTGCATATAGTTTTAATTACTCTCAACTTAATAGTTCCGTTTTCACTTCTATCGGCAGTCCCACGACTGCTACTGTTTTTTTTTTATTATCGATAGGTAAGCGCTTGACCTCGATCTCGCCTGATGGTAAGCTAAGATGAGGCCTAAGATGGAACGTTCTATCCCTGGCGACCCTTCCCCATTGATGTACAACTGCCAGTTATAAGTCGTCTTCCCACCTAGTCTGTTGGCGCCATTGACAATGTTTGCCATCACTGGGATACCAATCTGAGACCGTCTTTCTCCATTTCTCTTGTGGATCTCGCATCATGTGTCCTGTTCATCTCCATTTTTATTGATCTACTAGCTGTTGCCTGCGACTTTGTCCGCGCGGACTCCGTTTACTCCGCACTGCTCCTCCCCTGTAGGCGATAGCCTGATAATATGTAGCCTTTATGTTGACTCGACCTGTTAGTAATTCATGCAAAATTTGAAGTAAATCCATGCAGTACTTTTTGAGTTTACCCCGGACATACATACAGACAAACAGATAAACAGACAGACAAACAGACAAAAATTCTAAAAACTATATTTTTGGCTTCGGTATCGATTATAGATCACGCCCCAAGTATTCTTTTAAAAAAATATTCAATGTACAGTTTTGTCTTTCCTACGATTTTATTATATGTATAGATATGAGCACTCCAGATATCTTTCACTCCAGTTTTACTATTATTAGAGCGCTGTTGATTTTATCTGAACTTCTTATTCCCATCATGCTCTTTTCCATGGCTTTTAGGCAACGTTCTAACTTGGCTCTGTGGTGCTTAGTAAGAGACCATATTTTACAGTCGTAGGTTATTACTGGGAGGACACAGGTATTAAAGATCTTCTTTTTTGATGACATGCCCAATTTCTTGGATTTAAAGACTTCTTTCAGTACCGGTCCCAACTATTTGTAATCCTTTTGTTGATTTCCTTAGTAGTCTGGTCATTGACAGATATTATCTGACCCAGGTAGCTATATTTTTGGACATATTCAAGTGGGTGGTCGTCTACCCTTATCTTTATTGGGTCAGAGTTTGTAAATAATTATGTCTTCTCTTTGTTCATGGGCAGGCCTACTTTTATACTTTCTTCTTTAAGTAGTATTAATATTTCCTTCAGATGTAGTGGATTTTCTTCCCGCAGCCCGCTGCATTATTAATGTTTTTGGTGGATCCCGCGCGATCACCTAATTTTTCCAGGATAAAACGACCCTATGTGCTATTCCAGGTCATCATCTACCTGTGTGCCAAATTTCATTCAAATACGTTCAGTTGTTTTTGAGTGATTGAGTAACATCCATCCATCTAAACATCCAAACTTTCGCATTTATAAAAGTAATTAGATATATAATCTAAATTCTTATTTATATAATAAAAAAAGAATTTATATTTAAATATAGCTATAGCTTTATAGCTGACTCGGCGTACTTATTTCGTCCCGCATACAATGCAGTGAATGAACATATTTAGGATTTATTAAGTAATAAAAAACTCATTAGGATAGTATCTAATTATAAATAAAATAAAAATAAAAAAGTATTTTAGACATTAAGATTTTTTTTATATTTATTGATAAATATCATGTTTAGTACTAAGGTATTATCACATTCCGGATGAAGACAAATCCAAAAATACGTAAAATAAAGAAAATGATACAGTCGTTCTTATAAATGGTGTACCTAACACACTTTTGTTACATATAGCTAAGTTTCAGATTGAGAAACAAAAACCGAATTTTAATATTCAGATTGCAACATGGTAATTTTAAAATGGAAATCACTAAATTTATTATTTTATATTCAATATTCAACATGTGGAAAATACTAATTCACTGTAGAAGACCAATTAAAGACAAGGTAGTAGAGTTTCGTAATGCCACGCATGTGTTTGGTACCAATTCCTGCTGCAATAGCTTCAGTGCTTATCCCTGTCTTGTTGTGGTAGAGTAAGTTAGCCAGTAAACTCATGCATGTAACATTATCATCTCATCATACTGATAGCAAACTTTGTTTTCTTTACGCGATGATTGTCTTTTTCCATTAAAAGAACTATGTGTTTGTTAACTATCTTCTGATTAAAAAAATATCTGTACACCGTAATTTAATTCAATCGACTTTCAGTCACTATAACTAAATCTTACTAGGTGGTAGAGTTCTGCATTGTCTCACCCGGGTCTGGTACCACCGCATTACCTATTCCTGCCGTAATAGCGTCAGTGCTTGTCACTGTCATATTCCGCTTTGGAGGGTAAGGTAGCCAGTAAACTTATGCATGTGGCATTAGAACTCGCCAAAAGATAGCAACGCATTATTAACACCTTTGGCGTCTATAGGCGTTGGTTGATTCTTTCCATCAAGAGACCCATCTGCTTGTTTGCTATCTTTTGATATAAAAAAAAACTTTGATCTGATAAAAGTTCGCCCAAATTTAGGCTAGATGTGAGCCGTAGACCATTTAGTTCCTCCAGCTGTGTGGGTTTCCAATTGTTACTTCAACCTTCAAATCATTTAAGCTATGTAGGTCACTTTAGTACTTCTCAAGATCACACAACGCGACTTTGGCGAAATCTACATGTCACCCTAGAAACTACGAACCGACCAATACGTCACATTGAATCTATTTCAGTACAGTAATACCTCGACTTACGCTACCCCGACTTACGCGAACCCGGAGTTACGCGATTTTCAAATCTCGTTGATTCATCTTTTATTTGACTTAGTTGCTCCACACTATTGCTTAGCCAATGTACGTATTCAGACAATTGAAAAATAAATTGTAGAAAATATGCACTCTAATGAAAGCGTAATTCTTCTACAAAACAAGGAATATATATTTTTTTGGGTTTGGAAATTTTGCGGAAAAAAAAATCAAGTCGACAAACTACTTTGTTAGATTTTATGAAGCCTTAGAAGGCTTCATAAAATCTAACAAAGTAGTTAGATTTTATGAAGCCTTCTTATATAGATGTCAACATAAATTTGGCTGGCGATTTTATACTCTGCTGATTTTATGCTCTGCTATATAGTTTGAGATCTTAATAAACATTTTTTGTCTACGTGTATTTTTAAAAGCCTTAATCAAAAATATTTTTTTGGAAAATTATACCCCAATTTACGCGAATTCGACTTATGCGGTTGTCGCTCAGTCCCACCTATCGCGTAAGTTGGGGGTATTACTGTATTTAATAATATTAAATAATAATAGTTAATAGAAAGAATATAAAATACATACATTTACGAAATGTAGTACAAAACGATTATATGTAAAATAAAATAACTGATTTTGATTAAACTTTTTCCCCGTGTTGTTCCCGGGCTCCTTTGAAGAATAGGCCAACTGCCGTTCTGCCAGGCAGGTCGTAAAAGGCGACTGATTGGCTATACGAGTCACTACCATCGTAGCTACTAGGTGGTAGAGTTCTGCATTGTCTCGCCCGGGTCTGGTACTGGTAATAGCGTCAGTGCTTGTCACTGTCGTATTCTGGTTTGGAGGGTAAGGTAGCCGGTAAAGTTATGCATGTGGCATTATACCTCGTCAAAAGATAACAACGCACCACTAACACCTTAGGTGAGATCAGACCCATCTGCTTGTTTGCTATCTTATGATAAAAAAAAGACTACTTAAACTGACCCCTTAGTTGGACTAGACCCTTAGTTGGAACATACCTGATTTGAGTCAAAAAGAATGATTTCGAATTGACTTCTGGTTCTCGAGAAAGTGGACAAACATACAAACATTATTTTCTTTTACAGATTTCGTTAGTTTCCTTTAACCAATGCGCCCTCTATCACTAATTTGTTCTCAAACTGTCTTCACTAGTTTTCAAACTGTCACGAAACGCTCTTAGTTTTCGTCATTTTTAGGGTTCCGTACAAAAGGGTAAAACTAAGACTCCAGTATCCGTCCGTCTGTTTGTCTGTACGTCTGTTACCAGGTTGTATCTAATAAGCCATCTGCTTGTTTGCTATCTTATGATATAAAAAAAAATCACCTCTGACGAACAACGTTGCGGGAAGGCAGTTGGTCTACACTCTAATGGCGCCATTTTGCCTACCTCGTAAAACATTTAGCTCAGATATATTTGTTTAAAGTTCTTACGTAATTTACGATATACCTACTTAGGCATAAAAGAGATCTTGATTGCAAATATTTTTAAATGTATGATTCAAATGTTTTTTGTGTGTTTACTATGTCAAAACCTGTATTACGAATGAAAATGGAACATTTATGCACTAACGGCGTAGGGCTACCAGAAAATTTATTTTTAGAATGTTATTTATATTTGCGGTATTGACTTCAGATATTTAACTAACCGGATACATAGGCATATACATACATACATACATACATACATACCTGCAAGGATCGCGATGTATGACACTCGGTTCTCTCTGCATACCCCGTAGGGGATCTGGCGTGAAGATATATATGTACATACATACCTGACCGCCCTCTTGGTCTAGTGTTCGATTGTGATTAGTCTGGTTCGATTTGCGACAGGGACAAAATTTTTTGTGATGATTGTGATAAACATAGATGTTTGTATTTCTGGGTTTGGGTGTGTAGGGACACAGTAATGTTGTAAGGTGTGAAGTTAGCGTGTACACTGTACAGCCAGGCAGGCAGTCGCGACCAGTCGTGTGTAACACCGAACCGTAGACGCACGTAAGGTGATGTATATTATACTAGCTGTTGCCAGCGACTTCATCCGCGCGGAGTTCGTTTACTCCGCACTGCCCCTCCCCTGTAGGTGATAGCGTGATAATATGTAGCCTATATGTTGACCCCACCTGTTAGTAATCATGCAAAATTTGAAGTAAATCCATGCAGTACGTTTTGAGTTTACCCCGGACATACATACAAACAGACAAAAATTCTAAAAACTATATTTCTGGCTTCGATATCGATTGTAGATCACGCCCCAAGTATTCTTTTAAAAAATATTCAATGTACAGTTTTGACTTTCCTACGATTTTATTGTATGTATGTACTTACTGTGCAGTAATTTATTTTATTTCCGCAATAACTCTGAACATTAATTATATAAGTAGTGATATCCCCGGATTCGGATATCACCTACAGGTGTTTATTATGTATATTATAATATTGATAAGTTTTTTATTATATATGTATTTCTATGTATTGGTATTGTTGACTAACACCCATAACACGCAAATTATTTGTTTACTTTGGGGTTAGAATAGATCAATTTGTGTGTTTTGTTGTGATTTGTCCAGCACTATTATTATTATTATTATTATTATTATATATCAAGTGGATGGTAACTTGCAACCTCTGCTTTCCCCGTAAGGCAAGGCCGGGTCGTGAATTTAAGGGGCACTGAGCTATTCTACTTAGAGACCTACCTAACTGCTCAAACAAAATATCATTTTAAATAGAACAATATTTTTATGGTCGGATTTTATTTTACTTAGTTTCTTATTTACTTGATTTTTTTCTTCACAATATCGTTTAACTTTTTTAGTAAAAGTTGGGAGCCTTTTTATCGATCAAATCAGACAAGGTATTGAAAGATCTATCGGATAAGAGTATGGTCGATCAGACAGGTTATTGAATGAGCTATCAGATAAGGATTTGGTTATTCAGACAGGGTATGGAATGAGCTGTCAGATAAGGATATGGTCGATCAGATAGGGTATTGAATGAGTTATCAGTTAAGGATTTGGTCGATCAGACAGGGTATTGAATGAGCTATCAGATAAGGATTTGGTCGATCAGACAGGGTATTGAATGAGCTATCAGATAAGGATTTGGTCGATCAGACAGGGTATTGAATGAGCTATCAGATAAGGATTTGGTTGATCAGATAGGGTATTAAATGAGCTATCAGATAAAGATTTGGTTGTTCAGACAGGGTATGGAATGAGCTGTCAGATAAGGATATGGTCGAACAGATAGGGTATTGAATGTGCTATCAGATAAGGATTTAGTCTATCAGACAGGGTATTAAATGAGCTATTAGATAAGGATTCGGTCGTTTAGACAGGGTATTGAATGAGCTATCAGATAAAGATTTGGTCGATCAGACAGGGTACTGAATGAGCTATCAGATAAGGATTTGGTCGATCAGACAGGGTATTGAATGAGCTATGAGATAAGGATTTGGTCGGTCAGACAGATTATTGGATGAGTTATCAGATAAGGATTTAGTCGATCAGACAGGGTACTGAATGAGCTATCTGGTAAGGATTTGGTCGATCAGACAGGGTATTGAATGAGCTATCAGATAAGGATTTGGTTATTTAGACTGGGTATTGAATGGGCTATCATATAAGGATATGATCGATTAGATAGGGTATTGAATGAGCTATCAGATAAGGATTTGATCGATTAGACAGGGTATTTAATGAGCTATCTGACAAGGATTTGGTCGATCAGACAGGGTATTGAATGAGCTATCAGATAAGGATTTAGTCGATCAGACTGGGTATTGAATGAGCTATCAGATAAGGGTTTGTTCGATCAGACAAGGTATTGAATGGGCTTTCAGATAAGGATTTCCGATTTGATCGATCAAACAGGGTACTGAACGAGCTTTTAGATACCTAAGGATTTTGGTCGATCAGATTTCCCATCAGATCTTCCTGTCTGTCCATGAAATCCTTATTGGGTAGCTTTAATACGATCATTATTTTCATGGATGGACGTATTTTTTTCATGGATATTTATATATTTTTCATGGCTTTTATATAATCTATATTATTAATGTGGTCTGTCATATAATATTATAAATACGAAAGCTTGAAAGTTTGGATGTTTGTTACTCAATTTCGCCAACACTACTCAACGGATTTTATGAAACTTGGCATGAAACGGATGAAATTTGGCATACAGGTAGATGATAACTTGAAATAGTACATAGGCTACTTTTTATCCTGGAATAATTAGGTGATTACGCGGGATTATCCAAAAACTGGTATAATGCAACGGGCTGCATGCTGCAGCAAGTATAAACTATGGCTTTGGTTAGTTCAGTTAGGTGGTAGTCAATTTTTTTTTATATCATAAGATAGAAAACAAGCAGATGGCCCTCCTGATGGAAAGAGACCATCGCCTATAGACACTAAAGATGTTAATGGTGCGTTGCTATCCGTGTGGGGGATGGCCATGCTACATACATAAGTCCTCCGGCTTTCCCTCCAAACTGGAACACGACAATGACAAGCATTGACACTATTGTTGCAGAAATAGGTAAGGCGGTGGTACCAAATACCCGGACGAGACGTTGCGAAACTTTACAACCTAGTAGTCAGAAATCAGAAATCAGAAATACTTTATTCAATAAAACATTTTACAAGTTATTTTGACACGTCATCATATTTTTTTAAAACTACTACCGGATCGGAAACGCGGCCACACATTGAGAAGATCCGGCGGAAGAAACTCAACAGACTTGTCTTTTTTTATATCATCTATTTTTTTACAATATTACAAAAAATATATATGAGATCGGTATGAGGAGCAATTAATCCCAGGCTTTTTTATCTTCTAAATAATCTGAAATTTTGAATATCCTTTTTTACACAGTTTTGTTTTACTGTAATACAAATATAGTACTTAAAAAAAGTATCTTCACGCCCATATCCCCGAAGGGGTAGGCAGAGGTATAGAGGTGCACTTGTGCATCCACGATTAGCCGAAGATACTTGGTCCCACAAATGTGATAGGTGGCTAACCTATCGCCAACCGGGCACTTTCCAATCCCGGGCAACTTTGTGTTTATCAGAAAACTGAAAAAACACTTTTTTGGTGTGTTATCCACACCATGGTAGTGATACGTATAGCAAATCGGTCGCATTTTACAACTTGCCTGGCGGAACAACATGAGGAAAATGTTCTGGTTTGGTCCGGGTTCGTAAATTTAGACCCGCGACGCGAATAGCAACAAACCAATAACATCTTTAGTTTAGTATTTGGCTGTATCTTGCCAATTACCAAACTAATTTCTTAAATATAATAAAACAGAATAAAACACTAAAAACTATTGCCAACCTGATTGGGAACTCGAAGTGACCTGCGTTTGTGGTTATTACTCGACCAAACGTTAGCGCAGTCCACTTACATTCCATTCATTCAGACTTCAGAGTCATCTTTGCTATCCATACTAATAATATTAGCCAGGCAGGTCGTACTGCCTGGCTGAACGACAGTTGATCTATTCTTACAAAAATTATAATTTCATTTCAATTCTACTTACGTAGTTACCCGAATGGTCCCTAAATATACCTATACATACTTGATAATATGGTGTGGCGGCTAGCGACGCGTGGCCAACAGCCGGCCTAACCCGCCGTATTAGACATTTCACACAAAAACTAGTAGATTTGTAATTATTATTGGGGTGTGTTGTTACCAGGGATTTAAAACGTTATCAAATAACAGAACAAATTTTTCGATACATAACGTTATTATTATAGCGATACCTCAGTAACAAAATTATTTTAGAACACTATGTGTATCGCTACCAAAATAACAGAACGAAATTATGAGCGGTATGTAACGTTATAAATATTGATATTTATGCGACGTTGCCGCGTTTCATGCTGTTTCGTGATTGGTCGATGGTTCACCAACTACCATGACTGCGAGTTGGCAACAAGGTACCTACGAAAATTTACAAGTTTGATGTAATGAGACATCGCGATTTACGATTTACGAGACACGCATTAAAAATATTTACAAGCGGTACGCATGGTTTTTAAATAATTTTTTTAAAGGATTCCAACCTACATATAATTAGAAATCAATTCTAACTTTTAATACATATTATTATACCTACATAAGGCAATGTATCTTTATGAAACATGTTTTTTTCTCCCGTGGGTTTTATGTAATAAGAAATGTTACTAGGTATCTTAGAGTTTTCTTTAAAATGCTAATTATTAACGGCTCCTTTGTAGAATAGACGAACTGCCGTACTCCCAGGCAGGTCGTAAAAGGAGAGCGATTGGCTATGCGAGTCACTATTGTTTCACCCGGGTCTGATACCACCGCCTTACCTATTCCTGCCGCAATAGCGTCAGTACTTGTCACTGTTGTCTTCCCGTTTAGAGGGTAAGGCAGCCAGTAAATTTATGTTTGTGGCATTAGACCTCGCCACAAGATAGCAACGCACCATTAACATCTTTGGTGTATATAGGCGATGTTGACTCTTTACATCAGGAGACTTATCTCCTTGTTTGCTATCTTAAGCTATAAAAAAATAAAAAAAATGATTTTTTTAAACAAATGTGTTAATTATTAACTAGCTTTCGCCCACGGCTTCACCCGCGTAGTATTAGTAGTAAGTAGCATACCTATGTCCTTCCCCAGAATTAAGGCTATCCATTTGAAATATCATCACAAACAGCTTTGCAGATTCACCATGACCATGAATCATACATTTACAAAGAAAAACAAATAGACGGACAATTAGACGTCACTTTAATTTTCATTATGTAAGGTGAGAATTCTGTAAGGTTAGTATGCATATTATTGAATTTATTGAAGAGCGTGGCTCATAGCAGCAGCAAAATATAAAAATCTGTAAAATATAATTCCTGAAATTTTCCGCTAAATTATTTAAGCATAGATTTTTGTTTGTCTTTTATTTTAATTTTTGAATTAAAGCTGTTAAGCACCATGATCCATTTCTTGAACTGTAAAATGTTTTCTTAGTCACAAAATTTATTAATTAAAAAATATCGATGTAGGGTCACTGCGTCGGTAACGCGACCGCCTCCAGTATACGACCACTTGAGGGGCTAGGTTTCTTTAATTAAAGATAATAGCATTTTGACGTAAATACGTCTTTGAATTTGCCTTCGTAGAGGCGACAGTTCAAAAAACTGATGATAACAAAATTGGGATACAGTTTGATGTTATAGCTACATAACTATCACCAACATCCAAAATATAGAAAAACCTTAAAAACAACAAAGAAAAATATCGACACGCGGGATTTGAACCTGCGACCATCTCCCTAAAGCCGGGACGCTCTTCCACTGAGCTAGTGTCGACAGGCTTGAGGCGGCGAAATTCTTCTTTGATATATGATCGAATACGTCGATTGTACTGATCGCTAGGTATACATACTTATAACTAGTTATATGACTTCATCGTTACAGATGAAATTCACATTTATAATTTTGATCAGTACTTTCGTATTTCTAAATATTTTTGTGTTATAGCACTCACCCCGTGCTTGGGAAACTGGAAAAACCTTAAAAACAACAAAACCGGCTAGGAGTGCATTAAAGATGCACACTAGTAGGTATATAGAAGAGGGAGGTGTTTAACTACCATATTTGTAATTTTATCCGGCCCCGGGGCCTTTTTATTGTGAAGGTTTTTGTATTCTTCGGTTGTCGTAAGTAATAGGGGGTCACCTTACGGTGGTAGCGCCACCCTACACTCTACTTCGCTATCCAAATGATGGACGGACGTGGTCTAGGTTTGTAGGCGGGTTTGATGGGGAACATTGTGATTGGAACGATGAATGAAAAATGTGACCATCGCAAGATATTACCCGTGACGTCGTAGTATTCACGTAAAAGATGCACGGCTGTGTCCTCAACACAGCCACAACCCGTTTTTTTTTCAGGAGAAAACAATGAATAGTAAGCATTAAATATTCATTGAATACTTATGTAACAAGAAAATCATAAATTTAAATCTATCGGGCTTAACCCAAATCTAGAAAATAGTGCCTGAGTTCGGGTGATGACTCAATGGTATGTTTATGTGTCACGTAATGCTGCAAAAATGCCTCGCCGGACGGCGAACAAAGTTACCTTTTGATACCTTACACTAATATTACACTTAAACAAGAATCGTTATTACTTCAATTATAGAGCAATGTTTGTTCGAAAGTTGTAGTAATATCATTTTTTAGCCTATATTTTTTTAAAATCCAGTGGTCGCAAACTGAAGTACGTAAATATCTAAGTAAGAAAGTGGCCGAATAATCGCATTCTGACACATAAGGCTACATAATATTTTATATTATATTATATTAAAATCTTTCAAACTCTGATGAAAACCTCTAACTTTAAATATAACTTGTCCCATATGTGAAATACAAGAAACAACAAGCGGGGCATAAATGAGTGAATCATAATACCATATACCATAACGAAAATTTTTGGATATAACAGAACGTAATGAATAACGTTTTTAAATAGTAACAAATTCAGTATCATTATTGGATAGCGCTATGCTTGAAAATATCGTTATGTCTTGCCTTGAGCAATAACGATATCACATAATACCGGTATTTCAATCCTTGGTTGTTACTTGTTACCAATTGTGAAATAAAATAATAATAAACGCTCGCGTAGCGACTGGCCGGGTGCAGCCCTACAGAACCTGTTGTTTGCCGTCGGAGCGGCAACGTCGCCTTTCTCCTCCGCTCGACACTCGACCGGCTGGTTTTATTTCGAAAACATAATGTCAGCTGTTATGTTTGTTTAGTTATGCGTGTATTTATTTACAAGCCCCCCGCCCGCACTCCCCTACGTTATTAAAGTATCTACAATATTAATACGTGAAGCAAAAACTTTATAACCTCTTTTACGAAAATTATCTTCGACCAAAGTAAAATAAAATAATGTATACTATGTCGATGAAAATTATGCGAATGCGAATTTTATGGGTGCCTAATTGAAGTGCGATTTGGCACAAACAAAGTTTATATTGCGAAGGACTGCAAAAACCTAATGCTTATATTTGAATAATAAGCATTAAAAATTTATTAAATTAATAAAAATATACGTTATACACACTACACTCTAGATAATCATATTATTAAGTATGTTGTAGGTATACCTACTACCATATTGTTTTTGTCTTAAAACGTGACATGGTAATTTGTTTGTACCTACACACATGACGGGAACAGTAGTCAGTAATGTCTGTACGATGTATCTATTTGGGTAAGTACTTACAGATATATGTATTTGGGTAAATACTTACATAGTTAGATTTTAGATATTTTGAAATAATGGCTTTCCTATTGAAAGTTAAACATTTTGAGTACGATTTTCGATTTCGGCTGTCTGGCGAATATTCATCCAGTTTGAAGGGATCGTTGATAAATTAGTATACAATTTATAACTTTTTGTGCCTGCACTATGTATATTTTTCAGAAAACGTGACATTTTCACGACCTTCAGGGACGTGAAAATATCCCGTTTACCCGTTTATGATATACTTAGGGACACCAGGACAGAGTAGTCGAAACCGACAGTCCTGCTAAAATGGGACCTATGGTTATTTGGTCACGTTATGTATATCAACTATTTTCTTTACAGCTAGAGTCTGTTGTCAAATTTAAAAGAGGTTTTATTGTTTAGTAGGTATATGGTCGAATTTCAACCACAAGGCGATCGCTAGTTTGTTTTAACACATATCACACACATTTTTATGATATTTTAAATCACAAAATATCATAAAAATAAGAAAATATTTTAATGACGTACCAACAAGATACTTTTTATTTTTTTGATAAATATCACATTTAATACATATTATCTCATTCGGACGAAGACGAATACAAAAACACATGAAATAAAAAATATGGTCCAGCCGTTATTATAAATGGTGTAACTAACACACTCTTGTTACGTATATGTTATTCCTGCCATAATATCGTCAGTGCTTGTCACTGTTGTATTCCAGTTTGGAGGGTAAGGTAGCCGGTAAACCTATGCATGTGGTATTAGACCTCGTTACAAGATAGCAACGCACCATTAACATATTTGGTGTCTATAGACAATGGTTGACTCTTTCCATCAGGAGACACATCTGCTTGTTTACTATTTAATAGTACCTATTAAACAAAATAAGCATTAATGAACTTGAATGCTATAAGTAGGTACAATAGTTACTATTAAATATAGTTACCTAGTCTGTGTTTACGTACGTTGCTAGGTCTCAATTTGTAACGAAAACTAGTACCTATTTGATATTGTTTTAAAAAGTTTTACCCCGTGTTGGTCGCGGGCTCCTTTGAAGAATAGGCTAACTGCCGTTCTGCCAGGCAGGTCGTAAAAGGCGACCGATTGAAGGTGGTAGAGTTCTGCATTGTCTCGCCCGGGTCTGGATATATATATATATATATATATATATATATATATATATATATATATATACCAGTTTATTTCAAAAATAATGGAATTTATATAATTGTAGGTCTTTGTCTACCAACTAGTAATTAAATGACTTAATTTTACGGCCGGTCTCAATAATCGATCTAGTTTAAAATAGTAACAAACAGTATCTATCTGCGCATTTTTACGTTTCCATAAACACAGATAGATAGAAATATCTATCCGCAATCTTTAACTGGAGTTAAAAGGACCCTTCGATTGCCAGAGATAAGTGCTTTTATAGAAAAAAAGGAACGAGTGTTTCAATAACACTGTAACAGGTTACTGGAGTTAGTTTAGCTTACCAGCTGTAACGGCATTGCCTATCGCCCGATTTTGATGGATAATTGAGAGACAGTTTTACCGCATTTCTCAATTTATGTATTTTTACATAAAAACATAGAAAACATTACTATTTAGTTATGATACTGATAATGAAATGTATGGAGATGGTATATTTAATTACGAAGCGATTTTGCAGCTTACGATTGGCAAATATATGCTCGTATAAACTTTTGTACTAAATTATTTGAAGCAAAATTCGTATATAAATTTAGACTTACCAAAATGTTAAAGTATACCCACGCCCCGTTCCCTTGCGAGGTAGGCAGAGTAAACCGTCACGTCTATTGGCTTTCCGGTTCACCACGATTCACCGGTTTGTCGGTTGCCGAGATGAGTGGTGATCACCATCGCGACATTTTATCGACCTGATAACGATTATCGACTATTTCTAGCGATGACCGGGACTGATTTTTGTACCCGGCAGCCAGATCCATTATAACAGTATTTGGTGTATTTCCACGGGAACAACTTATTTTTTCGTGTTAAGAAGGATCATAACTTTGTGGTATTTGAGATTATTATCTATTTGTGTGCCAAATTTTATCCTCAATACTCAATACTCAATACTCAATATTTTATTGCGTCATATGTTATACATTTATAGGTGTTAAGTATACATTCTAGGAACAACATATGTACCCTGATAGGGTGTAGCAATGCAGAGGCGGACTGATTCACTTTTCTGATTAAAATTTGTTTCTTATTAAAATTTGTCATTCAAAAATTCGCTTAAGGTGTAATAACATTTATTTATCAGTAGGTTCTTAACATCGCGTAGAAATATTTTACAATTCTCTTCCGATTTAAGTTTTTCGGGTAACTTATTAAATATTTTTACAGCCATAACGTTTGGCCCCGAGCTGTGCATTTTAAGGTTTGAGATTGGTAATTCTAGGTTGTGTTTGAATCTTGTTGTAAATTTTCGTGGGTATTCAGTTTGTTTTTTAAAGAACTGGGGATATTTTTTAACAAATTTTAGTATTTCGAATATATAAATTGAAGGAAACGTTAATATTTTTAGTTTTTTGAAATACGGTTTACAACTTTCTGGTTCTTTAATGTTAACAAGAATGCGGATGCACTTTTTTTGGGATATAAAAAGATCCGTTGCGTTTACACTATTGCCCCATAGTATAATGCCGTATGTTAACCACGAATAAGCATAGGCGTAGTAAACAGATAAGGCTGTATGTTGGTCGGTCGCTTTTCGAAGTTCCCTTAGTGCATATGTAAAATCCAAATCCAAATGGGACTAGCCGTTTTTTCGGTATTGAGTAATAAACATCCAAACATACAAACTTTTACATTTGTAATATGTATGAATTTATTATTACATATGAATATATATATATATATATATATATATATATATATATATATATTAGTGATGGGCCGAATGTGGTTTGAACCGAATTCGAACTTCGGCCGAACATTCGGTGAAAATAAGAAATTCGGCCGAATTTCGGCCGAACTTCGGTTAAATTTTGGGGCGCTTTCTTAAAAGCGACACGTCGTGACTTTTTTACGAATTTGCTTAAAATTTAATTATTTTATACTAGCTATTTACCTATTTTACTATTTACTACTATCTATTATATTGTCCGAGGCTTCGCTCGCGTAAAGTAAGAGAAAAAGTAACCTATGTCACTCCATCCCTTCAACTATCTCCACTTAAAAAATCACATCAATTCGTCGCTCCGTTTTGCCATGAAAGACGGACAAACAAACAGATACACTTTCCCATTTATAATTTTAGTATGGATATATAGGAGATCGTTAATGGGTTTTGCAACGCACGTGAATTAGTGACGTAACAACAAAATTTTGATACATTGAGTTACATTGTTCCAATTTAGGAATGGATTTTTATTTTTAACTTTCTGCTACGTAGGTATATAGACAAGGAAGTTACTGATTTTGCCCCGATTTTTGAAAATCGAGTTTTCACCAGATCTCCATGTTTTGAGGTCCTAGAAATCTTTTCCGATTATTTTCACAATGAGGTCAGCATGCCTGTATATATGTGTATGTGTATATGTAAACATCTCATAACTTTGTACATAAATAACATACATAAATAAATAACTTTGTATAATCTAAGTACATAAATGTATAGATTAGGTACAGAGTGCTTAGTGTGAGTTTTTCTTTTCGCATTCGATCGTGAGCGCGTTTCGAGTTTACTAGGAATTTGTATGTGATTTGTACAGCGGCACCTAGTGGTAAACGTGAGAAACCAGTTTACCACTAGATGGCGAAATTCCTAGTAAACTCGAAACGCGCTCACGATCGAATGCGAAAAGAAAAACTCACACTTAGCACTCAGAATCTAATCAGCTCTATTCCTACAAAAACTGCGTTCAATGCATTAATTGCATAAAATCGGTTTTTCCGCTCAAGAGCTATCGTTGCCGAAAAACTTAAGAAAAGTGTTTTTTGATATAACTTGGTAATTTCTCTAACTAATTTTTTTTGACCTTCCACAATAGTTTAGTGCTTAAAAAACTACGTCAAATTTAGTTTCAAGAAACGAAATGGAATCGGGTTTTCAAAAGTTTTTTACTTTTTTAATATTAATATTTTGTTGTTTACAGAAAACTTCTTAATATTTTAAAAATAACTTTCCGGCTAATACACTGCTTGATTTAAAAATATAACCAGCATTTCTTTCTAAAAATCTGCGTCAAATATCGTAAATTGTATCAAGACCGGTTTATCCGTTTGGGAGTTATCGTTGATGAAAATTTAGAAAAAGTGGTTTATTTATATAAGATAAGAGACTTTTTGACCAAAACTTGTTTGAAGGTCAAACCTTCTACAATATTGTGGTACTTAAAACAATTACGTCAAATGTAGTTTCAAGAATCAAAATCGAATCAAGTTTTCAAAAATTATAACTTTTGGATAATAAAATTTTGCTGTTTACATAAAACTCACTTAATATTTTTAAAATAACTCTTAGGCTTATACACCGATTCACTTAAAAAATCTAATCAACTTTTCTCTTTATAAATAGCGTCAAATTGGATCAAAATCGGTTTATCAAGATTTATTATAACGAAAGTTTTTGAAAACAAATTTTGATATTACTTCGACATATTTTAGCCTATAGACTATGTAGCTCAAAAACATTTAAGAGCTCAAAAATTTCGTTGAATGCCATTTGAAGGATGAAAATCGATCATCGTTTTAAAAATATACAGCTTTTTAAAAATGAAATTGCTGTCATTTATAACAAAAGTCAGAATTTTGAACCTTGAAAAAAAATGCTTAGGTATGATTTGTTCCGTTGAGCCTAAAATACCTCAATTTAGCGGGAAGTTTCAAAGATAGCCTGCAGGGTCAACTGACGTACCTATTTTTTTACCTTTTCTTCGACATTTTTTAACCTACCGATTTTGGAGCTAATAAAACCATTTAAAGGTAAAAATTACATTGAATGCAATTAAAAAGATCTAAATCATCATGTTTTAAAATATATGTATCTTCATCTATATCAAACTTTTGATTTTTAACTTCCCGCTAAGTATGGAACATTTTCTGACTATTTTCGTGATGACGTCAGTATGTCTGTATGTATGTGTGTGTGCGTGTGTGTGTGAGAGAGAGAGAGTGTGTGGTTGTATGTATGTGTGTATGTAAACATTTCATAACTTTTGAACAGCTTGACCGATCGAAACGCGGTTAATGGCATTCAATTAGATTCTGCTCAACTTAGAATTCCCAACAATTTTAACCAATTCGGACTAGAATATTTTGAGAAATTTTGAAAAAATCGAAAAAAAAAATTGACGAAACCTATTTTTTTAATATAACTTCAAGATTAATGTATCGGTTGACTATAAAATTTTATCAGCTCTTTTTTTTAAAAACTGCGTCTAATTCATAAATTGTATCATGATCGGTTCCGTTTCGGAATCCGTTCGGAAGTAATCGTTGACGAAAAAATTTGGAAAAGTGTTTTTTCGACATAAATTCGAAATTTTTTCAAATACAGTTTCAAAAATCAAAATTAAATCAAGTTTTCAAAAGTTACGGCTTTTCAAATATTAATATTTTGTTGTCTACAGCAAACTTAGCATTTTTATAATGACTTTCAGACTAATATACCGATTGACTTAAGTCTAATCAGCTTTTCTTTCTATTAATTGTGTCAAATAAGCAAATTGCATTAAATTGGTCGATTTATCTGGGATTTAGTAATATCGAAAATTCAAAAAAAATTTTTTTTTGATATTGCTTCGACATTTCTGAGTCTGTATATTACGTAGCTATGAAAACATTTTAGAGGTCAAAAATTGCGTTGAATGCCATTCGAAAGACCAAAATCAATCATCGTTTATAAAATATAGAGCATTTCAAAAATTTTGAAATTACTGTCATTTACGACTTCTATGTACTAACGAATATTTGTAACAAATTTAAGATTTTTGAACTCTGAAAAAATCTGTGATATGCTACGATATAGATAAAGATCAAGCGGGAAGTTTCAGGGATGACCTGCTGGGTCAACTGTTTTACGAATTTTTTTGAAAGTATAGTATAGCCTATGTTACTCGGGAATGATTTTAATATCTTTCTAATGGTAAAAGATTTTTTTAAATCGGTTTAGTAGTTTTTGAGTTTAGATGATACAATATACAAAAATATAGAATACAAATCTTTCCTCTTTATAACATTAGCGTATATTTTAAGCAAAACAGTGCAAAAAAGATACTTTTTTCTAGTGCCGAATGTTCGGCATTTAAACCGAATTTCGGCCGAATGTCGAAGTTCGGTTCAAGCTGCCGAAATTCGGTTAAACCGAATGTAAAACGAATTTCGGCCCATCCCTAATATATATATATATATATATATATATATATATATATATATATATATATATATATATATATATATAACCCGTAAAATAACGTTTATTTTACTCATGTTCGGTAGTAACATTTTCATTATGAACAAATAAAAATGTTAACTACCGAAAATAAGCTCACAAAAATTGACATATGGTTTATTTTGCAACAAAACAGTGGAATTTATACCTGAAATAACCAAAAAACACAAGGGTCCACGCTGACAAACGATAGAGATTTCTATCTATTTTTGAATTTAGGTTGACCAAAAAATATATTTGAACCGGCAGCCACAGATAGTTTAAACTTAACTTGTTATCCGGGATAGCTATTTGTTCTTAACTGTCAGTAGCATATTGAGACCGGCCGTAAGTCTCCTACGAAATTTGTTTGCTCTCCTACAAGTTACAGTCACTTTGACTTTGTCATTGATATTTGCTTGTTTTAATATTAAACGCAGTTAATGAAACAGATATTTCAACTTTTTAAACGTAATTTAAATTCCCGACATTAACGGGATCTCGGACACATATTTCCCGGGTACGGAAATAAAAAAATCCCGAAAACGAAACCCTAGCGGCCGGTCTCAATATGCTACTGACAATTAAGAGCAGATAGCTATCCCGGATAAGTTAAGTTTAAACTATCTGTGGCTGCCGGTTCAAATATATTTTTTGGTCAACCTAAGTTCAAAGATAGATAGAATTCTCTACCGTTGGTCAGCGTGGACCCTTGTGTTTTTTTGGTTATTTCAGGTATAAATTCCACTGTTTTGTTGCAAAATAAACCATATGTCAATTTTTGTGAGCTTATTTTCGGTAGTTAACATTTTTATTTGTTCATAATGAAAATGTTACTACCGAACATGAAGGTGATATACCTTGGGACATCAGAAGGGAGTCGACAGCCGGGAAAGTTCCATTCAAAACGGGACGCATGGTCACGTTAGGTATAAGAGACTTTATCCTAGAAAACTGTACTGTTCTCGATAAATCAGAAATAGTGCTGTAAATTATCTACAATACCGGATAGCGTCTAACATATTACGTAGCAACTAATATTTAATAAATCTGTAGATACTAGATAGGGTGTAGCCCTGCCCGACAACCCGTTGTGTACGCGCACGAAGCGACAACGCCGCCTTTCTCTTTACAGACGCCATGTTGAAAACAGTAGTTTGTTGCAGTGGGGAGACCTTTTGTTTAAATTGCTACTGGTTCGATTTCCAACAAAAACTTGTCTATAATTCAGATAAGTTTCTACTCACTTTATGCTTTCCTTATAGAATAAATTAAGATACAGCCATTGATTATGGACACAAAAAAAACGTGTTTTTTATATTTTTATTGTCAAAATAAGTGTTAAATTACATGTTATTGTACTCTTTAAGCTGGATGCTGGAATACTCCCATGATACATACAAAAACAGTATCTGCAAGCCCGTATCCCCAGAGAAGTAAGCACGAATTACGATTAGCCAGATACTAATTGCACAAAATAAGAACTAATTGTTCTTACAATCGGATAGCTTTCAAGCCTATCACCAACCGGGCACTTTCCAATCCGCAACGTTATTTTTATCGGGCTTCCCCGTGTTGGTCCCGGGCTCCTTTGAAGAATAAGCCAACTGCAGTTCTGCCACGCAGGTCGTCAAAGGCGACCGATTGGCTATTCGAGTCACTAACATCATGGCTACTGGGAAATAATGAAAAATAAAAACTACGTTAAGTTAGTTTAGGTATAGGTTCAGTCTTAGGTTACTCTAAGATAGTCTTAGGTATATACAACCGGTAAAGCTTAATTATAAAAGTCTCTACGGAGTACGGAGTAGCATTGCTCTCTCAGCATAACTCTACCTACCTACGACGTTCCCTCAAGCCGGAACGCTCTACCAACTCAGTTGGTAGGGTTTGAACCTACGACGTTCCCTCAAGCCGGAACGCTCTACTAACTCAGTTGGTAGGGTTTGAACCTACGACGTTCCCTCAAGCCGGGACGCTTTACCAATTCAGTTGATAGGGTTTGAACCTACGACATTCCCTCAAGCCGGGACGCTTTACCAATTCAGTTGATAGGGTATGAACCTACGACGTTCCTTCAAGCCGGGACGCTCTACCAACTCAGTTGGTAGGGTTTGAACCTACGACGTTCCCTCAAGCCGGAACGCTCTACCAACTCAGTTGGTAGGGTTTGAACCTACGACGTTCCCTCAAGCCGAAACGCTCTACCAACTCAGTTGGTGGTAGGGTTTGAACCTACGACGTTCCCTCAAGCCGGGACGCTCTACCAACTCATTTGGTAGGGTTTGAACCTACGACGTTCCCTCAAGTGGGGACGCTTTACCATTTCCAACTGAGTTGGTTTTTCAAGTTTTCTCAAGCACGGGGTGAGTGCTGCTATAACACAAATATTATACATGGGGCACACTAAAAGTTTTGCTCTTCTAGCTGATCGGAACTATTTGCATTTCGAATGTTATATTTCTAAAACGTTGCAACCTTCTTAGTAACATATAATGGCATGCAAATTTTTCAGTAAACAATACGTGATTGATATACCAAGCATAACTTTTTACAGAGTGATCCGATTTTAATAATTCTTCTTTTATTAGATAGAATTTCTATCGATAGAAAATCGAACTACTCTGGAAAAAGTTACGCGTGTCTAATATCCACCGTTTTTTTGTCCGTTCAAAACGCGAGCGAAGTTACAGGGAACAACTAATATCTCAATAAAGCCACATTTAACAATATCAGGAATCAATACACGCATAAGGAAATGCTATCGGCTAACAGCTTCCTCGTCAGAATCAATGAACATTTCCTGCCTGTGAGTTGAGACAACACTAACCGGTTTCATCATTGATATAAAAAACCAAGATACACAATCAGTGTCTCAAAAGTCAAAAACGACCTCTAATTGACCGCCCCGTTGATCGAGTGGTTAGCGACCCTGACTACGCTAGCAACGGGGCTCGAGTTCGATCCCCGATGGGTACAAGCATTTGTGTGATGAGCATAAATGTTTGTATTTCCGGGTTTGGGTGTTTATTATGTATGTAAAATTATTTATATATGTATTTCTATGTATTAGTATCGTTGACTAACACCCATAACACAAGCAAATAAATTGCTTACTTTGGGGTTAGATCAGTCAGTGTAATTTGTCCCGTGAATATTTATTTATTTATAATTGTGCGCTCATTTCAAGTAGAATCGCGTCGTCGGTCGCGATCATGAAGCTGCATTATATCTAGAGGCAGCAATTCTAATACCTACTTGAAACCAAATTTTAAATACTGCTGTCATGTTTTGAGGTCTAAATCTCTGTTTCTAACACAGCTGTATAAAAAGAGATGGAAGACCTCATAGACAGGTATATAACGTAAATATTTGTTTCGATTGATTAACACGAACGCTAGCTCCACCTATACATAATACTTCATTTATTTATTTATTTCAACTAAAAATCCACAGCAGAGTACCAAAATAGGTACAATATTATAATATTTACATTACATTGGCCAATTAAGGATTTTCTTTTTGTACACTGTTACTATAAGCATTTTTACAGTCACTGACGGGTAGCTAACAGGTTTATATATCAAAGACTATATAGGTATATATCGTAATAATATAGACATACAACATGAAGCAATTCTATAAAAATATGTGTGTGTGTGTGTGCTGTTTGTTTGTGAGTGAGTGTATTAGAATACAATCAATACTTATGTTTAAGAATATATGAGCCAAATTCAGAACACGAAGAATTGAAAGTTCGGAAACATTGTTGTCGTTGGATCCCTCATGGACAGCGGAGCAGAAGCGGGCCTGCGTGGAATGGTGCTCACAGACGCTACCGAAGTACGACAACGGACATTCTAATGCTGTTTATGACTTTGTCACAGGAGATGAAACGTGGATTTATTGTTTTGAACCCGAAAAAAAAGCAATCTTATGAATGGGTGTTTGAAAATGAGAACAGAGGGCCTACCATGAACTCTTATAATACTTGTCAAGTTCCAGGCAGTTCAACTATGAGTATTAACCTGTCAGGTTTTACGATCGTACCATGAACTAATTTTTGTTGACCTGCAATGCGTCGTCTTCTGGCCGGTCACATTATCTCTGGCAGGACATATCAAATTAACGTTGAGAAACACATCACTTGCCGATTTTTAAATTTTAGTATAAAATTATTATTAATAATGCATTTTAATTAGAAATCTTGAATTTAAGAATACAAATTGGCAAAAGAGATCGACTTTTAAGTTATTTAAAGTCTACGTAAAATATATGGAATATAAAGTAAACCACGTAATATTTGTTAAGCGGCATCCATTAAAGAACGCAACTCTGGGAATATTACACATGACCTTGAACTGTTTAATAAAGACATTCATGTTATGAGCGCGGTTTTTAAATTTCTTGAGTACGTCTTGATTTTTTGAGATTAGAGTTTTGGAATAGTTTGTGACTATTTTAAACCTTAAAATTGCACATTGATTTAATGAACGTGATTAATGTCGGAAGCAAAACGATCGTATGATATCAATATATTCAATGAACAATTGGAAGTTTTATGAGATATTTTATAAGAGATTCAATAAAAGTGCACACTCAAAACGTTAATTTTCATCACACATCTAAATTTAGTGTAAGTCCTCTGTGGTCTAGTATAGTGGTCTGGTGTCGGAGTTGATCACATGAGGTCCCGGGTCGGACAATTCAACAAAATGTGTTTTTCAGTTTTCTGACAAAAGCAATGTTGCCCGGGATTGGAAAAAGTGCCGCCCGGGATTGGAAAAAGTGCCCGGGTGGCGATAGGCTTTGGCTAATCGTGGGTACACTTGTTGTACCTCTGCCTACCTCTTTGGGGATACGAGCGTGAAGATACTTTTTTATCTAAAATTAAAAATAAATAAAAAATGCTTTAAAAGTAAGTAAATATTAAATAATAAATAAATAACTTAAAATAGAAGTAATGAATTAGGAACTATATTTTATACTAATATCAATATTTTTCTAAAACACAGTTAATGTCAAAAAATATGCAATATAAATTCCAAGTAGGACTAGGGCTAGGAATAGCAGTAATAATAAAAAATACCTACGTTTACAGTACATTTAAGACAAAGCAATCCAATAAAAGTTACTTTTTTCCACCTGCAAGTGACCGGCAATATTATGACACTTTAGCAGTTCAAATATCGATTTCGGTCTGACAAAAACACTTCATGGTACGCAAACGCAGGGCAGAAGTTGGTTTGAATAGTAAAACGATCGCTCGCCGGCATAGGTCACGTGGTCACTGACTGGCCTGTTAGATAACGCTTTCATGGTACGAAATAGCAGGACAGTTTAATTATCGGCTAAAATTGACCTGCTATAAGAGTTCATGGTAGGGCCGCAGGTCAACAAGAGTGAGACATGCGAGAAACTTTGGTAAAAAAATGATCGCGTTTTTTTCTCAGCTACGGGTCCCATCTGTACAATTCCACTTGAAGATCAAAAGAGTGTTAATGCCGAGTGGTATTCTACCATTTGTTTACATAGGGTGTTAGAAAAAGTTCGCGAAAGACGACCCAAAAGCCGCATTCTCCTACACCATGATAACGCTTCTTCACACACGGCCAACAAAACAAAGTCATTTGTAGCTTCCGAAAAAGTACATCTCGTCACTCATCCTGCGCATAGCCCCGACCTAGCACCCTGTGATTTCTGTATTTTCCCCAAAATTAAAGTTTTGAAGAGAGGTTTTACTTTTACCAACTTAGAAGAGGCAGTGATAGCGTTCAATCAGCACGTACAAAACATGCCTTCAGATCTGTGCTCATCCTGTTTTAAAAAATAAAGGAGATTATTTAAAATGTAAAGGAGTTTATTTTGAAAAGCAATAAACATAATATTTTGGTTATAACATGTTGTTTTTTTAAGTTACGCAAAACTTATAGTGTGACCTACGTATTCTGTGGTACTTGTATGAAATTAGCGACAGTTTTGAGTGTCAGTTTAGTTCACCTATAGTACCTTTATCTATGGTTTAGTTCGGGACTGTGCATCTATGAGTTATGACGTCTTACGATTTTGGATTGTAACTTGTATTTTTTTCTGTGCATCATGTTTGGTATTGTTTTATTAATTTATACTATTGACTTATTGTGACTTCATTTACGTGTGACGTGACTAAACATTCATCATTATAGAGAGTTGTCCAACCATCTTTTGTATCTTCGAAAAATCGAATCGGTTAACTAATAAAGATAGATGAAAAAGAAAACTTTAGAGTGTCGGATTAAGAAAAGTTTCCAATTTAAGTACAAAGTTTGTTTCTATCTTTTCTTATTTTTTTATATCATAAGATGGCAAACAAGCAGATCGGTCTCCTGATGGAAAGAGTCAACCATCGCTTATAGACACCAAAGAGGTTAATGGTGCGTTGCTATCTTGTGGCGAGGTCTAATTGCCATATGCATAAGTTTTCCAGCTACCTTACCCACCAAACCGGAACACGACAGCGACAAGCACTGACGCTATTGCCACAAAATACTGTTTCATAAAAGTAATATTCGAGTATGGCACACATAAACATCTCACGGACGCGATATCTCGGACTGGTGCGGAACAAACTGTCTCGAACCATTCCGGGATATCGCGTCCGCGAGAGGTGTCTATGTGTGCGTTGCTCGAATATCACATGTATGTAGATTGACTACTGTTAGTCTCTAGTATACTGTGCTATTGCATCAGGAATAGGTAAGGCGGTGGAACCTGCAGGCCCGGGCGAGACAATGTCTATGTCTTCCTTTGCTTAGTCGGGTAAAAGAGTAGCTTATGTCACTCCGGATAATATAACCTAAAAATGAAAGATTTTTTAAAATCGGCCGAGCTTTTTTGAGTTAAACCGTAACAAAAAACGAAATCTCCGTGTTTATCCGGGCTTTTATGAAGAATAGACCAACTGCCGTTTTGCCAGGCAGGTCGTAAAAGGCGACCGATTGGCTATGTAACAGCGTCAGTGCTTGTCATTGTCGTGTTCTGGTTTGGAGGATAAGGATTAAGCCGGTAGACTAATGCATGTTGGATTGCCATCCCACCACTCAGATAGCAACGCACCATTAACATCTCTGGTGTCTACATATAGGCGATGTTACGAGCAGTTATCATTTTGCGCCTTTAACATTGTGCGCCTGAACGGGTTTCTATTTCCATGAGGAGAGCAATCAGCTAGGTCTCTGTGATAATCCGTTTTACATAAAAACCGGGTGAGTGCAAGTTGGACTTGAAAACCGAGAGTTCCTTACAACCCTGTTTTTTTGTGATGTAACCAAAATTTACGGGTTTCGGATTTTTGTTTTACATATCTTGTAAGGTGTCCCACAGACCTACAATAATATTGCGTAATACTTTTATTGTGCAATAACACTGCATACCCCTTTGTTTCCAGACGTTCAATAAATTCACTCAATAAAATTGACAAACCAGTCTGATCAATATTTTCGTGCGAGTAACATGTCTGACAACGAAGATTTGGCGGCAACCATGCTGGTGATTTTGTTTAATAAATCTATACAATTCTATACACTCAAGTAAAAACTCCCGTTCTTCATCTTTTATTGATTGGTTTTGTTTCGATCAACACTTATATTGATTAGTGAATTGGCCTGAATGTCGAATTTTGGCCAAATTTTCCAGCCAAAGTTTCGGCCGAAATTTTGATTTCGATCGAAAGTCGAAATTCGGCGGAATGACGTATTTCGCTTACATGTTCAATTTCGACCGAGTGTCGAATTTCGGCCAGTGGTCGAAATTTTGTCCCATTCTAGTAACGAACTATTAAATTAACAAGATGAATAAAATTACCGCGATATGTCAAAAATTTCTTGCTCGCCATTTTGCTTAAATTTACGACACGAGCATACATTAAACACCACGACTACTAACCGACCGCGACCGCTCCAAGCTCTGAAGTGAAAAATATTGTGCAATATTAAACCTACACAATGCAAGGAAAAAATATTGTACAATAAAAATGAAACCCGCTCAAACTTTCGTTCAATCATTGTGCAATCTTCAATATTAACCCTAAACGGTCAATAATATTGTACAATACGTAATATTGCGCAATATTATTGTAGGTCTAGGGGCCGCCTAAGACATTGCATCTCGCCAAATTTTGTAATTCTAGGTGAACGGGAAGTATCCTGAAGGTTTTGATTCTCTTTTGAAATCGCAATAAATTCGACATAAATGGTCATATATTTTGACCGAAGTTTTTTTCACAGTCGAAAGGGACCGTAGACCCGAGTATTTGATATAGATTTCAACTTGATACCTCTCTGCGTTCCTGAGAAGAAGGATTCCTAGGTTTTCCTTTTTAGGTCGGAACAACACTAGCGGTGGGTAATCTTTATTCCTCGCGGGGAATTTATTTACTTATTCCGGCTCCAAGCACGGATGTGATTCACCTTATTTATTCCTTTATTCTTTTGTCTCACTTTATCCTTTTTTATTCCAGCGTATCATATTCTGTGATCAGAGTGCTAAGTGTGAGTTTTTCTTGTGCTGTGACTGGTTTCTCACGTTTACCACTAGGTGGCGCTGTACAAATCACATACATGTAATATAAGTAGTTTTTTAGGTTGATTATCGCTTGTCGCGTTTTCTAATAAAATAGGCCAACTGCCATTTTACCAGGTAGGTAATAAAAGGCGACCGATTGGCTATACGAGTCACTAACATCGTGGTTACTTGGTGGTAGAGTTCTGCATTATCTCACCCGGGTCTGGTACCACCGCCTTACCTATTCCTGCCGCAATGGCGTCAGTGCTTGTCACTGTCGTGTTCTGGTTCCCTCCAATAAGGTAGCCGGTAAACTTATGCACGTGGCATTAGATCTCGCCACAAGATAGCAACGCACCATTAATATCTTTGGTGTCTATAGACGATGGTTGACTCTTTCCACCAGAAACCCATCTGCTTGTTTGCTATCTTATGATATAAAAAAAACTCTCATTCAAATCGCAGTACGTGCTGGCAGTCGCTCGCCATTCTGGCCGAAATAAATAACTCTGCGGAGAGGATTTGAAGGAATAAATAAGCTTATCATATCCGGCCCTGAAATCAGAATTCAGAACCTTTGATTCCGTACCTCCGGAGTTACACACCACTAGTTGGAACCCTAAAAATATCATTCGACTGCAGCTTGATCGCCTAACTAGTATCGTAATCATAAATGACACAAAGTTATACTGAGTCAATACGTGATTTTCATCACGTCTTTTACATTCGCTCCTCTAACCTTAGCTGTCCGCCGTCATCAACGTAAAATATTGGTTGAGTTGAGAATAAATTCTCGAACATGGACGAAAATTCGAGATCCTGTAGGGTGTCCATGTTTAATCTTAACGTGAGGTATTTTGAGGCCAATATTATAGGTAGTGGGCGGCGCGGTATGTTCTAAAACTATATAACTATAGACTTTAGCTAAAAATCAAAATTTAGTACATTCTTTTTGTATTTAAAACTAAATATCACCATATAAAAATCATGTGGAAAATTAGAAATATTATGAACAAATTACTTGTTTTAGAGATTTTTTAGTCTGTTTTCGGAATTTTATACGATCGAGTAAAATACATACTGTCATGTAATAAGTTAGCACATTCCTTAGATAATATCTACAGGTATATCGTGTAATTTTTGTTATTAAAAACATCATTTAACAACCAGTACAATAAATGTGATTAAGCAACCAGTTTTTTTCCGTTTGACTTCGTTGACTCGCCTTAATATATTTAAATTACGTGTTACGTTGTTTGTCCACGATGGACTCCGAAACTACTGAACCAATTTCAACGAAATTTTGTAGATATCTACTGTTTGGTTCAACTTAAAAGATAGGATAGTTTTTATCTCAATCAACCCTTTCTCTCTCAAGTACCCCACCAAAATATACAATACAAAAAATTTCTATGGCAAAACAACCTTTGCCGGGTTAGCTAGTCTATATACAAATAAGTGAAATGTTAAGTATCTTAGAAAATTAATATTGACGTCGCATCTGTGGTCTAGTGGCCCGATGTCAGTGTTCCCGATGAGGTTCCGGGTCCCGGATCAAGCAAATCAAAAATGTGATTTTTTCAGTTTTCTGATAAAAACAACGTTGCATGGGATTGGTTAAGTGCCGGATTGGCGATAGACTTACCACCTATCACATTGTGCGACTAATTGTGAGCTCTGCCTACTTCTTCGGGGATATGGGCGTGAAAATACTCCACTATCTAATACATTTTGCAATTGCCATTTCCGCGGAGGCATGTGTAATGCTTTTCTTAAAAATACTGTTTATGTAAAGAATTTAATTTATCTATTTTTGTTGTAACTTCGCTGAAAGCAGGTTTCTCGTTGTTAATTTGGACTCCAATCATAGATCTGGTGGATTGCAGTCAATATACATTTTATTTTCGGTACCATTGCAACTAATTTTTAATTATGTTTATCATCAATAGGAGTATGGAGACAAACTCCTTGCTTTATCGACAAATATTTTTTTTATTCGACTGTGCCGAAAAGAAAACGCATTTGTGGCTACATATGTAAACGCAACTTGTACCAAAATAAAAGAGTTCTTAATTTAAATTAAAACACAGCACGCCTTTTCATATATTGCCAGCGCGTTTCTTGTTCCAAATTCGAAAAACGCGCAGGCAATGACACATTTTTCTGTATAATGCCTCTGTACGTAAATACGATACTTCGCGAGCTCTTTATTCAAACGTAATGACACTATTCCGCGCATATTTAAATAAATATTTTACTAGTCAACATACATATTGCCCACCACACATTTTGATTATATACTGACATATTTTGGAAGTACTTAATCAAACTTGAAAGCTGCCACAGTCCTGCGAAATAAGAAGAGATGGACAACCTAACTTTACGTAACGCCGTAATATAAAAATAAAATGTTGATCCAGTCCGGTAATTCGAACGTAAACAAGATTATAAACTGAGGCGATGCGAATGTAATGGTGGATTGTAAACACGATCACGTGTGGCGAGCGTCCAAGCTTTTGTGTTATTTTTTGTTATTACACAGTAAAAAAACTGCATAATCGTCAAAACTCAAAGGTATTGTTTCCGAGCGTTCATAAATGTACCTAGTACCTAATGTGATTTTAATGGGAACTTTTTTTAGGTGTCCAGCCTTGAAATTCGAATCAGTAACACAACGTCCTTGGGTGGGATCGACCCACCCGGCCCGTCTGTATATACGCCCATGATCTTTGATCTTTATAGGCGAAATCAGAAATCAAAAATACTTTGTATTTAACTTTCTACGTGTCATATATAAAGGCGAGGTATTTCGACGCGCGTCAATTCTATAGAAAATGGGTGGCGCGGTATGTTCTGAAACCGCTGGGAAACGTGTTAATTTTCCTATAAATAAATATAGGACATCAGCTGAAAACTAAAATTTAGCACATTCTTTTTTGTATTTACAACTAAATATCACCATATAAAAATCATGTGGAAGATTAGAAATATTATTAACAAATTATTTGTTTTTAAGATTTTTTTAGCCAGTTTTCGGAATTTTATATGATCGAGTAAAGTACATTCTACCATGTAATGAGTTAGCACATTCTTTAGATAATATCTTCAGGTATATCGTGTAATTTTTGTAAAATTGTTATTTAACAATCAATACAAAAAAAAACGTGATTAAACAAACCAGTTTTTTCTCGTTTGTCGCGATGCCTCGCCTTAACGCGTGAAGAATTTTATGGTTGCTATCAGTGCTACCCTTAAATTAAGGAAACTACTAGATATGAAATAACTACGGAAAAACCGCGTGATTTCGTCACGAATAATGGCCGATAAGTACAGCTGTTTACATACCAATTGATAAAATGTCGAGTTTTAATTTTAAAAAATATCGATATTTTATCGATATTTTTAATATTCTTCAGTTCAAATAGGACTGAATAAATATCGGTTATAAACAGAACACAAAGACGTTGTATTTAAGTATCAATTGCATTTTTAAAAACAATCCATACCGGTGCTATGATTCATTTGGCGATTTCTTTCTACATCCTATAATGCTTCAATTAGACATCATTCTTTAAACTTTTTTTCATGTTTATATATAAGGTATATAAACTACAATAATTTAATTTAAATTGTCAAATATTTCAGTAAACATAATCATTTGACGTTTTATGTACATTGACAGCGTGTTCCAGTAATGGTGAATCGGCTGCAAGCTGCTAAGATGACGTTGTTTTCTTAAATGATTTGAAATTAGAGCACTGGCAAAATGTTTGTAGCTTTATCTATTATAAAAATTCAAACTTGTTAGACAGAGATAAAACCATTTTTATATGTTCAGCGTTGAAACGCGTGCTATTTTATAATAATTTGTATTGCTTATGGAAATTAATTAAAGCGGATCGGAACGCGGCCTCACACGGCGAACATCCGATGGAAATAATTATAAGAGTATGTGTCTATTTTCCAAATAAAATATTGTTACAGTTAATCTAGAAAAGTGAAGAATTAAAACGCTGGAAAAATCTAGAAATAAAGAGAAACAGGCTGCCTTTGTTGATAAATAATAGCCGCCGTCACCTATGCAGCTACGCCATAATGAATCTTCTGTTATAGGGCATAAGGGTGAACATGGCGTGTACTTACTTGAACTTGTTTTCAATTAGAATTGTTTATTGTTTACGCCATAAATTTGGATTTTTCGAGAACCAGGTAAAACTTTACCCTGGGTATAAATAGAGATGTGTTGACAAATAGAGTGCAGTTTTAATAAAGCGATCGAGAGCGATACTTGAAACTACCAGTGCGAAGCGAGAAGTGTTTTAGTGATTTAGCGTAGTCGGTTAAGTGAAGTGTTAGTACAGAGAGTGTGACTAGTGTGTATAGTGTATTTACGTATATAATTGTGTTGTTTTGTATATTTATAATATAAGTGTTGTTTTCTTGTGTAAAAAGAACCCGAAGCACGTAACAATATTATAGGTACAATATTTAATAGTGGTTTCTCTTTCCATTGGGAGAGGCATCTGTTTGTTTGCTTTGCTGTCTAATGACGTAATTGAATTTAAAAAATTAAACCAATGAATATCGCAAAAAACAGTGTGTACTTATTTAAAAATTAAAAATGTTCGTGTAAAGTGCCCTCTTCACAATGAACCATGATGGTCGACTAAAGGCCTGCACAATAGTGTAGAGGGCATAAATGTCTGGGATGGGCCATCATCGGGTATGATCGAGCGCAATTGTCGTAGTGTCGGTACATCAAAGGAATTATGGCCCATGATGGCGTGCGCGTTCACACAATCGCCGATTAATCAGTACATAGTTGTCTCAAACGTAAAGATTGTATACTCTTTGGTCGTCTCTGGTACATTCTAGAGGGTGTAGACATTAAGTAAATGATTATAAGAGCTAAGTTAAAATTTTCTGCAGCCGCGATCACCTCGCTATCCATTTTAATCCATTTTCGATAGACGTCATAACATAACAGAGTGCTAAGTGTGAGTTTTTCTTTTCGCATTCGATCGTGAGCGCGTTTGGAGTTTACTAGGAATTTGTATGTGATTTGTACAGCGCCACCTAGTGGTAAACGTGAGAAACCAGTTTACCACTAGGTGGCGCTGTACAAATCACATACAAATTCCTAGTAAACTCGAAACGCGCTCACGATCGAATGCGAAAAGAAAAACTCACTCTTAGCCATAGAGTAATAACGCTTAGAGGGATAATTGCATTCAACGCTTCGTTCATATTTTAGGCCAAAACCGTGTCAATGTCCGTGTAAGCTTCGTGTAATCACTTGCGTCGTCACGCACACAAAGACTCCAAAGACTCGAATAGTGTTGCAAGTAAATAAATATTTTCCCAAGACGGTATTTAAAATATATCTACCTGACCGGTATACAAATAATCTTTCATACTATAACATTATTAATCATTTAGTATAAACTTGAAACTTACACTTTTTATTCGGTTAGGTAAAATATGTTAAATGCCGGGAAATATTCTAGATGTTCTCAAGATGATTCCAAAGCTATTTAACCTTATATTTTTTAGCTTTTGTGCTTTTATTTGTAATTTAAAATATTTTTACCTCACTGAAATAAAGATTGTCTGTCTTTCCAATAGTCATATAGAAAATTTAGAACTTACAATGTTTATTCTGGTGAGGTAAAATGAGTAGAATTACAGGAAAATGTTTTAGAGGTTCTCAAGATTTTTTTTTTTAAATTTCAGTAATTAAACAGCGGTAACCAACCGGCACCGAGCGTAAATAAAAAATATGGTCAATACGAATTTACGTTATTTAAGTTATAAAAACAGTGATTGAAGTAATTCTTACAAAAAAAAACCTTATTGATATGTATCTACTAATATATTATCCTATATCATACAAATGTTTGAAATACATTGCTTGGCAAATACTTGTGTGTTATTATGTGTATGTCTGTGTGCGTGTATGTGTATGTATGTTTGTTCAAAGCTATTACCTTGGAACCTTTTTTATTTTAACTTTCATACAAATCTTGCCATGGTTCTAAACCTTAAACTATCTTGAAAATTAGCAAATGGGTGGGCAAGCAGAAACAATACTTATGTTATAGACGAACGTTTTAAGGTAAAAATTAATAAGATACTTATTAATCAAGTATTTATTTAAATCAACTTAAAAAATTTAAATGTTTTAAGCTAAACGTACTATATTGGCTACTATTGGCTCTGTGCACGACTTGAGCACCACATAGCGTCCGCAACTGTTTTGGTTCTGATCTTAGAATAATAACGCCTAGAAACCACAAAAACGAGTAAATAAAACTGAACCAGAAACGGCTCAATTCGTTTTGCGAGTTGTCAATGCTTAATAAGATCAGGTTATATCGGACACAGTTTACGAAAAATAATTCGAAATGACTTATTGCATTATAAAGAAGTGTTTTAACACCTTATAAAAACAAAAAAGTGAACATTTCACAGGTAAATACTTACAATTTTTAATTTTTCTGTTATGTAAATCGACTAAAAATAGATAATTTGAAACACTTAACTTATCACTACACAGTTGCTAGTGGTGGAAAAAAAATTGCGCACGATATTTTTAGTTAGACCTTAATGTTAAGAAAATTAATTATTGTATTTCCTTTAACTATTATTTATACTAAGTCTTATGAAAATAGTTTAGCTCGAGGGTACTTTTTGATAATTCAGCATTTATTTTATTTGTCTTTTTTTGCCTTTAACAACACAGTAAGTCATATTTTTTTCGAATTGCAAGACCTGCACTCCGTATGACATGTATCGCGATTCTGAGCGGACGGCAAGCGCATGCGTAGCCTTTTAAGGCTACTTTGAAATGGCTTAAAACATCGCGGCCCACTCGGTTTCTACGTGTTATAATTTTAGGTTCCAAAGCTATTTCACCTTGGATTTTTTTCGTTTTTGTGCAAATTGTGACACGAAAATATGTATACTTAATAATCAAATTATTTATTTAAAATTTTAAAAATTAAAATTAATCTCAGTGATGTAGAAATTTATAGGGTAAAATAGCCAAATTTCGGCCGCCTAACCAAATACATAACTTTCGGACCCTATTAGGCTTAAACCGTTATCGGGAAGAAAATATTAATTTTCTTTTTCGTGTTAATCAATAGTTAAATTTTACACTATTGATGTTTCGAATTGATTTCAACAACGAAATAAAAATATGTAAACGTGTTAAGTTTTAAATGATTGACCCTTTCTATCCTGGTTTCTTTTCTATTGTCAGTCAATTTTTCCCTAATTTCAGCCCCATTTTTCTCTAATGTTAGCCAGTAAAGGATGTTTGAAATTGAAATAAGGTATTGACTTTGCATTAAAATTTACTTTAATTTTATTAAATAACTTTTGTAAACATAATATGCCCTCAATTTTTTATGGTATGTATTTAAATGATCTATTTAATTTGATAAAAACTGTAAAAGAAAAAATCTAAATGGTCACCAATTTTAATGATTGAGTCTCTTTCTTTGAGACATAACATAAATGAAATAAATTGATATTTTAGTCTCTTTAAAACTACGCAGAAAAAATTTGATATGTAAAAATTACATTAGATCGTTACTTGCTGGTTCTCAAAATTAAGAGAAATGAGCATTAAATATTCAATATTGTGATATTTTTTTAATAAAACGATTTATATAAATTATTTTTTGTCTATATCAAATAATCTTCAATATAACTATTTTAGGGTACTTATTTTTATTAAGTTGTAGTCAAAGAAAGGAAACAATTTAAAGGCACTTGATATTCAAAGTTTTATTTTTCACTATTAGAATAAAACTAGAATAATTTTCTACGATTGTTAAATCAATTAAATAAAATATATCGCTAGGAACAATTATATAAAAAATATTGAGACTTTAATTTGATTGAATTCTATCATCAAATTTAAGTGTTATCATTGTATAAAATTTAATTTACATTTTCATTAAAACAGCAATAAGTTTATATATTATAATTTTCATTATAAGTATCAAATAAAGACTACTAAGGAGAGAACTGATTGCTTACGTTAACCTTACCTAAATTCCAACTTTATTTAACTACTATTCCCCAAGTTAAAAAAATATTTATTAAATGCGGATAAATTAAGCAGTTGATATAGAATCTTAAGAAACACATTAAACTTTAAGATAATAATTAAAAAACGATGTATGAAGTCTTGCCCGCGTTCTTAAAAGTTATGTGGAATATTAGCTTAACTATCAGTATAAACATATTAGGAGGTCGACATTAGGCGCAGACCGATTTTAGGGCACGTTACCCTACATGTTTTCGTGGATAAAAGTCGAAAATATCGCTAATAAAACTACTTGACACTAAGCAATACGAAATAATGCAGTAAGATGGCATATTATTTAATAAGAAAATTAAAAAAAAATGACTTTGGTAGTGACAGAGTTTTTTTCTGATGGTCACTGTGGCATCTAGAATGCTAGTTGGAACATTTTTTTTGTCTTCTAAAAGTCCTCATTATATACGAATAAATGCTTCATAATATTGGTCTGACAAACGGATTTGTAATATTTGTGTCAGTATAATGGGTGAGTCTCAACACTTAAAAACTATTTTTTATGCAAAAGCAAAGTCCAGGCTATGTAATATCGCACATAAAATAGGAATACACATATTATTAATTATAATGAAAATAGGTAAAAACAAATACGTGGTAGAATATTTTTCCCTTTGGCTGGCAACATTTTGAATATCGTTCTACTTAGATATTTATGATTTATTTGTTTGGATTTTATACAAAAATATCCGATGCCAAGTAGTTTTTATCGGTAAAATGTTATCTTCAAGTCCTAAATACGCTTTTGTGAAGCACGGTGACAGCATTTCACCACACAGTAACTCACATTTTTTGAAATTGCGAGAGCTGTACTCCGCGTGGCACGTGTCGCATGCCTGAGGGGCCGGCGAACGTAAGAGGCCTTTTCAGGCTTCTTTGAAATGGCTTAATATTGCGCGGGTCGACTCGGTTTCTATGCGTTATTATTCTATGCTCTTAGCACTCAGGAGACAGTTAGTTAATGAGCGTTCACGATTGTGTGGAGGATTGCTTGATCATAGCGGCGATGTTGGACGATCGTTTCATGGGCTATCGTGGCCCATAAGAGGAGCTATAGAGAAAACGACATTAATAATAGAAAAAACTATTTAATAAATTGAAGGAAAGTTTTATTATAACGCATTATCTACATAGTAAAATAATTTTTATTTAAATATTCATAATTTGTAAAAGAATGAAGAGCACATATTTAAAAAAAATGGACAAAATTTTTTTGTAAAACTAAAATGTTGATTAGCTTGTTTCATGATGTCGGTTTTTCGTGACGGTGCGCGCGCATCGTAAAAATTTACTTTCATCACTTCCCTATCGCACCAAAAGAAGTATAACTGTAAAACTACTCAATTTTTTTGATGAAACTTGACTGTTCCCTAAGATGGAATACACTTGTTTTAATAAAAAAAGAATGACCTCAATATGACTTTTACACTTAGTTCCCAAGAAATTCGTGCTTGGACGCCGAAATAGATTATCATACTCACATATAAGCCTATTTCAACAATATTACTTATTACATGTCACACTACCGACGAAAAATAAGGTGATAACCCTATTTTTTAATAAAACACTAAATTCAAAAGATAAAAAATACCATTAGATATTTGCAAATATCGCCCTGGTATTAAAATTGTTGTAACGAAGTATGGTTGTATAAAGAAGTGTATAAATCATGATCGCATATTTTTTAATCAATTCAAATGACCTCATTTATGAGAATTTTTAACGAGTTAACAATTTAAGTTACTACCGGATCGGAAGGCGGCCACACATAAAGGATATCCGGCGGAAAAAACTTACCGGTTTTTTTTTTAATTTAAAATTACTTTGGGCGCTATTTGAGAATACTAGCCACTAGGTAGTTTTTCGAAAGGAAATAACGTTCTGTGGTTAACGGAGTTCCCGCTGTTTAAAAATAGAATGTTGCCATATGTGATACATATACTTAGTACGTTTATTAACAAGCTTACATTGACAGGAGCTGACTTAATCTCAAGGAACTTATATACGATAACTGGAATCATTACGAAGCAATATTTGAAAAATAAAAATGTACTTTATTTCGTTACTCATAAAGTTGACATTTGTTTCTTACTTATCAGAGGGGAAAAACGTTCTGAGCAAGACAACGACAAGAGTGGATGTTGTCCCTTTCTTGTAATTGCCAGTGTAAATAAAACTATCTGATGGTAGATTTTTATATATTCGGTAATTGTTAAATACATTTACATATACACGTCGATTAATACATCAGCATAACATTTATTGTAATTAACATAGTGAGTTCTAAAACGTGCTTATTTTAATTGTTACGTAATTATGCAAAAACTGTTTCTCAAATTAGTAGAATTACTTAGTAGTAATTTACAAACTACACAGGGCCGCACTTATATATGGCGATTGGCGATTTATTCAGTAGAAAGAGACACACCACCCATCCACTCCTCCCATGTCGTGGTACTCTTCGGAACGATTATGAAGCGCGTGTGAACATTCCGGGTAGAATGTATCTTCCTTGCTTAATCTTCAATTTTGTTTTTTAAAATATCGCTTAAGTTTTTAATGGTTTTAAAACCAGCCAGGTACAAACAGTTAAAATAAGAGATTTTACTGTAAATTTTTACTTAAAGATGGCGAAAAATCTTTTTTCCTATTATTTGTATTTAAAATTGATAAATCGCCCGGGTCTGGTAGGTACCACGGCCTTACCTACTCCTGCTGCAATAACGTCAGTGCTTGTCACTGCCATGTTCCGGTTTGGAGGGTAAGATAGCCTGTAAACTTATGCAAATGGCATTAACACCTCGCCACATGAATAACAACGCACCATTGACATATTTTGTGTCTATAGGCGATATGATATGCTGTAAGGATCTTTAAGATTCTCCGCTTTTCTTTACTATTTTAAGCGTGTATTTATACATATAAACCTATCGCCTCTGTGGTCTCATAGTCTGGTGTCGGTGTTGACTTCCATGAAAGAAAAAGTCAAAAAAAAACCAATATTTTAACTGCAAAAAATTATTTGGAAATTTGATTTTTGTACGTAAAAATATTTGCTTGTTTAAAAATAATAGTGATACGTATATTCATTTACTAAATACAAGGAACAAAAAATCTTGTTGTGCATGTGTCTCGTCTCCAAAGGTTTAGCAATTACCAATTCTTTTATGGGGCAAAGTAGGCATACGTTTCTACAATAAGCTGCCTTATGCCATTAGAGATTTACCAGTAAACAAAAAAATGTGTTAAAACAAAATAGTGTAAAAAAGGTTATTATAAACCATCTGAATATCTAGATGACAAGTAAGCATGGGATTAATTGCATCTCATATCAGCAATCTTTATTATTTTTTATTATTGTAATAACTACATAGGGGGCGTCCACAAATTACGTGAGGTGTTTTTTTAAATTTTCTGTCCCTCCCTCCCCCTCTGGTGAGATGTAGTGAGATTTTATTCAACCCCCTCCCCCATCCACCAATCTCACGTGAGATTTTTCAAAATGTGGGTTTCTTAAATATGTAAACGCGTTGCATTGTTATTGTAAGAAAAAGAAAAAAAAAACTTCGTGCTTTTATTTACGACTACTTAAGGCTGTATAATGTCGAAGTATAAATGAAATTATTTTCTTTCGAACGAGTTAGTGACTGATCTTAATCGTATCACGATTACGCTTAAGATTAAATCTTAAACATGTACAAAATAGTATGTTTTTTTGTTTCAACCAGAAAAAAAAATGCGTGATATTTGCCTAGACCGCCCCTCCCTCCAACGTAAGATTAGATGAGATTTGACTCGACCCCCTCGCCCCTTAAACAACTCACGTAATTTGTAGACGCCATACTTACAAATTAAACATTAGGGGCCGTGTATATATTTGCAAGATACTTATCCAGTTACTGGTTTTGAAGTTAGTCTTGCTAATTCGTGGTCCGAAGGCAGTGTACATTAATTAATGTTCCTGTATTACCTAGTACAAAAAACTTTTTCGCATTCCTTTTATTATTCTTATTTCAACCAAAAGCAACCTGCAACCTTTCTGTCTACTTCTAGACGTTATTGTTGTAGTCTTTAATTTTCTATAATAAAATTAGATGAAACTTATACCTGTATTTTCTAAATATTTAAAAAAATTAAGATTCTTTGTAGGTAGGTACTAAAAATACACGTGATATAAAGGGTGGGGGGGAGGGGGTAGTCTTTAACATCAAAAATTTTTAGGTTAAAAATGCCAAAAAAAACATCACGTGATTAATGGACGGCCCCTTATGTAATGCTACTTAAATAAAATATACATGAAAAAAGACAAGCCCCCTGAGTTTCTTCCGCCGGATCTTCACAGCGTGTGGCCGTGTTTCCGATTCGGCAACATTTACAAAAAATGTGGCATTAAAATAACTTGTAAAAAGTTTTATTGAATAAAGTACCTATACTTCTAATTTCTGACCATATGACGTTTCGGGTCGGGTAATTTAATGTTTTTCAGTTTTCTGATAAAAATAGCATTGCTCGGGATTGGATAAGTTCCCGTTCGGCGGTAGGCTTGCCACTGATAACATTGAGGGACTATTTGACACTATAAGTGTCTTCGGTTAATCGTGGGTGCACCGGTCGTTCCTCTGCCTACCAACCCGATGATACGGGCGTGAAGATACTTTAAATTTTCCTATTGAATCATGCTGTCTTTTGATGAAAATCGTATTGAAATTCATCGCGTAGTTCAAAGGATCTAAGCGAACATCAGCGTAAGCGACATTATTTTATATTGGAACGAAGTTCCTTATCGCGCGTTGTGTAAGGGGGCTAGACGGAAAAAATTCTTACGAAAAGTTGTCACGACACTTTTTGCTATAGTAAGCTATTGTAAGCTGTGGCCTGTGCGGCGTGCGCATGTTACTCTCTCTCTCTCTCTCTCTCTCTCTCTCTCTCTCTCTCTCTCTGTATCTCTTATAAAAAGCAAGCCAGATATTTTCATTTCTATTTCGCATTGAACAGTGTGGTGTCGCGACGATTATTTTTGTTGAGTAAATACAGGTTTTTTGTAAATAATAATAAAAGGAACTTCGTTCCATCCGGGTGTCCCTTGACACCTCTCAGGTTTTTGTAAAGATTTAGGCTACTCTATTAACTGGCGAAGCTGTGGAGGCTAGCTAGTATTTACAAATATTATGATAATATAGATTGGGCTAGGAAGAAGATAATATTTGAAGTTGAACATCAGTAATTAATGTGTTTAATATTATCTACCACTAGCTGTTGCCTGCGACTTCGTCCGCGCGGACTTCGTTTACTCCGCACTGCTCCTCCCCCGTAGGTGATAGCGTGATAATATGTAGCCTATATGTTGATTTGACCTGTGAGTAATATTCATGCAAAATTTGAAGTAAATCCATGCAGTACTTTTTGAGTTTACCCCGGACATACATACAGACAAACAGACAAAAATTCTAAAAATTATATTTTTGGCTTTGATATCGATTGTAGATCACGCCCCAAGTATTCTTTAAAAAAAATATTTAATGTACAGTTTTGACTTTTCTATGATTTTATCATATGTGTAACTACGTATATTTCGTATATTACATATAAGCATCGGTGGTTCAGTGGTAGAATGCTCGCCTGCCACGCGGGCGGCCCGGGTTCGATTCCCGGCCGATGCAAGTTTTTTGTAGTTTTTTTATTAATTTCGGTATTAAAAAATATTTTTCGGTATTTAAAAATATTGTTAAAAAAGCTAAATTCAAAATTGAGATTATTTATTAGATTTAAATATATTTTTCTGAAAACTATTTGAAATCTCCTTTGAAACGATCTAGGCGTCTGTGATTTTTTTAAACTTATTTAAGAGGGGTAATAAAAGGTTTAAGCCATTTAATATAATAGGTCCAGAGGTATTCAGGGTACAATTTTAATAAGCAATGTTACTCAAGGTTCCCGTTTTATTTAGATAACAACCCGACAAGATGGAGGTTTAGATTTCTGCCGTTAAGTAGGTACATATCCCGAAATTCCCAAACATATTAAAAATGTTTTTTTTTCGAAATGGCTCAATTACTGTTAGCCTTATGGGCTGTTACAGCTTCACCGGTCGCGGGGGCTAGCAGAGTGCTCAGCCAGAATTTATAGGTGTAGGGCTGTACGCCCTCCGCCCTAAGGGTGTCTCCTGCGAGACCGAACCTCGGCTTAGGGTGGGGTCGTGATTTGCGATGAGAAGGCTAGTGGCATTGTTTTGTCCGTCGGCCGAACCTTGCCCTTGGGTTCGGTTCGCCGCAAGTTTTTACAATTAGTAAAGTTATTTATCATTAGTATTTTTTACAATTAGTAAAATTATATACCATTAGTAATTTTTTTACAATTAGTAAAATTTTTTATCATTAGTAAATTCTTTACAATTAGAAAAATTATTTATCATTAGCAAGTTTTCACAATTAGTAAAATTATTTATCATTCTTAATTTTTTTACAATTAGTAAATTTTTTTATCATTAGTAAATTTTTTACAATTTATAAATTACTTATCATTAGTAAGTTTTTTTTAATTTGTAAATTTATTAATAAGTAGCAATTTTTTACAACTCGTGAAATTATTTACAACTAGCTTTTACCTGCGGCTTCGCATGCATTTAACTTTTTTTAAATAATAAGTATCCTGTGTTAATTCTAATACCTCCAAGAATATGTGTACAGTTTCATGATGATCAGTTAAGTAGTTTTCGCGTAAAAGCGTAACAAACAAACTTACATATTATATATATACATTACATATTATATATATACATTACATATTATATATATTAGGATAAGAAGGGATATTTTTTGTTTCAAAAGATAGCAAATAAGCAGATAGTACTCCTGATGGAGAAAAGCCATCGCCTAGAAACACCAAAGATGTTAATAATGCGTTGCTATCCGTGTGGTGGGATGACAATGCTATACGGTGTGTAAAAAAAACCCTGTCCGATCGTCAGAGGCATTATTTGGTAGCTTAATACAAACATATCTGTGACATTATTTTATGGATATTGATACATAAATCTTCAAAATATTTACTTCATTTAAGGGGAAATTGCTCAATTTTAGTACTAAAATGAGCCACTTTAAACTATGATATTTTTTTTATTTTAATAAAAATAATTATTTCATTTATTTTGATAATGTCATTGACCTACCTATATACCTCTTTCGGATCGGACAGGGTTTCCTCTACACCCCGTATACATAAGTCTTATCGGCTAACTTATTCTCAATCGCACCTAATGCTTGAGTCGTATTTGCGTCTAGCGCCACAAAGCTTCGCGCAATGATAATGATACCACAGATTACTAAATAGTTACCTACGTTTTTTTGTATCATAAGATAGCAAACAAGCAGATGGGTCTCCTGATGGAAAGAGTCAACCATCACGTAACTCTCCCGTGTTGGTCCCAGGTTTCTTTGAAGAATAGGCCAACTGCCGTTCTGGAGGCAGGTCGTAAAAGGCGACCGATTGGCTATATGAGTCATTAAAATCGTGGCTACTACTTGGTAGAGTACTGCATTGTCTCGCCCGGATCTGGTACCACGGCCTTACCTATTCCAGACGCAATAGCGTCAGTGCTTGTCACTCTCGTGTTTTTCGGTTTCGGTTTGGAGGGTAAGGTAGCCGGTAAACTTATGCGTGTGGCATTAGACCTTGCCACAAGAAAGCAACGCACCAATAACACCTTTGGTGTCTATAGGCGATGGTTGACTCTTTCCATCAGGAGACCCATCTGCTTGTTTGCTATCTTATTATGAGAATGAAAAAAAAACTGATACATGCAGATGTGACCGGCTATAATTATCAACTATCGTTGCAAACATTTAGATTGCGTGTGCCTTCTGTACATCAATATCTTCATAATTACGAAGATTAATCCGTCATACGGGATCCAAAAAAAATGTGAATCACAAAAAAACATTTTATTGTTTATTCTACATTATTAGCACACATCGCTTCTTTGCTTCAATAACGTGTTATCTTAAAAACACAATTTTACAGTAGAGCATTTTTTAACTTACAAAAAATTATTTTACTTAATTGTGTTATTTGTTTTTCTTTATTGTAGACTAGCTGAGCCCGCGACTTCGTCTGCGTGGAAAAATTTCGAAAAAAGTTACCTAAGTTACTTCCTGTCACATCAGCTATCTGCCAGTGAAAGTCCCGTCAAAGTCGGTCCAGCCGTTCCCGAGATTAGCCAGAACAAACAGATAGACAGACAGACAGACAGACAGACAAAAATTGTAAAAAATGTCATTTTGGTTTATGTATCGTGTATAGTTCCATATGCATATAGTAAAAAGCGGTTATTTTAATATTACAAACGGACACTCCAATTTTATTTATTTGTATAGAAGATTACGTATAAACTTTAACACCTTAGCTGTCTCAAATCATAAGAATGATTTGATAATACATTGAATTTAGTACAAAACTAAGTTTTTAAATTTGTCACTTTATTGAAGCAAAGAAGCGACATTTAGAAATAAAGAAATTCGTCGTCCATAGTTACAGGTTTGAAAATGATTTCAAAAACGTGCAAAATATCGTTGCCGCTATTATGACCCCAGCTTTTATCGCGATAATTTTTAGCGTCAAATCGTACACAGCTTCGCGCATTATTTCCGAAAAATAGAGGTAAATGCAGCCCCATTAAGAATACTTTTTTCCTTGGTCGTGTAAGACCTCACATTGTATTCGTGGCGAGTTCAATTTCAAAATTTTATTTGGCAACAACCTTGTGACACACAATGGTTCGCAATTACAAGGTTTCATTATTAATAGAATATTGATTAGTGTTGGGTATATTTATTTGTAATATGAGTAAAAATGGAAATAGTGCTTGAATGTAATATTAATATTCGTTTATAGCATTTATGTCATTAAAAGACTGCACTACAGTGGCACCACTTCCGCAACATCGTTGAATCCTAGTAAACAACTTTGTACCAAATTATAAACTTGGAAGTGGTGCCATCTGTTCTGATTGGTTGTAGTTGACATTTTTCAATCTACCCTACTTTTAATTATTGTAAAACTGTGATACTATAAAATGCCTTGTACCGGCCTACTCGCCTCATTCTGCTGTAAGTCTTGAAAGAATAAACATCTATGTACGTCAAACTGTCTATTATTAAAAACGAACCTAACATTAGATAATAGCCTTTTAGTTGTCCTGCTTGAACGAGGAGAGATCTGTACTTCCGTTCCTGTTTTTTTTGGAACGAAGTTCCTTATCGCGCGTTGTGAAAGGGGGCCAGACGGAAAAAATTGTTACGAAAAGTTGTCACGACACTTTTTGCTATTGTAAGCTGTGTGGCGTGCGCATGTTTTTCTGTCTGTCTCTATCTCTCTCTTATAGAAAAGAGAGCTCTTATAGAAAGCAAGCCAGATATTTTCATTTCTATTTCGCGAATAATTAATCGAAAGGAACTTCGTTCCATCCGGGTGTCCCTTGACACCTCTCAAGTTTTTTTTTTATATCATAAGATTGCTAACAAGCAGATAGGTCTCCTGATAGAGAGAGTCAACCATCGCCTACAGACACCAAAGATGTTAATGGTGCGAGCGACAAGCACTAACGCTATTGCGGCAGAAATAGGTAAGGTGAAGGTACCAGACCCGGGCGAGACAATGCGGTACTCTACCACCTAATAGCTACGATGTTAGTGACTCGTATAGTCAATCAGTCGCCTTTTACGACCCGCCTGGCAGAACGGCAGTTGATCTATTCTTCAAAGAAGCTCGGGCCAACAAAGGAGAACATGTTTGCATAATATGCTCTGTGTTGGTCCGATGAATATAAATTATCTAAAATTCTGCTAGGCAGATCGTAAAATGCAGCCGTATCAGACATCGTGACTACTAGGTATAGGTAATAGAATTCTGCAACGTCTCTCCCGGGAATTTGGTACCAATGCCTTAGCTATTTCAGTCGCAATAGCGTCAATGCTTATGTGTTGCTGTCGTGTTCCAATTCGGAGGGTCGGAGGGTAAGGTAGCCGATTAACTTATGCAAGTGGCAAAGCATACCGCCACACGGATAGGTTCTTTGTTTGTATCTTTCCTTTAGGAAAGCCATCTGCTTGTTTGCTATATATATATATATATATATATATATATATATATATATATATATATATATATATATATATACATACATACATATATAAATCAATTGCTGTTTGTTAGTCTCGCTAAAACTCGAGAACGGCTGAACCGATTTGGCTAATTTTGGTTTTGAAGTAATGGTTGAAGTCCAGGGAAGGTTTAAAAGGTCAGAAAATATAGAAAAACATAAGAGTAGTTAAAAAGACAGACCAACGTTTGCCGGGTCAGCTAGTAATGATATAAAAAAGTCAAGACGTTTTATATTTTCCCCTTTGTTGGATCCGGGCTCCCTTGAAGAATAAACCAACTGCCGTTCTGCCAAAGGTCTGCAGGTCGTAAAAGCCGACCGATTGGCTACGCGAGTCACTACCATCGTGGCTACTAGGTGCTAGAGTTCTGCATTGTTTGGACCGGGTCTGGTACCACCGCCTTCCCTATTCCTGCCGCAATAGCGTCAATGCATGTCGCTGTCGTGTTCCGGTTTGGAGGGTAAGGTAGCCGGTAAACTTATACATGTGGTATTAGACATCGCCACAAGATAGCAACGCACCATTAACACCTTTGGTGTCTAAAGGCGATGGTTGACTCTTTTCATCAGGAGACCCATGTGCTTGTTTGCTACCTTATGATATAAAAAAATGCATCTAGTAATCAAAACTACCTATTACATGACAGAAGGGTCGATACTCTATCCAAACTAATGTTATAAATGCGAAAGTAACTCTGTCTGTCTGACTCTTCTTCACGCTTAAACCACTAAACTGATTTGGATGAAATTTGGTACAAAGATAGTTTGAAACCCAAAAAAGGACAGAGAATAGATTTTATCCCAGAAATCCCACGGGAACGGAAACTTTGCGCGTAAAATCTAGACACTTTTATTTCAGATTTTTTTCCTCGCGGACGAAGTCGCGGGCACAGCTAGAACTTTATAACCCTTTAAGTAGTCTTACAAAGACAAGGAACTACCAAGCACGTGTTAGATGCGGTTGGTTTTTACATCGCCATTCGTCACGGTGACGCGATTAATCATTTACCTTTACCGGTTGAGTTTCCTCAGTGATGACGAATGTCACGTGGTTGCCATGATACCGTTGTTGATTCTCGAATGATTTCTGTTAGTAAGCTGTCGCAACAAGCGTATTAATTATATGCTGTATGTGTCATGATCGCTGACAGAACACTATTTAAAAAAGAAAATTTTCAAATATGGATGCCACAATTTGTCTGTGAACGTCATTGTCACAATATGTCAGTTGTTGTTGCAATTAGCATCCATATGCTATTTGTTACATATACATATCGTCGATAAAGTGACAATACCTCCTAACTAAATGTTAATTTTACAGGAGAAGAAAAAAACGTTTGATATCTAGTCTTAAATGTGTTGATTTGCATATAAAGCTATTTCCACAAAGCTCTAACTTTTCTTCTGAAAATTGTTAAAATATAAGAAAAAATTCTATAGATGCAAAACTTAATTTTATGTCTATTGCGATAAAAAAGTAAATTTGTTTAAAAATGTTAGTTAGGAGGTATTGTCAGTTCAACGACGATATTATTGGGTATATCATTTTTTGCACCAATGACGTGTAAAATATACACGTCATTGTTTTAAACACACTAAAATTGCAGCAATCGACTTCCCATTTCCTATATTTTCGAAAGACTATATCAGATCTTTACCAAATTAAGATGGGCCCACACGGAAACTAAGTATACCTTCTCAAACAAAAAAGAATTTTCAAAATCATTTTTAAATAACCAAGTTCCGAGGTAACAAACATAAAAATTTACAGCCGAATTGATAAACTCCTTTTGGAAAGTCAGTTGAAAATGTAGAATGGATGGATATTTTATTTTAAATAATAGATAAGAAGCCATGCTCCGTTAGTTTGGATATGTAGTTAAAATAGTAGATGAAAGGTTAACAAAACAGATATACAATGCGAATGTGCCTTTCGCCAAGACTGACGTACAATAATCAGATAGGGTGCTGACCGAGGGTGGTGTGAAGAGTCCTTGCACAATATAAATACCCCGTATTTATATTATGTAGAGTAATGAATGTACAGGAAGCAACACAAATCTGCAAGAATCGTGACATATGGCCATTGATATAAAAAACTCAAGATGCACAATCAGTGTCTCAAAAACGTCCTCTAAAAATGAGCGCACAATTTAAAATTGGACGCTCATTTCAAATAGAATCGCATCGGTCGCGACACTCAATTTTATTTCTTTTTGTACATTGCTTTGTAAAGACCACTATAAATCTTGCAATTAAGGTTGGATATGCAAAGACATATGTTTTTGTTATATCTACAACTATTTAAATGAAATTAAAGACACATTTGAGTGTCAGTTTTGTTCGGGACTGTGCATCTTGGGTTTTTTATATCAATGCATATGGCACTCGGTTGTCTTTTCGTATACCGTAAGAGGTCTTTTTAAATATATGTATGAATATATGTCTGTATGTTCAATAAAATAATATTAAAAAAATTAAGACAATTTTAATTATGTTATTTAAAAATATACTTTTTAGCAGGGATTTAAAACGTTATCAAATAACAGAACAAATTTTTCGATACATAACGTTATTATTATAGCGATACCTCAGTAACAAAATTATTTTAGAACACTATGTGTATCGCTACCAAAATAACAGAACGAAATTATGAGCGGTATGTAACGTTATAAATATTGATATTTATGCGACGTTGCCGCGTTTCATGCTGTTTCGTGATTGGTCGATGGTTCACCAACTACCATGACTGCGAGTTGGCAACAAGGTACCTACGAAAATTTACAAGTTTGATGTAATGAGACATCGCGATTTACGATTTACGAGACACGCATTAAAAATATTTACAAGCGGTACGCATGGTTTTTAAATAATTTTTTTAAAGGATTCCAACCTACATATAATTAGAAATCAATTCTAACTTTTAATACATATTATTATACCTACATAAGGCAATGTATCTTTATGAAACATGTTTTTTTCTCCCGTGGGTTTTATGTAATAAGAAATGTTACTAGGTATCTTAGAGTTTTCTTTAAAATGCTAATTATTAACGGCTCCTTTGTAGAATAGACGAACTGCCGTACTCCCAGGCAGGTCGTAAAAGGAGAGCGATTGGCTATGCGAGTCACTATTGTTTCACCCGGGTCTGATACCACCGCCTTACCTATTCCTGCCGCAATAGCGTCAGTACTTGTCACTGTTGTCTTCCCGTTTAGAGGGTAAGGCAGCCAGTAAATTTATGTTTGTGGCATTAGACCTCGCCACAAGATAGCAACGCACCATTAACATCTTTGGTGTATATAGGCGATGTTGACTCTTTACATCAGGAGACTTATCTCCTTGTTTGCTATCTTAAGCTATAAAAAAATAAAAAAAATGATTTTTTTAAACAAATGTGTTAATTATTAACTAGCTTTCGCCCACGGCTTCACCCGCGTAGTATTAGTAGTAAGTAGCATACCTATGTCCTTCCCCAGAATTAAGGCTATCCATTTGAAATATCATCACAAACAGCTTTGCAGATTCACCATGACCATGAATCATACATTTACAAAGAAAAACAAATAGACGGACAATTAGACGTCACTTTAATTTTCATTATGTAAGGTGAGAATTCTGTAAGGTTAGTATGCATATTATTGAATTTATTGAAGAGCGTGGCTCATAGCAGCAGCAAAATATAAAAATCTGTAAAATATAATTCCTGAAATTTTCCGCTAAATTATTTAAGCATAGATTTTTGTTTGTCTTTTATTTTAATTTTTGAATTAAAGCTGTTAAGCACCATGATCCATTTCTTGAACTGTAAAATGTTTTCTTAGTCACAAAATTTATTAATTAAAAAATATCGATGTAGGGTCACTGCGTCGGTAACGCGACCGCCTCCAGTATACGACCACTTGAGGGGCTAGGTTTCTTTAATTAAAGATAATAGCATTTTGACGTAAATACGTCTTTGAATTTGCCTTCGTAGAGGCGACAGTTCAAAAAACTGATGATAACAAAATTGGGATACAGTTTGATGTTATAGCTACATAACTATCACCAACATCCAAAATATAGAAAAACCTTAAAAACAACAAAGAAAAATATCGACACGCGGGATTTGAACCTGCGACCATCTCCCTAAAGCCGGGACGCTCTTCCACTGAGCTAGTGTCGACAGGCTTGAGGCGGCGAAATTCTTCTTTGATATATGATCGAATACGTCGATTGTACTGATCGCTAGGTATACATACTTATAACTAGTTATATGACTTCATCGTTACAGATGAAATTCACATTTATAATTTTGATCAGTACTTTCGTATTTCTAAATATTTTTGTGTTATAGCACTCACCCCGTGCTTGGGAAACTGGAAAAACCTTAAAAACAACAAAACCGGCTAGGAGTGCATTAAAGATGCACACTAGTAGGTATATAGAAGAGGGAGGTGTTTAACTACCATATTTGTAATTTTATCCGGCCCCGGGGCCTTTTTATTGTGAAGGTTTTTGTATTCTTCGGTTGTCGTAAGTAATAGGGGGTCACCTTACGGTGGTAGCGCCACCCTACACTCTACTTCGCTATCCAAATGATGGACGGACGTGGTCTAGGTTTGTAGGCGGGTTTGATGGGGAACATTGTGATTGGAACGATGAATGAAAAATGTGACCATCGCAAGATATTACCCGTGACGTCGTAGTATTCACGTAAAAGATGCACGGCTGTGTCCTCAACACAGCCACAACCCGTTTTTTTTTCAGGAGAAAACAATGAATAGTAAGCATTAAATATTCATTGAATACTTATGTAACAAGAAAATCATAAATTTAAATCTATCGGGCTTAACCCAAATCTAGAAAATAGTGCCTGAGTTCGGGTGATGACTCAATGGTATGTTTATGTGTCACGTAATGCTGCAAAAATGCCTCGCCGGACGGCGAACAAAGTTACCTTTTGATACCTTACACTAATATTACACTTAAACAAGAATCGTTATTACTTCAATTATAGAGCAATGTTTGTTCGAAAGTTGTAGTAATATCATTTTTTAGCCTATATTTTTTTAAAATCCAGTGGTCGCAAACTGAAGTACGTAAATATCTAAGTAAGAAAGTGGCCGAATAATCGCATTCTGACACATAAGGCTACATAATATTTTATATTATATTATATTAAAATCTTTCAAACTCTGATGAAAACCTCTAACTTTAAATATAACTTGTCCCATATGTGAAATACAAGAAACAACAAGCGGGGCATAAATGAGTGAATCATAATACCATATACCATAACGAAAATTTTTGGATATAACAGAACGTAATGAATAACGTTTTTAAATAGTAACAAATTCAGTATCATTATTGGATAGCGCTATGCTTGAAAATATCGTTATGTCTTGCCTTGAGCAATAACGATATCACATAATACCGGTATTTCAATCCTTGGTTTTTAGTAGATGTTGATTTTAGAAAAAGCTAGCCTGTGTTTGATTGACCATAGACCTTTGAATATTTACATGTCAAATTCCATGAAAATCTGTTCATTTAAGCTAAAAGCATAAAAAGCATTACAGACAGACAGACTTTCGCATTTATAATATTATTTATTTATTTATTTAAAATTTATGCACAACATGTACAGAGGTGGACTTAATGCTACATGACATTCTCTACCAGTCAACCTTAAACAAATATAAACAGTGTTTACGATGGGGTGCACAGAGAAACTTATTACAATCGTTTACTACTGACATACATTCTTGATTATTATTAAGATAAATTAAAATTAAATAAAACAATAAGATAATACGATACTACAATATACTCAGATACAAGTAATATATTACATATATAATACATTATACATATACCTACATAAATACCTATATATATACAAGAACATATTTATATATAGTTATATAAATACATATATACATACATATTATACTACCATAGCGCGTAACACCATTATTCTGCCAAATGCTTACAGAGAGAACGTTTAAAAGACAATTTGGAGGGACTATTCCTAATATCAATGGGAAGAGTATTCCAAAGCCTCACAGCTTCAGAAGAAAAATATTTGGATAAGAAATCGGTACGACAAAAAGGTACTTGAAGAGTCGGGATATTTTCTGAACGAAGTTGGCGTGAATGTGTGGCATGCTGAAATATGAATTTTGACTTAAGATATTGAGGTGCATTAGGATTATAAAGAATTGTGAATAATGTACAAAGCAATCTCAACTGTCTTCGTTGGCGGATCGGAAGCCCAGTTTAGAGCGATATAATGAGACGTGATCAAACTTACGCAGACCAAACATGAACCGTATACAATTGTTGAGCATGCGTTCTACTCTGTCTAAAAGGGCTCGACTTAAATCTACGAAACACACGTCGGCATAATCAAGTATTGGTATAACTAGGGTCTGCACAAGTAGGAGTTTTGATTGGAGTGGCAAAAAGTTTTTGTACCGATAAAGGGATCGTAAAGCCGTATTAACCTTACGACAAAGCTCAGTAGTATGTGGTAACCAAGATAGAGTTTGGTCTATTATGAGTCCTAGATCTTTGACGTAAGGGAGAAAGGGGATAGTAATGTTATCAAAAACTACCGCTGAAATAGAGCTCCAATCCAAACTTTGAACCCGACGCGAGCTGCCAATAATGATAGCCTGACATTTATTAGGATTGACTGTTATACCAAACTTTTTCGTCCAGTCAAGAACGTTGTGTAAATCCTGATTGATACGACTTACAGCTTCGTTGATGCCTCCTAAGCTTGATTGGGCATAAATTTGCAAATCATCTGCATACAAATGGTGAGAACAGCTTAAACGGTTAGTAATTAGGTTTTTGACTACGGGAAAAAGGAGGGGAGATAGGATCCCACCCTGAGGAACGCCTGTCAATACGTCACACCAGTCAGATAAATTATCATTAACACGAACTGCTTGCTGACGGCCTCTAACGTAGGATGAAAACCAATTTAAGGCAGACGGGGATAAACCAAGGTGTGCAAGGACCGCTATTAAAATGTCATGGTTGACTGTATGAAAGCATTGGAAAAATCGATTAAAACTAGGACTGACAACCATGACTCTTCCATAGCGGACCTTATATCTTCAGTAACTTTCAAGAGAGCAGTAGTCGTGCTATGCCCCATACGGAAGCCTGATTGACAGGGACTCAGATAATTTATCTCATTCAGGTACTTAGTGACCTGATTATGAGCAACTGCCTCGAGAATTTTTGAGAGAAAAGAAAGTATAGGTATGGGTCTGAAGTGGTTAGTAGCACTAGGATTTGAGATTTTGGGAAGCGGCAGAATGAGTGCTTTACGCCAGAGAGTGGGAAATTCACTGGATAGGGAAAAATTAATTAAATGTGTTATAACAGGCACAATAAATTCTTTGATTCTAAAAATCATGTCTCTACTCACCTGATCACAGCCAACAGCTTTTGATTTAATGGCAAGCATTGCCTTTATCGTGTCTTCACTAGTGACAGGTGAAAAAGTAAATATATTATTGTGAAAGAGGTTCATTGAGCGTATATAAGATATTGTACGAGATTTGATTGTGTGTGTGATCAGTAAGTATGGTTTTAAAACGGAATATAAAGAAAAGGGCCTCAGAGGTATCCCTGTGGGAATCTATTTATTACAAATTTGTTAGTATTTTGAAGAAAAGAGACAACCATCGCCTATAGACATCGAAGATGTTAATGATGGGTTGCTGCCTATGTGGCGGGGTTTGAATGACACAGATATGTGTAAGTTACCAGATTACCTACCAAACCGAAACACGACAGTGACAACTGGCAAGCATTCACGCTATTCCGGCAGGAATAGGTACCTAAGGCCACAGAATATATAGACTAAGGCGGTGACACCAGACCCGGGCGAGACAATGCAGATCTCTATCACGATGGTAGTGACTTATACATATAGACTTTCGTTCGCATCCACGAATTGCCAGGCAGAATGGTCTGTTTTTCCAGACCCGGATAAACTCGTAGAATCTTTGTAGTGTAAATTCTGCCTAATGTTAGAAAATAAGTTTGAAAACATTTTTATCTCCGTTATTTATATAGCATTGACCCATAAAGATAGCTTTTAGCCTATCATAATATTATATTGTTTAATAACACATCGTTTTGTTTATAAAAGATACAGAAAACTTTATGAGATACCAGTTGATCCACGTAGTTTCACCCGCGAATAATTTAACATGTTGTCACAGAAAAAAAAATGTAAGCCGGTTAACCCTGCAGGCTATCCCTGAAACATTCCGCTAAAATTGAGGTAATTTATCTCAAAGAAGCGAAAATTATACCATAGCATACATTTTTGAACTCGAAGAGTTCTAAAACCTAAAGTTTGTAAAAATGACAGTATTTTAATTTTCTTAGAAAGATGAAATAAAATATGTATATTTTCATAATGATGACCGCTTTAGATCTTGAATGGCAATCAACGCAATTTTTGAGCTCTAAATTGTTTTATAAGTTCAAAATCAATAGGTTAAAAAATGTCAAAGAATGTAAAAAAACTTTTTTTAATTTTTCGTCATTGATAAATCTCGAACGAATCAACCGATTTTAAGCCGGTTTACGCTACGTGACGCAATTTTTTAGGTATAAGAGCTGATTTTTAAATATATCAGTATATTACTGATTTATTTAAAAATCTATGAAAGTTATTAAAAAAATATAAAACATTTTTTTTTAATTTTTGAAAAGCTGACACTTTTATATGACTGATTCGATTTCAATATTTTGAAACGGCATTCGATGTAGTCTATGTACTAAGTTATTGATGAAGAATAAAAAATGACTGGTTAAAAAAAATCGAAATTGTGTCGAAAAAAACACCTCGTCAAAATTTTTTGTTAACTATAATTCCCAAACGTATAGACCGATTTTAATGCAATTTACGGCATTAGACAAAGTTTTTCAAGAAAGAGAGCTAATTACATTTTGTACTCAATTGGTTCATTAAATTGGAAGTTATTTAGTTCAAAAGATATGAGATGTTTAGATATACACAAACACACACATACATAGACATACTGACGTCATCATCAGTCGGAAAAAGTTTCTAGGACTTCAAAACAGAAATCTGGTGAAAGCTCGATTTTCGGAAATTAGTGTCGTACAGTACCCGGCGATAAATATTGCACATCGAACTTTGGAAAGAGACAATCGGCTAATTTCGGCTTCGTAGAGCGTTATCTCTGTCGCACAAAATACAAACAGTCCGGTACCTATTAGGAGCTGTTAAAACAAGTATGATTTGCTTCTTTTGATATTTTTATTCTTTGTATAAAATACACTAATTTTTCTATAAGTGATGGCTTTAGGTTGGGGTAAAATAAAATAAAAAAACATTTTTACATTATGTTTACGTATTTAATTATTTTGGAACATTACAGCTTTAGTGTACATAATAAACACCATTATACCTATTGCTAAAATGAGACATTGCAATAAAAATAATAATAATTCTAATTCTCAATTACTTCCATTTCACTATCTGTGCTCTCAAAGAGGTCAATATCACTGTCACTATCAGCCGTATTTATTACTAATCTATCAGTGTAATTGTCTAAACTGTGTTGAATGCTTCTATATTCATTCTCACATTTGATTGCATGATCGCAAACCTTTTTCCACTCTTCAGCGCCGATCATGTTTACTTTTTCAGTCAATAATGTTTTTACTGTAGTTAAGTTCATACCCACATTTCTAGAGGCTACATAGCCTTTCAGTTGAGACCATATATTTTCAATTGGATTAAAATCCGGATGATATGGTGGCAATCGCAACACAGTGTGCCCATGTTCGGCAAGTATTTTGTCCACAGAAAACTCTGTATACCTCTCCTTGTGCTGACATATAATAGCGTAAATCTGGGTTTTTATTAATTTTGGATCAACTGGAATTTCATGTCTGTTTAACCAGTTGATCATTTCCCGTTTAATGGTGTTTGAGTTGGGGGGTCTCTCAACATACTTGTTGTGATAGGGTGCGTTGTCGATAACTAGAACAGAATCACTGGGTATATTTGGGATTAATTGGTTAACCAGCCATTTCTCATAGTTATCGTTATTCATTTCATTGTGATAGTCACCTGTAGTGTCCGTGGATTTATACGTTAAAAAAGCACCGGGTACAAAGCCTTTTTCATTTCCCGCATGAACTATTATCAAACGTTGACCTTTTGAAATTGGCTTTTTTACTCCTTTTTTCTTATCGTCACTCCAAGATTTCCCTTTAGTGTGGGATGCATGTATATATGACTCATCCATGTAGACGATATTTTTTCCTGTTTCGCGAAATTTGCGTATTTTATCAAGGTATTCCATTCGTTTGAGACTAACGTCGTGCTTTTCCATTAGAATTTTTCGATTATCTTCCATTTTAGTGAACTGAAATCCCATGTCATGAAGTATTTTTCTCAACGTTTTTTCAGACCCATTGTAATTAATAGCTTCAGATAACTTAGCTTTTAATGATTTTATTGTTGGCAGTTCATTAAATCGTAAGTGAAAATCATACACCATTCTTCGAACAACATCGTAATCAAAATCGTCCATATCCAAACGAAATTGCTTTTTTGGTCTCCCTTTTTTTGGAGTGCTGAACTTAATTTCAGTCGAATGTGTTTCAGTACTGACTTCGTTTAATATATTGTTCAAAGTTCTTCTTGAAATTCCAGTGGCATTTGCAACTCGCTCTTGAATCTTCTTAAAATAACAACTTACATTTTCATCTACTTTTTTTTTAAATCTATCAGCTTCGCTTACAAAGTATTTATAAACATTGTAGATAATTTCACGTGACTGACCTCGTAAAGGTTTCCCTCTTTTTCCGAAAGATGCCATATTACAACTTTAAATTATTTAAATTTGTGGGTGTTATCAACTCTAAATATATATTTTTTTCGGGACGCGACTGCACTCTATCGTACTTGAACAACGACTGACTAAACGTCACATAGGTAGTGTGGGACAGAGATAACGCTTTACGAAGCCGAAATTATCCGATTGTCTCTTTCCAAAGTTCGATGTGCAATATTTATCGCCGGGTACTGTACTTCACATTCAGAAATAATGGTAATAACGGGAACGGTTTCGAAGGTCACGAGTTTAGCAAATCGCTGTTTGTAAACAATGAACTCTGATAAATAGCAAGCCTATCGCCAACCGGTCACGTATCTAATTTACAATAGTAAATATATAATCTGACGTCTGTTGCAATCATGACAAGAACTATAACCATAATTCATCTGAGTTTGCAATAGGCTTTCTCTATATTAAAATGCTGCTGTCTGAACTAAGCCTATAATTCCAAATGTAGCTTTGTTGTATAAGATCCGGCCTTTGGTTGGCGGTGACCTTTCCTTACTGTTTTTCCTAATAAAATTGTTTTATATAATATGAATATTTAAGCAAAACGTAAAAGGCTTGCCGGCCCACATCTACACACAATATTATTATCTATACTAATATTATAACATTGTAGAATTTGTTTGTTTGTTTGTTTAGTTGTACGCGCTAAATTCGAAAACTGCTGAACAGATTTGAATAATTCTTTTTGAGTTGGATAGCCTGTTTATCGAGGAACGTTATAGGCTATATAGCATCTTGCTACGACCAGTAGGGACGGAGTAAATAAAGTCCGCACGCACGAAGTCGCGCGCAACAGCTAGTAAATTATAAAGTGGAAAAGTTTGTGAATTTGTTTATAGAAGACTAGCTGTTGCCAGCGACTTTGTCCGCGCGGACTTCGTTTACTCCGCACAGCACCTCCCGCGTACGTGATAGCCTGATAATATGTAGCCTATATGTTGACTCGATCTGTTAGTAATATTCATGCAAAATTTGAAGTAAATCCATGTAGTACTTTTTGAGTTTACCCCGGACATACATACAAACAGATAAACAGACAAACAGACAAAAATTCTAAAAACTATATTTTTGGCTTCGATATCGATTGTAGATCACGTCCCAAGTATTCTTTTAAAAAAATATTCAAGGTACAGTTTTGACTTTCCCTTCGATTTTATTATATGTATGGATAATCTCTAAAATTACAGAACCGATTTTGAAAATCTTTCACAAGAGTAATTTACATTATTTTTGAGTCTAGGTGAATTTATTCCAATTTTTTTGCAGGATTGCGATCAATGTGGGTTATAATACCGCTGGAAATGGCTAGTTCTGTATTATTGTTAAGAGCTTCGGGTTCATATTCTGCAATAAAACACCACTTATATTAAAACCGTGTATTTACAACACAAACGTACAATACACCACAATGCAATGCTCTTGATAGAAAGGGAAACCATCTCCTATAGACAACAAAGATGTTAATGGTGCCTTGCTTTCCGTGATGACAATGCCACATGCATAAGTCTACCAGCTACATTACCCTCCAAACCGAGACACGACAGTGACAAGCATTACCGCTATATAGGCAGGAATAAGTACCTACTCCCTTACCTATTCCTGCCGCAATGGCGTCATTCCTTGTCGTTGTCGTGTTCTAGCTTGGAGGGTAAGGTACCCGATAAACTTATTCAAGTGCTATTATCATCTCGCCACAGGTATAGCTATCAGAAGAGCCATCTGCTCGTTTGCTATATATTAAACTAGCGGCCCGGTACGTGTTTCGCTACGTATAAAGTGAAATATTAAAAATGTGATAAAAGAAGAACCGCTCTACCGATTTTGTGCAAACTTCACATAAACCATCTACTAAATAGTCCGAACAAAGCCTAAACATTTGGTGTGGATAGGTGAGCCCGTTCTTGAGTTATAAAATTACAACGAAAAGTGGCATTGATTTTTATATATATAGATTATAATATAAAAAAAATAACATTGGCTAACGCAATCTGTTTTTACAATGTTTAAAAAAACCTGTCGGATCCGAAAGAGGTATTATTATATAGGCAATGACTATAAACTTTTTATTAAAATAAAAATATTGTATTTTAAAGAGCCTAATTTACTAAAATTAGGCTACTAATTAGCTTAGTATTAAGCAAAAAATACGTGAAGACAGCCGTTGGTCAGTGCGCGTGTTTAGTAATCAGCGTCTATTCCTTTTACTATGCTGATCACTCGCACTGATCAACGGCTGTCTTCACGTATATTTTGCCTAATACTAAGCACCTGCATTAAACAATCACACTCGCACTAATCAAAGTGAAAACGGAGCTTCAAAAGAAGCAAATATTTTGAAAATGTATCAATCAATATCCGAAAAATAATTACACATGGGATCTATCTATATACATATAATAAAATCGTAGGAAAGGCAATGTATGTCCGGGGTAAACTCAAAAAGTACTGCATGGATTTACTTCAAATTTTACATGAATAATTACTAACAGGTCGGATCAACATATAGGCTTCATATTATCACGCTATCACCTACGGGGGAGGAGCTGCGCGGAGTAAACGAAGTCCGCGCGAACGAAGTCGCAGGCAACAGCTAGTTGTTAATAAAATGCGTCGAAACACCAGGCTTTTCGACGCGTGTCAATTCTATAGGAAATGTGTGGCGCGGTATGTTCTGAAACCGCTGGGAAACGTGTTAATTATCGGATAAATAAATATAGGACCTCAGCTGAAAACCAAAATTTAGCACATTCTTTTTTTTATTTACAACTAAATATTACCATATAAAAATCATGTAGAAGATTAGAAATATTGTTAACAAATTACTTGTTTTGGAGATTTTTAGCGTGTTTTCGGAATTTTATATGATCGAGTAAATTACATTTTATCATGTAATAAGTTAGCACATGCCTTAGATAATATCTTCAGGTATATCATGTAATTTTTGTAAAATTTTTATTTAACAATCAATATAAAAAAACGAGATTTAGCAAACCAGTTTTTTCCCGTTTGTCCCGATGCCTCGCCTTAAGCTAAGTACCAAATAACGTTTTTGACGATCGGACAGGGTTGATTACTGTTTATAACTCACTGTGTTAGTAATATATTGTTATCAACATTTGTTTATGCAATTATGTGAAATAAAACGATAATAAGTTATTGTTAAGTACATAGAGTTTTCCGGAAATTTAGATATTTTTTTTATAGAATTTGATGTATTCTTATTTCTTACCGAATTTCAACTTTGCAACCTTGTGATTTTGCCACGCGCGTCGCCATATTGGAAAAATGGCGCATAATAGCTGTTTTTCGCCAACATATCCTATCTGTACATTTTATGCTAGAGCCGCACTTGCGTCTATCGTCCCGAAGTTATATGCGCGCTAAGGCACACGCAGTCCGGAATGTATGCGAAAACAGCCGATTACATCTGCATTTATCGTGTCATTGCACGAAGCTTTGTGACGATAGACGCTCGCAATTGTAGTGCATAATCTATACATATAATAAAATCGTAGGAAAGTCAAAACTGTACATTGAATATTTTTTTAAATAATACTTGGGGCGTGATCTACAATCGATATAGAAGCCAAAAATATAGTTTTTAGAATTTTTGTCTGTCTGTCTGTTTCTCTGTATGTATGTCAGGGGTAAACTCAAAAAGTACTGCATGGATTTACTTCAAATTTTGCATGAATATTACTAACAGGTCGAGTCAATATATAGGCTACATATTATCACGCTATCACATAAGGGGGAAGAGCTGTGCGGAGTAAACGAAGTCCGCGCGGACGATGTCGTGGGCAACAGCTGGTTACACATATGTAACCGTATTACGGTACCAAATAACACCTTTAATTATCCGACAAGGTTTTCTTTACACACTGTATATAAAATTCGTGTTAGTTATTTTACACGTAATTTTAATACATGGTAATATGGTCTGATGAGAATCTAAATAAAAAATATACTAATTAGAATGAAAATATTTTTTAAGCATTTCTTTGTTAGACTTTTTTTGCACACATTACTCATCACTTATGAAGTTTTTGCAAAATGCGGAGCAATATGTCATCCTGACAGTCCTATTTTCAGTTGGACTGCCAATCAACGCAATTTTTAAGCTCTTAATCGTTTTATTTACCACAAAATCGGTAAAAAAAACTTTTTCAGAAATATTTATCATTGATTAATCCCTAACAATTCAACCAATTTTAATCTGATTTACGGCATTTGACTAGTTAACTATAAGGGCAGACTAGATTTTTAAATAAATTGGTATATTAGCATGAAAGTTATTTTAAAAATATGAGTGCTAAGTGTGAGTTTTTCTTTTTGCATTTGATCGTGAGCGCGTTTCGAGTTTACTAGGAATTTGTATGTGATTTGTACAGCGCCACCTAGTGGTAAACGTGAGAAACCAGTTTACCACTAGGTGGCGCTGTACAAATTCCATACAAATTCCTAGTAAACTCGAAACGCGCTCACGATCGAATGCGAAAAGAAAAACTCACACTTAGTTCTCTGATTAGTACTTAATTGGTACATTAAACTGGAAGTAATTCAAAAATTCATATTGTTTCGAAAGATAGCAAACAAGCAGATGCCTCTACTGATAGAAAGGAAAGAGACATCGCCTATGGACACCAAACATCTCAATTGTGCCTTGCTATCCGTGTGGTGGGATGGCAATGCCACATGCATAAGTCTAACGGATATCTCACCCTTCAAACCGGATCACGATAATGACAAGCATTAGTGCGATTGCAGTAATATGTAAGACGGTGGTACCAAATACCCGGGCGAGTCGTTGCGGAATTCGACCACCTAGTCTATAATAGATATAGAATTTTTTTGTGATTCATGTAATACATGGATTAGCATAAATAATTCGTAAGCCTGCTGTCAGTCTATAATAACCTCTAGATTCTCTACTGACGTTAACGTTCAATATCATATATCGTGTAATCTTTATTTAACAGCTTTGACCTAAATAGATAGTCGTACGCCGCATCTGAATCATTAAACTGAGATGTTAAATCATCTGTTTTCGATCGTTTAACCGCCATTTACGGTAGCCATAGCCATTATGATCATCATTGATATAAAAAGAGGAAGATATGTTACCTAGTCACAGCGCCTGGTCCTACAAAACTAGGTCCGTGTACACAGTTATTGGAGTATGCCACTCAGTCACGCGCGGGACATCGTAACATCGAACGCTTCTACTTTCCGATTGTTTTTGCCATTAAACACGCTTCAAATTGCCTTCTTGTGTATTTAACCAGTGTTATAATCACTCGAGGGCAAAAAATAATCACATCGGATTACTTTCCATTCGTAAGTACAGCTAAAACATTAAATTTGTTTAAAAATAAGATTTTCTTTGTTTATCGGTAACCATGGCGATGAGGTGGTCCGTGGCTATTGGCTAATGAAATTTCGCTCGTACGTGTGTATCCGCCCTATCTCTGTCTTTGTTTCCATGTTTATGATTGTGATAACAGATGTGTGTGAGTGTCGGTGTATATGTATTCTGCCAAGCCTAGTTTAGTGAATGCGATATAAGAACGTAACGTACATTTCTCTTTTATATCAATGATGATTATACAGATTAAAATATTCATAACATTACAAAATGGCGACTGAGGTTCGCTGCTTTTCAATATTTATACTAGAGATCCCATGAATATTTGGTTACTATTTGGTATTCCGCCATTTTCTTTAGTATTTGGCCGAATATTGCAAACTATATGAATACGCTTACCTAATCATGAGAAAAAGTCGCACGTGTAAAAACTGTACTAAAATCTATTGTTGACATAGTTTTTATTTCGGGCTCAAATGACTGACCGAATAATAACCGACCGACGGAAAAAGCTATTATTATTTAATAAAGCGAAATAATAATATAATACTTTTATGTTGTACATAAGTCGTTTGGACTTGCGGGCCAAAGCTTTAGAGGGACCAAACGCCAAGCTATTCAAAAATGAACATATTTTATTTTACCGACAAACATCACAAATAATGGGGGGGGGTAAGGTAAGTGCACCGGTAACGGACAAGGAACCAGTCAAGGGCAAAAAAAAATGTTTTATAATAAGGGCAGGAATAAGTTTTCATTACATATGTACTACACAGACACAAATCATCAAGCTAATAAAGTTTGCTATTTTAATCATTTCTATCTTATTAAAACAAAATTAGCGCGAAAAATATCTTAGAGTATTTTAAAAATTACGTTAGCGGCCATTGTTGCAAAAATTATCAGTAATGTAATTATAAATTTTACCTATTAATTTTTATTATTGCTTTATTTTAACAAAAACGTGACTTAGTCTTTGGGTTTAGTATGGAAATTACACTAGACAAGACCGTATTCTTACATCATATAGATTATATTTCTCATTATTTGCCAGTGTTTATTATTGGTGCACTCAATTTGAATAGTTCCAATAATGGACTTTCCAAATTTATAATTTTTATTATGTATCTAGGTGTTAAACTAATTAGTAGTAGATAGTGTTCAAAGAATAATTGTCAGCACAAAGAGAGGCGTCTTTTACTAATCAATTTAATCTAATTTAAAAAGATATTTAGATATGAAAACTAACAAATAATTCCTAAGTTCTTTAATATTGATTTCAATATCAATTTCAAGGCATACGAAATATATTGTAAAGTGTATAATCAGGGCGAGCGAAGCGAGCCTTACACTAGGCCACTTTGTATGCACATTTGTGGTATCTGTTACTGAAAAAATATCGCACTTCATGTCTAGATATGATCTACCATTTTATAAACATTAAGAAAAAAATAAAAAATACACGTATTAGAATTTAATTACTACTAACGCCATCTATTATGAAACTAACGAGTTAAAATTTTACTTTGGCGTGGTAGATTTAATTCATTTTCATTCACTCCATTTTAATACAATATTAATCTATTAATACACTATACTTTTTAGCTTCCTGCTACGTATGTGGATAAGGAAGTTACCGATTTTGCTCCGAATTTCAAAAATTTAATTTTCCCCAGATGTCCGCGTTTTGAGGTCCTAAGAACCTTTCTTGACTATTTTCGCGATGACGTCAGTGTGTCTGTATGTATGTGTGTGTGTGTTCGTGTGTGTATGTATGTCTGTATGTAAACACCTCATAACTTTTGAACGGCTGGACCGATCGAAATGCGGTTAATGGCATTCGATTGGATTCCACTCAACTTAGACTTCCTGAAAATTGGAACTAAAATTTTGAAAAAACCCAAAAAGAAATTTTGCTGAAACAGATTTTTTTAATATAAGTTCCAGATTAATGTACTGATTGAGTACAAAAACTAATCAGCTATATTCTCAAAAAAATTAAGTCTGATGCATAAATTGCATCAAATTGGTTTATCTATTTGGAAGAAATCTTAGACGAAAATTTTGAAAAGTCTTTTTTTGACATACCTTAAATATTTCAACCAATCATTTTATAGTATTCTACAATATTTTAGTACTAAAAAAATTACGTCGAATGCTGTTTTAAAAATTAAAATCGAATCTTATTTTCAAAAGTTACAGCTTTTCAAATATTAAAATTACGTTGTTTTTAGCAAACTTAATGTTTTTAAAATAACTTTCGGGCTAATATACCGATTGACCTAAAAATCTTATCAGCTTTTTCCTTTAAAAACTGCGTCAAGTAATTACCATTAATTGTATAAAATAGGTCAAATTGTTTGGGATCTATCAATGACGAAAATTTTTGTAAAAAGGGTTTTTTTACATTGCTTCGAAATTTTTAACCTACAGATTATCAGGGCGAGCGAAGCGAGCCCTACATTAGGCCACTTTCTATGCATTTTTGTGGTACATTTTACTGAAAAAATATCGCATTTTTAGGTTTGAGCTTCGACGTTGTAGTTTATATTAATGTCTAGATTTGTTATCTACTATAAAAATAACATTTTATAAAAATAAAAAAATAGAAGGTACAATTTGTATTAGAATCTTATTACTACTAACGACATCTCTTATTAAATTAACGAGTTAAAATTGATAGCAAATACATTTTCTATTAGAATTTTTGAACTTATTAAGAGACTACTTACTTCATGAATTGTTTCTTCATATTTGACTGGCGGCGCGTGGTTATCGTGCCCTCGTATAAAGGCGAGGTTCAAGTATAAACTACAATAGCTATAGGGCCATCAGTTTGATCAGATTGGCATCGAAGGTGTATGATAAAATCATTGAAAGGAGAATGCAAGAGAAGTTCGAAGTAATATTGTGGGAGACACAAGGAGAATTTAGGTCGAGGTTTGCTGGGAACAGAGTTGATAGAGCGTTAGAGAGTTCACAATATGCTTATTGAGAAACAGTACAGATGTATTAATTTTATATTGTGTTGAGATCAATTCCCAATCTTAGCCCGAGGGCGAGGGTAAAAAGCTAAAAAAAGGTATATTTACGCCCGTATCCCCGAAGAGGTAGGCAGAAGTACAACGTGTGCATCCACGGTTAGGTGAAGATACCTACTTAAGTCCCACAATGTGATAGGTGGCCAGCCTATCGCCAGTAGGGCACTTATCCAATCCCGGCCAAAGTTGTTTTATCAGAAAACTGAAAAAACACATTTTTTCATTTGCCTGACTCTGGAATCGAACTCCGAGGGTTTCTCTGAGAGAAAAATTTGAAAAATGTATTCGCTGAGTGTCTACCGTCATTTCTTCGTGCTTGCGTAGTCAAAAATTTTGAAGGTTTATTTAAATAAAACATTTTTTGATTTTGATTTCGTAAATCGACGTAAAACCAGGAACTTCCTGATTTTAGAAAAAAAAAAAACAATTATTTCAGCAAAATGTTAAAAATGTGTTTTTTATAAGATCAACCTTCATTTTGAATACATATTTTTCCTTGAAAATACCAACAAACAAAAACCAAATATTCCTAGTCCAAAGCCTGACGACGCGGGCCTTTGATGCGAATGCAATATTTAGGTGAAAATACGCTGAGTTTTTTAGGCTAGATAATTATAAATAAAGTCCATACATTAAAAGACATAATTCTCATAAAAATACTTTTCTAACAATATTACTAGATAGTATAACTTTGCGAGCCCTTACAAAGCTCTGGTTTTTGCTAGTTTATACACAAGATAAGGTTCGACCATATTCCCGAAAGTTCCGAAAATATCGCGTAAACAATCCTGTACGGGTTACCGCACATATTTAAAGTCAATGACATGTCATTTATTTAGGTTACATAGAAACAATGTAACATGTTATACACCAAGGAAGTTACATTCTACCCGGAATATCCACACGCGCTTCAAAATCGTTCCGAAGAATACCACGACCATGGGTGGAGTGTGTCTCTTTCTACTAAATAAAGCGCCAATCGCCATACATAAGTGCGGCCATGCGTAGTTCGCAAATTACTACTAAGTAATTCTAGTAATTTGAGAAACAGCTTTGCATTGCATAAGTAATTACGTAATAATTAAAATAAGCACATTTTAGAACTCACTATGTTAATTACAATACATTTTATGCTAATGTATTTATCGACGTGTATGAATAAAAGGGATTTAACGATTACCGAATATATAAAAATCTACCATCAGTAGTTTTATTTAAACACTGGCAATTGCAAGAAAGGGACAACATCCACTCATGTCGTTGTCTTGCTCAGAACGCTTTTCCCATCTGTTAAGTAAGAAACAAATGTCAACTTTATGAATAACGAAATAAAGTACATTTTTATTTTTCAAATATTGCTTCGTAATACATAATTCCAGTTATCATATATAAGTTCCTTGTTATACACGCACACATACGGTTTTATTTACTCATCATTTTTGTCATAACTTTAGTAATAAATCAGTGTTAGAAAGAATTTCATTGGGTTTGTTTTGTACACTGACTCTCCCTCACATATCTTCTGCACTCATCTTAAACTGTACACAGACATTACAAATCCTAAATGTAAATAAGTCGTAGTACACGCTATTTTCACCCTTATGCCTTATGCGTGATCAATTATGGCATAGCTATTTGGGTAACGGCGGCTTATCGGTAGAAGCAGCTATCTGTTTTATTTCTAGATTTCACTTTTCAAGATTATTCGCAACAATTATAAATAATAAATATAAATATTCACGGAACTAATTACACTTACTGATCTAACCCCAAAGTAAGCAAATTATTTGCTTGTGTTATGGGTGTTACTTGTTAGTCAACGATACTAATATATATAAATACATATATACATATATAAATACCAGAATATATTTAATAAACACCCAAACCCGGAAATACAAGCATTTATGCTCATCACACAAATGCTTGTCCCCGTCGGGGATCGAACCCGAGCCCCATTGATTGCATAGTCAGGGTCGCTAGCCACTCGACCAACAAGGCGGTCAAACAATATAATCAATGTTCGTTTTTAGACGTATTAAATTTTTTGTATTAATAAACTAACTTAATTTGTGGACATAAATAGAAAATTCTTGACGGCTTGTATGCATTTTTGCAAGGCGCCCAATTAAAAATACGTTAAGGCGAGGTATTTCGACGCGCGTCAATTCTATAGAAAATGGGTGGCGCGGTATTTTCTGAAACCGCTGGGAAACGTGTTAATTTTCCTATAAATAAATATCAGCTGAAAACTAAAATTTAGCACATTCTTTTTTGTATTTACAACTAAATATCATCATACAAAAATCATGTGGAAGATTAGAAATATTATTAACAAATTATTTGTTTTAGAGATTTTTTTAGCCTGTTTTCGGAATTTTATATGATCGAGTAAAGTACATTCTATCATGTAATGAGTTAGCGCATTCCTTAGATAATATATTCAGGTATACCGTGTAATTTTTATAAAATTGTTATTTAACAATCAATACAAAAAAATGTGATTAAACAAACCAGTTTTTCCCCGTTTGTCGCGATGCCTCGCCTTAATTTAGTGGAAAGTTTCAGGGATGGCCCGTAGGGTCAACTGTTTACACTTTTTTTTTTTGCTATGATGGTACGGAACCCTTCGTGCGCTAGTCCGATTTGCACTTGGGCCGGTTTTTCAATTAAATTAGTCTTAAAACATTCTAATCAACTAACATTCGTTGTTGTCCATTTATCGGGATAAGGATTAATGTTATGTTTTACATATTAACAATTTTACTTAAAAATCTAGAGATAAGGCAATTTCATAGTAATTTTTAGTGCCTGCAACAAAAATTATTTTTTACTGCAAATTTTTGCAAAAGAAAACACCTTTCCTTCCCTTTTTAGTAAGACAGCAAAGTATTTTTTTTTAAATTTAAATAAACCTTAAGAACATTTTTAAAATGACTAGTAAATCAGGACACAGCCATTTGGCTCTTTGATGAAAAAATCATAACCTATAAACACCAAAGACTTTTATAACTGATTTATCGGCTACCTTACCCTTCAATTCAGAACACGATAGTGTTAAGCATTAACAGTAGACAGTGTTACTATGGATTATGTGGTTATTTATGTACAAACTAGCTGTTGTCAGCGACTTCGTCCGCGCGGACTTCGTTTACTCCGCACAGCACCTCCCCGTAGGTGATAGCATGATAATATGTAGCCTATATGTTGACCCGACCTATTAGTAATATTCATACAAAATTTGAAGTAAATCCATGCAGTACTCTTTGAGTTTACCCTGGACATACATACAGACAAACAGATAAACAGACAAACAGACAAAATTCTAAAAACTATATTTTTGGCTTTGATATCGATTGTAGATCACGCCCCAAGTATTCTTTTAAAAAAATCTTCAATGTACAGTTTTGACTTTCCTACGATTTTATTATATGTATAGATATTACCTACACATACCCCAAGAGATTGATGGTACAATTTATGACATTAACACATTGCTAAATAGTTAAGTTATGGATTATTATGTACCATTGCCTATAGAAACCAGATATTGGAGGTACAATATGTGGCATTGGCACACTGCTAAATCTATCAGAACTTATTGTGGCCAGTTCTGGCTGCTTCGCATATTGAAAAACTGGTTTGTGGTTTTAAAGGGTTAAAGGTAACAAGGTTAGTGATATCATCAGTTTACTGCCAATTTTGAATATAAATCAGAGTTGATATGTCTCATTTTAAAGATAAGAACAATTGCCTTAATGACAGCCCTCTCATAAAATGCATGCTTACATGCTATCATTTTTTCCCCCATGTTGGTCCGAGCTCCTCTGAATAGGTCAATGGCTGTTCTGCCAGGCAGGTCGTAAAAGGCGACCGATTGGCAATGCGGTTCACTACCATCGTGGCTACTAGGTGGTAGAGTTCTGCATTGTCTCGCCCGGGTCTGATACCACCGCCTTACCTATTCCTGCCGCAATAGCGTCAGTGCTTGTCACTCTCCTGTTCCGGTTTGCATGTTCATATAACTTGCAAGGGAGGTAGCCAGTAAAGTAATGCATGTGGCATTAGACTTTGCCACAAGATAGCAACGTACCTTTAGCATGTTTGGTGTCTATAGTTAGGAGATGATAGTCTATTTCCATCATGAGAGCTATCTCGTGTTTGTTCTTATTATTTAAAAAGATTGAAATTGTGACTAGGCCCCCAATTCATGTAACAAAATGTTAATCGAGTAGAAGCAGTTAGGTCTTCTACATACATAAACATAAAATGTCACATTGTGCGACATAAAATGTCACATTGTGTGGTAAAATTCTTTTTTTATCTAATACCTTTAAACGAGCAATTCTTGTATAATTGAAATCTCGAAATCGGCTCCAACGATTTTCATGATAGTCACAAATTAGGGGTTTTTCTAGTCAAGGAATCGATTTATCAAGGTTCCAGGTCCAAGAAAAGCTCGGTTTCCAAGATATGGGTATGTGAAAAACCAAGCAAAGCTCAATCAGCCAGGTACAGAAAAAAAAATTATTATATAGGAATTGATTTATCAAGGTTCCAGGTCCAAGAAAAGCTCGGTTCCCAAGATATGGGTATGTGAAAAACCGAGCGAAGCTCGGTCAACCAGGTACAGAATTTTTTTTAAATTTATTATATAGGAATCGATTTATCAAGGTTCCAGGTCCAAGAAAAGCTCGGTTCCCAAGATATGGATATGTGAAAAACCGAGCAAAGCTCGGTCAACCAGATATTATTATGAGTTAGCAAACAAGCAGATGACTCTCCTGATGGAAAGAGGAACCATCGCCTATAGACACCAATCTTAATGAAGCCTTGCTATCTGTGTGGCGGGATAGCAGTGCTACATGCATAATTCTACCAGCTACTTTACCCTCCAAACCGGAACACAATGACAAGCAGACACTATTGCGGCCGGAATACATGGTAGTAATCCAAACACTTGAGCTCAAATTAAGTGGAATCCTTACCACCGAGTAATGACAACGGAAGTGATAAGTTTAGCCAATCAGTCGCCGTTTACGACCTGCTTGGTAGAATGGCAGTTGGTCTAATCTTCAAAGGAGCCCGTACCAACACAAGAAGATCTACAAAGTCTCACCTGGATTTGGTACTATCGTCTTACCTATATTTACTACAATAGCGTAATTGCTTATCAATGTCGTGTTCTGGTTGGAGAATATGTAGCCAATAAATGCATATACATGGTATTCCAAGCCAGCCACGCGGATGGCAATGCACCTTCAGCATATTTTGTTTCTTTCACCTAAAGACTACCTCTTTCCATTAGAACCATTTGCTAATTTGATATCCTATAAAATAAAATAATAACGTAAGACACTTTGATAAATATTTTTACTCACCTGAGTGCTTGAGAGAAAGTGCTCGAGACTGCTTCCAAAGGTTGTTTTAGATGTGAATGCATGAAGTCCTCTTTCAAACATTTCATCTTGATGTAGCTTGCAGCATCTAAACACCATGTTCATGTGACTTGCAGCATCTAAACTCCATGTTGATATAAATTGCAGCATCTAAACACCATGTTGATATAACTTGCAGCATCTAAATACCATTTTGATATAACTTGCAGCATCTAAATACTATGTTCATATAACTTGCAGCATCTAAACACCATCCATGTTTACATAATGTACAGCACATAAAGAAGGCCATGTCAATATAGCTTGCAGCATCTAAACTCCACATTGATATAACTTGCAGCATCTATATACCATGTTGATACAACTTGCAGCATCTAAATACCATGCTCATATAACTTGTAGCATCTAAACACCATGTTGATATAACTTGCAGCATCTAAATACCATTTTGATATAACTTGCAGCATCTAAATACTATGTTCATATAACTTGCAGCATCTAAACTCCATGTTTATATAACTTGCAGCACCTAAACACCATGTTGATATAACTTGCAGCATTTAAACTCCACATTGATATAACTTGCAGCATCTATATACCATGTTGATATAACTTGCAGCATCTAAATACCATGCTCATATAACTTGTAGCATCTAAACACCATGTTGATATAACTTGCAGCATCTAAACACCATGTTGATATAACTTGCAGCATCTAAATACCATTTTGATATAACTTGCAGCATCTAAATACTATGTTCATATAACTTGCAGCATCTAAACTCCATGTTTATATAACCTGCAGCACCTAAATACCATGTTGATATAACTTGCAGCATCTAAACTCTACGTTGATATAACTTGCAGCATCTATATACCATGTTGATAGAACTTGCAGCATCTAAATACCATGCTCATATAACTTGCAGCATCTAAAAACCATGTTGATATAACTTGCAGCGTCTAAACACCATCCATGTTCATATAATGTACAGCACATAAAGAAGGCCATGTCAATATAGCTTGCAGCATCTAAAGAAACTCATGTTAATATAAGTTGCAGCTTCTGAGCTCCAGGTTAATATACTTAACTTAAAGCATCTTAAGTCATGTTCCACGTTGACATAATTTGCAGCATATTAATCCATGTTGATTCAACTTGCAGCATCTATTTGGGAATAATTTTTATGGTAACCGATATCGTACGAAACATTGAACAATTTTGCGGGCTCCGAAGAACCCTGGGATTGGACAGGAAGAAGGATAGGAAAGGTGAGGATATGGACGTTGCGAGTGGCTCGGTGTGATGGGGAAACAAACCACCACACTACCATCTTCACTTAAAAATATGCTTTACAAACTAATTATAAAAAACTTGTAAAAATCCAAATATCGTTTTTTGTACATCACAGAGGCTCCTACGATAGACACTCGCAACTGAGATCAAATATATTCTCTGTACAAACATATATATCTTGCAATGTTTTAACAGTCCTTTGCTAACTCCGTATCGTTAAAATTTCAACTACAACTACTATAACGCCGGGCTGCCACTTTAAATAATTTTTTAAAGCTCTTTTCTAGCGGGGTGATTGAAGATGGAATGAGAGTTTCAGTACTCCCGCCGAAGTGGAGCACGACGTTCACAAATAAAATATTGGTCTCAAGATAAATAAACGATACGACTAGTGAGGATATTCCCCGGCCCAGCGCTTCGAGCCTCACCACCGAGACTTCTAGAAAAATATAATATAACGCTTCATTTATAAAAAAAATGCAACGTTGCGTCTGCCTTGCAACAACACGCGTCGTAGCCAAGACGCAAGTCTGCAACACCATGATATGTCTCCACGAAATTTGTCAACAAAATCCAAACAGTTTGACAGAAAACTTAAAAAACTTCGCATCCAAAAAGAAGACGTATCATGGAGTTTCAAGACTTATTTAAAAAAAATCACAGAGCGCTCAAAGGCCGCTTGATGGTGCAAGACTATAGCGGCGAGGGGCAAAGCGCCGGGCTTCGCACGGCCGTGGGACCATAGTCGAACCACAGAAAGCGTCCATACATTTTTTTGTGTTTTTCTCATTTTTAAAAAGCGCAATCTGTGATTCCACTACAGGCCCGCGACCGAACGTAATCACTTATCTACTAAAATTTAATTGAAATAATACCTAACGCCGGAATTTAGTCGACGCCGGGGCGAAGTCGCGCGATTAGCACCGGGCGACGCCGCCCCCCGCGCATTGCGTTACGAAATAAAAAAACTTAGCACGAGAGAGGCGGAAGCGCAGTCCTACGGCGCTCGGCGGCATAGGACTGCGCCTCCGAGCACTAACACTAGAGTCCGTACGTGGGTCTACGCCGTGGCGGTGACGTTGAGCAGCAACTTGAGCGGCAGCGCACGATCTACTTCGGGACGGCAACGAGATTCGCGGCCATCGCGCCGCCAGTGGGTCGGCGGCGGAGGAAGTGCCGCCGCGGCGGGCGCAGCACCCCACTTGCTCCCAGCATAGCGCTCCGCACCAGGCCGTTCGCGTCGTCCTAGGCCTAAACCCGTCCGCGTACAGCGCCTACGCCCCCGAACTTGCTGTTGAGCCTGGCAGTTCATTTCCGCCTCGGCAGTTACTCTTAGGTTCTCGATTAAACTACGATGGACAGTTCACTTATCACTTTAGCTAGCGGCGTCCGCGGAGTAGAGCGCTTTGTGCGTGTTATTTGTAATCCCAAGATGGTGGCCGTTAGCACGTTCACTGGTCGACTTTGTAATCCGCCTTTTCGGCCTCGAACCGCTGTCGATCTACGCGGATGACACGTCGAAACACTGTACTGCTTCACTTTCACGACTTTACCGTCGACTGTCGCACTGCTAGCTCCGGTGATGATCAATTAATGAAATAAAACATGGACGCCACCTTTCCATTATTCGCACCTTCACCTCTCGATTTCGACTACGTGACGTCGAAGCGCTCGCAGTTTATATACCGTCATGGCGGCTGCGCGTACTTGCTGCGCAGAGGGGATTTAAGGCATGCCAGTCACGCCATGACAACAAAGCAATTTTATAATATAATATTATTTCAGATTAAAGTAGAACAATTGACATAATAATAATTTAATATTAATGTAGCTTCCAAAAAAAGTATCACTAAAATAAGAAAAAATTATCCTGAAGAACAAACGTTTACCATGAGATCGTGGATGAACTCGTGGAAAAAGTAATGAAAGTAAATTGCCAGTAAATCAGATCAATCAATCTGCCTGTGGTTTCTAGACAGACATGTTGATTGCAATGAAATTTTGTGTGAATTGAATATGACTTCATTACCAAGAAATCGAGAGTTGGATTTACACACTTCCAAACAAATACAAAAATACCAAGATAATTCCAGGAGGAAAATAATGTTATTTCAGAGTTATACCGAATTGTTGATCATAAATTTATTAGTTTTATATTTTTTTTTTAAATGACGATAAAAATATTTTCATAGTCATTTTTTATACATACACATTTATATACACCACAAACAAATACGCACAACCATTCAGATACACTGATGTCATAAATTGCTGAAATTTATCGTAAAGGTATTTAAAACAAAAGTGGAAATCTTCTGAAAATTCAATTTGCGAAAATCGGGGAAAAATCAGTAGTTTCCTTTAGCGGAAAGTTAAAAAAATGTTTATTCAACGTAAATTATAATCATCGTCCCCTAACACTAACAAGCTAATGCAAGTGCTAGCTTAGTAGCAGTCACCAAACTTCAAATTTTGAATTTAAATATAAGTAAGCATCCAAGCAAGCTACACAGAATGCAATATTCACACATGTCATCAAATCACAGGCATGATAAACTGCTGTAATCGAACATAAACTATGCAATTAGCTATCTATTATATATATTTTAAACAACATGTCTGAATAGTTCTAGAAAATATAAAGAGGCAGCTTTTGTTTTCAGTTATTCTTTTTGAGTAATAACGTCCTTAAGGTGTTTAGGTGGGCCTCTTTGCAATGTACAAAACTATTAACTTTCCTGAGAAGCTAGACAAGATGTAGAACGTAGACACAATTTTAAATGAAAGATATGCATTTAATAACGCTTTGTTAAGGAATATTTATAAGTGTGTGTGGCGTAAGTGATGATAAAAAATATGTAAGCCAATTTACCCTGCAGACCATCCTTGAAACATTTTGCTAAATTGAGGTATTGTAAGCTCAAAGAAGCAAAAACTATCCCTAAGCATAAATATTTTCAGAGTTCAAAAATTTTAAGTTTCTTAAAAACTTGATTTTTGATAAAGCTGCATTTTTTAAACGAGGGTCGATTTTGATCTTTCAAATGGTAATCAACGCAATATTTGAGATCTAAAATGTTGTTTTAGCTAAATAATCGATAGTTTGAAAAATATCGAAGTAATGTCAATAAACACCTTTTATGAATTTCGTCATTGACAAAACCCGATTAAATTGGCCAATATTGGTTTAATTGACGGAATGCGATGCAGGGTTCTAAGGAATTTTAAATCAATCAGTGTAATATCTATATTTGTATAGTCGGTGTAGTCTGAAAGCTAGTTTAAAAATATACAGTGAATATGTTGGAAACGACATAATTTCAATGTATGAAAAGCTGTAACTTTTGAAAACTTGATTCGATTTTGAAACTATAAAATATGGGAAAAATTCAAAAATGTATTGTTTGAAAACTCGAAGTTATTTCAAAAAATATATTTGTTTGGAAGCAATTATACAAAAAAATATTGTGTTGCTAAACTTTTAAAGTAAAGTTCTTTAGAATCGTTGTGATTTCAAATCTGATGCAACGGAAAAAACGACAGGTAAGAGACACAAATACAAAAATGTGTAGAATAAAGCCGGTAAAGAATGAGACAGAAATATACACACTATTTTATATTATCGGTCTCTTCTCTTTGTTCCATACTTCGTAGCGTCCCCACTCCCGTCTTCTAAGCATAGTCGCCTGTAATTAGTGAGCCAAAGCGAGAGAGCAAATGTCGGTGTGTATGTATATTGCACACTGTTTAATACTTGCTTGTATTTGAGCATTTAATGTGTGTTAGTATTTGTGAAAAGTACGTGAGCTAATACTACTTTACACTATATGCGGCTGCGTATTTCAGCTTTTTAGTAAGATGTCATCTCATTCTTTTCTCGATTTACTGAAGTTTCACTTCTATCGTGTGTGAATCGCACACACACCTTTTTTTAAGGCTTTTTTCAAAATCTTTTGGCGGCGAATCGATTCAGATTTTTAGGCAATCTAAGTTTGGTGGAGCCCAATTCAATGCCACCAACCTTGTTTCAATCGGTCAATTTGTTTAAAAGTTATGAGATGTTTACATATAACAACAAACATACATAACAACAAATACACATACATACAGACATACTGATCTCATCGTGAAAATAGTCGGTAAAGGTTCCTAGGACCTCAAAATATGGAGATTTGATGTAAACTCTATTTTCGAAAATCGCAGCAAAATCAGTACAGTAACTTTCTTATACTACTTACGTAACGGAAAATTACATATTTGTTCTTTTTTGAAATAATTCTTTATATAAAAACACAAATATCTCACATAAAATTAGTGAACACGTTACAGCATAATAGAGCATTAAGCTGTTTCGTGTTGTGGCATAGAAGTCAACTTTGCTGTCAAGGCGCTATACTGTCAATAGATATTTCTCATCAAAAAACGCATAAGTAGACACATTAATCATATGACATTGTTATGTGCATAAGCACATCTAGCATAAGCTAGAAAAGGAACAAAATTTATTATCGTGTCTCTAACCTTCTATGTATGTTTTGGGTATGGCAAGTTTTGACACGCTGTTATTGCGAAGAAATGTAACACTATTACTTTATATTTGGCATATAGTCCCTTAATATTAGCTTACCAGCTATCCTCTACATTTATACCCTCAAAACGCTTTACGTTTATATTTTAATGTGTTTAATAAGGGATATTACGTGCGTATAAGTCGCCTGTTTCATTTGCCTTTGGCCAGAACAAACATTGAACGTGATAATCCAGTTTTGGGTGTTTTATGAATAATCAACGATATAAATCGCTCAGTTGAGAGCGAAATGGATATTTTTCGCACCAAAGTGCAGATCGTAAAGAAATGTGCCATTTAAGACACTTGAACAGTCATCGTAATAAAATTTATTCTTTCCCACACGTACGGCTTGGAAATTATATTTTCTGTTATGGGCATCATGTGTTTATAAATTAATAAATAAATATTTTATATACAGACTTATATACGTAATTTGAATTCTTTATTTTTATCGATAACATCAACTGCCGTGAATGGCAAACCTTAGATATGTGCTGCGCCTATCGCTGCGTAGTGTGTTGCGTGAAAAAAAGAAAAAACGAAAACAAGGCGACTGGGGTCATAACCCGACTATATTTAACTTGCTATGAAAATAAAGCCGTTTAGCTATGTTACTATGACTTCCTAATTTGTCTGTATAGTATAGTTGCAACTTGCAAATGGCGGCTTGTTATTTTCGAATTCGCCAGAAACACGATAATGTTTTTGTTTGTTTTTATAATTACATGTGAGCTTTGAGTTGTATGTAATCGATAATACCTAAAACATGTTGTATATTGTTGACATATATTTGTATTATCACATTACAAATATGTTTGATATGCGTACTGGTTAAGGAATAATGCAGCGAAATTTAGAAGGTGCTTAAGTTAGGCTGTTTAATACAAAGAAAAACAAAATATACAATTTTGTCGTGTAATATCATTACAACTGCTGTGGATCACGTACACAAAACTTGTTTTTATGTGCATTTTATCTTAACCTAGGAATTATACCTAAATGATTTAAATTCGTACACAATTTGAATATTTATACGATCTTTGAGAGGAACATTTTTACACGATGTTAGATACATTGTAGTTTACACATACTAAATAACACAGAAATCATATATTTAATACTAATACTTATTAGTGTGGAAGTAGGTATTTATAGATTAATCCTACTAGTCCTATGATCCGATCAGAAAAATATTAGTAGGTATAAGTGCGTAACCGAAAGTAGGTAGGGTAGGTATATTTAGATGAATGGAAGTTGTTACTCTTTCACGCATTAACAGCAGAACAGATTTGTCTTACGTAGTATTGTGTTATCTGTTTATAATACAGTAGCTGTTGCCAGCGATTTCGTCCGCACGAACTTCGATTACTCCGCACAGCTCCTCTCACGTAGGTGATAGCGTGATAATATGTAGCCTATATGTTGACCCGACCTGTTAGTAATATTCATGCAAAATTTGAAGTAAATCCATGGACAAAAATTCTAAAAACTATATTTTTGGCTTTAATATCGATTGTAGATCACGCAAGTATTCTTTTAAAAAAATATTCAATGTACAGTTTTACCTTTCCTACGATTTTAATATATGTATTACAGATGACATGTCTAATAATAGGGAGTCTGTTATTATTGAAATGATTAGCTTCAACATGAGAAAGCATTTAAAAGGTGTTTTGATATGTCGTATGTAAATAATTACCTATTATGTATGTATACTTTTTATATAACATTATTAATATAGTTCAAAGCTGGTAGGCCCCGTTAATCCTTAATACAGTAGGTATAAACCTTAATATAACGACCGTCAATATAATGATTTCCTCGATTTAACTTAAATCTCCTAGTTTATCAGTTTATAAATCTCCTAATTTTCAATCAAAAAATAAATAGAAAGATATAACCTTAACATAATGAATTCTCTTAATTATCTTTTTTTATATATATCATAAGACAGCAAACAAGCAGATTGGTCTCCTGATGGAAAGAGTCAACCATCACCTATAGACACCAAAGGTGTTAATGGTGCGTTGCTATGTTGTGGCGAGGTGTAATGCCACATGCATAAGTTTACCGGCTACCTCACCCTCCAAACCGGAACACGACAGCGACAAGCACTGACGCTATTGCGGCAGGAATAGGTAAGGCGGTGGTACCAGACCCGGGCGAGACAATGCAGAACTCTGCCACCTAGTAGCCACGATGTTAGTGACACGATAGCCAAGCGGTCGCCTTTTACGACCTGCCTGGCAGAACGGCAGTTGGCCTATTCTTCACATTTTTTTTAAATACTGTTTACAAATGGTTTACACTGTTTTAAAATACAAAATAGGTACGTACAGTATTTTCATTATTATTATTACTATTGGCGTACCGAAAGGGTGGGGGGCAGGGAGGGCCAGCTGCCCACCATGGAAACCATTTACCTCTCTACTAGCTATCTACTGTTGTACATATTAAGATAAAAATAGTCTTAAAATGTTACGGTTGCCCCCCCCCCCCCTCCTCCCTCCCTCCCCCCGCCCCCTAAACCTGGGTACGCCCATGATTATTACCATTCATAATTATAATTACTTACAGTAAAAAATGGTTCACTATAATAGGGAAAGCAGATCAGTATCTAAGTAAAGTTGAAATTAATAAATTAATAACGAATTATTATCTAATTCCCTTTAGTTTCGTTATATCAAGATTACACTGTAATTCGTTATATTTTGTTTTCCAAACAAAATAAAGAAATCTCTGAAAAAAAAATTTATGCAGAAAACTGGACTGCAACCATGGCCAAATATAATACTGCATGCAGCTAAAAATTGCCTATTACACCATAATAATAAACACCCGAGCAAAGCCAGAGCGAGTCGCTACTCTTATATATTCATTTAAAACAGGTTGTCTAAACAGCTAAGTAGAAAAAATATGCCACAAAAAACAATTCGTGTTTTAAATCTACTTTTAATCATGTCATTTTCCAAAAACTGGTTTTAATTCGCAATATAAAATACGGTATGTTTTAACACCTGGTGTAAGTCGATTACGGAAGCCATTAAATATATACAGCTGGATTTTACGATGCAAATATGTTAACCAAGTTCGTGTCGGACATCGCGGATTGTAGGGTTCCGTAGATAATCACAATAATGCTGACTAGGCGGCATTTCATTTGTAACGTAAGAGGGTCTTGCGGCCGGTTTCCGAAACGCAAATTATTTTTAACAAGCTGTCTGTGTTTGACATATTTTTTACAAGCAAATAATCTGTTACACACAGAATAATTGCTTGCTAAAATGAATTTGCATTTCGGAAACCGGTCGTTAATATTGTATCCAGACTATTTGCTAGTTTTTGACCCCCTGCCTCCTATATAAAAAATAAGTTTTGGCCTACACACCTTCCCTATCTATACTAATATTATAAAATTGTAGAGTTTGTTTGTTTGTTTGGTTGTACGTGGTAAGGGCGAAAATTGCTGAACAGATTTGAATAATTCTTTTTGTGTTGGATAGCCTGTTTATCGAGGAATGTTATAGGCTATATGAAATCTTGCTACGACCAGTAGGAGCGGAGTAAACAAAGTCCGCGCGGACGAAGTCGCGGGCAACAGCTAGTATTTAATATTTATTACGTTAACGTTAAAATCTATAAAAAAAATAAAAACACGTTTGAATTATTTTATTGTTAGTTGCTTCTGTGGTCTAGTGGTCCGGTGACGGTGTTGACCTCATGAGGTTCTGGGTTCGATGCTCGAGTCGGACAATTTAAAACATGTTTTTCCAGTTTTCTGATAAAAATAACGTTGCCAAAGATTGAATAAATAATTGGCAATAGGCTTGCCATCTACCACATTATGGGAGTATCTTCGGCTTTTTTTTTGATAAGGAAGCGCTTGACCACTATCTCGCCTGATGGTAAGCTAAGATGCAGCTTAAGATGGAACGCGCTTCCCTAGAAGGTACCTGTTCATTCTTCTTGTTAATTATATATACGGAAATCTTTGCCTAGTGTGGAGTCCAACAGAAATATAAACTATTGTACTGTACTTTTAAACTAAGTAATAATAATAAATCTTATATTATCTCTTGAAGATCCCCAGGTTGTACCCATCGGGGAACACAGACTCAGGACGCACGTTTCAGTCCCTTGCGGTTCGGATCAAGAATGTCGAGTCGAACCGCTTTGTTGGGGTACGTGGGACGTCCACCATATGGGTGGCTAATACGGGTGTACCTCTGCCCGCTTCTTCGGGAATACGTACGAGAAGATACTTAATGGTTATATTTTACCATAACTACTTTAGGAATGTTTATTGGAACGAAGTTCCTTATCGCGCGTTGTGAAAGGGGGCTAGACGGAAAAAATTCTTACGAAAAGTTGTCACGACACTTTTTGCTATGGTAAGGTATTGTAAGCTGTGCGGCATGCGCATGTTTCTCTGTCTGTCTCTCTCTCTCTCTCTCTCTCTCTTATAGAAAGCAATTTCTATTTCGCATTGAACAGTGTGGTGTCGCGACGATTATTTTTATTGAGTGTATACAGGTTTTTTTGTAAATAATAATAAAAAGAACTTCGTTCCATCCGGGTGTCCCTTGACACCTCTCAAGTTTTTTTATACTTACAAGGGATTAGTAATTTTCATTGAATTTAAGTAATACAATAAATATTTCTTTGGTTTGCATATCAGCGCACCTTGGCCTCGGCAATCACGCGGTTGCCCTAGATTTTAACCGACGAAAAAGAGAAGGTTATCAAATTGACTTATATGTATGTTTGTACGTTATGGTGTGTGTGCATAGCATGTTGTTTCACATATTTTTCGAGAAATAAAAATCATATTGAGACATTTTTTTATTTAAATCAGAAAGAATTCTCTCAACTTGATAAATTTCAACTAAAGGAACAATTTAAATTTTATCAAAATCGGTTGAGTAGTTTTTGAGATACGAAGTCGCTTTAATTTTTTATATTACTAGTCATCATCTATTTGTTTGACAAATTTCATTCAAATCCGTTCAGTAGTTTTGGTATGATTGAGTGACAAATATCCCTCCATCCAAACATCGAAACTTTCACGTTTATAATATTATAGATATCATATTAGTAGTTAACTTTGCATATTTTGTTCCATCATATAAATTAAAAAAACCGGCCAAGTGCAAGTCGGGCTTGCGCACGAAGGGTTCCGTACCATGATAGCAAAAAATGGAGGGTAAGGTAGCCGGTAAACTTATGCATGTGGCATTAGACCTCGCCACAAGATAGCAACGCACCATTAACATCTTTGGTGTCTATAGGCGATGGTTGACTTTTTCCATGAGGAGACCCATCTGCTTGTTTGCTATCTTATGATATAAAAAAAATATATATATACGAAAAAAACACGTTTATTGTTTGGGGATCCCCCTTAATATTTTCATTCTTTTTATTTTTAGTATTTGTTGTTATAGCGGCAACAGAAATACATAATTTGCGAAAATTTCAGCTTTCTATCACGGTTTATGAGATACAGCCTGGTGACAGACAGACAGCGGAGGCTTAGTAATAGGGTTCCGTTTTACCTTTTAGGTACGGAACCCTAAAAAATACTGCTTACGAGGTATAAAAAATAACTTTTACTGAGAGCGAAGACGCGGATCAAAGAGAGTATTACTGTGAAGTAAATAATTAGTTAATTATGTACCTAGTATGTCTAGATGACGATCGTTAACCTTGGCGGCCATTTTGAGGAAAAACTATAACCACAATAATAATTAACTGTATGGAAATAAATCCGTGATAACGCCAGTGTTGTTTTGGCCTACAACATAAATATAAAAAATCATAGAATAATAAGCGTTATTACTCTAAGCTGAAAATATTATAAATGCTTGTTATAGTAAAGGCCTATTATAAAACGACTTCCCATTTCCTCTATCTCCTCAGGAACTTATGATCGTTATTCGTCACCAAACTTATATTGGACGGAAAGGAAAGTATACCCTTTTAGAAGAGAGAGAAGTAAAATATCTTCACGCCCGTATCCCCGAAAGGGTAGGCAGAGGTACAACAAGTGCACCCACGATTAGTTGAAGATACTTGGGTCCCACAATGTGATAGGTAGTAAGCCTGTCGCCAACCGGTCACTTTCCAATCTCGGGCAATGTTGTTTTTATCAGAAAACTGAAAAAACTCATTTCTGAATTGTCTGACCCAGGAATCGAACCCGGGACCGCATGTGGTCAACTCCGACACCGGACCACTAGACCACAGAGGCGAGAGGAGATATACCCTTTTAAACAAGAAAAAAATCCAAATCGGTTAAGGCGTCCTTGTATATTCGAGGATTAAACGTAAAAAATATTTAAACAAATTAACAATCTTTTTCCCATGTTGATCCCGGGCTCCTTTGAAGAATAGGCCAACTGCCGTTTTGCCAGGCAGATTGTAAAAGGCGACCGATTGGCTATGCGATTCGCTACCATCGTGGCTACTAGGTGGTAGAGTTCTGCATTGGCTCGCCCGGGTCTGGTACAGCTACACTACCTATATAAGTAGAGTGAATCCGCCGTAGATAAGTTATTTATTTATACCTGGTACAAAAATAATACAAAGTTTCATTTCGTAACAATCCTCTTTCGTGCTACGGTATAAAAACGGTGAAAGAAAAAACTGAGGCCGTATATTTATATTCCTTAATCTCCCACGCTGTGCATTTGAAAAACATTCGACTATCTCTTTTCTTTAAATTAATTTATATAAGGTAGAAAGAGATGCAAGTTTAAAGAAAAAATATGGAATGCATCAGCTGTTCCCGAAGCGGAGCTGCAAGTTAACCATTTTTTACCAAACAAGTTGTCATTCATTGCGTTCGTATGTTCGTATTTAATAAGTAGAGACTGGATACTTTAAAGTCTCAATTCGTAGACGCATTCAGCTCGCATAAAATGTTTTAAAGATAACTTCTTTAGAATCGAAGTGATTTGAAACTCAAAAAAAATGAAACGCGTCACTATAAATAAACAAACACTGTTTATTAATGGTTGGATTAATTTCCCCCTTGTTAGTCCGAGCTCCTTTGAAGAATAGGCCAACTGTCGTTCTGCCAGGCAGATCGTAAGAGCAGACCCATTGGCTATGCGGGTCACTATCATCGTGGCTACTAGGTAGTAGAATTCTCTATTGTCTCGCCCGGGTCAGGTACCACCACAAATTAACAAGTTATGGGTACCATGAGTATCACTGCCTTACATATTCCTGCCGCAATAACGTCAGTGCTGTTATTGTCGTGTTCCGGTTTGGAGGGTAAGGTAGCTGGTAGATTTATGCACGTAGCATTGCCATCCCGCCACATGGATCAGTAACATCTTTTGTGAAGGTAGCTGGTAGAGTTATGCATGTAGCATTGCCATCCCGCCACATGGATCAGTAACATCTTTTGTGAAGGTAGATGGCCATCCCGCCACATGGATCATTAACATTTATTTGAAGATAGCTGGTAGAGTTATGCATGTAGCATTGCCATCCCGCCACATGGATCAGTAACATCTTTTGTGAAGGTAGCTGGTAGACTTATGAATGTAGCATTGCCATCCCGCCACATGGATCAGTAACATCTTTTGTGAAGGCAGATGGCCATCCCGCCACATGGATCATTAACATTTTTTGTGAAGGTAGCTGGTAGAGTTATGCATGTAGCATTGCCATCCCGCCACATGGATCAGTAACATCTTTTGTGAAGGTAGCTGGTATACTTATGAATGTAGCATTGCCATCCCGCCACATGGATCAGTAACATCTTTTGTGAAGGTAGATGGCCATCCCGCCACATGGATCATTAACATTTTTTGTGAAGGTAGCTGTTAGAGTTATGCATGTAGCATTGCCATCCCGCCACATGGATCATTAACATATTTTGTGTCTATAGCTCTTCAGATGCAGATGGCTCTTCTTATGGAAAGAGCCAATCATCCATCACCTATAAACGCTAAAGACGTTAATGGTGCGTTGCTATTTATACGACAGGGTTTGAACGCCAATGGCCATAGGCATAAGTTTCCCCGGTCCCTTATCCTCTAAACCGGCACACAACGGTTTCAAGCATCGACGCTATGCGTCAGGAATAGATATGACCGTGGTATCGTACCCGATCGGGAGTCCCTGTATGAAATTATTCTCTTAATAACAATGCTAAAGAATGACGACTCTCAGTCTACACCATTTGTCACCATTTTCAATTGTTTTCTTTGTAGATAACTTTCCATTACGTCACGAGATACTGATTCATTGATACCTGAGCGTTTCATTGTCCGATACAGTATCAGGAATTTGTAATATCCTTATCACTTATCAATGTGTAATAATTTATATACCTATTTGGTTTTCACAACTCCAATGCGAGGACGTTTCAACGCTTTACCTACTTATATCAGTGTTGTGTATAGTAGAACTAAGAAATCTCCCTTTTTCGTATCTCCTCGCTTTGAAAATACGTCTCTAACAGTCACAGACACTTTTCAAATTCTTGGAGATGACATGTCGAGCAACGTTCCATTCCGTGGTCACTTGGTCACGTGGCAAGATCAAATTAGTCTCAAAAAAGCTGGGTGTTCTTAGTAGGGCAAGGCAGTACTTCACGCCGGTCCATCGCTTTCTGCTTTATGAGGCGCAAATCCGGCCTCATATGGAGAATCCGGCCTCACTGCTCTCACTTGTGGACGGGGGCTCCTCAGTACCAACTCCTTCCTTTTGACCGCATTCAACGTAGAGCGGCTGGAATCGTCGACGACAGGACTATTTCTGATCGGCTTGATTCTTTGGAATCACGTAGAGATGTGCTTTCGCTCTGCATCTTATATCGCATCTATCATGGGGAGTGCTCCGAGGAACTGTTTGAATTTATTCCTGCCGCAGAAGTTCAAAATTTCATCCTCACCATCTTAATGTCTGGAAATCCACAACCGTGCGATTCTCAAGGCACATTTTTCGCCGCACTACTCCTCTGTAGAACCAATTACCGATACCGAGTACCGGATATGACTTAGGAATCTTCAAGAAAAAAACCTACTCTTTCTTAAAAGGCTGGCAACGCAACTGCAAGTCTTCTGATAGTGTAGTTGTCCATGGGCGGCAGTGATCACTTTACATTAGGTTAGCCACCTATCCGTTTGCCCTTTTTAAAAAAAGAGCACGCATAACGGAGCAACGTCTCTGCGAAGATTTTCATATAGACGTGGTCGTGATTTACCGACTATGTAAATAATAGAGGGATTTAATGAATATATAAACTATTTTTATGTTTGTCAACGAGTTAATTGTTTTTCTTCGACTTAAAAAGTGTTAAAAATATAAACCTAATAATGCCTTATACGAGAAGGTCCATTATGGCATAGCTATTTGGGTAACGGCAACTATTGTTTATCGATAGCAGCTGTCTCTTTCTTTTATTTCCACATTTTTCCAGTATTTTCAGTCTTCCCTTTTCTAGATTTTTTAAGCCGTGTTATTTCCGCACTTAGTCACTTGAGTCTTTTTTAAACATAATAAATGTTTATTTCAGAAAATTACATAAGCAGACTAAATCTATAATTACAAGGTTTTCTTAGATATTTATGATATTACGTGTGCCTGAACTAGGAAAACCTGTGTTTCAGGCTGAAAGAGCAAGTATACTTTAAATAACTAATAATATTTTATCATTTGTACTACAAATAAACATAACTTATGATACAAAAAAATATACATGTAAATAGGTAAAGTCTACTCAAACCTTATTAACAAATTCTCTGTCTCTTCGTAGGACAAACTTTGTAGGGATGACTGGAGACTTTTTTTGCATTTATGGTAAGTTAATTGATAAATATCTAACAATGCATTTAGTAAAAAGTAAAATTTAGTTACAAAACCATGTTTTATGGCAATTTTATGGGAATAAACTATATATTTTCTTCTTTTGTTAGTAATTTCTGTACAGTATGGAAAAGCTGCGTGCTGTGTGCTGCGTGTGCTTTGTATGTAGCTGGCTCAATATATTCCAGCCATCCTAACTCCTTCCAGAAACTTAGTCAAAGTCAAAGTCAAAGTCAAAATATTTTTATTCAAATTATCCTTTACAGGCACTTTTGACGAGTCAACATTTTTTGAGTTACTACCGGATCGGAAACGCGGCCACACACTGAGAAGATCCGGCGGAAGAAACTCAGCGGGCTTGTCTTTTTTTGTGCATATACATTTTTTTTAAACAATGTTATTACAATTACAATTACAATGTATTTATGAATAATATATTATAATTATTATGAGACTGCTATGAGGAGCAATTAATCCCATGCCTTATTATCATCCAAATATTCAGATATTTTATAGTAACCTTTTTTACAAAGTTTCGATTTGATACATTTTTTAAATTTGTGTATTGGTAGATCTTTAATAGCATTTGGAAGTTTATTGTAAAAGCGTATAGATTGCCCCATAAAAGAGTTACTTATTCTGTGGAGACGTGATACATGCAGAGCAAGATTGTTTTTGTTCCTTGTATTTACATTATGTACATCACTATTTTTCTTAAATGAAGAAATATTTTTACGAATATACATCAAGTTTTCAAATATAAACTGTGATGGTACGGTTAAAATATTAATTTCTTTAAATTTTTCTTTTAGGGAAACTCGTGGACTGAGATTGTAAATAGCTCTTACAGCTCTTTTTTGTAAAACAAAGATTGTATTTATATCAGTGGAATTTCCCCATAGTAGAATCCCATAAGACATAATACTATGAAAATAACTAAAATACACAATTTTCGCAGTGTCTACGTCACTAATCTGTCTCATTTTTTTAACTGCAAATGCCGCTGAACTCAGTCTACTCGTTAATTTGTCGATATGTGGTCCCCACTGTAGTTTTTTATCTATCGTAATCCCTAAAAAGACAGTAGAGTCCACAAGATCCAATTTGTCCCCGTTAAGTTGTACATTGGTATCTATATGCCTTACATTAGGCGTTGAGAATCTAATACACTTGGTTTTATTTCCATTTAATAGGAGGTTGTTAACATTGAACCAGTGTACAACTTTTGAAATCGCAATGTTCACTTCGTCATACTTACCAACTCGTCTTTTCACTTTAAATAAAAGTGAAGTGTCATCCGCAAACAGTACGATTCCATGCCTATCGCCAACAAAGAAGGGCAAGTCATTCATATATATCAAAAACAAAAACGGACCAAGAATGGATCCTTGTGGAACACCCATGGTGACAGTGGCACCGTTTGATCTTATTCCATTGATATCGACCCTCTGAGTTCTTCCATTCAAATACGAAGTCAGAAGATCGAGGGCCTTACCTCTAATGCCATAGTAGTGTAATTTCCTGATTAAAGTATTATGATGAACACAGTCAAATGCCTTAGATAAATCACAAAATACTCCAATTGCATCATGTGATTCCTCCCAGGCTTCATAGATTTTTTTCAATAATTCCACACCAGCATCTACGGTTGAGCGACCCTTTGTAAATCCAAATTGTTTAGGATGAAACAGTTCAAATTTGTTAAAATGTTTTAACATTTGATTAAGAATTATTTTTTCAAATATTTTACTCAGGGAAGGCAGAACCGAGATAGGCCGAAAGTTAGTGGGATCTGATTTACAGCCAGACTTAAATATTGGAATTACTCTTGAGAGTTTCATTAAATCAGGAAAAACACCATTTGTTATACAGGAGTTAAATATTACAGCTAAGTATGGTGCAATGATATTTATTACTGAGGCAATGATTTTAAGGGAATGGCCCCATAAATCTGCAGTTTTTTTAATTTCTAGTGTTTTGAAAGCATTTAATATATCTTTAGAATCAATAAAAGAAAATTCAAAATTTGATTCACACTTGTTGACACATTGCTTTAATAATAATTCCGCGGTACTGGCTGAAGAGCTTAGACTTTGGGTTGTTCTGATGGCCACATTAGAGAAGAATTTTTCAAATTCCTTAGCTACCTCCAAATAAACCTTATAAGACGGCTGATGTTTTCACAAGCTTTTTTCGGATTATTTGGGTTTTTTAGGATGCGTGCCCGTTGTTCGGCCGTGCTCCTTCTCCTTTCTAGAATATTCGCAACAAAATTATAAAACAAAGTCCTCCGCCGCGTCTGTCTGTTCGCGATAAACTCAAACTACTGACCGGATTTTCATACGGTTTTCACTAATGGATAGAGAAATTCATAAGGAAGCTTTAGCTATAATTTGTCAAGTTTTTTTTGTATATACTACCCGTGCAAAACCTAAGCTAAACTAAACTAATTATTTATAAAGTATGTATCACAAAATAAATTTTATTCAGCTTTATCTAGACATGTCCAATCTACTAAAATTAATTCAATGTGAAATTTAATCATGCTATGTCGTCACTCGGTAAGATAAGAATTTTGAATGGACTTGTTTAACACGACTACAGTTATTTTGTAATTTCTTAGCTATCTACTTGACATATTTGCATTTGCTATGTCACTACATAGTATAAAACAAAGTCGCTTTCTCTGTCTGTCTCTATGTATGCTTAAATCTTTAAAACTACGCAACGGATTTTGCGGATTTATCATGTGCAGGTTAATTATAGTTTACAAATAATATTATTACTGTTTATCGTAATTATAGTATTGTTTCCTTGTCGTGAGCCGCACAAATATACCAAATCACAGACCAATTATTAGAGTACTACGTACCAAATGTAGGCTTGACGCCCGCCAGTGCTCTCCGCCGCCCGCCGGAGCGCTCGTGTAGCCCCGAGATAGCCCTATCATGGCGCACAGGTAGTTAAGGCGGGAAAGTTTAAATAAATTCATGAGCTTATTATTGCTTTTATATTTATTAAATTCGATCTATTATTTAACAATAATTTGTTTTAAATAGAAATAAGATTCAATTATTGAAGTACAAATGGTCAAGATTTTATTTTTAAAAGTTTAAATAAATTCATGAGCTTATTATTGCTTTTATATTTATTAAATTCGATCTATTATTTAACAGTAATTTGTTTTAAATAGAAATAAGATTCAATTATTGAAGTACAAATGGTCAAGATTTTTTTTTATTTTTATTGATTGCACTTTATTTTAAAAAGTATTATTAATTATTATAAAATATTATCTTAATAAGTATTATAAAATAACAGTATTTAAGTATTTTTTAAATGTTAAACATTTTTTATATATTAATCTTTGATAGAACTGACTTAAACATTTTTTAACATACTATATAACATAAAAATCGGTCAAGCCATTTCGGAGGAGTATGGTACTGGTGGAGTAGTACAAAAAAAAATATAGCCAAATCGGCTACCTGTAGCCTGCGAATAAAATAATATCGCCGCTCAGTAAGGGAGATAGCCCCATTGGCGCTAAATAGCCCCATCTGGCAACACTGACGCCCGCAGCGGTGATGCATCATGAACCTTTGCGATGCAATTTAGCGATAGCCCAATACATCGTGCTAGCGCGATACTTCGCCGTAGGCCGATGTATGTAGCCGCGACGTTATACACTAATGACATATTTACAATCGACAATATTTTTTATATCTTGGCACTTATGTATATTATAAAGAGGAAAGCTTTAATTTTTTGTTAGTTTGTAATGGATAATCATAAAACTACTGGTACTATTTTAAAAATTCTTTTACACAAGGTAAGCTTTATGATCGCGGAGTAACGTAGGCTGTTTCTTTAGCCGTCTAAGCAAAAAGAAGTAATGTTTTTAAGTCACGCAAATGGAGTTGTCGGCGACACATGCATACAACACATATCTTCACGCCAAATCGCTTACAGGGTATTATTTTGAAGTGGCAACAGCCGATTGCTTTAAGGACCGTAACAGCGACACTGGACTAGTGGGCGAGCAGAGTGCACAGCTAGTTATTATAGCGCTTGATATCAAAAGGAAATATTACTTGGGCGATAATATCACCTCAAGACCTCAAGGCTCAAACATCACGCGAGATACTGAATAGCCACTTAGCCAGGCAATTGTCGCCCGCGCTAAGGGTTGCCTCCGGCGACCGCGAGACCGGAACTCGACGTCGTTTTGACTAATTATAGGGGGCGGAGGAGTAGTGGCATTTCGTTGATAGAGTTGTGCGAAAGAAACTTTGGGACATTTTGCCCAGTTATGGGATAGATGGGAGTCCGGTGCGTGCTTTCCAATCCATGTACTGGGATTGCAAAGCATGTGTGCAGGTGGATCGCAACATATCGCCCTGGTTCGATGTCAATATCGGCGTCAAGCAGGGTTGTGTGTTTTCAGGTCGTCTGTTTATTCTATATCTGGATAAGAGTCTCCAAAGATTGAGGTCATTGAATGTGGGAATGCGCATGAGTGATCTATTGGTGAACTGCCTGCTTTATGCAGATGACGCTGTACTTCTAGGCTCAACTTCATCTGAGCTGCAAACACTGGTCGCAGTAATTATGAATGATGATTGTAAGAGTATGGGCTTACATTTGAATGCGAAGAAAACTAAAGTTTTAATATTTGAAAGAGAAGCAATCAGAACGGATGTAAGAGTTGTGTTTGTGTGTGTTTAAGATGTAGTTCTGGAACAAGTGGATGAGTTTGTATATCTTGGATGTTCTTTCAGCAGGGATGGAAGATACAGCGCTGATGTTGAAAGAAGAGTGTGTGCAGGGAACAGAGTGAATGAAGCTTTAGGGAGATTAATTAATAGCACAATTTTAAGTCAGGGTGTCCGTTTGACTAGTCAGCCGGACACCCTGTAAGTAGACGTAGTCTGACCGTCTGCGTAATGTGCATATCCCAACGCTATTGTAATTAATGGATGTGAAAGTTTGGTATGTCAGAAAGGGCATGAAAGTAAAATCGACGCTGTCGAGATGAGGTCGCTAAGAAAAATATGTGGTGTAACACTCGCGGGTCGGGTTCGTAATGTGGAAGTAAGAGAGAGATTAGGCTTGAAAGAAAGTGTCGGTGTCAAGATGAGAAAGTGTATTCTCCGTTGGTTCGGACACGTAGAAAGAATGGTAGGTGAAAGGTTAACAAAACAGATATACAATGCGAATGTGGTAGCATGTAGGTACCGGGGAAGACCATGATCAGATTGATCGAATACTGTCCGAAGGTGGTGTCAAGAGTCTTCGCAATCGGCGTGTGTGTATGAAGAAAGTGATGAATATGGAGGAAGCAAGACAAGCCTGCAAGGATCGTTATGTATGGCACTCAGTTCTCTCTGCCTACCCCGTAAGGGATCTGGCGGGAAGATAGTATGTGTACATCCGAATAGCACCCGACCAATTTTATCATGATACGTCAGCTTTAGTCTCCCCCGTACTTACATCCATCCACATTTGCATTGTATATCTATTTTGTTAATCAATCATCTACCATTCTTTCAACATGTTCGAAACAATGCCGAGCATACCTTTTTCATTTTTATACCGACACTGTCTTTCAATGCCAAACTATCTCTCGGGAATGTTACACCAGAATTTTTCGTACCGCTCTAATTTCGACCGCGTTATTATAAAAGTAAATTTACCTATGTTTAGGGATGATTAAGTCACATAAGAATGGAAAATTTGCACTGCCTGGGACGAAAGCCCGTCTTTTTGTATTCATATTTTATTTTTATTTCAATTATAGGATTAGGGAATAGGGATTTGACCTTATATATTATAACTAGCTGTGCCCGCGACTTCGTCCGCGTGGGATTTTTTTAACTTCCCACTACGTATATAGATAAGGAAGTTACCGATTTTACCCCGATTTTAGAAAATCGAATTTTAATGTTTGATAAGCTGTAACTTTTAAAAATTTGACTATATTTTGATTTTTGAAATTTAATATAGTTTTTTTAGTAAGTACTAAAATATTGCAGAAGATTAAAAATGTTTAGTTAAAAAAATTCGAAGGTATATCGAAAAAACACGTTTGCAAAATTTTTCGTCAACTATAACTCCCGAACGGATAAATAAATTTTGATGCAATTTATGCATTGGACGCAGTTTTTGAGAAGTAAAGCTGATTAAATTTTGTACTACATCGGTTCATTAATCTAGAAATTGTATTAAAAAAATTCTGTTTCGCCAAAAACCTTTGTGAGGTTTTCTCAAAATCTCCTTGTATTAGTTAAAACTGACTGAATTAGTTAAAATTTTCAGGAAGTCTAAGTTGGGTGGAATCCAACCGAATCCCATTAACCACGTTTCAATCGGTCAAGCCGTTCAAAGTTATGACATGTTTACATACACACATACACATTCACGCACACACACACACACACATACACACACGTCATCGTGAAAATAGTCGGAAAGGGTTCCTAGGTCCTCAAAACGTGGAGATCTGGTGAACTCTCGATTTTCGAAAAAAGGGGCAAAATCAGTAACTTCCTTATCTAGATGCGTAGCGGGAAGTTAAAAATGTATACCGAATTAGAAAGATGAAAAGTTATTTATTAAGGTTTATTTTTTGAATGATTTTTATTTACTTAAGGCAATTTTCGTTAACGTGTCAGTATATGCGGCGATGAGGATTACCATTTATCTCACCAACCGACAAACCGGTGAATCGCGGTGAACTGGAAAGTTCTCTGACTACGAAAGTTTACTCTGCCTACGCAGCAAGCGAATCGGGTGTGATGATACTTTAATAAAAAACAACAACGCCACGTATTTTTTTCTCACATTTTTGATTTTTGATTCTCACAAATAACTAAAGGAATGTTAAGTATCTTTTGATTGAATTTGTTTTGATGAAGTTATATGTGTCTAAAGTTTTTCTGTATAGCGGATTTACATGCTTGGCAAGCCTCTACAAGCGTTCACAATCACAAGCGTGTAAACAGGGTGTTTGTCTTGGCTCGTGTGTGCTTGGGAACGCTTGTCGCCGGTCTGCTCGGGTGTTAGCCCATTTACATGCGTGGCAAGCCTCCACAAGCGTCCACAAGCACGAGCGTGTAAACAGGTGTTTGGCTTGGCTCGTGTGTGCTTGGGAACGCTTGTCGCCGGTCGGCTCGGGTGTTAGCCCATTTACATGTGTGGCAAGCCTCCACAAGCGTCCACAAGCACGAGCGTGTAAACAGGTATTTGGCTTGGCTCGCGTGCGCTTGGGAACGCTTGTCGCCGACCCACTCGGGTGTCGGTTTTGAACACAGACCAAAGGAAGTTTGCGCCAAGCGCTCGCGATGCATTTACACGCTGGCACGAGTTTTCAGTTTAGCTTTAGTATCGCTTGGTGTCGCTCCCGAACGGACGTATTTGCGCTACGCTATATACTAAGTACCAAGTATCGATTATTAGTTGGTCAAATGATGAAATAATGGCGTTTCTCGAGGCACATCAAAACTTACCTTGACCACCTGCCATTCTGCCAGACAGTACCTATGTAAAAGACAAAAGGTCACCACCACGGTGATTACTAAGACAAATATCTCGCCTGCGTTATGGCACCGGTATCCGGTAGAATTATGGACGTGGCATTGGTATCCCGCCACACGGTTAACAACGTACTATTAATGTCTTTGATGTCTACATGCAATGGATATTCTTAACTCACTAGAATTGTATGCTAAATTATTATATAAAAAATCATATTTTACCACTTTTTGCAAGAGATGGGCATAATGTGGTTTGAACCGAATTCTGACACCGGCCAAACATTCGATCAAAATAAAAATTTAAATAAATAAATAATCACGGGACAAATTATACTTACTGAGCTAACCCCAAAGTAAGCAAATTATTTGCTTGTGTTATGGGTGTTAGTCAACGATACTAATACATAGAAATACATATATAAATACTGGAATATATTTAATAAACACCCAAACCCGGAAATTACACAAATGCTTGTCCCCGTCGGGGATCGAACCCGAGCCCCGTCGATTGCGTAGGAAGGGTCGCTAACCACTCGACCAACGGGGTTGTAATTTCGGCCGAACTTCGGCTCAATTTTGGCGCTTTATCGAGAGCGATACGTCATCACTGTTTACGAATTTACTTAAATTATTTTTATATATCGGTAATGGTTTTCGTAGAGCACGCAAAATGATTAGTTACCTATCGCCAAAGTTTTGATACTTTGGGGTACATTCTACAAATTCAGGTAAATCTCAATTTTTTTAGATAAATCTCAATTTTTAAATAAATCTCAATTTTTTTAGGGTTCCGTATCTAAAAGGTAAAACGCAACCCTATTACTAAGCCTCCGCTGTCTGCTGTCCGTCTGTCGGTCACCAGGCTGTATCTCATAAACTGTGATAGCTAGAAAGCAGAAATTTTCACAAACTATGTATTTCCGTTACCGCTATAAAAGCAAATACTAAAATTAAGAAAATTAAAATATGAACGGGGGTCCTCATACAATAAACGCGTTTTTTTCGTTTTTTTTTTTGTTATGATGGTACGGAACCCTTCGTGCGCGAGTCCGATTCGCACTTGGCCGGTTTTTTGAAAATATAATATAGCCTATGTTACTGGGGGATGGTTTAATATCTTTCAAATAGTGAAAGAATTTTTCAAATCGGTCCAGTAGTTTGAGTTAACTTAATTAACAAAACAGTTATACAATGCGAATGTGGAAGGATGTAGGTACCGGGGAAGACCAAGACTGACGTACCATGACGTCTTCGCAACTGGCGTGTGTATGAAGAGAGTGACGAATGTGGAGAAAGCGAGACAAGCCTGCAAGGACCATGATGTATGGCACTCGGTTCTCTCTGCCTACCACGTAAGGGATTTGGCGTGAAGATATGTATGTATGTGTATGTTAAATAGTGCAAGTAGGTACTTTTTCTATTGTCGACATTTAAACTGAATTTCGGCCGAATGTCGAATTTCAGCTCTTACCGAAATTTGGTTAAACCAAATCTAAAATGAATTTCAGCCCATCCCTACTATTTACGAGTGATTTTTTTATGAGGCATATGTTATTATTGAAAAATAAAAATAAAAAATGGAAAAAAAACTTTTTTCTATCATAGTTTTTTAAAGCACTCAATAATTCTTCGGTAATAATATATTATGGTTCTAATGCTGGGGCCACATTAGCGGCCAACGTCCAATGCCCATTATCGCGGTAATTATCGCGATAATTTTTAACGCGCTAAAGTAGGTGGCTACACTTAATACGGCCAACGTGATTTAACGTTTGGCGATAAAACGGCGTAAAATTTACTTAACAGACTGCAAAGATGGACGTTGACCGAGCTCTGTATTTTATGAGTGTAAATTTTTATTGTTTGAATTTATTCTTGTAACTTTTCAGTTTTGGATCCCACAAACATGGTTCTGTTTGCAGAAGCTCCAGAAACGCAATTACTTTCTCGTTACTCCACTCCATAGTATGTATTGCAAACACAAAACACGTGCGATCCCGTCGAGCTCCCGACGCACACTGACTGGCGTAGTGTGACCGCTTTATCGCATTAATTCTCGCGTTATTCTCTTTGATGTACCGCCACTTGAGTTATCGCCTAATGTCAAACGACAATGTAAATGCCGTTGTCAAATTATTGCGTTAAGTCGTGGCTACATCTACGGTTAACGTCCTTTAACGCGATAATTAATGGCATTTCCCGGTAGTGTGGCCCCAGCATAAGGCGGCGTTCCATTATTTCATTTTTTCGTTCCCTCGTTCCTTTGTTTTTGTTTATATTTCAAATAAAAATACCTATGTCAAGCCGAACGCATTAGGCGACATAATCATAGCGTCCATCGTGCTTGCTTGTCCAGACCACACTAATGTAGACTTGTGTAACTCAGGAGTGATTAACTCAAAAAGATATAATCTTTACAAAGGAGTGAATATATCAGTAACTCCGTAGTATTCAAACTAACTCTCTATATCTTTATATCACAGAGTGATTGTATTTCATCTAAGCGGAATAGAATGAAAGAAATGATATGTTTATCAGGGAGTAGAAAGAGAGGAAACCATCATTCGGAATGAAGAATGTTGTAGCATCGAACTACATACTGTACACACAAAGTTATACCTTAAACTAATAGGATTAAGATATCTTTAATATTGTTCAAATGCGGATAGTAATAATAAACAGCGATGAGAATTATTTTGTTTGTACCTACTTTGTTTTAAAAACGCACGCATAATAAAAAATAAGCGTTTTTTTTAAATAATTTAATAAAATAATATCGATTCTGTTCGATATACCATAAATACATCATTTATTTTAACTGTTTATCTTGTCATTATATTGCACCGGTTAAACCCTTAAGACTAGAAACTTGAAATCTTTAATATATCGGCGAATACACCTACTTCTCATTTTAAAAACATTAAAAGTCGGTTAAATGTAATTTACATAATTCTTTCACACGCAGTGGAAGCCGCGGTCAATCCTTAGTATCAAATAAAACAAGCGTGATTGCTTTTTAAATAATTAAGTAAACGAATACCAAACAGAATCCATAAAAACATATCATTTATTTCAACTCTTTATCTTGTCTTTAAATCTGTAAATCATTTCATTTCCTTACATTCCCTTGTGAAAAAAATTTCTCGGATAAAAGTAGGTAAATAACTTACAAAGTGAAAGTAACAGTTTATGAATGTTTATTTTTATTTAAAAAGTCGAAAAAAGTCTTACAAAGTCGGAAAAACTCGGAGTAATTCCAAAATTTCGGACTCTTCCAGAAGAGTTATTCAGTGTTAATAAATCTTGCAACGTTTATGGGTACTAAAAGAAATATATTAAAAGTTATTAATACTACGAAAGTGTAATAAAGGGGAAAAAAATATAACTAATACTTACCCGGTTTTCCGTTTAAGAATTTGAAACTTTCTTCTTTGTTTAAAAAAAGGTTACCGTTACTGTCGATCAATATTATAAACTTTGTTTCTTCAATTTTTGATAATTATTATTAAAATCTGTTATATCACAACGTTATTTGCCAATTTTTATTTTATTGTTCTTTTATTACATAAATATATTTATAAATTAAGTAAAAATTAAAACAGATGATCTAATTAGCTTTTGACAGGTTGAGTCAGTGTTGCCAGAGAAAAAGTCAATCTTTCGTCCTTAAAGCCTCCTCTACACTACTCGCGAAGTTCCTCGGCGAAGTACTCGGCCGAAGTTGACTGAAGTCCGCGGTGCTACACTACACACTCGTTCAACTTCGCGAGGAGCGCATTCGTGTAGCGTTACCGGTACCCTGCGGACGTTTATGATAATGGACGCTCAAGTAGCAGCTGCCGTAGCAATGTGCTCTCTAGCGTATTATAACTACGTGCATACTTATCTCACGAAGAAGACTAAAAAGAAAAGAAGATGGTGGATGATCGCAATGCATCGGAACAGAACTAGGTAGGTAATATTTATTTAAATAATTAGGATTTCTAATAAGTTAAAGTACATTACATGGCAAGTTAATTAACTGTATTTTTTTTACAGACGTACTATGGAACAACAATTTCTTGAACTCATACAAGAACCATCAGGAGAATTTGAAAATTTCCACCGAATGTCATTGGACATATTTATAAATTAAGTAAAAATTAAAACAGATGATCTAATTAGCTTTTGACAGGTTGAGTCAGTGTTGCCAGAGAAAAAGTCAATCTTTCGTCCTTAAAGCCTCCTCTACACTACTCGCGAAGTTCCTCGGCGAAGTACTCGGCCGAAGTTGACTGAAGTCCGCGGTGCTACACTACACACTCGTTCAACTTCGCGAGGAGCGCATTCGTGTAGCGTTACCGGTACCCTGCGGACGTTTATGATAATGGACGCTCAAGTAGCAGCTGCCGTAGCAATGTGCTCTCTAGCGTATTATAACTACGTGCATACTTATCTCACGAAGAAGACTAAAAAGAAAAGAAGATGGTGGATGATCGCAATGCATCGGAACAGAACTAGGTAGGTAATATTTATTTAAATAATTAGGATTTCTAATAAGTTAAAGTACATTACATGGCAAGTTAATTAACTGTATTTTTTTTACAGACGTACTATGGAACAACAATTTCTTGAACTCATACAAGAACCATCAGGAGAATTTGAAAATTTCCACCGAATGTCATTGGACGATTTTAATTTATTACTTTCTAAAGTCGAACCCTTAATCGCTAAACGAGACACTCATTTAAGAGAAGCTATACCTGCTAAGATTCGATTATCAATCACCTTGAGGTTTTTGGCAAGTGGTGACAGCTATAGATCTATGCACTATTTATTTAAAATTTCAAGCCAGTTGATTTCAAAAATTGTAGTCGAAGTCTGTGAAGCTTTGAACGAGGAACCCAAGGATGAAATAAAGGTAAAATTTTAATATTTATGACATATATTTATTAAAAGTTTAGGTATGTACAATTACAAAAATATCAGTGAGAATAAGAATAAGAATAATTTCATACATTACGAGTCATTATATGCCTGATATATTAAATCACTCTGATGTGTATTATCTTCTGGACAATCAGATTGAGTTTGGGTCTCTGGTATATGCAAAATATATTGAACATCGTTAGATTGATCTGATTGCGGCTGCTTATAGCGTTGATAAACTGATTGACTTTGGGTGTCTGGTGCAATAATTTCATCACTTATAACACGTATCTTTGAAGAGCGTTGATGAGCAGTGATTTCGCTTGGTTGTTGGAAGTATGTCGGTTGACATTCACTGGACTCATTAGATAATGTTATATATGTATCAGGTGGCTCTGAAAACGATGAGTGTGGTCTAGGAGATAATGTTGTAACATTATAATGAACTGCATTATTCGCAGATAAAGGACGCTTTCTAGAAGATAGTGATGTAGTTAACGGACTATAATATGGCGTAGACTTAGGTGTAGAAGTACGAAACGATTCACCTGATGGAGATCTTTCAAAACGTGATTTCCGAAATAGAGCATGTATATCGAACATTATATCGTCCCTTTCATGTTCAGGTAATCTCTTCAGTTTTTTGGCAATTAGTTTGCCGAATACGTCGCACTCGTCCTCAACTGCGCTGCTATCCTTTGAAGGATTATTTATCACTTTATTTAAGTTATTGAAGGCTTCTGTCATCTGCCTACTGGCAACTTGCAATTCCGGTGGGTTGTCACGCCGTCGGATGGTGTGTCTATTTTTTGGGGGCTCTGGTTCTTTTGGAGTTGGAGAAGCAATTGGTACATCCTCTGAAGCGTTGGTTGATTCTTCCTGAATCGAATCAGTTCCATGATCCTGAAATAAAAATAGCAAAGGTTTAAATGTATATATCACGACCTATTTAATAATAAATCTTTATTTAATCCAATCCAAATTTGTGAGTGTATATGGGTTCTGTATACTATATGCATTTGAGTGCGCGTATATGCAGGAGTACTGTATGTGTATGTAGGAGTGTGAGTGTATGTCTCTGTATTTTATGAAAAATACATGAGTGCTACAATTAATCGGCTTTTTAATTATTTATACACAATTTGAGTGTGAGCTTTTAATGAAATTGACCGTGTCTTTTTACATATTATTTGATGATAATATTTTTTATATAATATACTTTTTATTTATAGATGCCGTGCAATAAGCAGCAGTGGTTGGAAGTTGAAAACGGATTCAAGGAGAATTTTCCACATGCCCTTGGCGCAATGGATGGAAAGCATATTGTTATACAATGTCCGGTTAACTCTGGTTCTGAGTACTTTAATTATAAAAAGACGTTTAGTTTAGTACTTTTAGCTTTAGTCGACAGTAACTATAACATTATGTATGCTGACATTGGTAGTCAAGGTAGGATCAGTGATGGAGGTGTACTTAAAAATTCTTCGTTATGGCAAAAATTGCATCTAACGGGCTTAATCTTCCTAAGCCAAGTCCATTATCCGGAACGGATCATGTCGAAATTCCCTACGTTTTTTTGACAGATGGAGCATTTGCTTTACATAATAATATAATGAAACCATATCCTGGCAACCATGATATCAATTCACCGAAAAGGATTTTCAATATGCGCTTGTCAAAATCTCGAGTAGTAGGTGAGAATGTGTTTGGTATTTTAGCATCCAGGTTTAGAATATTCAGAAAGCCAATTGATTTGGATATTCATAATATCCCAATTATTACAATAACATGTCTCTTATTGCATAACTTTCTTAGAAAAAGTAATAAATCATCCCTTATATATATGCCTCCTGGTACTGTAGATATGTATGATGGTAATGGAGTTTTAATTCAACCCGGGTCTTGGCGGGCAGACTTTGATAATAACTGTGCTTTGAGAGATATTACACAAGTACCACGCAGAACACCATTATCTGCCGTTCAGATAAGGGATTACTTTACAAATTATTTTCAATGTTTATAAATAAACACAACGAATGTAGGGTCATTTCGCCTGTTCGTTACCACATTAACTACATACTTTTTATATTAAAACTAATGCAGAGACATTATTATGTTCTCCTTAAAGCAAGCAACTGCACTAAATGGACGCAAACTGGCGAATCGACCTTACTGTAATCTGTACTTTAGTAATAATAAAACAAGTTATTGATAATAAAAAACTTACCGTGGTTATTGTTTGTTTACATTTATACACGGACCCCAAAAAGCTGTTCATGAAATCAAAGGCGAACCAAACTGGACGATAAACATCATCTGCGCCGGCACCACTTTTTAAGGAAGCTTCCATTTTTCTGTAGTAGCCCCTGTATGTCGCAAAAAGTGAATCCTTTTTTTTCTTCAATTCTTCAACTGGTATTTCCAAAACGTCCCGAATACGCACCCAAGCATCATTTACTTTTTTCTTGTCCTTATGACCTTTCCCACTGGGGTCCCAAATAAAAGGCTCTGCTTGAAGTGTTTCAAGGAACAACATAGTTTGCTCCTGTGACCACTGAATGCCGCTCATAATAGAGTCTCACACGCACATCAACGAAAAAATCTATTAAACACACGTGCGTTCACAACGGCGTCTTGACGCGTACTGAAGTCGGCCGAGTAGTGTATAGAGGTACTAAGAGCATGTGTCAGAGGCCTAGTAGCATATCAAAGCAGTCAAGAATAACGACGTTAATAAGTCGGCGATTGCTAAACATCTACAGCTGTAGTCGGGCCGTAATCACTGGATGGAATTTCATAGGCCACGCGTATTTTCGACAGAACGCCATATTACATTCCACGGCTAGTGAAAGAAGCCATTGAAATCAAAAAACATCCAAATTTCAACCGGGAAGACGCACGTAGTACGTCCTTGATAAGTTTTCTTGGCACGTATTGATTTTTGAAAAGCTGTATATTTTGGAAACGATGATCGATTTGATCTTTCAAATGGCATTCAACTCAATTTAAATATTGCTTTAGCTAAAAAATCGGTAGGTTCAAAAATTTCGAAGCAATGTCAAAAAAACATTTTCGTCTATGATAGATCCCAAACAAATTTACCGATTTTTATCCAATTAACGGTACTTGGCGCAGTTTTTAAAGGAGAAACGATGATAAGATTTTGAAGTCAATCGGTATATTAGCCTGAAAGTTATTTCCAAAATATTAAGTAACTTTGCTAAAGAAAACGTAATTTTAATATTTGAAAAGTTGTAACCTTTGAAAATAAGGTTCGGTTTTGATTTTTAAAAGGGCATTCGACGTAATTTTTATAGTATTAAAATATCGTAGATTACCAAAAAATAATTGGTTGAAATATTTCGAAGTTATGTCGAAAAACACTTTTTTCAAAATTTTCGTCAACGATTACTTCCAAACGAATAAACTGATTTTGAGGCAATTTATGCATTAGATGTATTTTTTTGAGGAATACATTAATCTGGAAGTTATTAAAAAAAAAATTGTTTCGTCACAATTTGTTTAGGGTATTTTCAAAATTTCTCAAAATCTCTTAGGCCCATTTGGTACAAAATTTCAGGAAGTATAAGTTGAGCGGAATCCAATCGAATGCCACCAACCGCGTTTCAATCGGTCCAGGCGTTCAAAACTTATGAGTTGTTGACACACACACACACACTCACACACACACACTCACACACACACATATATACAGACATACTGACGTCATCGCGAAAATAGTCGAAAATGGTTCCTAAGCCCACAAAACGCGGACATATGGTGAAAACTCCATTTTTGAAAATCGGAGCAAAATCAGTAACCTTCCTATCTACATACGTAGTGGGAAGTTAAAAAGTACAAGTGTTTTAATAGATTAATATTGTATTAAACTGGAGTGAATGAAAATGAATTAAACAAAATAAAACTACCACGCCAAAGCTTAAACCTAAAAGTGCGATATTTTTTTAGTAAAATGTACCACTAAAGGGCACAGATCGTCGCCTAGTGTAGCTTTGTAGCATTTTTACTCGTTATTTGACCCTCCCGTTGGTCGAGTGGTTAGCGACCCTGACTACGTAATCAACGGGGCTCGGGTTCGATCCCCGACGGGGACAAGCATTTGTGTGATGAGCGTAAATGTTTGTATTTCTGGGTTTAGGTGTTTATTATATATATTCTGGTATTTATATATTATGTATTTCTATGTATTAGTATCGTTGACTAACACCCATAACACAAGCAAATATTTGCTTACTTTGGGGTTAGATCAGTAAGTGTAGTTTGTCCCGTGAATATTTATTTATTATTATTATTTATTTATTTTTATAATAGATGGCGTTAGCAGTAATAAAATTCTAATACAAAATGTATTTTCTATTTTTTTAATGTTTATGAAATAGCATTTTAATGGATACACATATACTAGACATGAATTTAAACCACCACGTCAAAGCCCAAACCTTAAAGTGGGATACTTTTTCAGGAAAATGTACCACAAAAGTGCATAGAAAGTCGCCTAGTGTAGGGCTCGCTTCGCTCGCCATAATTATACTGGCTGTTGCCCAAGACTTCGTCCGCGCGGACTTCGTTTACTCCGCACAGCACCTCCCCCGTAGGTGACAGCTTGATAATATGTAGCCTATATGTTGACCCGACCTGTTAGTAATAGTCATGCAAAATTTGAAATAAATCCATGTAGTACTTTTTGAGTTTACCCCGGACATAGGAGTAGTGTAGAGGAGGCTTTAAGGACGAAAGATTGACTTTTTCTCTGGCAACACTGACTCAACCTGTCAAAAGCTAATTAGATCATCTGTTTTAATTTTTACTTAATTTATAAATATATTTATGTAATAAAAGTACAATAAAATAAAAATTGGCAAATAACGTTGTGATATAATAGATTTTAATAATAATTATCAAAAATTGAAGAAACAAAGTTTATAATATTGATCGACAGTAACGGTAACCTTTTTTTAAACAAAGAAGAAAGTTTCAAATTCTTAAACGGAAAACCGGGTAAGTATTAGTTATATTTTTTTCCCCTTTATTACACTTTCGTAGTATTAATAACTTTTAATATATTTCTTTTAGTACCCATAAACGTTGCAAGATTTATTAACACTGAATAACTCTTCTGGAAGAGTCCGAAATTTTGGAATTACTCCGAGTTTTTCCGACTTTGTAAGACTTTTCTCGACTTTTTAAATAAAAATAAACATTCATAAACTGTTACTTTCACTTTGTAAGTTATTTACCTACTTTTATCCGAGAAATTTTTCCACAAGGGTTATCATTAAATCTCAATATGTCACCAATCCCAATCACTCTGATTTCTACTGAGTTATAAGGAGTTGAAGATATAAATGAGTGATATATATCCGTAACTCTGAAAGATACATATCACTCTTTTCTTTTCTCGGATATATTTTGCGCAAGTCTACACTAATGCACTCACAAGCGTGTAAATGGCATCCAAGCGTTTGTGGAGGCTTGCCAAGGCTCGGAGTTTGTGGTGGCTTGCCGAGCCCTTACACGCATGTAAACGTAGCATAAGATGTGATCTTATTATGGACTGAACTTGTAAGTACATGTTCGTATATTCTACTTAACAATTTTTTTAAAGTATTTTGAAGTCCGACTTTAGTGATTATACTAAGTAGCTTAGGCACTTCAACATCTACACTTTGCAGAAGTTTCATTCATTTTAAAAGTTAACTGATTGATGTATCTAATTTTGAAATATTTACCGTGTTGTCCGGCGGTCCGGTGTCGCCGCTGACCATATGGGGTCCCGGGTCCGATTTCCGGGTCAAGCAAAACAAAATGTGCTTTTTCAGTTTTCTGATAAAACAACGTTGCCCGGGATTGGAAAGGGCCCGGTTGGCAATAGGCTTGCCACCTTTCACATTGTGTGAGATAGTATTTTCGGCTAATCGTGGGTACACTTCTTGTACCTCTGCCAACGTATGGGCGTGTAGATACTTTTTTACCCTTTTTTACGTTATGAAATGTAAAAACAAAATAGTGAATTTTCGCAATAGCCTATCCTTACGTTAAATTTTATAAAGAACAAATTCTATTAGTATACTCAATTTCGATTAGATGATTATTTTCTGAGATATTAGCAAAAACCTGAAAAATGACCTGTTTTATTTTCAAATATATTATAATTATTCTTATTCTTATATAAATAAATAAAATGTATTTATATTTTACACATATTTAGTAAAATTGCGTTTATAACATTTTAATAAAAAGTACACATTCTAGAACTGATTCTCTCGGATTATATCCATTACATAAACACTCTGAAATGATAACGCTAACTTATAATGAGCCGTGCGTTCAAAGTTTTTGTATACATTCCGGGTGTCACGTTCAACTGGACACACCACCCGAAACCGTTAAAAATTTTGATGTCTGTAACTTCTTAATTATAAAACTCATGACCTTGAAATTTTTAAGGAATAATCTTTATAGTATTTACTTTTGAACAAAAAAATACTAAAGGATTTCAGACTACAGGTTAATGAATTAAAGCTAAATATACGTTTTTGTTTTCATCCCTTATCCCACGGGAACCATACTGAATTTTGGGATAAAAAATATCCTATAACCTTCTTCGAAATATGAACTCTAATTATGCTAAATTTCATTTGAATCCGTTCAGTAGATTCAGGGTGATGCGCGGCCTTGATACAGACAGACAGACAAAAATGTTAAAAAAATACATTTTTCGCTTCAGTATCGATTAAAGAGTATCTTCCAAAAAAAAATTTTTAAATATCTTCAATGTACAGAAATCGACCTCTTACAGTTTTATTATATGTATAGATGTATAGATAGATTACACTAGCTTCGGCTTTAAATATAAAGTGTAATGCCTTAGTAAATATAAAGGTTAAACGTCAAAATCATAAATGTCAAATGTCATTAGATATTGACGTTTTGTACAAAATATTTTGTATGTATTTATTTTCTCAATTTTAATTAAAAATTTAAGAAATGCGCCGGGAATTTATAGCAGTATTATTAGGTATAATTAGTACATCAATGCTGTCTTCTTTGTTATCTGGTTACGTACAAATCGAAGCAGACAAGGTGCTTCTAGACACCGTAATAGGTGTCGTAGGGGCTGGTAACTTTTCTTATTGGCAACTGGGACATACTGGACCACTGTACGTTGAATTAACCTCTTTAACTGGTGATGCAGATCTCTATGTATCAGATTCTATCAGGTAAATTGATTAATAAAACATTTTTAGTATAAAAATGACGCGTCCACTCAAGCGTAACTTTTCGTCTTGCATGTGTATAAAATCGTTGAATATTACTTCTGAGAGCACAGAAATCAACTTAAAACATATAAAAAGTATTTAAACTTTGTAATCTGTCATATTATTTAAAAAAATATATATTGTGTAGCAATGAAAATGTATTTCTTTTAATTTGCCATTAAAAGACTGATGTGAGAGAGAAATTGTAACTGAAAGAAACTGTCAGTGTACACATGACAAAAGACATATACCGTTGCTCCTAACATGTATAAAGAATTGTATCAATATCTTAGAAGTTGGCTTATAAATGTGCTGCATAGAAAGAGGATATTCGAAGTTGTGAGGGGCTTCTAAAAGGTCTTCTAATAGCTCCCCAGGCAACAGTTTAGAATTTTGCCGCATCAATAGGGGACAGAGTAAAGGGAAGGGGTGGTGTTAGAGGAGGGGTGTTTACTCCCTTTAAACCACCGGCCGGAAACTCATAGTTTTCTTAATGAATTTTTTTGTCATTAAACTACCATGTAAAATGTCAAACATTTTAAATTATGCCACAAGATTGGAAAAAAAACAGAAAGAGAAGTAATTACAGTCTTGGATAAAATATTTTTTCCAAAAATATTTCCTAAAAAACACCTACATTTTTGGAAAAAATATTTTTCTGTATTATTAGACAGCAAACAAGCAGATGGTTTTCCTGATAGAAAGATAAACCATCACCTATAGTCACCAAAGATGTTAAGTGTGTTTGTGTGCTAGAGTGGCAATTGAACATGCGTAAATCTACCGACTATCTTACTCTCTAAACCAAAACACGTCAATGACAAGCAATGAAGTTATTGAGGCAGGAATAGGTAAGGCAGTGGTACCCAATGCCCATGTGTTGCAGAAATCTACGACCGTGTCTTCTAGGTGGTGATATGTATGTCCAATCAGTTGTCTTTTATGACCTGCCTTGCAAAATGGCAGTCATTTATTTATTTAAACTTTATTGTACACTTACATGTTAAAATTGTACAAAAGACGGACTTAATGCTAGAAGCATTCTCCCAGTCAACCTTTAGTTTCTCCCAGTTAGTCTATTTTTCAAAGGAGTCCAGACCAACACGGGGAGAAGAGATGCTACAAAGCGTGTATAATTATATGGATATAAGTTAAACGAACCAAAAACAAGTAACTGTAACGTTTTAGAGAGTTTGCCTTTAAATACAATGTTACATGGAATGTACAATGTATTTTATATGAAGTAGATTGGAGAGTTTTCATTTTATATTGTATGCAATTTACAGGCCAAGTTATGAGGTGGACAGAAATAATTTTAGTTCAGCAACATGTGGCACAGACTTAGTAAATATTCCTGCAGAATTTCCAAGACCTATTGGTAAGTCAGTTAAAACCCCATAATTCTAGATATAATAAATTAGAAAAGTCACAACAGTTTCCTTGCGGGTTGCCGTGTACAAAAGTGAACCAAATGTCTACAGTTTTTTTTTATATCATATGATTTTTTATAAGATTTTTTTATATCCAAAGATTTTTTATATCATAGGATAGCAAACAAGCAGATGGGTCTCCTGATGGAAAGAGTCAACCATCGCCTATAGACAGCAAATGTGTTAATGATGCATTGCTATCTTGTGGCTACCTTGCCCTCCAAACCAGAACACGACAGCGACAAGCACCGACGCTATTGCAGCAGGAATAGGTAAGGCGGTGGTACCATGTTGATCCCGGGCTCCTTTGAAGAATAGGCCAACTGCCATTCTGCCAGTCAGGTTGTTAAAGGCGACCGATTGGCTTTACGAGTCACTACAATCGTAACTACTAGATGTTAAGAGTCTTGCATTGTCTCGCCCAGGTACCTGGCACCACCGCCTTACCTATTCCTGCCGCAATAGCATCAGTGCTCATCACTGTCGTGTTTCGGTTTTTAGAATAAGGTAGCCGGTAAACTTATGCATGTGGCATTAGACCTCGCCACAAGATAGCAATGCACCATTAACACCTTTGGTGTCTAAAGGCGATGGTTGACTCTTTCCATTAAGAGACCCATCTCCTTGCTTGCTAAAAAAATCACACAATTGCTTTGCCTGTCGAGAATCAAACTGAGTGTTTTGCAGATCACTCACCTCTCCATCTATAGGGTGTGTAAGTGAATGAAGTTAAACTTAAGGTGAAACACAGCTGGCCTCATCTCACTTGTTTTGCAATGAGTTTTTAGCTTTGTAAGAATGAGTAAAGTTGTATCTAAAACCACCTTACCCTACACCAACATGCGAATCTAGAAAGAAAAATTGGTAAAGCGTGTGTCGGGCCATGCGCAATGTAGGGTTCCGACATTGCCTATCACAACAATGCGGACTAAGAAGAGGGCTTTATTGTTGCACACTATAAACATTTAACCTATTTAATGTTAATCATGGATATATTCACATCACAGTTTCACCGCCTATAAAAACTTCTCAAAGTACATTTTATCAGTTGGTCAACTATTACTCATAAACTTGTAAAGCCTACTTAGCTGTGATAGTTTTCCTTTTAAATTCATCATATTTACTACTACCTAGAATTTTTCCCAACTTCAAGACCAACCGTTTAGCTGGCAGAGGGGAGGACACTTGACTCTATCAAAAATTAGCACTTAAGGTTTAATATTTCACAGACGAATCCCTTAATCAAAAAATTGTTTTCACAAACCTATAATCTATACATATAATAAAATCGTAGGAAAGTCAAAACTGTACATTGAATATTTTTTTTAAAAGAATACTTGGGGCATGATGTACAATCGAAATCGAAGCCAAAAATATAGTTTTTAGAATTTTTGTCTGTTTGTCTGTATGTATGTCCGGGGTAAACTCAAAAAGTACTGCATGGATTTACTTCAAATTTTGCATGAATATTACTAACAGGTCGGGTCAACATAAAGGCTACATATTATCATGCTATCACCTACGGGGGAGGAGCAGTGCGGTGTAAACGAAGTCCGCACGGACGAAATCGCTGGCAACAGCTAGCATTTTTTAAAAACCTTTCCAAAATACCCTACACCAGGCTTTCCCAACCTTTATTTTGCCGAGCCTCCCCGAGTTAAAAATAATATTTTCATGCCCCTCTTATATTCCTTATTTACCTACTCGTTAATTTTCTTTTGGAAATGTAATCTCACATATTACGTACGACAGCTCTCCCTAACATTTCTCTACGCCACCCTAGGGGGCGTGCCCCCCTGGTTGGGAATTCCTGCCCTACACTATGCGGTAACCTAAAAAAATAACATACCCACCTTGCATGTAGAGCTACTCTATATAAAAATATATTTCAAGACTTTATGTTAGCGCTTTGTCTCCATAGCTAATATGTGTATTCATACCAAATTGCAGTTTTCTAGTATTAAGGATCTCTGAGTTAGACTGCGGACGGACGGACGGATGGACATAGCGAAACTATAAGGGTCCCTAATTTACTTTGGAGTCCTAAAAATGTTCATTTGTTTTATGCATAGAAGCTGGTAAATAGTACAATTTTCGTTTGACAGGAATAGGGGTATTCGGCGATTGGTCGCATAAAGTGTCTGAATACAGCATACAAGTGTTTCTCGACGCAAGCGCTATATTAAACGATGAGCTGCTTTATATTGAGAAGAGTCACTCCATTCCAGAGAAACGAACGAACGAACGAGGTGAGTCTATTTGCCGCATTCACACATTCGTGCGAATCGCAAGGCGAATAATGAACACGCATATGTAAAAAGTGCGCTCTCTATTCGCCTCGTGCCTCATTTTGTGATACGCGCGCTTGCATTAGGAGCAGTTTTTCGGACAAATGACGAACACGACCTACTGTTTACATATTCGCCCTCATTCAGTGACAGCTAGCGCCCGACCGACTTCATTATAAAGGCATATTTAAAGACGTATTCACTTCAACAACAGTTAAAAAAAATAATGCATATATCTGTAGGATTGAACCTGCGAGAGAATAAGAATGCATTATAGGGTCTTATCTTTGTGCCCCCCGACACTTGTAAAGACAAGTTAAAGGTACAAAGAAGATACCGCAGAGCCGCTGTGTATGTGTGCTCGGGTGCGCCTTTATAGTGCCGAGTCGAACTGGAAGAGAAGGCGTCGTATAGTGAGTATAGTGTCAACAGTGTGTGTGTTTAAACTAGCTCCAGACTGTGTGTTTTACGTATGTATTTTATAGATTCAGGCGTTACATTGTGGAAATCCATAATTCAAAGACGAAATTAAGTTATTTAATTTGCGAAATAAATATGTAACTGTTGTGATGCAATTGAAACAAAAGGTATTTTAAGGTGTGGAGCAAATTTATCCAAGTTATGAAAATGCAAAGACCACAGCGGCATAATAGTCCACACCGTCCACTGCACTTTCTTCTATGTTAATAGACAGTAACACACAAACGCATGTTTCACTTCGTAATGGAAGCATTTATTTATTTAATACTTTATTGTACACAACAGAACAACAAAAAACAATTATAGCAAGCAGTATTTTTAAAAGGTACAAAAGGCGAGCTTATCTCTAAATAAGAGATTTATTACAGCCAACTCGGTAAATTGAAATACTTGACCATAAATATAAGTCGAAATGTACAATATACTACAAATACTTAAAAAACATCTATTAATGAAACCTAAAATACTTCAGCAACATAGAGACAGACACTATTAGTACAGCAATAGTATTTACTAGAAATAAAAAGAAAACAAATATATATCTATATTAATAATTTCGTCAACGGTTATGGTAGACTCAATCTAAACCTTACCTAAATTATAAAGCGTAAAAAAATAGTAATTTTGAGTCGACAACATATATCCGCAAAATTCAGATTGTCGAGTATTTTGTTAAATACTGATTAAAAATTCTAACGGTGCTGACCAAGGAACTTATATATGAAAACTGGAATTGTTATGAAGCAATATTTGAAAAATGTACTTTATTTCGTTACTCATAAAGTTGATATTTGTTTCTTACTTAACAGAGGGGAAAAACGTTCTGAGCAAGACAATGACATGAGTGGATGTTGTCCCTTTCTTACAATTGCCAGTGTTAAAATAAAACTGCTGATTATAGATTTTAATATATTCGTTAATCGTTAAATCCCATTTATTCATACACGTCGATAAATACATTAGCATAAAATGTATTGTAATTAACATAGTGAGTTCTAAAATGTGCTTATTTTAATTATTACATAATTACTTATGCAATGCAAAGCTGTTTCTCAAATTAGTAGAATTACTTAGTAGTAATTTGCGAACTATGTATGGCCGCACTTATATATGGCGATTGGCGCTTTATTTAGTAGAAAGAGACACTACCCATGTCGTGGTACTCTTCGGAACGATTTTGAAGCCCGTGTGGACATTCCGGGTAGAATGTAACTTCCTTGATGCTGACAGACAAATCGGCCATATTTCTTGTAAAGTTACAAATATATGGTGTAGATGACGTGAGCGTTTATTAAAGTATTCCGAGACGGTATCGTAGAACGGAGCGCAGATTATGTTTAAACTTATTTTCTCTTCGTTCATAAAAGAGTAGAAATTAAAAAATAGCAACACTATAGTGTTGTCTTTATTAAACCAACGTACCTAATACCTGAAAGAAGACGTCACTACAGTGTGAAACATTAAATGAATGACATTAACCTCAACATGTATGTTGCTTAAAAAATAGGAACTTGTTAGATCCAAAAGATCACAAATTATATTAATGTGAACTAGACAAATAATGATTCCTAAGATTGCACTTAAAGGAATTTATAGATTGACTCATGCGAACTTGAAGTGGTAATGAATTCAGCATCTTCAGGAGAGTTCAATAGCACTTCACTCTATAAAGGGTGAAGCATTAAATTGTTGGAATTGGATAATATTTGATTATGATAATCTATTTAGGCGTGTGTAAGCGTATGTATGTTTATTTGCTTGTTTGAATTTCACGAGAGCTAAAAGTCATAATATGATAATTCTTTTCGAATTAAATCAGGTATATTCCTAATTAGGCAGCAGTCCAAATTTCATTAAAATCGGTTTAGTAGTTTTGGAGATGTGGATATATGTAGTTAATATATATTTGGAGGGTTTAATTACTTGTATTTTTAATTTAATTTTTTCTTAAATAAATAAATAAAATTTTACAGGTTTAAAATGTCAATAATTTTATAAATATACATGTCAATTTTAGTTATTTTACCCAACCTGGATAGTTCCCGGCGCAAAAGAGCCCATCACGCTTGCCGCATTACCGCGTTGAATCACGATGGCCAACCTTTGCACCAAAAACGATCCAGAGCGGGTGTTCCCTTGATTTCACTAAGCCTGCGTCCAAACTCCTTGATTAGGCCCTTTGCCTCCACACTCCAACTACCCAAGGTCTCTACGGCCACTGGAACGAGTTATTTAATTTTATAAATTACTTTTTTTCTATAACATTTTTCGACACAAAAATGTTAAGTAAGCATTTAAATTAATAAATGTTATTAAACATTTTACTTATAGAAATATAGTAATTTATTCAAAATTTAAATAAAATAAAAGAGTAAGAAAAAATGGTTCTTAGGAAAGCCTAAGGCGCCCCATAGACCTACAATAAAATTGCGCAATACTTTTATTGTGCAATAATATTGAATACCCCTTTGATTCCAAACATTCAATAAATTCACTCAATAAAATTGACAAACCAGTCTGATCAATATTTTCGTGCGAGCAACATGTCTGACGACGAAGTTTTGGCGGCAACCATGCTGGTGATTTTGTTAAATAAATCTCTATACAATTCTATACACTCAAGTAAAAACTCCCGTTCTTTATCTTTTATAGCATTCTTGCTCGCCATTTTGCTTAAATTTACGACACGACCATACATTAAACACCGTGATTGACCGAACGCGACCGCTCCAAACTCTGAAGTGAAAAATATTGTGCAATATTAAGCCTACACAGAGCAAGAAAAAAATATTGCGCAATAAAAATTAAACCAGCTCAAATTTTCGTTCAATCATTGTGCAAACTTCAATATTATCCCTGAACGGTCAATAATATTGCACAATACGTAATATTGCGCAACATTATTGTAGGTCTATGGGGCGCCTAATGCTTATTTATAACGTGACGACTTCTGACAGTTCATTTTTCATATTTATTTAAGGTTTTTGAAAACCCCGTAAGAGACGCGACAAGATGTTTATTTTAAAGTATGCTGTTTTTTTTTTCAGAAACAGAAGCCAAGCGCACCAAAGATAGAGTGACAACTCGAAAAACTGAAGACGAGAAACCGCGATATTTCAAGTTATTGAGCATTTTGGACATGATTTTCGAAATGTTTGTTTTATAATATATATTCGTACTGACCATGAACTAAAAGGTGAAGTTGTCGTTAGGTAACGGCCATAGTGAATTTGAGCACAGATTACGTAGTGTTTTTTAGCCATAGACTAAGTAGACGAAGGAATGAATTCAGTGAATACGAAAGAAGGAATTCTGTTGTTTTGAATATGGAGGATAAAAGAAAGAAGTATAAACTTATATAAGATTTAAACTGAAAATAAGTTCGGCTGTAAGCTATAATAGTTCCAGAAATAGCCGGATTGGCGCTTGTGTGTTGTGAGGGTTTATACGTATTTAACAGCGATTTTTACTTCACATTTCTTTACCATACTCAAACTCAAAATGTTTCATACAACTAAACCTTTACAGGTACTTATAAAGAGCATGCATTTTTAGAATTATTACCGAAACGGAATGCAGCCACATTGGTCACTGACTATAAAAAAGTTAATAGCGCTTTCTTAACAAATGACCATTAAAAATATTTATAAGGTGATTTTAGCGCTTTCTCAACAATTCACTACGCAAGTATTTAACAGTGCTTTAGCGCTTTCTTAACAATTGTCTATAAATTATGTAAAAGCGTGTTTAGTGATGTCTTAACAATTCACTACGAATGTATCTAACAGTGCTTTTAGCACTTTATTAACAATTGACTACAAAAGTATTTAGCAGTTACTTTACAATTCACTATAAAGTATTTAATAGTGCTTTTAGCGCTCTCTTGACTATTGTAAAAGTATTTAGCAGCGCTTTTAACAATTCGCTATAAAAGTATTTAACGGCTTTTTTAACAATTCACTATGAAAACATGTAACAGCGCTTTTTTAACAATCCACCATAAAAGTAATTAACAGCGCTTTTAGCAGTATCTTGAAAATTCACTATATAAGTATTTAATAGTACTTTTAGCGCTGTCTTAACAATTGTCTATAAATCATTTGAAAGCGCTTTTAGCGATTTCTTAACACTTCATTACAAAAGTATTTAACAAAGCTTTTAGCGATTTCTTAACAATTTACTATAAAATTATTTAAAAGCGCTTTTAACAATTTCTTAACAATTAACTATAAAACTAGTTAACAGTGCTTTTAGCATTTCTTTAACAATTCACTACGCCAGTATCATACAGTGCTTTTAGCAATTGACTAAAAAGTATTTAATTGCACTTTTAGAGCTTCCTAATAATTGACTAAAGTATTTAACAGCGCTTTTAGCAGTATCCTGACACTTCACTATACGTGTTTTCAATAGTGTTTTAGCGCTTTTTTGACTACTGTAAAAGTAATTAGTAGCGCTTTAAACAATTCAATATAAAAGTATTTAACGGCGTTTTTTTAACAATTCACTATAAAAGTATTTAACGGCGTTTTTTTAACAATTCACTATGAAAGTGTTTAACGGCGTTTTATTAACAATTCACTATGAAAGTGTTTAATGGCGTTTTTTAACAATTCACTATATAAGTGTTTAACGGTGCTTTTTTAACAATTCACTATGAAAATATGTAACAACCCTTTTTTGACAATCTACCATAAAGGTATTTAACAGCGCTTTCTGTCTTTTCCGTGATTAATTCTTTATCCTATAATAACCTTCGGCGTTATCCTTTAATTCGACTATCAAAATCACTTGCTACGAAGGCGCCACTATTGATTTTTTGATGGACATTATTTATACAGAGTTAGTCCTCCTTACTTTTACCCTCCATAACTCTGAATCTATGAAAAATTAATGATTTATAAGAAAGATTATAGCACCTATAAGAATGACGAAGGGCTGTAACTTCGCAGAATTATAGTCGGGTTTCTTATGCTGACACGGCATTACTTCTATAAGAGAGGGGTTTAGGGGTCCACTCTCCCCTCTTAGGGAAAAAGTACTTCCAAATATGTATTCGCGTAAAAGGTACTTCCAATTTGTATCCGATATAGGATTTAAAAAAATAGGATAAATTCTAATCAAGAATCTTAATCGCTTAGCGATATAAAATACACATAACGATCTTTTCTTAAACTTACCGAATATGAAAAAAATATCGAGCCGTTTTAGGGAAGGCGACCAAGAGACCACAACACGAGATTTTATATATTAGATTATAAAATATTATATATATATATATATATATATATATATATATATATATATATATATATATATATATATATATATATATATATATATATATATATATATATATATCGCAGAAGACAATAAATCATACCACCATATAGTCGTCTTATCACTGAATCAGTGCGCACGTTAGGCACGGTCGGTTCTCTAGCTGTGAGTCCTCTTATAAACCGATCTACTGACTCGGATTTCGTTACGACAGGCGATACTTGATAGATGCTGGCCGATGGATTACTGTTAAGATGTCAACTACACTTTATTCTACTCTAGATAGCACTACGCTACCTCAGGTTGCAAATACTCTCATACTTCCTCATATATATATATATATATATATATATATATATATATATATATATATATATATATATATATATATATATATAAGAGATTCTATATAATAGATGTAATCAAATTCAATTTTTCATATTTGATAAGTATAAGAAAAGATCGTTATGTGTATTTTATATCTTAAATAATTAAGATTTCTAATTAACATTTTTCCTATTTTTTATTTTGTTTCAGGGTCATACAAAAACCTTGTTCAATTTGTCCACATATTTTTTAAGTACATTGCGTCGATTATGAACATAATCACCATTACAAAAAAGATAATTTTAAATGCCATTGATTAATGTATCTGTACTAGTGATGGGTCGGGTTCCGTATCCGTATCTGCGGATGTCCCAGACAGGAAATCTGTGGATTTCATTTCATGTAAGAATTTCTTAATATAGGTACCTAATTAGGTAGGAGTAAAATACTATTAAATTCCGCTCAAAATATTTTTTGTTTCCTAATATTATATTTGATTGGATCTGCAAACATTAAATATCTCAAAATGGTATGTAGAAACATGGTACCTACTTCGTCTTTATAATTACATCAATCACAAATCAAAGATGTTTATAAACATCGAAATATTGATTACAGAAAGTTAATATAATACCTTTATTATGAGATCAAAATTCAAAGCTTTCAATATTCGCAATAAAAATACCCGACTGAGTAAATAAATGATTATTGTGAGAAAGTCGAGATCCGTATCCGCGGATTTAGTTTTTAACGATCCGGAACATCTCTAATCTGTTCCCAACGTTCATTACAACGTTATATCAGAAAACATTTTTAATTGTGTATTCTACCAGACTTACAAAAGATAATTGTTTGACAATATTTACCACTGTTCTAGATATATGACCTTCATAGATAACTCACTCGGTAAACTATGAACATATATTTTTTTGACTATCTCGTGTATTATGGGTTAGTCTAGAAAGAAAAAAAGAAATTATTTATTTGCCAGAATATGGGAGTTACAAGTTATTAAATTTTGATTAAGTTACCAACATATTCTACCATGATATGGCGTGCAAATATTTTAAAAATCATTTATCATGAAATTAAAAATGCTGTGAGTCGAATTTTTTACAATTACTGTTGGATCGGAACGCTGCCACACACTGAGAAGATCCGGTGGAAGAAACTCAGCGGGCTTGTTTTTTTAAAAATTATAGTTACGTAATACAAATTACAAACATTATTTTACATCACAACACTTATTTCTATAATTTACAAAATTCATGTTTTTTTATATCATAAGATAGCAAACAAGCAGATAGGTCTCCTGATGGAAAGAGCCAACCATCGCCTATAGACATCAAAGATGTTAATGATGCGTTGCTATCTTGTGGCGGGGTATAATGCCACATGCATAAGTTTACCGGCTACCTTAAAAGTGACAGCTTAGTGACAAGCACTGACTGACGCAGGAATAGTAATGGCGGTAGTACCAGACCGGGGCGGGACAATGGAAAACTCCACCGCCTAGTTTGCTATCTTATGATAAAAAAAAATACAAAAAAACCTTATAACGATTGCTTCTCGTACCAATTATTGTAATTGAAAAAAAAGAGACAAGCCCGCTGAACATCTTTCGCCGGATTTTTTCAGTGTGAAGCCGCGTTCCTATCCGGTATTAGTTTTTAAATTAACGACCCGCCAAAAGTGCCTGTAAAGGTTAATTCAAATTTTAAAAAAGTGACTTCGACTTTGACAACCGTGTATATTGACTTTGGCTACTAAAAGGCATATTTTTGATTTAAATCTAACTTAGAGAACAGTTCAAGTTTCATTAAAATCGGTTCAGTACTTTTTAGATATGGCCTAGACTATGGCCAACATAGTTATCATTTTATTATCTTTATTTATATTTATATATTTTTATTATCTTTTTCCTTTAGTTCTAACGTTATAAATATGAAATAGGGTGGAGGAGGAGCTTTTTTCTTATATAGAGGGGAGGGGTCAGAAGCTAGCAAAAAGATAAGTCTTACGCATTAAATTAAGACGCGAAAATCTGTTCCAAATTATAAGCCAAATTGCTTGCCCAATAAGATATTTATATTCTGTGTTGTATGATATATTCGGCATCCCATAAACCTACGATGCAATCAGTAAAATTGACAAACCAGTCTGATCAATATTTTCGTGCGAGCAACATGTCTGACGACGAAGTTTTGGCGGCAACCATGCTGGTGATTTTGTTAAATAAATATACAATTGTATACGCTCAAGTAAAAACTTCCGTTCTTTATTTTTTATAGCATTCTTGTTCGCCATTTTGCTTAAATTTACGACATGACCTTACATTACCGTGACCAACACCGTGACTGACTGAATGCGACCGCTCCAAACTCTGAAGTGAAAAATATTGTGCAATATTAAGTCTACACAGTGCAAGAAAAATATTGCACAATAAAAATTAAACTCGCTCAAACGTATAACCGAAAAAATATTGCACAATAATAATTAACCCGCTCAAACCTTCGTTCAATCTTTGTGCAATCTTCAATATTAACCGTAAAAGGTCAATAATTTTGAACAGTACGTAATATAGCGAAATATTGTAGGTCTATGGGGCGCCTAATATTAGCTTTACCTGTTACAATATAACCAACGTTTTTTGGTGTTGGTCCCGGCTTCTATTCGAGAATAGACTTTGGTGTTAAAAGTACTTATTTGGTACTATTTTTATACAACCTGTTTAGTTTTGATTATTACACATCATTTTCTTTTGTTTTTCTTTGTGAATTTTTTAAGCAAAATGTTGTGACGTTATCAAGAAGGCTGAATAGTTTAAGCTTTTGTCAAGTACTAAAAAGAAAAAAAAAAAACAATAATTTGGAAGCTAGCCGGCATAATCATGGAGTATAGGTAAGGAGGATCGACTTATTATATATAAGGGGAATATTGTAAAAGTGTTAGAATGGCACTGGCGTAGGATAAACTACGATATGAAGTCCACTGTCGTAGACAGAGGAAAGTGTGCCGAGCATAAATACTTAACAGAGCTTGTAGCGCTTTACCGCTTTCTTTTTAAACGTTCATATGCCACGGTGGCAAGATCACTATTGGGATGTTTTTTGATGGACACTTCTGTCCACAGAATTGGTCCTCCTTACTCCATGGACATAATGCTTATGACATTTAATGTCTTCCATTTTTCTTTATTTTATAAAGAGACTTGGCTATTGATCTTTATGTGAAAGGTAAACAAAACAATATTGAATACCATAAAACCACTTTGTGTGTTGAATTCAAGAATGCTTAAAAACAGACATTTATTCCCTTAAAGAGTAAATAAAACTGTTTTGGTTCGTTAAGTCTACCTTTTTAAGGTGAAACTTTTTTCTATCGCCCTGAAATTTTTCGTTCATCTATCGCATGTCGCATTACAGCTGGCCACCATAAAGTGAAAGGTGCATTTCAGAGCAGCCAAGGCCAATGTAACGGTGCCCATAGCTCGTATTGTATTAATTATGTATTCCGTACTTTAATAGGCAAATTAAAATTTTATTTTATTTTTTAATATTATTTATATTTATAATAATAATATATCTCCCATTTTTCAATAATTAATTTAAGATTAAAAACGCAATTTTAATAAAAATTTTTTTGTGTTATAGCGTGCTTGGGAATCTGGCTTTAGGGAAATGGTCGCAGGTTCAAATCCCGCGTGTAGATATTTTTCTTTATGGTTTTTAAGCAATTTTAATAATCTAAAATAAATAATTTTATAAAATTTTTTAGTTAAATGCATACGAATCGAAAAAAGTTTCACTTGAATCGTGATTTCATAAAACCACATACCTAATTATTATTGTTTTTGTATAGAAGATCGGTGTTTCAAATATGGTTCTTTTATTTTATAAATGTTATTCTAGTCAAGCAATCATTATTGTGTAATTTTAATGTTTAAATAAATATGCTTAAGTAAACTATTTTTTATTTTCATACCATTTAGATTAGGGATGGGCCGAAATTAGTTTTACATTCAGTTTTAACGATTTTCGGCAGTTTGAGCCAAATTTAGACATTCGGTCGAAATTCGGTTTAAATGCCGAACATTCGGCACTAGAAACAAAGTACCTAATTGTACTTTTTTGGCTGAAATATACACTACTAATATTATACAGAGGAAAAATTTGTATTTTTATATGTGTTAAATAAACTCAAAACTATCTACTGGATTGATTTGAAAAATTGTTCCCCATTACAAAGGTATTAAATCATACCTAAATAATATAGGCTATTTTAAATTTTCTAAAAATTAGAATCCTGCCTAAATCTGAACAATGTAACCCAAGGTATCAAAATGTTGCCGATAAGTCATTATTTCGCGTGGGCTGCGAAAACAACGATATCTATACATATAATAAAATCGTAGTAAAATCAAAACTGTACATTGAATATATTTTTAAAAGAATACTTGGGCCGTGATCTATAATCGATATCGAAGCCAAAAATATAGTTTTTAGAATTTTTGTCTGTTTATCTGTATGTATGTCCGGGGTAAACTCAAAAAGTACTGCATGGATTTACTTCAAATTTTGCCTGAATATTACTAACAGGTTGGGTCAACATATAGGCTACATATTATCACGCTATCACCTACGGGGGAGGAGCTGTGCGGAGTAACGAAGTCCGCGCCGACGAAGTCGCAGGTAACAGCTAGTATAAAATAATTTTAGTAAAATTGTAGACAAGTCACGACGTGTCGGTCTTGAGAAAGCGCGATAAAATTGAACCGAAGTTCGGCCGATTTTTTATTTTCACTCTGGTTTAACTTAAGAGCCTTACAAGCGCAGCAGAATAATAATAATAACAAACACCCCTAAATATGTAGGTACAGAATGTCGTCATCCATCGTGATTTTCGCGTGGAGAGCTTGGAAGACTTTATAAGAAAGCTGGCAACAAATATGTTCCACCGAGCTGACTCCTCTTCTCTACCCCATATCAAAAACATTGCCCCTGGCATGCGCGTCTTCGGACGCAAAGCTAGGGACATCCTAAATTGACCTCCACCCCTTCCTCCTGCTTTAGCCGCCACTACGTGTTTAATCCCCTGTTGCAATTTATTTGATTTATATAAACTATGGAATACAAAAATTAATTGATATTGATAGTACTGGCGACCCAATCTATTTGTTGTGATAAGATAGTATAAAAGCCGTACGTTAATGTCATTTCTCTTACAGCTTACTTAAAATATCGCCTTGATAGAAGACGGACGTATATATCTTCCAAGTGAAAGAATAACAGTAATATATATATATATATATATATATATATATATATATATATATATATATATATATATATATATATATATATATATTCTCATATACTGTGACTCTGCATTTCATTTATACGAAAATACTAACATCCCCCGTCAGGGACTCGACCTGCGGGGCGGATTGCACGTGGTGGTGGGTGGACAGTGGAGGGGTGTGGGGTGGTAGCCCACAACCTACCGAATCCTTATTCCTCACCAACTTATCCACCCCTAGCTTAAACCATTTCATCGCTTGCTGCGTGTTTGATCCCCTTCTTGCGGGGCGGATCGCATGGTGAGGAGCGTATAGGGGGATTACCCTTATCATCTCCACACTCCTTTCTATCCTTATATCAAATTTCAAACCAGAGGGCAAAGGGTTACGATCCTACACCCAACCTAAGGACCTAGCCGTTTTAACGGCTAGCAAGTGACACTATGGTCAAGGGCAACCAGCCCCGAAATCATTTCCTCGTCTCATTGCTGGGACGAGTGAAGGCTACGAGCAACGCGCTCATTTTGACATTGGTCCTCGAGACATTCACATTTCACACGTGTATAATATTCCTATCATTTAATTCAATTGCAAAATATCTAACTGACTCGTATTTCCATTTAAATCGTTATATTTTCAGCAAAAAGTTATGGAACCAGTTAGGATTTCCCAAGCGCGCCAAAAGAAGTATAACTTCAAAATATATAGATGTATTGAGAACTTTCGCCGTATTTCGTCAGGCGAGTCCGCAACATTTCGCCAGGATCTGGTACCATCACCTTACCTATTCCTGTCGCAATAATCTCAGCGCTGTTATTGCGGCAGGTAAAAGTAAGGCGGTGGTACCAGACCCTGACGAGACGTTAAACTCTACCACTTAATAGTCATCCATTTTACGAAATGCCTGGTATAAAGAAATTTCGTCTATTCATCGAAAAAAACCCAAAGCAACATGAAGAATATCGATTGTTCTTATACAATTAATGGTAAAATAAAAAACGAATTGTTTAAAATTCATTTATTTTAACAAAAAACAATTATTATCTGTGCAACAATTAAAATAAGTTTACGTGTTTCTGCTACTAGATGGCAGTGCAGTGGAATAGCAATATTTGGTTTTTTTAAATGTTATCTTAAACAAAGTTATTTTAAAACATCATACCCTATGTCATCATTATAATTAGTTTTGCTAAATATGCATCTATTTTTACGTCTTGTAATTCTTAACATTTTTAAATGATGGTGTCATAAAGTAGGCTGATAAGTCTAATTTCTTTGCCGGATAAAAAACACTATTTATAACGACATTTAGTTCTGCTTACGCCAAACCATATTATATAACACACAAACACGACAGTACTTACTACAAAATTATAAATGTGAATTTCATCTGTAACGATGAACTCATTTAACTAGTTATACGTATGTATTTATTGTATATCTAGCGATCAGTACAATCGATGTAATCGATCATACAGCAGAGAAAAACTTCGCCACTTACGTGGCGAATGTTGAGCCTGTCGACACTAGCTCAGTGGCAGAGCACCCCGGCTTTGGGAAAGGTCGCAGGTTCAAATCCCGTGTGTCGATATTTTTTTTGTTGTTTTTAGTTTTTCAAATTATATATAAATTTTACATACACACCTAAAAATTGTTTATTTAAATATGAGTATATTATGTAAGTGTTTGTGTATGTGTGCTAGAATTGAGATTCTAGTTGACAAGTATCGTTTCCTTACTTAATAACAAATTATAAGCCTTCTTCACGCATCTTCCACTTCCAGAAAGCCCACTACATCCACTTATTTTCTCAGACAATAACGTTCAAATGTCACCCTTTGTTTAATGCTCTTGCCCATAGTTGGGCATTAACTCGTTAATTAACGTAGTTAGCATTTTGATTGACGGATTTAACTTTTAAGTTTAAAAAATGTTAATGTACTTGTTAACTTTCGTTTTTCCTCAAGTTCGCTAAATCGTTAAGTAGCACCTAGGGGCTATTCAAGTATTACGTAAGCAGATTTTTTACAATTATTGACTCCCCTCTCCCCCATGTCAGCAAAACTAAGCAAATCACTTACCCCCTCCCCTTGCTTACGTAAACATTTGTAAATTTATTTTTTAGTCTGTTCCTCTCTTCTTGTCTCTTCTTGTTATTGATTTACGAGTAGCAGTTTTTAAGTTTAAATATAAGTATATAGACTGACTGGTGAGTAACCTTCAATATTTAAGGACGTGATAGTTGGCGATCATATATGATGAGAAGAAATAATATTAAAAATAAATATAATACTTCTTAGTAAACAGTAAACCGAGAATCCTATATTTACCTGCGTCATACTTGGACACTGCGCAGACGCACGTGTCGCGTAGCGCGCTATCAACGCAGAATAGCGAGGGGTGGCGGCGGCGTGTCCTTGATGTCGACTAGCGCGTATTAGAGAGTATAATATCCACATTTCACTTATTTTAGAGAAACATTGGTCAAAAATTAAGCCCCTAATTTTATTATTTAATTTTAACGAGAATCGAGTACCGAGTACTCTCCGAAGTATCCAAGGTAACTCACCAGTCTGTATATTACGGTTAAGTAGGTAAGATAAGAGTTTAACGCGAACATTTAATGTAGCAAGCAGTAAATATATAGAAAATTTGAAATGTAAAAAAATGAATTTTCTTGACGTAATCACCGACTAGACCCCTCCCCCCCCCCCCCAATCCGCCTTGTCCATCAAAAATAAGCTAAGGAAGGACCCCCTACCTCCCTTTAGTGATTACGTAATACTAGAATGCCCCCCTATACGTACCAAACAAAGCACTGTAGTACAGTGCGCTCCAGACTGTACCGTAAAAATATATTCGGAGAAGTACGTTTGGGTACAAGTGCAGCACGAGGCGTGCCGCGAGTGAAATGAAACTAGTTTTGCCAGCGCGTATTAGGCGCCCTATAGACCTACAATAATATTGCACAGTATTACGTATTGTTGTACAATATTGACCGTTTACGTATTGTGCAATATTGACCGTTTAGGGTTAACAATGTTAATATTGAATATTGCACAAAGATTGACCGAAAGTTTGAAAGAGTTTAATTTTTATTATGCAATATTTTTTACTGCACTGTGTAGTAGACTTGTGTAACTCCGGAGTGATTAACTCAAAAAGATATAATCTTTACAAAGGAGTGAATATATCAGTAACTCCGTAGTATTCAAACTAACTCTCTATATCTTTATATCACAGAGTGATTGTATTTCATCTAAGCGGAATAGAATGAAAGGAATGATATGTTTATCAGGGAGTAGAAAGAGAGGAAACCATCATTCGGAATGAAGAATGTTGTAGCATCGAACTACATACTGTACACACAAAGTTATACCTTAAACTAATGGGGTTAAGATATCTTTAATATTGTTCAAATGCGGATTGTAATAAAAAATAGCGATGAGAATTATTTTGTTTGTACTTTGTTTTAAAAACGCACGTATAATAAAAAATAAGCGTTTGTTTTTAAATAATTTAATAAAATAATATCGATTCTGTTCGATATACCATAAATACATCATTTATTTTAACTGTTTATCTTGTCATTATATCACACCGGTTAAACCCTTAAGACTAGAAACTTGAAATCTTTAATATATCGGCGAATATACCTACTTCTCGTTTTAAAAACATTAAAAGTCGGTTAAATGTAATTTACATAATTCTTTCACACGCAGTGGAAGCCGCGGTCAATCCTTAGTATCAAATAAAACAAGCGTGATTGCTTTTTAAATAATTTAGTAAAAGAATACCAACAGAATCTATAAATACATATCGTTTATTTCAACTGTTTATCTTGTCTTTAAATCTGTAAATCATTTCATTTCCGTATATTATCATTAAATCTAAATATGTCACCAATCCCAATCACTCTGATTTCTACTGAGTTATAAGGAGTTGAAGATATAAATGAGTGATATATATCCGTAACTCTGAAAGATACATATCACTCTTTTCTTTTCTCGGATATATTTTGCGCAAGTCTACTCTGTGTAGGCTTAATATTGCACAATAATTTTCACTTCAGAGTTTGAAGCGGTCGCGGGTCCACTGACCCGCGACTACCAATCAATCAATCAAATAATATTTATTCGACGTAGGTACATTTAAGAACACTTGTCGACGTCAAAAAACATAACACAGCAAAATATAAAAGACGATTTATACAATATTTGTAAAATACAATTCATAGAAATCACGTCAACCAAAGAGAATTTTGTTTTGTTTACAGAAATGATCAATTATTTAAAAAAATAAAATATATATTTTAAAATAATTACCATGTTTAATGTATGGTCATGTCGTAAATTTAAGCAAAATGGCGAGCAAGAATGCTATAAAAGATAAAGAACGGGAGTTTTTACTTGAGTGTATAGAATTGCATAGAGATTTATTTAACAAAATCACCAGCATGATTGCCGCCAAATCTTCGTCGTCAGACATGTTGCTCGCTCGAAAATATTGATCAGACTGGTTTGTCAATTTTATTGAGTGAATTGATTGAACGTTTGGAATCAAAGGGGGTATTCAATATTATTGCACAATAAAAGTATTGAGCAATATTATTGTAGGTAATTAGTACCTTAGTAAAAAAAAACTGCAGAGAAATTTGATTCATCTGTATAGTTAAGGGTAGGTAGTAGGTAATAGGTATCCTCTATACTGACATACTGAAACAGGGTGTTTAGTCAGAGTTTAACCCATAAACACCCAGCGCAACACTTAAGCGCCGCTAAGATTCTCGGTGGAATTCAGTTGGCACCCACACGACGCTTAAGCGTCGCATTCCTATTTGGTTTTCAACCTTCCACTACTAAAAATACAGATTACTTTAGTGTAACGAAGTTTTTTGTAATAAAATACAGATTACTTTAGTGTTATGAAGTTTAAGTTTTATAAGGATTTTTCTTGGAGGCTGACAAGTTAATGTACTACGTACTAGAGAAGCTATGCTAAGTCGTGTTCCATTTCGTTAACACTCGCTGCAGCGCTGAAATAATAAACCGTCCATCCAACGTCAAAATTAAACAGCTCTGCAGCGTATAAATTTGAGACCAAAAAGTCATACCCGCCGTAAATGACATGGAGCCTACGCGTTTTATTCAACGAGTATTTACTAGGTGGTAAAGTTCTGCATTGTTTCGTCCGAGTCCGGTATCACCGCCTTACCTATTCCTGCGGCAATAGCGTCAGTGCTTGTCACTGACGCGTTCCAGTTTGGAGGGTAAGGTAGCCGGTAAACTTATGCATGTGGCATTAGACCTCGCCACAAGATAGCAAAGCACCATTAACACCTTTGGTGTCTATAGGCGATGGTTGACTCTATCCATCGTAAGACATATCTGCTTGTTTGCTATCTTATGATATAAGAACAGAGCTCTGACATAGGTGCAGTCCATGGACTGCATTTTAGTGGAATACAAGTTGCGTGGCGCATGCCTAGTCTAGCACGTTAGCACATAGAAGTCTTTGTGTCCAGTACTCGATTCTGATACAGAATATATCAAAAAACAGTTACTTAAATTTTGAGGTCCAATAAAAATGTTTAATACGAAAACCCACCCACGGTGCATAGTTCATTGTTTATAAACAGCGATTACCGAACTTGCGACTAGACTCATTAGTACATTGTACGGTGGCCATACTTTTTGAATATCACACTAATTTCGTTGAGGTTTACTCTGTGGTGACGCAATAATTTATTTTTATTATATTTTTATTGTTTACAGACCATTATCCATAGTCCTACAATTGACAATAAAAAATTGTATAAATACTTGAAAGACATCAATATTAGCGTAATTGTGACATGACTGTTACAGATTCGTTTCAGTGTTGCTACTGTTATAACTAAAGAGATTTAATTTAGGATTAATCAGTCTTTTTATTAGACTTGGCTGTGGTTAACTTCTCTTTGCACTCTTGATAAATGCCATCCAAATCAAAAGCAGCTTTCATATTATCCTTGGAGAATAAAAATCTGAAATTAGTAATATATATTTAAGAAAAAATTAAATCAAGGAAAAGTTATGCATACATTATGTTAGCGACTGCGCTTATCAACAAGACTTGCTGGTCAGGTGTGGTGCACCTGTGTAATTTATGCACCTGTTATTGTGAGGTAATGACGTCATTATTAACAACGGACAAATATAAACAAGGATAGTATAAATAGGCTGTGATAATATGTTATCGATTCATTGTAATTCTATCGCTTGTTGAGGGCGTTACTGTACCCAAAACTACTATTGTTTTCATATATCATAATGCATCTGGCATTAGACCTCTCCACAAGATAGCAACGCACCATTAACATTTTATGTGTCTATAGGCAATGGTTGACTCTTCATATCAGGAGACCCATCTGCTTGTTTGCTATCTTACGATATAAAAAGAATGGTTAAGGTAGCTAGTAAATTTATTCATGTGGTATTACCATGCTCCCACATCATTAGTAAAGCACCATTGACATCTTTGTGTCTACAGGCGATGATTGTCTCTTTCCAAGAATAGTAGTCTGTTTATAAAAAGTCATTTTGCTGCCAGGCACTTTTACAAATTTCCCGATAGACAGTCCGCTGAGCTATTCTGTACCACCAACACTGTATTCTGACCAGCACTAATAACATTAGTAAAGATAACATTCTCACTTCTGTAATTTGCCAGTGCTGTCTGCTTGTGGTCTGCGAGCCTTTTCTTGACCATCAATGAACAGTAGTACTGTGGGGAGTTGCCGACTTGTCGGTCCGTCCTGTACTCTGTACTTGGCGCCTGCTTCAGGGTATCTGAAAAATATAGATATTTTATAGACTCGAGCACTACCTTGCAGAATTATAGACTCAAGTCATGCTCTTTGCCCCTTTTGAAAAAAAACATCTATGGGGACATCACTGGACAAATTTCACGAATTGATCTAACCTCATGGCAAGCAAATTATTTGCTAGTGTTATTGAGTTAGTCAAGAATACAAATACATAGAAATACATATATAAATTCTGTTATATACATAACCAAACCCAGAAATACAAACATTCATTGTCATTAAACAAATGTTTGTTCCCATTGATTTTAGTTTTTATTAGAGTTATGTATACAGGTTTATAATGCTGTGCCAGATACTTTTAAGTCACTGCCCTTTAAGAAATTCAATAAAGGTTTACTGGAGTGGCTAAAAGATAAAAAAATTTATAGTGTTAAGGAACTTTTGATGATGCCAACATGGTCACAGAATGGATGGGTCACAGAAGAATATGATGCACGTTTATATGTTTATTTTATATTTTTATTTCATTATTCTTTATAATCTTTTTAATTATAAGCATTTTACAAATTGATATTCCTTTATTTTAAGACATAATAATTTTTTCACTCAAGATTACTAATTTTTGTTTTTTCTACTTAATTCTTCTGACTGATACAATTTGACATTACAATGATATTATTAATCTATTGATTTTGTTTTTGTTGATAATAATTATTTTTCATGACATGCTAATTTTATATTTTAATTTTGTTAATAATAATTATTTTTCTATATCTTAGCAATATTAAAAATGTTAATTTTGCCACAAACAAAAAATTTCATTGCATGCTGTTCATACGGCAAAATAGGAGGAACTACTAACATAATATAAGAGCACATGTAACTAACCCTATTTTCTGCAATAAACATTTGATTGACTGATTTAGATTCGCTAACAACTCGATCAACAGGGTAGACATTATTGAATATTAGCTGAAATTAAAATTACCTTCCAACATCTAACTTCCCAAATTTAAAATTATCGAGTCCGTAGCTTGATGATAATTCAGAAAATACTGGGGCAAAATTAACGCAAGCTGGATGCCACGCAGCATACAAACAGATCATCCAAGTGGTTCCCTTGTGCCGTTTCATCTCATCCTCCAGTGTTTGAGGGCCTCGGAAGTATGTTATGTACTCTGGTCCAGAGTATGATGGTTCAGGAAGAAGCAGTGCTGTCAATATTATTATAGCACCGAAAGGAAGTCCGTATCTGGAAAAAAATGGTACTTAACATTGTACACTATTTTAATTACGGGTAATGGAACATATCATGTAAATTAAACGCCTCTATGGTTCAGTGACCCTATGTCAGTGGTGACCACATGAGGTATCTGGGGTTAGATTCCCAGGTTTGGCAATTCAAAAAATGTGTTTTTTCACTTTTCAGATAAAAAACAATGTTACTCCGGATTGAAGTGCGCGGCAGGCAATAGGTTTGCCACCTTTCACATTGTGGGACCAAGTATCTTTGGCTAATCGTGGTTGCACTGGTATCTCTGCATACCTTCTCGGTGATACGGGCATGAAGATATTATCATGTTAATTAATTTTATATATTATTACTTATAGAATGCAACTGTGAAGACATTTATCGACCGCCCCGTTGGTCGAGTGGTTAGCGACCCTGACTAGGCAATCAACGGGGCTCGGGTTCGATCCCCAATGGGGACAAGCATTTGTGTGATGAGCATAAATGTTTGTATTTCAGGGTTTTTGTGTTTATTATGTACATAAAAGTATTTATATATGTATTCCTATGTATTAGTATCGTTGACTAACACCCATAACACAAGCAAATAGTTTGCTTATTTTTGGGGTTACATCAATAAGTGTAATTTGACCCATGCATATTTATTTATTATTATTATTTATTATTTAGGACCTCAAGATTGATATACGCTTATCTATTTATTAAAGCAGAATATACTGCCCTAAGCTACACTATCAGTAGTTGTTCCGATATGATATGATGGCTACTCCTGTCAGCTGTTTTCAGACATCCAGCATTTAGAGAGATGCTAGAAAGAAACCTCAAAAAAATATATCATATTAGCTGCTTCGTGCAGCCCGCTGCATTATAAAAGTTTTTGGCAAATCCCATGGGATTATCTAATTTTCTGGGATTAAAAGTAGCCTATGTGCTATTCTAAGTCATCATCTACCTGTGTGCCAAATTTCATTCAAATCCATTCAGTAGTTTTTGTGTGACTGAGTAATAAGCATCCATCCATCCAAACTTTCGCATTTATAATATTAATATAGATTTATTAACACCTTTGCCCAAGGACCTCTTAATCCATGTTGAATAGGCAAACCTCTAGACCACAACACAGGCATAAGGGGGAAATCTGTTTATAATTTCCAATTAGTTGTGTGTTTAATTTGTATATAGACTAGTAGCTGTCCTGGATTAGAGGGAGATAAATGATCACTCTAGGTACCAGGCGACAGACTATAGCAGAAAAACAAATAGAGTGGATAATAAAAATATTGATGCATTTTTCGAAGAGTTGGGCTTCTAGTAGGCAAGCATATTATATTTGCTTTGTTAGTAAATGGTTAAATTCGACTAAAGGGCGCTAAATGATAATAACTTTAATAATCTTGTTCAAGGATTAGAGCCAGGGCTGATTAATCAACCAGCCTTCTGCTTAACTTTTCAGATATATTGGCAAGTATTTATTTAATAGGTTGTAAAATGTCATTGGATTTGAAATTAACACTCAGATGTGCAACTGTTAATTATAACAAATTAGCTTTAATATACTCACCTGACATCGGCATATAACCATAATATTAAATTCGCGATCTTAGTATAAACAAAAGACGATGAAAGATAGTTCACCATTGTAACACTGCCTGTCTTCCTCGTCCTCAGCATCACGACAATTATTAGGAAAAATAGGATTTCCGTTTCACGACTATCTAATTCACAATCAGACTCAGGAAATAAGAAATTACATATTAAATTAGTGCGTTTAGAAAACACATAAGAAATACTTAACAAAATATTAACCCAGTAATATGGTTTTAATAATTGTTTTAAATCGCTTTGAAAAGCCATTTTTTGTTCATTTACGTGTGTTTAAAAAATAATAACATTAAATTTTCTCTTCGCAAAACTCGCAATTTTAGCCGTCCAGTGTTGCCATGCCACTTCCCCACACTTCCCGCTTGCGGCTTGCCAGTTGCCAGAAGAGTAGAATTATTATTTTTAAGGAATGGAATACAATGTCGTATCACATGATTCGCCAAAAAACGTTTATAACGCAGCGGCAGCTGCTTCATACATAATACCTATATAGCCTTTTCGTAAGTAGTATGTAGTTATTATGTACATTAATTTACAATATTGCCAAAACAATATTACTGTCAGACATTTAAAGCACTATACCTAATTTCACTAATATAAAAAACAGATATGCCCTCTACATTTATCGTGTCATTGCACGAATCTTTGTGACGATAGACGCAAGTGCGCTCCTAGCATTACAGATGTTATATGTACCTATGCGATAATATCTGTAGTAAATATCTAAAGAATTAATATATGTTGAGTCGCAGACAAAGACAAAATTATTTCGGTCATGTAAATATAGAAGTTTTATTCATCTAAATATGCCGAGTTTTTCCATGTAAATATGCCAAATATGTATTCAAGTATGCCACGAGTTGTAAACTAGTTTACTTGGTTCCTTATTTTTGGAACGAAGTTCCTTATCGCGCGTTGTGAAAGGGGGCTAGACGGAAAAAATTCTTACGAAAAGTTGTCACGACACTTTTTGCTATGGTAAGGTATTGTAAGTTGTGCGGCGTGCGCATGTTTCTCTGTCTGTCTCTCTCTCTCTTATAGAAAGCAAGCCAGATATTTTAATTTCTATTTCGCATTGAACAATGTGGTGTCGCGATGATTATTTTTGTTGAGTGTATACAGGTTTTTTGTAAATAATAATAAAAGGAACTCGTTCCATCCGGGTGTCCCTTGACACCTCTCAAGTTTTTTTACTAGTGTGTCGTAACTCGAGACTATTTTTTGTAGGTACCTAATTTGTTCAGTTTTTGAAGTGAAAACTTCTTTAGGCGCGTTGAGCGTTTTGGTAGAGGGTAAAATCCTCGCTTCGCGTCACCGACATGCTAATGATAATAGTATATCTATAGCTATGTTTTGCATATAGTTTTAATTACTCTCAACTTAATAGTTCCGTTTTCACTTCTATCGGCAGTCCCACGACTGCTACTGTTTTTTCTTATCCTTTTTAAGGAGTTTTTTATATTTCGGGATTTCGTAAACATGCCCCAGTATTGCAACTTAAAAATGCGCCACAAATTATGTATAATATATATTATTTCAAAGTTTCTTTTTCCGGCGTGCCCAATCTCTTTAACTACTGACTACTTCACCAAAATAAAAAAATACCTAGTTAAAGCTTATGTTTTCTACTTCGGGCGAAAAATATGAAAAAAATTCGAAAAAAAATCTTTTTGTTAATAAAAAAAATATACATAATATTTATCGGAGCGCCATCTGTGGGTTATACATGCAATATAATAATAGAGTTTTAAGTAAGGTAGGATCTCGTTTCACGTTTACATGTGAGACTTGCGATTTCCACCTGTTTAGGCGCCACCCAGACTTACAATAATATTGCGCAATACCTTTTTTGTGCAATAATATTGAATAACCCCTTTCATTCCAAACGTTCAATAAATTCACCCAATAAAATTAACAAATCAATATTTTAGTGCCAGCAACATGTCTGAAGACGAAGTTTTGGAGGCAAATATGCTGGTGACTTTGTTAAATAATTCTATGAGTGTATAAAATTATTTAACAAAATCACCAGCATATTTGCCTACTAAGTAAAACCTCTTGTCCTTTATCTTTTATAGCTCGCCATTTTGCTTAAATTGACGACACGGCCATACATTAAAAATCATGACTGACCAAACACGACCGCTCGAAACTCTGAAGTGAAAAATATTATGCAATATTAAGCCTACACAGTGCAAGAAAAAAATATTGCGCAATAAAAATTAAACCCGCTCAATCTTTGTGCAATCTTCAATATTATCTGTGGACGAACAATAATATTGCACAGTACGTAATATTGCGCAATATTATTGTAGGTCTGTGGGGCACCTAATGTTAGCATTACCTGATACAATATTACCGTTTTTCGATGTTGGTCCTGGCTTCTATTCAAGAACAGACCACATCCATTCTGCCAGGCGGCGAATAAAGTGTAAACGACTGGGTATACGTGTCACTACCACCGACCACCATGACCACTTGACGGTAGAGTTCTGCAACGTTCCGCCCCGTCGGTCGAGTGGTTAGAGACCCTGACTACGCAATCAACGAGGCTCGGGTTCGATCCCCGACGGGGACAAGCATTTGTGTGATGAGCATAAATGTTTGTATTTCCGGGTTTCGGTGTTTATTATATATATATTCTAGTATTTATATATGTATTTTCTATGTATTAGTATCGTTGACTAACACCCATAACACAAGCAAATAATTTGCTTACTTTGGGGTTAGATCAGTAAGTGTAATTTGTCCCGAGAATATTTATTTATTTATTTAATAATTATTTAACCGCCTTCCTGTTGCAATAACATCAATGCTCGTCACGTCGTGTACTAGTTTTGAGGGTAAGGTAGCCGGTAAACATATATAAGTGGCATTAACGACCCGTCACAGGAATAGCAACACACCATTAACATCTTTGGTGTCTATATGCGATGGTTGTCTCTTTCCATCAGGAGAGCAAAAGGTTTGTTTTCTATTTTATGATGTATGTTTTTTATTTTTGTCTTCCCGTGTCAATCCCAGGCTCCTTTGTAAAAAAGACCAACTGCAGTTCTGCCAGGCCGGTCGCAAAAGGCGACCCATTGGTTATACGTGTCACTACCATCGTGGCTACTAGGTGATATAGATCTGTATTGTTTCGCCCGAGTCTGGTACCATCGCTTTACCTATTCCTGCCGTAATAGCGTCTGTGCTTGTCACTGTTATGTTTCAATTTGGAGATTAATGTAGCCGGTAAACTTGTGCTTGTGGCATTAGACCTTGCCACAAGATAGCAACGCACCATTAACATGTGTGATGTCTATAGGCGATGGTTGACTCAAGGAAGTTACATTCTACCCGGAATGTTCACACGCGCTTCAAAATCGTTCCGAATAGTAACACGACATGGGTGGAGTGTGTCTCTTTCTACTAAATAAAGCGCCAATCGCCATACATAAGTGCGGCCATGCGTAGTTTGCAAATTACTACTAAGTAATTCTACTAATTTGAGAAACAGTTTTTGCATTGCATAAGTAATTGCGTAATAATTAAAATAAGTACATTTTAGAACTCACTATGTTAATTAAAATACATTTTATGATAATTTATTTATCGTCGTGTATGAATAAAAAGGATTTAACGATTACCGAATGTGTAAAAATCTATCATCTAGATAGTTTTATTTACACTGGCAATTGCAAGGGAGAACATCCACTCTTGTAGTTGTCTTGCTCAGAACGTTTTTCCCCTCTGTTATGTAAGATACAAATGTCAACTTTATTTGTTACAAAATAAAGTACATTTTTATTTTTCAAATATTGCTACGTAATAATTCCAGTTATAGTATACTAGCTGTTGCCAGCGACTTCGTCCGCGCGGACTTCGTTTACTCCGCACTGCTCCTCCCCCGCAGATGATAGCGTGATAATATGTAGCCTATATGTTGACCCGACATGTTAGTAATATTCATACCATATTATATGCATAAGTAAAACCATGCAGTACTTTTTGAGTTTACCCCGAACATACATACAGACAATAATTCTAAAAACTATATTTTTGGCTTCGATATCGATTGTAGATCACGCCCCAAGTATTCTTTTAAAAAAATATTCAATGTACAGTTTTGACTTTCCTACGATTTTATTATATGTACAGATAAGTTCCTTGGTTTGACTCTTTCCATTAGGAGACAACATGTTTGCTATAAAATAAAAAAAAATAAAAGAAAAAGAAAGTCTCCAACACCGTGGCCGCCAGGAAGGATTCTGAACGGTCTCGCTCGGGCATGTTACCACAGTTTTTAGGGTTCCGAAGTAAACTAGGAGTCCTTATAGTTACGCTATGTCCGTCCGCACGATTGCTTAAAGATCCTTGTTACTAGAAAGTTATAATTTGACACGAATATACATATTAGCCACGACAACAAAGTGGTAACATAAAATCTTGGAAAATATTTTTTTTTTCAATGTAGCTCCCCTACATATAAAGTGGTAATTTTTTTCTGACGTACCCTTTCGTGTGGGGTATCGTTGGATAGGTTTTTAAAAAATATTGCAGGTTTGTGAAAACAAGTTTTCGATTAAGGTACTCGTTTGTAAAATATTAGGCTTTTTAAATGCAAATTTTTGTTAAAGTCAAAGTGTCCCCCCCGCCCCTCTGCAGGCTAAACGGTTGGTTTTGGAGGTAGGAAAAAAATCATGGTAGTAGTAAATATAATTAAATTAAAAGGAAAACTATCGCGGCTTAGAAGGCTTTACAAAGTTGTTGAGTAATAGTCGACCAACTTATAAAATGTACCTACTCACTGAAATTTTTACAGGCGGTGAACCTTTAGTGTGGATATATATTTCGTTGACTACGTTGAATAGACTAAATGTACATAGTACGAAACTATAAAAGCCCTCTTCTTAGTCCGTTTTATTGTAATGGGCAATTTCGGAACCTTCATTGCGCGTGGCCCGACACGTACTTAACCAATTTATGTCTATTGCTGCCGCAAAACAACTATACGTGTCGCAGTCGTAAGGTAGCCAATATTGGCCACCTTAACTTTACCTCCCATGTATTTATGATGACAATTTACTGCCCATGTTAATGTCACATGCGTAAGTTTTTCGCGATAAACTTACGAATGTGAAAATATTATCCCAAAAGGATAGCAACGCACCATAACATCTTTGGTGTCTAAAAGCGACGTTTTTTCATCAGGAGAGCCATCTGCTAGTTAGCCAAGGAACTTATATACGATAACTGGAATTATTACGATGCAATATTTGAAAAATAAAAATTTACTTTATTTCGTTACTCAAAGTTGACATTTGCTTCTTACTTAACAGAGGGGGAAAAAGTTCTGAGCAAGACAACGACAAGAGTGGATGTTGTCCCTTTCTTGCAATTGCCAGTGTAAATAAAACTATGTGATGGTAGATTTTTATATATTCGGTAATCGTTAAATCCTTTTTATTCATACAGGTCGATAAATACATTAGCATGAAATGTATTGCAATTAACACAGTGAGTTCTAAAATGTGCTTATTTTAATTATTACGTAATATACTTATGCCATGCAAAAACTGTTTCTCAAATTAGTAAAATTACTTAGTAGTAATTTGCAAACTACGCATGGCCGCACTTATATATGGCGATTGGCGCTTTATTTAGTAGAAACACACTCCACCCATGTCGTGGTACTCTTCGAAACGATTTTGAAGCGCGTGTGAACATTCCGGGTAGAATGTAACTTCCTTGTAGTTAGCTTACTTATAACATAATATCAGAGATAGGTAAAAACATAGAATAATAACGCATAGAAACCAAGTCGACCCGCGCAATATTAAGCCATTTCAAAGAAGCCTGAAAAGGCTTCTTACGCTCGCCGGCCGCTCAGACATGTGACACGTGCTACACAGAGTACAGCTCTCGCAATTTTAAAAAATGTGAGTTACTGTTTGATGAAAGGTTGTCACCGTGCTTCACAAAAGCATATTTAGGGCTTGAAGATCACATTTCACAGATAAGAACTACTTGGCATCGGATATTTTTGTATAAATTCCAAACAAATAAATCGTAAATATCTAAGTTGAACGATATTCAAAATGTTGCCAGCCAAAGAGGAAAATATTCTACCACTTATTTGTTTTTATCTATTTTCATTATAATTAATAACGTGTGTATTACTATTTAATGTGCTATATTACATAGCTTGGACTTTGCTTTTGCATAAAAAATACTTTTGAAGTGTTGGGACTTACCATTATACTGGCACAAATATTACAAAACCGTTTGTCAAACCAATATTACAAAGCTTATATTCGTGTATAATGAGGACTTTTAGAAGGCAAAAAAATTGTTCCAACTAGCATTCTAGATGCCGCAGTGATCACCAGAAAAATACTGTTACTGCTAAAAAGACATTTAAAAAAAATCTTATGAAATAATATGCCATGGTACAGCATTATTTCGTGTTTTCCTAAGTGTCAAGTAGTTTTATTGGCGATATTTTCGAGTTTAATCGACTAAATAATGTAGGGTAACGTGCCCTAAAATCGGTCAACGCCAAATGTTGGACTCCTAATATGTTTATGCTGATAATTAAGTTTCAATTCTACATAGCTTGAAATTTATGTTGCGAATGACGATATTGCTCATACACGACTTAATTAATTTGTGCCGTATACTCCAATGCATATATTATAGAAATATTGTTCCTGCTTGCCCGCCTATCTGCTAACGTTCAAGCTAGTTTAGCTTTCACCAAATATATACATATACACACATACACGCACACAGACATACACATAAAGACACACAAGCATTCGCCAAGCAATGTACAAATTTGTAATAACATTTGACCGCCCCGTTGGTCGAGTGGTTGGCGGCCCTGACTACGCAATCGACGGGGCTCGGGTTCGATCCCCCACGGGGACAAGCATTTGCGTGATAAGCATAAATGTTTGTATTTCCGGGTTTGGGTGTTTATTAAATATATTCCAGTATTTATATATGTATTTCTATGTATTAGTATCGTTGACTAACACCCATTACACAATCAAATAATTTGCTTACTTTGGGGTTAGATCAGTAAGTTTAATCTGTCCCGTGAATATTATATTTTAGTAGATATATTTCAATATTTTTTTTAAAGAATTACTTCAATAAATGTTTTTATAACTTCAATAATGTAAACTTGTATTTGCCATATTTTTTGTTTACGGTTGGTGCTGGTTGGTTACCGCTGTTTGATTACTGATATATACAAAAAAAAATGTATCTTGACTCTTTAACATTTTCCTGTAATTCTACTCATTTTACCTCACCGGGATAAAAAATGTAAGTTTTAAGTTTTTTATATGTCTAATAGTACTATTGGAAAGAAAGACAATCTTCATTTTAATGAGGTAAAAATATTTTAAATTACAAATAGAAGCACAAAATCTAAAAAAAAAAAAAAAATTAAATATAGGTTAAATAGCTTTGGAATATCATATTCAGAACATCTAGAATATTTCTCGACATTTAAAATATTTTACGTAACCGAATAAAAGTATAAGTTTCAAGTTTATACTAAATGACTATTAATGTTATAATATGAAAGGCTATTTGTAAGTTAGACCTATTTTAAATACCGTTTTGGGAAAATATTTATTTGCTTGCAACATTATTCACGTAATAATGTCTTTGTGTGCGTGTCAACGCAAGTAATTACACGAAGGGTGACGCAGGTCATGCACACATCGATACGGTTTTGGCTTAAAATATGAACGAAACGTTGAATGCAATTATCACTCTAAGCGTTATTACTCTATGGGTAAAAAAATATCCGATATTGTTTTAGCGGCGTTTAGGCGTAGACGACGCGACGCGATGCCATATTAGGTAATGCCTCAGCGGCATTTGCGTCTATCGTCACAAAGCTTCGTGCAATGAAACGATAAATGCAAATGTGACACAGTGACCTATACATTTATCGTGTTATTGCACGAATGTTTGTGACGATACACGCAAGTGCGGCTCCAACATAAGAATAATAAGCACCAAAAATGGCATCGCACCAAAAATGGCATCGCACCAAAGATGGCGCCATAACAGAGACAGCGAAGGAGGTAAAGATGGGCGATTGTTACAGATTCCATTAATCGAATGGTTATTCGAACACAAAAACAATCGATCGCTAGTTTGCAAATTCGAATAAAAGCGCTAGTTCGTTCATTCGCTTTTTCATACAAAATTGATCTGTATTCCCGTATTATAAAATCTACTTTTAATTGATATTCGTAGTAATAAATAGTTACTGATTTGCAAACCACTACTTTATTCAGTTTGTCACACAAAATTGACCGCTTTTTTCATACTTTATAGATTACTTTTAAGTTTTATTTAATAACAATCAGTTAGATTTTTCAATAAAAATATTTTTTATAAGGGCGCCAGAAAAATTACGATATTCGAATACAAATTAGTAATTTTCCTTAAGTCGATTCAATTTGCCACACAAAACTGGGTACTTTTTCTTAGTACATAGTTTACTTTTACAGGTTACGGATATTCGAATAGAACATTTTGGGTGATATTACGGATATTCTAATACATAAATCGAAAGGAAGAGGACGACGCAATACATATGTATTTACTTCTCCTTTTTTTTCAAATTCAAATGAGTTATAAGGTTATTCGAAAAATTTAAATGACTAAAGCTATAATCGAATTATTCGAATAATGTCATTCATAATCGCCAATCTTTAGAAGGTAGTATAGATCAACAAACAAAAATCAGTATTTGTATTATTTTGTTTTCATGTAAGCAATATGTGTCACGGAATTCTCACTCATAAGCGTGTTAACAATACGATTCAGATCAAATTTCCAAATTTTCAAGTTACCGATTTAGAATTGGCGTTGCCCAAATCATAAACGCAACAACATTGACGACTGCAGTCATGTATACTGAACCTCAAGCTGCAAATCTGGCTCTTACTAGAAAGTAGGATTAGAAAGAAAGTCTGTTTCATTTGCGTATTTACTTGCAAAACGAAAAAAAATGCAACACGATTCTGTAGCGACCTTCAGTAAAAAACATGTCATTTCAAAGGCACAGACATATTTGTCAGGCTTTTAGGCTTTTCCAGCAAATGGAGTCACCACTTGCTCGAAAGTACAATTGCTAACTAATTTCCTAGTTTCATCACGTGCATATTACTTTAAAACAGTCCAATTTACATTAACACTTTCTTTTTTAGCATCCATTTTTAAATGATCTTCATTATGAGCTTTCAACATATGCTTCCTTAATTCATGATTCCTGACAAATGTCGCCGGACAGTCTTTACATTGTAATCTGGAACCCTTATTATGCCTGCGTTTTGCGTGTTCTGATCTACGAGACGAAGAAATAAACTTTTCTCCACACTCTTCACATTCATAAGGCCGTTCGCCTGTATGCCTTCGCCTATGATACACGGCCGCCATTTTGGAAACTAATTTCGCGCCACAAATATCACATTCGAAATTTCGAACTCTGGTATGCACTACTGAGTGTTCTGCTAATCGTGCTGGCGTATAAAATCGCTTTCCACACCATTGACATTGGTGCGGTCTTATATCCATATGAATCCATATAATATGATTCTTTAATTGTGATCTAGAATGATAAATTTTTCCACAATAATCGCATATAAAAGTTGCCGGATCTCGAATATTTGATCGTCGATTTCGAGGAATAGTTTTTAAGTCTGGTTTCGCATTAGGTTCACATTTCGACCTATGCTGTCTATAACACGTGCGACTAGTAAATTGAGCACCACACGTTCTACATGTACGAACCATATGCATTTGGAAATGCATTTCAAATGATGAAGTTCTTTGGAATGTTCTCCCACAGTCTGTGCAAGTTAAAGCACCATGGCTGTGGCATTTTTTTATGTGTTTTTTAAGCTCTGTATCATTTGGATACAATGTAGGACATTCTGAACACACAGTCATAAAAGTTTTATGAACTTTCGCCAAATGTTCTTTCATTTCTTTACCTCGCAGGACCATAGCACCGCAAGTCCAGCAAGCTTCTTTCTGTCCACTGTTCTTTAGATGTAAATTCAGATAGTGTGGACTGATAAATTGCTTCCCACAATCTATACAAATACAGGAAGGTCCGGATCTAGGATGTCTTTGCTTTCGTGTGGCAACTACTGGTTTCTTTTTTGTCAACCTATTCATAAGTACATCTAAGAGATCCGAGGCATTTCCATTAAATTGATTGACTGTTAAGAAAGTCAAATCATCTTTTATGATTCCGTATAATGACATTGGCTTCGTATGAAAAGCTGGGAGACTACTTAGGGATTGCAGACAATTATTCCAATATGTTGACGATTTTTGGGCTAGCATTCTGAATTCGTAGGCAGTTGCAGCTACGGTTGTACATTCCGCACATACCCCTCTAGGACAAAATTCTTCCTCTTCAATCTGGAACAATAAAGAAATTTAAAATTAAATTACATCTATTACATATAATAACATCGTAGGAAAGTCAAAAGTGTACATTGAATATTTTTTTAAAAGAATACTTGGGGCGTGATCAACAATCGATATCGAAGCCAAAAATATAGCTTTTAGAATTTTTGTCTGTCTGTATGTATGTCCGGGGTAAACTCGAAACGTACTGCATGGATTTACTTCAAATTTTGCATGATTACTAACAGGTCGGGTCACCATTTAGGCTACATATTATCACACTATCACCTATGTAACGGGTACGATTATCCGTTACATTTCAATTTCCGGTTACGATTATCAATCCCAGTGGGACAGCACTAACAGTGTTGCGCCGGTGTCGGAATGGTTTCCTCCCCCCCGTATAAGGGTGTATAAGCGAATCGCGCCGTCCATGCATTATTTCTACGCATATTCAACTTGGAGTCTTCGGGCGCGCTCACTGGTTGACTGGTTGGTTCGGTTTACCGAACTGAATTGGTATGATTACTGAAATTAATGGTACTTTAGTACCATTAATTTCAATAATCATACCAATTTAATTCAGTTAAACTTTAGATCCACACTTCTTATCAATAAAGTAGGATTGTAATGACTAGTGTTTGAAGTAACTTCTTTTAGTGTTTGTTAGAAATGGAAATTTCCAGAACGACCTAGAACAAGGTCAAAACTATAGCTATTTGTAATATCTCTGTACTGTATATTAAATAACTCTTTTTAATTTTTCTTGATCTTAGAAACTACCACTAGTCGTAATTTTTTTTTTGTGAATTTACTTCCCATGTGAACCCAACTCATTCCGCTGACCGTGTGGTCAGACGGGATGCTTCGGGGAACGGCAGGGTGATAGTTTTCCCTGTGCTTTCCAGAAGCTGGTGGCGTTTTTCCTTTTCTACTCCTCGTGGCGAATGTGACCTCGGCTTCCAACGTTGTGCTGCAGCCAGACACGCCGACTAAGAAGACCACCCATTCTACGAGCCCCAGCTAAGTTCCAGACCGTCCCTCATCGCGCCGTTGGCACTAATTACGCCACTCATCGTTCTTATAATTCGAGACTCCGAGATCCCCAATTTTTCTCTTTTCAAACGAATAATTATTTAATACTTAAAGAAAATTTTATGAAGAAATCGAAATTATACAAATTACGTTTTACACGTAACATTTTTATTTCTAAAATCCCCCGTGACCCGCGACGACTACGGGGAGGAACTGCGCGGAGTAAACGATGCGGACGAAGTCGCGGGCAACAGCTAGTAAACAATAAAATGACGTTATTACTATCATCTATTTTAAAATATTATTTATTTTATAATTTCACTAGTTATGCCTACGACTTTTGTCCGCGTAAAAAAATTATATAATAAAAGCAGTCTAAGTTACTCCTGATCTAACCCCAAACTAAGCAAATTATTTGTTTGTGTTATGGGTGTTAGTCAACGATACTAATACATAGAAATACATATATTAATACTAGAATATATTTAATAAACTCCCAAATCCGGAAATACAAACATATATGCTCATCACATATACGCTTGTCCCCGTCGGGGATCGAACCCGAGCCCCGCCGATTGCGTAGTCAGAGTCGCTATATTGAGTTTAAATCCCTTGCCTCCCTGCGCGGGCGCTTTAGGCGTTTTCCACCTCGCCGCGCATCTCCCCGCCGCGCCAACCGGCTCACGGTCAAACGAGCGTTTTAGTTGTTTTTATCTGATCAGGAAATTTTCGTATTGGATTCCTCGTCGTGGAAAAAGACTGGTGACGAATATTCTAGCGAAATTGAACTTGATAATTCAATGAAAAGACAAAAGAAAAGTAAGAAAACATCACAATAGACAACAGTTGGTGAATATGGTATAAGAAAAAAGAGAAGCAGAACAAAAAAAGTGCAGGCCAAGGACTGCTTCAATGGAACATAACGTGACGCATGCCTTGGCCAGTATGCTAATATATAAAAGTTTTTGCCGATAGCTTTATTTCCGTTTCCTAATAATATATTTAATCAGAAAATTGTATTAAATCTACCCACCAATACTATTCAACTGTGTCTTCAGGATGTGCATTTCTATAATGTTTCTTCAATTCAAAAGGTCTGATAAATTTTGCTCCACATTTTTTGCAACAATGGTGCACGTTACTTGAGTGACGTCGCTTTATGTGATCTAATCTTCTAGACGCGGAAAGGAATCTTTCCCCGCATTCCGCACATTCGTAGGGTTTTTCTCCGGAATGAATTCTTTGATGCATCTTAAATCCAAGTACAGTACGCATTTTAGCACCACAATAACATTGATACGTCAGTCTTTCTGTTAAATGGATTGCTTCGTGTGCTTTATGATGAGCTAGGGTTGAACTTCGTTTACCACAAACTGAACACACGTAAGGTAATATATTCAAATGCTTCTGAACTATATGAGTCTTCAGAGATGGCTTCTTATAATATTTCTGTCCACAATCATGGCATTCATATATCGATTGAATTGTTTTTTTGGAACTCGTGCACATAGTTTTGTGATATCTGAAACATTGACGGTTCTCGAAGCTCAAGCTACAAGAGGAACAATTAAACAAAGTATGAGCGTATACGTGAGCCCTCAAAGATCTTTCATTTTTGAAGCCACACCCACAAGTTATGCACTGACAGCTTTTGTTTGCGTGGTACGTAAGTTTGTGTTGGTCGACTTCTGATTTACTGTTAAATAATTTATAGCAATTATGACATGGATATACAATTTCATTGTGAAATCTTTTTAAATGTCTTGGCAATTTTGATTTGTCGATAATTTTTAAGCACTTAATACATACACGTTTCATTGTATTTTTAATGTGCTCATTTAGATTTTGGGGAGAGCTGAAGTGTTTCCCACAATATTGGCATATGAGTCCACGGGTGATTTTATACTTTTTCCGTTTTTTGCGAAATCCTTTTGACATATTAAGTCTTTCGACAGCTTTAGCGATACTGTTTACGACAACTTGGTCTTTGATATTCTGCTCTTCATTGTAAAATACATAGAAAGCTTTATCTTCGACAGCAAAATTTACTTTTGGTAGGATTTCTGATGCCTTTGTCCAATGCCAAATGGATTCTGCACATAGGCGATGGAACTTCCAGGCCAAGAGAGCGTTGTCAATGCATAAGCCACACGTCCCTTGTGGCAGCTCTCTGCTCTCCTCCATCTGAAAGAATGTCATCAATCAGATTTCTCTTAATTTATTACACGTAGGTAGTTTTAGATTCATACGTTTAAGTTACTTAAGAATCTTGGTAAACGTGTACAGCACATCCTGAATTTTGATAGGGTACATAGCTACTGTAAGTCTGTTCACAGGTATCGTTTTAACCAAGATTATATTTATTTTCATGCATGCAAACTAAGCCAAATATTTGGTACAACTTATAAAAAATACGAACACCTTTGTTACAATATTTGAGTCAGTTAATAAATGATTATAATTACGGTTATGATTATGATTCAACTAGAAATACTCAATATAATTATTTTTGTGTTATAGCACTCACCCCGTGCTTGGGAATCTGGAAAAATCTTAAAAACAACAAAGAAAAATATCGACACGCGGGATTTGAACCTGTGACCGTTTCCTTAAAGCCGGGACGCTCTTCCGCTGAGCTAGTGTCGACAGGCTCGAGGCGGCGAAATTCTTCTTTGCTATATGATCGATTACATCAATTGTAGGGGAAGGTGGGTACATTTGATCCCTAGGGGACACTTGGTAACCTTCATTCACGAATCTACCAAGCGTGTTATAGTTTTTTAGACTAGCAACACTTATTTGTTTATGGCAATGTTAACTTTCTGTCATGGTTTCGTTTGGCAGATGTCGAAGGTTTAGAAATGGTGGTCGCCAAAAATTTGTTGTGTTAAAATATTTAATTTACGGTAAGTTTTGACTAGATTTATTTAACATGATGTTATGAAAATGATTCCTGAAAATGTTTTTATCTTTTAAGAAGTTTATTTTTCTGCAGAATAACGTTACTTACCATGAAATAAGTGATAAATTGTTTCGCAAAGGAACATGTTTTATAACCTCAATATGTATGGGTAGACTTGGTCCTTTTCTTTGGGGGTGGTATGATCCCGGGATCATGTGTCCCCGTAAGGGATCAAATCTCCCCATGTAAATTTTCTGGCTTTTTTAATAACTGTTTGTTAATATTTGATTTTATTTTTAGGAAACAATGCCGCGGATATATAAACCAAAAGAAGGCGGGAAAAAAAGAATACCAGTTGATAAAGACAAACTCAAAATAGCTGTAGCTGCTGTATTGGCTGGAGGCACATTAAAAGGAACTTCAAAACAATATAATATACCTCTTATGACATTAAAACGATATTCAAGACGGCAAAGAGAAGAGTGTGAGGAAATACAATATCAGCCAAACTATCAAAAATCACAGATTTTCGCAGAAGAAGAAGAAAAAGACCTGGCAAAATATTTAGAAACAGCTAGTAAGTTGTATCATGGCCTCACGCCAAAAAATGTACGTATGTTGGCTTATCAGTTTGCAAAAAGTAATAACAAGAAAATCCCAGATAATTGGGTAGTTAAAGAAGAGGCCAGTTATGATTGGTTTTGGGGTTTTATGAGACGTCATAAAGAGTTATTATCATTAAGGAAACCAGAGGCAACAAGTCTATCACGAGCTACCAGCTTTAATAGGCATAACGTTGGTACATTTTTTGAAAATTTAAGAAGCCTGATGGACAGATTCCAATTTCCACCACAACAAATATACAACGTCGATGAGACCGGCATAACTACGGTCCATAAGCCAAAAAAAATTGTAGCTTGCCGCGGCTTAAAACAAGTATCCAAAGTCACATCCGCCGAAAGAGGAGAACTTGTCACGGTTTGTTCCGCAATCAATGCCATTGGGAACCATTTTTTTTTTAGGGCAATGGGCCCACCTCTCGTTCCCACCACTGTAACTTCTGTAAACCAGAATCAACAGCGGCAACCGTCCTGATAACCTCTGAGTTGCGAGCTCAGGGTGCCCTGGGGAAAAGTTAAGCTGTCTTGGATCCCGCAACGAAATTAATCAGAAGTATATAGGAGGAGTAGGAAAATACATCCTGTTTCCCTCCCTTTTTAGCAGGAGACAGCAAAATGTTAAAAGCATAAAAATGCTACGAAATGAGACTTTTACAATCAGGTTAAGCCTGATTGCTATTGCACCACGGAAGTTTGGAAATTAGGGACCTACCAGAATGGCCTACTTAATTTTGCTTCCAGTAGTAAGTGTGACAAAATCGTTTGAAGGCACGGAAGTTCCCACGTGTACCCACAAGATCGGAGTAATAAATTACACCGGATATACATTGGATACTATCAAGCATTTGACGACGTTCGTTTTGCCAAAGATTACACTCCCAAAGAATGTGATGTGCAGTTTGTTCATATTTACAGTTTAATGTAGAGCACTCGCAAAAGGGAGAAGGAACTAATTTAAACGAGAATAATTTAGCTTTAAAATTACCGTGGCTAGTGAGAAACTGTGCAACACAATGATCTATTTCTATCCAAGTTTTACTTAAGCGATCCCGGATGCACGGGAAAAAGTTATATAAATGCCGTCCTTTAGTTGAACAAGACCAACGCGACTGCCATTCATCAATTAATTCATTAGTAACGTCGATTACGGGATTAAAAAGGCGACGTATTTTTGTTTGGGCTTGCGAGTTGATAAATTCTGGGTTAGTAAAATTCCTAGAATTGTAATACATTGAAGCCCGACGCTGAATTTCTAAGTCTAATGGTAAGACGCCTGATAAAACGGGTAAAGCTTCGGAGCTTACAGTGCGATATGCTTTGCATAGAAATATTAGTGCTAGACGCTGATTTTGAAGTAGTTTGCGCCGGATCGCACCACTCGTAACTTTATCAGCCCACGCTGAACAAGCATACATAACTGAGCATGGGAACCATTTGCCACCTTTTATGATTTTTCCTAGAAAAAACTGGCAAACTAGAATGCTAGATAATGCACCTCCAGGGACAAATGGTGTAACAAATCCCAGTGGCTGGATGACTGTTAGTACCTTTGTGGAATTTATGAAACATTTTCAGAAACATGTCCGGTCCTCCAAGGAGAACCCATGCCTCATCATTTTCGATAATCACGAGAGCCATATTAGCGTGGATTCTGTTCAATATGCCAAGGACCATGGGATTCATTTGCTAACTATACCCCCACATACTTCGCAAAAACTGCAGCCGCTAGACCGCATAGTATTTGGGTGCCTCAAATCCCATTACGACAGAGCTTGTGATGACTGGATGACAACCCATCCTGCTAGACCGATCACCATTTACGACATCAGCGGCTTGTTAGGAAGAGCTTATCCTATGGCCATGACACCAAGAAACATCACCAAAAGTTTCGAAATAACAGGAATTTACCCTCTTAATTCAGACATCTTTACTGACGATGAATTCTTATCATCCTATGTTACAGACAGACCTGAACTAGACCAACCTGAAGAGAGCCATACAGATGCTGAAGATATGGAGATTGATACGTTGCAACCGTGTGCGAGACAAAGAGAATCACCAGCTCCTCTTGTAGCACCTTGCGATATCACGACAGAACAGTTACTTGCGGACAAAATTTCCCTGGTCCCTGTGAATAGAGAAAGAGAAAAATCTCCTTCTCTTATTGAAGCACACAATATCACATTAGAACGCTCACGTGAAGAAGAAAGCCAACTTTCAGTTGTGGCTAGAGAAAGAGAACCGAAGTGTAGTTTACCTCTAGAAAGTTCACTCGCAGTTCAAAGGTCTAATGCGGTTGTGTCTAGATCTACTACAACTAATGTTCCAACTCTGGCTGAACAATCTTTCTGGGTTGTTGATAAAATAATTGCCAATTTGTCAAAAGTATCAAGTGAAAAGATATTCTCAACTGTCACTACTTCTCTTCACGTAGACCTCCTACAGCCAACTGCATGTGTTGGAACTACCGCGACTGTCACATCTGCTACAGCTCATTCAAACGTACTCATATCTGCATCTCCAAGAATCTCTTCCACTATCTCAACTGGGAATTCCATCGTCACTAATCCTCATTCTGATGATAATGTTGCACTTACAACAATATCTGAACTTGATGAAAGATCCCCTGCCGCGACTGTCACATCTGCTACAGCTCATTCAAACGTACTCATATCTGCATCTCCAAGAATCTCTTCCACTATCTCAACTGGAACTTCCATCGTCACTAATCCTCATTCTGATGACAATCTTGCACTTACAACAATATCTGAACTTGATGAAAGATCCCCTGCCGCGACTGTCACATCTGCTACAACTCATTCAAACGTACTCGTATCTGCATCTCCAAAAATTTCCCAATTGTGTGCAAAGACACATACAACGTATTTTAGTCCAGAAATGATTCGACCGCACCCTAAAGCTGGAGCTAGAAAAACTATCAAAAAGGGGAGAAAGAAGGGTGCAACAAAGATACTAACAGACACTCCGGAAAAAGAGGCAATTGAAAAAGAGCATCGTGACAGGGAAGATAAGAAAAGAAAACAATTAGCAAACAAAATAAAACGCAATCTAGGCAAAGAAAAAACAAAAATTAAATCAAAGTCAAAAATAAAAAGAAGGAAAACCGAGGAAACAAGTTCTGATGAAGAAAACTTACAAATTCCTCCATCACCTGAATCTGACGCTTACGTTATAGAAGATGACTTACTCGAAGATGAAAAAAGTGAATCAGAGGAGGAAGACGACGGGAATGATGACAATGTTCATGAAGGAGATTGGATTGTAGTGAACTTGACATCGGAGAAAAATTTGGTACACCGATACGTAGGCCAGGTTATTAAAGAGCATTTAGCAAGCTTAGATGTAAAGTTTGCAAAAAAAGTCACTGAAAAGAAATTTAAATGGCCCCTAAAGAATGATATTAGTTTGATAGGGAAGTATCAAGTAGTAAAAAAACTTCATCCTCCTCAGTTCAAATCCTCATCTCGACGCGTCATTTCATTTGAATTCCCAAAGTCACTTAAGCAGTTTAAAATAGAAAAATGAAAGATTTTTGTCAGTCTTATACAAAATAAGTCTTGTTTTGTATACATTTATTTTTTAGAATCTTTTTTTCTGTGTCTGATAAAATTGTGAGACTGATTAGTCAAGTTAGTAGTATAAGAAAATAAGGTTTACGTAGATAGTTTCAAGACTGATAATGTAGATTTTTATCACTTTATAGTTGTTATTAGTCAAATAAGTTTAAGCACCTGTTGAAAGAACATTTTGAGTTACCAAATTTTATTGTAGATTAAGGTTTACTACATTTTCAAATATCTCCAGGATATTTGCATTGTATTTTTTATATCGCAAAAATACTTTGTTACTGGTATCCTTTATATAAAACTTTCTTGCAGCTGAATACTTTAATGTGCCTGATTAGTCAAGAAAGTTTATAATATGTTTCATGATTATTTACGTTTAGGTTTGTAATGGATATTTGTTTCAAGACTCGTTAAATGAATAGTCCAAAGTTCTAAAGAGATTAAAACTATCTAATTTTTGTTTCCCTTTTCGAAATTGAGCTAGGTATGAGCATAAAGTTGAAATAAAAGAAGCTGATTACAGATTTGGTATTATTATTTGGTACCTAACATTCAAAGTGTTAATATTTAAAGATAATTATATTACGGACATATGAGGCTGAATCTATAGTTGTTACCATGTGTCCCCTATATATGGGAGACTTGATCCCCGGGGATCAAAGTCTCCCAACTGGTGGGAAACAAGTCTCCCCTATATAGGGGACACATGGTAAAGAGTTGTTACCATGTGTCCCCTATGTGTGGGAGACTTGATCCCCAGGAATCAAGTCTCCCAACTGGTGGGAAACAAGTCTCCCCTATATAGGGGACACATGGTAAAGAGTTACCATACCACATTAAATTAAATTATAACTTCAAATATAGCCAAGCTTTACCCTCTTTCATATATTTAATAAATAGATAAATTTCAAATAAAATAACCTAAAAAAAAAGCTAATACTGTAAAAAGTAAAAAAGTTAGAGACCAAAATGAAAAGGGGGGATCAACCCTCCCGTCTCCCCTACTGATCGCTAGCTATACATACGTATAAATAGTTTCATCGTTACAGATGAAATTCACATTTATAATTTTGATCAGTACTTTCGTATTTCTAATTATTTTTGTGTTATAGCACTCACCCCGTGCTTGGGAATCTGGAAAAACCTTAAAAACAACAAAGAAAAATATCTTTTTAATTCTCTTAATTTTTGTTGTTTTTAAGGATTTTACTCAATATAAGTTACCAAAAACACCTTAGACACCGAGTTTTGTTCGGTATTTATACTTTAACAATGAACCTACTCATCAACAGATAGTAGCACCATCTTTTTTCATCTACTCTCTAGACACTACAAATCTTAACTTATAGATGAACGACCATAAAAATAAAATTTGGAAAATTAAACACTTGACATAGTGCGTTAATTGAAAACGCAAAATGACTGTCAATTTTCTTAAAAAAAAAAATACGTTAGTGCATACATGTACGCACGAAAGAAGTTACACTTATTTGGCGTACAACATAAAAATCTTTCTAAAAATTTTATCCTTTGAATTATCCTATGTTTGTAGAAAAAACGAAACTAATGATAAAAAAATATGCAAGCCGGTTGACCCTGCAGGCCATGCCTGAAACTTCCCTCTAAATTTAAGTATTTTAAGCTCAAAGGAGCAAAAGCTATACCGAAGTATAGATTTTTGTGCTTCAAGAGTTCAAAAACCTAAAGTTTGTAAAAATTACATTATTTTAATTTTCGAACAAATGTATGTATGTGTGTATTTTCAAAATGATGACCAACATCGATTTTTTTAAATGGCATTCAATGCAATCTTTAGGTAATAGGATAGGTTAAAAAATGAACGAAGAAATTACAAAAATCTATATTATTAATCTATATTTATACGTAGGTTACACTATAAGTTTTGCGTAACTTAAAAAAAACAACATGTTATAACCAAAATATTGTTTTTTGCTTTTCAAAATAATCTCCTTTACATTTTAAACATTTTTTCATGCGATCGAACCATTTTTTAAAACAGGAGGACCATAGATGAAGGCATGATTTTTTACGTGCTGATTGAACGCTATCACTGCCTCTTCGGAGTTGGTAAAAGTAAAACCTCTCATCAAATCTTTGATTTTGGAGAAAATACAGAAATCACAGGGCGCTAGGCCGGGGCTACGCGCAAGATGAGTGACGAGATGTACTTTTTCGGAAGCTAAAAATGACTTTGTTTTGTTGGCCATGTGTGAAGAAGCGTTATCATGGTGTAGGAGAATGCGGCTTTAACATCCTGGTTAAACAAATGGTAGAATACCACTCGGCATTAACACTCTTTTGATCTTCAAGTGGAATTGTACAGATGGGACCCGTAGCTGAGAAAAAAAGACGCGATCATTTTTTTACCAACGTTTCTCGCCTCTCTCACTTTAGTTGGCCTGTTCTTATTTTCAAACACCCATTCACACGATTGCTTTTTTTTCGGGTTCAAAACAGTAGATCCACGTTTCGTCTCCTGCGACAATGTCATAAACAGCATTAGAATGTCCGTGGTCGTACTTCAGTAGCATCTGTGAGCACCATTCCACGCGAGCCCGCTTCTGCTCCGCTGTCAGTTCATGAGGGTTCCAACGACAACAAAGTTTCCGAACTATCAATTCTTCGTGTGAAATTTTCTGAATTTAGCTCATATCAATCCCCAATAGTCCTCGAATTGTCTCATAGGTAATCCGGGGGTTTTCTTCAATTAACCGCTTAACAGTAGCCATATTATTTTTGTTGACGGCAGTTGAAGGCCGCCCTTCACGAAATTCGTCATGTAAAGAAACTCGACCTCTCTCAAATTCAGCAAACCATCGCCTCACGGTGCTCAAACAAGGTGCTTCTTTCCCAAAAGCATTTTGAAGACGAGTGGGACAGTCTTGCGGAGAAAGAGAACTTTTAAAATCATAAAAAATCATCGCTCTAAAATCTTTTCGACTTAATTCCATTTTCGTTGCGTACGTAGAACTTTGATGTGTGATAAAAAAACAATTGACAAATCATTTCCCGCCAATTGTTTTTTTTTTATTACTAAAAAGGTTGCAACGTTTTAAAAATATCACACTCGAAATTCAAATAGTTCCGATTAGCTAGAAGTGCAAAAACTTTTAGTGTGCCCCATGTCAATAAATGCAAAAGTTTGGATGGATGTTTGTAACTCAATCACGCCAAAACTACTGAATGGATTTGGATAAAATTTTGCACGCAGGTAAATAAAAATCAGGAATAGCACATAGACTACTTTTATCCCGAAAAAATGAGTTGTTCCTGCGGGATACACCAAAAACTTTTATAAAGCAGCGGACTTCACGCTGTAGCTAGTACCATATATTATGTAGTTATAAATTTTGTAAATTCCTTTTTCATTGTATTCAAATTTCTTTTTGGGTACTACAAAATGTTTATTTATCAACTCAACTACTTAGAAATAAAAAATATAGTAGTATATATAAAGTATAATAGTATAAATTTCGTAAATATGTAGCGTAGCTACGAATCTAAAATATTAATAAACAAATAAATAAAATATTAAATATAAAAATATATCAATAATAAATTAATTAATAAAATACATAGCAAAATTGCAAGTGCAACGTTATACACGTAGACCGTGCAGTCCTGTGTCCACGCATCGATCGCGTGAACGGTCTCAGATTCAAAAAATCAATTGGCGAGTGCGCATTGAACTACCGGCGTTAAAACTAGGTGTCTTTCGAAAATTAAATTATTTCTCGCGTGTGATCTAATAATTAGTAAATTGAACAGTGTTTTGTGTGTGTGTGTGTTATTGTGGTGAATAACTATCTAAAGGACGGACGAGCAGAACTGTAAGTGCTAAATATATCTAATAGGTATACCCAAACCGAACTTGTTCATTACAATAAAGGACGTAACCACCAATCGTGCTTATCATTAATCAAAGGTTCGGATCAGTCGAGCTAGCATCTATTTATAGGACTTTAACACCTATAAATATTTTTACGAACGTACATCAAGTTCTCAAATATATATTGGGATATAACAGTTAGAATATTGATTTCTTTGAATTTTTCTCTCAAGAAACCCTCGGGCTAAGATTGTAAATTTCCCCAATAGCTCTTTTCTGCAATATAAATATAGTATTTATTTCAGCAGAATTTCGCCAGAGAAGAATTCCATATGACATAATGCTGTGGAAGTAACTAAAGTATACAATTCTTGCTGTGTCGTAATCAGTTAACTGTCTCATTTTTTTAACTGCGTAAGCTGCCGAAGTAAGTCTATTTGCTAAATTGTTAAAGTAATACCTAAAAACACAGTGGAACAGGTTGTTTCAATCCAGTTGTACGCTGGCATCTACATGCCTTACATTAGGCAATGAAAATTTAACGCACTTAGTTTTGTTACCATTTAATAAAAGATTGTTCGTACTGAACCAGTGTACAACTTTGGAAATCGCATTATTTACTTCGTCATACTTACCAATTCGTCTTTTCACTTTGAATAAAAGTGAAGTGTCATCCGCAAACAGTACGATTCCATGCTTATCCCCTACGTAGTAAGGCAAGTCATTTATGTATATCAGAAACAGAAATGGACCTAGTATGGAGCCCTGCGGGACACCCATGGTTACAACCGCACCAGAGGACCTTTTTCCATTCATATCAACCTTCTGAATTCTTTCATTTAAGTAAGAAACCAGAAGATCGAGAGCTTTATTTCGAACTCCATACTGGTGTAACTTCCTGATTAAAATGTTATGATCGACACAGTCAAATGCCTTAGACAAATCACAGAACACTCCAAGTGCATCCTGCGAATTCTCCCAGGCTTCATAAACGTTTTTGAGTAATTCGACACCAGCATCTATGGTTGAGCGACCCTTCGTAAAACCGAATTGTTTATTGTGAAATAATTTAAATTTATCAAAATGTCTAAGCATTTGGTCTAATATATTTTTTTCAAATATTTTACTTAGGGTTGGCAAAACCGAGATAGGCCGAAAATTAGAGGGATCACATTTAGAGCCAGACTTGAAGATTGGAATAACTTTGCTGAATTTCATTAAGTCAGGAAAAATACCATGTGTTACAGAACAATTAAATATTACAGCTAAATATGGTGTAATATCATTTATTACTGAAGCAACGATTCTAACAGAATGTCCCCATAAATCTAAGGTTTTTTTCGGTTCCAATGTTTTAAAGGCATTTAAGATATCTTTGGTATCAGTGAATCATTGGTGAAGGTATCATTTGAATCAACTAATAACTTACCTTATAAGAAAAATAAGTTAATCTTTTATTATATAAATTCACAAAGGCAGTGAACCTGTCTTATGTCCAACTTCTTAATGTTCCTGTTATTTAATTGTTATGTTTTGATACCCAAATATTTCATTTACTTTTTGACTCGCTATAGAAATGCGTTCATTTATTTGTTTTGTAAGTTCTCTGTTTTGCTGTGTTTGTAGAAAAATAATTTAATTTTATGTATATTGTGTGAGTTTGTATATTGATGAGACTAATTTAAGCTAGAAACTACCAAATTTGATATGATGAGATTGATTACTTGAGTAAATATAACTTCTTTCTATTAATATAATTCTGTTTTATTATCCCTACAAGTCCAAGTAAATGCTAAAAAATCTCAAATAAAAAATACCGTATAAAATGGAAAACAGCGTAAATGCAGTTTTTAGCTTAATATTGATTGGATTCAATCAGATATTATTATATAAGCTCACTAATACACTTTTCTAAATAGCTAAAAGAATGACACGTATTTGAGTAGTATTGGAGAAGATTTACAGTTTTTTCGTTCTCCTGTAAAATTTGCCACATCTAAGTTACGATGTCATGGAAATAAAGTATAAAGTTGAACATTTAAATATGTATATTCTTTAAGAACACAAATATAGAAAATGAATAATTTACTTAGTTCTTAGAAATAATTATTGACAATTATTGAGTAACTGTGCTATAGATTTAGATAGATTTGTCTATATGTTGAGAACACTACGAGAAGTAGGAGACTTTAAACTTCCAATTCCAATTCAATCAGGCTCTTTAGAATACAAAAGAAATTTATACGAGCAATGTATAGGGTTTTTCCCCGTGTTGGTTCCGGGCTCCTTTGAAGAATAGACCAACTGTCGTTCTGCCAGGCAGGTTGTAAAAGACGACCGATTGACTATGCGAATCACTACCATCGTGGCTACTAGGTGGTAGAGTTCTGAGAGAGAGAGAGAGAGAGAGAGAGAGAGAGAAAAATTACTAGTATTTGTTTAAAACAAGTGTTTAAGTGACAGGAAACTCATATTTCAGACGAAATATTCGTAAAAAGCTTCCTAAATATTCACCTTACAAAATTTTGCAAGAATCTCTTTGATTAGTTACCGGATAAAACATTCCTTGATGCTAAAGAATTTTTGGTTAATAAAACTATTAAATTTTTATTTAATAAAGCATGATTTTTCCCACGCTACCCACGAGCAAATTTAATTCCTTTGCACCGGTATCTCCGAATTTGTGAACAAAAATAGAAATGGCGTGTAGAAAGGGCTAAAGACAAGATATTCTCACGCCTGTCCATCCACGTAGATAAGAAACGTCGTAGCGCCAATTTAATTACTGATGATGAAATGAAAACATAATATCAAGCATTGTGTTTGCTTTACTGTTTATTATTTTATCAAAATGTCTACTGTGTCAACTGTCAAATACCTAGTCAAGTCATTCAAGTTGCAACTGTCATCTATAGTCCATCCAGTTGAAAGTTGAAATTTTGAATACCGATTTCTCGCAATCAATATATTGTACTCTTCTTATATTTTACACTACTAAAATGTATACGAGTATAGAGTTGGTAAAATAACCCGACAGGACGCTATTCTATATAATTTTTCGAGTGCTAATGTAAGAAGTGGTTAAAGTATATAAACCGTGAAGATTTTAAATGTAATTAAATTAGATCTTAATTTTTCTAAGTGCTATACTATGACCTTTACACATAAGACTACACCTGTTACATTTACTTATGTGCTTCAAAGAAATATTTTAAAAAATGTTGCTGAATTTCACGATCTGGGAGTGTTGCACGATAGGAAATTAACATATGAGAAACATATTTGATTATGTAGTGAAAAAAGCCTATAAATCCTTGGGACTTATTAGGCGACTACCTGCACAATTTAACAACACCAAGATTCGTAAGGTACTGTATTTTTCTTACGCCCGTAGCATCCTTGAATATTGTTCGCAGATATGGAATCCACGGTATAAAATCTACGTAGACAGGATAGAAACCATACAGACTATATTCATGCGGTTTCTTCAACTTAAAACTAAAGTGTATGATCCCACCTACGAAGCGAGATGTGTTAGGTTCAAGCTAGGCGTATGATTGCTGACATAGTTTTTTATGGCCAAATTGCTTAATCCGAAATATGTGAAGAGAACCTATGAATATATGAAGAGAACCTATGAATGCACAATCTTCGGCCTACACTGCTGGATGGGTCATTTAAAAAATAGAGATTGGACAATGTAATTCTTGCAAAAAATAATTCTTATTGTTAAGTCCAGTAGTGTACATGAGTGAATAACTGAAAAAGGGAACACAGCTGGAATCAAAATCGAAAATATTGAGGAAACCACTAATGTAAAGTGTGCCTTTTACAGTTCAATATGTCTATAAAATTCTACAAAAAACCAAATTAATCCAGCTAGCCGTTTTTTTTGTTTCAATCGATCGAATTTTTGAAAAAATTAAAGGATCACGTTGTTTGCTCTGAAAAGCTCATAATTTTTAAAAATAAGAAAAAAATCGTTTTTCTGAGTTTTTTCCACATTTTTGCTCCAGAAAGTGCTTAAATTTTAAACAAGAAAAAGAAAAAACACCTTTAACTTTCTGTGCGATCATTGGTTGCTGAGATATCGATAATCAAAGACAAAATGATCCTTTTCTACTTGAAGACCGATATCTCGGCGAAAAGTGGACGTATCAAGGTGTATAAAAAACAAAATAAAGCTAAATGAACAAAGTATCCGATCCTTATAGTGGTTAAGCTAAAAAAAATTTCCACGCCCGTAGACCAAAAAAAAACTAACATAATTTTGAAATTTTTTTGTTGCTGGTTTTTCTAAGATTACTTATAAACCGCGGATGTTGCAAAATTTTAAAGTTCTAATCCAAAAACTAGACATTTGAAGCTATAATTTCCTTTTTTTTTGATTTCCTGTACGACCATTTCTCTCGAAGTTACGGCCTGTTGAATATTGCCCAAAAATTTGGAATTTTATTTTGATTCCTTAATTTTTTCCAGTAGTGTAGTAAAATTATATATTGTTATGACATGCAGGCTATACTACAGACACCTTCAGGCAATGATTCAATTTTTTTTTATAAAAGAAGACTTAAATGTTTATAATTGCACTGTGTATGACATTGTAAGTAAAACTGAACATTGCTTTTTGTGGAATAAGTCCTTGGGGGGTAAGGGCTGTGATGAAATTGGGACCTGTATCCTTAAGTTTATGTAAGGATTATCGTATAGGAAAACACGTAATTTTTTACACAGATAATTGTTCAGCATAAAATAAAAATAAATATCCATAGAAGTTTTTGGGTTTTCGTCAATTACTCTCAAGTACCTGATTGTCGGCCATACCAAAAATGAAGGCGACAGCGTACATTCTACAATTGAGCAGGAAAAGCAAAGGATCCTTAAAAATGGATCTATTTTTGTCCCAACACAGTGGAAATCAGTTATCCTGTGTGCAAAAAAAGGTAATCCCTACAAGGTATACGAACTAGACTACAATGATTTTATCGATTTGAAGGAATTAATAACGCAGTTTGGAAAAACTTCACTCTCAATACGGATGGTGAAAGTGTAGTCTGGAATGACTTAAAAAAAAATTTCATGCCAAAGACTTACCCTTATTCTATTTTCTACAATGACACTTATGAGCCCAGTACAATGAAAAGCTAGAATGTACGCCACAAGACGGGCAGCTAACGTAGAACTACAAATTTTTTTTTTTCAAATGTTCCACATTTTCCGCCTTATTCCAAAACGAGGTCTAAATATAGTACCGACCTTAATACCAGTTTTGTTACTAGTACTAGATGAAACGTTATTATAAAACCGGGTTTAGCGCTATTCCGAGTATCTTCTATGGTTCTAAAGATAAACCTCCGCGACCCCTAGTTTAACTTTAATACTAAGCTCAAAACGTCAAACTTCAAAGTTGACATAAACGTCGTATTTGTTGTGAAATAATTGTTTGTAATTAAAATAATTAAAAATAGAGATAAACGTAATTGATATAAAGGATTTGGAAGATTTGGAAGTATCGGAAACATACCAGAAGCTTAATAGACCCCAAAGTCGAGTGAATCCGTTTCACTTAAATGACGGAGACTTTCGAAAAAAATATAGATTCACAAAAACGTTTGCCAGCAAAATAGTGGAATTATTGCGAGAGGATTTAGTTCATGACCCTCGGGGACAGACTCTCAGTCCTGAGTTGCAAGTGGTTTGCGCATTACGCGACTGGGCTCGTCATGAGGTAAGTGTATAAACTTGATAATCTACATTACAAGCAATGCCAATATATTTCAATTGCTGGAAAACTTACTGAAATATTATTATTGTTTCTATAGATTCAAGACGATACTGCCGACTTACATGGTGTATCCCAGCCGACCATTAGCAAAACTTGTAAGAAAATAGCAGGGCTTTTAGCTGGATTGTCCCATAGATTTATAAAGATGCCAGCTACTTTAAATCAGCAAGAAGAAGCAATGAGGAAGTTTCGCCGTATAGCTAATTTTTGAAAGTTATATGTGCTATAGACTGCACTGACTGACTGATTACGGTAAAAAAGTAATGCTAGATTTTATAACAAAACCTAATCGTACCTACTTGAGGCGCTCAGGTTCTTGTGCTTCAATAATAAATAAAAACAGACTAGCCATGGAAATACAGAAATATTAAGTAACTTGAAGTGCCGTTGTAAATATATTATTGAAATGTTTACTTTCGCATATAGTATTTATTATAAACATTCGGATTAAATTACACGCGTCGCACACTTTTTTTTTTTGCTTTTTTTAAAGTTTATTTCGTTGTACGCTAACTCGATACGTGTACACATGTAGGTATATAGTGGAAATAAAAACAAAATTCATATAATTTCATTCAATTTCATTTAATAAAAGTTTTCAGATTTAAGATAATTTTCATAGCAAAATTATACTTATATTTTATTTTATTATCACTTTTGAACTCATAAATCACTTTTAATAAACAATTTGCTTTCTTTTCATATAAGTATGTTTGTTGTAACGGAACGTTGCATGTTACGCCGAGTGAATGAATGAATGGTTTAGAGTCATTTTAGCTTATAATCTGTGGATACATGTTAATCCAAGGTCTATCTTCGGTATTAGCTAGTCCTCAGTTAGACTCGTTTTTGTAATAAGAATGAATTTTAGTACTGAATCTAACTTTAATACCGTAACAAGCCTAGACTTCTTAATCTTGGTTTAAACCCAGATCTAGGCCTGTTTTTGTATTAAGGCGGTTTATGTTCGAATAATTTAATATACCACAGTCTAAACTTTTAAAAAATTGCAAATACCTCAATAACTACAAATATCTTGGTAAAATAACAGTATTAGAATAGAAGTTGGAATAATGTACTGTTATAAAACGATTTACATACAAAATTTGTTATTTTGTAGTGAGCAATTAAAATGGTGTACTATGTTCAAATCTCATTATCTCAAATTAGCACATTTCAAAGTCTTCCAGTACTGTTTCCGACCGACGATATTCAACCTGGAATCTGTCCTCCAATTTTTCAATTATTAAAAAAAGAGTTCTGTAAATTAAGAATCAATCATTACCAATCAAACAATAACACTGGTCAACACTGGTTTTGCCACACGAACTTTGATTACTAATTTTGTTTTATCAATCTATCCTCATTTGTCATATGTCATTTAGCCTCATATTTGTTGTGATAAGGTAATACTCATAACTAGTACTACGGCACTAAATAACATAAACGTTTACAAGGAAATCGTTATAAAAATATTTGTCGTTGAATTAGTAAATAGTTTTCGAGTAAGTGTAGTAATGACTCATGTTAGATCTCTTGTTAGAATTCTTCTTGTTAGATCTGCGGAAAACTTACATTCAAAAAACAACGAGGAAATTTTACAAATCTTGTGTTGAAGTGTCATCACCAATGTTTTGGTTTTTCTGTCGCCCATCAAGACAAATCCTGTGCCCCTCATGTCTGTTGCATAACGTATGTGAAAAATTTAAGTGACTGGAAGAAAGTTGCAAGACCTATGCCGTTTGCTGTGCCCATGATATGGACTGAACAGCGAGATCACGTTTCAGCTATTATTGTCTCACTGACATAAAAGGTATAAATTACAAGAAAAAAACAGTTATTTACCCTAACTTATCTTCGGCTATAAGACCAGTCTCTCATTGTAAAAAAATGTTAGAACTAACATCAGTTGCAACTAGGTCTGTTGAGGACGACAATTCACAATCGTCCACTTCAGGTCAATGTTTTGACGAGGGCGATGACTTTGTGTTTGAAGGAATTGTAAACGAGCCACATTTGATAACTCAAAGAGACCTAAATGATTTTGGTTCGGGATTTAAAGGGTGTAGCAGGATAAGTATGATGATTTGGCCCCCAATGACAACTCATGTCCAAACTTATAATATAGCATGGTCTCGATGTACGTATGCAATTTATAAGAATTTTTCTGCCGTATTCCGCTTTAATCTAGAGATATGGGTGCATGTATGATTATCCTTCAAACAGCCATATCTCAAAAACTAATTAAGCTAAATGCAAAAGACCAACGTGAGGTTGTAGGTAACGTTAAAGAGTATTGTTACGTACTCGGGTTCGCAATTGTAAGAAAACACCACTTATATTAAATCCGTGTATTTACACAATACAACACAACGTAATACTAAATACACTCTACACAATAGAACACTTGCTGTACTATCCCTGAACTTAGAACACTACACAAACAAACACTTCTCGCTTCGCACTAGTCACTTGATGTATCGTTCTCGATCGCTTGATAAAAACTGACTCGTGTTTGTCAACATCTCTGTATTTATAGGCAGGGGAAAGTCCTAGCTGGATCCAGAAAAGTCTAAATGTATCGGGAAACAATGAATCACTTCTTATCGTAAACATGTTATGAGTCATAAATCCTAGTACACGCTACTTTCAACCTTATGCCATATCCCACAAAGTCTATTATGGCATAGCCCCGGTCAACTATTTGTTTGTCAATAGGAGTAGCTATCTCTTTCTTTTATTTCTAGAATATTAGCGCGCACGCGCTCCAATTCCACACGCTTCTAGATTATTCGTAACACTACCCCCCTCTTAGTTATGTTCGTCCCGAACATCATTACTTCCATTATAGATGGCTAATCGATCAACATGAACAATCTTCATGGTCCCTCTTGGTTGCTTCTGCACTCGGTAGGTTACGTCATTGATCCGTGTGATTACTTTGTATGGCCCATCCCAACGTCGCTGTAACTTAGGTGATTTTCCTTTTCGTCGAACCGGATTATGTAGCCAAACAAGAGATCCTTCCTGAAAACCTCGATGATTGGCGTTTCGGTCGTATCTGGTCTTCATCCGCTGACTTGATTCCAATGCGTTTTCACTTATTAACGAGTGTATATCGCGTAACCTCTCACGAATGTCTTCAACATGTTCCGGTATACTTAATTGCATTCGGTGGCGGGCCTCCAGTCATTAAGTCTGCTGGTATACGTAACTGTCTGCCGAAGTTGGCATAGGCTGGCGTCACTTTTATGCTTTCGTGTTCCGCTGTTCGGTAAGCCAGTAAGAACAGAGGTATGTATTTATCCCAGTCCTTTTGGTGATCTTCTACCAGCTTGGCTAGGTGTCTTTCCAAAGTTTGGTTAAATCGCTCGACCATTCCATCAGATTGCGGGTGATAAGGTGTAGTTCTTGTTTTGTACACACCTAATAATTTACACATTTCCTGGAATACATTAGATTCAAAGTTTCTGCCTTGGTCGGAATGAATCTCCAGCGGAACGCCAAATCTGCATATCACCTCATTGACTAATTTCTCAGCAACCGTCGTGGCTTCCTGATTAGGGATTGCGAACACCTCCGGCCATTTCGTGAAGTAATCCATCACGACCATAAAATACTTGTTTCCGTTATCTGTCTTAGGAAATGGCCCAGCCACGTCAATCGCTATCCTTTCCCAGGGGGCTCCCACGTTGTATAGTCTAAGGTTGCCTCGGCTTCTGACCTGCGGACCTTTCACTGTTGAGCATGACGTACATTTTCGGCACCAATTCTCGACATCTTCTCGGCAATTCAACCCGTAAAAACGCTCTCGTACCTTTACCAATGTTCGTCGTACTCCAAGATGTTCCCCAGAAACCCCATCATGCAATTCACGTAGTACGTCCTTGATAAGTTTTCTTGGCACGACCAACTGTAGATGATGTTCTCTTCCTGAAGATTTTCCCATTTGCGGTATAGTAAGCCGTTTTGCAACACAAGGCTTTCCCACTGCGCGCAATAACTTTTCGTAATGGCGCTGAAGGGAGCCAGCTCCTGCCATTCGGGCTTTCCCGTGTCTTGCTTTTTCCAATCTATTAGAGGCCGCAAATCTCTATCTTCGTACTGGGCCTCACGCATCTCATCATTTTCCCACCTGTCATCCGTAGGCTTAGCTTGCAGTGCTTGAACTCTTTCCTTCGTCTCCATCCTTACACAATGTTTGCCATCATCCGTACATGGTCGTCGTGATAACGCATCTGCATTTGGGTAAGACTTTCCACTACGCTGTACCGTATTCATCGATCTCAGGTTACTATTGCTAGCCGCTTCTGATCGCACTACAGTTCGTGTGGCTTCGGTGTCCCGCGTTGAGCTGCAGTTCTTGCCATTAACAAACCCTTTAATGGATAAACTGTTGCGTTCGCTCACCTGAGGTACGACAGCTTTTGGGGTTGATTCTCGACCAGCCAGCACCTGGCGTTTGCTCCTGGCTGTTACTCGCTTCCCTGCTGGTTCAACAGGCTGTTTGACGTGCCTGCTCTCTTCAGCTGCTGAGATTCCTCCCGCTTGCTGTCGCCAATTCATTGAACCTGTAGGCATAGGTTTGGCTGGGCAGCTAACTCTAATGTGCCCACGTTCACCGCAGGCATAGCACATGGAGCCCAATCTTCTAGGTTCCACTTCCTTTGATTGAGCCACAACTTCTGTAACCTCGCGTACCTTATGTGCTCGAGGTTCGTGGCGAACAGCTTCAACCTCCAGCGCATGAGCCAAAGCCTCCTTCATTGTCACGTGGTGCTGAAGGCGAACAGCAGCACGCACTTCCAGGTCTCTAATTCCATCAATAAACGCCTGGACGATGGTGTTATTAACTGTGTTAGCGTCGGCTGAAGGATACGCCTTCCTCACAAGCTTCTCAATTTCCACGGCCCATTGTTGAAGTCCCTCGCCGCTCCTCTGTACACGGTCCTTTAATTGGGCACGGAACACATGCTCCAAGTAACGCTCACCGTAGCGAGCTTCCAATGCCTCCATCAAATCAGCGAACTGATATTCTTTAGGCATTGCATCCAACACAGAAAGCGCCTGTCCCCGCAACGCCGTACTTAGAGCTGTTAAGCAATGTTCATCTGTCCAACCACTGGCCTTCGCTGCTATTTCAAACTGAGTGCGGTACGCACTCCATGACGTAAGACCGTCATAAGTGGGTACCTTTACCCGAGGACCCACCTGGTGAGAGCAGCTTGTAACGGCAGCACCCGACTTAACTCCCGTGATCTTCATTTTCATGACCTCCCTTTCGAGTTGGTCCACGTTTTCACTTATTTTGTCGCAGCTGGCCTCTAAGTGGTCAACCCTCTTCTCAACACTCTTCATGTCGCGCTTGACGAGGCCCACATCGCTTTTTAACTGGTCTTGCTGCGCCAAGATAACTGACAATTTATCATCAAACCCAGATAAATGTTCCTTGATCTGTTCCCGTAGCTGCTGTTGTTGCTGAAGTTGTTCACGCAGTGTTTGTTGTTGCTGTTCCTGTAGCTGCAGTTGTTGTTCCTGTAGCTTTCGTTGTTGCTGTTGCTGTTCCTGTTGATGTTGCTGAAGTTGTTCCCGTAGCTGTTGTTGTATAGCCGTCAGTATAACAGAGAGATCAGTAGGCGCTGCGCTCGACGATAGTGACGTGCTGGCAACACTTGCAGGTTCATCACCAGCACGCATCTCAGTCTCCTCTGAAACCCTCTGTGTCTCAGCCTGAGACCTGTTGGTAACACCTTCCTTCGGAATAAGTGGCATTTCACAATTTCACTTCCGACACCAGTTGTTACGTACTCGGGTTCGCAATTGTAAGAAAACACCACTTATATTAAATCCGTGTATTTACACAATACAACACAACGTAATACTAAATACACTCTACACAATAGAACACTTGCTGTACTATCCCTGAACTTAGAACACTACACAAACAAACACTTCTCGCTTCGCACTAGTCACTTGATGTATCGTTCTCGATCGCTTGATAAAAACTGACTCGTGTTTGTCAACATCTCTGTATTTATAGGCAGGGGAAAGTCCTAGCTGGATCCAGAAAAGTCTAAATGTATCGGGAAACAATGAATCACTTCTTATCGTAAACATGTTATGAGTCATAAATCCTAGTACACGCTACTTTCAACCTTATGCCATATCCCACAAAGTCTATTATGGCATAGCCCCGGTCAACTATTTGTTTGTCAATAGGAGTAGCTATCTCTTTCTTTTATTTCTAGAATATTAGCGCGCGCGCGCTCCAATTCCACACGCTTCTAGATTATTCGTAACAGTATATTTTATATTTTTTTCAGATTATTTAAATAACTACGCGCATTTATAAATAATAAATAAATATTTTATCTTTCATTTTTTTAGTGTTCTTGGTGACTTACAATCACCGAAAAATTATATGTTGTAGTACTTGACAAGCCCTACTTACTCATGAAAATTATATTGAAAAAAAGTTGGTGCAACATTTCGAAAAAAAAAATTCGACATGCACCTGTGTTTGCCATAGAGGATTTTTTGGAGAAACGTTAGCTAATGCTATTCAAAAATATTTTGTAGTTTCGACATTAATCATTTACAGTTGAAATTAGTTCAATAAATCATAAATTGAATATATGTATATTTATGTTCTATATATATATTTATACTAGTACAGAAGGTAGAATGAAAATTTTAAATAATTGCTAGCGTTATATCTTTATAATGTTTAGTTATTTGTACAATTGTTACATTTAAAACTCTGTTCCTAGGCATATAAGGATCTTTCTTGATTGAATATTCTTAGTTATAATGTAGGACAAAGGTACATATAAGTATTGTATAATAATTTAAATTACTGCCATAGGAAATAACTCATACGTAATTATAATTACAGTCGAATCTCTTAATATTATTGAACTCAATCATCTAAAATCTTATTTCACTGTTTTCTTTTAAAATTAAAAAAAATACAGTACTAAAAATACAGACCAACTCTTTTTATCCCCACTCTACTAATATTTCATGTGCGCAAGTCGACGCAGTTATCTGCGTGACATAACAAAGGAAAAAACATACGGCGTATTCAAGAGAGGAATCAAAGTTCAGACTTGTCATCACGTTGCTCGCTGTTTCGTACACTTAACGTACTCAAAACTAATTTCTTCATTTATTCTGTCTTGTTGTTAATAACGATGTCAGGTAAGTGCAAAAACTGCAATAAGTTTTTCCGTAAGATAACTGGATAATAAAAAGTTATTAATACTAAGAGAAGAAGCTAAAATGTTTAGTGATTGTCTCAATAAGTCAATAGTAATTAACGATAAAATCGTTAATTACTATTGACTTTTGACTTTTTATTACTATTGACGATAAAATCGTTATTTACTATTCCAGTCCAGTTATCTTACGGAAAAACTTATTGCAGTTTTTGCACTTACCTGACATCGTTATTCACAACAAGACAGAATAAATGAAGAAATTAGTTTTGAGTACGTTAAGTGTACGAAACAGCGATCAACGTGATGACAAGTCTGAACTTGCTTCCTCTCTTGAATACGCCGTATGTTTTTTCTTTTGTTATGTCACGCAGATAACTGCGTCGACTTGCGCACATGAAATATTAGTAGAGTGGGGATAAAAAGAGTTGGTCTGTATTTTTAGTACTGTATTTTTTTTAATTTTAAAAGAAAACAGTGAAATAAGATTTTAGATGATCGAGTTCAATAATATTAAGAGATTCGACTGTAATTATAATTACGTATGAGTTATTTCCTATGGCAGTAATTTAAATTATTATACAATACTTATATGTACCTTTGTTCTACATTATAACTAAGAATATTCAAGCAAGAAAGATCCTTATATGCCTAGGAACAGAGTTTTAAATGTAACAATTGTACAAATAACTAAACATTATAAAGATATAACGCTAGCAATTATTTAAAATATTCATTCTACCTTCTGTACTAGTATAAACATATATATAGAACATGAATATACATATATTCAATTTAGGACTAATTTCAACTGTAAATGATTAATGTCGAAACTACAAAATATTTTTGAATAGCATTAGCTAACGTTTCTTCCAAAATTCCTCTATGGCAAACACAGGTGCATGTCGAATTTTATTTTTTTTTCGAAATGTTGCACCAACTTTTTTCAATATAATTTTCGTGAGTAAGTAGGGCTTGTCAAGTACTACAACATATAATTTTTCGGTGATTGTAAGTCACCAAGAACACTAAAAAATGAAAGATAAAATATTTATTTATTATTTATAAATGCGCGTAGTTACTTAAATAATCTGAAAAAAAAAAAATAGAATATACTCTTTAACGTTACCTACAACCTCACGTTGGTCTTTTGTATTTAGCTTAATTAGTTTTTGAGATATGGCTGTTTGAAGGATAATCATACATGCACCCATATCTCTAGATTAAAACGGAATACGGCAGAAAAATTCTTATAAATTACATACGTACATCGAGACCATGCTATATTATAAGTTTGGACATGAGTTGTCATTGGGGGCCAAATCATCATACTTATCCTGCTACACCCTTTGTCAAAAAAGCAGTCAGAACTATTAGGATCTCGTCTAAAAGAATGGAATTTGCTACATAATAATATAAAAGTTAGCTATTTTCGAAACCATGATTAACACTTTAGAACGTATTTTTCTCAGGATGGAGATTTGGTGTTTTGAAATAACATGAGATTATGAAAATGTTAGAAATAGATTTTGATCTCTCACAGTGGCGTTTATTCATTGATTTTTCGAAAGCAAGTCTAAAAGCAGTTTTATTGCATAATGGAAATATGCTTCCATCTGTACCTCTGGGACATGCTGCAAATATGAAAGAAACCTATGAAAATATGAAACTTTTACTTGAAAAATTAATTTACAGTGCATATTCCTACAAAATTTGCGGTGATCTTAAAGTTGTTGCACTATTACTTGGACTTCACAACTGGGTTATACAAAGTTTTGCTGCTTTTTATGTGAATAGTATAGCCGAGACAGAACTAATCACTATACACCACTAGTTTTTAATAAGTACAATAAAAAAATGTGGCTATCAGTATTCGTTACTGATCATATCTGTGCAGTCAAAAATAAAAAAAAATCGAAATCTTAAAATTATCTTAAAAAAAGTAATAAATGGTAATATGAAAATTAAATTATAAATATAAATATTAAATAATAAGAATATTATGTAGACTCCTCCAGTTTTAGAATATTGTTTATCGTGTCTATTGTAGGCTGTCGCATTCGATCGTCTTTGATGAATGAGACCATAGAAACAAAACATTAATTATTAGTGTCAATCTGTCGCTGGAAGTGTGTGTACGCACGTGTGTTATTAACGCAAGCGATAGCTTACCAATTTTCGTCTCGATAATATGTAGCTAAGCTACGAGTATTCATTTTGTCAAGAGAAAATGCAAGTGCCGTTCTCCGTATGTACGGTGAAATGTATCCAAACGCTCAACAGCCTAACGCCTGTCCTACTACTACTAGCCTACTCTCAAAACCTGTACGATGAGGTAATAGAATATTTCGTGGAAGATTCATGGCGAAGTACGAATGACACTGCTGGTCACTTTAACATTAGCCAGAAATGCGCCTGGAAAATCGTTAATTCAGCTGGACTCCATCCCTACCATTATAGGAAGGCTCAAGAATTAACCTCTGTCGACTGTGAAGAAAGAATCGCCTTATGTACATGGGTGTCGAACAATACCGAAACGAATGTGGTATTCTCAGATGAATGTCTATTCACACGTATCGGATTGTTCAATCAACAAAACGAACATTGGCGGTCGATACGGAACCCGATGTTAACTCGGCAACACAGTTACCAACACAGGTTTCGTGTGAACGTCTGGGCAGAATTCTGAATGACATCATCGTCGGCCCTTATTTTATTGAAGGACGTCTCACCGGAGAAAGTTATTTAGATTTACTTCAGACGATGGTGACTTCGATGTTGGATGACATCCCCATAACCAATTTTCGGAATGTCTGGTTCCAACAGGACGGCGCACCGCCGAATTACCACAGCTCAGTGCGTGAATTCTCAGCAGAACAATTTGGGACTCGGTAGATTGGTCGTGGGGGGGGGGGGGGGGGCTTAACGTGGCCTCCACGCTCACCGGATCTCACACCCATTGATTTTTTTGTGGAGTGAAGTTAAGAGACGTGTTTACAGAGACGAACCAGTTAGTGAAGAACAATTAAAACACCGCATATTAGACGCATTTTGTAGAAGTGAAGTCTTTGCATTGACAATAGGGGTGGACGATTAGAAGTACAATTAAATACGTGTAAGTAGGAAGGTTATTATTTATTAAGTTTTGTAAATATTCAGTCAGAAAATTCTAGCTTCTTAAATACGCCAAGATACCTTTTTAATAATAATAATATTTATTTGCAAGAAATAGGGTAACAAAGTTCTTATGTCTAATGGTACATTGTCAAATTTTATCGCGAGAATATTTTATTTTTGGTAGTATTTGTTAGAAGTTAGGAAGTTAGAATTTTAGAATAAAAATGTCCAAATAGTTTGAAATTCATAATAACTTATAGTAACAGCTGACTGCCATAACATTGTAAACAAGAGAAAGAGAGAAAGCATTCAACCGTGTAATGAATAACCAATGTATGAATGGACTGCATAAGGTGTGCATAAGCTATGCGAAAATTTAGGATATAAACAAATTCATTACAATTACAGTACATAGATGAGTTATGGAACTTATACCCGGTAACTTTGGACACCTCGGAAGTGACTGAAAGTCACTCGGCAGAAAATATTTACCATCATTTATGCAATGCTTTATCAGAGTGGAGTTTGGAAGAAAAACAATTGCCGTGGTCTATGATAATGCACGAAATACGGTGGCTGCAATGCGGAGAAGCTCTATTGCTGATATCAACATTGGTCAAAGTATTCGTTGCGTTTGTAATTCGTTACAGCTTGTTATAGAAAAAGCTTTTAATGAAGAAGATTTTCAAATACATCTACAAAAACTTTCTGCAATCGTTGGACACTTTAAACATTCCTAAAAAGCAACAAACGCTCTTAAGGTGCCCAGAAATTACATAATTTACCTAACCGTTCTTTGATTATTTACTGTGTAACTCGTTGGAACTCCGCTTACAATATGATTGAACGGCTATTGGAACAAAAACAAGCAGTTGAAACTGTGTTCCTGAATCTTGAGTTTACAACTAAAGCAATGTGTAAAAAATTGCCTTTACGTAATTTAGAATGGAATGGAATTATATTTATTTAAAAGATTTGGTCCGCCTATTCAAACCGTTTGAAGTAGCAACGAAAATAATGTCTAGTCAAACGGAATTAATTAGTGGAATGGTACGGCCACTTATTCATTCAAAGATAGATAAGTTCTTGGTGCTTGATGATTCAGATGACCCTCCGAAAATTCAATCACTGAAAGAAATATTTCACGAAGAACTAAAAGATCGGTTTTGGGTGAAGATTATGATTCCGTACCTGCATTAGCCTGTTTTCTGGAGCCTAGGTATAGTTACACGATAATTTATTTATACTATATTATGTTTTTCCTCTTTTAGTTCACTAATTATTTACATATTATCCTATGCACTAAAATTTTGTATTGATAATAGACATATTTTCCTTCCTGTGCTATCAGAAATAGCTGTTAAATATTTGATTTCTTCTGCTACATTTGTACCATCTGAAAGAATTGCTTCTACAGTCAAATTTTAGTGCCTAATAATCGTAGTAGTCAAACAGCTGAACATACAAAAAAAACAAGTATTTTTTAAAACTCTTACTGAGAAATATTTGTATTCACAATTGTTTTATTCAAATTAAATAATAATTTATAAGAACCTTACATTTTCATAAATGTATAATTTAATTGTTTAATAAATGTGAGTGGTTACGCAAAAAGGGACCTGAAGGGATTGGAAACGGTTTTTTTTTTTTGATAAATTCTGATTCTATGGTCCTTCATCTTTGTTTTGTTCTAATCAAAATAATTTTAGGTGCCGTAGTTTTTTTTAAATGATTTTTTATGTAAGCCGAGGCAGTTTTGAAAATATTACACCTTATACACAGCGCACACTAGTTTCTTTTTCTAGCGCGCACATAAAGACAAGTAAAAGACGAATAAATAAGTCACCAATAATACAGCTATCGCAAACACGTGCTATTTCTCACTAACGAAGTCGCTCACTAACGACACTAACATAAAACACCCCGCGCCTCTCTCCCGCACTCGTGGCGAAACTCATTTCGACTTAACATTTTAAACGTGATTTACTCGAAATCAATTATTTTCCCTTGAGGTCCCTTTTTGCGTAACCACTCACAAATATACTGAATTATAAACTTTGTAAAGTATTGAGTCATTAAAAAGAAGTATAATGTCATAATGAGGCCTTTAATTGTTGCGTATGATCCAACAAACCAGGTCATTAGCTTAAAACCCTTATATGAAATCAAGAAGAGATGGATCATCCTGTAATTTAAAAAAGTAAAGAAATGGTCATAATATATGCCTTAAGAGAACCAATGAATGTACACTCTCCAGCCTACACTGCTGGATAGGTCAATCAAATTTTTTTTGTAAACTATGCAGATCGAAAAATGTAATTCTAGCCAAAAAGTTATCTTAGTGTTAATTCCAGTATTGTATACGAGTGGATAACTGAAAAAGAGTCTGAAGGTGTTAAGTATTCATTTGATTTCATAAACTGTTCCACGCTTAAAAAATATTTTTTTTGACCATTTTTTAACTATCACTAAAAGGTTCTCCATAATGAAGTGGTGCAGAATTATAAATAAAATTTCAAAGGGTACGGCTTTGTTATGGCTTCGAAACTAAATTTGTCCCCGATGCAAAACAAAGCATTCGAAAAATTTAAAAGAAATTAAAAAATCAACGCAATCGATTTTTTTAACTTTCTTTTCAACAGACAGATTTTCTTTTAGTAAGTGAAAATTGCGCCACCATGTAATAGTTGAAATAAATGTGGACAGTCACGAGCGTGAAATCTGTATTATTTCAGGTAATAAACCATTGCCTTTTCGACCCAATATACCACAACCACCGTTATCTGTATGTGTAGCAGAAGGAACTTTATATACATCGCTGAGGACAATGCTATACTGAGGGCAAAAGTTTTGTGATTTAGTGTCGTAACATTAAGCAAATTTAATCATTGAGCAAGCTTCAACAATTGCCACCAATAATTATACTAGAAAACGAAGAAGGGATACTGAGTTGTGGAAGAAAAATGTGATAAAAAAACAAAGGTAATTTTGTGTTTTATACTAGGTTAGGGTCGTCACACAAAACTGAACGAAGATAAATTGAAGTGATAACTTATGGAAGATGACTAACTTACATATGAGTTCGATATTATAAAGTTAGGAATAGTATTTGCAGATTTATTTTGACGACCTCCAAGGTCGAGTGGCCTTTGCACCGGCTTCAAGGTGCCGTTATCTCTCAGGTACCGGGTTCGATTCCTGGACGAAAAAATGTGGAAAAAGGAACGTGTATCCCTGGATGAAGTGCAGTCCCGAAAGAAAGAAAAACTAGACTATAAATGAGTAATAAAAAAAATTCAAGCTCAAAAATTCAAAAATTCAAATTATTTTTTTGTGGAATTAAATTTTTAATTTTGTATACATTTAAAAGTAGTGAATAATTTTGTAGGAATAAATATAAGGTGATGTCAGATATAATTGACTCATATGTCGAGAAAAAACCCCCGTATGTGTTCATTTTTGGTTATTTTGCATACATGTAGGTAATGCTTATATAGTTGATGTGTTTTATTTTTCCAAATATCAAAAAATACTTGGTTTGATAAATACTCCACTAGCAGATATAAATACTTATTGGTCAACTGATGAGTTTTTCATAAATCATGTTACTTGCAAAGTAATGCCCTTAAAAAGATTTAAAAAAAATCGCCGTAATATATCAAATATTTACACAGAAGCTCCACGAAACTTATCCCAGTTGGGGATCGAACTCGAGCCCCGTCAATTACATAGACAGGGTCGCTAACTACTCGACCAATTCATTTTATATTAATAATTAAAACGCGCTTTCAACTCAATAATAGTTCCTAATTTTAAAATTTGGCTCAACCTTTAAAAGTAACCCTATATTATTCATTTTTAATTTTATAATGAGCAGCTAAACCATAAACCATTTTCGACAAAAAATCTTTGCTGCTGCTTTTGCGACAACGGAAGCTTTGGTTTCAGTCAATATGATAAAAAATTGACCAACTTTTTGACAGCTTAAATGCAGACTCTCCAAGCCCAAAACGAGAGCAAAAATACAATCGGAATATATCAGACCATAGTCCCTATCAAAATTACTTTCGAGAAATAAAAAAAATCGTGAACAATTGCGAATTTATCAGAGCTAGTTCGAGGGCACTTACTTTATATGGATGGATACATACCATGACAGGCGTTGAATTACTGTAGAGCAATTTAAAAAGGACATATCCAGCTTATCCAGCCGAAGATTACAACGTTGCGTTAGAAAATTGTTTTGGTTCATCAGGTTTAAAGAATGATAGGGAAAAAAGAAGTTTAAATTACACCAATGTAAATGTGATCGAGTGTTTCGAAAAAGAAAATTGCTTTTGTTCATCAGGAGCAGTTGTGGCTCAAATTTTAATCCGACAGTCTGACAATTTGTTGCTGGATTAAAAACAAGTATAATATCAAATTAATCAACAACAAGCTTGTTAACAAATTGTTAGACTGATGAAGCAATTATATTTTTGACAATTCAAATGTATTTCTCACCTAGATTTCAAAATCTGCAGCCTCACCAATTGATTCAAAAATATACGACGGCAGCGTTATTACAGCTGAAAATGACTGATGAAAATTCCAGTGAGATGCAAGCATGTGTCTATACTTTCGGATTTATAATAAAAAAATGGATTTAAATTGCGAAACATGTGCCCAGGAATTACCTATCTCCATAAAATATGGTGTATGCCACCTATTCACGATCTTTGAGGAATATGATAGTGAAAAAAGAAGTTTAAATTACACAATATAAATGTAGTCAAGAGTGCAGAAAAAAGCTCTTAGTTAATTTATAAATATTTAAATATATATGCACATGTGGACAACATAAAACATTAAGATATTATTTATTTGCCAGAATAAGGTACAATAAATAAGGTACATTAAAACAAATAAAGCAATGGGTAAATCGCTCCTTTTTAGACAATCAATGTAGGTACAAGGAGAATTGTAATGGACTCCTTATTACATCATACTTCTTACATCCTTATTACATCGATAGTAGAATGCGTTAGTTTGAAAGTTCACACCCATATACTACTTTAATTTTGTGTTCAACTACTAAATGAATAAAAATTATAACTTAAAACTTGTAAGTGTTACACTTACCTCGATTGAGGTGTAAGTGTGACTACTTCACCTCTTATAAGCTCATGATGCATTTTCTCCTTTAACAAGAGTTTATGTGATGAACAAATGAGCATAAGATTGTTGACGTTTCAAAACATTTTTTTAGTATATCTTTATATATTATCTATACATATAATAAAATCGTAGGAAAGTCAAAACTACTTGGGGCGTGATCTACAATCAATATCGAAGCCAAAAATATAGTTTTTAGAATTTTTGTCTGTTTGTCTGTATGTATGTCCGGGGTAAACTCAAAAAGTACTGCACGGCTTTACTTCAAATTTTGCTTGAATATTACTAGCATGTCGGGTCAACATATAGGTTACATATTATCACGCTATCACCTACGAGGGAGAAGCAGTGCGGAGTAAATGAAGTCCGCACGGGTGAAGTCGCTGGCAACAGCTATTTCAATATAAAGTAGATATTTTTCAAAGATATTTACTTCATCGATAAACTTGTGTTACACTTTCCTCGGTCTACCTTATATAAAGTTTAGAAAATGTTCAAATCTGCCCCCCTCTTCTCTATACCAAATTTCATCTAAATCCATACAGTAGCATAAATAACAGACAATCAAACATCCAAACGTATAATATTAGTGTGATATATTTTATCTACATGTTTTTAAAATTTCATATATATTTTTATTAAATTAAATTATATTAAAAAATAATATTTTCAATAAATTAACATGCATTTTTTTTTATAACATTGGTAAGATATAAGTCATTCATTCGTACCATACTTACTTTATTATAGGGCGATTCCGCGGGAGACGATTTTTGAATTAAATTTTTAAATCACAGTATTTATTACTTTTTTTTATACCAATACAAAGAGAAAGATATAAATTCGAGAATAAAAAAAATTTTAAGAACTTAAGTTATTATTTGAATTTATTGGCGCGCTCAGAAATGGTGGCGCCTGGAGACTTGATGCAAACCGTTTATCGACACTTGATAATTTTTCCACAAAATCGCTATTACCGATGGTTTGAGGTTATAATTCACAGGTGAATATTGGAGTTATAAGATTTATTTATTGCCTTATACAAAAAAATGATTTATTTATTATTAATTTTCTAACAATATTGATTAAATAAGAAGCCATTGTTGGTCAGCTGCACCCGTGATATAAAGTATATAGCATACTAGCTGACCCGGCAAACTTTGGCCTTAATGGCAATAAATAAGCAGATTTATTTTTTAATTGGAAAAAAAAAAGTATCCTATGTCCTTCTCCTGGCTCTAAACTACCTCCCTGCCAATTTTCAGCTAAATCGGTTCAGCCTTTCTTGAGTTATAAGTGGAGTAACTAACACAACTTTCTTTTATATATATATATATATATATATATATATATATATATATATATATATATATATATATATATATATATATATATATATAAAGCATATAAAGAAATGAAAGTTTAGTTTTCTTAAAGAAATAAATTGGTAATTTTTTGAAACTTTGTAGAAGTAAGAAGAAATCAAAGTAAAACTTGATTCAGTCGCAATAAAAGGTATGTTATCATTTAAATTAAAAATAATGTTGACTAAAATTAGTTGCACCCGCGATCACAATATCAGAATCGTGGGTGCAACAGTTATGACTCTTATGATTACATTGTTATTTGTCATATATTTTTCATTTATTTAGTTTTTGATAACTTCACATCTTATGTATAATTACTGATTCCTATTTAATAAGAGTTTATTGTTAATTTTTTACTTTTTTGTGTAAATAGATCAAATGAAATGGCAGATCAACAGCAAAAAGAGACTGCTTCTCAGAAATATAGGCGGAAACTAAAGGAAAATCCTGAACTTCTTGCAATCCATCTCTGTCGAGAAAGGGCTCATAATTTAAAGCGAAGAGAAGTTATAAAAAAAAATATGGAAAAAAATGAAGAGTTAAAAATTCTGGTTAGAATGCGTTCAAAAGAAAGAATGCGGGCGACAAGAAAACGTCGTAAAAAAGCCAAAATTGGAAGGACAAGTGTTTCATATAAGAATTCTCGTACGTTGGGAAAAGCAGTAGCAAAAGTGAAGCGTAATTTACCCGCTAGCCTTACTAAAGCAGTTGAAGTTGTAAAAAAAATTGCTGCAGAACTTTAAGTTGCTGTAATCGATCGTCCTAAAACAATGCCTTCAAAATCGATAGACGAAGTCAAAGAAAAAATTCGTAATGTTTATGAAAGGGATGATATTAGCAGACAAATGCCTGGAATGAAAGATGCTAAATCAATAAAAACAAGTACGGGAGAAAAAATAAGAATCCAGAAGAGAATGATGATTGAGCGTCCGTGAAGCTTTCGAGCTATTTCAAATAAGTTTTCCCGAAATATCAATTGGTAAGACTCTTTTTTATAATGAAAGACCTGCTTACGTTTTGCCAGTCAATGAAACCCCTCATAATGTTTGTGTATGTACAATACACTCAAATTATATTAATCTTGTTACTGCTATTTCAAAATATGTGACAGATTTTCCCAAAACACACCGAGAGCTACTAAATCAGGTATTGTGTGATATCGATAATGAAAATTGTATGTCAAATGATTGCGATGTATGCAAAAATTCCAATATTTGGAGTACTACCCTAGATTCTAATCCAAATGTTGAATGGCTTGGATTTTGGAGCACCAGAGACCAAAACAAATCGAAATAAGCAAACCTTTCAGGGAAGCGTTAAATGAACTATGTGAGAACACTGCGAAATTTAAGCTGCATTATTTCATTAAAAATATCCAGTCTGAATACTTTCAAAGTGCAAAAGCAAACTTGACTAGCGAGGAAGCTATTGTACAAATTGACTTTGCTGAAAACTATAGATTAGTTAGTCAAGACGAAATACAATCAGCTCATTGGTGTCATGGGCATGTGACACTTTTTACATGCTGTATTTGGACAGCTGATAAACTTCACTCAGTGGTTATAGTAAGCGTTGAATTAAGCCCCAGTAAATATACAGTTTGTTTTCTTGCAGAAAATTTTTCAGTACATTCAGTCAATAAATAATAATATAAAATCTATACGTATCTTCAGCGACAACTGTGCTGCTCAGTTTAAGAACCGATATGTAATTGAGAGTATGAAAACTCTTAAAGCAAAACACGGATTTAGTCACCTTGAATGGATTTTTTTGCTGCCTCACATGGCAAAGTTGCCGTCGATGGACTCGGAGGAAGGGTGAAAAGATCAGTGATTTGGCTTTATGATCTGGCTCGTCGTCTTTCTCCAAAAATTTCTTTTATATTTGTATCCCAAAAACAAATTGAAGAAGGAAAAACCATGTTAGATGATCGGTGGAAAGGATTAAAAAATATACCAGCCATTCAATCGAAACATTTTTTCCAATTTGAAGAGGGTAAGAGGATTTGTGTTGCACGAACGTCGAAGTCTGATTTGAAAAGCAAATTAGTTTTGACAACTGCTACTAAAAAAAAACGTGAAAAAGTTACCAAAAAAGTTACGCAAAAGTTACGCGTTTCTGATGTTTACAGCGATTCTGAAGATTTAAGGCTGATAAATCGCCAAGTATTCCAAAAAAAAAATTTATTTAAGTTAGATAAGAAAGTGTTAATTAGTGATACAGCATCTATGATCTCATTTCTTTAATTTTAAGTTGGATCTCATTTCTTTAATTGTAAGCATGGAAACGTTTATATTCACTACAGTGAGACGTGTTGCACCCGCAATAATTTGACGTTGCACCCGCGATTGGATAAAAAGTGAATAATTTATAATACTTATTTCTTTTAATAATTTTATTTAAATTAATAATTTGATTGTTTCGTATTCTTTCAAAGAATGTTAAAAATAATTTAATAAATATTTTATAATTAACAGACTTTTTTCATTCTAGCTTCATGACCTTTAATGGTGGGCCGATTTCGTTGCACCCGCGATAGTACTTTGAACCTCTCCTGTGTCTATTCATACATTTTATTAAATTTTTTTAGATTAATTGTTGTAAAACAGATTACAATGTAATCCTGCGACCAGTCATTTCTTTAAAAAAAGTTTTTATTTTCTTAGTAAGAATCCGTGAGTTAGTCTAAATGATGCATCCGCGAGTACGGAATAGTCGTGTGTAGTTCGCGAATGAATCTTTCAATTGGACTACTTCAGTTGCGTTTAGTTCATCCTTCACTAGTTCAGTTTCAATTTATCTATATCTCTAGTTCGCGTAGTTCACCGCGAACGAAACGATTACGAAAGTCGAAGATTGCCGATCACGCGCCGATGGGAGTGACGTAGCGGACACAATCTCGGCCCGGCTGAACTTGATACCGGTTAACTATATCACTCATACTTTCTTGTACAATGTACATACAATGTACTTGCAAAGAGCGATAAAATGAATTCTTTAATTATAAGCGTTCATTGCTTATTGTGCATGAAGGTAGTTTTGATCTTCAATTAGTGTAAACGCAATGCATAAAATATCATAATGTTTGTTTGAATTTATCTAAAATCAAAAATTACAGTGAAAAATAAAAGTTTAGAAAAATTAGCTTAAAGTTGAGGCCATAAGAAACATTTTGCTGTATTCGGCAATTGTAAACACTATTTTAGTAAGAAATTTAATCTTTCATTAGTAAAAGTACGAATAAAAAACCGAAAAAAATAGTACAAATAATAAAATATACTTTATTTTAAAATTGTTTTACTATCGTTTCAACGTTTATCTCGTTCGCAGAAATCATAAGATTATTATGATTATTACACACTACTTAGTTCGATTAACAAACGAAGGAAAATCAATGTATTGAGAAATGATAGCGACTCAAGCCATTGGACTACTGAACTAAAAGAGTGATATACTTTGCAGTGATCAAAAGATATGTTCATATCTTTTCAATTCAGTGACACATTCTGTGCACCTCTAGTACGGAATCGCCCTATAGATTTTTTATATATTTCTGGTTAAGTTTGTATTATCATACATTCACTGATATAACAGAAAGACAAGTTATTTTATTTATATCATCATATAAATAAAATAACTTGTCAGGTGATATGAAATATTTTTCTGCAATATATACTTTCAGTAATTGAATATAAACTAACCCAGCGTCAATATAAGTTGAAAATAATGCTGAAGTTTTATAAATTATACACTATAATCGAGTTAGTAGTAGAAGTAGAAATAAATAGGTATTATTACGAGGCAGATCACAGAATGCCGCCATTTTGATTCGTCATTTGGAAATTGCATTCCGTTCCGTTTATCGCAGAAAATAATATAGGTACAAAAAAGTTATTATAGCAAACCTGTAATCCTGTGATGGTTTCCAGAATCTCCGACAGCGTGACTGGTTTGTCTCCGTCCATTGTAACAGTATCTTCCAAATACACTTGACCTTCTTTGGTTTCACCCATACATATTCTACACTTATTAATTCCATCTCCTCGGATAATATGGGATAAAATAGCTTTTACATCAATTTTTCTATTCATTTTAGGTTGGTTCATGAAATATTCCTTCACATTTAATTATTATTATTTTAACCTATATACTGAATTCTAAATTTTTTGCGAAGTGCGAAACCGCAAGAAACCACAGAACATATACTACTACCGCAGCTAGAAACTGACAGACAAATCTGACAAATCTAAATACATTACCTAGTTACATACTCTTTGGCCAAATCAAATTCGAAATTGTTGGAAATTACCATAGAGTATCAAAAGATATTAGTTTTCAACTGTCAACTTCAAAGAGACATATTTTTCTGATCATGCCATTAAGCAGGCTGTAAACGCAATACAGCTTCATGGTAAATGCTCAAACATTTTGTCAAATTATATGTAACTAGCGACCTGCCCGCGGTTTCACCCGCGCAGCTTTTGTTCCCGTGGGAATATCGGAAAGGTTTATACACTTAAACCTTCCTCAAGAATCAATCTATCTATTAAAAAAACCGCATCAAAATCCGTTGCGTAGTTTTAAAGATTTAAGCATACATAGGGACATAAGGACATAGGGACAGACAGAGAAAGCGACTTTGTTTTATACTATGTAATGATTGGCAAATTATTTCAAAGTTTACGGTCATGTTTGACGTGTTTGTCAAGCAAACTACGTGTTTAAACGAAGTATTATGTATAGGTGGATCTAGCACTCATATTAGTCAATTGCATTGACGTGTATAAATATTATACACGTCAATGGTCAATTGATACAATTATTTATGTTATATCTCTGTCTCTGAGGTATTAGGTATAGGTGGATCTAGCACTCGTATTAGTCAATTGCATTGACGTGTATAAATATTATACACGTCAATGGTCAATTGATACAAATATTTATGTTATATCTCTGTCTCTGAGGTCTCCCCATCTATGTTTATACAGCTGTGTTAGAAAGAAAGGGAAGGACCTCAGAAGATGACAGCAGTTCTAATACCTACTTGAAACACAACTTTAAGTAGGTATTAGAAGTGCTGCCTCCAGATATAATACAGCTTCATGTGTTTGGCTGTATGTTTGAAAGGTTTGATTGACGGCGTTTTTGTCATATGTGTTTATAGGGTGTACAGTACGTGTTTGCCAAAAAAAATTCGCCATTTTGGCGCGACCGCCGCTGAGACATGTTGTTAGTTGTTACTCATCTGAGCGTCGAGCGTCATTTCACGGCGAAAACTGCTTTGAGGTAAAGTCTTGTTTCACAAACTTGTTGTTACGTATGCGCTGATGTTTGAAAAAAAAAATGTACAAACAAAATGTAAAGTTTGACAAACATGTATGAACGCTCAAACAATTTGTCAAATTTTACGTTATTGGCAAATTATTTGACAGTTTACGGTCATGTTTGACGTGTTTGTCAAGCAAACACGTTTTTGGCTGTATGTTTGAAAGATTTGATTAACGGCGTGTTTGTCATATGTATTTAAAGGTGTACAGTTGTTTGTCAAAGAAACTCGCTATTTTGGCGCGACCGCCGCTGAGACATGTTGTTATTTGTTACTCATCTGAGCATCGGAGCGTCACTTCATAGCGAAAACTGCTTTGAAAGTGAAGTCTTGTTTGACAAACTTGTTGGTACGTGGTCTGGTCATTGGTCTCCCTGTTTTGGCCCCGGGCTCCTCTGCAGAATAGGCCAACTGCCGTTCTGCCAGACAGTTCGTAAAAGGCGACCAAGTAGCTATGCGTGTCACTACCACCGTGACTACTAGGTGGTAGAGTTCTGCATCTGCTCGACCGGGTCTGGTACCACCGCCTTACATATTCCTGCCGCAATAGCATCTGTGCTAATCACTGTCATGTTCCGGTTTGGAGGGTAAGGTAGCCGGTAAACTTATGCACGTGGCATTAGACCTCGCCACAAGATATCAGCGCACCATTAACATCTTTGTTGTCTATAGGCGATGGTTGACTCTTTCCATCAGGAGACCCATCTGCTTATTTGCTATCTTATGATATAAAAAAGGACAAACTTGTTGGTACGTGTACGCTGATGTTGGGATGTTGGTTGGGAAATGGGATGAATATCGAGAAATACTAAAAATTAATGTCTATAAGACCAAATAGATTTATTAAATACATTTGTCTTAATAAATAACTAGGGGGTAGCAGCAAACATTAGAAAAAACTATAATCAGGAATAGAGGTTGCATGCGACTATAATATTCTTCAACTGGTGATCAAGAATTACTATGTTTAGTATAATTAATGTTAGTACGTATCTTCACGCACTTATCTCCGAAAGGGTAGGCAGAGGTACAATAAGTGCACCCACGATTAGCCGAAGATACTTGGTCTCACAAATGTGATAGGTGGCAAGTCTATCGCCAACCGGACACTTCAATCCAGGGCAACTTTGTGTTTATCAGAAAACTGAAAAAACACTTTTTTTAAGTGCCTGACCCGGGAATCGAACCCGGAGCCTCATGTGGTCAACGCCACCACTAGACTAGTTTATAATGAATGTTTAGCTAGATAATGTGAGCAAAAAACGTAAGCGATCCAGATTATTTATCTTTACTATGGTCTATGTTTGTATGAAAATCAATTTTATTATTACTTAAATATTTCTACTTCTTCTATATTGTGTGAATGGGACTAAAATCATTAATGCAATATATACTTATGTGCCCCATAGACCTACAATAATATTTAGCAGTATATTTCATTGTGCAATAATATCGAATGTCCCCTTTGATTCCAAACGTTCAATAAATTTACTCAATAAAATTGACAAACCAATCTAATCAATATTTTCATGCGAGCAACATGTTTGACGACGAAGATTTGGTGGTAGCCATGCTGATGATTTTGTTGAATAACAAAAATGAATATGGGTTAAAGAATGGTTGAAAAAATGTGTAAAAACGGTTGACCCTATATATGATTTCTGTGGGTTGACCCTACGGGCCATCCCTGAAACTTTCCACTAAATTAAGGTTAAAATACCTTAATTAAATTAACTTAGCTCAATAGAGTAAAAAATATAAGCATAAATTTTTCAGTTCAATCATCTTATTTGTTAAAAATCGCAGTATACTAATTTTTGCTGCTAAAGCTGTGTATATTTTGAAAACGATGATGGCATTTAACTTAATTTTTGAGATCTAAAATATTGTTTTAGATAAATAATCGATAGGTAGGTAATAATTTGAATATTAATGTTAACAAAACTAAATTAGTACAGTTCAGTAATATTAATAGGAAGAAAATACTTATCGAAATTAAATATAATAATGAAATAATAGAGGAGATGGATAATATAAAATTTTTGGGAGTTACATACACTGCAATTGGAAATCACATATAGATATGATCTGCTCAAAGCTTGATAAGTTCATATATGCTATAAGACAACTGCGTCAAGTAGTATCTAAAAAAGCAGCGCTTAGTGCATATTATGGTTACGTATCGGCAGTTCTTTCCAACGGCCTTATTCTATGGGGCAATTCAGTAGATATGAATAGAGCGTTTAAAATACAAAAAAATGTATAAGAGCAATATATAACATTAAACCAATAAATAGCTGCAAACCATTCTTTGAAAATAATTTTATATTACCATTACCATGCATGTATATTAGAGATATTGTAATGTTTGTGAAAATATACCCTCATCTGTTTAAACTTAATGTAGAAGAGAATCCAAGATCTATTAGACGTGTCAATAAATTGCTAATTCCAAAATGTAATATTAGACTGTTTCCGAAAAATGTTTATTTTATGGCCATTAAAATATATAATACTATACTAAATAATGTTAAGGATCTACCAATTAAGAAATTTAAGAAAGAATTAACGACATGGCTGTTAGATAATTGTTTCTACGATGTGAACGAGCTTTTCAGTAACAAAATGTGACGTGAACATATTTTTAGCTTGAATCAGTACTAGTAGTAATAAATTTTCATTAATGAAAACTAAGATTACTGAATTAATAATTATTATATGAGTAATTGAAAGGAGTACCTAATTATAAAATCACAGTGAAGTTAAATATGGTTATTTCGATTCGATATGAATTTATTTAATAATTATATTTTATATATTGGAAATGTAAAATTTAAAAATGTGTAATTTCTTGAAGTTGCTTTTTATTGCCTACTGTTAAATAATATTTTATAAAGACTTGCATGTTTTTGTTATTATAGTTTTAATAAAAGTACACATTAAATAACAAAGAAACGAAAATTTGCATGCCAATTAATGGTGAAGTAGGAAGGAATGTAATTTTTTTAACTAATTAAGATCTTTTGTAACCCCTATTTTATGCAAATAAAGAATTATTATTATTGTTAAAAATTTCGATGCAATGTCAAAAAACATTTTATTTTAAATTTCTTTATTGATAAATCTCAAACAATTTGACCAATTTTCATTAAATTAACGGTATTTGACGCAATTTTTAAAAGAAAAAAGCTGATAAGATTTTTAAATCAATAAATAAATAAATGTTTCCGGGACAAATTACACTGACTGATCTAATCAGAAAGTAGGTAAGCAAATTATTTGGTTGTGTTATGGGTGTCAGTCAACGATACTAATACATAGAAATACATGTATAAATACTAAAATATTTGTTATAAACACCCAATTAATTCACATCAATCGGTGAATCAAAAAGTAAATTAATACATTGCGGTGAATTAACTTGGAAGTTATCCAAAAAAATAAGTAAGTTTGCTAAAAACAACGAAACTTTAATATTTGAAAAGCTATAAGTTTTGAGAATTAGATTCCATTTTGATTTTTGAAACGGCATTTGACTTAGTTTTTTTGGTACTAAAGTTTTGTAGAATACCAAAAATGATTGGTTGAAAAATTTCAAAGCTATGTTGAAAAAATATTTTTTTCAAAATTTTTCGTAATGAGATATTTTTATTTTTTTCCCTTTAATTTTCATGTCAAAATCTTAAATCCATAACCAAAAAATGAAGATATTTATGGAAATCTGCATCTGTGGTATATTTTTTTAAGGCAATTTTGATATTGACATTTGATAAATTGACTTTAGTCATTTGATATTTCCATTGTCTATGACCCTAGTTCAATTGTTTTGATTTGAAGTGGAATAGTGATTAATTTTAGTCAAGATGGTAAATAAATTCATATTTTTCCCTGTAATCCCACTGTAATTCCAATAATTTTATTGATAGAGTTTATATGCATTTCTTAAATATTATTTTTGTGTGTTTATTTCAATTAACATCTTAGTCCTTTCATAAAGTTTGTATGGTATAATAATGGGATCCTTCTGTTCCTAGAAACTTTTTTATTTTAGCGATATATTGAATACTGCATTATTTATAACTAAAATACTGTTTCCGATGACTCAAAGTTTAAACATATCTGTAGATAAAGGTATATTATGACGAAATCATTTTGGGTATTCGATCTGAAATTAATAGTATTACTCATCAATGAAAAATCTATATAAGCATAAAACATTTCGTCGGTATTTATTCTTTTAAATGTGATGTTTTATAATTAATCGAAGCTAAGGATGTATTTTTGAAAATTACTAATTTTTGAAATATAACCTATAGATCGCTTGCCCGTACACACTACACCTGCCTCCTTAGAAAATGTAAAATGTTAATAAAAACATTCTTTTTATAAAAATATAAAAAAAGAATTTACTCGGCGAAATGTTAGGCGTAATTAAATTATTACAATTATTTGTATTGTGAAACTATAACAAACAACATAAGATCTTCGTCGTGTCAACGACCAAAAAAAAGGTGCTCTGGAGTAGTTTTATAATTTTTAACAGTTATTATTATCATAGATCAAAATAGCTCAAATAGTTTTAATAACATTATTAGAAGCAACAAAAACGTAAAGCCGTCGAGTTAGCAACCAAAAAAACAGGTCCTCTTGAGTAGTTTTATAATTTTTAACAGTTATTATTATCATAAATCAAGGTAGCTCATATATTTTTTAATTGTTAAAAAAATGTAGTACGAAATTTAATATGTTAACTGTTAAATGATCCAGGCCTACATTCTAATGATACTAATCTCGCCACACGGAAATGTCAAGTTTTTTTATAGCCATTTTTCTGAACTAGTACGTGAACTACCTGTGTAGGTTAGTTTATAACTTAAAATATATCTATACATATAATAAAATCGTAAGAAAGTCAAAACTGTAAATTGAATATTTTTTTAAAAGAATACGTGGGGCGTGATCTACAATCGATATCGAAGCCAAAAATATAGTTATTAGAATTTTTGTTTGTTTGTCAGTTTATCTATTTGTCGGTTTGTCTGTTTGTATGTATGTCCGGGGTAAACTCAAAAAGTACAGCATGGATTTACTTCAAATTTTGCATGAATATTACTAACAGGTCGGGTCAACATATAGGCTACATATTATCACGCTATCACCTACGGGGGAGGTGCAGTGCGGAGTAAACGAAGTCCGCGCGGACAAAGTCGCTGGCAACAGCTAGTATATATATAAATGTGTAAAAGGCAACCCGAGAAAAAAATTAGTTCATTGCTACAGTTGAAGTTGGTTAGTTAGATTCTCTTTAGATCCCACAGCCAGAAACAGGATAAATGTGTAAAAGGCAACCCGAGAAAAAAAATTAGTTCATTGCTACAGTTGAAGTAGGTTAGTTAGATTCTCTTTAGATCCCACACCCAGAAACAGGATAAATGTGTAAAAGGCAACCCGAGAAAAAAAATTAGTTCATTGCTACAGTTGAAGTAGGTTAGTTAGATTCTCTTTAGATCCCACAGCCAGAAACAGGATAAATGTGTAAAAGGCAACCCAAGAAAAAAAATTAGTTCATTGCTACAGTTGAAGTAGGTTAGTTAGATTCTCTTTAGATCCCACACCCAGAAACAGGAGCCGTTTCTGGGTGTGTGGGGAGTTAGAAAAACTCTAAAATGAAATAAAAAATACATAAAATCTATATTGAATCATCTTTGATTAAATTCTAGAAATTTTAAAACAAAAATGTGGAAAAAAAATATGTGTGGCACTCGAGACTGCTGCGGTAAAGCATTTTTTATCAACTTATGCAATTACAATTATATATACGATTACGGTAGTTTTCCAATACAACCAATGCCACCTAAAGGCGGGTTGCTGAACTAAAGAGACAAGCGTGATATTTCAAAAAGTCATTAAAAGTTTTGGTATTTATTGATAGATGGAAAAACTAAAAAGTATCACCCCTGTGCCGGTCGGAGTGGGGCGTGTTAGGTTTTTTCATTATGGAATTTCTGGATTCGGTCTCCACGCTCAAGGCCCGCGATAAAAGCTATATATAAAAAGAATAGTACAAAATTTGTTGAAGAAGTCCATTCTCTAGTAATCACATTATAAGTACAGTAGAGTGTTGATTATCCGAAAGTCGATCAACTGAACGACCTCTTATCTGAACTCCCGACTCGCACATGCCTACCTCCTTCCGTGCCCCAATTTTCGTCAATGTTGTACGTAGAATTATTTATTGCAAAGGCTGCTGTTTATTTGTTTTTTTATTCCTATTTTGCAATAAAGATATGAATATGAAGGTATGTAAATACGGCTTTCATTTACCTGTGGATAGATATGTATGGCTATATTATTACAGTATGATTATCCGAAAAAACCAGTTTTCCGAACAACAATGTCTCCCAATTACTTTGGATAATCGACACTCTCTGTCTGTTGATTATGTGACATACGAAATGATAATCAAAAATAGATGAGCACTTACATGTTATTATGTGCACCTAAGAATGTATTTTTGTCACTTGTCAGATTGTTATTACATTTACTTTTTAAGATTTTTGTCAATTCTGTCTTTTTTATTTTGGTGCTTATCGTCAATCCTAGACTAACCTTCGAGAAAACACAACATATATTTGATTTTTTTATTTGCAGCAACCCCAAATACTTGTTTTAAAGGAAGGCACAGATCAATCTCAGGGCAAGCCACAGTTGATTTCTAATATTAACGCATGTCAACTAGTGGTGGATGCTGTAAGTATGTTGTATTATTATTTCCAATTTTTTTTTTAAATCATCAGCAAACAAGCAGATGGCTCATGACTCTCCTGATGGAAAGAAAGCATCACTTATAGTCCAACCAAAGATGTTAACCTTTTTACAGCCACAGTCGACTATACCCGACAAATTGTTTTGGACGGTCAAACGCCAATGTCGGGTAATGCCGACACAAACATTATGCAAAAATAAACCTATTAATGCAATATTTTCGCTGTATATTTATCGCCTATAGCTTATCAACCAATGTTTATTTATTATATTGGTTACACTTTCTACATTCGTCATTTATTTGAAATAAAAAATAAGACAATGTAACGATAATCCCAAACTGATCACAAAGTATACGCCGGTAGCGAAATTGTCGTGTCATGCCGACAGCTAGTGACGTAGAACATGCACGTAAGATTTTATTTAAATATTTCATTACTTCTATGATTTTTAGAAATAATTGCCAAATTATTAATGGTGCAATGTTGTGTGGAAGGATAACAATTCCACATGCTCATGTCTACTGACTACTTTACCCTCCAAACTGGAACATGACCAATGACTAAGTCCATCTTTCTCATCATTATTGTTTCTAAAGGCATTGGTAACTCTTAGAAGAGCCACCTGCTTTTTTGCTATCTTATGATATAAAAAAGTATTGGGTAAAATTTTTAGCATGTGGTTAACTATTGGAAGCACTTTTCTTAGATAATTACTTGAAAATAATATTGTCCCACCGCCTTACCTATTCCTGCCGCAAGAGCGTCAGTGCTTTTCGCTGTCGTGTTCTGGTTTGGAAGGTAAGGAAGCTTGTAAACTTATGCATGTGGCGTTAGACCTCGCCACAAGATAGCAACACACCATTAATATCTTTGGTGGCTATAGGCGATGGTTTACTCTTTCCACCAGGAGACCCATTAGCTTGTTTGCTGTCTTATGATACAAAAAAAAAGAAAAAAAGCAAATTATTTGCTTGTATTATGTGTTAGCAATACAAATTGATAGATTAATTTAAAATAACTATGTGTATATGTATAGCAAAATAATAATAATAATAACTGCATTATTTACTTGTTTTAACTAATACTAATGAAATTTTACCAAATGCCAATGATTGAAAGTGGAAAATATATTAACCTGTTTTATTTCTAGGTAAGAACAACACTCGGCCCTCGGGGCATGGACAAACTAATTGTAGATCATAACGGTAAAGCTGTTATATCTAATGATGGAGCTACTATAATGAAGGTAAATGTTATTTACTATTCATATTATACCGGTTTACTGGTAAAAATTTAACAACCTTTCCAGATCGTATTACTCACATCATAAAGCACAACTTTTGTTTTCTGACTTTTAATAATACAACTGATTTTTATTCATTGGACATTCATACAAAAACAAATGTATAAATGCGCCATTCAAGTGTTAATAACTCTATGGGTAGTAGAAGAACTCGCTCTCGCAGAAAAGTACTTGCTTCGGCAGTACATATACTAAAATTGGAACGATACTAAATTAGAAGAAATAAGCACGATGTACATTCTTATGACAAAATAAAGATTTAGAATGTGTTAGACAGAACAACAAAATCTGGAAGGTTTGTTTTGGTGAATAATCACCACTATAAACTTAAAATTAATTAAGTTTTGTAAAAATTCATAGTTTGGGCTCATTTGAAGAATATGACAACAGCTGCTCTGCCAGGGAGATCATAAAAGGCAACCAATTGGTAATGCGAGGGACTACCATTGTGGCTACTAGGTGGTAGAGTTCTGCATTGTCTCGCCCGGGTCTGGTACCACCGCCTTAACTATTCCTGCCACTATAGCGTCAGTGCTTGTCACTATTACATTTTGGTTTGAAGGGCCAAGTAAAGATGGCAAGGCACCATTAACATATTTGATGTCTATAGGCGATGGTTGACTCCATCAGGAGACCCATCTGCTTGTTTGCTATCTGATACAAAAAAAATAGTGCATTATTAGTGTGCCTATTGTGCCACATTTCACCATAGTGCCATATTGATAAGTTCACCAACTTCTTTTATCTTTACACTGTAATATGGCTAGTGGTTTGCACCAGAGAAAAAAAAGACTGTTTTTTCGACATTTAAGATTCTCCAGAGATTGTATTTTTTATTAAATATGTTTGTGTAAATAATTAATTAAACAGAACACCTTAACCAGTGTCTGTGTTTTTTTTTAATTTTAAATTTGTGTAATGCGTTTTATTTTAATATTCATTGAGTTCATAATCAGAACATTACGGAATGAGTCTAAATAAAATATTAACCTTCGTAGCCAAAACTGTGAAATTGGATGTGTACAAAAAATCTCCAGTTTTACAAAAAAAAAAAAACCTTGTTCACTGTGGTGAATTTATCACCTGAGCAAAGCACTAAACATTGACAATCACTGATGCTGTTGAGGAACAGATAAAAAATTGGTAATGAAATGAAATAAAATGAAAAATATTTATTTGCAAGAATATGGGTGTCACAAGTTATTAAAATAAAGTACCATCATATTCTACCATAATATGGCGTGCAAACATTTTAATTTAGGTCGATTTCTTTATAATTACTACTGGATCGGAACGTGGCCAAACGGTATAAAACCATAGGAAGACGTAGCAGAACTATGATGGTCATGGTGGACACATTTAACAAATTGATGAGCTGCCGGGCTAAATATCATATGCTATATTCTTCAAAACAATCATCCAACTTGAAAGTTGAATATGGGACCTTCTCATTTGTACCTGACAGGTCGACCAATAAACTAATGAATCAATTTTTGATTTAAAATTATTTCACAAAATGTTTAAATAGTTTTGCCAATGATTATACATTCGGATCCAATTACTGAAAGTGATGTGGAATTGAAATTTATGAGGCAATATTAATATAATTAATGGAACATACTACCAACCGAGTTCTAAGGTAATAAATATTAAAAAAGGACAGCTAGCGTTTTTTGTGTGATGTGCGTGCGATTTTTGACGTGCTGTGATTTTTCGTAGTGAGAATTTTCTCCGTTCATTTTAGTAGTGATGTGAATTTAAGAGAAAGTGCCTTGAACATTAGGTATTATTTATGTGTGTCAAATATTATCATTAGAGTAGCGTTGCAATAATTAGTCACAATCGGGACCAATTTTGAGATTTTTAATGTAGGACTAACTGGCATTCCAGACGCATTTACTTCGCATTCCTATATTTTAAAAATAAAAATTGTTGAAAATGCCCAAGTTCCATGAATTAGTATTAAATGAAAGTTGTATTAGGCATTCAGTTTATTAGGAGTTCATGTATAAAGTACTATTTTTTATTTACATAATTATTAGGGAATATATCTATGTATGCAGGATGTAAAGAAAACCCTGGCCAATCTGAAAAAGGTATCAATGACATTATCAAAAAAAAAAAAAAAATAATATTGAAATAAGAAAAATATCATAGTTTAAAGTGTCTCATTTTAGTACTAAAACTGAGCAACAACCCCTTAAATGAAGTAAATATTTTGAAAATGAATGTATAAATATCCATAAAATAATGACATGGATATGTTTGTATTAAGCTACCAAATAGTTCCTTTACGATCGGACAGGGTTTTCTTTACGCAATGTATATAACAGACAGTCTGTCAGCTTAGCCAGTATCAGTAAAGATTGATGCTAAATAATAATGAGAAAAATTGAGTTTTGTGTTTTGATTTCAGCTTCTCGACATAGTGCATCCGGCGGCTAAGACTCTGGTGGATATTGCCAAATCACAAGATGCTGAGGTGAGTTCGTGAAGATAAAAGCTAGGACTTAGATTTCTAGAATATGTCAGTTTAAGGGTTGAACTAAATCTGGCTGCATGTTATCGATTTTTACCGTCGTCCTTTTCTGTCACTCAGAACAGATATTTGCTAGAGCAAGAAAGTATAGAAAATTCGCGCGGCACGGATTTTCAGGCCACAGGGTTTTCGTTCACCGCCGCGACCAATATAGTCCGAGAGCAAGATGACTTTTTCAACTTTACCTCAATATTGCTTGGAGGGGAGTAGTTTTGTATTTCAACACTTACTATTTTGGAAGAAAATGCGTAGTACATGGTGTAAATAAGAATCGAGGTATAGTAGACATTGAATTTCACAAGAAGTATGAGAAATACGTACTATATATATCAAGATTTTTTGGAATGATTGTCGAAACTCGAAACCTTTGATTTATAGTGTTGCCGCTTGATAGTCCATTATTGATAGGGTTTAATTACCTCAGTAAGTACAATACTATTAATAAACAGAAATACAATTGATAGCATTGCTTGTACCTCTTTCTACCTTCGGAGATAAAGGTGTGAGGATACTTATTTAATATTAAAGTCTGAGTGCCACCTCTTAAAAAGTTTGAGTAATTTTTTTTATTAACTACAAGTAGCATCACCGAGCCAAGAAACAGAAAATATTTTCGCTCCACCCTACTAAACATGATTATAAAATCGGATCCAATTTCCCAATAAATTTTGAGGAACAATTTGAATATGATTCTTCACAACACCAGTAAGCAAGCCATATCCGTGCACCAGGTTACTGAGTTGTTAAACCTTTCAGGTCGGCGATGGTACCACGTCTGTTGTTATTCTCGCCGGGGAGCTCTTGAAGAGGTTGAAGCCTTATGTGGAAGAGGGTAAGGAAAGCATAATAATATTTTTTTTAAGAACTTGATCGCGGTCCCGTTTAGAACTATTGTTCTGCGTTATTGCTTGGCTACTCGTGAATTGCGAGATAATTATAGTTCGTAATCCCCAAAATTAATTTTATTTGTATCCCGAATAGTCCATAATGCTATTCATAGATGCCGCTGCACAATAATAAGATCACGCTATCATTGTCTCCACTGATTTGATAACATCTGTAGAAGTCGCTTTTCACTTCGTCGGAGCGCGCAGACGTCACCGTCTGCTGCTGACAAACTCGATCTGCTTCAATGGACTGCCCATCTTAGTAAATGGTTTGAAATTAATTTCGTTTCACGCCAAATTCACGGTTCACGAGATAAGGGGTCTTTATAAACGGACAGACAGACACCCAAAGTGATCATTTGAGGGTTCCATTATTTCCTTTTTAGGTATGGAACCGTAATAAAGCACAATACAATTAGGGGATTCCCCATAAAACATAAACAAAAGGATTGTCAACTTAGAAGTTTGTCATTCCAAGTTTTTATTTAAATAAAATGAAAATTTACGTAACGCGTTGTTCCTACCTCTGTAATGCATTGCAACGTTTTTAAAGACCACCTCCCCTCAAATTGCATGTAATACTTTACCACCCCATATTTTTTACTTATTCTATGATTATAATTTTAAATCAAGCTGAAACCACTATGAGGCTATGACTATGACGCTAGATAGTAGACATGAGAATATCACCTCCAGTCATCTAGATTCACCGTCACATATTTATCTAACCATCCAGGTTTGACTTGCAGGAGTCCATCCACGTATAATCATAAAGTCAGTCCGCACAGCTGCCAAGTTAGCGGTTGACAAAGTGAAAGAGCTGGCTGTTAGGATAGAAAGCAAATCACCTGAAGAACAGAGGTATGTATTGTCAGTTTTATTTGGTTTTACAGGACAAACTTCCTTATTGGTACGGACTTGACTGTTCGGGGCTAGGCGAAAAAAGTGAAGGAATTTTACATTATGAACTTTAGTGTTGACGGGTTATTTATAGAGCATATTTTTAATATTCTTTACTTTTGAGGAAAGAGAAGGGAGAAAGGGGAGGGAAGATGGAAATGGAAAAAAACGGGGGTAAATGAAAATAATAAAATGGGTAAAAATAAAAATTTCGTACCAATGGGGTTGATTCACGAGACCCACACATTTTTTTTAGAAAGGATATAGGATGCGTGTATCGTCCCGCAGATATTAGTGCGCTAAAACCCTTTGATATACCGTTACCCTGCGTTAAAAGGCACATGCTGTCCGAATGCTTGTGACTATAGCCAGTCACATCAGAATGTATTGTGACATTGCTTGAAGCTTTGTGACATATTTAATAGATTCATCGTTACTTTGTGGAAATCCATAATTTAAAGAAGCAATAATGGTATTTAATTTGCAAACTTTCCGTGAAATGTTACGTGGAACTGCTGTGATGCAACAGAAATAAAAGGTAGTCTAAGGAATGGGGCAAACTTATCCAAGGACTGAAATTTGAGAACACCATAGCGGCACAATAGTCCACCCACCTCTACCACACTTTCTTACACGTCAGAAGCAAAGAGACAACCATCGCCAATGACAACATAAAAACTGTAGAAAGAGCGAATCCGAGACCTCATGATCTAAGTCGAATAGGTTGTTTCGGAATAGCTAACAAAATAAGGAATATCGGTAGTTTATACACAGGACATTTTATAGATTTCATAATTTTTACACACAATATTCTGTTTATTAAATGTTACGTTACAACCAAATTCTTTCAATGACAAACTAGAAAGAGAAAAAAATTGTAATCTAGCTATTTACAATCTAGTACTACACTGCCTTAAAGCTGTGGTATCGTAAATGATAACAAAACATGCGCAACGACACCTGCACCTAATGTTATTAACAAATATTGCCTAGGGTGTTTTAAGTATTGTATAAAAGAATAATGAGTTGTTTTTTATATTATAAGACTAGCGACCTGCCCGCGGCTTCACCCGCAAGCTTTTGTTCTCGTGGGAATATCAGAAAGAAATATATACTAAAACCTTCCTCAAGAATCAATCTATCTATTAAAAAAACTGCAGCAAAATCCGTTGCGTAGTTTTAAAGATTTAAGCATACATAGAGACAGACAGAGAAAGCGACTTTGTTTTATACTATGTAGTGATAACAAACAAGCAGATGGGTCTCCTGATGAAAAGAGGCTACCATCGCCTATAGACACCAAAGATGTTAATGGTGCGTTGCTATCTTGTGGCGAGATCTAATGCCACATGCATAAGTTTACCGGACAAGCACTGATGCTATTGCGGCAAAAATAGGTAAGGCGGTGGTACCAGACCCAGGCGAGACAATACAGAACTCTACCACTCGCATAGCCAATCGGTCGCCTTTTACGACCTACCGGGCAGAATGGCAGTTTGTCTATTCTTCAAAGGAGCCTGGGATCAACACGGGGACCGGTACTACTAACTATTTAAACGGACAAGTGAAACCCGTGTGTAAAATTAAATTGATTGTGTCAAAGCACTTTTGTATAACTCAAGTACGTTTGTCTCCAGGGAACTGTTAAGAAAGTGTGCGCAGACAGCCATGTCTTCAAAACTGATTCACCAACAAAGAGACCACTTCTCCAAGATGGTGGTGGACGCTGTACTGTCACTTGATGCACCATTGCTTCCGTTGGACATGATTGGTGAGTTATTTTAAAACAAGCTTGATTCAATGTAAATAAGCAGATAGGTTTCCTGATGGAAAGAAATTGGTGTGGTGCGATACTTGTGGCGGGGTCTTAATGTCACATGTATAAGTTTGTTGGCTACCTTACCCTCCAAACCGTAACACTACTGTGACAAACAAACATTGAAGCTATTGCAGCAGAAACAGGTAAGGCAGTGGTATATTTAATCCAAAAATGTATAATTTTTTTATGTAGACACAGTAGTTTGTTTGTGAAATTTTGTTTACATAATCATTCACTTTAATCACCAAAAATTACCACTGAACCATTCCCACAGTCCAAAGCTTTGAAGTGTGATGGGAAATGTTGTCATCACAGTTTAATAATACCTACTGGGTATAATTGATCGGTCAAGTTCATTGACGCATAGGGTCGCAATAATTTTGCGACGTCATTGTTAAAACAGAATCTACCGATAACTAAAAGTATTTGTTATTTCCGTTTCATTTAATGTTTTATTCATTGTTTATATAATAACACACGGGCATAAAGTTATCTCCTCTGTCCCGGGTTCGATTTCCAAGTTGGCCAATTCAATAAATGTGTTTTTTTTCAGTTTTCTGATAAAAACAATCTTTCCGGGATGGGACAAGTGCCTGGTTGGCAATAGGCTTGGCACCTATAACATTGCGGGGCTAAGTATCTTTGGCTAATCGTGGGTGCACTTGTTGTACCTCTGCCTTCCTCTTCACGTATACGAACATGAAGATACTTTTTTGTGTCAAGTAAGAAGCACTGTATATTGATATCATTTTTGTCCATACGCAGGTATCAAGAAAGTAACAGGCGGTGCCTTAGAAGACTCAATGTTAGTCGCCGGAGTGGCCTTCAAGAAGACCTTTTCGTACGCTGGCTTTGAGATGCAACCGAAAAGTTACAAGGATTGTAAGATAGCCCTGCTGAATATCGAGTTGGAGCTCAAAGCTGAGAGGGATAACGCTGAGGTTAGTTATAGGCTAGATGACTATTGTATTAAGATATCTAAATATATAAAACTCAAATGTGACTGACTGACTGACAGTGATCTATCAACGCACAGCCCAAACCACTGAAAGGATCGGGCTGAAATTTGGCATACAGGTAGATGTTATGACGTAGCCATCCCCTAAGAAAGGATTTTGATAAATTCTACCCCCAAGGGGATAAAATAGGGGATGAAAGTTTGTATTAAAAACCAGTTGGATGACATATTAACATACGCGCGGGCGAAGCTGCGCTGATCAGCTAGTTTAGTTATAAGAAATAAATCGGAGTAACAAAAAATAAGGACCAGTAAAAGTTTGTTATTATATCACTGTTTTTTTTTTTTTCAAGTAATAATACCAACAAACAAAAACCAAATATTCCTAGTCCAAAGCCTGACGACGCCGTTGATGCGAATGTAATATTTAGGTGAAAATACGCTGAGTTTTTAGGTTAGATAATTATAAATAAAGTCCATACATTAAAAGATGTAATTCTCATAAAAATACTTTTATAACAATATTACTAGATAGTATAACTGCGAGCCCTTACAAAGCTCTGCTTTTTGCTAGTTTATAACAATATTAGGTAGTACCATCTTTCAAGTAAATTATAACAATACTACTTAATTTTAATGCCTAATAGACAATAGATATATCAAATAGTAAATGCTCGTTTACAGAAGATGAAATATCAATTCATTATAAAGTAATAGAAGTTTTTATACATCGCGCCGACGTGACGTCATGACCGTTGAAAACGCGCGAACGCGCCTTGCTTAGAAATTATTTCTTAATTTTGGTTTTAATTTTTCTTGGGGGTCAAGCGGTTAATACAGGGTTACTTTTAAACGTCCTGCTAAAGTTTCAGATCTGTTCAGAATCAATAAATAATATGTTTGATTTATATAATAAAAAAATAATTTAAAAAAATTTAGAATTTCATTTTTATTCAATTCGTAAATTCAAGTGGTTAGCGACCCTGACTACGCAATCGACGGGGCTTGGGTTCGATCCCCGACGGGGAGAAACATTTGTGTGATGAGCATAAATGTTTGTATTGCCGGGTTTGGGTGTTTATTAAATCTATTCCAATATTTATATATGTATTTCTATGTATTAGTATCGTTGACTAACACCCATAACACAAGCAAATAATTTGCTTACTTTGGGGTTAGATCAGTCAGTGTAATTTGTCCCGTGAGTTTGATGATTTATTATTATTTATTATTTCAATTACACAAAATTGGAACTAACATATTTTAGTGCCTTCAATCAAATTAAAAGTGATCGGGAAAAATGTACTTGGAGCGACAGACTACATAATAGTTACCATCGTAATTATAGGTAAATGTAAAATGACACACTGCCAGCATTACAAAGTTCATTCACAAGACTCGGTGTATTCAATTCATGAATTTTGTGAGATATTTTTAAATAAATATTTTTATATTATCTTTAAATAATTTGACAATAATATAATTAAAACACACTTTCAATTCAATATTTAGTTCCTCATTATTAAAAGTAACCTTGTATATTACCCTATCAGTAGGGCTACTCTTGAAAACCGATTTCAATTTTAAATGAATATTTAATGAATTTTGAAGTATTTCGTACTCTGGACAACTATATTCAATTATTGGATTCGACGACAGCCCCACACGGATTTTAAAAGGTTTTTGAACTACTTGTTATTGCTTTCATTCGTTATTTTGTCTAAAACGGTACTTAAAATTTCCACTTGCAACACTAGCTTGACGTGTAACGATGACATCTATTTCCAATAATTAGGAACTATACCGTTACTATACCGAATCAATGTGGGCAATATCTGTTTCAAGAGTACCGTCTTTTGACGACATTCGAAACTTATTGTTTTTATCAATATTGGTTAAATATTTATATTGTTTTCAAGATTAGACCTGCGGGTATATTAACCAAAATACTATGTAATTTTTTGATAGGGTAGCGCTTGCGTATGCTAAGATGCGGCCTAAGATGGAACGTGCTTCCCTAGAAGGTGCCCGTTCACTCTTCTCTTGAAGATCCCTAGATTGTAGTCGTCGGGCAACATAAACTCAGGAAGCATGTTCCAGTCCCTTGTGGTTCGGATCTATTAATCTGTATTTTTTAACTGGATTCAAGCTCTGATTCATATCTTCCAGGTCCGTGTAGACAATGTAGTAGAATATCAAAAGGTAGTAGACGCTGAATGGCAAATCCTGTACGAGAAGCTAGCTGCCTTACACGCGAGCGGGGCTAATGTAGTTCTCAGCAAACTGCCTATTGGAGACGTTGCCACTCAGTACTTCGCTGATCGGTGAGAGATATTACAACTTTCTTGTGTTCTTCCTGGACCCCTCTTAGAGAATATAATAACCTGTCGCAATAGTTGTTACTGTTGTGTTTAATTTGGAGGGTAAACTTTTATTAAACCTCAAATTTTTAAACTTAAATTTGCAACAATCCCATGATTTTCTCTATGTTGATCTGGGTTTTTTTGAAGAATAAGCCATCTGCCATTCTGCCAGGCAGGTTGTAAGAGGTGACCGATTGGCTATACGGGTCACTACCATCGCGGCTACTAGGTGGTAGAGTTCTGCATTGTCTCGCCCGGGTCTGGTACCACCGCCTTACCTTTCCTGCCGCAATAGCGTCAGTGCTGGTCACTGTCGTGTTCCGGTTTGGAGGGTAAGGTAGCGGGTAAACTTATGCATGTGGCATTAGACCTGGTTACAAGATAGCAACGCACCATTAACATCTTTGGTGTCTATAGGCGATGGTTGACTCTTACCATCAGGAGACCCATCTGCTTGTTTGCTATCTTATAATATAAATAAAAAACCTACATTCGTGTGACATGTGACTTTATACAAACATGGAGACTAAACTATTTACGGCTAAAATCAGTTGTCAAACTTTTTTATTGTTTAGTCTGTGTTGGAATTTCGGCCACAGAGTGATAGCTAGTAGAAATAATCACATAAAAATGATTAATTTTCCCAGAGACATGTTCTGTGCCGGGAGAGTCCCAGAAGATGATCTCCGTCGCACCCAGAGAGCTTGCGGCGGGGCTGTCCTCAGCTCTGTCCGGGACCTCAAGCAAGAGTCCTTGGGCCACTGCGGAGGCTTCACCGAGTGCCAAGTGGGAGGGGAGAGATATAATATATTCACTGGTGAGTAGTCCGGTATTTTCAATAAACGAAAAAGCGGAGGTTTTGATTTTGACATGTTTGTATGTAATATTTTTGGTATTGAATAATATTTAAGTATGATGATCTGTTTAGACATCCGTGTAGTCCGCGAATTTCTTGAATGAATGAATTTCTTGGGAACCAAAAGCTATATTGAGATAATTCTATTTGGTTTCAATCAGGTGTATCCCACCTTAAGGAACAGTCTTTGTTTCATCAAAATCGTTTCAGTAGTTTTGAGTTTTGTTGATATTTGAAGTCCTTTTAAATTTTTTAATTATTACAAGCTGACTCGGCAAACGTTGTTCTGCCTTTTTAACTACTGTTATTAGTTTTCTATACTTTCTCACCTTTTAAACCTTCCCTGGACTTCAACAATTAATTCTCGTCCCCGAGTTTTAGCGAGACTAACGAACAGCAATTGATTTTTATATATATAGATTATTGATGTGTAATCTTTCTTCTCACTTCTGCAACTTGTGGGAGTAATTTCGTCAAATGCGACGGAACCGATGAATAGGCCAATGAGCGCGCGCTATTTGAATGGACCAATAAACGCGCGTTATTTGAATGACCAATGAGCACGCGCGGCGGTAGAGTTGGTCATCACTCGCTCGCTCGTTTTTTTTATTTAACGTTGTTTTAAGAAAGAAAATTTTTGTTGTACTTCTGCTTACTTTTTCGGGGATATGAAGATACTTTTTAAGAAAGAAAAATGTTAACACTAGCTGAGTTTGGACCAGTTTATTTCCCCACTAACTTTCCTTCCTTTTCCATTCCTAATTCCTCCTTTCTTTTTTAAGGTTATAGCAAAGAAAATGCTCCCGAGGGTGAGAAATCATTGTATAATATTTTGTTATCGTAGGAATTATAGAAACTTGGTATTATTTTGTGTTTTTAATGTAGTGTATGCCAAAAACTAACTTGATTACAATTTTAGTGAAAAAAATATATATTTGATGTGATTTGTCCTGTAAATTAATGTGTAATTTTTTATAAACAAAAATAGTTATAATAAATGTAATTATTGTAAACTAGCTGTTGCCCGCAACTTTGTCCGCGCGGACTTCGTTTACTCCGCACAGCTCCTCCCCCGTAGGTGATAGCGTGATAATATGTAGCCTATATGTTGACCCGACCTGTTAGTGATATTCATGCAAAATTTGAAGTAAATCCATGCAGTACTTTTTGAGTTTACCCCAGACATACATATATCCCGATATCGATTGTAGATCACGCCCCAAGTATTCTTTTAAAAAAATATTCAATGTACAGTTTTGACTTTCCTACGATTTTATTATATGAATAGATATATATTGTATTTTGAGTAATTTTCAGTAATAAAATTTGATTCATAGTATGACGTTTAGCTTTATATTTAATACTATCTAAAATTTTTGACGATATAAATATTATATGGTCTGTATCATTTGAATGATCGTGTGTTGTCACTGTACATCAACTTTTATCAAGATTAGTCAAGCCATTCTTGAGTTATAACAGGAAATAGACACATAAAAACTTCCAATTGACTAAAAGCCCTGCCTTGTCCTTGTTGTGTTCAAATTTCGAAGATAAGGTAGCCGGTAAAGTTTTACGTAACATTGACATCCAGCAACACGGATAGCGATGTATCATTAATGTCTTTGGTATCTATAGGCGATGTTTTTTTTATTTACATCAAGAAACTATCTGTTATTTTATTCCATGATAATTGACAAGAGCAAGTTATTCCTCAAAACAGTTGATAATTTTGCCGATGATTATATATTCGGATCCAATTACTGAAAGTGATGTGGAAATGAAAATTATGAGGCATTATCAACATCATTGAGGTGAATTAAAAAAAAAGCAGCCTTAGAATTATAAGTTAAACTAGACTAAAATTATCTTCACGCCCGTGTCCCCGAATAGTTAGGCAGGGGTATAAGCAGTGCACCCACGATTAGATGTAAATAGCCCCATAGTGTAATAGGTAGGAAGCCTATCGCCAACTGAGCAATTATCCAAATTCAGAGCAACATTGAGTTTATCAGAAAGCTTAAAAACAGCATTTTTAATTTGCCTGACCTGAGAATCAAACTCGGGACCTGATATGGCACTGGACTGCTAGACCACAGAGAGGAACTAGACTAGAAGCTAGGAAATGGAAAAATAATATAGTTTTCGTATGGTGCAAGAATTTCAGTTCAGTAGTTAAAGGTTAGTACTGAAAGATTCGGTCAGAGAGGTTAGTACTGAAAGAAAGTGTCAGTGTAAAAATGAGAAAGCATGCTCCGTTGGTTCAGACATGTAGAAAGAATGGTAGATGAAAAGTTAACAAAACAGATATACAATGCGAATGTGGAAGGATGTAGGTATCGGAGAAGACCAAGACTGACGTACCATGATCAGATTGATCGAGTACTGCCCGAAGGTGGTGTCAAGAGTCTTCTCAACCGGCGTGTGTGTATGAAGTGAGTGATGAATGTGAAGGAAGTGAGACAAGCCTGCAAGTATTGTGACGTATGGATCAGTGTTCTCTGCTTACCGTGTAAGGGATCTAGCATGAAGATAAAATGTATTTGTTTCATTAGTTCCAGATATTACTTCATACAAACAAACCTGCAAACTTATAAACTTTATAATATTAATGTAGATATTTTATGGTATTTATTATATTATTATGGTGTATCGTGACCTCCGTTTTTCCGGCGTAGGGATGTGACGACCCCATCGCCCTCTGGTGGGATAATTTTTGTTCAAAAATTATCTAGCACCGGTGCAGTCAGTCAACCAAATTAGTGGTAGTGCCATACTGCATTCGCAACTGAATAGGCCGGCACGCCCGGGGAGATACCACTCTCTCACTTGACACCGACGTAAAGTAGCAGCTCCGCTGCTGCGTTTCGTCTGGTTTGTGAGAGTCCCGGAGGCCTAACCCCCCCCCCCCCGCACACTATGAATGCGCTATTTAAAAAAAAATTACCCCAGGGGGGTACCACTTGTACCAGCAGTGGAGAATCCCCCCCTGAGCGTCCGTGCTCTGGATTCCAGCCAGATCATGGATGCTCAGGCTGCCCTGCGTATTCTGGGGGGGGCAAAATTGCGCTCATAGACAATTCTGTCCGGGGCAAACAGAGCAAGAAGACCATGGCACCCCCTACCACGCTTACTGTGGATTTCTGCAATATCAGGGGCCTTCATTCTAACCTGAACGCCGTCCACTACCATCTCGAGACGGCGAAGCCAGCTTTGCTCTTCTTGACCGAGACACAGATATCTTCTCCGGCTGATACTTCCTACCTCTCCTACCCGGGGTACAAACTGGAACATTCCTTTGTACCGCGGGCTGGTGTGTGCGCATACGTCAGAGAAGATATTTGTTACCGGCGCCTCGGCAGACTTGAAGGTCAGGACCTATCCATCCTCTGGTTACGCGTAGCTTGCGACGACCATCCACGCAGCTACGCGTGCCTATACAGGTCCCATAGCGGGAATACTGAAATTGACCGGCTCATTGAGCGCTTACAAACGGCTGTGGATTCCGTGTTAGAGCAGACCCCCTCCGCAGAGATCGTGATCTTGGGCGATTTTAATGCCCACCACGCCGAATGGCTTTGTTCTCGCACCACCGATCATGCGGGGAGGTCTGTTCACGATTTTGCCTTGGCGTATGGTCTAACGCAATTGGTAACCTCGCATACGCGTGTTCCCGATGTGGATGGCCATACGCCTTCACTGTTGGATCTCCTGCTGACCTCTGACCCGGATCGTTATCAGGTATCGGTGGACGGCTCCACTTGGCGCGTTGGACCACTGCCTGATCCGGAGCAAAGTGCCGGTCACGCGCCCATCACGGTCTCCCTTTGCAGGCTGTCGTCGTGTTTGGCACTATAGGTCAGCAGATTGGGACGGGATGCGGTCTTTCTTTGCATCCTACCCATGGGGGCGGTTGTGCTTCTCGCTGGATGATCCGAATGCTGTCGCTGACTCTGTCGCTGATGTGGTGCTGCAGGGCATGGAACTTTTCATTCCGTTTTCTGCGGTGCCCATCGGTGGCAAGTCTCAGCCTTGGTTTGGTCGCCACTGCAAAGCGGCTTTACGCCGAAAGCAGGAATGCTACCGAGCTTGGGCTGCTGCGTCGGCATCTCGTGATGTAAAAACTAGTAACTCATCCTCGAGATTCTTCAAAAGAGCTATCGCCAAGGCAAAAGCGGAACACATTGGCAGAATTGGTGAGAAATTAGTTCGCCTTCCTTCTGGCACTAATGCGTTCTGGTCTCTCGCCAAGGCTGTCTTAGGGAATTTCTCTCAGCCTTCATTTCCATCCTTGCACAGAGACGATGACTCTCTGGCCCATACCGCAAAGGAGAAAGCCGATCTTCTGGGCTCGTTCTTTGCGGCCAACTCGACTCTGGATGACCGAGGGAACACAACGCCTACCATCCCGCAGTGTGATAGTTCCATGCCAGAACCGCAGTTTCGGCAGTCAGCTGTGCGTAAAGCACTTCTTTCTTTGGACATCCACAAGTCGAGTGGGCCTGATGGCATCCCTCCTGTTGTGCTTAAAGTATGTGCTCCAGAGTTGGCGCCAGTATTGACGCACCTATTCCGGCTCTCCTATTCACTCGGCGTGGTACCGAATTCATGGAAAACAGCTTTAGTGCATCCCATTCCTAAAAAAGGAGATCGCTCTAATCCGTCAAACTATCGGCCAATAGCCATAACCTCCTTGTTCTCCAAAGTCATGGAGACACTTATAAACTGTCAGCTCCTGAAGTATTTAGAAGAGCACCAGCTGATTAGTGACCGTCAGTACGGTTTCCGTCGTGGCCGCTCAGCTGGTGATCTTCTAGTATACTTGACACATCGTTGGGCGGAGGCAGTTGAGTCCAAGGGGGAGGCATTGGCAGTTAGTTTAGACATAGCGAAGGCCTTCGATCGGGTATGGCATAAAGCGCTTCTCTCAAAGCTGCCTTCCTATGGGCTTCCCGAGAAACTATGCAAGTGGATCACCAGTTTTTTGGCTGATCGGAGCATTAAGGTCGTAGTCGACGGTGCATGCTCCGATCTTAAACCTATCAATGCTGGTGTTCCCCAAGGCTGCGTGCTATCACCGACTCTGTTTCTTCTGCATATCAATGATATGTTGCGAATTAGTAACATACATTGCTATGCGGACGACAGTACTGTTGATGCTACATACTCCGGCCGTAGCGGTATTTCTCGGGAACACGTCGAAGAGGGCCGGATCAAGCTCGTGTCTGAACTCGAGAATCAACTAACTGATGTCTCAGAATGGGGTCGTCAAAACCTTATTACATTTAACCCCAAAAAGACGCAGCTCTGTGCGTTCACCGCAAAAAAAACACCCTTTGTCGTATCACCTCGGTTCGAAAATACTCTCCTGACAGCCTCAGCCAGTATTGGAATTCTGGGAGTCGACATATCGAACAACGTTCAGTTCCGCGGTCATTTGGAAGGGAAGGCTAAATTAGCCTCCAAAAAGCTTGGTGTACTCAGTAGAGCAAAGCAGTACTTCATGCCAGCCCATCGCCTCCAACTTTACAAGGCCCAAATTCGACCTCACATGGAGTACTGTTCTCACCTCTGGGCCGGAGCTCCTCAGTACCAGCTTCTTCCTCTTGATCGCATTCAACGTAGAGCGGTTCGAATCGTCGACGACCAGGCTATTTCTAATCGGCTTGACTCTTTGGCGTTACGCAGAGATGTAGGCTCGCTCTGCATCTTTTAACGTATTTATCATGGGGAGTGTTCCGACGAGTTGTTCGGACTAATGCCTGCCGCTAAATTCCACCATCGGACATCGCGTCAAAATTTAAAGTTCCATCCTCACCACCTCGATGTCTGGAAATCCACAACCGTGCGCTTTTGTCGACACCTCTTGCCTCGCATTACTCCTTTGTGGAATCTTTTACCCTCGGGGGTGTTTCCGAATGGATACGACTTAGGGACCTTCAAGAAACGAGCTTATTCATTCTTAAAAGGCCGGCAACGCAGCTGCAATACCCCCGGTATTGCGGATGTCCATGGGCGGCGGTGATCACTTACCATCAGGTGCACCATCTGCTCGTTTGCCCCCTCTACTATAAAAAAAAAAAAAAACCTGAATGACTGACGTTAAATTGGAAATAATACTATGTGTTACAGGTTGTCCGGCTGCTAAGACTTGCACGTTGATCCTCCGAGGTGGTGCCGAGCAGTTCCTGGAAGAAACGGAGAGATCTTTGCACGATGCTATCATGATTGTCCGCAGAACCATAAAGAATGATGCTGTAGTGGCTGGTAAGTGATTGTTGTCGAGGAAACTCACATTTATTATGTGCTTCTGAAAGGCTTTGGAAAGAAGAAGGACGAAGATTATAAGAAAAGTCACTCTTTATATTCTTCTTTCTTTTTGCATCACTATTTCTATATTTTTTTTGTCTAACTCTTGCCATGTTCTTTGGGAAAAGTTAATATTTTCGTGCGTTGAAAGGTAATCACTTGCCTATCTTTTTATTCACCCTTACCATGTTCTTTTGGAAAAATGAATATTTTCGTGCGTTGGAAATGTCACTATTTTTATCTTTTCATTCACTCTTATCATGTTTTTTATTAAAAAAATGTTTTTTTTCCATCGATTACCGTGTTGTTTGGGAGGAAGTTAATATTTTCGAGTGTACTAAGGGAGTCACTTCTCTTATCTTTTTATTCATCCTTACCATGTTCTTTATTAAAAAAATATTTTTTCGTGTGTTGGAATGAGTCACTTTTCCTGACTTTTATTCACCGTTACCATGTTCTTTGAGAAAAATGAATATTTTTGTACGTTGGAAATGAATTTTTATCTTTTTATTCACCCTTACCATGTTTTTTGTAAAAAATGAATATTTTCGTATTTTGGAAATGTGTCACTATTTTTATTATAAATAACATTTTTTTCGTGTGTTAGAAAGTCACTTTCCTATCTTTTTATTCACCCTTACCGTGTTCTTTGTGAAACAACATATTTTTCTTGAGTTGGAAAGGAGGCACTTTTTTTATATTTTTTTGTCTTATCATTTCAACAAGTTATCTGTGGTCGTCAGGCGGTGGCGCCATAGACATGGAGCTGGCGAAACATCTCCGCGAGTATTCCAAGAACATCGCCGGCAAGGAGCAGCTGCTGATAGCGGCCGTGGCTCGCGCCTTCGAGGCGATCCCGCGCCAGCTCTGCGACAACGCCGGCTTCGACGCCACCAACCTGCTCAACAAGCTGCGGCAGAGACACCACCAGGGTGAGTGAGACGGCAACATCCCGCGCCACCTCGCCGACAATGACCATTGTCATCGGGCCACTATCATTAACATTAATTTATGCACACACGGGGTGTCAAAAAAGATCAATGACATTATCAAATAAAATAATAAATTATTTTTATTAAAATAAGATAAATATCGTAGTTTAAAATGTCTCATCTTATCTTATCTTACATATAATAAAATCGTAGGAGAGTTATTGTATGTAAACTCAAAAAGTACTGCACGGATTTACTTCAAATTTTGCATGAATATTACTAACAGGTGGGGTCAACATATAGGCTACATATTATCACGCTATCACCTAGCGGCCAGGTGCTGTGCGGAGTAAACGGAGTCCGCGGGGACGAAATCGCGGGCAACAATTAGTTTAAGTACTAAAATTGAGCAACTTCCCCTTAAGAGGGTATATTTGATTTGCAACGACAACTTAATGTTTTCGTGTTTTTTCAAAAGCACGTAATAATGTGAACAAATTATTCAAAGAATGTTACAGTTTTTGCAAAATTAAGTCTTGATTTAGTGCACTACACAGCAAAAATATAATTTTTGATAGCAGTTTTTTAAAACGAAGACAATCTCTGCATAGCGTTTTACGAAAATAGGCGTCAGAGTTATCTTTCAGGACGAACACAACCGTTGTAATGTGCCATAATATTGGTTTTTATGCATTTTCCAACAGGATAATTTATCGTCGTAAAGTGCAACACAGAGCCAAAATGACGAGAATATTGTTGTTAAATATTAAAAAATTACAAAATCAGTTGTTTTGTACAGTACAAAATCAGTAAAAATATAGTTATTTTGCAATTTTCCGCGGAAATATTGCAAAATAACTAGTTTTCTTCGTCTGAACAATGGATTTCCGCAAAGTAACACCTGAATCTATAAAATAAAAGTTCACTTCAACATTTTTTTTCACTAGTAAATTAGTAATAATAGGCATACCCTAGCCGCATAATAGTTCTTACACCCTTTCTTTAGAGTTGCATTTTCTTGTGTCGATCTAATAATTTTACTTTTCTTATTTATGGGGTCGTTTAATTTACAATCATTATTTACCAGGAATTGTAACTTAACGTTAATTATCTATGAAGGGGTAAGCAGAGGTGCACCTACGACTAGCACAGATAACTAACTTCCTACATGTGAAGAATGGTGGCAAGCCTATCCTAAACGGGTACTTATCCAGTTTCGGACAAGATATTACATTCAGGAAAACTAAAAAACTTGTTTGGAACAATCCCGACCCGAGACTTCACGATTCGGAGCCAAATGGCTGACTATTCGACTAACGGGAAGTATGTCGCCAATCTAGCAAATCCGGTCCGGCAAAGTTAGTATTTATGAGAAAAACACACAAAAATAATAAAACGAATTTTTGACCCGGAATTTGAATCCGGGACCTTTGAAGTCTAAATACATAGGTATTAGGTACTTGCGATGTAAAAAGACCGCGCGCGCCGTGCACTCGACCTTTGAAGTCTAAATACATAGGTATTAGGTACTTGCGATGTAAAAAGACCGCGCGCGCCGTGCACTCGACCTTTGAAGTCTAAATACATAGGTATTAGGTACTTGCGATGTAAAAAGACCGCGCGCGCCGTGCACTCGACCTTTGAAGTCTAAATACATAGGTATTAGGTACTTGCGATGTAAAAAGACCGCGCGCGCCGTGCACTCGACCTTTGAAGTCTAAATACATAGGTATTAGGTACTTGCGATGTAAAAAGACCGCGCGCGCCGTGCACTCGACCTTTGAAGTCTAAATACATAGGTATTAGGTACTTGCGATGTAAAAAGACCGCGCGCGCCGTGCACTCGACCTTTGAAGTCTAAATACATAGGTATTAGGTATTTGCGATGTAAAAAGACCGCGCGCGCCGTGCACTCGACCTTTGAAGTCTAAATACATAGGTATTAGGTACTTGCGATGTAAAAAGACCGCGCGCGCCGTGCACTCGAGTTCACTCACCTTCCGCGCCAGCAGCTGTTTACTTTACAGCATGTTGACAAATTGAAGAAACTGCAATAATTCGTAGAGCCCAAACTATTTGTTGTATTTTAATGATTTTTGATAAAGTGACTTAAAATGTCTTTCCGCATACATAGTTTAATTAAATGTCGTATTGACTGCCCCACCCTGTATATATATATATATATATATATATATATATATATATATATATATATATATATATATATATAAAATTAAAAGTGATCTGTGTTCCGGTGTCCCTTGAAGAATAGACCAACTGCCGTTCTGGCAGACAGATTGTATAATGTAACCGATTAGCTATACGAGTCACTACCATCGTGGCTACTAGGTGGTAGAGTTCTGCATTGTCTCGCCCGGGTCTGGTACCACCGCCTTACCTATTCCTGCCGCAATAGCGTCAGTGATTGTCGCTGTCGTGTTTCGGTTTGGAGGGTAAGGTAGCCGGTAAACTTATGCATGTGGCATTAAACCTTGCCACAAGATAGCAACGCACCGTTAACATCTTTGGTGCCTATAAGCGATGGTTGACTCTTTCCATCAGTAGACCCATCTGCTTGTTTGCTATTTTATGATATAAAAAAAATGTACTTAAGACGACAGATTACGTAATATTATTTACCATCGTAATTATAAGTAAATGTAAAGTGAGACACTGCCAGCTATATAGACTCATTCACATGACTCGGTGCATCCATTTCATGAATTTAGTGGGATATTTTATAATAATTTTACAATAACAATTAAAACACACTTTGAATTCAATATTCAGTTCCTAATTTTAAAATTTGGCCGGAGCTTTAAAAGTAAGAAAGAACGAAATTATTTATTAATGGAATACCGTACAAAACAAATTATATTCTAAGTTAAATTATATTCCCTAAGTGATCCTGTATTTTTTTTTTGTATGGTAAAAGTTGTCCATTAATAAATAATTTCTTATTCTTATGAAAGAAAATGACTTTATGTTAAAACCAATATGGCGGACTGGAACTTAACCAATGATTATAATCAACGGATCCAATTACTGAATGTACCGTGTGGATCTTTCGTACATGAGGTATATACTGGCCGCTCTAATTAATGCGACACTATTGTTTCGTATTCGCGTTGCTATCATCATTTATAAATAATTTTTTTATCTACTCTACAAGAAGTTTGTCATAACGACAACAAAACTTTGACGTGTCTGTCTGTGTGTGGTCCAGGCGACGTGTGGTACGGCGTGGACATCCAGAAGGAGGACATCGGGGACAACTTCGCCAGCTGCGTGTGGGAGCCCGCGCTGGTGAAGACCAACGCCATCACCGCCGCCTGCGAGGCCGCCACGCAGGTGGGGTATATACTGTTGTGGTGATCCCACCGGATCTGTGTTTTTCACATACACACACAGCCTCCCTCCCTCTCTCTCTCTCACACACACACACACACACACAGACACACAGCTCCCCCCCTTCACACACACAGAGAGAGAAAGTCCACGCAATATTTGCACACCATTTCATGGCAGAATATGTTGGTAACTTGATCAGATTTTAATAACTTATAACTCCCATATTCTGGCAAATAAATATTTTCAGTGCGACGTGGGTTGATTGGGCTATTAACTAACCTAAGTGATTTGATTGGTCCGTTAACCAACAAAAATGAGTAGGTGATTTCATTGGTCCATTAAATAACAAAAATGAGTAGCGTGATTTGATTGGTCCATTAACTAACAAAAATCAGCGCAACGCGATTTGATTTGCTCATTGACCAACAAAAACCAAATCGACAGTGAAAACATGGCGCTATCGAGACAGGAATATGTAAGGGGGTGGTACCAAATACCCGGACAAGACGTTGCGGATCTCTACCACCTAGTAGTCACGATGGTACTATACTGGCTACGCGTGCAATCGGTCGATTTTTACGACCTGCCTGACAGAACGTCAATTGCAAATTGCAATTTTTCAAAGCGGGTCCAGTCCAACACGGGGGAATACTACTAAATCATTGATATAAAAACTATATGCACAGTCCACAACACACAAAAGTGTCCCTAATTTCTTTTAAGTAGTTATAGATATGGCAAAAACATATGTCTGCATATCTAACCTTAAGTTCAAGACTTATAGTTGTTTTTACAAAGCAATGTACGAAAAGAAATAAAATTGACAGTGACGCGGCCGACGCGATTCTATTTGAAATGAGTGCACAATTTAAAATTGTGCGCTCATTTTTGGAGGACGTTTTTGACACACTGATTGTGTATCTTGGGTTTTTTATATCAATGTACTAAATACATATTTTATAATACAACTGCCTTGTGGTCTAGGGTTAGCCTAATCGGTTAAGATCATGTTCGCGGGTCCGATTCCCGTCGACATAGTGTTATTGAGATTTTTTCGAGGATTTTCCTTAAAAATACAAAATCTCAGTATTTGTTCAAAGTCTGACGAGTGGTGTGTTACCACTTACGTACCTCAAATGAGCCCGTTAAGTCGTCAGTCGCGTTTATCGATAGAAATAGTCGAAATTCGTTAACCTTTTCACAGCCACAGTACGAAACAAAAAAACTGTGCCACCATGATTTATTATAAACAACACTGTGCAAAAATAGAAATGTGACCACGAGCATACGATGGAAATCTACATATAATAAAATCGTAGGAAAGTTAATGTATGTCCGAGGTAAACTCAAAAAGTACTGCATGGATTTACTTCAAATTTTGCATGAATATTACTAACAGGTCCGGTCAACATATAGGCTACATATTATCACGCTATCACCTACGGGGGGGAGCTGTGCGGAGTAAACGAAGTCCGCGCGGACGAAGTCGTGGGCAACAGCTAGTGTAAATATTTTATATATATATATATATATAATATATATATTATTTTATATATATATATATAAAATAATATATACGACCACGACCACGACTTCGTCCGCGCGGACTTCGTCCGCGCGGACTTCGTTTACTCCGCACAGCTCCCCCCCGTAGGTGATAGCGTGATAATATGTAGCCTATATGTTGACCGGACCTGTTAGTAATATTCATGCAAAATTTGAAGTAAATCCATGCAGTACTTTTTGAGTTTACCCCGGACATACATTAACTTTCCTACGATTTTATTATATGTAGATTTCCATCGTATGCTCGTGGTCACATTTCTATTTTTGCACAGTGTTGTTTATAATAAATCATGGTGGCACAGTTTTTTTGTTTCGTACTGTGGCTGTGAAAAGGTTAACGAATTTCGACTATTTCTATCGATAAACGCGACTGACGACTTAACGGGCTCATTTGAGGTACGTAAGTGGTAACACACCACTCGTCAGACTTTGAACAAATACTGAGATTTTGTATTTTTAAGGAAAATCCTCGAAAAAATCTCAATAACACTATGTCGACGGGAATCGGACCCGCGAACATGATCTTAACCGATTAGGCTAACCCTAGACCACAAGGCAGTTGTATTATAAAATATGTATTTAGTACATTGATATAAAAAACCCAAGATACACAATCAGTGTGTCAAAAACGTCCTCCAAAAATGAGCGCACAATTTTAAATTGTGCACTCATTTCAAATAGAATCGCGTCGGCCGCGTCACTGTCAATTTTATTTCTTTTCGTACATTGCTTTGTAAAAACAACTATAAGTCTTGAACTTAAGGTTAGATATGCAGACATATGTTTTTGCCATATCTATAACTACTTAAAAGAAATTAGGGACACTTTTGTGTGTTGTGGACTGTGCATATAGTTTTTATATCAATGATTTAGTAGTATTCCCCCGTGTTGGACTGGACCCGCTTTGAAAAATTGCAATTTGCAATTGACGTTCTGTCAGGCAGGTCGTAAAAATCGACCGATTGCACGCGTAGCCAGTATAGTACCATCGTGACTACTAGGTGGTAGAGATCCGCAACGTCTTGTCCGGGTATTTGGTACCACCCCCTTACATATTCCTGTCTCAATAGCGTCTTGTTTTCACTGTCGATTTGGTTTTTGTTGGTCAATGAGCAAATCAAATCGCGTTGCGCTGATTTTTGTTAGTTAATGGACCAATCAAATCACGCTAATCATTTCTGTTGGTTAATGAACCAATGAAATCACCTACTCATTTTTGTTGTTTAATGGACCAATCAAATCACGCTACTCATTTTTGTTGGTTAATGGACCAATCAAAACACGCTACTCATTTTTGTTGGTTAATGGACCAATCAAAACACGCTACTCATTTTTGTTTGTTGGTGGACCAATCAAATCCGCTACTCATTTTTGTTTGTTGGTGGACCAATCAAATCCGCAAATATATATATATATATATATATATATATATATATATATATATATATATATATATATATATATATAACTTTATCTTTCTAATGGGCTTGTTTTATTTTAAAATAATTTACATCATCTCAAAAAAAGTCGAATTGACAAAATTTTAAATGAAATAGCTTAAAAATTAGACCCAAATATTAACAGAGTTCGTACTCAATTGAAAATTTTATAATAGCAGTGGCGCAACTCTAGTTCCCTTATGACGTCACGCGGTGTCGGGATAAGCCGACATTGGCGTTCCGAAACCACAGAATTTACCTAATATTAATATGTTGATAAATGCGGCGATGAGGATCATCACTCATCTCAAAAACGATGAATCGAGGTTAACAATAAAGTCTATAGACGTTCGGTTGGCTCTGCCTACCACGCAAGGTAAACGGGCGTGATGATACTTTATAATACAAAATACTAGATTTTGTTTTTATTTTCAGATTCTGTCCATTGATGAAACGATAAAGAATGTGAAAAGCGGCGGCGACATGCCGGCCCCGCCCGGCCGCGGGATGGGCCGCCCACGGATGGGATAGAATCCCACTTCCCGCGGGATACACGTGGTGTTAAATATATACAAATATATTGGATATGTTTCCTTTTGCTTTCTTAATTTATTTAAACCAGTGAATGGGAAATTGTGAGATGTGGGTCAAAGTTATATCGACAAATGGGTCAAAAATATGCATTGTTCAAACCATAACCATAACCATTACTAATATTATACATGCGAAATTCTGTGTCACGTTTTCCAGCTAAATCGCTGAACCGATTCTGATAAAATTTGGGAAGGAGGTAGATGGTGACCCGGCTACTTTTTCAAAAATCAATCCTAAACAGGCTAAAAGTTTGTATGAAATATTATATGGATGACGTGTTACGCTATAATGGGTAAAGCTGTTAACTTTCTTATATATAATTTGTTTTGACCCGTTAGTAATTAGTCAAAAGTACTGAAAAATCATATTTGAAATTGAAGAACAAAATATAGATAAATAGGTCCAAGAATATGCAAATTGATGACCAATTTGCTGACTTTTTTGACCTAATTACCCTTTATTTTATAACAGTTGGATTATTTTTACAAAATAGGTAAAAACAGACGATGAATAAATGGATCAAAATACTCAAAGTTTTGAATTGTTTGTATTTAATTTATATCCAAACCATTTTTTTTACAAAATGGGTCAAAAATGCGGATAAACTGATCTAAAAGGTATGCAAATAAAAAAAAAACCGTTTGTATATTTCATTGCAGCATTTGTCATTTATATGAATTCGAATAATTTCACAAAATGTATCGAAATATACGAGTAAAGTTAAAAAAGACAAATATTTGACCCGTTTCGTACATTTTATCGTACCATTTGTCATTTATACCAATTCGAATAATTTTACAAAATGGGTCAAATATAACTAATATGAGTCGACTAATTTCAAAGGCGGCAATCTGTCCATTTTTTCAAAAATGAGGTTTTGGTATGGTAAAATAGAATATATTGAATTACAACGTATTATTTATTAATTTTGTAACAAATCTGGCGTTTTGCCATGCAAAATCCACATCAAAATCTGAAGTAGCATCAAATCAATTTATGCATGTGGCATTAGACCTCGCCACAAGATAGCAACGCACCATTAACATCTTTGGTGTCGTCTATAGGCGATGGTTGCCTCTTTCCATCAGGAGACTCATCTGATTGTTTTCTATCTTATGATATAAGAAAAATACGGATTCTGTGATACTAATTTAAATAAAAAAATATTCTTCCTCAGGTTTCCTTCGCGATAAAATTATGTACAGTTTTACTTTATAACTTTAAGGACCATAGGGAGCAAATAATCAGTTTTTTTTAGTTTGCCGAACATTTACGAAAAGTACGATTGCAACCTTTGAAATTAGTCGACTCATATATAACTGGTAAACTGATCTAAAGGTGTGCAAACAGCTAACCTGACTTTTAAAATGAAACTTTTATATCGTCTCAAATTTTTTGGTCTGTGTGTAGCATGTCGCGTGACGGTCGGCCGCAGAGTAGGGATATAAAGTGGAAGGCGCTCGTCAGAGCAGCCGAGGCCAATATGGCGGCGTCTATAGTTCCATCAGCTGACCGTGTATTGTATAGACTATTACTCATTTGTGCTAGTGCTCCACGCTTCCCCATTATCATTCCCATTTTTAAGTATAAAATTAAGATTGATGAAGCGATTTTTATACCCTTAATGGAATATTATTACGAAAATTTTTAGTTAAATATCTATAATGTGAAAAAAGTTTCACTTTTACCGTGGTTTCTTAAAACCACACAATCCGTTTTTTTATAACATATTGTTATCTTTTTAAATGAACTGTTTTGACTCATTTGGAAATTTAAAATGCGGGTCAATAAGTAAATTGACATTTCCTTGTTTCTAGTTTACGATTCGTGTTAAACATTGATCAATTTTGATAATAAATTTATGAAACATTTAAACTAAAAATGTTATAATTCAAATATGCAAAAAAAATTGCATTTGATTTGCATTTAAAATACATGTATGCAAATAATATTATTTTATATAAAAAAAATCGTCTACGAAGCTCTGTTGAACAAAAATCGCTTGCTATGATGCAACCGTCAACATGTGAAGGAATATATAATTTTTTAACCGAAGTATTATTTTATTTTAGCTTTGAAACAGTTTTTGGGTAAACTGAATTACAAATATAATTGCAGTGACACACATGCCGAACGTCTTTTAATGTTTAAAGTGGTAACTACCTTGACCCATATTAAAAAACATTAAATAATATTTCAACTTGGTGCTCATGCTGTTTCACTCGCACCATTAAAATGAAAAAAATTACATAACCTTTTATTTTTCCTATTATTTAATTTACAAAATCCAATGGGTCCCTACGACGCTCGAGTAACTACCCATTTAGCATTTTGGACTCCACTACTAGTATGCGAATAATTTCTGCTGCGTATATTCGGCAGGTGTGTCCCTACACTAAGACACTAAACATACGCTTTGTTATAATTGAATAACTCACAAATATTTAGACGTTAAGGTTTAGAATAAACTAATAAAATTTAATAATTTAACTTTTTGTTTTATTTCCAAGTTACCTGCTACTAGAGTATTATATACGACATCTGTTTTTGGTCGTTTTTCACGCAAATTTCTGCCCCGAACAGTAAAAATCTGAATTTTTCTTAATAAGAACAAACAAGCAGATTCGTCTTCTAATAGAGTCAACCATCGCCTATATAGACACCAAAGATGTTAACGGTGCGTTGCTATCTTGTGGCGAGGTCTAATGCCACATGCATAAGTTTACCAGCTACCTTACCCTTCAAACCGGAACACGACAGTGACAAGCACTGACGCCACTGCGGCAGGAATAGGTAAGGCGGTGGTACCAGACCCGGGCGAGACAATGCAGAACTCCACCACCTAGCAGCCACGATGGTGGTGACTTGCATAGCCAATCGGTCGCCTTTTGTCTGGCAGAACGGAAGTTGGCTTATTCTTTTAAGGAACACGGAAAACCTTACATCTTGTTTCTAAAGAGCTTTGATATGGGTAGTTTTTAGGTAGGATGTATAACGGCTTCTTCAGAGGTCGCCATTTCATTATCGGCTAGTTCCTTTCGTTGCTGGTGCTCATGAGGGGCGTTTTCTCGTGGTTCCACTAATTTGTTCCACTGATGGAACCACCAATGACACATATTTTTCTTAGATCCAATTCACATTAAATCACGTAATCACCTATATTACTGAGAATTTATGAAGATAAATTTTATTTTGTAATAATACCATATGGGAATTAAAATTCGTGTTCCATTTCGCTAGCAGTGTAAACAAATTGTCGCTATAGCGAAATCATCCAACAAAAGTCATATTAATCAGCGCTGGTAGCGTAAAATAAGTAACGAATATAAAAAACAGTAGCAGTCGTGGGACTGCCGATAGAAGTGAAAACGGAACTATTAAGTTGAGAGTAATTAAAACTACATGCAAAACATAGCTATAGATATACTATTATCATTAGCATGTCGGTGACGCGTACCGAGGATTTTACCCTCTACCAAAACGCTCAACGCGCCTAAAGAAGTTTTCACTTCAAAAATTTTCGCGAACAAATAGTCATAACTAGTCGTGGGCGTTTAAACGATATAGGCTTAAAAAATTAGGCTTTTCAAAATAAGCCCATAAGCGCGCTTACGGATTTAAGCTGTTTTCGTTTAAACGTTGTTTAAAATACAAAAATTTAAATACTATATTAGCATGATTGAAGAAAAGAAACCTTATTTCAATAACGTTAAAAATCAAAATACAATAGCATAAAGAACCTTATTTCTATACACTAAAACTCAATATCATTTTACATTTTATTGGATTAACTACCTTATTACGATTCGTATAAGAAACGATAACAATTTGGATTGGTTATCGTATTATGCGGCTGAATTATTTTCTACTTGTTTACGCAATATTTGTGTCGGATTGACAACGCTTCGTTTTTGGTTGGTTAGTACTTTTTACAACGAATTGAAAACTTACGTTTTTTCAAGTTCTGAGTTCCAGTACGCTTTTCGTTGTTGAAGCGATTCAATGAGCTCATCAATTGTTTATTTTATTTAGCGCGACAAATTTCCAAAGTAATTTTGTTTATATTAATTATTGAAATTACGTAATGGATAAAAAAGTATATATTGTGTTACTATTCATTTCAGACAGTCCTAAATCTGAAAAGTACGAAGGGAAGTTGATTGATTGAGAAAGTAAGTATAAAATTCTGGTGTTACAATATTATTTACCATACTCCTCCGAAACGGCTTTACCGATTTTCATAAAATTTTATATGCTTATTCAGTAGGTCTGAAAATCGGCTACTGTTTATTTTTTATACCCCTAAGTGATAAGGGTTGTCCACCCCTAACATTATTTTTTTATTTTTAAGACATTTTTTTTATTTTTATTGGAACGAAGTTCCTTATCGCGCGTTGTGAAAGGGGGCTAGACGGAAAAAATTCTTACGAAAAGTTGTCACGACACTTTTTGCTATAGTAAGGTATTGTAATCACAGAAATAACCAGCCACTTCCCTTTAGCTCGTGCATGAAAGTGAAGAGTCTATCTCATAGACTAGTATATAATATTATGCTTTATAGACCGGAAACTTCAACATCGTTAAAAGGACGTCAGCGCTATCTATAAATCAAGCATAAACTATGTAACGGAAGCCTCTTATCATATCTATTTCTTAACTTTTTACTAGATCTCTGACATATTATGTAAATAAAACAAAAAACTTTACGTCGTAGAATAGATTTATTTTGTCAAATTAAAAACCAAATTATAGCAAAATTATGAGGTTTAATCACTGAAAACTGATTCGACACCACTAATCACAGAGTACTTATTAATTCAACGTTTAAAAGACACAGAAACAACCAAAACAGTTAAAAATCATTTGTATAACTTGTAGACGCGGAAGATAGTTGTTAACTTGCCGTAAATATCACGAAAACAATGCAAATACATCAAAATGAAACTAGCACAAAACTATGTAAACAATCTGGCAGCCATATTTAAGAATGGAATTTAAGTTTTAGTTAGAGATGGGCGACCTGAATCGATATCGTATTGTATCGATACCATGCTATGCGAATTATACGATATATCAACATTTTGTGTTGATGCATATTTTATTGTTGATTATATACACAAGAATAATTAATGATCATAGATTACATATTATTAATTTCATTAGTAATAATTATCATAAATTAGTTTCATTAGCGTTATATATTGCATTATAGTTGTGTTTGTGAGCTACACGTAGTGTCTGATTTAATTGTTTTTTGTTTATAAAATATAAATGCCACCAATATGATGTCAAATATTCATTTAAGTGGCATTAAATCTATACAAATTAATAAAATTGGACTGTTTGTAATATTTGAATCGTTTATTTGAGAAACCCCATAAGTCACATTTTTTTCGAAATTGGGTTTATTGCATTTTTCGGTTCTTTGAATATCCTCTCACGTTTACGTGTATATAATAAGTCCAAATATCCCATAAGTCCAAAATTAAAAAAATAAGTTTCTTTTTTTTACAAAAAAAACTTCTTCTGAGTGAAAAAAATGTTTTTAAATTAAAATTGACGCCTTTTTGAAAAAAAAAAATCACCCGTGACCACTGGCTGTCAGTAAAAAAGTAAAATTAAATTTTAATAATTTTTGCTGTTATTAGTTTGATAAAATTTAATTAAATTATTGTTTTATTCTTTACTGTGATTTCACTGACTTTAATTTAAAAATAAATGATTATTTGTTATAATTTCCGTTAATTGTAGTTCTACTCCATATTTTGTAGTTTATTTTATAAATTTAATAAATTATTGAGGAAGAAAAATTGATAAATTAATGATTTTTTAACTATTTTCTTCGTTTGTTTGAGAAACCCCATAAGTCCACCTACTTTAAATCATTATTGTTAATTGTAGTAATTAACAATTAAAATTTTTTATGCTGGAATCTTTTTTAGAGATGCTAACATTATTATTATTTATCATTGGTTCACGATGTTAATGCTAACTTAACCTGGAAAAATGTTTTTTGCTTCTCCTGAAAAATTTAGTATTTTGGACTTATGGGGTTTCTCAAATAAACGATTCATTTAAATAACCGCTTTTTACTAAATGCATATGGATGTATAATCGATACATATACCAAAACAGCATTTTTTACAATTTTTGTTTGTCTAATTTTGACAGGCCTTTCACTGGCAGATAGAAAACGATTTCATCAATTTGATGAACCATTTAAAAAGACCATAAATATACGTTGGAGTAATCAAAGTTCGAATTCATTTGAACAAGGAAATATAATTAATACGAGATACTATTGTTAAACGAATATAACAAATATCTTTACAGCAGTTTAATATATAATAAGCTTATGCTAATTTCATTGTCTTATTACATCGGAAAGGTCAAAATAAAATAAAACAAATTAGCCCCACGTTACATGTCAGTGATTGTGACTCATATATACAAATAAAGTAAGCATTCAGAGATCACTCTCTGAAAGTGTAGTCAAAATGCCGTTGAATGAAAATAGTGACTTTTAATATTATTATTAAATACCGAAATAGCAATGAAATCTTTTTATTCCAGAAATATACCTTTCATATTTTACCACATAAAAAATATCGTTTTGTGTCGATACGAAACGTTACATACATCGAATTATGACTCATATCGATACAGTGTATCGATTCAAATCGATTTTGAATTCGACATGTGATAGAAATGATGATGGTAGAGGATAGTAGACATTTCAATTTCGACTAGAGATTAGTTTCGTACGAAGTTTGGTGTATGTGGCTCAGGTGGAGCCACCATTAAGTTTTGTAAAAGGTCCAAATGTACTAACATTCCACCCCGTGGTCTATCTACTATTTGATTAAGTTTACTTTTTTTTCTAGTGCCAAATGTTCGACATTTGTACAGAATTTCGGCCGAATGTCGAATTTCGACCAAAAGTTGAATTTCGACGGACAGTCGAATTTCGAACGTGTCGAAATTCGACCGTGTCGAATTTCGATCGGTTGCCGAGTTTCAACCGCCGGTCGAATTTCGACCGGGTACCAAAATCCGACCGCGGGTCTAAATTCGACCGGGTGCCGAAATTCGACCGTGAGTCGAAATTCGACCGGGTTACGAAATTCGACGGGTGCCGAAATTCGACCGGGTGCCGAAATTCGACCGTTGGTCGAAATTCGACCGGGTGCCGAAATACGACCGTGGGTCGAAATCCGACCGGGTTCCGAAATTCGACCGTGGGCCGAAATTCGACCGGGTTCCGAAATTCGACCGGGTGCCGAAATTCGACCGGGTGTCGAAATTCGACCGGGTTCCGAAATTCGACCGGGTGCCGAAATTCTATTTCGCATTGTGGTGTCGCGTGTATATAATAGTCTGGTGTCGCGACGATTATTTTTGTTGAGTGTATACAGGTTTTTTGTAAATAATAATAAAAGGAACTTCGTTCCATTCTGGTGTCCCTTGACACCTCTCAAGTTTTTTTTTTTAATTGTGGCTTTAAAAATACATACAACCCTCATATTCACCCTTCTATCATCAACCCCTATTTTATAATTCAATAATTTATATGACGAAACAACGTTTGCCGGGTTAGCTAGTATTGTATAATAATTTGTATTGTATTTGATAACACGTCATTTCTATAAGCTAGTAAATAAGTAATAATACTAACAAAACCACAAAACATTAAACGCTTTTTTCAGCTCTCGGCTTTATCGGTCGCTACTAATTCACTTAAATCTTCGTTTTATAATTGACCTTCTCAACGATCAACAACTTTTGTTTAAAAAAGCGTTTAAACGAAAAGCGCTTTTTTAAGCACGCTTAAAAGTATAAGCAAAACGTTTAAACGTGTTAATAATTAAAAGCCGTTTATCACATTTCTAGTCATAACTGCCGTGAATATCAAATTTTAAATTTAGAAATTTTCCATGAACGAGCTACGCTTTTAGAGTCTTCTTAAATTGCTTTGTAATCGCATTCTAGTTTGAGGGTAAGGTAGCAGGTAGACTTGTCTCTCATAATTTCTCTGTAATGTGACTACGTGATTCAATGAGAATTGTCCACTTATCGATCAGAGGATCTACGCAAAATAGGTGTCGTTGGTGGTTCCATCAGTGGAATCACGAGAAAACGCCCCTCATGAGCAATGGTGACTGTTTTCCGTCAGGTGACCTATTGGTCGTATGTCGTAGTTTTAAAACAAGAGATGACAATAATGGAGGTCGATGTATTTCACCTAAAGTCCATTAAAACTGCAGGAAAATATTTTTTTAATAGCAAACAAGTAGGTGATTCTGATGGAAAGAGAACCTATAAACCCCGAAGGTATTAAGGCCTGTGCACACGAGGGCCTATCCATGGGGTACGGAGGAAAAGTTTAAAAATTAGTAGGCCCCAAAATAATACAAAAGCAAGTGTCTGGGACTATTTGATCGTGTACAATAACGATAAAACTCTAAGACACTCGATTTGTCCATTAATATAAATCACTAATAAACTATCGAATAACGCACACAGGACGAAAAGTACCCCGTATTAAATGTCTCCCAATAACCGAGGACGTCGAGAGACCGGACTGGACATAAGTATGAGGGAGTCCCCGAAGAAATAGAACTAATGTGACAAGGATGAGCAACACACACAGTCACAAACAATATGCATACTAAGATGAAGGACTAATAGATACGCCATTGCGAAGGAAACGTATCGCCGCGCATGTGAGCAAATGCTCACAATACTGTTAAAATTATCATACACTTGCAGATATATCGTAAAAAAATAGAAATAAACTATGTTGTACTGTTTTATCGTTCAAAATGAGATGACAAGGTTTAAAAATTACCCTTGAAGATTGTATTTCAACGGTAAGTAGTATAACTATATTTATGTACTGTAAATGTAAGCTACATTGACAAACTAAGAAGTTCTCTTGAAAGACTTATCCATTTTATCCGTGCAAACAGCGAACTTTAATCCTCGTTGAGCGCTTGAGAGTTATTTACTTTAAGGTTCATTTTTCTGGACCAATGCAATGTTTTTTCTTAAACTTGATGTAAATTACAGCACATCGTAATCTCAGAATATTTGCCTCCATAACGTGCTCTTCATTAAATTTCAGTGTGCGTTGAGTCCGTCGCAAGTTCTCGGCGGACATTTTGTTACGATTCAGGAATTTTTGTCCTTTACAGACAAAACTCCGTCGTCTGCGTAATTAATGAATTGTGCTTTTCTATGTGAATGATGTCATACGCATTTGTTTATCAGCTACCTTACACTATGAACCGAAGCAGAGTCCGACTCGCATTTAGCCGCTTTCACCTGCTAGGAGAGTTATGTTTTTCAAGTGTATGTATGTGTCTATCTTTGGCACACTCTACAGCCAAAATGGCTGAATGGATTTAAGCTTAAGAGTTATCATTGGATTCATCTAAGTTGTGCAGCACAGACAAGTTTTATTGTAAATATTAATGTAAATAGATAGTAAGGCAGGATAGAATGTAAGTTTCGTTTAGTTCGTGTTTAGTTCGTAAGTTTTTTGTAATAAATAATATTCGTTTTCGCCTTTTATTCGCCCTAAGACCTACATACAGCTTTGTTGTGTAGAAATAATAAGGCTTTATGTAGCTATGATCTTTGCCTATTAGGCATATTACGAGTAAAGCGAGTTCCACGCAGTCGACGACATTACGAGTCGACTCTTGCGAGATAGTATTTATATGCGGGAACTCGCAATTACGAAAATCCGAAAAGTGCAAAATTCTTTGTTGAAACAAATGTTTTATGATTGTAAATAGTATGCATAATGTAAGTATAAGCCTTAGGCATATGTTTAGACACTTTTCTGTAATATAAAGATAGTTAACAGGATAGTACGACCTGAAAAGGCGTACAACTCTGTAATTGTAAGAGTTTCCGAGGTCCTGTAAGAACGTATATGTATATAACACTCTTGTTTGTTATTGTATAAGTTTATTTATGTTAGATCCTTGTATGTAAATAAGAAATAACACATTGTAATTAGTTTTCGGTAGGTCTTAGGGCATTACGTACTTTGTTTTGCATATATTTGTAAAAAGGTAGTACCGTTGCACTCGATAGAGGGCCACACTAGTTAATTAAAGGTAGGAGAAGCTACCTTAGATAAAATTATTAAGATTAGATTGCGAAAAGTGGGATTTAATAAATCCCAGACATTGTGGCGCCACACCCGGCGCCATTTGCCTTTGTAGATTGCCGCCGCGCGTCTGGCCGCGCACTATAAATATCGGAGAGCGCGGCCATACAATCAGTTCCGTTCCAGTTCAGTTCGGATAAAGTTACAATTTCGTTACGACTCAATAAGTTTCCCAGACAAGTTCCTGGGCTTTAGTATATATCTATAGGGTACCGGCTTTAGAGTAGGGCAGTGTTAGGGCAAGTAGTGGCTCTCCATAAAATAGGTTAAATATTTGCAACGGTGCTAGCTTTATTGCTATTTCGTTACAATAAAGCACCTTTGCAAAGAAAATTTGTGGTCTCAATTATTTCCCCGGCAGATTCGGCTCGACCAAAGCACTACGGCTGGTGGGGCATCGAAGAAAGAAGAAACAGATCTACAGTCCGCTGGCTCCCCCGGCTGTAGTGCACATTTTCTGGTCGCATTCGAGCCGGATCACTGAGCCATGCCGATGGAGACGAGGAGTACGTCGAGTCGCCGAGAGGAAGAGGCCGCTAGTCACGAGGAGGAGACGAGCGGTACCACCACGTCCGCTACGGAGACTAGCGTCACAACAGAGAACACCGAGGCGACCGAGACCACAACGAGCACCGTTGCAAATAGTGAAAAGCCGGTACCATCCGCAGTCGAGTCGCCGCGTATCGTTTATCTACGCGCCAAGTTAGAAGAAGCGCGCTTACGAGCAGAAGAGGCGCGCCTACGAACGGAACTCGCGCGCGCTGTTTATGAAGAAGGGCAAGCAACTGCCATTTCGAGGGTCGAAGATTGGATGGACTCCGCTCGGCCAACCCATACGGATCGCCAGCCGGCACCAGAGCCGCTGGCAATCACCAGTTCGGTGGCACTTATGCCACACCCACTACGAGAGGCGGCACCTAGGCCGCAATACGAAGAGGCGGCGCACGCGCCGCACCAAGAAGATTCGGCGGGCCATGAGTCGCCCGCACCACGAGAGGTGGCCCAGGCGCCACAAGCTACGTCGCCCGCGCAATCGGCGGGCATTTCAGCGCGCGCTGTACGTCCGGCGGAAGATGATGTGTCCGTCGTAGAGAAGGCGAAGATTTCGACGCCTACTGAAAATACGGCACCAAAACAAGAGTCTGGTGCATTGAAGGCCGCAGATATCACCGCGCTCGCGTCCGCCCTGGCAGAAGCATCACGAGGGGCGCCGCGCTATAGTATGGAGTTACCAAGTTTCGATGCCGCTGGTGAAGAATGGTTGCAGTTTAAAGCGGCGTATCGAGATACGGAGAAATATTTTAGCAAGGCGGAAAATCGGGCAAGAATTCGAAGATGCTTACGTGGAAACGCCAAAGAAGCCGTCGCCTGCATGTTTTACGGGGAAACCGACCCAAGTGAGATCGTCGACCATTTGGAAATACAGTTTGGTCGGCCCGACGCACTAGTGAACGCAGAACTAGAAAAAATCAAGGCATTGCCGCGAGTGAAAGAAAGTGCGCGGGAAACGTGTGTGTTCGCCAGTAAAGTGAACAATATCGTCGCTACGATTCGAGCTCTCAACAGAGAGAGTTATCTACACGATACGGTGGCAGTGAATAGTTTATTAGCGAAGTTTAATTATACGTTGCAGCACAGTTGGTTCCAGTACGCAAGACGGGAAGATAGAAAACCCGATCTACAAATGATTAGTGAATTTTTAATGAAAGAAGCCGAGATGTGTGCTGCGTTGGTGCCACATGAACCTACGAAAGAAAATCAAGTTTTTAAGAAAACACAGCGAACACACACGCAGAAATATGAACCGCAAGTGAAGAGAGATAAATGTGCGATATGTCAAGATGCACATACTAGCTCTATATGCGAACAGTTTACGAAAGCTAGTGTTGACGATAGGTGGGCTATGGCAAAACGTAATAATTTATGTTTCAGGTGTCTACAAAAAAGAAAGCCAAAACACGAGTGCAAGTTTCGGCAGTGCGGCATCGACGGGTGCAAGAGCTCGCACCATCGGCGGCTACACAATAGCCGCAACAGTTATACGAAGAGGACACCTGAAGATCAAGTAGAAGACAGCGACGCCTTGGTGGCGTCAACACAGTCAAGCGCGCCACGCGCCTACCTTAAAGTTGTACCGATTGTCCTGACAGGTTCCAGGGGCAGCGTGAACACATACGCACTATTAGATGAAGGGTCCACAGTCACGCTGATAGAAGAGAAGGTGGCTGCACGGATAGGAGCTCGCGGACCGGTGGAGCCGTTCCGCATAGAAACAGTTGGCGGCACGCGACTCAACGCAGAGAGGTCGCGCCGCATCGCAGTCACCATCAAGGGCCTTCATCACCGTCAGCGACATCGAATAATAGGAAGAACTATAGGTAACCTTAACCTATCGCCACAGTCTGTTAGTAGATCCATCGTCAACAACTGCAGACATCTAGAAGATATAGAAGAAGATGTCATCATGGAGCGCGCCGTGCCAACCGTGCTCATCGGCCAGGACAACTGGCACCTAATCGTGACGAGGGCTGTGAAGAGCGGAAGACGTGGACAACCAGTAGCATCGCTCACGCATCTTGGCTGGGTGCTACATGGTGTGGACTACCGCCACAAGCAGCGAGTCCACCTAGTGCAGAGAGCTGCCTATGCCGAACAAGATGAAGATATAGAAAAGGTAATAAGAAATTATTTCGATTTGGACAGTGTCGGCATCACTCCGCGCCAGCCCATCAACCAGAACGAGCAGCGAGCCCTGCAGATTTTAGAAAGTACGTGTAAGCGCTTACCTGACGGGCGCTACGAGGCAGGTCTATTATGGAAAGAAGATAGCCGCGAGTTTCCTGATAGCCGCGGCCTGGCTATTAAAAGATTGTACAATACAGAGAGACGTCTGGACAAGGACCCCGCGCTAAAGGAGGCATACGAGAAACAGGTACAACATTTATTAGATAGTGGTTACTCCGAACCTGCCTACGAGTCACCTAGCCAATCCAGCTGGTACCTGCCTCACTTTGCAGTAGTGAATCCTGCAAAACCTAAGCCGCGAATAGTGTACGACGCAGCTGCGCGGGTCAATGGAGTAAGTCTCAACGACATGTTATTAGCTGGTCCAGACCTTCTGCAGAACCTACCCGGAGTGCTAATGAGATTTCGACAGCTGCCTATCGCCGTGACAGCAGACATAAAAGAAATGTTTCTGCAAATACGTGTACGACAAGAAGACCGGGATGCATTACGTTTCCTATGGCGAGGAAGCGACAGACAAGATTCGCCACGTGAGTATCGGATGACCAGCGTCGTATTTGGAGCTGCGTCATCACCAAGCACCGCTATTTTCGTAAAAAATAAGAACGCACAAGAGTACGCCCACCTCTATCCCGACGCCGCTACAGCCGTGGTAAGAAACCATTACATGGACGATTACCTGCAGAGCTTCGATAATGAGGAAGATGCCATCAGAATAGCCTCGCAGGTTAGCTTTATTCATCAACAGGCGCATTTCCAGCTGCGAGGATGGAAAACGAACAACTCGGCCGTAGCTAAAACGCTACTAGTAGCGCCATCTCTGGGCGGCGATTGGGAACTAAGCACAGAAAGCGAGAAGGTTTTGGGATTAAAATGGAAACCTCACAACGATAAGCTAGGTTTCAATGTTAAAGCGGTGTACGATGAAAGAAAGAAAGAAAGAAAGAAAGAAATCATTTATTTGCCAGAATATGGGAGTTACAAGTTATTAAAATTTGATTAAGTTACCAACATATTCTACCATGATATGGTGTGCAAATATTTTAAAATTATAATTATTTATCATGAGACTAAAAATGTTGTGAGTCGATTTTTACAATCACTACCGGATCGGAACGCGGCCACACACTGAGAAGATCCGGCGGAAGAAACTCAGCGGGCTTGTTTTTTTTTTTTTTTAATTATAGTTACATGATACAATTACACACATTAATTGACATCACAACTTATTTCTATGAATTACAAAATTAATTTTTGTTTAATTAAAATATTGACATTTTACAAAGTTTAAACACAGAAGAAAGATATTAGATAATTTGTATCAATTTAGTTAAGTTGTACAATTTAATGTATATTTATCAACATGTTCTACCTTATAAACTAAATTTTTTAATATGCAATTTTATAAACTACATACTTGTAATTTAAAAAGAGTAATTTCTAATTTATGTTAGTTTAAATTTATTAATTACAACGTTTTTTTATAATTATACACAATAAAAGATTTATTATTAGATTAATATTTAATTTTATCAGCAAGAAATTCATTTACATTATAATAAGATTTGTCTAGTAGTAAATCAAATAGTTGTTTGCGGAATTTATTAAGAGGTAAGGATTTAAGACTATCAGGAATATGATTGTATATATTAATTGCCATACAATAGGCATTTCTTTTAAAAATGTGGAGTCTTTGGCTGGGCACATGTAGTTTTTCACTATTCCTAAAATATGTATTACCTAATACTTCAGCATTTGTTTTAAACAAGTGTTGATGTTTTTTTACAAATACGCATACCGCCAGGATATAAAGACAAGGTAATGGTAGTATTTTAAGTTTTTTAAAAAGTGGTTTACAAGAATAAAGTTGATTCACATTACATATTGCACGTATACATTTCTTTTGTATTCTAAATATTTTTATTAAATCTACTGAGTTTCCCCAAATAGGGATTCCGTATTGCAATACAGATGAGACATATCCATGATATGCTAACAAGGTAGCGTTTAAGTTTGCTATTTCTCTTATTCTTCTTAAAACATACACAAATCTATCAATTTTATTGCAAAGGGAATCAATGTGTGCTTTCCAGTTACAATGTTTGTCAATTAATATTCCTAGAAATTTAGCATTATCTGTATTTTCTATATTGGTATTGTTAAAAAATATGTTTGAACTTTTGATATTATTACTGTAATATGTTTGAAATTCAACTATTTTTGTTTTACTCAGGTTAATTTTAAGATTGTTGCTTTTAAACCATTCTGAAACTTTAAGTAAGGTTTCAGATGTTTCCTTTACTAAAAGATTTTTGTTTTTACATTTAATAAGGAGGGTTGTGTCATCTGCAAATAAAAATGATTCATGTTCGATAGTTTCTGGGAGATCATTAATATAAATTAGAAAAAGCAAGGGCCCTAAAACACTTCCCTGTGGTATTCCACAGTCACTACAGCAATAACTTGAAGTAAATATTTTTTGATGATTGCCACATACTTTTGAAATTTCAACACATTGTTTCCTTTTATCTAAATAACTTTGTATCCACTCTAATGATTTTCCTCTGATGCCATACTTTTCAAGCTTTGTCAACAGAATTCTATGTGAAACAAAATCAAATGCCTTACTCATATCTAAAAATACACAAAGTGGATACATTTTTGTATTCAGGCATTCCGTAATACTTTTTACTAACTCAAAACATGCTAAGGTTGTAGATCTACCTTTCCTAAATCCATATTGATTATTTTTTAGTAATTTAAATTCCAGTAAATAATTATAAAGTCTTTCATACATAGCTTTTTCAAAAATTTTTGAGAAAACTGGAATTAAAGTAATAGGCCTATAATTATTCAAATCAAACTTATCTCCTTTTTTAAACAATGGTCTTACAATAGATTTTTTTAGTCGTTCCGGAAAGTTCCCTTCTAAAAATGACAAATTAACAATATGGCTGAGTGGTTTGGATATTACTGGAGCAACATATTTGATTAATTTTGTACTAATATTATCATAACCAGTTGCATTAGTGTTTTTTAGAGAATGTATGATTCTAAATATTTCATGCTCATCTACTGGTCTTAAAAACATAGTTTTATTACTATTGGAGAATGTATGTGATTTTGGAATATTTGTGAGTGTATGATTGTTATTACTTGTTTTTGCCTGGTTTATAAAAAAATCATTAAATAGTTCACATATTGTTTGAGTATTTGTATAAACTGAGTTATTTACTCTTATTTTCTCAATTTCTTTATTATTTGTTTTATTCTCAAAAGTGTTTTTAATTAAATCCCATGACGCTTTGCATTTATTAGATGATTTATCAATAAATTTCAGAGATGACTGCTTTTGTGATTCTAATATACATTTAGATAGAATTTTTTTGTAACGCAAGTAATTACTTTTATTTTCTTTTTTATTATACTTAGTGTGACGATAATTCAAGTACAACTGACGTTTGACTTTGCAACATTTAAGAAGACCTTTTGTGAGCCATTTATTTTTTATTGGTTTATTTGAAACTTTGATTTGAACTTTTGGAAAGCATAACTCAAAAAACAATAAGAATATGTCATGAAAATTATTAAATGCCTCTTCACTGTTTGTATTTGCAAAAACCCCACTAAAACTTAAAGATGATAAACATTCATAAAATTTTTTCTTATTTTCCTTACTGAAGAGTCGTCTCGTTTCAAAGCAAAAAGCTCTTCTTGTTTTATAGTTTGAGACTGATTCAATATTTACTTTTATACTCTGTGCCATTTCATGGTCAGATAAACCAAGTGGATGAGTGAGAGATTGGACATTTTCCAAATTGCTAGCAATTACATCTAAACATGCATTCTTCCTAGTAGGTTTTAGTATGTGTTGATTAATATTATTATTTAAAAGAATGCCTTGTAATTGTTTATGTGCATAGTTATTCTGCATTAAATCTATATTCCAATCTCCACAAAGAATAATTTTTTTCTTAGAGTTTTTCATAATATGTTCTAATAATAATTCTAATTTATTTAGGAAATTTTCAACATTTGAACTAGGTGTACGATAAATACAAATTATTATTAATTTGTAACATGTTATTTCAACAGCACAGCATTCGAAAGAAAATGGTAAGCGTATTTGTAAATCAAGAGTTTTAAATTGTAGATCATTTCTTACCATAATACAAGTGCCACCACGACGCTGGTTAACACGAGAAAAATGAGAGGCCATAGTATAACCATTTAGTTTAAAGTTTTGTTCAGAACCTTGTTTCAGGAATGTTTCTGAGAGGCAGATAACATCAATTTTTCCTAATGTATCCCTAAGTTCAGTTATAGCTAATTGCAAATAATCTTGTTTACTCAGTGCACCTGCTATATTTTGATGTAATAATTTAAACTGGCAATCATTTAAGAAAAAACTGATTTTTAGTATGTGTATTTTCTAAGTTATTACCTGATTTAATCCTAAAGTAATATGGGATTGTACCCTTTTTGATTATACTATCAGATACTAAAAGATTTGAGTTATTTATCTCTTTTTTACTTTTCAATTTTAAATTAAAGTAATATGGTATTGTACCTTTGTTTATCTTAGCGGTAGATTGATCACTAATCCTTCTTTTACACACTAATTTTTCTAAGTTTTCCATATATTCATTAAATGTAATTTTTGTTTTATCTAACTGCTTAATTTTATTCTCACTACTTACTTTACTATGTTTTTGTTCAGAAAATGGCAAAAATTTATTTTTGTATTCCTGATAATCCATTTCTATAGTTAGTTTAGTATACAAACAATTTATATAGGTATTATGTGCATAATTATTATATTTTGGTAAATAATTATCTAAATCGATAAATGTACAGTTACTATATTGCTTAGCAATTAGATTTAGTTTATAATTAAGTAGTCCGACATTCAAATATCTATTTGATTTAACTTTCACTAAGAACACTTGTTTACACATCTTTAGTCTATCTAAAATATTACACAAATGCGTAAAGACAGAGTAAGGTTCCTTGTCATTAGTACCAATACCTAGAATAGCAAAATCTTTGTTACATAGATTTGACAGGTCATTAAAATTATGCAATATATCTGATGACTTTGCATTAGGTTTTATGGTTGAGAGAACTGAAAATGTGTTTGGTTTATATTTCAATAATTTTGTTGCCAAACCCCGAAGTCTTTGATCTCCTAATATTAATATCTTGTTTTTTTGTGTATTTAAGGGATCTTGATTACATTTTTCAGAACACACTTTTAATGAACTACACACATCTTTTTTCGGACTGGAATTGTTAAATTGTTAAATGAAGATAAAACACCTACGAAGAGACACGCGTTACGGGTAGCTATGTCTATTTTCGATCCTTTAGGTTTAATTACACCTGTAACTATTCACGCGAAACATCTACTTCAAGAAACGTGGCGAATCGGACTACCATGGGACGAGCCTTTACCTGCGAACTTGGAGAAGACATGGAGAAGCTGGCTTCAGGATGTGAGAAGAATGGAACATCTGGAAATACCTCGCGCACACTCTAACCTGGCGCGAGCGCGAGATCGGCAGCTGCACATCTTTACGGATGCCAGTGAGTCTGCCTATGCAGCGGCGGTCTACTGGCGCATAGTCAACGAGGACGGCGAAGTCAGCGTCAGCCTAGCAGCAGCCAAAGGAAGAGTCAGCCCGCTCAAGTTTACCTCCATACCAAGGTTAGAAATTCAAGCAGCTTTACTAGGTGCCCGCCTAGCTCAGCACGTCATGGAGGAGTACGAGTATCAGCCAAGCCGCAGGGTGTACTGGACAGACAGCCGCACAGTTCTATCGTGGCTACGCACAGGCTCGCGAGCATTCAAGCCGTTTGTTGCCCATCGAGTAGCAGATATTGAAGATATTACTGTGATGTATGTCAGAGATATAAATTATTTATATTTATGTGTAGAGGGTAGACCCGCGAGCTACCTGACATTTCACGTGTAACGGTCTCCCTCTCTGCGATTAAAGGTGCTAATGAACGGACGTGGTTTTCTTGCTGCTATATATATATATATATATATATATATATATATATATATATATATATATATATATATATATATATATATATATATATATATATATATCAGTATATAACCCGAATATTTATCAATTACGAAGGTCGCAGAGTGGCGATGGGTGCCGTCTCGCGACAATGTAGCTGATGATGCTACTCGCCATATCCCGGAAGAATTTGGAGACCAACATAGATGGTTCGTTGGTCCGGCCTTCCTATACTTAGAAGAGGACAAGTGGCCGCAAGATGTCGCTACCAGTAGCGAAATAACAGGCGAAGAAAAACCGTCGGCAGCTGTAAATAGTGTAAATATTGTAAATAACATTAGAAAAATTGTGTGTATTGCAGAAGCACTTCCGGATGTGACAAGATTTTCGTCGTGGCTTCGACTGGTGCGTGCAACAGCGCGCATGCTGCAGTTCATCGAGCTCTGCAGACCAAATAAGAAATGTGTCGCCGGTGTGCGTAAGCGCACAGCTCCGAGTGCCTCCAATGATGAAGATTGGGGAAAAAAGTATACGAAAAGCTCGAGGAAAATAGAGAAAATTAAAAAGCCACGAAGTTCTGAAGAAAAACGACGTTACTTGCCGCTAGATGGCGCTGATATCATTAGCGCCGAGAAATTATTAATAAAATCATCACAAAAAGAAAGCTTTGCTAGCGAAATAGAAGCTATTACGGGCGGGAGCGCGATAGCAAGAGACAGCCGGTTGAAGCAGTTATCATTGTTCATCGATCCAGAAGGCATTTTGAAAATAAAGTCACGAATAGCGGCGGCGGAAGATATTAGTGAAGATTTACGAGAGCCGGCCGTACTAGATGGCCGTCACCCATACACCCGCCTCTATATAGAACATGAACACCGGCGTCTTCACCATAGCGGGGTGGAAGCAACTACGAGCGAGATATTACAGAAATTTTGGGTTTTACGGCTTCGCCCCACCGTGCGCGGCATAGTAAAGAGCTGCGCGCTTTGCAGAAGGAGAAGCGCTATCCCGCCACAGCCGCCTACAGGCGACCTGCCGAAATCCCGGGTCGCGCACCATCAGCGAGCCTTCACCTACGTGGGCCTGGACTTTCTTGGGCCATACAGCGTGACCATCGGGCGGCGCCACGAGAAGAGATACGTGGCGCTTTTCACCTGCCTTACTTCAAGGGCGGTTCATCTGGAGATAGCCGCCAACCTGACTACGGACTCCGCAGTAATGGCACTGCGGCGCATGATGTCGCGCCGCGGGTGCCCCACCGAGGTTTGGAGCGACAACGGCACCAACCTGCGCGGCGCTGATGCAGAGCTGAGGCGCGCCGCACTAGATGCCACTAAAGAAGCAGCAGCCAACTACTCAATCAAATGGAAGTTCATCCCGCCGAGCGCGCCATTCATGGGAGGCGCATGGGAGCGCATGGTGCGCTCTGTCAAGGCTGCACTGTTCGCCGTGCTGCAACAGCGGCATCCACCAGAAGAGACCCGGCACCACTGACGCCCAATCACTTCCTGCTGGGCGGACCATCACGCGTGCCTGTCCCGGGCGCGTTCTCCGAAGGCGATACCATCGGCCGCCGCCACTGGCGGCACTCACAACAGCTGGCCAACCACTTCTGGTCACGCTGGGTACGAGAAGCGCTTCCGCTACTCCAAAAGCGGCGGGAGCCTCACGGAAGAGGAGCAGAGCTGCGCGTCGGCGACATCGTCCTCATCGCTGACGGCGCGCTGCCAAGAAATACGTGGTCAACGGGGATCATCGAGGCAGTACACCCTGGAGCAGACGGCGTGGTACGAGTGGCTGACGTACGTACGGCTGCGGGAGTCATGCGAAGACCGGTTAAGAAGTTAGTCTGGCTGCACCATATTTAGTATAACACTGCGTGTTATAGGCGGGAGAATGTGCAGCACAGACAAGTTTTATTGTAAATATTAATGTAAATAGATAGTAAGGCAGGATAGAATGTAAGTTTCGTTTAGTTCGTGTTTAGTTCGTAAGTTTTTTGTAATAAATAATATTCGTTTTCGCCTTTTATTCGCCCTAAGACCTACATACAGCTTTGTTGTGTAGAAATAATAAGGCTTTATGTAGCTATGATCTTTGCCTATTAGGCATATTACGAGTAAAGCGAGTTCCACGCAGTCGACGACATTACGAGTCGACTCTTGCGAGATAGTATTTATATGCGGGAACTCGCAATTACGAAAATCCGAAAAGTGCAAAATTCTTTGTTGAAACAAATGTTTTATGATTGTAAATAGTATGCATAATGTAAGTATAAGCCTTAGGCATATGTTTAGACACTTTTCTGTAATATAAAGATAGTTAACAGGATAGTACGACCTGAAAAGGCGTACAACTCTGTAATTGTAAGAGTTTCCGAGGTCCTGTAAGAACGTATATGTATATAACACTCTTGTTTGTTATTGTATAAGTTTATTTATGTTAGATCCTTGTATGTAAATAAGAAATAACACATTGTAATTAGTTTTCGGTAGGTCTTAGGGCATTACGTACTTTGTTTTGCATATATTTGTAAAAAGGTAGTACCGTTGCACTCGATAGAGGGCCACACTAGTTAATTAAAGGTAGGAGAAGCTACCTTAGATAAAATTATTAAGATTAGATTGCGAAAAGTGGGATTTAATAAATCCCAGACATTGTGGCGCCACACCCGGCGCCATTTGCCTTTGTAGATTGCCGCCGCGCGTCTGGCCCCGCACTATAAATATCGGAGAGCGCGGCCATACAATCAGTTGGGAGTGTTCAGTGTTACTTTGTGAAGCATAGACTAGTTGCTCGTGCGGTGTTGTGAAGTGCGTGTTCGTCGGAACTTTATTAGACCACAGACATGTTCGGCACAACTATTGTCCAGTAACGAACTTTGCGTCCACTCGCTCGGACCCGAACTTATAACTATTTTCTCACCGTTTTAATTTTAAAACGAATGAGAAATACCAGTTGAGGGGATAACCATCACCAACGAATCCCGGCGGCTGCTCACCTGAGCAGTCGCCGACGGGTCGCGACTAACACTGTCCCGCGAATTCTCCTCAATCAAGTCAACAATGGATATTGACGATAGTGACACGCCTGGCCCATCTCAAGGCCACCAACGCGCCCGAATGCGCACGCGATCCTCGGGCGACGACATGGTGACCATGTCTGCGGCCGAGGAACACCTACTGGTCGAGGCCCCGCAGGCCTCCCAAATGACAGGTGACGAGCCCTCCGTCGGATGGACTCCGCGGCAACCTGCCCCAGCTGGGGCTCGCGATCGCTCCGCGCATCGCGCTGCCGTGATAGACCAAACTCGGCGGATGCATCACTCAATCTCACCGACTGATCCCGACCACTCATTGCATGGTCTCTCACCAAGAACGTCCCATGAAGCTGATATTATCTTTCTGGCCAGGGCGGCCGAAGGGGCGTGTGCAACCCCTGGTCTCCTTAAGGCCATGAATGAATTTATAAAGAAGAGAACCATAGAGCTAGAAGGGCCCATCCCGGAGGAGGAGATCGGAGTACTGTCGCAGATTTGTGACACCCCCCTCCCACCTGGCACAGCAGTGCGCCGTAAGCGCACCGAAGACACAGACCCCAAAGATGACCCCAAAAGAATCTGTTCTCTAACAGATACACCACTCTCGCAGAGGGACCCCCGACTACGTAGGATGCTCCCCAACCCCCCGCTACCAGCAACGCCACCACCACTTGTACCACCACCACCACCACCACCATTGCCATCGACGCAGACGGCAACTGTGACAACACAAGCCCCACTGACTTTCGCCGCAGCGGCTGCCACCGCAGCACCACCATCTCAACCATCACAACGCAGCCAACCATCTTCCAAGCAGAGGTACCCACCGCTAGTGGTTGAGACCCTGCCTAACTGGGCCTATCACTTCCGACAATTGAAGACCACGCTAGGCAGGGCCCCTAGCGCAAGACCCTTCGGCAGAGGGGTTCGATTCACCCCCTCCAGCGAAGAGGAGTATAGAGTTATCCAGAGATACCTGACCGACCTTGAAAAGTCGGAGAGGGTATCCTGGTTTTGTTACTCACTGCCACAGGACAGAAGCTTGAAAGTTGCGATCAGGGGGCTCCCAGCAGATACCCCCCCAGAAGAAATTCTCCAAGAACTACGGGATCTGGGCTTCAGCCCGGAATATGTACGCCCGATCAAGGCGCGAGCGGGGCGCCCTGGCTGCATATTCCTGGCCATATTGCAGCGCACCGAGAACACCATCCCGGACATCTACGAGGTGACTGAGCTCCTTTGTATGCCGGGAGTCAAAATAGAGGCTTGGAGAGGCAAGAAAGGGCCGGCACAGTGCCACAAGTGCCAGCAGTTTCGCCACTCCAGCCATAACTGCCACCGTCCCCAGCGTTGTGTGCGATGTGGTGAACAGCACTTCGCAAAAGACTGCCCACGCCCCCGCGACCAACCTCCGACGTGTGCGAATTGTGGAGGACCGCACACGGCGAACCACACTGCTTGCCCCGTGTTCAAGAAAGAACTACGCAATAAAAGGGCAGGAACAGTTGCCCTCACCGCTTCGATGACCACCACCACCCAACCGGAACAACCAATAACAGCTCCACCGCAAGCAACGGAGACCGGGGCTACGCTTCGGCCAGCAGCGAACGACCCGCTTCCACGTGGCACCACTACCTCCAGAAGGAGGAAGAGAGGTAAGAAGCCCCGTCAATCTGATGTCCCTACAACTTCTGCCCAACCTGCAGTTCAAACTGTCGCTCCCACCCAGACAGCAGCAGCTGTCCAGCCTACCTCTCAACCCCGGGAAACTCCTCTAGTTCCCCCCAAACCTTCGGGAGTTACTGTTCAAAGTACCCCTAAACTCTCAATAGACAGTACAATTGAGCTCCTACTGGAGATCTTAAAAACCATCCGGGCTGGATTAGATCCAGTTCCTGTTATCCTAAGAGGCCTTGCCAACCTACACTCCAACAATGGATAGGCCCCTTAGGATTCTCCAATGGAATGCCCACGGCATCTTAGACCGTCCCAAAGTCATGTTCAGAAACCTCCTCAGGGAAAAGGATGTGGACGTAGCATTAGTCTGCGAAACACTCCTTGGACCTGGGGACTCTGTCAAATTCCCTAACTACCATACCTACCGACTAGACGAACACTCTGGCGCCAGAAAGTACCGAGGACTAATGATCCTGGTACGTCGTAGGATTATCCACCAACCGATTCCCCATACCCAACTGAACACCATGAACGCGCTGGGTGTAGAGCTCTTTGTGGCTGGCAGACCCTTACGTGTTTACAGCATCTACCGCCCTCCCCAACCCCAATTTGACATTACCGACGTACACCGACTTTTAGACTCTTCTATCCCCACAATTGCAGCCGGCGACTGGAACTGTAAACACCCAGCGTGGAACTGCGTCTCTGCCAACACGGCAGGCAGACAACTTTTTAACGACGCCGAGGTAAGAGAGTACTCAATCTGCGCGCCAGAAGTCCCCACTCACTTCCCCTATATAGACTCCCATAATGCCACTATAATAGATTTTGCCATCTACCAAAATCTCAACCGCCAGCTCATAACGGAGGTAATCCCAGAGGACATGGGCTCCGACCATCTGCCGGTGCTCACAGTCCTCCAAGACCAACCGACCAGACTGACCCCTCCGCCCCCCCGACTTCTCATTGACTGGCAAAAGTTCAAACAGGAAATGGAGGCCACTACTCCCACTCGCCCCGTGATTACCGCCGCGGACGTGAACCACCTCGCAGAGGAACTAACCGCCAGTATTCAAGCGGCGACCCAACTAGCCTCTAAAGCCACCAACAGCTCTAGAGCTATGCTGCCTCTTCCAGGCCACATACGAGCTAAGATCTTGAGGAAACGTGCCCTCCGTCGTCTGTGGCAAACCACTCGATGCCCGACACAGAAAGCCGCTCTCAACCGTCTAGCATCTGAGGTTAAGAGCGACCTAGAAGATCTAGCGACAGCGAGCTGGGACAGACGAATCGAGGAGGCCAGTGATGACTGGAACTCTCTCCACCGTCTTTGTCGCCAGCTCTCCAAAGCCCCGAACCCGGTCCGACCTCTACTCCACCCCGATGGGACCCCTCGGTACCGAGCCGAAGATAGGGCTGAATTATATGCCGAACACCTTGAACGCCTTTTCCAACCAAATCCGACTGCCAATCAAGGTCACGTTGCAGCAGTCGAGCACGACTTACAGACTTACATGACACAGACTATTTCCCCTCTAGATGATCCCATTGTTTTCTCCCCTAACCAAGTTAGGAAGGAGATAAACAATGCTAAACTTAACAAAGCACCCGGTGCGGATGCAATTACCAATAAAATACTCCGCCACCTGCCATTTCGATCAGTGACAGCGGCGACGCGTCTTTTTAATGGTATATTGCGCACGGGCGAATTTCCAGATACCTGGAAAAAAGGGAAAGTCATTATGATCCCAAAACAGGGTAAGAACTCCTTACTTCCGAATTCTTATCGCCCAATCACCCTGCTACCATCTCTCTCTAAAATCTTCGAAAAGCTCCTGCTGCAGCAGCTCACATTATATATCACTCCCCGGCCTGAACAGTTCGGATTCCGTGCCGGTCACAGTACGACCCTCCAACTGGCAAGAATGACGCACATGCTATCCGCGGCGTTCAATAAGAACGAATCCGCAGTAGCAGTATTTCTCGATATGGAAAAGGCGTTTGACCGTGTTTGGCATACCGGTCTCCTCCACAAATTATCGCTCACCCCCACTCCACTCCGCCTGGTGCGAGTGTTGGCCTCCTTCCTTATGAACCGTCAGTTCATAGTTACAGTAGAAAACTCATCCTCCTCCCCCCGCCCAATTTTAGCCGGAGTTCCACAAGGCAGTTGCCTTTCTCCAATTTTATACTCCCATTACACCGACGATTTCCCTGTGGCACAAGGTTGCGTTCTATCGCTGTATGCTGACGACGCGGCCCTGGTCTCTGTCTCAATTAATGCTGCCCAAGCCGTCAGGAAAATACAGGCCAGTCTGGATCTTCTCCCGGACTGGCTTGACAAATGGAGGATTGCCGTAAACGCGGACAAAACGCAGGCCCTGACGCCAAGGAAAAAGAGAGGAACTCTTCCGCAATTACAACTCTGCGGCCACCCGATAGCATGGACGCATCAAGTTAAATACCTGGGCGTCACCATTGACTACCAGCTTAAGTTCGCGCAGCAAGCCAAAGCTGCTATTAAGAATACCCGGCAGGCAATAGCCGTCCTCAAACCAATTCTCTATTCCCGGCTCCCCCTGCGGACGAAGCTGGGAATATACAAGACCTACATAAGAAGCCGACTAACATATGCTGCTTCTGCCTGGTACATCTACATTGCGCCAGGCAACAGGACCAAACTCCAACAACAACAAAATGTCGCCCTCCGTAAAATCACCAGGGCCCCCCGCTTCGTCCGCAACGACGTGATTCAGAGGGACCTGGGAATAGAGAGCCTGAAGGACTTCATAGTCAACATCACCACCCAAATGTACAAGAGAGCCGAAACTTCTGATTTCCATGAGGTGAAGACCATTGCCCCCTGGCACGCGCGCCCACCAGATGCGCGTCCATACCCACGCGACTTGATCGCGTCGTCCACCGGGTCCCCCCCATAAGCCGCTGTCTCTGTTCGCTGATCGCCCCGACCAGGCTTCCCCGAACGGGGTCTCACCAGGAAGGAGCCAATCGCACGAGACGGCGTGAAGAGGGGGGGGACCGACACGGAACTACCAACTGATAAGAACACCGAGAAGATTCGTCAGAATACCAAAGGGCGGAAACACCCATCACCAACGACCGGGCCGCATTAACGGTCCGCGGCTGCAACCAAGGTCAGGGGGTCCAAAACCCCGAAACCTTCTTCCCCATCGCCTTGCGGCGGTGAGAGAATATCTACACGAGATACAATCAGTTCCGTTCCAGTTCAGTTCCGATAAAGTTACAATTTCGTTACGACTCAATAAGTTTCCCAGACAAGTTCCTGGGCTTTAGTATATATCTATAGGGTACCGGCTTTAGAGTAGGGCAGTGTTAGGGCAAGTAGTGGCTCTCCATAAAATAGGTTAAATATTTGCAACGGTGCTAGCTTTATTGCTATTTCGTTACAATAAAGCACCTTTGCAAAGAAAAGTTGTGGTCTCAATTATTTCCCCGGCAGATTCGGCTCGACCAAAGCACTACGGTTGGTGGGGCATCGAAGAAAGAAGAAACAGATCTACAGTCCGCTGGCTCCCCCGGCTGTAGTGCACATAAGTTGTGAAAGTAATTTCGCGGTGTTGGTTCTGGGCTCTTTTGAAGAATAGACAAACTGCCGTTCTGCCAGGCAGGTCGTAAAAGGCGACCGATTGGCTATACGAGTCACTAACATCGTGGGTACTAGAGGGTAAATTTTTGAATTGTCTCGTCCGGTTCAGATACCGCACCGCCTTACATATTCCTGCCGCAATAACGTCAGTGCTAGTCGCTGTCCTGTTCCGGTTTGGAGGGTAAGGTAGTCGGTAAACTTATGCATGTGGCATTAGACCTCGCCACAAGATAGCAACGCACCATTAACACCTTTGGTATCTAAAGGCGATGGTTGACTTTTTCCATCAGGAGACCCATCTGCTTATTTGCTATCTTTTGATATAAAAAAAAGAAAAATTGGCTATATAATATATTACACGACTGCGCTAGAAAGGTTGTTTTGTTCGATTCGCAATCTATAACGTACTATTAACATCTTTAATGTCTATAGACTTTGATAGTCTCCACCAGGAGAGAACCACTGCCGATGCTATTGCGGCAGGAATAGGTGAAGAGTTGGTACCAAAACCTGGTCGAGATGTTACAGAACCTTTTTTTATTTTATTAGATAGCAAATAAGTATATATGGCTCTCCCGATGGAAAGAGAAAAGATGGAAAGAAAAAATCGCCTATAGACACCAGAGATGTTAATTGATGCATTGCTATCCGTATGGCGGGTTGGCAGTGCCATATGCATAAGTGTACTGGCTACCAATCCAACTCGCAAGTCAATTCGCTTTCGAGTCGATCGCAAGGACTATTTCGTTCACGCCACTTTGATACATGCTCGTGATATATACAGCCTTTGTCTTTTTTACACACAAGGCTGTACGTATGTTTATAGAAAAATTAAACACAATCGGAGATAAAATTTAATAAAACTTATAGCTAACTTATTCCATTTACATGATTTGTCTTGGCTGTCTTAAATATACAGTGTGTAAAGAAAACCCTGTCGGATAATTAAATGTGTTATTTGGTACCGTAATAAGGTTACATAATATGTGTAATTACTTATAACTTGAAATACCTCAATAGCTTTTAGGTAATAATCAACTTTTTAAATTCAAAAATAATAGTTAAAAAAACTCACGCTTGTTATAGAAAATCAAACTAAAAATAGAAAATAAATTTTAATAAATTTAAATTAAGAATAGGGTTAAAAATTTCAATAAATATAAATTAATAATAGTGTGAATAAAAAAAAATTATTTAAAAAAAAGCGTGGGGTGAATGGTGTCAATAGTTATAAATGTTTTATTGACAGATATGAGTAGAGTGATTATCATTTTGATAATATCTTAAAAAGCACTCCACGCTTTTTTTTAAATAAAATAATTTTTTTATTCACATTATTATTAATTTATATTTATTGAAATTTTTAACACTATTCTTAATTTAAATTTATTAAAATTTATTTTCTATTTTTTAGTTTGATTTTCTATAAAAAGCGTGTTTTGAGTTTTTTTAAACTATTATTTATTTTTTACTTTTTAGTTTGGTTTATTTATAAAAGCGTGATTTTTTAGTTTTTTTTAACTATTATTTGTTTTGTAGAATTAAAATTCTCCTTAGTATTCGAAAATTTGTCAATATCAGAGAAATCGGCTAAAGATAATTATTGGAAATTAAAATTAGCATCAAGTCCTGTCTTATCGACTGTAGAGAAAAATTATAAAAAATTAAAATTAAGTTTCTTACCTTATCGACTATAGATGAAAATTATATAAATTAACAAAAATAATATTTTGCAAATTGAAAAATGGAATAGTTTTATCAAATTAGTGTGTTGTCATCAGTCCTCGATAAATCTACAAAGTTTGAACGAAATCTGGCCGTTTAAAGTGGATCAAAATCGCACCCAAAGAAGTCGGTTACAAACATACAAACATACATACAAGTGAAGCTAATAAAAAGCGTGTAAAAAATATACGATTTTTCGTTTAAATTAAAATTAATTGGTGAAATCGATAAATTATAACATTACTTTTAATTGATTGATTGTTAAAGTTGATGGTTTAAGAAATGCAAAAAAAAAAATTCCGAAATTTTTTCAATTTTTCAAAAATAAATACTGATTAAATTTCTTTAATTCCAGAAAATATAAAAATAGATTATCATTTGAAATCTCCAAGGAAGCAAATTGATTAAATCATTTTGATTATTAATTTTTACTAAAAAAGTGCCAAAATTATAATTCATAAATAACGAATGAATTGAATTTCTTGAATTATCAATTAAACAAAAAATTATAAATTAATAGAATTAATTAATTATATTGGGGAATCTCGAGAAGACTAAAAAAAATGTTTATCACTTTCAAAATTTTGCCGCCCTAAAACATTTGCCGCCCTGGGCACTTGCCCCGACTGCCCCTAGTGTAAATCCACCGCTGCACCTCTCCAGTTTTTATTTAGCTTAAAGAATTCGTACCCATACTTACTACTTATTTATCTACATATTTCTAGATATTTACATTAATTATATTAAATTGAAATATTATCAAATTGTTTCAATTTATTAATAAAATATTGAGATACATTTTATTAACCATCCTGAGTTTTTTTACGCTGCGTTTTTGACAAATCATTTCTTTAGAATAATAACTGCCGGATCGGAACACAGTGCAAAGCAATCACTACGTTTTCTCACACACTACACAGTGAGAAGATCCGGCAGAAAAAACAGCTGGCTTGTCTTGGTTTGAGAAGCTGACTTGATGATAAAAGGATGTGGAAAAGGTCTTTTAAATTTTTTAGAGTATTTAGAGTTATTGTATGTAAAAATTATATTATAATTAAGTTAATTAAAAATATACATTAACAAACTAACACAATAGCAATCTTATCATGATCAACGTAATCTTTAATTAATGGCGTCATTATAAACCGGCGATTTTCACTAAATATTCTCCTACTGACCTCGCGTAGCTGAACAATCGGAAACCTTCACTATCCTCCGCGTAATAACGCGCGGGAAACTGTTAATTGCACAAAAACATGCGTATGTTCGATAATATTAGTTAATTTCCAAGCCCCCGGCTTGCAACATTTGTTTTTGTTTAATTTCATTTTAAATTTGGAAGACAGAAAACGATTTTAACGTGTCAATATTTTTTGGTGAAATAAGTTTGTGTTTTTGAGTATACAGCCTAATTTAAACGCGTGTGTGAATTTGAAATTGAAAACAAAAATATATATTTTACAGGTAGTTTTAGTCTGTTTAGTCAAAGTTACAGTATGGTATAATTCAGATAAGTGTGCCGCTCAAAAATTGTTTTTAAAACTAGCTGTGCCTGCGACTTCATCCGCGTGAAAATAAAACTAAAATTAAAGTAGCCTAAGTTACTCATTGCATCAGTTATCTGTCAGTGAAAATCCCATCAAAATTGGTCCTGCTATTTCAGGAATTAGCCGGAACAAATAGACTGACAGACGAAAACAAAAATTGTAAAAAATGTTATTTTGGTGTATATGTACCGTGTACTGTATACATCCGTTATGGTTATTTTAATATTACAAACAGACACTCGTGTTGGTCGTTACCCCCGTGTTGGTCCCGGGCTCCTTGAAGAATAGGCCAAATGCTGTTCTGCCAGGCAGGTCGTTAAAGGCGACCGATTGACTATGCGAGTCACTTCCATCGTGACTACTAGGTAGGTGGTAGAGTTCTGCATTGTCTCGCTCGGGTCTGGTACCACCGCGTTACCTATTCCTGCCGCAATAGCGTCAGTGCTTGTCGCTGTCGTGTTCTGGTTTGGAGGGTAAGGTAGCCGGTAAACTTATGCATGTGGCATTCGACGATGGTTGACTCTGTCCACCAGGAGACCCATCTGCATGTTTGCTATTTTATGATATAAAAAAAAAACATTCCAATTTTATTTAATTGTATAGATTACAGTGACATTAGTGAATTTATAATTATGTATATCAAAAATTAAAATTTAGCAACAGCTCGAGGTCAAATAGTAGTGCGTTAATGATACGTGATAATACTAATTTTAGGTCATGGAGGTGCCATGACCTAAAATTGGTATCATCACGCCGGTTTCATTGCGGGATAAGCAGTAGCAGTACATCAAAACGTCTGTAGACTTTCTAGTTCATTATGATTCGATAGATCGTTAGTTTATGGTCAACTCATGACCTTATTTTTCCAGCCTAATAATTAATAACGATTATCGCCCATTTCTTTTGTTTTATAGATACTAACCGTTATCAGATCGGTAAAATGTGGCGATAAGACTCGTATCTTCACATTTCCTACACATCACCTATCTCGCCAAACGACGAACCGGTGAATCGCGGTGAACCACAAAATCTCTGCCACATGTATGAATTTACCGGATACCTTACCTTCTAATAATAACTTGTATTATTTATATAGTTTTATATCATGCATTCTAAAATATATCCTACTAGCTGTTGCCTGCGACTTCGTCCGCGCGGACTTCGTTTACTCCGCACTGCTCTTCCCCTGTAGGTGATAGCGTGATAATATGTAGCCTATATGTTGACCCGACCTATTAGTAATATTCATGCAAAATTTGAAGTAAATCCATGCAGTACTTTTGAGTTTACCCCGGACATACATACAGACAAAGAGACAAAAATTCTAAAAACTATATTTTTGGCTTCTATATCGATTGTAGATCACGCCCCAAGTATTCTTTTAAAAATATTCAATGTACAGTTTTGACTTTCCTACGATTTTATTATATGTATAGATAATTAGTCATAGAAGGTAAAAATTACAGACATGTGGAAATCTGCGGCCCTGTTTTTCGCTTCCGCGCTATTTTTAACGGAAGTATCGACATGGACGCTGAATTCGCCGGAAGTGGAGAAATATTTTATAGAAAGGGCGAAACAGAAACAGGAGAAGGTTTTCAAATTAAATAACGATTTGGCTGATGACTCGACCTACGCTAAGGAGTACCAATATCTGGGCTACAAGAATAAAAAAGTAAATATTGTTACGTACTCTGGTTCGTAATTGTAAGAAAACATCACTTATATTAAATCCGTGTATTTACAATACAAATACACAAGACAACACAATGTAATACTTAAATACTCTGAATGACACTAGTCACTCACTGTACTATCACTGAACTACACAATAAAACACTTCTCGCTTCGCACTGTTCATTTTAAGTATCGCTCTCGATCGCTTGATAAAAACTGTCCTGTATTTGTCAACACATCTCTATTTATAGCCAGGGTAAAGTTCTACCTGAATCCAGAAAAATCTAAATGTATCGGGAAACGATGAATCACTTCTTTTTGTAATCAACTTATGATAAACAAGTGACTCGTCAATGACTCATCAACCCTAGTACACGCTACTTTCAACCTTATGCTCCATATTACGAAGTTCATTATGGTATAGCTTAGATCAACTATTTGTTTGTCGATAGGTGTAGCTATCTCTTTCTTTTATTTATAGATCTCTCCAGCGTTCCAACTCTACACGTTTCTAGATTATTCGTAACAATATTATAAGCTGGTTTAAACCTAAACTACTAAGACTACGAAGTCTGTGTTTGTTACGGTATTAAAGTTAGTTCCAACACTAAAAGCATTCTTATTTTCTCGGACTAGCACTAAACCCAGTTTTAGAAATAACGTTTTATTTAGTACTAAAACTAAACCTGGTATTAACTTTGACTTCGCTTTGAAATAAGGCGGAATGAGTCTATATTTGTTACTAGCTGTTGCCAGCGATTTCGTCCGCGCGGACTTCGTTTACTCCGCACTGCTCCTCCCCCGTAGGTGATAGCGAGTAATATGTAGCCTATATGTTGACCCGACCTGTTAGTAATATTCATGCAAAATTTGAAGTAAATCCATGCAGTAATTTTTGAGTTTACCCCGGACATACATACAGACAAACAGACAAAAATTCTAAAAACTATATTTTTGGCTTCGATATCGATTGTAGATCACGCCTCAAGAATTCTTTTAAAAAAATCGGTTGTCTGTAAAGTTGGTTTACAGACGATAGTTGAACGTGACAACGTCTTAAGAAAATACTAATGGAATGGTAGCATTTACGGAACGCCTCAGAGCGAGGTAACGCCGCATGAGTCATGTTTTTTCGTGCGTGCAGCCAGCTCTATCGAATTATAAGACGTTGTCACGTCAAAAAATATTCAATGTACAGTTTTAACTTTCCTTCGATTTTATTATATGTACAGATAAATTTATTTTTAATGCCTCGTAAGCCCTGATTACAATTTGATTAGTGCCAGTGCGAGTGTTTAATGCAAGTGCTTAGTTTTAAGCAAAACATACGTGAGAAAAGCCGTAAATCTGAGCGAGTGATTAGTAATCAGCGGGCAAAAAGCGAATAGACGTTGATTAGTGATTACTAATCACTCGCATTCTGAAGGTCTGGTCCCTTACCAGCATCATGAGCAATAAAAAAATTCAAAATGGCTGATGATTTGTTTTCAAACAAGGAGTTGGGTCTCCTGATGGAAAGAGTCAACCATCGCCTATAGACACCAAAGGTGTTAATGATGCGTTGCTATCTTTGCCACATGCATAAGTTTACCCGCTACCTTACCCTTCAAACCAGGACACGATAGTAACAAGCACTGACGCTATTGCGGCAGGAATAGGTAAGGCGGAGCAGGTACCAGACCCGGACGAGACAATGCTCAACTCTACCACTTTGTAAAATTTGAATCAACCCCTTGGTTTTTGATGTTCTATTGGTTTTTCTTAAGAGAATTGTTGTATGGACTGGCCACAATCCGATTGTGTCATAGCTTCTGTTATTACTTTCAGATAAATGGCATCATCGTCAGCGGCAGTAAATACTTGGATGGACTCGGCAAGGCCCTTTCCGAATACAAAGATATCATGGACAGGTGCACTCATCGACAACTCACCACCGTAAGTTCATTCTTCATTATACAGGCTGGGCAAAAAATCGTGGTTTCTCTCCTATTTATTTATAAATACACATTTTACATTTTAGTTTATTTATAAATTGAACGAGAAATTAAATAAACCTTCCTACTCTCGAACTTTATTTCGGCAATACAAATATCCCTCAATCACCTATTGTAAGTTACCGGTTTTTGCTTTGATAAATTGACATGAACTCATTATAAAAGAAATTATAAATTGATAATTATAAGCGTGCTGTGTTCGTACTGTGATACAAAAGTGTCCGTAAAAATAATATTTCAACTAGTGCATTAAATCTATATTTTAACATTATAAATGCGAAAGTTTGGATGTCTGGATGGATGTTTGTTACTCAATTACGCAAAAAGTACTAAACAGATTTAAATGAAATTTGGCACACAGGTAGACGATGATCTGGAATAGCACATAAGCTACTCTTTATCCCGGAAAAATTAGATGATCCCGCGGGATTCGCCAAAAACTTTTATAGTGCAGCACGCTGCAGCTAGTATTTTATAAATCCTCTCTAATCCGCATCTTACAATATACGTTACAATGTTAATGTTACATATAAGGTATTAATGTTGTTATACTGAAAACCAGTGCATGATCTTTATATTTTATGAATTGCATAAATGCAAGAAAAGCCTTATCTATTTTTTATGTATTTTGTATGTATGTTATGCCCTGACGGAGAAGTGTTCTGTCGACGTAGTGCCCTGTCGGCGAAGTATCCTGTCGGCCAAGAGTCTGTTTAGTCTGACACTCAAAGGACAAGCCCGCTGAGTTTCTTCCGCCGGATCTTTTCAGTGTATGACCGCGTTTCCAATCCGGTAGTAACTCAAAGAATGTTGACTCGTCAAAAGTGCCTATAAGGGATAATATTATGAATAAAAATGTTTTGACTTTCACTTTGACTTAGGTACATTCGACGTAAGGCGGTTTGTAAAACGTATTTTATCTTTGCAATCTGACGACGCTATTTGTATACAAACGAATATAGAATTTGGCTGCGACATATAGATTAATAATTTTATTTATGTTGATTAGATACTAATGTTATTTATACATCTATATTCTATACTAGCTGTTGCCAGCGACTTCGTCCGCGCGGACTTCGTTTACTCCGCACAGCACCTCCCCGCTAGGTGATAGCGTGATAATATGTAGCCTATATGTTGACCCGACCTGTTAGTCATATTCATGCACAATTTGAAGTAAATCCATGCAGTACTTTTTGAGTTTACCCCGGACATGCATACAGACAAACAGATAAACAGACAAAAATTCTAAAAACTATATTTTTGGCTTCTATATCTATTGTAGATAACGCCCCAAGTATTCTTTTAAAAAAATATTCAATGTACAGTTTTGACTTTCCTACGACTTTATTATATGTATAGATATTAATAGGTGAAGGAAAACTTTGTACCCTTTTTTAAGACAATTGCACGAACGGTAGAATATGAAATTTGTCACAGTTAAGTTACATTGCAGAGGACTACAGAAATGCACTAGAAATAGATTGAATTAATAAAAATGAACATAATTACACACATTACAATCTACATTAATCTACATACCTACATGACATTATACACACATGTTTTTCTTTTCGACTAAATTCAGTCGTCAAACTTAAAGATGTGTCTGTGGTCCAATTTCGGCCACAGGCGATTGCTAATATTATCCGTGATTATTAACTTCACTAGTATAACTAATTTTAATATTAACTCAGGCAAGACCATTGCTGCAGTTCCTCGAGCGAAGATCTTCAAATGAAGATCCGTGTACCACGGTGCTGAAGAACGGAGAGTACATTAAGCGGCTATCCGAGGTGGTGATGTGGACCACCAGCGCCATGCGGGACAAGTCAGATAACAAGTACAAGGTACAGGGAAGTTCTTTAAACTATATCTTATTTCCTTTTTTTATATCATAAGATAGCAAACAAGCAGTTTCTGCCAGGACAGCATGATCATAAAAAAATGGGTTAAAATCATTGATATAAAAGAGAAAGATACGTTACGTTCTTATATCGCATTCACTAAACTAGGCTCGGCAGAATACATACCGACACGCACACACATCTGTTATCTCAATAATTATAAACATGGAAACAAAGACAGAGATAGGGCGGATACACTCGTACGAGCGAAATGGTATTAGCCACTGCGCGCGTCGTCGCCATGGTTACTGATAAACAAAATCAGTGATAGGCCGGATACACTCGTGCGAGCGAAATTTCATTAGCTAATAGCCACGGACCACCTCATCGCCATGGTTACCGATAAACAAAGAAAATCTTAAATTTAATGTTTTATGTGTACTTACGAATGGAAAGTAATCCCTGTCTTATTTTTTTCCCTTGAGTGATTATAACCCTGGTTAAATACACAAAAAAGATTAATGTAATTAACTACTTTCCGATTGTGTTTAATGGTAAAAACAATCGGAAAGTAGAAGCGTTCGATGTTACGATGTCCCGCGCGTGACTGAGTGGCATACTACAACGACTGTGTACACGGACCTAGTTTTGTAGGACCAGCGCTGTGACTAGGTAACGTATCTTCCTCTTTTTATATTAATGGTTAAAATATTACAATTGTTTACTCAAAGGTTTTTTTAAATAAAGAAAATGAGTTACATTTTCACTGATATGGCTGCCTAGGCAAAAGAAGTCTTATAGTATTATCCTGAGTGCTATGACACTGCTAACCGTACAGACCACATCACCAAATCATGTCTCTGCCTCGGTTATACGGGCGTAATCGCGGGAGACTCACAGAGTCTGCTCTGACGCTTTCTTCTCTGTGCAATTCTTGACTCCCTACAATTTGTTTATATCCAGTCCTCCGTCCCTAATGACATACTCCCCTGAAGGGGCGGTCTACCAGCCATCCCCAACTGGGGAAGGACGACACAAGTTACGGCGCTCGTTCGCCAGGTGATTGTAATGGCCACACTGACCCAGTATATCTCCTCACGATGTTTGGCCAATCTCCAGCTGTCCTCTCCTCTTAAACCACCGCTGCGCGAATCCCGCGATCAGCCCATAGTTTGCCAGCATCCCGATAAGATCCACGAAATAAACAACCGCTCACGTTCCTTACAGTATAATTCGTATTTCCACAGAATGTGATTCCTGTCCTCCCTTGCCTCATCACAAAAACACCGCTCCGTATCGCTGAAAGCCATATTCTTCAGCCTGCCCCAAAAAAGCAGCCGTGGCCGGTTAAGATCTGAGCCGTGACATGGTCTGGCTCAACCCACTTTGCCCGCAGCCATCCGCGAACGTCAAGAAAGAAGCAATAAAGGCCTCGATCGTCGTCGCTGTTCTCCCAACGCTCCTGCCAGTTTTGAGGCGCCCTGTCCAATATGCCCTGCTTCATGGCTTTAATCTCTACCTTATCTACTCCTCACACCTTTTGTGATATTTCCCCGGCGACCCTGACCTGCAGATCAGCCGGGAGTACCCCGGCCAACTGCTAACCGTACTGATCTATCAGGTGCTATATAACGGTCGGTAATGTCCCATGCGTTATGCGTTCGTTATGGCAATACCGTATTTACTATAAGGGCACTCAGGGCCAGTGCCCAGGGCCCCCATCCTCAGAAGGCCCCGAAGGACCGACATTTTCTCTCACATTTAATATCAAAATATTATGGTCAGGCATTTTCATAGCTTAAGAGAATAAAAAATGAATTGCAAACAACAATGTTACAAGAATGGCTAAGTAATTTGTGAATGAAAATTATATTCTTCAGAAAATTGAATTTGAGAATTTAATAGAAGATTTTGCTCAACAGAAATCTCGAAAGAAACTATTATCGTAATCACAATAAAAAAACAGCAGCATACATTACTTATATCATCAACTAGCGGCCCGCCCCGGCTCCGCACGGGTATAAGATATACTGCCTATGTCACACAGTAAAAAAATGATTGAAATCGATGCAGTAGTTTTGATTTATTCATTACTGCCCGTGGCCCGCCAACAATTCCCCTTTCCCTATACCATGGAGATTTCCTGCTATCTTTGGAACATCTAAATTTCCTGCTATTTTTGGAACATCTAAATTCATATAGGTACTACATTTTTAGTTTTTACATTTTTACCTATTTCTTTTACTTTTTCCATTAATATATTACAAAATGTCTTTATGTACAACGTTCACAGCTTTCTTGTCATTAGGCAATATAAACATGTTTTCTTTAGAGGTTACTCTTGAAACAGCGACATATAAGTTGACCATGTGAAAAACAGTCAACGCTCAAATCTAAGCCTGCAACGTTGAAGGTTTGACCCTGCGATTTATTAAGGCAAAAAAATGTGTAAGTGGTTGACCCTGCGAGCCATCCCTAAAACTTCTCACTAAATAAAGGTATTTTAAGCTCAAAAGAGTAAAAACTATAAGCATAGATTTTTCAGTTCAATTTTGTTAAAAATGGCAGAATTATTAATTTTTGAAAAGCTCTATATTTGAAAACGATGATGGCATTCAACTCAATTTTTGTGATCTAAAATATTGTTTTAGCTAAGTAACCGATAGGTTGAAACATTTCGATGTTATGACTAAAAACATTTTATTTTTAATTTTCTACATTGATAAATCCCAAACAACGGTACTTGACGCAGTTTCTAAAGAACAAAAGCTGATAATATTTTTAAGTCAATCGGTAAATTAACTTGAAAGTTATTTTAAAAAAATTAAGTAAGTTTGCTAAGAACAACGTAATTTTAAATTTGAAAAGCTATAATTTTGAGAATTAGATTCGATTTTGATTTTTGAAACGGCATTTGAAGTAGTTTTTTTAGTACTAAAATATCGTAGAACACCAAAAAATTATTGGTTGAAAATTTTTGAAGCTATGTCGAAAAAACACTTTTTTAAAAATATTTCGTAAACGATTACTCCCAAACGGATAAACCGATTTTGATGCAATTTATGTATTAGACGTAGTTTTTTGAGGAATAGAGCTGATTATTTTTTGTACTCGTTACATAAATCTGGAAGTTATATTAAAAAATACTGTTTCTTTTGGTGTTTTTTCAAATTTTTTTGGTGTTTTTTTCAAAATCTTCTAGACCGAATCGGTTAAAATTTTTAGGAAATCTAAGTTAAGCGGAATCCAATCGAATGCCATCAACCGCGTTAGATCGGTCTAGACGTTCAAAAGTTATGACATGTTTACATACACACATACACACACACATACGTACATACAGACATACTGATGTCATCGTAAAAATAGTCGGAAAAGATTCCTAGGACCTCAAAACGTGGACATCTGGTGAAAACTCGATTTTCGAAAATCGAGGTAAAATCAGTATCTTCCTTATCTACATACGTAGTGGGAAGTTAAAAACTGGTTTGCTAAATCACGTTTTTTTACATTGGTTATTTAATAACAATTTTACAAACATTATACGATATACCTGAAGATATTATCCAAGGAATGTGCTAATTTACTTCGTGATAGAATGTGCTTTACTTGATCATATAAAATTCCGAAAACAGGCTAAAAAAATCTCTAAAACAAATAATTTGTTAATACTATTTTTAATCATCCACATGATTTTTATATGGTGATATTTAGTTAAAAAAAAGAATGTACTAAATTTTGATTTTCAGCTGAAGTGCTATATTAACGACGGGTCACAAGAACAAAATCTTATGGAGAGATCAGACTAAATTGGTTTTATAATAAAATTCGCATTAAACACGCATAAAGCTACAATATACTTTTTATATTTATTGGTCTTTTTTTGTGGAAATACTCAAGTGAACATCATCTTATCTGCAATGTACTCCCACAAACAAACATATTGTAATTTGGTAATTTTGTAAATACGATTTTGTTCTTGGGACCCGCCGATTTATTTATCCGAAAATTATCACGTTTCCCAGCGGTTTCAGAACATGCCGCACGCGCGCGCCGACCGGCCAGTAACCCCGCAACCGCTATGTCCCTGCATTTTAAATTAAATCTGTAATATCTTTGAAAATATTCATTTAAATTACATGCTGTAAACGGCCATATTGCTCTATATTAAATCAGCAATATATTTAAGGTATTTAATTGGATAAAGGTTAGTGCTGTATTGCTTCAAATTGCTTCGTAAAAAAGCCATTATTTCTCGTAAAAAGTAAATGACAAAAAAATGCTATTGTGGGTTATCCATAAGAGATAGACATATACCATCGCGGAGTTTTCTGTAGACCTTTTCAAGGTGTACAAATACTTGGTACATTATTTTGATAAATCTCGTAGGGTTTAGCCAACGTTTGCAATTTAAGCGAAAAAAAATATAATTATTTACGACATGACATCAGAAAACTCAAAAATTGCAGTATTTCTCGACTCTATATTGAATGTTATTATACATATAAACCTTCCTCTTTAACCACTCTATCTATCAAAAAAACCGCATCATAATCCGTTGCGTGGTTTTAAAGATTTAAGCATACATAGGGACATAGGGATATAGGGACAGACAAAGAATGCGACTTTGTTTTATACTATGTAGTGATGATATATTGGATTACTAAAGCAGAACATAGTGAAAAAATATTGTATAATTTGCTTTCTTTACATTCCAAAAGGGCCACGAATTCTTGTGTGCCCAAAGGCCCCAACATAGTCTAAGACGGCCCTGCGTTATGGGTCAGTTGTGTTTTATCGGCCGACATTTTCAACATTATCAATCGCTATTTTTGAATGAATGAGATTCCCATATTCAAGGATTACCTTGAAAACGCTTTACTACTACTACTGGCTCGACCCGGAAATCGAATGTAGGAACTCAGAATCTGAGTCGAGTAAACTAACCACTACACCTAATTTTATCCAAATCCGTTCAGCCCTTAAAGGGTAACAAATACCTACCCACACATACACAAAATACAAAAACTTTTGCTTTAAACTAAAATCACTCTTACCCTTTTCTAAAAAAAACAGCTGACAAAGAGTTTCGAAGAAGCAACGCGCTTTTTAAAGGGTCTGGGGACAAATACTGCGTCGTATAAAAATGTAATTACTCTAAAACCAACCCATATTAACATATAATTTTCTAAATAACGTTTAATGTATTTAAAGTGATATATTTCCTATCTATAGAAATAAATAATTTTGTAAATAAAAATAGTACCTTTTTTAGATAGATCTGCCAAAAACAGGAATCACATAGATCCACTTAATACACACCGAGCTCAAGTTCACAAATACCACATAGTACAAAAGATGTAATTATTTTAATAAGTTAATTTTATTTTAATTAATTTCAGGATGAAGACGAGACTGCCCTCATAGCTCGTCTAGCTTGGTTACTTGACCGGTTGGCTAATCTAACCGGATTTGAACCTTTCGAAAAATCTACTGTCACAGGTGAGGAGACGACCAATATTCCATTAATCATCCATACCTCATTCTCAACTCATTTTTAATCCAGCATCATATTACTGCAGCAAACTGCCGTTCTGCCAGGCAGGTCGTAAATGCGACCGATTGGCTATACGAGGCACTACCATAGTGGCTACTAGGTGGTAGAGTTCTGCATAGGCCTTTTCATCATCAGATGAGCGCAAGCGTAGCCGCCATGTTGAAACGGCGGTAATTCAAAAAATTCGTACTGTTTTAATCAACAATGGCTGGACAAGGACTATTATCTCCACAAAGAAATAAATTATTGGAAAAAACCATCGATGGTGCTTCACTTATTTATGATTCAGTTGAAGCTCATAATTGTGAACAATTGAAAAGGTGGCTAAAATTGATTTTAGCCACCTTTTCAATTAATTGATTATTATTTGATTTGTTTGAAAAACAAAAAACCTTATTAATTGATTTATCAATATGTTGAAACTCTTGATAGCTTAAAGGATCAGGGTTTTGTTCAGTTGGACCACTTTCTCCAAGAAAATGTAGTGAGCAAATATAAGTATCCTTAGTAACATTATCAATAGATCTAAAACCTCGGTCACTTCTGCCACATTTTTTCACCCATAACTCACATTTCGCACATTTTACACATGCTTTAATGTGTAATTTGCTTGATGATTTGATTATTTTTTTTCGATATTCAAGACAAGGCTTTGGAAAATTTATAAAATAGAATCTATTGGTTTTAAATGATTTGTATCGTGTATCACTTTTACATACTCCATAACAACACCGTTTTGTTGTTCCTTTTCGTACAGACAACATAATTATAATGGAGTACAAAAATTTTTTTCCGATTATTTTGACTTACTACTTTTTTTTCACTTTTTTTACAATTAATCAACTTTGATTTATATTTTAATTTTTGATACACGGATAGCGGACAATTTAGCATGGTTGTTTACAAAAAACAGTACGAAAAAGATGGCTGATTCTGACGCATGCGCACAAAAAATTTTTGTGATGAAAAGGCCTATTGTCTCGCCCAGGTCTGGTACCACCGCCTTACCTATTCCTGTCGCAATAGCGTCAGTGCTTGTCACTGTCGTGTTCCGGTTTGGAAGGTAAGGGTAAGGTAGGTAATGCCACATGCATAAGTTTACCGGCTACTTTTAAGGTAGCTGGTAAACTTATGCATGTAGCATTAGACCTCGCCACAAGCTAGCAACTTACCATTAAAATGTTTGGTGTCTATAGGCGATGGTTGACTGATATATAAAAAATATTAATTTATTTCGTTTTTTAAACAGAAGCAATAGAAGTGCCCGACAAAAAACAAGAATCAAAAGACACGCCATTGGAAATCATGGAACCAGTAGAAAATGGCCGCCCGCTGCCAACACTCCCGCCAAAACACCGGCCAAAACGATCAACACAAAATCCTTTAGATGAAGTCGCAAATTATTATATTAAATTCAAAGCATGGACAAACAGTAACCCAGAAAAAGACTTTGTCGGTGATAAATCTCAATTTGATGTAGAAAATAATTTAAAAATAAAATCAATACAGAAGCGATCTGTCAAATCAAAAAAGGCGGTAGACATAAAAGTTACAGATAATAAAAAGGCAGTTGTCTTAAAACCGGAACTTATAAAAGCTAAATTAATTTTGCATAAACTTGTTGATATTGGTCTGAAAGTTAAGGATAAGATTAAGCATGTTAAAAAGGCTATAAAACATGTATAATATTTTAGTTTAAATAGAATTAAAGTCTGTAAGTAAAGAATATTGTTTTTATTACTGTTTGAGCGTTTCCAAAGACAATAAAAGTTTTCGATAAAAGCAGCTGTGTCTTTCTTTTTATCCTCCCTTCCTCTTGGTTTGCCAAAAATGCGATGATACTAATGGTCCAAGAACTGGCGAAGAATTTTGAGAATGTTTTTAGCCAGATTGGAATTGCGAAAATATATAATTACGTCAAATGGCGATACGAGGCCTGCGATTCTGGCAGAACGTACACGGTTATTTTGCTATGCCAATGCTACATACATAAATTTACCGGCAGCATCCGGTTTGGAGTAAAGTATTACTCTAAACCGGAACACGACAATGGCATGTATTTTGCCGCAATAGCGGCAGGAATAGATAAGGCGGTGATAATAAATACCTGGGCGAGACGTACGTTGTGGAACTTTAGTACATAGTAGTCACGATGATAGTGACATGTATATAGCCAATCGGTTGCATTTTACGCGTCGCCTAGCAGAACGACAATTGGTCTATTCTTCAAATGAGTCCGGACGAACACGGGGTATATTTATTTACTAGCTGCAGCGTGCAGCCCGCTGCATAATAAAAGTCTTCGGTGAATCCCGCGGGATCACCTAATTTTTCCGGGATAAAAAGTAGCCTATGTGCTCTTCCCGGTATTCATCTACCTGTGTGCCAAATTTCGTTCAAATCCGTTCAGCAGTTTTTGCGTGATTGAGTAACAAACATCCATCCAAACATCCAAACTTTCGCATTTATAATATTAATATAGATTTAATATTTTGTTGTGTAAAATAAAAAATAAACATTTAATATTAAATAAATTTATTGGAAACTTTTGTAAAATGTGTCTGACGGTAATAATTTATAACCGACAAAAATGTCTGGCATATTTTTTTTTAATCTAAAAACACCTAATCAAAAGTTCATAAAAATCAAGTTGCCAAAAATACTTTTTTTCGCAAATATTATATACGGCGCAGTAGTGAAATAACCCCAAACACTCCGCCAGACTCGCAGGCCTGGTATCACCATGACGAAATTACATTATTTTGCAATTCTATTAAGTATTAACCAAAATGATGTTCCCAAAAATTCATCGCCAGCTCCTAGTCTATAGGACCCTATCAACCAAATTGAACACGTCTGCAAACATTGGATTTTAGCATCAAACTGGTCATGCACGCTCGCCTGGCAATTCAGAGCCTTTTCTGCGGAGCTTGCTCATGAAGAAGCATGCCACCTACATTGTCAAGTCGTCAAAATCTGGTTCGACCAGACGCGAGCATTTTGCAGTTCGGTGCGCGCTGTGTGTGTACATATATAACCTTTATTTCTTTATGTCGGTAAATGAGGCGATGAGGATCACCACTTATCTCGCCAACCGACAAACCGGTGAATCGAGGTGAGCTGGAAAGTCCATAGCGTTCGGTTTACTCTGCTTACCCCGCAAGGACACCGGGCGTGATGATACTAATTTCTTTCTTTCCATCAGTAGAAGCATTGCTTTTTTACTATTAAGGAATAAAAATAGGATAAAAAAATTCCATTCAATTATGCAAAATATATATATTTTATAAGAATAATTGAAATAAACAATGAAATGATTATAAGTTTACATAAGCCGTAACAACTAGGCATGTGTGGTTTGAGACGTGTTGCCAGCCGATTTTGAGTCATATTTCAACGTGAATAAAATTGATAAAACATTAACGATTATTATATTTATTGTTAAAGGTGGATATTGTTGTACTTTACTGTGGAATTGGCGCGAAAATGTCATATTTTTAAAATGGCGATTATTTGTTTCGTCATTTTTTATTTAAGTAAAAAAAATAATAATATCATTATTAATAACATTACAAATAGTAATTATTCTGAGTTATTAAAATTGCCATTTTAACAAAAAAGAAGGCAAAAATTTGACATTCTCCATCAGTTCCTGTCAAAATCAGCTTTTTAATCTACACAATAATATCATGATTACTTTACCTTAAATATTAACATTATGCAAATCAACAATACATTTTACACTTATTTTAATGAAAAATTATTGCCTTTGCACATTTTTTTAAAACTGGCATTCTTATAAAAAAATCTGTGCCAGATTTGTTTTTTAAAACGACCAACATCCGTAAGTTCTAAAATGTTTTTGTTTTAGGAAGTTATCGAAGTTTTAGGCAGAATAATTAGAAGTCTCAAATTTAAAAAAGTCGTATTGCTTTTGAAGACGTTTTTATTTAATTTCATCAACCAGATGACTTTTATTATTTTTATTATAAACTAGCTGAGTCAGCGCCTTCGTCCGCGTGGAAAAATTTCGAAAAAAAGTAGCCTAAGTTACTCCCTGTCATATCAGCTATCTGCTAGAGAAAGTCCCGTCAAAATCGGTCCAGCCGTTCCAAAGATTAGCCGAAACAGACAGACAAAAATTATAAAAAATGTTGTTTTGGTATATGTATCGTGTATACATCCACATACATTTAGTAAAAAACGATTATTTTAATATTACAAACAAACACTCCAATTTTATTTATTTGTATAGATCTTGGTGTGTGTTATGCAAATATTTCTAGCTAAAAATAAAATATAGCAAAATCAATAGGTTTGTTTCCACTAAGATAGAACTGGATATAAAAAAAAGGATATATTGTAGTTTCTAATGATTAGTTATGGTATGGAGATAAAAGAAAACTAAAATATTTATTATGAAAGATAAGGGTTAATAACATCTTTACGATATAAACTCGGCAAATTATTCGGCAACATTAAAACACGTAAAAGTTAACGGAAATCTGGAAGTGTACGTCACGCCGTGGTAATACGTCATATTGTATTCGACATTTTCATAAAACCCACAGAGTATGTAATATATGTATGATCACGACATGTTATTTTCGAGGTAAATTTAAATTTTAAAACGCGATTTTTTGACGTGACAACGTCTTATAATTCGATAGAGCTGGCTGCACGCACGAAAAAACATGACTCATGCGGCGTTACCTCGCTCTGAGGCGTTCCGTTTAAGGCTTGGAGTACAAGCGAGAGCTTAAGACGTTGTCACGTTCAACTATCGTCTCTAAACCAACTTTACAGACAACCGATTTTTTATTATATATGTACGTTAATTAATTAGTAATTTTTATAATTTTTTGGTTAATATGCCTGATAAGATAAGGTATTAAACTGATTTTCAAATTTGGTCAATTAGCCTATTATCTAAGGACTCCAAACTTATAAGTTTGTAATGTGTAAACTTGAAAACTACATAACCGATTTGAAAAATTTTTTCATTGCCAAACTTTACTCGGTGCGGTTAGGCTACTTTTTTACCCTACTAAGTAAAAGTAAGTAATGTTTTGGGCCAATCGAACAAAGTCGCAAAAACAGCTAGTAACTTAATAAATTATTGTTAAAAAATTAATTAAATTACTTATTTCTGGTTGATTTATATTGTGTAAATAAAACCCTTTCCGATCGTCAAAGGAACTATTTGGTAGCTTAATACAAACATATCCATGTCATTATTTTATGGATATTTATACATTCATTTTCAAAATATTTACTCCATTTAAGGGGTTGTTGCCCAATTTTAGTACTAAAATGAGACACTTTAAACTATGATATTTTTCTTATTTCAATAAAAATGATTATTTTTTTTTTGATAATGTCATTGATACCTTTTTCAGATTGGCCAGGGTTTTCTTTACATCCTGTATACATAGATATATTCCCTAATAATTATGTAAATAAAAAATAGTACTTTCTACGTGAACTCCTGACATGCCTAATACAACTTCCATTTAATACTAATTCATGGAACTTGGGCATTTTCAACAATTTTTATTTTTAAAATATAGGAATGCGAAGTAAATGCGTCTGGAATGCCAGTTAGTCCTACATTAAAAATCTCAAAATTGGTCCCGATTGTGACTAATTATTACAACGCTACTCTAATGATAATGTTTGATACACGTAAATAATACGTAATGTTCAAGGCACTTTCTCTTAAATTCACATCACTACTGAAATCGCAGAAAATTCTCACTACGAAAAATCACAGCACGTCAAAAAATCGCACGCGGTGAGATCAGTTCATAGAAAGTCATTTCTGTTCAAAACAGCGTCAAAATATGAACTTTTTACACTAAAACATATAAACGTCAAAATTATCTACAAGGCACGAATGGACAAGAATATGAAGAATTAAACACGATATAACAATAATGAAAATACATTTAAAAAATTTACTCATAATAATTAATTTATACAAAAACGAAAGTCACATATCGTCAGATGTTACGTTGTACAAAACACATCAAAATTTTTACCTTAATAAGTTCAACCTATTTGACTATAGGATTATAAACGCAATGACTATGTCTAAAAACATTTAACTTTTAAGACAATACGAAAACTGATTTTACGTTAGTCCAATTTCACCATCTGACTATAGGATTATAACCACCAGATGACTATAGGCTACCACATGACTATAATGTTTAAAAATAGCTTTAATATTCAAATCTGTATGGACTTTCGCTTATGTATATCTCTACAAATGTGTATATTACATATGACTCTGCGGGCGTTTCTTCCGACTGAAGAGGCCCCCGAACACTCCCTTCTTATCTTTCTTCTCTTTCGTGTTGCCGCCGACTGATAATTCCGATTCACCAGACGATCTGAAACGATTTTAGATTGTCAATAGATTTTCTTAAACTATTTCAAAACAACTATATTTCTTTTACGGCTGGTTTCACTTATCTATTTTAATATTACAAATGCGAAAGTTTGGATGTTTGGATGGATGTTTGTTACTCAATCACGCAAAAACTACTGAACGGATTTGAATGCAATTTGGCAGACAGGTAGATGATGACCTGGAATAGTACATAGGCTACATTTTATCCCGGTAAAATTAGGTGATCCCGCGGGATTCGCCAAAAACTTTTATAATGCAGCGGGCTGCACACTACAGCTAGTATTATAAATGCGAAAGTTTGGACGGATGTTTGTTAATCAATCACGCAAAAACTACTGAATGGATTTAAATGAAATTTGGCACACAGGTGGAACCAACTTCAAATTTAAACTATACTCAAATCTCAAAAACTTCTGGACCGATTTTGATAAAACTTGAACGGTTCACTAAAGTGGAATATATCTGATTTGAATCAAAAAGAATTATCTCGATATTGCTTTTAGTTTTAGAGAAATTCTTGGACAAACATACAAACATACATAATACATACATTTCCGAAATTTAGTATTCGTTAACCTATTCGACTCACAACATGATCCTGGGTTCGCCCAGGTCGGGTAAATGTGTTGAGGTTTTTTCGAGGTTATTCTCAAAAACCCGAAATCTCAGTAACAGCTCGGAGTGTCACCACTCTCAGCCCTCGGATGAGCACGAAAAGTTTCGTTTATTGTTAGAAATACCTCACCTCATTACCACTCACCATCTTACCAACTCCATAACGATTACCACCTGATTGTTATAGGGTTGGTAATATGTGACAATGGAGATCACCACTCATCTCTCCAACCGACAAACCGGTGAATCGTGGTGAACTATCGTGGTGCGTGTGTGTGTGTGTGTGTTTACCTTGAAGCAGGTCTCTGGTCTAAAGCCGGAGATCCGCCACTTCCTGCCACAGACGCTGGTCTTGTATTGCTACCACTGCCGCCGCCGTATGCTGTTACAAATAAGGCTTATTATTGATTGGCAAATGTGAAATTGACCTCAAACATTCAGAATGGTTCGCCTTGGGGTTTATTTTATTTCATAGCAAGCAGAAAGTTGTTCTGATGGAAAGAGATAACCAATGTCTATAGACACCAAAGATGTTAACGTTGTGTTGATATCCGTGTGACAAGGTTGGAATGCCACACATAATTTTACCAGCTACCTTACCCTCCAAACCGGAACACGATAGTGAGAAGCACTGACGCTATTGCGTTAGGAATAGATAAGGCGGTGGTACCTGACCTGGGCGAGACAATGTTGAACTCCACCACCTAGTAGCCACGATGGTAGTGACTTGCATAGCCAATCGGTCGCCTATTACGACCTGCCTGGCAGAATGAAATGTTGCATAGTTCTAACACATTTTGTAAATTGGTTTACTAGTATAACTTCGGGATTTTTGGCCGAGTATTTTGTAGATTTGCATTAGTTTTTAAACATTCATTAACGTTAAAAGAGTTGCCAATTTATTGAAAACTGTTAACGGGCAAACCGAAATGTTTGAAGCCGGACCAATTATTATTTAAACTGTGAAAACAAACCACCACCAAATAAGCTAAACCACAGAAACACACTACATATACAAACAGTGCCAACATTCAAAAAAAAGCTATAGTCTTAGTACATAAAACATATAAAAGATGGCGTTATTATCAATATTCTGAAAACAATAACTACAAATTTTATTCAAAGGAAAGAAAATCGATTAAAGATATTGCTAGATACAATTTTTATTATTCATGCGCGTAACCTTAAAGCCACACCCAAATTGACGCGAACACGCGATTCCAGAACGAAAGTGTAACAATCTGTTACAAGACTCGCTTTAAAGATATCTCGTAGCGGATTTGCATCAATTTGTCGTACCTTTATTCCAAAAACATTTGGTTTTTAGATAAGATTTATGTACCATAAACTTACGTAATTTTAAAAACAAACGTTTTTGGTATATACATCGTTCTAAGAAGCGAAAAAAAACACTCTAGAAAGCTATAGATTTAGTGCTTACAACATAAACTAAATTTAACATTTCAGAAATATCACCATTAGTCCAAAAATAATAGGCATTTGCAGAGTAATATAACAGCTGTCTCTTTCTATCCTATTTGTTTACACAAACATGGAAAAGGAAGGTAGGATAATAATCTTATTTAGGTAGGATTATTACCCTGTCTTCCTTTTCTAAGTTTGTATAAACAGACTGGAGAGAACGTGACAGGTACAGAGCATATATACTAGAAAGAGACAGCGAAATCGCTACATAGCCCGACTGTAACGTAGCATTTTTAATTCTCTACATTTAATATAATCTTTGTATTACTATGAACAAGTGTACACCGCAGTCATGTATAGGCAAGCTATCTACAAATTTAAGTTTCAACCAAACCGACGGGAACACGAGTCTGGAAAGCATAAGCAACAGACACGACCAAATTATTCTACACACACACACAATGTTCACTTTATAGTCGCGTCTCAAATTTGATTCGCGTCGGTTTAGCCGAACCTTTAATTAAAAAAGCGAAAATTAGAAAGCGATAGCCTTAGCACTCATAGATAGAGCTTTTATGAATAACACAAAAACAAGTTTTTGTAAAATAATTACATATGAAAGAAATATTGTTAGTATCTACTAATATTGATTATAAATTATGTTTAAATAATAAATATTAATATAGGTTTATTTAAGTAATGATCTTGTCAATAAGGACGTTAAAGAACAAACTAAACAATTTGTTATTTTTTTTTTATAAGGGCAATGGGCCCACCTCTCGTTTCCACCACTGTAACTTCTGTAAACCAGAATCAACAGCGGCAGCCGACCTGATAACCTCTGAGTTGTGAGCTCAGGGTGCCCTGGGGAAAAGCTAAGCTGTCTTGGACCCGCAACAAAATTAATCAGAAGTATATAGGAGTAAAAAAAATACATCCTGTTTCCCTCACATTTTAGCAGGAGACAGCAATATTTAATGTGAAACAGTACAAGTGTTTTCGACATAAAATATTGTATGTATATTATATGTTAAATTCAATAGAACTAAGTCCATGCTTCCAAGATATAAGATTATTTAAAACAACACTGAATATTAAGCTTATAGCCTCCTTTATAATGTTTATATTATATTATAATATATATATCTAACCTAATATTATATTGGCGATAGGCTTGCCACCTAACACTCTGTGGGACCAAGTATCTTCGGTTAATCGTGGGTGCACTTGTACCTCTGCCTACCTCTTCGGGGGTACGGGCGTGAAAATACTTTTATAAACATTTAAGATTCTATTTTTTGTTAGTTTGCTACGATTACTAGAAAACTACGTAACCGATTTTAAATTTCCTTTAGAAAACTACGTAACCGATTTTAAATTTCCTTTAGAAAACTACGTAACCGATTTTAAATTTCCTTTAGAAAACTACATTGTCCAGAAGTTACAGACTACCGTATTACCCGACTGAGCAAAGGAAATTAATGATTTTTGGTCACGTAAAGAAATAATACTATATGATATTTGTCCATACAAATACTACACATACTAACTATATCTACGTTTATGAGATGCTAGCGAAGAGTAAATATAGACAAACGTACACTGCACTCGATGTAGAACGTATAATATGTGGCTGGGTCCTGCAGCGTCCAGAAACACAGATAATGAACCTCACAGATACATGTACAATTGTTGTGATTGCCGTTAGTGTGTCGCAAGTTTATTCTTACCTGTTCTTTTCCCTTCTGAAGTAAGCATTTCAATAACAATAAAATAAGCGTGTTAATAACTAACTACAAAATACCACACTAACTACTTTTACAATATGATTCAGATAAGTCTGCCTCTCTAATAAAAAAATAAATAAAAAAATAGATTATTCGGAACAAAAATCATAATACGGATAAATATTTTTAGCGTTCTCAACTGCCAAAGTTGAAAACTGTAGCGCGGTGAAAATATAATTAAAGTAACATCCACAAAAATTAGTTACAATGATGTATCTGAGTGCTAAGTGTGAGTTTTTCTTTTCGCATTCGATCGTGAGCGCGTTTGGAGTTTACAAGGTATTTGTATGTGATTTGTACAGCGCCACCTAGTGGTAAATGTTGGAAACCAGTTCACCACTAGGTGGCGCTGTACAAATCACATACAAATTCCTAGTAAACTCGAAACGCGCTCACGATCGAATGCGAAAAGAAAAACTCACACTTAGCACTCTTATGGTATTAAGTATTTTAGCTAAGCTATTGGTGGAACGTACGCGTGCCATTTAGGTGTCCACTATAAGCTTTCAAGTTAGTACTTATTACGTTTTTTTTCCAAGTTTTTTTATTTTGTTTTAAATTGTACGTGTCGACAACTAATAGTAATATATTGTTGTGGTTTTATTTTGCTTATGTATTCGGTAAACGTTACGCCGTCGTGTATATATCGAATCAAATTTGAAGCGGAATTTTTATCTGATTCATATCGTAGGCAACACTTCCAGACAATAAAACTTTTATATTAAAAAACTATATAATACGATATGTATACAAGAAACTATTTATTATATAATAAATATTAAATACGTTATAAGGTAATAATAATAACATTGAATTAATCCATTTCATGTATATATTTAAGTATTGTAAAACATAACATACAGGACGTTAAAAAAGTCAACGTTCAAATGTTAAAAAATATTAATTTGGAAAAAATATTTTTGTAATTTTTTCTTATTTAAAATTAAGACCCTATGCAATTTCAAATTACGGAAATATTGCTAAAACCGATTCTTGAATTACAAATGTAAATTCAGTGTAACATAAAATGGACCAATTAAAATGTTCTTGAAGGTGGAGACGATACATTTCTGATAAATGAATATTGAATATACAATTAGTTTTAAACTTATATGTCGGGGAGGCGTCAGGATTACCTCGTGTCTCTGACATAGTAGTGTTAGGGATATAGTTCACTATACTTGTGTAAAAAAGTATATCGCCCATATCCCCGAAGGGGTAGGCAGAGGCACAACAAGTGCACCCACGATTAGCCGAAGATACTTGGTCCCACAAATGTGATAGGCGGCAAACCCATCGCCAACCGGGCACTTTCCAATCCCGGACAACTTTGTGTTTCTCAGAAAACTGAAAAAACACTTTTTTATGTGCCCGACTCGGGAATCGAACCCGGGACCTCATGTGGTATGGTCCCTATTGATATTCTAAATGCGAAAGTAACATTGTCTGTATATCTGTCTGTATCTTCTTCACGCCTAAACCGATTTGGATGGAATTTGGTACAAAGATAGTTCGACACCCGAGAAAAGACAGAGGATAGATTTTAACTTTGAAATCCCACGAGATATATGCGGGTAAAAACCCGGGACTGTATCTTTCAAACCGCGGTAATAAGGAGTAACTTATGCTACTTTTATTTTAGAAACTTTTCCACGCGGACGAAGTCACGGCCACAGCTAGTTATTTATATATGCTTTTAAAAATTTTACGTTTCTTATATCATACAATATAAAAAACGTAGAAGCGGTTAATTGAAGAAAACCCCCGGATTACCTATAAGACAATTTGAGGACTATGGGGATTGGTATGAGCCAAATTCACAAAATTTTAAAACGAAGAATTGAAAGTTCGGAAACTTTGTTGTCGTTGGTTCTCTCATGAACTGACAGCGGAGCAGAAGCGGGCTCGCGTGGAATGGTGCTCACAGATGATATTGAAGTACGATAATCATACGATATATCAAATAAGCGGATGATTCTCTCGATAGACGGAGTAATCTTCTTGTTAGTTGAAGGAGTAATTTCATCGTTAACATCTATGATGGTGTATAGGTGATGGTAATCCATCGCCTATACACCACAGATGTTAACGATTGCTTGATAACCGCTGGTCAGGAATGTAATGTCAAATGTATTCATTCACCAGCGACCTAGGTCACTCTTAACCAGAACCACCACCAAAACAGAACAAGTGCACCAAGCACTGACTTTTTAACCAGTCTGAGACCGGGCAAAACGTTGAATAAACCAGCTAAAATACACGATAGTATTATTTTTATGTCATAAGATAGCAAACAATCAGATGGGTCTCCTGATGGAAAGAGTCAAGCGTCGCCTATAGACACCAAAGTTGTTAATGATGCGTTGCTATCTTGTGGCGAGGTCTAACGCCACATGCATAAGTTTACCGGCTACCTTACCCTCCAAACCGGAACACGACAATGACATGCACTGTCGCTATTGCGGCAGGAATAGGTAAGCGGTATCAGACCCGGGCGAGACAATGCAGAACTCTGCCACCTAGTAGTCACGATGGTATTAACTCGCATAGTCAATCAATCGCCTTTTACGACCTGCCTGGCAGAACGGCAGTTGGTCTATTCTACAAAGGAGCCCGGAACCATTTGCAAGGTAGTGTTTGCAAGTTTAGTCTTCTATCGCTTTTATAATGTATACAAAGAGCACGATCCATACGGGAATAATTTATTTTTATATCAATCATCAAATCTATACATATAATAAAATCGTAGGAAAGTCAAAACTGTACATTGAATATTTTTTATAGTCCAGTAAAAAGTTTAACGAAACCATGATCGAACAGTTTTGGCGCAATGAGTAAAAATGTGTTCATTAATACTTAAATAATGATATTATGAAAGAAATTTTGATTAAAATTAAGGGGAAAGGGATGAAAAAAATAAAAAAAGGGTTGAAAATGCCTTTTTTTTAAATAACTTCATAACGGTAAGAAATAGAAAAAAGAGTTTCAAGTAAAAGTTGTAGAGAAAAAAATTCTACACAATAAGTTCCTCTTCATTTTTTTTGTTATCTGCTTTAGTTTAGCTACAAAAAATAAAAATTAAATTTGCTTTGTAATTAATTATAAAACCTTACCAGAATTATTACGGCCCTGTACCATGTAGCGCGCGCATCACATTAGTATGTACTAACACTACTACACATGTATTCCCATATTTATATATTTTTACATATTTTACTACAAATTTAATTTTTATTTTTTGGAGCTAAACTAAAGCAGATAACAAAAAAATGAAGAGGAGCTTTTTGTGTAGAATTTTTTTCTCTACAGCTTTTACTTGAAACTTTTTTTTCTATTTCCTACCGTTATTAAGTTATTTAAAAAAAAGGCATTTTTCAACCCTTTTTTTATTTTTTTCATCCCTTTCCCCTTAATTTTAATCAAAATTTCTTTCATAATATCATTATTTAAGTATTAATGAACACATTTTTACTCATTGCGCCAAAACTGGTCGATCATGGTTTCGTTAAACTTTTTACTGGACTATTTAAAAGAATACTTGGGGCGTGATCTACAATCGATATCGGAGCCAAAAATATAGTTTTTCCAATTTTTGTCTATTTGTCTGTTTGTTTGTTTGTTTGTCTGTATGTATGTCCGAGGTAATCTCAAAAAGTACTGCATGGATTTACTTTAAATTTTGCAAGAATATTACTGACAGGTCGGGTCAACATATTGGCTACATATTATCACGCTATCACCTATGGGGGAGAAGCTGTGCGGAGTTAACGAAGCCCGCGCGGACGAAGTCGCTGGCAATAGCTAGTAAACTAATAAAATTATTTTATTTGATTGTGTGTGTTATTTTTAACATACGTTAGCAAATACAAAATTCCTACTTTCATTCATCAAAAAATTATCATCTCCACCCTGTATATGTACGTAATAGATTATAGAAGAAAGTAGACAGTATTTCCAAGCTAATTTACAGCGTATTTTATAGATTCAGGCGTCACTTTGCGGAAATCCATAAGACAAAGACGAAATTAAGGTATTTAATTTGCGAAATTTTGCAAATTAAACACTTTAATTTATCTTCTACTTTACAACAAATCAATTTCAAATCTAATGAACGTTCTGAACTGTTCCGTATCAATAGGCATTACAAAAGGAGTTTATTGTACAGGCTTCTAGTGTAAACACCGTTTTCCTTGAAACCAGTGGTTTGGTTTTACTTATAAAACGTAAATTCAATGACTTTTTTGGTCTCCATTTTTCCTCAAAATTATTTCACCCTATACAAGTGCACGGCAAAGTGAACGGTACGCGGGAAACAGCGCTTGATCAGACACCGCAAGCCGCGCATACATAGTATCCATGAATTTACGGACGGAGTCGAACAGAAACTTATATTTTTGAAAGAAAATAACGTTTATTATTTTTAAATTCTCATAAACATATTTATTAATTAAGTTAGTTGACTTGGTTATGGACCTATGGTTTCAGTGACAACGGTGTTTATTCTTACAGCCTGTATAATAATTCCATTTCTAAGAGTACCCCCTCCACCCACACTATGTATCTATGAAGACACAGATATATTAATAAAATAAATGGATTAGTACATCCAATACATTATTAATGATAACTTTTGAATATTATTTCCAATGTTACTTAGGTCACTATATTGTAAAAGATTATTGTTTTTTAATAAATTATTAAAATTATTATTATCCATTACAGGTTGTATGGGTTCAGAACGGTCACTTATGTCTGATAAGCTCTAAGACATTTCATACAAACAAGCTCCAAGTGTTTTTACATCAACTTTTACACTTCATCATATCATATTGAGAATTTTCAGCGTAAATCACTGAGGGTATTGTGGCAAAAAAGTTTCTTAGTCTTAAACAAAAGTTAAATGTCTTAGAATTATCAAAATACATGCTATCAAAGACTTACATAATTTGAGGTAGACGTGTCGTACTCATTTCACTTTCAAAACATTCCTACGAACTTTGATATACATAATACGTGCCACGACATGAATATTGCTATATGTTATTTTGATATCACCTCTGTGGTGTAGTGGTCCGATGCGGAGTTGACAACGTCCCGGGTTCGATTCCTGGGTCGGGCAATTCAAAAATGTGTTTTTTCATTTTTCTGATAAAAACAACATTGCCCGGGATTGGAAAGTACCCTGTTGGCGATAGGCTTGCCACCTATCACATTGTGGGACCAAGTATCTTCGGCTAACCGTGGGTATACTTGTTGTACCTCTGCCTACCCTTTACCCTTAAGATACTTTTTTTATTTAGATATATAACTTTTTGAAGATGAAATCTGACGTATTTAGCAGGCTGATTATATTGTTAATCAAGCAAATAAACCGAACCATGTAACTCACAAACAGAAAATAATAACAGATTTTCTGCCACCATTTGTAAAAGAAAGAAGTTTCATTTTCAGTAAGAAAATAAAACCAAGACAGAAAATCTGATACTGGCGCTGTCGGACGCTTAAACTACAGTGTAGTTATTGGGTAGTTACTACACAATCAGTTAATTTTTGAAGTCGTGATCTTCTTGTTACCATGGTTTACTCAGCTCAACTTTCGATTTTTTATTTATTTTAATTAATTTAATTCCTTATAGTACACAGTAATCACCAAAACAAGCATTTTTTTACGAAATTTGATGTAATTTAATAACACAGTTTATATATTTTTTTAATTGTGTTATAGGACAGCAAACATTACAATGTCTCCTCTGATGGAAAGAGTCAACCATAGTCACTAGACAAGATGTTAATGGCACGTTGCTTTTCCTATGGCGGGATGGTAATGCCACATATATAAGTTAATCAGCTACCTTACTCTTCAAGTCAAAACACGACAGTGACAAACACTGACGTTTTTGCAACAGAAACACAGATAAGACGTATCACACATCTTATTTGTGTTTATTTACATCTATTTGTGCAAGACGTTGTGGAACTCCACAACGTCTCGCCCGTTTTATATATATATATATATATATATATATATATATATATAGCAGGCCGGGACAAATATTAAACGTTTATTTGAATATGGCACGTCTACCCGTATATGAAAGTCTTTGTCGATATTTCTAACTAACCGATCTCGCTCGCCGAATAGAACTGCGTCGTCTCAGACTGCCAGTTGTTGTTCTGACGTTCTGTCTGCCAGCTCGCAGAATTCCTGTTCGGGTCTGGATTCTTCTCCCATCCCTTGCTCATCCTCTGCTGGTAATTGTTCACCAAAGTGGTCACCGACTGTTTTTCATTCCCGCGCTCATTTTGTCCCCTTTCATTTAATATTTGACCTCTTTCATTTATTATTTGACCTCTTTCACCTATTATTTGACCTCTTTCATTTATTATTTGACCTCTTTCACCTATTATTTGACCTCTTTCATTTATTTGTCCTCTTTCACTTAAAATGTTTCTTTCGAATCTTTCGTTTGAATTTCTGTCCGTTCTTTCGGGAATATTGGGTCCTCGTTCTGGAAGAGGAGGAGCCCTGTCTGGTATAGGGGGGCGATCTGGTGGCCCAGATAAGGGCAATGGTGGGGCTTCACTTGCTGTGTTGGATTTAATTTATTAAAATATATATGACACCAATGAAATAACAGTATTACGAACATTATTGAAATAAACATAAGAAATATGAATAATTCATTACATTGTCATTTAATAGTATTATTAACTAATAATAAAAACATGATTGAATTAATAAAAAAGTTATTATTAGCAATATGATGTATAATACATAAAAATACATATGAACCATTTTTTAATAATTTTAAACTTGAACTTTTGCAGGAAAATCCATAACAATTTTATAAATGCGAAAATCTGCCTGTTAACGCTCTAAATTAACAAAACTGTAACATAATATGCAAATAATGTTACTTCAACATTTATTTTTCCTAATGTTCGTAATATTATTATTTTTGACTATGTTTTTTTAAATAATATGAATTATTATTTATAATATAATAAATAAACATTACAATAATGGACATTACATCGCAATCGTGACGTCACAAAAGCCATTAATAAATAAAAAAAATCCAACTACCCTCATATATTTTCATATCAAAATTAATTCAGTTGAAATTTAAACAATATAGAAATATCATTACGCCTTTGATCTTGTGTGGTAAGAAGAGTGTATTGTGCACTAATAAACGCCAAATACGCTAAACGGGTGTCCTTACCTTATCTCCCATTTTACCGATCTGATAACAATTATCGTCTATTTCTATTTACAAACTGACTCATGAGTTACCTTCAATATTTAAGGAGGTGGTAGTTGGCGATCATATATGATGAGAAAAATTAAAATTAAATATAAAATATTAAAATACTTCTTAGTAAACTTAGTAAACAGTACACCGAGAATCCTATATCTACCTGTGCTATACGTGGACACCGCACGGACGCACGCGTCACGGCGGCGTATCTTTGATGTCAACTAGCGAGCGCGCTTAGAGAGTATAATATCCACATTTCACTTATTTTTAGAGAATTATTGGTGAAAAATTAAGCCCCTTATTTTATTATTTCATTTTAACGATAATCGAGTACCGAGTACTCTCCAGAAATATCGAAGGTAACTCGCCAGTCGGTCTGTATATAATAAAACTAAGTTGATAAAATGTGCGTGCCGATAAAACTTAAAAAGGAGTCCCGGAACGATACGATACCGGACTTATATAGTGTGATAGCCCTTTATCCCCCCTCGAACAAGAAAGTTCCCGTTTTAACCTAAAGGGCGTGTTTTTAAGGGCTTTTCCAACCCTTCAACTTGGAAATTGTAGTGGTGAAAGTTTAGTGGCGCCATTTGTTGTCGATATTTGAACTTCATTCAGAACGATTATTTGGGTTGCATTTCTAAAGGCGCTGAGAGCAATTGCAGCATGTGTAGTAATGGCGCGAAATTTAATATTCCAATTTCCAGTCTTAAGTTACATTTGTTATATTTCAACTACCACGTAATCTCATATCAACTCCCGAGCGAAGCCGGGCATCATAGCTAGTGAAATAATAAAATTAGGTTATAGTAATATTTGTTTGAAACCAATATTTAGAGAAAAATAAGTTAAATGTGGAAATTATACTCTCTAGTACGCGCTAGTCGACACCAAGGACACGTCGCCGCCACCCCCCGCTATTGAGTTGCGCAACGCACGTGTTACGCACGCTGCGTGACACGTGCATCGCGCTGTGTCCAAGGATGGTGAAGGTAAATATAGGATTCTCGGTGTACTGTTTACTAAGAAGTATTTTATTTTTAATGTTAATTTTTCTCATCATAAATATTCGCCAGCTATCACGTCCTTAAATATTGAAGTTAACTCACCAATCAGTCTGTATACCCGGGACCGACGGCTTTCCGTGCTCATCCGAGGCATGAGAGTGATAACACACTATTCGCTATACTCCGAACAGCTGCTGAGACTTGCTTTGCTTTTGATTTTCCAGAATAACCTCGAAAAAAACACTTTTGCTTGACTCGTAAATTTACAATTCACATTACATTATTAATGCAGAGTGGACTTGAGCTTAAACGAGGAAATCCTAAATAACAGAACTCAAGTTATATCTCCCTCCTTGAAATATGTAATGCTTTGCACTTTTGTTTGTGGTAAAGTGTTAGTATGTGTGTGTATGTGTGCGAGTATGTGTGTGTGTGTATGTGTGTGTGTACGTGTGTTCGCGCGTATGTGAATTTACAAAATATAGAATAGATAAAATTTTATAATAGTGAAAAATTAGATTACGTAACTTCATGATTTTTCTAAATGTACTGTATATTATGTATGTAATGTATATTAGGAACAATCAGAATTATTATTATAATTCTAAAAGAAAATTTTAAAACGACTGTATATGTACTAACGACCTTGCCAAAACAGGGCGCGGCCCTGACCACTGAGCTACGGTTCAATGGTGATGAAATTCTACTTTGTTTTGTGATTGATATAACACCAAAAATTAATGCCGAATTCACATATATAATTCTTGTATTAGAATAATAAATTTCTACGAACAATTATACAATATCCATTATATGAGGGTAGTTGTAAAATTGCTGTATTGAGACCTCACAAGAGGGCCAGGGCCAGGGCCAGGCCAGGCCACCAGCCAGCCACAAGTTTCATATCATCAGGAGTGTGGAAGCTACTTACCTTCCCGCTGTGACTTGATGAATTCCATGTTCAGGTCCCGCCCGTTGGAGAACCTCGACCGGCCCCAGGAACCTGACGACTCAGAGTTTCTGCAGATTACATAACCAATATTAGTAAATATACCAGTTTGTGTTAAATCACCAGTATTATAAAAGATTTTAGTGAATCCCACGGGAATAACTCTTTTTTCCGGGATAAAAAATATCATATATGCTATTCCGGGTCTTCATATACCTGCGTGCCAAATTTCGTACCAACAGGTGCAGACTGGAGCGATTGGGATGAAATTGGCCGTCAAGCCGTTTTTGCATGATTAACAAATATCCAGACATACAAACTCTTACATTTATAATAATTTCGGGATGTGTTTCAGCAATATCCCTGTGCTGGGGATAGCGTACAATCTTTTTGTAAAGGAAAATTTCGACATGACTGGCTTTGAACCAGCAACAGAACTCGTCTTCAACGTAGACTACGCTCTACGTTAGGACAAAGAATACCTATACAAAATTAAGTACGCATTCGCTTATGCACATGTACGCATATATACAGACATACAAACAAACATGGACACACAAGCACACTTTTTTGTATAGTAAAATAAATATAACGAAAAACCGACTGGCAAGTGCTTGATAATTTTTACTCGTTATTTTATCAATTGTAAATAATTCTATCAATTGCAAATAATTTTATCAATTGTAAATAATTTTATCAATTGTAAATAATGTTATTAATTGCAAATAATTTTATCAATTATAAATATTTTTATTAATTGCAAATAATTTTATCAATTATAAATATTTTTATTAATTGCAAATAATTTTATCAATTGCAAATAAATTTATGAATTGTAAATAATTTTCTCAATTGTAAATGATTTTATCAATTGCAAATAGTTTTTTCAATTGTAAATAATTTTATTAATTGCAAATAATTTTATCAATTGTAAATAATTTTATAAATTGTAAATAAATTTATCAATTGTAAATGATTTTATCAATTGTAAATCTATCTATATACTATATAAAAATCAATTGCTGTTCGTTAGTCTCACTAAAACTCGAGAACGGCTGAACCGATTTGGCTAATTTTGGTTTTAAATTAATTGTTAAGGTCCAGGGAAGGTTTAAAAGGTGAGAAAATATAGAAAAAAAATAAGGGTCAGCTAGTATTGTGATTAATTATAAATTATAAATACAAAATAAATAATAAACCGAGGAAAGGGCTTTTTCGTATCATAGAAGTAAAAATTTGTAATAAAATCTTTTTTGTTGTACTGTTTCTAACAGGCTGGTTTGAAAACAATGAAATAGATGACATTTCAAAAATAAAACTGATGGTTAAGTTAGCTCCTGTCAATATAAGCTCGTCATAAAAAAGTTTTATTCTATTTTTAAATACCGGAAACTGCATTAAGTATTATTTTCGTCCAAGCAAAAATTTTTTACTACTCTCGAGTCAAGCTCAGGAAGTTTTACTAAAAAAATTACTAATAATAACTATCAATTATTACGCTTACCTCAATATGACTTCAGAGGGGTCTTCTTGTGCTGGCGGCGGCTGGCGCGGCGGCAGCGATGGCAGCACGGTCGACTCTGCAACGTCATCGATATATAACTATATAATACTAACATTTACAACATATTTTTTCTCCGTTGTTATTAGGCATGTCGTAAAAGTCGAGAAAAATTTTTCTATCTACTTATTTTCTATAATATTCAAAAAAAAAACACTGATGAAAACTTTTACTTAATGTATATTGCTTATCGTTGGAACGTGCGCGTGCTATTGAGACATCCGCCATTTTTATTGGTAACATTTATTTAAAACACCTCAGTTTTCAGAAGCAAACCAGTTAGCTTTGTAGCAGTTCAAACAACCCTACAAGAAAAAGTACATACACTACAAGAAAAAGTAATAAAAAATAATGAAATTCAAAATAAAATCCTGAATCGCGATGTTACAAATATTTATCTGTATACATTATATACAAGTTTTAACGCTTTTTAAATGGACTTCATCCCCAAACAGTACACCTTGCCTGGCTGGGAAGATCTTCCTTTCAACATCCTCGTCACGTGTGATGTCATCAACCTCCACAGTTATGACGTCACCAACTGACAGTAGTTGGTATGCTGTTTTCACCACTACGACTCTCCAGTGGTATCACCTGCGACGCCACAGCTTCGTCGACGAAGAATGCCGGTACATCTTGTTATATTTTGATACTTCGCAAATGAAGTAAATGCACAAATATATTGTGAGCATGAAACCTAAAAACAGAAATACAAACATTTATGTATACTACACAAATGTTTGTCCCTGTCGGGAATCGAACCCGAGCCCCGTCGCTTACGTAGCAGACAGGGTCGATAACCATTCAACCAACATGCTTAAACTAATTAGAATGCTTACATTTATTAAAATTAATAAATAATTGCGAACGTGTAATTAGCACACACGTTTCACCACTGGACGCTAGTTCTCACCGATATTCCTGTCAGGCGTGACAGCTGTAGTGGTGGTTGTGGTGGTGGTGGTGGTGGTTGTGACGGTAGCGGCGGCGCGCTGCGAGTTGCGGTGCTCCTGCAGGATCTCGGCCTGCGAGCGCGGCTTACGACTCGTTTCCGGGGACGACGATGACGAAGATGACGACGATGCGTTTCTGAAAAAAATCGAAAGAATATTGAAAACACTGGTTGTCTGTAAAGGCGGTTTACGGACGTTAATTTTACGTGATAACGTCATAAGAAAACTAGTTCGTTGCCTATCGCTTGTTCCGCGCTCTCGCTTGCACGCTCGGCTCAGGCGGAACTTGTCAATGAGTCATACTTTAATGTGCGTGCAGCCGGCGTTCATCAATTTATAAGATGTTATCACGTCAAAAAATCTTTTTTACTTTGTGACATGGAATCGTACGATTTTTGCGGTTTTAACAGTTTATCGTGATTTTTTTTAATATCTTTTTTCCCGCGTTGGTCTGGACCCTTCTATAGAATAAACCATCTTTCTACCAGGCACTTCGTAAAACGCCAACAATTGGCTATATGTGTCACGTATAACTACTAGGTGGTAGAGTTCTGCAATGTCTCGCTCGGATCTGTTACCAGCGCCTTGTCTATTCCTGTCGCAACAGTATCAGTGATTGTCACTATCATGTTACGGTTGGGAGGGTAAGATAGCCAGTAAATTTACGTATGTGGTATTACCGTCCCGCCAAACGGTTAGTAATAGATCATTAACATCTTTGGTGTCTACAGGCGATGGCTGTTTCTTTGTTCAGGAGGAGGGGGAGACTCCTGCTGATTTGCTATCTTATCAAATTTCATTAATAAAAAATCCTTTATTAAAATAAACATTCAAGTTGATATTTTTAGAATTACCACCGAACCGAAACGCGGACACATACTGAGAAGATACGGCGGAAGAAACTTAGTAAACTTGTTTTTCTATTTTTCGAATTTTTCTATTATAAACTTTCTGGTAGAACGGCAGATGGTCATTTTTCAGCGGGGTCCGGACCAACTTGGGGTAAAACGGTTTATGAGGTTTAATTGGAGATTGGGTATTTGCTTTTGCGAGTGTTTATGTGTACGGGTGTTTATAAATGTGTATGAGTACGTTTGTGAAGGTGCTTCACATTGGCGTTGAGTTTCTCACTGGTGGTGATGGGTATGGCGTGTGTGTGTGTGTGTGTGTAGCGAGTGGTACCGACTGTCGCAGGCGCCGCTAGACGACGGCGGCGGCGAGTGTGTGGTGTGTGTGTGTGTGTGTGGTGTGTGTGTGTGTGTGGCGAGTGGTACCGACTGTCGCAGGCGCCGCTTAACGTCGGCGGCGGCGTGTGTGTGGTGTGTGTGTGTGTGGCGAGTGGTACCGACTGTCGCAGGCGCCGCTTAACGTCGGCGGCGGCGTGTGTGTGGTGTGTGTGTGTGTGGCGAGTGGTACCGACTGTCGCAGGCGCCGCTTAACGTCGGTGGCGGCGAGTGTGTGGTGTGTGTGTGTGTGTGTGGCAGTGGTACTGACTGTCGCAGGCGCCGCTTGACGTCGGCGTTGGGCGAGTCTCCCGCCGGTGGCGGCGAGTACGGCGTGAGCTGCAGCTGCGGCGGCAGGCGCGCGTGGAAGGCCAGCTTGTTGACCCAGTCCCGCATCAGCTCGCGGCTGGCGCACGCGAACAGGAACTCCGCGCCGTCCGAGCACGACAGCCGGAACACGTGCGCGCGCTTCGTGTAGTCGCCCGCCGGCTCGCACCGAGCCTGCACACACACACACACACGTACACTACACCTGCACTACATACACGTACACATGTGCGCTACATACTCCACCTGCACCATACTTTACTGTAATCTGTTTTATACAGGGTGTAAAACAAATCCTGTCCGGTCCGAAAGAATTATCAAAAAAAAATTGAAATAATTACTTATATTAAAATAAAAAATATATCGTAGTTTAAAGTTCCTCATTTTAGTACTAAAATTGACCAAATTCCCCTTAAATCAAGCAAATATTTTGAAAATGTATCTATCATTTTTATCTATTAAATAATGACACATATTTGTTTGTATTAAGCTACCAAATAATAACTTTAATAATCGAACAGGGTTCAGTACTATATTCTGATATTGATTATGTAAAGAACTTGGTACTTTAATTTTGATCTAAATAATCAATAAAAATATTTAAGTACCCTTGAATAGATATCGAAGGTCATTGTTCACAAGCAACGATTTTTCTCTGCGACACGTATCAGTCAAAACGTGTGTCTATAGCCCGCACGGTGACCATACTTTTTGAACATCGTTTCGTTATAATGTGGACTAATTTCGTTAATATTTATTATGTAGTAGAACATTCTCTTTGCATTGTGTTTTTGGTTATATATGACCACTGACAACCTGTATTTCTCTTAAGTCTACATGTCATAATTTTCGGTCCTGTCGAGCCACATTTCAAGACGAGACGCAGCAACTAACTCATCCAATTTACTCTTAATAGCTAAGGTTGAGTTTGGCTGACTCTAAGTTATGTCACTTAAAATTAAACAACAAATACCTGGTCTATGCGAAATCTTTATTACGACTGATTAGTGATTTCACACACTGCAGCTTTTATCTATAAGAATATATTTGATCCCAACAACCTATAATAGGTCCACACTAGTCGACGCCAATTGAGTTTAACCGTTATTATTATTAAGATTAAGATATTTTAAACAACTTGCTTGGACAATTTTGCTTAATATGTTTTTTTCATGAATTTTTAATCTTTTGAGTGATGTTGTCTTTAAATAAGCTTAATAGTCTATTTGTGGAAAACAGAAAAAATCCCTTGCACTAAACTATTGAAATAAATATTTATAAAAAAGTATATAAATATTTAGTGCAAGCGGACCTAAACATCGTAAAGTTAATATCATATAAAACATTAGCAATAAGTACATAAAATAGAGAAAAAAAGACAAGCCCGCTAATTTTCTTCCACCGAGTTTTTTTTTGTATAAGATAGCAAACAATCAGATGTGTCTCCTGATGGAAAGAGCCAACCATCGCCTATAGACACCAAAGGTATTAATGGTGCGATGCTATCTTGTGGCAAGGTCTAACGCCACATGCATAAGTTAACCGGCTACCTTACCCTCCAAACCGGAACACGACACTACAAGCACTGACGCTATTGCGGCAGGAATAGGCAAGACAGTGGTACCAGACCCGGGCCTTCTCAGTGTGTGACCGCTTTCCGATCCGGTAGTAATTCTAAAAAATCGATACTAAGTTTTGAATATAATCTTCATATATATTATATCTAAAAGGTATTTTTCCTGGAGTGGCTCGATCTCTTTAAATACTTCACCAAAAAAATACCCAGTTAAAAAGCTTATGTTTTCTACTTTGGGCCAAATTAAAAAAAAAATGTTGATAAAATAAATTAATGTGTTATTATGGTTTATTCAAGGTTTTCCTCGAAAATTCGAACTTCAATTCTTCATCTGGCGGGCGGTATATTTCCCACCCCCGTGCCTCAGATGAGCAGGTAAAGCTGTCGAACTTGGTTATTAATATAAATAAATGGTAATCTAATGCTGTGAGTTTTTTGTTTGTGAATAAATAAATAGTAGTTGTGTATGTGTGTTGCACTGACGTTGAGTATGGCGACGGGTGGCGCAGCAGCCTTGGAGTTGGCGAAGTCTTGTTCGTCGCGGAAGAAGCAGAGCAGTTGGCCGCACAGCACGCAGTAATAGCCGCGCCACGAGCGGACCGTGGCCCGCTTGCCGCCGCACCCCGCCTCTTGTTTCCGCTCCATGTACCCTGACACACACGCACCACACCCTTATACCACACATTAACGCTAGCACATGGGACCATGGAAGCAGAATCAATGCTGCTGAGATGATCTTTCCTTTTGAAAAACAGATCACCTCACACTCTGCTAGGCATATCATAAGAAACAATGATTGGCCAAAACGTCACTACTACTGTAACTTCTTTTTTATGTAATTAGATAGCAAACAGACTCTCTTGGTGGAAAAAGAAATCATCGCCTATAGACACCGAAGGTGTTAATAGTGCGTCGCTATCCATGTGACGGGATGGCGATGCAACATGCATAAGTCTACCGCCTACCTTACTCTCCAAACCGAAAGACGTCAATGGCAAGCACTGAAGATATTATGGCAAAAATAGGTAAGTCGATGGTACCATATACCCGGGCGAGACATTGCGGAACCCTACAACCTAGTAGTCACGATGGTAGTGACTCGTATAGCTAATCGGTCGCATTTTATGACCTGCCTGTTGGTCAACGGCAGGTCATAAAAGGCGGCAGATGTTATATTCTTCATAAGGAACCCGGATCAACACGGGAATATTACGAGAAGTGAGTACCCTCCAAACCAGAACACGACGGTGACAAGCTCCGAAAATATTGCGGCAGGAATAGGTAAGGCGGTGGTACCAAAGCCGGCGAGACATTGCGGAAATCAATATTTTCGTTGTCATGACGATTGCGGCTAACCAATAAGTTGAATTGCAAACATCTCGGGTTGACACAACAGGCTTCAAGCTTCTGTAAGTTTATTACCAAGACTAAATATCATGCTTTTGCATTGGTACGCATCACAAGTTAAAACAAGATATGAGTAGACTATTGTCGAAATAGTATATGAGGCCACCTAATTCAAATTGGCACGAATACAAGGTTTCATCGCGCCAGCTCTTCACAAATGTTCACTCTACGATGTTGCCCCTTAGTAACAAATTACCGAAAAAAAATTACCAACAGCTTTAGTCGGAGACTATAAGTAACATTAATTTTTACCTTCAATTTCTACAGGCGGCAGTTCATCAGGTCGCCTGTGTCTTCGGAAGCTCTGCGTCCTACGACGAGTCGTGAACGATGGTGTGCGTTTCGGAGTCTTCACAACCTGTAATCAAAATGATTTAAATGTTGGACTGGACCAATGATGAATAGGTCACCTGTTGTCCTTCCTGGTGGGAGGATAACAGTCAAAAGTTAAGAAAAATAACATATCAAATCATAAAGCTTCAGAGAGCTTCTAGAACTAAAACAGAAATTTAAAAGATTTGAAGAAGTTTATAATTACACGGAATTTTTGAAATATGGTAGATGTTGAAATAAGTTTGAAAAGCTTTTATTAATATGTCAGAAATTTGAAGTCGATGAGACTGAAGACTGGCTGCAAATTCGCGCTAATTCTTAGTATTTCCAGAATTCGAACAGGAGTTTTAAGGTCTTGAGAAAGTTTTTAGAATTATGCAGAATTTTTGGGAATATGTTTCATGCTCGAATTTGATGAGATATTCCGTAAATATTCCGGAAATTTGAAAAGGATGGGAGTTATTATGAACTTGCTACAAATTTACGAATAGCTTTAGAAACCTTTGAGAATCTCATCAAATTAAAACGTCTTTAGAAAGAATTGTGAATTACGCAAAAGGTATTGTGAATGTACTAGACGTTGTCATAAGATGGAAAATTTTTTGTTAACATTTCAAAAGTTTAAAGAGTGTAAGATAGTTTATAAACCAGCTACAGACTTGCGCATAGCTTTGGGGAGCTTAATGAATGAATGAAAATTTAAAATGACTTGAGGAAGATTTTGGAAGCATACAAGAGATTTTTTGACTATGCTAGATGCTAGAACATCTAAAAAAACTAACATACCAGAATTTAAAAAAACGAGCAATTAGAAATTCGATCCAGACTCACAATTACCTTTAGAGAGTTTTAACTGAACAGCTGAAGCTAAGCTAATAAGTCTTGAGGGAGATTTCGAAGTAACACAAGAGAATTTGTGAATATGCTAGAATAAATTGGGAAGTCTTTGTAAACATTTCAAACATTTAAAGAAAGCGAAAGTTTTTTTTTATGTACAGATGCACGCACAACTCTAAAATTTGAGAATCTGAACAGAAGTTAGAAAATCTTGAGGATGTTTTTGGAATAACACAGATGTTGGAACAGCTTATATGAGTTTTTAAAATTACGCTTGATTTGGAATAATTTGAGTAAACAATTTGGTAGTTGGAAAGAGCGTCCCTGTATAAAACACATTTTAGTGATGTTAGTTGAGTTGAGCTGAGTTGAGTTAGTTAAAATTACTGAAACAAAACTGAATTGTGCTCATTTACAAGTTTGTAATGAGTTGAGTCACTATGAGTAAAACTTAATGTGGGGTATACAACAACGTATTTTAAAGATCAAAACACAATTAATGTACATAATGGTCTAAACACTCACTTGGCATTTTTTCTAAATATCAATAATATATTAATATCATAAATGTTAATATAATAAAAAACGAGTGTGCTTTAGACCACACGACTGAAGTAAAACTTCTTCAGAAAGAGAGTGCTCGCACCTCTCTCTCTCTCTCTCTTGCCTCTACAGTAATATATGAAACATAACTCTCTCATTCAATCTACACTATCTTACCTCTCAACTTCCGTTCGCCTCTCCCGATCACACTTCGTAACGCTTCCATCAGGCATTCACCAGCTTATTACCAAGTCAAGCATGTGTATAGAAGTATTACTTCGAAAACACTTTTCCCTAGCCACACTTTTTTCGGAAACCTAAAATTTTTTCGAATGTAATGGGTGGAATGGTCCTTATCAATCAATCAATTTTAGAATTTTTAAAAAGCAAAACTTTGTCTTTGAATTTCTGCATTTATTGGTTAATGACTTACGCTCATACTCTCTGCTCGTTTGACATTCATCTCAGGTTTCGGCAGCCGCTCGAACTGAGGAGCTGGGGACAGGCTTTCTTCTGAAGCCACTTTCTCAATCTGAGGAGTCTGCGGCGATTGCTGCACGGCCTCCTCTATGGGCGTCTCCCGGCGTCTCTCCTCGGCGATGCGGTCCATCTCCCGTCTCCTCACTTGTTGGAGACGTTCAGCTTCCTGTCTTTGCGCTTGGAGTTTACGCGCCGCTTCTTCCTCATCTTTCTGGGTTTTGAAGGCTTTCTCTATCTGTAATTTTATAGTTTAGTCAATGGATGGAAAACTAAAAAAAATAATTTTATTTAAACTACCACAGTTAAATTTGGTTGTGTGGAGTTGTATTTGATCCTTCTGAGGATGCTTCGATTACTTTCAGAGGTGTATAACCGAAGGTTATCCCCGCTTGGCCACTAGGGCTGCCACAAACAGTATCAGGTCGGCCGCTAGAACTCACCAGCGTGATCCTGCGCAGCGTCTGGAACTTATCCCGCTGTGCGTCGATGGTCTCCTCGAGGTCGCGGTGTCGGTTGATGAGCTCCTCGGTCTGCGCCAGGTTCTCGCCGTAATTGGCGTCGCGGACCAGCGGCACCCTGCAAACAACAACCTTGATTGAGCAAATTGATTGGACACATACATCGCGACGACGCGAATCTTTATCATAGGACGATGACATACAGGTTGTAAAGAAAACGTTGTCCGATTCGAATGAGTTACATAAGTAGCCCAATGACATTATCAAAAAAATATATATGTTTATTAAAATAAGAAAAATATCGTAGTTTAGTGCCTCATTTTAGTACTACAATTGAGCAACTTCCCCTTAAATCAAGCAAATATTTTGAAGATTTATGTATCAATATCCATAAAATAATGACACAAGTATGTTTGTATTAAGCTACCAAATAATGCCTCTGACAATCTGAGTCTTTACACACTGTATAGAAGAAACAGCAAATCATTCAATTGTACAACGCGTTTGCGATAAGTTGGGACTTGATTACGGTGACGATAGATTCCAAGCAGGTTCAAATTTATCGCGCACGGGGAAATGGCGGATCTCATCTCCCAAACTTATTAAATAAGATGCCTGAAAATTAAAACTGACCTGTCAGCGATCCATTGTTCTAAAGCAGCAGCATCCCTGAGGAAGAGCAAAGCGTCAAGGTGTTGGGTGTAGATGGTGGCTCTAGCCTCCCAAACCTCCTGGAGGAGACCTCTTCTGGCGCGAAGGTTTGTGACTCTTCCTTCCACTTCTGAAGACATGAAGTGACCTTCTCGTACTAGTTTTTCGCCTGAAAAATAATAATTTCCATATTAATATTAATCGCCTGCGTGGCCTAGTGCTTCGGCATGAGGTCCCAGGTTCGATTCCCGGTTCGAGCAAATTAAAGTGTTTTTTCAGTTTCCTGATAACAGCAACGTTGCCCAGGATAGGATAAGTGCCTAGTTGGCGATAGGCTTGCCGCCTTCCGGCTAATCGTGGCTGTATCGTTTGTTCCTATGCCTACCTCGTCGGGGTTACGGGCGTAAAGATACTTTTTTAAAAAATAAATCTATTTTTATTAATATAAATGCGACAGCAACTCTGTCTGTCCGTCTCTTCTTTACGTCTAAACCACTGAACTGATTGTAATGAAATTTGGTACAAATAAAGTTTGGGAATCGAGAAAAGACATAGAGTAGTTTTTATCCTGGAAATTCCACGGGAGCGGGATCTATGCAGGTTTTTATTTTAGAATTTTTTTCACGCGGACGAAGTCGCGGGCACATCTAGTCAATTTATACGTAAGTTCTAAAAAATATTTGTCTTTCGAGTGAAAAAGTGCACACGCTTTGTTTCGCTGCCGTGAAAAGACTTCAACACGTAAAATGTAGTGAGGTGTGTGTCACCGTCGGCGTAGAAGGTGGTGAAGCTCTCGTCCTTGGCGTCCATCTCGGCGGCGAGGTCCCGGTGTCGCGCCAGCAGCCGCTCGGCCGCGGCCACGTCGCCGCCCAGCTCCGGCGCCGTCACCCGCGCCAGCGTCTCGTTGCTCCACGCCCTGCCATACGTGCCTCATGTTTTAACACCTTTTTTAATTGAATTCGCAAGCATTACAGCGAGCGGGCTACCTGATGGAAAGTTTAAAATCTCGAAACTATTGTTACTCGGAAAAATCGCGTGAGCTAGGCTGTTTTAAAGTCTGACTGTTCGTATAAAAAATGTACGTGCAAATGGAACAGTCGTAGATGACCAACTGTCAAGATGGTGGATGGAATCTCTCACTACGGCGTATAGTGCGATTGTTAAACGCCGATGCCGGTATTATATCGAAAAGCTCATCAGAACACTTCCCATTATACAGACGGTAGAGATTATAGAGTTCCAGCATCTCTCCAGTAAGTTCAAAATCACTATAGTAAAAATAGGGTTGTCGACAAGATGCGTTGGATTTTGTTAAATTGGAAGTTGGTTGCACCGGCCCAAACGTGCGAACAGTATTGCATTAGCGGACGAACTTACGCTTTATAGAACATTAATAAATGACCCACCGTGAGGTATCGTCTAGCGTTCAATAATTGAAGCCTAGCGTTGAGTAAGATATATTATTTTTTATTACCGTATTGTTATTTTTGTGTTATAGCACTCACCCCGTGCTTGGGAATCTGGACAAACCTTAAAAACAGCAAAGAAAAATATCGACACGCGGGATTTGAACCTGCGACCATTTCCCGGCTTTAGGGAAATGGTCACAGCTTCAAATGCCGCGTGTCGAAATTTTTCTTTGCTGTTTTTAAGGTTTTTACCGTATTATTAGTTGCTTAGAAGCTAGCGGTTTTCTAAGTACTGCTTCTTATTAAGTATGGACTCCATAACTTTAGAAAGCAAATGGCTATGTGATTATAATTTACAGGGAGAGCAGCTTTCCACGTTGCTGGAAAAGGAGCCCGATTCACCTACCAAAACATCAATCGAGTTTAAGCCTTTGGGACTCTTACGCATTTTTCTCCCACCTCCTCCACCTCGTAACATGACGCGACTTTGTATCGTTTTTATTTATATGTGTGAGAACCCTAAGCGCTCCGCCTGAATTAACGTTTTTTTACGTGAATTGGGAGGCAGTATCCTAGATGTAAAACAGTCGGAAAAGGTCAGTTAACGTCGATATAAGTTTAGGAGCGCATGTTATATTCAATAAAGCGAGGTTACCGTCTGGCCCGTTCAATTTGTTGTCGTTAAGACGGGCGAAGTTTGTCTAACATCTTTCTTCTTTCTATATAACGTCAAGCATTAAATTTGCACAGGTTGAAATAGTTATAGTAGCCAAGATGATACTGACTCATATAGGCTATCGTCTGCCTTACGTACTGCACAGCAAAACGGCAAATGTCTATTTTTCAAAGAGAGCCCGGAGCAACTCCGAATAAACGGAATCTCTTTTAATATAAGACCTCATATTGTATTGTATGTATGTTTAGGATCATTTAATGTGCATGGAGCCCTTGACCAACTGAGCTAGCCAGAGTATTTAGCCCGGCAGATGTGATACACCAAATCACAAGTAAGTGTGCATTAATCATATCCCAAAACCTGTATTTTAACATATTATTTGGTCAGGATATATAGCATTGATGTATAGCATTTCTCTCACTTTCCTGCAGTCTGTTGGAATGATTTTGTGAAATTGGACGGAAGTGATATCAGACAGCTGGGAAAACGCGCTATTTTTGACCAATCCTCATTGGTCAAGAATAGCGGGTTTTCCCGGTGGCCGGGGCGCGCGAGATGCGAGTGTTGGTCATCATTTTATACCAATTTAATCACTTAGATGCATAGCTGATTACTAAAAATCTGACACGTTTTTTTAGCTTCCCTCTACGTATGTAGATAAGAAAGTTTTGATTTTGCCTCGATTTTCGAAAATCGAGTTTTCACCAGATCTCCACGTTTTGAGGTCCTAGGAACCTTTTCCGACTATTTTCGCGATAACGTTGTATGTATACACATGTGTGTGTGTGTGTGTGTGTGCGCGCGCACGTGTTTCACTCACAGCAGCTCCTGGTAGGTGTCGAAGTAGGCCTGCAGCTGGTCGGCCAGCTCGAGCTGGTGCTCGCACTGCTGCGCGCGCTGCTCCAGCGCGGCGAGGCTGTCCGTGACGTCCTCCAGCTTGGCCACCACGTGCTCCTTGGCGTCCGGGAACGCTGCTCCCAGTCTGGGAACAAACACTCACTTCAAATATTGTTTGTGATTATATTAACCGCTTTTAATGAAATTTGGTAAGGAGACATTGAAGAGCTGAGGACAAACAAGGGCTCTTTTTTTTAATCAATCTCTAAAGAGCTGAAATAGAAGTCTTGTCTATCTGAAGTAATGTACATTGTCCTGTTGTCCTGAATTAACACAAGAATATCAGGGCGGTGTAAAGCAAAATACGATATTTCTAATATAATTGTAATACATTTATTAATATCCATCCATACAGTTTACTTGTTCTATATCTAAAAAAAGCCTATCCATCTCTCGATATTCTGCTGCCCCTCATATTTCCTGCCAGTATTTGATTGTCACACATTTTAATTACGTTCCTATTGGTTTTACAAGAGTTCAATGATAATAGCGTTACCTTAAATCAACAATCAGAACACAGACGGTGATACCAGCTCTTCACGATATACAAATACTATTCTCAATACGATTACCATATGTATAAATCCTATGGTAATATTTTAATAATAACTAAACTTTAACATATCCTTATGGACCGGGGAAGAATGGGAAGGGTTTGTTCCAAACTCCGGAATTACAGTGGCGACAAACATTAACGCTATTGCGATAGGAATAAATAAAGCGTTTATACCAAGGATTTATAACGTTATAATATTGATATGTTTGCGTCGTCGTGATTGGTTGTGGTATATGATATTATGACGTTGTCTGCTAGCGCTAGTTGGCGAACCAATCACGAAACATTCATAATTCTCCTAATTTAAATACGCTGGTTGTGAAGATTTTTAATTTCTTCTTTTAAATTTTGATGTTCTACCCATACATATCCCAGCGGATGTTTTTGAACCGATACGACTTAAAAGCCATCAAGAAGAGAGCTAACCGATTTCTCAAACGTATCTGCGTCGTTGTTGCAGCAGCGGTAATCACTAAGCTCGAATGAATTTCTTGCGCGTTTGCCCCATGCCCCAATGTTCGGAGTGGGCGGGGGGACACTACTGGCCTTTATACGCCAGGGGAGGGAAGGTGCTTACCCCGCTAGGCGAACGTTCCGTATTTTGGACCGCCTACTAATGTAACGTGGCTTACACACGCTGCTATTCTCAACGTGTCCTTATACTCGTTACAAAAATATTACTTAATAGAACTGTAACGCTGACCTGTCAGCCTCTTGAGCCAGATGGTGGTGCTGGTCCCGGATAGCGCAGAGGTCGGCCCGGAGCGCCTTGAGCTGGTGCAGCTGCTTCAGCAGCTGCAGCGTCGCCTCCTTCTCCGCCACCCACGCCAGCGTCTCCTCGGCGGACCGGTCGAACTCGTGCACTTGACGAGCACCGGCTAACGCCTGAGACATGGTCTTTCTTAGTATGGAAAAGCAACAGACGACTAAAATAACCATTTATCATAGTATAATTGTAAACAAATAGGTATTAACCACTCGACTCTCGTGGAGGCAAATATTAGACATTATGTATGACAATTGCGTGTACTGTCACTCTGAAGGCAAAATTTTACGCCGCTCGATTTTTTGAATTTTTGAATTTAAAATTTAAATTTCTAATTATAAACTTTAATGTTGTATGAAAACGTCTTTGACGTTTATTCTATGATAAAATATCTGTCATGTCAAATTCGTAAACTGACATCTGCTATTGTCGTTTATTATACTTCAGCCAGTTTTGTTCGTTCGACCGGACCGCGTGTGTGTTATCGATTTTTTAGTGGTATAAAACTGAATTTTTTGTTGTTTTACGGTGCATTTCTCTCATGTAAGTATTGTTTTTATTAGAAAGGCCGTTTAATTATTCTATTTGGACAATTCGTTGTAAGAAATATATCGTGATAGCCAAAAATAAAGTCATTTAGAAATTCATTATTTTTCACGTGATTTTTGTAATATTTGTTTGTAAATATAAAAACAACTTTGTCGAATACTTTATTTTAATCCTTAATAGACGAAAAATATATCAATTGATACACAGTCTTTTACAGAATGAGAAAATATGGCTTAGTTGTAGAAATAAAAAGATTTTTTTCCTACGAGTCGACCGAGTCACCATTCCCGCCAAAAGGCGAGTGATGAGACCTGGCGCTTTAATTCGCTCTTGCGTGTCAAAGTTTCGAGAGGTTAATAATACGAAGACATCAGAGTAACAAGGATGTAATATCCCTTACAGAAGATCACTGGCTATATTTTGCCATGTTGGGAACTCGACATCGAAAAGCTCAGATATTTCTACAGTAGGAATAATTATTGTGATAGTGGTATTAACTCCGAGCAAGACGTCGTATACAAAATTAGGACAAATACCTCGTCGCTAAGAATCACGTTTTGAACGTGATTTATATTTTTTTAAATAATTAATTTATATCAAATAACATCGAAGTTAAAATTACATAGTTCTGGGCCATATCCCATGTCTGTAAAAGTATATAATAAATTACTAGAAAATCTGAAAAGCGAATAGAACTATATTAAATTCAAAAATAGTATAAATAAACTTTTAATTAAAAAAGTCTATCACTGTCAAGGAATATTTAGAAATTACTTTTTAAAGAAGTTGTTACCCCATTGTCATTCCAGTGGCTGCGCCTGACAAGGTACATAATATTATGTAAATCGTCTTATGCACGTAAAGTGAAAAATATTATGTAATTCAACTGTACAATAAATAAATAAATAAACCAACTACTATGTAGTCACGATGGTGTAAATAAAAAAAAATTAAATTCAAACTATCCGTAATAAGCTTTATTATTGGGTCAATATTTTGCATTAAAATTAAGCGATTAAAGTTAACAAATGTCATTAAAGGGATCGCGACGGATGAATCGTGACGAATTTCATAATTAAAGATGCCTGATTCTTTATACCTATCCCGTAAATAATTATACTTAAATAAGTATAGCTAGGTAGTAATATATATTAAGATAAAGTAATCAATCCTACCTCTTGTCTGGCCATCGCCAGTTCCTTCAGGTCCTCCCACAGTCCTCGGATGTCTTCAATTCTCTGCTTCACTTTTTCAGCTTCAGGAGTATTCTCTTCTAGCAACACATGACCTGCTTCGCAGACTGCTTCAATACGACCCTCGTTAGCTAAAATATAATAATAAACAATAATTACTTGATTCACACACTAAATATTTGTTGTTAACATTTTGACTAATCCATATTAATTATATTATAGCTAGCAAAGAAAGTGCCGCATTAAGGACGAAATATCAAATTTAATCTATCCAAACAAATTTAATCTGTCAGATCTGACCGCTTCGCTATTCAAAATTCTGGTTTGTGGTTTCGAATGATATTACGTTTTCATTACTTCGACGTAGATAAAAAGCCACAAACGCAATTTTTTGGTTACTCAGACCTCAACCAGAATATAACAACGACAAGTACTGACGTTATTGCGGCATGTTTCGACTTAACTATGGATTAAAATAATCTAGTTGTCAGAGCTTGTTTACCGGTTAATTTTCAAACCTAAATCAGCTCAAATTTTTAGCAGTATTATCCGCACACGCAGGAGAGCAAATACATAAAGAGCGTTTAAGGGTTTGGCTCTATTTTAACCTCCAAATTACCGGTTTTCTCTTGGAGCAAAATTAAAAGGGTTTAGATAAAGAAACAGATTTATAGGTTCTTTAAATTTCTTTTTGATGTTCGCCGTTCTCAATTTTTGTCTGCACTGTACGCGATGTACCATTCTTGACCATTGGGCTCAAGCCGGTTTTTTTTGTTTACAAAACGCACCTTTAATACGCCACCTCTTAAGATACGATCCGAGCAAAACCTTTTGTAAAAACCACTAAAAACCTCTATTAAGTAGTTTATAAAAACCACTAAAAGCTTTTATTAACCAGTTTATAAAAACCAAAAAACCTATATTTACCAGTTTTTTTCAACCCGTTTTAAGGTCTGCTTATTGTATCCTACTTCTGATCCCATTCGACTCGTTAGAACGCACTAATATTATTTGTAAGTGATCTCACCGTGTAGTTGAGCCAGGAAGCTGTCGAAGGCCTGCTGCAGCGTGTCGACGTGCTCCACGTCCAGCCCGTACTCCTCGCTGGCAGCTGCCGCCATCTGCTCCCCTACCCACTCCTGCACTTCTTCACATTCTTGGGCGAACCTGTTGGACAAAATTACCTTGTAAACTGAAAAAACTCAGTCGGAAAAGGCCAATGCCAGTGACAAGGACTGACGTTACAATAGCAAGAATATTCGGGACAGTGAGGTATCGCAGAAACCTTCAGTTGAAACAAACGTGACTTCTACGTTTGTAATGACATGAACTTCACAGAAACTTGCCTAACCTTCAAGGTTAGGGCAGCCGTAATACTTACTTTCTATTTGTCTATATAAATAACAGCGAATACCATATTTGATATTAATAGCGATTGACTCTAAACATCAACAAAGATTTCGCATATACATTTAAGTATTTTACATAACAAACATTTTATTTAAGTAGCTCTTACTTGAAATACTTGAGGCTCTGCTGTAGCCGCTGCTGTCTCTTGGCGGACAGCAGTTTGACTTCTTCATACGAGTTCTTCAGTTCTTCGATCTTATTCTTGATTTGGTCACCGTCCGGTACACGGTCCTGTTTAAAAAAAAACACAAATTGTCACAAAGACAAAGTGTCACAAATTTAGGTAAAGTCCTAGTCCTTCTCGAGCCGGACACCTTTTTCTAGGTGTGGACTTTATATTTATATATTATAAGACGCGATTTACGGCACTATAACTGATACGTATAGTGCCGATAGCGACACTCTTTAAACTTCCACCATTGTTACTAGTTTGATTCCTCATATGACATACATTTTAAACCTAGTTGAAAGGGGGACGTCTTTATTACTGTAATAGGAGCGAAAACTGTACGTACGTCTATTCAAAACGATCCGCAGGCGAATTTTAATAATAATAATATCCGACATTTGTTCAATATATTTATGAGATTATTATCCAAAAATACATAGTTCAGAAGACCCAAAAACATGTAACGCCATAGATCAGGCGTTAAAGGATACTTTCGACATTATCAACCTTAATTTACGGGATTTGCGTAACGGAATTTACCACTGTCGTTGCGACAGGCTAATAAGTTCCAGTTTAAAAAGCAACTCAAAGCTCACATGCTGAATCGCAAGTAATTTCATGTTACGTAGTTATATGGTTTATACGCATTCTATTCTATTTTTAATTCCAATAACTGAAGTATTATAATCTAGTATAAGCAAATTTGACATGATTTTATATATTTGTATATGTATGTATATGCATATGCTTATGTATGTATGTGTATCTATCTATATATGTGTATGAATATTTAAATATGTATGTATGTGTTTGATGATAATAATAAAATATATAAAGTTCAATGGCACCTTCACACCTTCATTCTGTTGGCCCAAAGGTTGACTGGTGGATAATGCCAATAGGCAATAAGATCGCCTTTTGTACGAAAATGTATGTTTTTGGTGTACAATAAAGTTAAAATAAATAAATAAATAAATTTGTAAATAAAAAATGTATTTTTAATTTCTAATTCATTACAGGCATGGTAGGAATTTTATTTCTTGGGTGTATTCTGTGACACTTTTTATTACTATTGCTTCAATATAACTGGTGATTGCGTGCAAACAATAATTTGAAACAAAGACGGTTATACACCAATGCTAACCTAATTTTAGAACCTGTAAAAGGACCTTTGTAATCGACTCATTTTAAAGAGACACGAATTAATTAAAATTTTAAACGTGCTAGTTTTGAACCCATAGTTTTCGAGCTATCTATCTTGATGAAAATTAGAAAGGTTTTTAGATGTTAGCTTCGAAATTTCCTTTCAAGAGATGAGAAGATTCCTAGAACAAGGATATCCACAAACCTGTATAGCAGCAGCAGCTTTCTCCAGCTTGGTGAGGGTTGGCAGGAAGGTAGTCAATTCTCGTTGTTGGGCGTCCAACCGTCTCATCAAAGCCTGGGCCGACTCTTCATCCCGCCCAGCTTCAGCGCCGGCTAGAGCTGCATGACGCCCCGCCAACCATGCTTCCGCTTCCCATGCCTCTGACAAAAGCTGTGAAAATATACGTATTGAGAATTAATACATTCATATTTTCGCGTTCACCTACGATCTTTGACATGTCTCTAACGTCTTGACTATTAGGTGGTAGATTTCTATATATAACTAACTTGAGTTTAATACCCCCACCCTATCTTGTCCTTCTACAATAGTTAATTTTTTTTAGTTTGGATGGTTGTTTTTTGGCGACAGATAACTTTTTTTACCCAGACAGGGTACCATTCACAAGCGCGTTGACCATACTGTTTGAATATTACTACACACTACACTAATTTCATAGAGGTTTACTATGTAATAACGCAATATTTTTCATATTTAATAAGAGTAACAAGAGTTTATTTTCACTAATTTTCAATTACAAGTTTTATTTTACAATTTTAACTACTATTACATAAAACGGTGGACGGAAGTCGTAACTAGGTAAAACCTGTATTTCCGGACTCCAGGTCTCTCACCACGGCATATTAAGTAGTTAGAATATTCAGTGAAATCGTAATAATGATAAATGTATATTACTGTATAGACATAAATGCATATTTACATCTATACAGTGTGTAAAAAAACCCTTTACGATCGACAAAGGCATTATTTGGTAGCTTAATACAAAACATATTTGTGTCATTATTTTATAGATATTGATACATATATTTTTAAAATATTTTCTTCATTTAAGGGAACGAAGCAAAATTTTACTAATAAAATGAGACAATACTAGGATGTTTTTCTTATTTGAATAAAAATAAATAATAAATAAATAAATATCCACGGGACAAATTACACTTACTGATCTAACCCCAAAGTAAGCAAATTGTTTGCTTGTGTTATGGGTGTTAGTCAACGATACTAATACATAGAAATACATATATACTGTTACATATTTATTAAACAACAAAAACCGGAAATACAAGCATTTATGCTCAACACACAAACGCTTGTCCCCGTCGGGGATCGAATCCGAGCCCCGTTGGTTGCGTAGTCAGGGTCGCTAACCACTCGACCAACGGTGCGGTCAAATTATTTTATTTGATAATGTCATTGATCTATCTATATACCTCTTTCGTATCGGACAGGGTTTTCTTTACACCCTGTATATCTGTTATCTAATTTTATTGTTTTATTGGCGACAAATGACCATAAACTATCGTGTCCTTCAATATGTAGTATTTTTCCAGACAGCCTGTATAATCCCAAAGCTATGTTGAAGTAGTTTCTACCAGTGAAATGGTAGTGTAAGTGATGTGTGTGTACCTGCAGCAGGTCGGTCCTGGCCCGCAGCGCGGCGGCCCTTGCGGCGGCCCTGTCCCTTGCGGTCCGCAGCGCGGCCCGCAGCTCCTTGCTGCGCGCCTCCAGCGCCGCCGCCGCGAAGTGCCCGCGCCGCGCCAGCGCCGCCCCGCGACCGCACACGCCCTCCACGCTCGCCTCTCTACACAACACACATACACATTAACACACCACTACACTCATTTTACCGTTATCAGACATCACAACAAAATTCAAAGCGTCGTCGCCAACACCTATATATATAAAAATGGATGTCGTTTGTATGTCCTTTATAGAATCGTAAACTATGGATTTGATTATGTGATGATCTTTAGAAGTTGTTGTGCATGAGGCCACGAAGGTTTATAAGTTGGTATGGTCGTACAGATAGCGCCACTGTCTTTCCAGTGAATTTTCGTTGATGGCACAGCAACGCGCGCAGGGTATGGCCAACTCTGCGATTCTTGACACACTTTTTGAACACACTATACAACCAACTATTGACCGTGGTTTTTCCGAATAAATACAACTTAAAATCAACATGGAAAGAGTTTAATCATTCTCAAAAGGCCGGCAACGTATCTGCAGGACCTCTGAAAATGTTGGATAACATTTCCAGAGGTGAAAGGTCTTACAATCAGACGAGCCCCTTGTCCGTTTGCCCCTTCTTCACACATAGAAAAAATACCCCCTGATTATCTGAATCGTAACAATTATTTAACAATATTATTATATATATTCTATTTAATCCCATAGCTAATAATTTAATAATAATACGTGCTGAATTTATATAAATTAACTAGCTATCGCGGCAAACGTTGTTCTTCAACAATTAATTCAAAACCAAAATTAGCCAAATCGCTAAAACTCAAGAACGCTGAACGTTCTCGAGTTTTAGTGAGACTAACGAACAATTGATTTTCATATAAGATATAGAATACGTACACACGGCGAAGTTCTCTGATGTTTATGGCGCGACATTGCATGATATTGAGACAGGTGTCGATACGGAAAAACGTTAACTCATAGCTCAAATTTAATATCCTATTCAATAATAAAATAAAAAATTAAATTGTCCTCTGCGCAAACAATACTAGCAAGTAGTATCACAATTACCTGGCACTGATCTCGGCCTCCAGAGCCAAGTGTTTCTTCAGCAGCGCCTGCGCTTCGGGCAACGTGCCGCCCAGCTCCTCCGACCTGCAGGCCGCCTCGCGCTCGCGCAGCCTAACGGACAATTAATACTAACTATTCAATGTTGATTTTCAAACTCCCCCATCAATTTCTCCCGCGTTGGTCTGCTTTGAAGAATATACCATCTACCATTATAAAAAGCAAAGATTGGCTATACGAATCACTACCATCGTAAAAAATGAGTGGTAGAGTTCCGAAGCGTTTTGTCCGGGTCTAGCACCTCCACCTTACATATTCTCACTGCAACAGCGTCAACACTTCTTACTGTAAAGTTCCAGTTTGGAAAGAAAGATAGCCAGTAAACTTATGTATGTAGTATTACCATTTCGCGACACAGATAGCATCATTAATATCTTTGGTGTCTGAAGACAATTGTCTCTTTCTATCAAGAAAGCATTTGCTTATTTCTCACATTTCACAATGTTATATTCATAGTCAGGAATCTAAACTGAGTATAACGTATAAGTAACAAACTACTCATTATATCCACGCCTACTTCTATTGACTCATGATCTAACAATTAACTTATTCGGTTCAGATAAGGTGACGGTTTTCTGAAGTTTTCTCTCAAGCAGCTCCAAGTGTGGTGGTGGTGTGTCCCACCTTCGTACCTCGGATGAGCACGTAAAGCTATCGGTCTCGACTATCGGTAGAAATAAGCGGGAATCGTTATCAGATCGGTAAAATGAGAAGATTGGGATCACTACTCATCTCGCCAATCCACAAACCGGTGAATTGTGGTTAATCGGAGTCTATAGACGTATGTCTGCCTACCTCCAAGACAATCGGCGTGAAGATACCTATTTTTAGTTGCGAGAATAACATACATACTAGTCAGTGCAGGTCAATTAATGCCATCGAGGTTGTCACAGTCAAGTCATTATAAATAACTCTACACGAGCTCTCGCTCGCCATCTAAAGCTGTTGTTTCCACAAGGCGTGGTTACGATATTATTCTAAACTCACCAGCTCAATTCCTCGTCAGCGTCTCTCTCCCAACGATGCAACAGAGCAGCATCCTCCAAGTTATCTCTTCGGATTTGCATTGGTTCTTGCAGTTGACGGTATCTGGACAATACAATTAAGTCAAATTATACATTTTCTGAATTAATTTCTTTATAAGATTGGTAGTAAATAGTGACTAATTTAAATGTTGTGAAACCCGAAACTACGGACCAATATTTAGAATAATAGCTAACCAAATTGAAAACATAGTATTGTGTAAAAGAAATCTATTATGGAATCTGGCTTGAAGGATCAATATTTTTAATTTAGCAAGATACTTAAAAATTGACATGAAGCATAGATGCATTAACAGCTATATTTTATTTTAAAAAAATGCAATAACATTAAGCCTTACAATTTTTTTTTTGCAATATGCAATAACATATGCAATAACATTAAGCCTTACAAGTTTTTGGGAAATAGATTACACAAAGGTGGGTAGTGTATGAGATATATATTTGGATCGTGTGGTGTTTGTTCTATGCACACGCTGAGTATGAGTGTGTATAAGTGTGTAGTAAGGTGAGTAGTGTGTGAGGTATCGGATGTGGGTCTGACCACGTGATGGCATTGTCCGCCCACGCTGTATGTGTCGTGTACAACAACGACGTGAGGTGAGTAGTGTGTGTGGTGTGTGTGATATCGGCGGCGGGTCTGACCGTGTGGTGGCGTTGTCGGCCCGCGCCTGTATCTCGTCGGCCATGAAGTGTCCGCGCTCGGCGAGCAGGCGCGCCGTGTCGGCGAGCTGCGCCGCCAGCTCCGCCTTGGCCGCCACCGCCGCCTCCAGCCGCGAGTGCCGCTTCAGCAGACCCGACACCGACGTCAGGTCCACGCCTGACACACACACACACACATATCATCAAATTCATGTATTTGAAGAATGTAAGTACATAAGATATTGCAATTTTTTATGATCTTAACAAATATGCCAAGATCATAAAAAAATTGGATCATAAAAATGGTTATTTTTGCTTTATTAAGTTTTTAAGTTTTCCCTAGCACCGGATCAGTGTCAAAACAGGCATGGTTTTTTAATTTATTTCCAATCACATTTCTTCAAAGATGATATGCAAAAAATACATAATTATTCAAAATCAAATAATTTCATCTTTATTTGGGCCAGTGGATACCAACTCTGACTATACAATGTGTGAGGCTCATTTGAGCAATAAATTTCTGAATTCCTCTTCAAAAAAATAATTCTATTTATATTTCCACAACTTGGTATTCCAATTTAGTAGCATACACTTCAATTTTGAAACAGCGTCATCAGTTTTAGCTAAAAATGTATTTACATTCTGTAAACGTTTCTTATTACAATACCTACTTTTTAGAGCATAGCAAATAGGCGTATGGTTGGTTCTCTTGAAGATATTCTTTGTACCTACAAACTACTATTTCTGTTAGTCCAAAGGTTGACTGGGAGAGAAATGAAAATGCAACTAGCATTAAGTCCACCTTTTGTACAATTTTACCTATGTAAGTGTACAATAAAGTTTAAATAAATAAAATTAAAAAACATTATAAGAAACAACCATCGCCAGTAGACGCCAAAGATGTAAATGTACATTGCTACGAGTATCCATATGGCAAGGTTGGAATATCACATACATAGCTAACGAACTACCTTTCCCTGCAAATCGGAACACGACAGCAACATACGTCAGCTGTCGTGTTGCGACAGGAAGAGATAAGGCAGTAGTACGAATCTCGAGCGGGACGATTGCAGAACTCTATTGCCTAGTTAGAGATCACAAGGCCCTCTTTCTCATACTATGAGTTTAAAAAATATACCCGCATCTGCTACTCAATTCTTTCTAGGTAGAAATATACAATTAATACAATGTTAACCATTATCTGGTCATTTCTCGTAAAACCTTTTAGAACATCGTAGTTATGATTATTGTAATTTTCACGATATAATCCCTAAGAACACTACAGCAACATACTGACCGTGGTCCTCGCTGAGCAGCTGCGATTCCACCTCGTCGAGCCAGGCGGTGAAGTCGTCCAGGCCGCGCAGGTACACGCGCGCCTGGTACGCCTCCTGGAGACGGTCGCGACGGAGCTTCGCCGCCTCCTGTACAGTGCGCTCAAATTTCCGTTCAAATATTTAAATGGAGCTTATAAACTTAGTCGACTTTTAATGACGACAGTCTTTCGAATATTTATTATTTTTTTTTGAAATTCATAATTAATTTTTTGGTTAAAGAGCGCGAAAATGTTTTATTCAAAATAAGACAGTGTTTATAAATTCTGCATCATCCATTGGTAGATCGTGTGCGCGCTCTTACGAAATTCTAATTTTATTTATTTATTCTTTATAGTAAGCCAAAAATAATCTTAAAAACGTTTTGGGCTAGTAGAAAGGGTTTTAATCCACGTGTGTTATTTATGGTCCTTTTAAATTACGTGATCTTAATTTAACAGAATTCAGTACGTCTAACCAAATATATCCGGCTAAAACAGAAAGTGATTCGAGGGATAAAAATCACCTCTGTTCTAGTCGTAAAGTCGTAAACGCAGTATGAAATTCGTCGTAAATCAAAAAGTTTGAGTCCCTTGAATCACTTTATTCGTTGGCTGGATATGTTTGGTTAGACGTACTGAACGCTGTGTTAAAATATGTTCAGTTATTTTGGAAAGACCTTATATTTATGGTACTGCAGAGCAAAGCAATTAAAAAATGGATAGTCTACATAGAGGTAACATAATCCCTATAAAATTAATAAATATGTATAATTTTCAGAAAACAGATATCCATAATATTAGAACAATTTTATTGCTAAATAAAAATGGCACTGTGATATTAATTACACATTTGAAGAGTGGACAGTCCCTGCAGTCGACAATGACCTTTAAGCAAGGATTTATAAACGTTATAATATTGATATCTTTGCGTCGTTGTGATTGGTTGTGGTATATGATATTATGACGTTTGTCTGCTAGCGCTAGTTGGCGAACCAATCACGAAACAGTATTCAACTCGGTGAACCAATCACGAAACAGCAAGCATATCGAAATTATAACGTTTTAAATCCTTGCCTTTGAGACATTGTTGAAGCTACCCCAAATCCTCTGTCAAATTATGTAGCTATATGCCCTGCTGGTTCGGTGCTCCGAACTGAATCTTTCTCACGGAAATAAAACTGTACTTCTAAGTCGACGCGATATATCCCAAGTCGCTTAGAAACGGATCAATAGAAACTAAACAAATTCCTTACCATCAGTTCTCGCCACAGATTCTCCAAGTCCTCTACGTGTTGGGAGATCTCTTGGGACGCGTAGTGTTTGGATTCTGTTGACAAAAGTGTGCAATGAATTATCAAGCTCGATTTTAAGATACTCCGACTCTAACACAGCTTAAAACTATTGGCATGATTGATTACCCAAATGAATTGACATAGTTTCACGTTTATACGTTAGTACAATGTACTATGTCTCAGTATTGAACATTTCTGTTACAATAAAAATATTTTATTAAAATATTTTTAGGGAACAACATGTATGGGTTATAAAAATATTCTTTTAGGTGCATTTAGCCCAATTCGCACTTAATCCAATGATAAAAATATTTAATTCCACCGGGGCTGGTTTTATTCGTTTTTATTCAATTTTATAGTATTAAGTATCGTTCAATCGAATTATGCACAATGGAGTATGAGTATTCAATCGAATCAGCGTGTAGTCTGATGGATATAAAACGGGAAATTTCCGATATCAAACTTCAAACGATAAATTAATCCATGTTATAACGTATATCTCGTATTTAAGTAACAACTTAAACCATTTCTACGTAGAGACTAATATGAGTTCAGAGTCCGTTTATATGCAGGCAGGCTCTAATACGAATCTGAATATTTACTTTAGAATTTACGTTAAATGAAATTAATTTGCTTTAAACACGGTTATAGAATGTACTTCAATAATAATAATAATAAATATATTTATTTGCAAGAATGTGGGTACATAAGATGTTACTTATTTAAATTTTCGTATTTTACTAATTGTTTGTAATGCAAAAAAAATATTTTTTTATAAAAAGAATCATTTAGATTTTGAGACAAATTTAATTTTTTAGTTCTTTGATTATTTTTATTATCGGCCTCGCTCACCGATCAGTTCCTCGCCGCTGTTGGCGACATCGTCGATGCTCTTCTTGTTGGCGGCGAGCTCCGACTCGAACGCCGCGTGCTTCTGGATCTTACTCTGGAGGTTCGATAGTTCCCTGGAAAATGCAGTGTTTAAACAATGTTTAAATTTTAAAAAGTTAATTAAAAAGATAAATTTCGATATGTCCTGATTTGAATCTGCGATCATGCCTGCAGGCTCTAAGCAACTGACTGATCTGAGTCCACCAATTTCTTTATAAGATATTTTTAGATACTGCGTGAAATAAATTGTAAACAGAAAATGGAATAAAAATAACTTTTCCTTTTCACCAGAGATCAGAAATCAGAAGAAATTTATTCAATGTTTTACAATTTATTTTGACGCGTCAACGTTGTTTTAAAGTAATATTAGTTCGGAGACGCGGCCGCACACTGATAAGATCCGGCGGACGAAACTCGGTCTTCAGCCACAGTATACTGCAGAGTAACAGTAGTCAATCTACATACATGTGATATTCGATCAACCCACACATAGACACCTCTCACGGGCGCGATATCTCGGAATGGTTCGGGACAGTTTGTTCCGCACCAGTCCGAGATATCGCGTCCGTGAGAGGTGTGTATGTGTGTTGTGCTCGAATATTACTTAAATGGAACATTGGCTTCTGTTAGTCTTCTAAGTATTCTGTGCTACAGCTTACTAAAGTATTTTTGTGAATTTCACAGAAACAATGCACTTTTTGAGGTAATTACTATTAAGTAAGTGTGTGTAGTGTTTTAAGTCTATAATAGTGATTTTGATGCGATAGTTTCAGCGTGTACACGCAATCGCACGCGCACAGAGGTGGCAAGTGTGTCGGTGTGGGGCGTGTACCTGTAGTTGGTGTCGGTGGCGATCTGCATCTTGAGCTCGATCCACTCCTGCGCGTGCGCCAGACCGCGCAGGAACTGCTGCAGCTGCAGCGCCTGCTCCAGCCGCGCGCCGCGCGCCACGCACGACTCCTGCCGACCACCCGCTACCGTCACTCTCACCACTGCCACTACCACTACCACCAGGTCACCAGACGCATACTTCTGCTATGTCTCGAACGACTTTCATGTCACTGCTTTAACTACTCTTGCCACAATACGATGTAGGATATATTATTGTGTATAATGTTTTGATGACATCATTTGTGTGTTTAATGCACTTACAGTACGTTCGCGTTAAAAATTCGGCGAGTCATCATTATCCGCTGACCCATCAACCAAACAAATCACTCGAAATATAATTTTGAGTGGTTTAATTGGTTAATGGGCCAGCAGATAACGATGACTCACTGCGTTCTTAACGCGAACGTACTGTAAGTTTAGCGAGTTATTTTTCTGTTCTATATGCACCCATTGTGCATTCTATGCATTTTTTGAGGTTGACTGACAAAGAATGTTCTTGGTCGTTGAGTGTACTTGTTAAATAAATAAATATAAATATATCGCTGTGACGAGCCTGATATTATTTATATCACATAAAAAGTAAATGACATACACTCGTATCTTATATCGTCTTAAATGTATCCTATATAGAACAAAAAACCAGTCAAGAGCCTATATAAACTGAGGCTACTTTTATGTAGATATCCTTTTCTCTCCTACTATTATTAATCTATGACTAAAAATCGCACTTTGGTCACAGATTAATAATAGTATTAACATACTGAAGTTATACTCATTAGACCTTGAAGAAAGTAGGCAAGTCAATTCCAAATTTGAAATAATAGCTGGCAATATCATGCGTCCAAGCTTAATTAGAGCTTAACGGAATGCGTTAAAATATGTTTTCTGTCATCTCAACGTTCGATGAAAATAATAGAGTTATCACGAGTGAAGTTACGATCAAAATCTTGCAATACAGATAATAAGTTAAATGAACAACATCTATCACAGAGTGCTAACCTTGACCTTTCTGCACTCATTTTTGCATTGAAAATGAAGTGAAATAGGCCTGCTCCAATGTAGCAACAGCAGCTATAGCCAACCAGCAAGAGTAACTTAAAACTACTTTTATCTAAAAAGAAATTCTCTTCGTTGAAAAAAAAAACTAAACCCAGAACTAAGTCCAAGTGATCAAAATCACGGGCTCATCTAGTAAAAAAAACTTAAAATTAAGGAAAATATACACAAAGACACGAATCAAATTGTGATTGTATCAGAAAGAGCTACATGGAAACCTGAGTCCGACCCCACAGTACCTTGAAGGTGTCTATAGCCCACGTAGCTGACAGTCTAAATCCCACAGAAATCTAAATAATAAGGCAATAGAAATGTTATCTACTATCCTTTAATACTGGGTTGCCGTCGGGCCGCAGCTACCAACACATCTAGACAACCAATAAATACACAATTACGTCTACACCTGTCACTATCATTGATGCAACAAAAATTAAACTTTAAAGCTATGGTGTTAAGTAATATTTTATAAAAACTCAAAATCCCCGGAGACGTGGCAGGTCGGGCCAATAATGTGTCGGACCAATAGAGTTGCGCTGCACTTGGGCGTATGAGTCACATGCGCGGCGACAAGGTCACGCGCCTTTACGACTTCTATTACCTCATTATTAAGATTTCTGTGCTAAATCCCGTATAGCTGCTACATAGGGTTCTGAGTCTGGTCCCAGGGTATTTTGAGGCCGTTCGCTGGGCTCACACGGCGCCGACAGTCTGTGCGTCGAATGGCTACACACGGTCCTGAGAGAGTCCGACCCTACGGTATCTTCAAGCTGTCCGCATGCCATACTTCACAGATGATAATCCGCGCCCCGTTCAGCTGCACCGGGTTCTAAGAGTTTAGTCCAACGGTACCTTGTGGCTGTCCGCAGAGCTCACATGTCGCTGATTACGCCCCGTATGACTGCACAGGATCCTGAGTATATGACTCCACGGTACCTTGAGGGCGTGTGCGCGGGCCCGCACGTCGCTGAGCCTGGCGCGGATGTAGGGCGCGTGGTGGTGGTCACCACCCGCCAGCGCGCTGTCCGCCAGCCGCTCCAGCTCCTCCACTCGCCCGCCCTGCGACTCCACCAGCTTGCAGAACTCGCCGTGCTTGCGGATCAGCGCCTCCACAGCTACACACACATACACAACACAAACATTGTTTACTTCAAAAATGAGTTTTTGAAATAAATCTCGTCATACATCAAAAGGTCATATTATGATCATTGTCGCCATATTATTTCGTCGTATTATATCAAGACCATAGATATTTTGTCGTAGCTTTTAAAAAAAATATTACTAACTAGCTGCAGCACGCAGCCCGCTTCATTAAAAGTTTTTGGAGAATCCCGCGGGATTACCTAATTTTCCGGGATAAAATTCCATATAGCCCAAGTGCTATTCCAAGTCATTATCTACCTGTGTGCCAAATTTCGTCCAAATCCGTTCAGTAGTTTTTTGGTGATTTAGTAACATCCATCCTTCCAAACATCCAAACTTACGCGTTTATAATTTAATATAAATTAAAAATTGAACATTGTTCTACACTTTTTATCGTCCGCACTTGGTGAAACTCCATTTTAACACAATATTTGCTAGCATATAACACTTGTACTGTTTCACAATAAGACAATTATATTTAATTTCCGACCGGTTTCGCTTACACAAGCATCCTCAGGGTATTTACAAACTCATATGCTAGCAAATATTGTGTTAATTGAACATTGATTTCAGTACCAAATACATTCCGAACTAATTCAGGCGCTTTGACGTCACGATGTTCAAACACCGTAAAAGCTGCTAGCAATAGCTGTTTCATGTAGTTAATGCTGTATTTTAATGGTTAATCCGTATGTACAAAATGAAATCTTCTCCAGAAAATGCTTCAGTTTCGAAGTGAAACGTGCGTTGAGAGCGTAAATCGTGTGCTTTTGTGCCTGCTGCTGAATGGGACAAAATGTAATGGGTGTGGATGAATAATTATGTTACTATCTTTTTTTTCTTTTTTTTATTCGGATCATCGGTAAATTTTATCTATTAATCAAATTGGCATTTTTTTTGGAACGCAAAAATCACAAAAAAAACACGAAAAATAGCAAATTTAATTAATTTTACTTTTAGTTATAAATTTTCGTAAAGTAACGCCTGAATCAGTAAAATACCCGAACGTTCAATAAAATTGCTAGAGTTACTGCAATTCAATAAAATTGCATTTCTTTCCTTGAGACCATAACTCTGTTCTGAACTTACTACAGACCAAAGAAATAGTAATAGAGACGCGATTGGGAAGGAAACGTGTCACCGCGCATATGAGCAAACGCTCCTATTACTGTCAAAAATATCATACATTTGTAGGTTATATTATAATGTAAAAATAGAAATAAACCATGATGCACTGTTAAATCGTGCCGAATGAGATGACAAGGTTTAAAATTATTCTTGAAATGAGTTTATTTCATCCGTAAGTAATGTAACGTATTTCTGTGTGTAAATGCAAGCTACAATAACAAACTAAGTAATTGTTTCCATTTAATCCGTGGAACTTACCGTTAAGGTTCTCCCCCAAGTCATCGTTGTTGAGGAAGGCTTCTTTCGCCGCCAGCCAGTCCTCCACCTGGCGAGCCTGCTCCTTGAACAGCTGGAGCTTGTGAGCCTGTATGCAACAATATCAATATTCATTTGGATTGTCTTGTAAGCAAACAAACACTTCTTTTTTACACCATTGATTGTTTATTCGAGTCCCTTTTTGAACTTAACTGCTTTACTTCTAAGCGTCTTATAAAAAGTGAGGGAAGACTTATACATGTCATTAACAATAAGACTACTAACTATGTAATAAAGTACTGTAATGTCTCTCCCGGAGTCAATACCTCGGCCAACATCTTTATACCGCAATATTGTCAGTGCCTGTCGCTGTCGTGTTCCGGTTTGGAGGGTAAGGTAGCCGGTGAACTTACACATGTTGCATTCCTACCCCGCCACACGTATAACAACGCACCATGTTTGTTATCATATCAAATACAAAAGTCATTAACAAAGCAAATGGCTTTTCTAATGGAAAGAGAAAACCTTCGCCTATTTACATATTTTTTTAAATTATTAATATTAATAATATAATATTTTTTTATCACTTCGACATTTTAATTAAATATAATTTAATTTAATCTACTAGTTTTATTATTACTTATTATTCTGTAATCTATGCGACTCGGTACCTGAATTAAAAATAAAACAGTCCTTCATTCATTCATTCATATATATCAAACATATTAATTTCGCGTCACTATCCCTGTAGCGGGGTGGAAACGCCACGTGCACACGTCTACTTGTTACCGTACACTCCAAACCTGAACATGATAACGCTATTGAATAAATAAAGCGAGATAACCATTTCTCTAACGTGACATAATATACGTGTTCTTGCTTAACTTGTTTGACTTAACCTGTCTATCTACTAAACTTACTTAGACCTATCAGAGTAAACCAAATTTATATAACTTTAGCCGGGTTTTTCGCATACTCTATCTTTGACTGTCAAAATATATAGAAAAACTATCGGAATTAAACAAAGATTTGACTTACAAAGTAAAATGGCGACATTCGATTATATCTTACTATCTATAGACTGTCCTGATAAAATATTAGTTAAGCTTTCTGTCAATTTTATTAGAAGTCCGAGATTATACATTTGTCAAGAACACGCCCAATTTATATATATAGTTCCGTTCTTCCCATTTCCACTCGCGGCTTCTGTTACTCCTCTCATTCTCACTCTCTACTTCAAATCTGTGTAAATACCTGCGTGAGATACAGTTTCCGCTGCAGCCATGCCTGGTCTAGCGTAGAAGAGAGTTTCTCGACCCTCTTCTTCTTCTCTGGGTCTTTGGCTTGTTCTGCTTCCTTCAGCAGCGCAGCGATCGCCTTCTGACGTCCGTCAATTTCCGCCTGGAATGAAAACACGTGTACAGACACCGTAACATTTGCCAATACAACTACAAAGGAATCACAGCTCTCGTACCTTTCTCGTACCTTTGCTCCAGTTGAACTCTAGTGCAAAAACAAGGAACTTTTATATAAAGTCTTCCCAGTTCTCAGACCTTAATCCGGCGAAGTCATACAATCCGTTCTTGTTTCCGTCTTCTACTCATACATTATTTTCTAGCAAAATTTTATCTCAATAAGCAAAATGGTTCCGTGCTATATGTGATTTTGAGAATTATTTAAAAAATCCCTATCAAAAATCAATGAAGTCTGACATGGAATAAAAGGTATTAACGAGGCGTATCTTAGCATTATTTTTATTAAGAAATACCATCATTATGTCATCATATTAAAGGTTAATTTTTTTAAAATAATAACTACATACATATCACGCGAATTATTAATCTATTGGGCCAATCAAAGTTAGTTTATATTTATAGTAGAACTTAAAAGGAAAAAATTGTATGGTTTTATGAAACTACGATGCAAGTGAAACTTTTTACCGCGGAACACTTGCAGGAATAAGTGAGGATATATATACTACACGGTCAGCTGATGCGAATGGGCACCGCCATATTGGCCTTGGCGGCTCTGCCATGCACCTTTCACTTTATCCCTACTCCGCGGCTACCTGTAAGGCGACATGCGATAGATAAACGAAAAATTTTGGAGCGAAAAAATAAGTTTCACTTTAATAACATACCGAATTCGTTAAAAATTTACTGTTGACTTGTACGAGATATGTCTTTGTCTTAAATTAGCGGCTTGAAATATTTGTCAAATGCTATATGTGTATAAATAACATTCTGGAAATTGTTTGACGACGCTCCTCCATCGAGAGCATTCACCTGATGTAACGTTACAAAATCGTACATTACAAAAGTGGGGGAAGGAAACCGAGCATTACAGTTCGCAACTTGTAATATGATACAACCTGAAACATCAATAAATGATTTTGACTTTCTTAAAATTAAATGCTCAAAATTAAATATGAATGTTACATCACAGGCAATGCTCATCCTTGAAGTAGACATGTAGACAGTATTGTAACGTTAGGCTCAAAATTTAGTCCGAAATATTTTTTATTACAGAGGAATCCCCCTCACAGGGAGAACGTTAACATCCCTACCGGCGAATACCGCAGTATGATGTGTATGTAATGTAAGACCGTTACCTTCCGTTCCTGATGCAACTCCAGCAAGGCCTCGGCATCAGCGATGCTCTCCGGCTCGCCGCCCTCCATCCTGCCCACAGCCTCCGATACCCACAGCTCCAACTCCTGCACAAACACATGTTATAGTCAATATCTGCGCACTGCGGCCATTGTAGTGACGTCACAAGCAAATCAACTATTGGTTAATACCAACAACATGTTTAAATACATACATATTTTCACACCAGATCCCTCGCTGGGCAGGCATATGTCGCGATCCTTGCATATTTGTCTTGCCTCCCCTAAATTCATTACATTAGAAAGGGCATATTCCATTGGTTCGAACATGTAGAAAGAATGGTAGATGAAAGGTTACCAAAATAGATATACAATGCGAATGCGGATGGATGTAGGGAAGATTGGGAACCGTCCGAAGGTAGTGCCAAGAGTCCTTGCAACCAAAGTGTTTGTAAAGGATATAATTGTGAATATTTCTTTTTATAACTAAAATAGTAAACGAGCAATAGCAAACAAGAGAATTGTGTCTGCTAATGGAAAGATAAGACCATCCTATGAATACTGAAGATGTTAATATATCCTGTGTCTAATATTGATACTGTTACGAAAATTTTAGAGAAAGTGAAGAGTAAGAAGACTAAAAAAATTTTGAAATAAAAGAAAGGAACACCTGTTTTCGTCGGTAAACAATAGTTGCTAGTTACAGGACGCCATAATGGATCTTTTAGCATTCGACATAAGATTGAAATTAGCGTGTATTATGTCTTGTTTACGTGTAAGTTGCTTACGAGTCATTTTTTGAACTTTCAAAAAGATCTTCGAACCCTCGAATCATGTGTATATATACGGAAGTTCGGCGGAAGCAAGGCAGTTTGCGTAAAGTGATTGAAGTGATTATGGACGGTATATATAATAATCTGAATGGTTTAGTCGGTTAGTTCAAGTGTGAATATAGTGAGGATTTGTGTTATCAGTGTTAGTACGTATATACGTGTTGTATTGTGGTGTACCTCACATTTGTGTGGTAATTACACGGTTTTAAAATAAGTGATATTTTATTACAGAATATCGAAATGCAAGGTCGTGGTGCAATATTCTTGACAGCGCGTTTGATCATCTGTTACGCAGACGTAACTGCGTCACGAGTACAACTACACTAGCCGAACTATAGACAGATTGTGTATCGCAATCTACTAGTAACCTTATTTTTCCTTTTAGACAAATGGTTCTTTTTAGAAACGATATAATTTTATTATAGATATTTTAATATCTATTGCTACAACTTTAACATTAAATACCACTATTAATGATGCTATTGTAAGTTATTCCAAAATAGTCTAAATATTTCACATCTTCCAGACGTCCTGTGACGGCTCAATTTTATTGGCAATGCACTCATCACGTTATCACCACTATAACCTCCAGAATCAACAGCGGTAATCTCCTGATGATCACTGGATTACAGATGTATGGTATCCCCAGAACACCATACATCTCATACAAAGGCTAAGTTCTTTTGGAGTTCTTAACGAAGTTTCAATAAAATATGTAGTATATGGGAGTATTATTACCTTAAGGTTTTCCTCGAATTTGTGCTCAGCGATGGCCTCGTCCAGCAGTGCTGTTCTCTTGGCGGCCAGCTGTTGGAGACCTTCCCAGGCTTTTTCCAGAGCGTTCAGTTTCTCGTGGATTTCTGCCGCGTGGTCTGGGTGACTGGAGAATTAAACGTATATTTTTACAGTATTCGTCGTAAAACTTAATTTCAATGCCATTTTCAAATCTTTATACAAATAATATAAATACGAAAGTTTTTCTGTTTGTGTAATAAAAAAATTGCTGATTTTTTATTAAAACAAATGGTAAGCATAAGTTATAAGTACTAGGATTAACCATAGACTCATTTTTTTTCAAAAATCAACTCTAAATGGCTGAAATAGAGGATGAAATTCAGATTAAAATTTGTCAAACAAATATTAATAATAATATAAATATCACTGTCTAATTCCAAAGTAAATTATTTGCTTGTGATATGAGTGCTATTCAACGATATTAGAAACTAGAAATACGTATATAAATATTGCTACATACATCATACACATTTAACAATACCCATACCCAGAAATATAAACATAATTATGCAAATATTTATCCCTGTTGGAAATTGAACCTGAGCCCCACAGATAGTGAGTCAATCAGTGAGAAGGTGAGTCGGGCTGGAAGGTGGTGTACCTGGTGGCAAGGGTGGTGGCGCGGTCGCGCAGCACGGCGAGGCGGTCCCCGATGGCCGTGGCCTCGGCGGCGCGCGCGCCGTGCCGCCGCTTCAGCTCGTGCGCCGCCGCCAGGTCCCGACCGCGGTCGTCGCGCGCGAATAGTGCCTCCTTCTTCGCTATCCTCTCCGCTAACTCCTCCACATCTCTATAAAAAGGAAGAGGTCCCACCATTGATCCTTGGGAAACTCTTTTTTGCGCAATGAAAATATTTATTTCCAAGAATATGGATGTTACGAGTTATTACAATTCACTTGGGACTAATATATTCTTAACGAATAAAAGTCCCCTAAAACAAAGCAGATTAAAAAAGTTATTAAAATAAATTAAAAATACCAGCATATTGGTGTGTATTATAAATATGGTGTGTAAATATTTAAAAACTATCTTTATTTATACATTTTTAGATATTCACATTAATTATGTTAAATTGAAATTTTATCAAATCATTTTTATTTACATTTAAATAATACATATTATTAACCAATTCAAGAAATACTTTATTCTTTCCATTTTTGTCAAGTCAATTTCTTTACAATTATTACTCGATTGGATAGTGGCCGCACAATGAGAAAATCATGACACTCAGCGGGTTTATCTTTTTTTTTCTTATAACTTACAAAATCCCATCTGTTGTTCAAACAATATATATATATATATATATATATATATATATATATATATATATATATATATATATATATATATATACATATATATACACTTTTTAAATTACTTGTTAAAAAATTCCTAATTCAACAATTTAACTTTTCAGCAAAAAAATCATTGACAACTTACACATTTTGGTTTGATTCATAAATTTCTCGTACCGAATTAATTCTATTAATAATTTGAGACACAAATAAAAACAAGTGTCCTGATTAACTAATTCAAAATCGGTATTTTGACGTACAATCGGTATTGGTCTATTATTAAGTCTCGAGTCTATTTACTAAATGATTTGATTAATATATGATTAAATCACAATATATTTAAAACAAATCACAAAAAATACAATTTATATTCTTAACTACTAGCCTAAAACCTCGCAAAAAATTGCAAACATAATAAAATAAAATTTGTTATTGACTCTATTATTATTCGATTCTCAGTTAAAATTGAATTTCAAAAACACAAAATAAATCCACAATAATTGGTATCTTCAATAACGTCGAACAAACATCGAAAAGGAAATGACTTTCTAATCAAACATGATGTGCTGTCAAGAAATTAAATACATCTGAGAAGCGATGTCCTTACATATAATTGGGAGATTCATAATTGAAATCATTTTTAATATTTCAAATCTTTATACATTTGTATCTGCATTCGTTATAGTAAGAATATAGCCGAAATTTACCATATTCAATAATAAGATCTAGTATATGATTTAAGATAAAATTACTGTAACTTTAAAATCTTTTCGAAAATTACTTCACGTATAAAGTTGCTTCAGTGCATTCCATACTGTGTCCCCACATATGCATTTATTATTTGTCTTGAAATACACTTTTTCGACTTTTAGTACTAAAAAAACAAAATCAGGTATAGGGACGTCCAAAGTAAAATCTTCCTAACTCCAAAAACTTAACATTATTTTCAGGTTGTTAATTTGTGAGCGTGACGATCAAAACATTTATTCACGAGTTTATTACTTTTCCTCATCCCAAAATATACCCAATTGACAATTTTGGTTTCGACGAGTTTCACTTCAAAAGCTGGAGTTTTATTTTGGTAACAATTAAATTGCATAATTTAGAGGCATAATAAAACATTAATAATGGGTGTAAAGTGAAACATAACAAGCGAGGTACCTGTTGAAGGAGTGCAGCTGGAGCGCGGCGGCCAGGCGGTCCCGGTAGCGCTGCAGGGCCCCGCTGAGCGCGGCCCACTTGCTGAGGCACGCGTCCCGCCGGGCCCCCACCGCCTCCGCGCCCTGCTTGGGGCCCTGACACACACACCAATGTCACACTAACGCGGAAGACCCACGGTCTCACAGTGGACCTCTCTGACCACACTAAAACCTTTGTATTTTAACAACTCCAAAAACAACTAAGAAAACTTAGACACGACAGGGCTTGAATCTACGATCTACGACCGGTTTTGGCCGGGACGTTCTAACCAATTGAGCCACTGTTGACTGGTCCAACGTGGCGAAATTCTTCTTTACTATGTGATCGATACCATCGATTGTACTGATCGCTAGATACATACGTATGTACTTGTTAAATAAGTTTATCGTTGCAGATGAAATTCACTTTTATAATATTAATTTAAAAATGTTAATCGCCTCTGTGGTCTAGTGGTCTAGCGTTGGCGTCGACCACATGAGGTCCCGGGTTCGATTCCCGGGTCGGGCACATAAGAAAAGTGTTTTTTTCAGTTTTCTAAGAAACACAAAGTTGCCCGGGATTGGAAAGTGCCCGATTGGCGATAGGCTTGCCACCTATCACATTTGTGGGACCAAGTATCTTCGGCTAATCGTGGGTGCACTTGTTTGCTGTACCTCTGCCTACCCCTTCGGGGATATGGGCGTGAAGATACTTTTTTTTTTTAAATGTTCTTTGTTGTTTTAAAAGGTTTCCATTTTTTAACAAATACGGGGTAGATGCTAAAACATGTAGTTGGTAAAGACTTAAGTTATCGAAGTAGAATAGATTTAACACACAATATATTATTTTACAAATACAAGGGGCTTGTATGGACGAACTAAGTAATTATAGTCTCCTCATTGAAATATGACGATACTGTATAAAACAACACAAATTTGCGGACAAATGTTGTTTAAAGTTCTCATTATACTTGTCAGTCAAAGGTTGGTTTTTGTTTAAGGTGAGGACTATCCCTATTTGAAAGTAAGTTCAGAATCGTCGATCTAAGAGTATAATCGATTGAAATCATCTTTAAGTTCAATGAGCGTCAACTGATATTAAAAGACATAGTTTATGAATTAACCAACATATTACATAAATTTTAAATCTATCAATTCATACCGTTAAACAACTGGCAATTTATAAAGGATTAACGTTTAATTCCAAGGACTAATATTAATCGTTAACTCTATTATTGTTTGGTCCTTCGAGCCGAACTTTCCCCCAGCAATAATAAACAGCCATTTTAATATGAAATTCATAAATCCTAGAGACTCACCTGCTGTAGCAGTTTGTCGGCGAGCGCGGCGATGGTGCGCACGTGCTTGTCGTCCACCTTCATATCACTGTCCAGGTCGTCCAGCTTGCGGATCAGGGCGGTGCAGTGCTCATAGTCGCGGCCCAGCTCGTTGGCTTGCACCTACGCACATCGTATCAGAAAATTAACACATTAGACATAACGCGTTTTTAAAGGAGCCTTTTTAAGAATATATCAGATTCACTACTAGGTACCTCGTCAAAGGCGAGAAAAAGCTAACACATATGACTGACATCGTGACTGCTAAGTGGTAGAGTTCTGCAAGATCTTGAGCGGGTTTGGTACCACCGCCTTACCTATTCCTGTCGCAATAGTGTCAGTGCTTGATACTGTCATGTTCCAGCTTAGAAGGTAAGGTAGTCGTAATGGCGTAGATGTTTGTCGCTGTCATATTTCAGTTGGAAGGTAAGGTATCCGGTAAACTTTGGCATGTGGCACTAGACCTCGCCACAAGATGGCGATGGTAAGATGGTTGTATCTTACCATCAAGAGAGCATCTGCTTATTTGCTATCTCATGATATAAAAACAGTCATACAGAAAAACAAATACCATCATCTCCTTGTCCCGTATCCAGGCTTCTATTTTGTCCAAATGTTGATTGAACTCCAAAATATCTTGCGCTTCTTCTAAACCACGGCCTACAATAAATATATAAATATTAGATCAGATTTAATCTAGTATTTTCTAGTTTACTGCCTAGACTTAATTTTATGCGCCTATTCACGAATGTGGCGAATAATTATTGAAAAACGTGAGGACGTAGGAGCAATCTTTTTATATGTCTTTAATGTGTCCTCACTCAGACACTTAGTCCACTTGAAACTATTTCAGCCATCCAAACTCCTAACAAAAGCTTATAAGATGGATAGTAAGATATGCTTCTTTAGGAGTTGTTGCGTTGTCCAGGATATCTATCCATTTTTAACCTACGCTCTTGCACAATACTGTAGGGACAGCTATCCGATTAGGGATTGCAATCCAGCAGCATTTTCAATCCAGCTGGATTTTTGCAAGATTAGCCTGAATCCAGCTGGATCCAGCGCGGATCTAGCAAAATATGGAATCAAAATAAATACATGATTTTTATATTTCTATTTGCTTATTTATTATTTAAGCTTTTTACTATAAACTAATAAAATAGGTAATCATTTGGTAACCATATAAATTTTGGTTTGGCTTCTTAATTATTTAATATCAGAGTGCTAAGTGTGAGTTTTTCTTTTCACATTCGATCGTGAGCTCGTTTCGAGTTTAGTAAGAATTTGTATGTGATTTGTACAGCGCCACCTAGTGGTAAACTGGTTTCTCACGTTTACCACTAGGTGGCGCTGTACAAATCACGTACAAATTCCTAGTAAACTCCAAACGCGCTCACGATCGAATGCGAAAAGAAAAACTCACACTTAGCACTCTGAGGTCAAATTGATTGACTTAAAATAACAATACAAATACGAACATTTGTTCAATATCTTCTATGAAGTAAATAAACAATAACAACAATAATAATAATAATAGTAGTTTAACCTACTTTGCACAGAACTACATGACGCTCTCGTCATGCATACACCAGCTTATTCCCCAAGTCAAGCGTGCGTATAGAAGTTTTTATTTCAAAAAGCGGCTAATGAAGACATAAAGTAACTTTATTTGAATTTGATACGTTTGCGGATCCGCGCTGCTGGATAAGCACGGTTTGCTGGATCCAGCATGTCAAAAAAGGTGCTGAATCCAGCTAGATTGCTGGATGCTGGATCCAGCAATTGCAATCCCTGTATCCGATATACGCCGGCACAGTATGATCGAGAGCGGAAATCTCCAATCTGTCTTTCATCAATCATTCAAAGGGATCATTTTTATGGTTTTCACTGCACTTGAAACATATTGTATATTTTTCATCGTCGACACTTGGTGAAATTCCATTGTTATTAGACACTTTTACTATTCCACTTGTACATAAATTTCATTTTTACACATATTTTTTTAATATATTACTTGACCGGTTTCACTTTTTAAAGCAGAGTTAAGTTTATTAAATCCTGAAGATGCTTTGCTGAAGATGAAAATGCTGAAGTGAAATTTATGTACAAGTGGAATAGTAAATATATCTAATAGCACTTTGAACAATTTGGAAGCAAGGCTTAGTTTATTTCATAACTATTTTAAGCGGAAAATTGTATTTAATATACAAAAGTAAAAAATTTTTGCCGGGTGACTATCATTCAAATAAATTTCTATAAGAATATGGTCCTTTCAAGCCGGACAATTCAAAATCCATATTACCTGTCTCCTCGGCCGCCGCCTCTAGCCTGTTCCAGTCTTCCTGCAGTAACTTGAGTTGCTGTTCAACATCAGCATCAGGTTTAAGTTGGTCAGCCAGAGCTTGGGCTTCTTGCAGCCGGGCGCGGTTGGCTACCAGTTCCGCCGTGAACGCTTGGTGTTTCTTTAGTTTGCGCATTTTGTCTTCAAGATTGGTGACTTCTCCTGTTAAAATAATATCGCTAAACGTTACAAAAGTTACCGACATATGAATTATAAATTAATAAGATAACAGCAAAATAAAATGCGAACATTATCTTCCCGTTAACCTTACGGTGTAGGCAGAGTACATCAAATATCAATGGATGTTTCGGTTTACCACCAGTCAATAAATTGTCTGTTGGTGATACTGATCACCACATTTTACGAACCTAGTAACGACTATTAATATTGTTTCTAGGGAACCGGTTCAAACAACTTCAAGTACTCATGTAAGGCATGTGCGTATTGATATACCATCAGAATCTGGGATTTTAATTTTCAAGGATCATCAGAATCTGGGATTTTAATTTTCAAGGATCATCATCATCATCATCATCATCATATCAGACATAGGATGTCCACTGCTGATCATAAGCCTCCTCTAATGACTTCCACTGCAATCTGTTAGAGGCAGCCGACATCCAGCGGATCCCTGCGACCTTGACAAGGTCATCTGTCCATCTGGTGGGTGGTCATCCTACGCTGCGATTGCCGGTGCGTGGTTTCCACTCCAGAACCTTTCTGCCTAATCGGCCATCCATTCTTTTAGCTATGTGCCCTGCCCACTGCCACTTCAACTCACCCACACGCTTAGCTATGTCGATGACCTTCGTTCGACTGCGGATCTCCTCGTTTCTGATTCAATCTCGCCGAGAAACCCCAACCACAGCTCGCTCCATAGCTCGGTGAGCGACCACAAGTTTTTTTTAAGAGGCTCATAGTTAGAGACCACGTCTCCGCACTGTAGGTCATCACTGGTAACATGCACTGGTTAAAGACTTTTGTCTTTAAGATTTGTGGTATTCTGGATGACATGACGCTTTGTAACTTCCCGAACGCTGCCCAGCCGAATTAGATTCGTAGATTGTTCTCTTTCTCTAAGTTGGATCTGCCTAGTTAGACCGTTTGTCCCAGATAGATATAATCGTCAACAACTTCGAAAATCAAGTCTCCGACCAAAACTATATTGGGCGAAACATGGATATTCGACATTACCTTCGCCTTGTCCATGTTTTTTTTTAAGGCCCATCTGTAGGGGACTCGATTGAGGTCGTAGAGCATTTTTCTGAGCTTTTCCAGCGAATTTGCTAGGACCACAATATCATCGGCAAATCTCTTGCGGTTAATGCCAATGTCGGACCACTAGACAACAGAGGCGACCATTCTCTCTAACTTCCTAAAAATTTCATTTAAAAGTATTTTTGAGGATTTTCGGAGTTATACCTCCAGCCCGGTGGTAGAACTACTACACTGTTACTTATGACAACGATTTGTGTATATTCTATATTCTATCTATTTTTCTGCCAGGCAGCGAGTAAAAGGCCAACGGTTGACTATGCGAGTTAATACTATCGTGACTACTAGGTTTAGAATTCTGCAACGTCTTAGCCGGGTATATGGCACTACTTCCTTACTTATTCCTGCTGCAATAGCATCACTGTTTTGTTCCGGTTTGGTAAGCTTATATATTTGGCATTGCCATTCCGCCACATGGATAGCAAAGCAACTTCAACATTTTTGTTGTCTATAGGCTATAGTGTCCCTTTCCTTCGGGAGAGTCATCTGTTTTTTTTTAACTTCTTTTAAAACTTTTTGTGACAATTTTAAGGAAATTCCTTTTTTCAGTCAAACAAAATGCATATATTATGTCTGTGTAAATAAAGGAAGGAAATAAATATTTGAAGGATTCACGTGTTACTTTTCGGACATTCATAACTTAGACATGAAAAATTTACTTAGCAACGATTTTCGCTTACAGAGGCTTCGCAGAGTTTACGTCCGCGGAACGTTACAAAATAAATAGATGTCGTCTTTAAGAAATAATACAAATTGTTAGTAGTGTGTGTATAAGTGGCGAGTAGTGACCGTGATGCGCGGAGAGCTGCGCCAGCTTGTCGGCGACCCAGCCGCGCGCCTCGGCCGCGTCCCGCGCGAACTGAGCGCGGGCCCGCCAGCGCCGCAGCGCCGACCGCCGACGCGTCGCCGACTCGTACAGCTACACAACATTACGCAACTTTGTACGCTCATTCAACTATCTCACTTATGGCAATACTAATAAAAATGACAATTATAATTTGTGAAATGTGAATTAACGCGCCCGTAACGGAGACATTCTAATCCTTTTTGAATCTGATGTTGAATGTTATGCTATGTAATGCTATTACCTTTTTCCTCCTGTCGTTGATATTCATCAGCTCGTCGGCGATGCGTTGACTCTCCACGTGGTTTTGCTGAAGCAACTTATCACCGTGGCTGTTGAGGGTGGTCAGTTTTTCATCCTGACAAAGATAAACTAGAATTAATATTTCTACGCACGACACAAAGTGACTAATCCCTAGAAACATAAGTTTGATCCATTATTTGTGATAATGGAAACTTCATTCAAGCAAGGCCATATACCCTCATTTCAAGGACAACATAAAAAAATACACAAATGAAGGTTTTAAAAATAAGAATATATCCCGTTATATCCCGAAAGTTACTTGTCCCGGTACGGTTTTTGAACGTTCGGAGTGGGGATTGCATTGCACACGACAACATAAACCGTACTACGGACGTTACGAATATATAGTTATATTTAAAAAATGGAGAAACTGAAGTTTCCATTTTAATATTGTATCACCTTGTATGTCGTAACAATAAATATTAGGGTTCAATAAGTTACCTGAGTGGCGAGAAGTTTCTCGAAAGCCTCGTGTTTCTTGAGTTGGTTGTCGACCTCCTCCACGCTACTGGTGGGCGATATTTCAGTACCTGCAGTGCAGACCCTCTCGTTAATGTGATAGACACATTAATTATATACAGTGTTATTAAGACAATAAAAACACGTACACTTTAATAGCCGAACTATCACAAGCCGAATACGTCCAGCCTCGAGCGAGTATTAAGACAAACAACAAAACTTATTTAAGCGGACAATTTCGTGTTTGAAATCAGGGTCTCATACTATGGCGAAACCCGTATTTTAATGTGAGGACAATGTACAGGAAGTATTATAATAAAAGACGTGTGAATATTTAAATCGAATAAGGTAGTGCGTTTCCAAAAGTAAAATCTGTAGCGCTCATTGATGGAACGTGTGCGCTCCATTAGACTATCCAACATTCTATTAATTTTAATATTCGCTAAAGTGTGAGTGACGTGTGTCATATATGTAACAGCTAGTTAATATGTCAACAAATCATATTCTGTCCAATTAAAACTGAAAAATGTCTCCAACTTGGGCTTAGATTTTAGGATGCTAAGGCATGTAGGGCGTATATACTGCTAATTTTTTTTGCTAGATAATTAATGTTTTAGTTAGGCGATAATTATTAATGTGATTTTAGGTGATTCAATGACATGTATATGTAGATAGCATAATATGTAACACATAATCTTAATTTCCATGTCTAAACGATTCGCGTACATGAATAACGTATATGCTAGGGGTTGGCACGTATGATTGCACTGTGGTGCAACGATGCTTTGAAAAGCTTGTGCAGCAACCGGAAGCAGTGCCAGCAGATGGCAAACGTGCTTGTGCCGAGTGCCAGTGTGGTGTGTTAACACGTGGTACAGGGTGTGGTACAGGATGTCTCACCGAGCGCGGCCTCCTGCGCGGCGCAGAGCTCGTGCAGCAGCCTGGCGTCCCGCAGGAAGCAGTGCCAGTCGATCAGCTGATCCAGCGCCACCTGGCGTCCCGCCCAAGCAGCTTGGAGACGCCCTCGCTCTGCGCCGAGGGCAGCGCAACGCTCTTCGATTTCCTGTACATAACATAACTCATAAGTAATACGGAAGTACTCGTATATGGTATAATACATAAGGCTAACTCGAAGGACCAAGTTTATTTGAAAAGCTATTAGATGCCAAAAATAAGAACAATTATAATACTTAGAAATGAATATATTTTATAACCAAAAGATTCGATTGTAGCTTGTTCTATTACTTAGGGTATTTTTTCAGCTCTATATATAAATTGATCGTCGGTCTTCACTGGTATTATCCAACTGGCGTAAATGCGACAGCCTTCTGTACATTTATATGCATTGACTAAACGGCAAACTTACATGACTTGTATAAAAGTATTCAATCAGGCAAAGAATACTTGTCAACTATTAATTGAACAAAAAAATAATACCCAGAAAAATCATCATTGGGCCAAAGAGGCAAAGTATACAATATCATGAGCATTTTATCGAGGCTAGTCCAAAATTGATTGAAAAATATAGTTGATAAGCAATATAATCATCATCTGGACTAAACACGAATTTAAAATTTGGGTTCGCTTGCGCCAAACTATTTTAATACTTTTTAAATAATATTTTCACTATGGTCAAATTTATTTAAGTATATAAATAGTTTTAGCGTTGCTAGTAAATGAAATAATGAAATAAAATTTATTGCTCTGAATACGCTTACAGCAAAAAATATGCAGTTATTAAAAGTATAAAGTATCACGTACTATTAGTTCTACAAACCAATATGAATATAGTCATTTTACCTGAGCGTTAGGGTGTCCAGCGTCCACCAGCTGTTGTCCCCGCTGTAGCACGCTCCTGAAGCTGTCGTCCCTGGCGTCTATCTCAGCCCGCAGAGCCTCGTGGTGAGCTCTCTGAGCTTGAGCCGCCGTGGCTGACCGCGCTGTGCCACCGCCTGCCATCTCACCGCGGAGGGACGCTGACCAGGACATTAGGTCGCGGACCTGCGGACAAACATTATTTTGTACTAGATGAAAATCCGGCTTCGCTCGGAAGTCTCATAATACGCAATCTTATATACTAACTGAAATAGTAGACATTGAAAAGTAGCAACACTGTAGTGACGTCATTTTCAACTGATGTTGGTTTAATGAAGACAACACTATAGTGTTGCTATTTTTTAATTTCTACTCTTTTATGTACCAAGATAAAATAAGTTTCACGATAATTTGCACTCCATTCTACGATACTATAATAAATGCTCACGCCATCTACACCACATATTTGTAACCTTTAAAGAAATATGGCCGATTTGTCTGTCAGCACCGTTAGAATTTTTAATCACTATTTTAACAAAATACTCGACAATCCGAATTTTGCGGATATACGTTGTCGACTCAAAATTAATAGTAATTTTTACGATTTATAATTTAGATAAGGTTTCGATTGAGTCTACCGTAACCATTGACAAAATTATTAATAAACAGTAAAATCATAATCGGTTTTCCAGACTCCAATCTTGAGACGAGAGAATATAACTAACTCAAAATTAAAGCTACCATAGTTTTTTTTTAATATATCATAAGGGCGCAGCTACATATATCGGGCTACGACGAAGGTTCACGCTAACACGAACTACGTCGCGACACCTGCTTACGTCATAATGACGTCGTATTATCACTGGTCACCAAACCGCGGCCCGCAGGTTATATTTGTGCGGCCTGCTGAAGATAATTGTGCGGCACACGACAAAGCAAACAAGAATATTCATATAATCATTCCTTAAAATCTTTTCTCCTCAAATTCTCAATTCATTATTATCATTCGTTTCTTAAATTCATTCATATGCTACTGTATACTGTATTTAATTCGCCCAAAGATTACGAACCTATGATACAGCTTCATAAATATGAAGGTCATACCGTCGTATGTTATTTTTTTCTGCCATGGAACAAAATAAAATAGCACACGTCGATACACTAGGTCAATATCAAAATACGGTTTATACATGATATTACCTAAACATATGTATGCGGTTAAATTCTATTTATTATTATTATTGTTTATCGTAATTATATTATAGTTTTTTTGTCGTGAGTCACACAAATACCGCGTGCGGACTGCAGTTTGATGTCAACTGCAGTGACGCGTCTAGCCCCTTTGCGACATCGCGATAGCACGAATCTTCGCCGTAGCCCGATATCTGTAGCTGCACCCTAAGATAGCAAACAAGCAGGTCGCCCTCTTAATTGACGCCAAATATGTTAATGGTGTGTTGCTATTCGCTCCGTGCGAAGCCATGGTGGGGAGAAACTGATTTACCGTCAGCGCTACCCGTGGCTATATCATTATTTAAATAAAATAACATAAAATGAGTCACAAAAGTTGTTGTGTTGTAAGTTGTAAGAATACAGGTAGAAAAAGGGCTTGTCATTTTTATAAATTTCCAACAGCAAGTTGGAAAATAAATCAAAAGAAAAAATGGATAGCCGCTGTTAGGAGACAAAAGTAAGTAGAATCATAACCTTACTATCCGTAATAATAAAAAACTTGAAAGGAGTAAAACTTAAAAAAATAGTAAGTTTAGAAAATGCTAGGAAATATTATTATTAATTAAAAAAAAATTAAAACATTTTTAAATTTAGCATAATTATATATTAAAAAATAAAATTGAATTTTTTTATTATAAACTTCATTAATTATTTAAGATTTATTTACTCTTTGCCACTTATTATATTAAACAAAAAAATTATCCATATCAATAATCATAAATTTTAAATAATAAATATTAAAAATTTTCAATAAATTTTAAATAACAAATATTAAAAATTTTCAATTTTCCTTGCAGTAATGATGGCTCATTGTGGACTCCAAAGGCTCATGATTATATTTGTAGTGATCATTTTATTGGAGGCCAAAAGTCTGACATAGAATCAAGTCCCAGCTACATTCCTACTAAATTTCCTACAGCTTATAAATCTCGAAAAGTTAATGAGTTAATGGTTACGAATAGGTGAGTAATAATATATTGAAATTTACATAATTTAAAAACTAAATAGGAGAGTATTACTATAAATTTTAGATATTATTTAATGGCGCTCGGGCCAACACAGGGAGAAGGTTGCTTCATTTTTAGACCCATTTACTGGTTCTCAAGGACTCTTGAGAACCGAAAATGTTGGCTAAAAATAAGAGCACTAACCTCAGTGAAGAACTGGTGCAGCAAGAGATGCTGCTGCAGCACATTTCTGCGCGCGTCCGCAGCACTGCGTAACGCAGTCCAGGCGTCTGCCAGCTGCTGTTGTCTTAGAGCGATCTGCTGCTCGTTGCCGCCCGGGCACAGCCGCTGCAGCCGGGCACCTTCCTCTTGAAGAACCTGAGGTCATTATTGAGTCTTGTATTAAAGACCAACAAATTATTGACGTAAACCTTACATTTAAAATGAAAAACATATCTATAGAATTTAATCTGTGAGGGAATGAGAATTAAATGTCGTAGAATTTTATATTCCTGTCTTTCCAATTGCTAAGTTGAATCGATACAGAAGACGCCATATAGTATTTTATTTGTATGTAGAGTTTAATATTTGTTCTGTGTACGGACGTGTACTTACATCAGCGTTGTCGTTGCACCGTGGTCGCGCAGCAGTGGGAGGGGAAGGGGGGAGCAGATGTTTAACTGCATCTACGTTTCGATGGTGAGCAGGTCGTGATCGCGCAGCAGCGCGGTGGGGGAGGTGTACCTGCATCTGCGCGTCGATGGCGAGCAGGTCGTTGTCGGCGGCGTCGTGGTCGCGCAGCAGGCGGTGGGGGGGTGTACCTGCATCTGCGCGTCGATGGCGAGCAGGTCGTTGTCGGCGGCTGTGTGGTCGCGCAGCAGGCGGTGGGGGGGTGTACCTGCATCTGCGCGTCGATGGCGAGCAGGTCGTTGTCGGCGGCGTCGTGGTCGCGCAGCAGGCGGTGGGGGTGTACCTGCATCTGCGCGTCGATGGCGAGCAGGTCGTTGTCGGCGGCTGTGTGGTCGCGCAGCAGGCGGTGGGGGGGTGTACCTGCATCTGCGCGTCGATGGCGAGCAGGTCGTTGTCGGCGGCGTCGTGGTCGCGCAGCAGGCGGTGGGGGTGTACCTGCATCTGCGCGTCGATGGCGAGCAGGTCGTTGTCGGCGGCTGTGTGGTCGCGCAGCAGGCGGTGGGGGGTGTACTTGCATCTGCGCGTCGATGGCGAGCAGGTCGTTGTCGGCGGCTGTGTGGTCGCGCAGCAGGCGGTGGGGGGTGTACCTGCATCTGCGCGTCGATGGCGAGCAGGTCGTTGTCGGCGGCGTCGTGGTCGCGCAGCAGCGCGGTGGGGGGTGTACCTGCATCTGCGCGTCGATGGCGAGCAGGTCGTTGTCGGCGGCGTCGTGGTCGCGCAGCAGCGCGGTGGCGGCGCGCAGGTCGCGCGGCGGCGGCGGCGCGGCCAGGCGGTCGCGGCGCGCGGCGGCGCGGGCCAGCAGCTCGGCGGCGTCGCGGTGGAAGCGGTGGATCTCGCCCGCCGCGCCCAGCCGGCTGCCGCGCAGCGCCATCTGCTCCACCAGACGCGCCCACGACTCGCTGCACAACATTACACATCTTCAATATACATCTACCCTCCTATTATACAAATTGTTACCACTCTTTATAGGCAATTTAAGTTCTAACGCTGAAAGTAGTACCCTAGTACGGTTTGTCACTACACTCACCCCAGCGCCTCCTGGCGGCGCTCGATGTCGGCGATGTAGACGCTATCGGAGGCCAGCAGCTTGGCGGCCAGCTCCTCGCACTGGCTGAACCGTTCCGCACCGCTTTCCACCCGTCGCTTTAGCTCCTCAAACTTAGACCGCAGGATCTGACCATAACGTTTAAATTAAAACATATACCTATATAAGAAAAACATTTAGCTTTAAGTGATTTCATTGTATATCTGATTTTACTCCAAATGCAACAAATACATGTTCATTTCATCACATTTGGGAAGAACAATGAATGTTGATTCGGTTTCATGTAATTAAAATGTAATCAGTGGTTAAAGGCATGTACAAAGTTCTTGGAAATCGGTATTTAGTTGCTAATTCGGTGCTGACTGTTTACAGACATAGAATCTCACCAAAAGGTGTTCGTAGTCTTGTCCGTAGTCTTCGCTGGAGGCAGCAGCGTACTGCTCTTGTATCCAGTTCTCCAACTCTTCACTTTCTGCCATGTATTCATGTCTGTAACGAGAATAACCACATAATAAGGCACATTGTAAAAATTCTATGAATTTAAAAAAGTCTTACTTGGTTGGAAGTATCCAGAAGACTGACATTTATAGTGAAAAAAATTGCTGCTGTAAACAAGGGGATTCCACAGGGATCAATCCCTGGTAATTTTTCTATTTCTTATATACATTCACATATCATCCGAAGGATCTTGGTGCGTTGTAATGATAAAGCATCGTGGTTGTGCTATGGCGCACTGCATGGCCACATATACTCGGTTACCAATAGTCTACCTCCAACTAAATCGTATATTAGTAGTATTATTGTGTGGTCGTTTAGACCCCATGTTTGGTTGCCGCAGTTAGGGTAAATTATAGTTTATCGTCACACACAAAATTACAAGTTACATAGACTGGTATATATCGCGAAGTCCCATGATGCCTCCAAATATAAAGATGGATCAGCGCATTTCATACTGTGTTCCCATATAATAACTGTAGTCTCCACTGTAGCAGAGTTCGATGTAAGGGAGAGACGCAGTATACCTGCAGACGCTCTCGACGAGCGCGGCCTGTCTATTGGCGGCTTGTCTCTGCAGCCGCTGCAATGCGTCTGCCAGCTCACGGTGGCGCCGCACTAGCGCGGGGCCCTCGGGATGGCCCCCGCTCGCCATGGCCGCCGCCGAGTGGCCCATCTCCGCGATTATAGCCGCATACGTGTCCAGCTCCAGCACAAGCGCCTACCGAATAAACACTCGAAATTTAGAAATAACTAAAATTACTAAATTTTACACTAATAAAATATACTTTGATTGCACAGTAATCGAATATTAATCGGTCTCTGTCTGATTCAGATAATTTTGCCATTCATACCTTAGTACAATTTTTTCTACAATTGCTTTAGCAATTGCTAAAGCAGTGTTCCACTCGCTTTATTTTTTTTGCATTGTTTCATTGCGCAACGTCATTGATCAAAACTAATGACCTTTTCAAAGCTATTCAAATTAAAAATTGGTTACAAGGACATTAATACGGGAGATACATAGTTTACTCTGAATCATGCTCTGTGCATTTCCCGACTCCCTACTTTTAGTTAATTAATTCGACTTCTAGTCCCCAATGACAACTCTTCTTGGTCACGGCACTCTTTTTAACTTGGTGCCAGACATTTACGGTTGTTTGTTTATCGATATGTTTGAAATGTCCAACGCTCAAGGTTTCCCCCTCCCATATCTCTGCTCAGGTCCGCTCCGGGCTCCGCTCCGCTCAGGGCTCTGGGTAGGTACAGTCCACACATGCAGGTTACCTTGTGTCGGGTGAGCAGCTGCGTGGCGCGGTGGCGGTCGTGGCCCACGTCGGGCGAGGCCAGCGCGGCCGCCTTCTCCGCCAGCCAGGCGTCCAGCTCCAGCGCCTCGTGCAGGAACTGCTGCGCGCGCAGCGCCGCCTCCAGCCGCACGCCGCGCGCCTCCGCCGCCGACACCACGCTACTGTACGCTTGCTCCAACTCCGCGCACAACTCTTTAATCTGAAATCAATCATGTCTTTGTGTAATAATATTTCAGTCTTGTCAAGATTAGCATATATGCCTAAGGACGCAGATCGCAGCGTTACTATAAAACCTATGTAAGGACATACATTAGTGTTTGCTTTAGCTTGTTGGCTATTAATTGATGGAGTTGTCGCTTATACTGCGACTGCACTTGCGTTGTCACAAAACGTCGCGCAATCACGCCATACATGTAGATATGACCAGCTATTACCGGCTATCGTTTTAGCGCCATTCAGCGCGCTAATGTCTTCGGGATGATACATGCAGATGCGGCCTAGCTCGTGTTTCGTGTTAGGCGTGTTACCGGCGCGACAACATTGTCATGCTGAGTGTATTTGTATTACATCCCGGTAATGTTTGAACCTAAATAGTTTCTGGCAAGAAAACCCGGAATAATTTCACCTAGTTAATAATTTGAATTACTTCAATTATTTAAAATCGAACAATTTTCGCATTTAATTTTAAAGAAACTAAGCACGAACTTTTTCACGAAAAGCTGTGCGAATTTAAAACAATCGAGACTCACTACGTCTTACCAATATTGACATGCGTTTAGAGTTTAAATACTAAATGTGATTACCTTTTGAGCCTGAGGATGTTTCTCATCGGGCAAATTATGGGCTTGTTCGAGCGCTCTTCTGACTAGTGGCTCCCTCGCCTTCAGCTCATCCCTGAGCTTGGCATGTTTCTTGACCGCCGCTTGAGCCCCCAGCAAGTCCGTGCTGACCACATCAGCATTGGCCGCTGCTTCTCTTTCACGAACCCACGCCAATTCTCCAGCTACTTCCACGCTTAGTTTGTGAAGTCTGAAATTAAATTAGAATGATTTGTCTTAATGCTGTAGTTCCATCGGATAGTTACGAGTATTTGAAAAACACATAGGCAAGTAAACAATAGATGATTCTATTCTTTTCGAAAGAGACAACTCACTTATGGAGTTAACTATGCATTGCAAACTGTGTGACGAAATGATAACGCTAAATTTTTAACTTAACTATTACCTTACCCTCTACACTGGGATACAACAGTGGGAAGTATTGACGCTATTGCAGCAGAAATAGGCAAAGCAGTGGTACTAAACACAGGCGGGATATTGTTAAACTCCACCGCGAAGTTACGATGCTAGTACCAGGTTCCATCGACAAACACATATTCAACATAATTGTTGCAGACAGTTCTCTATATAGAGCTTGCATGAAGATCGAACAAACGGACAGCCACGTAATCATCGAGTGCGAAGGGCGTAGCGAACTACTGGGACAAGCATCCCGGATCCCCGAAGTCAATACCTAAAGCATTTTTCCACATTAAAAGTTTGTTGGTTTTCTAGATGTGTCAGGATAGCAAGAATAGGGCAATTTTATACTTAAAGCAAAAAAGACGAAAAGAATAAAGATTGAGTTGAAGTGGCCTGCCTATGGAATCCAAGAAAGTAGTGACAGACAATTGTTAACCTTATACCAAACTACGTAAAAAAAAGGTGAAATTGATTAAATTTGCTATTATCCGCGAACTATTCTATGTATCCTCCGTGATGGTACCGAAAAGAGAGACGTTGGCTTAATAAAGAGATAAGACTCACCGATGGTTCCGATCAAACGAAGACCCCCAGCGGCACACTTATCCGCCCACATCCACCACACTTTTACAACCACGACCACGCCGGCACCAATCACAAAAGCACACAATTCATGTACGTACTCAACGCACGTTTCACTTCGAAACCGAAGCATCTTCAGGAGAAACGAACACTACCTCACTCTACGCGAGTGTAAGTATTAGTAATAGCAAATGTAATTAATTTCACCTTTTTAATAATGGATTTCCGCAAAGTAACGCCTGAATCAATAAAAAAACAAAACTACGTGTCAGGATCGTAAATTATTTATTTTATAGGCCTAGATCAACTCTGGGAGGACACATAATTCGCGTACTTTAGGGGACTACAGATCATGCATAGTTCACGGTTAGCCGTGATTGATCATTTTATTGATTAAAAAGATGTGTGGTGATCACCAAAATTGCATTTTGTCGGCCATAAAGTCACACTTAATTGTAAACATTGATCTTAAATACTCACTACAATTTAAAAATCTATCTTACATTTGAGGTAAATTGAAATATTGTAAAAGGGAACAAAGGTTGCCTCAATACAGCCTCGCGTCCACTGTCCAGTGACATACTATGTGAGCAATACGCGAGGTCACTACCGAAGGCTGGTGTCACGTAACCTCCTAGTCCGTTACATGTTATGTAAATAATAGGCAGTCCATACTTTGTTACATATCATGTCAGTAACATGCAGTCTACATTTTGGTGTCATACTCTTGTCCCGTCAAATGTCGGTGAGATGAGAAATACTCACTGCAGGCTGATGTCGAGGGCCCTCCGGCGCGCCAGTGCGCGGGGCCGCAGGGCCCTCGCGGCGGCCAGCAGGGCCCCGCAGTCGCGCTCGATGGCGGCCGCGTCGAAGTGGCCCCCCGACACCAGGTCCGCGCCCGCCGCCGCCAGCGCCTGCGCGCGCTGCTCGCACTGCGACAACTCCTGCTCCAGGGCCTGCAATGGAATTAACCTCGCTATAACAACCCCAACCCGAATTATATAAATATTGTATAATATTACGAGAACATTGTGGCTGCCCTATGTTTCCCAGGAAAGTCAAACTCATCTGTAGAGTCCGTCTGTCTATTGGGTCGTATATTATTGGTTGACAATTGACATCAAAATAAGAATATGTGAAAACAAAGCGTTTAAAAGGCATGCTAATATTACACAAAAATACTGTAAGCCATTGGTGCTCAGTAGTGATTTTCCTGAATTTAACGTTTTGAGATGTATTTTCTTATATTATAGGTATACGGTTACTATACATTAGCAATATAAAAGAGCCGACAAGGCATTAACAAACAGAGGCGACACGGCCACGGCGAGCGCGAATCGTTTAATTTAACGAACGAAATAAATATATTATTTCGTTCGAACAGGATACTAACTGTTAACTCGTACAATTAAATAGCAAACAAAAATATGTTTGTCCTAATGTCAAGACACAGCCTTCTTCTATGACACAAAATATGTTAATGGTGCGTTAATATTCACGTGGCATAATATTAATGCCACATGTCTAAGTTTCCCGCTAAAAAGAATACAAAAGTGTAAAACATTGACAAGCAGGAATAGGTAAAGCTATGGTATCAGACTCAGGCGAGACGCTGTAGAAATCTACCATTTAGTAGTAGGATGATCTACTCTACGAAGGGTCTGGATACTTCAGACATTTGGAAGAGAGCCGCCATTTTACTTATTATGTCACGGAGCAGTGCGAAAAACATAAGTATATCGCGTGAGGGCGCGTGGACGACTGGCATCTCATATCTCATTTACACACTTGGCAAGCCTTTACAAGCGTCCATAATCACAAGCGTGTAAATGGGGTGTTTAGCTTGGCTTGCTTGTGCTTGGAGACACTTGTTGCCGATCCGCTCGGGTGTCGGTTTATGAACACAGATCAAAAAGTTCACGCTAAGCGCTCGCGATGCATTTACACGTTGGTGCGTGTTTGGTGTCGCTGTTACGGTTTCTATAGATTTTTAACATTCAATATATTTTCTACCCAACTTTCGCTCCTTTAATTTTTGTTCTAATGTTTGCCTGTCTGGAACACATTAAGGCATTCGCAAGCGTGTAAATGGCATCCAAAAGTTTATAAATGTTTGGAATTTGTGAACGCTTGACAAGCCTCTGCAAGGTTGTGCTGTAGCATCACAACGCCGTCACCACTCAATAATTAAATCAATAAGAACGTCATCTATCATTTAAAAACATCAAAATTGTAGACCCAATAATTACAATTTTCAAGTGATTTTATTTGAATCATATCGTAATGATACGATTTAAAATTTAAATTTTGTAGATAATTATAATTTTTTGTTGATAAATAAATAACCTCACCTGTTGTTGGTTCAGTAATCGCTTGCAGCTCCTCAAGTCGGTGCCGATCTCTTCGCTGTTCAGTGCTCTTTCCAACTCGAACAGGCGGGTCTTCGCGTCCTCCACAGATCTAAAAACAATAAAATTAGTCATTGCCTATATCTGCTAGATGTAGGTAAAACAAAAATACATCGCTAAATCCGGTCTAACGCCTACTAAATTATTTCCCAGTATTTATTTACCGTCGGTGTTGTCTCTGCTGCGAGGCTTGTCTCAGTTTGCTGCCCTTGTCTCTGGAGGCGGCCACCAGTTCTTCCCACGCGGTGTGCAACCCGTCCAGATGTTTGGATACTTCCTCCGCTCGAGATGGATCGGATTTCTGAAGAGAGTGTCCGATCTGAAAACATAAAACATTATCATAATTTTTCATATCTTAGTACAACAAACAAGCAGATGACTTTCCCGAAAGAAAAACATCTGCTGATTGACTCGAGAGTTACGAGTGCGCAGACGAAAAATTATGTATTGTTCTTCAACACAACTTTAAGATTTCCCAACTAATCAATTTCGTCTTGTAGCCTACATTTTAAGAGGTCAAGAGGCTACAGTTTTCGAAAAAATAAGTGTCTTTCAACCAACTTTAAAATTTAGGATTTTTCGAGCTCAAGTTTCGATTTAGCGACGAGTTTCAGGGTCTGCTAAATCAACCGATTAAGGATAGTTTAAAGATAAGGGGGAGGGGGGGGAGGGGATTTTTAATTCAAATTCAATAATTGCGATATAATTGTTACAGTGCCATATTTTGCCAATACATAGGGACAAGACAAACACAAATACTTAGCAAAGTACCAGGGATTCCAACAGTATCAATGGCAAGTTGCTGACTACGGCACGTAGTCTGTTTGTCTGTCTGCTGTCGTCTTGTCTGTCAATTGATACACTAAAGGTCTTCCAAGTCATGCAAGGCATACCGCCTGAGGACCAGTCAATCTGAGAAAAATTTAAACTTGTGTATAGCTTTACAAGTCATAGCTCGATTTAGGATTTGCTTGACTTAATGTATTTTAGCATTGTAGAATGTTTGACCAATACAGTAGCGACTGTAATGGTCTTCGCTTACTTCTCACTGGCTACGAGTAAAGCAGAGGTCTATGCCAAGTATTGTAACAATAAGCTCACACTCTCGACATTACGCAGCTGCTTCTCATTGGCCTGCAGCTCGCGCTCGAACGCCTCATGCTTTTGCAGCTTACGCTCCAAATTCGCCAGGTCCCTAGTGATAGAAAAAAATACAATTTCAGATTATATAGAGCCAAAAATTGAGACAGTTATAAATAATTTTATTAAACTGTATTGCTAAAAGCAAATAAGCAAATAAGAAATAAAGGAAGCAAAAATTCAATAAAGACCTTGTAGCACTAACACTAAGGTTGAAAATACAAAGACAGGTGAAGTTTGATCATTCATTCATAGTTTATAATTAAGGCATTGTTATAGTTAAAGTTGTAATATACCGATAGCTCTGGTCCTTAGCAGTCCTAGTCTTGTCCTGGATCCACGCTTTCAACTCATCCGCTGACGCCACAAACTGCAAATTGATTTTAACCAATATACATTATACAACTTAAAAAAGCAAAGAATTTCGTCACGATGAACCGACTCAGTTGACAGCGGCTCACTTGGTTAGAGCGTCCTAGCCAGGAGAAAGTAGCAGGATTAAGTCCTGACGTGTCGATATTTTTATACATAATTCGTAGTAACAAGTGAAACTTTTTTAGAATTGACGTTTAAAAAACATCTGAGTGCTAAGTGTGAGTTTACTAGGAATTTGTATGTGATTTGTACAGCGCCACCTAGTGGTAAACTGGTTTCCCACGTTTACCACTAGGTGGCGCTGTACAAATCACATACAAATTCCTAGTAAACTCCAAAGGCGCTCACGATCGAATGCGAAAAGAAAAACTCACACTTAGCACTCAGATCAAAATTTCAGTAGAAGTGTAACTTCCAGAACTATTTTAAAAGAATGTGATGAGTGCAGAGTTTATAGGAGTAGAATAAAAATAAAATATTTTTGTATCGTATCTTTGACACTGTATATAAAAACATTGCCGTTCCAGCTAACTGTCTCTTTTTTTCTCTGTATGTGTGTATGTATGTATGTCTATGTATGTGTATGTATGTGTGTGTACGTACGTATGTGTGTGTGTTTGTATGTATGTGTGTGTATATTGGTGTATGTATGTATATTATTGTATATGTGTGTGTGTATGTATGCTTGTGTATGTGTGTGTATGCATGTGTGTATGGACGCATGTGTATGTGTGTGTATGTACCTGCTGGTGCGCCAGTCCGGCCAGCAGCGCGCGCCGGCGCTCGGCGGCTGCGGCGCGCACTCGCTCTCGCCGCGACACTACGTGTGTGTGTGTGTGTGTGTGTGTGTGTGTGCGTGCGCGTGTGTACCTGCTGGTGCGCCAGTCCGGCCAGCAGCGCGCGCCGGCGCTCGGCGGCTGCGGCGCGCACTCGCTCTCGCCGCGACACTACACCCGCACACCGCGACTTGATGCTGCAACACGCAACAACATTCTCTTACTCTTAAAACCACTGCATATGCATGTACGTAGTACACACTGCAACGAAACTAATCGTATCATTGCTCCTAAAATATTACAGACGTATAAAGTGTTTATAAACACCGTCAAATGATATTTCACTCATGCCTACATCTAACGGCAACGTTATCTCACAATTTTCTTTGTAACAATAACTGAGTCCAAATTTTGTTTTATTTGAATTATTAGGCTCCCTAAAACATCAAATAACAATATACATCGACAACTACCTATGCTCAATAAATTAAAAAGTTGTCATCTTGATCCTTATTAATAAAATCAAAAAATAGATGTAAACATAAAAAGTAAATTTTGTTTGCGCGGGAATCCTAGTCGTTCCTCCGTCTCTTTCCTTCCTGCGTCCATCATATATTCCACTTGGAGGAAGATGGCATCGCTGAATAGCCACACCGCAAAGCGCATACGCCAGTTCGTTGGTCGACCGCATCGCGAGTGATCGCGTACCAGTACGCTCGCATCATCTTGACAAAGGCCTAAACGGAACCGCTCACCTACGCCGCGCCGCAACCACCCGCTCGCTGGCTCGTCTCGAGATATAGCTGGAGCCAGCTAACCGCAAGCCACGCTAAGTGCAATCCACCAGTGCAATCCACCAGGTGAGTCCTTTCATCCTATCATACAGTCCATATCGCAACCCGCTAGTCCCGTCGTATTTTGGTATAACCTATCTTTGCATACGGCGGGACCGGGGAATTTTTCTAAAGATTATTCAATACTAAAACTATTAGTGACGTATAGGGCTACTAATTTAAATTTAGTACTAATTTATTTAACTATCAATTGAATATTTTAGTAATATTGCACTTAATTCAAATTAAATCTAACCAAAGAAAACTCGAAGGACCAATACGACCAACTCTAACATAAAGTCAAACACTATCAAAATACATAAGTAATTTTTGACTTTTCTCAACTAATATTTCCTTTATATCGCATATATCTATTGAATAGAACGATAAACATAAGAAATAATGGTATAGAGAATAAAGTTTTATTACAGAGATGCTGCTGATAGATGATAGGTGATTGTGATGATGATAGATGATATACGGGAGACAAACAAACCCCGTTGTATATGTAACGATTACTGCGTTTACTGTATGTTACCATATTAATATAGTGTTACCAAATACGTCACATTAACGCGGCGTACGAGTGCAATGACAAATTGGCTCATACACACGGAGTATAACACAGTGTTTGACGATGAGCTTTCGTTTAATATTTGAACTGTCGTCAAGACGCAGTTGTCTCAACGAAAATAAGCCCCATACTTGCTATAAGTTATTATCACTCTTACAAGTAGGAAATACCCAAATATGTTTATAAATTGACGGTAAGAAAATACTGATGCTTTTTTAAAGGATCGAAACACAAAAAGATTTTTTTACTGAGAACTTATTGTATTTTTTAAACAATACGACTTTTTCTATATTTAAAATTAAAAAAATATATTTTTAAAATAATATATTAGTTTTCGTTATTATTGAAACTAATATTTTTAATCTGTAAAAAGATTCTTGATGCTTGGTTCCAAAAGATTTGAGAAAACGATTTTTCCTTGCCTTAAAAGTATAAGAGCTCCGTTGACCTACATCATATATGAATAACATTGACATACATACTATTTGTGCCCGCGACTTCGTTCGCAAGGAAAATTTTTTAAAATGAAAGTCCCACGGTTTTATCCGCATAGTATATCCAGGATAAAAACTATCTTGTCCTTTCTCGGGTCTCAAACTATCTTTGTAATAAATTTTAGCCCGATCGGTTCAATGGTTTAAGGTGAAAAAGAGACAGACAGAATGTTACTTCCAAATTTATATTAGTATTAGTGTGGATGAATAATGAAATCAAAAATATTTGTTCGTTACATTTCGTATGTAACGAACAAATTTACACAATTATGTAATATTCATGAGCATGTCGATGACGCTGACGCGAACCCATACGATGTTCTGCTATCAACAATCGTGTAACGCGGCTAAACAAGTTAAACTGATCCGGTGACTTACTGTTCGGCGGCGTAGTGCGGCTCAGTGGCGAGTGCGCCGTGCGGCCGGTCGGCCGTGCCCTCCGCCAGTAGTTTGGCGCGCGCCGCGAACGCCGCCACTCGCTCGTCCTGGGCACTGAGCCGCGCTTCCAGCTCTTCGTGACGTTTCAGCAACGCTTCTGCTTCGTCCGCCGACGTCTGGATAAAAATGTTTTAAAATCTTAAAAGAAAAATTTTGACACATCAAGATATGTCCTGCGACCTTGCCTCTATCCATTGCTGTAATATGGCAAGATTTTTTTTGGCCTTGTTATCGATCCTGCGATGGTACTAATGGCTAGATATACATACGTATATACAGTTAAGTAAGTTTATTTACACATGAAATTAACATTTACAATATTGATCAATAATTTCGTGTTTCTAACTATACAGTGTGTAAAGATAACTCTTTACGATCGTCAGAGGCATTATTTGTTAGCTTAATACAAACATATTTGTGTCATTATTTTATGGATATTGATACATAAATCTTCAAAATATTTGCTTGATTTAAGGGGAAGTTGCTCAATTCTAGTACTAAAATGAGGCACTTTAAACTACGATATTTTTCTTATTTTAATAAAAAGAATTTTTATTTTTTTTGACAATGCCATTGACCTATCTATATAACTCTTACGGATCGGACAGGGTGTCTTTACAATCTGTAGATCCTAATCGTATTGTGTATGCTTCGACGAGGTGGCTCAAATTACAGGATACTAACAGAACTCAATCTACATACAAGTAATATTCGAGCAAGCACACATAGGCATCCCTCAAGCACGCGAAATCTCGGAATGGTTCGGGACAGTCTGTTCCGCACCAGTCGGAGATATCGCGTCCGTGAGAGGTGTCTATGTATGCTACGCTTTTCTTTCGTTTGAGTTCTGTCTCCAGTATTCTGTGGCTGCGGGAAGTGCAGCGCGGGGCCCAGCATCGGGCAGTGGTAAGTGATGGCACGAGATGGCGAGGGGGGGGGGTCTCACCGCGTTGGGCGCGTGCTCGAGCACGGCCTCGTGGGCCCCGCTGGAGGCGTCGATCTGGTCGGCCTCGCGGTTGAACGCCTGCAGCTGCTGGCACTGCCGCAGGAACACCTCCTTGCGCTGCCACTCTGCAACAACACAACGCAAATCACCACCGACACCGAACTACTACTCACCTGCCACTTGGGAAAACTTTCTACCATATTATTATATAGTCTGTGTTAATGCATTCAATTTATTAAATTTCGTGACGACGTATCATTCATTAGTATTTTGAAATTTACCATTTTGAAGGTTTTTGTCTGTCTGTCTGTCACGTTATAATTAATGAACAAATGACACCAATTTAAAATCCATATTATTTCTATTATAACTTGTCTAACTGAGGATAAGAACCGAAAACCGCAAACGTCTGTCGGTTATACTAAGACTAGTTCTGATAAATCAATGAAATTGCTCAGACACCTAACTTAATTAATTAAGCGGCTTTCGATCTGATCGTAGCACTAAAGTTGTTCTCACGTCAAACCTAGCTGGAAAAGATTTTTTATATTGTTACGTGCTTGATTCTTTTTGTACAAGAAAACACCACTTATATTAAAATCGTGTATTCACAACACTAAGGTACAATAAACTACGATGAAATACGTAAATACACTGATAAGCTAACGTAAATACACTATACACACTTGTCACACTCGCTGTACTAACACTAAACTTAACCGACTACGCTGAATCACTAAAACACATCTCTTCGCAGTGATCGCTTCAAGTATCGCTCTCGATCGCTTTATAAAAACTACCCTCTATTTGTCAACACATCTCTATTTATATCCAGGGTAAAATTCTACCTGATTCCCGAAAAATCTAAATTTATTGCGTAAACAATAAACAATTCTGATTGTGAACAAGTCCAAGTAAGTACATACCATGTTCACCCTTATGACTAAGTCAGAAGATTCATTATGGTGTAGCTATTTGGGTGACGTCGGCTATTATTTATCAACAGAGGCAGCCTGTCCCTTTCTTTTATTTCTAGATTTTTCCAGCGTTTTAATTCTTCACTTTTCTAGATTAATCGTAAAAATATCATAATATAGCAAACAAGCAGATGGCTCTCCTGAAAAATAAACCACAGCCTATAGACACTACAGATGTAAATGATGCGTTGCTATCCAAGTGGCGGGATCGCAATGCAACATGCATTAGTCTACGGGCTACCTTACCCTTCAAACCGGAACACAACAATGACAAAGATTGACGCTATTGTAGCAAAAATGGTAAGGCGGTGGTATCAAATACCCGGTCAAGACGTTATGAAACTCTACCACCTAGTAGTCACGATGGTAGTGACACGTATAGGCAATCGGTCACATTTTATGACCTGCCTGACAGAACGGCAGTTGGTCTATTTTTCAAAGGAGCCCAGACCAACACGAAGGACCAAGGTGGTTGTCTAAATAATATGTGTATTAAAAAGGATATTATTAGACATGTAATTTCACTAAGTGACGAAATCAGCGTACTCACCCCGTTTGATGGCATCCTGCTCCGCTTCCAGGTGTTTGATCTTATCGGCCACGTCCGCCAGCGACGGGTTGTTAGCCAGCAGCTGTCTGCCGAGCCCGATCACCTCCTTAAACCTGCCACAGGAATAACACGCCTTTTATACTCCCATCTAATTGCACGTAGTTTTTTTATCCATTGATATAAAAAACCTAAGATACACAATCAGTTTTTGAGACACAATCAGTGTCTCAAAAACCTCCTCTAAAAATGACCGCACAATTTAAAATCGTGCGATCATTTCAAATAAAATCACATCGGTCGCGATACTGACAATTTTATTATTTTTTGTACATTGCTTTGTAAAACCAACTATAAATCTTGCGCTTAAGGTTGGATATACAAAAACATATGTTTTTGCTATATCTATAACTACTTATAATGATCATTTGATGATTAATGATTACATATAAATTATTATTAACATTATTAAACTTATGTGAAATTAGCGACACTTTTGAGTGTCAGTTTTGTTCGGGACTGTGCATCTTGTTTTTTTTTTATATCAATGCCAACATCTTAACATGTGAAGCAAATATTTGGGATCCTTTGTGTTGACTGATATATTTTAGTTAGTATATCAGTCAGCACTACGGTGATTGGTGCTAACATATAATAACTATAATATAGTCAGGCCGTTTGACATATAAAAGTATTCCTTTCTGATAAATCACTTATCAAAATCTTGATGGCACGTATTCGATTCGCAACGAAAACTTCAAGTTTTCAAGTTTTTTTTAAGCAATATTGTAATAATATAAGTAGATTATTCGAAGAATATTACAGTTTTTGCAAGATTGTCTTGATTATTCGATTTACCGCAGGTTCAAAATTTGATCGGTAAACGATTACGCGCGAGGATTTATAGTGTTTTTAAAATAATTCTTCTAAATAAATATGTTCATATAACGGATTGAAAAATATCAGTATATTGAGCATTACCTCAATCTACGTATAATAAATATTTTAGGTTTTTATTGAAATATTTACTGGTGAAAAAAAATGTTAAATTGAACTGATTTTGTAGTTTTTTAATACTGTTTTTTAATACCTAACAACAATATTCTCGTCATTTTGGCTCTGTGTTGCACTTTACGACCATATATCCTGTTGGAAAATGCATAAAATACAATATTATGGTACATTACAATGGTTGTGTTCGTCCTGAAAGATAACTCTGACACCTATTTTCGTAAAACGCTATGCAGAGATTGTCTTCGTTTTAAAATACTGCTATCAAAAATTATATTTTTGCTATGTAGTGCACTAAATTAAGACCCAATCTTGTAAACACTGTAATATCCTTTAAATAATCTGCTCACATTATTACGATATTGCTCTTGAAAAACTTGAAAACATGAAGTTTTTGATGCAAATCGAATACACGCTCTTAGGGTTTTGATAATTGATTTATCAGAAAGGAATACTTTTGCATGTCAAACAGCCTAACTAAAGAGTTATTCTACGTTGTAGCGTTCTATTCTGGCGTTGGTACGGCCATATCAGTGCTACAATGAGCGGTAAGTGAAACATGATGAGGTGGTAACTCACTCGTCGTCGTGCGCCCGGATGTCATCGTGCAGCTCCTGGTGGTGCTCCAGCAGCGCCTCCGCGGTGCCCACGTCCTTGGCCGTCACCTCCTGCGACAGCTGCTCGCGCACTTTCTGCACAACCACAAATGCGACTATTGTTAACTAATTATACATCATACCATCAATTTCTTTCATATAGCCGGGATTCTCGAGAGCGAAGCTGCTTGAGTTAGCTAGTAATATTATGCGGTCTGTTTGCTTGTAACGCTTTTAAACCTCATTAATTGAACTGGTTTTTACGAAATTGTGCAAAAAAATAGTTTGATTTTTTTTAAAAAATTGATTAAGTATAAGTCTGAAATAGTGGATTTAATTTGCCATTTTCCGCAAACTGTTTCGTGTGACCTCCTCAACGCTACTGCCAAAGGAACGACAGTGGTTTTATAACGGTTCAAGCAATCTACAAACGCTACCAGAAAAAATAATAAAAAATGGAATAAAATAAAATTCAAAAATAAAATCCTGAATCGCGATATCACAATTATTTATCTTGTACACACTATATACAAGTTTCAACGCCTAGCTGGGAACATCTGCCTTTTCCCCTTCCTTGTCTTTGTGTGTTGTCATCAACCTCCATAGTTATGACGTCATCCTGACAATAACTTGGCCCGCTGGTTCCATCTATATGACCCTTCAGCGGTACGGGGACCAGTGGCGCCACAGTTTCATAAATGGATAAATATCACCGAGTGCCGAAAAATAAGATTCGACGCGAGCGTTCATTTTTCAGATTCAGACAAGACACTGAATCTTCTTTGTTTTCAGCGCTCGATTAAATTTATACATTTATTAAACCGCTGCCTTTCCTTTCATTGGCATTATGATGATTATAACAAACAATTCGAGTAAAATGACTTTAATCAAATTTAAATTATGGAATTCCGCAAAGTAACGACTGAATCAATAATGTTGGGTGTTTTTAATTTTTAAAATGGGTATCAAAAAACCCCTTATAAATACCGAATGAATCAGTAAGACACTATTCTCTTAGAATCTTTTTTTTTATATCATAAGATAGCAAACAAGCAGATGGGTCTCCTGATGGAAAGAGTCAACCATCGTCTACAGACACCAAAGATGTTAATGGTGCGTTGTTATCTTGTGGCGAAGTCTAATGCCACATGCATAAGTTTACCGGCACTTTACCCTCCAAACCGGAACACGTCAGCGACAAGCACTGATGCTATTGCGGCAGGAATAGGTAAGGCGGTGGTACCAGACCCGGGCGAGACAATGCAGAACCTAGTAGCCACGATGGTAGTGACTCGATAACCAATCGGTCGCCTTTTACGACCTGCCTGGCAGAACGGCAGTTGGCCTATTCTTCAAAAGAGGCCGAGACCAACCAATCGGTCGCGTGCGGAAGCTCTGCTGGTTTATATGTAGATGGCATTTGTGTATCTGTGTTTTATGGCAACTGTAAGTAGTTTAACGTTATTTTAATGCAGATGTAAATTGCTATTTAGCGTTATATTGCTAATATATTATTATTTTAAATTCGTTTATATCATATGTAAAAATATGTGAAACTAAATAAACGCCTATTCCCGGCACTCAGATTGTTAATATTTTTAATAGTAATACATTAGAGTAGCTAAAAATTAAACATGGACAATTATATCAATTACATGTCACTCTATATATCGGCCAGTCATTTAATGACTATAAATATTTGGGGAAGTGATGTCGGCACTAACCTGCACCCAGTCCTGCAGCAGCGCGCTGCTGTTCCCGAAGATCTGGTGCCCCACGGCGCTCTCCAGCCGGTTCCTCCTCTCCGCAGCCTGCGCTTGACAACGCAACCACACTTCCTGGATCTCCTTCTGTCTCGCTTCCACGTTCGCTCTCTCACTCGGGTATTGTGACTTGACGCTACGAAAACGAACAAAAGGTTCTTATGGCGGAGGATAGCAATACAACAGACGGCATTTTTAGTGATACAAAACAACTTTCGTATACAGAGTTACTTTTACAGGTCCTTTCAAATTTGCAGAGGCTGTTCAGAATCGATATAATGTTCGATTTATCTATACATATAATTAAATCGTAGGAAAATCAAAACTGTACATTGAATATTTTTTAAAAGAATACTTGGGCCGTGATCTACAATCGATATCGAAGCTAAAAATATAGTTTTTAGAATTTTTATCTGTTTGTCTGTATGTATGTCCGGGGTAAATTTAAAAAGTACTGCATAGATTTACTTCAAATTTTGCATGAATATTACTAACAGGTCGGATCAACATATAGGCTACATATTATCACGCTATCACCTACGGGGGAGGAGCTGTGCGGAGTAAACGAAGTCCGTGCGGACGAAGTTGCGGGCAACAGCTTGTAATAAATAATAACGCCTTAAACCGTTCTACTGATATGATACGAGATTGTTTACCTTACTATTCGTTTTACGTTTTACGTTACTTACTTTTACGTTTAAAGACCTTATATATAAGATCCTTCCAAAATAAGTGATCATGTTTCAACATAACGTTCAGTACGTTTAACTAGGTATCCAGCCAAAAAATAATGTGATTCAAGGGCCTAATTTTTTTTTTGATTTTTACGAATAAAATAATTTTGTCTAATAACGTTTCACGCCTTTCTGCATAACATAATCCACTTTTAAACGTGAGAGTGAGTAGTAAGGTAAGTAACCTTGCGCCATGTCCGTGGGTCTGCGTCAGAGCCAGTGTGTAGGTGCTTGCGCCATACAAATACCACGTGCGCTTATCAGCTGATAGAACTGGATTATGCAATTAACTATAGGCTAACAGCTGTAGTGAATAAATACAGGCTAGCAGCTAAGCCCACGTACAACAAATGTATGTGTGTGTGTGTGTGTACTAACGGTACTATTGTAAATAAGTATTTTCTTTCTTTCGGCCAGCAAGCTGACGGTGTGTACCTTTAGGTGTGCGTATGTGTATGTGTGTGTGTGTGTGTGTGTGTGTGTGTGTGTGTGTACTCACGAGTCGGCCAGCAGGCTGACGGTGTGCACCTTCTCCCGCAGCGGCTCCAGCTCCCGCTCCAGCTGCGCGTGTCTCCGCTGCAGCGCCCGCACGGTCCGCAGGTCGGCCCCGCCCACTCCCACGCCCGCCAGCTGCTGCTCCTTCTCCGACATCCAGTCCAGAGCTTCGTCACACGTGCGGCTGAACAGCTCCACACTATAACATTAAAAAAAAACATCAATTGTTGAGGTTTTCCTGTGACGGCCGAGACTTTCTTCAAAGAAGACCCTTTGACATTCTGCCTCCGAACTGAATCACGACAATGATAAGCACAAGACAGACATATCAGGAATGAGATTGATATTTCAATAATGCGACTGATATCGAATAACGCGACTGATATCTCAATAATGCGACTGATATCTCAAGAATACGACTGATATCTCAATAATGCGACTGATATCTCAATAATACGACTTATGTCTTAATAATGCGACTGATATCTCAATAATACGACTTATATCTCAATAATGCGACTGATATCTCAATAATACGACTTATATCTCAATAATGCGACTGATATCTCAATAATACGACTTATATCTCAATAATGCGACTGATATCTCAATAATACGACTTATATCTCAATAATGCGACTGATATCTCAATAATACGACTTATATCTCAATAATGCGACTGATATCTCAAAAATGCGTCTCACATCTTAATAATGCGACTGATATCTCAATAGTGCGTTTAATATCTCAATAATGTGACTGTATTTACTGAATATATCTCGAACATTTCGCAAGTTAGATTGACTACATCTCTTACCTAGAAGCTCCTTCCAGACTCTTCTCCTTCTGCTGCTTGAGCCGCAGCAGTCTGTCCCACTGCTGCCGCAGCTGCTGTCTCCTCGCCGCCGCCTTATTGGCCTGGCTGTGTTTAGCCGATACCAACTCGTCCGCGGCTGCTTCTATATGTTCAAGTCGTTTGGACGCTGCTGATAGGTCCGTTACGAATTTCTGTACGCAAAAATAAATAACGTAATATATTTAATTTTGCATTGTATGTCAATAATTCTGTAAGTTAAATTTTAATATTTTCGGAAAATACTCGTCTCCCTCTTTAAAGAATAGAGTTCTCAGTGTGCGTTGACCTTAATGGTCCCAATTGAACACATTACGGTATTATATAGACAGTACCTCATATTTCCTCTTGGCAGTGTCCACGCTGTCGTCCACCTCCTCGTCTCTGAGCATCTTCTCCTTGTCTCTCATCCACTTATCGAAGTCATCGCACTCCGCGAAGAAGCTGAACAGTTTGATGGCGTCTTCTAGTTGGGTGCCTCGGGCTTCCGCCAGTTGGAGGAGTTCCTCTGGGAAAAAAATCAACGTTTAGTTTTTTGAAAAATAAAGCTCTAATTATAGCAATTACTTTGCCGGTTACCTTACCCTTCAAATTAAAACAGCAGGGTCATAGTTTGCAGTTTTTGCAAAAAAAAAAAAATTGTGTAAGCGGTGCTAAGAAACCCAGGCGAGACATTGTGGAAGTCTAGATAGGAACATTTAGTTCTAGATATAATTTGCAAAATGAATCTTAGTCCTATTAAAAATAATTCAAATTTGAATCCAGTGCAATATGCCACTTGTAACACGAGGATGAGCTTACAGTTTAATTTCGTCAGATAATTCCAAAATTTAAATTTAACAACATAATCTCCCTAAACAACTGACATTGTGTTTAAGCTTGGTCCTTCGAGCCGCATCTCTTTATTAGTGTCTTCCAGCCCGTTCTTCTTAGTAAGAGCACCGCACTGATTCAACGTACTCTCCCTCGATGGCCCGTGACTTGTTTTGCACGGGCATTGGGCACGCCTAATGTTACCAAGCCCGCCCCCTCAGTAAGAGCTCGGCACTGACTCACCGTACTCGGCCTCGATGGCCCGCATCTTGTCCTGCACGGGGGGCACGGCAGCGGGCTGCGGGGCCCTGCTGCGGCGCGCGGGGGCCCCGCGCTTCACCTGCACCACCTGTTTCACCAGCACCGTCTTCTTCACGCGCTGCACCGTGCGCACCTTCTCCGGACGACGGACTTGCACCTGGGGTAACAACAATTTAATGTTAAACTGTTTAAAAAAAATACGAGTGACAGCTGTCGCACAACGCAATGATCTCTATCACTATGAAACTTCGATAGAAGTAATTGGAGAATTCGAAGTTTTAAAATCAGGCTAGGAATACTATAGCTAAGTATGACACCAGCAATATTTAGGCGGGGGCATTATTGATAAAAACCAGGCTGTACCAAGATGTCGTCATAGTTATTAGTAGCTCGCAGGCTTTTCGCTTTTGAAAACTTCTCAAGCCACGTCTAACTATTATTGGTAGAAGAAAATCGCACCGGGTTCACGTCAGCATCATCATCAACATGTTAAAGTTTCAAATATACACAGTCAATGCTCGTTGCGCAGCGAAATATCCATCACCGGCGCTGCGCTGTTTTAGTAAAATGGTGTATCACAAACTGAGTAGATGTTTCTACAATAAATCTACACTTGTAAATACAGATTTAAGTTATTTAAAAATTATTTTGCAAATTAAATACCATAGTTTCTTCAGTTTTAAGTTTCTGTCGGCAGTCCTCAAAGTCATGACAAAGAAAATGGAAGATTTTCATTACATATATATTTTTCATTTATAAATGAAGCCAAAGGTCCTAGGTGCTGCTAAAATAAAAACCACAACTCACCGGCACAACCCTGGGCTCGATCTCGCGCACGTAGTTTGCGGGCACGAATCCGTCGGTGCGGTCCGCCTTGCGCACCGACCACCAGTCGGGGTTGGTCTTGTTGATCAGGAACATCACCTCGCCCTTTGTCATCGAGATGCCCTGCCCCGTGAACGCGTATAGGGCTTTCACCTGAACAATTATGAAATTTAATATTATGCCTTCATGCTTCATGCGGTATTCCTGGAAATTTAGTGGTAAGATCACAAAAAGAAAAAACTCTTATCTAAATATTTAGTCTAGGATAGTCCGGTAAAGGAAATTTGACCGTAAAAGTGGTGAGGGTCGGATGAGATCCGAGGAAAGAGCGAAATAATTCTTAAAAAATCCATCGCCCATAAATGTTTATTCTAACGACTCTACCCATAACGATTAATAATTGGTCTTTTTATCTGATATTTTAAAAATAGAAGAATAATTTACTTCAGGAGATTTTTGTTTCCTCTCACATATCACCACTTCTATACTCCGTGGAGTCACAGAACCTGCATTTATTCTATAACGGTCCGGTATTTTAGCCATTTTCTCTCACATTTTCCATTTATTTTACCGCTCCTCCTATCCCACTGTACTCCACTATTCCCACACTATACCACTCTACTTCACCACATCCACACTGAGCCACCTCTAATTCCACCACACCCACAGTGCCTGACTTCTCGCTCACCTGTGGCACCTGCCTCTCCTCGGTGACGGTGCGGTGCTCCAGTCTCTCCACGGGTTCCTCCTCCCACACGTCGGTGGGCACCAGCCGGGACTCGCTCACGTACTCCTCATCGGGAGGAGCTTCCACCTACACATGGAAAATGGTTTTATACAATAACATTCATACAAGTTTTGCTCATAATTTAATGAAATAAAACACTTTTGGCTTTTGACTTAGAGTGTCCACAAAACAGCATACGGAAGCCGAGACATTCTGGCTTCGTGGCTCGCGCGCGTCGCGCTTCTGGCTCGTGCGGTGGAGAGTATGTTGCGAAGTGAGCTGTTTTAAAAGAATTGGAGTGTCTGGTGGTTGTCTTAACTTCAGTTATTTTTGGCGATGTCTTTAAAAATCTAAAGCTATCTCTGTAACAGCAGCCCCCATCCATCTTATTTTGAGGCTGACGGAGACACTCATTTTACAATGAGTTTGTGGTCTATGGTTTTGTTTGTATGTATGTATATCTGGTATGATGTGTGCCCGCAGCGGCCCCGGTGTGTGTGTGCGTGTGTCTGTGTGTCACCTCCACGGGCAGCTTGAGCGCGTGTATGCCGGCGTCCTGCAGCCTGGCGGCGCTGGCCCGGAGCCCCTGCAGGTCGGCGCGGTAGGCCAGCAGCTGCCCCATCAGCCCCCGGTGGCGCGCCAGCAGGGCCCCCGCCCCCGCAGCGTCCGCCCCCACGTCCACGCTGCCCACCAGCGCGCGTGCCGACCGCATCCACGACTCCGCCTCGTGCGCGTCCCCGTAGAACTGTACACACACATAGATCACAACAATGCTTATGAACTCCATGTAGCTCCAAAACCAATCGGATCCACCGCCGACTGGCCGTGAGTTTAAGCATTAAATTTTTTTAATTATTAATGTCTTACAAATTGAAATAATTTAGTTGGCACGAAATTTGATAAATAAATAGAATTAGCTGGTACGAGCAGCCAGACTGCCTGGTGTTTATAGGTTTATAGGCCACTGCTCATAGACATTTACAATAAGGCTCTGTTGCCAATGCGCAATCGCCTTCGAAGGTATCTTTATCCGCCTTTTAAAATCACCTAAGCCTGTACTCAGCTGTCAGTCAGCACTCCGGGAAAACCGAGCTATAAAACTATTCTATAGATTAAATGGGCCTGTTAACAGAATATCTAGATGGTTCATATAGCCTTCACTAAGGAAAATTGTTCAATTACGAAATGCTACTGAAGGGATTAAATTAGGCAATTCTTAAGAGCACTCCCCATAGTATATTCGATAGAGCACACACATGTATTCTACTTCACTTTAGAGGCAAAGATCGTAGGTAGATCGTGTCCAAAGAAAACATTTAGACTTTCTACTCCAAAAAGTTTTTTTTTTCACTAAGTTAAAAAAACGCAACTCTGCAAAGGCGCTTTTTATGAAAGAACAGAGCAACTATAGTTGAAACATAAAACATAAATTTACACTATTGAAAGCAAACTTGATTAATTCCGTGGGTTAAGTTTTTTGTGCGCTTTTTAAGACTTTTATCTTAAATATTTCACTATTTTAAACAAAGAGTTGAAATATTTTTGATACATATGCATTATATGGATTTTTATTCACAAATTACTAAATTATTAAAACACTTATAAGGTAGGCTGAATAGTTAATTGTTTTACCATATACAGAAATAAAGCATTACATTATTTTTTACTGTATCTACCAAAAAATTCGGGGGCACAGAATACGATATAATATATAATCTTCAACCCCACTAAAATACTTCAGTGTCGTAAATGAAACAATAACATGTCACCAAGTCGTCAGGTGCTGACCATAAACAATATGATAAATACAGATTGTACAATGTACATACCTGATGAGCCTCTGCGGCGTCAGCTAACTCCTTGTCCCGGGCCTCAGCCAACTGCCGCAGTTCTGCCCAGAGCTGACTGAGCGAGGCCAGACGCCGCTCAATCTCCGCGCTTTTGGGGTGTTTCGCGTCTATCAGGCTGAAAGAAAAACATGTTTCAGTGTTTGTACAGAAATGGAGAAAAAACGAGCAAGAGCCTCACCTAAGGATAAGTGAGCACAAACGATCATGGACATCGCAACACCAGAGGTATTAGAGTTAATGTTCCCGAACTTTAGAGTATGCTCTTTTTTAATTGAAAAACTTCTCAAGAATATGGACGTTACTTAGTTCCCCACACTCACCCCCTCTTGACCTTCACCTTCATTCAGCAGTCGCACTGCTGCTCCGTACCCCACCTGCTACTCACCTCCACCTCTCGGCCGTCATCTCCACACGGTAAATGTGCTTCTCTTCCGTGCCCACCCTCACCTCTGCCCCTTGGCGCGGTGTCGGTGCACCACCAGGTCGCGCGCGCACAGCTCGTGCATAAACGCGGTGTGTTTCTGCCGCAGCGCCAGCACTCTCCCCCTCCCCCACTCACCTCTGCCCCTTGGCGCGGTGTCGGTGCGCCACCAGGTCGCGCGCGCGCAGCTCGTGCATGAGCGCGGTGTGTTTCTGCCGCAGCGCCAGCACTCTCCCCCTCCCCCTCCCCCACTCACCTCTGCCCCTTGGCGCGGTGTCAGTGCGCCACCAGGTCGCGCGCGCGCAGCTCGTGCATGAGCGCGGTGTGTTTCTGCCGCAGCGCCAGCACTCTCCCCCTCCCCCTCCCCCACTCACCTCTGCCCCTTGGCGCGGTGTCGGTGCGCCACCAGGTCGCGCGCGCGCAGCTCGTGCATGAGCGCGGTGTGTTTCTGCCGCAGCGCCAGCACTCTCCCCCTCCCCCTCCCCCACTCACCTCTGCCCCTTGGCGCGGTGTCGGTGCGCCACCAGGTCGCGCGCGCGCAGCTCGTGCATGAGCGCGGTGTGTTTCTGCCGCAGCGCCAGCACTCTCCCCCTCCCCCACTCACCTCTGCCCCTTGGCGCGGTGTCGGTGCGCCACCAGGTCGCGCGCGCGCAGCTCGTGCATGAGCGCGGTGTGTTTCTGCCGCAGCGCCAGCACTCTCCCCCTCCCCCACTCACCTCTGCCCCTTGGCGCGGTGTCGGTGCGCCACCAGGTCGCGCGCGCGCAGCTCGTGCATGAGCGCGGTGTGTTTCTGCCGCAGCGCCAGCACTCTCCCCCTCCCCCACTCACCTCTGCCCCTTGGCGCGGTGTCGGTGCGCCACCAGGTCGCGCGCGCGCAGCTCGTGCATGAGCGCGGTGTGTTTCTGCCGCAGCGCCAGCACTCTCCCCCTCCCCCTCCCCCACTCACCTCTGCCCCTTGGCGCGGTGTCGGTGCGCCACCAGGTCGCGCGCGCGCAGCTCGTGCATGAGCGCGGTGTGTTTCTGCCGCAGCGCCAGCACTCTCCCCCTCCCCCTCCCCCACTCACCTCTGCCCCTTGGCGCGGTGTCGGTGCGCCACCAGGTCGCGCGCGCGCAGCTCGTGCATGAGCGCGGTGTGTTTCTGCCGCAGCGCCAGCACTCTCCCCCTCCCCCTCCCCCACTCACCTCTGCCCCTTGGCGCGGTGTCGGTGCGCCACCAGGTCGCGCGCGCGCAGCTCGTGCATGAGCGCGGTGTGTTTCTGCCGCAGCGCCAGCACACCGCGCAGGTCCTTGGCCGCCACTTCCGCGCGGCAGATGCGCTGCTTCTCCGTCACCCAACCTACACGTACGGAGGTTTAAGGTTTATAACTGATTACGACATCAAGAAGCTGGAATACTCAGAGACATACGACTCAGACACACACACAGACACACACACACACACACAGAGAGAGAGAGAGAGAGAGAGAGAGAGAGAGAGAGAGAGACTCGGAGATATGACATAATACTCAATTCTTCAGTCAAGCAGTTGTTAGCATCAATTCAGATTCGAATCAGAGATTGGCATGAGGAGTAATTAATCTCGAGCTCTTTTGTCCTCCATATAAGCTGAATTTTATAATCATATTTTATCCATTCAATTTACTTAACTTTGCCATTTCAATGAATTTCGTTTATCAACAATCTATTATTACGTCCAATTGTCATAGAAATTGTAATTCATTCACTTACAAGTTAGTACTACGCCGACTCAGACAATGTTATTGTTAATGATAAAATATAACTGGACTCAAAAAAATCATTAAATTTAATTATTATAGCACGGGTAATATACACCAGTTTACCTTCCTCCTCGTCGTGGTCCTCCAAGAATTGGTAAAGATTTCTCGCGTCTTCCAGCCGAGCCTTCCGGTCTTTGGCCGCTGCCACCAAACTATAAACAAAACTTCAGTTTAATTTTTTTACAGAGACGAAAAAGGCGAACGAACGTCTGCGTGCGGTCTGCCCCTGCAAGGGAGAATGACAGTAAGGGTAAAAGTTGAGAGGTAAACAACTGTTAGAATGAGAACAACAACAACGAATAAATTGCTGTTTTGAATGAACAAACAAACTTTATTAATTCAATGTGGGAAATATGTTTCGATGTTCTTATTCAAATATTATTATCATGATAAATTATTTGAAATAAATTTTTTACGATTATTATTTACATTGTTATCTTAAAAATGGATTAATTTTAAACGACTACTTGTCATTCAAGGTTGTAGATGATTATAGTTTTGTTCACGTTAAACGGCTAAATGAAATATCAAATCGCATTACAAACAAACGTGATTAATTTATTGTGGGACATTGTTTTGGTACACTTTTTGTGTACGTATACTCGTGCACGTGCGTGTAAGTGTATGTTTGTGTATGCGTGCGAGTGTGTATTACATTTGCGTGTGTGCGTCCGAGTGTGTATTATGTTTGCGTGTGTGCGTGTGCGTGCGAGTGGGTATTATGTTTGCGTGTGTGCGTGTGCGTGCGAGTGGGTATTATGTTTGCGTGTGTGCGTGTGCGTGCGAGTGGGTATTATGTTTGCGTGTGTGCATTCGAGTCAGTATTATGTTTGCGTGTGTGTGCGAGTATTATGTTTGCGTTTGTACGTGCGAGTGTGTGTATCAAGTTTGCGTGTGCGCGTCAGTTTGTATATAATGTGCGTATGTGTGCGCACGCAGTTGTGTGCGTGTGACCTGTCGTAGTCATCCTGCAGCGTGCGCAGCTGTCGCTCGAGCTGGTGCGTGGGCTGCGCGGGTGTGTGTGTGTGTGTGTGTGCGTGTGACCTGTCGTAGTCGTCCTGCAGCGTGCGCAGCTGTCGCTCGAGCTGGTGCGTGGGCTGCGCGGGCCCGTCGGCGGCCTTGCCCAGGCGCTGCAGGCGGCGGATGCTGTCGTCCAGCGCGCCCAGCTGCAGCTCCTGCAGCGCGTGCGCCTGCAGCAGCCGCTCCACGTCCACCAGGTGCCGCCCCACCTCCTCCGACTGGAACTGGGCCTGCGACATAATAATAGTTATTGAACTGAAAACATATTTAGTTGCTTTAGGGGGGGAGAAAAACGCATGGATTCGCGTCAGCGTCATCAATACGCTAGTGTTGGAGGTATATCGTAAAAAGTGTTTTATAAACACAGTAGATGTCACTATAATAAATCTTTGTCAATACAGTTTTAAGTTTCACTTCTTTCAGCAGTTCTCATGACTACATCCAATTTTCTTATATATTCGGTCACAATATTTTAAGGGCAATGGACTTCGTTCCCAACACTTCTGCAAACCAGAATCAACAGCGACAACCTTCTTGATGACCACTGAGTTGAGAGCTTGGGATGCTCTTGGGGTAACGCTAAGTTGTCTTAAAACCTTCAATGAAACTTATCAGAAGTATAAGAGGAATAGGACTCCAAGGAGTTTTGATCAAATCGTGCCAATACGGCCTTGTGTCTCATGATTAGTGCGTACCAACTTGCCAATTCATGATAATTGCTTCTCCTGGTCTTCTGCTAGTTCTTCAGCTGTTTCGGTCTCTTTTGAAGTTTAGACCATCTGCAATTCTACGAAACAATTCGTAAAAGGCGAACAATTAGTAATATGTCGCTGCTCTCGTGACTACTAGGATCTCGCCCGGCCTGGTATCCTCACCTATTCTTGCTCCATATCGTCAATGATTGACGCTGTCGTGTTCCGGTTTATTTGGTAAGGTAACCCGGTAAATTTATGCATGTTGCTTTATATCCACACCACTAGCAACGTACTATTAACATCCACGATTTCTATAAACAATTTCTTTCCACCACGAGAACCTTTTTGGTTGCTATCTTATGAATATTAAAGAATGGGCCAGTCCACTGAACGACCTCATTTAAATCTTACCTTAATATCTGCCAAACTGGCGGCGACGGTATCGGCCTCTCGTAGCAAAGCAGTGAGATGTGCCAGTCGTGCCAGCGCGGTCCTGTGTCTCTCCAGCAGCTCCAGCAGCTCGCGCCAGCGCGCCAGTACGGCTTGTTCTGTTCTGGCAGCGCCCTCAGCGCCATGCCAACGCTCTTTGACTAGCTCTGCCGCCATTGCTGATAAGTCTTCAAATCTCTCCGTCCTATAAAAAGCAAGGAAAATGAAGTAAGGATAAGAATAAAATTCTAATAGTACAGGGTTCATCATTCATAGCAAATTATTTTTCTCTATGTCAGTCCGATTTCCATTTACAGTTTCTCCTTCCCATTAGGAAGTCGCTAATTTTGGTTTCTGGACAAAGTTCAAACTTTTTTTTTATGTCATAAGATAGCAAACAAGCAGATGGGTCTCCTGATAGAAAGAGTCAACCATCGCCTATAGACACCAAAGATGTTAATGGTGCGTTGCTATCCCGTGGCGAGGTCTAATGCCACATGCATAAGTTTACCGGCTACCTTACCCTCCAAACCGGAACACGACAGCGACAAGCACTGACGCTATTGCGGCAGGAATAGGTAAGGCGGTGGTACCAGACCCGGGCGAGACAATGCAGAACTCTACCACCTAGCAGCCACGATGGTAGTGACTCGATAGCCAATCGGTCGCCTTTTACGACCTGCCTGACAGAACGGCAGTTGGCCTATTCTACAAAGGAGGCCGGGACCTTATTTATTTTGCATAAATCAGGGTTACATAAGATGTTATTTCTAAATACAGTACATTAAGCCTGATTTACTAAATAAATGGCGAGCAAAATCTTCATCACTTCATCTACATACTCATCGAATTTTTCAGTCATCAAAGTCTTTCCATGTTTGCACAAAATGGACGGTTCACAGACCTTGCCTGGTAAAAGCCAATTTATAAGGAACATTTTTTGCGAGTAATTCGACTTTAAATATAGACAGTAGAGATAAACTCACAACACCCATCTATCACATTGTCGACAGCACAATTTGTCTCTGGAATATTCAACGTTACTATATACATTAACTTCTTATGTAGCGAAGGCCAGAGGCTTGGAGGACGTAAGTGCAGTCCACTATGCAACTACAATTTTAATTTAGTTAAAATATAGAATGTGTACAAAGTAATGGTGGAAAATAAATTATGTTTCCATGAAACGCAGAAAAATACTGTACCTGGCAAGTATATCGGCAGAAATGGCTTCGTGTTTCTTCACGGTCGCATCAACTTGAGCCAAGTTGGAGCCGTAGCGGGGGTCTGACAGCACTTGTATCATTTCCTTCAGGTATCCTTTGCGGAGTACAGACTGAAACCACCAACACATATTATATTAGACTGAAGAAAGTCGTAATGTCTCCAACATCCGGCTCGTAAGGACCAACATTAGCTTTATACGGGCTGACTGGTAAGAAAATGTACATACTGAAGGAGAATATTCAGTACTCAATTCTGATACGGAATATGTTACAAATATATACTTAATTTTCAACCTAATTACAAGATAAAATATTTAGGCACAGACACCCGATAGATTTTTGTCAATAAACATCGATTTACTAGACTCGTTAATACGCCACTATCGCTAGCGCGCTAACCATATTTTTTGAATTTAACTATACTAATTGCATCAGAATTTTAATATTTTGCTAAGCAATATACCCTTTTTATTATAATTTTATTGGTTATACGTGACCAATATCTACGTGTATTTTACCAGTCAGCCTGTATATTTATGCTCAGTCTTATGTACAATTTATTTAACATTCGTGACAGTTCTAATTACCTATTAACTACTAGTTCGTCTAAATTTTAGTGTATAAATTAGTGAGAAGTAGATCTTATAAAACTGATATCTAAAACTATTGCAATAACAATTTAAGTTTTGGTCTTGGACCTACATAGTTTAGGGCCAAAACACACAGGTCCAAACTGCTAATTTCTATACTCGGAGACAGATACTTACATCCAACTACCAGTATTCAAGTGGGCAAGGTAACATAATACATCTTGGATCAAAAAGTAGCACCGTCTTGATCCTTAGTGAATATATCATTATTATATACTTGTATGACATGTCATTTTGAATTTTTAACCATATGGGTGCTAATCAAAAATATAATTACACTAGCTGGCCCGCGCAGCTTCGCTCGCGAGTATATTAATAAGTCGTCCAAATAGCTTTTAATAAAAATTTCATTCCCTATTTCAGCCCTCCAGGGACTGGTTTTTGAAAAAAAAATAGTCTATGTTTGACCCCGGATCTTCAACTATATCCATGCCAAATTTCATGAAAATTGGTCCAGCGGTTTAGCCGTGAAAGCGTAACAGGCAGACTTTCGCATTTCTAATATTAGTATGGATTTAAAATATTTACTATTAGGAACAACGTCCATCACACATTACTTCGGAGAAAATTTTACTTTGAAATAATGAGGTTTTTTAAGGTCTACATCACTGGCAAAAAATCCTGATCTCTTTTTATACGCTTATATAAACTATAAAATACCGTTTATCGTTGTAACGTTTTTTATGCCAAGATTGTAAGTCTATATTTTGAAAGCCTAAAAACAGTGCAAGAAACCAATCATTGTGCTTTTACATAATATAATGAGTGAGTGAATGAGGAGTCACCTTGGTGTGGAACTTGTATGCGAGCTGCTCGAGGCGCTGCTGGCGCAGCAGCTCGGTGCGCAGCGCCAGCTCGCGCGCGTGCTCCGCCTGCCGGACAACTGACCATTATCACACTAACCACGACGATCATCGACAAAATAATCATAATACTCAACACTTCCATTAACATTCAATATGTCCAAAAGACATTCGATTAATGTTAATCTATGCCCCATTAAAAAAATCCGTAAGAGTCTGAACCTTCTTTGAAGAACAGATTATCTGCCCTCTACGGGATAGTTCATAAAAGGCACGATTGGCTGTACGTGCAAAACAATCATGACTTCTAGGTGGTAGGGTTTCGCAATATTGGTAACCACCGCTTCACCTGTTCCTTCCTTCGTCGTGTCTCGGTTTGGCACTTAAAATAACTGATAAACTTATACATTTTATACTTCTCCCCGTGTTGGTCCCGGTCTCCTTTAAAGAATAGACCAATTGTTTTAAATCTTCAATGATTTATTGTTATCATCAGAAGGCCTTCTGTTTGTTTGCAATTGCTCACATAAATAAAATGAAGTTAAGGTCCCAAATCACTTCCTTTTGAAACTCTCCGGTTATTATTATTTACATACAACTAATTAAACATTTGCACACCATATCGTGGTAGATTATGCTAGTAAACTTTGATTAATTTTAATAATTCGTAACACCCATATTCTTGCAAATAAACATTAGCATTTCACTTCATAAATAACGTTTACTATAACCAAGTATTTTAATGATATTTACATACATACATATATTCACATCAAAACCCGTACATGGTAGGCAAACACAACTGAATGCCATATATCAGGATCCTTTCAGATCTGTCTTGTTTCCTAGAAATATCTAATGGTATTTGATGTTTGAAAATGTTTTATGAGTTCGATATAATTATTTTTCAACCACTTCAGTTGAATCATATACTGAATCATTATTATTATTAATAAGATTTACATTATCAGTAAACAACAGGTCATGTTTTGTCATTTCAAGAAAATCATTTGTATAACTTAAAACAGAAAAAGTTCAAAAATTTTCCCTTGTGCTACTCCACTACACAACGGAATAACCACCTTATCAGCATGAGTACATTGCACAGACAGTAATTAAGTTTGGGCTACTTACCTCGCTTGGGAACATGCTTCGTGAGGCGTTTTGAGTAATCATAAGGGGTGGTGGGGTCAGACGCAGGCGGATGAGTTCCGTTGTCGACACCAGCGACGACGTAGTGGTGAGAGTAAATTTGTTTCGGGATTAGCAACGATTATAATCGTAGGATAGTCCTAGTACCTGCTCCAGCTTCTGCCAGGCGCGCTCCAGGTCCTGTGGCAGCTGGCCGTCCAGCGGCGCCCAGGCCTCGCCCACCAGCTCCTTCTGCATGGTGTTGATGTCGAAGTACAGCGCCTCGATTTCTGAACGCTCTTTGTACCTGAAACGTATCGAAAGTAAAGTCATCCAGTGACGGTCTGATAGAACTACAATAATACTATTACGTGGGTCATAAATTTAGACATAACGACAAACTATTGACGATATTACCATTATTTTTTTTTTACATTTATTCAAAATACTCTTGTGTCATTTGTTATACAAAGTTCCATTCGTCTAAACCAATTTTGGAAACACTTTTTTCAGTCTTGATTCGATAAGTCAGAAATTACTACTTCATAGGTAGTCACGGCGTCTTCAGCACTCGAAAAAAACTTTTCCTTTATTATTTTAATGTAATATATTAAACCCTCGTGTTGGTCGAACTCTATAAAATAAACTATTTGTCGTTGTTAGGCAGTTTTTAGGAGGCGAAAGATCGGCTATGCAAGTCATTACCATCGTGGCTACTGGATTGTAGAGTTCTGCAACGCCCCGTATTAACGCCTAGGATATTTTCGATGTCCGTATATCTAATTTTTGCAAAAAACATTTCAATAATTACAGGTTTTCTACAGTAATTAATGTTTGCATCACCGCTTCTGGGGTCACCTACGAAGTTATTATTACCCCTTTTAAATTCACCAAACTAAAACCCGTTGCCCGGGATGGAGCACAGTCTCCTTGTGCTGGTTGTAAATTTAGTTGCTCGGCTAAGCCAAATTTAAAATATATACTATATATTTCATTTCATTAATTTAATTCACTTCATTTCATTTCGTTCCATTTCATTTCATTCATTTAATTCGTTTCATTCATCCAGTTCATTAATTTCATTTTTTCATTTAATTCATTCATTAAAATTCACACATTTCATTAATCTCATTAACCCTATTAATCTCATTCATCTCATTAATTTGATCCAGTTCATTCATCAAATTTCACTCATTTCATTAATCTTATTAATCCCATTAATCTCATTCATTTCATTAATTTCATTCTTTATATTTATTTCGTTCATTTTATTATTTTCATTAATTTTGTTCATTTCATTCATTATTATTCAGTAGATACATCGTGTCCATCAGCTACTTACTTGGGTGGTTTCTCGACAGTGCGGTACTGTTTGAAGGCCAGCAGCAGTCTCTGTATGGCGTCTAATGTGTTGGGCAGCTCGCGGTCGTTCAGCTCCTCGATCTTCAGCCGGATCCACTCCAGCAAAGCGCTCATCAGCCGACTGTATTCCGCTTTGCGGCCATCGCAGTCCATTAATTGGCCAATAATCTGAAATATTATCATTTTCCATACATTAAAAACATTAAATTCTAAAACGATGGCCTTGAAATAAATGTTGGCCTATATTTAAATTTAATAGTGAGTGTGTGTGTGTGGTCTGATTGTATGACTCACGTTGGCGATCCTCCGGCCGCTCTTCTGCTCGTTCTTCATCCTGGCGAAGGTGTGGTAGTAGCTGGCCACGTACGTCATCACCGACTTCTCGTCCGGCCGGCTCGTGTCCACGTCTGTGAGGGGACAAGTTAAAGTGAGCTTTAAGATAGCGACATTAAAGCAATAATAAAAAAAATACACGACAAAAGAGAAAATTAAAAACAATAAAAACCGGCCAAGTGCGAGTCGGACCATCATAGCAAAGAAAAAACGAAAAAACACGTTTATTGTATGGGAACTCCCTTAATATTTTCATTCTTTTTAGTATTTATTGTTATAGCGTCAACGAAAATACATAATTTGTGATAATTTCAGCTTTCTAGCTATCCCGGTTTGAGATACAGCCTGGTGACAGACAGACAGACAGACAGACAGTGGAGGCTTAGTAAAAGGGTTCTATTTTAGGTACAGAACCCTAAAAATTGTAGAAGAAATTGAGGTATTTTATTTACGAAATTTTCGCGAAACCTTATTTGGAACTGCTGTGATGCAACTGAAATGAAAGGTAGTGTGAGGAATGGCGCAAACTTATCCAAGGTCTGAAATTAGAGAAGACAATAGTCTACCCACTTCCACCACACTTTCTTACACGTCAGCAGCAGGCACACACAATTTATGTACTCAACGCACGTTTCACTTCGTAACCTTTATCCATGAAGAGTGAAGCATTAAACTCACCCTTCATAATATAGTGAAATGCTATTAGACTTTCCTGAAGACGCTTCAGTTGCGAAGTTAAACGTGCGTTAAGTCCATAATTTGTATGTCATTGCCTTTCTTCTAACGTGGAAGAAAGTGAGGTGGAACTATTGTGTCATTGTAGTCTCTTCTAACTTATAGACCTTGGATAAGTTTGCCCCATTCTTCACACTACCTTTCATTTCTGTTGCATCACAGCAGTTCCACATAACATTTCGCGGAATTTTTGCAAATTAAATACCACAATTTCTTCTTTGAATTATGGATTTCCACAAAGTAACGCCTGAATCTATCAAAAATTGTAGAGGACAGCGCTGTTTCGCCCTGGTACTAACGTCTTACCTATTCCTGCAATAATAGCATCAGTACTTGTCACTGTCGTGTTCCGGTTTGGAGAGCATGGTAGCCGGTAAAGTTACACATGTGCCATTGTTATTCTCCAACACAGATAGCAACGCAACATTAACATCTTTAGTGTATATAAGCGATGATTACTCATTTCATCAGGAAAACCAATTGTTTGTTTGTTACCCCATAATATAAAAAAAAACCATAAACAGAATATTAAAAATACTTTTTTGTGTTATAGCACTCACCCCTTCCTGTGCAAAACTTAAAAAACAACAAAAAAATATATCAACAAGCAGGGATTGAACCTTTAGTGAGACGGTCCCAGGTTCAATCCCTGCGTGTCGATATTTTTCTTTGTTGTTTTTAAAAATACTTAAAACACCGAAATAAATATTTCAACAAAATTGCAATAGAAAGGGCAATTTTAAATTTATAACGTTTTAAAATTTTAATATATAAGGTCATTCCATAATTGGTGAAAATATTTTAACCCAGCATTCGGTACGTCTAATCAAAGATATCCAGGTGTCAAACTTTTTGATTTGTAAGTAAAATTACGAATACGAATGAAATGTCATACAAATCAAAAAGTTTTACACCTTTGAATGCCGTTAGTTTTTAGCGGGATATCTTTGGTTAGACGTACCGAATGCTGTGTTAAAATATTTTCACCTATTATGGAGTGACCCTATATGGTTAGCGTCTCACCCTCAGCGTCCAGCAGCTTGGGTATGCCGAGGTTCTTGTGCGCGACGTCGAAGGCGTGGTTGAGCGTCTCCACGTGGTCCGCGGTGGGCACCTCCGACCATCGGAACAGGTCCGGCCTGGAACAACAGGTACGCACTTCACTGACATCACGTTTCTATTATAACTACCTAGGAGACCAAGCTGAGCTAGGTAACATTTAAAACCGGCCGAGCTAAGCTGAACTAGGTAATATAAAAACAAAAAATGGCGGTTCGGACTCGCGCACGAATGGTTACCTACCATTATCTATAAAAGGCGGTAAAAAAATCAAGTTTGTTGTATAGGAGACACCGTTGAATATTTATTTTACTAGCGACCTGCCCGCGGTTTCACCCACGTAACTTTTGTTCCCGTGGGAATATCGGGAAGGTTTATATAGTAAAACCTTCCTCAAGAATGAATCTATTTATTAAAAAAACCGCATCATAATCCGTTGCGTAGTTTTAAAGATTTAAACGTACATAGGGACTTGGGGACAGACAGAGAAAGTGACTTTGTTTTATACTATGTAGTGATTTTGTTTTAAGTATTTGTTGTTATAGCGTCAACAAAAATACATTATCTGTTGAAATTTTGACTATCTATCTACCACGGTTCATGAGATACAGCCTGGTGTCAGATGGACAGCGGAGTTTTAGTAATAGGAAATCAGAAATCAGAAGTACTTTATCCAATAAAACTTTTTACAAGTTATTTTGACGCGTCAACATATTTTTTAATAACTACTACCATATTGGAAACGCGGCCACACACTGAGAAAATCCGGCGGAAGAAACTCAGCGGGCTTGTCTTTTTTTCATATCATCTGTTTTTTACAATACCACAATATTACAAAAAATATATATGAGATTGGTATGAGGAGCATTTAATTCCAGGCTTTTTTGTCTTCTAAATAATCTGACATTTTATAATATCCTGTTTAGGATTTTGTTTATACTTCTTAGATGCCTAAATATGAGCACCGTTTTATATAGTGAAACTCCTTTAAACTTAAAAATTGAACTCGATGAAACAAAAAACCATTTTAAAAAGAGGACACATTTATAGAATTCAGCCTGTGTAAGAATAAGATAGAATACATTATATTGTTTCATATCGCTCTGTCTCCTTTTGAGCGATGCTTTGTAGCCTTCCCATTCTTGTCTAATATGCGGTGTACATATTATTATGTGTGTTTGTATGCAGCCGTATATTGCCGAGTCGAACCGAGAGAGAAGGCATCGTATAATGAATATAATATTTCCCCCGTGTTGGTCCCAGGTTCCTTTAAAGAATAGGTCAACTGCCGTTCTGCCAGGCAAGTCATAAAAGGTGACCGATTGGCTATACGAATCACTACCATCGTGGCTACTAGGTGATAGAATTCTGCATTGTCTCGCCCGGGTTTTATACCACCGCCTTATCTACTCGTAACGCAATAGCGTCAGTGATTGTCACTGTCGTGTTCCTGTTCGGAAGGTAAGGAAGCTGGTAAACTTATGCACGTGACATTAGACCTCGCCACGAGATAGCAACGCACCATTAACATCTTTGGTGTCTATAGGCGACGGTTGATTCTTTCCATCAGGCGACCAATCAGTTTGTTTGCTATCTTATGATATAAAAAATCTACACATACCAGCATATAGTGCAGTATCTATAAGTAGTAGATACGGTGCTTTCGTTGTTGTATACCAGTCTCAAGTGTAAGAGCCGGTTAATTTGTACATGTGGATTACACTACACTATTAACATCTTAAAAAACTTAACAAAGTAAAATGATGAGAGTTAAATGTTTCCCTAGCACAAAAAATGCTAAAACATATATTTACTATTTCTTTATATCATAAGATAGCAAACAAGCAGATAGGTCTCACGATGGATAGAGTCAACCATCACCTATAGACACCGCAGGTGTTAATGGTGCGTTGCTATCTTGTGGCGAGGTCTAATGCCACATGCATAAGTTTACCGGCTACCTTACCCTCCAAACCTTAACATGACAGCGACAAGCACTGATGCTATTGCGGCAGGAATAGGTGAGGCGGTGGTACCAGACCCGGGCGAGACAATGCAGAACTCTGCCACCTAGTAGCCACGATGGTAGTGACGAGTATAGTCAATTGGTCGCCTTTTAAGATCTGCCTGGCAAACAGTAGTTGGCCTATTCTTCAAAGAAGCCTGGTACCAACACGGGGAAAATGGTAAAGATATTTGGCATATGGCGGGGTTGCAACCCCGCCATGTGGATTACGTCATACTGTTAACATTTTAAAAAGCCTAACAAACAACTAAATGAAAGACGACGGCACCAACAGATGGCGGTGTAATGAATGAGAGCTATGCAGGTATCAGGCGAGTGTGCTCACCGGTGCGCGTGTATGAGCGCGTTGAACCCGAGGCCGGAGCGCCAGGAGTCGGTGAAGTTGTGGATGTGCACGCCGTGGTAGCCGCTCGTCTTGCGCTGGCACCACAGCAGCAGCGCGTCCTTCGCAGACTTCTTCTCCGACGACTCGTTCTCTTCGTCCTGCAAATATATATTCTTTACAACAAAAACAATGTCTCACTGGCTGGATTTGAACCAGCCAGGATACGTCGCCGTATTTACGACGTTGTGAAAGGGGGCTAGACGGAAAAAATTCTTACGAAAAGTTGTCACGACACTTTTTGCTATAGTAAGCTATTGTAAGCTGTGCGGCGTGCGCATGTTTCTCTGTTTCTCTCTCTCTCTCTTTCTTATAGAAAGCAAGCCAGATATTTTCATTTCTATTTCGCATTGAACAGTGTGGTGTCGCGACGATTATATATTTTTGCTAAGCGTATACAGGTTTTTTGTAAATAATAATAAAAGGAACTTCGTTCCATCCGGGTGTCCCTTGACACCTCACAAGTTTTTTTTAATATAACTATGTTTTTATCTTGTATCAAATATTTCTATTGTTGTTGTCAAATTAGTTTTATTTTTGGTAGGAGGTTCCTACCAAAAATAAAAATAGTTTGAAAAAGAAACCTTCAAATATCTGTCAACTATACAGTGTACCCGTATCAAAAAAACTACTGAACCATTTCAATGGATCTTTTGGATTGTTCCCTAAGTTAGAATATATAGATTTAAATCAAAAAAATATCTCGATTTAGCTTTTAGTTGCCGAGAAATTCGAGAAATGCCGAACTTTACCACCTAATAATAGCCATGATGGTAGTGACTCGATAGCCAATCGGTCGCCTTTTACGACCTGCCTGGCAGAACGGCAGTTGGCCTATTCTACAAAGGAGGCCGGGACCAACACGGCGAAAAACATCGCATCGACAGTATCTTAATAAAATTCAACCTTATTTCTATGCAACGAAGACGCCTTCAGATATCGTCCTGTGTCTAGAGCGGAACGCAATCACACTACTGCTCCTCCATAATAGTCTGCACGTCGCACTAAGCTGAGGTCCGGTCTCGCAGGAGACAGCCCTTCACGTGGGCTTTAATTGCCCACAGTTAAATTTAAACTCTGAGCATTCTGCTCGTCCACTCCTGGCACAATACCGTCGCTGCTTGTCGCTCTTGAGTTCTGGCTTGAAAGTTAAGGTAGTCGATAAACTTATGCATTTGATGTTCCATCCCTGCTACACACGCACAGGAACGCACCATTAACATCGCCAATGTCTAATATTTTATATACTGGGTGGTGGTTGTTAAGCTTTAGAGAAAAAATTAAACGTAATCTATAAGTTAATTTTATAATCACCCAGTATAATAGATACCTACCTATATACATAGATCTTTAAATAAATAAATATTCACAAACAAGTTACACTGACTGATCTAACCCCAAAGTAAGCAAATTATTGTGTTATGGGTGTTACATAGTCAACGATACTAATACATAGAAATACATATATGAATACTGGAATATATTAAACACCCAAACCCGGAAATACAAACATTTATGCTCATCACACAAATGCTTGTCCCCGTCGGGGATCGAACCCGAGCCCTGGCTATTGCGTAGTCAGGTTCGCTAACACTCGACCAACCGGGTGGTCGATCTTATATATAAAAATTGCAATTATTCGGGATCCCCCTGACGCAAAAAGTTTTGTTTTTCAAAAACACTTTAAAACTTCTTGCTAACGCCATCTTGGCGTCCCCTAAACTAAAACAAATTCGGGAAATCCCCAACCTATAACACCCCTAGTGTGAGTTGAAAGTTCTGTCCTAATTCCACACTTACCACATCAATTTCAATCTCCTGGATCTGGAATCTCAGGATAATCGTCCAGATCAATCCGAGGATCAGACGAGGGTTCCCGTCCACTATGTCCTCAGCGCCGATTGACTCCAAGCGGACCTGATGATAGAGAAATACAAATTAACAAAAAACAATATAATATTCTAACAGTTACAGGTGAGACTCCAGTTCGATTCCCGACAGAGTACACGTAACAACATAAAAAGTAAAAAAGTATTATCACGTTGGTTTCCTTTCAGGGCGGTTAGAGTGATTTTAAGAGAGATGGCCGCTGATCTTTCTGTGTTTTACGAGTCAATCCGTACCATTTCAAATGATCACTTGTGTATAAAACATGTTTTTTTATATAGTACTAGCTGTTGCCAGCGACTTCGTCCGCGCGGACTTAGTTTACTCCGCACCGCTTCTCCCCCGTAGGTGATAGCGTGATAATATGTAGCCTATATGTTGACCAGACCTGTTAGTAATATTAATGCAAAATTTGAAGTAAATCCATGCAGTACTTTTTGATTTTACCCCGGACATACAAACAGACAAAAATTATAAAAACTATATTTATGGCTTCGATATCGATTGTAGATCACGCCCCAAGTATTCTTTTAAAAAAATATTCAATGTACAGTTTTGACTTTCCTGCGATTTTATTATATGTATAGATAAGACAGCAAACAAGCAGACGGGTCTCCTGATGGAAACAGTCAACCGCCGCCTATAGACACCAAAGGTGATAATGGTGCAATGCTATCGTGTAGCGAGGTCTAATGCCACATGCATAAGTTTACCGGCTACCTTACCCTCCAAACCGGAACACGACAGCGCCAAGCACTGACGCTATTGCGACAGGAATAGGTAAGGCGGTGGTAACAGACCCGGGTGAGACATTACAGAACTCTACCATCTAGTAGCCAGATGGTAGTGATGCGCGTAGCCAATCAGTCGCCTTTTACGACCTGCCTGGCAGAACGGCAGTTGGCCTATTCTTCAAAGGAGCCCAAAACCAACACGGGGAAAATAACCGGACCAACATGTTGGCACTCGACTAGTCTTAAAAGACCTTAATTTTCTCCAAAAGCTCAATCATATAAGAGTTTTAGAGGACACGCTTAAACAAGCGAAATCCGACCCAACAGACATGAAACACATTGCTACTGGTGACGAGACGTGGGTTTACGAATTTGACATGCAACTAGCCAACAAGGTTTGGAATGCCGCCTTCCAACTGTACCGAAACGGAAAAAAAACACGCAAAAGTCCATCAAGTCATAGCATGTTTTCTTTGACTGTCGCGGTGTTGTGCACTCGAAATTTTTGCTGTAAGTTTAAAGAAACAATAAATAATATTTTACGGTTATGCAGAGTTTAATAGAGCAAATTCGTTGAAAAAAGTTAAATTTGTGGAAATTCTGTGATTTTGCATCACGATAATGCTCCTTTTGCATAAGGCCGTCATTGTGAACGAATTTTTGACCATAAACTTAACAAATACCATCGAGCAACCTCCTTATTCACCAGAAGATTCTCCGGCCGAATTATTTCTTTTTCCTAAACTCAAATTACCACTTCGTGGCCCACGACTTCATTCGGTAGAGAACTGATCATAATTGGTCAAAATTGTTTTGATTACTGGATTATTCGTTGGCGTAAGTGTATAGTTTCTGAAAGGGCATACTTTCGAAGGCTATAAAATAAATTTGAATGAATAACATTTTGTGTGTAATTAATCGTTTTCCGCTACTTATCCCCCGTGTTGGTCCCAGGCTCCTTTGTTGAATAGGCCAACTGCCGTTCTGTCAGGCAGGTCGTAAAAGGCGACTGATTGGCTACGCGAGTCACTACCACATCATGGCTATAATTAGGTGGTAAAGTTCTGCACTGTCTCGCCCGGGTCTGATACCACCGTGTTACCTATTCCTGCCGTAATAGCTTCAGTGCTTAACACTGTTGTGTTCCGGTTTGGTGGGTAAATTAGCCGATAATCTTATGCATGTGGCATTAGACGTCGCCACAAGATAGCAACGCACCACTAACACCTTTGGTGTCTATAGGCGATGGTTGACTCTTTCCATCAGGAGACCTATCTGCTTGTTTGCTATCTTATAAAAAAAACTTTCTTGACATAGTATGAAAATTCCGCCACAACCGAGACGGGGCGACAGTCTCAACACGTTCGCTAATGTCGTATGGAATGTCAATATTTAGCGCGCGCTTATCCGGCTTCCCGGAATGCGAGGGACCGCATCACTAATTCTATTATGTCTCCACTGGCGTCGTGATTCATTGTTTCACCGACTTTACAACAAAAGGGCCAGGTTTTTTTAAATCATAAGATAACAAACAAGCAGATGGCTCTCGTGATGGAGACATCTTTCGCCTATAGACACCAAAGATTTTGAAAAACTTTAAAAACAACAAAGAAAAGTATCGACACGCAGGATTTGAACCTGTTGCTCAGTGGTAGAGCGTCCCGGCTTTAGGGAGAGGGTCGCAGGTTCAAATCCTGCGTGTCGATATATATCTTTGTTGTTTTTAAAGTTTTTCAAGTTTTCCCAATGACGGGGTGGGTGCTACAACACAAAAACAATATTAAATACGAAAGTATTGATCAATATTATAAATGTAAATTTCATCTGTAACAATGAACTCATTTAACTAGTTATACGTATATATACCTAGCGATCAGTACAATCGACGGAATCGATCATATAGCAAAGAAAAATTTTCGCCACGTCGAGCCTATCGACACTAACTCAGGCATCAGCTAATAGAGCTTTAGGGAGAGGGTCGCAGGTTCAAATCCTGCATGTCGATATTTTTCTTTGCTGTTTTTAAAGTTTTTCAAGTTTTCCCAAGCAGGGGGTGAGTATAGAACTCACCTCTTGCTTGGGAAAACTTGAAAAACAAAAATAACCAAAATTTTAATGGTGCGTTACTTTTGCACACCATTTTACTTTTGCACACCATTTGCACACCATATCTGCACACCATATATTGGTAGAATATGTCGGTAACTTAATTTATTTTTAACAACTTGTAACACTCATATTCTTGCAAATAAATATTTTCTTTCTTTCTTCTTTCTTTCTTACTATCCTTTAAAGGCCAAATGCATAAGTTTACCGGCTACCCTCCAAACTAGAACACGACAGTGACAAGGACTAACGTTGTATTTTATTATCATTCCTTTATTCATAAACGACGTAATCTTCAGCTATTTTTGCTCTAAAATCATTAAAACTTTCGTGAGACATAAACTAAATAATTATAATCGGCTACACTCCCATTTTATCGGTGCAGGTTCCGACTAGTTTCGGAGCTATATGAGGTCCGCCCCCCTCTTTAAAGAAAAGACCATCTGCCATCCAGCCAGGCATTTCGTAAGAGACGAACACTTAGCTATGCAATATCACTAACATAGTGTGTCTACTAGGTGCTAGTGTATTGTATTGTCGTGCCCGGGTCTGGTACCACCGCCTTACCTATTCCTGCCGCAATAGTATCAGTGCTTTTTTTATATCATAAGATAGCAAACAAGCAGATGGGTCTCCTGATCGAAAGAGTTAACCATCGCCTATAGACACCAAAGATGTTAATGGTGCGTTGCTATCTTGTGGCGAGGTCTAAAGCCACATGAAAAAGTTTACCAGCTACCTTACCCTCCAAACCGGAACCGTACAGTGATAAGCACTGACGCTATTGCGGCAGGAATAAGTAAGGCGGTGGTACCAGACACGGGCGAGACAATGCAGAACTCTACCACCTAGTAGCCACGGTGGTAGTGACTCGATCATTGTTGTTGCTTATCATTGTTGTGTTCCGGTTTGTAGGGTAAGGTAGCTGATAAACTTTTGCATGTTACATTCGACCTCGCCACAAGATAGCCACGCACCATTAACATCTTTCTGTCTTCAGGCGAAGGTTGTGATTTGAAAAAAATTAAAAACAACAAAGAAAAATATCGATACGCGGGATTTGAACCTGCGACCGTCTCCTTTAAGCCGGGACGCTCTACCACTGAGCTAGTGTCGACAGGCTCGACGTGTCGAAATTCGTCTTTGCTATGTGATTGATTACGTCGATTGTACTGATCGCTAGATATACATACTTATAACCAGTTTTTTTTTTATAGAAGAGGAGACAAACGAGCAAGAGGTGCACCTGATGGTAAGTGATCACCGCCGCCCATGGACATCTGCAATACCAGAGGTCTTGCAGTTGCGTTGCCGGCCTTTTAAGAATGAGTAAGCTAAATATGTATAACGTTCTAATCCTGCGTGTCGATATTTTTTCTTTGTTGTTTTTAAAGTTTTCAAGTTTTCCTAAGCACGGGGTGAGTGATATAACACAATAATAATAAAAAATAACGCGGCGAACTGCTATAAACTAGAATCTTAAACAGTTCAAAAACATTTTTTTATACTTGCAAGTTCATAAGTGCCTTTAAGTTCGTTAAAAAACCCCCTCCGCTCTCCCCTCACATTCCTGCAAGCGCATGATGAGTGATAGAACGCCCAGCGCGTCTTTAGCCTTTATCACTGCCACTGATAGCCTTATCGCAACATTTCTACTGTTATGCAAAAATTTAAACAATTATCGAAATATATATCGTTCCGCGTAAGCCAGTGTCTATTCAGTTATCAGATTTAAACGTAATCATTTATTATTGAAGAAATATTATGAAGTGTTTTTTTAGCGGCCCGGTAATCTTTTGGTGTATAGCGTTCGTTCTTCCAACACATTATTTTATATAATAACTAGCGACCTGTCTTGGCTTTGCTTTGGGAGCGCATGTGACATTGCCATCCTGCCACACGGAGAGCAGTCTATAATTAACATCTTTGGTGTCTATAGGCGATGGTCTCTTTCCATCAGGAAACATGACCGTGACATTTTTTCGAAATTCTCAGCTTGTCTCTATTATAATATTGTTACGAGCTTCGAGTTCGTATTGTGTAATTAAATACCACTTTTTTTGTTTTTTTATATCATAAGATAGCAAACAAGCAGATGGGTCTCCTGATGGAAAGAGTCAACCGTCGCCTATAGATACCAAAGATGTTAATGGTGCGTGTTAATATTACAAACAGACACTCCAATTTTATTAATTTGTATAGATGTGCGGGACTTGAGAGAAGGTCACAGGTTTAAATCCTAGCGTATCGTTTTTTTTTTTGTTTTTATGTTTTTCAATACACCATCTACCTTTCGGCGATAGTACGTAAAAGATAAAACATTGGACATACGTCATTATCATCGTGTATATTAAGTGAGGTGGTAGAGTGCCGCAATGTCTCGCTTGGGTATTTCTTTATATCATGAGATAGCAAACAAGCAGATGGGTCTCCTGATGGAAAGAGTCAACCATCGCTTATAGACACCAAAAATTTATCTCTTAATGGTGCGTTGCTATCTTGTGGCGAGGTCTAATACCACCTGTATAAATTTACGGCTACCTTACCCTCCAAACCGGAACACGACAGTGTCAAGCACTGACGCTATTGCGGCAGGAATAGGTAAGGCGGTGGTACCAGACCCGGGCGAGACAATGCAGAACTCTACCACCTAGTAGCCACGATGGTAGTGACTCGATAGCCAATCGGTCGCCTTTTACGACCTGCCTGACAGAACGGTAGGTGGTCTATTCTTCAAACACGAACAAACACGGGGGAAATATGCATGATTATATAAACGATGACACTTGTAATTAGTGCACATCACTAAAAATAGCCCGTCGTTAAAGTCACATCGTATATCCTTAAGAGCCGTTGTGCTGTTATCGGGGCTATCTACTTAATTGTGATAGCGTGACCTTGCGGCGGCTTTAAATATTTCAGATAACTCGCTCGCTTTACTCACCACTGCAAAACATACATCTTACACGTAATTCAATAAATCAAGCCTATTTTGATATATTAAATAGCAAGCAGATGGTTCTCCTGTTGGAAAGAGACGACCATCGTTTAGAGACACCGAAGACCTTAATGGGTAGTGCTATCCATGAGGAAGGTTGAAATGCCTCAGGCCTATAGACACCAAATCTTATCTCTTATTGGTGCGTTGCTATCTTGTGGCGAGGTCTAATGCCACATACACAAGTTTACCATCTACCTAACCCTTAAAACCGGAACACTACAATGACAAACACTGACGCTACTGCGACAGGACAGAACCAGTGGTAGAGTACCGCAACTTCTAGGTCAAATTACTAGGTGGTAGAGTTCTGCATTGTCTCGCCCGGGTCTGGTACTACCGCCTTACCTATTCCTGCCGCAACATGCCGCAAGAAATAAAAAATCCCACACAAATTTCCAATGTTTTTCATATCAATATCACGGTCCAAATCTATGGTTTCGATTTTCAGTAGACCGTCCCTGAAACGCATGTTTATATGCGACAACTTCGCCGTATGGATACAAAATGCAAAAATACAAAATGTTTATTTTCTCAACTTATTTTACACTGATTATATAATATTACATTGTCCGGCGCATCCTTTTAAGCAGAGATGCTTGTGTCAGGATGCACCGCTCTTCCAGAACATCGTTAGCAATTGTGTAAATTAAGTTGTATACATGCCTATTGCGTGTGTGTATTTATGTATGTGTATGAGTCTGTACGTGTATATGAGTGTGTACGCGTGTACAAGTATGTCATGTCAGCACGGGTAATTGTAAGTACATGTGTTACATTAATCTTAGGACTAGCAGTTTCTAACAGACAGATACGTCAGTTAATAGAGCTTTCTTATATTATCTTGCTAAAAATAATTGATTCAACATCGTCATAAGACAGTGACTTAAGCCAGCCCACTAAAACCTCTTTAAGATTGTAGACGGTTAGTGGATAAATATTTAACTTCTTATTAAGTTTGTTATATATTATAGTAGACTGATTTAAGAATGAAATGGATGGCAACATACCATTAATATCTTTGGTTTCTATGATGGTTATCTCTAGCCATCAGGAGAACCTGCTTGTACGCAATCCTATAATATTGCGTGACGTACCTTAGTGTGCAGGAAGCTGAGTGACTTGTTGACGTTCTCGATCTTGTGCACCCTCATCCGGCCGGAGTTGGGTCTGGGCAGGCGCTCGCCGCTGATGATCTCCAGCAGCTTCAGGAGCCGCCGCCCGTCCGCCAGGTCCACGAACAGGTCCTCCACTTCCATACGCGCCTGGAAACCAAAAACTCTCATATTAGGTATGGCCACATACACCACGTGGATTCTAATAGACTTTACCCCGTGTTGACCCAGGCTCCTTTGTAGAATAGGCCAACTGCCGTTCGGCCAGGTAGCGAGTTAAAGGCGACCGATTGGCTATGCGAGTCACTACCATCGTGGCTACTAGGTGGTAGAGTTCGGCACTGTCTCGTCCGAGTATGGTACCACCGCCTTACCTATTCCTGTAGTAATAGCGTCGCGCCAGCGCTTGTCACTGTCGTGTTCCGATTGGGAAGCTAAAGTAACCGGTGAATTTATGCATGTGGCATTAGATCTAGCCACAAGATAGCAATGCAACATTAACATCTTTGGTGTCTATAGGCGATGGTTGAATCTTTCCATCAGGAGACCCATCTGCTTGTTGGCTATTTTATGATATAAAAAAATTAAACCCCGCCACAAGACAACAACGCACCATTAAGACCTTTGGTGTCTATAGGCGATAGTTGACTCTGTCCATCAGGAGACCCATCTGCTTGTTTTTTATCTCTGACATATACACATAGGCTACTTTTTTACCCGACTGAGCAAAAGGAAGAAATAATTTTGAGTCACACACACAAAGTCGCGAGTGCACACACATGCATACAGACACAACACACACACTACATTTACCATCGGCGATTCAGCGACTCCATCGCGACTCTGCATTCCATCACAGCATCCAAATCGCGCGTTTTAGCGATTGCATCGATGCTGCTTCGCGATTCTACTTTCTGCGTTCGGACGCGGCATCGGATTCACATGTTTAAATAATAATTAATCTATACATATAATAAAATCGTAGAAAAGTCAAAACTGTACATTGAATATTTTTTTAAAAGAATACTAGGGGCATGATCTACAATCGATATCAAAGCCAAAAATATAGTTTTTAGAATTTTTGTCTGTTTGTCTGTATGTATGTCCGGGGTAAACTCAAAAAGTACTGGACGGATTTACTTCAAATTTTGCATGAATATTACTAACAGGTCGGGTCAACATATAGGCTACATATTATCACGCTATCACCTACTGTGCTGTTCAAGGTAAACGAAGTCCGCGCGGACGAAGTCGCAGGCAACAGCTAGTTTAATAATAACGAGACGTTTCACAAGATATTTGGACATTTGGCAATTTCAATTTGACATTTATGGAAGATTTTTTCCCCGTGTTGATATCGGGCTCCTTTGTAGAATATACCAACTGCCGTTCTGCTAGACAGGCCGTAAAAGACGATTGATTGGCTATATGTGTCACCACCATTGTGACTACTAGGTGGTAGAGTTCTGCATTGTCTCGTCCGGGTCTGGTACCACCGCCTTACCTATACCTGTCGCAATAGCGTCAGTGCTTGTCGCTGTCGTGTTCTGGTGTGGAGGGCAAGGTAGCCGGTAAACTTGTGTATGTGGCATTAGACCTTGCCACAACATAGCAATGCATATATAAAAAAAACTTTTATCTCTGAGCTAAACTGCGGACGGATGGAAACTATAAGGATTCCTAGTTTACTTTGGAACCCTAACACTTGTGTTAGTTTTTGGGTGCGTGGGTGTGTGCGTCTATGCTTACGTCCGTGTGTCCGTGCGTGCTTTGCGTGTGTGTATTTGGACAACCCTACAGCACTCAGTTATTTCCGGGTTAAAAACAGGTCACGACAGTAGTATTTATATATTTTATAAAAAAAAATCATATTACTCATGTCCCGATATGTTATCACAAACTCATTATAAAAATTAACTCGTCAAATATAATATTATTTGTATAATTAATTCTGTTGAATAATAATTGATAGTATGTTGCCGTTTGGTTTTACACTGTATGTTAAGGGAAATAGGACTTAATATTTTCTGTATTTCATGTAGACATATTTTTAAACGTGTTTTAACCTATCTGTATTAAATAAATTTCGCAGAGGATATCAAAATTGGATATAAAGTATTATTATTTATTAGCCTTTGTAGTACCAATGAAATCTTGAATATGACCGACAATTGTCGATAGTACTGTTACAATTAATCTAGAAAAGAAAATATCTAAAACGCTGGAAAAATCTAGAAATAAAAGAAAAAGACAGGCTGCCTCTGTTGATAAACAATAGCCGACGTCACCCAAGCAAAGCCTACGCCATAATAAATCTTCTGTTATAGGGCATAAGGGTGAACATGGCGTGTACTTACTTGGAGTTGTTTACAATAAGAATTGTTTATTGTTTACGCGATAAATTTGAATTTTTCGGGAACTAGGTAGAACTTTACCCTGGGTATAAATAGAGACGTGTTGACAAATAGAGAGCAGTTTTTATAAAGCGATCAAGAGCGATACTTGAAACGACCAGTCCAAAGTGAGAAGTGTTTTAGTGATTCAGCGTAGTCGGTTAAGTTTAGTGTTAGTACAGCGAGTGTGACAAGTGTGTATACTGTATAGTGTATTTACGTTAGCTTATCAGTGTATTTACGTATTTCATCGTAGTTTGGTGTAGGAGGTACCTTAGTGTTGTAAATACACAATTTAATATAAGTGGCGTTTTCTTGCAAATTACGAACCCCAAGCACGTATCAGTACGATACAGCTACGAACTTCGTATCCCCTGATATATATTTTTCGTTCCGGCTGATACCAAGCTTTAAAAGTGTCTTGAATATCACCCATAACCTTCTGTAAGACAATCATTTTAATCCCAATTTCTTTAACACCCCATTTTATGTCCTAATTTTTACTTCTTTACTAATATTAGAATAAGAGAGTTTGTTAATAAAAAAGTATCTTCACGCCCCGAAGAGGTAGACAGGGGTACAACCAGTGCACCCACGAGTAGCCGAAGATACTTGGCCCCATAATGTGATAGGTGGCAAGCCTATCGCCAACCGGGCACTTATCCAACCCCGGGCAAAATAGTTTTTATCAGAAAACTGAAAAAAAAACACATTTGCCCGACACGGGAATCGAACCCGGGACCTCATGTGTTCAACACCGACACCAGACCACTAGCCCACTGAAGCGATTTTTCTATCTATAGCGATCTAATGTTATGAGGAAAGAAAATGAAATTAAAGGAATAATTTTCATATTACACATACTGATTTTACATTTTAAATGCCGACAAGCAACTCTTCTTATACCGTAATATATCTATTTTACGGGGAATAATTATCCCGTTCTTTTAACCCACTCGGGATATAATTTTTTTTAAATAATTAATACTGTATTTTGCCGTTTAAAAAAAAAGATTATTTTGAAGCCTATTGTTTTATTTCATTAAGTTTTTTTAGACAACTATTCGCCAAATACAATATATTCGATATTCAACGAATAACAAAAAAATAATGACGAATACCGAATAATAGCAACTATTCGCGGCATCTATATCACTACATAGTATAAAACAAAAAGTCGCTTTCTCTGTCTGTCCCTATGTCCCTATGTATGCTTAAATCTTTAAAACTACGCAACGGATTTTGATGCGGTTTTTTTAATAGATAGATTGATTTTTGGGGAAGGTTTTAGTATATAACCTTTCCGATATTCCCACGGAAACAAAAGCTACGCGGGTGAAACCGCGGGCAGGTCGCTAGTATATTATATATAAGATGCCGCGGAAATAATGTTTGTGTGTAGGTATGTTTGCAGGAAATAATCTTAGTATGTGAGTTAATCAGTTTATAAGAAGTTATTTGGCATTACTAAACTGATTTTAAAAATTCTTATTCTTTCGCCAATAGAAAAACTCCTTATTCGTATCCATAACTACATATTATCTAAATTTTCAGCGGAATTGGAACCTACCTGGATTATATCACTTGGAAAAGGCTAATTCGATAAAAAATATCAAAAAACATATAAAATGGCGGAAAATCTAAAGAAGCTATCATAATTATTACGCATATATTATAGCATAATAAAAATGTTCCAAATTTAAAATAATTAAAGAGTTAATAAAAGAAAAGTTTTTATGTATTAGTACTGAACCATGCTAAATATAACAGTTTTACAAAGCTTAAAATAAAATAATTTAATACACCAGAGAACATGTTATAACGGTCACGGCGTTTAATTAGACCATTAATTAAATGATAACAGGTTTAATGACCACGTTATGTGTTCGGTAAACACACTGAGGACGCCGCTTAATAATATAATAACAATAATAATTCACAATAATTGCATCAACATCGATATCTATTAATAATTAGTAGTGTGACCATGATTCACGACATGGATGAGACTGTTTATATTTAAGTAAGGGAGCCCAAGAGGTATCATTGGGGGGTATCTCGCATACTGTTGAGGCTCCACCAAATATAAGCACTTTATAGAGTTTAGAGCAGTAAAAAAAAATAACTTCGGTGTTTGGAAATTGTCAGATTTAATTTTTTTTTCGTTATCCTAACATCATTTTTTAAAAATATCTGGATGTGTCAGGTATAGGTAAGTATTATATTTCGATTTTCTAACTGTTAATCAAAACCTGCTGTATAAATGAAGACTTAAATATAAGTCTCAACTAGTCTCAAAAAAATATTACAGGCAAATTATTTTTCTTTAGTTTTGATTTTGCAAGAGCCCGTAGGCTAATAAACGACGACATCATAAACAGAAAACTACACACACTTGAGAATCGCCGTAAGATCGCTAGTCTATCAGTTTTTTAAAGGACGCACTTTGGTGAGTGCGTGAAAGCTCTCTTTGAACTTATTGAACTCTTACCATTCCTGTATTCGACTACTAGACGCATGCAAAGATTTCATCTTTACATTGTAGATATGTCGCAGGCGACTTAAATTTTTCGTCGTTTTATAAATGTTTTCTTCATTTTATAAACGTAAATGTGCAATACAAATAGCCGAAGGCAACTTGTTGACATAAATTGCATAATGTCAACTATAAACTCTGATGTCACCGACGAACGACGGAGCTCTTTTTTCCAGGTGTGCGACCAAAAGGCAACTTAACAAACTCACTTTTTTTATGTAAGAAGCTGGACAGATTTCTAGTTCTAAATAAATTATCCATTTATATAACAAGTAATTTAAACAATATGCCGCAGTAATTTGTAAACTATATTATACAATGACGACATTTTACATTTGGTATAACTGTCTGTGGTGTCTGTGGTATGCTTGTCACTGTCGTGTTCTGGATTGGAAAACTAACGCATGTGGTATTGCCATACCGTGACACGGATAGCAGCGTAGCATTAACATCTTTGGTGTCTACAGGCGACGGTTTCTCTTTCTATCAGGATAGCCATCTGCTTGTTTGCTATCTTATGATATAAAAAAAGATAAGGAGGGAGCGGGGCGTGAAAAAGCGCCTAAATCCTTTCACGTAACTCATGGACCTCTATGAAATTCGTTTGGCAAAACCCTTTAAATATGACGCGCCCGTCCTTTTCCAATTGGAGTAATGAATTGATTACATATAATGACATCATGAACGCTTTGTCACCCCAGTATTGGAAGTGTATGACATGACCCGGTCGCGTGACCTTCACAGATGACATCATCGGGCCGACGCTTACTAAATTACTGAGAATTGAGTTATTGAGTGGTTTACCGAGGATGTTTGAGAAGACAGTAGCTTGCTGTACACATAACCTAACAAATAGCGGATAAGAGCGAGTTAACTCACATGGAAAATGTTACATATTTGATTATCTAGTGTTCTATGGCAGTATTTTTTAAGATTTGGGCCGCGAAGCTTGTATAAGGAAGTCGTAAACGAAAAATATATACCTACTAGTTAATCAATCTATCAATCAATCCTACTCAATCAAACCATTTGTTGCTATAAAATATAGTTTGTTGCTCTTACAATCATACAGAATAATATAGTTTCTCCTATTTTACCATACAAACGGCAAGGAACACGTAATATTTTTATTTAAGTACATTAAAAAAATCAATACGTAGGTCACACTATAAGTTTTGCGTAACCAAAATATTACGTTTATTGCCTTTCAAAATAATCTCCTTTACATTTTAAACATTTTTTCATGCGATCGAACCATTTTTTAAAACAGGAGGACCACAGATCTGAAGGCATGTTTACTACGTGCTGATTGAACGCTATCACTGCCTCTTCAGAGTTGGTAAAAGTAAAACCTCTCATCAAATCTTTCATTTTGGGGAAAATACAGAAATCACAGGGTGCTAGGTCGGGGCTATGCGCAGGATGAGTGACGAGATGTACTTTTTCGGAAGCTAAAAATGACTTTTTTTCTTGGCCGTGTGTGAAGAAGCATTATCATGGTGTAGGAGAATGCGGCTTTTGGATCGTCTTTCGCGAACTTTTTCTAACATCCTGGGTAAACAAATATTAGAATACCACTCGGCATTAACACTCTTTTGATCTTCAAGTGGAATTGTACAGATGGGACCCGTAGCTGAGAAAAAAAACGCGATAATTTTTTTACCAACGTTTCTCGCCTGTCTCACTTTTGTTGGCCTGTTCTCATTTTCAAACACCCATTCACAAGATTGCTGTTTTTTTTTCGGGTTCAAAACAATAAATCCACGTTTCGTCTCCTGTGACAATGACATAAACAGCATTAGAATGTCCGTGATCGTACTTCAGTAGCATCTGTGAGCACCATTCCACGCGACCCCGCTTCTGCTCCGCTGTCAGTTCCTGAGGGATCCAACGACAACAAAGTTTACGAACTTTCAATTCTTTGTGTAAAATTTTCTGAATTTGACTCATAGCAATCCCCGTAGTCCTCGAATTGTCTCATAGGTAATCCGGGGGTTTTCTTCAATTAACCGCTTAACAGTAGCCACATTATTTTCGTTGACGGCAGTTGAAGGCCGCCCTTCACGATATTCGTCATGTAAAGAAACTCGACCTCTCTCAAATTCAGCAAACCATCGCCTCATGGTGCTTGAACAAGGTGCTTCCTCCCAAAAGCATTTTGAAGACGAGCGGCACAGTCTTGCGGAGAAAGAGAACTTTTAAAATCATAAAAAATCATGTAGAGATTGTTTGTTTGGTTGTACGCGCTAATCTTGAAAACTGCTGAACCGATTTGAATAATTTTGAGTTGGATAGCCTGTTTATCGAGGAAGGTTATAGGCTACATAACATTATGATACGACCAGTAGGAGCGGAGTAAACAAAGTCCGCGCGGACGAAGTCGCGGCCAACAGCTGGTACACAATAAATTATACTTGTAATATAAGTTAGGCGGCGGTGGCTAGGGTATCGCAATTTCATTACTCCGGGACGTTCTAACCACCTGAGCCGGTGTCGACGACTAGTTCATAGCGACGAAATTCTTCTTTGCTTTGTGATCTATTACGTCGATTGTGCTGATCGCTAGATATACATAACGTATAACTAGTTAAATGAGTTCATCGTTACAGATGAAATTCACATTTATAATATTGATCAGTGAACAGTACTTTCGTATTTCTAACTATATAAGTGTTTTAAATCGCTGATCGTCGGGCGAGCCTTTATGGTCTAAGAGCACTCGACACAAAACTTATGCTCGATAGCAACCCTATACCGCGGTCTTATCGCTCGTCGGTAAAACTCGCCCGTGTACACCGACCACACAGCCTATAGACGGCTAATGTTTGATTTTCCGTATTGAATGCATTCTGGCAACTAGCTGAGGTAAGACGAAGTGGGGTTGCAACGCCATAATTGGCTAACTCAAGACCACAGTGAAAGATAGTAATGTACAGAGCATCTGATTGGTCGACACTGATTACCCAATCACTACTCATTGGCGCGTGGACATTTAGATCGGAACTATAAGTCAGATGTGTTGACACAAGTCATTCACCTATTATTAGGTGTCTATGGGCTGTGTGGTCGGTGCCCGTGTATCACAATACCGCGCTTTTATGTAGTGCAATTGGCCATAAGTTTTGTGTCGAGGGCTCTTAGATCATTAAGACATCGGTATACGCTCACCCGTCGATTCGCACCTTTAGCATTTATACCGTGCTGGGGAAAACATGAGAAACTTAAAAACAACACAGAAAAATTTCGACACACCAGGATTTAAACCTGCGGTCTCCCCTATATTATCACTGAGTAATATAGGCTAGATTACCCAACTGTTTAAAAAGAAGTATTGTTTAAATCAAGCGGATGGAGTCGCAAGGAACAGCCACTCTGTATTATATTAATATCCTGTATATTAATATAATACAGAGTGGCTGTTCCTGCGACTTGGACAAAAAATCGTGGATCAAACGAAATAGGGTGATAGTTGCGATTATTTGCAATAAAAATATAATAAAATCGTAGGAAAGTCAATGTATGTTCGGGGTAAACGCAAAAAGTACTGGATGGATTTACTTCAAATTTTGCATGAATATTGCTAACACGTCGGGTCAACATATAGGCTACATATTATCACGCTATCACCTACGGGGGAGGAGCTGTGCGGAGTAAACGAAGTCCGCGCGGACGAAATCGCGGGCAACAGCTAGTTTGCAATAAAAATATCTCTACGGCAATCTTGATCTTCTTAGAATTTACAACTATTTTAATGTTTTTGACGACAACAATAAATGGTGTTTAGTTGCTTCTAGTGAATGTATCAACACTACCAAAGCGCTTTTATGATAGTGGGTACCATGATTTATGGGTATTGGAACCTTTTAAAGTAAAACTTTTATTACATCGTCTTAAATTGTTTGGTCTGTGTGTCGCATGTCGCGTGACGGCCGGCCGCGGAGTAGGGATAAAATGAAAGGCGCGCAAATATCTATAATGTGAAAAAAAGTTTCATTTTTACCGTGGTTTCATAAAACCACACAATCCGTTTTTCAATTACTTTTAAGTCTCATTAAAAATTATTTATAACTTTAGAACCTTACTGTAAAACAAATGCACTAAAAAAAGTGAACTTGTATTAAAAAACTTGCCTATAATAAATCCCAACTATCACCCTGTTCTGTTTGATCCACGTTTTTTTTTGCCCGACCTGTATAATATTAACATTTACGTTGGTTATATCTCGTTAAAATAACAGTGCACAAATATCCTTGTAGTATGAGTCGTATAATGACATCATAGTGATGTCATGCGATTGTTTTTACTTTAAATATATGGCTGGGCAAACAGTATGCGAGGATAACCGCGAAATAGTTTAATTAGAGCACAGCAGATAAGTGGTAGCCGCGACCGTGACGGCTCACAGTATTTCGCCTAGAACATGCTAGGTGGACAAAATTCATGTTATCATTTCCAGGAAATCTTAATTGCAAAACGTAAACAACACCCCTAATCTCCAGATTCCAAGAATCGGTTGTTTGTCAAATGCTTAACTGATAAGGAATAGTGGTTAGAAGTCAGGTATTGAGTTTAATGAAATCGTTACAGTCAATCAGTTGCAGTTTAGTGACACTTTCGTACACATCCATAGTGGCTTATAGTTAATATTTTGAGTGTTTGTGATGGATATCAACACGGAGGGTAAGTCCTATTATTTAAAAAACCTTTTTTAAAATCTGAATCTGTTCAAATGAATTTTAGGTATAATTTTAACATAGCTTATATATTTTAACGTATTTTTTTTATGAAAGAATAGTTTTAAAGAGTTAATTTTGCAGACATTCACCTTTATCCGGGCTAGTTCTTTGATATATCATAGGAAATACTTTATTCTTCATAAAAATACACAAATTGTTTAGCACACTTCAGTACAACATATTCTTTTCTTTTTTTTTCAGAACGCTTATACTCTATTTCTAGGGTAGAATTTTTTGAAGAGTGGTTGAAACCCACAAAAAATGAAAAGAACTCGGGTATATATGAGTACCTTTCTTCAAAATTTCACTTTGGTAACATTACTGAATGTAGCCAAAAAGAAATAAAGTTGAAGATATCCAACTTTTCCAATAAAATTGGTGTCAAATGGTTGGTTTCAGGAAAATCGAAGGAGCGTTTTTTAATTAAAAATAAGACCTGGCTGGATGAAGAAGATATACAGTTTACTGTGAGTTCTTTTGAGCCACAACCATCAACTTCGAGTGAGGCTGTGATTTCAGCAGGAAGGCCTCGCAAAGAATTCGAAGAATCGTCGTTTAAAACCAAAAAACGTCGAGTCGTGGATCTCGTAGAATCGCGAAGTGTCAGTGAATTGGTGACAGCTGCCGAAATTGCTGCGTGTTCAGCAGGACAACGGAAAATTGCCAGCGTAATTAGAGACATTAGTGAAAGCTCAGTTATTAATGTTAAGTCTAAGGATACCAGTAATGTTAATCCTAGGCAGTTAAGTAGTGACGAAGCGTTAGCTTACTATATAGATTCTAAGTCAACAACACATGCGTACAAACAAACAAGAAAGTGGTCTATGAAGGCAGGACATAATGTGTTTCCATCATATTATAGTTTGACAAAATCTAAACAGGCCTGTTATCCTGCACAGGAGCACATTGCTGTAACAGAAACACGTGCTGAAATAAATTTGCAAGCATTATTAAACAAAACAGTGGAACGTTTAGTATTAGCACAGCATGAAGTTATCAGCAGTGTCCTCGCAACAAGTTCGTCTTTTACACTTGTAAGTAAATGGGGATGTGATGGAAGTTCTGGGCACAGCACATACAAACAGAGATTTGAGAACACTGAAGATACGGACGAATTTCTTTTCGTATTTTCTTTAGTTCCCCTTAGATTATATGATGGGGCCAAAATTGTTTGGCAAAATCCTCGGTCTTCATCAACATTGTATTGTCGCCCAATCAAATTAATATTTGCTAAAGAAACGAATGACTTCACGTTAACGGAGACAAATAGATTGTTGGAAGAAGTTAACGCTCTTCTTCCAACACGTATCGACTTTGGTGATTCTCAAATCTCTGTGAAACACGAACTTTTGCTGACAATGACAGACGGAAAGGTATGCAACGCTTTAACGGAAACTCGTTCAACTCAAAAGTGTTTCATCTGTGGCGCCACCCCCAAGACGATGAATGATGAACCCGCGAACTTCAACAGCAACCAAGATCATTTTGGCTTTGGTTTATCTACACTTCATGCTTGGATTCGTTGCTTCGAATGCCTTTTACATATCAGCTACAAGTTGAATATTAAGAAATGGCAGGCTAGAAGCAACGAAGACAAAGCAGATATCAAGGTTCGTTCCGACAAAATTAAGTTAAAATTTAAGAACGAGATGGGACTTATTGTAGATAAACCAAAGCCAGGATTTGGTTCTTCAAACGATGGAAACACGGCTCGTCGGTTTTTTAAGAATGCTGAGATGAGTGCTCAGATCACGGGATTGGATGTTGAAATCATCAAACAGTTCGATGTAATATTGAGGACTTTGTCTTCTGGATTCGAGATAAACTTAGTTGAATTTAATAAATTTTGTCTTGAAACCAGAAGACATTATCTAAGTCTCTATTCGTGGTACTGTATGCCTGCTACTGTACATAAAATATTAATTCATAGTACAGAGGTCATCAAAGCTGCATTGCTTCCAATTGGGCAGCTTTCCGAAGAGGCTCAGGAAGCACGTAATAAAGATTGCCGCAGATTTAGGGAGTACAACACCCGCAAGTGCTCGCGTGTTGCCACGAACAGAGACTTGCTGTCAATGTTGGTTATAACATCTGATCCCTTGATCAATAGCCTTCGAGAGATTCCCCAAAAAAAGCCGGAAAAAATATGTTCAGAGGTTTTAAAGTTAATTTTAAGCCCTAGTATAGTAGAATCAAGACTGGAAACGTCATCATATTATCGCACAGTTCCACAAAATGATGACGATTACACAGTAAACGATTCATCAGAAGACTCTGATGATGATTATTAGGTTACGTTATGAAATATTATCTTTGCTGCTTAGTTTTAGTTTTCATGCATATATTTTCTTTTATTGTAAATAAACCTATGATTGTTTTGTTACTATTTGTAATTTTATGTATTTAGATTTATATTGTACATACCTCTTGATACTTATTCGATCTGAACTGCATGCAATTTACAGCATTCATAGTACTCGCTAAGTTAATTGTTGCTCATATATTATTTTTGAAAATATTTTTTTGCTATCATAATTTTTTTCGTTTTTTATTACAAAAACATGACTACCCATATTTGAAATAAGTAAGAGCATCGTTATATAACATAAAATAATATTGTCCACCTAGCATGTTCCACGCGATACACTGTGCGGCTGGTGTAACGCGAATGTATTGCAGCACCATCTTAGAGATTACTGATGAACATTATTGAAACAAGGAAACTAAATCGATTATATAAATGAATATTGCTTGTACAATTCTATTGCACACCTCAAAAGGGGTCGTTTTAATGACATGATGTTTTTAGCAACTTTTTAAAGTCACTTCCCCCGTGGTGATACGTGGTGAAGTTTTAGACTACCCCACCTCCCCGACCGAATCAGGTGTATTTTTTTGGTACAAAGAATGTTTATTTACAACTAGCTGTTGCTCGCGACTTCGTCCGCGCGGACTTCGTTTACTCCGCACAGCTCCTACCCCGTAGGTGATAGCGTGATAATATGTAGCCTATATGTTGACCCGACCTGTTAGTAATATTCATGCAAAATTTGAAGTAAAACCATGCAGTACTTTTTGAGTTTACCCCGGACATACAGACATACAGACAAACAGACAAAAATTCTAAAAACTATATTTTTGGCTTCGATATCGATTGTAGATCACGCCCCAAGTATTCTTTTAAAAAAATATTCAATGTACAGTTTTGACTTTCCTACAATTTTATTATATGCGATATGATACTAGCTGACCCGGCAAACATAGTTTTGCTCTATAATTATTATACATATAAACCTTCCTCTTGAATCACTCTATCTATTAAAAAAATCACCAAAATCCGTAGCGTAGTTTTAAAGATCTAAGCATACATAGGATTTAGGGACAGGCAGCGGAAAGCGACGTTGTTTTATACTATGTAGAGATCTTTAAATACAGATGAGTATAATCAAATTTTATTTTACAAAATTATTTTTTGTTATCACGTCGGGTGATGAATTTGTCGACGGCAAATCAATCACACAGCGCTTCTTCGTCATACGACAGCAAACAAGCAGTTGGCTGTCCATTGTTAGTGGTGCGTTGTAATCCATGTGGCGAGTTGGAATTAAGCATGGAACATTTAACAGTTAACATAATAATTTCGTACTTAATTTTCTTAACAATTAACAACTGTTATTTATATTAGCAAATACTGTTAAAATTTTATGCATCACTAAAATTACCAATAACTTCGTATAGGATAATAATGTTATCAAAAATATTTAAGAGACCGTTAATTTTTTGCTCGCTACCTTGATTTATGATAATAATAACTCTTAAAAGTTATAAAACTATTTCAGTGGGCCTTTTTTGGTCGCTAGCTCGACAGCTTTGCGTTTTTGCTGCTTCTAATACTTATTATATATATATATATATATATATATATATATATATATATATATATATATATATATATATATATATATATATATATATATATATATATATATATATATATATATATATATATATATATATATAGGCTACTGATATAACATAAATAAATAACTGTTAAATAATAATTAACTTTAACAAAATAACAGTTAACCTAATTTAACAATAATTCCCATGCCTACTTGGAATGCCACATAAGTCTACCGCCTCTCGTATTCTCCAAACTGGACGCTATTGCGGTTGAAATAGGTAAGGCGGTGCAGTGATATCGAATACCCGGGCGAGTTGCGGAACTCTGATCAACCTCTAAATATTTATCCGGACCCTTAAAACTAACCCTTTATAATAAATATCTGGTTGGCCGAGCTTTGCTCGGTTTTCACATATTTTTGAAACCGATCTTTTCTTGGACCTTGAAACTTGATAAATCGATTCCTATAGAATATATAATTTTTTTTTCTGTACCTGGTTGACCGAACTTTGCTCGGTTTTTCACATACCCATATCTTGGGAAACGAGCTTTTCTTGGACCTGGAACCTTGATAAATCGATTCCTTGACCTGAAAAACGTAGTAATCAGGATGGTGGTGACTCGTATAGCCAATCGGTCGCCTTTTACGACCTGCCTGGCAGAACAGAAGTTGGTCTATTCTTCAAAGGAGCTTGGACCAACACGTTGGGTTAATCCAGTTCCGTTATAATTATTTCGCGGTATACGGCACCAAGCGCGCCTTGTCGACCTCTGAATCAACCGTCCATAAAACATGTCAGACGCGTCATCACTCATCATGTTACTGCGGCATTGTTGACACAGTCAGCGCGGAACACCATGTCACACAATGAATGCTTTGTGAGGGAAACACTACATTCTCAGACGATAACATTTTTGGTAATTTGGGAGACACAAAGTCGCCTATATGGTTTATTGGACCGGTGTCAGTGTTTACATGAAATCCCGGGTTCGATTTTGGATCACAGACCACATGAATACTTATAGACACGGTGTCGGGCGGAGACCTGAAGTCTAATACTCCTATCGCTGTCAAAAACGTCACATGATTGTAGATATATTATATCGTAAAAAAATAAAACATGCCACGTTGTGTTTTTTATCGTATCGAATAAAAAGCCATGGTTCAAAAACCGGCCAAGTGCGAGCCGGACTCGCATACGAAGGGTTCCGTACCATCAAAAAAAAAAAGAAACGGCAAAAAAATCACGTTATAGTATGGGAATTGGGAGCCCATTTAAATTGTTATTTTATTTTAATTATTTATTTTTGAATTGAATATATAACTAAATATTTTGTGAATATCAAAAAATCAAATTTGTTTTGCAATTAGTTTTTACATAAAAACTGATTATCAGGGTGTTTGTCCCGAGTTTCTTTGAAGAATAGGCCAACTGACGTTCTGCCAGGCAGGTCGTAAAAGGCGATCGATTGTCTTTACGAGTCACTACCATCGTGACTACTAGCTGGTAGAGTTCTGCATTGTCTCGCCCGCGTCTGGTACTACCGCCTTACCTTTTCCTGCCGCAATAGAGTCAGTGCTTGTAACTGTCGTGTTCCGGTTTGGAGGGTAAGGTAGCCGGTAAATGTATGCATGTGGCATTAGAGCTCGCCACAAGATAGCAACGCACCATTAACACCTTTGGTGTCTATAGGTGATGGTTGACTCTTTCCATCAGGAGACCCATCTGCTTGTTTGCTATCTTATGATATAAAAAAGAAACACAATGGGGATCACCACTCATCTGGCCAACCGACAAACTGGTAAATTGATGTGAACTAGAAGGTCTATAGATGTGAGGATTACCCCGCTTACCGCGCAAGGGAACCGAGCGTGATGATACTTTATTACTAAAATTGAGTTGGGTAAGTGTCATGAGTCATTTACGTGATAATCAGTTTCACACAAAAAATACCATCTGAGAAAAGCCGGGTTATTCAGCTAGAATGACTGTCGTGTCCTTCAATATGTACAATTTTCAATCGACGAAAAAACGGCTCTTACGGTAATGTAATCTATACAGTATTATAACTCGGCCTGTACGGGTTACCGCACATATCTAAAGTCAATGACATGTAATTTATTTAGGTTACATAGAAACAACGTCATAAGTTAAACACGCACACATTGTTACGGTTGCACTTTTATTTAATCATCATTTTTGTTGTAACCTTATTAATAAATCAGTGTTAGAAAGAATTTCATTGGGTTTGTCTCGTACACTGACTCTCCCTCACATATCTTCTGCACTCATCTTAAACTGTACACAGACATTACAGTTTTTTTTTTGGTCCTTCAGCCTTCAGGATCTTACTCTCGCGTCGCGTAAACATACAGTTGCTCTACATCCGCGCCGCGTTGTGAGGATACCAGTAACTTTAGCACATACAGTACAGTGTTTAGTGGACTCTGCACCGTGAGGTTTCTGTAGCAACGACAGCCGCAGCGCTCACAGCATAGACAGCATCGACAGCAGTCCAGCAGGAGAGTAAACCACAGAACCAAGTAAGATCTTTCCATATTTTTTTTAAACGATGGACAAGCTAATTCAACAGCAGAATGCTATCCTAGAAGAAATTAAACGTATAGAGATTAACTTTAGAAAGGACTCACCTTCTTTTTAAAATAAATGCCTACAGCCGCGCAGTACGTAAACATGCAAGAGGGCTGCCCGCCTCGTCCATTTAATTACATTAGCCTACTTTGTGTATCCGTTTAGTTTTATGGTTGCAAATATACTTTTTTATATACATAAATAAAATACTTTGTGAATTGAATAGGAAGTGTACAATTAAAATGCGTGTTGCTTTTCGATTGGTAGAATTAATTAATTGCCGGTAGATTATGGCGATCTGAAAAAATGTAAGACCTATTTATTGTAACCCATATTCATGCAAATAAAATATATTCTATTATATTCTATTCTAATTACACTCGTCATATTAAATATGGGGATTAAATGTAATGACACATTTAATCCCCATATTTAGGATTAAATGTAATGACCACCATAAAATGCTTTGATACCCTTCGTTCTTTAACCAAAAATATATACTTAACACCAGAAAAATAAAGTCTAAAATTACAATAGTAGGAGCTATTTTAGTCACGACTCCACTTCAAATTATATTTGAACACCAAATGTAGTAAAAGATCACCAAATCTTAGCAAGCAAAATAATTATATTTTTACATTAAAATGCGGGTTTCATTTTTGTTATTATTTACTATTTTTGTCTTTTATATGTTACTATATCTGGTAGTAAGTTAAACATAAGTCTTAAATATGTACTTGAACTTAATTTTAGTAACAGTTATTGTAAAAAAAAAAAACAACACACCGTCCGTTTTTCACTGCGGCACAGTCGCGTCTATCTGCAAGCCGAGCGCAATGCCGAGATCGAGGCGCATATTCATAGCTCGCTCTTCGTCCGTTTGTATGAAGTTGGAATACTGTATAGATAATATTACCGTGGCTCCGTCGTTATCAATTCGACGCGCTACGTACTTTGTTATGTTGACCACGCATAACTTTTCACAGAGCAGTCCGATTTTGATAATTCTTCTTTTATTGAATTACCCCGAGGGTTGTCTCATATGAAAAAAAAATACCAAAAAGGGTACGAAAACGGAGAATGATTCAGTATTTAATCAGTGATTTTAATGTATAACTTTTCGCCGATTCAATTTTTTTTATCATAAGATAGCAAACAAGCAGATGGGTCTTCTGATGGAAAGAGACAGCCATCGCGTATAGACACCAAAGATGTTAATAGTGCGTTGCTATCTTGTGGCGAGGTCTAATGTTATATGCATAAGTTTACCGACTACCTCACCCTCCAAACTGGAAAACGACAGAACTCTACCACCTAGTAGCCACGATGTCAGTGACTCGCATAGCCAATCGGTCGCCTTTTACGACCTGCCTGGCAAAACGGCAGTTGGCCTATCCTTCAAAGGAGCCCGGGAGCAACACAAAGGGAAAAGATATTATTTTTGTTGAAAAGATATTAACAGTCAATGTGTATGAAAAGAAAATGTCTCAACGTTACCTTTTGCAAGAAGGAGTTGACCCATTTTGTGAATGTCTTCTTCTGTATGTGAAGTCGTTCCTCCTGCAGGGCCTTGATGCGGCCCTGCTCGAACTTGAGGGCGTCCTCCCGCTGCGTCATGTTCGTGCGTTGCTGGACCACCGCCGCGTACCCGCCCGGCTCATACTGCGGCCCTGGGGGTACAAAAACAACAAATGAAATCAGATTCATACAGAGCGTGATATTGACTCTTCATAGAGTCTTGCTACCATTACAAGGTAGCAAGACAAAATTGCAAGAACGTGTGATATATGGCACTTGGTTTTGTTTGATAGCGGGACTTTACCAAATCGACGTGTCCTACGAAATCTGTCGTAACTTAAAAAATGTGATTTTATGTTTTATTTATAAAAATTAATCCACTTTTACAGATATATTAATCACACGAGAATATTAATGAAATTTCTATTAGAAGTTGAATTTTTCTAGAATATAAATGAAATGCCTATTAGAAAAATTAACTTCTAATAGAAACTTCATCCAATTTCATTCGTGTAATTAAACGATCTGTAAAAGTGGAGTCATTTTTGTAAATAAAATAAGAATCGCATTTTTTAAGTTACGACAGCTTACTTAGGACACGTCGAAATGAATAAACACTACGAAATAGTTTTATGCATACAGTATTATATTCATATGGCGATCAATATTGAATATTGGAACCCATCATCATGAAATCTGGTGGCCTAAAGCTCACCTTCACCTTATCTAAATTATTGTTTTAACAATAAAAAAATGAAATCTGATGGTCAAAAGCTGCTATCATCTAACCTACATTTTTTTACGATAAAAACACCTAATTACTTAAGACTTTCTTTTTTTGTTACTTATTTTGATAGATTCTCGAACATAAATAAATTCATTAATAAGAACTAAATTTTGCAATGAATTGGGATTCCACTAACACAAAATTTGTCCGGGTATCACCCGGAAATTTTTCAAATCCTTTCGGACAACCCGCGAATGCTTTCTAAACTAGGACAAATCCGGGAAATTCGAGACGGATGGCACTCCTAGCTATGGTCATTGTTGTAACTTGTCATTATAATATTGTTGGAAAATATCTCGTCCACGGGCCGTGGCTCCAATATCACACCACATTGTGTGGCCGCGTTTCCGATCCGGTAGTAGTTTTTTTTTTAAATATGTTGACGTGTCAAAATAACTTGTAAAAAGTTTTATTGAATAAAGTATTTCTGATTTCTGATTGGGCGGCTGTTACCTTATCAAGAGGGCCGAGAAGCCGGGGCTGGTGGATCTAACAGCCTGGCCACGGGAAATTCGCGCCCGCGATTTTTCGTGCGGCGCGAACGGCGGGGTGACCGTCGAATTTTCGCCGCCGCCGCCGCCGGTTCGCGTGGCCGGGCGATAAGAACAGGCAAAGCTAGCGACGATCATTCGATCGCGTGCCTCCGTTTGAAACACTAGTGACTTTATTAACATAACGTGCATCATCGCTTTCTTCTCATCTCTTTTTATAATTTAACAGTCAAGTCATTTTAAATTGTAATGTTATGATTTACCTTTATTTTTATATTTACCGCCCCGTCTTGTACTTAGCGAACTTAACTACGAAATGATGGGGTTTAATTCCCGACAGGGACAAACATTTGTGCACATGATGAGCATAGAAGTTTGTATTTCTGGGTTTGGGTGTTTATTATGTATGTAACCGGGCTAACACCCATAACACACAAGTATGTAATTTGCTTACTTTGGGGTTAGGTCGATTTGTTTAATTTGTTCAGCGATATTATTATTATTTAAGAGCCTTTCGTTAAATATATACATATACACTGAAGGGGTAACCCTGCTAGGATCAATTAGTAATACAAATAGTATAGAAGGCTGGTGCTCCAGCGGTTACCATATCGCCTGGAGGGCTGGTAGTCCTGGTAGGAGTGTATGCTGACGTTGCTTAGCTGCCTCTGCATCGCGTCATCACTTCACAACACTCACACAGATAGACACTTGCACAATCACTGCTCTGGTACCGTGTTTGGTACTACTGACTTACAATCTACTGTGGAATTGTGATATTATATTCGTTTACTTCTATGACCACTTGATTCTTATCTAAGTAACAATTTAACACGATATTTTTATATCTGTACTTATATTATGATACATAATAATAGAAAACATATTTTGTAGTCAATAAAATTACCAAAACCGACCAGACATAGTCTAGCTCAGAAAATATGTGGAACTCCGTGAAGAAATAAAATTTTTATATTCAAATCAACACATTTAAGACTACATGTCAAACGTTTTTTTCCTCTCCTATAAAATAACATTTATACAGTTAGGAGGTATTGTCACTTCATCGACGATATGTAAATTTACAAAAGGCGGTTATTTTAAATACATGTCGAATCGTTCGTAAGTTTTTTCAAGCAGGAGTTTTTTCTAGCAAATAGGGATATATTTACATAAAATAAATAATTATGTTAACTTATAAGTAACCATAATCATCACATTAACGTGTCACCATTAAATTAACACTTTGTGAAAACCCGTGTTTATATTACCCGAGTATATCTGAGAAAAAAAAACAAAAAATATAATTAATACTGTTAAGTATGGATTAAAGCTATCGCTTCATGGTAATATATCGGTACCATTGTCTGCTTAATCCATGGGTGCGCGTGCGCATACATCGAACTACCGACGCATATCCGTCGCGTCCGCATGACCCGCCGGACGCCCGTTATGTATCACTGTTAAAACATCAATTAACAGACCACTCCCGCCGATTAAAACGGTCTCCTCAATTACTGCTAACAATACACGAAATATATTTCACGCGTATAAACGATACCAACCGGGAACATCATCACAATCTAATGTCGGGGACACATCGTCGGAACATTCGCTGTGTGGCTTCGATAGAACTTAGTAGTTATGTTCGGCGAACTAGGCTCTATCTCGCTTTAATTTGTAAGGAGTGTCAATGCAAAAGTGATATAAACTTAGTCGCAGTAGAAAACTGAGAGAATCCCGCGAAAACATACGCCGCCCACGAGAATAAATCCTGTGCGTCGGAGAAGTGTTTTATATCGCTTTTAAAAGATAGGAAAATCAGTATCTTTCTATAGAGCGGCGTTGCGTGGCTATGTTGAGCCTGGTGTTGGCACGGGAAAACGTTAGCTCGTAGCTCGAACTCAATATCTTATTTCGGCGCGACACGTATACATATATTCTATTATACTAGACATACATATTTTTTCGTATACATTATATTCGTTAAAACATTCTGTAATACGAAATGTAATGCATTAAAACCCCAAAAAATTATTTGCATAAATATGGTTGTTACAAGTTATTATAACTAACGTAATGTTACCAATATATTCTAGCAATACGGCAAGAAAAATATTAAATAGTTTGACATACTTTTATAATTACTATAAAAACGTACTGTAAGTTTAACTCGCTATAACTATTTTTTTTAAATGACAAAGGTTTCAAAATACACGTGATTAAAATCAATTGTGAAAATTTTGTTAAATTTTACAATAAATGTTTTTTTGCGATTAAAGTTTCATTTTATTAGTAAAAATTTATATACACTCAAAGTTCGATTTTTTTAGCAATAAATTAAATGTTTGTTTAATATATTATGAAGGCAAGGTAAAGGTAGTATTTAAAGAAGTTGGCCATACACACCGCGACAACGTGAATTTTCGCTGAATGGCGATAATGTAGCCACATCATACATAATTTATTTGCATGCGATACGAATCAATAAAATTGTGTTCTGGATTAATCGTAAAACCATTTTTATGGAAAAGTACGCTATATTCGGTTATTTTCCGTCATCCGAGATTTTTTCGAGGTTTTTCTCGAAAATCTAAATTCTCAGTCAGGCGGAGTGGTGTATTAATACTCCCGTACCTTGGATGAGCACGTAAAGCCGTCGGCTCCGGCTATCGCTAGAAATAGTCGATAATCGTTATCTCGCCAACCGACAAACCGGTGAATTGCGGTGAACCGGAAATTCTATAGACGATCGGTTTACTCTACCTACCCCACAAGGGATCCGGGCATGATGATGCTTTTTTTTACCAGAGAGGTTCCATTTTGAAGACTATATAAACTGCCTGACTCCCAGGTATCTCGTCAAGGGCGTGAGGATGATACGTGACTCTACCAACGTGACTAGGTCATTCGATAGGTAGACTTTTAGGTCATTCGATAATGTGAAAAAGTTTATTAGGAGGTTTTACAACAAGATCCATAAAGCTTTCTTTATTTACTTTGGCTAAAATCTTCGCTCCTTTTTCACAAAAATAATTTATTGTGACTCCTACTTAAAATAAAATAATTATTTAAGTCGACCTCCCATATAACCATTTCTTTGCCGTTTTTTATAGATGATGGTACAGAACCCTTTGTGCCTCGCACTTGGCCGGTTTTTCTATTATAAAATAGCAAACAAGTAGATGGCTATAGAGCTGTATAACAACCAGAAGGCTCTCCTGATAGAAAGAGAAACCATCGCCGGTAGACAACAAAGATGTTATTGTTAATGGTGCGCTGATATCCTTGTGGTGGGGTCATAACGCCACATGCACAAGTTTACCACCACCACCAGTGGTACCACCACCTTACATATTCCAGCCGAAACAGCGTCAGTGTTGTCACTGATGTTTCAGTTTTGACAGTAAGGTAGCTGTTGAACTTAGGGGTCATATATAAATTACGTCACACGAATTACATTATTTTGACCCCTCCCCGTCTTTGTCACAGCTGGTCACATGTATGATGTCTAGCTAGCGTGATGTCACATATTTTACAATTTTACATTGGATCAATGATTCCATTCGATTATTTTTTAAAAATTGTGATGTCACAAAATTTGGGACCTCTCCCCACTCTTGTCACACAATGTCACACTTCGTTGACCCCCGCCCTTCCCCTTTGCATTTGACGTAATTTATGGATGGCCCCTTATGAGTATAACTCCCACCCTCGAAGAGCAACGCGCCATGAACATCTTTAGTGTATATTTTCCCCGTGTTGGTCCCGGGCTCCTTTGAAGAATAGGCCAACTGCCGTTCTGCCAGGCAGGTCGTAAAGGCGACCGATTGGCTATACGAGTCACTACCATCGTGACTACTAAGTGGTAGAGTACTGCATTGTCTCGCCCGGGTCTGGTACCACCGCCTTACCTATTCCGGCCGCAATAGCGTCAGTGCTAGTCACTGTCGTGTTCCGGTTTGGAGGGTAAGGTAGCTGATAAACTTATGCATGTGGCATTAGACCTCGCCACAAGATAGCAACGCACCATTGACACCTTTGGTGTCTATAGGCGATGGTTGACTCTTTCCATCAGGAGACCCATCTGCTTGTTTGCTATCTTATGATATAAAAAAAGAAAAAAATAGGCGATGGTTACCCTCTGAACCATCTGCTTGTCTGTTACCGTACGAAATAAATAAAAAACATTGTTTATAGTACACCTCGACGTGGGGGTTATTTTAAAAACCCAGACACACCATACAATCACCGTCATTGTGTAAACATACACACACGCACCGGCCGGTCGGGAGATGAGCGGGCGGGTCAGTGACCCGGCCGGCTCACGCTTGGCTGGCACACTTTTACTTTCGAAACGTTATTTTTTATAATGTCCGATTTAAGTTAGTGCTTAGCTCAGCACACATTTATAGGCTGATTTCGTCATCAGAGTGCTAAGTGTGAGTTTTTCTTTTCGCATTCAATCGTGAGCGCGTTTGGAGTTTACTAGGAATTTGTATGTGATTTGTACAGCGCCACCTAGTGGTAAACGTGAGAAACCTGTTTACCACTAGGTGGCGCTGTACATCACATACAAATTCCTAGTAAACTCGAAACGCGCTCACGATCGAATGCGAAAAGAAAAACTCACACTTAGTACTCAGTACAAATTTAACCAACCGAATCATAATATCCTCCTGTCAATTGGACGTAGTGACACGAAAAGGATCCAATTCACACAAAATCACTTTAAAAATATTGAAGTTTGGAGTTGGATATTGTTTATTTTTATAACGTTCCATAAAGTCTAGTTCTGACGTTGAATAAATAAATAAATAAATATTCACGGGACAAATTACACTGACTGATCTAACCCCAAAGTAAGCAAATTATTTGCTTGTGTTATGGGTGTTAGTCAACGATACTAATACATACATATACATATATAAATACTTTTATATATGTCGCAGTGAAATTGTCAATAGTCGTTAGATTGTAATCTACCTAGGGATTTTATAATTGGGTTAGGTTAGGTTAGGAGTTAAATTATAATATCACTTAGGTAGATTATAATCTAACGGTACTGACAATTTCACTGCGACATATACATAATAAACACCCAAACCCGGCAATACAAACATTTATGCTCATCACACAAGTGCTTGTCCCCGTCGGGGATCGAACCCGAGCCCCGTTGATTGCGTAGTCAGGGTCGCTAACCACTCGACTCAATCGGCTCTCGGGCAGTCAATAAAGTAACAGAGAGCTATTTTTGCTTAGATGTTTTTTACTGGCCCATAGTATTTATGTTTAGCATCAGTTTGGTGCACTTAACTCATTTTTGACCATATTGTAGATTGGATGCTTTTCGGTTAACTACGTCCAATTATGGTATTTTATATTATTAGATAGCAATCAAGCAGATGAAAAGAGAAACCAGCGTCTTTAGATACCAGAGATTGTAATAGTGGGATGTCATCCGTGTGACTGGATGACATTGCCACAAGTCTAAATCTACCGGCTACCTTACCCTTCAAACCGGAACACGACACTGAGGAGCACTGCTGCTAATTCGGAAAGAACTGGTAGGACGGTGGTACCAAATACCCGGGTAAAATGTTACAGAGCTCTACCACCTAGTATTCGCTACATACATACATATCTTCACGCCAGATCCCTTACGTGGTAGGCAGAGTGCCATACATCACGATCCTTGCAGGCTTGTCTCGCTTCCTCCACATTCATCGCTCTCTTCATACACACACGCCGGTTGCGAAGACTCTTGACACCACCTTCGGACAGTACTCGATCAATCTGATCGTGGTATGTCAGTCTTGGTCTTCCCCGGTACCTACATCCTTCGACATTTGCATTGTATATGTGTTTTGTATTAGTTTAGTAATATCTGGTTGATCGAGCTTTGCTCGGTTTTTCACATACCCATATCTTGGGAACCGAGCTTTTCTTGGACCTGGAACCTTGATAAATCAATTCCTTGACCCGAAAAACCCCTAATTTGTGACTCATGAAAATCGTTGGAGCCGATTTCGAGATTCCAATTATATATATGTATATACAAGAATTGCTCGTTTAAAGGTATTAGATTCGCTAAAGTAGATAAATGCTTAGTTCGGTTTGGTTTGATGGAATGTACCGGTACACATTGGAGGTCTCCAATGTGTACCCCTGCACGGTACACATTGGAGAGCTGTCACTGTGTCTCCCTAATTTTTACTGCTATACATTAACATACCACTTGATGTATCACAGTAAATTGTTGAAGCGCTTTGCGATGACTATTGTCTACGCTGGGCCGGTCTCCGATGACTTAGCCGTACGCAAGTTATCGGTGTTAGTTACGGCGGTAACATAGAAAGCGTTAATCAGCGGATAACGTTGCGGAGAAATGTTAACTTTGCATACTAGGAGAAAGTCGTGGGAATCTTAGGGTCGACGCATACAAGTCGCTGCGATTGCCGTTGGTAACAGCTTTGTCTAGCAAGAAATCTAATAGTAATTTTAACTATGTAGTTATCATTATAATATGAGCCATCTAATTCCGAAACTGAACAGTGTTTTGCCACTGATAAATAGCAATTCACGCTCGCACTAAAGCAGTACCGCACCAACAAGTGACCTGTGTGTACGTTCCCGATACTCTCGAAAATATTCAAAGTTTAGTATATTATACCGCATAATGTCGAGTTGTTCTATTAGATGGTGTGGAAACAGCAGCAAAACGTCGAATTATAAAACAGACGGAATTACGTTTCATCGGCATCAATAAACATTGATTTTATTTTAATTTACTTTCATATAATATGGCTCAAGTTAAACTGGTAAGATAACACGAAACACGTGGACACTTGTTTATGCGTCTTGCTCTTGCCTAGGTGTAACCTATATACAACTATCTCATTTTATTCAATACGTGTTTACTATTGCTGCGTCATTATCACACTAACCTTGAGTCGTCCAATCACAGCATTACAACCGGCGTAGTGTTTTGGCGGAATTTGTTTTCTAACAAAACAAACAACATTGCCACTCTAACTGGTTACATACTCGATGGCAGTTATACATGCAAATTTAGTAATAATAATTATAATCAAGCTTTACTAGGCGGATAGGATTAGTAAATAAGACCTAAGTATGATTTTCGGTTCACTGGTTCGTAAGGTGGCGATGTGGGTAGTGATCCCATCGCTGTATCTTACCAACCTCATAACGATTAACTTATGTTAAGGAGTGACCGGGATCGACAACTTTACGCGCTTATTCAAGGTAGTAGTACTGGTAGTGTGTTAACACTCCCGAGTGTTAACACACTACCAGATTTCGAAATGCTTAGGGAGGCTTGTATTTTCGAAGAAAACCTCGAACATTTTTTAATAACCTTATGTCCGATTAGTGGATGGAACCCAAGGACCACATGAACCGATTAGAATCTTCTCTCGTCTTAAAAAACAGAGAATAAGAAGAAGGGATAAAATAAAGTAAAATTGCAAGAGCCGCATTCTAATTCTCCTCATTACGAACTTCTTAATGTTTAGAGCTATTTTTCTTCATATTTTATCCTATGTAATTACGCAATTGCTTGCAGTTAAAAATTCAATTATTATTAATAATAAATCGTCAGTTCGTAATAATATAATAAAATTTAATTGAATCATAATCTAAATTGATTGACCATTCATTTTGATTGAAGTAATTGACCAATAATTGAATTGATAATTTCAGCAAATACAGCGTTTATTATTTAGGATTAAGTAGAAAAAAATAAATGTGATTATATAACACAAAGATGTCTTCTGCGGTCCAGATTTTCAACATTTTCAAAAATATTCCTATTATTTTTTAACCAAATGACCTGATCTTTTTTAAATATTTTTACAAGAACTGGTATAGCTTAGGGTCTAGGCTTTCGCTGTGCTCGTTTGACGATGAGTTTACGGACATTTTGTATATGTAACATAAAAATTGACGGTAAAACGTAGCGTCCATTGCCGTCGGCATGCAGTAACCGTAACTGCAGTTCATTGTTCGGTCGGCGATGTAGCGTTGAATGTGGGACACGGACAGACTAGATTCTAGATTACAACCTGATAACTATTAGTATATATTTTGATTTTATCACCGGATATATTATTTAATTACACATATAGCTTTACTTATAATCCTTTACTAGGAAGGCAGAGCGCCATGTGTTATCCGAATAGACCCGTTTGATCCACGCGTTCGCAGTTATTTTATAACTTTTTATATATCATGAAATACAAACAGATGGAGGTTCTGATGATGGAAAGAGACACCAAAGATGTTAGTGGTGCGCTGCTATCCGTGTGGCGGCATGGCAATACCATATGCATCAATTTATCGGCTGCTTTACCTTCCAAACTGAAACACATTGATTGGCATAAGTTAAATCTGTAGCGCGCAGGTCGATACCACTGAATAGTTGTAGTGGTGGAACCGGCGGGCCAACTATTGTCAGAGTGACATCATAACTGTAGAGGTTGATGACGTGACACTACTGACGAGGATGGGGAAAAGGAAGATGTTCCCAGGCAGGCAAAGTGTACTGCCTGGGGACCGAAGTCCATTTGAGAAGCGTTTAAACTTGTATATAGTGTGAACGAGATAAATAATTGTGATTAGCTGACCCGGCAAACGTTGTCCTGCCTTTTTAACTACTCTTATTTTTTCTATATTTTCTCACCTTTTAAACCTTCCCTGGACTTCAACAATTAATTCAAAACCAAAATTAGCCAAATCGGTTCAGCCATTCTCGAGTTTTAGCGAGACTAACGAACAGCAATTGATTTTTATATATATAGATATTGCGATTAAGGATTTTATTTTGAATTTCATTATTTACTATTTTTTTGGTAGCATTTTTGCAGATTGCTTGAACCGCTACAAATCAATTAGAAAAATGCAAAAAAATCTTACAAAATCTTCATTAAGTATAATACTCAGGTATTGGTAAATAGGTCGCATTTAAAGAATAACACTGACATAACGAGTGGGAAAGTGGGATTCAATGACGTATAAAATACGAAGATAGCAATCCCACAATCCCGGCTAATTTTACACTACCTATTCCGAGTTGTGATCACTAAAATGCGAGTCAAGTTAAATAAAAGCTCGTAAAAATGTTAGAAATGTAGACTACGTTATCAGTACAGTGATAGCGGCCACTCCTGACATTGAGTCAACAGACACGATCCCATTCTGTGTGCTCTGTAAATATTAGTCAATCGCAACGTTCGAGTGTATCAATTTCATTCAGATATATACTTTACTCCAATGACAAAACTATGAATGAAACAATCCATAGGAAATCATCGCCAGTACAGGCATCCTTTAAAAAATAGACCAGCTGCCATTGTACCAGGCATTTCGTAGAAGGCGAGTGATTGGTTATACGAGTCACCACCATCGCAGTATACTGGAGACTAACAGTAGTCAATCTACATACATGTGATATTCGAGCAACGCACACATAGACACATTTCACGGACGTGATATCTCGGAATGTCTCGGGACAGATTGTTCCGCACCAGTCCGAGATATCGCGTCCGTGAGAGGTATCTATGTTTTTTTGGAACGAAGTTCCTTATCGCGCGTTGTGAAAGGGGGCTAGACGGAAAAAATTCTTACGAAAAGTTGTCACGACACTTTTTGCTATAGTAAGCTATTGTAAGCTGTGCGACGTGCGCATGTTTCTCTGTTTGTCTCTCTCTCTCTCTCTCTCTCTCTTATAGAAAGAAAGCCAGATATTTTCATTTCTATTTCGCATTGAACAGTGTGGTGTCGCGACGATTATTTTTGTTGAGTGTATACAGGTTTTTTGTATCGAAAGGAACTTCGTTCCATCCGGGTGTCCCTTGACACCCCTCAAGTTTTTTTTTTTATAGTATAAGATAGCAAACAAGCAGATGGGTCTCCTGATGGGAAGAGTCAACCATCGCCTATAGACATTAAAGGTGTTAATGGTGCGTTGCTACCTTGTGGCGAGGTCTTATGCCACATGCATAAGTTTACCGGCTACCTTACCCTCCAAACCGGAACACGACAGTGACAAGCACTGACGCTATTGCAGCAGGAGTAGGTAAGGCGGTGGTACCATATCCGGGCGAGACAATGCAGAACTCTACCACCTAGTAGTCACGATGTTAGTGACTCGTATAGCCAATCGGTCGCCTTTTACGACCTGCCTGGCAGAACAGCAGTTAGCCTATTCTTCAAAGAAGCCCGGGACCAACACGGGGAAAATGTGTGCTATGCTCGAATATTACTTGTATGTACATTGTATACTGACTTCTGTAATTAGTCTGTAAGTATTCTGTGCCACCATCTTAACTACTAGGTTGTAGAGCTCACAACATCTCGCCCGGGTATATGGTACCACCGCCGCCACCTATTCCTGATGCAACGACGTCAAAACTTGTCATTGTCGTGTTCCGGTTTAGAGGATAATATAGCCCGCCATAAAATAGCAACGCACCATTAACATCTTTGATGTCTATATGCGATGGTTGACTCTTTCCATCAGGAGAATCGTCTGCTTGTTTGTGGTAACATAAATAAGTCTATAACGGACATAGGTAGAAACATTTTTTGTATTTTATATACACAGGTACATAGATATGTACATTGATTGGAATTCGGAACCCGATGTCGAAATCTGATATTTACGGTTGGCGTTAAATACCAGTTTTCGTCACCGAGGCATATTTCCGACGCGTCAAGGCGACTCTAAAATTCCGAAACCGAATCCTGTCTGATTAATTCGAATCGGCGAGTCCGCGAAAACCGGTCGCATTCCGTCTCTACATCACTAGTGCTGATTACGAGTATATTGTGTAACGCGAAAGTTATACGCAAGGGATTTCTTCAGGGATGACATCGTATAAAATATGCGAACGGTCACTCCACCTGACTTTTGACAACCGAACCGTGATAAACATCCCAAACCTTATTATAATCTACACTTAAAAACCCGACACGATAGATTTATCTATATTAATTTCTATATTAATACTAGCTGACCCGGCAAACGTTGTTTTGCCTTACATATTAGGAATCCATAGCGGACAAACAACGTGACACGCAATTTATATAAGTCTACGGGATTGTCGTTCCACGCAGCCAAAATGGCATTAAACTTTATATGGTGGTTAAGTATTCTTAAATTTTCTAATTTTCCGCGCAATTTTCTTAATATTTTCTTTTACAAGAACCTTCTCCTTACAATTACAAACACAACAAAAAAATTACAGAAATTGGTCCAGCCATTCAGGCGTGATGTCGTGACTAAGGAAAATAGGGATTGATTTTTATATATATATAGATATATAGATAGACAGATAGAAGATTATCTATACATATAATAAAATCGTAGGAAAGTCAAAACTGTACATTGAATATTTTTTTAAAAGAATACTTGGGGCGTGATCTACAATCGATACCGAAGCCAAAAATATAGTGTTTAGAATTTTTGTCTGTTTGTCTGTATGTATGTCGGGGTAAACTCAAAAAGTACTGCATGGATTTACTTCAAATTTTACATGAATATTACTAACAGGTCGGGTCAACATATAGGCTACATATTATCACGCTATCATCTACGGGGGTGGTGCTGTGCGGAGTAAATGAAGTCCGCGCGGACGAAGTCGCTGGCAACAGCTAGTAAATTATAAATGCGAAAGTTTGGATGGATGTTTGTTACTCAATCACGCAAAAACTACAGAACGGATTTGAATGAAATTTGGCACACAGCTAGATAATGACCTGGAATAGCACATAGGCTACTTCATCCCGGAAAAATAAGGGGATCCCGCGGGATTAACCAAAAAAACTTTATAATGCAGCGGGCTGCACGCTATAAAATATAACGGGTATAAAATATAATTCAATGGTGTCTGAGTCGGCTTATACATTACTAGCTGTTGCCCGCGACTTCGTCCGCGCGGACTTCGTTTACTCCGCACAGCTCCACCCCCGTAGGTGATAGCGTGATAATATGTAGCCTATATGTTGACCCGACCTGTTAGTAATATTCATGCAAAATTTAAAGTAAATCCATGCAGTACTTTTTGAGTTTACCCCGGACATACATACAGACAAACAGATAAAAATTCTAAAAACTCTATTTTTGGCTTTGATATCTATTGAAGATCACGCCCCATGTATTGTTTAAAAAATATTCAATGTACAGTTTTGACTTTCTTACGATTTTATTATATGTATAGATATAGATTTTCAACTGACGAATAAACGGAGGTTATCAGTTTCACATGTAAGTATGTAATAGTTACTGCAGCGTGAAGTCCCTGCATTACAAAAGGTTTTGGTGAATCTCGCGGGAACAACTCATTTTTCCGGGACAAATAGTCGCCTATGTGCTATTCCAGGTCATTATTTACCTGTGATGTTGATTCAAGCAGTAGCAATACCTTTTGGAAAAATAGCTTCCTTGCGTAATTGTCGAAACTTGATTTCGGAGAACATTTCTTATAAGAAATACAATTGAAAAAATCTGTTTCATTGAGGCAACATTTAAAATATTAAACTATCTAATGGTACCATTTAATTAAATAAAAGTACCTTATAATATGAAAAATTAGGAGCTAGAAAATTTGATTTCACGTCAAAAGTTGGTCTAAAGTGTAAACTGCCTCTTAATGGAGTGTTGCTATGTTGTGGCGAGGTCTAATACCACATGCATAAGTTTAACGGCTACCTTACCCTCCAAAGCGGAACACGACAGTGACTACCACTGACGCTATTGCGGCAGGAATAAGTAACGCGGTGGTATCAAACCCGGTCGAGCCGATGCAGAACTCTACCACCTAGTAGCCACGATGGTAGTGACGCGCATAGCCACTCAGTCGCCTGTTACGACCTGCCTGGTAGAACAGCAGTTGGCGTATTCTACAAAGGAGCCCGGGACCAACACGGGGGCGTGATGATACTTTGGTGCATATATGCTATGGTTATCTCTTTCCACCAAGAGAACCATCTGCTAGCTCGCTATTCTATGACATAAAAATAGACCACACCTCACACTGTAATCTGATAGTAAACAATGCTTCTTACCAATGTTCTGTTTACGTGTTTGTTAGCAAAACTACGGACACGCGATACGAATACTTTACATCTTTAGTAGATTATTTCACTTTTCAACCAACTTCCCAAAAGGAGGTTTTTTTATATTGTTACAATCAATCTAGAAAAGTGAAGATTTAAAACGCTGGAAAAATCTAGAAATAACAGAAAGAGACAGGCTGCCTCTGTTGATAAACTATTGTTTATGCCGACATCACCCAAGCAGCTACGCAATAATGAATCTTCTGTCGTACGGCATAAGCGTGAACATGGCGTGTACTTACTTGGACTTGATTACAATTAGAATTGTTTATTGTTTACTTATTTATTAATTTGGATTTTTCTGGATTCGAGTAGAACTTTACCCTGGGTATAAATAGAGATGTGTTGACAAATAGAGGGCAGTTTTTATACAGCGATCGAAAGCCAGAAAGTGATAATACGAGCGACTAGTGTGAAGCGGAGTGACTAGTGTGTAGTACAGTGAATAAGAGAAGTGTTTTCGTTGAGCGTATTAAGTTTAGTGTTAGTACAGTGAGTGTTATTAGTGTTAATCAGTGTATTTACGTATTACATTATGTTGTTTTGTGTTTTGTGTTATAAATACACGGTTTAATATAAGTGGCGTTTCCTTGCAAATTACGAACCCGAAGCACGTAACATAAGATAGCAAACAAGCAGATGGGTCTCCTGATGGAAAGAGTCAACCATCGCCTATAGACTTTACGGATATTCAATGCGTGTTGCTCTTCGTGTAGTGGTATGGTAAATGGTAATGCCACATACACAAGTATGTATAAAGCCCCGTTTTCACTTTGATTAGTACGAGTGTGAGTGTTTAATGCAGGTGCTTAGTATTAAGATAAAAATACGTGAAGATAGCTGTATATCAGTGCGAGTGATAAGTAATCAGTATCTATTCACTTTTAATACGCTGATTACGTATCACTCACACTGATCCACGGCTATCTTCACGTATTTTTATCTTAATACTAAGCACCTGCATTAAACACTCACACTCGTACTAATCAAAGTGAAAACGGGGCTTTATACATAGTGTATGTTTACTGCACTAGCGTCTTTTTATATACTACTAGCTGTTTCCTGCGACTTCGTCCGCACGGACTTCGTTTACTCCGCACAGCCCCTCCCCCATAGGTGATAGCGTGATAATATGTAGCCTATATGCTGACCCGACCTGTTAGTAATATTCATGCAAAATTTGAAGTAAATCCATGCAATACTTTTTGAGTTTACCCCGGACATACATACAGACAAACAGACAAAAATTCTAAAACTATATTTATGGCTTCGATATCGATTGTAGATTATGCCCCAAGTATTCTTTTTAAAAAATATTCAATGTATAGTTTTGACTTTCCTACGATTTTATTATATTGTTACGAATAATCTAGAAGCGTGTAGAATTGGAGCGCGCGCGCGCTATTTATCTAGAAAACTCCTGTTGACAAACAAATAGTTGACCGGGGCTATGCCATAATGGACTTTGTGGGATATGGCATAAGGTTGAAAGTAGCGTGTACTAGGATTTATGACTCATAACATGTTTACGATAAGAAGTGATTCATTGTTTCCCGATACATTTAGACTTTTCTGGATCCAGCTAGGGCTTTCCCCTGCCTATAAATACAGAGATGTTGACAAACACGAGTCAGTTTTTATCAAGCGATCGAGAACGATATATCAAGTGAACAGTGCGAAGTGAGAAGTGTTCTATTGTGTAGTGTTATAAGTTCAGTGATAGTACAGCAAGTGACTATTGTGTAAAGGGTATTTTAGTATTACGTTGTGTTGTGTTGTGTAAATACACGGATTTAATATAAGTGGTGTTTTTCTACAATTGCGAACCCGAGTACGTAACAACTGGTGTCGGAAGTGAAATTGTGTTAAAAAATGCCACTTATTCCGAAGGAAGGTGTTACCACCAGGTCTCAAGCTGAGACACAGAGGGTGTCAGAGGACATTGAGATGCGTGCTGGATATGAACCTGCAAGTGTTGCCAGCACGTCACTAACTTCGAGCGCAGCGTCTACTGACCTTTCTGTCATACTGGCAGCTATGCAACAACAACAACTTCAGCTACAACAGCAGCTACAGGAACAGCTACAACAGCAGATACAGGAACAGCAACAACAACAGCTTCAACAACTTCAGCAGCACCAACAGCTTCAGGAACAGAAACAACTAAAGCTACAGGAACAGCAACAACAAACGCTACGGGAACAGATCAAGGAACATTTATCTGGTTTTGATGATAAATTGTCAGTTATCTTGGCGCAGCAAGACCAGTTAAAAAGCGATGTGGGCCTCGTCAAGCGCGACATGAAGAGTGTTGAGAAGAGGGTTGACCACTTGGAGGCCAGCTGCGACAAAATAAGTGAAAACGTGGACCAACTGGAAAGGGAGGTCATGAAAATGAAGATCACGGGAGTTAAGTCGGGTGCTGCCGTTACAAGCTGCTCTCACCAGGTGGGTCCTCGGGTAAAGGTACCCACTTTTGACGGTCTTACGTCATGGAGTGCGTACCGCACTCAGTTTGAAATAGCAGCGAAGGCCAGTGGTTGGACAGATGAACATTGCTTAACAGCTCTAAGTACGGCGTTGCGGGGACAGGCGCTCTCTGTGTTGGATGCAATGCCTAAAGAATATCAGTTCGCTGATTTGATGGAGGCATTGGAAGCTCGCTACGGTGAGCGTCACTTGGAGCATGTGTTCCGTGCCCAATTAAAGGACCGTGTACAGAGGAGCGGCGAGGGACTTCAACAATGGGCCGTGGAAATTGAGAAGCTTGTAAGGAAGGCGTATCCTTCAGCCGACGCTAACACAGTTAATAACACCATCGTCCAGGCGTTTATTGATGGAATTAGAGACCTGGAAGTGCGTGCTGCTGTTCGCCTTCAGCACCACTTGACGATGAAGGAGGCTTTGGCTCATGCGTTGGAGGTAGAAGCTGTTCGCCACGAACCTCGAGCACATAAAGTACGTGAGGTTACAGAAGTTGTGGCTCGAGTAAAGGCAGCGGAACCTAGGAGTCTGGGCCCCATGTGCTACGCCTGCGGTAAACGTGGGCACATTAGAGTTAGCTGCCCAGCCAAACCTATGGCTACAGGGTCAATGAACTGGCGACAGCAAGCAGGGGGAAACTCAGCAGCTGAAGAAAGCAAGCACGTCAAACAGCCTGTTGAACCAGCAGGGAAGCAAGTAACAGCCAAGAGCAAACGGCAGGTGCTGGCTGGACGAGAAACAACCCCAAAAGTTGTCATATCCCAGGTGTGCGACGGCAACAGTTTATCCATTAAGGGACTGATTAATGGCAAGAACTGCAGCTTAACGCTGGACACTGGAGCTACACGAACTGTGGTGCGACCAGAAGTAGCTGACAATAGCAACCTGAGATTGAGGAATTTTGGGAAAAGCAAGCTTCTGTCTGTCACAGGTCAGCCAATACCCGTCTTCGGTGAAGCATCTGTAGTGATGCAAATAGGCGACGAGTATTACACTCACAACGTCGTAGTGGCCGATATTATGGATGACTGTGTACTTGGTTTAGACTTCATGAAGAAGAATGCCTGCAAGATTGATTGCAAGACAGGAGTTTTCGTATGTGGGCTAGTAGACATTTTCATGGATGGGGGATCAAAAGGAAAGGTAACAGTGACTAGAAGAACCATCTTACCTTCAAGATCGAAGACATTGGTACGCGTGAAGTTACCAGCCAGTTACAAAGGCCGGGGTAATAGGAGTGTGTTAATTGAGGACAATGGAGCAATTCCACACTGTATTACGGGCCGAAGTGTAGTATGTGACAAGGGCTTGGCAGCGGTGCAGATAGTCAACCTGAGTGACAGTGATGTAGTGCTCAAAGCAGGCGATGTTGTAGGACAAAGTATTGAAGTTATGACGTTAAGGAAACTGACATTGACAGGAAGTACAGCATCAAGAGACGTACCACAGGAACTCAAGGATTTGGTGAACAAGTGCAGCTACCTTACCACGTCACAACGGCAGCAGGCTAAGGATCTACTTTCACGTTATGCCAAGATTTTTTCTAAGAATGATAGAGATATAGGCAGAACATCTGTAGTCAAACATACGATTGACACTGGAAATGCGCAGCCTATAAAGCAGAAAGCTAGACGCGTCCCTATAGCCAAAGAGAAGGAGGTACAGGAGATGATAGATGAAATGAGAAGAAGCGGAGTTATAGAGCAATCTTCTAGTCCATGGTGCTCTCCTGTAGTGTTGGTTAAGAAGAAAGATGGGTCTACACGTTTCTGCATCGACTATCGTCGGCTCAATGAAGTCACCAAAAAGGACAGTTACCCACTACCTCGGATAGATGACACTTTGGACACTCTAGCAGGCATGTCTTGGTTCTCAACTTTAGATTTAAAATCTGGGTACTGGCAGGTTGAACTTAGCCCTAATGATAAAGAGAAGACAGCATTCTCCACAGGACAAGGATTATGGCAATTTAAAGTGATGCCGTTTGGATTATGCAATGCGCCGGCGACTTTTGAAAGACTAATGGAATGTGTTCTAGCAGGACTTGTAGGCGATGCCTGCTTAGTGTATTTAGATGACGTAATAGTCATAGGAAAAGATTTTCAACATCATCTGTACCAACTGGAAAGGATTTTTGATAAAATACAAGCTGCAGGGCTAAAGTTGAACCCAAAGAAGTGTCACTTATTTCGAAAGGAAGTCAACTATCTGGGTCACGTGATATCACAAAACGGCGTACAGACAGATCCTGAAAAGGTTAGTGCAGTACAGAAGTGGCCAACACCCAGAGACAAGACCGAAGTTCGTGCATTTTTAGGACTATGCTCTTACTACAGACGTTTTGTGAAGGGATTTGCTGAAATAGCAAAACCGCTGCATAGACTCACTGAAGAAAAGAAGAGTTTCGATTGGAATGACATGTGTCAACAAGCTTTCGATGAACTTAAGAAGCGGTTGTGTGAGTCACCAATTTTGGGCTATCCTGATCGGAAAGGGCAGTTCATCGTAGACACAGATGCAAGTAACACTGCCATTGGTGGTATCTTATCACAGAAGCAAGGCGATCAAGAAGTTGTGATAGCTTACTTCAGCAAATCATTATCGCGGCCGGAACGAAACTATTGTGTTACAAGAAGAGAACTATTGGCAGTAGTGAAGACTCTTCGACACTTCAAGAAGTATCTGATTGGGCGACCCTTCAAGCTGCGTACCGACCATGCTGCTTTGAAGTGGTTGTTACAATTCAAGGACCCGGAAGGCCAAGTGGCTCGCTGGATTGAGCAATTGCAAGAGTTTGACTTTAACATAGAACATCGCAGTGGAAGGTCTCACTCGAATGCAGATGCATTATCACGACGACCTTGTGGGGAAGATTGTAAACATTGTGTAAGGATGGAGACGAAGGAAAGGGTTCAAGTACTGCGAGCTAAGCCTACGGATGACAGGTGGGAAACTGATGAGATGCGTGAGGCCCAGTACGAAGATAGAGATTTGCGGAAGATAGAGATTGCGGAAGATAGATTGGAAGAAGCAAGACACGGGAAAGCCCGAATGGCAGGAGCTGGCTCCCTTCAGCGCCATTACGAAAAGTTATTGGGCGCAGTGGGAAAGCCTTGTGTTGCAAAACGGCTTACTGTACCGCAAATGGGAAAAACCTTCAGGAAGAGAACATCATCTACAGTTGGTCGTGCCAAGAAAACTTATCAAGGACGTACTACGTGAGTTGCATGATGGGGTTTCTGAGGGACATCTTGGAGTACGACGAACATTGGTAAAGGTACGAGAGCGTTTTTACTGGTTGAATTGCCGAGAAGATGTCGAGAATTGGTGCCGAAAATGTACGTCATGCTCAGCAGTGAAAGGTCCGCAGGTCAGAAGCCGAGGCAACCTTAGACTATACAACGTGGGAGCCCCCTGGGAAAGGATAGCGATTGACGTGGCTGGACCATTTCCTAAAACAGATAACGGAAACAAGTATTTTATGGTCGTGATGGATTACTTCACGAAATGGCCGGAGGTGTTCGCAATCCCTAATCTGGAAGCCACGACGGTTGCTGATAAATTAGTCAATGAGGTGATATGCAGATTTGGCGTTCCGCTGGAGATTCATTCAGACCAAGGCAGAAACTTTGAATCTAATGTATTCCAGGAAATGTGTAAATTATTAGGAGTGTACAAAACAAGAACTACGCCTTATCACCCACAATCTGATGGAATGGTCGAACGATTTAACCAAACTTAGGAAAGACACTTAGCCAAGCTGGTAGAAGATCACCAAAAGGACTGGGATAAATACATACCTCTGTTCTTACTGGCTTACCGAACAGCGGAACACGAAAGCATAAAAGTGACGCCAGCCTATGCCAACTTCGGCAGACAGTTACGTATACCAGCAGACTTAATGACTGGAGGCCCGCCACCGAATGCAGAGACCCAATTAAGTATACCGGAACATGTTGAAGACATTCGTGAGAGGTTACGCGATATACACTCATTAATAAGTGAAAATGCATTAGAATCAAGTCAGCGGATGAAGACCAGATACGACCGAAACGCCAATCATCGAGGTTTTCAGGAAGGATCTCTTGTTTGGCTGCATAATCCGGTTCGACGAAAAGGAAAATCACCTAAGTTACAGCGACGTTGGGATGGGCCATACAAAGTAATCACACGGATCAATGACGTAACCTACCGAGTGCAGAAGCAACCAAGAGGGGCCATGAAGATTGTTCATGTTGATCGATTAGCTATCTATAATGGAAGTAATGATGTTCGGGACGAACATAACTAAGAGGGGTGTAGTGTTACGAATAATCTAGAAGCGTGTAGAATTGGAGCGCGCGCGCGCTATTTATCTAGAAAACTCCTGTTGACAAACAAATAGTTGACCGGGGCTATGCCATAATGGACTTTGTGGGATATGGCATAAGGTTGAAAGTAGCGTGTACTAGGATTTATGACTCATAACATGTTTACGATAAGAAGTGATTCATTGTTTCCCGATACATTTAGACTTTTCTGGATCCAGCTAGGGCTTTCCCCTGCCTATAAATACAGAGATGTTGACAAACACGAGTCAGTTTTTATCAAGCGATCGAGAACGATATATCAAGTGAACAGTGCGAAGTGAGAAGTGTTCTATTGTGTAGTGTTATAAGTTCAGTGATAGTACAGCAAGTGACTATTGTGTAAAGGGTATTTTAGTATTACGTTGTGTTGTGTTGTGTAAATACACGGATTTAATATAAGTGGTGTTTTTCTACAATTGCGAACCCGAGTACGTAACAATATGTATAGATTCTGATTTGTTCATATATATTTGGTGGTATCTTTTTTATATTGTCAAATACCTAATTATTCTATCTTGTTTTGTGTTTTTATCCTTTGTATTTATATTTTGCTACTGTATGTGTTAATTACTGTAAGTTTTGTGGTGTATGTCTTAAATAAACGATTTCTATTCTATTCTAAGTTTACCGGCTACCTTACCCTTAACCAGAATACAACAATCAAAATCACTGACGCTATTGCAGCAGGAATAAGTAAGGCGGTGGGACCAGACACGAGCGAGACGTTGCAAAACTCAATACTTAATAGTCACGATAGTGGTCACTCGTATAGCCAACCCTTTGCCCTTTTTCGAACTGCCTGGTAAAACGGCAGACGGTCTTTTTGGGCCCTGGACCAACACGGGAAAAAAAACTTAACACTTTTTAACGCACACGGCTAAAACATAATTTTGGGCGACATATAAATGTAAATTAAAAACAATACAAAACAAACATCGTATCATTTTGCTTTTAAGCTTTATAGAATTCGAACCCGGAACCTTGTGTGTACGCTGCCATCTAATCTATGACGTTGTTGCGGTCTCGGAAGTTATTAGTTATTTAACAGTCAGTAACCGACAAAATAACGTCATTCAAAGAAACACCTTTAGACGCGACTTGGTCAGGGTCGATGTTCACTGATAGCGGAAGCGGGTAGCGATTTAGATTACTTAACCTTTATCAACATACTTAACGGTACTACATCTACTTAGGACATGCACATTCAATACCACCACAATCACTTTTCATTAAAAAAAACTTAATTTTTACTAATAAAAATGTCAACCACATTATACATAATATTATAACCATTTTTTGAATAATGTTAAATAATTAAATTAAAAATTTGTAAAAAAATTGTTTGATTTTCCACAATAAAATTTTCGGTGATAAGGTTACAAGTCAAATTTTTCGGTAATCAAAAACATATTTGCCGCTGATAAGATAAGAAGTATCAATATTTCTCAATGTATAAATTAATACTTTAATTAAAATTTCAGAGATAATTTTTAAATCTGAAACATATATCTATTGAAAAATGCTTTGATAACAATATTTCATGCAGTACATTTTCAACCTATTGTAATGTATTTAAATACTTGTACACTATCTTTAAGTGCAACGTATTAATTACGTACTATTTGTAATCAATTGGAATTTGGCCTTTCTTTCTTTTGCAACTTGATTACATACATATTTTCGAAAATTAAATAATTTATTCTAAGTACATAGTATTAGGTTGCAATTACATAATTTAAAGAATCAAAATTTTACAGACGTTTTTATTTATTATGTTTAATTATAAATGAGGGAGTATTTTTGAACTGACTTTAACGAGGATTACATCCAGACATAGATTCCGTAATAATCAATTATAATTTGAGTGAAAATTACGATTTACGAGGTCTTCACTCGTCGCAGACGATTTAAAATAACCACGTGCTTCCCCGTCGCTTGATACTGTACTCAGTACCCGCTAATCTACGTCGCCCGCTGTCACTGGCACCATAGACACCTGCCAAGGTCACACGGCATGCCTTGTTCGGATTTAAATTTGAACACGTCCTCGGCCGACCGGTTTGGGAAAATGGCGAATGAATTCGCAAGACGAATGGCTACGATCTTACGATACTCTTCTACATTTTAAGGAGTAAGTACGAGCGTAGCATTTCGCACAAATATTAAAAAATTATAGCATTCGCGATAATAATAAAATAAAAACGGTAGCTGATTAAAAATCCAGCCGTGTCAAAATTAATCTTTGTTTACTAATAGCAATTTAAATAACGAAATTAAACTAATTTCAAATATCACCTTTACGCATTTATCACAAAAACAACTGAACCGATTTTGATGAAACATGAACTTATTGTAACGCACCTGATTGAAATAAAAAACAATCTCGATATGACTTTTAGTTCCCGAGAAAAAGTGGACATACATACAAATATCGTCGATGAAGTGACAATACCTCCTAACTATATAAATGTTAATTTTAAAACGTGGACGTAATGAGGAAAAAAACGTTTGACATCTAGTCTTAAATGTGTTTGATTTGAATATAAAGCTATTTCCACAAAGCTCTAACTTTTCTTCTGAATATTGTTAAAAGATAAGAGAATATTCTGTAGATGCTAAACTGAAATTTATGTCTTGCATTAAAAAAGTAAATTTGTTTAAAAATGTTAGTTAGGAGGTATTGTCACTTAAACGACGAAATACAAACATAAATACATTTACGAAATTTAGTACTCGTGCTTGGACGCCTAAATAGATCATCATACTCAAATATTATTCGATTTAACAATCCATACTAATATTACGAATGCGAAAGTTTGTCTGTCTGTCTGTTACGCTTTCACGGCTAAACCGCTAGACCGATTTTTATGTAATTTGGCATGGAAATAGTTGAAGATTCGGGGTCAAACATAGGCTATTTTTTTTAATCAACCCCTGAGGGGCTGAAATAGGGGATTAAATTTGTTACACTTTCACGCCTAAACCGCTTGACCGATTTTTATGTAATTTGGCATGGAAATAGTTGAAGATTCGGGGTCAAACATAGGCTAAATTTTTTTCAAAAATCAACCCCTGAGGGGCTGAAACAGGGGATTAAATTTGCATTAAAAACTATTTTGACGACATGTTAATCTACTGATAACCTCCGTTAATTGTTTGGTAGAAAAAAGCTTTAGGTTGTGGAAAACACACGGGTTCAGTGACAAACACATTGTATGGTTAAATATTAACATAATCTCAATATCAATAAAAGTTCATGGAATATCTTACTCATTTAATTCCAATTTTAAAAAATATTTCTCCTTTAAAAACCTACATTATTCAGGAGTGACAAAGGCTGCCCAACTGACCATAGGCAAGTAATGATTTTTTATAACCCAACTGACCAAAGAGAAGTAATAATTTTTTATCAGGTGATCAAAGTCGCGTGTAACTACTAGTATGTTATAAAATATTACCAATTTATGAACAATTAATTCAGATTTTTCATTAACTCAACGGCTGTCCCTGTAGTCGAGTAGTTAGAGACCCTGACTACGCAATAAATGGGGCTCGAAGTCTATTTCCGACACTGGCAAGCTTAGTGTGACCGACTTTTCTTATAAAAAAGGGGGCAAACGGACAGGAGGCTCACCTGATGGTAAGTGATGACGGCCGCCCATTGACAACCACACTATCAGAAGATTTGCAGTTGCATTGACGGCCTTTTAAGAAAGAGTAGGCTCTTTTCTTGAAGGCTCTAAGTCGTATCCGCTTGGAAAAACCCCTGCCAGTAATTGATTCCACGGAGGAATAGTGCGGGGGAAAAGGTGCCACGAGAATCGCACAGTTGTGGATTCTCTTTTGATTCTTCACTTCCCAAAAAGAGCAGGTTATCAACTCGTCTGTTTGTTAACTTCCCACTACGTATGTATAAGGAAGTTACTGATTTTACCTCGATTTTCGAAAATCGAGTTTTCACCTGATGTCCACGTTTTGAGGCCCTAGGAATCTTTTCTGACTATTTTCACGATGACGTCAGTATGTCTGTATGTATATGTGTGTGTGTGTGTGTGTGTGTGTGTATGTGTGTATGTAAACATCTCATAACTTTTGAACGACTGGACCGATCGCAACGCGCATTCGATTGGATTCCGCTCAAGTTAGATTTCCTGAAAATTTGATGTGATTCGGCCCAGGAGATTTTGAGAAATTTTGAAAAAATACCAAAAAAATTTTTGTGAAACAGTATTTTTTAATATAACTTCCAGATTTATGTACCGTTTGACTACAAAAACTAATCAGCTCTATTCCTCAAAAAACTACTTCTAATACATAAATTGCATCAAAATCGGTTTATCCGTTTGGGAGTAATCGTTGACGAAAAATTATATAACATAGCGTCTATCTGATGACGTCAAACCGTTATCACTCATACCGATGTAATCTCTTATCAATACATTATCGAAGCAACGTGTAGAGCTCTTTGTAGCTGTCATTATTTTTAAGACAACTAATGAACTACCACACTTATGTCTTAATCCAGCTTTGCTTGCGCCGGGCAAGTCCATACTATATATACAGGCTGTTAGCATAAACACCGTTGTCACTAAAACCATAGGTAGTTGACTTAATTATAAATATGTTTATGTGAATTTAAAAATAAAAAAACGTTGTTTTCTTTCAAAAATAAAAGAAAGTTTCTGTCCGATACCGTCCGTAAATTCATGGATACTATACTTTACTGCATTACTTTACACATTAGGACAAATCGAACGGAATCGAAAAATGGTTTTCGTTGTTTCGCGGGTTGCACCAGTATACGTAGAACCCATCGATATCATGGCAGAATATGTTACCAACATATTAATCAAATTTTAATAACTTGTAACTCTTATATTCTGACAAATAAATAATTTAATTACTATCGTTGATGATCATCTTTTTTCCAGGAAGAGAACCATCTTCTTTATTATCCTATAATATAAGGACCTTAAGTATATCAACGGCTTTGATCTGCCATTAAAGTCGATTGTTTTCGAAGTAGTTTGAATATTTAACCTTGAGGTTAATCTCATATATAGAGTCCTCGCAATGACAAACGTATTACGTAATATCCAGTTTTAAACAAACTTATGAGAAATCTTGTTTTTTTCCTGATTAATTATAATCATTTATTACATTCCAAAATATTTTCCACGATCAAAATATCTATATAAATAAAATGACGGAGGTTTGCCCTTGTGCGTGCATCGTGGATCAACTATTGGATAAATTACAATCATTTTTATTTTTTTTAAAGTGTAATTTCTTTATAATCGTTGGGAAATTCGATGTTAGTCAGGAATCAATCCTAGCCCCATCGAGTTTGTGATGGGGCTAGGTTTGGTTCCTGAGATGAATCTTGAGATGATTGACTCTCTCCTAAGAGTCAACCATCGCCTATAGATACCAAAGATGTTTATGGTGCTTATGGCAAGGTCTTATGCCACATGCATAAGTTTACCGGCTACCTCACCATCCAAAACGGAACACGACAGTGACAAGCACTGACGCTATTGCGGTTAGAATAAGTAAGGCGGTAGTAGGTACCAGACGCGGGCGAGACAATGCAGAATCTACCTTAAATCGCTGATGGACGGGCGAGCCTATAGCGCGGCCTTTATGGTCTAAGAGCCCTCGACACAAAACTTATGGCCGATAGATCAGGACCTTTAAGGTCCTGATCGACGAACGACCCTATACCGCGGTCTTATGGGTCGTCGGTAAAGCTCGCCCGTGTATCACAATACCGCGGTTATATATAGTGCAATTGGCGATAAGTTTTGTGTCGAGGGCTGACGCTATTGCGGCAGGAATAGGTAAGGCGGTGGTACCAGACCCGGGCGAGACAATGCAGAACTCTACCACCTAGTAGCCACGGTGGTAGTGACTCGCATAGCCAATCGACCGTCTTTTACTACCTGTTCAACACGGGGTCAAAGTCAGTCAATTTCTCTAGCCACTCAACCATCGAGGCCATCAAAATAAATCCAGTCTTAATCATGTTTTTTACAACAATTGAAAACTACAAAAAGCTGAAGCGAATACAGGACTTCACACAAGTAAACCGGATCGTGGACAACTCAAAGTAAATGTAGGTATATAATTTTAATATTTATGTATATTGTATATATTATACAAAATGTTGACGATGTATCGCTCCAAGGTTGTTGTGATAATTGCCACATTCACACGATTTAGAACTGGAATTAATTTGTTAAAATATATTTTGTGTTCCTTATGAACCAAACAAATGCATTAACTGACAACAAAATTGATATTTTTTTTAATTGGCGAATAAATTACACGAATTGATCTAATTCAAAAGTACGCAAATTAATTGCTTGTGATATGGGTGTCAGTCAATGACACTAATACGTGTTTATCACATAAAAGCTTGTCCTTGTCGGGAATCGAACCCAAGCCCCATTGATTGCATAGTCAGGGTCGCTTACCACTCGACCAAAGGACGGTCATTATTGAACAAGCGATCTATTCTGCGTTTGTATGTTGTGGCAGGATACTATTCCACATGCATAAGTTTACCGGCTACCTTAACCTCCAAACCGGAACACGACAGCGACAAGCACTGACGCTACTGCGGCGGGAATAGGTAAGGCGGTGGTACCAGACTCGGAGAGACCATGCAGAACTCTGCCTAAGTTGTAGACACTAACTAGGTAACGTCTTGCCGGGGAAACTGTAAGTTACATCTATTTTTCTAAAGGATACCGCATTCGTTACCGCTAAATAACAATTTTCAATTAAAAAAATGCAACGTGTTTCAGGTCAAAAAATATGTTCTAGATTGGCTAAAAGGATTTGATTATAACCAAATAGAAGTAATTATAAAGGACTAATCAACGTTATGTAATATGTATTTTATATATATATGTGAATATATGTGTGTGTATGTGTATATATGAATATATATGTGTAAGTATATTTATGTTTCATATAAGGTACTAATATCATTAATTATATTTTGTATATTCTTTGTATGAATACAAATGTTCAGTAGGTAACTAATTATACACTCACTACTCAGAAAGGCAAAATATTGTATTGCCAGTTCTTCTCAAAATAAAATTTTGAGAAGATCTGGCTCCTATAACACAGTTTTTACTATTTTAGGAGTCAGAGTATTTTATATATTGTACATTGTAAAATTTGAAAAAAATATATATTATTATTATTATTATTTAAATACTGAAACGAAATGAATTATATCCATGCTAATTTATACTTTTTTTTTTAAATTGGCAAAGTGCGTGACGATCCACGCGCAGTGTAAGGGTTCCGAAGTTGCCCATCACAATAATGCGGACTAAGATCAGTGTTTTTATAGTTACATACTATGAAAATTTAAGCTATTCTACGTCAATGACAAATATATATCCACACCAATGGTTCACCTATCTACAAACACTTCTCTAAGTACATTTTATAAGTTGGTCGACTATTACTCAAAGTAAAGCCTTCTAAGCCGTGATAGTTTTCCTTTTAATTTCATTATATTTGTTACTACCATGATTTTTTCCCACCCCCATAACCAACCGTTGTCTGCAGAGGGGAGGGGGGGAGGGGCACTTGACTTAAAACTTGTCTTTACAAACTTACAATATTTTTTAAAAACCTACTCATCTGTACCCCACACAATGGGGTAGGTACGTGAGAAAAAAAATTAACATCCCAACTTTACATGTAGGGAAACTGAAATCCTAAAAAATTATTTTTCAAGATTTTATGTTATTGCTTTGTTGTCGTGACTAATATGTACCAAATTACAGCTTTCAAGTAACACGGGTCTCTAAGCAATCGTGCGGACGGACCGACGGACAGACATAGCGAAACTATAAGGGTTCCTAGTTTACTTTGGAACCCGAAAAAAAAGGCAAACGATCACCTGATGGTAAATGATTACCACCGTCCATGGACAACCACAGCACCAGAGGTCTTGCAACTGCGTTGCCGGCCTTTTAAAAATAAGTAAGCGCTTTTCTTGAAGGTCCCTAGGAAATTTTTAAATAAACTCTTTAAGCAAAGTCCCGCATTTATAATTATAATATTAACATTATTGTGAAAGTTTAGATATTTGAATGTATGGATGAATGTTTGTTACCTAATCACACAAAAACAGCAGAACCAATTTGGATAAAATTTAGCACATCAATGTACCTATAAATGGTGACCAGAAATAGCACACTGGATACTTTTTTCCCGGGAAAAAAAGCTGTTCCCGTGGGATTCAACAAAAACTGTTATAATGCAGCTGGGCTACAGGGTGCTGTTAGTATGTAATATCTATATCTATATATTATATAAGAAAATCGTAGGAAAGCCAAAACTGTACATTGAATATTTTTTTAAAAGAATACTTGGGGCGTGATCTACAATCAATATAGAAACCAAAAATATAGTTTTTAGAATTTTTGTCTGTTTGTCTGTATGTATCTCCAGGGTAAACTCAAAAAGTACTGCGTGGATTTATGAAATGAAATGAAATTTATTGCTTATGAAAGCAATAAATTTCATTTCATTTACTTCAAATTTGCATGAATATTACTAACAGGTCGGGTCAACATATAGGCTACATATTATCACGCTATCACCTATCGGGGGAGGAGCAGTGCAGAGTAAACGAAGTCCGCGCGGACAAAGTCGCAGGCAACAGCTAGTGTGTATATAAAAATCTTGTGTCACGGTGTTTGTGGTTGCACTCCTCCGAAACAGCTCGACCGATTTTTATATTTTTTGTATAATTGGTAGATATGATAACAGGTTGTAAAGTATATTTTATACCATAAGTGATTGTGTTCATATCCAGAAAAAAAAATTGATAATTTTTATAATTTTTTTTTTGTATTTTTTGATTTTGTATAGCAACAAAAAATACCTATAATCCCAAATTTTTATCTTCGCAACCCAACCCCTATTAATCCCCTTCCCATCAAAATATTCACTGCAAATAATTTATATAGCAGAAGTACGCTTGCCAAGTCACCTAGAAATTTTATAAAAATCACTTAATATAATCAAATCATAGAGCTAGAAAACGGCGAGTCGACGAAAAATTTGAACAATATAATATCAATTTAAATAATCTCAAACTCTCATAAAAACTAAGTTTCAGTTAAGTAATTTCAGCAATAGCATCCAGATCTCAAACCCGGTAAATCCCAAAGCCAGTGGTACCAAAACACATCCACAAACAAGGAAACACAGCACAAAACACTCACACAAATTAGTTCAACACACTTATCGCGTACTCGTGATCGCGGCGAGATCGTGTCGCGGACTGACGATTTCATCGCAAAACTCCAGTTTCTGACGTGAAATTATGAGTTTAGAATTCCGTCGGCGTATTGAGTGAAACCTTTGAATTAATTTGATATGTAACGTATTTTATGACATGACGCCCCGTTGATCGATAATTAGCGACGCTGATTACACAATCGTTGGGCTTGGGTTCGATTTTTGACGGACAAATATTTGTGTGATGAGCATATGTGTTTGTATTTTTGGGTTTGAGTGTTTGACATATTTCAGTGTTTATGTATGCATTTCTTTGTGTTAGTATCGTTGACTAACACTCTTCCCCCGTCTTTGTCCGTTATTTTGTTTATTGTGTTGGTCCCGGCCTCCTATGAAGAATAAGCCAACTGCCGTTTTGCCCGGCAGGTCATAAAAGGCGACCGATTGGCTATCGAGTCACTACCATCGTGGCTACTAGGTGATAGAGTTCTGCATTGTCTCGTCTGGGTCTGGTACCACCGCCTTATCTATACCTGCCACAATAGCGTCATCGCTTGTCGCTGTCGTGTTCCGGTTTGGAGGGCAGCGGCGTACACAGGATTATGATACTGAGTATGCGGCGGAGTACTCGGCCACAAAAACTTTTTCTTTTATAGATTTCAGCGGCGTGCACATGATTATGACACATTTTATTCATTTACTTACTATTAATTAAAATCATCTAAAACGTACGAACGTTTTATTAAAATATCTGTGAATGGCAAGTAAAGCACTGCTTTTCTGCCTACAAGGAGCGCACGCGCCTGTTGGAGGGTAAGGTAGCCGGTAAACTTATGCATGTGGCATTAGACCTCTTCACAAGATAGCAACGGACCATTAACATCTTTGGCGTGTCTATAGGCGATGGTTCACTCTTTCCATCAGGAGACCCATCTGCTTGTTTGCTATCTTATGATATAAAAAAAAAAACCGGAAATACCTCTATTAACCGGTATATTTTAACCGGTTTCAAGCGCTGGGCTAAACTAATCCCTTAGTCAAGCGTAGGTCTGAGCAATACATTGTATTAATAAAAAGATTAGTCATTGTTTGTGACATTTATTGCTTTTTTTGTACCTTATAGATACTGGGCTATTCAGAATATTTCTTGACGTGTTGCTTAACACAGATAAGGTATATTATCTTGCAAGTCCGTTTCTGTTGTCGGCCGTGTATATATATTTTGTTAGTGTGCGTTACCTCATTACTTAATTATTAATTTTACCCTGCGTTGCTCCAGCCTGCTTTAAGGAATAAATCTTCTGACGTTCTGCCAGGCAGTTCGTAAAAGGCGAATGATTTGTAGCTACTAGGTTTTTTTATATAATAAGATAGCAAACAAGCAGATGGGTCTCCTGATGGAAAGAGTCAACCATCGCCTAAAGACACCAAAGATGGTAATGGTGACAACCAAACCAGAACACGACAGCGACAAGCACTGACGCTATTGCGGCAGGAATAGGTAAGGCGGTGGTACCAGACCCGGGCGAGACAATTCAGAACTCTACCAGCTAGTAGCCACGATGGTAGTGACTCGCATAGCCAATTGGTCGCCTTTAACGACCTGCCTGGCAGAACGGCAGTTGGCCTATTCTTCAAAGGAGGCCGGGACCAACACAGCGTAAAACTACTAAACAACTACTAGGTGATGAAGTTCTGCAACGTCTTACCCGGGTATTTGGTACCACCACCTTACCTATTCCTGCCGCAATTGCCTCAACGTATGCCACTATAGTGTTCCAATTTGAAGCGTAAGGTAACCTGTAAATTTATGCAACGCGGTAACATCTCGCCAGTCGGATAGCAAGTTGCTATTAGCAACTGCTAATAGCAACGCACGATTGAAACAATTGGTGTTTATAGGCGATGTTTGTCTCTTTGCATCGGAAGAGCCATCTGCTTGTTTGCTTTTTTATTTTTTTTTTTCAGAAGAAGTAGCAAACGGGCAGGGAGTGCACCTGACGGTATGTGATCACCACCGCCCATGAACATCTGCAATACCAGGAGCTTTGCAATTGCGTTGCGGACTTTTAAGAATGAATAAGCTCGTTTCTTGAACATCCCAACCGGTCTGTTCGGAAACAGCCCCGTAGGTAATTCATTCCACAATGAAGTAGTGCGAGGCAAAAAGCGCACGGTTGTGGATTTTCAGACATCGAGGTGGTGAGGATGGAACTTAAATTTTGACGCGATTTGGTGGAATTTAGCGGCAGGAATTAGTCCGAACAACTCTTCGGAACACTACCCATGATAAATACGGTAATGCAGAGCGAACCTACATCTCTGCGTAACGCCAAAGAATCAAGCCGATTACAAATAGCCTGGTCGTCGACGATTCGAACCGCTCTACGTTGAATGAGATCAAGAGGAAGAAGCTGGTACTGAGGAGCTCCGGCCCAGAGGTGAAAACAGTACTTCATGTGAGATCGAATTTGGGCCTTTGGCCTATCGAAATATAAAAAAACGTAATGTACAGAGAGACGCTACAGATTTATATAGTGTAGATAATGAAGTAATACATTAAAGCTGAAACATATCACGTAATGGCCGCGGCGGCAAACCCTCACCACGATAAGACACGGAAAATGAGCCAACCAATGTCTCCATCACACGCACCATTTGTTAATTCACTATAAACTAGGCATGGATCATTTAACAGTTAACATATAAAATTTCGTACTAATTATTTTAACAATTAACAACTGTTATTTATATTAGCAAATACTGTTAAAAATTATCAATAACTTCATATAAGATGATAACGTTATTAAAAATATTTGAGCTATTGATTTATGATAATAACTGTTAAAAATTGTAAAACTACTGCAGAGGACCTTTTTTTGTTCGCTAACTCAACGGCTTTGCGTTTTTGCTGCTTCTAATAATTTTAATAATGTTATTAAAAATATTTGAGCTACCTTGATTTATGATAATAATAACTGTTAAAAATTGAAAAACTTGTCCTGATGACCTTTTTTACTCCAGAGGACCGTTTTTTTTTTGGGTCGCTAACTCGACGGCTTTCTACTACTTATTGTAATATATAGGCTACTACTGATATAATATAACATAAATAAATAACTGTTAAATATTAATTAATTTTAACAACATACCAGTTAACCTAATTTAATAATAATTTCCATGCTACTATTAACACGGCCTATGTTAGTTGGAATATAGAGCTCAATACGATTCAGGTAAGTTCGCCGCTCATTAGTACTTAGTGCATATAACCCTTTTTTTTTCGGAATGTCTCAATTGCTGTTAGCCTTAAGGGCTGTTACAGCTTCACCGGTCGCGGGGGCGAGCAGAGTGCTCAGCCAGAATTTAAAGGTGTAGGGCTGTACGCCCTCCGCCCTAAGGGTGTCTCCTGTGAGACCGAACCTCGGCTTAGGGTGGGGTCGTGATTTGCGATGAGAGGGCTAGTGGCATTGTTTTGTCCGTCCGCCGAACCTTGCCCTTGGGCTCGGTTCGCCGAAGGGCGAAACAGGGGTCCTCGTCGCCGCCGGCGGCGACGGTGTCGCGAATGTAGGTGTGTAGTGTTATCGTGTAAACCGTTGGCCAGAGTTATCGGGTCGTCGGGATCGGTAAGAACGTGGCGGGGCCTACGTAGTTTGGGATCGGGATTAGGGTCTGGGATGTAGTCAGCCGCGGCTACCACCAGTGGGTTGGATGCGAGATGGCACATTCGAAGTATCTTTCGGAGATGTCTTTGAAATACTTTGCTAAGCTCGGCAATTCAAGATCGTTATGGAGGTCTACGTTGCGCATATACCACGGTGCTCCCGTGGCAATACGCAGGAATTTATTTTGTACCACTTGCAACGGATGCAAGTCCGTACGGGGGAGATGGGCAAACGCTACGCAAGCGTAAGAAAGGATGGGGCGTACGCACGACTTGTAAAGTGTCACCTTGTGTCTAAGTGACATTTTTCTGCGTTTATTGATAAGATGATATAACCGACCTACAATGAACTTAGCCTTAACTTTCATTCTTTGTATGTGTGGTTTGAATGACATTTTGCTGTCCAACGTTTCCCCGAGGTACTTGACTTTCTTTTCCCACGGGATGACGTTTCCGAACAGGGTAGCATATAACCCTAACCTTGCGGCCGCATATATTGGCCTACAGCCAAGCAGATTTTGAGGGGGTGGGGTCATACTCCCCTCCTCCCTGGTATGGATTTATCCAAACAAATAAGGATTAGAGTCAAGATAGGCTTGACTGAACCTCAAATAGGTGACCCCCTGACTCGAAGGTTAGATCCGCCCTTGCCTACAGCGAAGATTCGTGCTATCGCGATGTGTGTCTCGAATTACATCGCGATAACTGATTACGTCATATCAGTGGTCATTAAACGGCGGTCTGCAAGTGATATTTGTGCCCCCGCGTCAAAGCAAATTAAATACTTTCTCCTCAACTATTAATTCAATAAAATAAAACTCAATTTTTTTAATTTTATGCTACTGTTTCTTCTTATTTTTTTTCATAATCTTCTTATTTCTTTTTATAATAATTATTAATTATTTATTTTCCGGGTATTTTATTAAGCTGGAACGGCCATACAACATGGTACAATAACCTTACAGCACTTTCTATTACAAATATAGCGTTCATTTCTGAGAAATTTTCAAGCAAAGAAGAATCACGTGTGACATGATGTTGTGAAAGTTCCTTATGTACACAATCCTCGCACTGTCACCACCAGTCAAATAATATTCAACGCTGCAATAAGTAATGCTTAATCAAATCCGGGGTCGCGCTATGACAATTATTTATTTTGCACCGATATATACTACGATCCCTGTGTGGGTTCGGGCTAGTAATGTGACATTAAGTGGAAATAATCGATTATACAGGGTGACAGGTAATAGGTATCATTCCTTTTCAGAGGTGAAACTACACCTCATTTGCTACAAAAATAATATAGGTATACCCTATCCGCAACTTAACGGTTCCGGAGGTATTGACGATTTTGTGTTTTTTTTTAAAATCACCCGATTTTGCAGAAAAAAATTAAATTAAAAGTAAACTACCTAATTTGATATCGTTTTATTGACTAAAATTAACTTATCAGATAAATAGCTAATAAAAAAACCACAAACATCACTAAAAACACGAAGAACGAATTAGATGTTGCGATGTAAATGTCTAGACAAAAAGACAAAACAAAATAAAATCTTTAAAACCCCCCTGTTATTTCAGAATAATAATAATACAAAAGACGTACAAATCACTGAATTAACTTCTTTATTTAATAAGCTTTCCAGCAAGGTACAATTTGTATACAAAAAGTTAACAAACAGCTGATTTACTAGAGTATGTTTTGAAATAACGGGAATTTTATTTGTATGTAAAAAGTTCCTTGTGAATCCCTTTCCCACCTTTCGCTCTACATTGTTAAGATCAGGTAGTCAATTTTTTTTGTTAATGCCGGCAGCATCGTGCCGTCCTCGTCGTTGGTTCGGTTACTCGGGTTTCATAATAACTGTTCGTGTCCGTCCCATCGCACAAGACGCCTAGGGAGCAGGTTTTTTGTTTAGTTATCGCCCCTCTACCCGAGCGCGCTGACGTATTATTCTTAATCATTTCCGCAAAATATTTTGAAAAATCATAAAAATGACCGGTTTTAGCAATGAAGAATTCGCTGACATATTGTATGTTTACGGTTTTTGTGATGGAGACGCATCTGCTGCAAGGACAGAGTACCAACTTCGTTTTCCCAACCGGCGTTTACCATGTGCTAGAGTTTTTGCCGCAGTATACCAACGAGTGCGGGAGAGTGGTGTTGTGCAACAAAGGCGACATGACGCAGGAAGACCTCGTCATTTTCTTGCAGATGACGAAGAGGAAATCTTGCAGCAATTTATCAGAGACCCCACTACCTCTACAAGAATCGTAGCGAGACTATTGGGTTTAACGCAGTGGAAAGTGTGGTTCACAGTACATAGCTCTCGTTTATACCCATTCCATTACACCCCAGTTCACGCTTTAGAGGAAGGTGATCCGGCAAGGAGGCTTGACTTCTGTCGATTTATGTTGCATGCTGACTCGGAGAATAACAACTTTTTAAAAAAGATTCTGTGGACCGGCGAGTCGAGGTTTGACCGTGATGGCATTAGTAATTATCACAACCTCCATTTTTGGGCTCCCCGAGGTGAAAACCCTAATGTGTCAAGGGAAGGTGCACACCAAAGGAGGTTTTCTCTCAACGTATGGATGGGGATAATACATACCCACCTCATCGGGCCATTCTTTCTGCCTGAAAATTTAAACGGGGAGACTTATGAACACTTTTTAAAGAACAATCTGTTCATACTACTGGAAGATGTACCACTGGAATACCGAAGGCAAATGATTTTCCAGCACGATGGTTGTCCAGCACATTTTAGAACATCTGTTAGACAGTGGCTGGACGAAACATTTCCTCGGCGCTGGATTGGCCGCGGCGGGCCGATTCCGTGGCCAGCAAGGTGTCCTGATTTGACACCTTGTGACTTTTATTTATGGAGCCATATGAAGTCCTTGGTGTACACAACACCGATCAGCGATGTACATCAACTTCGAAACAAAATAGTTGAAGCTGCCAACCAAATAAGGCAAGGGGTGACTAGCCGAGTAACCCGTTCCAATTTACGAATGCGATTACGTGCCTGTATTAGAAAAAGAGGTCGTCAGTTCGAACAGAATTTAAATTAAGTACTGTTTTTTTTTATAATTTTAATAAAGACAAATTTTGTATTTAAAGACTTTTAGTTAACTTAATTTAAAAGATTGGTTGTAGCTATCAAGTATTGTACATTAATGCCTTACAATTTGAGTACCTGCCTCATTAAACCAAACGGATGTATGGCCATAAAATTCCCGTTATTTCAAAACATACTCTAGTAACTCAGCTGTTAGTTAACTTTTTGTATACAAATTGTACCTTGCTGGAAAGCTTATTAAATAAAGAAGTTAATTCAGTGATTTGTACGTCTTTTGTATTATTATTATTCTGAAATAACAGGGGGGTTTTAAAGATTTTATTTTGTTTTGTCTTTTTGTCTAGACATTTACATCGCAACATCTAATTCGTTCTTCGTGTTTTTAGTGATGTTTGTGGTTTTTTTATTAGCTATTTATCTGATAAGTTAATTTTAGTCAATAAAACGATATCAAATTAGGTAGTTTACTTTTAATTTAATTTTTTTCTGCAAAATCGGGTGATTTTAAAAAAAAACACAAAATCGTCAATACCTCCGGAACCGTTAAGTTGCGGATAGGGTACACCTATATTATTTTTGTAGCAAATGAGGTGTAGTTTCACCTCTGAAAAGGAATGATACCTATTACCTGTCACCCTGTATATGTATATATATATATATATATATATATATATATATATATATATATATATATATATATATATATATATATATATATATATATATATATATATATATATATATATATATATATATATATATATATATATATATATATCGGTAAATAATAAGTAAAAATATAAAATGGATCGCCTCTGTGGTCTAGTGGTCCAGCGTTGGCATTGACTACATGAGGTCCCGGGTTCGATTCCCGGGTCGGGCATTTAAAAAAGTGTTTTTTCAGTTTTCTGATAAACACAACGTTGCCCGAGATTGGAAAGTGCCCGGTTGGCGACAGGCGGGCCACCTATCACAATGTGGGACCAAGTATCTTCAGCTAATCGTGAGTGCACTGGTTGTGGCTCTGCCTAACCCTTCGGAGATACGGGCGTGAAGATACTTTAATAAGAAAAAATGTAAGTCATCCTACCATATCTACCATATGAATAGCAACGCACCATTAACATCTTTGGTGTCTATGGGCGATGGTTGTCCCTTTCCATCAGAAGACCCATCTGCTTAGTTTGTTATCCTGTGATATAAAAAAAAAACTAGCCGTTACTCACGACATCGTTCGCTTGACCCAAAATCATTACTTCCTTTTGTTCAGTCGGGTAAAAAAGCCTATGTTACTGCTGGATAATGTACCTTTCACTGATAAAATGATTTTCAAGATCGGTGCAGTAGTTTTCGAGTTTACAAACATACAAACAATCAAATCTTTCCTTTTAATAATATTAGTGCAGGCTTAGTTGATTATTCAACTTGACAATTCTTTAAATATTTGTACGGAACCACAACTTATAATTATCCATTGATCTCATGTGATTGTTTATCAGTTTGAATGTGAGGGGATCATCGTTATTAACTTGGAGGCATTTAAATATAACTTTAGAGATCCGTATTCATATCAAAATTAAATAACAAAAACAATAACTTTTGTAAATGTTTTATTTATTTTTATTTTTATTTTTTGTGTAACAAAGTCCACAGCTCTTAATCTATTTTAAATTTTACTTATAAGAATTATTCTTAAAGCCAATTACGGACTTACATTTTTTTAATATTTACATATAACTACGTCACTAAGTAGTAATGACGAGGGTGTGAATGTGTGTATATGGATATGCGTGTACTTGCGTGTGAGTGTGCATGTATATGTGTGTGCGTGTGATCTGCAATGTGGTTAAAAATATACATATAATTATTTTACATACATATTATTAGTTTTATCGGAAGCTCGGTTATTTGAACAGTAATAGACGAGAGTTATGAAAGTGGACAAATCGAAACATGTAGGTCTCGGTAGTAATGTATGGAACCAGGTTCTCTCTTTCCGTCGATAAGGGGTAGTGAATATATTCACACATACATTACATATATTTACAGATTGTGATATATATATATATATATATATATACACACATACACATATATATATATATATATATATATATATATATATATATATATATATATATATATATATATATATATATATACACACACATACACACATATACATACATATACACACATACACATATATATATATATATATATATATATATATATATATATATATATTAAACAGTTTACAAATACGTTATATTCTCGTAACTCGTCGGTCGCTAGCAATACTGTGAAGAGTATAATATAATTCCAGTTATCATTTTACGCCATTTACAGAACTATATGTCCATACTGATTGCATACATTGTTATGACAGAGTGTATTTATTTATTTATTTAAACGAAACAGTGACTTAATATCATGTTTAAAGCTAGTCCTGCTGGTGTTAAAAATGTCAATCGATGCAAATTTTTTGTTGTAATTGGTTTGCAAACGATTGACAACTGAATTTTGTGCATTTTTGTACACTTGAAAGAAGTTGCGAATAGTGCCGTGTGCCTCGTTCTTAGTTTTGGAACAGAGAAACATAAAAGTTTAGACGCTAGTTCAAGACAATCTATGTAGCCGTGACATATTCCATGTAAAAAGGACATGTCTATTAGGAGTCGTCTGTTTTGAAGGGTGTCGAGATTGTAATGATGACATGAGTCTTGATAATCTACTATATTGCATGAACTACGAAAATTTAAATGCTTTACGAATTTAAGTTGTATTTTCTCCAAGGTTTGAATGTAAGTAGTATATTGAGGATTCCAAATGGTACTACAATATTCGAGTATGCTTCTCACATATGAAAAGTACAACATCTGCAAACACCCTACATCTGAAAATGGTCTACTAACTCTTAATACAAAGCCAAGGCTTTTGTAGGCTTTCGCTACTACTTTGTCTACGTGTTCGGAAAATCTTAGTTTTGAATCAACTGTAACACCAAGATCTACGATAGAATTTACTCTGAGTAGTTTAAAATTATTTATTTCATAATTGTAAATTATTGGATGTATTTTTCTAGTAAATGTAATATATGAACATTTTTGTAAATTTATCCCAATGCGATTGTCACTATAATTACGACTTAGTCTATCTAAATCTGCCTGTAAATTTTTACAGTCAAGAGCTTGTCTTATATTCATATAGATTTTGGTATCATCAGCATACATAAGAAAACGTGCATGTTCAAAACAGTTACCTACATCATATAAATAAGAATCATATAGGAGTGGTCCAAGAATGGATCCCTGAGGCACACCAGATGGTATATCGATAAAATCTGAACAAGCACCTCCCACAATTACAGCTTGTGATCGATTGCGCAAATATGAATCCATCCATCTTAAAAGATTTCCATGGATGCCTAGCTCATACAATTTTCGTAAAAGTATGACATGATCAACACGGTCAAACGCCTTTTCGAAATCCGTGTAGATCACATCAACTTGCGACCCACCATCCATACTATCCGAAACATGATCTATAAAGACTCCTAAATTAGTAACCGTGGATCGCCCTTTTATAAAACCATGCTGTTCAGATGGGATCGATACAGCTAAGACGGGGTATATATATGCATGAACTACTTTCTCACACAGCTTACTAAGAACGTTGAGGATCGAAATAGGTCGATAATTTTCGATAGATGATTTCAGACCTTTTTTATGAATAGGTACTATAAGCGCTTTTAAATTAAAATGTAATATAACTTAAGTGTACAATAAAGTATTTAATAAATAAACTTATATCTATACATATAATAAAATCGTAGGAAAGTCAAAACTGTACATTGATTATTTTTTAAAAAGAATACTTGGGGCGTGATCTACAATCGATATCGAAGCCAAAAATATAGTTTTTAGAATTTTTGTCTGTTTGTTTGTATGTATGTCCGGGGTAAACTCAAAAGTACTGCATGGATTTACTTCAAATTTTGCATGAATATTACTAACAGGTCGGGTCAACATTTAGGCTACATATTATCACGCTATCACCTAGCGGCCAGGTGCAGTGCGGAGTAAACGAAGTCCCCGCGGACGAAGTCGCTGGCAACAGCTAGTTAATATTATAAATGCGAAAGTCTGGATGTTTGGATGAACGTTTGTTACCCGATCACGCAAAAACTGCTCAACGGATTTGAATGAAATTCGGCACACAGGTAGGTGATGACCTGGAGTAGCACATGGGCTATTTTTATCCCGGAAATAATAGATGATCCAACAGGATTCACCAAAAACTGTTATAATGCAGCAGGAATACGTAAGACAGTGGTACCAAATACTATGCGTTCCAACTAAGAATAGGATCGCGCTTGTTATCAACTTCATACCACAAGTGTGAAATTAGAAATGTCAGCAAAAAATATTTGTTCAAAAAATATTGCTGATTTATTAAAAAACAAATAACGTTTTAATAATATTATTTTCATCAATAAAAATAGTAAAAAGCATCAGTCTAGCTGTTCATATAATATAAATTATATAAAGATGTCGTGTCATTTACACCACTAACGACGTGGCCAATTTTGTTGCGATTTTTGTGGATTTGGGTTGTCTTTGTACAGAACAGGCTAAAAAGTATTAAAATATAATATTCATCAATAAAAAACAGCAAAATATAACAGTCTAGCCGTTCATCTAAATATACGTATATACAAAAGTCGTGTTAGTTATTTTACACCTTATTTTAATACATGGTTACATAATCTGATTAAAATCTAAATAAATAAAAAATATATCAATTAGAATGAAATTTTTATAAAGTATTTCTTTGTTAGAATCTTGTTATAAGTAGTAGTTATAAATAAAGTATTTCTTTGTTTTTCTTTACACCTTACTCATTACTTACTAAGTATTTGCAAAATGCAGAGCAATATGTCATGCTAACAGTCCTATTCCTATTTGGAACGCATAGTAGTGACTCGTATAGCCAATCGGTCGCCTTTTACGACCTGCCTGGCACAACGGCAGTTGGTCTATTCTTCAAAAGAGCCCGGAGCAACATGGGAGTGGACTACCCTAGACCACAGTATACTGGAGACTTAACAGTAGTCAATCTACATACATGTGATATTCAAGCAGCGCACACATAGACATCTCTCGCGGACGCGATATCTCGGAATTGTTCGGGACAGTTTGTTCCGCACCAGTCGGAGATATCGCGTCCGTGAGAGGTGTGTATGTGTGCTGTGCTCGAATATTACTTAAATGGAACATTGTCTTTTGTTAGTCCCTAAGTATTCTGTGCCTAGACTTTTCGGCTCATTGGTTTGCACACTCCTAATAATTGAAATCATCCCAGGACGGTATTAAGGAACTCGTAATGATGCTGACGGGTCGCGCTTGGCTCGCCTATTTCGGTACACAAACACAAGCCGGCACCGAACCGCCGCATGTGCGCCGTATGTCCCGGGCCCAACTACCAGTTAGGGTCACCACATACTACGAGCAAAGCAAGGTAGATAGCATTTTCTGAACGCTCAAATTATATCTATTAGGGATGGGCCGATATTCGTTTTACATTCGGTTTAAATGAATTTCGGCAGCTTGAGCCGAATTGCGACATTCAGTCGAAATTCGGTTCAAATGCCGAACATTCGGTAATAGAAAAAAGTACTTGCTTTCACCGTTTTGACTGAAATCTACACTAATATTATAAAGAAGAAAGATTTGTACTTATGTATTTTTATATGTATCAAATAAACTCAAAAACTACTGGACCGATTTGAAAAATTCTTTCACCATTAGAAATATATTAAATTGTTCCCGGGTAACACAGGCTATTTTAAATTAAATTTTAAAAAAATTTAGAGATCCCTGCCTAAATTAGAACAACGTAAACTAAGGTATCAAAATTTTGCCGATAAGTCATTAATTCGCGAGCGCTGCGAAAACCATTAACGATATATAAAATAATTTAAGTAAATTCGTAAACAAGTCACGACGTGTCGGTCTCGAGAAAGCGCGTCAAAACTGAACCAATGATCAGCCGAATTTCGACCGAATTTTTTATTTTCAGCGAATGTTCGGCAGAAGTTCGAATTCAGTTCAAACCATATTCGGCCCATTTCTAATGTCTATATTAGTATTATAAATACGAAATTTTGGATGTTTGTTATTTAAAAACTACTGAACCTAATGCCAGACAAAGTTTTGACCGCAGCGTTGTTCGAGTGGTTAGCGAACTTAACTACGATATCGATGGGGCTCGGGTTCTATTCCCGACAGAGACAAACATTTGTGTGATTAATGTTTGTATTTATGAGTTTGGGTATTTAGTATGTATGTAATAAAATTTACATGTATTTATATGTATTAGTATCATTAATTAACACCCATAACACAAGCAAATAATTTGCTTACTTTGGGATTAGATCAATTCGTGTGGTTTGTCAAAAAAAAATGTTCTGACCAATTGAGCTATGCGTCGGTAGGTCAACGTGGCGAAATTCAGCTTGCTTTTGTGATCGATTCCGTCGAATGTATCGATCGCTACATATACTTACGTGTACTCTAGTTAAATGTGTTTGTCGTGAAATTCACATTTACAATATCGATCGATAATTTCTAGATATTAACCAATTTAACTAGTACATTCGTTTGTATATCTAGCTATCCAATCAAAGAATTTCACCATTTAGAACTACAGACATGTAGCTCAGTTAGTAGCTGGTTCAAATCCAGCCATGACAAATTTTTAGTTGAAACTAGTTTATCGCTCACTTGTACTTTTATTTCACTATTATTATACACTAAATTATTTAATTTTATCGACCGGTTTCGCTTTTTAAAGCATCTTCAGGACGTAATATTATATAAGAATATTACGTCCTGAAGATGCTTTAAAAAGCGAAACCGGTCGATAAAATTAAATAATTTAGTGTATAATAATGGTGAAATAAAAGTACAAGTGAGTGATAAACTAGTTTCAACTAAAAATAATGGAATTTCACCACGTGCCGACGATTGAAAGTGTAAAATCTATGTCAAATTTTTTTTGTTAAGTTTTATTGAAATATTTACGACTATCGAAGTACAGTGCAAATTTGAATGTACTTTAAAATGCGACCTTCGACCCTTAAATGTATTAAAAGTTGTTTCCGTGTTTTCAGAAAATGTGCGCGGACCATTAGGGCCTGGATAAACATGTGTGCGCCGGCTGGATCTCCATTCATCAGCACGCGGCCGACGGGTTACAGTTCACGATACGATTGCTATACGATTTATCTTTGTAAATTTTTCTTTTATTTTCAGAGATTTTAATGTACGACGTACTAGAGAATCTATGCTAAGTAAAAGTCGTGCTCCATTTCCGCGTGCTGGTCCCGGGCTCCTTTGAAGAATAGGCCTACTGCCGTTCTGCCAGGCAGGTCGTAAAAGGCGATTGGCTATACGAGTCACTAATATCGTGGCTACATACATAGCGGGAAGTTAAAAAACATACAGCCAAACTCAGAACCTCCTCCTTTTATCCAGTCGGTTAAAAACTATTTAATTATAAAAAATATATTTTTACCTATTGAAGATTAGAGACATTAATCCAGAATAACATGCTACTTTTTAACCGATCAAACAAAAAGTAGTGATGTGTTTTTAGTAGAGATGGGCCGAATGTGGTTTGAACCGAATTCGAACTTCGGCCGAACATTCGGTGAAAATAAAAAATTCGGCCGAATTTCGGCCGAACTTCGGTTCAGTTTTGCCGCGCTTTCTTGAGAGCAACACGTCATGACTTGTTTACGTATTTACTTAAATTATTTTATATATCGTTCTTAGTTTTCGAAGCGCACGCAAAAAAAAACCGCAAAATAATAACATAGATAAAATTTTGATGCCTTGGGTTAGGTAGGGATCTCTAATTTTTTAAAAGTACTTTGTTACTCGGGGATGATACAATATCTTTCTAATGGCAAAAGAATTTTTCAAATCGGTCCAGTAGTTTTTGAGTTAATTCGATACATATAAATGACAAATTTTTGCTCTTTATATTAGTGTAGATTTCAATAAAATAGTGCAAGTAGGTACTTTTTCTAGCACCGAATGTTCGGTATTTAAACCGAATTTCGGCCGAATGTCTAAGTTCGGCGCAAGCTGCCGAACTTCGGTTAAACCGAATGTAAAACGAATTTCGGCCCATCCCTAGTTTTTAGGTTAAGCGTATGAAGTCAAGGGCACCAGATAGTTATCGATGTAACTGCTCACTTCCACCTGTCGAGTAGATTGTACTAAGTCGTAACCACTCATCATTCGTGACCAACTTCAACGGCTATTGAGCGCCAGTGGTCGGCTGTGACGGTGACATCATATGATTACAATGCCGGCGTCTGTCAGGGGTGCCGGCGCGCGGCAGGCGCGTACGCATGTACAACAAAACATGAGGAACTAAGTACGCGTAGGCGTTTGCGCAGCGTGGAGTTCCGTATCTACATCCATACTAATATTATAAATGCGAAAGTAACTCTGTCTGTCTGTCTGTCTGTTACGCTTTCACGGCCAAACCACTGAACCGATTTGGATAAAATTTGGTACAAATATAGTTAGAGACCCAAGAAAGGACATAGGATAGTTCTTATCCCGAAAATCCCACGGGAACTATGCGGGTTTTCTTTTAAGAATTTTTTCCACGCGAACGAAGTCGCGGGCACAGCTAGTTAATCTATACATCTACACAAAATAAATATAATTGGAGTGTCTGTTTGTAATATTAAAATAACCAATAAATGGCAGATGAAAGGTTAACAAAACATATACAATGCGAATGTGGAAGGATGTAGGTACCGGGGAAGACCAAAACTGACATACCACGATCAGATTGATCGAGTACTGTCCGAAGGTGGTGTCAAAAGTCTTCGCAACCGGCGCGTGTGTATGAAGAGTGTGATGAATGTGGAGGAAGCGAGACAAGCCTGCAAGGATCGTGATGTATGGCACTCGGTTCTCTCTGCCTACTCCGTAAGGGATCTGGCGTAAAGATATGTATGTATGTTAAATAACTGCTTTTTCTAAATGCATATGGATGTATACTTTTTTTTTATATCATAAGATAGCAAACAACAAGCAGATGGGAAAAGGTGTTAATGGTGCGTTGCTATCTTGTGGCGAGGTCATGGCACATGTATAGGTTTACCGGCTAACTTACCTTCCAAACCGGAACACGACAGTGACAAGCACTGACGCTATTGCGGCAGGAGTAGGTAAGGCGGTGGTACCAGACCCGGGCGAGACAATGCAGAACTCTTCCACGCCGCCGCGATGTTAGTGATTCGTATAGCCAATTGGCCATCTTTCGACCTGCCTGGCAGAACGGCAGTTGACCTATTCTTAAAAGGAGCCCGGGACCAACATGGGGGAAAAAAGTATATAAAGTATCTTTACGCTTGTATCCCCGAAGAGGTAGGCAGAGGTACAACAAGTGCACCCCTTCGATTAGCCGAAGATACTTAAGGCCGGTTTTCGCAACGCAAATTAATTTTAACAAGCAATTAATGTGTTTAACATAATTTTTGCAAGCAAATGATCCGTTATACAGACTAATTGCTCGTTAAAATTGATTCGCGTTTCGGAAATCGGCCGTAGCCTATTGCCAACCCGGCACTTTTTCCAATCGTGGGCCACGTTTTTTTATTAGAAAACTGAAAAAAAAAGCCTATTTTCCAACCGAAAATCGAACCCGGGACATCATGTGGTCAACTCCGACACCGGACTACTAGACCACAGAGTCGACGGTACATATACCACATTTTTTTTTATTTTTATCTGTCTGTCTCTGAAAAGGCTGGACCAATTTCGAAGGGACTTTCACTGGCAGTGTGGCGTGATGGCAATGTCGCATGCATAAGTATACCGGCTACCTTATCTTCCAAACTGGAACAAGTCAGTGTCAAGCATTGACGCTATTACGACAGAAATACGTAGGTAAGCCGGTGGTACCAAATACCCAAGCCAGACGTTGCAAAACTCTACCACTAAAGCCCCGTTTTCACTTTGATTAGTGCGAGTGCGAGTGTTTAATGCAGGTGCTAAGTATTAAGCAAAAAATACGTGAAGACAGCCGTTTATCAGTGCGAGTGATCAGTACTCAGCGTAGTAAAAGTGATTAGACGCTGATTACTAATCACTCGCAGGAATCAACGGCTGTCTTCACGTATTTTTGCTTAATACTAACTCGCACTCGCACTACACAAAGTAAAAACGGGGCTTTAGTAACCCCTTGGTAGTGACTCGCATAACCAATCATTCGCCTCTTACGACCTGCCTGGCAGAACGACAGATGGTCTATTCTTCAAAGAAGCCCGGACAAACACAGGCGGTGCATTTAGCCTGGCAAATATTGTCCAGTCAAATCATTTTTAAAGAGCGTCCTTCACCCCCACGACCGCCCGCCTTGCACATCATAAATGCGTGCATGTTACTTGGATTATTATTTCGGTCGGAGTTATTTTAATACCATGATATCTCCAAAGACATTAATTATTGAAATCAAATGATGTCGGGGGCAATTTTGATCAAAATTTAATTTAAAAACGTATCTTCACGCCTCGATGATCGTGAAAACTTGATTTTCACGATCATCAGTTCTCATCAATTCAAAATCAGTAACATCATTATGTACATACGTAGCGGGAAGTTAAAAACAAACTTTCGGCTTTGTAATATTACAGTACTAGCTGTTGCCAGCGACTTTGTCCGCGCGGACTTCGTTTATTTCGCACTGCTCCTCCCCCGTAGGTGATAGCGTGATAATATGTAGCCTAAATATTGACCCGACCTGTTAGTAATATTCATGCAAAACTTGAAGTAAATCCACGCAGTACTTTTTGAGTTTACCCCAGACATATATACATACAAACAGACAAACAGATAAACAGACAAAAAATCTAAAAACTATATTTTTGGCTTCGATATTGATTGTAGATCACGCCCCAAGTATTCTTTTAAAAAAATATTCAATGTACAGTTTTGACTTGCCTACGATTTTATTATATGTATGTATAGATAATTAATAATTTAATTTACTGATGGCTGGCAGCCCTATTACATATACTAACGAACAGGAAATAACTTATCTCGTTCCAATATTTCCTCAAATGGCAGCATTCTGAATGGCATTTATTGCTTTTAATAACATTTTTACATATTATGTATTTCTAAAACAATGTACACTTATAAAGAAGACAGATTTGATTGTAAAGTTGTTTGTCTATATTAATTTTATAAAGGAAATACATTTAACAGTCACATACTAAAATATATTAGTATGTAGGTATTTAGTATAGGTTAATTAGCCTCTGCCATGTCCGGGGGTTATCTCACGTGCGCCAAGCCAGGGCAAAAGTTAGTCTACACTTACATTTATATATACTTAACATTTATTTATGACATTTATATTTTTTTTATTTTGTAACAAATAAAGTCAAAAACTGACTTTATGCTCAGTATATTTGAGTAAATATTATTATTCTAGTAATTAAATTAATTCAAATTTTAAAATGTCAATGTAATAAAAATTTCAATTTAATTTTATTATTATCGAACTAATAGCAAGCATCGTAGAAGGTCCAACACTACGCGGCGGGAATCAACACACTTGTCCCTGCTCTAATTGTTTTTTTTTTTGGTAGTCTGTCGGAAGTTCTCGTGTACCATATACGTCCTAGTGAATTTCTTATTGTAATTAATTACTATAATATATTTTTTATCAAGAGGAACTGGGTTTTATATCTAACAATTTACGCCAAAACGGCAGGTCGTAGCGTCCTTATTAACATTAGGTATATTCACATTTAACTCATTCACCTACTACCACAGAATAAAAGAGTTTGAGTTCGAAAAACTACCACTGATTTTAAAAATTATTTACCACTAGCTGTTGCCAGCGACTTTGTCCGCGCGGACTTCGTTTACTCCGCACAGCACTTCCCCCGTAGGTGATAGCGTGATAATATGTAGCCTATATGTTGACCCGACCTGTTAGTAATATTCATGCAAAATTTGAAGTAAATCCATGCAGTACTTTTAGAGTTTACCCCGGACATACATACAGACAAACAGATAAACAAACAAACAGACAAAAATTCTAAAAACTATATTTTTGGCTTCGATATCGATCGTAGATCACGCCCCAAGTATTCTTTTAAAAAAATATTCAATGTACAAATTTGACTTTCCTACGATTTTATTATATGTATAGATTAGAAAGCTAAGCTATTCAAGAGTCACCTATGTGTACTTTTTACCCGACTTAGCAAATGGAAGTAACGATCTTGGGTCATGCGACACATGAACGAAGTCGCGAGTCACGGCTAGTCTCTTATATTACATGTATTCGACATTCTTGTCGATATGATGTCAGTGCTTGTCGTTGACTTGATTCAGCGTTGTGTTTTGTTTCTCCGTTTCCGGGTTCTCCTGATGGAGAGATAACCATTGCAGACACCAAAGATGCTAATGGTGCTTTGCTATGCGTATGGCGAGATAGTAATGCCAGTTGCATAAGTTTGCCGTCTACCTTACCCTCCAAACCGGAACACGACAGCGACAAGCAATTTTTTTGCAAAAATTATTTGGAAGACAAACAAGCATGGGGTTAATTGCTCCTCATATCAATCCATACTATATAATACTATATAATTTACTATATACTATATTTTACTATATCCATACTAATATTATAAATGCGAAAGTAACTCTGTCTGTCTGTCTGTCTGTTACGCTTTCACGCTTAAACCACTGGACCGATTTTGATGAAATTTGGCATAAACATAGATAAGATGTCGAGAACGGACATAGGCTACTTTTTTCCGCGAGAAAATATCCCACTGCCACGGGAAACAAAGTTAATCGGAAAAAAGCGTAACGGAGTACACATTAACTAGATGTCGCTGCACGAAAATACATCGCGCTAACGAATGGAAACACCTATACATCTAACTAAACCGTTGACTCCCATATGAAATATAACATTGTAATTGAAAACTCTTTCGACGACTTTATGTTTATTTTAAATTAATAGGGATTATTAAACAGTCACACGATTTATGTAGGATTGTTCATAAATACAGTTGTCACTTGTCAGTTAGGACTTAGGTTAGTAAATAAATAAATAACTCCGTAGTATTTTCAGTTTTCACTCTTTTTTAATTTTTAATGCTTATTTTAGGCCCGGAGCATCGTTAAGCGTGTCGCGTGTCCACGCTGGCGCAGTTTACGCTGGTCGTTGGGACTAGTTAGTGGGCGATGACCAGTGTAAGTTGAGAAGTGACGTGATCACGCGCGCGTCCCAACGACCAGCGTAAACTGCGCCGGCGTGGATACGCGACACGCTTAAGGCCCGGAGCATCGTTAAGCGTGTCGCGTGTCCACGCTGGCGCAGTTTACGCTGGTCGTTGGGACTAGTTAGTGGGCGATGACCAGTGTAAGTTGAGAAGTGACGTGATCACGCGCGCGTCCCAACGACCAGCGTAAACTGCGCCGGCGTGGATACGCGACACGCTTAACGATGCTCCGGGCCAGAGGTGTAGGCCGTCAATAAAAAAAGTCCTGTAAAATATATAGGGTCATTTTTTATTATTATTGTACGTACTCTTTTATTTTTGTTGTTAAGGTTTAGTTTGATATTATAGTTCATATGGTTATTTTAGTTTCATTCATTTTTCTTTTGATTAAACGTAATGGTAAAGCGCTTTTGTTAATTAATTAGGTGTTACTTTCAAGTACTCACTTACTCTTTTGATTAGCGTTGGTCAGGTAGAACGTCTTTGTTTAGCTACGTTGTTCTTTATTTTTGTTGTTAAGGTTTAGTTTGATATTATAGTTCATATGGTTATTTTATGATGATAACATAGAAGTTATAAGTATTAAATAGGTAACTCATAAATAACATTGAGTGAATAGGTATATAAATATTTTCGTCACCCGTAGTTTTGTTAATTAATTAGGTGTTACTTTCAAGTACGCATTTACTCTTTTGATTAGCGTTGGTCAGGTAGAACATCTTTGTTTAGTTACGTTGTTCAGTCAATAATAATTTTTCTAATATGCCTAGAAAACGAAAATCTGACCTAGCGCGTAGTTCTGGCAGAGCTCGCGCTGCGAAAATTGCTAGAGACCAAGAGTCTCAAGAGCAGACTCAAGCCCGTTTGGCTTTAGATGCTGAACGTCACGCAGCTCAAAGAGCTTCTGAGACCAAGGAGCAGAGTCAAACGCGTCGGCTTTTAGATGTAGAACGTCACGCAGCTCAAAGAGCTTCTGAGACCGAAGAACAAAGTCAATCGCGTCGACTTTTAGATGCTGCGCGACATGAAGCTCAAAGAGTTGCCGAAAGCGAAGAGCAAAGTCAAAAGCGTCGACTTTTAGATGCTGAGCGTCACGCAGCGCAAAGAGCTTCTGAGACCGAAGAGCAGACTCGAACACGTTTAGCTTTAGACGCAGAGCGTCACGCAGCTCAAAGAGTTTCCGAGACAGAAGGGCAGACCCAAACACGTTTGACTTTAGATGCTGAACGTCACGCAGCTCAAAGAGCTTCTGAGACAGAAGAGCAGACCCAAACACGTTTGGCTTTAGATGTTGAACGTCACGCAGCTCAAAGAGCTTCTGAGACAGAAGAGCAGACCCAAACACGTTTGGCTTTAGATGCTGAACGTCACGCAACTCAAAGAGCTTCTGAGACAGAAGAGCAGACCCAAACACGTTTGGCTTTAGATACTGAACGTCACGCAACTCAAAGAGCTTCTGAGACCAAAGAGCAGAGTCAAACGCGTCGGCTTTTAGATGTAGAACGTCACGCAGCTCAAAGAGCTTCTGAAACCGAAGAACAGAGTCAATCGCGTCGACTTTTAGATGCTGAGCGTCACGCAACTCAAAGAACTACAGAGACTGAAGATGAAAGACGAGCACGAATGCTTTTAGATGCCGAGCGACATGCATCACTAATTGCGGTAGAGTCTCATGAACAATCACAGCGACGGCGTATTTTAAACGCTGAACGTCAGGCACAAAGAAGAGCAGCTTTTACACGTAGTACGTGGGAGGCATTTGAAGACGCAGCTTTTAATTATGACCCTCTTATTGATTACATTAATCATCGATTAGTTCTCATAGGTCGGATGGATAAAAAGTGTACACACTGTGAAGCACTAAAATGGAAAGACGAAACTCCTAGCATGTGTTGTTCTGGTGGTAAAGTTTCACTCCCATCACTTGGCGAGCCAGAAGAACCCCTTAAATCTCTGTTTTTGTACGATAACAATGAATCACGGCAATTTTTGAACCGTATAAGGAAATATAATTCGTGTTTCCAAATGACATCTTTCGGGGTAGATAATGAGGTTGTTATGCCAGGATTTTCTACCACATTTACCGTTCAAGGTCAGATTTATCATAGGATTGGCTCTTTATTGCCTACGCATGATAAACCGAAATTTTTGCAGATTTACTTCATGGGTAATGAAATTTGGGAAGTTGACCGCAGGTGTCAAATTATTGAGGGAGTTATGAGAGATACTGTTTTAAAAATTCAAATAATGTTGCATAATCATAACAACCTCATTAATACATTCAAAACAGCTTTAGAAAGAATGCCAACTGATGATTACAAGTTAGTTATACACCCTGACCGTACGCCAAGTGGGGAACATGAACGAAGATATAATACACCATTAATCAATGAAGTCGCAGCTGTGGTCTCTGGTGAACAGTTTGCTTCCCGTGACATTATTTTACACACCCGTAATGACTCATTAACCAGGGTACCAGACACACACAAATATTACGATGCTTTACAATATCCATTGATATTCAGCAAGGGGGAAGAGGGGTATCACTTTCAAATACCCCAAGTCAATCCTGTGACAGGCTTACCATTACCAAATAAAAAAGTGTCATGCAAGGATTTCTATGCTTACCGGACTATGATTAGAGAAAATGATTTTAATATAATTTCACGATGCAAACAACTAGCTAATCAGTTTTACGTTGATATGTATGTAAAAGTTGAAAGTGAGCGATTACGATACATATCATTAAATCAAACAAAATTAAGAGCAGAGAACTATATACATCTACAAGACGCCGTAGCAAATGATGGCAATGTTAATCCTAATAATTTAGGTAAAATGGTAATCTTACCGTCTTCATTCGTAAATAGTCTCAGATATTTACACGAATATACGCAGGATGCGTTTGCTTATGTACGTACATATGGTCGCCCAGATTTATTTGTTACATTCACATGTAACCCAAGTTGGCCTGAAATACTTGCAGAGTTGTTGCCGGGACAAAGTGCGATAGATAGGCATGATATTGTAGCGAGGGTTTTTAGATTAAAAGTTAAAAAGCTTATCACTGTTTTTACCAAGGGGAAAATATCTAGAGAAGTACTGTGCTTCATGTACTCAATAGAATGGCAAAAGCGCGGTTTGCCACACGTGCATATTTTAGTGTGGTTGAAAGACAAGTTAAGACCTGACCAAATAGATAAAATCATCAGCGCTGAAATACCGGATCCAAATAGTGACAAGACACTTCATGAAATTATTGTTAAAAATATGATTCATGGACCATGTGGTCCTGAAAATCCTCAAAGCCCTTGCATGAAGAATGGGAAATGCACAAAAAAATACCCTCGCAAACTTATTAAAGAGACTGTCCACAACGATAATGGTTATCCGCTGTATCGTAGAAGAGCGCCAGCAGACGGAGGTCAAACGGCATCTGTGAAACTCCGGAACGGGACTTACGTTACTGTAGACAATGGTTGGGTTGTGCCATATTCGCCTACTTTATCAAAAATGTTTAACGCCCACATAAATGTCGAGGCTTGCAGTTCAGTACGCGCTATTAAATACATATGCAAATATATTAACAAAGGCAGCGACCAAGCAATTTTTAATTTCAGAAACTCGGAAGCTGCTAATCCCGTGGATGAAGTCCAAACCTATCAGTCTGGTCGTTATATCAGCAGCAACGAAGCTGTATGGCGTCTTTTAGGGTTTCCATTACATGAAAGGCACCCCTCCGTCACTCACCTCAGTGTGCATCTAGAAAATGGTGAACGGGTCTATTTTACTGAAAATAATTTCCAAGAGAGGTTATCTTCTCCACCAAAAACGACACTCACCGCTTTTTTTGAACTCTGTTCAAGAGATGAGTTTGCAAGAACGCTTCTTTACGTTGAGGTACCGAGATATTATACTTGGAATGCAACAAGAAAAGAATGGAAACGTCGCATTCAAGGAATCAGTGTTCAGAATTGGCCTGGTGTTAAATCTGGCGATACCTTAGGTCGAGTTTACACGGTACATGTTAGTAACATGGAATGTTTTTGTTTGAGGATGCTTTTACATCATGTTCGTGGGCCAACCTCTTTTAATGATCTAAAAAAGCATAATAATCAAGAATTTACAACATTTCGAGAAGCATGTGAAGCGAGAGGGTTATTAGAAAATGACAATCAGTGGGAGATAACTCTGGAAGAGGCAGCACAATGCAAATCTGCTCCCAAAGTGAGAGAGCTTTTTGCTATATTAATAGCAACATGTGGACTTTCAAATCCTCAAGAATTGTGGGATAAATTTAAAAATGATATGGCGGACGATATACTGCACAGAATTAAAGAGCAGAATCCGACAGCTTTATACGATGATATAATTTACAATGAGGCACTAAGAATGGTTGAAGACCAAGTAATAACTGTGACTGGAAAAGATTTATCTGATTTTGGGATGACCAGACCACAAAGAATTGGGGAAGTTAGTTGTGATTTAGTTCGGGAATTAGATTATGATACCGTTTCTTTAGAGCAACAAATAACGGAGGCTGTTCCACTTTTGAATCCAGAACAAAAAATAGTCTTTGACACAGTTATTCAAAAAATTTACAGTGATGAAGGTGGTTTGTTATTTTTAGATGCTCCTGGAGGCACAGGCAAAACTTTTCTTTTAAATCTGCTGTTAGCTCAAATACGGAAAGATAAAGGAGTGGCTATTGCATTAGCTTCTTCAGGAATAGCAGCTACTCTGCTTAGTGGTGGACGAGCGCACTCGGTTCTTAAACTGCCATTGAACTTAGCTCATGAGGAAATGCCAGTTTGTAACATCAGCAAAAGCAGTGAGCGCGGAAGAATGTTGCAGCAGTGTAAATTGTTGGTATGGGATGAATGTACGATGTCCCACAAAAAAGCAATTGAAGCACTAGATCGCACAATGAAAGACATCAAAAACAATCGGGCTATTATGGGAGGGATGGTGGTACTTTTAGCTGGTGACTTTAGACAGACCCTGCCGGTAATTGCTAGAGGTACACCGGCAGATGAAATTAATGCATGTTTGAAAGCGTCCGTGTTATGGGGACATGTAAAAAAGTTTTGTCTGACTACAAATATGCGAGTACAACTACACAATGATTCTCAAGCAGGACAATATGCGGCTGCTCTTCTAAAAATCGGAGAAGACTGTATGGCAACAGACAGTAACGGCATGATTACGTTGAGACAAGAATTCTGTCAAATTGTCGGTAGCACAGATGAATTAAAAAATTGTATCTATCCTAACCTACAAATCAATATGGGCAGTCGTGAATGGTTGTGTGAGAGGGCCATTTTGGCGCCGACAAATGAGACAGTTGACCAGATAAATAAACAAATTATGTCGGACGTTGGGGGAGATATCGTCGAGTATCTCTCAGTAGACAATGTTATGGATACTGAGCAAGTAACATCATACCCTATAGAGTTTCTCAACTCTTTAGAATTATCAGGAGTACCTTCCCATAAGTTGAGGTTGAAAGTTGGTGTCCCAGTCCTGTTAATGAGAAATCTTGACGCACCAAGGTTATGTAATGGTACACGACTACAAATTACTCACCTAGGACGAAATATTATAAAAGTTTTAATCATGACTGGAATAGCACAAGGAAATGAAGTTTTAATTCCTCGCATTCCAATAATACCAACTGATTTGCCGTTTCAGTTTAAAAGGGTGCAGTTTCCTCTGAAAGTAGCTTTTGCTATAACAATAAATAAAGCTCAGGGGCAAACGCTAAAAGTCGCTGGTGTACATTTAGAAAAAAATTGTTTTTCCCATGGACAACTGTATGTGGCGTGCTCACGAGTGTCAAACCCGCAAAATCTGTATGTTATTGCAAAGGAAGGAAAAACAAGGAACGTAGTATATAAAAATGTATTAAAGTAAGTAACAACAGCGAATAAAAATTTTAACGTCCACTTTCTTTTCGCCTGTTTACACACACATCCAGTTCACACTTCACACACAAAAGAAAAAACACAATCAAATTTAACCCGTATTATAGACAGATCTCAAATTTTGATCTATACTTATATGAAAAGTTTTGACAAGCAGATCACCAATCAGAGAGGTGGAATTTTAACTCAAATCTGAGTATCCTTCTAAAAACCGAGCCTTCTTATGCAAGCACTTGACTTAACAAATTAAACTGCTGCCCAAAGAAATTATCTGACGCGGACGAAGTCGCGGGTAAAAGCTAGTATATATTATAAATGAGAAAGTAACTCTGTCTGTCTGTCTGTTACGCTTTCACGGCTAAACCGCTGAACCGATTTGGATAAAATTTGGTACAAATATAGTTTGAGACCCAAGAAAGGACATAGGGTAGTTCTTATCCCGGAAATACCACGGGAACGGGAACTATGCGGGTTTTTATTTTAGAATTTTTTTACACGCGAACGAAGTCGCGGGCACAGCTAGTAATATTATAAATGCGAAAGTAACTCTGTCTGTCTGTCTGTCTGTTACGCTTTCACGGCCAAACCACTGAACCGATTTGGATAAAATTTGGTACAAATATAGTTTGAGACCCAAGAAAGGACATAGGATAGTTCTTATCCCGGAAATCCCACGGGAACGGGAACTATGCGGGTTTTTATTTTAGAGTTTTTTCCACGCGAACGAAGTCGCGGGCACAGCTAGTCTCATATATATGTTTTATAATTACAAGTAATATTGCGATATTGTGTATGTATAAAAAATTACCTGAAAAAAGACAAGCCCGCTGAGTTTCTTCCGCCGGATCTTCTCAGTGTGTGGCCGCGTTCCGATCCGGTGGTAGTTTTGAAGAGTGTTGACGTGTCAAAATAACTTGTAAAAAGTTTTATTGAATAAAGTTCTTCTGATTTCTGATTTCAAGCAGGTATGAGATATGATTCAATCTCCGGGTCGGGCAAGAGATTGAGGTTTATTCGAGGTGTTTTTCAAAAGTCAAAACCACTAAATCTTAGTAGCAGCTCGAAGTCTGGTCGTGGTATGTTTGCCCTTCCATGCTCGTTGACTTGATACAGTATTGTATTTTCTCTGTTTCCGGGTTATCCTGATGTAAAGAGACAACCATCGACCATAGACACCGAAGACGTTAATGGTGCGTTGCTATGTGTATGGCGAGATGGATCGCCACATGCATTAATATAACGGTAATATTATGTGGTACTTAAAGTCTAAACTACTGACATCACTGATGGTATTTCTCGGCATTTAAAATTTCACTTGTTTCTTCTTGTTCTTTAGATTTATCCGAATCTATGGTCTTGTGTCTAGTGTGGTGTGGACCACATGAGTTCCCCGGTTCGATTCCCACGTCTAGCAATTCAAAATGTGTTATTTCAGTTTTCTGATACAAACAACGTTGTTCTGGATTAGATAAGTGTCCGATAAGCCATAGTCATAGCCATAAGTTGGGAAAGCATGGGGTGAGTGCTATAACACAAAAATAATAAATGGTCATGTCATTTAATTTAATCGCATTTTTTTTGTGATAGAACTAGAAATTTACGGTTTTCTTTATTTTCCTTTACATATGCTTGTAAGAAGTTGTTTCTTGCCAAATTTCATAATTCTAGGTTAATGGGAAGTACCCTATAGGTTCTGATAATTTCGAAATCGCAAAATATGCGACACAAAATATGTTTTTTATATCATAAGATATCAAAAAAGCAGATGGGTCTCCCGATGGAAAGAGTCAACCATCGCCTATAGACACAAAAGGTGTTAATGGTGCGTTGCTATCTTGTGGCGAGGTCTAATGCCACATGCATAAGTTTACCAGCTACCTTATACCTAACTACCTACCTACTAAACCTACCAAACCGGAATACAACAGTGACAAGCACTGACGCTATTGCGGCAGGAATACGTAAGGCGGTCGTACCAGACCCAAGATAGACAATGCAGAACTCTACCACCTAATAGCCACGATGGTAGTGACTCATATAGCCTGTGGCGCCGCTGGTCCGTGCCGCTAAAGGGTCATAGTGATGGAACTAGCGGGCCAGCTTCTTGTCAGGATGACGTCATAACTGTGGAGGTTGATGACGTCACACAAGGACAAGTAAGGGGAAAAGGAAAATCTTCCCAGCCAGGCAAGGTGTACTGTCTGGGGACTGAAGTCCATTTGAGAATCGTTGAAACTTGTATATAGCTTGTACAAGATAAATAATTGTGATATCGCGATTCAGGATTTTATTTTCAATTTCATCATTTTCAATTTTTTTATTATTTTTTCTTGTAGCGTTTGTGATTGTTTGAGCCGCTACAAGCCAATCGGGCGCATTTACGACCTGCCTGTCAGAACAGCAGTTGGCCTATTCTTCCTAGTAGGCCTAGTAGGAATATGGTCTTATCCATTCTATCTCATCATATCTTTTGATCTCGTTGACTTAACTACAAGTCTGATTTTTTCTAAGCTAAGAGTGACCGTATTTGATATAAATTTCAAATTGATACTTCTACCCGTGCCTGACAAAAAGGCTATTGACAAAAGGTCAATGAAGTGATCCTGTATGACTACTTTTTTCCCTATGAGTTATGGAACCCTTAAATTTGCTTAAACCAAATGTTAAAAACGGTTGGAACTTAGTGATCTTTAGATCATAACTTGAATTTTTTTTCGGATGGCTTAGTATAAGACGTTAAGTGCATGTAAATAGCATCGATTTTTGCGTAATACGTAAAGAATGATCTCACAACGACGTCGGAAAAATCTATACAAATAAATAAAGTGGCAGTGTCTGTTTGTAATATTAAAATAACCAGTTTTAACTAAATGCATATGGATGGATGTATACACGGTAAATATACCAAAATAACATTTTTTACGATTTTTGTTTGTCTGACTGTTTATTCCAGCTATTCTCTGGAACGGCTGGACCTATTTTGACGGGACTTTCACTGGTAGATAACTGATGTATTAAGGAGTAAATCATTTTTTTCGGAATGGCTCAATTACTGTTAGTCTTATGGGGTTGCTACAGCTTCAACGGTCGCGGGGGCGAGCAGAGTGCTCAGCCAGAATTTATAAGTGTAGGGCTGTACGCGCTCCGCCCTAAGGGTGTCTCCTGCGAGACCGAAGCTCGGCTTAGGGTGCGGTCGTGATTTGCGATGAGAGGGCTAGTGGCATTGTTTTGTCCGTCGGCCGAACCTTGCCCTTGGGCTCGGTTCGCCGAAGGACGAAACAGGGGTCCTCGTCGCCGCCGGCGGCGACGGTGTCGCGAATGTGGGTGTGTAGTGTTATCGTGTAAACCTTTGGCCAGAGTTATCGGGTCATCGGGATCGGTAAGAAGCACAGCTAGTATGGAATAATTTTCTTATATCCCCGGTTCCGTAATGAGGTAGTGCCCATTAAGAATAATTCGGATAAATTGTAGTTTTTAATGATTCATTGTTATCTAGAGGCTCATGGTCTAGGTGATTTACTATTCGACTCAGATCATGAGATCCCGGGTTTGATCCCCGGGTCGGGCAAGTGTTACTGAGGTTTATTCAAGGTTCTCCTCGAAAATACAAAGCCACAGTAGCAGCTCGTAGTCTAGCAGGTGGTGTATCACCACTCCCGTGCCTCGGATGACCACGTAAAGCCATCGGTCCCGGTTATCGCTACAAATAGTCAATAATCGTTATCAGTTCAATAAAATGTGGCGATGAAGATCACCACTCCTCTCAACAACCGACATACTGGTGAATTGCAATATACCTAAAAGTCTTTACACATTTGGTTATCCCTACCCCACAAAGTCAAATAGGCATGATGACATTTCTGCTTATTTCACATAATTTATTCGTATAAAGCTTCCCAAGATATAAAGTATTCTAAGTGCTATTCTAAGTCATCAACTACATGTGAGCCAAATTTCATCCAAATCAGTGCAGTCGTTTTGGCGTGATTGAGTAACAAATATGCAAATTTGTATCCTAACTTCCACATTTATAATATTAAATATGTCTTTGCGACTTCGTCCGGGTGGAAGTATCTTCACTCCTGTATCCACAAAGAGATAGGCAGAGGTACAAGCAGTGCACGCACAATTAGTCAAAGATACTTGGTCCCACAAATGTGATAGGTGGCAAGCCTATCGCCAACCAGGCACTTATCCAATCCCGATCATCATTGTCTTTATCAGAAAATTAAAAAAACATTTTGATTTGCTCAACCTGGGAATCAAAACCAGGACCTCATGTGGTCAACACTGACACCAGACAACTAGACCACAAAGGCAACACTAAAATTTTCTTAATTTCAATTTACTTTCTCACATTTTTGGTGCATCTAGTGAGACATGCAAATGTACACAATGAACAAATTCAATGTAATTAAATGCATAAGCAGTGAATTAATTACATTGAATTTGTTTAACAATTGTGTTATTGTTTGTTAATGTGTGACTATAACAGTGTAGAAGTTGGCCAAGGTTCGTAATAGCTGTTGAGGATATCTGTATCATGACTGTGGCTGGTGTAAACAAATTAGGTAAAAGCAAGGACTTAAAACATTATCAGAGTGCTAAGTGTGAGTTTTTCTTTTCGCATTCGATCGTGAGCGCGTTTGGAGTTTAGTAGGAATTTGTATGTGATTTGTACAGCGCCACCTAGTGGTAAACGTGAGAAACCAGTTTACCACTAGGTGGCGCTGTACAAATCACATACAAATTCCTAGTAAACTCGAAACGCGCTCACGATCGAATGCGAAAAGAAAAACTCACACTTAGCACTCAGATAACAGAACTTATTTTAAGAAACTTATCATTATTACAGTAGCGATACTTCAGTAACAAAATTATTTTCAAATACAATATGTATTGCTACTTAAATAACAGAATGAAATTGTAAGCCCTAAATAATGTTGTAATATCAATATGTATGCAGGTTTCATGCTGTTTCGTGATTGGTTTGCCGCGTTTTAATGCTATTTTGTGATTGGTTCCTCTCGTTTCATGCTGTTTCATGATTGGTTCCCCTTGTTTCATGCTGTTTCGTGATTGGTTCGTCAACTACTTGAAGACAACACAACTACTAGAAGACAATGTCATAATACCATATACCATAACGTTAATTCGTAGTTTATAACAGAATGTGATGAATAACGTTATTAAATTATTTTGTCATGCCACGAGCAATAATCTTACCACAAAATACAGATATTTAAATCCTTGGGTAAAAGGAAATACCAGTTCATAAATGGTGGTTTTTCCCTGTGTTGGTCCTGGGTTCATTTGAAGAATAGGCCAACTGCCATTCTGCCTAGCAGGTTGTAACAGGCGACTGAGTGGCTATGCGCGTCACTACCATCGTGACTACTAGGTGGTAGAATTCTGCATTGTCTCGCCCGGGTCTGGTACCACCTCCTTACCTATTTCTGCCGCAATAGCGTCAGTGCTAGTCACTGTCGTGTTCCGGTTTGGAGGGTAAGGTAGCCGGTAAACTTATACATGTGGCATTAGATCTCACCACAAGATAGCAACGCACCATTAACATCTTTGGTGCCTATTTGACCGCCCCGTTGGTCCAGTGGATAGCGACCCTGACTACGCAATCAACGGGGCTCGGGTTCGATCCCCGACGGGGACAAGCATTTGTGTGATGAGCATAAATGCTTGTATTTCCGGGTTTGGGTGTTTATTAAATATATTCTAGTATTTATATATGTATTTGTATGTATTAGTATCGTTGACTAACACCCATAACACAAGCAAATAATTTACTTACTTTGGGGTTAGATCAGTAAGTGTAATTTGTCCCATGAATATTTATTTATTATTATTATTTATTATAAGCAATGGTTGACTTTCCATCAGGAGACCCATCTGCTTGTTTGCTATCTTATGATTGGGTAATTGAAAAGGGGGGGGGGGGAAATTGAGATAAAAACTATCCTATCTTTTAAGTTGGACCAAACAGCAGATATATGAAAGGACATAAACCACGTTGTATAGACCTTTGGGCTAAATACGGACAGTAAAACCAGGACTTGGTTTTAGTTATTTTAGGTAACTTGAACTATTGCGATAATATTTGTATACATATTTTTGTATACAATATTACACTTTTTTTATTACTATTTATTAGAATATTGAACTTTATACCACATCAATCACTTTGTAAGTAACATTTTTTAAACATTGATAGTACAATACCCATCTCTATTATAATAGATGACAATTAACACACGGACTTAAATATTAAAATAATTTCTTCCTTGAGTAATGTTAGATTCACAATTGATGCAATACACTGATTTGTGTAAAATCGTATCCATCTAAGTATTCATTAGTTTTCGTAAGTCACAACGGGTGCAGTGTCTCGGGCATACGGGACTCGTCAAAAAAAGGCATTATGAGAAATCACCAGGAAAATCTAGTAATAAAAAGGACACCGAAAACAGTAATAACATACACAAGCGCATGTATCTAAGTGAAAATATTTAATATAACAATTTAAAAATTGACATTTGATAGCCGTCAACAATTAAAAATGTTGTCATTGTAAAAAAATTCAAACTCGATTCCAGTAATCGAGAAAAAATATTTTATAATAATTACATACTTCATGTTGATATTTCAGTAATATATAATAAGTAACGGTATAAAAGACGTTTATTTAATGATAACTATTATAATTGCAGTGTTTCAGTATTTATGTTATACTAATTTCGAATGAATGTTTTCTTAATTAAGCAATATGTTTTTTTTTTCAAATGTTATGTTACATACTGTATATTATAGGTAAAAATGTATGTGCTGTCTAAACATTTTAATCCAGTTTCTACTTACAGGTTCCAGCTACTTTTATTATTTTTTTATTAATAAAAGATTAATTAAATTGCTATAAAAATAATATTTTACTTATTTGTATGTAACAGCTACTAGTTATTGTTAGATTCTAGTAAATAAGTAACATACTAATTTACTTGTAGTTGACAGCAGCAAGAAGCATTAAGTAGAAAATAAATTTTTGCGTTATCGCAAAAACGTTTAATATGTTGCAACCGGTAAATATCGTTCAAATTCAAAAATACCTCTCCAACAAACGAATATTATAAAAATCTTGATTAGAAATAATATTAACAGTACGGTCTAAGTGAAATATTAGTTAAAACCTAAGAAATAGGACAAAATTATAAGACGTCATGAAAATCGATTTCTGATTGATAAATCGATTTTGATTTATTAACTAAAAGTTTGGCTAGCAACATTGGCAAATAGAATGGTAGTCTATACTCATTACTATTTTGATGTATATCAGTTTATGTCCTTTAAAATAATGATTTTTAATATAACATGTGGTCACTCCATAATTAAGACAATATTTACAAAAAAATATATAACAATTTTTGGCAAATATTACTTTTTCATAGAGTGCTGTTCGCTAAATAGCCCATAATGGCTTTACTCCTTTTGTATTTCATTGAAATTGGTTCAGTAGTTTTGGAGTCCATAGTGGACAAACAATGTGACACATAATTTATATATATTAAGATTAGTTAACAGAATACATTCAGGATATTTTTCTTTGTGGTTCGGTCCTTTGAAGAAAAGACCCATTGGTTTATTCTTCAAAGGAGACCAGACGGGTGGCTGTTCTGTCAGGTAGGTCGTAAAAGGCGACCAATTGCCTATGCGAATCACTACCACCATGGCTATGTGGTAAAGTTATGTAATGTCCCTCCTGGGTCCCACCTTACATACTCCTGCCGCAATAGCATCAGTGCTTGTCACTGTCTTTTTATTTAAAAACCTATACAGTGAGTTAATTTACATAAAGAGGAGCTACCCTTGAAAAATATTTTTTTAATTTTATATTACCACTTTGTTGCTTTGTTGTGTTGTGTGTGTGTTTGTTTGTTGATGTGACTAATATGTATATTCATGAAAAATTACAGCTGTCTAGTAATAAGGATCTCTGAACTAGACTGCGAACGTACGGACACACAGACATAGCGAAACCATAAGGGTTCCTAGTTTACTTTGGAACCCTAAAAAAGCTAGAGTGTATTAAATCAACAAAAATAAAATAAAAAATATTTTTAAAAACTTTCATATTTTACCTTTGAGATCTTTTGTAAGATTATTAAATACTGTTAATACATATTACAATCATTGATAGTATGCCGAATAACTTTTAATTAATCTTATTTTAATATCTGATAGTGTGTTTAGTAAAATTTTATCTACCGGGTCATTTCCGTGGTTTTAATGTAATTTGGAACATTTGGAAATTACATTAAAAACCCGCAAATGTTCTATATATTATTTTTAGAAAACCCGCAAATGTTCTATATATTATTTTCAGAAAAGTTACTCAGTGTCAAATTTTCATACGGTCTTTTAATCTGCATAAACTTTTAAAATGTTTGTGTAGTACACTTTAGTAATTAGGCTGGTAAACTTATGCATGTGGTATTAGACCACACCACAAGATAGCAATGCACCATTAACATATTTCGTGTCTATAGGCGATTGTTGACCATTTCCATCAGGAGACCCATATGCTTCTTTGCTATCTTGATATAAAAAAAACCACATGTAAGTCCAAAACTAGTAGGAAACTAGACCAATTAAATGTGAATGTAGCTAATTTTAATTATATGATTAATACTTTCACACAAAAGTTTCAATAATTTTATCAGTTATCTGATGTCAGTAGCCATATTTGTGTTTGTTATTCAACACTATAAAATATGCAGCAGTACAAAAATAATATTACTGGGAGATATTTACACAGTCAACAATGAATCACTAATAGTTTTACTCATTAGTCAGCAAGTGAGCAAAACAACATTCAACGAGACAATCCATATTAATAACTTGTTAAAAAAATGTTGATATGACTAGAATTGAACCAGTGACTACTTTATTTTAAAGCCAGGCAAAGTTCTTAATGTTGGTTGTTGAAAATGGTGCAATTTTCCTATGCTTTGTGATTGATTTCGTCAATTCCCTTATCACACATACATTAACCGCCCCGTTGGTCAAGTGGTTAGCGACCCTGACTACGCAATCAACGGGGCTCGGGTTCGATCCCCGACGGGGACAAGCATTTGTGTGATGAGCATAAATGTTTGTATTTCAGGTTTTGGGTGTTTATTATGTATGTAAAAGTATTTATATATGTATTTCTATGTTGTATTAGTATAGTTGACTAACACCCATAACACAAGCAAATAATTTGCTTACTTTGAGGTTAGATCAATAAGTGTAATTTGTCCCGTGAATTTATATTATTATTATTATTTATTAACATATAATCTATATTAATATTATAAATGTGATAGTTTGGATGGATGGATAGATGTCGAGAAGATGTGTTACTCAATCATGCCAAAACTACTGAATGGATGTGCATGTTGGAACACAGGTAGATGATAACCAGGCTACTCTTTACCAGCACATAGGCTACTTTTCATCCTGGAAAAATGAGTTATAATGAACGGTTTGCACATAAATAAAATACTATTTCATGGTTTTGGCGTAAACCAGTTTATATAGGTTTAGGAAGCACTCTTATTTCAGATATGCTCCAAGGAAACCTTTAGCCGATATGATCTATATCTATACATATAATAAAATCGTATGAAAGTCATATTTGTCCGAGGTAAACTCAAAAAGTACTGCATGGATTTACTTCAAATTTTGCATAAATATTACTAACATGTCGGGTCAACATATAGGTTACATATTATCACGCTATCACCTACAGGGAAGGAGCAGTGCGGAGTAAACGAAGTCCGCGCGAACGAATTCGCTGGCGACAGCTAGTTTTTCATATCATAAGATAGCAAACAAGCAGATAATTCTCCTGAGTTAAGGATAACAATTGCATATAGACACCAAAGACATTAATAGTATGTTGTTAACGCCATAACTCAGGCAAGATATTTGTCCTAGTAATCGCCATGGTGGTGGTCTTTTGTCTTTTACATAGGTACTGCCTGGCAGAATGGCAGATGTTGAAGGTACGTTTTGATATGTCTCAAGAAATGCCATTATTTATTTCACCATTTGACCAACTAATGATCGATACTTGGTAGTATATAGCGCAGTGCAAATACGTCCATTTGGCACAAGTTTGTGAGCGATACTAGACTTGTGCCAGCGTGTAAACGCATTGCGAGGGCGTGGTGCAAACTTCCTTTACCTATTTTTAACCAACTTCAAAAAGGAGGAGTTTCTCAATTTGGCTGGTATTTTTTTTTATGTATGTACACCGTTTTCGCCGAGGTTTCTGAACCAGTAAATAATAGGTATTATTTAATTAATATTAAATCTTTATTATTTTTTACTTTTTAGTTTTTTAAGTCGATTTTTATATAATGTAGTTATTCTTATAATCACATAAAATAGAAACAAATTGGAAATGAAACTTCCATATGCAACAGTACTCTCGGGCGTGATGAGCGTGTGTGCGGGTGTTCGAAAACGAAATGCAACTATGCGCATGCGTGTGGGGTCTCCCCGCGGCACACCTCATACCGCACTTCAGTTGAGACCTGAAAATATGTTACTGCACATTCAAGGACATTGTTCAACTTACGTGCCGGGGATTATACCACATTAACCACAACAAGACTCTCCTTTTTTACCATAACGCCTCTTTTGTAAACAGCATTGTTGGCAGGTAATTAGTATTTTCTTCTCAGATTATCATAGAAAGCTCTAAAAGTGATCACGAGCCTCTATTATTTGTAACTGGGATTTAAAGCTTCATGCTCTTGCTTAGATTGTCTAGTATTTAGTCGTCGAAACCCACTTTTCATAGAAAATCATTATCTTCTGCTTACATGGTATTTGGACCAGTAAGCTGAAAGTATAATGTTTTTTAGGGAATTCAATAAGCACAAGGGAGAGTAATAGGAGAGAAAAAATGTTACATTTTATCATCAAGCAGCTATCTCGTATTTTACGCAATCGTGTTTTTGATTTAGTAACTTGTTACCACATAGTCACTAGATAATAATGCTATTAAAGGTATCGATTATAACGTAATATTAATAAAATCTCAAGGGCATATAAAACGAAGTCGGTATAGATTATTGGATTACTCGCTAGAAATTGATACGATTAAGTTTCGTACGTACGTAACTTTTCTATAGGTACATATCTTTTTAGGATTCTATGCACAATTAGTAAACATATTTAAAAAGAAAGTTGTCATGCCGATAAGTGATATGCAGAGATCGCGATAAACCTACTTTCTTATGCATATGGGCATGGCAAGATAAGTTCCTAACTACTTTCAACTTTTTTAACTACACAAAACTTATCATGTAACAAAATTTAATTACAAAACACTAATTATAACACTTACCTCACAACGGGCACAAGTTTAGTCCTCCCTTTATTTACAGAAACGTGGACAAAATACACAAAACAATTCCAGCAATGTGTTAAAGTCACAAAGTTTTTAAACATTTATTTAAGTTATTAACACCGCATATCATAACACAATGTAAGACGCACGCAATTGTAAGGGTAATCAAAATACCGATTCAAACGAAAATTTCGCGTTTTTATCAAATAAAACTAGTTTTTAACATGAAAACAAGTCGGCGTTTTTTACATACAATGAAAGGCTATCACAACCAAAACGCAACGGAATACGCTCGGAATGTGTCGCGTGGCCAGTGTTTATTTGATAAATCTACTGCAATGAATTGTTAAAATCTACTAATTGGTAAATAATTCAAATATTGTCAATAATATTTTCCCAATCTGTAACAATACGCGTATTTGTAAAATTTTGACCACTGAAATAAATAACTTGGTAATTTAAAAAGTTTTTTAAATATTGTATACATACATATTTGTAATATGTTTAAGTTATTTTAGATACATATATAAAAGTGATAACTGGTGAAGTGAATAACAAAAAATATTTATTGAAAATCATAAGCTCAGTGTATTTTTTTAAATTATTTATTTACCATTTAAACATGTTAATTATTACACAAAGAATAATAAACAAAGAACACTTGAAACATAATATACCTACATGTAATCTTAATAAAAAAAAGTAATTAAAAAAAATCATGTTGGCTAGCTTCACCAGTACAAATAATGACCACTCTTGCTTAGTAAAGATCCTTAAAACATATTAATGGGAAAACGTGTGATTTTGAATATACCTCTTATTAATATTTCGTACTTTCCTAAAAACCACCACTAAAGTTTACCACATAAGATTACATGTAGGTATATGTAATCTTAATAAAAAAAATGTAATTAAAAAAATCATATTGGCTAGCTTCACCAGTACAAATAATGACCCCTCTTGCTTAGTAAAGATCCTTAAACACATTAATGGGAAAACATGTGATTTTTGAATATACCTCTTATTAATATTTCGTACTTTCCTAAAAACTACCAAAATTGTAGAAATCTACCACAAGTGGCCACGTAGGGCAAGGCTACAGGCGTCGGCATTGGCCATTGAGTATGACAGGTAGCGACGCGAAACACTATCTCTATGTAAAATAAAGTTATCTCTGAAATAACCATAATGAAAGATGGCGTTGCTGTCTAAGAGGATCATTTTAAACAAAAATTCTGAAAATAGCTGCAATTGATACAGAAACTCAGCAAACTTCAATTCTCAGCTCACTTCAGATCGTACAGCCCGCTATGCGACTGCCATTTAGCTGCCATTTAATATTATTTCGCGGACACTTTTTGAGTTAAAAGCTTATAGAAATTGTGCTCCTTCTCTATACATTGACAGAGAAGAACAATCTGTCTCTTTGATAGCCAAGCAAGTGTTTACACTATTATTAACCGCCTGTGTGGAGGGCTTATTTCGAACAGTGTGGCTCGCGTTTGAGTATAATATTATATCTATGCGCTGTCTTAGCAAAATCTAACACCCGAGGCACGCTGTTGGAAACAAGCTTCCAACACGGGTGACCTTGGTGGGAGGCTTGTGGAATTTATATGAATTTTTGTTGCAAACATGTAAACACATGCCTTGATGTAAACCAGTGTGGCCGCAAGCACCAACCGCGGACTCCACACGCCTCCCACCAAGGTCACTCGTGTTGGAAGCTTGTTTCCAACAATGTAGCTCGCCCGTTAAAGTCTTCAAACGCGAGCTACACTGTTGTAAACAAGCCCTCCACATGGGTCTTCACCGGCGGTTTACAACAGTGTAAACACTTGTCAGTTGTAACAAAAATTTATCTGAACTCCACAAGTCTCCCACCAAGGTCACCCATGTTGGAAGCTTGTTTCCAGCAGTGTGGCTCGGCTATTACAATGGCGTCGCCCACAAAGGTCACATGATTTTTTGTTGCAAATAAGTGTTTACATTATTGTAAACCGCCGTTGGAGACCCATGTGGAGGGCTTGTTTCCAACAGTGTGACTCGCGCTTAAAGCAGGGGTTAGGAGTATATTGTTCTGTGCTCCAAAGGGCTTACAATTAACTTACTTAACCAAAGAGTAGAGTATACAATCACTACTTTTTACACTAAACTAAATATATACTCAAAGCTAAATAACTTGATAATTTAAAAATTGTTAAATGGTTGGGACTCAGGACGTCTCCTTATGTAAATTGCTTATGTATGTAATTTTCTTTCTACCTCTATCAATGGAACGACTTTTTGTTTAGTACGCCTACTATATGTATTCTTAAATTATGCGTTAAAAAGGGTAGCTATGTTATGTAGCTATGTTCTCTGGATTCCCTATAAAGAATACACCATCTGCCGTTCTGCGCGGCAGAGAGTAAAATGTGAACGATCGGATATAAGGGTCACTACCATCGTGCCTACTAGATGGTAGAGTTATGCAACATCACGGCCGGGTTTTAGTTGTATCACCTTACCTACTCACTTAATGCTTGCCATTATCGTTTTCTGGTTTGGAGGGTAAGGTAGCCGGCAAACATACGCCTAAGGTATAAAAATTTCGCCGCAAGGATCGCACCGTACATCAGCATTGTCGATGTGTATAGGCAATGGTTGTCTCTTTCTATCAGGAGTGCCATCTGCTTGTTTACTATCTTATTATTACTATCTTTTTATAGGAGAGGGGGCAAAGGGACAAAAGGCTCATTTGATGGTAAGTGATTACCGCCGCCCATAGACAACTAAATTACCAGGGGTATTGTAGTTGCATTGCCGGCCTTTTAGAATGAGTAGGCTCTTTTCTTGAAGGTCCCCAAGTCGTATCCGTTAGGAAAATTTTCTGCCGATAGCTGGTTCCACATCGGTGTAGTGCGAGGCAAAAAGTGTCTCGAGATTCGCACGGTTGTGGAATATAGATAATATAAAAAAACGTAATTAATACATCTTGTCACTGTAGTGTTCCAATTTGGTGGGTAAGCAACGAACCACTAACATATTATATGTCTATATGGCGATGGTTGTTTCTGTCCTTCAGAACAAACATACGCTTTTTTTGCTATCGTATAGTAAAAAAATGATCGTTTTAGGGTTCCGCACCCAAAGTGTGATAAATAAATCCTAATGTGCCTCCGCTGTCTATCACAGGGCTCTATTTCTTGAACGGAATAGATAGAACAAGTGAAAATTTCACAGAACACGTGTCATTGTGGCTGCTATCATAGCTAATAATAAAAGTAAAAAGTTTTAAAAATTCAAAGTGCACGCCTCATAACTACTACCTAGATGTACTTCGATATTTTTGGAACGAAGTTCCTTATCGCGCGTTGTGAAAGGGGGCTAGACGGAAAAAATTCTTACGAAAAGTTGTCACGACACTTTTTGCTATAGTAAGCTATTGTAAGCTGTGCGGCGTGCACATGTTTCTTTCTCTCTCTCTCTCTCACTCTCTTATAGAAAGCAAGCCAGATATTTTCATTTCTATTTCGCATTGAAAAGTGTGGTGTCGCGATTATTTTTGTTGAGTGTATACAGGTCTTTTGTAACGAAAGGAAATTCGCTCTATCCGGGTGTCCCTTGACACCTCTCAAGTTTTTTTTTAAATAAATCTGCTATTTGTTTTCTATTTTTTCTTTCCACAAAGTTTTAAATATTATTCAAAAATTTTAAATGTTACTAGATTTTGTAATTTTCAAAATAATACAATTAAATGATTTAATATTTTTTAAAATTTAACTAGAGTAATTTTTAACACTTACAAAAATAATTGTTATAAGTATTTGAAATACTGTTTTAAGCGATCAATGAACGGGTAATAGTAGATCGTTTTAATTATTTACTTCTTCTTCAGTTTCAATTACATTTAAGACATGACATGATTCAAATAACTTTGTAACGTTAATATTATTCTGACTAGGGGTCAGAATAATTTTAATTCCGATCCGGTCATTTTTTGTATGTAAAAAACCAAATTTCATTATTTTTTTTTTACATTTGTTTCCAATATTGATGTTATTATATTTACCATGTTTACATCACATTAGTTCATTTATCTGACACCAGAGCGCACTACTTTCGGCAGCAGTGCTGCCTCTATAGTTCGCAAACGATCTCTATTTAATTAAAACATATTTAAGCAACTCTGAGTTATTCTCAATTTAAAAACAACACCATTCATTCATTTACCAATTATGAATAATTTTATAAATTAAAATACAGCTAATAGGTCTAGAAAAAGGTTATTCGTATTTTATAAACAAAAAATGTAGCAGAATTTCTTTGGTTGTACTTCTTGCATCTGGGTGGTTTTGAAACCAGTAGATGATATTCTAAAAAAGAAAATTGAAATTGTGGGTTCATGTCAATAATATAAGCTTTTTTAAATGTACTGCCAATTTATTTTTAAATGGCGAAGATGTGTTACTTCAGTCTGAAAAAATCTAAATTATATGTTCTTAAAAAAAACTCCATTATAGTTTTTCTTAACTCGAGAATCGAAAATAGTCTAATAACTAACAAAAACAAAAGTAACTTCGAATGAATTTCCCATGTTAGTCTGGGTCCCCTTTTGGTTAATAGACCAACTGCCGTTCTGTCAGGCATGTCGTAAAAAGATAACCGATTGGCTATACACTGCCACCGTGACTACTTATTTTTATATAACGTTGAATTGAATATGGGAATTTTTTAGTACAAAAAGTCTCTCGAAAATCGAAATAAGTAAAATAAATGTGTTCGGGAATATCAGTTCTATGAAGCAAAATCGTACATGTGGCGCCATCTATATTTGTCAGAAGAAATCATTATAGTTGTACCCATTTTTTGCCTTGAGATAAGCCTCTATTTAAGTATATTACAAAGTACTCTGTGGCGCGTACTGAGCTAGCCACCTCGCGCCACCGTCTGTATGAAGGAAAACATACGTGAAGACAGCCGTTGATCAGTGCGAGTGATTAGTATTCAACGTAGTAAAAGTGAATAGACGCTGATTACTAATCACTCGCACTGATCAATCACGTGTTTTTTGCTTAATACTTAACACCTGCATTAAACACTCGCACTTGCACTAATCAAAGTGAAAACGGGGCTTTACTCCATATAAACTGGTTTGTGTTATCCACGGCGGGCAGCCGCGGACATGCCGCGCCGCCAGTGCCCGCCGGACACCTGCGCAGTATGGGCCAAAACCGCCCGTGCCGTCTCAAAAATCTGTAACTTTGAAGTTAATTGAAATAACGAAAAGAAATTTGGCATATAGTATCTCTGGAATATAAACTATCAAATAAAATCACTATCATTATTCATTTGTATTATAAAAAAAGACGTACAAAAATAAAATTGTAAATTTTCCATACAAAAACAGAGTTTACTTGAAGTTTGCTTAATAAATTTTATTCAATGACGTGTATAATAATACCACTATACACGTCATTGATTTAATTACATGTATTATTATATACGCAGTTTTATGAAAAAACGCTATTAATTACTACTTTTTTATAATGATTTATAAAAATAAAATTAAGGTATAGTAATAAGGATCAAGTAAAATGACGACTTGGGTAGACGTAGCTAACTGTGAAAACTACTTAAAATTTCAAATAAGAAAAAAACGTAGTCATGTAAAAAGTACGTTTGTATGTTGCCAGTTTTCATATTATTGATTTATTTGTATACTTTTTCAACAAAAATTTCAACCATATATAACACTTACAGGTTTGTTTAAGAATAACGAAAATATCAGCATGTAATCCATTGATATAAAAACCCGTAATCTTATGGAATTTTTCTCTACATAATCGACGTTATTTGGAGATACTATTTCAAAGTGTAGAAAAAATGTGACATTTTACGTTTTATTTTTATTTAACATTTCACATTTTATTTAAATTTCTTTCTATCGTTTTTTTTTGTGTTATAAGATAGCAAACAATCAGATGGGTCTCCTGATGGAAAGAGTCAACCATCGCCTATAGACACCAAAGGTATTAATGGTGCGTCGCTATCTTGTGGCGAGGTCTAATGCCACATGCATAAGTTAACCGGCTACCTTACTCTCCAAACCGGAACACGACAGTGACAAGCACTGACGCTATTGCGGCAGGAATAGGTAAGGCGGTGGTACCAGACCCGGGCGAGACAATGCAGAACTCACCACCTAGTAGCCACGATGGTAGTGACTCGATAGCCAATCGGTCGCCTTTTACGACCTGCCTGGCAGAACGGCAGTTGGTCTATTCTTCAAAGGAGCCCGGAATCAACACGGGGAATATCGTGTATGAGACATTCCTTGAGACATCTAATTTATAGAATATTCAAAATAAAACTTTCCGAAAACATATTTTTGAGACGGTACGGGCGGTTCTGGCCCATAGTACTGCGGCGCAGTTTTTTTGCCATCTGTGTGCGTTGGTAATATAGGATTCCCTTGTGGTATCGTTCGCGGCGAAATTAACCGGCCCGCCCCGCCCCGTCGTGTGCAAAGCGCCTTAACATCTTTGGTGTCTATATTGGATGGTTTCTCTTTCCAGCAGGAAAGCCATCTGCTCGTTTTTTATTTAAAAATAAACACAAACAAGTTTTAAATAAAACAAGTCCAAGTTTCAATAACTTTATTTATTACAATCTTAAGTGATAGAAGCGTAAAGTTAAATTATTTCTTAAATATATAAACACAACCAAAACTATTGTTTGAATGGCGGAATCACACCGTTTACGAAACGGTCGTACATCAATGGAGGCGCCACTGTCGCGCTGGCGATCAAATGTTTGCGGCTCGATAGTCAATACCACACCCAGCACTTGGTGGTGGTTACAACACTTTTAACAAGACGCATCTACTGGTTACCTGACCGCGTAACTCAGAATTCAGATTATTACAGGAAAAGTTCTGACACTTTTGTAATTAATGAACTTTTTTTTAAATACAATCTATATTAATTATTATTAATTAATATAATAAATGCAAAAGTTTCGGTGGATGGATGTTTGTTTCTCAATTATTTCAAAACTTCAGAACGGATTTGGATGAAATTTGGCGCACAAGTAGAAGATGGAATAGCACATAAGTTACTTTTCATCCCGGAAAAATTAGGTGATCCCACGGGATTCGCCAAAACTGTTTATGATGCAGCGGGCTGCGGTACAGCTGGTTTATAACAAAAAAAATAAACAGGTTGACTGGTTAATGAGTTTTAATACTGAGGTGTTCAGAACTCGATTCTGACACAACATTTGTATACTTAAGTTTTGACCTAATTATCCAATAAAAACGTTTATGAACGGACACCTATGCATAAGTTCATTTTTCACAAACAACGAATTGCCGAATTCGTGACTAGACTCGTTAGTACACTGCTATCGCTCACGCGATTACCATACGTGACCAGACTCGTTAGTACACTGCTATCGCTCACGCGATTACCATACTATCTCCCGTGTTAGCCCGGGCTCCCTTGAATAGACCAACTGCTATTCTACCAGGCAGGTCGTAAAAGGCGACCGATTGGCTATACGAGTCACTACCATCGTGGCTACTAGGTGGTAGAGTTCTGCATTGTCTCGCCCGGGTCTGGTACTACCGCCTGGTGCACCAGGTATAGGTAAGCGGATATAAATTACGAGGCTGTCTACAATCTTGTAATGGAGTAAACTTGAAAATAGCAATGCTTTTTCTTAATAACTATGCAGTACAAAATATTATAAAGAAGTTTCAATAATTCCCCCCTCTACTGGTTATACAAAAGAGTTCTTCCTGTGATAATACGAGTAATGTATAGAGGTTTATGTCATTTTCTAACTTTAACGCTATCAGTCGCGCCCTCAGAACGCACTATTCGACGTTCATTTTGAACTTGTTACGAATCTGGCGTTGTTTTTTTCCATTTTGCAGTCCTAGATATCATGACTTGGTAGTCAACCTATGATCAATATAGTCAATAAATCTGTACTATTGTGTATAAGTATAGGCGTAAAAAACTATGGTGTAAGTTCAACTTTTTTGGAATAAATAAAAAAATAAAGTAATAATCATATAACGCCTAAAGACAGTCAAGAAGAAAGATTAGCCTATAGTCTTAATTTAGCTCCTAAATATTTTAACTAACTATTTACTACATAAAGTCCCCACAAAATAAGTGATTTCAACACAGCGTTCAGTGCATCTAATCAAAGATATCCAGCCGAAACATTATGTAATCCAAGGGCCTAAAACTTACGATTTTTACGAATAAAATAATTTTTACGCTTCTCTGCATAAAATAATCCACTTTTAACTTTAAGAGTGATTAGTAAGGTAAACAACTTCGCACCATATTTATGGGTGCGCGTCAGAGCCAGTGCGTAGGTGCTTATGTCATATAAATACCACGCGCGCTCAGCTGATAGAACTGGTTTATGCAATTTAATACTTTATTATTTAATTTTTAATTTTTTAATTTATTATAATTGACAAAATTATTTAATTTGTAAAATTAAAAGGTTTTAGTCCTTTGAATCACATTATTTTTTGTATGGATATCTTTGGTTAGACGTACTGAACGCTGAGTTGAAATATGATCACCTTTTTTGGAGGGACCTTATATTCCCATTTGGAATGATTTTTCAAAATAACAACCAGATCAAAACCAACAAAGTTTTAACAAATATACATATATCACATAGACATTCACACCAAATTCCTTATGGGGTTGGCAGAGAATAGACAGTCTGCCTCGGCCTAATATAATTAGGACAAAAGATTTTAGGCAGTCACCATTTTAAAATAATTAATCACTTAATTTTTTTTTCAAATATAACAACATCAAAGGCATTTTAATAAGCTAAATTCAAAGCTGCAACTAAGCTTGAATACAGCCGATAGATAAATATACAGCCTTCATACGGTGAGTATTCGAAACCCTGTTCAGTCAACAAAGACATTGTAGGTAATAATAAAATCATGAGTTTTCATTTTAAAATATTTGTAAAATTTTAGGGAAGTTTACTTAATGTTGATACTAACTGGAACATTTTAAAACACGACATCGATTTAATTTTTATGAATAAAATTATTTCATTTTTTAAATAAAAGTTGTTTAGACGCGATTAAGGGGTAATTGAATGCTTTAGATGATGACAAGCTATGTTAAGTAGAAGTAGAGTTCCATTTAGTTAACACTTGAACAAAGTGTTGCAGTACGCTAAAATAATAATAAACCATCCAACCAAAGTTGAAATTAAGCAGCGCTAAGGCATATAATACATATTCGCGACTAAAAGATCGTAACCGCCGTGAATTTCATGGCACTTACGCGTTTCAACAAACTGACGTAGATGCAGTCCATGGACTGCACTTAGTGGAACACAAGTGGCGTGGCGCGTGCCTTGTCTAGTACGTCAGTACATAGAAGTCTTTGATAAACACAGCCTAATATATAAACATATTTCATAACACAATATATAATGTTTGTCATGTAGCACCTAGCTCCTTACACTAAACTACCACTAGCGGCGACGTTGAGATCGTTTTGAACAACCACGTAGCGAACGATATTTAGCCAAACAAATTGGCACGCAAATATACAGGATTATTTTTAAAGGTCTGCCCAAATTTTCAAAGGCTCTTCAGAATCGATATGTTCGATTTATGTAATAAAAAAATAAATTTAAAAATTCAATATTTCATTTTTATCCGAAAAAAATAAAACGCATGGATATTATTTCAATTTCAATTTAAAAAAGATCAAAATTTCATTTTTATTGGACACAAAAAACAAAACGCATGGATATTATTTCAATTACGTGACATTCAAACTAAAATAATTTAGTGTACATAGCAGTTACCATCGTAATTATAGGTAATTATTAAACGACACACTGTCAGCTTTACAGAGTTCATTCACAAGACTCGGTGCATCCAATTCATGAATTAAGTGGGATATTTTTAAACGAATATTTACATATTATCTTGTAATAATTTTACAATTATAATTAAAACGCATTTTTAATTCAATATTTAGTTCCAAATTTTAAAATTTGGTCAGACTTTTAAAGGTAACCATGTATTCATCTACATTTAAATTTAAATGTATTTTTTTTCAACAATAAGTTATCAAGTTCCGATGCTCTTGCTCATTCTGGAATACTCCAACAAAATTTTTAGTGTCTGTATTTTCCCTAAAATAAGAAAAGTGCTTTAATACTATGTACACTTATATTACAAAAATTCGAAACACTTCATATACCTAAATATCTAACGTTTTTTGGCGCTTCAGCGACCTTTGTTTAAACAGATCTTTGTTTAAAACACAAATAAATGCAAATTACACAAACACAAAGTATATCTTTATCAGTCAAATAATGACTAGCATTTATTATTAGCAGCCCGTGACTTTATTCTTTCGAAAAACTTATTTTCTTTTATATTCTTTTTATTACTGCGACATCTACCGAAAAGTTGAATAATTGTCACTAACTACAGTCTCCTCTTAATTTGTGGCATAGCAAAATTGACAGAAATATAATTATAATCTATTGTTATCTAACAAATGTTTGTCTTTAAAATTACATTTAATACGAATTATTTAAAGGGTGCTACGGAGATATGAGAATTTTTCTAAAAAATATCAATCTATATCGTTTGTTAAAATGCAGTCAGTAATCGCTATCCGTTGGACCATTAACCAATTAAATCACTCATTATTAGAAAGTCAAGTTTGTGTGTGATTAAGGTCCTTCCAAATTATGTGAACATATTTGAACACAGCGTTCAGTACGACTTATTAAATATATTCAGCCGAAAAAAACGTCAATCAGGGGATTAAAACTTTTTGACTTTAACGAATAAAATAACTCTCATAACGATTTACGCCTTTTTGCATAAAATAATCCACTTTGTTGTTATTTACCACTTACTACACACTCTTACGTTAAAAGTAGATTATTTTATGCAAAAAGGCGTAAATCGTTAGGAGAAAAAATTATTTTGTTCGTCAAAATCAAAAGTTTTAGTCCCTTGAGTCACATTCTTTTTTGGCTGGATATCTTGGTTAGACGTAGGTACTGAACGCTGTGTTGAAATATGATCACCTATTTTGGAAGGACCTTATATAGGGTGATTTGATTGATTAATGGATATAGCACATAACGATGACTCACTGAAATCATCATGCGAACGTATTGTAGTACTTTTCGGCTTTTCAGAGATGATCTTATCGTTCTAAAGCTAAGCTTACGTTACGACAAAAATGGGGCATAAATATAATTTTTAATTTTAAATATAAACCTGCATTTATAACAACAATAAAAAAAGTCAATATTACGGTACGATACAGTGTCTTATAGTGAACTTAAGATATGGGATACGAGACATCTCACGCACTATTAAAAAACATTGTCGTTACTTTTTCGTTTTACCATACTGTAAGCTATTTTACATTAGTTACAACTAAAATTTTACACGACAGGACGATTTCATATATTCTTCTGATACAAAGAGATTTTCGATCAGAAAAATTAGGTTTTTGATAGAATCAAAACTCCAGTATCCCACTTCTGAATCCTAAAAAACTTGCAGTATATTCCATACTTGTTAACGCCTTAATAACAATATTAAGGAGACTTCTTGACTTATCTTCCGAGTACGAGGATCTGTTTCTTGCTCAGACAGTAAAGAGGACAGCGTTAGTCAGGCAGCCAGTGATGGGCGCGCCACAATAGACAGTAGTAGCCCGAGTAGGTGCTGCTATTGTTAGACTGTGGATCACACAAAAATATTGTCTTTTATAAACATAACTAAAATATGAGGGTACAAAGGATAAGCGATCATGTGTTATAGCTGAGCTCCATAACCTATCGCGTGATTCAAGATGTAGTTATAACGTTTTGACCATTGCCACGTAAAAGGCCACGTTAAATGAATAAACACAGAATCACATCGTCAATTATTATACTAAGAAAATGACATTGTTGTATCAAATAAAACTATTTTTACTTTATTGCGATTTAATTACTTATTTAATCGCCTCTGTAGTCTAGTATTCTGGTGTCGGCGTTGACTATGAGGTCCTGGGTTCGATTCTCGGGTCAGAAAATTTAAAAATGGGTTTTAGTTAAGTTTTCTTAAAAAACAACGTTGCCCGGGATTGGAAAGTGCCCGGTTGGCGATAGGCTTGCCACCTATCACATTGTAGGACCAAGTTCCTTCCGGCTAATCGTGGGTGCACTGGTGAGGGTTGACTTAAATTTTGTTGGTTGGTTTGAGGGTCGACTTAAATGGCTGGTTGATTGATGTAAGATGAAAACAATAAGATGAAGATGATGATGACTGTAATGATGATTGTGTTAAACGTAATAAAAGTGGTGTAAGATGAGAATAATTAATTGATGATAATGACTATGATGATGATTGCGATAAGTGGTTATGTTAAACTTAATAAAAGTGATGTACGATGAGAATAATATGATCACGATGATGATTGTGATAAATGATTGTGTTAAACGTAATAAAAGTTATGTAGGATGAGATTAATATGATGACAATGATAATAATGGTGATGATTGTGACAAATGATTGTATTAAACGTAATAAAAGTGATGTAAGATAAAAATAATGAAAAAGATGATGATTGTAATCAGTAATTATGTTAGCGTAATAAAAGTGATGTAAGATGAGAATAATAACATAAAGAAGAGAACGAAGATTGTAATACTAATCATAATTCATGTTACAGCGACTGTGTGTGGTGTGTACCGAGCACTGACCTGCGCGGGCGCATATCTCTGCAGCAGCGGCCGGTACCCGGCCCCCAGTGTGGCCAGCATGTCCGGCGCGCGCCCGTGCCCTGGCAGCGACACTATCGCGCGGACCTAAAGGTCGGGGAAACGTACATCAATGTATAGGGAAACGCACATCAATTATTATTGATTAACGAATTTCCAGCAATAAGTTGACAAGTAAAACAAAAATAGGGCTACCACAGGGAATTTTTTTAAGACCACGGCTTTTGTTGATTTATATTAATAATTTTCCAGAAAAAAATCATTATTAAATTTTTACGCACAAATGTCACCACTCTTCGCATAAGATACAAAATAGAAATAATTCAAACTTTTAAGTTTCATAATCATGAACGAAAAACGTTCAAATCCACCTAAATGAAATAAAATTAGTTGAAGCTAAAATACATTTTCATTTTTTAAGAAATAAAAAATAATTCAGAAATATGAAAAATTGAGTACTTATTCTTTGATACAACATATTTCTGAATCATCATTTTCCGCCGTGTTGGTCCCGGTCTCCTTTGAAGAATAGGCCAACTGCCGTTCTGCCAGGCAGGTCGTAAAAGCCGACCGATTGGCTATCGAGTCACTACCATCGTGGCTACTAGGTGGTAGAGTTCTGCACTGTCTCGCCCGGGTCTGGTACCACCGTCTTACCTATTCCTGCCGCAATAGCGTCAGTGCTTGTCGCTGTCGTGTTCCGGTTTCGAGGGTAAGGTAGCCGGTAAACTTATGCATGTGGCATTAGACCTCGCCACAAGAACGCACCATTAACATCTTTGGTGTCTATAGGCGATGGTTGACTCTTTACATCAGGAGACCCATCTGCTTCTTTGCTATCTTATGATATAAAAAAAATCATTAAATTGTACTAGCTTTTATTAAATAGCAAATTAAACAGCGTATTACAATTTTTTTAATGGTAAGATTTTTAGATGGTCAGGAACATTGTTATACTTATATTTACTTGACATAAAGTTGACTTTTTAGGGTAAATATTAAGTCTTAATTGCATGCAACTTTTCACTATTCCTAAAACATAGCGTCTCCAATATTTTAGTATTGTTTAAAAATAATTTTGATGTTTTTCTACAAATGCGCACACGGCTAAGATATATAAACATGGCAAATGTAGTATTTTAAGTAACTTAGATAATGGTTTATACATAAATATGATTATTTAACGCAACTAACAAAACAAAAGTTGTTTTTTTTCATTGCGATTCTAATAAGTCTTTCAAGGTACAGATTGTAAGTTCTTCCAGATTGTAAGTTAGAATAAAAATTATGCTTGATTGCTTATGGAAAATTGTTTATAAAATTCAAAAAGGTACAGGTCTTAAAATATATCCTTGTGGTACTCCACAATTATTATAAAGATAATTTGAAGCGTATTTCTAAGACGTGTGCAAAAGAACTAAGTCTTGAGACAAATCAAGGAATATTTCAAGTAATGAATTGTTACCTCTTCCTCGTATGGTCTGAAGACGGTGAGTGGTAGGAGAGCGGTGGTGGCGACCACTATGCAGCCCCACGCGGTGCCCGCCAGCAGCGTGCCGCCTTGCCCGCACAGCGCCGTCACCTGCCGATACCACACATATCAATTTATCAGATGGGAGTTTTGGCAATTTAAGTACATTATAATAGTAATTAAATTCTGATTTTCAGGATTTGGTTTGACATCTTATGGAACGTATTCCGTGCAATAGAGAACAAAATACCGCCGATATACCATTATCTTAGTCAAATAGAGAATCCTCTTTGTGTACAGTGAGGATGTATTATTAAAATGATGCTTTGTGACGATAGAAAAATTAGAATTACGATACTTTTTTATATCAAAGGATAGCAAATACAAAGCTGAGCCATCTCTTCGTCGTCGATGATTATGGACTGCAGACTCTCGGAGCAGGCTCCAGTCACAAGTGTCAGTACTGACCCGGCAGTTCTCCAGGTGGCACGGGTCGTCAATGGTGATGGACTGCAGGCTCTCGGAGCAGGCCCCAGTCACAAGTACCAGTACTGACCCGGCAGTTCTCCAGGTGGCACGGGTCGTCAATGGTGATGGACTGCAGGCTCTCGGAGCAGGCCCCAGTCACAAGTACCAGTACTGACCCGGCAGTTCTCCAAGTGGCACGGGTCGTCAATGGTGATGGACTGCAGGCTCTCGGAGCAGGCCCCAGTCACAAGTGTCAGTACTGACCCGGCAGATCTTCAGGTGGCACGGGTCGTCAATGGTGATGGACTGCAGGCTCTCGGAGCAGGCCCCAGTCACAAGTGTCAGTACTGACCCGGCAGTTCTCCAGGTGGCACGGGTCGTCAATGGTGATGGACTGCAGGCTCTCGGAGCAGGCCCCAGTCACAAGTGTCAGTACTGACCCGGCAGATCTCCAGGTGGCACGGGTCGTCAATGGTGATGGACTGCAGGCTCTCGGAGCAGGCCCCAGTCACAAGTGTCAGTACTGACCCGGCAGTTCTCCAGGTGGCACGGGTCGTCGATGGTGATGGACTGCAGGCTCGCGGAGCAGGCCCGTCACAAGTGTCAGTACTGACCCGGCAGTTCTCCAGGTGGCACGGGTCGTCGATGGTGATGGACTGCAGGCTCTCGGAGCAGGCCCCAGTCACAAGTGTCAGTACTGACCCGGCAGTTCTCCAGGTGGCACGGGTCGTCGATGGTGATGGACTGCAGGCTCGCGGAGCAGGCCCGTCACAAGTGTCAGTACTGACCCGGCAGTTCTCCAGGTGGCACGGGTCGTCGATGGTGATGGACTGCAGGCTCTCGGAGCAGGGCGCCAGCTTGCTGCAGTCGAGTCGCCCGCGCACCGCCCGCGACTCGCCGCACCACGCGTACACGCATGGACCTGCACAATAACATTGGAATTGTTTAATACTTTATAATAAGAGATTTCTATAAGGTACTTGTAATGAACTTACTGTTTTTGTAGACAGTGAAGACAGTGGGCGGGATCTGCGCGGCCGCCAGCAGTGCGACAGTGCAGTCCGCGGCGTCGCCGGCGTCTGCGGCGGCCAGCGGCGGCGGCAGCGACGTGGCCGAGCTGACGCCCTCGGGCCGTACCGCGTACGCGTGCAGGCCGTCCCCGCCCGCCCAAACCTCCACACTGCAACATTACAGCGTCTTATCAAAACTTGGTCCTTCGAGCCGATATTGCCATACAAACGAGGCACATTTGTTATGTCAGATGCAGATAACTTTACCATCCTGAAGTCAAGAGGGCCATACAGAAAAGCATTCTGCACCAGTGGTGGACTAAATTTCATATATATGTAGGAAGTGCGTCAGATATGATAAATAAAATGCGGATGTAGTGATATAACAGCTCTTTATATTTTGTTCAACTTGTATCAAAAATATAACATAAGATCACTATTAAAACTTCCCATTATTAATGACTAGTTTTCGTTTAACAATTCCAAGTAACTTAATTAATCCTTACTACAAATAAGTCATAATTTGACCAATAGGTAATCAATTATAAATTGTACTGCGACTAATTTATAGTTGACAATAATAATTAACTTGTTTGTACAAATTAATTATCCAAGAGTCAAGGATAAGCTACTAGCAAGATACAACAAGTATATCGAGCCACGCCAGAGCCAAGACTGCCCGAACGGCGGGCGCTCAGAACCTTTTATACAGGTAGCAAAACAATTTGAGTAGTAGGGATATCGAACGATGCGCTCGGTGGCTCAGGCGTACACCTGTTGTTTACAATATTCTTGCATTTGATGACGCGGACGCCGTTATATATAACGTTTTTTAAAACAATATTTTATTTTTTATTTATATGAGTACGTACGATTGATGCAGCCCTAACGATTTTTCTATATCATAAGATAACAAACAAACACATAGCTATTTTGATGAAAAAGAAAACCATTGTCTGTAGACACCAAAATTCTATAGGCGGTGGACAAGACTTTTATGCCACATGCACATGTTTACCTTACCTTCCAAACCGAAACACGACAGTGACAAACACTGACGCTAATGCGGCAGGAATATATAAGGCGGTGATACCAGGCCACGATGGAAGTGACTCGCATAGTCAATCGTTCGCCTCTTATGAGAAGTCTGATAGACCGCAGATGGTCTTTTCTTCAAAGGGGGTGTACATATGCGCGCATGTGTGTGTTTACGTGTGCATGAGCACGTGTGTACGTTTGCTTACCCAGTAGCCATGGTGAGCGTGGTGAGGCAGCACAGTTCCGTGGCGGCGCCGAGCTCCGTCAACACGAAGCTCGCTTCCGGCTCGGGCTTGAAGGCGCTCACCAAGAACAGTCTGGAAATCAGCACTGACTCGTAAGTTCGAATTATATACACTAATATTATAGAAAGGTTTGTATGTTCCTGTGTATTTACTAACCTCAGAAATTACTGAACTTATTACTAAGCTTAAGGGTTGAGCTACATCTGTCACCACGGAATCACATTTTTCGCGATAAAACAATAGTACGCGGCGGAATCTTCGATGCAATCGCATTCCCGCTACCTATCTCGCTCTAGCAAATGTCAGTTCTGAGCCACAGATAAGGATGGATCAACGGAAAAGGCAAATCCGTGCTTATAGATGTAGCTCAACCATAAACTATAGTTAGTAGTTGTGGAAAAACTATTTTGGAGAACAATCTACTAGGCATCGCCATATGGTGGACGTTCCACGTACATGGACAAAGCGGTTCGACTCGACATTCTTGATCCGAACCGCAAGGGACTGAAACGTGCGTCCTGAGTCTGTGTTCCCCGATGGGTACAACCTGGGGATCTTCAAGAGAAGAGTGAACAGGTATATTCAAGAGAAGCGCGTTCCACCTTAGGCCGCATCTTAGCTTACCATCAGGCGAGATCATGGTCAAGCGCTTACCTATAGACGGTAAAAAAAATATCTTTTTACCTTTGAAGACCAGGATCCGATACAACAAGTTGAAGAAATCAACTTTTCAAAAACACTTTTCGTCTCAAGAACATAACCTTTTCGATGAAGAACGTAAGGGCTACCCGTTAGTTTCTTGTACAGGTAGTTAGTTATAGTTTTGAGGCGATACATGAAGTAAGTAAAGTAAATTAATTCGCGACGATTATTTCGTTCGTTAATGCCTTGTCGGCCATTTTATATTGCTAATGTACGTAACCGTACAAATATGCAATTTTTTGAAAATTTAGTTTTCACATTTCTATCAGATTATTACATACACAACCGCTAGAATTAGACTACCACTTTCAAAATATTTTAACCCTCACCTCCCACAGGACAACGCCACAGCCACCCTCTGGAGGGTCCCCAAGCTCTCCAAAGCGGCAACACTTGATGGAGTTCCACCAACTGTTTCCTGAACTGTCACACTCCAAAGTAGCGCACATGTTGATATCCTGTGAAACGTAAAAGTTTTTAACAACTGTCTAAACAGAAGTGAAAAAATAGGACAATGATCCCAGTAAATAAACAAATTAGCAATAAAAAAATACTCCAGTGTTCTAATTTTACATTTTTACGAATTTTCGTTCAAATTTCTGTGACCATTACTTTGGGTCTTATTGTAAAAATTATCCCCCTAATATATACAATATCACTCTCAATAAAAGGCAACAATATCACTGAGTACTGATAATGAAGCTACTTTTTTACCCGAATGACTAAAATAAACTATTGGACGTGGGTCACGCGAATAAAATTGCGAGGAGTAGCGAGTTATAATACAAAGTTTGTAAGTTGGTGAACTACTGATTTTAAACATTATTTCACCTTAGAAATCTACATTATTCCTGAGACTACGTCAAGGATACGTTTTAATTCAATTTTCCCTTGGAATCAAATGGCACATAAAAGTCACTAACGAGTATACGGTGACTCGGCCGACACTATCTCCGATCCACATGTTGACTCCAACACGACATAGCGCTGTCACCAGAACTGCCTCGGTCTTGTCTGGAAAAGAAAACGTATACATTTAAATGTCAATCATTACTTTCCCCCACACAAATCGCAACGCGGCATTGACATTTTTTGTGTTTTTAGTGCCTATAAACTGATTACTGATCACTGATCTCTATTGCCTATAATATAAACACTGTCCGCCTTATTCCAAAACGAGGTCTAAATATAGTACCGACCTTAATACCAGTTTTGTTACTAGTACTAGATTAAACGTTATTATAAAACCGGGTTTAGCGCTAGTCCCAGTATCTTCTATGGTTCTAAAGATAAACCTCCGCGACCCCTAGTTTAACTTTAATACTAAGCTCAAAACGTCAAACTTCAAAGTTGACATAAACGTCGTATTTGTTGTGAAATAATTGTTTGTAATTAAAATCATTAAAAATGGACATAAACGTAATTGATATAAAGGATTTGGAAGATTTGGAAGTATCGGAAACATACCAGAAGCTTAATAGACCCCAAAGTCGAGTGAATCCGTTTCACTTAAATGACGGAGACTTTCGAAAAAAATATAGATTCACAAAAACGTTTGCCAGAATAATAGTGGATTTATTGCGAGAGGATTTAGTTCATGACCCTCGGGGACAGGCTCTCAATCTGAGTTGCAAGTGGTTTGCGCATTACGCAACTGAGCTCGTCATGAGGTAAGTGTATAAACTTGATAATCTACATTACAAGCAATGCCAATATATTTCAATTGCTGGAAAACTTACTGAAATATTATTATTGTTTCTATAGATTCAAGACGATACTGCCGACTTACATGGTGTATCCCAGCCGACCATTAGCAAAACTTGTAAGAAAATAGCAGGGCTTTTAGCTGGATTGTCCCATGGATTTATAAAGATGCCAGCTACTTTAAATCAGCAAGAAGAAGCAATGAGGAAGTTTCGCCGTATAGCTAATTTTTGAAAGTTATAGGTGCTATAGACTGCACTGACTGACTGATTACGGTAAAAAAGTAATGCTAGATTTTATAACAAAACCTAATCGTACCTACTTGAGGCACTCAGGTTTTTGTGCTTCAATAATAAATAGAAACAGACTAGCCATGGAAATACAGAAATATTAAGTAACTTGAAGTGCCGTTGTAAATATATTATTGAAATGTTTACTTTCGCATATAGTATTTATTATAAACATTCGGATTAAATTACACGCGTCGCACACTTTTTTTTTTTTGCTTTTTTTTAAGTTTATTTCGTTGTACGCTAACTCGATACGTGTACACATGTAGGTATATAGTGGAAATAAAAACAAAATTCATATAATTTCAAAGTTTTCAGATTTAAGATAATTTTCATAGCAAAATTGTACTTATATTTTATTTTATTATCACTTTTGAACTTATAAATCACTTTTAATAAACAATTTGTTTTCTTTTCATATAAGTATGTTTGTTGTAACGGAACGTTGCATGTTACGCCGAGTGAATGAATGAATGGTTTAGAGTCATTTTAGCTTATAATCTGTGGATACAGGTTGTAACAGACTTCATCTATCCCTTAAGAGGTTTAGTGTAATAAAAGAAAATAATAAGAATCTATACTATTTTTTTTTGTTAAAAATATGTCTGAATTATGTTTAATAAATAATATCAATGGAATTAAAGATGAAAATAAATAAAAAAAAAACTAATTCTCATTAATATATAAGACCTAACATATAAACATATAAAACCTTAGAAAAGGGGAACGAATATGAGAAAAGAATGACAGGATTTGAGAAATAAGAGGAAAATAAATTTAAAAATTGAAAAAAGAAGGGAAAACGGAGGTTATAAATAAAGGAGAAAAGGAGATATGGGGATTTTTTGCTTCTCGGATGAGGAAAGGATTTTTCGTTCCAGAAGGCATAAAATGAATGTTGATTTTTTCATTTAAGAGATTAAGAGGAAGAAAGTTCTAGTGAAAGTTTGAAAGTTCTTGATTTGACGAAGATATCCTTCGTGTGATACAATAATTATTAAAATCTGTGGGAAATTTGAAAGTTTTGACGTTAGAAGAAATATTCTTTGCTTGATGCAAAAATTATTAAAACAAGGATTAAACTGTGAGTAGAATAGGGATTATTCAAGAATTAGGTAAGTGTTTAAACAAATCCGTATAAGTTGCTGTAGAAGTTGAGTTTATTTAAATCTAGCAATATTGTGTTTAAACAAATCCGTATAAGTTGCTGTAGAAGTTGAGTTTATTTAAATCTAGCAATATTGGTAATAAGTAGATTTTATTAAATGGTAAATCTTTTGAATCTAGACTATGTAAATTTAATAAACATATTACCGATAAATTTGTGATTAGGTTTACAAGTATGAAATCGTGCAAAATGTTGTGTAAAGGTGGATCGATCCTTGACTGAGTGAAGAATGTTTGTTGTATGAAGAAAGGAAATTATTTATTTTAAGGAATAGCTGTTGAAAAGATGTTTAATAACATGGGAGAAACGTGGACTTGTTTACTTTATAGAAATTGTGTGATATTATTATTAGGGAAGTCTATTTTGATTTTAGGAAAATAAAACCATAATTTATGCTGTTATTTAAATGTTCTTTTCTTTCCATAAAAATGTGAGCAATGGTTGTGGAGCAATTGCTGTCTTACAGTTTTGCAGCAGGGTTGCTAATCAAGACGCAGGATAAATCGGAATTCTAAACAACACAGGTGATGTAGTTCTTCCAATCTAAATTAAATAATTATGAATGATCGGATGATAGTGTGTGTGATAAATAACTCATTTTGATTTTATTTTAGCAGAGTCGTACAAGTGACTAAGATTATTATGTTTGTACAACTATACAAGACTAAGTAATGGCTTTACTTTATCAAATTTCAGTGCTTGACGGATAATAGTTTATTAATTAATTAGGAAATGGATTTATAGACTTAATTATGTGTATATAGATTTTCATCATCGGTATTTCAAGGAAACCCATTGCCTTTAGACACTATTATTATTACACCTATACCTTACAAGTGACTAAAATTCCTATATTTGTTTATTTTCATAGAAGTAAAGAAAAGGCTTTATATTATCAAATTTCAGGACATGTTGGCAAGGCAGTTTATTATTTAACTAGGAAATAGAAATAAATGATTTAATTACTTTATATTATACCTTTATCGTCGGCATTGTGAGGAATCCCGTTGTCTCTTGACACTTATTATTGCAGCTATACCTTACAATTGGTTAATATTGCTATGTTTGTTTATTTTTCACAGGAGTAAGTAATGGCTTTGCATTATCAAATGCCAAAAGCATGTTGGCTAAATAGCTTATTAACTAACAAGGAATATATTTATGTGCTTTAATTGTTTATATTATACTTTTATCATATGCAATTGAACTATCATTATTACAGTACCCGGCGATAAATATTGCACATCGACCTTTGGAAAGAGACAATCGGCTATATATATATATATATATATATAATTTCGGCTTCGTAGAGCGTTATCTCTGTCGCACAAAATACAAACAGTCCGGTACCTATTAGGAGCTGTTAAAACAAGTGATTTGCTTCTTTTGATATTTTTATTCTTTGTATAAAATACACTAATTTTTCTATAAGTGATGGCTTTAGGTTGGGGTAAAATAAAATAAAAAAACATTTTTACATTATGTTTACGTATTTAATTATTTTGGAACATTACAGCTTTAGTGTACATAATAAACACCATTATACCTATTGCTAAAATGAGACATTGCAATAAAAATAATAATAATTCTAATTCTCAATTACTTCCATTTCACTATCTGTGCTCTCAAAGAGGTCAATATCACTGTCACTATCAGCCGTATTTATTACTAATCTATCAGTGTAATTGTCTAAACTGTGTTGAATGCTTCTATATTCATTCTCACATTTGATTGCATGATCGCAAACCTTTTTCCACTCTTCAGCGCCGATCATGTTTACTTTTTCAGTCAATAATGTTTTTACTGTAGTTAAGTTCATACCCACATTTCTAGAGGCTACATAGCCTTTCAGTTGAGACCATATATTTTCAATTGGATTAAAATCCGGATGATATGGTGGCAATCGCAACACAGTGTGCCCATGTTCGGCAAGTATTTTGTCCACAGAAAACTCTGTATACCTCTCCTTGTGCTGACATATAATAGCGTAAATCTGGGTTTTTGTTAATTTTGGATCAACTGGAATTTCATGTCTGTTTAACGCTTACAAAGTATTTATAAACATTGTAGATAATTTCACGTGACTGACCTCGTAAAGGTTTCCCTCTTTTTCCGAAAGAATTTGTACAGTACAGTACAGTGTAATTTTTTTTGTACAGTACCCGGCGATGGTCTCAACTGAAAGGCTATGTAGCCTCTAGAAATGTGGGTATGAACTTAACTACAGTAAAGAATTATTGACTGAAAAAGTAAACATGATCGGCGCTGAAGAGTGGAAAAAGGTTTGCGATCATGCAATCAAATGTGAGAATGAATATAGAAGCATTCAACACAGTTTAGACAATCACACTGATAGATTAGTAATAAATACGGCTGATAGTGACAGTGATATTGACCTCTTTGAGAGCACAGATAGTGAAATGGAAGTAATTGAGAATTAGAATTATTATTATTTTTATTGCAATGTCTCATTTTAGCAATAGGTATAATGGTGTTTATTATGTACACTAAAGCTGTAATGTTCCAAAATAATTAAATACGTAAACATAATGTAAAAATGTTTTTTTATTTTATTTTACCCCAACCTAAAGCCATCACTTATAGAAAAATTAGTGTATTTTATACAAAGAATAAAAATATCAAAAGAAGCAAATCACTTGTTTTAACAGCTCCTAATAGGTACCGGACTGTTTGTATTTTGTGCGACAGAGATAACGCTCTACGAAGCCGAAATTAGCCGATTGTCTCTTTCCAAAGGTCGATGTGCAATATTTATCGCCGGGTACTGTACATCTTTGCCTTACAAGTGGCTAATATTGCTACGTTTGTTTATTTTTCATAGGAGTGAGAAATGGCTTTGCATTATCAAATTCAAAAGCATGTTGGCTAAATAGCTTATTAATTAGGAATAGATTTAAGTGCTTTAATTACTTTATACTATACTTTTCATCATCGTCATTTTGAAGGAATTCCATTGTTACTAGATACTAATGCTACTGCACCTGAATTAATATTATCAACTAGTTTCAACGTACAACCCGCATCATTATAGAAGCGAATACCGCTGGATCACTAGATTTTCCCGGGATAATAAATAGCCTATGTGCTAATCCAAGTCATCAACTATCTGTGTGTAAAATTTCATTCAAATCCGTTTCGTAAGTTTTGCGTGCGTTTTATCTTTTAAAATCTACTAACTGGTGATAGCTACCACATATCTTTATAGATGAGAACCGGCTAAGGAAGTTCTTAGAATAATTTCCATAGTACAGTTGATCCTGCTTGTTATTTAAACTTTAGGGATCGTGTGCACTACAGCCGGGGGAGCCAGCGGACTGTATATCTGGTTCTTCTTCTTCGACGCCCCACCAGCCGCAGTGCTTCTGGCCGTGAGCCGGGTCTGCCGGGGAAATAATTGAGACCACAACTTCCTTGCAAAGGTGCTTTATTGTAACGAAATAGCAATAAAGCTAGCACCGTTGCAAATATTTGACCTATTTTATGGAGAGCCAGTACTTGCCCTAGCACTGCCCTACTCTAAAGCCGGTACCTTATGGATATATACTAAAGCCCAGGAACTTGTCTGAGAAACTTATTAAGTCGTAACGAAACTATATCTTGATCGGAACGGAACTGAACGGAACATACATTCTATCCTGCCTTACTTTCTATTTATATTAATATTTACAACAAAACGTGTCTGTGCTGCACATTCTCCCGCCTATAACACGCAGTGTTATACTAAATATGGTGCAGCCAGACTAATTTCTTAACCGGTCTTCGCATGACTCCTGCAGCCGTACGTACGTCAGCCACTCGTACCACGCCGTCTGCTCCAGGGTGTACTGCCTCGATGATCCCCGTTGGCCACGTATTTCTTGGCAGCGCGCCGTCAGCGATGAGCACGATGTCGCCGACGCGCAGCTCCGCTCCTCTTCCATGAGGCTCCCGCCGCTTTTGGAGTAGCGGAAGCGCTTCTCGTACCCAGCGTGACCAGAAGTGGTTGGCCAGCTGTTGTGAGTGCCGCCAGTGTCGGCGGCCGATGGTATCGCCTTCGGAGAACGCGCCCGGGACAGGCACGCGTGATGGTCCGCCCAGCAGGAAGTGATTGGGCGTCAGTGGTGCCGGGTCTTCTGGTGAAACCGACACGTGTGTGAGAGGTCGGCTGTTGAGCGTGTGCTCGACCTCTACCAGCAGTGTGTGCAGTACCTCTTCTGGTGGATGCCGCTGTTGCAGCACGGCGAACAGTGCAGCCTTGACAGAGCGCACCATGCGCTCCCATGCGCCTCCCATGAAAGGCGCGCTCGGCGGGATGAACTTCCATTTGATTGCGTAGTTGGCTGCTGCTTCCTTAGTGGCGTCTAGTGCGGCGCGCCTCAGCTCTACATCAGCGCCGCGCAGGTTGGTGCCGTTGTCGCTCCAAACCTCGGTGGGGCACCCGCGGCGCGACATCATGCGCCGCAGTGTCATTACTGCGGAGTCCGTAGTCAGGTTGGCGGCTATCTCCAGGTGGACCGCCCTTGAAGTAAGGCAGGTGAAAAGCGCCACGTATCTCTTCTCGTGGCGCCGCCCGATGGTCACGCTGTATGGCCCAAGAAAGTCCAGGCCCACGTAGGTGAAGGCTCGCTGATGGTGCGCGACCCGGGACTTCGGCAGGTCGCCTGTAGGCGGCTGTGGCGGGATAGCACTTCTTTTTCTGCAAAGCGCGCAGCTCTTTACTATGCCGCGCACGGTGGGGCGAAGCCGTAAAACCCAAAATTTCTGTAATATTTCACTCGTAGTTGCTTCCACCCCGCTATGGTGAAGGCGCCGGTGTTCATGTTCTATATAGAGGCGGGTGTATGGGTGACGGCCATCTAGCACGGCCGGCTCTCGTAAATCTTCACTAATATCTTCCGCCGCCGCTATTCGTGACTTTATTTTTAAAATGCCTTCTCGATCGACGAACAATGATAACTGTTTCAACCGGCTGTCTCTTGCTATCGCGCTCCCGCCCGTAATAGCTTCTATTTCGCTAGCAAAACTTTCTTGCTGTGACGACCTTATTAATAATTTTTCGGCGTTAATGATATCAGCGCCATCTAGCGGCAAGTAATGTCGTTTTTCTTCCGTGCTTCGTGGCTTCTTAATTTTCTCTGTTTTCCTCGAGCTTTTCGTATACTTTTTTCCCCAATCTTCATCATTGGAGGCACTCGGAGCTGTGCGCTTACGCACACCGGCGACACATTTCTTATTTGGTCTGCAGAGCTCGATGAACTGCAGTATGCGCGCTGTTGCACGCACCAGTCGAAGCCACGACGAAAATCTTGTCACATCCGGAAGTGCTTCTGTAATACATATAATTTTTCTAATGTTATTTACAATATTTACACTATTTACAGCTGCCGACGGTTTTTCTTCGCCTGTTATTTCGCTACTGGTAGCGACATCTTGCGGCCACTTGTCCTCTTCTAAGTATAGGAAGGCCGGACCAACGAACCATCTATGTTGGTCTCCAAATTCTTCCGGGATATGGCGAGTAGCATCATCAGCTACATTGTCGCGAGACGGCACCCATCGCCACTCTGCGACCTTCGTAATATCTTCAATCTCTGCTACTCGATGGGCAACAAATGGCTTGAATGCTCGCGAGCCTGTGCGTAGCCACGATAGAACTGTGCGGCTATCTGTCCAGTACACCCTGCGGCTTGGCTGATACTCGTACTCCTCCATGACGTGCTGAGCTAGGCGGGCACCTAGTAAAGCTGCTTGAATTTCTAACCTTGGTATGGAGGTAAACTTGAGCGGGCTGACTCTTCCTTTGGCTGCTGCTAGGCTGACGCTGACTTCGCCATCCTCGTTGACTATGCGCCAGTAGACCGCCGCTGCATAGGCAGACTCACTGGCATCCGTAAAGATGTGCAGCTGCCGATCTCGCGCTCGCGCCAGGTTAGAATGTGCGCGAGGTATTTCCAGGTTTTCCATTCTTCTCACATCTTGAAGCCAGCTTCTCCATGTCTTCTCCAAGTTCGCAGGCAAAGGCTCGTCCCATGGTAGTCCAATTCGCCACGTTTCTTGAAGTAAATGTTTCGCGTGAATAGTTACAGGTGTAATTAAACCTAAAGGATCGAAAATAGACATAGCTACCCGTAACGCGTGTCTCTTCGTAGGTGTTTTATCTTCATCGTACACCGCTTTAACATTGAAACCTAGCTTATCGTTGTGAGGTTTCCATTTTAATCCCAAAACCTTCTCGCTTTCTGTGCTTAGTTCCCAATCGCCGCCCAGAGATGGCGCTACTAGTAGCGTTTTAGCTACGGCCGAGTTGTTCGTTTTCCATCCGCGCAGCTGGAAATGCGCCTGTTGGTGAATGAGGCTAACCTGCGAGGCTATTCTGATGGCATCTTCCTCACTATCGAAGCTCTGCAGGTAATCGTCCATGTAATGGTTTCTTACCACGGCTGTAGCGGCGTCAGGATAGATGTGGGCGTATTCTTGTGCGTTCTTATTTTTTACGAAGATAGCGGTGCTTGGTGATGACGCAGCTCCAAATACGACGCTGGTCATCCTATACTCACGTGGCGAATCTTTTCTATCGCTTCCTCGCCATAGGAAACGTAATGCGTCCCGGTCTTCTTGTCGTACACGTATTTGCAGAAACATTTCTTTTATGTCTGCTGTCACGGCGATAGGCAGCTGTCGAAATCTCATTAGCACTCCGGGTAGGTTTTGCAGAAGGTCTGGACCAGCTAATAACATGTCGTTGAGACTTACTCCATGGACCCGCGCAGCTGCGTCGTACACTATTCGCGGCTTAGGTTTTGCAGGATTCACTACTGCAAAGTGAGGCAGGTACCAGCTGGATTGACTAGGTGACTCGTTGGCAGGTTCGGCGTAACCACTATCAAATAAATGTTGTACCTGTTTTTCATATGCCTCCTTTAGCGCGGGGTCCTTGTCCAGACGTCTCTCTGTATTATACAATCTTTTAATAGCCAGGCCGCGGCTATCAGGAAACTCGCGGCTATCCTCTTTCCATAATAGACCTGCCTCGTAGCGCCCGTCAGGTAAGCGCTTACACGTACTTTCTAAAATCTGCAGGGCTCGCTGCTCGTTCTGGTTGATGGGCTGGCGCGGAGTGATGCCGACACTGTCCAAATCGAAATAATTTCTTATTACCTTTTCTATATCTTCATCCTGTTCGGCATAGGCAGCTCTCTGCACTAGGTGGACTCGCTGCTTGTGGCGGTAGTCCACACCATGTAGCACCCAGCCAAGGTGCGTGAGCGATGCTACTGGTTGTCCACGTCTTCCGCTCTTCACAGCCCTCGTCACAATCAGGTGCCAGTTGTCCTGGCCGATGAGCACGGTTGGCACGGCGCGCTCCATGATGACATCTTCTTCTATATCTTCTAGATGTCTGCAGTTGTTGACGATGGATCTATTAACAGACTGTGGCGATAGGTTAAGGTTACCTATAGTTCTTCCTATTATCCGATGTCGCTGATGGTGATGAAGGCCCTTGATGGTAACTGCGATGCGGCGCGACCTCTCTGCGTTGAGTCGCGTGCCGCCAACTGTCTCTATGCGGAACGGCTCTACCGGCCCGCGAGCTCCTATTCGTGCAGCCACCTTCTCTTCTATCAGCGTGACCGTGGACCCTTCATCCAATAGTGCGTATGTGTTCACGCTGCCCCTGGAACCTGTCAGGACAATCGGTACAACTTTAAGATAGGCGCGTGGCGCGCCTGACTGCGTTGACGTCACCACGGCGTCGCTGTCTTCTGCTTGATCTTCAGATGTCTTCTTCGTATAACTGTTGCGGCTATTGTGTAGCCGCCGATGGTGCGAACTCTTACACCCGTCGATGCCGCACTGCCGAAACTTGCACTCGTGTTTTGGCTTTCTTTTTTGCAGACACCTGAAACATAAATTATTACGTTTTGCCATAGCCCACCTATCGTCAACACTAGCTTTCGTAAACTGTTCACATATAGAGCTAGTATGTGCATCTTGACATATCGCACATTTATCTCTCTTCACTTGTGGTTCATATTTCTGTGTGTGTGTTCGCTGTGTTTTCTTAAAAACTTGCTGATTTTCTTTCGTAGGTTCATGTGGCACCAACGCAGCACACATCTCGGCTTCTTTCATTAAAAAATCACTTATCATTTGTAGATCGGGTTTTCTATCTTCCCGTCTTGCGTACTGGAACCAACTGTGCTGCAACGTATAATTAAACTTCGCTAATAAACTATTCACTGCCACCGTATCGTGTAGATAGTTCTCTCTGTTGAGAGCTCGAATCGTAGCGACGATATTGTTCACTTTACTGGCGAACACACACGTTTCCCGCGCACTTTCTTTCACTCGTGTCAATGACTTGATTTTTTCTAATTCGGCGTTCACTAGTGCGTCGGGCCGACCAAACTGTATTTCCAAATGGTCGACGATCTCACTTGGGTCGGTTTCCCCGTAAAACATGCAAGCGACGGCTTCTTTGGCGTTTCCACGTAAACATCTTCGAATTCTTGCCCGATTTTCCGTCTTGCTAAAATATTTCTCCGTATCTCGATACGCCGCTTTAAACTGCAACCATTCTTCACCAGCGCCATCGAAACTTGGTAACTCCATACTATAGCGCGGCGCCCCTCGTGATGCTTCTGCCAGGGCGGACGCGAGCGCGGTGATATCTGCGGCTTTCAATGCACCAGACTCTTGTTTTGGTGCTGTATTTTCAGTAGGCGTCGAAATCTTCGCCTTCTCTACGACGGACACATCATCTTCCGCCGGACGTACAGCGCGCGCTGGAATGCCCGCCGACTGCGCGGGCGACGTAGCTTGTGGCGCCTGGGCCACCTCTCGTGGTGCGGGCGACTCATGGCCCGCCGAATCTTCTTGGTGCGGCGCGTGTGCCGCCTCTTCGTATTGCGGCCTAGGTGCCGCCTCTCGTATTGGGTGTGGCATAAGTGCCACCGAACTGGTGATTGCCAGCGGCTCTGGTACCGGCTGGCGATCCGTATGGGTTGGCCGAGCGGAGTCCATCCAATCTTCGACCCTCGTAATGGCAGTTGCTTGCCCTTCTTCATAAACAGCGCGCGCGAGTTCCGTCCGTAGACGCGCCTCTTCTGCTCGTAAGCGCGCTTCTTCTAACTTGGCGCGTAGATAAACTATACGCGGCGACTCGACTGCGGATGGTACCGGCTTTTCGCTATTTGCAACGGTGCTCGTTGTGGTCTCGGTCGCCTCGGTGTTTTCCGTCGTGACGCTAGTCTCCGTAGCGGACGTGGTGGTACCGCTCGTTTCCTCCTCGCGACTAGCGGCCTCTTCCTCTCGGCGACTCGACGTACTCCTTGTCTCGATCGGCATGGCTCAGTGATCCGGCTCGAATGCGACCAGAAAATGTGCACTACAGCCGGGGGAGCCAGCGGACTGTAAATCTGGTTCTTCTCTCTTCGATGCCCCACCAGCCGAAGTGCTTCTGGCCGTGAGCCGGGTCTGCCAGGGAAATAATTGAGACCACAACTTTTCGTTGCAAAGGCGCTTTATTGTAACGAAATAGCAATAAAGCTAGCACCGTTGCAAAATATTTGACCTATTTTATGGAGAGCCAGTACTTGCCCTAGCACTGCCCTACTCTAAAGCCGGTACCTTATGGATATATACTAAAGCCCAGGAACTTGTCTGGGAAACTTATTAAGTCGTAACGAAACTATATCTTGATCGGAACGGAACTGAACGGAACATACATTCTATCCTGCCTTACTTTCTATTTATATTAATATTTACAACAAAACGTGTCTGTGCTGCACAGATCGAGAGCTGATTCCTTTGGAGTCTTCGAGGCCGCGTGGGGGTGACTTCTTAGCTGTCGTCGGAGCTGAATGCAGAGTTACTGTAGGTTTGTTGCAGAGTTGGAGGTATGGCAAATACGATTTTAATTTCTGCATTGTTATAATTTTGGGCAGTTATAATTTTTTTTTATGAAGGAACAATTAGGTGATAGGATAGGGCGTGTAGATATTAGGTGGAAGAACTGATGCTTTAATATATTGAGGAATTTAAGGAATACTTTGTTTATTATTGACTTTCAATTAAATCTAGGTGATTCAAGCTTAGGAAATATTTATTATAGAAACTTTCTCTAGTTTAAATGATTACTTGAATTAATGCTTCAAATTGGAAATATTATTAGGAGGAAATAGGATCTTTTAGGAATTGAAGGCAGAAGGTCTGTTATTGTAGGAATAATATATTACAACCAATAAGTGGGGGCATAAACCTACACAAAATTCACACGAAAACCTACCTTAATATGAATTATTAAAATTATGAAATGTTAATACGAATTATTATATCCTATTATAAAACTAAATATTAACTAATACGTAAATTAATTGCATAGGCCAGTCTTTTAAAATCAAATCTTCAAAAAACATTATTTTATTTACAATCAAATTTAAAACCGAGTACAAATATTAAACGAGATAATCACAAACTAATACAAATTACTCTCTTCGTGTCTAACAAAGGAATAATTAATATAAACTGAATTGTTGAATTAAATTTGGAGCGAAAATCTTAAATGACTTTAATAAAGCTACAGGGAGTTAGAGTGCAAGAGAGGAATGAATGAACTTTAGTCCAAACGTATTATGTTTATTTAACCATATTTTGTATAAATTATTTACTTAATTTAATTATTTATTTATTTATTGTATTCTTATTTTATATTATTTATATAGGGATTTAGGAGGATAGGAATTATAATATTAAACTTCTTCATCAAATTAATTCTTTTGGATAATTGAAATATTATTGTTTATAGTGACAGTGCATAACAGATCTTTTAGTAAGATAGGAAGTTTACTAAATAAATCTGAAATTAAGGTTAATTACTAATTTTGGATTAGATATTTTTACCTTTTACCTTGGTAAATAGATCATGTCATCTTCATCCCTGGGGAGTATCGACTTTGCGAAGGCATCAGGGTTGTATGCATGTTGCATGCATTGTGTATATCTATATAAAGACACATATAATGTTGTCGTTATGGTTATCTTCTCGTTACCAGTGCGTGGTACTCGGATAAGCCCTACCGCAAACAGTGTATTCAGAGGGTTAACCCAGATAAACACCAACTATCTATTGCCTAGCAAAGTTGCTCTATTTACATAACTAATCAAATCTTCAACCAGGTATGAGCTACATCACAGAGCTGGATATATTAAATTGCTTGTTTTAATGTATTTTTATACATTAACCTGAGTTCATTTGACTTTCGTCATAAGGATTATCTTAATTGATTTTACTTATGAAATTTTTATGATTTGGATTATTTGAAGTTCATTGCGAGCAATGATTACTTTTATATATGTTTATTTATCGCGTACCGACTATTAATGTTTCGGTATTGTGATTGAAGACAACATATTATCTTGCCTTAGTTTTGTCAAGTAATTGTTAAAACAAACTTGCACAAACTTTAATTGTAAACTTGAGAATTATATTTATTATTTGGCTTTTTGACTGTGCTCAATACAAATGATGCACCTTGGTCATGCCAATATTTATTATTACTGGCTGTTACTAAAATAACAACAGTATATATTTTTATCAACATTTACTTACTTCAAGTCAATGCTTAATTGTATACTTGAGAAACATATTTATTATTTGGCCTTTTGACTGTGTTCAATACAAATGATGCACCTTTGTCATGCCAATATTTATTTATTATTTTGTTACTGTTTGTTACTAAAATAACAACAGTATATATTTTTATCAACATTTACTTACTTCAAGTCCATGCTTAACTGTATACTTGAGAAACATATTTATTATTTGGCCTTTTGACTGTGCTCAATACAAATGATGCACCTTTGTCATGCCAATATTTATTTATTATTTTATTACTGTTTGTTACTAAAATAACAACAGTATATATTTTATCAACATTTACTTATTTCAAGTCAATGCTTAATTGTATACTTGAAAAATATATTTATTATTTGGCCTTTTGGCTGTGCTCAATATTAATGATGCACCTTGGTCATGCCAATATTTATTTATTATTTTACTAAACTGTTTGTTACAAAAATAGCAACAGTATATATTTTTATCAACATTTACTTATTTCAAGTCAATGCTTAATTGTATACTTGAAAAATATATTTATTATTTGGCCTTTTGGCTGTGCTCAATTTTAATGATGCACCTTGGTCATGCCAATATTTATTTATTATTTTATTAAACTGTTTGTTACAAAAATAGCAACAGTATATATTTTTATCAACATTTACTTACTTCAAGTCAATGCTTAATTGTATACTTGAGAAATATATTTATTATTTGGCTTTTTGGCTGTGCTCAATGTTAATGAAACACCTTGGTCATGCCTATACTCATCAACTTCCAAACAATGTATTCACATATTTGGACATTAAAACTATATGGCTATCACTTTGTGACCCCACAACAGTAATGCCTATCTGCCATTAACTTGGCTCTTCATAATATATTGATTTTCTCTTTGAGATTAAGGACTTTAGTTCCTTTTAGTTTCAATATATTTCTGGAGAATACGCTAGGAAGGCCTTCAGCCGGCTTGGTATCCACATATGTGAGGCGAGGCGGCGCCTCTTACATATCCCACAATAATAAAATTGCGGCGCTAAAGTGCTTTACAACTCCCAACCTAAATATTACAATAATTTTGTCCATATATTCCATACTACCATACTTCTTTCCTTTAGATGAAGTCAATGTAATTATTAATATCATCATATTGCTCTCTTAAGCTATATATTTTATTATGTATTTTATGTATATATTTAATATATTACTCCCTTCCTTAAAGTCAAATATCTTTATTATGTATTTATGTAATGTATTACTCCTTTTCTTAATTCAAATATCTTTATTATGTATTTATGTAATATAATACTCCATTTCTTAAGCCAAATATCTTCAATATATTAAATTTTAGTCCTTATATTTCCTGATAAAGTATGAATGTTTATAAGAGATGAAGTGTACCTTTGAAAAGAATGAATGGGTAAACTATATAACACAAAATGGGTCCTCAATTTAACACTAGATGAATCATTTGGCCAGATAATATGATTATAACTCTGTTGACTCCTTTATAAACGAAATATAACAGACAATTTTGTTATATTTAAAATGTGAGTTTAGAGGGTCTTCGGGAGAGTTCGTTACAAGGTTCATCCAAGGTCTATCTTCGGTATTAGCTAGTCCTCAGTTAGACTCGTTTTTGTAATAAGAATGAATTTTAGTATTGAATCTAACTTTAATACCGTAACAAGCCTAGACTTCTTAATCTTGGTTTAAACCCAGATCTAGGCCTGTTTTTGTAATAAGACGGTGTAGGTTTAATGGATGTTATATCTGAAATATGATACATATTAAGTCTTTCATCACATTGGGCAATTACCCAGTGCCGGGCAAATTACTTTTTAAGGAATTTAAATAGCTGCAATAATTAGGAATAGGGCCAGGGCGAACACAGTATCACAAACTCAACTACATCTAGACCTATTTCACGACTTCAGTTGTGTGTGAAACAAATTTGTGTACCTTGATGACTTCATTAAAAGCATTGTTTGTATTTGGTTTGACGAGTGACCAAGAATTTAAGGGTTTAAGTTTGACGTATTGTATAGAATCATTTGGGCAATTTTCTTATGTACTTGTGAATCCTGATGCAGCCCACTCTCCCATTTATCGTCAACATACTGCCCTACGCCAAGGTTCAATTTCACAGAAGACAACCTTAGGGCGGGTTCTAAGCACATGAACTTAAACTCTGGCCGAGCACTCTGCTCGTCTTAAAACGTGGTTTCGCAGTAACGGTTTTACAGACCAATGATCCAAAATCAATTTGAAAAATAATGCAGGTCGTTAAAGAATGAAATTTTTATCGGTCCGAAAGGAAGTTGTGAGCAATAAATGTTGAAAGCAATGGTGGTGTTCATTCTAACCTTGTGTGGGCGGCACCCTGAGGGTGTGGTGGTGTCGGAAGGCAGTAGTGCTGGTCAGCAGAGTGTGCGCCCGCTCGGGCTCGCCTCCGCCGTACCAAATTTCCCACCCGAAGCCGTCTTCCTCTGTGAGTGATAAACGGATATTAACATAAAATCATTCTATTTCATGTATATTAAAACTAGCTGATCCACGCAGCTTCGTAGCACTAATCTATTTTTGAACAAGTTTCTACTCGCAACGATTGTTAAGAAGTTTTCTTAAAAAATCGATAAAACCAAACGTTTTAAACCCCCTAACCGTCTTAACCTCTTTATAAGGAGCTCTTAACGTTTATAACGAGTTTGACCTGGGCGTCCTATTTTTTTGTGTACCTGGCTCCCGTACCTCCCCGCAGCGTAGCAGTTTCTAGCACGGCCACCACTCTCCCTCACTCACCTTGCTCCCCCCTCACGGCGCCCCCCGCGGCGCCAGCAGCGGCGCGGGCAGCCACGGTGTTGGCGCGGTCCCTCTGTCCACTCACCGTGCTCTCCCGCACGGCGGCCCCCACGGCCGCACTTCTCACTCACCGTGATCCCCCCGCACGGCGGCCCCCACGGACCCACTCACTCACCGTGCTCCCCCCGCACGGCGGCCCCCACGGACCCACTCACTCACCGTGCTCCCCTCGCACGGTGGCTCCCGTGGACCCACTCCTCACTCACCGTGCTCCCCCCCGCACGGCAACTCCCGCGGCCGGACTCCTTACTTACCGTGATCCCCCCGCACGGCGGCCCCACTCACTCACCGTGCTCCCCGCGCACGGCGGCTCCCGCGGTCCCAATTCTCACTCACCGTGCTCCCCCCCGTACGGCGGCCCCCGCGGCCACACTCCTCACTCACCGTGATCCCCCCGCACGGCGGCCCTCGCGGACCTACTCACTCACCGTGCTCCCCGCGCACGGCGGCTCCCGCGGTCCCAATTCTCACTCACCGTGCTCCCCCCCGTACGGCGGCCCCCGCGGCCACACTCCTCACTCACCGTGATCCCCCCGCACGGCGGCCCTCGCGGACCTACTCACTCACCGTGCTCCCCGCGCACGGCGGCTCCCGCGGTCCCAATTCTCACTCACCGTGCTCCCCCCGTACGGCGGCCCCCGCGGCCACACTCCTCACTCACCGTGATCCCCCCGCACGGCGGCCCCCGCGGACCCACTCACTCACCGTGTTCGCCCCGCACGGCGGCACCCGCGGACCCACTCCACACTCACCATGCTCCCCCCCGCACGGCGGTCCCCGCGGACCCACTCACTCACCGTGCTCCCCCCGCACGGCGGCCCCCGCGGCCCCGGCAGCGGGGCGGGCCCCCGCCGCGTCCTGTAGCGTGGCGGTCTCGGGCGCGGCCGCCACGGCCACCAGCGCGGCCGCGGAGGGCCGCAGCTCGGGCGCGCCGCTCCAGCACCGCCGCATGATCTCCAACAGGCTGCACGGGTACTGCAGGTCCTGTAGAAAAGTGCCCACCTGTGATTTGGTGTTGTCGCAATAGTTTGAAGAATAGATTGAGTGCCGTATTTTGGAGGCATTTCGTAAAAGGTTAGAAAAGGGATGGTAATGACTTGAATGTAGGACTCACCCTCGGCGACAGAGGCGGCCTCGCCCCTTCCAACACCGCTTCCTTGACAGCCTCGTGACCTTCAAACGGCTGCCGCAGAGTAAATATCTCGTACAGCAGCATCCCGAACGAGAAACAGTCTACCTGAAACTCACAACAGGTCACAATCATGGAATGTAAAGATCCAAATAAGGAGCAAATTCGACTTCATATGGAGAACTCCTCTCATTTATAGGCAGGAGCTCCTCAGTACCAGGTTCTTCCTTTTGATCGCATTCATCGTAGAGCGACTCGAATCCTCGATGATGACACTATTTCAAATCGGTTTGATTCTATGGCGTTACGTAGAGAAGTGGCATCACTCTGCATCTTTTATCGGCTCTATCATGGGTAATGTTTGGATTAATTCCTGGCACCGAATTTCACCATCGGACATCGCAACAAAATTCAAAGTTTCATCCTCATCATTTCGATGTAATAAATAAATAATAATATACATTCACGGGACAAATTACACTTACTGATCTAACCCCAAAGTAAGCAAATTATTTGCTTGTGTTATGGGTGTTAGTCAACGATACTAATACGTAGAAATACATATATAAATACTAGAATATATTTAATAAACAACCAAACCCCGAAATACAAACATCTTTGCTCATCACACAAATGCTTGTCCCCGTGCGATTTTCCAGGCACTTTTTGCCCCGCACTACTCATATAAGAATCGAGTTATCGGCAGAAATTTTCCCAAACGTATACGACTTAGGGACCTTTAAGAAATGAGCCTAATCATTCTTAAAAAGCCGGCAACGAAATTAAAAAGACCCCTGGTAGTGTAGTTGTCTATGGGTGGCGGTACCATCAGGTGAGTCTCCTGTCCGTTTGCCCCCTCTTCTATATACATATAAAAAAATGAACACAACACCCTTACGACTTTGTAACTCAAAAAGTGTCCACGATAGAGCATTAAATACAGAAGCCAGAACGGCGTTGGTGTGGCAGAAGCATCTGAAGTGAGCTGTCTTATAAAAAATGAAATTTGCCGAATATCTTTTATTTTTGGTGTTTTTTTAAACGGTCCTCTAGTATAGCAGTACCATACTTCTTTAAGACTAAGAGACTTATTTTACAATGAGATAATACTCCTGGTCTATACATTCTATAGTCACAATATGTTTGGGCGAAATATCTTAGTCTGTTCTCTCTATCTCTTTCCTTCCTATGCTCATCGCTGTTTTTTTCACATGGATGGAGAGACGAGTGCCAGAGAACCGGCAATCACGCATGTGCGGCGTTATCTCCAGCTTCTTTCGTTATGTAATAAAAGAAGTTGGAGATAACGCCGCTCGTGTGTCTCATGTCGGCCGAGTCCATCAGCCGTTTGCCGCGATATAAGGACGCGTGTTAGATTCTCTTGTCGCGTGGACATGGAAACGTTAAAAGAAGTGTAGTGAGGAGCAGAGCAAGGTGAGCCCCTTTCCACCTTTTCATACTTCCTACCGCGAACAAACATATTTATCCCGCATAGCAACATATACAGTTCACTTGCAACATTCTGCACACTCTGGATTATGTTTATTCCACCACCCGCATCCGGCTGGACCACAATACACGTCTGGCACAGATATGAGTCAAAGAGCAAGGTTCAGAGTCTTCAAACGTATCAAAAAGCGTGGAAAATTAAAGGGCAGCGGGGAAAGCGGAAAAGAAAGCGTAAAAATCTAAACACCTAAAAGAAAATTTGTTGGGGATGAAATGTAAATGCACGATGACAGGTTCCCAATTTATTTCCCACTATTGGGGTTCATAGGATCGAGAGCTCAACACGGCCATGGGTTGGTGGCGAGTCCTTATAATTAAAGATGTCTTTATATAGGAATCTCCTTTTAGATCTGATTATCAGTTTTGTACCATATACCTCACTTACATCACAGTAAGATGTCGTATCACTAGACAAAATCATGTCGTTATAATAGAACGATGTGTGATGTGTCTCCTAGTACCAACCTTCTCGGTGTACTCCTCTTCACCATTGTAGCGCATGATCTCCGGCGCCATGAACCCCTCGGTGCCCCCAAATCCTTTGGTGCCAGATGGGGCCGCCAGCCGTGATATACCTGCCAGGCACATTTATAGTGGTATTTTACAGATTTAGTAGTTAATTTTCGGAAATCCATAGCTCGAAGAGAAGTCGAATGATATTGATTTTTTCTTGTATCGAGGTTACATTTTCGTTCGAAGTTCGTGATGCGTTGTCGTGATAAAACTTCTGTTTATTCTACGTTTATGGCCCCTCACTCCAACTTCCGGTGAGCACCGATGAGAAAGCGAGACAAACTTAGTCACGGCAGAACTAAAAGATAGCAAACAAGCAGATGGCTCTCTTGTTTAAAAGGGGCAACAAGACAATTACAGTGTTCTGCTAATTTAGTCGACCCTAAGTGCATATTAGGTGCCACCACGGCAGCAACAGAAAATTGCGTCCAAGAATTTGCGCCTTTATTTTTAACGCCACGAAAAATCTATAAAAGACATGGAAAAAAATGTTGATCAACCTAAATTTTTTGTAGCGTCAAAAATAAAGGTGCAAATTTTTGGGCACATTTTTCGGGCGCGATTTTCTCTGTTGCATCCAACATGCACTTACGGTAGACTTAATTAGAAGGGCAGTATAGGCAGTCCTATAGACACCCAAGACGACAACTGTGCAATGCTATCCGTGTGACAAGGTGTTAATGCACTTGTATAAGTTAGCAGGCTACTTTTCCCTTTGAACCGAAACAATAACAAGTCTTAACGCTATTTCGGCAAGAATAAGTAAGACAGTAGTACAAGACATGGCGCGACAATGCATAACTCCAAAACTTAATAGCAACTAGTGACTCAAACAACCATTCGCTCGCCTCTTACGAATTGCCTGACAGGAACGGATGGACCAACACTGGAGAGAATTAGTAAGCTACTACTACTACTACTGAGTAGTAGTATTTTTTTAAATGTTACCAAATGGTTATGAATTCTTAGTATAATGAGGAGGAAACTTTTATGGATATTCTAATGCAGGAATAACCATAGTCTATTAGTGTATTAGGTGTGTTGTCATGGGTATTACATAATAAAATGGTCTACTTACGAATTACCCATTACCTTACCTTATAAACCGAAACAAGTTAAAAAATGGTACCAAAAACGCGGCGAGACGTTGTAGTTTTAAAACGTTCGATTCTCTAGTAATTTTCGTAGCATTTTATTTGTAAATTCAGTTATCGGCGGAGTGTTTACAAATAGACACATTTTTGGACTTGCTAGAAAAGAGTGCGCTCATTCTTAAAGACCTCTGATATTGCGGATTTTTATGAGCAGTGGTAATCTTTTACCGTTAGATGAGCTTTTCGGCCCTTCTTTTATAAAAGCGTTGCAGAACCCCTAGATGATAATAACGAAGGCAGTGATGTTTGACCAACTGATCGTTTGCTTTTAATGTATTTTCTGACTTGAAAGGATATTTTTATATCATAAGATACCAAATAGGCAGATGGCTCCTGATGGAAACAGACAATTATTGCTTAAAGACACCAAAGATGATAATGGTGCGTAGTTCCATGTGGCGAAAAGTTTATACCATTTGTATAAGTTTACCGTCTATCTCACACTCAAAATCAAGACACGGCAGAAATCAGAAATCAGAAATACTTTATTCAGTAAAACTTTTTACAAGTTATTTTGACACGTCAACATTTTTTTTAAAAACTACTACCGGATCGGAAACGCGGCCACACACTCCAAGATCCGGCGGAAGAAACTCAGCGGGCTTGTCTTATTTTTTCATATCATTGATTTTTTTACATTATCACAATATTACAAAAAATATATATGAGATCGGTATGAGGAGCAATTAATCCCAGGCTTTTTTGTCTTCTAAATAATCGGAGATTTTATAATATCCTTTTTTACACAGTTTTGTTTTAACACATTTTTTAAATTTATTGATTGGTAGATCTGTTATAGTTTCGGGAAGTTTATTGTAAAAACGTATACATTGCCCTATAAAAGAGTTACTTATTCTGTGGAGACGAGATGCATGCACAACAAGATTGTTTTTGTTCCTTGTATTAAGTGAGTGTACGTCACCATTTTTTTTAAAAAAGCAAATATTTTTACGAACGTACATCAAGTTCTCAAATATATATTGGGATATAACAGTTAGAATATTGATTTCTTTGAATTTTTCTCTCAGGGAAACCCTCGGGCTAAGATTGTAAATTGCCCTAATAGCTCTTTTCTGCAATACAAATATAGTATTTATTTCAGCAGAATTTCCCCAGAGAAGAATTCCATATGACGTAATGCTGTGGAAGTAACTAAAGTATACAATTCTTGCTGTGTCGACATCAGTTAACTGTCTCATTTTTGTAACTGCATAAGCTACTGAACTAAGTCTATTTGCTAAATTATTAATGTGCGGTCCCCATTGTAATTTCTTATCTAAAGTAATACCTAAAAACACAGTGGAATCCACCAGATCCAGGTTGTTTCCATCCAGTTGTACGCTGGTATCTACATGCCTTACATTAGGCAATGAAAATTTAACACACTTAGTTTTGTTACCATTTAATAAAAGATTGTTCGTACTGAACCAGTGTACAACTTTTGAAAACGCATTATTTACTTCGTCATACTTAACAATTCGTCTTTTCACTTTGAATAAAAGTGAAGTGTCATCCGCAAACAGTACGATTCCATGCTTATCCCCTACATAGTAAGGCAAGTCATTTATGTATATCAGAAACAGAAATGGACCAAGTATGGAGCCCTGCGGGACACCCATGGTTACAACGACACCAGGGGACCTTTTTCCATTAATATCAACCCTCTGAATTCTTTCATTTAAGTAAGAAACCAGAAGATCGAGAGCTTTATTTCGAACTCCATAATGGTGTAATTTCCTGATTAAAATGTTATGATCGACACAGTCAAATGCCTTAGACAAATCACAGAACACTCCAAGTGTATCCTGCGAATTCTCCCAGGCTTCATAAACGTTTTTAAGTAATTCGACACCAGCATCTATGGTTGAGCGACCCTTCGTAAAACCGAATTGTTTATTGTGAAATAATCTAAATTTATCAAAATGTCTAAGCATTTGGTCTAGTATAATTTTTTCAAATATTTTACTTAGGGTTGGCAGTGATAAGCACCGATGATATTGAGGCAGATCAAGGCAGGCGAGACTACAGAACTCCACAACCTAGTAGTCATGTTAGTAGTGATTCGTATAGCCAAGCATTCGCCTTTACGGGCAGTTTGTCAGAATAACAGTTGGTCTATTTTTATGATAAGTCATATGGCGTGTTCCAAAAAAGTCGGACTCAATAACGGATTATTTAATGAGGTGCGTTATCAGGACATACCGTAGTCCCCGAGCTTGATGTGCACGTCGATGGGCTCCGGGCTGAGCTCGGCCGCCGCCGCCGCCTGCGGGCCCGGCAGCCGCCACACCAGCACGTTCTCCGACTGTGACACACACACATACATCACTGCTCATATATACTCTACTATCGGGACCTAGTGAGCTTTCCGGCTAACTAAAAATCGGAAATACTTTTTAAACTACTACCGGATCAAAACCGCGGCCACAGACTGAGAAGATCCAACAGAAGAAACTCAACGGGCTTGTCTTTTTTATATCATTTTTTTACAATATCACAATATTACAAGATTACAAAAAATATATATAAGATTCAGAAATCAGAAATACTTTATTCAATAAAACTTTTTGCAAGTTATTTTCACACGTCAACATAGTTTTTTAAAAACTACTACCGGATCGTAAACGCGGCCACATACTGAGAAGAACCGGCGGAAGAAAATCAGCGGGCTTGTCTTTTTTTTTCATATCATCTATTTTTTTACAATATCACAATATTATAAGATTGGTATGAGGAGCAATTAATCCTAGGCTTTTTGTCTTCTAAATAGTCTGACATTTTATAATATCAATTTTTATACAGTTTTAACATATTTTAGGAAGTTAACAGTGTTTACGCATGCGTGGAACGCACGCAGGAGATCCCTGGAGGAAACCTAAGCAATTACGCACTAACAGGAATAATCTTTATAATAATAATCTTTATTTTCACCCTTTTTTTACAAGTATTAGTAAGCATAGGATGACCTGTTTGGAGCGACAGGAGTCCAAATGCAGCGAACGTAAGTAAGAATAAGTAAATTGCTTGTAAAAAGAGAAGAAATATACAACGAAGAGAGCCTAAAGGCGACATCACGCATTCTCTTTAGATTCGGCGCGTGAAACCAAAGTGGTTTGGAGGGCCATTGGAAAGCGATGGGTTGGTCCTATACAGTATGATTCAGACACGTTTACCGCTATTAATGTGAGTTGATTGCAAATAATTGTTAAATTTTGAAGAGGCAACCTTAACTTGAATTCAGTTATTTGAATCAAGTTCTAAAAAGTGTTTTTTGAATAATGCTTTTATGCGTTGCTATCTTGTGGCGAAGTCTAATGCCACATGCATAATATTACCGGCTACCTTACCCTTTAAACCGGAACGCGACAGTGTCAAGCATTGACGCTATTGCGGCAGGAATAATTAAGGCGGTGGTACCAGATACGGGCGAGATAATGCAGAACTTTACCACCTATTAATATGATTGATATTTCTACACTTTGTCGTCGGCACTTGGTGAAACTCCATTTCAATACAATATTTATTCATTAACACACTTGTAATGTTTCATAATTATTTGATAATTGATATTGATGTAGTCACATTTGTACAGGTCCTCGGTAATCAACTCCATGACCACAGAATACGGGAGACTAACAAAAGGAACAAACTGTCTCGAACCAGTACGAGATATCGCGTCTGCCAGAGGTGTCTATGTGTGCTATGCTCGAATATTACTTGTATGTACATTGAGTTCTGTTAGTCTCCAGTAATCTGTGGCATTACCTTCAGGTCCCGATACAGCACTCGGTGCGCGTGGAGATACTCCAGCGCGCGGGCCGCCTGCAGCGCCAGCGCCCGCGCCGCCCGGGGACCGACCCTCACGCCGCAGCCGCGGTACCGCCGGAGACTGCTCTCCAGAGAACCCTGGATGAACCGGAATACTGTGACACTTCAACATTCTAAGTAATAAGGGATAAATATTATTGTACCACTAGAATAATGGCATTTTACCGTCAATTTACATTATAAAGGTTCGCGGTTACCTCTTTAAGCTCGCGTTCGGTTGTCATTATTAGGAAGGAAGCTGGTCATTAGTAGGAAGCTGATGATGCCCAGCTCCTGCCGCAGCCAGCACGTGCGGGTGTGGGGGGCACTGACCTGCGGCGCCATGGCCAGCAGCAGCGCGAGCGGCGCGGCGCTGGCGGCCAGCAGCGGCAGCACGTGCGGGTGCCGCAGCCGGCTGAGGATGCCCAGCTCCTGCCGCAGCCCGCAGCACGTGCGGGTGTGGGGGGCACTGACCTGCGGCGCCATGGCCAGCAGCAGCGCGAGCGGCGCGGCGCTGGCGGCCAGCAGCGGCAGTACGTGCGGGTGCCGCAGCCGGCTGAGGATGCCCAGCTCCTGCCGCAGCCCGCAGCACGTGCGGGTGTGGGGGGCACTGACCTGCGGCGCCATGGCCAGCAGCAGCGCGAGCGGCGCGGCGCTGGCGGCCAGCAGCGGCAGCACGTGCGGGTGCCGCAGCCGGCTGAGGATGCCCAGCTCCTGCCGCAGCCCGCAGCACGTGCGGGTGTGGGGGGCACTGACCTGCGGCGCCATGGCCAGCAGCAGCGCGAGCGGCGCGGCGCTGGCGGCCAGCAGCGGCAGTACGTGCGGGTGCCGCAGCCGGCTGAGGATGCCCAGCTCCTGCCGCAGCCCGCAGCACGTGCGGGTGTGGGGGGCACTGACCTGCGGCGCCATGGCCAGCAGCAGCGCGAGCGGCGCGGCGCTGGCGGCCAGCAGCGGCAGTACGTGCGGGTGCCGCAGCCGGCTGAGGATGTCCAGCTCCTGCCGCAGCCCGCAGCACGTGCGGGTGTGGGGGGCACTGACCTGCGGCGCCATGGCCAGCAGCAGCGCGAGCGGCGCGGCGCTGGCGGCCAGCAGCGGCAGCACGTGCGGGTGCCGCAGCCGGCTGAGGATGCCCAGCTCCTGCCGCAGCCCGCAGCACGTGCGGGTGTGGGGGGCACTGACCTGCGGCGCCATGGCCAGCAGCAGCGCGAGCGGCGCGGCGCTGGCGGCCAGCAGCGGCAGTACGTGCGGGTGCCGCAGCCGGCTGAGGATGCCCAGCTCCTGCCGCAGCCCGCAGCACGTGCGGGTGTGGGGGGCACTGACCTGCGGCGCCATGGCCAGCAGCAGCGCGAGCGGCGCGGCGCTGGCGGCCAGCAGCGGCAGTACGTGCGGGTGCCGCAGCCGGCTGAGGATGCCCAGCTCCTGCCGCAGCCCGCAGCACGTGCGGGTGTGGGGGGCACTGACCTGCGGCGCCATGGCCAGCAGCAGCGCGAGCGGCGCGGCGCTGGCGGCCAGCAGCGGCAGCACGTGCGGGTGCCGCAGCCGGCTGAGGATGCCCAGCTCCTGCCGCAGCCCGCAGCACGTGCGGGTGTGGGGGGCACTGACCTGCGGCGCCATGGCCAGCAGCAGCGCGAGCGGCGCGGCGCTGGCGGCCAGCAGCGGCAGCACGTGCGGGTGCCGCAGCCGGCTGAGGATGCCCAGCTCCTGCCGCAGCCCGCAGCACGTGCGGGTGTGGGGGGCACTGACCTGCGGCGCCATGGCCAGCAGCAGCGCGAGCGGCGCGGCGCTGGCGGCCAGCAGCGGCAGCACGTGCGGGTGCCGCAGCCGGCTGAGGATGCCCAGCTCCTGCCGCAGCCCGCAGCACGTGCGGGTGTGGGGGGCACTGACCTGCGGCGCCATGGCCAGCAGCAGCGCGAGCGGCGCGGCGCTGGCGGCCAGCAGCGGCAGCACGTGCGGGTGCCGCAGCCGGCTGAGGATGCCCAGCTCCTGCCGCAGCCCGCAGCACGTGCGGGTGTGGGGGGCACTGACCTGCGGCGCCATGGCCAGCAGCAGCGCGAGCGGCGCGGCGCTGGCGGCCAGCAGCGGCAGCACGTGCGGGTGCCGCAGCCGGCTGAGGATGCCCAGCTCCTGCCGCAGCCCGCAGTACGCGCGGCACGCGGCCGCCACGGGCTCGCGCTCCCACCGCGACACGCCCGCCTGTGGGGGAACTGTCTTGTATCGTCCGCTAACCTCTGCTGTATATATGACAGATAGTAGATCAGACTATTTTTATTTTTGAGTTGAATACTTCTTTAACCGTATTAAGCGTTTTTTGGAAGGTCTAAATTTAATAAGTTTGCGTGATCGTCACTTTAATGACTTAGGCTAAATTCATATTGTTGCGAATAATCTAGAAACGCAAAGAGTTGGAGTACTGGAGAGATCTAGAAATAAAAGAGAGATAAGCTGCTTCTATTGATAAACAATAGCCACCGCTACCCGAATAGTTATGCCATATTTGACCTTATCGCTTAAGGTATAAAGTTGAAAATAGCTTGTATAGTAACTTGTTTACGATTTAGCATTGTTTACATGTAGATTCCGGAAGATTCGGGAATGTAGTCGAACTATACCTTGGGTATAAATAAGGATGTGTTGGTAGAGTTCAGTTTTAAAGTGTTTCAGTGCGAAAGTACAGGCGACCAGAGTGAAGCGATAGTCGGCTAATTCGAGTGTTATTATAGTGAGTGTTATTAAGTGTTTATCAGTGTAGTTAGGTACTGCATTGTGGTGTTTTGTACTTTTGTGTTGTAAATACACGAATTAAAGATAAGTGATATTTTATTACACAATACGATTTCGAAGCACGTAACAATATTTATTGCTATAGACGCTCTGTGCGCGCGCGGTACCTTGTATGCGTGCAGCGCGGCGAGGTCCCGGGGGTCGGGGGGCGGCACGGGCTGCAGCGCCTTCACCGCAACACACTGCGGCTCGTGTCCCGGGCGGCGCCAGTCGGCCTGCAGCACGGTGCCGAACGCGCCGCGCCCCGCCACCGCCCGCAGGTGAACCTCCTCCCAGCGCGCGCGACGGGACTCCTCTACGTCTAGCAGCAGCTGTAAACACCACACTCATGGATAACGGACTGCTCAGGCTAAGAAGTGTGATAACACTTTGTCGACTCGTTTTAAAGTAAAACTTTTATTTTATCGCTTTAAATTTTTTCGTTCATCTATCGCATGTCGCATTACAGCTGGCTGCGGAGTAGGGATAACGTAAAAGGGGCATAGCAGAGCAGCCAAGACCAATCTGGCGGCGCCCATACACGTCAGCTGACCATGTAGCATTTATATTTTCACTTATTTGAGCAAGTTTTCTGCTTTTTTTATAAAAATTGAGATTATTTGGAACAAAGCAGTTTGAAACTCATTGCCAATCTCTAATAATAATATTTTTTATATCATAAGATAGTAAACAAGCAGATGGGTCTCAGGTATGAAAAGAGTCAACCATCGCCTATAGACACCAAAGATGTTAATGGTGCGTTGCTATCTTGTGGCGAGGTCTATGTCACATACATAAATTTATCGGCTATCTATCAACACGGGGAGAATTATATTTGATTAAAAATTGTACAAAATAGTAGTAATCTGAAAACAGATAAAGCCAATAAGAAATAAATAAAAGTCTCTTTCGCTGGATCTTATCAGTATGTTGCTGTGTTCAATAGCTATAAAACTGTCAACATGTCTAAAACCTATAAAGATTCATTTGAATAAAAAAATATTTATTACATTTTAATCATGACTTTATTCTAAAAAAGCTATCGAAAGATGTCACTATGATCAAAATGTATGTACTAAATGTGGGTATGCTCACGGTGTCGGGCGCGACGTCAGCCAGCGCCACGGCGGCGTGCAGCGGACAGCGCAGCGCCGCGCCCCCGCACGCCGCCGCGATACACTCCTCCAGCGGCCAGCAGTGCGCCGCGCGCGCTGCGCCCCGCCCCACGCCCGCGCCCTCCACCGACCCCAGCCGGGAGGACGCTGCAGGCACAACCACCACCGATACATCACACTCGCCTCCAAACACTAACTGAACATTCATACGATACAAGTAGCCTATGATTAATTCATATTGTAAGCTCAAATGAAAAAATAGATTGACAATGCGCTTCGAACATTTTATTGAAGTCTCAAAAACAACTTGAGCCGTATCAATAAATATAAAACTCACGCACACACACACACTCCAAGCCAAGCTGATCCCTGTCTATGTTACGTCATAACGTCACTATCTGTTTAGTTCTGGAACACCATGATAGATGTCGCTGTTCCGAATTAAATCACGGTAGCATTTGCATAAAGTTACTTTGTATAAGTAAATATAATTAGTAGTATTTAGTTTAAGGTTACAACAACAGATGTCACTATCCAATATTACATCGCGTTATCGTTTGCTTTTTATACTTATGTATTAGCAATAAACGTGTAAGCTATCGTTGTTAAGAATTATAACCAGTCACTGAGTAACGAAGTTTTATTTACACCTTCGTGAGTCGTGCAAATTTTTGGGAAAGCATTGAACATAACGGCCCTTGCGAGTCGGAAGTGAAAACTTTCACCAGGTGGCGTTGTGATCAACTGAGGACCTCGACACAGAAGCCGATTGTTTCTGATGAGGTGACTAGACCAGAAGCAAGGTCTTCTACTGATCCATTTTAGTTCCGGAACAAAACCTGAAGAGGGCGTTGCAGTTATACACGTAATAGCATGAAGAAAATTTCAACTAGTGTGGAGAGGTGAAGTGAGTGGTGTATGGTGAAAAACTGTGAGTACATTTATATTCTTATACAAGAGTTTGAAGATAGTGCATGTATAATAACTTTGGACTTGTAAAATTTAACAGTGTAGTTTAGACTTAGAATAATTAAAGAAAAAGTGATACGACGGGGAATCTATGTCCAATTTACATAAAAATAAGGTTCAAAATCACTTGGAAAATTTGAAGATTTTAGAACTTGCAAAATTTTAGAACTCTTAAGTGTTAAAGTAAAATTCTTGGTTAAGTGTGATTATTTTTTAATTTACTGTAACTGATTGTCTTGTTTTAATTGTGAAAAAATGGAATCTTTGTTTAGAATACAAAATGATATTTCAGCGACAATATCTAGAGCTCAAAGTAATTTTAAAAAGTCACCAAAAGACAGAATAACCTTATCATATGTTGAAACTCGACTTGAAATTCTGGAAACACAATGGATTAAGTTCAATGAAATTCATCATAAAATCATAAGTGATTGCGAATCTGAGGATTTAAGTGAATCAGAATATATTGAAACCGATCTATTTGGTTTAACAGAAGAATTATATTGCGAATACAAAACCAAATTGAAGGATTCCTTGAACTTAATCAAAAGAGATATTCCCAGTGCTCCCCAGAATAGTCAAGTGACTAATGAGCAGAAAACTTCTTTTAATAACAATATTCGATTGCCAAAAATTACAATTCCTACGTTCTCCGGTAATTATTCTGAATGGATAAGCTTTAAAGATCTATTTATTTCTCTAATCGATAACAATGAATCATTGGACAGTGTCCAAAAATTGCATTATCTAAAATCTCATTTATCGGGAGAAGCGCAACAATTAGTGCGTCACATACCTGTTACCAGTGCAAATTATAAACTTTGTTGGGATCAACTGCAGAAACGCTACAGCAATAGAAGATATATTGTAAATTGTATATTAAAGCGATTTTTCAGCATTAAAAATGTTTCTGTGGAATCATCAAGCGCTATAAAGGAGATGTTAGATAGTAGCAATGATTGTATTAATGCACTAAAGAATTTAAATATTAAAATAGAAAATTGGGATATATTGTTAATTTATATTTTATGTTCAAAGTTAGATATAGAATCAAGAAAACAGTGGGAGGCAAAGGTTTGTAATTGTACTGAAGAATTGCCAACTTTTACTCAATTTAATGATTTTTTGGAACAAAGATTTAGATCATTAGAATTTTGTGATAGTAAAATTGCACGAATCAGTCATAATAACACACTTCACACCACAAATCTATCATGTCCTTTTTGTAACGAAGGCCATAAACTTTACAATTGTAAACAGTTCTCTAATGAAAACATTGATGCGCGACGGGACTTTGTTCAGTCCCGCGGGTTGTGTTATAATTGTATGGGATCAAATCATTCAGTGGTCTCCTGTCGTCAAACAACGCGATGTCGAATATGCAAAAAACGCCACCATTCTTTATTACATCCCAAAAATGCTGCGTCATTAGTTGAAATTGAACAAGCCACAATTGAACAAAGCGAACCAATTTCAACGTCACAGAGCGAAGGTGATTTAAAATCTGTGACCTGCCTTGCCAATAATCAAAGTCAGATATTACTGGCTACCGCCTTGGTAAGGGTTAAAGGAAAATATGGCTCTACAACACTCAGGTCCTTATTAGATCAGGGATCTCAGACATCATTTATTTCAGAGTCTGCAGTGCAATTGCTTGGACTGAAGAAAGTACCGGCGAGGGGCTTAATTTCAGGGCTAGGAGGTGACCAAACTGGAACAATAGAATCCAAGTTTGTTGTTAATTTTACAATCCAATCACTTCATAACCCAGCATTTGTAGTTAGTATCAAAGCCCATGTACTCAATAGACTCACATCTCTTCTTCCTGAAAGAAAAACAACACCTCAAACTATAAGAGGATTATCAACCAAAGATCTAGCTGATCCTGCTTATAATATTCCTAATAAAATAGATCTTTTATTGGGAGCTGAAGTATATAGTCAGATTTTGCAAGATGGCTTAATACGGGGTCCACCTGGTTCTCTGATAGCTCAAAAAACGCAATTAGGTTGGATTCTATCAGGTTGTATTCTGTCCAATTTTCCTGAAACGCGCTATAGCTCTTATAACAATAGGATAATTAGTATGCATACTTGTGTAGATTATAATGAATCGCTGCGTAATTCTTGGGAAATTGAGTCAAAAAATTCGTTTACTTTTAAAAAACAACTTATGGTCGAAGAGCAAAGGTCTGAAAATATATTCACAGAAACGACAAAGCCAGTTGCGCAACGTAAGTATACCGGTAAACTCTCATTTCGTGATGAATATCCAGATTGTGAATATGGAAATTCTGAGGACATCGTTATAAAACGTTTTTATATGTTAGAAAACGCAGTACTTAAAGAGTATTTGGATTTTGGTCATATTGTGTCGGCAATATCAGACAAGGAAAAAGATAAACCTGGGACAGTCTATCTTCCTCATCACTCAGTGGTTAGGGAGGACAAAACTACAAGCAAGGTTCACGTCTTTTTTGATGTGTCTTGCATTTATCCAAATGTTACTTTAAAAGATCTACAAATAAGACCCACACTTCAACCTGATTTACGAGACATACTACTGCGTTGGCGGGGACATCCTATTAGTATAGTAGCAGATATTGAGAAAATATACCGTCAATGCAAAGTTCATGAAAGTGATACGGAATTTCAGCGCATAGTGTGGAACAACCCTGACTACCCCAATTCGCCCTTATTGATGGTAACCTTAGACACCGCTTTCGCTCCTTATCTAGTTGTCAAGGTTCTTCAACAAGCTGCTCCTGATGACGGCGCAGATGTACCTGAAATCAAACAAAGGATATTAAACGATTTTCATGTGGACAATTCATTAACAGGTTGTCAGGAAGCAGATGAAGGAAGAAGGATATGTAAAAGAATAAATCAACTATTAGCAGGGTTTAAATTACAAAGATGGCGTAGCATTAGGGAAGATTTGCTTGAGGGCATAAGGGACATAGGTGAGGAACAAAAAGGGTTAATAGAGTTAAGAAAATACTATATTAGAAAAATATTCGGAATTACCTGGGATCGAAAAGATGATGGTTTCAAATACTGCATTAATTTGCCACAGCTACATCACCCAGTGACGAAAAGAAAAGTTGTGTCGGATATGACGCGTTTGTTTTATCCGCTTATCTGGATTTCACCTGTAATAATTGTAGCTAAAATATTCATTCAACAATTGTGGATCTCTGGAATAGACTGGGATGATAAATTACCTGCACAATTTTTGAATGAATGGATGAGATATATGGCAAACTTAAATTTACTTACCAACTTTCGATTACTTAGATGGATACAGACTAAAACAAATGATTTTTTATTTGAATTACATGGTTTCATTGACGCTGCCAACGACTCTCACGTCGCAGTCGTATATGCCCGGATGGTTAATACTAATGGTAATTTTTATACCTACCTTATTGCTATTAACACTAAAGTTGCTCCTGTGGAATTCTTTTGTCACTTTATTCAACCCCGTGCACCCATTGGAGGTTTATGGGAGGCCGGAATAAGGTCTGCTAAATATCACTTAAAGAGAGTCATAGGAGGTAACTCGTTAAAATTTAATGAACCGTCAAAAGCGTTGGCACAGATTGAGGCACGCCTCAATTCACGACCAATGACTCAAATTTGTAGTAATGCTGAAGACCCATTTCCTTTGACTCCAGGGCATTTCTTAGTGTGTGAACCACTGCTTATTGCACCGGACATTAATTACGAAAATTGTAACATAGTACATCTTTTACGGTGGCAATTAAGTCAGCGCATGGTGTAGAATTTTTGGCAGCGCTGGTCGCTCTAATATTTGACTCAGTTCCATCACCGATATAAATGGGCTTATGAAAATCTTGAACCCAAAATTGGTGACATTGTTTTAGTAAAGGAACCCGATTTACCGCTGGCCAAGGTGTTATATGGAACCATTACAGAGAAGCACCCGGGATTGAACGGAGTCACTCGTGTAGTTAGTTTGCAATGTAAGGGTAATATAATGAAACGATCCGATTCGAAGTTATGCGTTTTGCCAGTTACAGAATAGATATAATAAATTTGTTTAAAAGCGAAGTTTGCTGTAGTGTATACTGTATGTAAATAAATTATTTGTTTTTTTTTTGCTTAATCACGTGACCATAGTTGGTTTATTTCCAATGGATATTTCTTAATGTATATAGCGACATATAAACTGTGCATAATGCAAATGTTACACAATTAGTAACTAGTACTCTTTGTGTTGCCATTTGATGCTTACATTCCTAGTTGTACCCTCCTAGTAGTTTGATCGCTATGTTCTACCTCAAGTCATAAGCTAAATCACGACGTCCTTTCAACTGTTCACCCTTAGTTTAAACTTTTGTTTTGAATATGTCACGAAGAGTCGTGTCTCATGACCAAATACTGGAAGGACATGAACAAACTTGCGCCAATAATGTATCTGCTTCAGATATGTATACAAAAATTTAGAATTAATTATGTACTGCGTTCAATTGGGTTCTTATTCCGTATTTATGTAAAATACTACATTGTCTCGCCTCTAAATTGTTAATGTTAACAGTTAAGTACACTGCAATCGAAATTATAAATTATTGTGAGATTATTATGTATAAGTACAATGTTATTGAATAGAGAGTATTATTGTAGTTTTAAAGATATTGTGCGATTTTCAAGTGTGGTTTCAACATTAGGAAATCTTAGAATGTATTTTTGTCATTATAATAAGCATAGTTGTTTTGGATTTTGAATTATTTTAGAATCTGTCCAGATAAAAGGTTGAGAACATTTTGTACAAAATTACAAATTGAAATATGAATACAGCTCTAGAAAAAATTGTGATCTTGAGAAGTTATTAAAATCGGTTAAAAAAAGGCTTTAGTTATTAAGAATTGTATACAGTCCACTTGATATTTGCTGAAAAATATAGCATGTGCTACTGCTGCTGCATTTGTTTGTAATTGTTGATTTCCTATATAGCTCAACATTTGCGTAGATTGTTTTGATAATTTTGTAGAGAATGGACATACTTGTCCATGGGGGGCGGTATGTTTAGTTCTGGAACACCATGATAGATGTCGCTGTTCCGAATTAAATCACGGTAGCATTTGCATAAAGTTACTTTGTATAAGTAAATATAATTAGTAGTATTTAGTTTAAGGTTACAACAACAGATGTCACTATCCAATATTACATCGCGTTATCGTTTGCTTTTTATACTTATGTATTAGCAATAAACGTGTAAGCTATCGTTGTTAAGAATTATAACCAGTCACTGAGTAACGAAGTTTTATTTACACCTTCGTGAGTCGTGCAAATTTTTGGGAAAGCATTGAACACTATCATATATGGCAGTGTCCAATTTTTTAACTTCCCGCTATATATATTCCCGCTACGCGTAATAAGGAAGTTACTGATTTTTTCGAAAATCAAGTTTTCACCAGATCTTCACGTTTTGAGGTCCTCGGAACTGTGTGTGTGTGTGTGTGTGTAGAAATCCCATAACTTTTGAACGGCTTGATCGATCGAAACGCGGTTGATGACATTCGATTGAATTCGAGAATATTGAGAAAAAATTTGAAAAAATCTCAAAAAATGTTTGGCGAAACAGCAGTTTTTTAATTATAACTTTCAGATTAATGTACCGATTGGGTACAAAAGCTCATCAATTTTTTTTCCTTAAAAAATTTGTATCGAATGCAATAATTGCATAAAATCGATTAATATTTTCTACTTACCGTTGGAGTCATAGCCGACGCCGCTATCGCGATCGGAGGCGCGCGACTCCTGCGAGCCGCGCGCGCGCCGCGCCTCGCCCCCGCCCCCGCCCACACCCAATTCCAAGTGACGAAATGCCTGTTATACAAATTTTATTCGCAATTCCATGTTTTGTAAGGGAAGTCAAGTATTATGTATAAGACACAAAAATGGACCAAAAACGCAACCCTGTGGTGCACCCGTGGTAACAGCTGTACTAGTCGATTTTATTACATTAAAGCTTATGAATTCTTCCACTGAAACATAATAAATAAGATCAAAGTTTTTCTAATTTTACAAAAACGTACTTTCCTAATTAAGATGTCATAAACGTTTAATACGCAAACTATTAGCATGAAAAATCACGTAGTTGCCAATTTAGGACTTGTCAAAAGCTTTTGATTGCATTTATCATACTAGTTTTATTAAAAAATATGACATCAGACGAGATGATTAAATAGACAGAGTTACCCAACTTTGATTGACTGATAATTTTGATTGCTAATATGTTGTTAACGATCAAAGTTCAATATAGTATAGCTCATATTCATCCGATGATTCTTACCAAGATTCATATTTTTTCAATTACTTTAATACTAGCATCTATAGTTGAACGATTTTTGGTCGACACTTTTCGTTATAGTTGAATTTTCTATGTTTAATATGTCCTGTTAAGTGACCTGAGCGAGCTGGTCGCTGGAGATGTCCCGCGAGTGCGGTATGTCGCTGTCACGCAGGTCCCTGTCCCGCAGGCAGCCGGGACACGGCACTATGCGGCTGATGAGGCACCGCCCCTCAGACGTGTGCACGAACCGGGTACCTGACAACATACATATGAACTGACTACAGAATAAACGCGTGGAACATGTCACACGTTTACCTCTAGACGTAATAAAGTACAAGCCTTCAAACAAGGCATTGAGCATATAGTCAAGTTTAAATTATTTTGAGCTGCTAGCATTTGTTTAAATTATGAGATATAACATATTATGATGTTTACTATTGTAAGCTATTCACGTCGCAATATATCGTCAACATAAATATTATACGTTTTTGTATCTGTCATTGTAACGTGTAACACTAGAACACGCTCGCACTTATCGCGCCATCGTTATCACATTGTATCACGCAGCATACACGTGAATCTCTATATAAAAGATTAATGTAAAACCCAGTTTAATTACAGTTTAATAAACACATTTATTAACCGATGTGTGACAGTCATTTAGTCGACGTAATAGTCATCATAAAGTTTATTTGATTTTAACCATTTGAAAATTAAAAGATGAACGACCTTATTTATAATAACAGAGTAAAATGTTTATTGTTACTCGATAACAAATGAAATAAATGACATTTTTGTTTTTTTAGGAAGATATAAAATTATTTTATTTATAACGCCTTCTGTGTTGTAAGATTCCACTACAGTAATAAATACTTCCTTTTTGTTGCATTTTAAGCATTACAGTACCCGGCGATAAATATTGCACATCGACCTTTGGAAAGAGACAATCGGCTAATTTCGGCTTCGTAGAGCGTTATCTCTGTCGCACAAAATACAAACAGTCCGGTACCTATTAGGAGCTGTTAAAACAAGTATGATTTGCTTCTTTTGATATTTTTATTCTTTGTATAAAATACACTAATTTTTCTATAAGTGATGGCTTTAGGTTGGGGTAAAATAAAATAAAAAAACATTTTTACATTATGTTTACGTATTTAATTATTTTGGAACATTACAGCTTTAGTGTACATAATAAACACCATTATACCTATTGCTAAAATGAGACATTGCAATAAAAATAATAATAATTCTAATTCTCAATTACTTCCATTTCACTATCTGTGCTCTCAAAGAGGTCAATATCACTGTCACTATCAGCCGTATTTATTACTAATCTATCAGTGTGATTGTCTAAACTGTGTTGAATGCTTCTATATTCATTCTCACATTTGATTGCATGATCGCAAACCTTTTTCCACTCTTCAGCGCCGATCATGTTTACTTTTTCAGTCAATAATGTTTTTACTGTAGTTAAGTTCATACCCACATTTCTAGAGGCTACATAGCCTTTCAGTTGAGACCATATATTTTCAATTGGATTAAAATCCGGATGATATGGTGGCAATCGCAACACAGTGTGCCCATGTTCGGCAAGTATTTTGTCCACAGAAAACTCTGTATACCTCTCCTTGTGCTGACATATAATAGCGTAAATCTGGGTTTTTGTTAATTTTGGATCAACTGGAATTTCATGTCTGTTTAACCAGTTGATCATTTCCCGTTTAATGGTGTTTGAGTTGGGGGGTCTCTCAACATACTTGTTGTGATAGGGTGCGTTGTCGATAACTAGAACAGAATCACTGGGTATATTTGGGATTAATTGGTTAACCAGCCATTTCTCATAGTTATCGTTATTCATTTCATTGTGATAGTCACCTGTAGTGTCCGTGGATTTATACGTTAAAAAAGCACCGGGTACAAAGCCTTTTTCATTTCCCGCATGAACTATTATCAAACGTGGACCTTTTGAAATTGGCTTTTTTACTCCTTTTTTCTTATCGTCACTCCAAGATTTCCCTTTAGTGTGGGATGCATGTATATATGACTCATCCATGTAGACGATATTATTACTATATTAGTAGATACATGTAGTCTCAAACGAATGGAATACCTTGATAAAATACGCAAATTTCGCGAAACAGGAAAAAATATCGTCTACATGGATGAGTCATATATACATGCATCCCACACTAAAGGGAAATCTTGGAGTGACGATAAGAAAAAAGGAGTAAAAAAGCCAATTTCAAAAGGTCAACGTTTGATAATAGTTCATGCGGGAAATGAAAAAGGCTTTGTACCCGGTGCTTTTTTAACGTATAAATCCACGGACACTACAGGTGACTATCACAATGAAATGAATAACGATAACTATGAGAAATGGCTGGTTAACCAATTAATCCCAAATATACCCAGTGATTCTGTTCTAGTTATCGACAACGCACCCTATCACAACAAGTATGTTGAGAGACCCCCCAACTCAAACACCATTAAACGGGAAATGATCAACTGGTTAAACAGACATGAAATTCCAGTTGATCCAAAATTAACAAAAACCCAGATTTACGCTATTATATGTCAGCACAAGGAGAGATATACAGAGTTTTCTGTGGACAAAATACTTGCCGAACATGGGCACACTGTGTTGCGATTGCCACCATATCATCCGGATTTTAATCCAATTGAAAATATATGGTCTCAACTGAAAGGCTATGTAGCCTCTAGAAATGTGGGTATAAACTTAACTACAGTAAAAACATTATTGACTGAAAAAGTAAACATGATCGGCGCTGAAGAGTGGAAAAAGGTTTGCGATCATGCAATCAAATGTGAGAATGAATATAGAAGCATTCAACACAGTTTAGACAATTACACTGATAGATTAGTAATAAATACGGCTGATAGTGACAGTGATATTGACCTCTTTGAGAGCACAGATAGTGAAATGGAAGTAATTGAGAATTAGAATTATTATTATTTTTATTGCAATGTCTCATTTTAGCAATAGGTATAATGGTGTTTATTATGTACACTAAAGCTGTAATGTTCCAAAATAATTAAATACGTAAACATAATGTAAAAATGTTTTTTTATTTTATTTTACCCCAACCTAAAGCCATCACTTATAGAAAAATTAGTGTATTTTATACAAAGAATAAAAATATCAAAAGAAGCAAATCATACTTGTTTTAACAGCTCCTAATAGGTACCGGACTGTTTGTATTTTGTGCGACAGAGATAACGCTCTACGAAGCCGAAATTAGCCGATTGTCTCTTTCCAAAGGTCGATGTGCAATATTTATCGCCGGGTACTGTAGTTTGTTTAACATTTTGCGTCTTACCTATCCGGTATTTTTCTTAGTTGTTTGGTTGATTATTATAAATAAAAGGAATTGTTAATTTTATGGCAGAAAAGAAAACAATTTATTTGGTTTAAAAAAAGGATGTAGGTAATACTAACTCACCTAAAGACGGATACCAGTCCTCCAGCAACAGATCCACGTGGTCCGATACTAGCGCCAGCAGCTTAGCCAACACCTCCAGGTTCGGCTCCAAGCTTATACTCTGCGTATACACATACTATTGTATTGAAAATTTGTCAAGCACAGAAAATTTTTTGCTACAGCTACGTGTCGCTGATTTAATATTATGAAATTGCGGGGACACATTTGGAATGTGCTGAAGCAGACGCAAATTTATATGTGACGGCAGTATGGGGACGTCAGTCGTCCGCGCGCAATAATAACTTGTAATTTATGTGTTTCTCATAATACAGAATATGCACTACTATTAACTCTATTAATTCCCTAACTGAGGCAACCAAACACAGAAGTCAAACCGACCACACACTCTCTTTAAAGCTCTAAACCTGAGGCTATATATAATTCTTTTCTGATATCCCCTTAAAATTTTTATTTAATTAATTCGATAAACATATGTGTACAAGTTAAATGAGTTTACCGTTGCACATGAATCCTTTGATTTATTACAAACCCTCTTAAATCTCATTAATGATTTATACAGGATGTAAAAAAAAACCCTGTCCGATCCGAAAGAGGTGTAAAGGTCGGACAATACCAAAAAATATATATTTTTATTAAAATAAGAAAAATATCGTAGTTTAGTGCCTCATTTTAGTACTAGAATTGAGCAACTTCCCCTTAAATCAAGCAAATATTTTGAAGATTTATGTATCAATATCCATAAAATAATAAAACAAATATGTTTGTAATGAGCTACCAAATAATGCCTTTGACGATCTGGTAGGATTTTCTTTACACACTGTATATTAATCAGTAGTCAAACTCAAAAGATTTTATTGTGTAGTCTATGGTCGGATTTGGGGCACAGTCGGGCAGGGCGAGGCACCTGGTAGCCGGCGATGGGCAGGCCGTCGTCCCGGCGGGCCACGCACACCTGCGCCGGCAGCTGGATCTCCACACACGCCGAGGACGCCACGTCCAGCTCGCACCAGCAGCCCTCCTGGTGCACGCGGAACCTGCACACCCCACACTTGTAACAGCGCCACCTCTTCAGGAACGTTACGGTGGTTAATTGGATAGGTCAAGTAAGTGTTGACGTTAAATTGTGGGGACAAGGTATAGAATGCGCTGACGCAGACCTTGCAAGTGACGGTATTGTGAGACGCCAGTTGTCCCCACGCGTGATATACCAGTCTTTGTAACGTGATTGATGTGTGTGTCATAATGTAGCATATGTGAATATCATAAACTTTATCATTTAATCTTCCTAGTAGCGACAACCGAACCCAAAGGTAAAATGATAAACGTGATAAAACCTTAATTAACCCTGTCGATAATATACTGTGGTAGTAAAAATACACTTTCATTATTTTAACCTGCGTTTCTACAAAACATGCATACAACTTGTCTGCTTAACTGTTACTTAAATACTGTCGGACCGTATTAAGAAATGGCGCTAGCAATAGATAGAATCGCGCTGCCGAAACGTTATGCCGAATTCGAATTATGATTATGTAGCTAAATAATTAGACATCGCATCGTTCCTTCCACCTTCACCACCTCGATCTCTGAACATTCACAACCGTACGATTCTCTTACCAATTCTTGCCTCGCACTATAACCTCTTCTATACAAAAAGATTTGTAACAATTATAATTAAAAATATCTTCACGCCTCTATCCCCGAATGGGTAGGCAAGATAAAACAAGTGCACCAACAATTAACCGAATATACTTGGTCCCACAAATGTGATAGGTGGCAAGGCTATCGTCATTCGGGCACTCTCCAATCCCGGGCAACTTTGTGTTCATCAGAAAACTGAAACATTTTTTTAAGTGCCCGACCCGGAAATCGAACCAGGGACCTCATGTGGTCGACGCCAACGCTGGACCACTAGACCACAGAGGCGATAACACAATTATAATTAATATATATTTTTCCATCTCTTTACCTCATAGTGTGGTAGATTTCATCTGGCTCATCATCCTCTGCCACCCAGCCTAACAACGGATCTCTTCGCGGAGAGATCTCTCTTAGCGCGAGGAGAGTGAGCTCTCCACTGACCAGCTTCAACCCGGTCTGCCACAGCTTCCAATACCAATTCAATTCTAATGCTTTGTTCGTCGCATCGTCTAGATCCAACTGGAAATATAACAATTAGTTACTTTTTATGTGTGTCAGTCAATTACACTTTTTAAAAAAAAATATATCAATCGACAAAAAAAACGGGTATCAGATTGACATGTACGTATGTAATATTATTAGAATTGGATAATATTTGAGTATGATTATCTGTCTATTTAAACGTCCAAGCACGGGTATTAAATTTTTTAAGCATATGTGAACCCGCTTGTAGGCGGCGGTGTAATATAGTGTGGTGTAGTTAAGTGTAGTATGGCATAGTGTAGTGTGGTGTGATGTAGTGTAGTGTGATGTGGTGTAATGTAATGTGGCGTGGTGCGGCAGTGTGATCTCGCTGGTAAAGGCGGCGGTTTAGTGTAATGTGGTGTAGTGTAGTGTGGTGTGGTGTAGTGTAGTGTGGTGCGGCAGTGACCTCGCTGGTGTAGGCGGCGGTGTCGAGCGCGGCGTCGGCCAGCAGGCGCGCGCACAGCCGCGGCCAGAACCCGCGCGGCACGTACGACATCAGCAGCAGTGTAGTGTAGTGTAGTGTGGTGTGGTGTAGTGTAGTGTGGTGCGGCAGTGACCTCGCTGGTGTAGGCGGCGGTGTCGAGCGCGGCGTCGGCCAGCAGGCGCGCGCACAGCCGCGGCCAGAACCCGCGCGGCACGTACGACATCAGCAGCAGTGTAGTGTAGTGTAGTGTGGTGTGGTGTAGTGTAGTGTGGTGCGGCAGTGACCTCGCTGGTGTAGGCGGCGGTGTCGAGCGCGGCGTCGGCCAGCAGGCGCGCGCACAGCCGCGGCCAGAACCCGCGCGGCACGTACGACATCAGCAGCAGTGTAGTGTAGTGTAGTGTGGTGTGGTGTAGTGTAGTGTGGTGCGGCAGTGACCTCGCTGGTGTAGGCGGCGGTGTCGAGCGCGGCGTCGGCCAGCAGGCGCGCGCACAGCCGCGGCCAGAACCCGCGCGGCACGTACGACATCAGCAGCAGTGTAGTGTAGTGTAGTGTGGTGTGGTGTAGTGTAGTGTGGTGCGGCAGTGACCTCGCTGGTGTAGGCGGCGGTGTCGAGCGCGGCGTCGGCCAGCAGGCGCGCGCACAGCCGCGGCCAGAACCCGCGCGGCACGTACGACATCAGCAGCAGTGTAGTGTAGTGTAGTGTGGTGTGGTGTAGTGTAGTGTGGTGCGGCAGTGACCTCGCTGGTGTAGGCGGCGGTGTCGAGCGCGGCGTCGGCCAGCAGGCGCGCGCACAGCCGCGGCCAGAACCCGCGCGGCACGTACGACATCAGCAGCAGTGTAGTGTAGTGTAGTGTGGTGTGGTGTAGTGTAGTGTGGTGCGGCAGTGACCTCGCTGGTGTAGGCGGCGGTGTCGAGCGCGGCGTCGGCCAGCAGGCGCGCGCACAGCCGCGGCCAGAACCCGCGCGGCACGTACGACATCAGCAGCACGCGCCGCAGCCCGCCGCTGCCCTCGCGCGCCGACATGCGGATACCGCGCGAATCTACCGCTGCACACATACATTACACTACTCACATACTTGTGACATTCTGTCGGGAAAATTTGCATGTCCGTTGTCGTTGGATAATTGTGTGTAAATTCCACGAGAAACGTGCATTTTACATGATAAGTTCCCAACGTGTTAAGTCTTAGACTCCTACCAAATCCGTCTAGTTTCACTTATAAGTGAAAACATTTTTTTATTGACATTAATGGGAGTCGCGATTAATTATGCTTTATTCAACAAAAAATATCGATACATTATACGGTTCAGATAAGCTTGGGGCTGAGAGCTTTGTACCAACAGTTTCACTATGATCATTGTCTACAGTCTCCCTATGAGTTACATGTAATTGGACCGTAATAATCTACACCCAACAGTCAAATTTGTTTTTTGACAGTTCAGGTTTCGTATTGTTTAATTTAAAATTTAATACAACTAATATTGCACTTCATAAACATTAAATGGAATAATTTTTTGACTTTGTTTTTAAATCTATACAAGAACATACAATATGTTCATTTTTGGAATCAGCTGATATGGGAGCATAATGAATGAAAAAAGACACCACCCAAAAATATTTGCAACATATTTGTCGCTAAGGGATGTCGGCTTCTGAAATGTTATCACCCTCTATAAATCAGAAGTCATAACTCCCCGGGAAAACCCAGCTAAGAGATCATTCCAAATTCTGAAAACCCAGCTAAGAGGGTTATTTCAAATTCTAATTGTGCGTAAAAGAAATGCACGCATAAACCAAGTAGTAATAGTTAACAGTGTATCTAGTTAATGCATATTGAAGCCTTCATTACGCATAGTGGTTCGATGGCAAAATGTAAAAGGATTATGTTAAATAATTTTTCAGAGCACTCCTCATAGCATATAAAATAAAGCACACATATGTATGCATTTCTACGGAAACTAAAATGTTCTATAGGGGTTATCTATTTATGCATGCACTCAGCGTGCTTTTGGATATTGTTAAATAGGAGAATTTGGTATAGGGCTGCCGTTAGCCCACAGATGATGTAACATGTACTTTATGTGTATGTTGCAGGTTTCGTACTGGTAAAACATAATTCATCACTGATTTACATCAGGCTCGAAGGACCAAAAATAATTCTGTCATATCATGGTATAATACGACTCGAACAGCCCAGCACAGCTCAATATTCCCAGATATTTGAAGCTAGTATTGCTTTGCCCTCTAAACTACAGCTACAAGCTACAGCAGCAGAAATTGGACTTCGCTCGCAATAATGATAATAATTGAAATTACATTTAAGACTGTGAGCTCTTTCACAGGGGCTATTTTAGATTTTGCCCAGAAAATCAGAAATTAGAAATCAGAAATACTTTATTCAATAACACTTTTTACGGGTTATTTCGACGCGCCAACAATTTTTTGAAACTATTGCCGGATCGGTACTGGAAAATACACTAAGAAAATGCGCTACATCCAATAGCTGAATAGCTATATATTAAATCCAGGGGTACCTGTGTTTCATTCGAAGTTTGAGAGGTACTTATAAAAATATTTAATAAGACAATGATGCAAAAATTGGAAACAAAATAGCTCTTAGGATAGATTGGCCTGTTAAGACATAGTATGTGCTGTACGACTAACAGACAAGTTATCTGTGCATTACACGTGCAGCAGTAGTATTAAGTATATACTCACGCGATTCAACGGCATCAGGTACGGGAGTGAGTGTAGTAGATCCCGCTCGCCGTGGAGTACCCGGCCACGTCCGGGGCTTCACCGCCAGCTGTCCGACAACATTCGAAGTTAAGCATATTACCTTATAACATGAATCACGTAGTATACCGCTCAGAAGTTAGTACAAATAATTCTACAGCAGTCACTGTTACTGTTTGCCTCAAACATGCAGACGGATCATAAAATATTAGGGGATATACTCGTGCAACCGATCAAGGTTGGACCAAATATCGCATTGATTACTTGTTTGAATGAGTGTCATAGGTTTTTATAATGAAAACCAATGAGAAATTCTGGTGGTTCCCTGATGGTTCGAACATGTAACAAAATCTGCAGGTGCTACCTATAGGTACCGGGGAAGGCAAGACAGACTAACCAAGATCTTGATTAGGTGCTGTCAGAAGGTGGTGTCAAGTCTTCGCAACCGGCGTATTTGTAAGAAGAGAATAAATAATGAATGTGGAAGAAGCAAGACAAGTCTACAAGCTTCGTAACATGGCACTTGGTTTTTTCTGCTTACCCCGGAAGAGTTCTGGAGTGCGCACCTGCGGCTTGGCGGGCTCGTCCCGCGGCAGCAGCGGCGGCACCAGCAGTGCCCTGCCGTCGGTACACAGCGCCAGCTCGAACTTGTGTAGTGTGTAGTGTGTGTAGTGTGTGGCGCACCTGCGGCTTGGCGGGCTCGTCCCGCGGCAGCAGCGGCGGCACCAGCAGTGCCCTGCCGTCGGTACACAGCGCCAGCTCGAACTTGTGTAGTGTGTAGTGTGTGTAGTGTGTGGCGCACCTGCGGCTTGGCGGGCTCGTCCCGCGGCAGCAGCGGCGGCACCAGCGTGCCCTGCCGTCGGTACACAGCGCCAGCTCGAACTTGTGTAGTGTGTAGTGTGTGTAGTGTGTGGCGCACCTGCAGCTTGGTGGGCTCGTCCCGCGGCAGCAGCGGCGGCACCAGCAGTGCCCTACCGTCGGTACACAGCGCCAGCTCAAACTTGTGTAGTGTGTAGTGTGTGGCGCACCTGCGGCTTGGCGGGCTCGTCCCGCGGCAGCAGCGGCGGCACCAGCAGTGTCCTGCCGTCGGTACACAGCGCCAGCTCGAACTTGTGTAGTGTGTAGTGTGTGTAGTGTGTGGCGCACCTGCGGCTTGGCGGGCTCGTCCCGCGGCAGCAGCGGCGGCACCAGCAGTGCCCTGCCGTCGGTACACAGCGTCAGCTCGAACTTGTGTAGTGTGTAGTGTGTGGCGCACCTGCGGCTTGGTGGACTCGTCCCGCGGCAGCAGCGGCGGCACCAGCAGTGCCCTGCCGTCGGTACACAGCGCCAGCTCAAACTTGTGTAGTGTGTAGTGTGTGTAGTGTGTGGCGCACCTGCGGCTTGGCGGGCTCGTCCCGCGGCAGCAGCGGCGGCACCAGCAGTGTCCTGCCGTCGGTACACAGCGCCAGCTCGAACTTGTGTAGTGTGTAGTGTGTGTAGTGTGTGGCGCACCTGCGGCTTGGCGGGCTCGTCCAGCGGCAGCAGCGGCGGCACCAGCAGTGCCCTGCCGTCGGTACACAGCGCCAGCTCGAACTTGTGTAGTGTGTAGTGTGTGGCGCACCTGCGGCTTGGTGGGCTCGTCCCGCGGCAGCAGCGGCGGCACCAGCAGTGCCCTGCCGTCGGTACACAGCGCCAGCTCGAACTTGTGTAGTGTGTAGTGTGTGGCGCACCTGCGGCTTGGTGGGCTCGTCCCGCGGCAGCAGCGGCGGCACCAGCAGTGCCCTGCCGTCGGTACACAGCGCCAGCTCAAACTTGTGTAGTGTGTAGTGTGTGTAGTGTGTGGCGCACCTGCGGCTTGGCGGGCTCGTCCCGCGGCAGCAGCGGCGGCACCAGCAGTGCCCTGCCGTCGGTACACAGCGCCAGCTCGAACTTGTGTAGTGTGTAGTGTGTGGCGCACCTGCGGCTTGGTGGGCTCGTCCCGCGGCAGCAGCGGCGGCACCAGCAGTGCCCTGCCGTCGGTACACAGCGCCAGCTCAAACTTGTGTAGTGTGTAGTGTGTGTAGTGTGTGGCGCACCTGCGGCTTGGCGGGCTCGTCCCGCGGCAGCAGCGGCGGCACCAGCAGTGCCCTGCCGTCGGTACACAGCGCCAGCTCGAACTTGTGTAGTGTGTAGTGTGTGGCGCACCTGCGGCTTGGTGGGCTCGTCCCGCGGCAGCAGCGGCGGCACCAGCAGTGCCCTGCCGTCGGTACACAGCGCCAGCTCAAACTTGTGTAGTGTGTAGTGTGTGTAGTGTGTGGCGCACCTGCGGCTTGGCGGGCTCGTCCCGCGGCAGCAGCGGCGGCACCAGCAGTGCCCTGCCGTCGGTACACAGCGCCAGCTCGAACTTGTTCAGCAGCGAGACCCCGAGCCCACGCGCCTCCTCCCCGCCCCCCAGCGCCGGGGACGCCTTGAACACGTGCGCCAGGTCCTCCACCTTCATTATACCTGCCCGGGGACGAATACAACATGTCTCACAACTAAAATGTTTGATACTGTTTCGAAACGCCTTGGCCTGTTTTCTTTATCGTATTCTAAAAATATTCAGAGCTTCCTCAGGGTTCTGTTTTCAACCCATTTCTGTATAATATCTATAGTACAATATAAAATCATTATGATCATGATGGTCATGATCTGTTACGACTCGCCCAGACAAAAGACAAACTCTCTTGGTTTTAGTAAATTTGATCATGTTGCGCGGTAAGACGCAGTTTATAACTATATAAAAAAACTCGCTATCTTTGTCTCTTGAATAAGAAACTGGAGCAATCGTAACATATATTTTTTTAAATGCAAATTATTATCAAGCCTAATTTATCTTGGAGAGTTTCTCAGGGTTGTATTCTTGGCCTACATCAATTTTCTTATATATGTAAGCCAAAATGGCGTCATTATTATTGTAAAAAAATTGTGTTAGTATATAACCTCAAAACTATGACAATCTTAAAGTAGTACGATTATGAGCTGTATTTCAAATACAATAAAATAATTTTCACTTACCATTGTTTGCGAAGGGATTGATTTCTCTCACAGTGACTACATGCGCTAACACATCGCAGAGCCACTGTGGCCTCAAGAAATACAATTCCTTGAGCGTTGCGTCGTCGTAATGTAGGAGGACCCCTAAAAAATTAAAACATTACAATATGCAATTCATTCCTCACGTCTTCTATTTCAAATAATTATATTATTGTAATGGCTCATTAGAAGATTTTAATAATGCTAGTTTTTATAGCGTACACTCGTGTTAATTTTGAAGATCAGACAACAGAGTTTAACTTGAATCTTTGTTTATTTGTAGACGATTTTGGTTTAGTTTAACAATTGAATCCCGATGACAGATCTGCGATCAGGTTTTGATACTCTGCTGGACCAGCTAGTATAAGTAATAAGTATAGTAATAAGGTAAAGACAACATAAGTGAACAAATCGTAATCCAGCTCTGACAATCTTAAGGGAGAAATCAACTTGGCAAAGAAGTTTAGTGGATTTTTACATTTGACCTTTGCGACAGTATTCACTTTCTATGTGTATACTGTGTGTTTTTGTTTGTGCTACTGTCTTCTACACGCTTTTGATGTCGTGTTAAGTGTGATGGACAGGTGGACAATTGAGTCGCTAAAGTCTTTTTTACTTTGGGAATCTGCGGTGAATTTATTTCATTTCTTACACTACTTTTTTCTATCCAGTGTCATCGCTGAAGTCACATGTGAGAATTAGAACGTTGCAAGTTAAATATATCTGTTCTTGGTGTTACAGATTTACTCAAAGTAACACCTGAATGTATAAAGTATCAACATAGTCTCACCGTTCTCGTGCAGGAACATGGTGGCCTGGTGCAGTTCGGCGGCGTCCCTGAACATCTTGAGGTTCCTCTGCTGCATGTACTGCGTCACCTGCCACCACATCATGTACGTTTAGTACAATAATTTTAGTCAAGTTTTGAATATGGTATAGCGTAATATGCATTGACGATATATTTAAGATATCTTCTGACAGCTGTACCACAGTATACTGGAGACTAACAGTAGTCAATCTACATACATGTGATATTCGAGTAACGCACACATAAACACATACAGTACAGTACAGTTTGACCGCACCAGTCGGAGATATCGCGTCCGTGAGAGGTATCTATGTGTGCTATGCTCGAATAATACTTGTATGTAACATTGACTTCTGGTAGTCTCTAAGTATTCTGTGGCTGTACAATCATTAGTCGCAATCAGTAGCGTTATTTTCTTAGCTGTAAGGTTGATATTTGAGACCCACATAGGGTCATTTTCTTAGCTGTAAGGTTGATATTTGAGACCCACATAGGGTCTCAAATATCAACTTTACAGCTAAGAAAATAGCATGTACTTTTCCACTAGTTTTAAAAATATATGAATTTTTTGCACATACTTTGTGCCAAATCTGTTACATGATAGGAATAGAAAAGCAAGTCATTACATCACGGTCTAAGCAGACTTCCTTTTATGTGAAAAGAGCTATAAATAATTCCCTACGAGAAACAGCTTGAAGGACCATAATTATATATTTTCAATCAACGAAAGAAGAAGGTTTAATAACAATAATATTTATTTGCAAGAACAACATAATTTTGACATGTATGAGACGGCGCTTGCGTCATTAAACGCACCTGACAAGAATATTGTAAACAACAGGTGCACCGCTCACGCCACGGAGCATATCATTCGATATCCCCATTCTCCCTACTACTCAACTTGTTTGCTACCTGTATAAATAATAATAATAATACTTTATTTCAGAAACATGTCCAAAAGGCATGTTATAAAGGCTCTGAGTGCCCGCTGTTAGGGCAGTCTTGGCTCGATATATTTGTTGTATCTTGCCCGTAGCTTATCCTTGACAACCTAGATAATTAATTTGTGCAAACAAATTAAATATTTTCCTGAATTATAAATTAGTTTCAGTACGATATATAGTCGACTGTCCGTGACTCATTGTGACTCATTTGTATTAAGGAATAATTTAAGATACTTATGGTTTAAAAATGTTAACCATAACTAGTAATTAATTATAAAAAGCTGTGATAGTCATTCAATTGTAATTTTGATTGGTAAATATATGAAAACCTATTCTATCATCATATCTGCATTTTGTTCATCATGTCTCACCTTCTTTCAACATATTATTTAATATTGTTGATAGTGGACAATATATGAGTACGATGATTTATTTCGGCGTCCAAGCACGTATATTAAATTTCGCAAGTTTGTCCACGAATTTCTGAGGAATTAAAAGAATAAACACATCGAGACAATTTTTTGACTTAAATCAGGTATATTGCGACTGTTCAAGTTTCATAAAAATCGGGTCAATAGTTTATAAAATATTCGTCGATTTACTTTTTTAAATCAAATTATTGTTATTATTTAAGTCTTTTGAGTCAGTTTTCTTGCAGTTAAGGTTTATCCGGCTCGAAGGACTATCTTACACGTTATAGATATTGGTTAAACGATTTAAAGTTATTGAGAAGGTTATCCTGATATTAAAAGGTAACATCCGCCTATAGATGCCAATTTCGATCATATGTTGATATTGTCATGGCTCGGACTTTACATACCAATTGCCGGTATTGTTCGTGTCTGAGCACAGGCTCTTTCAATTCCGCGGCGAGATGTGTGACGCACTCTTCTAGCGCTAGATATGTGGCGGGCACGCGCTGTTCTAGTAACGGCTCTTTGCTACCTGAAAAAGCAAAATTGAATACGGCGTAAATAATGCTCTTGTGTTCACACAGAGATCGTCATGTTTCTCGAGTAGGGCTAAACATGAGCATTTTGTTTGACCCGCTGGTGTTGAATATCTCCGCTTACACAAGCGATTTTTTTATATCACTAGATAGCAAACAAGCAGATAACTCACTTCATGGCAAGAGAAGCCATTGCCTATAGACACCAAAGATGTTAATATCTTCATACAACTACAAGAAATTAATAAAATGAAGATACATTGCAAATAAATGTTTTAGAAACATTGTGTTTTTGTGAGTGTGTGTGTGTGTGTGTGTGTTTGAGTTTATGCGTGTGCGGGTGTATGTGTGAGTGTGTGCTAGTGCGTGTGTTTGTATTTCTGTGCGTGACTGAATGCGCGAGTTTAGAAGTCAACTAGACTGTACGGTGATATCATTTGATATACGTTTGATGCAAGTGATAAGATAAAGCGGGTGTTTTATTAAATCGTAACACTTCGGACACGTTCATGATGACACAGCGAAAACTTAATAAAAGGTATTTTTATTACATCATAAGACAAGTTCGAAGTGATGCAATTCGACGAAGTGCTGTTTACCTGGCGGCTTGACGCTGAAGGCGACGGAGTATATGACGTCCGCCAGCAGCTTGATGTTGTGTCGTGTGCTACACGAAACCTGTGGCGGTAGAATACAGCGGTTGGGCGGAAACACCTCACACCGAACATACAAGACGGCGTGACTAGTTTCCGGATTAAAAGTTTAATAGTATTTTAATATTCGATCAAAAATAACTAGATTCAAGGTCGCGGCATTAAAAGTGCCTAATAAAATAAGAGCAAGAATATATGCGTGCTCTGATTTCGTCCAATCACAGCCAACGCACGGACGCATCACGTCACGAAAGCTTTCTATGAGTGGCGTGTGACTGGCAACTTTAAACATTAAATCTATGAAATTAAAGTTGTTTTTTTCTAAGGGCCTAATTAAAATTTGACGAGCTCTCGTCGGTAAAGCGAAGCAATAATCGAAACTAAACCATACGGTACAAAAATAAGGTTGAATATTGTTAAGATACTTTCATGATGTAATATTTTTGTGTTTGTGTAAATATCATTCTAAAGTCTTGCGTTGAGTTTATAGGCAAATCTGACTCTTGTATTTTTTGATCGAAGATTTTAGGAAAACAGACTGGGGTTTTTAATCAAATAATTGTTTTACCCTGTCTCTCTTTAACTGCAATGGCTAATAAGGATATGAAGTATACTCGTTATAAATAGTCTGGAGAAACATACATTTCTAAACAATATAAAACAATAATTGTGAAATTAGATTTTTGCAAAAAATGTTTACCATCGGGACATCATCAAATCTTGGTATTGTAATAAAACTATTTTTAAAGGCACGAGTTACTCTCAAGTAACTTGTTTTTTTAGGCCGAATATAAATGGTGACGCAGTTTCCGCGATATATATATATATATATATATATATATATATATATATATATATATATATATATATATATATATATATATATATATATATACAGGGTTTAACAAAAATAAGCACTAATACTGAAGGAGCGTTCAGGATGTGTGGTTAGCTATTTAATTATACATTTTTAATAAATAAATACTATGAAATTTCTGAGAAAATGAATGTCAAAGTTTTTTTTCAAAATGATCTGTGTCAGCCCTGAAGTATAGCACGCAGTAACGTACGCGCACGGTTTACGCAGCTACGAAAGGTCACAATCATATGATAGATGTCAATGAACTGCTAGACGCACAACAAAGTACCACAGTACTAATTATTACATTATGTTAAAAAAACACTATCCGACTATTAGTGTCACTTGATAGCATATTACGATCATATTAAAATAATTATTAATTACTAAACTCATATTTAATAAAAAAAAACCACAAAATTTTATTAATCGTCAATACCTACCTAGTAGTCTCATACCTAGTTTACGCAAGGCAAACCTGCGGCTATTAGGTATTTCATGCATTAAAAGCTCCCGCCTGGCAACAAAATTATATCAGCTGTGTACCTAAAATTTATTGTGACCTGGATTCTTATTTCTAACTCTGAGTGAAACTATTACTTAGTTATTTGTGTAGAGATTTTTTGCTTAGTAAGAACTAGGTACATACATTCTAAAACAATCGTGGCAAATAATCCAATATAACTAATTAAGGTATCTTTTTGTTATGAACACACATTACATAAATTACTTCATCACACAATATCCACCTTCAAAGTCAACTATTCACATGTGTGTTCAGTGTAGGTACCTAAATCTATTCCGTGATTCATAGGAATTTTACAATGTATTATCTGACATGGTTTCAACTTACAAACTGTTTTAATGGCATAATACTTACCTCTAGTTTTGAGCAGGTAAATCATAGCTATTATCACTATTATTACGCACAATTCTAAAAATTTAGTAAAACTTTCTCGTTGATTACACGACACTTCGCAAAATAAATAGGCATTATCATTAAGAATTAAGACACAACACAACACAACCTTTCATAACCATTTTTGACAAACAAACCTACGCATTGATTCGCCTAGAAGTCCTTTGAAGTATTACAGACACCGCGCGAGCCGTGAGCCGTCTTAACACGGCCAACCAAGCGCCCGACTTAGGCCTTGCTCACACAAACTACTGTCTATTTTCCGCGGGTATTTTATTTGCGCAAATTATTTTTCGTTACACATGAAATTTGACATGGCTAGCACTGCTAAAAAAATGTCAGGAATCGGAATGTTCCCGGTGAGTTGATAGGCTCGTTTGTTACTATCACTACATGGATGATGGAACTTAGTACCTACCTAAAGTTAGTTTTAGGTGCACCTTTCTAAGTAGTAGCTATTTCAGGAAAAAAATCATTTTTTTACTACGTTTTGTTTGATTACACCTTAGATCACAGATTTTATAAAATACTAGCCGTTGCCCGCGGCTTCGCACGCGTGCTTAGAGTTTTTTGTGAATGTCAAAAATTAACCACGCAAGCGAAACCGGGGGCAAAGGCTAGAATACAAATACACCTTCCTCTTGAATCACTTTAATATTAAAAAAACGCATCGAAATCCATGGAAACAAATTTACAACGATTAAAACCATATGCGGGCAAAGCCGCATGGAAACGCTAATAGTATCTGCATGCCCATATCTTCGAAAGGGTAGGCAGAGGTACAGCTAGTGTACCCACGATTAGCCGAAGATACTTCTTAATAATACAATTATATCAAATAGTCGATACAATAATATTAACTGCTAGTTAACCAGTTAATTATTATCTTTAGCAACGAAAACTATTGCTAATTTTAGCGATTGCCGCGATTACAGATCAACCAGTTCATTCATTCAGAAAAATTAATCTTTTTCATCAAAATATTGTTTATCATACTGGAAACAAAAAAGTATAAGTTAACTTTAAAGCCGCCGCCGGTCGTCTGCACGGGCCTTTAGAACTTACACGTGTTTTGCGGCTTATACAAAGTGCAACGAAACGCTTTAATTGGCGAAGAGACCACTTTCGGAAAGTGACAAGACACTCCCTTTTTTCTGCCATTTTGTTTTTATGTAAGATCATAATAATAATATGTAGTTCCGTATATTTTTAGTTAACTTTTTTGTCACTTTTATGATAGAGTGATGCCGGTTTAGGCATTTCTTAGTAAGGTACTGGGTTCGATTCTCAGTTCGCCTGGTAGAATGGAGGGTAATTCTTCTTAAGGCACTCAAACTAACACGGGAAAAGATTTTTTTATTTAAGGTGCAAGGGGTCCCACCACCATCTTCGGGACCCAAGACAACCTTGTCTGCACGTGGTACACCCTGCTGTACAATTGTACAATGAAAGAGGTCCTGGCACCGGGACAAGGTTCCTCCAGAGGCTCGGAGGTTAGACGGTAGTCGCTACGGCAAACTCAAAACCGCCAAAAAATACAAAGCGAATCTTGGGTTCTTAGCGCAAGCGTGGGGAATAACCGGAATAAACTCTAAGATGAAGATTATTTTTAAATTTGTTTCACTGAACCCTAATTAGTTCAGAAAAGTACCTAGATAATTTTAAAGGCATTTTTTATTCAGTTGCCGTTTGTCTTTGGACAGCGCAACTATTGCTATTATTGCCGATTTTCTGTGAATTTTACTTAATACTCATTGATTTGAAATCGCGATTTTAAAAATGTCACGTAGAAATAATAATGACCGTCACCTTTACACTAATAGTGAATTTTACGAAATGATGCTATGTGTTGGTGCTGCTAGGAATGGTAGCATTAATGAAGCGAGGGAGATTTACCGACAACGGTTTATTGATGGAAGGCCACCAGCAGAACAAGGTCATTTACCTCCGTACTCGGTATTCCGTAACATGTGTTTACGATTTCAGCGTACTGGTTCCTTCCACCGCGAACGAAACGTTGGACGTCCTAATTCAAGAGTTGGTACTGCTATTGAGTCTCGAATTCTACATCATTTTAACGAGAATCCTCGGACCAGCACACGCCGATGCAGTGCTGTTAAATGTAAACCATATGGTGGTGTGGCGTACACGGCAGGATGATGGACGACATCCCTACCATTTTTCAAAGACTCAGGAGATAGGACTTGCAGACCATATGCCCAGAATTGACTTTTGTAGGTGGTACCAGAAGCGTGCTGAAGCAAATCCCGAATTTGCTTTCAATATTTTATGGACAGATGAGGCTTCTTTCACAAGAAATGATGTGCTCAATTTACTTACTTATAAATTAATTTGAAGACAGTGTTGCTTTATTATTGCCTGTAAATAGTGAATTTGGATTAACGTGTAATAATCAGTGACGAAAGTGATATGTAAAAAAATGCTTATTAAATGTGTGTAAATACGAGTAGGCGGTATTCTTCATGTCTATGTGTGCGTCACGCTATTCATTCAACGTGTTGCTGACGTCACATCACTTTCATCTTTAAGATAGGGGTGTGAAAATAAATTTTAACTTCTTATTTTACTAAATTTATATGAAACAAAAAATGTGTGCCTTTTGATATAATATTTTACCAGGTGTTTGTTTAGTTCATGTACATGTATGCCCTTGAAAGTTAGTGCTTATTTTTGTTAAACCCTGTATATATATATATATATATATATATATATATATATATATATATATATATATATATATAGTACATTTTGTAACAAGTTTATATTGACATAAGCTAACTTAACTTTCAACTTTATTTTTTAAATATTATCTATTCAATATTTAAATTTAGCCAGATACAAATGGTACAATCAAACACTTAACGGCAATTTTTCATTTCTAAATTACGATTAACCTTTCTTCCGAACTATTAATATTATTATTTATAATATTCGAAAATCTTGTTTTAAAAGTGACAGTAGTGATAACGAACTTTATTTAAAAGAAAAACTTTTCACTCAATCGCGCGCAAAAATTACAACTTTTTTCTTCATTTTATGTTCGTTGCTAATAAAAAGTTTTTTTTATATAATATAGCAATTTTATATAATATATCATAATATAGCAAACAAGCAGATGGGTCCTCCTGACGGTTAAAGTCAACCATCGTCTATAGACACGAAAGATGTTAATGGTTCGTTGTTATCTAGCGGCGAGGTCGAATGCCAAATGTATAATCCTCCAAACCGGAATACGACAGTGACAAACTCTGACGCTATTGCGGTAAGAATAGGTAAGGCGGTGGTACCAGACCCGGGCGAGACAATGCAGCACTCTAACACTTAGTAGCGACGATGGTAGTGACTCGAATAGCCAATTGGTCGCCTTCTACGACCTTCCTGGCAGAACGGCAATTGGCCTATTCTTCAAAGGAGCCCAGGACCAACACGGAGAAAATCTTTTAACACAGCATTCAGTACGTCTAACCAAAGATATCCAGCAAAAAAATAATGTGATCCAAAGGACTACAAAATTTTGATTTTTACAATTAAAATAATTTTGTCGCATATCGCCCTATGTCTTTCTGCATAAAATAATCCACTTTTAACGTAACAGTGAGTAGTAAGGTAAACAACCTCATGCCATATCTGTGAAGTGATTAATTTCATTCAACGTTTCGTTCACAGCATCAGAGCTAGCGTAGATTTACATGACGTAATATTCCGCACGCGAGCCCGTAAGGTCTTTAACGCCATGTTAACTTTATGAGAACAAACCTACGTTTATTATTTTGTTGTACATATTCAGTGATTAAGAACACGTCTTAAACTTTTAAAATTAGTTTTCAACATAATGTTTATAACTGAAAACTAGAGTAATTATTTACAAATCTGCGTAATAATAATAACAAGAACATTCGAAATATACTAGTAGGATGCAATAGAGAAAACTGCAAGGCGACAGATCGCTAGATTTGACAAATATCTATAGTTCAATTCTCTCGCCCTCGATGTTCCCTCTTAACAGCCATTAGTAAATAAAAGATGTTATGGCCTGTAGTGAATTGCACGAACCAGTTCTGTCAGCTGATAAACGCGTGCGGTATTTATATGACGTAAGCATCTACGCTAGCTCTGATGCTGTGAACGAAACGTTGAATGAAATTAATCACTCCACAGATATGGCACAAGGTTGTTTACCTTACTACTCTCGGTTACGTTAAAAGTGGATTATTTTATGCAGAAAGACGTAAGGCGTTTTCTACGCACTGGCTCTGACGCACATTCATGGATATGGCGCGAGGTTATTTACCTTACTCTCTTACTTTAAAATTGGATAACTTTATGCAGAAACGCGTAAAGCGTTGTGAAACAAAATTATTTTATTCGTAAAGTCAAGTTTTAGTTCGTTGAACAACATTCTTTTTTGACTGAATAGTTTTGGTTAGACATACTGAACAGTGCTTAAATATGATCACCTATTTTGGAAGGATTTACATAGGTAATTAAAAACAATGTTGTGTTAAATATATAGAAAATCGAAGTAAATAGGGAGGTGCATTCACCGACCTCAACGGAGTCAAGCACGCGCGGCAGTCCCAGCTTGTCGGCGTCGGGAGCGGCCATCACGGCGCTGCGTATCAGCCGCTGTAGCGCCGCCGCGCACTGCGACTCCGGGACCGCGCCCTGTGGGGACGGCTTGTGCTGACACCAGTACGACCCCTCGGGGCATGAAGTATAGGGTCACAACAGACTTATATAGGGTGACAACAGGCTAGTTGACTAAATTTGAAACATTGTTTACTACTTTGCCTTATTATGTACATTTACCAAAATACTATGTATTTATTTTTAAAAATAACTATTCATACTAAAAATTTCGTTTCAAAATTGAAGTTAAAATTTACTGTGAAAATGCTCTGGACTGTCAAGTTATTCAAATGACATCACACCGTGGTAACCGTGGTAATAAATCTACTGTATATACTCTGTGATTTCTATAAAAATGACAGCCTTTTACCATGGCGTGACGTAACGCTTCCAGATTGGCGTTCACAGTCACGTGACTTAGTGTTTATTTTTGTTGAATTTTATATCCCAAAAATATTATTATTTCTTTTTTAATAAATATTTTTGTATTTTGTTATCTCCATACCATAATTAATCAATTACAAACCCACAATCTAGCAGATTCATTCTTAATGGACAGAAGCCTATTGTAACCGCCATGATGCGTCACAAAAACAAGGCGATATCAGCGCCTCTTGTGGTGAATAATATAACTATTTTATGATGAGAGCAATAATGTTTGACCTTGTCATGAAGTAGCCGCGTGTTTGCTGTTCATGTCGTCAAACGCCTAGTAATCATCGACTTGGTCAAACTATTTCATGATGTGGAAAGTAGACATTTTCTATTTCATACAATACAACTATTTCAAGAAATGGACGACCACATCATGAAACGATTAATTCCACGATTTGGCCACGACATATAAATATGTCGTACAGTCGACGGAATCGATCACTAAAGCAAATTAGAAATTCGCTACGATGAACAAGTCAACAATAGCTCAGTCGATAGAGCGTGCAGGCTAAAGGCACGGTCGCAAGTTCAAATTCAGTTGTGTCAATTTTATTATATTTTTAAAGTTTTCCTAAGCATAAGATAAACGCTAAAACGATATATGACGTGTTATACGTACGTTGTTCACTTGATCGTAGTGCGTGCCAACCATGATGACGGGCGAGCCCGGGGCGCGAGCTTGTATTGATCTGAAACCAACGGGCCATTTGTAAAAGAGAAAACATCCAACACAATAGCGATGTTTGAGTAGAGTGGTTTGATTACAGTAACTCTAAGAAAAGACCAACCCCCCCCCCCCACCCCTCCATCGTCCCTGTGTTGGTCCGGGTCCGGGTCCAGGTCGGGTCTGAAGAATAGACCAACTGCCGTTCTGCCAGACAGTTCTTGAAAGATGACTACCATCACGACTAGGTGTTAAGAGTTAGGTAGCCGGTAGACTTATGCATGTGGCATTCCTTTCTCACCACAAGATAGCAACGTACCATTAACATTTTTGGTGTCTATAAGTGATGGTTTCTAACCATCAGGAGAGCCATCTGCCTGTTTGCTATCTTATCATACAAAAAAAAGTAATGTTCTAGCGTATGTTCATTCTATGTGATAACCACACTTGTCGTAAATATTAGACTATTTTACAGTGCATCTTTGTAACCTTTTGGAGCACGTGTTTTTTCCCTCCGAGCTAACGAGGCTCGCCGTAGACCGCGTGGTCGAGTCACCGCTGCGTTCTACGCAGACCATTTCAGCTTAGGCCTATGTCACGCTGATATAAAATGAGTCCCGATAAGTTTGGCCTTAGCCTGACACATACTCTCTCACATGGCATTTGCCAGTAACCGCTCCACACTACAGCCAGTGCCAGGATCCAACACCCACTACAGCTCAAGACGCCGGCACTTGAGCCGCCTGTCCACATGAACTCTCCAAACTTAAGCCCACCTAAACTTCCAAAGTCCACGTGAACCCCTAAAACTAGGTCCACGTGAACCCACCAAAACTAAGTCTACAGGAACCTCCCAAAATTGAGTCCACGTAAATCATGTTCCACCAGACCACGTAACGACCACCAGACTACGAGACCACGTAAACCACGTAAATCAAAAGTAAATACATGTTGATCCTCCAAAAGTAAGCCCATGTGAACTTCCCTACGTCAAGTCAACGTAAACCTTCAAAGTCCACAAGAACCTTCCAATGCTAAGTCTATGTGAATCCCCCCTCCCCTAAAACTATGTCCATTTGAATCCCCCCCAAAGCTAAGTAAGTTCATGTGAATCACCGCCAAAGATATGTCCATGTGAATCCCCCTCAAAGCTAAGTCCATGTGAATGCCCCCAAAGCTAACTCCATGTGAACCTCCTAAAACTAAGTCCATGTGAACTTCCTAAAGTTAAGTCCATGTGAACCCTCTTGTGAAAACGTCTGAGATTAGACAGTGTGTGTTTGTCTGTGGGTGTGTATATGTATGTGTGTATGCGTGTGTGTACAGACCTGAGCCACTGCAGCGCCGCGGCCAGTCCCTGTCTGCCGTCGGGCACCTTCCACACCACCAGGTACAGCGACCGCCGCGACAGGAAGTACTGGTGCGTAGCGTAATACCTGACACAAACACACATCTTAAACTCATTTCATTTACAATTCTCCACGAACATGGCAATAACATCCCGCCACAAGGGTGGCAAGGCACTATTAACTTCTTTTTGGAACAAACTCACTGGAGGCTCGGAATATCCACAAAACCACAGCGGTATAATTACCTTTTCACGTGCGCCTCACGCTCCACCAGACCAGTAGTTAACAACAATATAGTTTAGTGTTGGTGTAAAAATGAGAAAGAGCATGCTCCGTTAGTTCGGACATGCAGAGAGAATGGTAGATGAAAAAATCCCGTATCCCCGAAGGGGTAGGCAGAGGTACAAGTGCACCCACGAATAGCTGATAGTACTTAATCCCACAAATGTGATAGATGGCAAGCCTATCACCAACCGGGCACATTCCAATCCCGGGCAACTTTGTGTTTCTCAGAAACTGAAAAAACACTTTTTATGTGCCCGACACGGGAATCGAACCCGGGACCTCATGTGGTCAACGCTAACACTAGCCCACTGGACCACAGAGGCGACATAAATGGTAGAATGGTAGATGAAATGTTAACAAAACAGATATACAACGCGAATGTGGAAGGATGTAGGTACCGGGGAAGAAAAAGACTGACATTCCATGATCAAATTGATCGAGTACTGTCCGAAGATGGTGTCAAGAGTCTTCGCAATCGGCGCGTGTGTATGAAGAGAGTGATGAATGTGGAGGAAGCGAGACAAGTCTGCAAGAATCGTGTTGTATGGCACTCGGTTCTATCTGCCTACCCTGTAAGGGATCTGGCGTGAAGATATGTATGTATGTATATACAGGTACTCAACATACGTTTCACTTTGCAACCGTATCCTCACGAGAAACGAATGGCGCTGCACACACTAATTGAAGTAAAATGATTCGTGGCATAGTTTGAACGCGTTTCCGATCCGGTAGTAGATGAACAAATTATTGATGCGTCAAAATAACTTGTAAAAGGTTTTATTGAATAAATGACTTCTGATTTCTGGACTCTATGTTATAGGTCTGTACCGGTATGAATAAACGCGATGAGTAAAAAAGGCGAGTTCGTTAATTTTTTCAAAAAGATTCCTTCATCATTGCAACTGAAAGTTTCTGTTTAAACATTTTACGTTTTATGATTTTAAATTGTTTCAATACATTTAAACTTCAAATCCTCGTCACGTACATGAATTACATCATACAAATGATTTGCCGATAAAGGATGTATAGTTTCTGTAATGTGTTTTGAAACATGAGACTTATCGGGAAGTTGTGTTTGTACGTTCATTTGTGGTAGTGTCGGCATTTATTGAAGAGCAAGGGGCCCAAGACTTGTCCGTCAGTGTCTCACTCTTGCGTGTGTTTATGCGTGTGTGCGGCGGTATCTCGCTCATGGCGGCCTCGTGTGTGTGTGTGTGTGTGTGTGTGTGTATGTGTGTGTGTCTCACTCCTGTTGTCCGCCGAAGTCCCAGGTGGAGAAGGTGACTGGTCCGCGGCTGGAGCGCGCGGCCTCGTACACCCAGCCGCCGATGTCCACGCCCACCGTGGACATGCCGCGCCGGGACCCCTTATTGCCCATGCGCTTAGCCCAGTGCTGGGACAACAAGTACACACAGATATTAACCCTCCATCATTTTGATAAAATTACATTTCCCCTGTATTCCAGGTCAATCGAAGTTAAAATATTAATCGTGTTCTTTAATCTATAAAGCCAGAGTTTCTTTGTGAAAACTCTATAGAGTTTTTACGATTCAAACTCAAACTAAAATAGTTTTTACGATTCAAACTTAAATTTCGAAACATCGTTGTCGATATTTTTCTAAAGAACACAGTTTTATTAATTTATAACATCAATTGAGACAGTATTTCAGTCCGGGACAGTTGCTCAACCTTTATAAAGCACAAGTCGGTTAGTGCATGGAATAATGCTCTCACCTCTGGGATGGATCCGCTAAATACCAGCTGGAGACGCTTGAGGCGATAGAGAGGCGTGCCAAAAGGCTCATAAACGACAATGATCTGGTAGGCAAAAAACTCCTGAGCCTCGCTCATCGCCGCAGAGTGGCTAGTTTATCGGTTTTTGTCGAATACACTTGCGAGACACTTGGAGAGTGCGCTGCGGAATCGCACGACTTGATTCCGCCATCCCCGTTTTTCTATCGATCGTCGAGGCGCACAGATTCTAGGCATCGTTATATGGTGGACGTTCCACGTGCCCGGACTCAACATTCTTCATTCGAACCGCATAGGACTGGAACATGCTGCCTGAGCCTGTGGTCCCGGACGAGCACAATCTGGGGATCTTCAAGAGAAGAGTGAACAGGTACCTTCTAGGGAAGCGCGTTCCATCTTAGGCCTCATCTTAGCTTACCATCAGGCGAGATCGAGGTCAAGCGCTTAACTATCGATAATTAAAAAAAATTGGTTATGGTTTCAGTATTGACCACTCATGTAAAAGGAATTAGGAAAAAATATTGGTTTGCTTAGAACCACACGAAAAAATTCCAATTTTTATCAAAAAGTTAATTTCAAACAAAAAATCATCAAGGCGAGTACAACAAAGATGCGGCGACTACATCTCTTTCGCTTCCTTAAAGTCGGCTCGAGTCGAAGCCGACTTTACCCGAAAGAACGTTACATGCTCGAGCGTGACGGTTTAGTCTAATTAAATACCCACAAAATAAAGTGCTCAGTAAGCCCAATTAAATATTAGTATGATTATCAAAACCTAAACTAATATTATGAAGATAGAAGATTTGCTCTTTTGTTTGTTTGTTAATTACATAATATAACTCAAAAAGTACTGGAATAATTTTAAAAATTCTTTCAACTTTAGGAGCTATATTATCCAGGACTCAGACGTGATTGGCCACTTTTTTATCCGACTGAGCAAAGGGGATTTTTGGTCCCGGGAACTTCTAGTATTTCATCACTACATGTATAAAATTAAGTCGCTTTCTTTGTCTGTCCTTATGTCCCTATGTATGCTTAAATCTTTAAAACTACGCAACGGACGTTTTTTAATTAGATAGATTGATTCTTGAGGAAGGTTTTAGTATATAAACCTTTCCGATATTCCCACGGTAATAAAAGCTACGCGGGAGAAACCTCGCTAGAATAATCATAAAACTAAATAGTTTGAGTTTATACAGTTCAAACAAACAAACAATCAAATCTTACTTCTTCATATTTGGAAACATATAACAAAGAATGTAATTATAATTAAATTCCAAGAGATGGCGATATAAATTGGTTTTTCAACACATCGACTCTTTAGTATCCGGATTGGGCTAACATCCAAAAGAGGGCGCTGTGTTAAGATCTCGAATGTATAACTTAACCACAGCAACGCGTAGCCGAGTCTGTTAGTATCAGTGTACTCGTATTATATGAGTCACAATTCTGATAAGGTGATAAGAGTTGAACATGCATCAAACACATGAAGTCTCACCTCGGTCGGTTTCCGGCGGTGGTGAAGAGCTGACTCCTGTCTGAGGCATTCTAGAAGACTCGTTTTCCCGATACCCTGAAATAGTTGGATATTTTATAGTGTCCGTCCGGCATTTGGTGTCTTATCACATGTGTATTATCACAAAATAGGTAATAGACGCCATATTCTCACAACGTTATATCTTACCCTTCCCTTATTATCTTGACCGCCCCGTTGGTCGAATGGCAAGCGATCTTGACTATCTAATCGACCGCCTGAAGTCCCGAGTCCGATTCCCGGGTCGGACAATTCAAAAAGTGTATTCTTTCAGTTTTCTGATAAATACAAAGTTTGCCCATGGTTTATAAAACATCATTGAAATCGCGGCGCAAACCAGTATTTCTTCGGCTTTTATTAAGGGAAGTAATGTTCATTTCTCCAAAACATGCTTTCGGTTGCGACCTTGTAACTGCTACTGACGTAGTAGAATCTGTTGTGGACGAGTGAATAACTGTGTCACTGAGGGTCTTTATTTTTCAGATCTACAGCACAGAATACTGGAGACTAACAGTAGTCAATCTACATACATGTGATATTCAAACAACGCACACATAGACACCTCTCACGGACGCGATATCTCGGAATGGTTCGGGACAGTTTGTTCGGCACCAGTTCAAGATATCGCGTCCGTGAGAGATGTTTATGTGTGCCATACTCGAATATTACTTGTATGTAACTTTGACTTCTGTAAGTTTTAATCTCTAGTATTCTGTATCTATGGTGAGTTTGTTCCATTTCTATCACCACATTTTTTTTCAGTGATATCCCAAAGGCACACGTGAAAATCAAATTGTTTTTTCATTTCAATACGTTTTGTATGTTAATTGACCGATAAATCTCTTACATGTTCGGGGTTACAGAAGAGTAGACAGTCTTTATTAAAGTTACCTATTCTGTAGAGACGAGCTGAGCAGACCACGTATTGTTCTTGCCCCTTCATGAAGTGAACATTACTATTTTCTTTTGATTGGCCAAATATTTTTCAAGAGAAAGGAAAAAGAAGTTACTGAATTTACTCTGATTTTCGAAGATCAAGTGTTCATCAGGAGTCCACGTTTTGAGATCTGAGAAGCATGACTATATGATGACGCCAGTATATTTGTGTATGTATATAAGGTCCTTCCAAAATAGGTGATCGTATCTTAACACAGCGTTCAGTGCGTCTCAAACTGGCTCTAACGCACACACACAGATATGGCGCGAGGTTATTTACTTACCTATTACTCACTCTTATGTTAAAAGTGGATTATTTTATGCAGAAAGGCGTAAAACGTAAAAATCAAAATTATTAAGTCCCTTGAATCACATTACTTTTAGTATGGGCATCTTTGGTTAGACGTACTGAACGTTGTATTGAAATATGATCACCTATTTTGGAGGGGCCTTATATATGCATGTGTGTATGTTTGTGTGTGTATGGTGTGCGTCTCACCTGAACTCCCACCACCATGAGCTTCATCTTGGCGTAGGGCTTGGCCTCCTGCAGCACGGAGCGCAGGTAGGCCAGCAGGTCGGCGGAGCGCGCCCGCGCCTTGGCCCGCAGCGGCTCCGGCAGCGAGCAGCCCGCCGTGCCCAGCGACCACAGCCGCGACAGCAGCCCCAGCTGCGGCGGCAGATCCGTTATGTCTGCACACACACACACACATCTCATTAGTATATTACTTTTTTATACGTGGAGTATTTAATAAGTGGATCTAATTTACTCACTTATAATAAACAACGTGAGTAAATGTCGACAGACTTTTTCGTCATCTATACTAATATTGGATGTGTCTCTAACAACTGTCTGACCCAAGATATTTAACGAACTTACTAAGACATGGGGTTAACACCATTTTATTCTGAGCATCTGAATTTAGCCAATTTTAAGAGTCAAAATCTTTATAAAAAGTGTGTAACGTGTCGTAACGTGTTCGATTATACGTTAAATTCGATTGCCGGCTTCGATTATTCAGTCCCAATGGGACATCCCTAGTGAGACGAGTCGGCGTCGAGTTCCTCCCGTTCCCCGCAAGAGGATATATAAACTAACCACGCCGCCCACGCTCCCTTTTCCACATATTAATCTCGGAGCTTCCGGTGCTCGCTGGGTTGACTGGTTTGTTCGGTAAAGTACAAATTTATTTCACCAATTTAGTCCAGCTAACCTTAGATTCACATTTCTTATCAATAAAGTAGGATTGTAATGACTAGTGTCTGAAATAACTCCATTGATGGTTGTAAGTGATCGAAACTTCCAGAACGACCTACCTCAAGGTTAAAGCTATAGCTGATTGTGATAATTCTGTAATCCATATAAAATAACTCCTTTTAATTTTTTGTTGACCTTGGAAACAATTACTAGTCGTAGATTAGTTTTTTCTTGTGAATTAACCCCATGTGAACCCGACTCATCCCGCTGACCTAAAAAAACGTCTCACTAGGGATGTCCCATTGGGACTGAATAATCGAAGCCGGCAATCGAATGTAACGTATAATCGTATACGTTACAAGTGTCAGGATTATACAATGGCTCCTTGATTTACAAGGTAGATGGGTAGATGTGGTTCTCAGTGTGTGGCCGCGTTTTCGATCCGGTAGTAGTTTAAATAAAAATTTCGACGCCTCAAAATAACTTGTAAAAAGTTTTATTGAATAAAGTACTTCTGATTTCTGAAGTAAAATGGCGACGTTGGAATATGTTTTAGTATTTATAGTGTCCTAATAAAATCTAAGTAAAGATTTCTGTCAATCTTACCTTACACTGCTGACAAAATCCAAGTTGAGATTTCTGACAATCTTACCTTAGAGTGCTGAATTTAACCGTTGTCAGGAAACCAGATAGTGTGATTCTTCAGTCCTTGCTCTCGCAGAACTGGAAGGTTAACGCTTGAACATCCAAGGGACTTATGTATGACGGCTTCTTACTTCTGTTAGTGTGATCCCTCAGTCCTCGCTCTCGGAGGACTAGAGGGTTAACGCTAAAACATCCAAGGGACGTGTGTATGACGGCTTCTTACTTCTGTTAGTGTGATCCCTCAGTCCTCGCTCTCGGAGGACTAGAGGGTTAACGCTAAAACATCCAAGGGACGTGTGTATGACGGCTTCTTACTTCTGTTAGTGTGATCCCTCAGTCCTCGCTCTCGGAGGACTAGAGGGTTAACGCTAAAACATCCAAGGGACGTGTGTATGACGGCTTCTTACTTCTGTTAGTGTGATCCCTCAGTCCTCGCTCTCGGAGGACTAGAGGGTTAACGCTAAAACATCCAAGGGACGTGTGTATGACGGCTTCTTACTTCTGTTAGTGTGATCCCTCAGTCCTCGCTCTCGGAGGACTAGAGGGTTAACGCTAAAACATCCAAGGGACGTGTGTATGACGGCTTCTTACTTCTGTTAGTGTGATCCCTCAGTCCTCGCTCTCGGAGGACTAGAGGGTTAACGCTAAAACATCCAAGGGACGTGTGTACGACGGCTTCTTACTTCTGTTAGTGTGATCCCTCAGTCCTCGCTCTCGGAGGACTAGAGGGTTAACGCTAAAACATCCAAGGGACGTGTGTATGACGGCTTCTTACTTCTGTTAGTGTGATCCCTCAGTCCTCGCTCTCGGAGGACTAGAGGGTTAACGCTAAAACATCCAAGGGACGTGTGTATGACGGCTTCTTACTTCTGTTAGTGTGATCCCTCAGTCCTCGCTCTCGGAGGACTAGAGGGTTAACGCTAAAACATCCAAGGGACGTGTGTATGACGGCTTCTTACTTCTGTTAGTGTGATCCCTCAGTCCTCGCTCTCGGAGGACTAGAGGGTTAACGCTAAAACATCCAAGGGACGTGTGTATGACGGCTTCTTACTTCTGTTAGTGTGATCCCTCAGTCCTCGCTCTCGGAGGACTAGAGGGTTAACGCTAAAACATCCAAGGGACGTGTGTATGACGGCTTCTTACTTCTGTTAGTGTGATCCCTCAGTCCTCGCTCTCGGAGGACTAGAGGGTTAACGCTAAAACATCCAAGGGACGTGTGTATGACGGCTTCTTACTTCTGTTAGTGTGATCCCTCAGTCCTCGCTCTCGGAGGACTAGAGGGTTAACGCTAAAACATCCAAGGGACGTGTGTATGACGGCTTCTTACTTCTGTTAGTGTGATCCCTCAGTCCTCGCTCTCGGAGGACTAGAGGGTTAACGCTAAAACATCCAAGGGACGTGTGTATGACGGCTTCTTACTTCTGTTAGTGTGATCCCTCAGTCCTCGCTCTCGGAGGACTAGAGGGTTAACGCTAAAACATCCAAGGGACGTGTGTATGACGGCTTCTTACTTCTGTTAGTGTGATCCCTCAGTCCTCGCTCTCGGAGGACTAGAGGGTTAACGCTAAAACATCCAAGGGACGTGTGTATGACGGCTTCTTACTTCTGTTAGTGTGATCCCTCAGTCCTCGCTCTCGGAGGACTAGAGGGTTAACGCTAAAACATCCAAGGGACGTGTGTATGACGGCTTCTTACTTCTGTTAGTGTGATCCCTCAGTCCTCGCTCTCGGAGGACTAGAGGGTTAACGCTAAAACATCCAAGGGACGTGTGTATGACGGCTTCTTACTTCTGTTAGTGTGATCCCTCAGTCCTCGCTCTCGGAGGACTAGAGGGTTAACGCTAAAACATCCAAGGGACGTGTGTATGACGGCTTCTTACTTCTGTTAGTGTGATCCCTCAGTCCTCGCTCTCGGAGGACTAGAGGGTTAACGCTAAAACATCCAAGGGACATGCGTATGACGGCTTCTTACTCCTGCTAGTATGATCCCTCAGTCCTCACTCATGCAGGACTGGAGTTAGCAGTAAAACATTCAAGGTAAGTGTACATTACCTTTATTACCGCTGACTGAGATCAGAGAGTTTGTATGACGTTGACCATTGGCCACATTCGTTTCGTTGCGGTTTACTATATAGTAACACGAAGCAGGTGGTGGTACCTCTGTTTCCGCTGATGTTGAGCCCAGCAGGTGGTGACACGTTTGTTTCCGCTGACGTTGAGCCCAGCAGGTGGTGGCACCTCTGTTCCCGCTGACGCCAGGCCGGCGGTGCGTACCTTTGTTCCCGCTGACGTTGAGCACGGAGAGGTTGGAGAGCAGGTGCAGCGCGGGCGGCAGCGCGCGCAGCAGGTTGCAGGACACGTCCAGCATGGACAGCTGCGGGAACAGCAGCCGCGACCGCACCACCGACCCGCTGCTCTGCAACACCACAACATCACCTAACACCCGCTCACAGACAACCCTCACCAATACACACCTTACTATTTTCGAAGTGAGCATATCTATAGGAACGTTAGACGATTTTTAGTAGGGGAAATCTTATGAGTTCACGTCTACAGCACGATTTTTCTTCATAGAATAGCAAACAAGCGCATGGATCTCCTGATGAAAAGATATATCCATCACCTATAGACACTGAATTTGTCCATAATGCGTTCCTTCTCTCTCTCTCTCTGTCTGTGTGTGTGTGTATGTGTCTGAGGGGTGGGGGAGGGTTAAAATGCCACAGGCATAAGTTTACCGCTACCTTACCCTCTAAACCGGAACACAACAGTGACAAGCACTGAATCTCTTGCAGCAGGAATAGATAAGGCGGCGGACTCGGGCGAGACAGTGCAGAACTCTACTACTTAATAGCCACGATGATGACACATTTAGCCGATCGTTCAACTTTTTCCAGCCAAAGAGTCAACTCTTTCTATCAGGAGAACAACTACCTAAGTGGTACGAAAAGGTAGGTCACAGAAAAATTTTGTTTACGGATGAGGATTTTTCTACGATTGAGCAATGTTTAAATAAACGAAATGACCGTATTTATGCTCAAAGCTCTAAGGAAGCTTCCCAATTGGTTAACAGAGTACAATGTGGGCATTATCCGACTTCAGTAAAGGTTTGGTGGGTGTTAGCTGTGAAGTAGTGCATATTTTTGTGGTATATACATAAAAATGTATCAAAACATCGACACAAGTGAATCAAGATATTCCTGAGAAGGCAGTTAAGCCCTATAACAACACCATGTTCAATAACGAAGAATGGTCCTTTCAGTAAGTGTTCTAGAATCAAGAATAGCCTTTTCAGCAAGACTCGGCACCAGGTCACAAAGATTGATTCACCCGATCTTGATTAGAAACCGACGTTCCGAATTTTATCAGAGCTGAAGACTGGCCGTCGTCTAGTCCCGATCTTAACCCATTGGATTATGATTTATGGTTAGTTTTAGAGACAATGGCTTTTGGATTATCAGGGAAGTATTTTACCATGGAAGGGTGCGTGCTTCTATTGATATCTGGCTTTAACATTTAAAGGACTGTATTGCAGCTAATGGAGACCAAATAAGCTTTATTTTTAATAGTTATATATTAATGTTTTAAATAAATATATACTATAACTGTAATAATAATAAATGTTCGGCGCAAAAGATTTTTTTTTCGTTGTAATAAACAGTATTTATGACAAAGTAGGTATAAATTGAAACTCACCCAATCGTCGTCGCTGTCGGGCGGCGGCTCGTCGCAGGCCGCGGCCAGGCCCTCGTCGTCAGTCGTGAGCTGGATCCTGGTCAGCAGGTTGTTGGACAAGATCTGGAGATGGACATAAAGCTCTACAAGTTACAAGGAAACTGGCATAACATGATCTAACGTTTTATTGCACATTCAAAGTTCGGGGTCGCCATTGCAGCCCTTAGGGCTAACAGCTATTTTCATTCCGATAAAAAATACACATCACAGGAGATGAACGTTGAGTTTTAAACCTTAACCAATATTATATAATTATATTACAATAGCACACTAACTTGCGACTGCACACCACATAAACATACAGAAGTATAGTTTTTGTATTGTTTAATACTGAATGTATGTTTTGTAATTTTTTATTCTGATTTCATCTCGATTTTCGAAAATAAGAGTTTTAATTAGATTTCCACATTTTTAGGATCTTGGAAAATTTAATGATGACATCAGTGTATTTTTATTAAATATGTACGTGTGTATGTATGTGTGTGTATGTGTGCGCGTGCGTGGATGTGTGTGAATGTATGTGTGTTGAGTACTTGTATGTGTGTGTGTGTGTCTCACCAGCGTCCGCAGCCCCTCCAGCCGGAGGTGTCTCCTGGCGGCGCAGGCGGCGCTGAGCAGCTGCGAGCGCACCGAGCCGACGCGCGCGCGCGCCCGCGCCCCGCCCCCACCCCCGCCCCCGCCCCCGCTGTCACTCACGCCACAGTAGCACGCCAGCGGGTCCTCGCTGGAGGAGCCCAGCTTCTCCACCTTCACACAACGTACAATAACATCCTCGGACTACAATGTTACACCACACATTTATGTTATACTCTTGACTGGTTCCACAAATTATAACTGAAAATAACGCTTGCTATAAAGTCATTTTATTGAATGTTTAAATAAAATGACTTTAAAGCAAGCAAAATAAAAAAAATATTTAATGATTTAAATAGAAATACGAAATCAATCAGATACTTTGCAAATGAAATAAATAATACGAATATTAGGCGCGTGTAAATGCCTCTAACACCATCGTCAAAATGTACGCACCGCACACAGGTGCAACGCCTTTTATACGAGCGACAACGTTAGTTAGTTGTTCTGGCGGAAAAGTGATTGCTAATAATACGATATTGCACAAACAATTTACCGAATGGAAAGAGCCGAACATCGCCTATAAACACCAAAGATGTTAATGGTGTGTTGCTATCGTAATGCCACATGCATGAGTTTACAAACTTAGTTTACCCTTCAAACCGAAACACGACAACGACAAGCGCTAAAGTTATTACGGCAGAAATAGGTAGGGCGGTGGTTCCGGAAACGGACGAGACGTCTCAAAACACTTTTAGTAGTTACAATGTTCGGGACCCGCATTTGCATTTTCTCGCCTTTAACAAAATGGCTACGAATTAGGCACAGCTAGTTATGTATAATATCAAGGACCTATTTATCAGTTATGAAATTTGCTAAATGCGAGCCAGTTCACATAAACAAATTTAGGGGCTTTCCAGCAGAAATCACTGTCAAGTGTCCTCCTTTTCCTATTTTAACTGACTGATTGCTTGAATCATTACAATTTAGTTTTTTTTAATAAACTGAGATGGCAGATGAGCAAACGGGTCGCCTGATGAAAAGCGGTTATCGAAGCCTGTGGACGACTGCAACATAAAAAACAAGGATTTAAAACTTTATAATTTTGATATGTTTGCGCGTGTCATGCTGTATCTTTTTTTTTTAATATTACAAACAGCAATCAAGTAGATGGGTCTCCTGATGGAAAGAGTAAACCATCGCCTATAGACACCAAAGATGTTAATGGTGCGTTGCTATCTTGTGGCGAGGTCTAATGCCACATGCATAAGTTTACCGGCTACCTTACCCTCCAAACCGGAACACGACAGTGACAAGCACTGACGCTATTGCGGCAGGAATAGGTAAGGCGGTGGTACCAGACTCGGGCGAGACAATGCAGAACTCTACCACCTAGTAGACACTATGTTAGTGACTCGCGTAGCCAATCGGTCGCCTTTTACGATCGGCCTGGCAGAACGGCAGTTGGTTTATTCTTTAAAGGAGCCCGGAACCAACAAGGAAGTTTCGTGATTGGTTAATTCGTAGTGAATTAACGTTATGGTATATGATATTATGACGCTGTCACGCTAACGCTAGCCAATCACGAAACAGCATGAAACGCGCAAACATATCGATATCATAACGTTTTAAATCGTTGATAAGAAGTCATGAGCTGCCGACACTTAAGAAATGCATGACAAATAGAACAATATTTAGTTTTGAGATCACTTCGTCCCTAAAGACCTCGGCATGTTCAGCAAACCCAAAGCGACACAATTTGGGAACCTTTTGAAAAGAAGTCTCTTAAGACTTCTTTTTAGAAGGTTCCCAAATTGTGTCGCTTTAAAAAAACCTTGCCATTGGACTTACAGATTGTGTGTGTAATGTGTGTGTATGTGCGTGCGTGTGTGTGCGTGCGTAGTAGAAAATTTCTGAGAATGTGTGGGACACGATGAGCAAGATGTCTGACCTGCGGCAGACTGGGCCAGCAGGTGATCTGGTTGTGGCTGAGGTCCAGCTGCCGGAGCCCTGTCGGGTATGAAGTCACGTACGACATGGACCTGAAGTGCACACACGGGTAAGAATATTAAGACATTTGCGAGTTGAATTTTCAAAATTAAGAAACAGTTATGTATGCGCGTGAACATGTTGGAAGCGTTTGGAAATGGTCTAATAAAAAACGCGCGAGCCTTACAGTAGTCGCATACGATTTGTACGTCGTGTTGGTCCCGGCCTCCTTTGAAGAATAGGCCAACTGCCGTTCTGCCAGGCAGGTCGTAAAAGGCGACCGATTGGCTATCGAGTCACTACCATCGTGGCTACTAGGTGGTAGAGTTCTGCATTGTCTCGCCCGGGTCTGGTACCACCGCCTTACCTATTCCTGCCGCAATAGCGTCAGTGCTTGTCGCTGTCGTGTTCCGGTTTGGAGGACAAGGTAGCCGGTAAACTTATGCATGTGGCATTAGACCTCGCCACAAGATAGCAACGCACCATTAACATCTTTGGTGTCTATAGGCGATGGTTGATTCTTTCTATCAGGAGACCCATCTGCTTGTTTGCTATCTTATGACACAAAAAAAAACGATGTCTAAGCTTTAACTTCTAAGTGATTAAGGTGGAACAATCTGATGGCCAACTTGCAAATTTAAATTGAAAGCGAGAGGCTAGATGTTACGCTCTTTCTCTCTCTTCACTTACTCCCTCGCCCCTCTCTTTCTCTCCTCACTCCCTCCCCTTCTCTTTCTTCTCTCTATCTCTCCGTCACCCTACCTCCATCTCACCGTATCTACCCTTCCACCTTACTTTCCCTCCCCACATCTTCTCCCTCTGTACCACCCGTTCCCTATCTTCCCCCTATATATATATATTCCCCTTCCTCCTTTCATCTTTTTTACACCCCTATCTCTCTCTCCTCTATCTCCTTCCGCCTCCTGTCTTCCCCTGCCTTCTCTCTCTATATTCCCTACTCTTATATACCACTCTAGCTATCTTCCTCCGCCGTATCTCCTACCCCCTACGTCCTCTTCTACAATTCCCCCTTCACCTATCTCCTTCCATCTTATATATCTTCCTTCTATCTCTCTTATCTCCCACTTTTACTATCCCCCTTCTTCCTCCTCCAACATTTCTTTTTCTAGCCCCTTTCCCTATCTCCTCTTATCTCCTTCCTCCCTCTATCACCTGTTATATCCCCCTTCGCCTATCTCTCTTCCCCTTCTTTCCTGTCGCTCTTCCCCTCTGTCTCTCGTCTCTACATTCCTTCCCTCTCTTACCCTTCCCCTCTTCCTAACTCGTCCTTTTTTAACTATTTATTTTTTTAATTTTCTACAACTATTTTAAATAAATTTTAATATATATTTTTTAATTTTATTAAAATATATTATATATTAAAAAAATATGTAAATACTGTAATATTTTTCGGAAATAATTGAAAAAAAAAAACAATAAATACTTAAATTATTAATGATACAAATACTTGTCCCCAGTAGGATTCGAACCCTAGTCTCATCAATTTCATAGAGATCGATCGTCTAACGTTTGTGTCTATGCGTCAAGAGTCTATGCGTTTGTGTGTGTGTGTGTGTGTGTGTGTGTGTGTATGTGTGTGTGTGTGTGTGTGTGTGTGTGTGTGTGTATGTGTGTGTGTGTGTGTGTGTGTGTGTGTTCTGACCTGAGGTTGTTGTAGGCCATGTTGAGGCGGGTGAGGTTGGGCGCGCGGCAGGCGAGCGGCGCGGGCACGCAGGTGAACTGGTTGTGCGCCAGGTTCAGTGCCGCCAGCCCCGGCCCCGCCCCCGCGCGGGGCCCCGCGGTCGGGGAGGCGGCGCGCGCCCCGCGCCACACGTGCGCGCGCTTCGCCTCTGACCACCTGCCCGAGACACACTCACAACATATACAAACACTATTCTATAATATGATCATTACCTATTGTGTTCTTCAATATATACAGACTTTTAAAAGTTAATTTGTGTAAACAGTGGAACTTCATTTCTACTGGTGTTCATAGTCCATACATATCTCATCTCAAACACTACAAAACATAAATTTTTAGCCCTTTTCCCATAATACTTATTTTGGGTGAGCAAACGATGTAAGGTCAATTTTAATAGTCAAAATACGTGCACTCACACGGCATTGCCCGTCCTGTTGGCCACGGTCGGGATGTCATCTTCGTCGAGGGAGGTCTCGCTGTGCTCTATGGACGGACTGCGGGACGGCGTCTTCTGTATGAAACAACAACAAATGTTCTACTTATGTAGCATATACATCATTTATGAGATAAAGGTATAGTGGATGTTTGAAGTCGTTTTAAATTTTTAAATCACTATTATTAGCAGCTTCAGTATGTCACGGGATTGGTTCCTGTTGAAAATTACCATCTAATTCAGTATCGTTCAACTTTTTGTAAAATTAAACGAGCATTATGAAGTGTGCACTTTTGTATTTCCTTTTTTCATTTTACTTCACAAATATATTTTAAATTATAAAGTATCTTCAGGATGTAACATATCACATCTGTTTAACGTATAATGTGTATTTAACCACCCAGAATGCAACAGTAGCTGTGTACAAAGGCTCCCCCTGTTGGTCCTCAATGAAACTCGCCGATACGATTTGATAATTTTATTGATTATATCTAATGATACGGCATTACAATTCAACTCTTTGTCTTACTGAGTTATTAATAGGTAGTTCACACTTAAACCAACTTTTGACGAGAAATCAAGATTTTCCAACTCCAAATTTTTCATATTATAAGGTACTTTTATTTAATTGAATGGTACCATTACAAAGTTTAATCTTTTAAATATTGCCACAATGAAACATATTTTTTAATCCTCAGTTGTATTTCTTATAACAAATGTTACAATGTTTGATGAATACAATTATGTTTACGTAAGCGGTTCCAACAAAAGTAAAGTACCTTTGCATTCAAATGTATTGAGACAACATGATAACGCGATGTAGAAACAGAACAGCGCCATCTATGAGTGGCTGGAGTAACTAACAATGTTACAAATATTGTATAAGATGCGAGATACTCTCATAGAGAGTGTAAGTGTTCTGTGGTGTGTACGCACCGCGTCGAAGCAGAAGTGCGAGTGAGACGCGGCGAGCTCCGGCGTGCCCGCGCTGTGCTTCTCGCCTTCGCACTGAACCTGCCACCGACACAACACGTTCATATTTCATATAACTATTGGTTTTCAACATGGTTTCATCTAAAAACACAAATAAAAATGTCGACACGATTTTGATGGATGAATTTCATGGATTAAACCATCATGCCTTAAGACTAGACAACACTCTTCCAGTTGTGTTAATAGTAGGGGAGTCCAAGATGCTAAATGGGTGTAATTTGAGCTTCGTATGGAACAATTTAATTTTGTAAATTAAATTACAGGAAAAATAACTGGTTACATAATATTTTTCATTTCTTTGATGGAGGAAAGATCTTAAAAAAAAATGTTTTAAAAAACTGTGACATAGATCTAAATCTAAATCTGTGACTAAATTGCGTCAGGTTAAGGAATGGTGATTCAATTGCAAACTAAAATTTAAAAAATGTGATAATTCATGTGCAGCGTGAGAGAGTGGGAGCGTCAGAGAGTTGCAAAGAGAACATTATCATATTCCCGAGCGAGTCTGGATTATATTTTATTTTAGAGAAAATGTAAGAATAACTAAAAAAGATATAATCTGACAATTTCCATAAGCCGAAGTTATCGGAATTTCGTTTTTTCTGCAATAGTTACCCGCCTCTAGATAAAATGCTTATATTTAACGCATAGCTTCAACAGTATGCGAGTTACCCCCCGTTACCAATCTGATGCGTTTGAGTAAATCCCAAAGTCCCCTTTTAGGTTTCCCTATTATATATGTCGTAGAGGTGTTGTGTATTTTGAACCACGGTATCACCTCGCATCTCGCCACCTGATACACCAGTGAATGGTAGTGAATAAAGTTTATTGATGCTCACTTCACTCTGTTCACCACAAGCTATTCATAATAACTCTGTGTTTGTGTGCACCATTTGATATGCTTTTTTATCAATTCATTTACGAGTAAAAAAATATGTGGTGTGACACTTGCGGACCGGGTTCGTAATGTCGAAGTGAGAGAGAGGTTAGGTTTGAAAGAAAGTGTCGGTGTAAAGATGAGAAAGGGCATGCTCAGTTGGTTCGGACATGTAGAAAGAATGGTATATGAAAGGTTAACAAAACAGATATACAATGCGAATGTGGAAGGATGTAGGTACCGGGGAAGACCAAGACTGACATACCACGATCAGATTGATCGAGTACTGTCTGAAGGTGGTGTCAAGAGTCTTCGCAATCGGCGCGTGTGTATGGAGAGAGAGATGAATGTGGAGGAAGCGAGACAAGCCTGCAAGAATCGTGATGTATGGCACTCGGTTCTCTCTGCCTACCCCGTAAGGGATCTGGCGTGAAAATATGTATGTATGTCATGTACGAGTATGTATGTATGTTTGTATGTGTTCACTACTTAATATTTTGATTTGTATTAATTTATATATGTGTATGTGTGTGTTCAGTACTTGATTTCTTGTTTTGTATCAGTTCGTTTGGGTGTGTGTGTGTGTGTGTTTGTATATGTTCATTTAATATCTTGATTTGTTTTAATTTGTGTACGTGTGTGTTCACCACTGTATGTTTTGTGTTGTACCAGTTTGTGTATGTGTGTATGTGTGTGTCACCTGTTCCCCGGCGGGCAGGTCGCGCAGGAGGTTGAGCGCGGCGTTGAGGTCGGCGAGCGCGGGCGCGGCCCAGAGCGCGGCGGGCAGGCTGCGCAGCTTGTTGTTGGACACGTCCAGGCTGGCCAGCGCCGGCAGCCGGAACAGACCCGCGGGCACCTCCTCCAGGCGGTTGTCCTGCGGGGGGGAACACTAGTTACTATACTGTCCAGTGTTCTGCAAACTTACCATGTTTTGAGTTAGACATTTTGTCATACATTATGTATGACGAAATGCCTGAAGTATCCTCTTTGTCTATTTTTAGACACGATTAAGGCATATTGTTTTTTTACATATAATTCTGTCGGCAAAACTTGGAAAAGTACGGCATCAGAAGAAAACCGTTAGAATGGATAAGAAGTTATTTAAATAAAAGGAAATAATGTATTAAAATTTCAAAAGTATGTGGAAATCATAAAAAAAATTGTAGCCCACAGTATTGCTGTAGTAATTGCAGAATATCACAGGGAAGTCTTTTAGGACCATTGCTTTATTAATTTTTATTAATGATCTGCCAGAAACTAGAAACATCGAACATGAATCATTCTTATTTGCATATGACACTACCCTCCTCTTTAAATGTAAAATCTAAAATCTTTTAGCAAAAAAAACATCTGAAACTTTACATAACGTTTCAAAATGGTTCAAAAACAACAATCTGAAAATTTGACTAAAACAAAAATAGTTGAATTTCAAACATATTATAGTTACAAATTTAATAATATTAAAAATATACATATTAAAATATTGTTAGAAATTTTTAACTTTAATTTTTAACAATACCAATAATATAAAAAATACAGACAATACTTTTCTAGGAATATTGACAAATATTATAATTGGAAACCATAAGTTTGTATATCTCCTGCAGCACGGCGCGGTGTACACTCACCTGCAGGTATATCTCCTGCAGCACGGCGCGGTGTACACTCACCTGCAGGTATATCTCCTGCAGCACGGCGCGGTGTACACTCACCTGCAGGTATATCTCCTGCAGCACGGGCGCGGTGTACACTCACCTGCAGGTATATCTCCTGCAGCACGGGCGCGGTGTACACTCACCTGCAGGTATATCTCCTGCAGCACGGGCGCGGTGTACACTCACCTGCAGGTATATCTCCTGCAGCACGGGCGCGGTGTACACTCACCTGCAGGTATATCTCCTGCAGCACGGGCGCGGTGTACACTCACCTGCAGGTATATCTCCTGCAGCACGGCGCGGTGTACACTCACCTGCAGGTATATCTCCTGCAGCACGGGCGCGGTGTACACTCACCTGCAGGTATATCTCCTGCAGCACGGGCGCGGTGTACACTCACCTGCAGGTATATCTCCTGCAGCACGGGCGCGGTGTACACTCACCTGCAGGTATATCTCCTGCAGCACGGGCGCGGTGTACACTCACCTGCAGGTATATCTCCTGCAGCACGGGCGCGGTGTACACTCACCTGCAGGTATATCTCCTGCAGCACGGCGCGGTGTACACTCACCTGCAGGTATATCTCCTGCAGCACGGGCGCGGTGTACACTCACCTGCAGGTATATCTCCTGCAGCACGGGCGCGGTGTACACTCACCTGCAGGTATATCTCCTGCAGCACGGGCGCGGTGTACACTCACCTGCAGGTATATCTCCTGCAGCACGGGCGCGGTGTACACTCACCTGCAGGTATATCTCCTGCAGCACGGGCGCGGTGTACACTCACCTGCAGGTATATCTCCTGCAGCACGGGCGCGGTGTACACGTCAGTGGGGCGGCGGCCCCGCTTGCCCCGCCCCCTCCGCTCCGCCTCCTCCTCGAAGAGGTCCTCGCTCGTCGGCAGCCGCTCCAACTTGTTCTGGCCCACGTTCAGGTACCTGACACACCAAACTACACAAACTCTACCTGTTCTTTTCCAATACGGAGATAATATTTGTGCGTTAAAAACTTTCATACTGACAACTTTACACACTTTCATATTTATTTATTTATTCATTTATGTATAACAAAATCCACAGCTCCTAATCTATTTTAAATTTTACTTACTAGAATTATTCTGAAAGCCAATTACGGATTTCATTTTTTAATATTGTTACGTACTCGGGTTCGTACTTGTAATAAAACACCACTTATATTAAATCCGTGTATTTACACAACACAACACAACGTAATACTAAAATACACTTTACACCCTAGTCACTCGCTATACTATCACTGAACTTAGACCACTACACAATAAAACACTTCTCGCTTCGCACTGGTCACTTGATGTATCGCTCTCGATCGCTTGATAAAAACTGCCTTGTGTTTGTCAACATCTCTGTATTTATAGGCAGGGTAAAGTCCTAGCTGGATCCAGAAAAATCTAAATGTATCGGAAAACAATGAATCTTATCGTAAACATGTTATGAATCATAAATCCTAGTACACGCTACTTTCAACCTTATGCCATATCCCACAAAGTCCATTATGGCATAGCCCAGGTCAACTATTTGTTTGTCAATAGGAGTAGCTATCTCTTTCTTTTATTTCTAGATAGTTAGCGCGCGCGCTCCAACTCTACACGCTTCTAGATCATTCGTAACAATATGTACATATTAAAAATGTAAGTCCGTAATTGAAATTATTATAAAACAAAATAATATCACAGGCATTTATTTATGAAATAAAATAATATCACAAATTTATCATAATTCAACATCCATAACCTCGTCCTAAGTTTTTTTTAAAGGGCAAAGGGCCCACCTCTTGTTTCCACCACTGTAACTTCTGTAAACCAAAATCAACAGCGGCAACCGTCCTGATAACTACAGAATTGCGACCTCAGGGTGCCAGGGGAAAAGCTAAGCTGTCTTGGAACTAGCAACAAAATTAATCAGAAGTATGTAGGAGTAAGAAAATACAAGTTGTTCTAGGTTTATGTAAATCTTCATAATAGACATTGATTTTTAGCGAAGATAAAAACATATTGTTACATACTTCGGGTTCGTAATTTTAAGAAAACACCACTTATATTAAATCCGTGTATTTACAATACAAATACACAAAACAACTAAATGTAATACTCAAATACACTTTACACACTAGTCACTCACTGTACTATCACTGAACTTAACCGACTACACAATAAAACACTTCTCGCTTCGCACGGGTCGCTTCAAGTATCGCTCTCGATCGCTTTATAAAAACTGCTCTGTATTTGTCAACGTATCTCTATTTATACCCGAGGTAAAGTTCGACAACAATCGCGAATGTTCGTCAATCATCTCGTAAACAATAACAATAATAAGTTTTTTACAATAAACAACTTATCATAAACAAACAAGTCCTAGTACACATTATTTTCAACCTATACCACAAAGTCCATTATGGCATAGCTTAGGTCAACTATTTGTTTGTCAATAGGAGTAGTTATCTCTTTCTTTTATTTCCAGATATCTCCAGCGTTACAACTCTACACATTTCTTGATTATTCGTAACAATATTTTATCACTTCAACACTACACTAATAAAACCAGCCCACATAGAACAATATTTTCGAAAATAACTCTAGATCAAGATTTCTAGTCAAAAATATTATCTAAAATCAAATCATTGATTCCAGATTATTATTCCATCCCACATATAAAAAAAAAAATTAATATCATTATCATGATTCCTTGTACAAATTAACCATTTTGAAAACCCACATTAGGGATTGTCTAGCATGTGACCGAGGTTATTTACACCAGCAGTGGTTAATGAGTCAAAAGCGTTTTTATAATGTAACAATAGTAAAACGACTTCAATTTTGGGGTATATTGGATAGAAACTTTAATAATATGCGTGGTAGCGTGTTGGATAGACACGGTAATAATGAGCTGGATTTGTGTTGTAGCGGCGTGCACAGGATTATGACACTGGGTGTGCGGCGGAGTACTCGGTCATAAAAACTTTTTCTTTTATAATTTTTTAGCATAGCCACAGCCACGCGACGGATCTCTAAGTCGGAAACCATGCCAACAGAACAAGTCTTAGATGTGCTACTATTCATGTACATCTTCTACGGCAACGCAGACAAAACAGTGATCTATCGTCGCGGCGGAAGAAATTCTAATAAGTAAGATAATAAACTTAAATATTATAACTACTCACCTAGTTAGCTTCAATTTTCACATATTCAAGGTTCCGGTTACTTGAGATTACTATATCCCGATGTAAATAAACGCAAGATTTCGGCCACCACAAATATCTTATCGAGTGATGATAACATTTAAAAAAATCGACAAACGCACTGGTAAAAGCAAATCACTACAATTATTATAGAAACTCAGTAATAAACTGTTAAATGTACACACTTTCAATTGTTAAAATGAAAAATCTTCTAAGAAAACTAATAATAAATAGGTATATGGCGCAAACAAAATACAATACAATGCTCATCGCATAAAAATAGATAGAAAATGACCCCGCAAAACAAAACATTTCTGCTATTTAAACAAATAAAACCTTACAAACAAAAATGCATTATGTGCAGTACGTGATTTATTAGATTTCCACCTATTATTTTTAGTCGGATTATAGACATTAGGTAACGAACATTTCCGATTAATTTCGATAACTCCCGAACGCCGTAGCATGCTGCTGGAGTCGCGCCATTCGCCGCTTTAGATATTCATGAGTGTATGCGTTTAAAAACTGTGCACGAATAGCAAAATTACTACACATATGCGAACAAATCTCCTGCGGTAGATGGCGGAATGACCTAGTTAGAGCCGCCAAACGGCTGGCAAACATAATGTATGTGTGCTTGCAAATAGGTGCTATTTATAAAATATTAGGCGTTTTTAAGTTATTATATTTTGTTTATTCATTTATTTACTATTAATTAGTCATCTAAAACGTAGGAACGTTTTATTAAAATGTCTGTGAATGGCAAGTAAAGCATTGCATTTATGCCTTCAAGGAGCGCACGCCGCTGACTGTGTTGGATATTTACAGCAATAATATGCCTGAAGGTGTGTTTGATGGACGCGATAATAATGAGTGTGATGAATATATAATATGGAGTGTGTTGAATATATAATATGGAGTGTGTTGAATAGGCACGGTAGTAATGAGCCTGTAAGTGTGTTGGGTTTATACGGCAATAACGAGCCTGAAGTGAGTAAGATAGACAGGGTCGTCTAGTCTGTCTAGATACTATGATAATGAGCCTGGAGGTGTGCTGAGTTGATACGGCAGGGGTCACTCAGATATAAGTGTGAGAGGGTTTAAAATTGTACGTTATAAGTATGTCATCGTCTGTTAGAGTTCGGGATGAATCAATAGTAGCAAAGTGCCGCAAATATATAATGAGGGTTTTAACCATGGAACACAGAAAACTAGCGGAAGTGGGAAGTACAAACATTTGTATCAGGACCGCGATCGCCAAACTCACACATAAAATAAGCATATAAACTACTAATGCAAGCATTTTTTCATTGGTCGTTTTCATTTTAAACAATAATAATCCGAAACGCACAAGCAGAACATTTAAAAATATACCAAACTGCGTTACAATAAATTCTATTTGGCTACAAAAAAAAGAGTATTTACGTCCTTTTGTAGTCTATTCAAAATAGACTCATCTATTGTACAATAGCGAAACTATAATCTTAATAGTTTCGCTATTCTACAATAGATGGCAGTATTCTGGAAAGTTCTCTAGTCATATTTGAGTAGAGAACATGTATATAATGACTGTCATTACGTATATCTTTATGTTTACGTAATGATAATTACGTATATCATTCTAGAAAAATTAGGTCAACCTAAAATGAACTTTATATGTAAGGTGTACGGCTGATTTTAGTTTGACTTTCTATTATATCATTAAAGATTATATTAAATCAGGAATTTTATTCAAATAAAATGAAAATTGTACTTTCGGATGATATGAAATATCTCCATTTTTAATCATCTGTATTCTACTATCATTTCTGCATTCAAGTATGGCACAATATGGCATAATTCAGTGTGTAATAGATTTTCGCACGACGCTCTCCTAACGATATGTTAAATATAACTAAGGCAATTTAGAGTAACAGCGTATAATAGTGGTGTAGGTGGCACGCCCACTTTTCACTTCCACTTGTTTTCTTTGTTTCATGGTTTTAACAACTCGAAGGACCCTTAATAATATATAGGTTCTTGTTGACTAGCACATTGATAGATTGATAAATAAAATATATTTTAATTTGACACAGCTTTATGAGGACGCACAGTTCTCTTGTTGGATTTATGCGAACTAAAATTATAATGAACAATGCGTGCCATATAAAATGATAAATTGCAATACGTGACGATTTTATCGTACAAGAAATATTAAGTGTGAAGATGTGATGTAGATGCACTCACCGTAGGCTGGGCAGCGAGAAGATTTCGCGGGGCAACAGTTGTAGCTCGTTGTTGGCGAGTTCCAGCCGCGTGACCGCCAGCGCCGCCAGAGCGGCCGCGCTCACGCGGGGGTTCACGCGCAGTGCGCCGGCCGCCACCCAGCTCATGCTGCGGCAGCAGAACTGGCTTATAACACACACACACACACACACACACACACAGCCGCGTGACAAACATTAGTTAGACACGTACACATTACTTACTAACACACAAACAAACGCATGTGACCACATATATGTAAAGACGTACGAACTGACTAAATTTGCTCTCTTAATTTCAAAAATTCTGTCCGACTGGTATTGCTTTGTTTTTTGGATTAGAAGTGACTTTTCTAAAGTGTGTTGAATTTAAGTTATAAGTTACTAATAAAACTAAATTAAGCCCATAAATTCGATATATTAAACATGTTTGGAATTCCACAAGGTAATTTATTAGCACCATTCTTCTTGTTAATATATATATTGTTGATGATCTTCGTGATAACTTCAAATATAATAGTATTTTTGCTAATCACATTATTTTAAGTTTCGTGAATGGTGATTAATTTGAAAAAAGATTACACCATACCTTAAGAATATTATTGAAATGGTTAAAATTAAATAGTAAATCATCCAAATATTATTAAATTTTTAGAATAATGGTCAACATACATCAGAAGTAAGTAATACTAAATTTCGTGCAATACATATTGATGAACGTTTAAAGTGAAAAGCCTATAAAGAAAAATTCTGCAATTAACTAAGGATATAATAATGATGGAACATAATAGTATTACGCATATGGTTACATTATTATTATTACAGTATTATAATATAACGTAAATGATGTTTTTTAGTACAAAAAATTATGTACGCGCCATTTGCAAGCCAAAATTGAAAAAAAAAAAAAATACTAATGTAATCCTTAGCGATACGTAATTTTATATATACCAAATTTAGTAAATAGATTTAGAGGTAGAGTAAAAGATAGAGAGTAGTAGACATTAGAGTAAAAAGACATTACAAGTATATTTTTTTCATTATGCAAATATTCTATTTCACAACAAAAAAATTACACCGGTAATACATGGTAATACAATACATATATGAAAACTAAGTACAATTGAATACAGCAGTTTCTTTAAGATGCGCGAACAAGTAAACAAATAAGCGAAACAAAAACATTCTAAATTGTATTGTTATGGATAATATTCTATGATTGTCCAGTTATTTAAGAAAAAGAGTGATGTAGCAAGTAGTATGTAGCGCGGCGTACCGTATGTGCGTGAGGTGGCAGCGCAGCTCGCGCCAGTTGAGCATGACGGGCGTGGAGGGGCAGCGCGCGCTGTACGAGAGCGCGGAGTCCGCGCGCGAGCGCAGCGCCGACTCGGTCACCGCGCTCTTGTTCACCTTGTACTCGGGGTCCGGGTACGCCTGCCCACACACGTACCAATGTCACAGCGGGCCAATCGCGTGCTATTTATACACGATACATATCCGCTTTGATTTGCTGAGCTTTCGTGAAAAGAAACGAGCGAACGTTGCAGTGGAAGTGTATCTGTGATTAAAGGTTGGTATAATTCGATAACTAAACCTACCATCGCACGCGTTGATTAGCTTTTTAAATAAACCAATGAATGCGTGCGTGCGTAAGTTTTTTAATACACTTCATCGTATTTCACTGGTTGCATGAATCGAATGAATTTGCGTAAAGTAATATTGAAGGTAATTTTTCCAGTAGTGTTCGAGAACGAATGACAAAGCATCACCAACCGTCTTGTCATTCGATAATCCGAAAAATCGTAATGACACTTTTTAATGAACGAACGAATGAATGAATATTTTATTTTTTTACATTGCATTTCTGTGTGTTTATTTCAAAACGTATGAACTTGTACGTTTTCAATCTGTGTATAATATGCGTGTGTGTGTGTGTGTGTGTGTGCGCGTGCGAGAGTGTGCATGCGTGCGTGCGCGCGCGTGTGTGTGTCCTGACCCGCGTGGCGAGCAGCGCGCTGGTGAGGTGCGTCAGTCCGTGTCTGGCGCACTGTTGCAGCGCGCGGCCGGCCGGGTCCCCGGCGCCGGCGGCCAGCAGCAGCTCCACGGCCGCCACCTGCCGACTGTGCGCCGCCACGCCCAGCGCCGTCCACCCCGCATCGTCTGTACACCACGACGGAATATTTCACATTCACCGTTATCAATTAAAAATATAACAGTAAATAAAAAAGAATCTTCACGCCCGTACCCCCGAAGCGGTAGCCTGATATACAACCAGTGCAAACAATGAATTTAGTTTAGCTAAAACAATGAAATTATACGTCACGCACGGCGTGGACAAAATTGAAAGCGGAAATAAAACAAATATTAAAAAAAATCGCTATAAACCGGTTTATTGATTTGAAACCATTATAATTTAGATCCATATGGAAACCAACATTTTTAAGGTTAAAACAGATACAAAACTAAAAAACCGAGTGAACCTTACAGTGATATGTTAAATTTCACACGTGATTAAGTAGAATTAAAAAAAGATACAATCTGACGGCTGTCGCACCCGTTCTTGATCAATTCAAACAGCACGCGCTCATTGGTCATCTCAAATAGCCTACGCTCATTGATCATCTCAAATGACATGCGCTCATTGGTCATCTCAAATGGCAAGCGCTCACTGGTTATCTCAAATGGCACACGCTCATTGGTTATCTTAAATGGCACGCGCTCATTGGCCATCTCAAATGGCATGCGCTCATTGGTCAATTCAAATATCACGTTCTCATTGGTCATTTCAAATAGCACAAGCTCATTAGTCACCTCAAATAGCATGCGCTCATTGGTCAATTCAAATATCACGTTCTCATTGATCATTTCAAATAGCACAAGCTCATTGATCATCTCAAACAGCGTGCGCTCATTGGTCCATTAACATACCACGTGCTCATCGGTTATTTCAAAAAACGCGCGATTCCTCGACTTGCTGTCACACGTTTCCAGTGCATTTCATAAAATCACTCCTTTGAATTGCAGAAAAGCGAGAGACGAAATGTTACACATCATAAATGGTCCTTGTGAACTAGACCTGATTTAGGTTTAAAATGAACCGGTAAAACAAGTTCTGTTAATATGTATGTGTGGACTACGTACAAAGGCTCAAGTGGCTAAGTGTGGAAAATAAAATGGCAAAAAAAATGTATGTGTGGGGGTGTGGCATGTGGTGGTCAGTACTCACTGTCGTCGCTGTAGGGCGCGGGCGAGGCGCGCTGTCTCGTGACGGAGGCGCTGCGCGAGCGACGCCTCTCGCGATTATTATCACCTGCCGACGCCTCCTAACACAGTAGCAATGATTACTATTCAGTTTTCAACTTTGGAAGTAATCGTATTACTTATATTTAATCCAAACTGACCCGCACAGCCTGGCCTCACGACACTAACATGATATCAATATAATATTTGCAAATACAAATTAGAAGATTATGTAGAGATTTGTTCGTCAGTCCGGGCACCTTTGAAGAATAGACCAACTGCCGTTCTGGCAGACAGATTGTATAATGTAACCGATTAGCTATACGAGTCACCACCATCTTGACTTCTAGGTGGTAAAGTTCTGCATTGTCTCGCCAGGGTCTGGTACCACCGCCTTACCTATTCCTGTCGCAATAGCGTCAATGCTTGTCAAATAAAATTGATTAAAAAGTACCCTATGTGCTATTATTCCAGGTCAGTTCAAATCGGTTCAGCCGTTTTGGCATCCATCCATCCATCGAAACATACTTTCCCACGTATAATATTAATGATATGAAATATGATACTAGTTGAAAGCTTAACCAGCGAAAGCACCCATGAAATGGAAAACATGTTAGATACACATGTCATCAGTTTTTCATACAAACTTTCATCCTTTATTTAATCCTTTGGAGGTTATTTTTGAAAAAAAGAGTTTTCAAAAACCTATTATTGACCTTGGATCTTCAACTACCTTCATATCGAATTTCATTAAAATTGGTTAAGCATTTAAGCCGTGAAAGCACGGCAGACAAACAGACAGACCTTCACATATATGATATTAAGTATGGATTTAGCTGGTATAAATATTAAAAAAACTATATCACACTTTTAAAAACTTGTTATTGGTTAGAACTCTCGCTCTCGCCATGGAGTATCCCAAGGAAGCATTTTAAGTCCTATCCTTTTTCTCTTTTACATTAACGACTTTAAATATGGGCCGATATCTCGCTCATACAGGGCAAATTCATTCCGTATGTACACGTTTTTTGATATTTGAAAAAAGTCTATGATGTAGCACAAAATGGTCTAAATAAAATTACATTTCTTTTACGAAACATGTTATTAACTTTTAATATTTATAAAACCCTCTTAATTTCCAAATCTAACTCCATAATTCCTAAGTCAATTGTAACTGCACACCTTTACAAAATAAAATTAAACTTGGGTGATATTCTACACCATAATCTTGATTTTTTAATCATTTGTAACTTTTTGATTCGAATTCGAAAACTCTTAATAGTGTTTAATAACCTTAGAACAACGCATGATCCTAAAAAATATTAAAAATTTAATCTTTATGCACCTACTGTACTTTGTTTGCTCCTTGAGTATTATCATGTACCTCATATTGCAAGATTTTTTGGCTGTCTAGTTAGCTAATGGCAGGGATATGCTTCATAAATTAAGTCGATCATTTGTACCTGTATATTTTGTACGAGATCCAATAAAGATAAATGAATGAAACCTGAGGCGGCTGAGCAGAGGAGTCCGGTGAAGCGCCAGCATCCAGTAGTTTCTTGAGCACGCGCACGTGACCGCGGCGCGCGGCCACGCCCACGCACGAATCGGCGCCGCGCCCACTGCTCACGTCCACCACACGCACGCGGGCGCCCGCGGGGGGCGGGGGACTGGCCTGCGGGAGGGCGGGGCTCACACACTACATCGACCACATACCCAATACGGCGGTCATATGGGACATACATAGCGTAAACACTACACGCACCCTATGATCTTTAAATTTTAATAGCTTAGGTCTTATTGTGTTGTGTATGCGATTTTATAATTCATTTTCGGTATATATGTTTTGTCTGTGTTTTTTTTTCTACTAATGCTTACAATATGTCTCACTGTTCCGCTGAGTAAATGTTTCTCTCCTAAAACAACGGCAATATGCTCTATCCCATTACGAAACTGATCAGTGATTTGTCATAGTAAATATCAATTCACACTCTGATTAAAACAATTGCTGCTGTAGCAATAGCCAACCTGTGTACCTTCTCCGTACATTCCGAATAATTTAATCAACCGATAAGTACGTAACGGTCGCCGCAGTAATTTGGCTAAATCATTGTTAATCAAACTAAATGGCATTATCTCTCTATTGGGTAAGTGTTCGATGAGATCAACCTGGATAATTTATTTCAACCCCTAAAACACTAGCTGACTATATAAGCCGTTAGAACAAAAATTTCAAATTAGGAAGCGTAATAAAAGCCTTATTCTATGACTATTATGATCGAAAATCTTACTAAATCATTTTCCCATAATATATGCATTACAGTTGCAGAATTATTATAGTTAAATCTTCAGCTGTACCACTCAGCGTGAGGCCGCGTTGGAATCCGGTAGTACTGTGAAATTGGCGATCCGTCAAATTTTTAATTCGACGATAAAAAGTCAAAATTATCATAGGAAAGGCTTCTATTTTACTACCTGTGCCTCAAGCACGTACTCCTTGCGAAAAAGTATTCGTATCGTCATCGAGAAATAAACGTATGAAAAATGATTAGCGCCCCTATCGTACGTAAATGGAACTAAATTTCGAAGCACAAGCAAATTATTAAACTTTCGTATCGCAACCGTATCGAAAAATACGTGAAACGTAACAAAATTGCGAGCACGAACGGCGTTTTGAAGTATCGTATCGCAAATTTCGAAGGCTGGGTATCGAGCGGTGACGAATCTTTTTTCACTTACAATTTGCCGGTGAAAAAAGTTTCGAGTTGTTTAAAATTATTTATTACGCTCGTTTTTTTAAAAATTAAGTAGTTTTAGTTACTTCCGGATATTAATACAATCAACGGAAAGCTAAAAAATGCAAATACCACCTATATTTCAACGTAATTCTCTATTATATTCTCATTGGAAGTTTACTTCAAGATGAAGAAAATAATAGACGAGATTCGATGTAAGCAATTTTTATTCTCACATTTTTATTTGTGGTAATTTTTCACTGTTTACATTTATATTACAATACTGGCTGTTGCCAGTGACTTCGTCCGCGCGGACTTCGTTTACTCCACACTGCTCCTCCCCCGTAGGTGATAGCGTGATAATATGTAGCCTATATGTTGACCCAACCTGTTAGTTTTAATTCATGCAAAATTTGAAGTAAATCCATGCAGCACTTTTTGAGTTTACCCCGGACATACATACAGACAAACAGACAAAAATTCTAAAAACTATATTTTTGGCTTCAATATCTATCGTAGATAACGCCCCAAGTATTCTTTAAAAAAATATTCAATGTACAGTTTTGACTTTCCCACGATTTTATTATATGTATAGATTATTTTTCAGAGAAGTTAGATGTAGGACTAAACAGAGAAAAATATTTGATCCTATGGATTTAAATGATACCGAATTTAAAAATAAATATCGCCTCAACAAAGAGGCTCTAACATTTCTCTGTGAGCAACTCCGCCGAAAAACTTCATTAAGACTGAGTTCCAGGATAACTCTAGAGCTTATTTCCTTAGAGGAATCTTGTTTCTGGAAGAAAGGATCCAATCTTCACTTCACATCACGAAACAAAAAACTGCACATAATAAATAAGTTACATAAAACTTCCAGGACGTACTTTTCCATGAACTTCACCATAGTTATGTACTGCATAAAGCTAGTCTAGTTTTCATTTTATAATATTTTATTTATATTTAATGCGAGGAAACAATTTAAATGTAATGTTTTCGAGAGCCCGTACGTAAACAAACTTGACCTTGTCTTTGTTTGGCATCGTATGACGTATACCTACGTCAAGTAACAAGCGGTCGTCTCGTTCAAAAACCGTAGAACAACGTAAGATCGTTGTTAGAATGGTTTCGTCAAAATAAATTTGATTTTTCTTAGAGTAGAGAATGTATTTCTTGATTTTTGTGTATTTTATTAATTATGCTTGAGTTAGGTATGATTTTAGTTATCAATAAATATATTTCTATATGGAATATAATGAAACCGATAATATACGATTAAGTTTTTGAACGAAACTAGTACCTTCCTGCTTACGTTAGGATGACGTCGCTAGCGTAATCGTATCGAGGTCTCGAGAGTCGATAGAAGGTGCTTCGTGCTTCCTACTATCGTCATACTCCGTTACCGTATCGAGTCCTCGATACGTTAACGATACGAAAACGCTTAAATTTCGTGCTTGAGGCTCTGAATATGCTACATTTTTTACCAACACCTTTTATAGGTAACTACCTGTTGCCCGCGACTTCGTCCGCGCGGACCTCGCACAGCTCCTTCCCGTAGGTGATAGCGTGATAATATGTAGCCTAAATGTTGACCCAACCTGTTAGTAATATTCATGCAAAATTTGAAGTAAATCCGTGCAGAACTTTTTGAGTTTACCCCGAACATACATTGACTTGCCTACGATTTTATTATATGTAAGGTAATTATAAAAATAATAATATATTGCATAAACCGCCATCACAACACAACTGTTCAATATGCGTCACCATGAAGGCTGAACAGAAAGCTGCTGAAGTCTGACTGATCGACCACAACAAAGCTGATTAAAACATGGAAGTAGTTGAATTTGAAAAAGAAACAAGATAAAAATTACGTTTGATACACATTCGTTCTAGATAATATTGAATTTTTGAATGTTCTAAAACGTCTGAAAGTATAAAAAGTACAGAAAATTAGAGAAGTTACTATTAAAACGTATTTCGAAGAGAATTCTCAAAAATCAAGATTCTAGCCAAATTATTTCATTCTAGCTAAAATTTTTAACTCGGCAATTGATATTACAAATAATATAAAGGTTTTTAGTAAGTGCGTTTTAGGCTAGCGAGTGTCGGAAACATTTCAGACAAAAGCAATTATGAAAAATTCTCAAAAAGGAACTTTTGTTAGAACAATATTACAATAAGCATTATTGTTTAATCTCACCCGAAGGTTGTGTAGCTATATTTATATTTAATGTAAGCATTAATTATAATTCATGATTATAACTTACTGGCAATAATATATTTTTAAATTCTAACACAACACTATTACACTGGCTGAAATTAATGCAAAATGATATTGATTAATACTACACTCAAGCCTTTGATACTAAGATATTCTATCATACAATCTTATTATTTTTAGAACTTATTAAGAAATTGTAGCCAAATGTATAAGCAATTTTAAAGACAAAATTAAGCTGCACCCTATTATTTTTAATTCCGTTTTCAGTGAATGTAGATGTTCCACAAGGGTCATTAGTAGGTCCTCTTCTTTTCACTTTGTTTACTGCGAACGTCTGTAAGCATGTTCCGTGTTGTAAGTACCAGTACAAGTTGTACGTAGACGACATCGTGTACATTTGATTCAAAGGTATCATAAAATAATAATTTTATAATATACATTGAAAAGATAAAAATCTAAAAAGTTGTAAAATACAAAATTTTACTACTTTTCCATATTTATAAAATAAAATATATAATATAAATGCCTGAAAAAAAATTAATTTATAGGAAATTTGTTTTTCGTCTCTAGACATTTCTCTGAACATCAAATTATAACAAATAATAAATATGTCATGGTATAGTCCTAAAATAATGAATTCATCTTGGCGTGGTTTAAGTATAAATCATATGTTATTAAATTCTAAACAAATTTCTTGAAAACATAAATCGATCGCCTTTAAAAAGATAAAGCAATGTCACATTCATATAAAAACATATACATGACACTGCTTGACACTGACATGACACTAAATGGTACGCACTGATGATAAATTTGCACATACCTGCTTGGCGCCGGTGAGTTTGCTGACGATGGCGTGTATCCCCAGCGAGATGCCGGCGCGGGCGGGGCTGGTCACGGCGCGGCTCGGGCTGGGCTCGGGCGGGCCGCTGTCGCGCTGAGGGCGGACACAATACTGTTACTGCGTAATACGGGTACTGATTACACTGTTACATCGCATGAGTACGGTACTGTCACAATGTTTGGTGTTGTAATTTATTAGACGCTCACTTGTCTTTGATATTTGAATTTAATGAAACGTGTAGAACTCATTTGTTAAATAATAGAATTTTCTTTTTTATATCATAAGTAGAACTCCTTTATTAAATAATTGAATGTTCTTGAATGTAATTATTCAAGAACTTTTCTTTGTTATTTTTAAAGTTTTTCAAGTTATCCCAAGTACGGGATAAGTGCTTAAACACAAATATAGTTTAGTTTATGTAGATGGTGGACGGTGACCTGCAGCACGGGCGTGGCGGGCACGGCGTGCGCCAGCAGCGCGTCCACGAGCGCGGCGTTGCCGAGCGTGCAGGCCACGTACAGCGCGGACTGCCCGCTCGCGTCGCACGCGTTCACGTCGAACGCGAACTTGTACTGCCACTGGCCCGTCGGGTCTCTGCAGTACACATAATACTACTATTCGCATATCTCGAAAACTATTGAACCGGTTATTATGAAACTTGGACTGCTCCCTAATATTTCCTTTTGATATATATATATATATATATATATATATATATATATATATATATATATATATATATATATATATATATATATATATATATATACGTATCTTCACGCCCATATCCCCGAAGGGGTAGGCAGAGGTACAACAAGTGCGACAACGATTAGCCGAACATACTTGATCCCACAAATGTGATAGGTGGCTAGCCCATCGCCGACCGGGTACTTCCCAATCCCGGGCAACTTTGTGTTTCTCAGAAAACTGAAAAAACACTTTTTTTTATGTGCCCGACCCGGGAATCGAACCCAGGACCTCATGTGGTCAACACCAACGCTGGACCACTAGACCACAGAGGCGATATATATATTAGGGTGGATCGAAAAATTTTTTTTTCTTAGCATGGGGGTAGAATTTGTAGCTTATAAAAAAAGAAAATTTTTCAAAAAAAAAAAAATTTTTTTCGCAACATTTGGAGATAGCCCACTCGTTTTTTAATAAAATAATGGATCAAATGGACTAAAAATTTTAAAATATTTAAACGATGTTTTAGAATCTGTGGAATGTCTTTTTGAAAGCCAAATGGAAATCAGAAGTCAAAAAAAATTTTTTCCTATTATTTTTGTAACTTAAGCGAAAAATAAAGAATTAAGCAGCCCTTTCATCTGTATTAAAGTAAAAGGTAAGTGAAAAAAAAATCATATGCAATTATTTTTTCATGTTTTCCACGATTTTTGACGGAAAAAAATTTTTTTCGCTAGAATAAGTCCATTTGATCCATTAATTATAAGCTACAAATTCTACCCCCATGCTAAGAAAAAAAATAAAAATTTTTTTTTTCGATCCACCCTAATATATATATATATATATATATATATATATATATATATATATATATATATATATATATATATATATATATATATATATATTCTTTAATCTTTAATTGATCTTTTTCAAGATATAACGAACTAAATAGGATACCCAATCACTCACGTATTTTATCAACATAACCAACCAATCAAGTAAGGCTAACATTGATATTGACCAATTGTAATCAACTACAATTCCATAGACTAATTAGTAGAGCAAAATTAATATCGATAATCAAAATTGTTGAAATCAAATCAAAATTGAAATCGGTGTTGCCATCCGCGTCAACCTTACCAAACGATTCCAAAGCTAAAACTAAATATATTGTTTTTATCCATGTGGCTTCGACATATATATTAGTATCGTTATATGGCGATATTTACCGAGTAATATATGTATATAATAACACCCGAACATCTATACACAAAAATCCAAACATCTATACACATCACACAAATATCGGGATCTCTCACCACAAAAAATGTTCCTGTCAGGAATCGATCTGAGCCCTGTCGATTGGTAGATAAGTTCGCTAACCACTCGACAAACGGGGCGTTCAAGTCCTAAGAAATAAAATAAAAAACACCAATCATGGGAGCAGAATAAAAATTTTAAACTTTGGAATTTCTGTTGTCCTTTTACATTTTTACATTAATAGAAATTAAAATAGTTGTAAAATAAAACGCTTGAATCAGAATCAGACACTCACGTGTAAGTATTGAGCAGGTGGTCAGGATAGGGGTACTCCAACAGCAGGGTGACCATTTCGTGGTGACCACCGATACAAGCCGCGTGCAGGGGCAACCATTTTTCAACTGTCTCTTGCTAAAAATAAAAATAAACGAAATAATATCTTTTTAACAAAAAATGAAACTGATGAAAAGTTATGCGTCATACCTTAAAACCGGTAAGTGGATAATGAGTTATCCTGTTCTCGTAACTTTTTTCTCTCGTAACCGGTTTCATTTTTAGTGTATCAACAAGTTGATACACTAAAAATGAAACCGGTTGATAAACTAAAAATGAAACAAGTTGATACACTAAAAATAAAACCGGTTGATATACTAAAAATGAAACCGGTTGATAAACTAAAAATGAAACAAGTTGATAAACTAAAAATGAAACCGGTTGATAAACTAAAAATGAAACCGGTTATTACACTAAAATTGAAATGAAACCGGTTGAAACACTAAAAAGTGAAACCGGTTGATACACTAAAAATGAAACAAGTTGATACACTAAAAATGAAACCGGTTAATACACTAAAATTGAAATGAAACCGGTTGGTACACTAAAAAGTGAAATCGGTTGATACACTAAAAATGAAACTAGTTGATACACTAAAAATGAAACCGGTTGATACACTAAAAATGAAACCGGTTGATTCATTAAAAATATGTTTTGAAGTGAAATTAAAGTACAAGTGTTTATTCAGTTGTGTAACAACAATGGAATTCCACAAAGTGCTGACGATGGAAAGTATACAATATATCGAATTAAGAACCTCCTCAGGGTTTTCTGTCTCTAGAAAATATACCCTAATCGCTACTAGACATACTAGATATACCTACGTAATTTTAATTCTTTATTTTTAATTTCAGGTGAAATAAGATTAGCCTCGTTTGTTGCTGAACACAATCTACCATTCACTATTATGGAGCACCGCAGTTGATGCAAGCCGTTTGTCCTGATTCAAAAATAGCAAAAGAAATAAAATGCTCTTCAACCAAAACTCATGACATAATTGATCATATTATAGGTAAAGAAAGTTTCAATAATGTATGTGAAGATCTAGGGCAAACTAAGTTTTCGCTTATTATTGACGAGTCCACTGATCTTAGTACGACCAAACATTTGTGCTTAGTTGTGAGATATGCGAAAATGAATCGTATTAAAGATTGTTTTTTAGCTCTTATTCCATTAGAAGAAGCTAATGCAGCAACCTTATTTGAACACATTCTAAATTTTTTTAGAAGCAATAACATTCCATATAAAGATAATCTAATAGGTTTTGCATCTGACGGGGCAAACGTAATGATGGGACGTAATAATTTTGTTGTAACATTGCTGCAAAATGAAATTCCTAACATTTTTATAATTAAATGCGCCTGCAATTCGTTTCACCTTTGCGCGAACTGTAATATGCTAATATTTCAATTCGCCTAATATCTGTAACGGCTATCCAAAATGAATCGGATAATATCATTCGGTCTTCGGAATAGTTCGGATTCACTAGATTGGCGCCCGTCGGATTCGTGAAAATATTAAAATATTTTCACGATACGCCGCGTCGTACGTACGAATGAGTCAGACGTATTTCCTACAGTATGCTGTTGTTTTAAGGTCCAAATTACAGTAAAATATTAGTTAATACTGATATATTAGTTAAGATATTTTCCTGCCGTATCAGTATCAGATCTTATTACTGTTACTTTAAGGTCTAAATTACAGTGAAATATTAGTTAATACTGACATATTAGTTAAGACATTATAATATTTGAAAGTGAATATATTAGTATCACCTAATCTTGAGAAATATCGGTATTAATCCACCTCTAGTCACTGTGGTTAAAGTTTCGCTGAACTATAACTAGATGGAGTTAGTAGTCGTTTAAATCGCGTTAGAATTAAATAAATAGGTATTGATAAGTATTTTTCACACTTTCATCTATTATATCGCTAACTGGTCACTCAAAGTATCGCTATTTTTGAAAGTGGTGCAACTCAATGTTGTACTGCTTTTAAAAATTAATTAAACTGAAGTTTTGGTAAATATATTATACTAGCTCATACCTGCTGCCAGCGTCTTCGTCCGCGCGGACTTCGTTTACTCCGCACAGCTCCACCCCGTAGGTGATAGTGTGATAATATGTACCTAGCCTATATGTTGACCCGACCTGATAGTAATATTCATGCAAAATTTGAAGTAAATCCATGCAGTATTTTTTGAGTTTATCCCGGATATACTTACAGACAAACAGACAAAAATTCTAAAAACTATATTTTTGGCTTCTATATTGATTGTAGATCACGCCTCAAGTATTCTTTTAAAAAAATATCCAATGTACAGTTTTGACTTTCCTACGATTTTATTATATGTATAGATAACGAACGATAAGCTCGTAATAGTATCAATAAAAATTGTTGATTAGTTGCTATTTTTCTTTAACTTTATCATTTTCATATTATATTAATTTCATTCTGTTACAAATTTACCGGAGTTTTCTTCTATCGCATGTGAGGTTACACTCTATTTTCTTAACTGTTGTGTTTTGTGTGTGGTGCGTGTCAAATACAGTATATTAGTGGTGGTGGTGTTGGTGGTGGTGGTACCTGCACGGCCTCGGGGAAGTGGTCGAGCAGCAGGCGCGCGATGTCCGCGCGGCCGTGGTAGGCGGCGGCGTAGAGCGGGCCGTACCGCGTGACGGGGTGCGCGCGCCCGTCCGCGCCCGCGCGCACCAGCGCCGCCGCCGCCTCGCACACGCCCACCTCGCACGCACTGACGCAACACACACGCACACACACACTTTATTACGGGCTCCGTACCTTACAGGTAAAAACGGAACCTCCTCTGTCTGTCTGTCAACAGACTGTATCTTATAAACGTGATAGCTAGAAATTTGATATTTTCACAAATTATGTTTTCCGCTACCACAATAACAATAAATATTAAAAATAAAAAACACAAAACATTAATGGGGATCCCCATACAATAAACGTGTTTATTTCGTATTTTTTTGCTCCATATTAATAACGGTAACAGGATGATCCTGTCGCATACGATGTCTAACATTTGATACTAGACATGCGCAAAACGGTACTTTGAAGTGTAATGCAACATCACACATCACCTTTGAAAAGGTAATATCACCCGCAAACATCACTCATCACTCATTACTCATCACATCACCTTAAGGAAATATCATCTGGAGTAGCGTTTAGTGTCTTGCGTTGCATGTGATGTATGCATCGCTTTTTTGTGCGAACTACGAGTCATTACACTGAGTATATATTTCTTTCCGAAACAGATTACCATAATAATTGATGATTAAACTGAGTAATAATTTTGTCTGATTGAAAGTTTTATTATAACGTTACAATTATCAATCATAATTACATTTTCAATTAGTCATGTAGGTACCTGATTTAAAAGTATCATCACGCCGGTACCTATGTGGGATAAGCAGAATAAATCAAACGTCTATAGACTTTCAGTTCTCCACAATTCACCAGTTTCTTGGTTGGCACACCATTCCGCCAGACTCCGAGCTACTACTGAGATTTTAGATTTTCGAGTAAAGTATCTTCACGCCCGTATCCCCGAAGGGGTAGGCAGAGGTACAATAAGTGCACCCACGATTAGCCGAAGATACTTGGTCCCACAAATGTGATAGGTGAAAAGCCTATCGCCAACCGGGCACTTTCCAATCCCGGGCAACTTTGTGTTTATCAGAAAACTGAAAAAACACTTTTTTATGTGCCCGACCCGGGAATCTAACCCGGGACCTCATACAGTCAACGCCAACGCTGGACCACTAGACCACAGAGGCGATTTTCGAGTAAATCCTCTGTAATACTTTTGCCCAATCGGGACTTCATGGTCAAAGTATGCCACGATGCACAAAACAAACGACGCGACGTGTGACACACAGAACAATTAAAATGTCTTAACTCAAACAGTTATTGCATAATACCTAAGGGTACTCATTTTTATTATTAGTAAGATTGTACATTTTACTAATAACAAATATTCACCGAATTGTTTTCACCAAACGTTTCCAATTCAAATCATTCTAACATACTTAACGTACTCCTATACCCCTTCTCCCAGCTCAAACCAACGATCTCGGTATTATTCGATTTATTTGAGTTATACTGCCAGTTGCATATCTCCCGCACGTTGCGCATCACACTCTTTTCTGAATAGTATAATATTATATGTGATACGGCCAGAAACGACACTAACCGAACTGTGCCGAGTGATGAATGAAGTAATGTGTGATGGTTGAAACGCTAGTGTGATGTGTGATGTTGTATCACCTTTCCGAGTGATATTACTTTTGTGATATTATACGCATCACCTACCCATGTCTATTTGATACCTAAGTGATTTAATTGGTACAATCTGATAGCCAATTCTACCACCATGTGGGCTCATTGGTCAATTCAAATGGCACGCGCTCATTGGTCGACCCAAATAGCTGACGCTCAAATTCAAATACCTTTTTTCTTTCTTTACTAATTATATACTTTTCTTCTTTCCGAGGCTTCCTGTCGCACCCTTCCGTCACATTTCACAAAATCACTCACAGATTTCAGGAAAATGTGAGGAAAGGATATTACACATAAAAATATTACATATCATACGTATATCTTATGCAAAATCCGTTATTTGTTAGTGCCGAGTTTCACACCACAGCAGCCTAGCTTTTCCGTAACTCGCTTCAAACAAACACGTCAGCTTCAAACACAAGCATATACTCACACATAGAGCAGTGTGTTGGCGCCGCCCGGGGTCATGTTGGCGACGATGGCGGCGGCGGGCCCCAGGGCCGCCAGCTGGGCCTTCAGCGCCGCGGCCTCGCCCCGCACCAACACCTCGCGCAACTGGCTGTGCTGGGAGAGCCGCTCGCGTTCCTGCGCATCTGCAATACAACGCCTTACATTATAACTGCTACCTCACTGGTCTAGTGCGGTCCGTATATCATAAATTAAACAAGCAGCTGGCTCTCCTGATGGAAAGAAGACCATTACCTATAGACACCAAAAATGTTAATGGTGCGTTGCTATCCTTGCGGCGGGGTCCTTAATGCATAAGTGAACTGGCTACCTTACTGTCCAAACTGGAACACGACAATGAACAACACTAATGCTGGCATTGGTACCAGACCCGGACTAGACAATGTAAAACTCTACCACACTAATCGTTAACCTCTTACGAACTGTATAGCAGAAGCTCAGATAATCTAATCTTCAAAGGAGCTCGAAACAACACGGGGGAGTATAAATGAATATCACTGGACAAATTACACAAATCGATCTGATCCCAAAGTTAGCAATTTTAAATTTAAGTTAGCAATTTTAAATTTTAAATTTAAGTTAGCAATTTTAAATTAGCAAATATATATACATACATAATACACACCCAAACCCAGAAATACAAACATCCATGCTCATCACACAAACATTTTTCGATATCAGGAATTAAACCCGAGTGATATCGGTTGCGTAGTCAAGCTCGCTAACCATCCAAATGGGGCGAATAATAATCATCAGCCTCAGCTTCTATTAATTCACTGCAGGACATAAGCCTTCTCCCCCTCAGGCCATTTTTCCCTTTTCTGAGCTTTTCTTGTCCAAATCTCCCCTTCCAGCTTGACGATATCGTCGACCCATCTGGCCATCGGTTTTCCTACACTTCTCGTTCTCACTCTCGCATCATAATAAACTGCCTAGCGGCTAGGCATCTCGTAAAAGCCAAGGAGAAGTGTAAAGCGTGATACTAACACCTATCCCATGCTAACTAGGTGGTAGAGTTTAACAACGACTCAACCGGATATCGGTGCCACCGTCTTACCTATTCCTGCTGAAATATCGTCGGTGATTGTTGCTGTCGCGTTCTGGTTTGGAGGCTAATTTGTCATCCATCTGTGCCCCAACGCATCATTAAAATCCTTAGTGCCTATAAGCGATAATTATCTCCATCAAGAGAACCATCAGCTTGATTGCTAACATATGGAATAAATATTTTAAAAAATATATTAAATAATAAAACACTATCACCTTCTTCCCAAGGATCCTTTATATCATCAACAAAATACTGAGCCGCGTCGTACGCAGTCTCCAAGTCCAATTCTCCATTCAGTGGCTCACGTCTCTCACTTCGAGGTTTGTGTGGCATTTCGAATTGACCAATCACGTACCGGCATTACTTATATATCACTTTCTATTGATAGATATTGTTTGCGAATTGAGCAATCACGTTCTAGAATTTATGTTATTTTCTTTTGGTAGATATTGTTAGTCCACATGTTAAATTTATCTGACGAACACGTGTTTACAATGTTGGATTTATATGATTGACTAGCGATTACTTGTGACTTTATTCGTGACTAGCAGTTTATATGATCCAAATCATTACTGCCCGTTAGGCAGTTGAGTAATAAGTACCTAGCCTATATTCCTCCTAGATAGAGTAGCTTAATCAACCGACGAAAATCAGAGGAAGTTCTCAATTCTACGTATATACTTCTTTATTTTATTTATTTATAACTAAACAGCATACATTATAGATTATTATGCAAAATTTATCAAAAATTTCAATCAAAATTTATAAAAAAAACTATTTAATAACGCAGCCAACAACAATGTTCTCAGATTACTACATTCTCATTAATAAGCTAAAAAAGTTAAGACATGGCATACAAGATTGTCATAAAAACAGAAGAATTTAGGCAAAATTAATTAAAAGCATTCATTGTATTAATCACATCACATATTATGTGATGTGATTAAATTTTCCTGTAAACGTATGCAGTCCACTACTGTTATGATCGCTATATACAATATCTGCATATAAATGAATTTATTTATTTATTTAACAAAAAAATATGCAGCGAGCGATATATCAGGTATAAGGCGAGCTTAACTCTGATAAGAGATATCTTACAGCTAACCCAAGACAGTGAAATAGTGTTAAAACAGAACAGTGTACAATGTAATTTAAACACAAAAAATAACTCTAATTAATTATTATATTATATCTAATTAATTAACTCTAACTAATAAAAAAAATTTAATTTCATAAATATATATATATATATATATATATATATATATATATATATATATATATATATATATATATATATATATATATATATATATATATGACGGCGTCCGCGTCATCAAATGCAAGAATATTGTAAACAACAGGTGTACGCCTGAGCCACCGAGCGCATCGTTCGATATCCCTACTACTCAAATTGTTTTTCTACCTATATAAAAGGTTCTGAGCGCCCGCCGTTCGGGCAGTCTTGGCTCTGGCGTGGCTCGGTACACTTGTTGTATCTTGCTAGTAGCTTATCCTTGACTCTTGGATAATTAATTTGTGCAAACAAGTTAATTATTATGTCAACTATAAATTAGTCGCAGTACAATTTATAATGGACTATCTATTGCTTAAATTATGACTTATTTGTAATAAGGAATAATTAAGTTACTTGGAATTGTTAAACGAGAACTAGTCATTAAATAATGGAAAGCTTTAATAGTGATCTTATGTTATTTTTGATATTTGATACAAGTTGAACAAAATATAAAGAGTTGTTATATCACCACATCCTCATTTTATTTATCGTATCTGACCCACTTCCTACATCAGAAGTGGGATCGGATTCACTCCCACTTCAGCATCAAACCATCAAACTATTTCGGTTAATTATGTAGAGCAGTAAATGTCTCTTTTCACTTGTGGTATGGAAACTATTCTTTGAAAAATAGCAGAAAATATTAATTCACGTTCTGTAAATGCATCTACTCCCCTTAAGTTGATATACTTTGATTCTGATGAAGCAGACGATATGACTAACTGGTGTCCTCCTCCTAGCTTCGTATTCTTCATTACTGAGGGTCGTAACCTCCTCATTAGATTGTTCTTGATAGCACAATATTATGCCATTGGACTCTATCTTCAGCGGCGTGCAGAGCATCATAAAACATTTTAGACATAAGATTGGTGCAAACCTGGTCCGACCATCGCATAGGAGTACGACCACGTGGTCTTTTGTCTTCTACTTTTCCGGTCACTATTAGCTTTTCGAGATTGTCTCCTTGCTTTCTAGAGATGTGGCCGAAGTATTATAGAATTCTTTGAAGGCACGTAGTAGACAGTCTGGTCTTTACTCCAAGTTGTTTTAGTATGAAGGCGTTGGTCCTGTGTGCTGTCCAAGGTATACGTAACATTTTCCTCCAGCACCACATTTCAAACGCATCAATGCGACGTCTGTCTGCAGCTCTTAGTGTCCATGACTCTGCGTCGTACGTAAATATGGAGAACACCAGCGTACGAACCAGCCTCTGATTGGTTTTTAATGAGATGCTTCTGTCGTTCCAAAGCCACTTCATCTGTCTCATAGCATTTTTGTGGTGTACTTTACTAGATGGTGTGCCTTAAGTAAAATTATTATAGAAAAGAAGCAATTAGACGGGGTAGATCAAATCATTGTACCTACTCACTCACTTAAGAGTCATGCCGTCACCTACTTCACAAACTGCTGTCTTGGCAAACTATATTCTTTTAGACGTAGATATGAACCGATTTAAGAGCACCACTGCATTTCGAGGAAGTTGAAATCTTTGTGATAGAATTGAACATCGTGACAACGATTGTCGTGATAAACAGAAATTTATCTCAAATAATTTGTGCTTGCAGGGAAAGCAGTTCATCTACCACTATCTCTGGTGGCGTGTCCAGTGGCCGACAACCAGTGGTCTGCTATGTATGTTGTGACCCCGGCCTAGCCACAAAGCTTCCATTTGTCCGATGCGCTACAAGAAGAAAGAAGTTGTCACTTCGAGTTCCGAAAAACAGAAAACCAGTCAAAATCTGTTCCAGAGCGTTACATGGTGTATTACACTAAGTAGAATTAAATTATCTTTTATATTTGAGTCTGGTTTAGAATGTAGCCATATCAAACAAATCTGTTGTGATTCCTTTGTAAGAGAACGGTTTTATGAACAAGAATCTCTAAATAGTCGCTTGTTTTGATGTAGTTTCCACTGAACAAATCAAATGCTTAACCACAAGGCAAAATTTAAATTTGGAGGTAGTTTCACGTTTGACCTGATAAGTCTTAATGTTTCGTTAGGCCGCAAAATTTTGGACCAATGTAGAATAGGAACTAAGCGAAAACAGGTTAATGCTTAGCAATACTTAAACACAATCCTGCTCAGTTTCAAAATCTGCTAGCGAGAGTATGGTAAACACTGACATTGTAGATAAAGATAGAGAGCGCTTGGTAGATATTTTTAAAAACAATTGACAACCAATTGAATTAAAACCGTCGGGCTTAAATTCGTCGAGCTGAAATCGAATTAGTTGACCCTTTGAAAATCATTAATAAGCAATCTTAAAGTTTATTACCAACTAAAACTCAAACTAATATTTTAAAAAAAAAAGAAAACAATACAGATTTACATCTTCTTGCGACAGGCACATATAGAGCTAATACTCGGTCCGAAAATGTGATGCGAATCTTGTAGGGTTGAATAATGATAGCGGAGTATAACTCTGACAAACCATGGGAAGAGCGGTTAGGTAATATTCAACACGCGCTCAACAACATTAGGTATAGTGTATCTGGATTTACCCCGATTGATTTGACATTCGGTATTCAAGGCAAGTAACTAAAACTCTCAAAAGTATCTACGTAAGCTTTGAAGATCCAGTGTATCCAGCAGAATCACAAAATCAGCCCAATTGGACATTTTACGGTTGAGTAGACGTAAAAGAGATGTTAAAACCTTTTAGTATAGGTGACTTTATCTTTGTTAGGAATGAAGAACGACACTAAACGAAAATTGACTCAAAATATAAGGGCTCCTTAAAAGTTACCGCAATTTTAGAAAACAAGTGCGCCCATGATAGCCTCTGCGAAGTTCCCCATATTCCTGTAGGGTTTCTTGAGGTACCTGTATGAAAATTATAACAAGGATGACGTGACGGCGTATACTCATGATAATGATCTTGTTCATAAAACTGGTCCAAACAATATTGATAGAAATGCAGTGTATATCGTAAATAGTTATAAAAGTCAGAGTTTTTAATATCTTCGAAATACCTGCGAAGGAGATTCTCTAATCTTGTAATAACTAATGCCACTGTTCATAAGGCTGCATCATCAGCAAAAAAATACGATATAAAGTAAACGAAAAAAATGTAGTAAAATAATGATAAAAAAAAATATCACTAAAAATGTAAGTAAAAAAAAAACAAAAAGAAATAATAATTGTTATAGGAAATGGGAGTTTTATAAACTATAAAAAGAAATCAATTGAAAAATAAAAAAATAAAGTAATGTAGGATTGACAAAAAATGTAGGAAAATGACGGCACACTCCAGTCTCCGGTTTTAAACTGATGAGAGGGAGCATAGTACACTCCAGTCTCCGGTTTTAACTGATGAGAGGGAGCTTAGTGCACTCCAGTCTCCGGTTATTAACTGATAAGAGGGAGCTTAATACACTCCAGTCTCCGGTTTTAAACTGATGAGAGGGAGCTTAGTACAATCCAGTCTCCGGTTTTTTTAATTGACGAGAGAGATTCCTAGCTTAGTAGAATGCAGTCTCCGGTTTCAAAACTGACGAGAGTTTAATAGTTGTAGTTACTGAAGGGGTTGCCGGACCAGCACACTATTGTACCATTTCGCTAAAGGTCACGCTATTTATAGAGTTGTAAAAAAAATAAGATTACGTTTAGTTTTCTAAAAGATATGTCAGGATGAACGAGGCGTTCCTTGTCCTCAGATGTATAAAGATGCGCACACGAGGACGTGTGCATGTCAGTATGGCCGTGACGGCGTCCGCGTCATCAAATGCAAGAATATTGTAAATAACAGGTGTACGCCTGAGCCACCGAGCGCATCGTTCGATATCCCTACTACTCAAATTGTTTTTCTACCTATATAAAAGGTTCTGAGCGCCCGCCGTTCGGGCAGTCTTGGCTCTGGCGTGGCTCGGTACACTTGTTGTATCTTGCTAGTAGCTTATCCTTGACTCTTGGATAATTAATTTGTGCAAACAAGTTAATTATTATTGTCAACTATAAATTAGTCGCAGTACAATTTATAATGGACTATCTATTGCTTAAATTATGACTTATTTGTAATAAGGAATAATTAAGTTACTTGGAATTGTTAAACGAGAACTAGTCATTAAATAATGGAAAGCTTTAATAGTGATCTTATGTTAATTTTGATATTTGATACAAGTTGAACAAAATATAAAGAGTTGTTATATCACCACATCCTCGTTTTATTTATCGTATCTGACCCACTTCCTACATCAGAAGTGGGATCGGATTCACTCCCACTTCAGCATCAAACCATCAAACTATTTCGGTTAATTATGTCTCTTTTCACTTGTGGTATGGAAACTATTCTTTGAAAAATAGCAGAAAATATTAATTCACGTTCTGTAAATGCATCTACTCCCCTTAAGTTGATATACTTTGATTCTGATGAAGCAGACGATATGACTAACTGGTGTCCTCCTCCTAGCTTCGTATTCTTCATTACTGAGGGTCGTAACCTCCTCATTAGATTGTTCTTGATAGCACAATATTATGCCATTGGACTCTATCTTCAGCGGCGTGCAGAGCATCATAAAACATTTTAGACATAAGATTGGTGCAAACCTGGTCCGACCATCGCATAGGAGTACGACCACGTGGTCTTTTGTCTTCTACTTTATATATATATATATATATATATATATATATATATATATATATATATATATATATATATATATATATATATATATTAGTTTCATCTTTAATATCGTTGATAAATAATATAAATAACAATGGTTGAGCCCTAAGGCACAAACATGATAACGTTAATTTTTTTAATTTTATTGCTATACTACGCATAACTTTTTACAGAGAAGTTCCATTTTGTTATTGGAATGATATACTTTGAGGGTTGTCACTTTGATTTAAAAAAATCCAACCGTAAGGGTATGTGAAGAAGAGGTGATTGGTCACTCACTGATTTTAATATATGACAACACCTAACTTTTTACAGAGTGATCCGATTTGACAATTCTTCTTTTATTGGATAGAACATATTTTCTACACTTTTTATCGTCGGCACTTAGTAAAACTCCATTTTAACACAATATTTATTAACTGATAACATTTGTACTGTTTCACAATGAGATAATTATATTTCATTTCCGACCGGTTTCGCTTACACAATAATTAGAGTTATTCTAATTATTATAGTTATGGAATAACTGTAAATACACTACTGATAGTAAAAGTGTTATCAGTTAATAAATATTGTAAATAGAACATACCCCGAGGGTTGTCTCATATAGTTTTATTTGAAAAAACACCCAAAGGGAGGATAATTGATTATTCACCCACTGATTTAAATTTTTAACCACACATTTAAATTTCGTCGGTTTAATTTTGGAACGAAGTTCCTTACGGCAGGCTTGGAGGGGATAGGGATTTTGCTGCGCGACCGAACTGAAAAAAATGTGATAGTAAAACCGTAAGAAAAATGCGTGGAATAAAAGCGTTAAATGAGACGTGCGCAGGCGCGACAGTCGCGTACACAAGCGAGTAGTGCCGTTTATCCGAAGGAAGTTCGTTCTTACCTGGTGTCCCGCGACACCACATCATTTTTTTGTTAAAAAAATATTATATGGTCAAAGATTTTTTAATATTGGTCCAACCGTTTTTCATCTTAAGAGCTTGTATTCGATTTGCAACGAAAACTTCATGTTTTCAAGATTTTTCAAGAGCAATATCGTAATAATGTGAGCAGATTATTTAAAGGATATTACAGTGTTTACAAGATTGGGTCTTAATTTAGTGCACTACAGAGCAAGAATATAATTTTTGATAGCAGTATTTTAAAACGAAGACAATCCCTGCAGCGTTTTACGAAAATAGGCGTCAGAGCTATCTTTCAGGACGAATACAACCGTTGTAATGTGCCATAATATTGTATTTTATGCATTTTCCAACATGATATATGGTCGTAAAGTGCAACACAGAGCCAAAATGACGAGAATATTGTTATTAGATATTAAAAAATTACATAATCAGTTCACTTTAACTTTTTTTTTATTGGTAACTATTTCAGTAGAAACCTACAATATTTTTCATATGTGAATTAAGGTAATGTTTAATATACTGCTTTTTTTCAGTCCATTATATGATCTCATTTATTTAGAATAATTATTTTAAGATCTTCGCCCGCAATCGTTTGCCGATTAAATTTTCATCTTGCGGTAAATCGAATAATCAACACTTAATCTTGCAAAAACTCTAATATCCTTCGAATAATCTGCTCACATTATTACGATATTGCTCTGGAAAAAATTTGAAAACATGAAGTTTTCGTTGCGAATCGAATACGCGCCCTTAATTGTTACTATTTTTTCACAAGACAGTTAAACTGTGACCTTTAATCACTCGAAGGCATGCGATGCTAGCCTCAATTTGTTTCAAATATCTAAAATCCTGTTATCTAATTTTTTCCAGATTAATTAAATATACTAATAATTTCTTATAAGATATGTAGCAAAGAAGTAGATGGGTCTCCTGATGGAAATAAACATCGCCTATAGACACCAAAGATATTAGATAGATATTGCGGCAGAAAAGGTCAGGCGGTGGTACCACATAGCCCGGCGGGTCAATGCACTTGCAAAACTCTACCACCTAGTAGTTTTGATGGTAGTGACTCAAAGCTAATAGTTCGCATCTTACGAACTGTAGTCTCATCTGAGGTTAGTGGGAGCGAAGTCGGTTGAGCAAAATGTCACGTCATCTAGCCAAGGAGGCGGAGGTGAAAAAACCTAATTTATAGATGTCCCCTAACCTGTTGGTGGCGGCGGTTGCTAACACGTGTTTTTTTACGTTTTGGCTGGCAACCTGTTCTATCACCTTATATTAAAATAGTCGATCGTTGTATATATTCACCTTCAGAGCTGTTAGTACAGCAAAAGCATTTTAGTGAAACAGGTATTAATGCTAACATATTGCTATTTTTTTAATTCTCCCTGTTGGTTCCAGCATTTTGCTAAAGTCTTGTAAACGGTGAGCAGTTGGCTTAACACATCACTAGCATCAAATTCAAAGTCAAAACATTTATATTCAAAAATTCGAACTAGCTGTTGCCCGCAATTTCGTCCGCACGGACTTCGTTTACTCCGCGCAGCTCCTCCCCCGTAGGTGATAGCGTGATAATATGTAGCCTATATGTTGACCCGACCTGTTAGTAATATTTATGTAGTACTTTTTGAGTTTACTCCGGACATACATACAGACAAACAGACAAAAATTCTAAAAACTATTGTGACGCCGCTGCTCCGTACCGCTGAAGAGATATAATGATGGATCCAGCGGGCCAACTTCTTGTCAGGTGACGTCATAACTGTGGAGGTCGATGACGTCACACCAAGACAAGTAAGGGGAAAAGGAAAAAAGTTCCCAGCCAGGCAAGGTGTACTGCCAGGGGACCGAAGTCCATTTGAGAATCTTTGAAACTTGTATTTAGTGTTACATGATAAATAATTGTGATATCGCGATTCAGGATTTTATTTTTGAATTTTCTTTTTTTTTCCATTTGTTGTTGATTTTTGTCCATTTTTATTATTTTTTCTTGTAGCGGTTTTTGGCTTCGATATCGATTGTTAATCACGCCCCAAGTGTTCTTTTAAAAAAATATTCATTGTACGTACAGTTTTGATTTTCCTACGATTTTATTATATAGATTATCCTTAACAAGTACTTTTGACGAATCAACATTTTTTGAGTTACTACCGGATCGGAAACACAGTCACACACTGAGAAGATCCGGTGTAAGAAACTCAGCGAGCTTGTCTTTTTTGTGCACATACATTTTTTAAATACTCGTAATGTATGTAAAATAATTCATTAATAATATAATTACTGTGAGATTGGTGTGAGGAGCAAATAATCCCGTATTTTATTTTCTTCCATGATGTTTCAATTTGTCTGTCTCAAGCTTGTCGCAGTATTTTAATTAATTTAATTAAATTTTGCATTAAATTTCTTATTTTGCTTATTTTTTATAGTGTACGTTTCAAATAAATATATATTTATTTCTATATGCAACAAAATCGACAGCGCTTAGTAACATAATTGAACTTTAAAAATTAAACCGTCGAATATCTTAAAAACCGCTGAACCGATTTAAATAAAACTTGGACTGTTCCCTATGTTGGAATATCTCTGATTTAATTAAGAAAAAATATCTCGATATAGCTTTTAATTCCCGAGAAATAATTGGACAAACAAAGAAACACGCATGTATTTACTAAATTTAATAATAATAATATACTTTATTGCACACAACACACATCATTTACAATAGAAAATATGTACGATATGTACGATAAGGAACGGAGTACAAATAGGCGGTCTTATCACCCATCAGTTATCTCTTCCAGACAACCAGCGACTTTAGGAAATATTAACATTAACGCGGGCATTGGTGCTCGTCTTACGAAAAAAAAAGTGATAAATAAAAATTAAAAGTAAATTTAGTACTTGGACGTCGAATTAGATCATCATACTCAAACATTATCCAATTCCAACAATATTACATACATACGTGTCAAACTGAAAATTTCCGCTTTTTCGTCGATTAATAATAAATTTTAATCGTAGCTTAGGCTTTAATTCAACTATGGATTTACATTATACTAGCTGCGGCGTGCAGTCCGCGGCAAATTAAAAATTTTTGTCGAATTCCACGGAATCACCAATTTTTTCCAGGTAAAATTTAGCCTATGTGCTATTCCAGGTCATTATCTACCTGTTTTTTAAATTTCATGCAAATCCGTGCAGTAGTTTTTGCGTGATTGAGTAACAAACATCCATCCACTCGCATTTATAACTAGCTGCAGCGTGCAGCCCGCTGCACTATAAAAGTTTTTGGTGAATCCCGCGGGATCATCTAATTTTTCCGGGATAAAGAGTAGCCTATGTGCTATTCCAGATCATCGTCTACCTGTGTGCCAAATTTCATTTAAATCTGTTGAGTAGTTTTTGCGTGATTAAATACAAACATCCATCCAAACATCCAAACTTTCGCATTTATAATATTATAATATATAATATAGATATTAATATAGATACTCGTAAAAATTTCAATGGTTTATAAAAACAACAAACAACACAGTAAATATAGTTAGGTACCCCAAAAACTTATACTTACAAATAAAATATCAAAAAAAAAGGTATCTTCACGCCCATATCCACGAAGGTGTAGGCAGAGATACAACAAGTGCACCCACGATTAACCGAAGATACTTGGTCCCACAAATGTGATAGGTGGCAAGCCTATCGCTAACCGGGCACTTTCCAATCCCGGGCAACTTTGTGTTTATCAGAAAACTGAAAAAACACTTTTTTTTATGTGTCCGACCCGGGAATCGAACCCGGGACCTCATGTAGTCAACGCAAACGCTGTACCACTAGACCACAGAGGCGATAGCAAAATATCAAAGTAAGTTTTAAAATCATTATTCTTATCTTAGGTGTCTATAGGCGACGATTTGCTCTTTCTATCAGGGGAGCCGCCGACTCGTTTGCTATACTATTATATAAAAAATACATGTTTAAAATAACTTGAAGTTTAAAGTAAAAATATACAAAAAAATGCTTGAATATCAAATAGCGTGCTACGGTATCTGTGTGTGAAATTCTCATCAATGACAGTCCGCTGCATAATATTAAACAAAAACCGGTTAGATTAGTTTCTGAACTTGAAATACATTTATACTTAGAGGACGAGATCTTCGAAAAGATCCCACGCAAACACGCGTCAATAGTACTCGTGGGTGTGTGCGTGTGTGAATGTTTTGTAAAATGAAATTTCTCTAGACGAGTTGAACTATTTTTAGTAGATTTAAAACTAATAGGTGTTAATGACGCGTTGCTATCCGTGGAATGTCACATATATGTCTATCGGCTACCTTACCTTCCAAACCGGAAACAACTGTGATCAACGACGCTATTGCTTACTAGACTTATAATAATTACTTCTGAGTGCTAAGTGTGAGTTTTTCTTTTCGCATTCGATCGTGAGCGCGTTTCGAGTTTACTAGGAATTTGTATGTGATTTGTACAGCGCCATCTAGTGGTAAATTGGTTTCTCACGTTTACCACTAGGTGGCGCTGTACAAATCACATACAAATTCCTAGTAAACTCTAAACGCGCTCACGATCGAACGCGAAAAGAAAAACTCACACTTAGCACTCTGATATGTCTGACATACCATGTTTAGATTGATCGAGTCTTGTCTAAAGGTGATGTCAGAAGTCCTCGAAACCAGCGTGTGGGTATGAAGAGAGTAATAAATGTGGAGGAAGCGAGACAAGTCTGCAAGGACCGTGATGTATGGCACTCGGTTCTCTCTGCCTATCATGTAAGGGATCTGGCGTGAAGTTATGTACGTACGTATGTATGATATTCAAAAAGTGATACAAAACTATTTTGAAAAAGTAAAAGGTATCTTATTTTGAATTAAAAAATATATCTTCACGCCCATATGCCCGAAGGGGTAGGCAGAGGTACAACAAGTGCACCCACGATTAGCCGAAGATACTTGGTCCCACAAATGTGATAGGTGGCAAGCCTATCGCCAACCGGGCACTTTCCAATCCCGGGCAACTTTGTGTTTCTCAGAAAACTGAAAAAACACTTTTTTTATGTGCCCGACCCGGGAATCGAACCCGGGACCTCATGTGATCAACTCCAACGCTGGACCACTAGACCTCAGAGGCGACTAATGATTGAATCAAAATGATTGATTATTAATAATTGTTATCAGGGTCTGTAAAATGCGGCAATGGAGTGCACCACATCAAACGCCAACCGGTTATTTCGCCAACCGACAACTGGTGAATCATGGTGAAACGGAAAGTCTATAAATGTTCGGTTTAATCTGCCTGCCCCGCAAGGGAACCGCGCGTGATGACGATACTTTATTGACTATTGAGGCAGGAATAAATAAGGCGGTGGTACCAATTCCGATCGAGACTTAGCAAAACTCTATGTAATAGTCATGATGTGATATTAAATTGAAAAATAAAGTCTTTAGCTAGCACAATGGACGCAGGAAGCGACTCATTGAACTGAACTCGGGTCACGGCTAGCAGACGACGTTACCTTATTCACCTGGGCCACATTGTCGTGCGAACATTCGGGGAGCGTTATTGCGATAAAACTTTGTGTCCGAAAGATTTATTTTATATCATAAAATAGCAAACAAGCAGATGGGTCTCCTGATGGAAAGAGTCAACTATCGCCTATAGACACCAGAGATGTTAATAGTGCGTTGCTATCTTGTAGCGAGGTCTAATGCCATATGCATAAGTTTACCGGCTACCTTACCCTACAAACCAGAACACGGCAGTGACAAGCACTGACGTTATTGAATAGATAAGACGGTGGTACCAGACCCGGGCGAGACAATGCAGAACTCTACCACCTAGTAGCCACGATGGTAGTGACTCGTATAGCCAATCGGTCGCCTTTTAAGACCTGCCTGGCAGAACGGCAGTTGGCATATTCTTCAAAGGAGCCCGGGACCAACACGGGGGGTGCCAACGAAACGTTGGTAATTTTTAATAAACTTTTTGTACCTAGGTTCTTAATGGACAACGATGATTATTCAAGCTAGTTTGAAATCTGTGGTGTATGTCTGATAAATAACAATATCTGACTCCTTTGCAGTAGGCTAAATTTGACGACAGACCTATTAGTCAGAGAGAAATAAATTGTATTTGCTTGCAGTAAAGGTTATAATTGCGATGTTATTATTATTAAGTATAATATGTTGACCGTGTAGAAGGTTAGGAACATTTTATTTGCCTAGAATCTGTGTGCCTCGACGTTCGATAGCATGTATATTAATGTATTTGGTCTATAAAATTTCACTTAATGGTAGGCTATTGTGAAAATTTGCAATATTTGTTTTTATGTCGCAAAATTAGCATTTAACGTAAAAAGATAAACTTTTCAAAATTATATAAATCTTAAAATTATCAAATATTCTAATAAGTTATCGACATGAGAGAAAAAGTAATCAAAACGTATTCATAATAATTTTATGTAGTGAATATAAAAATCTGTGATAAGGTTGACCCTGCAGGCCATCCCTGAAACTTCCCGCTTCATTGAAGTATTTTAAGCTAGAAGAAGCAAAAACTATACCTAAGTGTAGATTGTTGAGTTCGAAGAGTTCAAAAAATCTAGTTTGTAAAAATGAAATGATATTTAGGAAATTAATGGTTGAAAAATATACATCATATTTTTTTTTAAATTGATGATCGATTGTGATCTTTTGAATGGAAAATAACGCTATTTTTTAACTCAAAATTGTTTTAATAGCTAAAAATCGATAGGTTAAAAAATCTCATAGAATAGTAAAAAAAAAAACTTTTTTTAAATTTTCGTCATTGACAAATCCCAAATAAATCAAACGATTGTGATCCAATTTCCAGTATTTGGCGCAGTTTTTTAGAGGGAAACTCGAATTCGATTTTTATATCAATCGGTATATAAACCTGAAAGTTATTTAAACAATAGGTAATAAGTTTTCTGTAAACAACATAATTTTATTGTTTGAAAACTGTAACTTTTGAAAATTTGATTCGATTTTGATTTTTGAAACGGCATTCAATGTAGTTTTTAGTACTAAAATATTGCAGAAGATTAAAAATGGTTGTTCAAAAAAATTTCGAAATTATGTCAAAAAAATACTTTTGCAAAATTTTGCGTCAACTATAAACTTCCGAACGGATAAATAAATTTTGATGCAATTTATACATTGGTCGCAGTTTTTTGAGATGTAAAGCTGATTAAATTTTGTACTCTATCGGTACATTAATCTGGAAATTGTATTAAAAAAATACTGTTTCGCCAAAAACGTATGTGAGGTTTTTTCAAAATTTCTCAAAATCTCCTTGACTGAATTGGTTAAAATTTTCAGGAAGTCTAAGTTGAGTGGAATCCAATCGAATCCTATTAACGGCGTTTCGATCGGTCAAGCCGTTCAAAGTCATGAGATGTTTACATACACACATACACTTACACACACACTCATACACATACATACGCACACACACACACAAAAAAAAACACAAAACGTGTTTTTAACTTTTCTGATAAAACAACGTTGCCCGGGATTGGAAAGGGCCCGGTTGGCAATAGGCTTGCCACATTGTGTGAGATGGTATATACGGCTAATCTTGGGTACACTTCTTGTACCTCTGCCTACGTATTCCGGGTATGAGCGGTTAGATACTTTTTTTACCCTTATTTACGTTATGTAATGTAAAAACAAAATAGTGAATTTTCCCAATAGCTTATCCTTACGTAAAATTTTATAAAGAACAAATTCTATTAGTAAGTATACTTAATGTCGATTAGATGCATATTTTCTGAGATTTTGGCAAAAAACTGAAAAATGACCTGTTTTATTTTCAAATATATTATAATTCTTATATATATAAATAAATAAAATGTTTATGTTTACATTTTACTCATATTTTACTTATTTTTAGGCTAGTCAAATTGCATTTATAACATTTTAATAAAACAGTTTATATTCTAAACTGATCTTTCGGGTTATGTCCATTATACAAACACTATGAAATGATAACGCTAACTTATAATGAGCCGTGCGTTCAAATGTTTTGTATACAATCCGGGTGTCACGTTCAACTGGACTTACCACCCGGAAACCGTTGAAAATTGTGACGTCTGTAACTTCTAAATTATAAAACTGATGACTTTAAAATTTTTAAGGGATAATCTTTATAGTACTTACTTTTGAACAAAAAAATAATAAAGGATTTCGGACTGCAGGTTAATGAATTAAAGCTAAATATACGTTTTTATTTTCATCCCCTATTCCACGGGAACCGTATTGAATTTCGGGATAAAAAGTATCCTATAACTTTCTTCGGAGTATCAATTTTAACCATGCTAAATTTCATTGAATCCGTTCAGTAGATTCGGCGTGATGCGCGGCCTTGATACAGACAGACAGACAGACAGACAGACAAAAAGTAAAAAAATTACATTTTTCGCTTCAGTGTCGATTAAAGAGTATCTTCCAAAAAAAATTTTTAAAATATCTTCAATGTAGAGAATTTGACCTCTTACAGTTTTATTATATGTATATATATATATATATATATATATATATATATATATATATATATATATATATATATATATATATATATATATATATATATATATATATATATATATTAGGGATGGGCCGAAATTCGTGTTACATTCGGTTTAACCGAATTTCGGCAACTTGAACCGAACTTCGACATTCGGCCGAAATTCGGTTTAAATGCCGAACATTCGGCACTAGAAGAAAGTATCTTCTTGCACTAATTTGCTTGAAATCTATGCTAATGTTATAAAGAGGAAAAATTTGTATTCTATATTTTTATATATTGTGTCATCTAAACTCAAAAACTACTAAACCGATTTGAAAAAATCTTTCACCTTTCTTTAACGAGTAACATAGGCTATACTATACTTTCGAAAAAAACAGTCGATCTAGCAGGCCATCCCTGAAACATCCCGCTAAATAAAAAAACATAAAAACAAAAGTGAAAAAACTTCAGCATAGATTTTTGAGTTCGAAAAGTTCAAAAAATATGTAAAACGGTTGACCCTGCAGGTCATCCCTGAAACTTTCTACTAGATCTTTATCTATATCTTAGCACATTACAGATTTTTTCAGAGTTCAAAAATCATAAATTTGTTACAAATATTCGTTAGTACATAGAAGTCGTTGTAAATGACAGTAATTTCAAAATTTTTGAAATGCTATATATTTTAAAAACGATGATTGATTTTGGTCTTTCGATTGCCATTAAACGCAATTTTTGACCTCTAAAATGTTTTCATAGCTACGTAATTTACAGACTCAGAAACGTGGAAACAATATCAAAAAATTTTTTTTTTGAATTTTCGATATTACTGAATCCCAAATAAATCAACCGATTTTGGTGCAATTTGCTTATTTGACGCAATTTATAGAGAGAAAAGCTGATTAGACTTTAAGTCAATCGGTATATTAGTCTGAAAGTCATTTTAAACATGCTAAGTTTGCTGTAAACAACAAAATATTAATATTTGAAAAGCCGTAACTTTTGAAAACTTGATTTAATTTTGATCTGTGAAACTGTATTTGAAAAAATTTCGAATTTATGTCGAAAAAACACTTTTTCCAAATTTTTTCGTCAACGATAACTTCCGAACGGATTAACCGATTATGATACAATTTATGAATTAGGCGCAGTTTTTTAAAAAGAGGTGATAAAATTTTATACTCAATCGATACATTAATCTGTAAATTATATTAAAAAAATACGTTTCGTCAATTTTTTTTGAAATTTTTTCAAAATTTATCAAAATATTCTAGTCCGAATTGGTTAAAATTGTTGGAAGCAAAATTGAGCAGAATCTAGATCAATGCCATTAACCGCGTTTCGATCGGTCAAGCCGTTCAAAAGTTATGAAATATTTATATACATACATACATACATACATACAACCATACACTCTCTCATATATACAGACATACTGACGTCATCGCGAAAATAGTTAGAAAATGTTCCATACGTAGCGGGAAGTTGAAAATCAAAAGTATGATATAAATGAAGATGCATATATTTTAAAACATGATGATTTAGATCTTTTTAATTGCATTCAACGTAATTTTTACCTGTGAATGGTTTAAGTAGCTCCAAAATCGGTAGTTTAAAAAATGTCGAAGAAAAGGTAAAAAAATATGTAAGTCAGTTGACCCTGCAGGCTATCCTTGAAACGGTCCGCTAAATTGAGGTATTTAGGCTCAAAGGAACAAAAGCTATAGTTTTTGTTAGCATTTTTTTCAAGGTTCAAAATCCTGACTATTGTTATAAATGACAGCAATTTCAGTTTTAAAAAGCTGTATATTTTGAAAACGATGATCGGTTTTCATCCTTCAAATGGCATTCAACGAAATGTTTGAGGTCTAAAATGTTTTTGAGCTACATTCTCGATGACAACTCGATTTTCAAAAATCGGAGCAAAATCAGTAACTTCCTTATCTATATACCTAAGTAGCAGAAAGTTAAAAATAAAAATCCATGCCTAAATTGGAACAATGTAACTCAATGTATCAAAATTTTGCTGTTACGTCATTAATTCACGTGCGTTGCGAAACCCATTAACGATATCCTATATATCCATACTAAAATTATAAATGGGAAAGTGTATCTGTTTGCTTGTCCGTCTTTCATGGCAAAACGGAGCGACGAATTGACGTGATTTTTTAAGTGCAGATAGTTGAAGGGATGGAGTGACAGGATACTTTTTTTCTCTTACTTTACGCGAGCGAAGCCGCGGACAATATAATAGCTAGTAGTAAATAGTAAAATAGGTAAATAGCTAGTATAAAATAATTAAATTTTAAGCAAATTCGTAAAAAAGTCACGACGTGTCGCTTTTAAGAAAGCGCCTCAAAATTAAACCGAAGTTCGGCCGAAATTCGGCCGAATTTTGTATTTTCACCGAATGTTCGGCCGAAGTTCGAATTCGGTTCAAACCACATTCGGCCCATCACTAATATATATATATATATATATATATATATATATATATATATATATATATATATATATAAATCAATTGCCGTTCGTTAGTTTCACTAAAACTCGAGAACGGCTGAACCGATTTGGTTAATTTTGGTTAAGAATTAATTGTTGAAGTCTAGGGAAGGTTTAAAGGTGAGAAAATATAGAAAAAAAATAGTTAAAAAGGCAGAACAACGTTTGCCGGGTCAGCTAGTTTTCTTTAAAATCGTTTCAATGGTTTAGACGTAAAGAGACAGAGTTACTTTCGCATTTATAACATTGGCATGGATTATTAGATAGCAAACAAGGCATTTGCTCGTTTGATATCTAATAATATTTAAAAAAAAAAATTTGACATTGACCTTGAATTTGAAAGGCAGTCTGAACCAGCCCGAGGTACATACAGGTATAAACATAAGCCATTAAAGGCACCTCTTCGTTTCCGCCGCGATCCAGTTGACGCGATGGCGGTAAAGATAATATTGCCCCTTGTTGATAGCGAACCTTGAACCGGCTATCATTAGGTCACGTGACTCAGCAAGAAGCTCTGCGATGTATTTAATGTAACGGACATAATTATACTGGGATATAAGTGGCTTATCAAGGTTAGATTATGCTCGTAATTAATCAGACACGGAAACAAAATCAATATTATATGAAGAAATATACGTGTAATATAAAATATAAATAAATAAATATTCACGGGACAAATTACACTTACTGATCTAACCCCAAAGTAAGCAAATTATTTGCTTGTGTTATGGGTGTTAGTCAACGATAATAATACATAGAAATACATACATGCACGCGCATACACACACACACACACAAACACACACACACACACACTTTCGTTCCATATTAGTGGTGATATTTAAATCTAGATATTTCAATCTATACTATGTACTATAATATACACTATTATACTATAAAATTATAAATGCGAAAGTAATTCTGTCTGTCTCTTCTTCACGCCTCAACAACAAGACCGATTTGGATGAAATTTTGTACAAAGATAGTTTGAGATCCGAGAAAGGACATAGGATTGTTTTTATCCCGGAAATCCCACGGGAACGGGAACTATGCGGGCAAACCCCCGGGACTGTCTTAAGAAATGAAATGAAAACGAACTTAGTTGCAGCATTCTCCACCCGTTAACCCAGACAGATTATTGCATGTTGTGTAATTATCACCAAGCGGCGCGTCGGCTCTTGGTACTTCATTTCTGTTTACTACATAACGTATAATATGCAAATCAGACGCCTACTGAACTTAAAGCAAGTTCCCGCGATTAAAATTCTATTGTGTTTCTGTTAAAAAAGTTATTTTATATACTTTTTTAATAATTATATTCCTGCCGCAATAGCGTCAGTACTTGTCGCTGTCGTGTTCCGGTTTGAAGGGTAAGGTAGCCGGTAAACTTATGCATGTGGCATTAGACCTCACCACAAGATAGCAACGCACCATTAACATCTTTGGTGTCTATAGGCGATTGTTGACTCTTACCATCAAGAGACCCATCTGCTTGTTTGCTATCTTATAATATAAAAAAAAAAAAAAAAAAAACTACGGTACACACATTTTCTAAAGAGCTAATAAATAATCAACGTTTTAACCTTATTACTAAAGTTTTTATTATTATTTCATGAGATAGCTAACAGATAATTCTACTGATGAAAAGCAGTAACCGCGAAATAAAATATAATGAAAAATATTTATTTGCAACAATATGGGCGTTACAAGTTATTAAAATTATTTAAGTATATGAACCTATTCTACCATGGTGTGGTGTGCAAATATTTAACAAATTATCATAAATTTTTAGTATTATCACTATATAGGGAAGTTGATTTCTTCATAAGTACTACCGGATCGGCCACACATACGGAACTACGGAACTACACACACTACGGAAACGCGGCCACACACCGAGAAGATCCGGCAGAAGTTGGCAAATAGCCTTAGTTCAGCAGCTTACGCAGTTAAAAAAATGTCAGTTAAATAATATTTAATAAATTAAATATAATTATTACAATCCTCACTATTATATAAATAAGTAGCATGTACACTAAATCCTTTTATTATATATATATATATATATATATATATATATATATATATATATATATATATATATATATATATATATATATATATATATATATATATATATATATATATATATATATATATATATATATATATATATAGCCCCTAGATGTTATTATTATCAGTAGTATTTTATAGTATATATACTATCTATACATATAATAAAATAGTAGGAAAGTCAAAACTGTACATTGAATATTTTTTAAAAGAATACTTGGGGCGTGATCTACAATCAATATCAAAGCCAAAAATATAGTTTTTAGAATTTTTGTCTGTTTGATGTACTTCAAATTTTGCATGAATATTACTAACAGGTCGGGCTAACAAATAGGCTATTTATATATATATATATATATATATATATATATATATATATATATATATATATATATATATATATATATATATATATATATATATTTATGAGTCACAGACCATATGAATAGAAAAACAACCATAACATTAATGTTAGGATTAACAATATTATTTATAAGAATATAAGAATGTGTGTACTGAGCAGATTTCACGAGAACTGTATTGGGTGAAATGAAATTACAGACAAACACTTCAGTTTTATCTATACGTAAAAAGTAGGACACTTATTGCGTGTTTACTGCATCATAATTTCAAATGTTACACACGAATATATTTCATAATAGCAGCGCTGGCCAATCAGTTATATAATATACTTATTAAGCATGATATAATTGAGCACACAAAAATGTATAATGAATGTAACGGACAATCTTCATCAGGTCGGTGAAATGTGGTGTTGGAAACCACGATTATAGCTAGTCGTTCGCCTCTTACGAAATGCCTGGCAGAATGGCGTGCGGTCTATTTTTCAAAAGTGACATTATCTATACATATAATAAAATCGTAGGAAAGTCAAAACTGTACATTGAATATTTTTTTAAAGAATACTTGAGGCGTGATCTACAATCGATATCGAAGCTAAAAAAAATGATGTGGTGTCGTGGGACACCAGGTAGGAACGAACTTCCTTCGGCTAAACGGCACTACTCGCTTGTGTACGCGACTGTCGCGCCTGCGCACGTCTCATTTAACGCTTTTATTCCACGCATTTTTCTTACGGTTTTACTACCACATTTTTTTCAGTTCGGTCGCGCAGCAAAATCCATATCCCCTGCAAGCCTGCCGTAAGGAACTTCTTTCCAAAATATAGTTTTTAGAATGTTGGTCTCTGTCTGTTTATCTGTTTGTCTGTATGTCCGGGGTAAACTCAAAAAGTACTGCATGGATTTACTTCAATTTTTGCATAAATATTATTAACAGGTCGGGTCAACATATAGGTTAAATATTATCACGCTATCACCTAGCAAGGAGGTGCTGTGCGGAGTAAACGAAGTCCGCGCGGACGAAGTCGCTGGCAACAGCTAGTTATATTATAAGATAGAAAACAATCAGATAGCTCTCCTGATAGAAAAAGAAACCATCTCCTATAGACACGGCAGATGTTAATGGCGGTTGCTATCCGAGTGCCACATGCATAAATCTACCGGCTACCTTACCCTCCAAACCGGAACACGATAATGGTGAGTATTGACGATATTGCGGTAGGAATAGGTAAGGCGGTGGTACAAAATACCCCGGCGAGTCCTTGCGAAACTCTGCCACCTAATAGTCACGATGGTAGTGTCACGTATAACCAATAAATTTACGCCTTTTACGACCTGCCTAGCAGAACGACAATTGGTCTATTCTTTAAAGGAGCTCGGACTAACACGGTGGAAATTCGATATTTGTTCTAGAAATTTCCACAAGAAAGTGAAGAGTATCAAGAAATTCAAATATCTTAATTTGAGTTTAATTCTGAAAATTATTTTTAATACTTGATTTAAATTTTTGTAAATGTTTTTTTTTATAAGATAGCAAACAAGCAGATGGGTCCTGATGGAAAGAGTCAACCATCGCCTATATCAACCATAACCAAAGATGTTAATGGTGCATTGCTATCTTGTGGCGAGATCTAATGCCACATGCATAAGTTTACCGGCTACCTTACCCTCCAATACGGAACACGACATCGACAAGCACTGACGCTATTGCGGCAGGAATAGGTAAGGCAGTGGCACCAGACCCGGGCGAGACAATGCAGAACTCTACCACCTAGTAGTCACGATGTTAGTGACTCAATAGCCAATCGGTCGCCTCTTACGACCTGCCTGGCAGAACGGCAGTTGGCCTATTCTTCAAAGGAGGCCGGAACCAACACGGCGAAAAATATATTTTTGAAATACATAATTTTCACAAAAAAAAAATCACTTTTTTAGGGTTAGGGTTCCCAATTTACTCCGGAAACTGGGAACCCTTGGCATGAATATACATCTAATATGTATCATGGCAACAAGGTGGTTATATAAAATCATCAAATATTTTTTTACTGTGGCTCGTCTTCATGTAAGTGAGGATATTATTTTTTTTCTCATGTATACCCATAGTGTGGGGTATCGTTGGATAGGGTTTTAAAAAATATTGTAGGTTTGTACAAACAACCTTTCTAATAATGGACTCGTTTGCAAAATATTAAGATTTAATACGCTAATTTTTGTTGAGTCAAGTGTCCCCCTCTGCCAGCTAAACGGTTGATTTTGGGGGTGAGAAAAAATTCATGGTAGTAGTAAATATGATGTAGTTAAAAAAAAAATATCAAAGATTAGAAGGCTTTGCAAGTTTTTGAGTAAAAGTCGACCAACTTATAAAATGTAAAACTTCAAATTTTTAGAGGCGTTGAACCTGTAGTGCAAATATATCCGGCACTGACCTTAAATAGGTTAAATGTTCATAGTATGGAACAATAAAATCCTTCTTAGTCCGCATTACTGTGATGGGCAACTTCGGTTCGGAACTACTTGCGCATAGCCCGCTACGCACTTTACCAATTTTTTATAATTAGCTACAGGTGTTTGAATAAATATTGGTCATAACATTTTTGAACCTTAATTTACTTAATAATAATTTAAAATCAGTTCGTCCTGGGTGAATTTGGTTTAAACTAGATTGTCCCGGGCTACCTGTAGGCCGTAGTAGCTAAAAGTAAACTATTTTGGCCTATATATATATATATATATATATATATATATATATATATATATATATATATATATATATATATGAGTGCCCCTAGATGTTATTATTATCAGTAGTATTTTATAGTATATATACTATATATACATATAATAAATTAGCAGGAAAGTCAAAACTGTACATTGAATATTTTTTTAAAGAATACTTGGGGCGTGATCTACAATCAATATCGAAGCCAAAAATATAGTTTTTAGAATTTTTGTCTGTTTGATGTACTTCAAATTGTGCATGAATATTACTAACAGGTCGGGCTAACATATAGGCTACATATTATCACGCTATCACCTACGGGGGAGGAGCTGTGCGGAGTAAACGAAGTCCGCGCGGACGAAGTCGTGGGCAACAGCTAGTAGCTAATAAGCTTACAAATTTAGATAATAATAAAATTTATTCAAAAAAGTATCTTCACGCTCGTATTCCTGAAGAAGTAGGCAGAGATACCAGTACACCCACGGTCAGCCAAACATACTTAGTCCCACAATGTGATAGGTGGCAAGCCTGTCGACAACCGGCATTGTTTTTATCACAAAACTGATAAAACACATTTTTTTAGATTGCCCGATCCGGGAACCCAAGACCTCTTATGGTCAACACCGACACCGGACCACGAGGCGATGGAAACACATTTTATTTCATGAAATACAATTTATACGGTAAGCAGAGTTGGTGAAGGTCGGCCTCACTTCGGATTCTCTACTGTATCTGTCAAATGTTATTCCAACCTTTGACAAATTTAGTTTAAAAACTGCACACAAATTACATTTTCTAATATTATATGGATACCTCTATTATTTCGTGTTTTAAGAGAAATAGTCTTCTTTTTGTAATATATTACATATATTGTATTTTTAAATTTTAAGCTTTTTAGCACTTCATATTAGTTTTGTTTATAATTTCACACAAATTACATTGCGTAATATTATGAAATTTTTAAAAGCCCTGTTTTTCGTATTATTTAAATTGTATAATTTTTATTTAAAAACTGTACACAAATTAGATACTTATTTGTTTATTATTTCAAAAACATCTTAAGCTCATTTATTAATTGCAAAGCCCATTTTATTATTATATTATTTTATTTAAATTGTATAATTATTTAATTTTCAAAGTTCGAATCACTTAATATTTGTTTTTCCTTTAAAAAACTGCACACTATTACATGTTTTATTATTTCAAAACCCCTGAAACCCGCATCAATTAAGTTTAAATCCCTCAAACACTGGTAAACTCAAAAACACGTCTGGTGTACCATCCATCTCTGTCTCATACAACGTTCGTATTCCGAGACATCGCGACGCGACTGACGTCTGGCCGCCTCGGCTATATCTCCCGTCCTTATGGACTAAGCACTGATGTCAATTAAACAGTAAACGTATTGCATAGTGCGTATTTGTTTTTAACTTCCCACTACGTATATAGATAAGGAAGTTACTGATTTTACCCTGATTTTTTAAAATCGAGTTAAACCAGATCTCCACGTTTCGAAATCCTAGGAACTTTTTTCGACTATTATCACGACGACGCGACGTCCCAGTATGAACAACCACTTGTATGCTCGAAATGTGGTTGGTGGCGTTCAATTAGGTTCTGTCAAATATAGACTTCCTAAAAAATTCAACTGATTTTGATTTTGAGAATGATTGAAAAAATATTGAAAATTGTCGACGAAACAATGTTTTTTTTTTAATAGCTTCCACATGAATAGACCCATTGATTACATAGTCGAATCAGCTCTTTTCCTTAAAAATTGTTCCCAATATCACAAATTTCATCAAAATTGGTTAATTTGTTCGAGAGTTATCGATGAGGAAAATTTTAAAAAGTAATTTGTGACGTAACTTCGAGATTTTTTAAACACTCTATTTTTGATCCTAAGATATTTACAAAAGTTACAGCTTTTCAATTATTAAAATTATGTACTTCGCATTCTTATAAGTCATTTAAAAAAATAAACCGACTTTAAATATATGTCAACTATACATATCTCAAAAACTACTGAAGCGATTTTGATGAACTGTTTCTAAGTTTTTCTAAATTTATTGAACTTATTAATAAAATCAAAAGAATATATCGATATGGCTCTTACTTCCCGAGATATTTGCAGACAAACATACATACACTTGCGAAATTTAGTCCACCTGTTTGGACGTTTAAATAGATCATCATACTCAAATATTATCCAATTCCAATAATATTACATACATACATGTCAAACTGATAACCTCCGTTTTTGTCGGTTGAAATAAAATTTGAACTTTCAATAAAAATATATTAATAAAATTAAACAATATTCACACTATCGTGCATTTGACATGTACCATAATATTCATGTATGTATGTATACCTACTACATTTGTTTACAGTGAAACTCAGTTTTCAAACTTAAGTATTTTAATATAGAGTATAATCAAAGTTCAGTCGAATTTCGACCAGCGGTCGAAAAGGTTATGTTGCTTAATATCGGCCATGTATAATTGGAACTGATAGTGGCGCATGTTTAATGTTGTAAAACAAATATTAGTATGTATGGTGTTGCGTAAAGTGTACGGTGCGGCGGCGGAACCTGCCCGCTGCCCACTAATCGGATGAGCGGCGGAAACCTGACAGACGCCAAGGCTGTGCCGGAGGGCTGCCACAACACTACTCCTCATCGATGTTTTTTTTTTAGTTTTCCCCAGATGGTTAAACCCAATACCTGGGGGAGTATATCCATACATATCCATACATCTATACATATAATAAAATCGTAGGAAAGTCAAAACTGTACATTGAGTAATTTTTTTAAAGAATACTTGGGGCGTGATTTACAATCGATATGGAAGCCAAAAATATAGTTTTTAGAATTTTTGTCTGTTTGTCTGTTTATTTGTTTGTCTGTTTGTCTGTATGTATGTCCGGGGTAAACTCAAAAAGTGCTGCATGAATTTACTTCAAATTTTGCATGAATATTACTAACAGGTCGGGTCAATATATAGGCTACATATTATCACGCTATCACCTACGGGGGAGGGGCCGTGCGGAGTAAACGAACTCCGCGCGGACGAAGTCGCGGGGAACAGCTAGTTGTCAATAAAATCACAATATTTCTTATTCTAATTCCTCTGACGCTTTGTCTCAGAAACCTTATTTTCAAAATTTCCATATCGATATGTTACAAATATAAAAGATTTTATGGTTAAAGTGAAAAAATGTTAATGATGCGTTGCTATCTTGTGGCGAAGACTAATGCCATATGCATAAGCTTGCCGGCTACCTTACCCTCCAAACCGGAATACGACAGTGACTAGCACTGACGCTATTGCGGCAGGAATAGGTAAGGCGGTGGTACCAGACCCGGGCGAGACAATGCAGAATTCTACCACCTAGTAGCCACGATGGTAGTGACTCGCATAGTCAATCGGTCGCCCTTTGCGATCTGCCTGACAGAACGGTAGTTGGCCTATTCTACAAAGGAGCTCAGGACCAACAAGGGAAATATTCAATTGGGGAATATCTATGTATATCCAAAAAATTACAGCATACTTAATGTGTTTTTATTATGCTTTGACAAAGGCTTGGCATTAATTTAGTTGCTTTGTGGTGAGAGTACCGACGCATCTCCTGTCGACCTTTGAGTTGGAGGAGTTCTGGCCGACTGGTGTGGATACCGGAGGTTCCGGGGGAGACTCCGGAAAGAAGCGCGTGTCTCGTCGCCGTAAATACGTGACAAAGCGTAGTTTTAAGTGTATTATCAACGTAAAACAAACTTCTGTAAAATCGTTATGATTTGAAACACGATGAAACGGAAATTCTTCACAATAGAGAAAAAACACAAACTATGTGTTGCCGCGTCCCGATCCGCAATACCAGAGGTCTTACAGTTCTGTTGCCGACCTTTATGAATGAGTAAAATGAAAAATGAAAATGAAAAAAATATTTATTTGCAAGAATATGGGTGTCACAAGTTATTAAAATAAATTAAATTACCATCATATTCTACCATAATATGGCGTGCAAACATTTTAATTTAGGTCGATTTCTTTATAATTACTACCGGATCGGAACGCGGCCACACACTGAGAAGATCCGGCGGAAGAAACTCAGCGGGCTTCTTTTTTTCTATTTCACGTATTACAATTGTATGTATTACAATTTACTAGAATTATTTCACATCAAAAGTTGTTTTTACAATTTACAAAATATGATCTTATGCTCAATCCAAATTTTTACAATTTACAAAAAATTTACCATTTTACAAAATTTGCCGTTCAGTTTTTATTACATTTAAATTTCAAGGTAAATTGTACAAGCTTATATTTCTGTTTATTAACATTTAATCTTATCTGCTAAAAATTCTCTAATATCATAGTATGTTTTATTTAACAGATAATCAAACAATTTTTTGCGAAATTTATTTATAGGTAATAATTTTAGACTATCAGGAATATGATTGTATATATTAATTGCCATACAATATGCATTTTTTTTATAAATATTTAGTCTTTGGCTTGGCACATGTAGCTTCTCACTGTTTCTAAAATATGAGTTCCCTAATACTTGAGCATTTGTTTTAAACAAATGTTGATGTTTTTTTACAAATACGCATACCGACAGTATGTAAAGACAAGGTAAAGGTAGTATTTTAAGAGTTTTAAATAGGGGTTTACATGAATGTAGTTGATTAACATTACATATTGCACGTATACATTTCTTTTGAATTCTGAAAATCCTAATTAAATCAACTGAGTTTCCCCAAATAGAGATTCCATATTGCAATACAGATGAGACATATCCGTGATATGCCAGCAATGCAGCATTTAAGTTGGCTACTTCTCTTATTCTTCTCAAAACGTAGATAAATCTGTCAATTTTTTTGCAAAGAGAATCAATGTGCGCTTTCCAATTGCAATGGTTGTCAATAAATATTCCTAGAAATTTAGTGTATTCAGTATTTTCTATATTTATATTGTTAAATAATATATTTGATTTTTGAACTTTATTGCTATAACATGTTTGAAATTCAACTATCTTTGTTTTAGTCAAGTTAATTTTTAAATTATTACTTTTTAACCATTCCGAAACTTTAAGTAAGGTTTCAGTTGTTTCTTTTACTAGATGATTTTTATTTTTACATTTAATGAGGAGTGTAGTGTCATCTGCAAATAAGAATGACTCATGTTGCATAGTCTCTGGAAGATCATTAATGTAAATTAAAAAGAGCAAGGGTCCTAAAACACTTCCCTGTGGTATTCCACAGTCACTACAACTATAATTTGAAGTATATATTTTTTTATGTGTCCCAGAAATTTTTGAAATTTCTACACACTGTTTCCTATTTTCTAAATAACTTTGTATCCACTCTAATGATTTCCCTCTTATACCATATTTTTCAAGCTAAGCTTTACCATATTTTTCAAGGTAAGCTCTTTTCATCAAGGTTCCCAACTCTGTCCGTTCAGAAACACTACCGTCGGTAATTGATTTAACCAATGAGTAGTACGAAGCAAAAATTGCCGAGAGAATCGCACGGCTTTAGATTTTCAGACGTCGTGGTGGTGCTGGTGGAATTAAGAATTTTGACAAGATATCCGATGATGCATTTCAGCAGCAGGAATCAATCCGAACAACTTTCCAGAAAACTTCCCATGATATATGCGATAGAAGATACAGATTGAACAAATGGTCCATTCTCCTAATACACAGCGTGTAAAGAAAACCCTGTACGATCCGAAAGAGGCATATAGGTTGGTTAAAGGCATTACTGAAAAAAATATTAAAACGACTTTATTTCTAAAAATAAAAAAGATATCGTTTTTTTCAATATTCGTATTTTTACTTATATTTCCCTAGAGTTAAGCAAATATTTTAAAAATGGCAACACCTTGTCGCTGTTTGTTTCATTGTTCCGCTTTGTCGGCTTTCGAACAAACACCACGTTTTTACAAAGGATCTTTCAAAAGCGCCGCGTGTCCTTTGGCAGCATCCGACTTGCGCAGCATACTTTGATTATATTTGATACTTATTTATAGGTGTCAAACTTAATGTATGAAAATACCATTTAAGATTTTTTTTTATTGGGAAAACTAATTAATTAATATCCATAAAATAATTATACATATGTAACCGTATTACGGTACCAAATAACAACAATAATACCAAATAATTATCCGACAGGGTTTTCTATATACACCGTATAATTTTCGCGAAGCGTCAACCCTACCGAGCGTTTAAGCCTACGTTTAAGAGCGAGCGTGTGCGCGTACACGTGTCTATGGGTCGTGATATGAAATGCCTAAATTAACATAAATTACGACCAAGAAATACAATTATCAGTTAAGACGGAGAACCTTCCAGAAAACTATGTGGTGTGTACGCGGGGGAATATCCACCTGCACACTTGTAACTACTGATCCCCGATGTACTTCTAAACCTGTATTTGACCTTCACTAAACATGGAACCAAATAGCAAAACAACCTTTACAATAAACACCCATCCATTTCACAATTGCTATAAATATTGCGTAATTTACTGGGTGATTAAAAAAAATTCAGATAAAACATTTAAGCCTTTTTGATGATTATTTTGACATTTCAACCGACTTTATAAAAGGAGAAGGTTCTGAATCCGTCTTTCTGTTTTTAGGGTTCCGTACCTAAAAGGTAAAACGGGACCCTATTACTAAGCCTCCGCTGTCTGTCTGTCGGTCTGTCTGTCTGTCACCAGGCTGTATCTCATAAACCGTGTTTTTTTTTATATCATAAGATAGCAAACAAGCAGATGGGTCTCCTGATGGAAAGAGTCAACCATCGCCTATAGACACCGAAGATGTTAATGGTGCGTTGCTATCTTGTGGCGAGGTCTAATGCCACATGTATAAGTTTACCGGCTACCTTACCCTCCAAACCGGAACACGACAGCGACAAGCAGTGACGCTATTGCGGCAGGAATAGATAAGGCGGTGGCACCAGACCCGGACGAGACAATGCAGAACTCTACCACCTAGTAGTCACGATGGTAGTGACTTGCATAGCTAATCGGTTGCCTTTAACGACCTGCCTGGCAGAACGGCAGTTGGCCTATTCTTCAAAGGAGGCCGGGACCAACACGGCGAAATTACGTTAAAGTTAGTTCCGGGGTTACCTGCATAGTTCCCGGTTCCGTGTGATTTCTGGGATAAAATAACAACTATCCTATGTCCTTTCTCGGATCTCAAACTATTTTTGTGCCAAATTTCACCCAAATTGGTTCAGTGGTTTATGCGTGAAGAAGAGACAGACAGACAGACAATTACTTTTGCATTTATAACTTTAGTATGGATAGTATATAAAATAAAGGTGTTATGATAATTTTGTAAAGCAGTTTTTTTGTTTTTATCGTTTAAAAATTATAAACATCATAATAAAAAATGCATACCCAAATAATTATTTTCTTTAGACCTCGAATAAAACTCGAAATTAATATTATTATAAAAGGTACTTCGTTTCTACACAATAATTTTTGTTGGAATAAGTATACTCCGAGGGTATAAATTTCAACCATAAAGGTAAGTAAATAAAAGATAATTGATTGTTCACTCTGATTTTAAGAAAGAAAGAAAGAAAATATTTATTTTCAAGAATATGGGTGTACATCTACCATAGTATGTTGTGCAAATATTAAAAGATTATTACTATTAAATTTTACATTAAAAACTCTGCATTGATCATTAAAATTACTACCAGACTGGAACGCGGCCACACACTGAGAAGATATGGTGGAAGAAACTCAGTGGGCTTGCTTAATGTATGAACTCGTATATTTGGATGGCCCGTAGGGTCAACCACTTACACATTTTTTACAGAGTGACTTAATTTTATTTTATTAGATAGAATATACCCCGAGGGTTGCTTCATATAATTTTTGAAAAAAAAACCAAAAGGATATGAAAATAGAGGATGTTTTATTATTCAATCATTGATTTTTAATGTATGCCCACGCATAACTTTTCGTCTGTTTAATTTTTTGTTAAAAGTATATTATGTCGGTTGAAAATAGAGATAGAGATGAGGAGTATGGTGGTGTATGGTGGTGTATGGTGATCGCACTGACCTCTGGCGTCCCGCAGCAGGTTGGCGGCGTGTCGGTGGCGGCCCCGCTCGGCGAGCGCCAGCGCCGAGTCCCCGCTGGCAGTGAGCGCGCCCAGCGCGGCGCCCGCGCTCACCAGCGCGCGCACGTTCTCCGCGTGGCCCCGCTCCGCCGCGATGTGCAGCGCCGTCTGGGATCACATCACATCAACATTCCCCCGTCTTGATCCCAGCTCCTTTGAAGAATAGGCCAACTGCCGTTCTGCCAGGCAGCTAGTAAAAGGCGACCGATTGGCTATACGAGTCAGTACCATCGTGACTACAAGGTGGTAGAGTTCTGCATTGTCTCCCCCAGATCTGCTACCAACGCGTTACCTATTCCTGCCGCAATAGCGTCAATGCTTGTCACTGTCGTGCTTCGGTTTGGAGGGTAAGGTAGCCAGTAAACTTATACATGTGACATTAGACCTCGCCACAAGATAACAACACACCATTAACATATTTGGAGTCTATAGGCGACGGTTGATTCTTTTCATCAGAAGACCCATCTGCGTGTTTGCTATCTTATGATGGAAAAAAACTTGTCCCATCACACTAATATTATAAAGGGTAAAGAGTTGTTTGTATGTAATTAACAAACTTTTCTTACACAAATTATCTGGTAAAATACATTTTGAAGTACACAACAGTTAATGGTCTGTAACTAATTAGTATGTAGTTTTATTATATACTAGCTGTTGCCAGCGATTTCGTCCCCGTGTACTTCGTTTACTCCGCACAGCACCTGGCCGCTAGGTGATAGCGTGATAATATGTAGCCTATATGTTGGCCCGACCTGTTAGTAATATTCATGCAAAATTTGAAGTAAATCCATGCAGTACTTTTTGAGTTTACCCCGCACATACATACAGACAAACAGATAAACAGACAAACAGACAAAAATTCTAAAAACTATATTTTTGGCTTCGATATCGATTGTAGATCACGCCCCAAGTATTCTTTTAAAAAAATATTCAATGTACAGTTTTGACTTTCCTACGATTTTATTATATGTATAGATAATGGTTAAATTTCAAAATATAACCATTATATTATTATATATAATAAAACTAAGTTGATAAAATGTGCATGCCGATAAAACTTAAAAAGGAGTCCCGGCACAATAAAGAAACTTACATAGTGTGATAGCCCTTTATCCCCCCTTGAACAAGAAAGTTCCCGTTTTAACAGAAAGGGCGTGTTTTCAAAGATGTAAGGGCCATTTCCAACCCTTCAACTTGGAAATTAAGTGTAATGGAGCCATCTGTTTTTTTGCGCCAGAACAACGATTATTTGGGTTGCATTTTGAATGGCGCTACGAGCAATTGCAGCATGTATAAAAATTCGCACGAAATTTAAGATTCCAATTTCAATAAAGTCTATTTGTTATATTATATATTTGTTATATTTCAACTACCATGTAATCTCATATCAACTCCCGAGCGAAACCGGGTATCATAGCTAGTAAAAAAATATTTTTAAAAATACAATAAAAATATAATAAAAAAATAATTTATTTAACTATATAATAAACCAAAACAGAATTAGTAAACAGTAATATTCAAAAAGTATGGCAGCAAATTACTTTTTAAAGATAACGAACTTTGATATTTAAGTACTAGTGTCTGTACAAAACGTTTTTATTACATAGTTAGCTGCACTGTGCAACCCGCTGCATTATAAAAATTTTTGGCGAGATTATCCAATCTTTCCAGGACTAAAGTAGCCTAAGTGCCACGTCATCTTCTACATGTATGCCAAATTGAATTCAAACCCATAGTGTACTTTTCGCTTAATTAACAAACATTCATCCATCCAATCATCCAAACTTTCGCATTGGTAATATCAATACAGATAATATAGATATAAATTTAAGTAGGTACCTATTTTTTACAATGGTTGCAATGGTGAAGCTATGCCAATGCTGTAAATACTGTCGCATGGGACCTCCTGGTTCAAGAGGGTTCCCACCGGTCACAAATGATACTTTTTTTCAAAAAAATTACTTTCAGCAGGCCCTCATAAAAAATTTAAAAAACTGCAAAGAAAAGGTGTCCCAAATATCAGCACAGTGCTGTTTGAAACTGACATTACCACTTACCCTACATATATCATCATTGTGTGTCACTCCAAATTGGAAATAAAAAACAATTGGAATTTCAGTTTTCATTCGCTTATTTCAAACCCAGCTTTTAGTTCTACTGCAGAGTGACCTATTTTTTTGTCTAACGCTCGACAGTCCACATTCATTTTCATAATAGGCAAAGATGGCCCCCATCTAAATTATTTTTTTTTTGCATTGGGGCTCGAAAAGGCTAGTTCACCACTGCTTTGGTGTCTTTAGGCTTAGATCTCTTACTTTTAGGAGAGCAATGTGATTGTTATTCTGTCTATAGTTAACCAAACTATTTTATTTTAGTAAATTTATTAAAATTTCCTTAAAAAACTTCATAATAAGGAAAAATTTTGATATGCCAGGACTTGAATCTGCGACTTATTCTCAAGCCAGAATGCTGTAATCTACTGAGCAAGAACAAGTAGTTCCATTAGCATATACATACATATATATACATATATATACATACTTTACATTTAACTAGTTATACGTATGTATATCTAGCGACTGGTACAATCGAAAGAATCAATCACAAAGCAGAGAAAAATTCACTATCATGAACTAGTTGGCACTGGCTCAGTCGGTGAGTGTGTCCCGGCTTGAGGAAAGGTCGCAGGTTCAACTCCTGGCAAGTCACAATTTTTCTTTGTTGTTTTAAAGTTTTTCAATTTTCCAAACATGGGATGAGTCCTAATATAGTTAAAATTACCTTGCCTCCAGTGTCATCATCAGACCGCGCATTTACATCAGCCCCTGCCGCACACAGCACAGGTAAACACCGACTCCGCTCAGCCAGTGCTGCAGCATGTAGGGCGCTCCGGTTGTGTTCATCGCGAGCATCTACCTCTGCTCCATTACTAAGAAGCTCTTGGAGCAGTTCTAGGTTATCCCATAACGCTGCCTGGTGAATGAAATTTAGAGTAGTTAAAAATTATTCTGACTTATATCATGCCATGTGATTGGTGGAATAAGAGACTCAAATAATAATTATATTAACTCTGTGGATCTAATGTACCTAGGACCATGTTCACAACAAATAGATTCATTTAATTTCATTCCATTCAATCATTTCATTTCTGCTAATCTAGTCTTGTAAGTGATTTGTAATGGAATGAGTTCTTAAAAACAAACTTGACCACAAAGTCTCATATGTAGTTGATGGGCTGATAAGTAGCTTCTTTATTTTCTATATCACCCTTGATATTTAAGACAATTAATGATATAAAAAACTAAACATTATCTTATGATATAACTAAACCAGACTTATACTTTATTAGTTTTCCATCAGTTACATAATGGGGCATTATACTTTAAGCTAACATTAACATTACATCTAAATGATGTAGTATCCCTTGTGCTTGTCTGCTGTTAGAGTCTATGCCCAGTCTCATTTAAAAGCTGCTCATTCACATTGTCTTTGCAGACTAAATGTAGCCTTAGTCACTCTCTGGTCTCTAAGCTACCTTTTAGCATAAATATGGTGCTGTTCCGATGTTACCTTGATACATTAAATATGTAAAAATAATTATAATTCTAAGAATCAGAATGAATGATTGGCTCTTTCATACACAAATCATTCTGTGCAATAACTAGTTAAGTAAATACAAAATAGTTTAATGTAAGATAAGAAATAGGAAAATAAAATGTAGGCATTTGAACATCAGTCTGATAATAAAATACTTTTTATTTTGTAAATTTTCTTACTTAAAACAAGTAACAAATTGTAGGTTTTGCGACCATTTAAAAGCATACCTGATGTAAAAGACGACCTTGGAAGTTTTCATCGTCTGGAGAGAGGTCCATTGTTATAATTTAACAATATTTTGGACATAACAAACTATAGTTGCTGCACCAAGAGTTCGCTGAAGCGTTGCAACTTCATTGTAACCAAAATTCCTTTTATGTAGGTGTGCGCTCAACTAAATCTTCTTTTAGGATGGTCATAAATATATCCTTAATCGTCTTAAATAATACAGAAATATTTTTCTCGCCAAGCATTAGCGGGAATTTATTTTTCTGTAGTAGGTAATTATTTCAGATCGATTTGAATAAAATTCCACAGATGACAGTCAAATGACAGTTTGACAGACGACAGTTGACAGCAATGATTGTTTATTAAATTCAAAAGCTTAGAAAAATTACCTGTAAAGCCTTGATTTTTCAATTAATACAAAATCAAAAATTGTTAAAATGGATAAGATAAGACAAGGGGGCCTATTGCGTATTTCAAATTTTTCGTGACTTACGTATGAGTAAGTAAATGTTTTTTTGGTGTGAGAGTTTTTGTGTGTATTTGAGAAAAAATTGAAAGAGATTGTGAGTTATATGTATGTGTATGTGTATAAGTGAGTATGAGTGACTAAGCACGAAATTATTTATTTCAATGTAAAAGTAAAATACAAGTATAGTTAGGCAGCGTGATATACTTTTAATATATGTAAATGAAAATTACCCATTGCAGAGTCTAAAAGAAATAATAACCACAAGGTTTTACCGATTTTTTGAGTAGTAAATTGATGTGATTAGTGAGAGTGTGGTCGCTACATTCCCCAATTTTAACAACGGTTATCATAAACATATTTCCGAATAAATATACTAGTATATGACCGCAACTGTTGACTACTTGATGTGAGACGTTTACAACGTCTCGCCTGAATTTGTACTACTATCTGGCATCTTATTTACTCCTGCTTCAATAGCGTCCCTGCTTATCGTTGTAATGTTGTTCCAATGGTAAGATAGGCGGTAACTAAAACCAAACAACAAACAAAACAACATGGATGCTTATTAGTGTAGTTGTCAGTTTTAAAAAATAATTTAGCCGGTTAACTCATGCGTATGGCATTGCGACTCCCGCACACAAATAACAACACCCCTTCAACACCAATGGTTATAATTTTTCATCAGTAGAACTATTTGCTTGATTACCATCGTATGCAAAATGGAACATAAACATAAAATGAGAGTGTCTTATGGATTCTGGCTTGGAACAATTCCGTTCGCTAAGTCTGTGACTGTGAGGTCACGCAAGCGCGCCAAAACAGCACGCAAAAACAATTACGTATTTAGGCGTTAAATATAAATGAACTTTAGGTGAATACAATACGAAACAAATAATAGGAGTAACTAAAAAAACAAGAGACGCTCGACAACTATATGTAAAGACAATAAGCCTGAGAAGATTATTACACTTATTACCTTACTCTTAAAGGAGATAACAAATATAACTGTACGGCTTGGACAGACCAGTCATTTATATGAAATCGTCGATACGTTTTTCCTCGTGTTGGTCCGGGCTCCTTTGAAGAATTATAGGCCAACTACCATTCTGCCAGGCCAATTGGCTATACAAGTCACTACCATCGTGGCTACTAGGCCTTTTAAGATCTTCCTGGCAGAAACGCAGTTGACTTATTCTTCAAAGGAACCCGGGACCAACACGGGGAAAATCATCCGTCCATTCATACATACATCTGAACATCCAAACTTTTAAACGTTTATTATACAGCGTGCATCCCGCTGCATAATAAACGTTTTTGGTGAATTCGCGGGAACGTCTCATTTTTCCTGGATAGCAGGTCATAATCTACCTGTATGCCAAATTTCATCCAAATCCGTTCGGTAGTTTAGGCGTGATTGAGTAACAAAGTCCATCCAAACTATATATTAATACAGATATCGTAAGGTCAGCTATCCATACTATCAATCAATCAATCAAATAATTTATGCAGGAAATATGGTTAAATTTTAGCCTTTAGGTTGTTACATGTCAACAGACTTGCTCCTCAATCGCAGATAATCTTTTGACAATGCGAGCAATGTCGCGTTGGATTATTAATTTAGAGGGTAGTTGTAAATTTTTTGATGTGCAAACAGCTAATCTAGACATATTATGTAAGTAATAACTGTTACAACAAATTAACACTCTACGTCTAGTCGTAGTAAATGAACTACCGATGCGTAGTTTTTATTTTTTACTTATTTATAATATTGCCCTTGATATTTTTATAAAATAATGTTGCGAGTGTCAGGGGAGGACTGGCAAAGAAAAAAGTCATATTTAGTGCGAAGTTTATTTGAGGATATTCCACGTGAGTTTAAAATTTCATCTATATTAATATTACAAAGAGAAAATTTTTGCAATTTTGTATGTTTGTAACAAATACACCTAAACGACTAGAACGATCTGCAGCACAAAAACATGAGCCGCAAATTGTAAATAGTTTAAGATAAATTTGTTTAGGTATAGTTTAAAGGCAGGTCATGTATATAGAACAACTTAGATATTTTTTTTATGTTCATAGAATAAGTTAGTTTTTTTACCACGACTATGCTACACTATCCAGGAGTCACATAAGCTACTTCCTTATTCGACTCAGCAAAAGGAAGTAATGATTTTGGGTTACGCGAATGATGTCACATGTCAGGTGCCCCAAAGACCTACAATAATATTGCGCATTATTACGTATTGTGCAACATTATTGACCATTTAGGGTTAATATTAAAGATCGCACAAAGATTGAACGAAAGTTTGACCGGGTTTAATTTATATTGTGCAATATTTTTTTCTTGCACTGTGTAGGCCACGGTGTAGGCTTAATATTGCACAATATTTTTCACTTCAGAGTTTGGAGCGGTCGCGTTCGGTTTGTTACGGTGTTTAATGTATGGTCGTGTCGTAAATTTAAGCAAAATGGCGAGCAAAAATGATATAAAAGATAGAGAACGGGAGTTTTTACTTCAGCGCATAGAATCATAGACCACATGATTTACTTCGTGTATAGAATTGTACAGAAAAACAAAATCACCAGCATGGTTGCCGCCAAAACTCCGTTGTCAGACATGTTGCTCGCACGAATAAGATTGGTTTGTCAACTTTATTGAGTGAATTTTTTTGAACGTTTGGAATCAAAGGGTATTCAATATTATTGCATAATAAAAGTATTACGCAATATTATTGTAGGTCTGTGGGGCACCTTACAGCTAGTTATTCTATAAAGAAGCGACGTAGCCGTAACATTTTACTTTCATTATTCTATAAAGAAACACATACCTATTACATACTATTTTTAAAGCACCTTCACGCCCATATCCCCGAAGAAGTAGGCAGAAATAAAACCAGCGCACCCGCGATTAGTCGAAGATACTTGGTCCCACAATTAGATAAGTGGCCAGACTATCACCAACCGGGCACTTTTTCCAATCCCTGGCAATGTTGTTTTTATCAGAAATAAAAGAAATTTTAACATGACCCAGGAATTGAACCCGGGACCTCACTCGGCCACCGACACCGGCCCACTAGAGCACAGAGGCGATAAGGCGATATATATTTTATATCACAAATTCAACAAAAGAAGAAATAAGATACTATTGTTAAAAAATAATAATTACTTTTTTTACCAAGCTCGTAGAGGGAGGTTATAAAGTCAGTTTTTCGGGTTCCGAAGTAAATTAGGAACCCTTATAGTTTCGCTATGTCCGTCTGTCCGTCCGCACGATTGCTTAGAGACCCATGTTACTAGAAAGCTATAATTTGACACGAATATACATATTAGCCACGACAACAAAGTGGTTATATAAATTCTTGAAAACTATTTTTTTTCATGGGTTACATGTGCATTTTATGTAGGGGCTACATGTAAAGTGGGGATGTTCATTTTCTTTTCTCACGTACCACATCATGTCACATATCGTTAGATAGGTTTTTTGAAAATATTGTTGGTTTGTGAAAACAAGTTTTTGATTAAGGGACTCGTTTGTAAAATATTAAACTTATAAGTGTTAATTTTTGTTAAACTCAAGTGTTCCCCCCCCCCATCTGTAGGCTAAACGGTTTGCTTTCCGGGTGGAAAAAAAAACATGGTAGTAGTAAATATAATAAAATTAAAAGGAAAACTATCATGGATTAGAAGACTTTTGAGTAATAGTCGAACAACTTATAAAATGTTGTTTCAAAAATTATTTAAAATTTTACGCAAAATAGTTCGCTATGCTGGTCTAGATGTCGCTGCACACGATCACTGTTCTAGATCACGCTAGTATAGCTAGCTAGTGATTATTTCATTTAATAATATTCTGTGTATATTTATAGTCCTGACTTCTGGTCTCTGGCTGAGCACTTTGCTCACCCAAAACGCCCGGTTTCGTAGTAGCGGTCATTTGGACGAACTGCTTAAGTATATTGCGAAAATAATACATATGTATATTTATATAGTTTAATACCCGAACTCCGAAGCCCAGGTTCCGGAAGGCACGCCAAGTACTTTCCTATCAGCATTATCCTATAATCCTATTAGCTATTACCGTAAACACTTAAAAGTAATTAGTAAATATCACAGTAGGCATATGTCGTTCGTTCGATCAGAAAGAATATCAATACACCTGTCGTCAAAAAGACCCGGGTATTATGACCCGTTCAATCGATTGACTGATATAGCTTAACACTTCAATGTAATCATGGGTTGTGAACAAGTCTTACGAGCAGAGTTACGATTCAATCGATTTATTAGTTTTGTTTCGATCAACACTTATATTGATTAGTGAATTTGCCGAATTTCAGGAAGCATTTTCAGGAGAGTCGAATAGAACTTCACTCTACGAAGGGTGAAGAAGCATTAATTGCTAAACTGCAAATAATTTTTAAATGCAAGCCACGCTGCCAAACTAAGAAATTGTCTTGAAAGGCGCATTCATTTAATTCGTGGAAGAAATAAATTAATAGTTAGTGATTTGCGAATCGCTAGTTCATTCGGTTTGCCATACAAAATTGACCGTTTTCTGATAAAAAAAATACTTTTAAGTTTTGATTGATAGAAATAATTAGTTAAGTCAGATTTTATGATTATAAAATATTTTTATACCTCTATAGGCGCATAAAAGCTACAAATATTTGAATAGAGACTAGTTATTTTCGTTAAGTTTGATGATTCAATTTGTCACATAAAACTAGTCACTTTTTCTCAGTGCATAGAGCTTACTTTTAGATGAGTTTTCGGATATTCGTATAAATAATATATACCTTGAGATTATTCAAAAGAGCTATCGCCAAGGCAAAAGCGGAACACATTGGCAGAATTGGCGAGAAATTAGTTCGCCTTCCTTCTGGCACTCGTGCGTTCTGGTCTCTCGCCAAGGCTGTCTTAGGGAATTTCTCCCAGCCTTCATTTCCATCCTTGCACAGAGACGATGATTCTCTGGCCCATACCGCAAAGGAGAAAGCCGATCTTCTGGGCTCGTTCTTTGCGGCCAACTCCACTCTGGATGACCGAGGGAACACACCGCCTACCATCCCGCAGTGTGATAGTTCCATGCCAGAACCGCAGTTTCGGCAGTCAGCTGTGCGTAAAGCACTTCTTTCTTTGGACATCCACAAGTCGAGTGGGCCTGATGGCATCCCTCCTGTTGTGCTTAAAGTATGTGCTCCAGAGTTGGCGCCAGTATTGACGCACCTATTTCGGCTCTCCTATTCACTCGGCGTGGTACCGAATTCATGGAAAACAGCTTCAGTGCATCCCATTCCTAAAAAAGGTGATCGCTCTAATCTGTCAAACTATCGGCCAATAGCCATAATCTCCTTGTTCTCCAAAGTCATGGAGACACTTATAAACTGTCAGCTCCTGAAGTATTTAGAAGAGCACCAGCTGATTAGTGACCGTCAGTACGGTTTCCGTTGTGGCCGCTCAGCTGGTGATCTTCTAGTATACCTGACACATCGTTGGGCGGAGGCAGTTGAGTCTAAGGGGGAGGCATTGGCAGTTAGTTTAGACATAGCGAAGGTCTTCGATCGGGTATGGCATAAAGCGTTTCTCTCAAAGCTGCCTTCCTATGGGCTTCCCGAGAAACTATGCAAGTGGATCACCAGTTTTTTGGCTGATCGGAGCATTAAGGTCATAGTCGACGGTGCATGCTCCGATCTTAAACCTGTCAATGCTGGTGTTCCCCAAGGCTGCGTGCTATCACTGACACTGTTTCTTCTGCATATCAATGATATGTTGCGATTTAGTAACAAACATTGCTATGCGGACGACAGTACTGTTGATGCTACATACTCCGGCCGTAGCGGTATTTCTCGGGAACACGTCGAAGAGGGCCGGTTCAAGCTCGTGTCTGAACTCGAGAATCAACTAACTGATGTCTCAGAATGGGGTCATCAAAATCTTATTACATTTAACCCCAAAAAGACGCAGCTCTGTGCGTTCACCGCAAAAAAAAAACACCCTTTGTCGTATCACCTCGGTTCGAAAACACTCTCCTGACAGCCTCAGCCAGTATTGGAATTCTGGGAGTCGACATATCGAACAACGTTCAGTTCCGCGGTCATTTGGAAGGGAAGGCTAAACTAGCCTCCAAAAAGCTTGGTGTACTCAGTAGAGCAAAGCAGTACTTCATGCCAGCCCACCGCCTCCAACTTTACAAGGCCCAAATTCGACCTCACATGGAGTACTGTTCCCACCTCTGGGCCGGAGCTCCTCAGTACCAGCTTCTTCCTCTTGATCGCATTCAACGTAGAGCGGTTCGAATCGTCGACGACCAGGCTATTTCTAATCGGCTTGACTCTTTGGCGTTACGCAGAGATGTAGGCTCGCTCTGCATCTTTTACCGTATTTATCATGGGGAGTGTTCCGACGAGTTGTTCGAACTAATGCCTGCCGCTAAATTCCACCAACGGACATCGCGTCAAAATTTAAAGTTCCATCCTCACCACCTCGATGTCTAGAAAACCACAACCGTGCGCTTTTGTCGACATTTTTTGCCTCGCATTACTCCTTTGTGGAATCTATTACCCTCGGGGGTGTTTTCTAATGGATATGACTTAGGGACCTTCAAGAAACGAGCTTATTCATTCTTAAAAGGCCGGCAACGCAGCTGCAATACCCCCGGTATTGCGGATGTCCATGGACGGCGGTGATCACTTACCATCAGGTGCACCATCTGCTCGTTTGCCCCCTCTACTATAAAAAAAAATACCTTTGTAGTAGTAATTAAATTCGAATGGATTTGAATAATTTGCATGACTTCTATAATCGAATTATTCGAATAACGTCATTCACGATCGCCCATCTTTATAGAGACGTTTTGATAGGCGGTGAAGTATGCGTCATATAACCTTCATTCACGTATGTTTGTAGTACGAAACGTGATCGGCAACTTCGGAACTCTACATTGTGAACTCTACATACACTTTACCATTTTTTAAGCTATTGCATAGCATCTATCGCGGGCCTTGAGCGGGAGACCGAATCCAGAAATTCCGTAACGAAAAAAACCTAACACGCCCCACTCCGCCCGGCACAGCGGTGATACTTTTTAGTTTTTCCATCTATCGATAAATACCAGAACTTTTAATGACTTTTTGAAATATCACGCTTGTCTCTTTAGTTCAACAACCCGCCTTTAGGTGGCATTGGTTATATTGGAAAACTACCGTAATCAGCTGTTTGTGAGAAAGTATATAGATGTATAGGTATTTATCATCTACGTACAACAGTGAATATCTGTACTCGTATAATTTGTGTACAAAATGTTTTAAATATGAATAATCAAAAAAATACTGCATAAATAAATAAATATATAATTGTAATTGCATAAGTTGATAAAAAATGCTATGCAATGATATGCTTTACCGCGGCAGTCTACGAGGGCCACACGTCTTTTTTAATATAATTATGGGTGTTCACCGTTTACTAGAAGAATATGAACCGATTTGGAAAATTCTATTTGTGTGAAAGCGTCGATACGTTTTTCGCCGTGTTGGTCTGGCCGCTCCTTTGAACAAAAGGCGGATGGCTGCTCTGTAGATCTATCATCGTGGCTACTAGATGATAGAGTTTGGTACTGAGTGGGTTTGATACCACTGGTTTATCTATTCCTGCCGCAATAGCATCAATGCTTGTAACATGCCGCATAGCGTCAACGCGTTCTGGTTTGGAGGGTAAAGTAGCCGGCAAACTTCCCCACAGGGATAGCAACGCACCATTAACATATTCGGTGTTTATAGGCGATGGTTTTCTCTTCACACCAGGTGAGCTATCTGCTTGCTTACTACCTTGCGGTATGACAAACTGCACCGCCTTAGCTTTACTGGCTCGGTTCGGTTTTGTTTCAGTAGAGACGGTAAATTAAGCAACATAACCATCCTTAGTGCTATTAGATGATAGGGTTTTTTCCTCGTGTTGGTCCCGGCCTCCTCGGGCGCCACAAGATAGCAACGCACCTTTGGTGTCTATAGGCGATGGTTGACTCTTTCCATCAGGAGACTCATAGCTGCTTGTTTGCTATCTTATGATATAAAAAGGTGTCTGTCTATCAGGCGAGGCATCTACTATTCTATTATTTAAACTTTTATAATAGTTAACACTTACTCTAAATACTATTTTAATAATATAAAATAACATAAATAATTTTAATTTTCCAGTACTCTCTCCAATCTATGAAGCTCATGAACCTGTCTCCCAGTCATCGGATTCGGACAGGCCTGAAAGCCCTCTTCCAGATCTTATTATTGAGACCATCAAAAAACGTAACCCTCACGATGAACCTGAGGAATTTTATGTTAAACTTCAGAAAGAAATGCGAAGACTTTATGAAAGAGATTTTTTAAATATTCATCACAGTACTTCTAGTGGTGACACATATATCTTAGAAGATGATAGCTTGAAATATATTGAATATATTGAAGATGATAGTATTGCAAACTTTGGTGAAGCAAAAATAGAAATTGGTGATATAAATGATGATACTTACGTGGAAGAGGATGAGCATATAAGCGTGTTAAATAGAGAAGTAGTAGGTTCTTATTCAGAAGGAAGTGACGATATGTTACACATATTAACAGAAAAAGATAACATTAGAACATCACAAGTTATCGAAAATATAGTTCAAGCTCAGAATCAAATAAATATGGGTATTAATTTAAGGAAACATGTACAAGAAACTTATACCAGAAACGAATATTTAACAGAAATCATTGAAGAAGGTATGTCTCAAACATTTACTGAGCCTATAGATGACCCTAATTCTGTCCCAGAAAATATTAGAGAGAAAGAAAGTGGCGTTCAAACTCACAAAGAATCCAGTATTTATTCAGACGAAATAGTTGCATATGAAAAGAAGTCTACTTTAGAAGAAGAAGAGCAATCCGGCGTGATGGAAGAAGAAGAAGGTTCTATAAGTATTGATGAAGAAGAAAAACAATCTAAAATATTGGTTGAATTTGAACAAACTGAACACTTGATGAAAGAGGAAGATCAAGCTAATATTTTGGAAGATGAAATAAAAACTGTTGAAAAAGAACCAACAAAAATGTTAGAAAAAGAAGATGAATCGAATTGTTTTGAGGTAGATGAAGAGCAAAACAAAGCAATGGCAGGAGAATACACAAGTAGTGTAGGAGAAGGACAAATACCTCAAGATCTAGAGGAAACTGGAAGTTTGATGGAAGAAGAACCTGAAACACTAGATGGCGAAGAATCTAGAGATTCCGAAGATATAAGGAATGAGGTGTCCAAAAAGCTTATGTATTCTCCAGAAGACGCTGTAGTGGAAATGGGAACCCATCCTTTACAACTTAAAGGTTAGAATTAAGTTTTCTAATAAGCTAATAGCGACCTTTTTCAGGGAACATTATTACGAGTACTTTGTATGCATGGAAAATATGAATCAATTTAAATATAATAACTGTAGACAAAACATTATCAAAAGAAAAGCAGGATAAATGGATTCCCTCTGTTAATCTTTTCCTTTCGAACAATATACCTTCCTGCCCGGCAATTCGTAAATGGTAAGGAAAGGCGTGTCTAATAAGTAGGTGATAGAGATTTCCAACGTTATGCCCAAGTTTGCCATCTCCGTCTTAACTGTTCTTACTGCAGTAACATTAGTATTTATCATTTTCGGCTTTTGCTTCTGGGTTCTGTAAGCTTTCGTCACGTGGCATTTTATTTGGAAGAAAATGTTCCCCGTGTTGGTTCCGGGCTCCTTTGAAGAATAGGCCAACTGCCGTTCTGCCAGGCAGGTCGTAAAAGTCGACCGATTGGCTATACCATGACGTCATATGATCAGTAAAAATCGTCACGTTGTACTCAGTTTGGAAGGGTTTACTTTATTAAATAATTAATAAAGTAAACCCTTCCAAACAGAAAGGATCAAGTCTTAGTTTGCACACCGTGGAAGTGAACCCTTGTATTCCAGAATGAATCCGTGCGATTTTTGGAGGTACTGATGCTAGGGTCTTCTATTTATTATTTAGAATCAAAGCCACGAAGCCGGACTCTGGTTTATTTTTAAATATTAAATTACATTAGACATAGACATAGTGTCTATTCTAGATACCAATTTTAATAACGATCAATACATGTTACTAAAAATAAAACAAGTGGTCAGTGTCTGTTAGAAATTTTAACACCAAAGGTGTGTTACTGTAACAAATCTGAACGAAATATTGCATACTTTTACCATCTGGTAGCAACAGTGAATTTGCTGAGTAGTAATGATGCTAGGTGCATGCTAGTGACAGATTCAGTCAATCACTCTACAAAACGAGCTCGGTAGGCATATCATCTAACGTTTGCAGTTCGCCAGCGATCAGCGATGACTCTTAAACGTAATGAAAAAATCATCAAAAACGTCGCCAATTGCTTGCTGGTCACTAGATGTACTTTTTGCAATGTCACAGCATCAAAACTAATCAAGCGGCAACGACTACCACTAATGTACGAGGCTGTTATGTGTCTTGCAATAACTAAATAATCACGATAATTTCGCATTGCGAGTTACGTAATCACCCCGCCGATCAACACGGCGAAAAATACCGTGTGAAAAGTACCATGTAAATAAAATAAATATGGTGTTTTGCAATATGTTTTGACTCGGAAATTAAACTCTGGAAATTATATTAAGTAATCCATCATATTTTCAGGTGCAAGTGAACTTTCCTATACAAGTCTCATTTATTTCCCCGAACCAGAAAGAATGCGACGGCGGCGCTCGTCAATTATCTGGTCTTCCTATCAGAACATATCTATAGATTCTGACACTAGCAAAGAATCTGATGATGAAGAATTACAAGGAATGCCCAGAGATATGGAAATAGCTGATGAGTCTCCAGATATTTCCAAAGCACTATCGACTTCAACGCCTAAATCAACAGACAGGTCGTTCACTTTTAAACTCAAAGAAAAAAGACCTCGAAATAAATCTATGAGACCGTCGAAAAAGTTTTGCTCAAACAAAGCTTTACAAACTTCATATTCTGATGAAGAAGACGTCCCGGAGTTTTGGAAAAACTTCTTTGTTGGAGAACCTGTTGTGTTCAAAGTTTGTCCGTGCGTTGATCATGTTTGTTCTTGATTATTATATTTTATACTAGTGTGTTTAATTAAACCTTTTACAAATGTTTTTCAAAAGTTTCTATATTGTAAGATTGAAATACAACATCTATATAGAATCTAAGAGAAATTTTTATTTCCATAACTTTTCGTTGTCGTTGCCGCGAAATTACAAAACGTTTGCACTTACCCTGACGCAGGCGTATCATCTAAAACTTACAATCCACCAGCGATCATCGACTGTTAAACCGTATACTTTTTTTTATATCATAAGATAGCAAACAAGCAGATGGGTCTCCTGATGGAAAGAGTCAACCATCACCTATAGACACCAAAGCTGTTAAAGGTGCGTCGCTATCTTGTGGCGAGGTCTAATGCCACATGCATAAGTTTGCCGGCTACCTTACCCTCCAAACCGGAACACGACAGCGACAAGCACTGACGCTATTGCGGCAGAAATAGGTAAGGCGGTGGTACCAGACCCGAGCGACACAATGCGAACTCTACCACCTGGTAAAAAATCACGTAACAAAAAATCATCAAAAACGTATCCAATTGTTTGCACTTCTTGCGATGCCGCAAACTGAAAGCTGTATCGCATTGTAAGTTTAACTCCCATTTGTAATAATATTGACTGTAGTATTTTCGAATAAAAGTGAAACAAAATCGAGGTTCTTAACACACTGTGCGAAGTTACAGCGCCAAAAATAATCAACAACTGCCTCCAATTCTTCCCTGTATTGGTCCTGGGCTCCTTTGAAAAATAGGCCAACTGCCGTTCTACCAGGCAGGTCGTGAAAGGCGACTGACTGGCTATACGAGTCACTACCATCGTGGCTACTAGGTGATAGCGTTCTGCATTGTCTCGCACGGGTCTGGTACCACCGCGTCACCTATTCCTGCCGCAATAGCGTCACTGCCTCTCACTGTCATGTTCCGGTATAGAGGGTATGGTAGCCAGTAAACTTATGCATGTGGCATTAGACCTCGCCACAAGATGGCAACGCACCATTAACATCTTTGGTGTCTATAGGCGATAGTTGACTCTTTCCATCAGGAGACCCATCTGCTTGTTTGCTATCTTATGATATTAAAAAAATATACATATTCTTGCAAAAATTAAACAATTAAGATTATTACGCATTGCGATTAGCGAGGTACGTGATAACCCGGCCGGTTTTGCCGCTTGCAGTTGACAAACCGAGTTACGTCTCGCTAGCAACGCAAGTCCCAGGATAATATCCAAGAGGAACTGAAGCTATGGCATGCAATAATTTTTACAGCCTGTATAATCTCTGGCTGAGCAGTGTGTGACCGCGTTTCCGATCCGGTAGTAGTTAAAATATTGTTGACGCGTCAAAATAACTTGTAAAAAGTTTTATTGAATAAAGTACTTCTGATTTCTGATTTTCTGAGCACTCTGCTTGCTCCAAAAGCCTGGTGTCCCAGGTAAGATCATCTGTAAGTTGGTCATTTCGAAAAATGTTGTGTTGTCTGGATGTTAGTAAATCCCAACTGAACAAACTTGATCGCCTTCTTAATAATGCTGTGCGTTTTATTTTGTGTCTTCGGAAATTCGATCACATTTTTAATATCGGTTAAACTCAAACGACTTGCAATCCGTGAACGTCGGCGAGTTAAAATACTCTATCTTCTTTCTTCTTTTCTCTTTGACCCTTTAACTCCTGACTATTATATAAAACGGAATTTAATTTTTTGTCCGATTCACACGATTTACGCCTACGTTCTTCATAATCTTTTCTTCTCTCTGTACCCATGCATAGTTCTGGGTTCTTGTCAAATTTTGCTGTTCAAGCAATTCGCTTGTGGAATGCTCTTCCAGCTAATATTAAAGTACCAGCTTTGAAGAGTGCATTTAAGAAAAATCTAAAGCTGCACATCTTAACATCACGTGGGTAATGTTTTGAATATCATACATTAAGTTGTTATAAATAAAAATTTGTTTTTTTTTTCATAATATTTACCAATACACATACATATATATATATATATATATATATATATATATATATATATATATATATATATATATATGTACTAGTTGACCCGGCAAACGTTGTTTTGCTATATAAATTATTGAATTAAAAAATAGGGGTTGATCATAAAGGGTTGAAAATTAAGGGTTGTATATAAATATTTTTAATGCTGTATCATAAAAAAATTAAAAACAAAAAATTTATCTAAAAAATAGAATAAAAAATTTAGGGGTGGACTACCCTTAGCATTAAAAGGTATGAAAAATATATGTTGGCCGTTTCTCAGACCTACTCAATATGCTCACAAAATTTCATGAGATCGGTCAAGCTGTTTCGGAGGAGTACGAGAACGAACATCATGACACGAGAATATAAGATTTATTTGTTATAGATATTTATGTATGTATATAGGTATGTAAAAATGTGTGTATATATATATAATCTAGATTTAAAAACATTAAGAAAATTAAACCTTTCTGTGTGATTTTCTGGTTAGCCGTATTGTTAGCTGGCAGAGAATGCTCTATGCATTAAGCTCGCCATTTGTACCCTATACATTCTGTATGTGGTTCAATAAAGATAAATAAATAAAAATAAAATGCATTGTCGCGATGAAATTTTCAGCGAAATAGTTAACCATATTATACTCCATCGGCAACAGTTTATGTCGCTTCAACTTACGACGCGCACCGACGAATACCGATGCAAAAGCGAGATCAAGTAGGTCACAATAGCAAACTGATAGAGGCCTGAGATTCGCAATCCAGCGAAGTGGTTGACGACACACAACGCGTAATACAAATCTTTTTGTAGGAAGGTAATATTATCTCTTTAGTAGTCTGTGGAGATAATGTCACAAAACTGTTAGGTACAGAAGTCACGTTTGTACTTGATTTTTCATACCTACGCTCGGCGGTCGCGTTAGGGTTTGCAACTTTGTCTATACATAAAAAACTGGTAGTGGCCCTCGTATCTAGGCATTTGATTTATTGTTGAGAATGAAACATAAAGAATAATAACTATATACATATCTTCACGCCAGATCCCTTACGGGGTATGCAGAGAGTACCGACTGTCATATATCAAGATCCTTACAGGCTTCTCTCGCTTCCTCCACATTCATTACTCTCTTCATACACACACGCCGGTTGCGAAGACTCTTGACACCATCTTCGGACAGTACTCGCTCAAACTGATCATGGAATTGGTGTTCCCCGATACCTACATCCTTCCACATTCGCATTGTATATCTCTTTGTATACTAACAATAATAAATAAGTATTATTTTAATGTTATTGTTAAATCTATTACAAATTTCCTCCACGGAAAGTTCACTGTCGCGTTCGTGAGAGATGTGTGCGTTGATCAAGCGCCCTTTGTATGTGGAGATTGACTTATGTAACTATTTGTTTCGCGACAATGTAGCCGTGACGTAGATGCGCCACCGCTTGGCAACCATTTTGCCGCGCTGATGCGTACGTAGTAGGCGGCGTCGCAACAATGTTACGACTTACGGTATCGTTGCGACGCCGCGACATATTTCATCTGCGGTCTGCGACGTCAGAGCGGTTCCGATCACCCTCACTCACATCTTGGTCCTACGAGCGCACTGTCTATGTCGTGGCCCGTGGGTATGAAACGCCGCAGCGACACCGCACATGTGCCGCACCGCAGTGTGAGGTTTCTTCTCTAAATTGGAAAAAATAAAACCAGAAGGTAGGTAAATATGAATCGGTACTGTCGTGAACGAAGAAGGAAACTCGCTGCTCGTTTTAAGGGTGATTCTTCAGAAATGTGTTCTCCGTGTAATTTCCACGGTATTTTTTAAATCGCTTAATTAAAGTAAATTACACAAAAAGTTTATGCAAATTTAAAGAACATATAAAAATTCGACACGTAGTGGATCTATACTTTTCCTAAAAAAAATATTGAACATTTGCGGTCCATGGTAATTAAAATACAGCCCACGGAAATTACCCAGCAGGTAAAATTTTGCTAAATACCGTATCAGATATGAAAATAAGATTAGATAAAAGTGGTTTGGGGAACTATGAACGGCTGCAATATATATTACATATATACGATATTAGGCAATTTTTTTTCAGCAACTCTTTTTTTCTGAATTTCACCTCTCCGCTAAACTTAGATACAGCAAAACAGATTAGCGATAAAGTGCGTGTGCTACAAATGTGTGAAATGTGTACATTTCCTATTACCTTTTGCTTTACTAAGCCATCCAATTGAAAGTGTGTGATAATAATAATAATAATAATAATAATAATATTTTTTATTTGCCAGAATAAGGTATACAAGGTTGTCGGATAGGTACATTTCAATATAGCTCTACTTATTCTACCATTTAAAGGTGTGCAAATCTTAATTTCTTATCACTAAAATACTACATAACATTGCTATTATTAGTTTAATTTTAATTTATATTTTATTATTTATATTTAAATTAATAATATGTCATTTGATTTTGTTGATTTTGCTTATTTGATTTTAATTATTAATATATTATTCAATTTAACTAACAATTTAATTATTAATTTCATCACCATATAAATATGTCTTCATTTAAATATTTATTAATCTAATCTATTATACATTCCATTTATATTATATCATTAGAGATAATCATATCACGCATAATAACTAACAAACACTAAATCTGTATACATTAACATTCTTATTAACTATTTTAGGATCTGACTAGATATTAATTGCATTATCTTTACAATTTAAATATTCTTCCACAGAGTAGAAGCATTTTGTAATTAGCCATTTATGCAGTTGTATTTTATACCTGTTTATCGGCAGCGATTTTATTATGTTTGGTAATTTATTGAACACAGTAATACACATATGGAAAGAATTTTTTTTTACCATTGCTAGTCTACACTGTGGCACATAAAGTTTGCTTGCATGTCTGTTATTTGTGCCAAGTTGTTCTGCATTTGTTTTAAAATATTTAGGGTTTTTCTAACAAATAAACAAGCTGCCATAATGTACATGCAAGGAAGTGTTAGTATTTTCAGGTTTTTAAAAAGAGGTTTACAACTTAGCATTTGTGTGATGTTACATATGGCCCTAATGCATTTTTTTTGTGTTCTAAAAGCGCGTATCATATCCACAGAGTTACCCCACATAAGCAGCCCATAGGAGAGTACTGATGAAACATATCCAAAATACGCTGTTAATGCTGTTTCCTTTGATATATGTAATCTAATTTTACGGAGAGCAAATACAAATCTATCAAGAGTATTACAAATATTGATGATATGTTCCTTCCAGTTAAGATTTTTGTCAATAACTATACCTAAATATTTTATATATTCTACTTCTTCTATAGCATTATTATCATATTTTATATTAAGATTCAAAGATTTTTTGCACTGCACTGTAAACTAGTGTTTTTATTGTTTTATGCACGAATTATATTTCACTTTAAAGATTTTTTGATTAGTTTTCATTTTTTATTTAAATATTAAAAAGTCCTTTTCACTTTATATTTTTAATCTTTTAATTATTAGACGACGATAAATGCAATGTTTGCCTGAGCGCGCCCTCTCGCGGAAAAAAGTTAGTGTTCGTATTTTCATAGAAATCATCACAATTGTAGCGACGATGTAATCATATTGGTACATAAGTTAGTAGTCGAGTAACGAAGAATTGCAGGATTAGCGAAAAATATGAATGTATGCTCAACCGAGCAGTTACCTAGCCTACCTTAGGCGTACTATACTTTACATTGAATACTTTCCTTAACATCAAAATATTAATAGTAGACTCATTTTCGGCACTTTGAACATGATAATAAGACACTTTTAATGATAATAAACTTCAGTTTAACAAATTTATATAAAAAAGGCAGATTAAACTGAACGTCTATAGACTTTCTGGTTCACCGTGATTCACCGGTTTGTCGGTTGGCGAGGTAAGTGGTGATCCTAATCGCCGCATTTACCGATATGTTAACAATTATCGACTATTCCCAGCGATAACCAGGACCGACAGTTTTACGTACTCATCCAAGGCACGGGAGTGGTAATACACCACTCCGCCAGACTCTGAGCAGCTACTGAGGTTTAAGACTTTCGAGGAAACCCCGAAGAAATTTGAATAACACCTTTGCTCGACCTGGGGATCGAACCTAGGACATGAGCAGTATAAATGATAAGATTTGGTTTAACAGATTTAAATTAAAAAAATAACTGACAAACAATATTTATCACTTAATCTGGTGATTGCATGAATTACGGTATAAATATTGAATATTTTATTTTAATTATTGCAAACAAAATGAAATAAAGTAATTTCCATGGGTTTTATGTAAGTTCCATGGTGTTTTATACATGGAAATTACACCATGGAAATCACCAAAAAGCATATATTTTGAAATTCCTCGCCATTGGAAAGATATAGGCTACTAGTTTATATACATTTGGGAGTTAGGTATAAGACAGCAATACCCGTTTACTAAAAATAGTACGATTACATTCCAAAAATGGGACATGGAAATTGTTAAAAAGTGAGAACCAAAAATTGAAAAATTGAAGAACTATACTCTTGCACCGAAATTGAGGGATTTAGGGCTACAAATACCTGATCCATAAGCTGCAGCATAAAAGCAGAATCAGAAAAACTAATCCCGATACCTCTAGACTTCGTCAGTTCAGAGTAGTACCCGTCGCAATAAGCGAAGCTAAAATTTTGCCAAATGTGTGACATACTTACTTCCACTCATAAAATAAAAACTTTCACTGTAATTGGATTAGAAGTTTGGTCAGGATTTAAAATCATTTGTATTTTTAAATTTTGTGTATAAATCTGATTAAACGCGTTAGTGAATTAAAAAATATCTGCGATTGATTAGAAGACGGAGCGCGTGTTACGCGTGTAAAACGTGCAAAATTAACCAGATTTGAGGTGTTGAGGTAAACAACTCTTATATACATCGTTATTACATAACGAAATCTATATGACACGATGCGTATACAATGTATAAATATGTTATAGTAGATTTATGTAAACATTATTTGTTTATATAGGAGATAAGAATCTGTTACGCTCAAAAATTGTACTCTGAAGAATGACCCTTAAATAAAATAAATTACAATACTTTTTGACTGCTCTATCCGCTGGGGTTAATCAGTGACCACGCGAAACAGCGACCTTTTTTTCTTCGTATGGCATGGGCGTTAAGTGTAAGATAACAGTTCTGTCATTTGTTTAGTTCACAAACCACACAAATACACTAGTATTGATAGGTTGTCTACTAGACACAGTTTAAGGCGCTAAATGCGTAGCTGCTCATATGAGCAAATGTATTTAAATGTCAAACGATTGTAAATATATCGTAAAAAAATAAAATATTCCATATTGTGCTATTTTGTCGTGTCGAATAAAAACACTGAGGCTTAAGGATTACCTCTGTAGTGATGTTATTTCATCGATAACCATTGTAACTCTGTATTTCTCTGTGTAAATGCAAGTGACATTGAAAATCTAAGAAATTGTCTTAAAAGATATATCCAGTTAAATCCGTGGTCAAGTTTATACGTCGAGCTTTGCATGTTCTGCGTAGGTATTAGAAAATATAACTAGACAGCAAAATGTAGTACTGAATGAGAACTACTACCGACAAACTGTGATGTAGTTTGGCAGATGAAAAAATGATAAATCTTTAGACTAAGGCTGGTTTTAGTGTCATGCTGACGGCAAGCTAACTGTCGGCGCTGATGTATGTAGCCTACGGCCGTCAGCGCTGAGCGGTCAGCGCGGCTCCAAAACGCTACTTATGACTACATACATATGGACCCATCAGCGACCGTCAGCGTGATACTAAAATCAGCCTAAGTTTTTCGGAAATCTATACATATAATAAAATCGTAGGAAAGTCATGTAAGTCCGGGGTAAACTCAAAAAGTACTGTATGGATTTACTTCAAATTTTGCACGAATATTACTAACAGGTCGGGTCAACATATAGGCTACATATTATCACGCCAGCACCTACTGGGGAGCTGTGCGGAGTAAACGAAGTCCGCGCGGACTAAGTAGCTGGTAATAGCTAGTTAATTAAATAAAATATACGCTCCTACGAACAATCATACAAAAAAAAATTGAGACTTTAATTTGTTGACTTGATATTTAAGTGTTGCCATTGTATAAAACTTTAATTACCTATTATATTTGCATTAAAACCAGTGGCGTAGCGTGCCTTGGCGGGGGCCCCGTATAAAAATTTGTTTGGCGGGGCCTTATGAAGGGTAGAGATTTCTCACAAAAGAAAATGCTTGTAAAAAATTCATCATAATTATTATCTGTCATTTTCCCGAAAATTTTACAAACTATTTAAATTAAATAAACACTCCTTGCTTTTTTTTGAAGAATGAAATTGCATTTATTGATTTTTGCCATTTGGGAAGTTTTTATTAATTTTTGCTACCACACGTTTGGGATCCCCGTGTCCTAGGGCTCCGTATAATTGATACGACAGATAAGGCGGTAGCTACGCCCTTGATTAAAACAGGTGCAGTAAGTTTATATATCATAATTTTTATTAAAAGTATCAAATAAAAATTCTCCCTGTTTTTATACTAAATGATAGTTTAAAGCTAATTTCCTTGTCCTTTTTGTTATTTTAAGTATCTAAAAAGTGTTTTGGCAAAATAATAGATAAGAATTTTGTCAATCTAACTTAGAATTCTGAGGTTAGTAGTTGACAAGTAAGCAGTTAGGAGCAGACAAGTTAGGAGAGAACTGGATTTTTACGTTAACCTTACCAAAATTCCAACTTTATTTAGCTACTATTCTCCAAATTATATATAATATAGAATTTTTACGAAATATATTAAACTTTAAGGTAATAACTAAAAAACTATGTATGAAGTCTCGCCCGTGTTCTTTGTGGGTTTACAGCCCCGCTCTGATAGGATGTCTCTTGTGAGATCTCAGCTTAGGGCAGTATCTTGACGATATCAGTAGCGTTAGGATTTCAGGATGTAATTAACTCTTAATCAGGGTATTCAGTATTTGCGGACCCTCTAGACTTTTCAAAAAATTTCCCAAGCAGTTTGTAAAACGCAAACGATTCGCTAAACATGTCACTACCATCGTAGCTACGGGCGATAGATTTCTACAACGACGTCTCGACTGGCGAGGCTATCACGTAACTAGCAATGCGAAATTATCGTAATTGTTTACCTAGTTATTGCAAGACACATAACAGCCTTGTATATGAATGGCAGTCATTGCCGATTGATTAGTTTTGTTGCTGAGATATTGCAAAAAGTGCATCTAATGACCAGCAAGCTATTGGCAACATTTTTAATGAATTTTTCGCTACGTTACAAAGTCACCGCTGATCGCTGGCGGATTGCAAACATTAGGTGATACACCTGCCGGTTTGTATGTTCACCGCTTTATAATTTCAAACGCAACAGAGTCACCGCTTTTGACTGTGTGTGTGTGTGTGTTCCGTTTTGAAAGGCATGGTAGGCAAGTCAAGGCATTACACCGTACCGATAACATCGCAACATTTAAATCTCGGCATAGTTATTGCGATGGTTCTTTCTCCAACAGGATAGCCATCTGCTTGCTTGTATGTAGGAGTAGTTAGTTTAAGAATTTTTTATTACATACTTAAAAAGGGAAATACCGATTCTCATTAAACATAAAATAAAACACATTTGCTATTCAAAATTTATTTGCAGTAGTGCACACAAGGCCTCTCGACCGGCGACGACTCGCGCCCACAGACTACACTCACTCCCGGCGGCGGTGACAGGCGAAGCGTGCGACTAGCGACATCTGTCAGCCTCCGTTACAAACACTGCGATAATATTTCGGCGCCATTACAATTGTGTGTTAGACTCTATAAAAATATCTAAATCCATTACTTTGTAAAAAAAAAAACAATTGCAATGTATGGTATTTGAATTTAAAATTAGGTTGCCCCATGACAAAACTATTAAACGTTTATTTTTACAAAAATCATTTGTATATTTATGAGAAACTATTACAATCGACACATTAAATACTACACAAAGCGTACACGATAATTATCTTGAAAATCACATAAGTATATTGTAAGGCAAGTCTCACACACTCAGACTTGTAATACTACTAAAGTAATGTATCTCTCATCTTAAAGATCATTTTTTTACTTGTGATTGTGTGGACTAATTCCTAAAGTATTATAAGACTGAGTGTGAACGATGACTTTAAGACCACGAAACGAAGGCAGGGTCTCCTATAAGGCTAATTTTACTACATATTTAAATTGAGGTTTTTTGTGTTAGTTTTCGAAATTTTATCGTAACACTGCAGCATCTTGCAGTACGAGTGAAACGTCAGTCAGGACAAAATAGGTTGCAGTACGATTCAAATTAGTTTGCCGTTAGACCGTACGTAAAAATTACTGCGCATTAAAATAGTTGTCACAGAAATAGTTACGACATAATTTTGATGCGCGCACTCTGCGTACATCGCTGCAGGCAAATCATTTTTCTGGAATTCTCGTATTGTACCTTTGCAGCTGACTAGATCATTATGATGTGTCAAAATAACGTGTGAAAAGTTTTATTGAATAAATTACTTCCAATTTCCGATGACGGGTCATGATATGTGATATCATAGCGGCAACCTTGTTTGAATCGTATTGTACATTCCATAGTTTTTATATAATTTTATAGCACAGCGTGACGTAAATCCGAATTTTAACCACGCTTTTCCGTGAACTAGTCTTCTTTACACTGAAAAGCGTGGCTACAGTGCAGGTTTATGTCACATGAGTTATAAAATAATATACGGCAAGTAGAACTGTAGTTTATTATCGCGGTGCTTAGCACTGGAGCATTAATTTCACGTCATGCGATAGTAAACAACAGTACATAACGTAATGTACTATTAACAACTTTGTTAAGATTTCGCATTCACTTCTATTGAAATATTTTGTATGTAACAACGATTGCATTTGTCGATTTTCAAATTATTTAGACGTTATTACCTGTCTTTACATAAGCCAGTTAAAAAGTACAGGCTACTGCTACAATTCTTCGTATACTTTTATTTAAATATACATAATGTATACTAAAAAAACGCCACTTTTCACACACGCTAATATGATGATGGCCGTTGTGTATATAAATAATCAAAAAATTTTGAAATAAAAATAAAATTTAAAACTACTAACAATTCATATTTTAAAGTGCTTTTGACATTTTAATACAAAATCTTGCATTTTCGCATGTGCCAGACATTTAAAGCACGCACACTAATTTAGACGGGTCACAATGTGGCACTTCGTTCCTGAAAGTAAGGTTAAAATAAATATAAATTTTCGATACAGGTTAAAAAAAACATTTCTTTTGAGAAAGTAACATACGAGTGTGAATCACATCTGATCTCTTCTGGCGTTGAAATTTTTATAAGGTACCTAGCTTCTCTAATGAAAATTTACATTGAGACAATAACATCACTGTATTTCCTCATCTGTATTTTAACAACAAACAAAAAACAGCTCAACGCTTAATTTTCTTTAAAACCCGGTTTTATTTTTTATTTAGTAATTATTAATAACCTTTGATAAAAATGAATTATTACTTAAAATTTCCAACATTAAGGTAATTAATAAAAATAATAGGTAGGCTACGATCCATGTTAATAAAAATGAAATATGATTCAATGTTAAGCGCATCACTTGCACGATAATACATCAGTGTCACACGCACGACTTTAAACTTAATTAAATGTTTATAAAAATATGAATCAAGTTTTAAGACGTACGTTTAGGTATACATGACGACAAATTTAAATCGGTTTTGTTAGAAATAAAGATAGAAGGTTGTAGGGCTAATAGCTAGTACCTGCTGACCTAGTGACTACAGTCCTTGTTACAACGACGGACGGAAAGGAGTTGGCTAGCAGGCGTGATGGTTTAATTGGTAACACCATCATAGATAGAGAGCCATAGCTTTAATGACACTCTTTGAGAGTTTTTTTTAATTCAACAATATTTCACATTTGCAACAAAGAGTTTTGTAATGAACTTTTATACTAAATCAATTCGAATTATTATTTTCATATTCATATATGAAGCGTAAAGTTTAGATTCTATTATAGGGCGTACAAAGGTGTGTCAGTACTGTCATAGTTAATGGTTACATAAGCGTAAAAATATAAAAATTTCTGAGTGATTATTGTTCAAATTTCAACCACTGGCTGTCTCAACTTAGGTCATAAAGCTGTTGTTATATCTGGAGGCAACACTTCTAATACCTTCTTGAAACAAAACTTTAAATACTGCTGTCATCTTCTGAGGTCTTAACCTCTCTTTCTAATACAGCTGTATAAAAAGAGATAGCAAGATCTGATAGACTAAGATATAACGTAGGTATATGTTTCAAGTCATTAATCCGAGTGCGAGCTTACCAAATACTTCATGATTTAGATGTCTTTGACAGCAACATCCATTCGAAAATAAACTTATTTTTAAAATACATTTTAATAAAATGCAATTCGAAAAAGATATCTATTGATCCCAATTATCTGTCGATGTTAAAGTGAATTCTAATTCGTAATCTCATGAACTAAGTTATTAGGTACCTACTCTGAACTTGTCTTACAAATAACTTAGAAATTGCATAATTAAATGATTCTATAATTAATGTAATTGTTATTATTAAGTGGAAATGTATGCTCATAATATTATGCTCTTTTAGTCTTAATAATAAACAGAGATTAAAATAAAACTAGCTTCATTCTAAACATTTTTAAATAAAGGCAACAAATATATGTTAAAATTTACCTCTGACCGATTCTATTTTATTCCAATAATAAGACCCTACGCGTTTGACATTTTATAAGGCCCTATAAATATATCTTATGTATATTGAGTAAAAAGGTCAATAAATTATGCCTTCTGCTTATATTACTTATGCAATTATTATTGCGTAATTTTAAAAGAAACAAACGTAACCGTCTAATATAAAAATCCAAGGAACTTATATATGATAACTGGAATTATTACGAAGCAGTATTTGAAAAACAAAAATGTACTTTATTTCGTTAGTAATAAAGTTGACATTAGTAGTAATAGTAAGAAACATTACTTAACAGAGGGGAAAAACGTTCTGAGCAAGACAACGACAAGAGTGGATGTTGTCCCTTTCTTGCAATTGCCGGTGTAAATAAAACTATCTGATGGTAGATTTTTATATATTCGGTACTCGTTAAATCCCTTTTATTCATACAAGTCGATTAGCATAAAATGTGTTGTAATTAACACAGTGAGTTCTAAAATGTGCTTATTATAATTATTACGTAATTACTTATACAATACAAAAACTGTTTCTCAAATTAGTAGAATTACTTAGTAGTAATTTGCAAACTATGCAAGGCCGCACTTATATATGGCGATTGGCGCTTTATTAGTAGAAAAGAGACTCACTTTCCGTTAGTTATATTGTTCTGTGGACTCACTCCACCCATGTCGTGGTACTCTTCGGAACGATTTTGATGCGCGTGTGAACATTCCTTGTAGAATGTAACTTCCTTGAAAAAATCTTAAATAATTTAGCAGTTTGGTTTGACGACGAACTTAAATGTCAAATGACATTTTACATACGTTTGGGGCAAAATACAACTATGAGACATTTTATGTGTCTTAAAAACAATAAAATCATTGAGTGAATATTCTTATTTCTATTTTTTATTAAAAAAACACGAAACACGTTTCACGCACAGACAAAATTTTATAAATATTATTTAAGATAAAACTCTATCGAGGTCTTCATATAAGTAGTTTTGAGAAATGTTTTTGCCGAATTGTTTAAATAGCAAAAAACAAATGACAAAAAGCAGCTAAACGGTAAGAACACTTGACTGAAATTTTCCTTCGCCAATCGAAAGGAGGCGCTACTAGCGCGCACACACACTACCGACTACATATTACAATAATCTTATATTATATAGAAAAATTATTGCATGGGATTCGGTACCCCGGCCGTGAAAATTTAGAAATGCCTATTATATTGACACAGTGAGGACTCCGCACCTCGGCAGTCAGTGTGAGGAAGCCGAAGAACACATACCTAAACCACACGGCCTGCTAAAGTCGGACATGTACAATAAATTCATGCAAAAATACATTTTATATGGTCACTATACAAATACATTACAGCTATACGAATATGTACATCGCTACGCTACGATGGACCGTGCTATCGGCGAATTTGGAGTTTCCTCTCGGATTGAGCGAACACTACATTGATCATAAACATGAAATCAAGTGTAACAAAATATTGGCACGTTTTTATATATGATAGCAATTAGATCAACTTTTCCGATAGCAATTCTAATAGGTATTATGTCGCATACAACTGATACGCGTTCATACTGCCTGACACAATTGCGATTTGCCATGATCAAACCAAGTTTATATTAAAAATGCCTATTGATATTGTTCATTGAAAAGCAGCTACTAAGATAGACTGATGATGATGTTTGAGCTCACATTAATAAATCTATCGAGTCGTTACATTTATAGCTGTCAAAGTAATATTCAATTTGGCAACACTATCTAAGCATACATTGATATTGGGTGGAAATGTAGAAAAAGTGCCGAAAATCTAGTAAGATTTACAAGTTGACAGCTGTCAATGCTTGATTGCTTATCGATTGTTTAGATATTGTCGCAAGTGTGTGGAGATGTTAGTTTCCTAAATCCAGATATAGGCTAGAAAGAAAAAGTAACAGAGAATGGTTTAGGCTAAGGAATATTATAATCATAACTCTAATGAGTCTAATGAGTAAGAGTAATCTGCTATAATTATTTAGTTACAAAATAACAATAAATGTTATTGTTATTTTCTTACGGTTTAAAATACAACCACATCAAACTCAATAATGTCAGCTTGAAGGACCAATAGAATTTTAAAGAAACTCGTCATATTAAATTATTATTTCTCCATTATTGTTTCGTTTAGAACCATTTTCATAAACATTGTCTTTCCAGCGTGGTGTAAACATCTTTCTTTGTCATATTTAAAGAATTTGTTTGAATCATTGAATATGTCAGAATCACTTTAATAGGCTCAAGTTCAAGATATTGCACGTACTACATAGCACAATTTGGTTTTACATTGTCTGTTGATACACAAGTTTCGAAGATAGATATGTATTTACTGAACAGTCGCTTTGGGAAACTCCTGCGGACATGACAGTGCAAGCTGAGAGAAGCGCTACCACTCAAATCTAATATCTAAGTTGCAAAGTTTACAATTTCCCTGCTCCGAAAAAAGAGTTTAATATCTACAACCTTAAAATATATTTTACATTACAATATTAAATCTAGATGGAATACTTCAAAGCTTCGAGCGCAAAGATTTATAAAATCTTTATTGGCAAAATTTTATTTGAGTACACAGCCCTCTATTGCCGGTACAAGTTATCGTAATTCCAGCCGTAAGGCTTTCGTCTATGATACTAACACCCGTATTCATAAACAATACTATGAAATTGCATAGTGTTAGTGAACGCATCATAATAAGTTAGCGCATCATAATAAATCGGTCGTTAGCGATTCATAAACAATATTTAACTGCCGGTCGCCACTATGCCTCCTTTCAAATCCACGTACAATAAAGTTAACCGCCGAGCTATTTTACAGAACGCATAGTGTCCACTATCCAGTCTTGGAGTCGTGTCCAGATGTCTCAAAAATTAGTATTGTATTGTCCAGAGCGAGGTGAGAGTTGTTAATATAATTGAAGATGAAATTTGTATTTGTGATGGATTACGAAAGTGAAGAAAAATTCTATAATTATATAAATAGTAGATTACAGGAACAAAGCGTAATAAGAACAAAATAAGGTATTCGAGATTTGCAAAATATTTTTCTATCTTCAAAAATATTTGCACCGGATATATTTATATTCAAAGACGTAGACATATTGATAATACTATATTTATTAATAAATAGGAATAAATTAAAAATAAAATAGGTTAGAATTGTGGTTAGAATATTTTGATAATTTGATCTATTGACAATTGACACTTGTCAATCAAACAGCGTGAAATACGCTGGATTAAAGCCAACCCATCACAGCTGGGTATTCGACACTATGATATCCACAAAACAATATAACTAACGGATGGCATCTCACAGGCAAGTAATAGGTACTTAAGTGTTGTTTATGAAACAGAGTGCTAAGTGTGAGTTTTTCTTTTCGCATTCGATCGTGAACGCGTTTGGAGTTTACTAGGAATTTATATGTGATTTGTACAGCGCCACCTAGTGGTAAACGTGAGGAACCAGTTTACCACTAGGTGGCGCTGTACAAATCACATACAAATTCCTAGTAAACTTGAAACGCGCTCACGATCGAATGCGAAAAGAAAAACTCACACTTAGCACACAGATGGCTTATCATGATTCATGTGAATTGCATAGGTAGCAAATTAGCGTTCTTCGCATAGTGTTACTACGTTGCTTAGGTAAGAGTTGTTTATGAATACGGGCGTAAATGAAATATACAGTAGAGATCTTTTTCTATCCCATTTCAATATATCTGTAAATAATTTTCGTATTAACGCGTTTTTCTTTACTTATGTACATTTTTTACTAATACAATGTCGTAAAGCGTAAGCTTAAGGCTTTAGAAAGAATATACGATAAAGCAACAAAAAAAAAAACTCAAAAGAACAGATTGTTGTCAACTGTTGCCTCGTATTTTTATGTTTGTATAGGAAACCTATGTAGGTACTTTAACGCCCATGCCATCAAAAAGAAAAAAACCTATGTACTGACTTCTTCTTCTGCTTATGCCGAACATTAGGACGTGCGTAGGTGTACGTAATAGTTTCATACAAAGTATAGAGACTGCTTGAAACGGATGAGTTGTGATAAACTTCATCAGACGTAATTCCATATTCCTCGAGTCCGGTGTTTACCTACATTATACATTTAATAAAACAATAGAATTCGATTATAATCGAACAATAGATTCAAGATATCTATCAAATATGCAGCCAGGAAGTTCTGAGAAGGTTCAATTATTCGTCTGTTGAAAAAAAAATATATAATTATTTTAAGATTTTAGGATAAAACTAAATACAGATCTACAGTAGTTTTAATAATAATGGTAACAAAATATCATTTTTACAATTCTTGTCTCCTACTTTTGTAGATAATTTAAATACGCAATTATCTATACATATAATAAAATCGTAGGAAAGTTAAAACTGTACATTGAATATTTTTTAAAAGAATACTTGGGGCGTGATCTACAATCGATATCGAAGCTAAAAATATAGTTTTTAGAATTTTTGTCTGTTTGTCTGTATGTATGTCCGGGGTAAACTCAAAAAGTACTGCGTGGATTTACTTCAAATTTTGCGTGAATATTACTAACAGGTCGGGTCAACATATAGGCTACATATTATCACGCTATCACCTACGGGGAGGAGCAGTGCGGAGTAAACGAAGTCCGCGCGGACGGAGTCGCTGGCAACAGCTAGTAACAAATAAAATAATTCGACTGCCTCATAGTCAGCCTATTCAGCTGCAAAATCCAAATGTCCTCAGTAGCTCGAAGACTCGTGTCTCTGGTGAGCACGTGAATGTGTCGGCCTCGACTTCGAATCAATCTGACGTTTCGTCTTCGAATATATATTATGACTACCTAAACGAAGTTTGTAAACAGTCTCGCTTAATCTCACAGGGGGCTTAATCTAGCAAGAGGCTCATTGTATGGTAAGTGATGACCATCTTCACCATTAAAATTCGCCAGACGTCTTGCAGTCCCTTTGCCGGCATTTCAAATAATAATAATAATTCTTTATTTGCACCAAATAAGTAAGCTCTATTCTTGAAGGCCTCTACATTGTATCCGTTCGGATAAAGTAATTTGTTCCACAGATAAAATATAACTGTAATTTGATCACAGAGCTAATATACGTAGACGACGCATATTATATCCTTTAACTAAAGTGCCCCACAGACCTACAATAATATTACGCAATATTACGTATTGTGCAATGTTATTGATCGTTTAAGGTTAATATTGAAGATTGTACAAAGATTGAACGAAACTTTGAGCGGGTTTAATTTTATTGTGCAATATTTTTTTCTTGCACTGTATTGGCTTAATATTGCACAATATTTTTCGCTTCAGAGTTTAGAACGGCCGCGTTCTGTCTGTTTAATGTGTGGTCGTGTCGTAAATTTAAGCAAAATGGCGAGCAAGAATGCTATAAAAGAGAAAGAACGGGAGCTTTTACTTCAGTGTATAATAGAATTGTATAGAAATTTATTTAACAAAATCACCAGCATGGTTGCGCCAAAACTTCGTCGTCAGACGTGTTACTCGCACGAAAATATTGATCAGACTGGTTTGTTCATTTTATTGTGTGAATTTATTGAACGTTTGAATCAAAGGGAGTATTCAATATTATTGCACAATAAAAACAATAAGCAATATTATTGTAGATCTATGGGACGCGTACAAAAACAATGGTTACGTTTTTTTTATAATCGATGGCAATGATATTCGAGCTCAGAAAACAACAAACAGTTTTAATCTTTTTCAGATCTTTCAGACACGCGAAGTGCATGCGCTGGCGTCACTCCTAGGTCTTTAGTTCTGATATACACGTAACAGTAGGTATCTGGGAAAAAGTTTAATTGTCCAGCTGAACTCTGATAAAAGTTTCAATACTAAAATAGCGCTGGCGTAAGATAAACTACGATATGGCCATTAAGCCATCCATTGTACTGTAATTGTGCATAAATTTAAATAAATAAGTTAGCTCTTGTAGATGTAGTGTGCAGAACACAAGTACTTTATCAGGTTACTGGAAACTTTAAAAAAAACGTTTAACGTTATAAAAGCGCTTTTACCGCTTACTCTTCAAGAATTCTTATACGACGGCGTCCGACCATTACGGGATACATTTTGATGGACACTGTCCATAAGAGTTGGTTCTCCTTATCTCGTCATACCATTAACAATAGGTCAAAAAATGGAAAAATTACAGATAAAAAAATCCTTATATTTGACATCAAATTTTATTCAAATCAATAGTTTTGCGCAGTGAAATATCGGAAATGGGGGGGTGAAAATAAAAAAATATATAATTAGCAGTGCATTTAATAAAATAAAAATCAACTGAGCACAACGAGGCGGACAGTACGTGACACACTGCGATTCGGTTCGCACGCGGCGGTGACGGCTGGTGTTTGTGGCGACACATATTTAATGACAACCAAGTTTAAGTAAACTCCGACTTTGAAATTTGAAGCCAGGGTGTAGATTACTGCGGTCCACTCATATACCGACAAGAATTTTGTACATAAAGTTGCGTCAGCAACAAGAATATTGGAAGAAAAACAGTATCAGTCAGATAATTAAGACCAAGGCAAGGGTTAACAATAAAATGTTCACTTGGGAAAAGGCCACGCCCGGACACGGATACTAAGAGTGGATCTTGGCATATTATACTCTTGACCTTTAAAGTGTTATGACCGGAAATTTTATTTTAAAATGAAACCTATAATAGTAAAAATATGTTGAAATATTGATTATAGCATAGTCATATTGAAATAGCATGTGGAGAAAATCCGGTCTATCACAAATAGATAATAACTATTTAAAAATGAGAAATTTTTGACCAAAATATAATCATAAGTGAGATTTTTATAATAACTTGACATTTTAAATTACAGATTAAAATATCTATAATTTATTAAGAAATCACACATACCTAGAGTGTACAGCCTCATAAATATGAAAAATATAAAAAAAAATCAACTTAAAGGCTATGGGAGAAAAAAAAAAAATTCCTACAAAGACAAACTTTCTTATAATATTTATTTTCTACATAAAAGTGCTACGCCTCACCAGCCGTCACCGTCACGCGCAATGTCAATCCAAATCGCACAGATAAGATCAGACAGGCGAAGGTTTAAAAACATAATGCCAACTTAATTTCAAATACAATCAAAATAACTAGAATGTAAACAAATTAAATACAAATAAAAATCTTAACAAGATTGCAATAAGGCACAATTTTAAATGAAGAAAAAAATTACACTACCTAGCACGTGTTATCGTCATTTTAAAGTAAAACCAACATAACATTACTACAGACTACCGATTTAGAAAAAAAAATGATTTCATTAAAAAAATAGCATCAGAATCGATAATCTGTCTAATTAGTGACAAAAGCATATTAACACATTCTAAGCAATCCCTTAACTAAAACCAATTCAAATAAACATATCAACTAAAATAAAGACTCGGCTGAATGGGACTACCCTTTGCCTTAAACACCTATATAAATGGAAGCCAGTGGTACTCAAACTTTATTATTGAACCTCCCGAGATATTTTGAAAAAAAATTGTTCTTAAACTACTCGCGAAATAATAATTAATACTAAATTGTAGCCAAACCTAAATATATATTTTAGTACATTCTAATCCAAATATATTGCATTTCAAAGCGCCCTTGCATCACACACATGAAATAAAGTAAAGAACATGGCACTAATCGCCGGGCGGCGGTTACTCAAAATATATCACTTAAATTGAAAGTAAAATACAGCACAGCATGAATACACAATAATATATTGTATGTACACTCTGTAAGGAAGTGCATATTTTCATGCATCATTATATAAACTAAGGCAAGGTGCATACATCTTGCCTTAGTTGATTATGCAAGAAATTTTTGGGTGATGTTCCTAATGAAGATTTGCGTGATCGATATAATAAACAAAATGGCTTAGTAATCAAATCATCAAAAAAAATTTTCTGACCCTACAAAACCTTATGTAGCAAGTTATGTAAGTAATTTAGAACTGTAGGACGATATGCCAATGAAAAGGATTACAGCCTAAGGTTCGATCTTAATAAGAAAAATCCTACCGAGAGAAATCTCAATAGCAAGCAGACTTCTGGAATATCTTCTAGAGTTATGAGAACAAATAAAGCTTTAGGTTACAATTAGAGTTAATAAAGACATTTCGTAAAACATTGTGAAGATTCTTTTAATTTCTAAAATATTTTCTTTTTATATTTTTAGTAACTTATAAATGTAACCGCGCCCGTGGTCACAGATACACAATAATTAACACTAAACCTATAACATAGAAGTAAATGGAAGCCATATACCAACCCGATACAAGGTTAAGCTATTCCCTTACTACACTCATACAAACACAAATTAATACATTCCTTGGTACAGAAAGATAGATTCAAAACGCAAATGATTTCAAATACTCGCTTCTTTTAATTTTAATTTTAACGACATAATAGCAAATTTTCATTTTGAATTAATATTTTTATCTATAAAAAAAATCTTGTTGCATACTTTATTAGAAATTGGCGCTAATTTTATCCTTTAAAATGCGTGGAAAAAATCTTAAGGATATATATCATTATATTCAGGCTTACTTCAACCGACACAACTCTTAAACCTTGTACAACATTCACTAGAACCTAAATCAACAAATTATAATTAGATTATAAAGTTACGAAACGTGATGTTACATTTTAAAAAACTAGTCTCTTTGCCGCTACATTGTCTATCACAACTACCTTTAATTCGAGAATGGAATTTAAATAATTGTAGGTGAGATTAAATTAATTCGTAACTTTTATATTCGTTTACTAATGTAAATAAAGGCAAATATAAAAACGTCCATACATAATCCCAATTTGCAAGTGGGTACAACTTAGTATTGTTAAAAAAATTCTCAATTAGATTGTCTTTTAAATAAAAGGTATGAAGTAATTAAATTTAAAATGGACATGGTGTCCTGAATTTTTTGAAGACCATTTAAAGTCATAATTGTATGTTTTTAACGAATTTTGGAAATGCCTACGTACATGCAATTAGAGACAAAATTATTTTACTTCGTTATTTCCAAAGTGTTTGTAAAATAGCGCTGTTTAGACTACATGATATATCAGGTAGTTTTAAAAGTTATTCTTGCCATCTGGAAAGATTTTGTACCACCAGTCTGAAAAGCTTTACTTAGCCAAAAAAACAAGAAACGAATAATTAAAAATATCATTAAAACCGGAATATGATAGTTGTGCAATCTGGAAAGATAATTGAATTAATATTTAAATGGTTTATAAAATTTTAGAGAAGCGTATTGATAACAAGTATATTTTTTACAAACTATCAATGCATATTTCCAGAAGAAGCCAATACTTTCGGTAGCAAATATTAAAGCAAAAAAAATAGTTTGGAAATTAAATATGACAGAATTACAGTTTAAGACGTGAGGCACAAGTTGGAAACCAGCGGCCACCTATAGTTCTGTTCGAGTTCAGGAAAATCATGATTTATTTTCACGTAATTATATTCAAACGATAGTTATTTTTAAGTTGATCCTACTCAATGGTTTGACTAAATATTAGCAGACGAGAGCGGCGTACCACAGAATACGGAAAACCTTAACAAACCATGTCTGTGACAGGCGGAGCGTGTAGCGGAGCGTGTGACGAAGCGACCAATTTTATATAAATAATAAAAATAAAATGTTAATTAAGAGACAACACTTAATTTACAAAACTGATTTATTAAGATTTTTCGATTAGCTTATATAATTGAGAAAATGCGTACTCGGACTTGTGGAAATAATAGAAATGAAATTATAGTAATGGTACGTGGGTACGTGGCAGAAATGATAGAATTACAGCAAAATCTATTCACAAGAACATTATTAAAAATATTACATAGATGGAAATGAAAAAGCAAGTGGAATAAACAGCCAAACAAATAATCAAAAATCTCCACCACCTTGACAAAATGACGTACTTAATATTCGTTATTGCCTTTTTATTATTTAAGCAATTTTGTCTAAAATATGCATGCACTTTATTTTATGATTTAGTGTATACATATTGTATATGTATATAATATGATTTAAATAAATGAAAAAAAATTGATGCAAAAAAAAATTAATTATATAAATTAAATTCAAACATTTTTTTATGTAAAAAACAAAATGAAATGTATAACACGCTAATATGTGTCCAGGGGTGACCCGCTCCGCCTGTAGCAGCCGCGGCCCGCGCTACACACACTCTAAGGCCGCGGACACAATACTTACTAGTCTAACATAAAACTATATATAAAAGTTGGGAATACGTATGTCCACGCAGGTAACTTCGTTCAAAATAAAACCTAACAATTACACGACACTACACTTCCAAGAACCGAAGCTTGGTCGATGGAAACCGACAAGGGGTATATTTAAAGCCGTAACGTTTCCCATTTCGGAAAGGGATTCTCTGGATACACCCTAGTAAAAGAAAAGTCCAAGTAATACTTTAAATTTAACAACAAAAAATTGACACGGTAGAATTTAAACTTGCGATGTCGCCTTCGGTCGGCACGCTCTAACCGACTGAGCTACGTGTCGCTCGGAATCGATCACCAAATAATAATTTCGCCACGTCGAGCTAAGTAACACGTGGCTCAGTCGGTGGCACGTCGGCCAGAAGGGCGCAGCTCAGTATCCGTCGCGTCAACATTGTCCAGCGCGTCACTGGTGCGGCGCGCAGCAGTCGGCGGCGTTCCCGCGGCAGATGGGGCAGGTGCGGTTGTTGCGCAGCCACTTGTCGACGCAGCGCGCGTGGAACTCGTGCGCGCACGGCAGCACGCGCAGCAGCTGGCGCGGCTCGAACTCGCACATGCACACCACGCACGAGGTCTGGTCGCCGCCGTCGGCCGCGCCGAACCGGTACGACGGCAGCATTTCGATCTCGTGCCGCAGCAGCCCGCGCGGCTTGGCCTCGCCCAGCCGCTCCGCCAGCGACAGCAGTGCCTGACACAACCACCGGTCACGCACACACACAAACTCATGTGTAAGAGAGTGTAAAGTGTGTAGACTCATATAAGTTTCTTCCAAAATAAGTGATCATATTTTAGCTCAGCATTCAATCCATTTGACCAAAAATATCCAACTCAAAAAGAAAGTGATTCAAGGGTCTAAAATCACCACTCTTATAGGGGTCATAAATCGTAAACGCAGTATGGAATTTGTAAACATCAAAAAGTTTTAGTAGCTTGAATCACTTTATTTTTGGCTGAATATCTTTGGTTAGACGTACTGAACGATGTGTTAAAATATATTATATTATTATACATTATATATATATATATATATATATATATATATATATATATATATATATATATATATATATATATATATATATATATATATATATATATTATACCTATTTTAAAAGAGCTTTATATGTGTATGTGTGTGTATGCATATGGTTAAGTGAATGTGTGTGAGGTGTACCTCGTAGTTCTCGGGCTCGGCCTCGGCGTCAGGCTCGCGCTCGGCGTAGGGCGACAGCGGGAACATGGCGAGCAGGTTGAGGAACAGCTGGTAGGGCGGCGGCGGCAGCAGCGGCGACACCAGCCCCGCGCCCAGCGCGCCCACCAGCCCCCCGCCGCCCTGACAACACACAACACACATCCTTACACACCACACATACTTGGATACTTTCTTATAAATAAATTAATACAAATAAATACCACTGAAAAATTTACACGAATTGATCTAACCCCAAAGTAAACATTTTTTTGTGTATATAAAGTAGACTTATTATAATAACCCTAACAAGTCTTAAGTTTTTTATGTAATTTGACACAAAATTTTGTTGAGTTTGTCCTCCAAAAATATTACCAATAAATAATTGGCAGCTTTCAGTAAAAAATAGAAATGTGTTATTTAATTTATCTTTTTGTAAAATAGCATTACCATAGTAATGAATTTAAGAATTATGTGAAAATATTTCAGAATGTTTATTAAACCCTTCTGAAAATTCGGGTCTCCAAAACCATAATAACTGCAATAATTTCTATGTCTTTACATTAAAAATTGTTAAATAACCCACAAACCAAATAAAAGCTTTTTCAACAAACTATAGAATAATTAGATTATTATTGCAGCATGGTGTGAAATTTCAATATAATATATCAAAAGCATTAAGTAATTGAAATTAAAAAATCTCAGATTTATGAAGATAATCCGTTCAAACGATTGCTTGAGTAGTTAATACTATTGCGCCATATCTAATTATAATTTTCAGTTTTATGTATTTTCGATAAAATTTAACAAAATAATACAAATTTTTAAGTCTGGTTCCAAATATGATTTTACCAATTTTGGTCTATCTTAGTTCTTTCCAAGCTAAATAAAAATTTACAAATATATGCACTAAAATGTAGGATATCTTGATAAACGATAATAATATTTCATAACAAGCAATTTTGTTTTACCAAAGTTTGCTCAACTATGGATAGATGTTAATATTAAATTATTAGAATAATTTAATGAAGCCTAAGAAGATGATTGGCAGGATGCACTTAGAGCATTTTATGTTTTGTCTAAAGCATTTGACTATGTCGATCACACAATTTTAAAAGGAATTTGCATCGAAGTAGATTCAGAAGGCTCTTTGAAGATTTCACTTTTTACTTAAATGAAAAAATTTAGTGAGTTAATGTTTGTTATGAAATATTTTATTTCTTCAAATCAATTTTCCAATGTTTCATGTAAGGCATGTAGGTAAATGCCAATTCCGAAGAAAATTTTGCTGAAATGCATACTTTATTTGTATTATAAGAAAGATCTGTAAGAGCAATTTACAATCCTGACCAGTTTCCCTGATTTGAGAACCTAATATATGTTTGTAAAAAAACGAAAATATTGGACGTGTTGAAATAACATTACTAAAGGAATACTCTATAAGGTTGCAGAGTTAATTAAAATTAATTAAATGTTTAAATTGGTTGACATTGTAAACTTAATATTTTTAAATCAAAGAGCAGTAATTGACATGCTTAGGTATTAAAATAAAAGTACTCTCCAACCACCTTAAAAAATATTATGTAAGTAAAATATTATGCACTATAATTTAATTATTAATCAGTATACATAAAAATAGTACTTTGTTTTGTTTTAGGAAATTTTACTTTCTTCGAGGGTTGACCCTCGAAAAGTTTGAGAACCGCTGAAGTACAAAACGGTTGACTCGTCGTCATCTGTAAATCGAGTGAGTCCACCTCCGCTGCGTGTGTGCGTGTGCGTGTACCTGCGCGTGTATGTGGTGCACGGGCCCCCAGCGCGGCGCGGCGCGCACGTAGGGCCTGGCGGCGCGCCCGCCCACGCCCACGCCGCCGCCGCCCACGCCCACGCGCCGCTGCAACACCACACACTGCCACCCTCACTCCGCCGCACACCACACCACACCACCCCACCACTCCACCCCACACCAAACTACTATACTACACTACATAGCGTACTATAGCAGTTGTGGCTCGTGCTGAGCAGGACCACTTAGAAATGTATTCCTGCCTCTTCTCATTTAAAAATCTGCCTTTTGCCGTGTGGTTCAATAACAACAATGCTTGTCACTGAAGGGTAAGGTAGTCAGAAACTTTAACGAGTGGTCTGTCATTGTGGATTTTAGACAACACGAATAAGAACACGCCATTAACAACTTTTCGAATCTGTAAGCGATGATTGGTCTTTTTTAAATTTTTTTCTTTCAATATTTACACCACAGTATAATACACTGGCTTCTTTCATTAATTTTAATCTAATCTAATACCTTTAAACGAGCAATTCTTGTATATATATAATTGGAATCACGGAATAGGCTCCAACGATTTTCATGATAGTCACAAATTAGGGGTTTTTCGGGTCAAGGAATCGATTTATCAAGGTTCCAGGTCCAAGAAAAGCTCGGTTCCCAAGATATGGGTATTTGAAAAACCGAGCAAAGCTCGGTCAACCAGACATTAATCATTAAATCTGTATTAATAATTTCGTTGAGGAGTATACGGTGGACTCGATTGAAGCTTTATCTGAATTATAAAGCGTAAAAAAGTAATGATTTTGAGTCCACAACATAAAATACATCCGCAAAAATCTGATTGTTGAGTATTTTGTTAAAATTGTGACAAATTTCTAATGGTAGTGACAGCTAAATCGCCCATATTTCTTTAAATATATGTGTAGATGGTGTGACCATTTATTAAATATTAAAGTAATCGTAAAACGGGTTTGAGATAGTATATAAAATTGTATAATAAGAGCCTTACATTTCACCCGAGTGCAGCCGGATTTTCATATAGTGTTGTACCCATATTTTTGCAAATCAATATTCTTACTTTCTTTCTCTTGCTATGTTATAGCATTAAATTATCACAATATATATTAACAAATCAAAGGATTTTATTAATGCATTCACATCCAACAATATTCCAACAACACCAAATAATGGGCATGTTCAACACGACTGTCTAAACTCACTTCTAACAACATTGGCAGATGGGTTAACTAACACATTTCCAGGACACTATAGTAAGTAAGGCATAATCTAATCCTGAATACCCAATTCTGAAAGTTTTCCTACAGAAAGAAAGAAAGAAAGACAGGTTTTGACAGTTAAAGATAAACAGTGAGTCTGGAAGAAACCGGCTAAAGTGAGACAAATTATGTTAACTCTGACAGGTCTAAGTAAGTTTGGTAGACAGTCAGACAGATTGTCAGACAAATTAAACACGAACATGCCCAATATGAAACAATAGAACTAACTGTTTCATAAAAACATGGTTCTCACAAGGTAGTATACTAGAACCACCGTTGCTTTTGATATATAAAAATGATATTACAAATATAAGCGACCGTCGAGATACATAGAATTAACCTAGCCTATAATACAAGTTAGTATTTGATTTTATAACTGTCGAATAATTTCGATTAACTACTCGCTAGAATTTGACTATCATTCATGATTAAAGATTCGTACTTTAAAAACTGAAAACATTACAGTTATGTAAATAACAAATAGAAACCGCGTATTGCCTATTGTGAGTCTTATATGAAGAATGGACTATTTACCTCACAGGCTCGCAATAGGTAGGTCAATTGGAATTTTACTAAGTGGTTAGAGTTCTGCATTGTCTCGCCCGGGTCTGGTACCACCGCCTTACCTATTCCTGCCGCAATAGCGTCAGTGCTTGTCACTGTCGTGTTCCTGTTTGGAGAGTAAGGTAGCCGGTAAACTTATGCATGTGGCAGTAGACCTCGCCACGAGATAGTAACGAACCATTAACATCTTTGGTGTCTATAGGCGATGGTTGAATCTTTCCATCAGGAGACCCATCTGCTTGTATGCTATCTTATGATATAAAAAAAACTTAACTTATCACTACTATATAAGTAACGTTGAGTCTGAAATTTAAAAGAGATATTGTATAACTACCACCGCCTCACCTGCTGACGTAAAATTAGAATATGTGAACGCCTACGTGTTTCAGCTTGGAAACTAGAGCGGCGAAGAACTTGCGTATTACTTTATTAAAATCTTGATTATAAATAAATAAATGTTAATATTTATCAAAATCCTATTTAACATAGACATCGGTTATCTCTTTAACTGGACGGCCATACATACATACAAAGGGAAAAATTTATAACCGAAACAGAAGCCGAAAAGTATTTTCTTTTAAAAAAGTCAGAAGTTGTCTCACGTCAGCGTTGTTATGTTAAATTTTTATAATAAATAAATAGACTCACATGGTGATGGTGGGACAGCGCGTGTCTCGCGTGGTGCGGCGCCATCAGCTCTATCGTGGTTCCTCGTGCCTGGGGAACACATCACTGTTTCACAGGGTGTTTGCATTATGGCTCATTTTACTATTCACTATTGCACTACGTGAGATACTCCATAGTCAGTCATCTGCCAGACTTCTCAAATAAATTCTAACCGCAGAGCACATAATATCTAGTTAGAGGACGTTTGTGTCTTTCCATTTATATGAAACCAGCAACTCGGTCTTCAACTTACTTTATTGAAACGTACGTAGAATGGAAGTTCCTTTTACTTCTTTCAAACACGCCACTTCGCGTATCTCAAAGAAGTGAAAGCGCGAAGTGATGTAGTTCTAACATACGTTAGCATTGTGGGGGGCAGAGGTAAAGAGAATGGCCTTAATCCCCCATCATCAAACCATCACAGTCCAAGCGAGCGATCGTCAAAAAGGCCGGTGATCCAGAATAAGAACAAAAAGAACTTTATTGATTATTGGACATTATACAAATAATTATCTATTAGTCAAGTGATCAGTGAATTGTTCAATTTTTTTAAAGAATTTTTTTCCTGTCTGTAAATTGACCAAATTTTTTTATTTTCTTTCCTTATTTTTTTTTTGTATAAATGATGTGTGTAAGGACATAAATAAAATGACCTATGATTTGAGGGTGTTTTGATTAATAAAAAAGTTTAAGTCTGGCGCTGTTGACACAACTGTTACTAGACCACCCTTAAAGTGGTTATTGAAATTCTACATTTTTTATGACAGACATAATCTATATCGCCTCTGTGGTATAGTAGTCCAGCGTTGGCGTTGACTACATGACGTCTCTGGTATGATTTCTGGGTCGGGCACTTAAAAAAAGTTTTTTTTCAGTTTTCTGATAAACACAAAGTTGCCCGGGATTGGAAAGTGCTCGGTTAGCAATAGGCTTGCCACCTATCACATTTGTGGGACCAAGTATCTTCGGCTCATCGTGGGTGCACTTGTTGTACCTCTGCCTACCCCTTCGGGGATAAGGCCTTAAAGATATAAGAAAAGACTAAAAAAACTCGAAATTTATATTTTCTTTTCTTTTTTGAATGGAATTGTTCCTACACATTCATAGGAAAAGAGAAATAAGTTAAAAAAAAGACAAGCCACAGATTGCCAGGGCATGGATGGGTTTGTCTAATGTGCAAAAATCTATAAAATCCATTTTGTTCCTATTCTGCATCACCACCCTTTTAAACGGTCACCGCTTGGATTATAATGGCTTGATGTGAATGTAGTAATTGTAGACTAGTAATTGAAGTAACTAGTAGTGCTTTTAGCGCTTTGTTTGTTTTTCGTGTTTAATTAACTATCTTATGTAACCATTTTGGCGCTATCTTTAAAATTGACTTACTTGCTACAGTGACGCCACCACAATTACTTTTTATATACAGAGTTAGTGCTGCTTAATTCTACCCTCCATAGCTAAGCATAGATGGAAATTTTAGCTTTGGATAATAACGTCAAACTGAAGAGAATCTACTATGATAGTTTTCAACTTAATCAACTTCAATTCTTATTTCTCTAGAGCTCAGTACCTAAATCTAAGTCACTTTCCTTCCAGTCGGTCTGGGCCACAATCTGATTACAGTTTTTTTTTTCATATATATATATATATATATATATATATATATATATATATATATATATATATATATATATATATATATATATATATATATATATATATATATATATATTATTATATTTCATATATTCATAAACATATACTTTAACACATATTAACAAAAAGCATTGCAAAAACCGTATCCCGGTTTGTCCGCAAGCTCGCTGTCTCGCAATTATACATAGGTAATAAGTATTAAATAAACTACCTTTATACACTTACTAATAAAATATTGCAATAATAAAACTATAAACAATTTATAAGCAGAGAGAAACATCCACAAACTATGTATGACTAAGAACCCAGGTTGGCATAAATATTATTTATTTACATTTTACAGCGAACAAAAACATCAAAAAGAAATATATAATATAAATATATTATTCTATTTAATTAGGTACTAGGTTCAACATAGCAAATAGTTAGAAATACCTTCAAATAACAATAATTTATGTAACTTAGATATCTCGATAACCTAGTGTGCTCATAAGAATTAAAGAATTCCTTTTCTTTATTATAGATTTCATCATCAGATCGACTACCTCTGCAGTATTTGGTGCCAACACAAAAACATAATCGAAATTAGGTGACGTGCGTTTGAGTTATTTATTCCTTTGTCATGCACATGCTTATGCAAATGTATTAATTTAAGTATTGGATGGATTTTTTCATGGATCCCATTCTCAGAGGTGAACCAAGTTACAATTGTGTGGTGTGTGGTACTGACCTCCGGCGCCAGCAGCAGCGGCGCGTGGTGCAGGTCGAGCGCGGGCTGCAGTGCGGTGTGGTGGTGTGGTGTGTGGTGTGTGGTACTGACCTCCGGCGCCAGAAGCAGCGGCGCGTGGTGCAGGTCGGGCGCGGGCTGCAGTGCGGTGTGGTGGTGTGGTGTGTGGTGTGTGGTACTGACCTCCGGCGCCAGCAGCAGCGGCGCGTGGTGCAGGTCGGGCGCGGGCTGCAGTGCGGTGTGGTGGTGTGGTGTGTGGTGTGTGGTACTGACCTCCGGCGCCAGCAGCAGCGGCGCGTGGTGCAGGTCGGGCGCGGGCTGCAGTGCGGTGTGGTGGTGTGGTGTGTGGTACTGACCTCCGGCGCCAGCAGCAGCGGCGCGTGGTGCAGGTCGGGCGCGGGCTGCAGTGGCGACAGCGCGCCCTCGCCGCCGCCCACCACCTCTAGCCGCGCGCTGCCACCCTCGCGCTGACAACACCACTACATATTACTACACAAAGCTCTGACTAACTTACAATAAACTTCCATCATGCTGGATGGGACCGTCCAGTATTTTTTTTTTATATCATAAGATGGCTGTTCTGACGGAAAAAGGAACTATCGCCTATAGACGCCAAAGATGTTAATGGTGAATTGTTATCCGTGTGGTGGGATGGCAATGTCACATACAAAAGTCTACTACCTACTACTTTACGCTCCAAACTGGAACACGATAATGGCAAGCTTTGACGCTATCGCGGCAGGAATAGGTAAGACGATGGTACCAAGTCTTCCATCAGGGGAGCCGTCTGCTTGTTTGCTATACTTTGATATAAAAGTGTAATCTAAAAAATTACGATTTCCTACGAAATTTATTTATTTATTTAAGGTAAGTCATTAATGTATATGAGAAACAAAAACGGACCAAGAATGCAGCCTTGTGGGAGGTCAAGTTTACGGCGGTACTAATCAAACTTTTTCGATTTACATCAAACCTTTTAAACTATTGACACCGCGTTCGGGCAAACGCTCAGCGATTTAATCAGTCGTCAGTCTTGGTCTCCCCCGGTACTATCAACACTTGCATTGTATATCTGGTTTTATTAAACTTTCATCTACCCTTCTTTCTACATGTCTCAACCATCGGCCAGCATGAACTTTTTCCTTTTCACTATCACCTATCACGTATTGTGATGGCAAATACTAGTTAATGTACTGTAATTTTTTTGAAGTGAAAACTTCTTTAGGCGCGTTGAGCGTTTTGGTAGAGGGTAGAATCCTCGGTTCGCGTCACCGACATGCTAATGATAATAGTATATCTATAGCTATGTTTTGCATATAGTTTTAATTACTCTCAACTTAATAGTTCCGTTTTCACTTCTATCGGCAGTCCCACGACTGCTACTGTTTTTTAAATTTATTACTGCGTGACCTGCTTTTACTGATGCAGAATCTTTAGAAACTGACTACAAATATTCCAATTATTTGACTCAATTTGTTTTTCTTTCGAATTTCGCAACCACATGGTTTATTTATATGCGGCTTCTTAAATTTGACTTAATTACGTAAATTAACTGTGTTTACGTGTTATCTAATAGTCCAAACAGTGACTGTCAAAAAAGGGTGGTGATCCAAAATAAGAACAAGAATGGACTTTATTTCTTTTTAGACGTTAGTCAAATAATAATCAATCAGGCGATCTGCAAATAGTCCAATTTTTTTAAGAAGTTTGATTGTCCTATTTTTTGTAAATTTGATGTGTAAGACACATAAATGAATTTTTTTATCATTTTAAAATGTTTTGATCAGAATAACAAAGTCTGGCACTGCTATTCTTGACACAACTGTTACTAGACCACCTTCAAAATGTTTATTGAAATTCTGAATTTTCTGTATAAGGCATAAAAAAACTAAACGACAAAATTTTTGAATTAAATTAGTCTGACACATTATTAGGGAAAATAAGGAAAAAAGTTTTTTTTAAAAAATGGACAAATTACGGATGGACCAGCAATTTTTACCACGTGTTGGTCTGGGCTCCTTTGAAGAATAGACCAACTGCCGCTCTGCCAGACAAGTAGTAGGAGGCGACCGATTAGCTACAGGTGACATTACCATCGTGACTACTATCGTGGTGGTAGAGTTCCAAAACGTCTTGCCCGAGTTTGGCACATATTCCTGCAGCAGTAGTGTCAGTGCTTGTCACTGTCATGTTCCATCCGTGTTCATAAGCGTTGGTTTCTCTTTCCATTAGGGAACCATCTGCTTGTTTGCTGTCTAATGTAAAAAAAATCCAATTGTTTATTATTTGTCTAATGCCAAAAAGTAATAAAGCTCATTTCCATTGTGCCCTTTTTGACGGTCCTCGCTTGGATTATCATCATCATCAACAAATTTCAGAGCAAGCTCTTGTCAGCGCAGCATCTATTTCGCCGTGTAACTTCTTCCACTTTTCTTATCTAATGCCGTCTCCTTGATCTCCCTATACGACAAGACATTTATTTTTTCCTTTTGTTGTGATATATAGGTTATCCTTGGCCTTCCCCCACCTTGCTTTCCTTCTATCTTTACTTCTATGATATTGCTAAAAAATTGTCGTGTCGTATTAGGTGACCTGTCATCTTCCCTCTACGGTCTTCCAACGTTCTTATCAGGCTTCCCGTCTCGTCTACGTACTACTTAGTACTTCTTCATTGGTCACCATTTTTGTTCAGCTTATCTTTTCCATACGCCTCCAGCACCACATTTCAAAGGCTTCCAGGTAGCATCTTTCTTTCTGTGTAAGAGTCCAGGTTTCACTTCCATATAGGGCTATATTTCTTTTTGTTTTTTGGGACTACAGCAATTCCAAATTTCAGTTGTGGGAAAAGTCATAACAATTACAAAATTAGTTTACAATAGTCGTAATTGGAGTGCGACTGACCTGCGAGTTGGGTATGTAGTGCGTGTTGTGCGGGAGGGGGTGCGGCGGCGAGGCGAAGGGCCCGCGCGGGGGCGGCGGCGGCGCGAACCCGCCGTGGTACTGCAGCCCCGCGTACACGCCGCCCATCTGCCGCACACACACACACACACGTCACACCTGACCGACGCGAGCGACACACGGGGGAACACATCGCCTAACTCACTCCACTACTTTGGTTTTTAAATTCACTTAAATATATTTTGTATTGTTTGGTTTTGTAACGTGTAACTCATTAGACTATTTGTATCATTTAACGCGTAACTCACTGGAATGTGTGATTTGGTTCTTTTAACGCGTAGCTCACTGGACTACTTATATTGTTTTGTTTTTGATGCATCATTTGGTTTTAACGCATAACTAACTGAACTATTTTTATCATTTGGTTTTTTAACGCACAATTCACTAGACTAGTTATTTGGTATTTTAACGCGCATCTGATTTGACTGCTTATATCATTTGATTTTTAAAACGTAGCTCACTGGACTACTTGTATCATTTTGTTATTACCGCGTAACTCACTGGACTACATTAAAGCAAGAGAAAGTTAAGAAGTGAGGGAGGCGGGAGCGAAAAACGCCGGATTAGTGAGATTCTACTGTAATGGAATAGTCCTGCTTATTTATAAAAAATACGTCGTCATTTAAAATGCTCAAATTTAGAACAAACATTATCTTAAATAACGCGATCGTTTTAAAAATGTATGAGTTAATATCCATCAAATAATCACATAAGTTTGCGGATAATGATTTTGTCGATGAATACAACTTGGTGAGTAAAAATACACTCTATATTAATTTATTTTATTATATAATTGAATATTACTTGTTAAATTTTCTAAGAAGTATTTGTTTCATGACACATCGACATACATTTTAATATTTTGACAATTTTTGTCTGTCTATATGTCCCGTCCAGAACAGCCTGACCGATCTTGATAAACATTAGGCTACAGTGAGAAAACGTGATTGCGCAAATTAGGAGCCCGATTTAATTTTATTGTCAAAGAGTTTACAGGAGCAAAGTGGTTTTTGTATAAAATGAATAAATAATTTAATTGTATAAAGTGAGGCTATAAAAAGTGGAACGTTAGTTCACGTTGTCGGTGTTAACCGACAAATACGAAAAATGTAATTATAAAATATTGTTTCACATAATGACGTAATAATTATTTCAACAAGTTAAGCTATGTATTCCCCGTGTGTAAACGACAACTAAAAGACTGCGCAATTTGCCCTGCTTCTGATTATCTCATTTTTATTATATATATTTTTAAGACTTTAAAAATAATAATTTAAACTCAGGGAAAATGAATTTTCCGATATTGGAACTAAAGTTGTCGAATACTCGTGTCCGTCGCGAGACATTTTTGAAAGATAAGTCAAAAAGTTTCGAAGTTAACTCAAAAAGTACAATTTATCATTTAAATTTTAAGCTAAATGATAATTTTAAGTTCTTAGCTCGTTAAATAATTATGCTTCAATAACGTAAGAATTTATTTCTTAGACAACTGTTTTCTTAATCTCAAAAATTATGAGATTATTTACTACGCAAAAAAAAATTGCAAAGTAATTTATCTTATTTTTTTTTAAATTTGTTCTTTATTTTATGAACCCATTTTAGAAAACTAGAAGTATTTCATTCTGCTGTAGTGGCTACAAGATTCAAAATAACATGAATATTTTTTTAATGTACCTGGTCAAAAAGTACTTAAATAAGAAATGTTTATTAGTATTCTCAAATTAGACAATATCATAGAGAAATAGCAAAACTTTTTTAAGTTTATAAATAACATTAAGAGATCTTAAGTTTGTACGAAACTTTCAGAATTAACACTTCGAAGTCATTTGTCTTTTCTAAAATCGTTGAGATTAAAACGCATCGCAACATTTGCTTCTTTTTATTTATATGTCTTAAAAATTTTTAAACAAATTAAAAAGATATTTTTGCGGATTTTAGAATTAAATATAAATTACACAAGTTTAATAATTGGCATAATACACAGTAAAATTAAGTCTCCTTCTAGATGTAATTGGACGTAGTTAAACGAAAAGGATCCAATCTACAATATGGTCAAAAATGAGTTAAGTGCACCAAACTGATGCTAAACATCAATACAAATGGCCAGTAAAAAACTTTAAGCAAAAATAGCTCTCTGTTACTTTATTCAACGTCAGAACTAGTCCCCATGTACGGCACATTAAAAAATTAAAAAATATCCAACTTCAAACTTCAATATTTCTAAACTGATTTTTTGTGGATTGGATCCTTTTCGTGTAACTACGTCCAATTGTACTAAAGATTTGTTGAATTATAAATAAAAGAAAATGTCACGATGTCGAATATGTATAAACTAATTATAGAAACCAAATACCATAACATACGATAGCAGGCGGCGCGATTAAGCTTTATGATTGTTAGCTCGTTCGTATTTAAATGTACAAAAAAAAAGAGGCAAATACATAAATTAATGGAACCGCTATAAGATTACATGATGAGTCAGACTTTCCAAATAAATGTAGGGTAGAATGAAAAAAATATATACGAGTGGGATATTGAATCTACTATTAAAATGGTGCAAGGACAATAGAGGTCATTCAATTAATAAAACACAAGATATAACAAGTAGCCAACGGTATTAATCCAGATGTGATGGATGGTCAGCACATTTAAAAGTTGAGCGCATCAACCAATTGAATTGCCTAACTCAGGATTTAAATTCAGAACCTTATGAATTTATACCAAAGAAGCATTAAATTAATAGGTTTACATTTATAAAGTTAACAAACTTTAAATTTGCTAACCAACGATACTAATCGTGTGAGTTAAAAAAATGCCTTTAAAAAATACAATCCAATCCAATTATCCCAGTTCGGTTAGGCAGAGTAACAATTTATGCACCTACAATTAGATATCAGCTTACATTCATACAGATCACGCCACATCAATTTGCTTTTGGAGAAAACATTTTAAAATAATCAATGAAGCGTTTATTTAAAAAAACACACTAACAAATAAATAAAATTTGAACGAGGCAACAGTCAAAAGCTTAATTTAGTTAATGGTTGCACCCCCCATGATCACTCGAACAAAGTTAAACCCAAATCATTACCTCCACATAAAGAGCATATTTTTTAAAAACAGCGAATTCTAAAAAATGAAAGCGACCAGCCAAATATTTTATCTGTATACCAGTCTACTAAAGCATCAGTTACTAGCAGCAAAATAGTAAATAATAGAGCAATCGTCAAAACTCGGCCCGTGTGAGTTGACCATTTTATCCAGGAAGTCAAACCGCAACATCGCGATTTGATTGGCTGAAAGTTTTAGTGATGTCGTTATACACGGGGCGAAAATTACGATAGTCCAAATACACGTAGAACACGGAACACATTCACAGTAGGAAATCGATACATGCGGGCACGAAAAAGAAAATTTTTAAGTGAGGAGAGGTTAGTGGAAAAAAATATTTGGGAGGTCGCATTCGACCGGGACTAAGTTGCTTTAGCCACAGCATTTTGTTAAGTAAATAGTCACATGGTGGTAAGGAGGCACTCTAGACATATTCGCAGCTATCTAGTCGGCATTGAATAATAAACAATAAGAAAAAGTATTTCCTAACAAAAATAAAATTCACATAACTTAGCATTCGTAATACTCGATACGGTATGTACAGAACCAAACGTTATGAGCTTTAAGTGTTGCATGCTGTAAAAACTTGATCCGACGCCATGTCAAGGAAATGGCTTCGGAAAAAGTATATATCGGTAAAAATGTGTAATAAAAAATTGGTAAAGTGTAATGAATACAACGACAACTGAGTTATGTCCGACTATACGAACCTCAAACATCAACGCAATTAATCCAAGGCAGATTTAATATGTGGTGTTCATGGATGTATAATATTCAGCAGCGAAGCTAATATACTCCCTTGTAGGAGACCTTTGTAACATTGCGTGTGTACGTACAGTCGGTATGCAGTACCTATCGTCAAGCATGTGCGTTGTCTATGTAGTACATTTAGATTGGTAAGGTAATGTGATGCACACTCTCCTACGCAGCCTACCGCCACCGCTACACTGCATATAGCAGCCGCTGTCAAACAATCCAACTGGCTTTATCCTTTATCACCGAGTGCACTGGAACTTTTAATGCTTTACGAACAGCGTCCCATAAGCATTTTCATATTCCACAATATTTTGACGAGAATGGGTTTTAACAAAAGCGTAACTGTCATCTCTCTGGAATTGTCAATTTTATAGCTAAAAGTAAATTACTCCAAATGTTAAGTTATTGCTGCGTCAGGCAATTTTTTTGAGAAATAAAAAAAACAAAATTTTCTAAGGCTAAGGCTTTGCTGAAATCCCGCCCGTCTAAAGAGTCAAAGGCTCTTTTAACAAGTTAACAATTTTATAGCTGCCGTTACGCGAACAAAATTTTAAAGAGCCTCAATTATCGAGTTTAATTTTTTTAAAGATGCGCTTAATTTACGCTTTCATTATAACAACCTAAGTGAATTAAAGCGATATTTTTAAAAAAAATAATTTCTAAAAATTCACAGTGCACTTGGTCTAGTCTGGGGCACAGTCACATGAGCCAAGCTGGTATACGATAATCACTAACATGACAAGTGCTCCAAAAGTTGCGGAAGTGTTTAAGACAGCTCACGTACATACTAAAAGAAGGTATTGGAGTAATTCTGAACGAACTTGCTTGTGTATCTGTCTCTATTATGACATTCTAGATATACAAAAACTCGCGAACACTAACTTTCATAACAAAAATAATATTCAGAGTAGCGAAACAAAACAATTGAGTATATTTCGAGTTCATTTCTAAACATATTAATGAAAATAAAAATTGGGGAGACTAGATCAGTTATCTAAATAGATCGCTACAAAACGATCCAGCATCTCCAATTCACAACCTCAACATTAAAATCTATTAAAAGCAATCGACACGTAAACAATGTAAACTTAAAGCTTTTAATGTAGAATAAGTTCACAATATAACGCTATAAAATAAAAATATTCATACTTATATAAATATATGTGCTCGCCCATTCTTAGAAGTGAAAACCAGAAATAAACAAAGCACAACTAATTAAAAACAAATGCAAAAACAGCAACGACTCAAAGTAATTATTAAATATGTAATGATGAATATAAATACAAATTTATTGTTAAAACTAGTAACAGAACAAAATAAGGGGAAAAATGAACAGCGTTTAAATATAGGAAATATATTAAATTTTAACAAGTAACTGCAAATAGACACACGACAAGCAAGTGCGTGATAGTTTCTTAAAATACATTAGTAAACCCGCTCCGCAGGCCGCTGTACCGGGAGATATTCAAACGCTTCCTGACCAAAGCATACGAGGTAATCTCGTTAATCGAAGTAACGAGTTAATTCATCGTTAATATTGCAACATAAAAGTCTGACTACATCCTCTCCTTGGAAATTATATGTCAGAATTCAAACAATACCTAAATTTGAATGACGATGATTTGAAAACGATGTATTCAAGAAAGATTTACAACAGTAATTGTCAAGGAGCGTTTGGTACATGGTAATAAAGAATTCTTATAAGGACTTAGAGCGTAGAATGCTTTTGGTACAGCAGGCAACCAATGTTACACTTGTGAAATAAGTATTAAGTATTTATAAAATCTAATAAGCTGTAACACTTATGTTGCCTGCTATACATCTACTGCGGCTTTCACCGCAAGCTTACATATTACAAGCGACATATATTATTAACAAATGTTTAACACTAGAACCCGCTTCACCAAATGTTACCAAATTACGTCTTAATTAATCTGGGCATGCATATCAGTCGGTGCTCGACGTATATAAATAGCTGTGTACCCATCTAAAGATATACTACTTAATTATAAAGACAAAGCACAAGTGATAAAGTCGCTGCCACAGTACTCCTTTGCAGTAACAAAATGTATCTAAAAACAGATCCATCTGGAAAGTTCAATCACAAATCACACCAAAAATAATTATACTTGAGTGTAAATATTACAAATAAAGTATGAAATTATAAAATAAAACAAAAAACAGCAGACCTGTAAATGATTAAATGCATTTGGAGGTATTTTCCGATTATAAATCAGAAATCACATTTAATTAAGAAATTTTAAATAGCCAGAATTTGACAAAAAGTAATCTAGAATAGGAAAATTCGCTAAACAAGCAACAAATGACGTCATAAATCTAAATCGACAAACCTGGTCTAAAATTTCAATTACCCAAAACAAATGCCAATGAGTTATGATGATTTTACGTTTTCATATCATAGACCTGTATTAGGGATTTAATCAAATACTAATAGAATATGCCAAAGCGGCAGTCACTTAAAATAATAAGTCGTCATGTACTGAAAGAAGAATTGCCCGAACTCAAGCTCTATAAAAATCGACCTTGATATCTACAGCAGAAACAATGAAATATTTTCTCCAAGAATTCACTATAGAATTTCCTTCATATCTAGACGATGTAATAGTGCAATATGTTAGTGCAATTAGAAATACTGTCAATCTATAAATGACTTTGGCAATTATCAAAATAACAAAAATGTATTATTATTAGAATATACTAAGTTTACGATTAAATATAAATAAAATAGATTAGCTAAACAAGATGAAATCAAATATAAACTGCAAATTTTGTAGCATTCCTACAAAATATGCTAAGAAAAGATTTGAAATTGAATCGTGACAAATTGTAGCTTAAGGTAGGTTTATATAGTGACAAAGCTGCGAGGAACGAACCTCAAGGTTATAAGTGCATGCTTCTTTAACTCGAGGATACCAAGACACTACCAAATATAACTTTGGACATATTCATGCGCCATTGCGTAGTTAAAAAGCATCTAACTTTACAGCTGGAAATGATAAATCAACACCCAAATGAAATATCTGTATGTGATTTTATCCCTCATGGACAGTTAATAAGCCACATGTACGTGATACCGCTACAACTTTCAACATGATTTCGTATCCCAAATCCAATTAGTCACTCGTAACGACAGTTCGACAACTGAAAACAAATCGTGATGCAAGCGATTGTATCTAGCGAGGGACCACTGTTTGGGAAATCGTACGCACTTGCACACAGACACATTATTACCCCTGAACATAGGTACTATTTTGTCTCATTGTTTTATTTGATCTATGTTTTATTTTTTTCATCTTATTTCTTTAAACACCAATATATTCACATTTACATTAGTTATTTAAATTGATCAGTAATTTAATAATTTTATACGTTTTTAATTTTGTAGTTTTATAATAATAAAATTTACTGTACATTTAAATTGTAATTCACTGTTTCTTAATTTTTATTAATATAATTGCTCAAATTATAATATTTGCAAGTAATGTTTGCATATTTAAAGTTAATTTCAATATATTTATCAAATTTTTTCTTCTCTATGCGACAAGGATACTTAGAACGTTTTCTTTGCATAACGCGCGGCCAATACTTACGTTAATTTTGAAAGTACCTAGCTCTTAGGTTATCCTTTATTTTTTAAGGTTTACTTAACAATAACATCTACCTTTTAACATTCCTTTTTATAGTCAATCAATATTATTATTCTTTAAATGATAAAATGAAAGTTAAATCTAAAATTGACTAACAGATTATTATTCAAATTACTGAAATTTCACAACTATTCTCATTTCCTAATTAAATCTTTGGCATCTTGTGTAAGTAATCTATTTAAAAAGGCGGAATTTGTTAATTCGATTAAGTATTATTTTTTAAGTTTGTTACCTCATAACTCTCAGTCATTTATAAACAGATTTGAAAAATCCTTTTTGTTAGGAGATACTTCCCGTTTTGTTTTACTTAAATTTGATAAAGTTCTAATTGCATCCTGCATTAGAATAGGATACAGGAAAGCTAGTCAGTTTTACTGCGTTTAAATTATTATTTACACATTAATTTTTACTGTTTTTTAAGGGTACAGCGGCAGATTTTGCCGCGTGTCTGTGTGCCGCGTAGGACAGCCCAGTGGTGGGGGTGGGGGGGTGGCGGGTACCTGGTAGCGCAAGTGCGCGTGCGGCAGCGCGGGCAGCACGGCCGGCCACAGCTCGCCCGCCGCCGCGCCCGCCACCTGCCACACTGTCGCTTGTACCGCGCGCTCGCTCCTCACTTGTACCACACGCCAAAGTATCCTCATACTTCGCGTGTCATGTACTTTATAGAACGTCACTTTTACGTTTATGCTAAACCATATATTTGATTTCTAATAATGTATATGGGCTTTCAAAAGGTTTCTTATCAAGATTAAATCGATTTCAGACTACCCACTGTTAAATTATCTAAAATAACTCAATTTCAATACAAAGTCTTTTATTGTTTTACTTAAATGTCCTGTGTTGTTTATGAAAAATTCCTTTTTTTTTAATAAGATTGCTAACATTTAGATGAAAAACAGCAGTTATGTGGACTGGCGACCACAGTGAAAATTTAAAACTCCATGCAACGCTAACCATAAATAACTTATACAGCACACAGTCAATTTCAAACTGCAGTGAGTCACAGCATGTCTTAGGCCACTAGCGTGATAAACACACGGACCCATTTGTCTTATAAATGAATATAAAATATTTGAAATTTACTAAATCCGGGTAAGTCTTGGAAGGACTTAATTTTGTAAGTACACAAATTATAAAGATATATTTGTTTAGCCATCTGAAAAGTGATCTTCTTTAAAGCAATACTCTCTAATTATGACTACATTAACAGTAAACGCATACCTTAACTTATTCACGTGATACAGAATAAATTGTATGCTATGCCCAGATCGAGAACACACTCCATCTAGTCAACGCTAATTGACACTTGATGTAGATAAATATATACACTCCCGAGTAATACCGAACATAATAATTCCGATACATAATACCAGTTATCTATAATCACACAATAATTTAGTTATGACTTTCAATAATGCAGTTTTACTTACATTTAAGATGCTGTAATTTACTAATTAATTGCTCAGTAAATATTGACCCAAGTTTATAGATAAACTATAAGACCTCGTCTGTGACAGAGACGAGGGGGCAGGTATCTAATCAATACAAAACAAATAAGAAAATTTCGACCTCACCACATCTCCACGATTTATTTTCTATCGTTAAATCCCCGTCCCCCACATAACTTTAACACTTTGACAGCCTGCTATTTTATTAAACGCATCTCCCTATGCACCAACCTTTTTTGACATTGTTGTAAATTCTATAGAAAAAAAAAACTGTAATAGTAATTCATTAGATTCGAATGTGTATGTTAGAGTAACTAATATATTTTAATTATAATAAATAAAACAAGATGTACTATTGTATTTTTTTTTAAATCAATTCAACATAACCTTTTATAGTTTTATGTGGGAAAAAAACTCTTACATAATTAAAACGAGGGCGATATGGTACAAAAAGATTATACAATGGTACAAAAATACTCTCGGCAATTTCATCCCCTTGCCCCGTCTTCATGTCCACGTAAATGAATCGCCTGTGTATGTGTAGCTAAAGAACGGAGCTACACATTGCAATGAACGCCGATAACGACAGAGCGTCGTGTTTTTAGTAAAAATTCATAGAAAACGGATCACTAGCTAAGGTTGTGATTGGCGTATGTACGAAAAAAAACCATACCGGCACCAGGTCGTGATCAGCTGTCAAAGTGTTAACTTTACAGACAAGGACTGACTTACTGAGTCAATCTATAGTTTCCATAATCAAACAAAATATATTGCTATATAGTTTAATCTATACAATATATTTCTAGTAAACTAGAATCAGTTAAAGTGGCTCTTATTAATCTCTTAAAATACAAAAATGTAATCTGATATGTCTGGTATGGATCATCGGAATGTGTCTGTAAGTTCTGGATGTCGTATGGATACAAATCCCTTTATATGTGTTTGTTATGGAATCCATATTTGTAAAAAATGATACATGATGCCATAACAATACTTGAAGGATGTTATGTTGACAAATTATTAAGACTTCTTCTAATTTCAAGAAGTCGATTATAACAGAAAAAAACTTCAATCTAAAAGGAAGTCAATAACAACAAGGAATCAATCAATACTATTTTGGATTTATAATTTGTATGACTCCATATGAGTAGTTTGAAGCCCACATTGTCTTTCAGTAAAATCTTCAATGTATTATTATTATTTCCTGTAATTTCAATGTATATATTTAAAGTACTTGTACCTTACAAATACGGATTGTACTGGTTTGATACAAAAAACATAATAAATTCATATTGGTACATATATACATAAAATAGCATGTCGCGTGTTCACGGCGATGCATGAAGAGGGCGCGTTGGGACAGAGACGTCTAACGTAATGTGCAATTTTTAAGCAACAAATTGTTATGATAAAACAATGAACTCTTCTCTAATACCTTGGGCAAGCATTTGGTCCTTCGAGCCGGATTTTAACCAGCTATCTTGGATGCATCGTCGTGAACTTTTGTACTAATATCAAATTAGCGCCATGATTTCAAAATCGGCTCCTTTAGTGTATATCAGTGTCACGTTTGTTTGGTTGTCATACAATTATACCATATAAATTATTAAGAAGTGTTTTTAAACCTTAAAAGTTTAAAAGCTGTTGGTGTTTTTATGCTTTTTAAATAATGACATTTTATATTCATGATACTTAGACTTGACTAATTTAAATTAATTTGTTTTAATTAGAAATCTGTTTAGTCAATAATCAAATAATTGCTTACTTAGTTGTTTAAATCATTACAATATGATCCATACAAATGATATTTTTTTATATAAATAATTCCATTTCCAGGTATCCCTAAGTACTTTAAAATATAAAAGTTAAAAAAATAGCATTATTTTCACAACAGTCTTACCATTTTAGGCATAAAAGTCATTTGGACATACTAAGTTAATTGTGAATTAGATAGAAGACAAAAATTTTTTTTTTTTATTTTCGACAAGATGTTGCACGCAGTGATCATGATTCTTGTGTTTGTGTGTGTGAGTGTGTGTTGTAGTGTATATACCTGCGTCCTCTGCGCGTGGTCCCTGTGCGGGTGTGCGGGGTGTGCGGGGTGCGCGGGGTGCGAGTGCGGGTGCGGCCAGGCCACGGTCCCGCCGAGCGCGCCCAGCCGCGCACCGCGCAGAGACATCTGGAGTTTACACATTTACAAACATCAATATAATTCAAACAAAATTTGTAACAATTAGCAACAAATCTAGTGTAAGCTCACACGAGGTAGAATGGAACACTTTTGATTGAAGTAGATAGAACGAAAAAGAAATAAATTTTAATTTTTTTACATTTTTACATTATTAGTTTTTTACATTAATAGTTTTACATATTTTGAACGTCAAAACTCCTCTAGCTATTTAAAATGAGGAAAAGGGTTTTTCGTTCATTAGAAGTAAAAAGTAAAATCTCTTTGTTTGTACCACAGACCACATAAATACTAATAGACATGCCATTGGGAAGAAAACGTGTCAACGCGCATGAGCAAATGCTCCTATCCCTATCAAAAATTTCACTGTGAAAAAGTAGAAATAAACCATGTTGTACTGTTTTATCGTACCAAATAAGATGACAAGGTTTATAAATTACCCTTCTAGTGATTTTATTTGACCGGTAAGTATTATAACTCTGTATTTATACTACTACACTGACAAACTAAAATTGTCTTGAAAATAGTATCCGTGGTTTGCACTGTTTATGTCTTGATGTTTAAATATAGAATACTGTGTAATGTTTTCCATCTCATTCTCTTGTCTGCTTAATAACATACATTTGTGTTTGTTTCGATATAATGACGCATTGCCATCTTATCCGATTCTAAAGAAGTTTCACTTCAAACGTTAAGGTTAAAAAAATCATATTTAAAATGCTGTTCTTGAATCGGTACACATAATATTGTTATTCCTGCAAAGTACCTTGCGTTGCAGGTTTATATTTGTGTTATAATAAATAATATTAAATTATCAAACAATTGATTGTATTTTTTGGTACCATAGAAAGTCAAAGATGGGAACGATATAGAATTCCAACATGTCCATTTGCAAATTCCACTTTGAATAGAATTATTTAAACAAATTAGATAAGTTATAGCACAATTATAATTAGGTTATATTTTGTGCTGTTAAATATTTTTGTTCTAATGAGATGGATTTTAGAAAACAATGCAAAATAAAATATATAAGAAATATTGAAGGTCTCAAAATAGATCCCTGTAGGACTCCAACGCTCAGTATCTTATTGACTTTTTGTTTGATAGTTCCATGTTTGTGGTGTTGAGTGTATTTAGTAGATGTTTACGAATCACATACCTGATTGATGTCAAGCAGCAGCGGCGCATGATGAGCGGCGTGGTGCGCAGGGTGCGGGTGTGAGTGGGGATGCGAGTGGGGGTGTGAGTGGGGGTGCGAGTGAGGGTGCGCGTGGGCGGGGTGGGGCAGGTGCGGGAGGGGCTCATGCCACGCGCCATTCGCGCCGGCCGCGTAGCGAACCCGCCGTCTGCAACAATACCATGTCTTCTTAAGATCTACTTATTTTAGAGATACTGCTGGTAAACTCAAACGTGGTCTACCTTATGTTATGAAAATCCCCCATTTCCCCACATTTTCATTATAATATTTGATTAAGTACAATACATGTCTTATACAAATCTCAAAATCAATTAATTTCTCCTGTATTGGTGTGGACTTCCTTTAAAGAATTGACCATCTGCCGTTCAGCTAGGCAGTGGAAACTAGTCGACCTATTGACTATACGAGTCACTACCATCGTTGCTACTAGGTGGTACAGTTCTGCATTGTCTCACTCGGGCCTGTTAATATCAACTTAACTATTCCTGCCTAGCGTCAATGCTAGTTACTGTCGTATTCTGGTTTGCAGGAATGCATGTGGCACTAAGATAACAACGCACCATTAACAGCTTTAGTGTGTATAAGCGATGGTTTCTCTTTCTATCAGAAGGGCCCTCTGTTTGTTTGCTATCTTATGTTATGTAAAATCCACCATCTGTATACATATGCATTATAATATTTGAGTACAATATAATCTGCTAATCAATTTAGTTTTCGTCTAGAATCATATTTCAGGCAAATAAAAGATTTCAATTTAATTTGGGACAATACTGTTTTTCCGAACCAAGCCGTAGATATTGTGAGAGAGACTGTGTGATTAGTATATAAAACCTATGTTATTCGTATAATAAATCAGTATTTACTCATCATTCGTTGTATCATTACCTCCAACTCTACGATACACCTCGCCATCCGTACATGGCGATCCTGCCAGCGCAGTAAGCGCCCGAGTCGCGCGTGTTTACATTCCAGTGACCAAATTGGGACACTTAGCGACAAGATGCAGTGTTCAAAGTGCATCTCAAAAAAATTTAAAGTTCCTAGCAACAACATCATTATTTTGTAATATATCGGAATATTTTGGGTACAATGGGCACTACTAACACCAAAGAGGAGGTCATAGTTCCTCAGAACGCTGCAGGAGGAAATAACAACGCCGATATTCGTCAACTAACTGTGCACGCCAGTACCACTAATATTATACTAATAGTATTGTTGCTGTTTACTTCATTGGCGTTTTTATACGGTGTCTTTGTTTTGTATAAAAAATGTCATCGAGAGTGGATGACCAACAAAATACGAAGAGACAGATTGCGAGTCTCTCTGTGGAGCAGAAGGATGGACGGAGAAAGAGATTTGATGGAGCTTTCTGGAGTGAGGAGCAATAAAAAAGGGACTGAAGATATCGTGTGATCTGAGCAAAATGCGGATCCGTTTTTAAACTAAATATATATCAGTGCGCGTTAAAATATATAACAGCATTATATATTCTATATACTCGTGTCATGTAAGTGCGCGGAAATCTCGTGTGTTGCGTAGTGCGCGGAAATATGTCTCTTATATTAATTAAAGGACAGAGTTAAGGTTATATGTAATAGTATATATAAAAATCGATGTAATGTATCAGTGATAGTAATTAGTATATGTATACCTTTAACAATTATGTTATAAACGGGTTATTTTAATGGCAGAAAAATTAAAAACCTTATGTAATAATCTATTAGATATCAGAAAGTATTTGATTAAAATTGGTCCAGAAAGGAGAAAGGGTAATATTGTTGATGTCAAGTTAGCAGAAGCGGATAAAATATTATGTGAGTATAACGCATTTTTAAAATATTTTATTTCAGTCCAAAATTCTTTCAGTAAATCTGAATGTTTATTAATTCAAGAGCTTTGTGCAAATTTTGACGATTTGTATAAGCAAATTTTAAATTTATGCCCAAAAACAACCTGTAAATCAGCAAATATGGCACCTACTACTTCTACATTTGATTTAAAAGTTGCTTTAAATTTATTGCCAGTTTGTAAAGATGACGAATCTAGCATAAGACAATTTATTGAAAGTGTAGAGTATTATAAGTCAGAGTTAGACGAAGGTTCGCAGGCCAAACTGTTGAATTTTGTATTAAAAAGTAGACTTTCTCAGGCCGCGAAATTAAAGTTATCTTCTTCCTATTCTAATATTGATGATTTTATTGTAGACATGAAGACACAATTATTGCCAAAAAATGTGCAACGGCAATTCAAAGTAAGCTTCAACATTTTAGGCAGAATAATTTGTCTATTAATGAGTTTGGTAAGCAGATAACAGAAATGTTTGTCGAACTGACACTTTCGCAATCAGATGGCAATGATGAGAGCTTCAAGGTTTTAAAACCCTTAAACGAAAAGTAGGCTATAAAATATTTTTCAAACGGTTTGAGAAATCGCCGTCTGGGTACAATAATTGCAGCCCAAAAATGTACTTCTCTAAAAGACGCCATACAGTCAGCTATCGATGAAGACGTCACATCACCATCAACTTCAAATGACATATTAACCATGAATTTCAGAGGCACATCGTTTTACAATCGGCCGCAGCGTAGAGGCCGCTCTACGTTCGCAGGCAGAGGTCGTGGGCGAGTTGGCTATCAACTGGCTCACCAGAATCGTCAGCAGGCTCAGGTATGGAGAGGGCCACGGACAAATTGGCGCAGGCCAACTCACACATTTCATGCTAACAGAGGTAGGTCAAATTTCTATATACCAAGATACCAACGCTCGCCCCATGCGCATATACATACTTTGACTAGCTCAGAATCGAAACCAAGTTCAAATACTAGTAATACCACGCAAAAAGAACAAGACGAAAACCAGTTTTTTCGAGACTGAAAATGCAATTTTTTCGTGTAATAGTGTAGGCTACATAAATATTAAATCGCTTAATCATTACTCATACAATTTATTAGTTGACACCGGCGCCTCTATTTCAGTTGTTAAGTATAAACATATTCTAGTAGGCTCCCATTAAATTGCAATTAAAATGAACCAATATCTGGTACTGTCAATATTTTCTTATCCAATCTATATTAATATTATAAATACGAAAGTTTGGATGTTTGGATAGATGTTTGGATGGATGTTTGGATGGATGTTTGTTACTCAATCACGCAAGAACTACTGAACGGATTTGAATGAAACTTGGCACACAGGTAGATGATGATCTGGAATAGCACATAGGCTATTTTTTATCCTGGAAAAATTAGGTGATCCCGCGGGATTCATCAAAAACTTATAATGCAGCGGGCTGCACGCTGCAGCTAGTATTCTATATTAGTTAAAAAGAAAGCACTTGTATTGTATGTCTGTAATAAATAAACTCAAAACCTACTGGACCAATCTAACTCACTAGCTATCTGGAACCAATCATTGCAAAGATAAATATAAGATCAATCTATCTAAACTAATATACTTGCATATATCAAGTCGCCTTTGTGATCTAGTAGTCTGGTGTTCCAAAGGTCCCAGGTTCAATTTCCAGGTGGGGCAATTCAAAATGTGTTTTTTCAGTTTTCTTATAGGAACAACGTTGCCTGGGATTAGATAAGTTCCCATTTGGCGATAGGATTGCTACCTACCACATCCTGGGATTAAGTATCTTCATCTAATCATGGATGCAATTGTTGTACCTCCGTCTACCTCTTTGGTGATATATGGGTGTGAAGATAATTTTACTTGCACGTTTATAGCTAATAAATTCAGAAACTGTTAGGCCAATCTTAGAAATTTTTTTACCATTACAATGTTACACTAACCAGGAGTAATGTAGGCTAGCTTTATTATACAACTGAGCAAAACGGGTAATGGGTAGTGAGTGAAGAGATACTGCGGCACGTTATGACGGTGTTGGTACTCACTGCGGCTGGTAGTGGTGGCGCTGCGTCCGCCGCTCCACCGCCGGCGCCGCCACCGACACCGGGCTGTCTCCTGCAACCATCACAATTATTGATACTTTTAAATCATATCATTGGATGAAATGAAATATAAAAATCACAATGATTTCACATGTGACATTTCACTGGCAATGATTTTCACACATAAAATTACCCGAACGTTAAATAACCGTAAGCTATTAATAATGAAGTAAGAATTACAACCACTGCTGCTCCTATATGAATTGGAAGATTTCATTGAGTGTGACCACAGATTAAATGGATACATCTTTTAAGACACTTTCTTAGCTTGCCAGTGTAGCTTGCAATTACACACAAAAATTCAGAGTTATACTACTCACTGATAAAATAAAATAATTTCAAGGGTAATTTTTAAATCTTGTCATCTTATTTGGTACGATAAAACAGTGCAACATGGTTTATTTCTATTTCTTCATGATATAATACAAATGTATGATTTTTTTGACAGCGATGTGAGCGTTTGCTTCTTTGCGCAGCTACACGTTTCGTTCCCAATGGCGTGTCAATTAGTTTTCATGTGGTCTGTAAGTGTGACATTTCACAGACATGAAAATGCATTCCATATGAAATTTCACATGCTATTTGTAAAATATTCCATGCCTACTTCGCTGCAACACACATCAGAAACTAACACACAACTCCCGTGAACCACACTGTGCCACATCTCTCATTTAATTAGAACTTTTTGGTTCCGCACACAAAATTATAACATGGCAACCACAGACCACATAAATACCACAGACCATTGGGAAGGAAACGTGTCACCGTGCATATGAACATAAGCTCATATTACTGTTAAAAAGAAGTGATTTTATTTCATTGATAAGTAGCATAACTCTGTAATTCTGTGTGTAATTGCAAGCTCACTGACAAACTAACAATTTTTTTTTATGGCACAAGATAGCAAACAAGCAGATGGGTCTCCTGATGGAAAGAGTCAACCATCGCTTATAGACACCAAAGGTGTTAATGGTGCGTTGCTATCTAGTGGTGAGATCTAATGCCACATGCATAAGTTTACCGGCTACCTTACCCTCCAAACCGGAACACGACAGTGACAAGCACTGACGCTATTGCGGCAGGAATAGGTAAGGTGGTGGTACCAGACTCGGGCGAGACAATGCAGAACTCTACCACCTAGTAGCCACGATGGTAGTGACTCGTATAGCCAATCGATCGTCTTTTACGACCTGCCTGGCTGAACGGCAGATGGCCTATTCTTCAAAGGAGCCCGGGACCAACATGAAAGGCGTATCCATTTATTCCATTGTTAAAAACTAGTACCACATTTATTTATTTATTTATTTATTTATTTATTTATTTAACAAAATCCACAGTGCTTAACAACAAAATATGTACCTACATACAAAGCGTAACTTGGGCTTAGGGCCAGTTATGGATTTACATTATATATGCAGGACTTATACAACACAGCAAACGACACAATAAATATCAAATAACGTTTCAACATAATTTAACTTTTACAAAATGCCTAATCAATAGTATAAAGGTTATTTATCTGTTTGTCTGTCATTTCCAGCTAATTGTCGCTGTAACAAATGGGAAGTATTTTTGGCTAATTTAATTATTTCCTCTTTTATATATTAGTAATTATAATAGGACAGTAGTCAGAACTGCAAGGATCGTGACAAAAGGTAATGGTACTCGGTTCACTCCGCCTACCCCGTAAGGGATCAGGTATGAAGATATGTAAGCAAATGAATAATAATAACAAATAATAATAACTGAACGTGTCACACAAAAACACAAGTAATGAAAGTGAAAATGATAGTTTAAAATTTAACAACAAAAACAAACAATAAATATGTAACACTTCAAATTGAAAATATAAAATGAAATTAATTAGATTAAAAATAATAATACATTAAAAATACTCATGTTAAATTTACACAATATACTAAAATTCGCATTCTTACATTACGGAGATACGGTGCGTCTGGTGTATGTATGTGCGTGTATGTGTGTGTGTGTGTATGTGCGCGTGTTTATAAGTCTTCATTGATAGATTTCATGATAAAGTTTTTAAATTCTTTTTTAGTCATACAGAATGGATCGGCACATGCAAATTTTCTGTTAAATGTGTTTTTAAGCCTATCAATAGCACAATTTGCTGCATATGTAGTATTGTAGGTATTGATATAGAACAAAGGAGTGTGTCTAGTACGTCTTATTGGTGTGCACAAGAAGAGAAGCCGAGCAGTTAGTGCAGTGCTATCTATCGGCCCACGAATCACACTATACATAAACATCATGTCTAAAAGATGACGCCTTGAGTTAAGTGTCATAATGTTTAGGCTTTTACAAGAATCAATATAGCTCATATTTGAACGAGAAATACGATAATTGAGGTATTTAATAAATTTCTTTTGAAGAGTCTCGATTTTCGCTATGTGAGTTTTACAACACGGATTCCATACTACTGAACAGTATTCCAATAGACTACGGACATAACTGTAGTATAATACTTTTATGCAGTCAGTATCTGTAAAATTACTGCAAACGCGCATTACAAATCCCAAATTTTTATACGCGCGATCTGTTATAGCGTCTATATGTTTTGTAAAAGTAAGTTTATGATCCAAGAATAATCCTAAATCTCGCACTAGATTTGTCCTTGTAACAATATTTTTGTTGATAAGATATACAGAAAATATTGGATTTTTTTTCCTAGAGAAAGTTATACATAAACATTTAGAGACATTCACTTTGATGCGATTCAAATCATAATACTTTTCAAGTCGATCTATGTCCTCTTGTAACTTAGCACAGTCTAATTCACTCTCAATTTTTTTATATATTTTTGTATCATCTGCATATAGTAAAAAATTTGAGTGGTGGAGACATTTATTTATGTCGTAGAGATACCCTATGTAGAATAAAGGGCCGAGTAAGGATCCCTGCGGAACACCAGAGGTAACAGTAACGTAATCGGATCTATATCCACCTATCACAACAGACTGGCTTCTATTTCTAAGATAGGATTCAGTCCATCTTAATAGATCTCCACAAATACCTAATTCTTCGAGTTTTCTAATAAGAATATAATGATCTACTCTATCGAACGCCTTTTCGAAATCAGTATATATGACGTCTACTTGGCCACCACCATCCATCGCCTGCAATACATCACTACTGAATTCGGTAAGATTAGTGGTTGTTGATCTCCCTTTAATGAATGCATGCTGTTGAGGAGGTATTTCTTTTGTAACTATATCATATATGTGTTTATGCACGATTTTCTCAAAGCACTTGCTGAGAACATTCAGTATTGAAATAGGTCTATAATTGGAGATTTCAGTTTTGAGACCGCTTTTGTGAATTGGCACCACGTTAGCAATCTTCCATATGTCTGGAAAAACACCTTCTCGTAAAGACTTATTGAAAATAAGTGACACAGGCTTAGCCAGCGATTTCGCACATCTTACAAAAAATATAGGTGGTAGCCCATCATTACCTGGACCCTTGTTAACATTGAGGTTACTAAGCAATTTTGAAACATCTTCCTGAAAAACTTCAATTTTATTTAAAGTGTTACTTGCTATAAGATGTGATTGCCGTTCTGGATACGTTGAAGCAGGTTTAATAAATACTTTTTGAAAAAAGTTGCTAAAGGTGTTTGCTATTTCAGTATGGCCTGTAATTGTTTTGCCTTCATAGTGCATTAGATTAGGATAACCCAAAGAACTTTTGCGCTTTGATTTAATGTAAGACCACAGTATTTTAGGATTACGCCTTATATCTATTTGGATCTGTGTAATATATTTGAGATAACATGTGCTCTGGACTTTTTTGATTCGTGCTCGTATTAACGAGAATGCAGCATAGTCATTCGGATTACCATGTTGTTTCCATGCTAAATGAAGTTTTGCTTTTTCCCTTATCATTTTTATAAGAGGTTTGGTGTACCATATCGGATATTTATTACGGACACACAGTATTTCGCCTAGAACATGCTAGGTGGACAAAATTCATGTTATCATTTCCAGGAAATCTTAATTGCAAAACGTAAACAACACCCCTAATCTCCAGATTCCAAGAATCGGTTGTTTGTCAAATGCTTAACTGATAAGGAATAGTGGTTAGAAGTCAGGTATTGAGTTTAATGAAATCGTTACAGTCAATCAGTTGCAGTTTAGTGACACTTTCGTACACATCCATAGTGGCTTATAGTTAATATTTTGAGTGTTTGTGATGGATATCAACACGGAGGGTAAGTCCTATTATTTAAAAAACCTTTTTTAAAATCTGAATCTGTTCAAATGAATTTTAGGTATAATTTTAACATAGCTTATATATTTTAACGTATTTTTTTTATGAAAGAATAGTTTTAAAGAGTTAATTTTGCAGACATTCACCTTTATCCGGGCTAGTTCTTTGATATATCATAGGAAATACTTTATTCTTCATAAAAATACACAAATTGTTTAGCACACTTCAGTACAACATATTCTTTTCTTTTTTTTTTCAGAACGCTTATACTCTATTTCTAGGGTAGAATTTTTTGAAGAGTGGTTGAAACCCACAAAAAATGAAAAGAACTCGGGTATATATGAGTACCTTTCTTCAAAATTTCACTTTGGTAACATTACTGAATGTAGCCAAAAAGAAATAAAGTTGAAGATATCCAACTTTTCCAATAAAATTGGTGTCAAATGGTTGGCTTCAGGAAAATCGAAGGAGCGTTTTTTAATTAAAAATAAGACCTGGCTGGATGAAGAAGATATACAGTTTACTGTGAGTTCTTTTGAGCCACAACCATCAACTTCGAGTGAGGCTGTGATTTCAGCAGGAAGGCCTCGCAAAGAATTCGAAGAATCGTCGTTTAAAACCAAAAAACGTCGAGTCGTGGATCTCGTAGAATCGCGAGGTGTCAGTGAATTGGTGACAGCTGCCGAAATTGCTGCGCGTTCAGCAGGACAACGGAAAATTGCCAGCGTAATTAGAGACATTAGTGAAAGCTCAGTTATTAATGTTAAGTCTAAGGATACCAGTAATGTTAATCCTAGGCAGTTAAGTAGTGACGAAGCGTTAGCTTACTATATAGATTCTAAGTCAACAACACATGCGTACAAACAAACAAGAAAGTGGTCTATGAAGGCAGGACATAATGTGTTTCCATCATATTATAGTTTGACAAAATCTAAACAGGCCTGTTATCCTGCACAGGAGCACATTGCTGTAACAGAAACACGTGCTGAAATAAATTTGCAAGCATTATTAAACAAAACAGTGGAACGTTTAGTATTAGCACAGCATGAAGTTATCAGCAGTGTCCTCGCAACAAGTTCGTCTTTTACACTTGTAAGTAAATGGGGATGTGATGGAAGTTCTGGGCACAGCACATACAAACAGAGATTTGAGAACACTGAAGATACGGACGAATTTCTTTTCGTATTTTCTTTAGTTCCCCTTAGATTATATGATGGGGCCAAAATTGTTTGGCAAAATCCTCGGTCTTCATCAACATTGTATTGTCGCCCAATCAAATTAATATTTGCTAAAGAAACGAATGACTTCACGTTAACGGAGACAAATAGATTGTTGGAAGAAGTTAACGCTCTTCTTCCAACACGTATCGACTTTGGTGATTCTCAAATCTCTGTGAAACACGAACTTTTGCTGACAATGACAGACGGAAAGGTATGCAACGCTTTAACGGAAACTCGTTCAACTCAAAAGTGTTTCATCTGTGGCGCCACCCCCAAGACGATGAATGATGAACCCGCGAACTTCAACAGCAACCAAGATCATTTTGGCTTTGGTTTATCTACACTTCATGCTTGGATTCGTTGCTTCGAATGCCTTTTACATATCAGCTACAAGTTGAATATTAAGAAATGGCAGGCTAGAAGCAACGAAGACAAAGCAGATATCAAGGTTCGTTCCGACGAAATTAAGTTAAAATTTAAGAACGAGATGGGACTTATTGTAGATAAACCAAAGCCAGGATTTGGTTCTTCAAACGATGGAAACACGGCTCGTCGGTTTTTTAAGAATGCTGAGATGAGTGCTCAGATCACGGGATTGGATGTTGAAATCATCAAACAGTTCGATGTAATATTGAGGACTTTGTCTTCTGGATTCGAGATAAACTTAGTTGAATTTAATAAATTTTGTCTTGAAACCAGAAGACATTATCTAAGTCTCTATTCGTGGTACTGTATGCCTGCTACTGTACATAAAATATTAATTCATAGTACAGAGGTCATCAAAGCTGCATTGCTTCCAATTGGGCAGCTTTCCGAAGAGGCTCAGGAAGCACGTAATAAAGATTGCCGCAGATTTAGGGAGTACAACACCCGCAAGTGCTCGCGTGTTGCCACGAACAGAGACTTGCTGTCAATGTTGGTTATAACATCTGATCCCTTGATCAATAGCCTTCGAGAGATTCCCCAAAAAAAGCCGGAAAAAATATGTTCAGAGGTTTTAAAGTTAATTTTAAGCCCTAGTATAGTAGAATCAAGACTGGAAACGTCATCATATTATCGCACAGTTCCACAAAATGATGACGATTACACAGTAAACGATTCATCAGAAGACTCTGATGATGATTATTAGGTTACGTTATGAAATATTATCTTTGCTGCTTAGTTTTAGTTTTCATGCATATATTTTCTTTTATTGTAAATAAACCTATGATTGTTTTGTTACTATTTGTAATTTTATGTATTTAGATTTATATTGTACACACCTCTTGATACTTATTCGATCTGAACTGCATGCAATTTACAGCATTCATAGTACTCGCTAAGTTAATTGTTGCTCATATATTATTTTTGAAAATATTTTTTTGCTATCATAATTTTTTTCGTTTTTTATTACAAAAACATGACTACCCATATTTGAAATAAGTAAGAGCATCGTTATATAACATAAAATAATATTGTCCACCTAGCATGTTCCACGCGATACACTGTGGGACAGTACAATTAGATTGAGGAATATATTTATCTCGAATTTCATAAATTATTGAATAAAATGTATTTACAACTGTATCAATTTTTTCTGAATTTATTATTTTTGACCAATCTAGTTTTTCTATTTCATCGTTAATTAACTCATAATCAGCTTTATTATAATGATATTTTTTATAAGGTAATTTAGGCAGCGACTGGGTTATTATATCTGTTCCGATGACCTTTAAAGACGGATGGTAACTATCTTCGATAACGAGGGGTGATGTAGACATCACCTGTGACGTGAAATTTGTTAAAACAAGATCTAGTATATTTCCTTGTTTATTTTTTATAAAATTACGCTGTGTGAGGCCCAAGTTAGAACAAGTCGTGGAAAAATAAACGGCAATATCTTGTATGTCGGATAATCCCTTTTTATGAAAAATAGGGCCATGAGGCGACCATTCTATGCAAGGTAGGTTGAAATCACCAGTGATCATAAAGTAGTCGTTTTGATGTTTTGACATTATGTTAACTAAGTTGTCAGTAAAAAGTTTAATGTTAGACGCTAATGACCGATTTGGAGGAAAATACGCAACTGCTATGTGGAGATTATGTTCAGAGTTAAAAACGTGCCCAGGAATTGTAAGCCATAGATATTCGAGATCGTCCGTTGTCCAGTCTAAACGCAGACAAGCTTGCCACCGTGTCGCACACAGTGCCATCACTCCACCTCCACGACTCTGTGTGCGTCGGTCCCGCCTGAATGTATCATAACGGTCAGTACAGAGCTCGGAGTCGAGTATGCCTGCACATAACCACGTTTCAGTAATTAGTATTATTTCACACTCCTTTAACAGCAGGTTATTATAGAAGGTGGTGGTTTTTGTACGCAGACCTCTTACGTTTTGATAATAAAAATTTAGATTATTAAGTTTAGGAGCCATTTTTAATTGTATATATATAGATAACGATAGATGAAACTGCTACTTCAGGACATATAATAAAACCACGAATAAAACATAGCTTAAAATTATGAATGATATGATATATTTTTATCTTATATATGCAATAAATTAAAAATTCAAAAAAATTGGAAAAATGAAAATTTATAATTGATAATAGTAGTACTAATAATAATAAATTTCTAGTTTGGCGCGTCAAAAAAGATGAATATAGTTTGTTTATTTCATAATTGAATATGCATAAAAAGAGATAAATAATTATTTGGTTAGAATGAGAATTATTTCGGCTATATACTTCCATGTGATGACAGTAAGTTATATTAACACTTATTAAGTACAACATACTGATGTTTTTTCTTAACAGTAGGCATGTAAGAGTAAAATCTTTGGTGTAATTTACATAGTATTCCAAGATAACACAATAATATAGTTTTATTTTGACAACTGTCTTAAACAATAATATAGTACTATAATTATTATAAATATATTTTACACATATAGTTAAAAATGCGCACTTTATATCCTTATTGTATTTTTTATGTATATAATATATTATAATCGACTTATTATGTAAATAAACCAGATGATGTGTGGTTATGATAGGAGAATAGTATATTTGAATAGATTTCATAAGTTGCATGCTAAAAACAAATACATAGGTCTGTAGTTTTATGACTTTTTTATGTACGAGTATATAGAAGTAAGTAGATTCATGTGTGTTATCAGTGTAAATGTTGTTTGTTTTATATAAAGTGTGAGGCGATGAGTGTAAGTGTATCAAAATTATTGTATGTGTATGTAAACTATGTGCTGGCAAAAATAAATTTAGTTTAATTGTATGTAATAGTTGTATATGGCTATATTTCATTTTATTTATTCGAGTACAATGAAGTGTCCGTATCCCCAAAAATACAATAACTTTCAATTTAGTATATTGCGTATGAACATAACAAATATAGTAAGTCTTATATAATATGATTTTATTTAAACTAGTTTTTGTAGATCGTCCAGGGAGTGTATAATTAACGGCGATGAAAGGGCATGTTTTCTGGCGTAAATCCGACAGTTTTTTGACCATATGTACATGATGCCCAACTCCTTGGCCTTCTCTTTACAGGATTTTAACAAGTGTTTATTATGTAAGGTAAGGTGTTCGTTGATGTATATAGTATTCGGATCACATACAATACCCAAATCTTTTGTTGAGATTCCACGACGCTTTCTGGCTGCAGCTATTATGGTATCTTTGGTACTGCGTCGACGAAATCTTACAATGACTGCCCGCGGCCGGCCCGAGGCTACAGTAGAACGCTGACGAGGCTGTACGCGGTGCGCGAATTCGATGTCATCACATTCAAGTTGAGTTCCAAGTAGTTCTGCTATTTTTTTAATGGTTATAGGTAGATCTTCATTAGCATCTTCCGGCAGGCCAACGATCTCTAAATTCTGCTGCCTAGACCACTGCTGTTGTTTAGAGGAATCGTCCTCCACGCGCTTCAGTCTCTTACCTATTTCATCTAATTGCGTTCGGAGCCTAGCATTTTCTTGGTGTATAGATTTTAGTTCCGATTGCACAGAAGACAATGTTCTTCCCGTCTCATCATTTTTATTACTTAGGAATTGAATAGATGCCTCCAGACACTCGATTTCTTTCTTGATGGGTATGAGATGATCTGCTAGAACCTCCTTTACTATGATCGGCATTTCTAGTTTTATAAAGTTGATCAACTCGTTTCGTATTTCTGACACAGTGTCGGATTCGGAGTACTTACTATCTCCCGTTCCCCTTTTTTTGGTATTTACATATTCCTGGTCTGATGGTACTTTAGTTATGTCGTGTGGACTAATAGGAATATTGCTGTTATTTCCCTTTGGCGATTTAGATACGCAGACGGGACACCTCCAGGTTGTCTGGCCTTTATGGGTTTGAGGAGTTAAGTTCACACATATGTAATGGTAGGTGCGAGTACAAGATTTTTCAGTACACGTGATCTTTTCTGATGATTTTATTATCTTATTACAGCCGTAGCAGTGGCTACTCATCTTGATTATATTAATTTTGTGTATATTTTATTATTTTTATTGCAAAGGCGGTAGATTTTTGTAAACACTTGTAATTGTAACGGTCAGTCACCCGTTGCAAACAGTTTGTTGAACCTTTGTTTGAATACGTAGATTAAATAAACACGTAATGCAAAATTTCACTTAATTAACTGGATAATAGTTGATATATTGATAAACAGTCACACATTTTAATATTGTTTTGCTTATTTCACGTTTAAATTATCACTTATCACGAACTGTCTTAGGATTAAGGATTTTAAACAGGAGCTACGCTTAAACGTGCCGTTTACTTGTTGAACGCGTTGACGTGTTTTGCAGTGAACATGGCAGTGTTTTAGGGTCTTTACTAGTTTTAATTTATATTAATGATTTTCCTGATGTTATTCAACATGGCACATTTTTATTTGCTTAAGACACTACCTTTATTATTAAGTGTAACGATAAAAATAATTTTGTAAATGAATCATTTACTTTAATAAAGTCTCAGAATGGTTAAGAAACAACAATCTACATGTTAAGTATACCAAAGTCAATAGAATTCCAAACTTATCACAATAACAAAATTAAAAAATATATTTTAACAACATGAGTATAGAAAATGTAGAATATACAAAATTTTTAGGAATAATAATTAACCAACATTATAATTGGATAAATTTGTCTATGTATAAAGAAGATTAAAAGTAGTAGGGAACCTTAGCTTCCTTATTAACATATCATGGCAATGTCTCATCTACATTATGGAATTTCTATTTGGGTAAACTCGGTAGAATTAATACGAATTTTAGAGCACAAAAAAATGTATATGAGCAATTTATGGTGACAATAGGCTATTCATTTAAAGCAGTTTCAAGTGACCTAAAGTACTACCTTTACCATGTTTTTATATTTTAATAGAATGTGTGTTTGTAAAGAAGCACCAACATTTATTTAAAACAAATGCCTAATTCAATACATTATATAATCATATTCCTGATAGTCTTAAATAATTACCCTTTAATAAATATTGCAAAAAATTGTTTGATTTTTAACATTTTTTAAAATAAAATAACATCGAGATTGACTAACATAAGATTGAATAACATAAAAATAAAATAACATCGAGATTGCCGAACATATTCACTATGTTACAAGGCAGAATAGCACTCACCTGAAGAGAGATGCCGAGATATACGTCTCCGCTTCCGTGTAGGGCTGTCTCCAGGTTTGCTGGCCAGCTCTCCGTCTGAGGAGCCCGAACCAGCGACCGCCTCACCGAGGGGACCGGGGCCTTCCAGAGGGTTTGTGTCCTGGAGATGGTGATGATAACATGATTAACACTTTTTATGACTAACACTGAAATAAAGCCAACTGTATGGGTTGACATATAAAAGACTACATATTAAAAGAGGATGTTCATGACTCGATTCTGATGTTTTATCAATGGGTATTTAAATTTTAAACTAATTATCTAGTAATCCTAAACTGATTATCTAATAAGTATACTAATATTTTAAATGCGGAAGTTTGAATGTTTAAATGGATGGATGGACAGATGTTTGATTTTCAATCACGAAAAACTACTGAACGGATTTAAATGCAATTTGGCACAGAGGTAGAATATGACTTGGAATAGCACATAGGCTACTTTTTATCCCGTAACATTTTAAGACTATATTTTTTATCTTATTAGATTTTTATCTACAACGGTAAGAAGTACCACACGGAGTATGTAAATCCGCAATGTTTTGTTGCGTAGGTATGCAAGTTTTTTTTCGTAGGTATGGCCTTCCATAGGTTTCCTTATTCAGAAGTGCAAATAGGCGAACCAAAACTGACATAGTTTGATCAGATTAAACGGGTGTATTCGACGGTGGGTTCAAAGGTCTCCACATCCGACGTGTTTGTATAAAGAATATTATGATTGTTATGGAAATCTGGCGAATCTGCCGGGACGTTATTTGTAGCACTCAACTGATGCTTACAGTGCAAGAGATTCAAAGTAATGATATATTATATTCATATCTTCACGCCTATGTCCCCGAAAAGGTAGGCAGAGCTACGACTAGTTCACCCACGATTAGTCGAAGATACTTAGGGGATGTCCATAAATTACGTGAGTAGTTTTTTAAAATTTTCTGTCCTTCCCTTCCCTCCTGGTGAGATTTTATTCAACTCCCTTCCCCATCCCCCAATCTCACGTCAGATTTTTCAAAATATGGGTTTCTTAAATATGGAAACCCGCTGGATTGTTATTGTAAAAAGAAAAAAAAATGCTTTGTGCTTTTATTTATGACTAGTTAAGACTGTATACCGTCGAAAAATGAATGAAATTATTTTCTTTCGAACGAATTAGTGAATGGTCTTAATCGTATTATACGCTTAAGATAAAATCTTTAGTATGTACAATCTGGATAATGGACCAAAATACTATAATTTTTTTTATTTCAATTGGAAAAAAATGCGTGATATTTGCCGAGATCCCCCCTCCCTCTCCAGCGTAAGATTAGAGTGCGCGCCAGATAAGTCTGCCCGCGGCAGATATCGGAACTAAACGTTGTCCGCCTATTGTTTGTGTAAATTGTGTAGTGTTCTCCGTGTTGATAATTCACATTTCCCTTAAATACCTATTTACACCATGCCGAATGTCATTAAACTAATATATTTTCCATTTACCATTACAAGACCATAGCAATATAAATAAATAATAAACGATGTAAATTGTTTCAATGCTAGAAACGGTTTTAGAATAAATTATTCCGTTATTATTTTTTCATGGTAGGTTGTTGTTGGCGAATAAATATTTGACCCACATTAGATAGGAAACGGTCAAAATATAACTGTTTTTGTCATGGTACCAATTTATTATACAAATATTCTCTTCGTACTGGATCACAGTATTGAACTTTATTTCTTTGAGAAAGTCATTAAAACTCAAGTAGTCAGCAAACTACAAAAGTTAGGTATTTTTTATATTTAGTTTCAATACTCTTTCAGTTAACTTTATAATATGTAATCGAAAATATTACACTACCCCTTGAAGCGGAAACTTATGCTTTTGTTAATATGGCAACATTTTGCACGCCATCAGTCGCGCGCAGACTTATCTGGCGCGCACTATACATGAGATTTGAGTGGACGCCCTCTCCCCCTTAAACATCTCACGTAATTTGTGGATTGTCAACAGCGGACAACTAGACCACAGAGGCAGTTATTGTATGCATATGTTCGTAAAAATTGGTTTCGTTATGTAGGACAATATTAGATACCACGAATATTCCGTTATTTTTCAGTATATAAATTATACCTAATCATGGGGAAAAACGCACAAATTACTCAAAAAATAGTATATTTTACGAAGAAACAACAATTAATACTTAAAATTTATCAGAGGTAAGTTGTTATTAATAATAAAAACTTGAGAGGTGTCAAAGGACACTCGGATGGAACGAAGTTCCTTTTATTATAATTTACAAAAAACCTGTATACACTCAACAAAAATAATCGTCGCGTGGTGTCGCGACGATTAATTGTTCAATGCGAAATAGAATTTCGGCACCCGGTCGAATTTCGGAACCCGGTAGATATTCGACCCGCGGTCGAATTTCGGCACCCGGTCGAATTTTGACCCACGATCGAATTTCGGCACGCGGTCGATTTTTCGGCACCCGGTCGAATTTCGACCCACGGTCGAATTTCGGCACCCGGTTGAAATTCGACCGGCGGACGAAACTCGACAACCGATCGAAATTCGACACTCGGTCGAATTTCGACACTCGTTCGAAATTCGACTCCGTCGAAATTCAACTTTTGGTCGAAATTCGACATTCGGCCGAAATTCTGTATAAATGTCGAACATTAGGCACTAGAAAAAAAGTAAACTCAATCAAATAGTAGATAGATAGACTCTTTCACTTTCAATGCACGAGCAAAAGGGAAGTGGCTGGATATTTCTGTGCTTACAATACCTTACTATAGCAAAAAGTGTCGTGACAACTTTTCGTAAGAATCTTTTCCGTCTAGCTCCCTTTCACAACGCGCGATAAGGAACTTCGTTCCAAAAACATTATTTTCAGCATTCCTCGATATAGATTATTCTTTGAACAGGCAGACAGACAATATTTTTAGCACTACAATACAACACTATTAGTTACCCAATCTACACATATAAACAAAATTGAAGTCTGTTATTTCAAAATACTAGATTTTTTCCAGTGCAATGTGTTATTTTTACGATACTAACATCTAAACAACCATTTTTAAAATTTCCGTCTGTCTGTCATTCTGTATGTACGGGGTAATCTTTACAACGTCTGAATCGATTTTGATGGATTTTTCACTAAAAGACAGAGGAGTTTATTGGGCAAGACATAAGTCGCTTTTTACACGGGTGAGCAAATGGAAGTAATGATTTTGGATCACGCGAACTGAGTCGCGAGTAATAGCTGTAATAAATGATGTACGTGTCGTGACACGACCATCTCGCAAATGAAACAAATACGCCGACGAATATTCGGCATTCTGCCAAGGGCCTGGCCGGATATTCGGTATTCAAAATCCTATTCGTGGAATCAGCTCTTGATAATACTTATATTACCATTAGAATAAAATTACCTTAACATAGAACTATAAATAGCAGTTTGTTAATTTTCCAGCCAGTGCATCCATGTCAGCCGAAGATACTTACCCACAATGTGGTAGGTGGCAAATCTATCACCAACCGAGCACTTGCGGTTCTAGGCAACGTTGTTTTTATCAAACCGACCCGATAATCGATCCTAGGACCTCATATGGTCAACACTCAACACCGACAATGTGTAATAGACATGTGTAAGTAATGCGAGTGGCGCATCACGCGTGATATAACATCACACATTACTCGACTAAAATAAGCATCACACCATCACACTAAACATCACACACGCTGTAGCAGCGCAGTAATTCGCGACATGACTCGCAGACTCGCTCGAACCGAGCCCTCCCGAACGCGTCGCATCGCATCGGCAATGTATTTCGCCCGGTCAGGTGTCTTAGTATCTTATTTAGAACTCTATTTTTACTGTAAAAGGGATTATATTTCCTTAACACCATCATCCACCTCCCGTTGTACGGTCCTAGCTAAATACTCAACTGTCTTTTCATTTCAAATTTGCAATGCAAATATTGCGATATTTTTTAGTTTGTTTACTAACGCGGTCAAGGACGCGTCTTTATTGGACTATTTTTAAATATCTCATATGTGTGATAGTGATAGTGGCTGCGATCAATATATGAGTGTACAGATAGGATTGGACTGTGAAAATTCTGAACACTAAATGTGCTAAACTGTAATAAAGTTGATTTTTAAATACGCCAATATTCATGGGTCCTTGACTACTTTCATCACACCTTGTTGGTTTAGGGTATAAGTATGAAGGAAAATCAACTTTGTATTTTTTTTATGTCATAAGATAGCAAACAAGCAGATGGGTCTCCTGATGGAAAGAGTCAACCATCGCCTATAGACACCAAAGATGTTAATGGTGCGTTGCTATCTTGTGGCGAGGTCTAATGCCACATGCATAAGTTTACCGGCTACCTTACCCTCCAAACCGGAACACGACAGCGACAAGCACTGACGTTATTGCGGCAGGAATAGGTAAGGCGGTGGTACCAGACCCGGGCGAGACAATGCAGAACTCTACCACCTAGTAGCCACGATGGTAGTGACTCGATAGCCAATCGGTCGCCTTTTACGACCTGCCTGGCAGAACGGCAGTTGGCCTATTCTTCAAAGGAGGCCGGGACCAACACGGCGAAAATGTATAATTTGTATATTTAAATCATAGTGAGTAAATCACACTACTGCTCATTTCACTTCTTTCATGTAATTATGAATCATCATAACGACACGCGGACAACATCGTATCGCTCACATCGCTGCTATGTTACTATTTCAATAACATGTCATATTACACTAGAACATTGCATTCCCTACATTAGGGCGCAGCTACATATATCGGGCTACGGCGAAGGTTCGCGCTAGCACGAACTACGTCGCGACACCTGCTTACGTCATAATGACGTCGTATTATCACTGGTCACCAAACGGCGGCCCGCAGGTTATATTTGTGCGGCCTGCTGATGATAATTGTGCGGCACACGACAAAGCAAACAAGAATATTGTGACATTCCTTAAAATCTTTTCTTCTCAAATTCTTAATTCATTCATTCGTTCCTTAAATTCTTTAATTTTATGCTTCTGTATACTGTATTTAATTCGCCCAAAGATTACGAACCTATGATACAGCTTCATAAACATGAAGGTCATATTGTCGTATGTAATTTTTTCCTACCACGGAACAAAATAAAATAACATATTACGTCGATACACTAATATCAAAATACGGCTTATACATAAAATTACCTAAACGTATGTACGCGGATAAATTCTAATTTGTTATTATTATTATTGTTTATCGTAATTATATTATAGTTTCTTTGTCGTGAGTCGCACAAATATCACGTGCGGACCGTAGTTTGACACCGACTGCAGTGACGCGTCTAGCCCCTTCGCGAAGTAGTTCGGGATGTCGCGATAACACGAACCTTCGCCGTAGCCCGATATATGTAGCTGCGCCCTTAGACCGCACGATGGTGTGCTATCGCATGGCGCTACTTCATAAAATCAAAGCATCACGCGTGATGTTTGAAGTGATGGTGTAATGTAATATTACTCGGCACGCAATGTAATGACACGTTTTGCACATGTTTACTGTGTAATCTTCGTTTATGTTGTATTTTTTGTGTATGTTTAGAACTAGAACAACTATAAAACGCCGCACAACTTATTTATAACTTGGCAACACCCATCCACAGATCCTACAACTACACACACCGATACGATGGCGGCTCCCGAGCTAATCACTACATTTTAGACATGTGCAATTAGAAATTCACAATGATTATACACACATAAACAATGAACATAATTGGTATAGTGGTATAATTACCATGTGATGGTGATGTGGAGGGTGGTGGAGAAGCGGCGACTCCGCGGACGGACCAGCGCCGCCAGGACTCACGCGGAGCTCTGTGGAAACAAAACATGTTATTTGAACACTTTATCAGGTGAAGGTTGCTTTGGCTAATCCAAGCGCGGATCCAGGTGGAGGCAATCTTAGCTCATTTCACCTGATTCATCTTCTAGAAATATGGCATTCCAATAATTTGAAGAATTGGACGTAAATTATGAGGGGGGGGGGGGGGGGCAATTGCACATTGCTCTTGGATTTGATTTTTAGGTGAAAAGAATTATACACTGAGTAATAGAAACTCTGTCCGCCCCGAAAAAGACATAAAGGTAAAACGCTGGCATTAACAAAAAAATAATTAAATGATTCTAAATATTAAAAAAATAACCCTTCAATTTACCAAAAATTTAGCCAATATTTTAAACGGGACAACACCAGTCAAGTCAGCAATCGCGGCGTCTTTGATGTGGTAGCTGCCTTTGTGTCTGTCAACATGTCTTGGCCGACATTTTTGAAGTGAAAACTTCTTTAGGCGCGTTGAGCGTTTTGGTAGAGGGTAAATCCTCGGTTTGCGTCACCGACATGCTAATGATAATAGTATATCTATAGCTATGGAGAACCAGACTAGCGCACGCGCAGTAGCCTGTGTACACGTATACACTAATACATCGACTATTTCTGACTGTATTATGTGCGCGTTGGACGCTTTATATAGTTATATAGTTTTAATTACTCTCAACTTAATAGTTCCGTTTTTACTTCTATCGGCAGTCCCACGACTGCTACTGTTTTTTTTTTATTTTGTTCAGGTAAAAGAAAGGTGAACAATTGGCTATACGTGTCACTACCACCGTGACTGGTGGGTGGTAATTCCGTAACGTCTCGCCCGGGTGTATGGCACCACTGCCTTACCTATTCCTGTCGCAATAGGGTCAATGCTTGTCGCTGTCCTGTTCCGATTTGAAGGGTAAGGTAGCAGGTAAAATTATCCATGTGGCGTTATATCCAGCTACACGGATAGCAACGCACCTTTAACATATCTTTTGACTATAGGCAATGGTTACCTCTTTCCATCAGTTATCAGCAAACACACTATCAGTCTCTTTACTATGATATAAAAAATATAGTATAACTAGCTGTTGCCAGCGACTGTCCGCGCGGACTTCGTTTACTCCGCACAGCACCTGGCCGCTAGGTGATAACGTGATAATATGTAGCCTATATGTTGACCCGACCTGTTAGTAATATTCATGCAAAATTTGAAGTAAATCCATGCAGTACTTTTTGAGTTTACCTCGGACATACATACAGGCAAACAGATAAACAGACAAACAGACAAAAATTCTAAAAATTATATTTTTGGCTTCTATATTGATTGTAGATCACGCCCCAAGTATTCTTTAAAAAAAATATTCAATGTACAGTTTTGACTTTCCTACGATTTTATTATATGTATATAGATATAGATGATAACTCCAGTTGTGGAACTCGTGGTTAGTTATAATTTTGAGTACTAAACAAACGGGTCCGTAATTTAATTTCGAGAGTCATGTGTTCGATTAATGGAAAGTCGAATGAACGATTGTTCGAGTGGAATTAATTTCGAAACAACTTTTTATCGCCAAACGCTACTTCGATTGAACGTTTCATCGAATATGTATTAATCGAAAAAGAACGCTCTTTTTTGGAAATATAGTTTCATGATTGAAATAGAATTATAAAAAAAGATTCTTCATCACATGTTATTTCATCCATAATCAAGAAAATCAAACACGTTTAAGATATCGTACGTTCTTCCCGTAGATACAGAAACATGAAATTTGGTGAAAATGAATATAGTAAAGCACTTAAGGGAAAATGTTAATTATAAAAAAAAACACATTTACTTTACGATTTTCGCACAAAATTAAGGTAGCCAGAAATGTTTTCTGTAGTTTAGGGTTACACCGTTAAACGTTGTATTCTTTTTAAAATGGCAAATGTAAGCCACCGAGCTCATAAAGTCAAGCCTGACCATTTGTTCCTTTTGATTGATTTGGAAACATATCCAACAAAGCGGATTTGCAAAGAGGTATGCATATATAGCTAGCTATAAGTGAAAAATCTGAGTCTACAGGAAGAACGTACAATATCTTAAACGTGTTTGATTTTCTTGATTATGGATGAAATAACATGTGATGAAGAATCTTTTTTTATAATTCTAATTCAATTATGAAACTATATTTCGATAGAAGGCCATTCTTTTTCGATTAATACATATTCGATGAAACGTTCAATCGAAGTAGCGTTTGGCGATAAAAGGTTGTTTCGAAATTAATTCCATTCGAATAATCGTTCAGTCGACTTTCCATTAATGGAATACATGACTCTCGAAATTAAATTACGGACCCTAAATAAACACTTAAAATGTATTGATATTATAATATACCCAATAAATTATTCATATACACACTTTTAACTTGGTAACCATACGTCAGACTGGATTTACAAGTATCATTAAGCTCGCTAGTCTATTTGTATACAACCGTACTGTCTCAAAGCCGACAACTGATTTACGCTGTACGCAGACAATCCAAATGCCGAGAACGAATGAACGGAATGGGCAACTATTCGTCGTTCATTCGTATCAAATCAAATAAAACAGATTCCCCGTGTTGGTCCCGGGCTCCTTTGAAGAATAGGCCGACTGCCGTTCTGCCAGGCAGGTCGTAAGAGGCGACCCATTGGCTATGCGAGTCACTCACATCGTGACTACTAGGTGGTAGAGTTCTGCATTGTCTCGTCCGGATCTGGTACCACCGCCTTACCAATTCCTGCCACAATAGCGTCAGTGCTTGTCGCTGACGTGTTCCGGTTTGGAAGGTAAGGTAGCCGGTAAACTTATGCATGTGGCATTAGACCTCGCCACAAGGTAGCAACGCACCATTAACATCTTTGGTGTCTATATGCGATGGTTGACCTTTCCATCAGGAGACCCATCCGCTTGTTTGCTAAATGCTATCTTATAAAAAAAAGATAATTTCAGTCATATTAAAATTGTTTAAATATCACATAAACGTGTTATTTATAATTAATAAAACCACCCAGAGCATGTCGAGCCACGAGCAACGTAGGGTTCCGCAGATAGCAGTTGCTCAATAAAAACGTGCTTGACTTAGAAGGTTCTTATTGTTTCATTCTACGAAGGTCAATCTTTTCAACTTCGATGACGGAAATATTCGCTTTTACTTCTCAAAATACATTTTATAAGTTAGTTATTATTACTCGTAATATTGTAAAGTCCACTTAGCTGTGATCATTTTCTTTTTAATTTTTAACTTCCCACTACGTATGTAGATAAGGAAGTTACTGATTAAACCCCGATTTTCGAAAATCGAGTTTTCACCAGATGTCCACGTTTTGAGGTCCAAAGAACCTTTTCCGACTATTTTCACGATGACGTCAGTATGTCTGTATGTATGTATGTATGTATGTATGTGTGTGTGTGTTTGTATGTGTGTATGTAAACGTCTCATAATTTTCGAGCGGCTGGACCGATCGAAACGCGGATGATGGCATTCGATTGGATTCCGCTCAACTTGGACTTCCTGAAAATTTGATACCGATTGATACCGATTCGGTCCAGCGGTTTTAGAGAAATTTTGAAAAAACACCAAAAAATTTTGGCGGAACAGTATTTTTTTAATATAACTTCTAGATTTATGTACCGATTGATTACAAAAACTAATCAGCTCAACTCCTCAAAAAACAACGTCTCATACATAAATTGCAACAAAATCGGTTTATCCCTTTGGGAGTAGGTAATCTTTGACGAAAAATTTTGAAAAGTGTTTTTTCGACATAGCTTCGAAATTTTTCAACCAGTTTTTGGTATTCTACGATATTTTAGTATTAAAAAAACTACGTCAAATGCCGTTTCAAAAATCAAAATTTAATTTAATTTTCAAATATTAAAATTACGTTGTTTTAGCAAACTTACTTATTTTTTTTAATAACTTTCAAGTTAATTCACCGATTGATTTAAAAATCTTATAAGCTTTTCTCCTTTAAAAACTGCGTCAAGTACCGTTAATTTAATCAAAATCGGTCAATTTGTTTGGATTTATTAATGAAGAAAATTAAAAATAAAATGTTTTTTTTTACATTGCATCGAAATTTTTCAACCTATCGATTATTTAGCTAAAGCAATATTTTAGATCTCAAAATAGGAGTTGATGCCATCATCGTTTTCAAAATATACAGCTTTTCAAAAGTTAGTATACTGCCATTTTTATCAAAATAGATGTTTGGACTGAAAATATATGCTTATATTTTTTACTCTTTGAGCTTATAATACCTTAATTTAGTGGGAAGTTGCAGAGGTGGCCTGTAGGGTCAACCGTTTACACATTTTTTTTTTCGAAATGAATGTTAGGAGTTTGTCTGAATACCATTTACTTTTTATTTTTCGTTTGGGCGAGCAGACTGCCAATGTTTAACTTGGAGATCTAAAAGCGCGGCCCAAGGATTCTACTGTGAGACCGAACCTCGACATAGGCAAGTTTTGTTGACGATTAGTGAGAGAGCAAAAGGCATCAGGATTACGACTCGTTATTAACTCTAGACCATGGGCTCGAGTGTTTACAAGCTGAAACAATGGGCTATACTGATGTGTGCGTGAATTGCGAAGTGTAAATTGGATGGGAGCAACAGGGTACAGAATAGTTCTTCGGTAGTAGTTCAGTTTAGGAGGTAGAAGAACAGACCATCTGTGGTTGCGCCAGGCAGTTCGTGAGAGACGAACAATTGGCTGTGAGTCACTACCATCGTGCCTTCTAGGTGGTAGAGTTCAGCATAGTCTCGCCTGGGCCTGCTGGGTGGGGTGAGTCTTATGTAGGTATAAATTATGTATTACAAATAAACTCACTTGTACTTCCAGTTCCAGTTTATTTGTAATACATAATTTAAAATGCAGTTTCACCAAGTGCCGACGATGGAAACTATCCAATTTATGTAGGTATACCTGCAATAGGGCCAGTACTTATCATTGTCGTGACGACCCGATTTGGAGGGTAGGTAGCCGGAAAACGTCGTTGGTATTTTATTCATTGCATGGAAAAACAGCAGATTGACTGTTCTTCAAAGGCCCGGCTCACCACGGGATGTACAACGAGGTCCATTAAATAAAGTTGAAGTTAAAAAACTTGTAAATCCCGCGAGGTGGTGCGGGAAGCGGGTACAGGGGGCGTTACAGAAAAGCGATTCACGTGTAGCGGCGACCGCGGCTCGCTTACGTAAAGAAACCATAAAATTAATGTAAACGGAGGCATTTGGTCGCGAGGCTCGTGACCCAGATGATTTCGCAGGCGTTACGCAACCCGCCCGGGCCGCCGCTCTCTCCGCGCCGGCCTCCGTCACACCTACCAATATACACTATAACGAAAACCAGGAACCTGAAGCTAGCACCGATTTTAAGATCGTCAGGGGCGGAATTTTCTATCACCATTCACACACCAATTTGAATGACTTCTACCAGCGTGCTCTTTGAAATTCAGCCTGGATCTTTTCTAGAATTTCCTTGAGATATTCTGGCCAAAATTGCGACGGGCCAACAATTGCAAAGAAAATTGCAATGTATCAAATTTGGAAAATTTAAATTGGAGTCATTTTGCTTTTAATTAATTGCCATCATGTCCGACTGTCAAACGTTTGTGGTCAAACTCATTATTTTGTACCTTATTCTGTATATGTAATATTGGAACGAAGTTCCTTACGGCAGGCTTGGAGGGGATAGGGATTTTGCTGCGCGACCGAACTGAAAAAAATGTGATAGTAAAACCGTAAGAAAAATGCGTGGAATAAAAGCGTTAAATGAGACGTGCGCAGGCGCGACAGTCGCGTACACAAGCGAGTAGTGCCGTTTAGCCGAAGGAAGTTCGTTCCTACCTGGTGTCTCGCGACACCACATCATTTTTTTTAATAGTCTCTCTAGTAGTCCGGTGTCGGTGTGGACCACATGAGGTCCCGGGTTCGATTCCCGTGTCGGACAATTCAAAATATATTGTTTCAGTGTTCTGATAAAAACAATGTTGCCCAGAATTGGATAAGTGCCCGGGTGGCTATAGGCTGGCCACCTATCACATTGCGGGGCTGAGTATCTTCGGCTAGTCGTGGGTGCACTGGCTGTGATCCTGCCTACGCCTTCGGGAACATGGGCGTGAAGATATTTACTGTACAGGTGTCCCAGAAATCAGCCGAATACGGATGCCGGGCCAAGAGATGGTGGTTCTCAAAAAATATGAAAAAAAAAAATACCTATACTCTACAAATTATAGCCTTTAAAAAAAGGGAAAATCAACACTGTTATGATTTTTCAAGTACTATGACTACAAAATGTTTACTGAGCTTAATTATTTTGGGGAGGATTTGTTACTGAATTGTTATAAAATACAATTCAAAATTTGAACAAAACTATCTTGGTTCCAGAGGAAATTTCCCTAATTTGCCCAAACATGTACTCAAAATTATTACATCATTCAAATTTAACGGGCTGTGATGAAAAAAAATGTACCTACTACGTTATTTCAGCACGTGGCATTAAAATATGGCGCATTTAGTGGGCTTCCCAAAATGCTATAACACATACTACATTTTATCCTAATAACGGTATTTTTTTTAAAACAATTCGTATTTAAGCTTTTTTCCAGCCGCAATAAACGTTATTGCGTAGCGTTTTGTGCTCCGTACCACAAAACGTTACGTATCGAACGGACATCACAACCAAAAACCCACATCTATTTAATGTACTTATTTTTCCAATTCTTATTTTACAAAAGGTTTGCAACATCTGAATAAAAATGTTACTAACCTTCCATTTTCAGGAAAACAGTAAAACCTACGAGTTACGTAGTTTTGATGGGTACTCACCGACGCTGAGGCGGCGATCGGCGCGCGTGTGCGGGTGCCGCTTGGCGGGCACGGGCGGCGGAGACTGCGCCACGCACGCCTCCTTCGGGCTGCCGGCGCTGCTGCCGTCGCTGCAACAACACAACCACATTCTACATACTGTACAATGAAATAAGGCTAAATCTATATTATCATTTTTTTGTAATATTTCAGTTGATATTACATGATCCTGTTTATAAATAAATACGTCAGCTGGCTGTATATCAGTGGGATAACTGTCAGCTGATGCCCTTGAGCCAGACTGGAGCATATATCGCCTACTTAAATACACAGCTGACGAGTTTTCCCCCGGAATATTGCTACCTGATTTTTTTATAACCTTCATTTTAACATTAACATTACATTGACATTTAATTTTAGGTTATAATTTTTTTTTATCCGGGAGGAAATCACGTATCTAAAGTTATTCGACATTATGCTTCATGCTTTAACTGAAACATAATATAATCTTTTTGTAATATTTCAGTTGCATCAATATTCCTCTTTTTCAGCCATGTCTTCTCAATTAAAAATTAGACAGCTTACATGATACTGTTTATAAATAAATATAAATAAATACGTCAGCTGGCTGTATCTCGGTGGTAAAATTGTCAAGCTGATGCCCTTAAAGGTGTAACACTGGATCCAGACTAGGGCCTATATTGCCTACTTAAATGCATCAGCTGACGACTTTTCTAACGGAATATTGCTACTTGATTCTTTTTATAACCTTCGGGATCGTATGAAATATAAGTTTAAAATTTTTTATCCAGGAGGAAATCACGTATCTAAAGTTATTCGTCGTTACGCTTCATGCTCTAACTGAAACACAATATTTTTGTAATATTTCAATTGCATCAATATTCCTTTTTTCATTCATGTCTAATATATACGCCAGCTGGCTGTATCTTGGTGGGATAATTGTCAGCTGTTGCAGCAGCCGTTAATATTTTTGTAATATTTCGGTTGAATCAACATTATTTTTATTTCAGTCTTAACTTTAAATACGTCATTTTCTCTAGGATAAAAATTTGTAAGCTGATAGTTAATACGATCTTTGAGGTTATTAAAGGAAGCAGCTAGCAATATTCCGGGGGAAAACTCGTCAGCTGTGCATTTAAGTAGGCGATATATGCTCCTGTCTCGCTCCTGTGTTAAACATTTAGGGCATCAGCTGACAATTATTCCAACTAGATACAGCCAACTGATGTATTTATTTATTTACAATATCATTGTACTGTAAACACAATATAACTGTTATCTGGCAAATTTTCAGTTAAGAAGATAGGACGGAAAAAATTTTTACATGATCGTGTGTCCAGCTAACGTATTTTCCACCACAATATAGTCAGCTGACTTTTTGTTTTCTTCAAGATATTGGACAAGCTATAATTTGAAAAATTTTCAATCGGAATGAAATGACTAAATTTAATTTTTTTCCAACGTGGTTGAGAGGCCACAGCTGCTGAAGCCACCGCCCGAGCCGCAGCTGACGTTCACAGAATTTCACGATACAACTAGCTGAAGCATTCAAGCAGTTATTGCCCGAGAGGAACTTGGTCATGAAAATCTGTTGCTGGCTCGCGTACTTAAATGTCGTGTCTTCGGCACAACGTGTGATTCGTTTCGCACGCTTGTATCTACTCATACGACTTATTTAACAAGCGTTTTCTAGAAAAAACGTTATGTTGTGAAGTGAAATTACAGTACAAGTGCATTATTAATTGTGTCTACTGTCCAATGTAAATAAGAGTTGACAGCCCTGCTGCAGCGTGGTCGCCGTCCAGAGAAAACGTCCACGACCACGTGACGACGTAACGGTCACGCGGGAGCTAACCGTGAGCCGTGGCCTGTGAGCTGTCAGATGGAGCTGACGTGAACAGACGTCACACGCCTGATAATAGAAATAATCCATGCTAATATTATAAATACGCACGTCAGTTTGTCTGTAACGCTTTTATGATTAAACCGTTTCACCGATTTTAAAATATTCGGCAGATATAGTTGGAGAGCCGGGGTCGAACATAGGCTACTTAAAAAAAGACCCGGCCAAGTGCGAGTGGAACTCGCGCACGAAGGGTTCCGAACCATCATCTATACAAACGGCAAAAATACATGTTCGTTGTATGGGAGCCTTATTTATTAAATTTAATTATTTTATTTAAATATTTATTTTGTATGTTTTTTAGTATTTGTTGTTATAGCAGCAAAAGAAATACATTATTTCTGGAAATTCCAATTGTCTAACGATCACGAATTATGAAATACAGCCTGATAACAACCGGACGGACAGGGAAGTCTTATGGTGCGGTTACATATATCGGGCTACGGTGAAGTATCAAGCTAACACGATGTATCGGGCTATCGTGGGACTGCATCAAGATGGGGCTTGACGCGTCACTGCAGTGGGCGTCAAACTTACATTTTGGTTGGCAACTCCTTGGAATTAAACACCCACTGAGCAGACTGTCTTTTGGTTTCCGGATCATAACGGTAAATTTAGCTTTCGTCATCCGTAAGTATGTGGAACACAGCACTTGAGTCACCTCCGTCAAATCTTTGAAGCACTTCACGGCACCAGTTAACACGCCGGAGTTTTTAGGTTTATGCTGTATCCACCGGGCACAAAGTTTCCTAACCGCTAAATGTGCATGGAGGATTTTATGCACTTGAATCATATCGATGCCTAAGTTAGTCCGAATCTGCTGATAGGTCACTCTTTTGTCAGTCTCTATTATAAACCACACAACACTGGTGTTATCTCCAGTCGTGGCCGTAGAAGACCGCTCCTCACGCAGATCATCGCTGACATTAATGCGGCCACGTTTACACCAGTTGTAAACAGTGAAACGAAATGCGGCTTCATCGTGAAAAGCCAATCGAAGTCTATCATAACTTTCTTGTTGATTAATTTTTTTTTTAATATAAACAAATAATAAATAAATAAATTTCACGGGACAAATTACACTTACTGATCTAACCCCAAAGTAAGCAAATTATTTGCTTGTGTTATGGGTGTTAGTCAACGATACTAATACATAGAAATACATATATAAATACAAAAATATATTTAATAAACACCCAAACTTAGAAATATAACCATTCATGCTCATCACACAAATGCTTGTCCCAGTCGGGATCGAACCCGAGCCCTGTCGATCGCTTTGTCCGGGTCGCTAACCACTCGACCAACGGGGCGGTCACTTAAATGATATCGAAATTCATAACAAAAATCATGGTACGAATATTTTCTCGCGTTAAATTCATACAGACAATTTTCAATTTGCCGCCAAATCGTAAAACAAATGAATGAAACACATACTCTTCTTCTTCTTTATTGTACGGATGGCAATTATCAGTGAATTCTGCCAGTGTCGAGTGATCTAAGAAGTGACACGTGATATCAATTTCTTGAGATGGAATTAGGGTGGTTTCTTTTTGGATTGTAGGCTTCCCATCAGTAAGTTTAACAAAAACAACGCAAAAATATACGGTAAATACATGCTCATATGCATGCATGCATAATATTGGCAAAGAATTCCATTTTTAAAACTTAAATTTATATTTTTATTATATTGTTTACAAGTGGCCAGTTCTAAAAACGTTCGGTTTGATTTGACCCTCGTATAAATCGAAGAGTGTGACGGCAAATTATCTCTTCGATGTAGTTTGTTGTCCGTGCTCACACGCCCTACATTCTGCACTAAACACACTGTCAGCTCGTGGACACGTCACTACATACGTCATATTATGACGAGGTGTGATAGTTCTGTCACGACTAGTTTAGGGTGTGTCGACACTCGACAGCGCTACCGGCATTAATCGGACCGCACCCTATAGATTACAATAAATTGAATTTTGTGATTTATTCAAAAAAAAAAAACTCGATTTTAAGGGTTTCGTACCTAAATGGTAAAACGGGACCCTATTACTAACTCAGCTGTCCGTCCGTCTGTCACCAGGCTGTATCTCATGAACGAGTTGACATTCTCACAGGTAACGTACTTATGTTGCCGCTATAACAACAAATACTAAAAACAGAATAAAATAAATACTAAAGGGGAGCTCCTTTAATTATTTATTTTATGATTTTTGTGCCGTTTTTAGGTAATGGTATGGAATCCTTCGTGCACGAGTCCGATCGTACTTTATGATTAACCAATAACACCAGATTCTTTCGGTAGCTATAGATGAAGGTTATCTTTTCCTATCTAAAACTACCGACTGGTCCATCCTACAATACAAAAAAATAACTTACTAAATAAACGTAGTAACTTTCCAATTAATATAAAATACAGAATTTACTCCATACGTTCAATAAGTATGCGAGCACTTTCTCCGCGCGCGAGTCGCTCTCACCGGCCGCCAGTTCAGTTCCCGGGTCAGCCGGACCGGAGTGACTGGCCAGCGGCCGCACGACTCACGGATCTTTACCCGATTTCATTTCACACGGTTACGTGACCAAAACTTTAAACTCGGTTTCTAGATGCCATACAGACACATAAAAAATGAAATCGATCAATCGTTTCGCTTTTTTTCTCATACAAAAACAAAAAACGTATCTTCAAGAATACCAAAATATTGTCACACTAAATACCTTACGCGGTAGGCAGAGAGAAACAGTACTTTACATCACGATCCACATAGATTTTATTGCACATTCATGACACTGGTCATGCAAACACGATGGTTTGAAAGACCCTCGACACCACCTTCGGACAGTATTCGATCAATCTGATCATGGTCTTCCCCGGTACCTACATCCTTCCACATTCGCATTGTATATCTGTTTTGTTAACCTTTCATATACCATTCTTTCTACATGACCGAACCAACGCAGCATGCCTTAGAATAGAATAGAATAGAATATATTTTATTTGCATGAATATGGGTTACAATAAATAGGTCTTACATTTTTCAAATCGCCATAATCTACCGGCAATGCCGGTGTGCAAATACATACTATAATCTACTTAATCATAATTAATGTTCGTATTTTATAAATTTAAGGTCATGAATTATCTTACAATTAATTAAACTCATAGAATCTATATAAAAAAAAATGTCCAATTACATGTTATTATTAATACCTATATTATATCTGATAATGCATCTTTAATTATATTTTTGTCCAGGATCATATTACTATAGAACATTAATAAGTATAAAAATTTAGTGAAAAATGAGTAAGAAGAACATTAACTTCTTATTGTGTTATTTGATTATTTAATTTCACATTTCACATTTGTTTATTTAGTGTCGTTATACATATTTAAAAAACTTAAAATATATTAAGAGTTAGATTTAAAATTTAAGTCATGATTATAAAAAATAAAAAATAAAAAAAAATAATATAAGTGTATGTCAGATTATATTACATTATTAATTTAATTATGTATATGAGTAACAGCTAATCATTCAAGTTAAAATGTAATCTTATTTTATTATTTCATTAAAATAATTATTTAAATTTATCATTTATAAAATCATTCACAGAATAAAGCTTTTTTAGACAATAAATTAAACAAAGCACAACGAAACTTTTTCAATGGTAAATCCTTAATATTTTCGGGAATATGATTATAAATGCGAATACTCATACAAAAAACATTTCTTTTATATAACTGAAGTCTTTGATTTGGGATACATAACTTATTTTTAAACCTAATCTCTCTATTTGAACATTCACTTTTTTTTGTAAATAGATTTATATTTTTTTTTACAAAATTACCCATTTCAAAAATGTAAAGACATGGAAGTGTCAGAATTTTTAGTGATAAAAATAATGGTTTGCAGGTGTCCATACAACTTTTACCACATATCGCGCGTATAATCTTTTTTTGTACCCTAAATAATTTTAAATTATCGACACTGTTACCCCATAAAATATAATATATAAATTGTTGATTACGTGTTTGAAATTGTATTATTTTAGTTTTGCTTAGGTTTATTTTTAAACCATTTGATTGAAGCCAACCTATAGCTTTATTAACAGTGTTTCTTGTTTCTATTTCTATATTTTCATAATTTTTACTATTTACAAAAAGAGTTATTTATTTATTTACACCGATACTGTCTTTCAATCCAAAACTTTCTGCTCACCTCGGTGATACGAACGCGATTGGCGAGTGTAACACCACAGATTTTTCGTAACGCTCTAATTTCGACACGTTAATTCTACTTCCATGCTTATTCTAACATACCCAGCTCTCACTTTCATGCAATAGCATATTTATCAAAACTATGGTACCCAAGTTGTGTAACATATAAATATAATATAAAAACCGGCCAAGTGCGAGTAAGACTCGCGCACGTAGGGTTTCGTACTATCATTTATAAAAAAAAATCAAAAAAAATCACGTTTGTTATATTATGAGAGTCCCCTTAAATATATATTTTATTCTGTGTTTAGTATTTGTTGTATATCACGGTTCATGAGCAGATAGTAAAGTTATAACCACCGGCTCCGATCTCCTCTATCTCTGGAACTGCAGATCAGATCCTCATCACATGTATATGAGACCCAGCGGGAGGTTTGCCCTCACTAACAAAAAATTAATATTCCAAATCAGTCCAGGCGTCTTTTGAGCAATCGGGGAACACTCCGACGAATTGTGGACCTCCTTCATAAAAAAATTGGTAAATGCGAGTCGGGCCACGCGCTATGTAGTTCCAAACTGCTCATCACAATAATGCAGACGCGGAAAACGCTTTTATTGTTTCATCCTATGAAACAATAAAAGCCTTTATTAATATTTAACTTATTTAACATCAAGACGGATACATCCGCACCACAGATTTACCGGCTGTAAAAACTTCTTCGAGTACATTTTATAAGTTGATCGTCTATTACTCATAAACTTGTAAAGCCTTCTAAGCCGTGATAGTTTTCCTTTTAACCTCATCATATTTACTACTACCATGATTCCCCCCCCCCCCCCCCTAGAACCGATCGTTTAGCCTGCAGAGGGGGGGGGGACACTTGACTCTAACAAAAGTTAGCACTTAAAAGCTTAATATTTCACAAACGAATCCCTTAATCGAAAACTTGTCTTTACAAACTTAAAATATTTTTTAAAAACCTATCCAACGATATCCCACACTATGGGATACGCGTGAATGAAAATTAACTTTACATGTAGAGGAGCTAATCTAAAAAAATATTGTTATAGATTTTATGTTTATTGCTGTGATTAATGTGTACCTAATACCTATATTAATGCCAAATTACACATTTCTAGTACTAAGAATCTCTGAGCTAGACTATTGTTGGATGCACTGACATAGCGAAAACTATAAGGATTCTTAGTTTGCTTTGGAACCCAAAAAAATACTTTTCATACAAAATTGTAAGAAAAAAAAGTAAAAGTATCTTCACGCCCATAGCCCCGGGTAGGCAGAGGTACAACAAGTGCACCCACGATTAGCCGAAGATACTTGGTCCCACAAATGTGATATGTGGCAAGCCTATCGCCAACCGGGCACTTTCCAATTCCGGGCAACTTTGTGTTTCTCAGAAAACTGAAAAAACACTTTTCTTGTGCCCGACCCGAGGATTGAACTCGGGACCTCATGTAGTCAACGCCAACGCTGGACCACTAGACCACAGAGGCGACAAAATTGTAAGAGTTTCTTAAATACTACGAAACCAAGGATTTATAACGATATAATTTCGATATTTTTTGCTGTTTCGTGATTGGTTCCCTGCGTTTCATGCTGTTTCGTAATTGGTTCCCCAACTAGCGCTAGAACACAACGTCATAATATCATATACCATAACCAATCACAACGGCGCAAATATATCGAAATCATAACGTTTTAAATCCTTGTACGAAACCCTAAATAAGTATGTCACGTCATACAACATCATCAGCGTCATTTACACATCCTTAGGTATAACAACAGAAAATCACACGTTCTATTAGTATAAAATAAACAGCATTAAAACAACTTTGACCTTGTGCGAAACGACACAAGGCCGACAATCGCACGCAACGCGCACACGCACACTGACGTCGATTTTACCGACGTACGATAGGACGATCTTGAATTAATGAATTATATTTTCAAGAACACAGGTAGTGTAGTCCGCGGGACAAAACCCCTTTTAGTTTTTTACATAGCAATCAACCAGACGACTCACATCGTGAATTTAGCAATTCACGTAACAAAACCCAATCGAATCGGAGCATATAAACACAATACAACGTCACGTCTTGGTAAGACCATGAAGTATTAGGTACAGGTAGAGCAAGCATTCATGTTAATCAATTGAAACAAATATTTACGTTATATCTCTGTCTATGAGGTCTTCCATCTCATTTTATACAGCTGTGTTAGAAAGACATCAGAAGATGACAGCAGTATTTAAAATTTGGTTTCAAGTAGGTATTAGAAGTGCTGCCTCCAGATCTAATGCAGCTTCATGGCTACGACGCGGCATAATGTGTAAGAGTCCTAAACGCTTCGAGTCAATTGACGTTTTGTTACGTGAATCGAGTCCCTGATGGAAAAATACAACCATCGAGTATAGACAGACACCAAAGGGGGTTAAAGGTGCGTTGCTATCTGTGTGGCGGGGTCTTAATGCCACATGCATAAGTTTACCGGGTACCTTGCCCTTCAAATTGGAACACGACAGTAACAAGCGCTGAGGCTATTGAAGGTGGTGGTACCAGGCTAGGGTGAGACAATGCAGAACTGTACCCCCTTTTAGCTACGATAGTAGTGACTTGCAAAGCCAATCGATCGTCTCCTATGAACTTACCGGCTACCTTACCGTCCAAACCGGAACACGACTGACTCGCGCTGACGTTATTGCGGCAGGAATAGGTAAGGCGGTGGTATCATACCCGGGTGAGACAATGTCGAACTCTACCACCTAGTAGTCACGATGGTAGTGACTCATATAGTCAATCGGTTGCCTTTTACTCGCTGCCTGCCTGGCCGTTGGGAAAACGGGGATGTGTGTGGACCTCAGCAACAATTAGCTGAGGTCTTCTTTCTTGTCCGGACCATCGGTGAGTTTTATCCATTAATAAACCAGCATCGCAGAGAATAGCAAATTGTTTTCGCCTTTTACAAATATCTTTCGCCGTGTTGGTCCCGGCCTCCTTTGTAGAATAGGCCAACTGCCGTTCTGCCAGGCAGGTCGTAAAAGGCGACCGATTGGCTATCGAGTCACTATCATCGTGGCTACTAGGTGGTAGAGTTCTGCATTGTCTCGCCCGGGTCTGGTACCACCGCCGTACCTATTCCTGCCGCAATAGCGTCAGTGCTTGTCGCTGTCGTGTTCCGGTTTGGAGGGTAAGGTAGCCGGTAAACTTATGCATGTGGCATTAGACCTCGCCACAAGATAGCAACGCACCATTAACATCTTTGGTGTCTATAGGCGATGGTTGACTCTTCCCATCAGGAGACCCATCTGCTTGTTTGCTTTCTTATGATATAAAAAAAAAAAAAAACTATGTACACCACACAAATGTTTGTCCCTATCCTGAATTGAACATGAACTCCATTGATTGCGTAGTCAAAGTCGCTAATCACTCGACCAACGTGGCAGCCATGACAAAACTTATGTAAATAGTCCATTAAAATGTAACATTTTGTTGGACTTGTCAATTACCATACCGAAGTCAAGAGCACGCAATTTTATTTTTTGAATGTCAAGAAGCGCTTAGTGAAAAGTTAATCTATTTGTGGGGTGGTAAACTTTTTCCCGCGGCCACCGATAAAAGACAATCAATTGTTCACAAAAGTTTAATAACTTAGTTATTTTTGGTTCTGTATCTAAGAATTATAAAAATAAAGTTGTGGAAATTTTTATTTGCAACAATATAACAATAATAAATATTCAATTGACAACATTTATCAACGATATTCATACATATATTAATACATACATCTGGAGGCAACACACCTAATACCTACCTACTTGAGACACAATTTTAAATACTGCTGTTATCTGCTGAGGTCTTACCCTCTCTTTCTAACACAGCTGTATAAAAAGAGATGGCGAGACCTCATAGAATTAGATATAACGTAGGTATTTGTATTAAATGATTAATACGAGTGCTGACTCCACCTTTACCAAATACTTCATGGTGAATACTATAGTTGAAGTGTTGTCATAAAATTATTACTTATTAGAGATGGGGCCGAAATTCGGTTTAACCGAATCGCGCAAAAACGGCTAAATCGGTTTATATGAAATTTGGCACACATGATGATAACCTGAAATAGTACAAACATACTTTTTTACATTTACATTACATTAACCCGGAAAAATAAGTTGTTCCCGCGGCATTCACCAAATACTTTTATGATGCAGGAGGCTGCAGGGCGCAGCTAGTATTATAAATTTAAAAGTCTGTCTGTTACGTTTTCACGGCTACACCGCTGAACCGATTTTGATGAAATTTGCCATGAAGATAGTTAATGATCCAGGGTCAAACATAGGCTAACCTTTTTATCAAAAATCAACACCTAAGGGGACGAAAGTTTATATGAAAAAAGCTATATCGACATTAGACTGATTCAAATTAAAAAAACTTTTTTTTTTTTTGAATAAATACATCTAAAAAGTTTCTTTGTTAGACCAAAAAAAACCTCCTAAAAGATGAGCTTGATATCTTGAAAATTGAGCTGGCGCATGGGGGGGTCCCCTTTCCCATTTAAAATACATTGAAAAATAACTTTTTTCTGTATTTTCATTGTAAATCGTCGAAAAATTTTTTTTTTCGAATTTCCGATTTTAGTATCTTGTAGGAAATTAAATTCTCTACAAAAAAGGTCTTTTTCATTTTTTCGCTAAAATGCATAAGAAAAAAGTTACAGAGCTTTAAAAAACGAAAATTATAAAAAGTCAAAAATAACTTTTTTTTAAAATTTTTTACTTAATTTATCTATATTCAGTCTGTTAATTATATCTAAATTTGATCTATGTACAGAAGAAAAAAACAATTTATTTATATTATATTTTTATATTATATATGGGGCATTTCATGCCAAATCGACCACTTTTGAACCCGAACTTTTTAGATTTTTTTGACTTTTTGGTATCTTTCTCTACCCTACTGAAAACAATCGAATTTTCTATTGTTTATAGAACTTTTAGATACAAAAATAATAGAATACGAAAAAATAATTCAATGTTTCTTTTAATTTTTTATCTAACTTCATTGAAAATTAATCAAATGTTATCGATGATTGTCACTTTTAGTTTTTGTTTTTATTTTTTTTCTCAGATTTTAAAGTTTTCAAAATCTGCTAAAAAATCTTCAGAGTGGTATAACAAAAAACAAACATTTAAAAACAAATGTTTTTTCATTTCTAAAAAAAAATAGAAAAAAAATACGACTAACAATTTCAGGAAATTCGCAGAAAATACTAGTTTTTTAAAAAAAAGAAAAAATCAAAAATGTCAATCATCCCAAAATTTTCGTTTTTTCGGAAATTTTCAAAAAAAAAACGCTGAATATAAATGCGAATTATTTTCATTTTTTTTCTAAAAAATACATTTAAAAACAAAAATTTCAATAAAAAGATCCTTCCAATAAGTTAATTTTCAAAAAAGTTATGGTTATTTAACAAAAAAAACTATGTTTTTTAAATAACTCGTAACTTTTTTTTGGTTGGGTAAGAAAATTTGAAAAAATTCCTCAAATTGTTTTCAATAGAGTAGAGAAAGATACTAAAATTTCAGAAAAATCGAAAAGGGTCGGGTTCAAAAGTGGTCGATTTGGCATGGAATGCCCCATATATAATATAAAAATATAGGTATTATAAAAATAGCTAATATAAATAAATATTTTTTTTTTCTTCTATACATAGATCAAATTTAGATATAATTAACAGACTGAATATAGATAAATTAAGTAAAAAATTTTACGAAATAAAATAATTTGATGTCGAAAATAAAAAAAAAGCTATTTTTGACTTTTTATAATTTTCGTTTTTTAAAGCTCTGTAACTTTTTTCCTATGCATTTTAGCGTAAAAATGAAAGAGACTTTTTTGTAGAGAATTTAATTTCCTACAAGATACTAAAATCGGAAATTCGAAAAAAAAATTTTTTCGACGATTTACAATGAAAATACAGAAAAAAGTTATTTTTCAATGTATTTTAAATGGGAAAGGGGACCCCCCCATGCGCCAGCTCAATTTTTAAGATATCAAGCTCATCTTTTAGGAGGTTTTTTTTGGTCTTACAAAGAAACTTTTTAGATATATTTATTCAAAAAAAAAAAGTTTTTTTTAATTTGAATCAGTCTAATCGACATGTTGATCTACTCGCGGGCGGAGCTATGCGAGTCAGCTAGTTTATTAAAAGAAAGAAAGTATCTTCACGCCCATATCCCCGAAGGGGTAGGCAGAGGTACAACAAGTGCACCCACGATTAGCCGAAGATACTTGGTCCCACAAATGTGATAGGTGGCAAGCCTATCGCCAACCGGGTACTTTCCAATCCCGGGCAACTTTGTGTTTCTCAGAAAACTGAAAAAAAAACACCTTTTTTAATGTGCCCGACCCGGGAATCGAACCCGGGACCTCATGTGGTCAACGCCAACGCTGGACCACTAGACCACAGAGTTTAAAATAAATGATTTAAGCGAAAGTATCTTCAAGCCCGTTTCCCTGAAGAGGTAGGCAGAAGTACATACAGGACACCCACCATTAGCCGAAGATACTTAGTCCCATAATGTAATAGGTGGCAAGCCAGTCGCTAACCGGGGACTTTTTCCGATCCCGGGCAACTCTATTTTTATCAGAAAGCTGAAAAAACACATTTTTGATTTGCCCGACCCGGGAATCGAACCCGGGACCTCATGTAGTCAACACCGACACCAGACAACTAAACCACAGATAGGTTTCATTTAAAAACTATCATTCATTTTTTTTATTCGAAAAAAGTATTTGAAAAAAATTAGTAATTGCTTACTTACACAAAAAAGTAAAAGTCAAACAAAAAAGTTTTAAATAAAATGTGTAGGACTATTATTTTTTATATTATTACTAGTGATGGGCCGAATGTGGTTTGAACCGAATTCGAACTTCGGCCGAACATTCGGTGAAAATAGAAAAATTCGGCCGAATTACGGCCGAACTTCGGTTTGATTTTGGGGCGCTTTCTTAAAAGCGACACGTCGTGACTTTTTTACGAATTTGCTTAAAATTTAATTATTTTATACTAGCTATTTACCTATTTTACTACTTACTACTACTAGCTATTATATTGTCCGCGGCTTCGCTCGTGTAAAGTAAGAGAAAAAAGTATCCTATGTCAAAAAACTGCGTCTAATTCATAAATTGTGTCATAATCAGTTAATCCGTTCGGAAGTTATCGTTAACGAAAAATCTGGAAAAAGTGTTTTTTCGACATAAATTCGAAATTTTTTCAAATACAGTTTCAAAGATCAACATTAAATCAAGTTTTCAAAAGTTACGGCTTTTCAAATATTAATATTTTGTTGTTTACAGCAAACTTAGCATGTTTAAAATGACTTTCAGACTAATATACCGATTGACTTAACAGTCTAATCAGCTTTTCTTTCTATAAATTGCGTAAAATAAGCAAATTGCATCAAAATCGGTTGATTTATTTGGGATTTAGTAATATCGAAAATTCAAAAAATAACTTTTGATATTGCTTCGACATTTCTGAGTCTGTAAATTACGTAGCTATGAAAATATTTTAGAGGTCAAAAATTGCGTTGAATGCCATTCGAAAGACCAAAATCAGTCATCGCTATTAAAATATATAGCATTTCAAAAATTTTGAAATTACTGTCATTTACAACGACTTCTACGTACTAACGAATATTTGTAACAAATTTATGATTTTTGAACTCTGAAAAAATCTGTAATGTGCTTAGATATAGATAAAGATCTAGCAGAAAGTTTCAGGGATGACCTGCCGGGTCAACCGTTTTACAGATTTTTTGAACTCTTCGAACTCAAAAATCTATGCTGAAGTTTTTTCATTTTTGTTTTTAGCGGAATGTTTCAGGGATGGCCTGCTAGGTCAACTGTTTTACGGATTTTTTTTTCGAAAGTATAGTATAGCCTATGTTACTCGGGGATGATTTAATATCTTTCCAATGGTGAAAGATTTTTTCAAATCGGTTTAGTAGTTTTTGAGTTTAGATGATACAATATACAAAAATATAGAATACAAATTTTTCCTCTTTATAACATTAGCATAGATTTCAAGCAAATTAGAGCAAAGAAGATACTTTCTTCTAGTGCCGAATGTTCGGCATTTAAACCGAATTTCGGCCGAATGTCGAAGTTCGGTTCAAGTTGCCGAAATTCGGTTAAACCGAATGTGAAACGAATTTCGGCCCATCCCTAATTATTACATAACATTACATCAAAAAGATTATATGATTTTTACTCCTCCTTTCAAAATTAACTAAGTTAAAAAGGTTTTTAAATAGTGACAAACGTAACTAACATATTTTGATTTAAAATGTTATTTTACTGGAGTATTGTAATAAAATGTACAATAAGTATATACACTCATAACATTCTACTTTTAAATGGCGGAAACTGTGTCAAGCGTTATTTCCGGTCCAAAAATCCGAGTTACACTCAAGTCGCGCGCCTAAAGAAGTTTTTCTTCAAAATCACGTCAAAACGCACGTCTCATAAATTACGCGACTTAAATTATTCACCGATAAAAATATTTCGTCTGCTCACACCCTTATAATATATCTTCGAAAACAAATGCACGCTTCCATGTTTATTTTCATGTTTTCCTAAACTCATTGCAAATACAACCTTAAATACTTAAACGTACAGTTGAGAATCTACTGGAAAGCGAAAATCGACCGCTTTTCGTCCCCTCCGTATATCCATCTCTGTCTAACTTAAAGCTTTATCAACACAATACATTCAAGGTACAGGAAACTACGCAAGCCATTTAAGGCTTTATTCTTATTAACAAAAGGTCTGTTTTCGATACCGAGCAATGGCAGGTTAGTAGGCGACGATTCAGGAAGGCTGTATCTGAATTATACGAAGGTTAATAACATCTGAGTTGTTGGCAACAAGCAAAAACCAAAAACGTGAAAATGTTTCTTTTGTCGTGACGCGTCACTTTAGAAGTCATCCACAAGTCGGCCAGCGGCCTAGCATGACCAACGTGAGATATCTCGCGTTCGACTGAAAAAAATCTCAATATACTGAGTAGGTAGTAAAGTTTTTGGCTTTAGGACTTTACATAGTACATTTTTCCTCGTGTTGGTCCGGTTTCCTTTGAAGAATAGCCCAAATGCCGTACTGCTAGGCAGGTCGTTAAAAGCGTAAACTAATTGGATATACGTGTCGCTACCATCGTGACTATTAGGTGGTAGAGTACCACACGTCTCGCCCGGGTATTTGGTACCACCGCCTTACCTATTGCTGCCGCAATAGCGACAATGCTTATCATTGTCGTGTTCCGGACTGGAGGGTAAGGTAGGCGGTAGACTATGCATTTGGCATCAACACCACATGCCACACGGATAGCAATTAGCAACACACCATTAACTTCTTTGGAGTCTATGTTGCCCTATTGGACTATGTTTACCGAGCTCTCAGGTTTTTTATATATCATACGATAGCAAATAAGCAGATGGGTCTCCTGGTGGAAAGAGTCACCCATCGCCTATAGACACTAAAGGTGTTAATGGTGCGTTGCTATCTTGTGGCGGGGTCTAACGCCATATGCATAAGTTTGCCGGCTACTTACCCTCCAAACTGGAACACGACAGTGAATAGCACTGACGCTATTGCAGCAGGAATAGGTAAGGCGTTGGTACCAAACCCATCGAGCCGATGAAGAACTCTACCACCTAGTAGTCACGATGGTAGTGACACACATAGCCACTCGGTTGCCTTTTACGACCTGCCTGGCAGAACGGCAGTTGGTCTATTCTTTAAATGAGCCCGGGACCAACACGGGGGAAAAGGTAACAGGTAACATACAAATAAAAAAACATACAGCCGAATTGAAAACCTCCTTTTCGGAAGTCGGTTGAAATGATGTCACTACTCGCAAACTAACACCAAGTTATCCAAGTAAATATTGTGACGTGCCGGAAATATCTTCAAGCAATATTCGACCTTGAATATTAACGGTAAGCATTAAAGTTGGTGAGCGGCTGCCGCGGGTACCGTGACGTCACTCCGTAAACACAACGTACATAAGAACAAAGACTCTGTCTGATTACTTACAGTAGAGGTTTGCAAAACATTACGCGGTAAACTGTAGGGAATTTTTAAGATTTCCGCATCAGTGCTAAAACACATACATATGTAATAACGGAAAACTCAGGCGTTTTTGTGATAAACATACATATTATGTATGTATTTCAAGATTTTTAATAAGAAACAATTGTAATTTAAAAATTTAAACCGACTTCAAATATCAACTACTCCTATCTCAAAAACTACTGAATCTATTTTGATGAAACTTGTAATGTTCCTCCCTAAGGTGTCCCTGATTTAAATAAAGAGAAAGAAATAAAGAATTATTTTGACATGATTTTTAGTTCTCGAAGAATTCGTGGACAAACATATTTTCCCCCCGTGTTGGTCCGGGCTCCTTTGAAGTATAGACCAACCGCCGTTCTGCCAGGCAGGTCGTCTGATTGGCTAATAAAAAGACGACTGATTGGTTATACGTATCACTACCATCGCACAGTGTATCGCGTGGAACATGCTAGGTGGACAATATTATTTTATGTTATATAACGATGCTCTTACTTATTTCAAATATGGGTAGTCATGTTTTTGTAATAAAAAACGAAAAAAATTATGATAGCAAAAAAATATTTTCAAAAATAATATATGAGCAACAATTAACTTAGCGAGTACTATGAATGCTGTAAATTGCATGCAGTTCAGATCGAATAAGTATCAAGAGGTATGTACAATATAAATCTAAATACATAAAATTACAAATAGTAACAAAACAATCATAGGTTTATTTACAATAAAAGAAAATATATGCATGAAAACTAAAACTAAGCAGCAAAGATAATATTTCATAACGTAACCTAATAATCATCATCAGAGTCTTCTGATGAATCGTTTACTGTGTAATCGTCATCATTTTGTGGAACTGTGCGATAATATGATGACGTTTCCAGTCTTGATTCTACTATACTAGGGCTTAAAATTAACTTTAAAACCTCTGAACATATTTTTTCCGGCTTTTTTTGGGGAATCTCTCGAAGGCTATTGATCAAGGGATCAGATGTTATAACCAACATTGACAGCAAGTCTCTGTTCGTGGCAACACGCGAGCACTTGCGGGTGTTGTACTCCCTAAATCTGCGGCAATCTTTATTACGTGCTTCCTGAGCCTCTTCGGAAAGCTGCCCAATTGGAAGCAATGCAGCTTTGATGACCTCTGTACTATGAATTAATATTTTATGTACAGTAGCAGGCATACAGTACCACGAATAGAGACTTAGATAATGTCTTCTGGTTTCAAGACAAAATTTATTAAATTCAACTAAGTTTATCTCGAATCCAGAAGACAAAGTCCTCAATATTACATCGAACTGTTTGATGATTTCAACATCCAATCCCGTGATCTGAGCACTCATCTCAGCATTCTTAAAAAACCGACGAGCCGTGTTTCCATCGTTTGAAGAACCAAATCCTGGCTTTGGTTTATCTACAATAAGTCCCATCTCGTTCTTAAATTTTAACTTAATTTCGTCGGAACGAACCTTGATATCTGCTTTGTCTTCGTTGCTTCTAGCCTGCCATTTCTTAATATTCAACTTGTAGCTGATATGTAAAAGGCATTCGAAGCAACGAATCCAAGCATGAAGTGTAGATAAACCAAAGCCAAAATGATCTTGGTTGCTGTTGAAGTTCGCGGGTTCATCATTCATCGTCTTGGGGGTGGCGCCACAGATGAAACACTTTTGAGTTGAACGAGTTTCCGTTAAAGCGTTGCATACCTTTCCGTCTGTCATTGTCAGCAAAAGTTCGTGTTTCACAGAGATTTGAGAATCACCAAAGTCGATACGTGTTGGAAGAAGAGCGTTAACTTCTTCCAACAATCTATTTGTCTCCGTTAACGTGAAGTCATTCGTTTCTTTAGCAAATATTAATTTGATTGGGCGACAATACAATGTTGATGAAGACCGAGGATTTTGCCAAACAATTTTGGCCCCATCATATAATCTAAGGGGAACTAAAGAAAATACGAAAAGAAATTCGTCCGTATCTTCAGTGTTCTCAAATCTCTGTTTGTATGTGCTGTGCCCAGAACTTCCATCACATCCCCATTTACTTACAAGTGTAAAAGACGAACTTGTTGCGAGGACACTGCTGATAACTTCATGCTGTGCTAATACTAAACGTTCCACTGTTTTGTTTAATAATGCTTGCAAATTTATTTCAGCACGTGTTTCTGTTACAGCAATGTGCTCCTGTGCAGGATAACAGGCCTGTTTAGATTTTGTCAAACTATAATATGATGGAAACACATTATGTCCTGCCTTCATAGACCACTTTCTTGTTTGTTTGTACGCATGTGTTGTTGACTTAGAATCTATATAGTAAGCTAACGCTTCGTCACTACTTAACTGCCTAGGATTAACATTACTGGTATCCTTAGACTTAACATTAATAACTGAGCTTTCACTAATGTCTCTAATTACGCTGGCAATTTTCCGTTGTCCTGCTGAACGCGCAGCAATTTCGGCAGCTGTCACCAATTCACTGACACTTCGCGATTCTACGAGATCCACGACTCGACGTTTTTTGGTTTTAAACGACGATTCTTCGAATTCTTTGCGAGGCCTTCCTGCTGAAATCACAGCCTCACTCGAAGTTGATGGTTGTGGCTCAAAAGAACTCACAGTAAACTGTATATCTTCTTCATCCAGCCAGGTCTTATTTTTAATTAAAAAACGCTCCTTCGATTTTCCTGAAGCCAACCATTTGACACCAATTTTATTGGAAAAGTTGGATATCTTCAACTTTATTTCTTTTTGGCTACATTCAGTAATGTTACCAAAGTGAAATTTTGAAGAAAGGTACTCATATATACCCGAGTTCTTTTCATTTTTTGTGGGTTTCAACCACTCTTCAAAAAATTCTACCCTAGAAATAGAGTATAAGCGTTCTGAAAAAAAAAAGAAAAGAATATGTTGTACTGAAGTGTGCTAAACAATTTGTGTATTTTTATGAAGAATAAAGTATTTCCTATGATATATCAAAGAACTAGCCCGGATAAAGGTGAATGTCTGCAAAATTAACTCTTTAAAACTATTCTTTCATAAAAAAAATACGTTAAAATATATAAGCTATGTTAAAATTATACCTAAAATTCATTTGAACAGATTCAGATTTTAAAAAAGGTTTTTTAAATAATAGGACTTACCCTCCGTGTTGATATCCATCACAAACACTCAAAATATTAACTATAAGCCACTATGGATGTGTACGAAAGTGTCACTAAACTGCAACTGATTGACTGTAACGATTTCATTAAACTCAATACCTGACTTCTAACCACTATTCCTTATCAGTTAAGCATTTGACAAACAACCGATTCTTGGAATCTGGAGATTAGGGGTGTTGTTTACGTTTTGCAATTAAGATTTCCTGGAAATGATAACATGAATTTTGTCCACCTAGCATGTTCTAGGCGAAATACTGTGCATCGTGACCACTAGGTGGTAAAGCTCCACTTAGACTTATGCGCACATGGCATTGCCATCCCGCCACACGGATAGCAACACACCATTATAACATTTTTTGGTCTTCGTAAGCGATAGTTTCTCCTTCTACCAAAAGAACCATCTCCTTGTTTGCTATGTAATGATTAAAAAAAAAATTACACTTAGGAAATTAAGTAAGTACACGTGCTTGGACGCCTAAATAGATCATCATATTCAAAACGACTACATGTTGTGTGTGCGCACGCGCAGTTCTGGTAGCACCAGTGGCCCGTGCGGCGGTCCACTTTCGCGCGGGATCCGGTTCGGGTCCGCGCTACAGTCAGCGGTGCTCTTACAGCCGCCACATTTACGGCAGCCGGCACGCGGTTGGCCTGACCGTCTGATCTGGTTTTGCAGTCAGCAATGCACTCTTTACTATACTACACTAGCTGACCCGGCAAACGTTGTTTTGCCTTACATATTAGGAATCCATAGTGGACAAACACGTAATTTATATAAGTATACGGAATTGTCCTTCCACGCAGCCAAAATGGTATTAAACTTGATATGGTGGTTAAGTATTCTTAAATTTTCTAATTTTCCGCGCAATTTTCTTAATATTTTCTTTTATAAGAACCTTCTCCTTACAATTACAAACACAACAAAAAAAATACCGAAATTGGTCCAGCCGTTCAGGCGTGATGTCGTGACCAAGGAAAATAGGGATTGATTTTTATATATATATAGAATATAGATGTATTTGCCGTATTGATTCAACCGAGGAAAAAACGAAAAATATCAGTTCTACACATGTATACATATATACATACATATAATATAGTTAAAATTGGATAATATTTGAGTATGATGACCTTGTTAGGTGTCCAAGCACTTGTACTTACTAAATTTCCTAAGTATATATGTATTAGTTGTTCACGAATTTCTCGGGAACTAAAACTCATATCAAAATAATTGTTTTTTATTCAAATCGGGTACATTCCAACTGAGGGAACAGTCCAAGTTTCATGAAATCGGTTTCGTTTCGTCACTATGTTTGAACGTAAATGTATGTTTGTATGTGTGTCCACGAATTTCTCGGAAACTACAAGTATATGACTTAGACGAAATTTGGCACACAGGTAGATGACCTGGAATATAATATAGGCTACTTTTTATCCCGGATAAACGCGTTATTCCCGCGGTATTCACTAAAAACCGTTATAACGCAGCGGGCTGAACGTCGTAGCTATTGGATAGTATATTTGTATGATAATCTATCCAGGCGTGCAGCACATGTGTACTTACTATTTTTTTGTGTTATAGCCCGTGCTCACCCCGTGCTTGGGAAAACTTGAAAAACTTTAAAAACAACAAAGAAAAATATCGACACTCAGGATTTGAACCTGTGACCGTCTCCCGGCTTTAGGGAGACGGTCGCAGGTTCAAATCCTGCGTGTCGATATATTTCTATGTTGTTTTTAAAGTTTTTCAAGTGTACTAAATTTCCCCAGTGTGCGTATGTTTATTTATTTTATTTATAAGTATGTCAAATGTGATGATGGAGATCTCGCTACCGCAAGCGCCGTACACATCTCCCCCACGCAGTCGGTCGGAGATAACACAGCCCACAGTGATTGTAGCCCGCTCCTTGATTTCGTAACGCGAATTCGAGGGCTCGAGTTCATGGCTATGCCGCGACCCAAATGATTCATCACCACCGACGTCGGTAACGTCGCGTGTACACTGTCTTTTTCTAAATATATCATATTCTGCAGCGTGCAGCCGCATGCAACGCATTATAAAAGTTTTTGGCAAATCCCGCGGGATCTCCTAATTTTACCGGCATAAAATGTAGTCGTTGTGCTATTCCAGGTCATCATCTACCTGTGTGCAAATTTCATTCAAATTCGTTCAGTAGTTTTTGCGTGATTGTATAGCAAACATCCATCCCTCCATCCTAACACCCAAACTTTGCACAAAGGGGGACCAATGCCAATAGCAGTGTCAGAAGTTGATGTCAATTGCAAGGACATAATAGACAGTGGTCTCAGCTACAATTTTTTTTGATTAATAATAATAATTATGATTTATGTAAGCTGTTTTTTGTGAACAGTTTTTTTTGACGAGACGTTCATGTTTTCTATCTTCGAAAAATCTCTCCAATCGAGTTACTAGTAAAGATAGATAAAAAAGAAAACTTTAGAGTGTTGGACTAGGAAACGTTTGCACTTTACGTGTAGGACAAAGTACCCCTTAAATTATAATAATAATTAACAAACTGGAAAAATCTTAAAAACAAAGTAAAATATCGACACGCGGGATTTGAACCTGCGACCATCTATCCATACTGATCGATTACGTCGATTAGCAAAGAAGAATTTCCCCGTCTCGTGCCTGCCGACACTAGCTCAGTGCAAGAGCGTCCCGGCTTTAGGGAGATGCTCGCAGGTTCAAATCCCGCGTGACGATATTTTTCTTTGTTGTTTTTAAGGTTTTTTCAGTTTCCCAAGCACGGGGTGAGTCCTATAACACAAAAATAATTAACAAACTGTTGTGAGAAAATTAGGTTATTTTCAATTGATTAATATCAATTCAAAACTCTCATATTTCCGAATCATGGGAATAGAGGACTCGTCAGAAAAATCATCGAATGGACAGGACATTTTTTTTGTGGTTTTCTCAAAATAATCAATCGTTTCAAGTACAAAAATAATTATTGTTATTAATCAATAATTTTTTACACCGAATTAAAATTTTCGAATTCCGCTAACATTATTAGTTACCCGACTCGAGATTTTTCGAAGATAGAAAAGATGGTTGTCTCGTCAAAACGAAGCTGTTCGAAGGGAAATTTTTGGACCCCTTTTTAAGACAATTGCGCGAACGATGGAGTGTGAAATTAGGCACAATCATAGTTTACATTGCGGAGGACTGCAGAAACCTAATATTTTTATATTAAATGCATTGGAAATACATCTATATATATAATAAAATCGTAGGAGAGTCAAAACTGTACATTGAATATTTTTTTAAAAGAACACTTGGGGCGTGATCTACAATCGATATCGAAGCCAAAAATATAGTTTTTAGAATTTTTGTCTGTTTGTTTGTATGTACGTCCGGGGTAAACTCAAAAAGTAATGATGGATTTACTTCAAATTTTGCATGAATATTACTAACAGGTCGGGTCAACATATAGGCTACATATTATCACGCTATCACCTACAGGAAAGGAGCTGTGCGGAGTAAACGAAGTCCGCGCGGACGAAGTCGCTGGCAATAGCTAGTTAAATTAATTAAAATAAACATTATACACACCACATTCATACATACGTGATATTACACACACATGTATATTATCTTCTTTACGACTAAAATCAGTAGTTAAACTTAAAGAAATTTTATTACTTAGTTAGTCTGTGGTAGAATTGCGACCACAGGGCAATCGCTAGTAAATATTTTTTTATAAATGAATAATTATTGTCAAACGACAAACATACAACCGTTTGGTACAGGAAACTACACACTGTAATTTAGAAGCTATTAAAAATATATCCCGATATGTTAGTTAAACTACCTCTGCATTGTAAAATTTCTATACAAGCAATGATAGGGGTTTGAACCTCAAAGTTTCAATACCGGCACTACTAGAAGCGGTTTTCACCATCAGAATGGTCACCTGGGGCGGTGGTCACAGAATGTGGGTCGCCAGCGCACGGCCAAGGTGACGCCGGGGTCGCGGTTTCACAAGCGCTGCTGTAATTACACTTAGTTGCCGTTTTTGTACGGAGTGTCCAAATCTTAATCGACCTTACAAACATATAGCCATATACATATGAACAGTGCAGTATATAACCGTCCAATTGGTCGAACGGTTAGCGATCCTGACTACGCAAACGACGCCATCTAGCCACGACTTGTCTCACTTCCTCCACAGTCCACATACATTACTCTCTTCATACAAACACGCCTGTTGCGAAGACTCTCGACTCCACTTTAAGACAATACTCGATCAATACATTCGTTAATATCTGAAATCCGCCCCGCTGCGTGTATATATTTCTGTATGAAAAACTATATTGACGATATGATAATTAATCGCCTCTATGGTCTAGTGGTCCAGCGTTGGCGTCGACCACATGAGGTCCCGGGTTCGATTCACGGGTCGGGCACTTAAAAATGTTTTTTCAGTTTTCTGATAAACACAAAGTTGCCCGGGATTGGAAAGTGCCCGGTTGGCGATAGGCTTGCCACCTATCACATTTGTGGGACCAAGTATCTTCGGCTCATCGTGGGTGCACTTGTTGTACCTCTGCCTACCACTTCGGGATACGGGCGTGAAGATACTTTATGATAATTTACGAGCGGGCCGAGCCGAGCCAACAAGTACAATAATAAGGGTAAAATAATGAGTTTGGGCCACGCGAACAAAGTCGCGAACAACAATTAGTTCACCACAAGGGCTTGCTATTATCAATGGTATTGGTAAACTCGGTCAGTGTGGTCACCACTCGCCACAGCGGCCGCAGCGGTAACTGTGTCAGCGGAGCACGGCCAAGGTCCGCCCGGGGCCGCCTGTACCAACTGTTGTAATTATGTACAAAAAATTTAATGACGTTTGCTTTGTACACAACTCGCTTATTACTGCTTCATTTATATACACCCTGTTCTGAACATAGGGGTAAGTATTTCGTAGGGTAGGTAATCAGCTTTTCTGTGAAGGTAATGAAGATAAGTCCGACACTCTAAAAATTTCTTTTTTACTCTCTTTATTACTTACTCGAATTGCGATTTTTCGAAGATAGAAAATATGGGTGCCTCGTCAAAACGAAGCTGTTCACAAAAATTCGGCTTGTTATCTATCTATATCTATACATATAATAAAATCGTAGGAGAGTCAAAACTGTACATTGAATATTTTTTTAAAAGAACACTTGGGGCGTGATCTACAATCGATATCGAAGCCAAAAATATAGTTTTTAGAATTTTTGTCTGTTGTCTGTATATCCGGGGTAAACTCAAAAAGTACTGCATGGATTTACTTCAAATTTTGCATGAATATTACTAATAGGTCGGGTCAACATATAGCCTACATATTATAACGATATTACCTACGGGGGAGGAGCTGTGCGGAGTAAACGAAGTCCGCGCGGACGAAGTCGCTGGCAACAGCTAGTTAATAAAAAAAAGTTTCTTCCGGATCACAGTCAAGTATAAGTCCACAGCAACCATAATTTTTTTGGGTATGTACACATTCTTCGAATTGTCTATACGTTGTGTATAAATGGTATTGAGTACCTCCCTCCCGCAAATCGGTAGATAACGCGTGGCCACAACAATGGCTCGACGTGAAGTGGGTGAAGTGGTACAAGGTTGCGGCGGGTCGCGCACTCATCGCATCACAGTCGCGAGCTGTCACTGAGGTTACACGGTACGATTCAGATGAGTTTGCCGATTCAACGGAGAGCACTAACCACATAGACATGTGGCGCCGCAGGTCGATACCGCTGAGCAGCTTAGTGGTAAAACCTGTGTGCCACCTACTGTTAGTCACGTCACGCCTGGGGATGTTGATGACGTCACACCAGTAACATGGAAACAAAGATTCTTCCAGGCAGGCGAACTTGTATAATATAGTGTTTACAAGATAAACAATAATTGTAACATCGCGATTTACGATTTTACTTTGACCTTATTATTATTATTTTCATTATCAAGCGACGAAATGACGGAGGTTATCAATCAATATAAATATTATAAATACAAAAATAACTCATTCTGCCTGTTTGTCACTACTTCACACCTAAATCACTGAACCGATTTGAATGGAATTTGGTACAAAGATAGCTTGAGACCCGAGAAAGGACATAGGATAATTTTTATCCCGAAAATCTCGCGGAAACGGGAACTATGCGAGTAAAATCTAATTAACCACGGTAATAAGGAGTAACTTAGGCTACTTTGATTTTAGATTTTTTTCGACGCGGCCGAAGTCATGGGCACAACTAGTGTAACACGTATCAATTAATTAAATAGCATTTATTCGACAGAGGTATGCTCGGTTACACTGATCGACGTCAAAAAATAACTACTTTATAATACAATATAATACACAAGAACACATATAATTAGTTCAACTAATTAAAACATATTATAACACAAACTTTAAGCAGATAAGAATAAATGTTAATAAATAGGAATATAAGTTTGTACAATTTACCTTAAAATTTAAATGTAATAAAAATTAAATAAATTTCGTAATTTCTTTGTAAATTGTTAAAATTTGGATTGTGCATGATATTTTGTAAATTGAAAAAATAACTTTTTGTTGTAAAATGATACTTGTAAATATTGTAATACATAAATAATTGAGCCCTATCAGGCTAGCATGGTGAAATCAGCAAAATTGCAAAAAAAAAAAATACATCAATTTGTAGCTAAATAGTTGCTAATTAGTTGCCAAAACGACGATTTTGTTGCTCGTGCCAATCCCTAGAAATCGCGAATTATGCTATCGTGATATCAAGGTAGCAAGGTAACTTAATGAATTATATTCTTTTCCGTTCATCTTTATAGAAGATTTAGTAACTATTTTTTTGCTATATCTTAGATATCGCAAAAAAATTTTTAATAATTGTTTTTTTTAATTTTTCTGTTCTTGCTATCTTGAAACTGGTTTTTCCTGGCATTAAAGAGTCTTTGAATTTTGTTGCTCATCAGGAGGCTACTCAAATACACTCAAACAACTAGCAACAAAATAGTTGAAACCGGTCAGCCGATTTTTGAATTTTTTTTTCATCTTCCTCATTCTTGCTATCTTGAAACTGATTTTTGTCGGCATAGAAAGTGTATTAAATTAGTTGCTCATCAGGAAAATACTCAAATACACTCCAAGTATCAGCAACAAAATAGTTGAAACCGTTCGGCCGATTTTTTAATTTTTTTTTTCATCTTCCTCATTCTTGCTATCTTGAAAGTGGGTTTTCCTGGTAATAAAGAGTCTTTGAAATTTGTTGCTCATCAGGAGGCTACTCAAATACACTCAAACAACTAGCAACAAAATAGTTGAAACCGGTCAGCCGATTTTTGAATTTTTTTTCCATTTTCCTCACTCTTGCTATCTTGAAACTGATTTTTGTCGGCATAGAAAGTGTATTAAATTTGTTGCTCATCAGGAGGCTACTCAAATACACTCTAAGAACCAGCAACAAAATAGTTAAAACCGGTTGGGTGATTTTTGAATTTTTTTTTTTCATCTTCCTCATTCTTGCTATCTTGAAACTGATTTTTGTCGGCATAGAAAGTGTATTAAATTAGTTGCTCATCAGGAGAATACTCAAATACACTTCAAGTATCAGCAACAAAATAGTTGAAACCGGTAGGCTGATTTTTGAATTTTTTTTTTCATTTTCCTTATTCTCGCTATCTTGAGATAGGTTTTTCTGGTGATAATGAATCTTTGAAATTTGCTGCTTATCAGGAGGCTACTCGAAAACACTCTAAGAACCAGCAACAAAATAGTTCACCTTCATCGGCCGATTTTTATCGTTTTTTCAAATTCTCAAAGAACTTCGCAAAGATCATCAATTAAGGTATTATTATTATTCAAAAAATTAATATAACTCAAAAAATTAATTTTTGTGTTATTTTGAGCTCTTCGACCTCAAAAGCCTCATAAAAGTTCGATGTAACAGAAATTATTAAATATTCCATCTGCCATAACTTTTGAATGACTCAAACGAATCTCACGCGGTTTTTAGCAATCGATGCAGTTTTTTTAATTTTACAAACAATTTGTAAACACATATCGATCTTGAAAAAATTCAATTTTTTCGATTCTTTTCGTCAACGATATCTCACGAACGACTCAACCGATTTTGACTTACCCAACGGCAATCGACGTGTTTTTTCAATGTTAAGAGCTGATTAGTTTTTGGGATCGATCGGTAAAGCCATTTAAAAGTTATTCTAGAAAAACCGCTTTTGAAAATTTTTTTAACTTCCCGCTAAGAATATCGAAGATTTTCGAAAAATCGGGAAGTTATTGGTTTTACCCCGTTTTATAAAAATCGAGTTTTCATCAGATCTCGACGTTTTAAGGTCCTAGGAATCTTCCCTGATGGTTCCCGAGAGGGTGTCACCCTGTCTGTATGTATGTGTGTGTGTATGTGTGTGTGTGTGCGTGTGTAAGTATGTGACCCGCTGATAACTTTTGAACGTCTTGTCCGATTGAAACCAACCAAAGTGCGTTCTAAAGAGTTTCACTGAACTTAGATTTCCTGTAAGTTTGAACCGATTCGAACCGGTAGATTCTGAGAAATTTCAAAAAAACCGTGAAAACATACACCGTCGGAAAATTTCTAAGTGTCAGTTAGAGGAATTTTTTTTTTTTTGTAAAAAAAAGTTCATCTCAGTCGACTTCAAATCGTCTGAAACGTATAAATAACATGAATCTGGAAGAATTTTTTTGGTGTAGCACTGTCTCCATGTATACACCGTCGGAAAATTTCTCCCAGAGTCATGTTACTTATAGACAAACTTCTTTTTACAAAAAAAAAATCCTTTTAAGTGACACTTAAAAATTTTTCGACGACAACACTTAGAGATTTTTTGCAAGTTTCGATGCGACACTTTAAAATGTTTTTCTCAGTGACATTTTGAACCAGTGATGTAGCCGAGCCGGTAACGTGCTAGACTTCGGATTAGAGTGTTGGCCAGGCATGGGTTCGAGCCCCACCGTGGTCAAATATTTTCGTTTTATTTGCGCCAGGTAAGACATGAGATTGTCTTCGACCCGTAGAATACTCGTTCAATTACTGAACGAATAATGATTGTACATTTACATTAAGTAACCAGTTAGGAACTCAGCAAGAGATAAAAAAAAAGTGACACTTTGAAATTTTTTGGTGGCTTGATCTCAAAAAAAAAAAAATTTGGTGTATACTCGGTGTATATGCGCAGAGTATACACCGTGTATACTTGGTGTATACTCAGAATATAGCGATCCGTTAGGGCTAAATGTCATTATAAAGTTGGTTTAACAGCCTTTAATTAGATCTCTAACACATGAACTTTTTGATTCCATTAAGATAATCAGTTATGTTATCTACCTTCTATTTTGGTCTGCCAATCATCAAACTAAAGCTTGAAGCTCTAAATTTTTTGATTGGTATGCCGGGTTATAAACGATCATGTTATAAAAATCACCCAACCGGTTTTAACTATTTTGTTGCTGGTTTTTAGAGTGTATTTGAGTAGCCTCCTGATGAGCAACAAATTTCGAAGACTCTTTATTACCAGGAAAAACAAGTTTCAAGATAGCAAGAATGAGGAAGATAGAAAAAAAATTCAAAAACCGGCTGACCGGTTTCAACTATTTTGTTGCTAGTTGTTTGAGTGTATTTAAGTAGCTTCCTGATGAGCAACAAATTTCAAAGACTCTTTTTTACCAGGAAAAACCAGTTTCAAGATAGCAAGAATGAGGAAGATGAAAAAAAAATTCAAAAATCGGCGGACCGGTTTCAACTATTTTGTTGCTGGTTCTTAGAGTGTATTTAAGTAGTCTCCTGATGAGCAACAAATTTAATACACTTTCTATGCCGAAAGAAATCAGTTTCAAGATAGCAAGAATGAGGAAGATGAAAAAAAAATTCAAAAATCGGCCGACCGGTTCTAACTATTTTGTTGCTTGTTCTTAGAGTGTATTTGAGTAGCCTCCTGATGAGCAACAAATTTCAAAGACTCTTCATTATCAGGGAAAACATGTTTCAAGATAGCAAGAATGAGGAAGATAGAAAAAAAATTCAAAAATCGGCTGACCGGTTTCAACTATTTTGTTGCTAGTTGTTTGAGTGTATTTGAGTAGCCTCCTGATGAGCAACAAATTTCAAAGACTCTTTATTACCAGGAAAACCCACTTTCAAGATAGCAAGAATGAGGAAGATGAAAAAAAAATTCAAAAATCACCCAACCGGTTTTAACTATTTTGTTGCTGGTCCTTAGAGTGTATTTGAGTAGCCTCCTGATGAGCAACAAATTTAATACACTTTCTATGCCGACAAAAATCAGTTTCAAGATAGCAAGAATGAGGAAGATGAAAAAAAAATTCAAAAATCGGCTGACCGGTTTCAACTATTTTGTTGCTAGTTGTTTGAGTGTATTTGAGTAGCCTCCTGATGAGCAACAAAATTCAAAGACTCTTTAATGCCAGGAAAAACCAGTTTCAAGATAGCAAGAACAGAAAAATTAAAAAAAAAACAATTATTAAAAAAATTTTTGCGATATCTAAGATATAGCAAAAAAATAGTAACTAAATCTTCTATAAAGATGAACGGAAAAGAATATAATTCATTAAGTTACCTTGCTACCTTGATATCACGATAGCATAATTCGCGATTTCTAGGGATTGGCACGAGCAACAAAATCGTCGTTTTGGCAACTAATTAGCAACTATTTAGCTACAAATTGATGTATTTTTTTTTTGCAATTTTGCTGATTTCACCATGCTAGCCTGATAGGGCTAAATAATTGTAATACATGAAAAAAAAAAACGCACTGAGTTTCTTTCGCCGGATTTTCTTAGTGTGTGGCCGCGTTCCGGTTCGGTAGTAATTATAAATAAATCGACAGAAATTTAAACTTTTGCACACCATATTATCATGGTAGAATATGACGGTAATTTAATTTATTTTTAATAACCTACCCATATTCTTGCAAATAAATATTTTTTCATTTTCATACTTTGCAGCTGGAGAGAACACGTTTTACTGTAAGTGAGGATATTTAACAAATTTTTATTGAAATAAAAAAATATACAATTTGTATGGCAAAATAAATAGGTATGTCAGTAAAATAACAATAATAAAAAAGAAATATCAGGTCAAAAAAAAATGTCATAAAACTCTACTAAAATTATGTACGTAATATTGCTGAAATTGCATAATATATATGAGTAGGTATGTTAATCTACTTCGGCGTCCATTCTGGAACTAGACAGCCAAATCGAGATCATTTTTTTGTATTAAATCAGATTTTTTATTATTTCAGCTTTATAGGGAATCGTCCAAGTTTCAACAAAATCGGTATATCTTAAATTGGTGATCCGATTTGGATGCAGCTTTTTTCATCCGAAAGCTGGTTTTCTAGCAGTATTCTTAGATATTATGTTTGTTTAAATCTCGACTTAAAAATCAATGAGATCATCGAATCAAAACAAAAAGAAAAAATAACTTTGCATCGGTTCCCCCTTTTTTTTTTTAATAACTTTACTGTGGATATAATCCGAGTGAATGTATCGTGACATCAGGTTCACTACAATTCACCAGGTCGTCAGCTGACAAAACAGATGATGTTCCCATCGCTACTTATGTCGCGATTGTTTACAATTACTGAAACTCAGAGCTTTACGTGCTTTTTCGACCCGGGAATCAAACTCAAGACTTAATTATCTGAGCCAAATAAGCTAACTAAATTATATAATGTGCAATTAAATGTCTAGGCAGGCATGCTACGATATCCCCATGAGGCTGTGATACAATAATGTTTTGTCTTCCTTGTGAACAAAAACAGGCCAAGTGCGAGTCGGAGACGCGCATGAAGGATTCCGTACCATCCCTATCAAGTTGCTATCTGTTTATTAAGATCGAGTAAAAAAATTGATTAAAAATTACGTTTGTTGTATGGGAGCCCCTCTTTAATAGTTTCTTTATTTTTAATGTAATTATTTATTTTGAAAGGTAATATACAACTAAATATTCTGTGAAAATTTTAAGCGTCTACCTGTTACCGTTATTAATATTGACCAAAAAATACGAAAAAAAAACACGTTCATTGTATGGGGACTCCCCCTTAATATTTTCATTTTTTTATTTTTAGTATTTATTGTTATAGTTGCAACAGAAATACATAATTTGTGAAAATTTCAGGTTTCTAGCTATCACGGTGTATGAGATACAGCCTGGTGACAGGTAATAGGGTCCCGTTATTTCCTTTTAGGTACGGAACCCTAACAACAAAAAAGCATGGCCCTGACACGAACATCGAACAATATAATGAATTACAATACAATGAATTACAACTGATATCAGGTAGAAAGTACTTTGTAATGAGCCCTATCAGGCTAGCATGGTGAAATCAGCAAAATTGCAAAAAAAATACATCAATTTGTAGCTAAACAGTTGCTAATTAGTTGCCAAAACGACGATTTTGTTGCTCGTGCCAATCCCTAGAAATCGCGAATTATGCTATCGTGATATCAAGGTAGCAAGGTAACTTAATGAATTATATTCTTTTCCGTTCATCTTTATAGAAGATTTAGTTACTATTTTGTTGCTATATCTTAGATATCGCAAAAAAATTTTTAATAATTGTTTTTTTTAATTTTTCTGTTCTTGCTATCTTGAAACTGGTTTTTCCTGGCATTAAAGAGTCTTTGAATTTTGTTGCTCATCAGGAGGCTACTCAAATACACTCAAACAACTAGCAACAAAATAGTTGAAACCGGTCAGCCGATTTTTGAATTTTTTTTTCATCTTCCTCATTCTTGCTATCTTGAAACTGATTTTTGTCGGCATAGAAAGTGTATTAAATTTGTTGCTCATCAGGAGGCTACTCAAATACACTCTAAGAACCAGCAACAAAATAGTTAAAACCGGTTGGGTGATTTTTGAATTTTTTTTTCATCTTCCTCATTCTTGCTATCTTGAAAGTGGGTTTTCCTGGTAATAAAGAGTCTTTGAAATTTGTTGCTCATCAGGAGGCTACTCAAATACACTCAAACAACTAGCAACAAAATAGTTGAAACCGGTCAGCCGATTTTTGAATTTTTTTTTTCATCTTCCTCATCTTGAAACTTGAAACTTCCTCTTGAAACTTCCTCCTTATCTTGAAACTTGTTTTCCCTGATAATGAAGAGTCTTTGAAATTTGTTGCTCATCAGGAGGCTACTCAAATACACTCTAAGAACAAGCAACAAAATAGTTAGAACCGGTCGGCCGATTTTTGAATTTTTTTTTCATCTTCCTCATTCTTGCTATCTTGAAACTGATTTTTGTCGGCATAGAAAGTGTATTAAATTAGTTGCTCATCAGAAAAATACTCAAATACACTCCAAGTATCAGCAACAAAATAGTTGAAACCGGTCGGCTGATTTTTGAATTTTTTTTCCATCCTCCTCATTCTTGCTATCTTGAAACTGATTTCTTTTGGCATAGAAAGTGTATTAAATTTGTTGCTCATCAGGAGACTACTTAAATACACTCTAAGAACCAGCAACAAAATAGTTGAAACCGGTCCGCCGATTTTTGAATTTTTTTTTCATCTTCCTCATTCTTGCTATCTTGAAACTGGTTTTTCCTGGTAAAAAAGAGTCTTTGAAATTTGTTGCTCATCAGGAAGCTACTTAAATACACTCAAACAACTAGCAACAAAATAGTTGAAACCGGTCAGCCGATTTTTGAATTTTTTTTCTATCTTCCTCATTCTTGCTATCTTGAAACTTGTTTTTCCTGGTAATAAAGAGTCTTCGAAATTTGTTGCTCATGAGGAGGCTACTCAAATACACTCTAAGAACCAGCAACAAAATAGTTAAAACCGGTTGGGTGATTTTTATAACATGATCGTTTATAATCCGGCATACCAATCAAAAAATTTAGAGCTTCAAGCTTTAGTTTGATGATTGGCAGACCAAAATAGAAGGTAGATAACATAACTGATTATCTTAATGGAATCAAAAGTTCATGTGTTAGAGATCTAATTAAAGGCTGTTAAACCAACTTTATAATGACATTTAGCCCTAACGGATCGCTATATTCTGAGTATACACCAAGTATACACGGTGTATACTTTGCGCATATACACCGAGTATACACCAAATTTTTTTTTTTTTTGAGATCAAGCCACCAAAAAATTTCAAAGTGTCACTTTTTTTTATCTCTTGCTGAGTTCCTAACTGGTTACTTAATGTAAATGTACAATCATTATTCGTTCAGTAATTGAACGAGTATTCTACGGGTCGAAGACAATCTCATGTCTTACCTGGCGCAAATAAAACGAAAATATTTGACCACGGTGGGGCTCGAACCCATGCCTGGCCAACACTCTAATCCGAAGTCTAGCACGTTACTTGCTCGGCTACATCACTGGTTCAAAATGTCACTGAGAAAAACATTTTAAAGTGTCGCATCGAAACTTGCAAAAAATCTCTAAGTGTTGTCGTCGAAAAATTTTTAAGTGTCACTTAGAAGGAATTTTTTTTTTGTAAAAAGAAGTTTGTCTATAAGTAACATGACTCTGGGAGAAATTTTCCGACGGTGTATACATGGAGACAGTGCTACACCAAAAAAATTCTCCCAGATTCATGTTATTTATACGTTTCAGACGATTTGAAGTCGACTGAGATGAACTTTTTTTTACAAAAAAAAAAATTTCCTCTGACACTTTGGAATATTTAATAATTTCTGTTACATCGAACTTTTATGAGGCTTTTGAGGTGGAAGAGCTCAAAATAACACAAAAATTAATTTTTTGAGTTATATTAATTTTTTGAATAATAATAATACCAAATAATTGATGATCTTTGCGAAGTTCTTTGAGAATTTGAAAAAACAATAAAAATCGGCCGATGAAGGTGAACTATTTTGTTGCTGGTTCTTAGAGTGTTTTCGAGTAGCCTCCTGATAAGCAGCAAATTTCAAAGATTCATTATCACCAGAAAAACCTATCTCAAGATAGCGAGAATAAGGAAGATGAAAAAAAAAAATTCAAAAATCAGCCGACCGGTTTTAACTATTTTGTTGCTAGTTGTTTGAGTGTATTTGAGTAGCCTCCTGATGAGCAACAAATTTCAAAGACTCTTTATTACCAGGAAAACCCACTTTCAAGATAGCAAGAATGAGGAAGATGAAAAAAAAAATTCAAAAATCACCCAACCGGTTTTAACTATTTTGTTGCTGGTTCTTAGAGTGTATTTGAGTAGCCTCCTGATGAGCAACAAATTTAATACACTTTCTATGCCGACAAAAATCAGTTTCAAGATAGCAAGAGTGAGGAAAATGGAAAAAAAATTCAAAAATCGGCTGACCGGTTTCAACTATTTTGTTGCTAGTTGTTTGAGTGTATTTGAGTAGCCTCCTGATGAGCAACAAATTTCAAAGACTCTTTATTACCAGGAAAACCCACTTTCAAGATAGCAAGAATGAGGAAGATGAAAAAAAAATTCAAAAATCACCCAACCGGTTTTAACTATTTTGTTGCTGGTTCTTAGAGTGTATTTGAGTAGCCTCCTGATGAACAACAAATTTCAAAGACTCTTTATTACCAGGAAAACCCACTTTCAAGATAGCAAGAATGAGGAAGATGAAAAAAAAATTCAAAAATCACCCAACCGGTTTTAACTATTTTGTTGCTGGTTCTTAGAGTGTATTTGAGTAGCCTCCTGATGAGCAACAAATTTAATACACTTTCTATGCCGACAAAAATCAGTTTCAAGATAGCAAGAATGAGGAAGATGAAAAAAAAATTCAAAAATCGGCTGACCGGTTTCAACTATTTTGTTGCTAGTTGTTTGAGTGTATTTGAGTAGCCTCCTGATGAGCAACAAAATTCAAAGACTCTTTAATGCCAGGAAAAACCAGTTTCAAGATAGCAAGAACAGAAAAATTAAAAAAAACAATTACTAAAAATTTTTTTGCGATATCTAAGATATAGCAACAAAATAGTAACTAAATCTTCTATAAAGATGAACGGAAAAGAATATAATTCATTAAGTTACCTTGCTACCTTGATATCACGATAGCATAATTCGCGATTTCTAGGGATTGGCACGAGCAACAAAATCGTCGTTTTGGCAACTAATTAGCAACTATTTAGCTACAAATTGATGTATTTTTTTTTTGCAATTTTGCTGATTTCACCATGCTAGCCTGATAGGGCTTTTGTAATGACGCTGGAGCCGCCGCCATTGCGGGGAGATAGGCTCGGTACAAACGTGTCGACGTAATAATCTATACATATAATAGCAACTTCATCCGCGCGGACTTCGTTTACTCCGCACAGCTCCTCCCCCGTAGGTGATAGCGTGATAATATGTAGCCTATATGTTGACCCGACCTGTTAGTAATATTCATGCAAAATTTGAAATAAATTCATGCAGTACTTTTTGAGTTTACCCCGGACATACATACAGACAAACAGACAAATATTCTAAAAACTATATTTTTGGCTTCAATATCGATTGTAGATCACGCCCCAAGTATTCTTTAAAAAATATATTCAATGTACAGTTTTGACTTTCCCACGATTTTATTATATGTATATATGGTCAATCGGACTCATAGAATTATGTTCGAATTTCGACAAGACGCGATCACTAGTACATAAAAGTGCATGTTCAATACTAACATAGGTACATTTATTAAACACCTAAACCCAGAAATATAAACATCTTCGTTATTCCTACCGCAATAGCGTCAATGCTCGTCGCTGTTGCGTTGCTGTTGTGAAATGAAAAATGAAAAATATATTTATTTGCAAGAATATGGGTGTATATTAAAAATAAATTAAATTACCATCATGTTTTACCATAATATGGCGTGCAAACATTTGGATATCGGTCGATTTCCTTATATTTACCACCGGATCGGAACGCGGCCACACACTGAGAAGATCCGGCGGAAATAATTCAGCGGGCTTGTTTTGTTTTTATTTCTTGTATCACAATTATATATGTTTTACAATGTTTACAAGAATTATTCCACAACAGAGTTATTTTTACAATTTACTAAATATCATCTTATGCTCAATCCAAACTTTAACAATTAACAAAAATAATTACCATTTTACAATATTTTGTGTTTGCGGTGTGTGGTATTAAAACCCCGCTTCACGAATAGCAACGCACCATTACATCCTTCCTGTTATAGACAGGTCCATAATTTTATCTCTTTCCATCACGAGAGCCTCATTTTTGTTTTTTATCTAATGATATAAAAAAAACAACCGCACGTGCACTCAAGACCTAATTTGACTGTATGTAGTCGCAAACCTTCATAACGAACTGTTATAACCTTTAGTTCTTTGATATTCTAAATCGCTGAGTCAAACTTTTATCACTACATACTACTACATAGTATAAAAGAAAGTCGCTTTCTCTGTCGGTCCCTATGACCCTATGTATGCTTAAATTTTTAAAACTACGCAACGGGTTTTGATGCAGTTTTCTTAATAGATAAATTGATTCTTGAGGAAGGTTTTGATATATAAACCTTTTACTATATTCCCACGGGAACAAAAGCTACGCGGGTGAAACCGCGGGCAGGTCGCTAGTTTTACTATATAAGTCATGCATTTCCAATGCACCGGCAGTCAGTACTTGAACTAGTCAAATCGCTGCCCAGCAACGGACCTGGTTTCTGCCCGCCGGCTGGCCTTCAGTGCGGAGATTAGGGATAGTAACATCGGCGTCGTAACCCCCTTTAACCGCGTACACAAATAGTAGTACTGCGATCTGAGTGCTTAATAAAAATGACGTGTAACAAGTGAAGTCGAATAATGTAGTTGTCTCGCAAATTAGTTTTTTTTTAAGACTACAACGCGGGACACCCTAACAGAACGCAACCGATCGTACGTGTATTCGGGCCTTATTTAAGTCCAATTGCGTAAGTCGCAAGTTTTCGCCACAATTCGCAACTGGTCGCCGGTGTACTCAGGGTTAACTGCGCAGCGTTTACGATCACGGAAGCGTGTCGCAAGGCTACTCCAATAATTAAAGACGGTTTATCTTTTGACATTCGTATCGCAATATTTCCTAGAGTTGAGATTGAAACGAGTCTGCGAGGTCTATAGTAGTAGTATCTTCACGCCCATATTCCTGTGGAGGTAGGCAGAGGTACAACTAACTAGTGCACCCAAGATAGTTCCACAATGTGATAGGTAGCGAGCCTATCGCCAATCGGGCACTTATACAATCCTGAGACGTTGTTTTTATCAGAAAACTGAATACATTGTCGAATTGCCCGACCCGGGAATCGAATCCAAGACATAATAAAGGTCAACACCAACACCGAACCAGTAGACCACAGAGTTCTAGAAGTCATTTTTAATATGTCCAAGAGTCAAAGAGCTATCTTACTTCACCTGTGAATATAATTTATCAATATAAAGCGAAAGCTCAGTTGGTGAGAGCGCGTCGGCCAAAAGTAAGGTTGTAGCTTCAAATTTTTCTTTATTAAGCTTTTAATATAAGTATTTTTATACAATCTTTCATCTTACATTTGAGCCCTTTAGGGGTTGATTTTAGAAAAAATAAATTGGTAAAGAGCGTGTCGGGACACGCGCAATGTAGGGTTCCGAAGTAGTTAATATAAGTTTACCGACTACCTTGCCCTCCCGACCAGAAAACATACTGAAAATGACTTCTGGCCGGTTTACCGATCTCATGAAGTCATTGAAATCTACAAAACATGATTAAAATAGATATTGTCCAAAGCGTAAACTCATAAATCCATATTTATACACTCCATTGTGGTTATAAATGATTTTATCAAATGCCCTAACGGTAAATACGCAGAACAAAGTAATGTACACAAAGACAATCTTCGTAAACCTGCGCCATCCCGTTACGAAAATGGCATTACCCATTTTTGGCTTTACAAACACTGCAAGTGATACCGGACCATCGGTGAGTTTTTTCATTAGGGGCCATCTATAAATTACGTCACACATCGAATTTCATGATTTTTGACCCCTCCCTCGTCCTTGTCACATCTGAGTGCTAAGTGTGAGTTTTTCTTTTCGCATTCGATCGTGAGTGTGTTTGGAGTTTACTAGGAATTTGTATGTGATTTGTACAGCGTCACCTAGTGGTAAACTGGTTTCTCACATTTACCACTAGGTGGCGCTGTACAAATCACATACAAATTCCTAGTAAACTCCAAACGCGCTCACGATCGAATGCGAAAAGAAAAACTCACACTTAGCACTCTGATCACATTTGTGTGACCCCCCCCCCCCCCCCCCTCCTACCTGGTGTGATGTCACATATTTTATAATTTTACATTGGAAAAATGATCTCCTTCGATTATTTTTATCTATACAGGTATTATATTTTAAAAAAATGTCATGTCACAAAATTTGAGACCCCTCCCCATAGTCACACTTCGTCGACCTCCTCCCTCCCCGTTAACGTGTGACGTAATTTATGGATGGCCCCTTATTTAAACCCGCGACTTTTATTTCGGTACCATCGCGGAGATCTATAACAGTACGCGGAGATTAGTAAATTTAATTAATTAATTTCACCTTTTTAATTAAGGATTTCCGCAAAGTAACGCCTGAATGAATCAATAAAATATCTTAAAACGGTTAGCATTATAAGATTTTGGTAAATCCCACGGGAAGACCTTATTTCTCAGGTGTGACAATTCCATGTGCTGTTCCTGGTTATCATCTAGTTGTGTGCCAAATTTCATTTAAATCCGTTCAATGGTTTTGACGTGACTGAGTTACAAACATCCATCCATCCAAACATGCTTTCGCAATTATATTAATACTAGCTGAGCCGGCAAACGTTGTTCTGGCTTTTTAACTAATCTTATTTTTTTCTATATTTTCTCACCTTTAAACCTTCCCTGGACTTCAACAATTAATTCAAAACCAAAATTAGCCAAATCGGTTCAGCCGTTCTCGAGTTTTAGCGAGACTAACGAACAGCAATTTATTTTTATATATGTAGATAGATATAATATATAAATAATAATTTAAGTATCTTCACGCCCGTATCCCCGAAGAGGTAGGCAGAGGTACAATAAGTGCACCCGCGATTAGCCGAAGATACTTGGTCCCACAAATGTGATAAGTGACAAGCCTATCGCCAAATGCACTTTCTAAACCCGGGCAACTTTGTGTTTATCAGAAAACTGGAAAACACTCTTTTTTTTAAGTGCCCGACCTGTGAATCGAACCCGGGACCTCAAGTGGGCAACGCCAACGCTGGACCACTAGACCACAGAGGCGATAAATAATAATTTATTTATCAGAAATCAGGTTATTATTAGTAGGAAGTAAGATAAGACCTAAGCCCATATACATACGTAAATCGTTGCTCATTCTTTTGTTCATTTGCTCATTCTTGCACAAATGCCTGTCCGTATCGGGAGTTGAACCCGAGCCCTATCGATGATGTAATCAGGTATCAGGTTAGCCACTCGACCAAAGATGCGATCAATGTGGCCGAGTTCGACTCTCAATAGTAGTGTAACATTAGTTTTTAGTTCGCCTTTTACGAACTGCTTGTTGGAGGACGGACGATTTTTAAAACAATATTAAGGTTAGATGCACCGAGCGCCCTAACTCACTGGGACGTCGTGACCACGTCAGCGTACAGCGTATCCGTTCGGATATTTTATACTGAAATACATGGCGGCTCACTCACTAAGCGTCGTAGCCAATTCATAAAATTCAATACCAACTGTTTGGATACGTGGCCGGCGACGTCGCCATGGTGGCGTTCCGGTGAGTTAGCAGCCTACGTAAATTTACTACGTACATATTAATTCAATGGTTAGATGGCAGTTATGCATGACTCCTGTCACAGTAGCATCAATGCTCGTCGCTATCAGGTTCCGGTTTGAAGGGTAAGTTAGCCGTTAGACTTACGCATGTGCCATTCCAATCCCGTCACACGAATAGTAACGCATTACCAGCATCTTTGATATCTGTAAACAATAGTTATCTCATTCCACCAAAATAAAAACACCCACTTGGAGATAATCAATATTACTGACCGCAAACCTCAAGTAAAGCCGTGGACTAAAGTTGAGCAGACCCATCCAACCCCCAAACGTTAACATTCCTTTGGCGCCCATCTCAAACTGAGATCCCACAAAAAATATCAACCGTCTCGCTCCACCGCGCGGGTGCGAGCGAGACACAAACCGACCGCGGCAATAAGGATACCATCAATTTTGTGTTCCACGAACAGAGTCTTAATTTGCGATTACTAGTATTTTTTTTTTTATTTTCAACCGACGAAAAAACGGAAGTTATCAGATTGACATGTATGTATGTAATACTAGCTGCAGCGTGCAGCCCGCTGCATTATAAAAGTTATTGGCGAATCCCGCGGGAACACCCAATTTTCCGGGATAAAAAGTAGCCTATGTGCTATTCCAGGTCATCATCTACCCGTGTGCCAAATTTCATTCAAATCCGTTCAGTAGTTTTTGCGTGATTGAGTAACAAACATCCTAACACCCATCTAAACATCCAAACTTTCGCATTTATAATATTTATATAGATTGTTGGAATTGAATAATATTTGTTTGATCATATATTTAGGCGTCTAAGCACGTGTACTAAATTTCGAAAGTGTATGTATGTTTATCTTTGTCCACAAATTTCTGGGGAATTAAAAGCCGTATCGAGATTTTTTTTTTTATTTAAAACAGTCAAAGTTTTATCAAAATAAGTTCAGCGGTTGTTAAAATACGAGTATATTTGATATTTGAAGCTGGTTAAATGTTTTACTTATATACTATTATTTTTTTATATCATTAGATGCTAACAAGCAGATGGTTTTCTGGATGGAAACAAAAAACCTTTGTGGTAGACACCAAAGATGTTAATGGTGCGTTGCGATCCGTGTAGCGAGATAGCAATGCCACATACTTAATTCTACTTTCTACCTTAGCCTCCAACCCGGAACACGATAATGACAAGAATTGACGCTATTGCGGCAGGTAGGGTGGTACTAAATACCTGGGCGAGACGTTGCGGAACTCTGCCACCTAGTAGTCACGGTGGTATTCAATCTTTTGCCTTTCACGAACTGCCTGCCAGATCGGCAGATGGCCTACCCGGACCAACACGGGGAATATTGTAATATAAACTCGGTTAAAAATTATCGGAACGAATAACAACTGAACGGATTTGAATTTAATTTGGCACACAGGTAGATGATGACCTGGAATAGCACATAGGCTACTTTTTATCCCGGAAAAATTAGGTGATCGCGCGGGATTCGTCAAAAACTGCAGCGGGCTGCACGATGCCCGATGTATTGACATAAAAGTACAAATCAATTATTTACTAGTTGTATATAATGTTCTAATAAATTACAAAATTAAAGATGAATAAACAAATGACATAAGACTGACGTAAACAATGAGCACTATCTGTTAAAAAATTATAAACTTAATAGGGCATAAAAAGATCGCAAATTATTAACTATGTCTAGAATGGTTACAGACACTGGAAAATACTCGTGAGTTACAAAAACATTACTTTTGCCAGCAAATGTTTCAATTTATTTACCAGATTTAAGGCGTACACTAACATTGCAAGTCAAAAAAAACAGCACATAAATCATGGTATCCCTATTGAAATGTTGTTCTTCAAAGCAAAACATACCTTATATTTAAGACATAAAGCTTAAATTCTTCGAGCGGGATATGTCGATACGAGGCAGGTTTTTGCCGTTTCTTAGTTTTTGTCATACTGCGGGGCTAATGAGGGTTGAGCAGATACCGATCTTAATGGGGTAGGATACGGACCATAATTGCTTAGCTGCCGAGGTGAATCGACGCACTGCGAGCAGGTCAAATTCCAAAATGTGAAAATCAAACTTAGTTTTGGTGAATGTCGTTTATTCGAAACTATAAATCGTTCTTTTAGGATGAAGAATGCACAGGGCTCTTTAAGTGGCAAGTGCTATGATTTATGTGAATTAATTTTGCCGTACCAACGTAGCCAAATGCGATGGTATTCGATGTATATCTTGTGTAATCTACTACTCCGTCCTTGTAGGAACACGTGGGAACTTCCGTGCTTTAAAACGATTTTGTCATACTTCTAAAGTACCTTCACGCCAGTATCCCCTATAGACACCAAAGATGTTAACGATGCGTTGCTATCCGTGTGGCGGGATAGCAGTGCCACATGCATAAGTCTACCACCTACCTTACCCTCCAAACCGGAATATGATAGTGACAAGCACTGAAGCTATTGCAGCAGAAATAGATAAGGCGGTGGTAGGTACCAAATACCCAGGCGAGACGTTGCGGAATTTTACCACCTAGTCCATCTGGATTGTTTTCTATCGTATGATAAAAAAAAACTTTTATGACCAATCGTCATTTTTTAATAGTTACTACCGGATCGGAACGAAGCCGCACAATTAAATCCAGCAATACCAACATCTATGCTCAGACCAACCAAACAGTCTGTGCATCTACGCTCATCACGAAAATGTTTGTCCCTATCGGGAATCGAACCTGAGCCGATTTATGGCATTCACACATACTAATAAGATGACGACTCTGTCGTCTATATCAGGGAAGCAATCTCTAAGTTTACTATGATATAAAGTTGTCAAGGTTTTGAAGATGTGACTCTCAGAATTGCCAGGCGGACATACCACCAGTGAGGCGCGCTTAGTAACGTGAATGTAATGAATACTGATGAGTTAGCGACAGCCGCGAGGGTGTTCAGTGCCGCCCCGCCAATCTGTCAGCTGCCGGCGCCACCTGGCGGGATGTGGCCCTACTAACGTTTCCGATTACCGCGCACATCAACCACCTCACATTATAATACTAATTGCGCTCACGACTTAATCCGCGTGGCAAAATTTCTAAAATAAAATTAGCCTAAGTTAGTCCGTATTATAAAAGCTATCTGGCAGTGAGTCCCGTAAAAATCGTTATCATAAGATGCTAATGTAGCATTGCTAGCCGTGTGGCGGGATAGCAATGCCACATACAAAGTTTACCGGCTACCTCATCCTCCAAACTGAAACACAATGACAAGCACTGACGCTATTGCGGCAGTAATAGGTAAGGCGGTGGTACCAGACCCGGGCGAGACAATGCAGAACTTTACCACCTAGTAGTGACGACGGTAGCGACACGTACAGCCAATCGGTCGCTTCTTACTCGCTGCCTGGCAGAACGGCAATTGGCCTATTCTACAAAGGAACCCGGGACCTACACGGGAAAAGTATACACCGGTAGACGATACACATAATACAATCGGCATTTCAGTGGCAGGTCAGACGCGTAGCAGCGCACCATAAACATCTACGGTGTATAATAGTGACGATGATCATTTATTTTTATCAGCTTCCAATTTTGTTACAGAAAAATCCAATTTTTTTATAGAAGAGGGGGAAAACACTGAAGGTGCATCCGAAGGTAAGTGGCCACCGGCGTCCATAGACATCCGCTATACTAGAGGTATTGTAGTGGCGCTGCCGATCTTTTAAGAATAAGTAAGTTCTTCTCATGAAGGTCCCCAAGTCGTATCCGTTTGGAAACACCCCCGCCAGTTATTGTTTCCACAACAGAGTAGTGCGAGGCAGAAAGTGCCGAGAAAAACACACGATTGAGGATTACCAGACATCGAGATGGTGAGGATGAAACTTTGAATTTCAGCGCGATGTCCGATGACGGTATTCAGCGTCAGGAATTGATCCGGAAAATTCGTCGGAACACTCTTCATGATAGATGTGATAGAAGATGCAGAGCAGGTCTACGTTGAATGCGATCAATAGAAAGAAGCTGGCTGGAAGTTCCTGACCAGAGATGAGAACAGCACTACATGTGAGGCGAAGTTTGTGTTTTATGTTGAAGGCGATGGCAATTTTATTAGTTTCGTATGTCGAATCCATATTGGTGCAATAAAAAAAATTAGACAAATGCGAGTCGGTCTTGCCCTCCGAGGGTTCTGCACAAACTTGTAGGTACATTTTATAAAAAGTTCAGGATTTGGGTCTTGCAGTTTTTTCAGAGCTTTTGCAGAAATTTATATCCCAAAACCTACGTAGGTAATTTAAATAAAGACTATGTTTTTTTTGTGATTTAACTACAAATGTATAGTTTTCAGAATTTTCCCTGTACTTATAGTATACGCCGATATTACTTGCCACAGTTCTAGGTCAATGAAAAATACCCTTACCTATAAATTTTGATTATTTATTAATTAACAGTGTAGAAATATACGTTTTTTTGCGATATAAACGCATGTACCTTTTTTACGTTAACTTAGAAGTTTGATTTTTACAGCTTGAAAGGATTGTAGACTTCAGTACCGATATGTATAGTTGTAATTTCAACTCGATATACCTCCCACGCGTTCCCGAGATAAACGGCCTTAATAGATGGACTACAAAGTGATCCTATAACGGTTCCGTTTTCCTTATAAGTTACGGAACCCTAAAAACTAATAAATTTCGCAACATCAAAAAAGTCCACGCGACACCGGGCGCCATAACTAGTGCACGTGGCGAAAATGGCCGTCCCGTCGTAACATCCGCGTGACACTATATTTAGGTCGGCGGGAGCGTTGACCCGAAGGTCGGGCTACCTGCGCCGGCGCACACTGCTGCACGCAACTGACGCCCTTACACATTGCTTGTTTAAACTCACATTCACTTAATTAATATCAACACCCCGTTTAACTAGTGGGGTGGACAGTGTGACACTTCACCAATTTAACATCGGTACTTGTCGATGTCGTGTTCCGACTTGTGTGGTACATTAGCTGATGAACTTACGCCTAATCTTTACAATCTAGCTACACACGTTGATTTTTTTTAAAAGAGGCTGGAGCCAATAGAATATCCTGTCTATCATTCTCCCAGGCAATTTGTAAAATGCAAACGACTAGCCTAACCTGATTTTTTTAAGGGGACTGGAACCAACAGAATAGAATGTCTGCCATTCTTCCAGGCAATTTGTAAAATGCAAACGATTGGCCTAACCTGACACTACCATTCTGACTGCATATATTATACATAGGCAGAACATTAAAGAGAAGTATCAACTCTAAAGCTATTCAGCATATTAACAGAGCAAATTCTTATCACAAAAAACTACCTACATATTGTTTTTTATTATCAGATAGCAAACAAGCAAATAGTTCTCCTGATGCAAAGAGTCAACCATTGCCTATAGAAACCAAAGGTGTTAATGGTGCTATCTTTTGAGGAGGTCTAATGCTACATGCATAAGTTTACCGGCTACCTTACCCTCCAAACCGGAACATGACAGTGACATGCACTGGTGCTATTGCGGCAGGAATAGGTAATGCGGTGGTACCTGACCCGGGCGAGACTATGCAGAACTCTACCACCTAGTAGCCACGATAGTAGTGACTCGCATAGCCAATCGGTCGCCTTTTACAACCTGCCTGGCAGAACAGCAGTTGGCCTGTTCTTTAAAGGACAGGAGGGACCAACACGGGGAAATATATCAAACATATTTTTCTCAAAAACCTTTTAAAAGTTGCCAGAGTTAGAGGATTAAAGCACAGAATACTTAGAGACTAACAGAAGTCAATGTTACATACAAGTAATATTCGAGCACAGCACACATAGACACCTCTCACGGATGCGATATCTCGGACTGGTGCGGAACAAACAGTCCCGAACCATTCCGAGATATTGCATCCGTGAGAGGTGTCTACGTGTGCGTTGCTTGAATATCACATGTATGTAGATTGACTACTGCCAGTCTCCAGTATACTGCTATTGAAGGCACAGAGGCGTTGTTGTAGAAATCTTTCAAAATTCTACCCATTGAAGTAGATACAGTTTTGAAGACTTCTATAACAATGCCTAATACTTACTAGTGATCGCCTGTGGCCGAAATTCGACCACAGACTAAACAGTAAAATCTTTTTTAAGTTTGATAATTGATATGTTTTATATAAATTTAAAAAATAGACAACTGACTTTAGCCATAAAGAAAATATTAAACATGACGTGTGTATATAATTGTGTATGTCACATAAATGTAGGATGTGTAATGTGTATTTTTATTCATTTAATACATTTCTATCGAACTTTATTTCAAAATATTAGGTGCCCCATAGACCTACAATAACATTGCGCAATATTACGTATTATGCAATATTATTTATCATTTAAGGTTAATATTGAAGATTGCATAGATTATTGAACGAAATATTATTATATAGATTGAACGAAAGTTTGTGCAGGTTTAATTTTTATTGTGCAATATTTTTTTCTTGCACTATGTAAGCTTGATATTGGACAACATTTTTCACTTCAAAATTAGGAGCGGTCGCGTTTGGTCAATCAGTGTTTAATATATGGCCATGTCGTAAATTTAAGCAAAATGACGAGCAAGAATGCTATAAAAGATGAAGAATGGGAGTTTTTACTTGTGTATATAGTTTTATTTAACAAAATCACCAGTATGGTTGCCGCCAGACATGTTGGTCGCACGAAAATATTGATTAGTCTGGTTGGTCATTTTATTGAGTGGATTTATTGAATGTTTGGAATCAAACGGGTATTCAATATTATTGCACAACAAAAGTATTGCGCAAAATTATTGTAGGTCTATGGGGCGCCTTAGGTTTCTCCAATCCTCTGCAATGTAAACTTTAATCAAGCCAAATTTGACACTTCACCAGTCTCCCAATTGTTTTAAAAAGAGATCCAAAGTTTTTCCTTTACATATTAATATTTAGATATAACTCACTTCATAATTATTTATAGATAGTATCAATTTATTTAATAGACTAGATAAGTATAATTGCTTTGAGTTACTGTGTATACTCAATCCCAGTCAGTAACACAAAGTAGACACAAAAACGACTATAAACTTACAAGGAGACATTCTCATGTGGAAGTTGGCTACCATATATTTAACAATTGTGTCTTGAACACATGGAACAAATTATGCTGGAAATTACTCACACTACCTCGGTCAATACATTCAAGAACCAGTTTGATAAATTGCAAAATGGGAACACTGGCCCATAGATATGGATGTAACAGCAAATGCTGCTGCTACATTAATATATAATAATTATCTCTCTCACAAGTCACAATAGATCACACATTACTTTGTATAATAATATAAATAATGAACATACGTAATTAATCAACATAACTTTGCCTACAACTCATAACAGAAAAAGTACATTAGGGTGTGAACTCAAGGAGGAATTTCTTAATATTTAGTGGCAGGAACCAAACCAAGACAAAATGTAGAACACACTGTTTCAATTATGCTTTGAACATCAATAATCCTGAATACACACCTGGGTGTAATACCACCCACTTATATATTTCTGATACAATATCTTTAGTAATTGTCACTCACTAAAGATATTGTATCAGAAATAAATATCTTTAGCACAATACAAAAGTTTTCAAAAGTGAAAGAACTTTTGAAAACTTCAAAATCACATTGGCTGCATTGGTGTACGTATACACTTGAGCACACTAACATATACACACACCAGCCATATTGGTCTGGCAGTCTTTTGAAGAGTAGGTCATCTATTATTCAATCAGGTGCCTACTAAATGGTAGAATCCTACAACTTCTTGCCTGGGTTTGGTTCACTGCCTTTCTTATCCCTTCCGCAGTAGCATCATGTTTGTCACTGTTATATTCTGGTTTGGAAGGTAAATAAGTGACATATATGTTACATTTAATCCCAATTTAGGGTATACCTGAAAAGTAAAAATGGGACCCTTATAGTATCACTTTGTTCTGTCCCTCTGTCAAGACCGCTTTTCTCAAGAACACATAGAAGTATAAAGTAGAAATTTCTATTTATTGCTCAGGTTTACGATCCACAGTAAAAAATCAAACTCGTATGTCAATACGATCAAAAGATATGACTACTTATGATGCATATTCATTGATTTTTGTGATTTCAAAAGAGCATCAAAACCTAAAGGAACTTCCCGTTGCCCTAGAATTATAAAATTTGGTGTCGTACAGTACATTAGATGTGCCAGTGACTTAGTCCATGTGGAAAAATTATAAAATAAAAGTAGTCTAAGTTACCCCTTATTATATTAGCTATCTGCCAGTGAAAGTCCTGTCAAAATCGGTCCAGTCATTTCAGAGATTAGCCAGACAGAGCAAACAGACAGACAAAGATAGTGAAAAATGTAATTTTGGTGTATGTACTGTGTATACATACATATGCACTTGATAAAAATCAGTTATTCTTATGTTACAAACAGACACTCCAATTTTATTTATTTGTATATATGTAAAGAAGATGTAAAGAAAACATTCACACACCATAAATTTTTTGTTAGATCACTGTCATATGTGAGTCCAACCCGCACTTGACAAGTTTTTCCTGTGGGATCAAAACCTATAGGGGTTATACCAAGGGAAACAACGAGGACATAAACTTCTACGTATTCACTTTAATAAACTTGACATATTATTAGTAACTTTTTAGTCAGCTAAAGGCACATTTTTAATTTGTATAATTAATATGAATTCTTTTAAGTAATAATTATGACTAGCATTTGCCTTGTCCTGTGTTCGATTCTCAGGTCGGGCATTTAAAAAAAAAGTGTTTTTCCAGTTTTGTAATAAAAACAATGTTGTCCGGGATTGTAAAGTCAAAGTCAAAGTCAAAGTCAAAATATTTTTATTCAAATTATCCTTTACAGGCACTTTTGACGAGTCAACATTTTTGTAAAAGGGTCTGGTTGACAATAGATTTGCCACCTATCACATTGTGGGACTAAATATTTTCAGCTAATCGTAGGTGCTCAAGTTATACCTCTACCTACCTCAGGGATATGAGTGTGAAGATACTTTAACTCTTAAATAAAAACTTAATAGACTATATCCCCAAATATTCTCAATTCATATTTAAAAACCAAACATGCTAGAACACGTAGGCACAATTTATCAATATCAATAGCATTTCACGTCTCACCCACTTACAATTTTTTTTTTTTTTTGTTATATCATAAGATAGCAAACAAGCAGATGGGTCTCCTGATGGAAAGAGTCAACCATCGCCTATAGACACCAAAGATGTTAATGGTGCGTTGCTATCTTGTGGCGAGGTCTAATGCCACATGCATAAGTTTACCGGCTACCTTACCCTCCAAACCGGAACACGACAGCGACAAGCACTGACGCTATTGCGGCAGGAATTGGTAAGGCGGTGGTACCAGACCCGGGCGAGACAATGCAGAACTCTACCACCTAGTTAATAAATATTCATTAACACATCCACACGATTTATTGTCTGTTGCTGCCTTAATCTTACTGCACTCTCGCTTAAAACTTGTCCAAAACAGGAGAAATACCCAGATACATGTATTATAGTGATAGTTGATGAAAAAAATAATAACCCAAATACATGTATTATAGTGATAGTTGATGAAAGTTGACAAAATCAGGCATGTAGAACATTTGACCGTCCCATTGGTGAGTGGTTAGCGACACTGACTACGCAATCGACGGGACAAGCATTTGTCTGATGAGCATAGGTGTTTGTATTTCCGGGTTTGGGTGTTTATTACATATGTAACAGTATTTATATATGTATTTCTATGTATTAGTATCGTAGTACCTATAACACAAGCAAATAATTCGGGGTTAGATCAGTAAGTGTAATTTGACCCGCGAATATTTTTTATTTTATTTATTGACACTACACTAGTAATGTCTGATTTCTTGATCCAAATTATTTCTGTTAATAATCATGTTTTCTAATTAGCTAATTCAAAATTTGTATTATTTTGTGCGTGTTTACAGCTCACTGGATTAGTCAGTACTATTCTTTGAGTTTTTTGTGTGATGTATTGACTGAGCAATTGATCTGTTATTAGATCTTTAATCTAGTTTTTTTATATCATAAGATAGCAAACAATCAGATGGGTCTCCTGATGGAAAGAGTCAACCATCACATATAGACACCAAAGATGTTAATGGTGCGTTGCTATCTTGTGGCGACGTCTAATGCCACATGCATAAGTTTACCGGTTTTAACTTTACCCTCCAAACTGGAACACGACAGTGACAAGCACTGACGCTATAGCGGCAGGAATAGGTAAGGCGGTGGCACCAGACCCGGGCGAGACAATGGAGAACTCTACCACCTAGTAGCCACAATGATACTGACTCGCATAACCAAATGGTCGCCTTTTACGACCTGCCTGGCAGAACGGCAGTTGGTCTATTCTACAAAGGAGCCCAGAACCAACATGGGGAAAATGACAGACCTGTGTTACTAACCCTACCACAATTGTGAAAATGCTTGTTACTGTCGTGTTCTGGTTCGGAGGGTAATGTAGATCGTAAACTTATGCATGTCGTATTAACACCCTGTCATATGAACAGCAATGCACCATTAACGTCTTTGTGTCTATAGGCAGTGGTTTCTCTTTGCATCGAGACTCACCTGCTTGTCTGCTATACTTTGAAATAAAAAAAGTTACCAATACAGAGAACCTTATAAAAGAAATATCACTCAACAACAGCAGCAGGAAATAACTGATGGAGATCTTTAGAGGTCTTCAAGAGGAAATCGGGTAAATTATTATTCGGAAATTCCCCAACAAGTACAATCTAGGGATCTTCAAGAGGAGAGTGAACAGGTACCTTCTAGGGAAGCATGTTCCATCTTAGTCCGCATCTTAGCTTACCATCAGGTGAGATTATGGTCAAGCACTTCCCTATCGATAAAAAAAAAACAGACAAAAAAAGAACATAAGCTCTGGTTACAGAGTTCCACAAAAATGGTGCCTGCCTGGGCAAGAAGTTGCCAAATTCTATTTATTAGTGCTGATGATAGTGGCAACGTGATCAGCTGTTACTAAATTTTTATGAGTATAAATATCAATTTTTTACTTTTGGGATCAATTATATATATTACATCTTAGTATGGTTTTTTAATGGCGGCCACAAACCAGTATAATATGCATTAGGTAGTGTAGGGGCTTGCCCAGACCCAGCTCTTGTGACCAATGCATACTAGATCAGATAGTTTGTTCATACAATTACAGAGTAATGAAATAGATTGGGTAATAGTATCCTATCTACAAATACCCGAGACTGGGTCCTGGACTTGTGGGGAGCCACTTGGGTCCTTCTGACCCAGTCTGGGCCTGGGTATGTACCTGTGTATTTTACCAATGTCTTAACTATTACTGCCACAACAGCATCATGCTTGTCACTCATCTTCGCTATTGGAGAACGAGTTAGCCAGTCAAATAATGTGTCAATTCATTCCAGCTTTACAAATGACAATGTATCATATTATTGGACTCTATAAATGGTTACCTTTTTCCCTTAGAACCCCTTTTTATTTGGAGAAAAAGTCTAGCCTATAGTAATTGTGTATATTTGCACGTTATTACATCGTATTTTTCTCTCTGCTTATCAGTAAAAAAGGTTATAATAATGTATGCAAACTAGTCTCCATTTTGACTGAAAAATATCACCTTTATTCAAACATCAGTACACATTGTAACAAGTTTAACACCAGCCAGCATTGTAGTCTCGAGATAATAGTCGGTAGGCGTCAAGATAATGTGCGTCACCCATTTACGGCTGCTACAATAGCGGAATTTAGATCTATGGGGCTAAAGAATGGGAGGATTTTCTCTTCGGAATGAATAAACATCATTTATAATTCATACCACGGCAACATGTGTATAAATTATGTAGCAAATAGAATTAGATAATTAGCGATTACCCACTCGTTCCAATGTAGAAATCTACTACCGTCACGTATAAATTACATATACGTCATCTTGCGAAAAACATTGTGCTTTAGGTATTCAAAAAGTACAAACCTATAGTTTTGTTCATAATCCCAGTAATCCTTATATCCGCGGTGCCAACGCGGGCCCCCGCGGGAGTAGGGCCGTCGTGAGCCCCCTTGGCTCATGCCTGCTGCGCCATACCACAATCTATCGATCCGCGCCGCTACCACGGGCTTCCACGCCCGCCTTTCTACACCTGTTCCACACCAAAAAACCACAAATGCACTGCACTGCGACACTGTCACTGCACTATAAATCTTCAAAATGCAATTTTTGGACCCTAGCAGAGTCCTACACTATTGTTTTGAACACGACTGCAACGTCGCGAAGCTCGCGCGAACTGAGCGTACAAGCAAGCGCGCCAACGTCACGAATAGAGGAAGCGCGCTCTAGTGGAGCACTTCCGTATTGCTCTTTTAAAATGACCGCCAAATCTATGCAAAGGAAATCACTCTTAATTATATTTAAATTGCTTTTTGATAAAGTGAATATTCGAGAATGAAATAACACTAAATAGAAAGAAAATAATGGTTTAATTACATCCAATTTTTACAAAAGATATGCTGAATTGTCTATCACTTTATATTATTGATTTTATATTAGGCGTACAGTTACTAACACAAATTTTCACGTCATCAAACAATAATAATATTAGTTTTCGCGAATAAGGTCAAACTATATGTTATCTCACTCCCAGATAGATAATACGTCACTGTTCACATAATTAATATGAATCAGAGGGTAACCAACACAATTACCTGCTAGCATTTACCAATATAAAACACTGTTACACATTCTAAAACTTACTAAGAACACAATATATTACCGAAAGAATGATTAAAAATTGGAAATATAATATATTTGAGAAAAACTTAACGAGGAAACGAAACGCATACGCGCCCCATCCACTCGATATAACTTGACAATTACCTACATCGGCATCGGTCGTATAGCATCTATATACATTTTTATAAACTTGATTTTCCTATCAACATAGCGCTTCACCGCTGCATTAAATTCGTAGCAATGTTTGTGTATTTCATAACGTGAGTGTTAAGAAAGCGCTTCAGCGCTTTATAAATGTATCACCCCGCCCATTGTTATTATAATGCAGCCAACATTACGCACAAAGAACGAAGTGAAGATAGCTGCGAATCAATGACACATTTTCGCTTTCTCTTTTTCACATGTGAATAAGACAGAAATAGAAATACCTCGTAATCTGTATGAGGAGATCTTGTTACAGTCAATATGTCTATTTGTTTTTTCAAATAAGTATTTGTAAAATATTCGCTGTTTACTAGCGGATACTGATACATTACCAATGATGGATTTAGAATGCCACGTCATGTACTATCCGATCCTGATGATGCCATCACAACTTACACTGTACAATTCACACACAGGCGAGTATATTCGTTTTGCAAGTTGTCTGTTACAAAAAAAAAATCAAAGATACCCGTTTGTATTCTACTATACTACGATGTATAGTGCAAATATTTAAAATTTATGATTTAAGAAGTTATTTTTACAATTAACAAAATTTCTGTGTTTTGGGGATTTAGAGAAAGCGTTTGATAGAGTTGTACATAAGAAACTTTGGGACACTCTACTAGATTATGGGATAGATGGACCCCTGCTGCGGGCGGTGCAGTTTGTATATTGGCACTGTAAGATTACTGTGTGGATGGATGACAACGTATCGCCTTGATTTGATGTCAGTATTGTTGTGAAGCAGGGTTGTGTGTTGTCAGCTCGTCTGTTTATCCTGTCTCTAGATAAGTGTCTCGAAAGGATGAGAATGATGAATATGGGTATGTGGATAAGTGACCTAGTGGTAAACTGCCTGCTTTACGTAAACGATGCTGTACTTTTAGGTACCCCTTGTGGAAAAGTAGTACTACTCCAGGTGGAGTAGTACTACTCCACCTGAACTCCAAGCGCAGATCACTATTATGAAAGATGATTGTAAGAACATGCACTTACAACTGAATGCGAAGAAAATAAAGGTTCTTGTATTTGAAAGGGGATAATGGATATAAGAGTAGTGATAGATGACATAGTAGTGTTGGACAAGTGGATGAGCTTGTATATCTTGGATGCGCTTTTATCACGGATGGAAGTTACACCATTGATACAAAGAGAAGAGTGTGTGCGGGGAGCACAGAGTGCATGGAGGAAACTTCTTCGAAGCACTGTCCTTAGTCGGGGTACCCACCTTGCCCTGAATAATTCTGTGCTTGCTCTAATACTATTATTGTATGAAGATAATTGCTGGGTATATCAGAAAGAGCAAGAAAGTAGAATTAATGCGGTCAAAATGAGCGATAATACGAAAAATCTGTGGTGTAACACTCTCAGATCCCGTTCGTAATACCAAAGTGAGAGAGATGTTGGGATTAAAGGACAATGTCATTCTAAAAATGAGAAAGGGCATGCTCCGTTGGTTCAGACTGGCAAATGAACGATTAAAAAACAGATATACAAGGCGAATATGAATGGTTTCAAGTGTCTCGAAACCGGCCTGTTGGCATATAGAGAGTTATGAATGTGCAGGAAGCAAGGCAAGACTGTCTGGAACGTGAAATATGGCACTTAATTCTCTCTACCAGAACCGGGCGAGACAATACAGAACTCTACCACCTAGTAGCCACGATGTTAGTGACTTGCGTAACCAATCAGTCGCCTTTTACGACATGCCTGGCAGAACGGCAGTTGGTCTATTCTTCAAAGGAGCCAGGAACCAACACGGGGAATGACCGAATGGTTATAACCTAAGCGAACCTTACTATGAAAATTAATTCTATCAATAAGTTCCGCTAGCATGAAACTGTTGAAATCAGTTTTAAATGAATTCAACTATATTAAATTCAACTAAAAAAGTATTAAATGTTGCAAGCCTTAGATGAAGGAAATATCTTTCTCTTGTCAAAGTTGCAAGCGGATTTAAATAGGAAATTATGTCCAAGGAGTAAAGATTAACCCGGACAGTATACGAAGTGTCAGATTTGGTGTTTGACTGCGGCATGATTTCCCCGAGAGCACTCGCGGCGCGCCACTCGCCATGCTATTTTCGTGATGACACAACTGAACACTTTCACTTTATTTATTCTGATATTTCGTAAGTAGAGTCCCGTTGAATTATGAATATACTACTTATTTTTATAGCACATAGCAACCAGCAGACGGGTCTTCTGATGGAACGAGATAACCATTGCTTATAGACTCCAAAGATGTTAATGGTGCCTTGCGTTCCACCCCCTGAATACTATCATCGGACATCACGCCAAAATTCAAAATTCCAACCTCACCATTTGGATGTCTGTAAGTCCACTACAAGGGGATTTTTAAAGCATTTTTTTCTATGTTACGACTGCTCTATGGAACCAATCACCAGCGGAAGTATATCCAAACCGATACGACTTAGGGCCTTCAAGAAAAGAGCATACTCATTCCTTAAAGGCTGGCAACGCACCTGCATGAGCTCTGGTGTTGCAACTGTTCATGGGCGGTAATGATCACTTACCATCAGTTGAGCCTCTTGCTCGTTTACTCCCTATTCCATAAAAAACCAGCCAGAACAGGCCGTAGCTAGCAATAGAGCATGTTTGAAGTTCAGTGGCATTTGTTCGACATCGTCACCATTTACAAACGACATAAGTGTACTCCGCCGCACACACTCGTGAGGAGTCTAATGCTTCTGTGAAGACGCTACCAACCTTTTATTATACGCTCGTCAATTCTCGCAATTTAGCGCTTAAAGGGCCCCCTCTCTTTACCCCGGGCACGTGATCACACTTTCCCCACATTAGCAGCAAAAACCAACTCACACAGTATACCTACATGCATATTTTCTTTCATAAGATATCATAGCAGATGGTGCTCCTGATGGAAGTCAACCATCGCCTACAGACACCAAAGATGTTAATGGTACCACAGACCACATGGATAATGGTACGTTGCTATCTTGTGGCGGGCTCTTAGTGCCAGATACATAAGTTTACCGGCTACTTTACACTCCAAATCGGAACACGACAGTGACAAGCACTGACACTATTACGGCAGGAATAGATAAGGCGGTGGTACTTAATACCTGCGTAAGATGTTGCAGAACTCTATCACCGAGCAGTCACGATGTTACTGATACGTGTTTTTTACTCCGTGTTGGTTGGGGCTCCTTTGAAGAATAGGCCAATTGCCGTCCTGCCAGGCAGGTCGTAAAAGGCGACCGATTGGCTATACGAGTCCCTATTATCGTGACTACTAGGTGGTAGAATTTTGCATTGTCTAGAGGTACGCGAAATCGTTTACTTTTTTTTATATGATAAGATAGCTAACAAGCAGAAGGGTATCCTGATGGAAAGAGTCAACCATCGCCTATAGACACCAAAGATGTTAATGGAGCGTTGCTGTCTTTTGGCGAGGTCTAATGCCACATGCATAAGTTTACCGGCTACCTTACCCTCCAAACCGGATCACGACAGTGACCAGCACTGACGCTATTGCGGCAGAAATAGGTAAGGCGGTGGTACCAGACCCGGTCGAGCCGATGCAGAACTCTACCCCCTAGTAGTCACGATGGTAGTGGCGCGCATAGACACTCAATCGCCTTTTACGACCTGCCTGGCAGAACGGCAATTGGCCTGTTCTTCAAAGGAGCCCGGGACCAACACAGGGAAAGTTACTCGCGACTTCGATTTCGTAACCAAAAATCATCAAGCACTTCCTTTAATAATTACTTTCCTCGGTTGAGTAAAATATAGCTTTGTATTAGTGAATGGATTTTTAAAATCCGTTGAGTCGTTTTTGAATTAAATCGAATCCAACAAAAATCAAGAAATCAAATATTTCGTCTTTATAATATTAGCTTGAAGGAGTAAATGAAACACAATGTAAACAAGTTGGTATATTAAATGAAAGTGTAGAGGTGTTCAGAAGCTGTAGTCGTTGGAGTCGTACAGCTCGGAGATGAGGCGGTAGATGTAGGAGGGCGAGCTGCCGCCTCTGGAACCAAATGTCACTTCTTAGGACCTTGTTCCCTTCTAAGGTTACCATAACATATATTCAATGCGGATGTGGAGGGATGTACACACCGAGGGAAACCCAGACTGACGTTTCATGATCAGATTGATCGTGTGTTGTCTGAAGGTGGTGTCAAGAGTCTACGAAATAGGCGTGTGTGTATAAGGAGAGTTATGAAAGTGGAAGAAGGTAGGCAAGTGTGTAAGGACCGTGCCGTTTGGCGCTCGATGCACTCTGCCTACCCCGTTAGGGACTTGGCGTTAAGACACCCAGACCCAGAAATACACACATCTGTGCTCATCATCAAGTCATCACACAAATGCTTATCCCCGTCGGGATTCGAACCGAAGCCTCGTTGATTGACGTCCTTCGGTACGTACGCTAACCACTCGACCAACGAAGCCGTCAATTTTTGCAATAATCGACGTCCTAGTATAAGGGTTGACAATCTATGATATGTTTATATCATAGATTGTCAACCCTTATAAATAATAGTAAATATTTGTAGTTAAATATTTTATAGACAAGTTAAAATACCGAAAATTATACAAATTGATTAAAATGTCTAAACGAAAATAATAATTTAATTGATTAATAAAGCTACATATATGTAATATAATTGAATAATATCTAATAATTTATATAATACATTTGAGTAATGTTTATCTATGTAAAATTTCTAAAATATTATTTAAATGTTAATTAAATTAGCAATTTATTTAAATTAACTATAATTTGCATGGCTATAATATAAGGGTGGAATAAGCAGAACAATGTATATATAACTAATAACCTTTTTGTAACCTTATTCTGGCAAATAAATTATTATTATTATTGTAGACACGCCTAGCGTGTTTTCAGCATTATATTATAATCACTTTTTTTTAAAGCAATATAAGAGCCATTTCCAGGGGCCACTTCAAAAATTCTTAGTTTACTGCTAGAGGATTAAGTCCTGAGAATTCCATCTGAAAAAGTTGGCAAATTTTGGAAATATCACTGAAAGTTTTAGAACACGCTTGGCGTGTTCGTAGCGTAGTGATAGAGTTTTGCACAAACACGCGATGCGTGTCGGAGGCATTGGATGTGTTGAAGTAATGCAAAAACCTAAAAATAGGTACCTACTACAGACTAAGTATTTTTAAATTTATGTAATAATACCGACTATAAGCCACAGAATAAGATAGCAAAAAAGACGTGTGGCACTCGGAGACTGCCGCGGTAAAGCTATTGCATAGCATTTTTTATCGACTTATGCAATTACAATTATATATTTATTTTATTTATGCAGTATTTTTTTTCTTTGTTTATTCATATTTAAATCAATTTGTACACAAATTATAAGAGTACAGATATCCACTGTTGTACGTAGATGATAAATACCTATACACCTATATACTTTCTCACAAACAGCTGGTTACGGTAGTTTTCCAATACAACCAATGCCACCTAAAGGCGGGTTGCTGAACTAAAGAGACAAGCGTGATATTTCAAAAATTAATTAAAAGTTCTGGTATTTATCGATAAATGGAAAAACTAAAAAGTATCACCCCTGTGCCGGTCGGAGTGGGGCATGTTAGGTTTTTTCGTTACGGAATTTCTGGATTCAGTTTCCACGCTCAAGGCCCGCGATAGAAGCTATGCAATAGCTTAAAAGAAAAGATTTGAATTTGATTAATTTATAAGATTTTACTTATTTTTGTATTTTATTCACTATAAAAAAAATCACGTCTACTCCAGCAAATCGAATCATATCCTTCGCTCGAGTGGCACTCGAGTACCTCGGTTTTAACTGGCGGGTGACTCGAGTGAAAAAAAGACACGAGTCTCATCTTAACTCGAGTGGCACTCGAATGAATCAGTTTTTACCAGCGAGTGACTCGAGTAAAAAAAAGTCACTCGAGTCCATCACTAGTCTAAACAAATGTTAATGTTTTTAAAACAAGGAGCGTCACTCACAGGTTGGTGATGAACAGCGACACATGGTCCGGAGTGACGAAGTCGAACTTCGGCGCGAACGTGTCCGCGCGCACGCACTCCACGCGCCTGCGACACGACACGACACGACACGACACATCACTACCAGAGCCACGTGTCGGGCTCAGTATCGACCGAATTGAATCGATTATTGAGTCGATTCATTCGACGATACAATATTCTCCTGACACACCCCATCGGTACATAAAATCGATACTATTTCTAAACAATTATGAAGTGAGTTATACCCAAGGAAGTTACATACTGTCTGGAATGTTCACATGTGCTTTAAAATAGTTCCGAAGAGTACAACGACATTGGTGGAGTGTGTCCCTTTCTACTAAATAAAACGCCATATAAGTGCGGCCGTGCGTAGTTTGGAAATTACTACTAATTCTACTAATTTGAGAAAACAGTTTTTACATTGCATAAGTAATTACGTAATAATTAAAATAAGCAGCACATTTTAAAACTCAATATGTTAATTACCATACATTTTATGTTAATGTATCAATCAATGTATGAATAAAAGGGATTTAAAGGTTAATATATAAAAATCTACCATCCGATAGTTTTATTTACACTGGTAATTGCAAGAAAGGGATAACATCCACCTTTGTTGTTGTCTTGCTCAGAACGTTTTTCCCTCTGTTAAAGTAAGAAGCAAGTGTCAACTTTATTAGCAACAAAATAAAGTTTATTTATATTTTTTAAATATTGCTTCGTAATAATCCCAGTTCGCGTATATAATTTAACTTCCTTGGTTATACCTACGAGTATATATTAATACGAAAAGGGAAAATTGTGTTTCTCTTGTTAAGACAATTGCGCTGAAGAACGCTGAATTATCAATTTAGCACAGTCAAAGCACAGTATACTGGAGACTAACAGTAGTCAATCTACATACATGTGATATTCGAGTAACGCACACGTAGACACCTCTCACGGACGCGTTATCTCGGAATGGTTTGGGACTGTTTGTTCTGCACCAGTCAGAGATATCGCGTCAGTGAGAGGTGTCTATGTGTGCTACGCTCGAATATTACTTGTATGTAACATTGACTGCTGTTAGTCTCTAAGTATTCTGTGGTCAAAGTGTACATGGCGGGGGAGGACAGAAACCGGATGTCTTTAAATAAAAAGCAATCGACAATATATAAAAATTAATAAAAATAAACATTACACACACTACATTCATGTGTCATAAATGATGTGATACATACATGATGACATACACACATGTATATTATTTTCTTTACGGCCAAAGTCAGTTGACAAACTCATGAGATGGTAATGGTGTTGTGTGGTGTTGGTGAAGTGGTGTTGTCTGGTGGTGGTGGTGTTTTGTGCTGGTAATGTGGGTGAGGTGGTGGTGTTGGTGTGGGTGAGGTGTTGGTTTTGTGTTGTGGTGGTGGTATGGGAGAGGTGATGGTGGTGGTGGTGGTAGTGGTGGTGTGGGTGAGATGGTGTTGTGTGGTGGTGGTGTGTTGTAGGTGGTGGTGATAGTGGTGTGGGTGTGGTATCGTGTGGTGGTGGTGTGTGTGAGGTGGTGTTGTGTGGTGGTGGTGTGTGTGAGGTGGTGGTGGTGTGGGTGAGGTGGTGGTGGTGTGTGTGAGGTGGTGTTGTGTGGTGGTGGTGTGTGTGAGGTGGTGTTGTGTGGTGGTGGTGTGTGTGAGGTGGTCTTGTGTGGTTGAGGTGGTGGTGGTGTGGGTGAGGTGGTGGTGGTGTGGGTGAGGTGGTGGTGGTGTGGGTGAGGTGGTGGTGTGGGTGAGGTGGTGGTGTGGGTGAGGTGGTGGTGGTGTGGGTGAGGTGGTGGTGTGGGTGAGGTGGTGGTGTGGGTGAGGTGGTGGTGGTGTGGGTGAGGTGGTGGTGTGGGTGAGGTGGTGGTGTGGGTGAGGTGGTGGTGGTGTGGGTGAGGTGGTGGTGTCTCACTGGTAGGGCAGCGCGGCGGCGGGCGCGGCGGGCTCGAGCACGCGCCACTGCTCCGCCACCTGCAGCGGACACAGCGCGTACAGCGGCGCCAGCACCAGCACCTGACACACACACACACACAACACTACTTACATACCTTCTACCGTTATGACTTGATTCAATCGATGATAACGAATACGCTGCGAGACATCGATTACACTTTTAGATAACAATTTGAATCGATACTTTGTACACACGCTTGCCTGATGTTGAACTTTCACTTTATTATTGCTCAGAAATAGTATCAATTTTGTGCTCGGACGGCTACAAGTAAGAGGGAACATTGTATCATCGACTCATAGTAACGATCTCATTTTAGGCATAGCACTCGGTAAAAAATTACACTAGGGAATGTACCGCTTATATCAAAATCGTTTTTAATTATTGTTTTAATATATATATATATATATATATATATATATATATATATATATATATATATATATATATATATATATATATATATATATATATATATTACTTTATTTAAATAGCCAACCGGTTTCGCATTTTACAATGCGAAACCGGTTGGCTAAACCCGGATATAAAAAATCTCAAATTAATTGCCTTTAATACCAATTTCTGATAATTCAAATTGTATTAAAAAAGATGAGTCCAATGATTTCCTTCTGCCGGATATTTTCAGTGTAAGAGCGCGTTCCGATCCGGTAGTAGCTATTAAATTGCCAAATGTTATCAAACCCCTTCTCGTGGAGCTGTTTAGTCAAAATATGTCATTCGTCCATGTGTAATGTTCACATGTACCAATAAATTAAAAAATAAAATAAATATTCACGGGACAAATTACACTGACTGATCTAACCCCAAAGTAAGCAAATTATTTGCTTGTGTTATGGGTGTTAGTCAACGATACTAATACATAGAAATACATATATAAATACTGGAATATATTTAATAAACACCCAAACCCAGAAATACAAACATTTATGCTCATCACACAAATGCTTGTCCCCGTCGGGGATTGAACCCAAGTCCTGTCGATTGCGCAGTCAGTGTCGCTAGCCACTCGATCAACAAGGCGGTCAATAAAATACATATAGTTTTTACTGACAGTAGTTTGCTCGGCGGTCGGATAGAGTGCGATGCGAGCCATTGCTCACCACGCCCGTAGTATCGCTTACGTCACGAGTAGGCGAGTCTATTTATTATGCATACATCACACCATGCACACTTCTGACTACTCGACGTGCTTTGAATGTTAGTCACGGTATAGTTGGTATAAATAAGGGCCAATTGCACTAAAATTGTCTTGGCTAAGAACAATCCTAAATAGTATGCTATCGCATTCTTTTCACTTAAGACAATTTTTTTTTTATATCATAAGATAGCAAACAAGCAGATGGGTCTCCTGATGGAAAGAGCCAACCATCGCCTATAGACACCAAAGGTGTTAATGGTGCGTTGCAATCTTGTGGCGAGGTCTATTGCCACATGCATAAATTTACCAACTACCTTACCCTCCAAACCGGAACACGACAGTGACAAGCACTGACGCTATTGCGGCAGGAATAGGCAAGGTGTCTGTAATTGTCTGTTTCTTTCTTTTTCTATATGTGTACGTATATGTCTGTTTTTCTTTCTCTCTATGCGCGTGTGTCTGTTTTTTTATCTCTGTGTACATTGGTATATGTGCGTTACGTATGTGTACCTCTCTCTTTCTAATGCTTTAAGCGTGTGTGTTTCTGTCTCTCTCTGTGTACATAAGTATGTATGTATGTATGTGTGTGTGTGTGTACAGACGGGCACGGCGCGCTGCGCGGCGGCGGTGGTGGCCAGTCTGACACCGGGTCTGGCCAGCATGGCGCCGCCCGCCAGCGCCGCCTCCGCGCTCACCACCACCTGCGAACACCACACCACACCGTCACCGCCACCACCGCGCACAGGTGCGCCACCCGATCTTAACGTGTAATCGACTCGTAGCGCTTAGGATTCTTATACACATAAACACGATTCAAAGTCGTGCTTCGACGTGGCATATTATGTATAAAAAAATGTGTAAGAGCCCTGAGCGCTTCGCATCAATTGACTTTTTGATACGTGAATCGGATCCCTGATATCGAATATGTAAAACAAATGGGTTCTTAAATTTTGACTTAATCTATATTAATATTATAAATGCGAAAGTTTGAATATTGGACAGATGTTTGTTACTCAATCACACAAAAACTATTAACGCACTCACTGCCAGCAACGCATATACGCGTTTTCGTCACTTTCATCCAGTGCCTTGGACACGTCTGTGAGTTCATTTATTTAGCGAGCTTAGCCCAGTGCCTTTAACGCACACACGAGTTCTATTAATATTGCAATATTGTACTTATGTCTAATATATTACTCCCTGGATCACTCGCATTTGGTCATTTTTAACCGACTTAAACAGAACAGGTTTTCAATTCGAAGGTATTTTTTATGTGTGTTTAACCTCGCAACTTTTTACTGCGTGATCCTATTAATTTATTTTTTTTATTTGAAAACTATAATGTTGATGAAAAGATTACACACACTTGAACAAAAAGATTTGTTTTTATTACAAACTTGAGTCTTAATTTCAACGGTGTTTTGTTGTTCGGACATTTCAGTTTCGACAATCAGTCAATTTGTGCAATTTACGTTGCTTAATTAATTTCTTTAATTTGTTCATTATAAACTGAAATAGTATGATTATAAAAACATTAATTATAAACATTAAATAATTACATGTTTAATTAAAAACAAGTTTGTCGTTTCTCTTGACAGAATCATTACTTGGTTTCAATGGGAACAAATCACCGTCAAATTAATATGAACTCATATGTGCGTTTGAGGCACTGGGTGTAGTTAGTTAAACGCACATGTGCGTTTGAGGCATATAGAAAAGTACGACATGTGGCGAAAGTCCAGAAAAAGGAGTGGCAGTGAATGCGTTAAACGGATTTGAATGAAATTTGGCACACAGATAGATGATCAGCTGGAGTAACACATAGGCTAATTTCTATCCCAGGAAAATGAGTTATTTCCGCGGGATTCATTAAAAAGATTTTATAATGCGGGTTGCACGTTGCAACTAGTCATCCAATAGACATCCAACAAGACATACAAACACCTGCGCATAGATATCGGAGTTCATTGTTTCAGTTTGACTTCGTTTACGTTCTGTCTCCCGCGCGGTGACCATACATTTTGTAATATCAGTACACTTATTTCGTTGAGATTGTGGTTCAGCAATATTATCCTTTTATTATATTGTTATTATTTACACATGACATCAACTATCCTGTAATTCAATATGTACAGTATTTTACCAGACCACCTGTACGTCTTTTCGTGACGTCATTAACCTTCACAGAGGTGACGTCACTCCGACGTCATATCTCCGTAACCATCACTTACTTTACAGGATCAACCCAAGTGAAGACTTATTCTCGATAGGAAACTAATGTGGCTCAATGTAGCTAACCAGCCTATGTTTAGCGGCTCAAATAGGCGGCCAAACATCGATTTGTCACTATCAATGAGATATTTTATAGACACATGCCTGTTAGAAACAAGAATCGATATCATATATAAAAAGTATAAATAATAACGGTCCAAGTAGAGATCCTTGAGGAACTCCTCTAGGGAGTAGTATCTAACAAGAGATACAATTATTAATAACTGCTGCTTGGGATCTATATAGAATATAATATGATGTTAGCCACCCAAGTCATTTACAGTTACCACAAATACCTACTTTAAACAATTTGTTAAGTAATAATCAATGATCTATTTGGTCAAAAGCTTTACTGTAAACAGGGTAGACTACATCTGTTTGAAAATGTTCGGGTGTCAAGGTTAGACCGTATATTCTAGAACCTACAATAGTCCTTTTGCAAATTAAACGATTGTTCGGTAAGAAGAACAATATTGTCGATATTTCTAATATTTAACTTCTTTCTTGATAAGTTTTCCAATTTCCTACATGTTTATCACTATCACTGACCTTCGTGACCCTCGCCATCAACGCGGCCACGGCCTCGGGCCCCGCCAGCACCACGGCCACTCCCGCATTAGCCAACCGAGTCGCCATACCCGCCGTCTGCAATCACAAATATTTAAACCATACACCAGGCTTCAAAGATTCAAAGAAATGACAAAAATTCAGTTTTGAAAAAATTGGTCACTTGACGTATCTAATGTTTATCAATTTATGTATTGGTTCTAACTTGACTAGTAACAATTTAGTCAAGTCAAAAATAATTCGAAATTGCCGCACGGTGGTGACATCAGAAGTACAACAAGCCTCATAGTACTCCAGCAGCGCGCTGGCAACAACGTCACTAGCAGGCGATGGTACCACTCACCTCGCTGACGTCGATGCCCTCGGCCAGCAGGAGCCGGCAGCGCTCCACCGTCACCGCAGGCGGTGGTACCACTCACCTCGCTGACGTCGGTGCCCTCGGCCAGCAGGAGCCGGCAGCGCTCCACCGTCACCGCAGGCGGTGGTACCACTCACCTCGCTGACGTCGGTGCCCTCGGCCAGCAGGAGCCGGCAGCGCTCCACCGTCACCGCAGGCGGTGGTACCACTCACCTCGCTGACGTCGGTGCCCTCGGCCAGCAGGAGCCGGCAGCGCTCCACCGTCACCGCAGGCGGTGGTACCACTCACCTCGCTGACGTCGGTGCCCTCGGCCAGCAGGTGCCGGCAGCGCTCCACCGTCACCGCAGGCGGTGGTACCACTCACCTCGCTGACGTCGGTGCCCTCGGCCAGCAGGAGCCGGCAGCGCTCCACCGTCACCGCAGGCGGTGGTACCACTCACCTCGCTGACGTCGGTGCCCTCGGCCAGCAGGTGCCGGCAGCGCTCCACCGTCACCGCAGGCGGTGGTACCACTCACCTCGCTGACGTCGGTGCCCTCGGCCAGCAGGTGCCGGCAGCGCTCCACCGTCACCGCAGGCGGTGGTACCACTCACCTCGCTGACGTCGGTGCCCTCGGCCAGCAGGAGCCGGCAGCGCTCCACCGTCACCGCAGGCGGTGGTACCACTCACCTCGCTGACGTCGGTGCCCTCGGCCAGCAGGTGCCGGCAGCGCTCCACCGTCACCGCAGGCGGTGGTACCACTCACCTCGCTGACGTCGGTGCCCTCGGCCAGCAGGTGCCGGCAGCGCTCCACCGTCACCGCAGGCGGTGGTACCACTCACCTCGCTGACGTCGGTGCCCTCGGCCAGCAGGTGCCGGCAGCGCTCCACCGTCACCGCAGGCGGTGGTACCACTCACCTCGCTGACGTCGGTGCCCTCGGCCAGCAGGAGCGGGCAGCGCTCCACCGTCACCGCAGGCGGTGGTACCACTCACCTCGCTGACGTCGGTGCCCTCGGCCAGCAGGTGCCGGCAGCGCTCCACCGTCACCGCAGGCGGTGGTACCACTCACCTCGCTGACGTCGGTGCCCTCGGCCAGCAGGAGCCGGCAGCGCTCCACCGTCACCGCAGGCGGTGGTACCACTCACCTCGCTGACGTCGGTGCCCTCGGCCAGCAGGTGCCGGCAGCGCTCCACCGTCACCGCAGGCGGTGGTACCACTCACCTCGCTGACGTCGGTGCCCTCGGCCAGCAGGTGCCGGCAGCGCTCCACCGTCACCGCAGGCGGTGGTACCACTCACCTCGCTGACGTCGGTGCCCTCGGCCAGCAGGAGCCGGCAGCGCTCCACCGTCACCGCAGGCGGTGGTACCACTCACCTCGCTGACGTCGGTGCCCTCGGCCAGCAGGTGCCGGCAGCGCTCCACCGTCACCGCAGGCGGTGGTACCACTCACCTCGCTGACGTCGGTGCCCTCGGCCAGCAGGAGCCGGCAGCGCTCCACCGTCACCGCAGGCGGTGGTACCACTCACCTCGCTGACGTCGGTGCCCTCGGCCAGCAGGAGGCGGAAGCGGCGGTGCGCGGCGTCGCGGAGGAAGCGCTCCACCAGCGCGCTGGCGCCCACCGTCATGACCACCTCCTCCGAGTGGATGTGCTCGCCCGCCTGCGAGCTGATGGACTCCCGGCTCGACTCCAGCTCCGCGCGGAGCTGCCGATTACAGCAAACCGTTACGGCTGCTTCCAATACTAACTTTAACTCATTTGTCTTGCAGGTTAACAATTACAGTACGAAGACGAAATTAATGTAATTACCACAAACACGAGCGGAAATTTTGTCACTACTTTTGTAAAAACAGTGACACTCTGGGAGCGTCAAAAAAAGGGGAAAATTTAAACAATTCACCATTTTATGTATTTACTTCGACTGGGTGCTATCCGCTACCTTTCCTTTTCCTCTCCCTAATTTTTTCTTACCTTCCTTACACCTACCGCCACTTTCCCTCTACACATCTCCTACCTTCCCTCTACCTTTTTGCTACCTTCCTACAATCCTCTCCCTACCTTTCCGCTACCAATTTTTGTGCCACTGTATCTATGTACGTACTGCGTACATACACAATATACATATGTACATACATATATACAGAGGTGCCGGTCACATCACGGTGTCGCGAGTTCAATTGCTTTTTCCTAACTCCAAAAATGTCAGCGCGTCTAAAGAAGTTCTCACTTCATTAAAACACGTCCACGGTATAGCACCCTTTTTATTAAATATCTGCACACCGTATAATGGTAGAATATGTTGGTAACTTAATTTATTTTTAACAACTTGTAACACCCATATTCTTGCAAATAAATATTTTCTTTCTTTCTTTCTAAATGATAAAACATATACTTAAAACACCGTGAGTAACTGAGTGACCTTTTGAAGAGTCGAATAAATTTTGTCTCTAAGACTTTTTTCGAAAGCTTTACGTCTTTTCATGTATGATCAAAAATACCGATTACGTGAATTTATCTTTGAATTGAATATGTAGGGAAGTGTATAAATATTTGAGTCATGGTGTCACGCCAAAGTGACGTCCCTACCGTTAATATCGATGACGCCACGGAGGGACGTGGAAAAAAAAGAACTTTTCAACCAGGCAAGACCTGGGGACCGCAGTCCGTCTGAGGAGCGTTAAAACTTGTATATAGTGTTATAAGATAAAATAATTGTTATACCGCGATTTAGGATTGGCGTGAATTTTTACGTATTGCAGCATTGAATATTATATGACTGCTACATTTTTTTTTTTATATCATAAGATAGCAAACAAGCAGATGGGTCTCCTGATGGAAAAAGTCAACCATCGCCTATAGACACCAAAGCTGTTAATGGTGCGTTGCTATCTTGTGGCGAGGTCTAATGCCACATGCATAAGTTTGCCGGCTACCTTACCCTCCAAACCGGAACACGACAGTGACAAGCACTGACGCTATTGCGGCAGGAATAAGTAAGGCGGTGGTACCAGGCCCGGGCGAGACAATGCAGAACTCTACCACCTAGTAAACATAGTAACCTTAGTATATATGCATTTATAAAATAATTTAATTAGTAATTCGAAATATGTTTTGTCACACACAACAAAAATACTCCATCGATGAGTTTGTCTGCATGCCGCGTGTGAGTATTATTGTTTGTGACCAGGAATCAATACATACAAAGTTCACTTTTGTTGAGTTATTTAATTGTTAACGTTATCAAGTGGTCTTAATGTCTGACATATTGCTTGCAGCAAGCATTGTTGTTTCAGAAAGATAGGTTAAATATGACATTATCACGGGTGTAACGTCTGTGTACAGAGTGCAGATATGTGAGGGAGAGTCAGTGTACGAGACAAAATCAATGAAATTCTTTCTAACACTGATTTATTATTAAAGCTATTACATTATTTAATAATATATTTTAAAAAATGTCGGCTTCGCCCTACAGACACGAATGATGTTAATAGTGCGTTTTTATCAGTGTGGTGGGGTGTTTATGCCACATTCAATTTTGTATGCTACCTTACTCTCTGAACTTAAAATAGAATGGAACCCTAAAATGGGCGATTGTTGTCTCATTCCACCAAAACAACCACTCACTAGCAATATGTCTCGTTATATAAAAATAGTAATAATTTCAATATCTTCTCTATTTTTGTTTTTTAAAGAACTGAAATGAATCAAAGTAATCTAAAGTAGTGGGATTGTTATCCAAGAGGATCTTGTGACTTTTTTAGATTTAAAGGACCCTATTTAAAGAATAGACGTCCCGCCATTCTGTCGGGAAATTCGTAACAAGCGAATGCTTGGCTATACGTATCTTTACTATCGTTACTAGTAGTTGGAAAGTTCTGTAACGTTCCGCTCGCCCGGGCTCGGAATATCACTTTACATATTCCTGCCGCAATCGCGTCAGTTATTCTAAGTTGTAAATGTCGTTTTTCGGTTTAGAACCGAAACACGACAATTTACAACTTACAATACGTAAGATAGTCACATTAAAATGATGAACAAATAAAAATGCAATAGTAACAATGTGTGCGTGAATACCTAATAATATTGTTTCTACGTAACCAAAAGTCGTAAAATTTGTAAGTCATTAATTTCACTTGCTGTGCGGTAAGCCGTACAACGGGGTTATATTTCGCACTTTCGAAAAAAAGTTTGATAAACTCGTCAGAAGAAAGCGATTCACGAAATTATTATGTACTGATCATTTAACAATAAGTGTGTTGTCCTGCGGACTAATCGTATTAACGCATACTGAAAAACCCAAGCCGTTGACGTAATTTTGGAATTAAAACGCATCGGCAAATTTATACGGCATACTGAGATGTCATTTGAATTTAAAATTCTTTCTAAGACCTAAGTACAAAATTGCGTTCTGTGGTGTACGGCCATAGATGCATTTAGCGCAACGCATAGGCAGTAAAATAATTTGACCGTTAAGCGATGAGTTCGTCCTAATACTGCTATTTTAATGATAAACACAGATTAACAAGAGCTCCGAAAAATCCGAGCGAGTCCGACACATGACGAGTGAACTGGACAATGAATGCACTTCACCAGCTTTAAGATCGGAAGCTGAATTAGCGACGGATAACCTCGTTCCAGCGAATTCTAAAGGAAAATACGTAATAGTACACGCGCACCCAGGACGCAACATGGGTTTGCGCAGGTAGCACGCGGGGGCCCCGCGGGGATGTGTGTGTGTGTTACCTCAGCGATGTGGTCGCGCACGGGCTCGCGCAGGTCGCGCGCGGCGGGCCCCAGCGTGCCCCGGCGGCACGGGGCCCCCAGCACCAGCCGCTGCAGGGACTCGCCCGTGCCCTCCGCGCCCTGCACCCACACTATCACTTCACTATTTATTACATACAGGATAAACGTATAGAATACTGGAGACTGACAGAATTTAAGGATTACATACAAGTAATATTCGAACACAGCACACATAGACACCTCTCACGGACGCAATATCTCCGACTGGTGCGGAACAAACTGTCCCGAGACACTCCGTGTGCGTTGGCCAAATATTACATGTGTGTAGATTGACTTCTGTTAGCCTCCAGTATTCTGTGATAAAGGTGACAGTTCCAGTTCGCGACGATCACGAGGTTGAGGTCAACGTACGATTTTCGCACAGTTTTATAAATTGAATGGACAATATATTATGTTACGCATGATGACAAGTTCTCCTTTGATACAAACTTATTTTAAGGTGTGTACAGTAAAGTTAAATGAATAAATAAATAAATAAATATATGTTATTGATATTATTATGTATATTCTGTTGGCTTATTGTATATTCTCGTGGTTAAGTCGATTTTGATCATTAGAATGGCATTTAAGTCAATTTTTGAGCTATAAAATGTTTTCTTATGATGAAAATCGATGATGAAAAAATCTTATGATGAAAATCTTATGATAAAAATCGAATGAGAAATGTCTAAGTAATATTAAAAAACATTTATCAAAAACTTTCATTAAGGCGATAGGTAATGCCAAACTACGAAATAGACACCTCTTTGAAAGCCTACTACTGCTAACCGATTGGTCCAATAATTTAAAAAAAATATGCATTATACGTATAATATAATTAAGTTTAAATTTTAAGTTCGTTTTTTCAAATTTTATTGTTATTTTTGACGGAAAAAAATCGAATATCTTTCTTATTTTTACACAAAAAATTGCTTATAACTTCCAAACTACTGTAACGATTTTGATGATTTTTTCTTTTTATTACAGACAATTTATTGCTTTATAAAATTTAAGTTCAAAATTTTACAAAATCATTATAGTGTGCTATTAAATCAATAAAAACCTTATTATTTAATTCGCGGACAGCGCTCGCGTCGAAAGTCAGTCTCCCGGTAGCGTTCATACGGGGAGGCTGTGTCGCATGTTAGCATGCTCCGCTCTCCATATTCGAGTCAAAGAGTAATAGTACAGATAGAACGTTTGGCACAATAGTAAGATTGTGCCGTTTGGAAATTGAAGATTTCGTTTACGCTTGGATGTTTTTTTATAGTAGATAATGAGCTTGGACCGAGAAGTCTGTTTTTTTTTACAGATGTTCTTATGATATAGACAAGGAATAAGAAAGGATTTTTTTAAATTCATCCCCTAAGATGGTGAAATAGGGGGTGAAAGTTTGTTTGAAACTCTGTCATTTTTGAGTTATTACAACTCAAATAGAATGATATGCCATAACTAAATTATCCTTTAACTGAAAAAAAATTAAATATAAATTTAATATTTTTTGGAATTCTAGCCTATAGAGAGGTAAAAAGAGGCTATAAAGTTTGTATCATAAATGAATTGTTTATTTATTGCATTACTATAAAATCTAAATTATTTTAATTTAGTATTTATGATTTTTAATACAATTAAGAAGTACGAATTTTTTAATTTTTTAGTACTTATGCTCTTCAATCGAAATTGAAGAAACATGCATGTAATGTTCGAAGTTTCATCCATTAAAGGAGTAAAAGTGTGTGTTACAATTTATATGAAAAATCAAAGGTTTATGGTGAAAATAACTTGAAATTCGGCACTTATAATCTTCAACACAATTTAAGAATCATATATTTGGGAATTTTTTTAAATGTTATTCCTTAAAGGGTAAAAAAAGCATTGATGTTTGTATAAAAAATAGATTCTTAAAACTCTAAAGAAAAAAAAAACTGGTACTATTTGAAGGTAGTAAGGACTTCGCAACTAAAAATAAATAAATTAAATATATTATACATACAAATAGTCTAAATAAATCAACTTATTTAGTAGTTTTCTCTATAAACATTAAATCAAATTATATATCTTCTTTTTTATTACGAGATTTTGAAACAAAAACAAAGAAGCTAGTTAGTTTTAAAATATTATTCAAGAGATTATATTTAACCAAATCAAATTTTGAAAGGTTTTGTTAAATATTAATTGTTGATTGTATGTATTAAAATAAAGTGCTACACGGGATGTATTGTATATTACAACACTTTCAAAGAAATAGGAAACGAAACTGTTCTTATTGTGTAAATTGTTATATGATTTTTTGTCGATTTTCGGTACATTTTTTTTTCTTTAGATATTTATCGTTTTTCTAAAACGAATGTACATGTAATCGATAAATGAGCGATTACTGGTTATTGGTTTTGAGTTTGACAACATTCAGTCGATTCATGATGATAAAAGTTCATATAGGTGAACAAAAATGTTAAAACGTAGGTATCTGCATTCACTGTAAATACTCTTTGACGTTGGAGCAAGCTAGCGCGCGATATAATTTTTGCGCTGCTCCTGTCAGAAACTCAAGGTCGTTCGCAGCTGTAATCGCCTTAATAAAAAATCCTAAATAAATCGACCGATTTTGATCCAATTTACGGTATTTGACGCAGCTTTTTAGAGAGAAAATCTGATAAGATATTTAAATCAAATGGTATATTAGCGTGAAAGCAATTTTAAAAATATTAAGTTTGCTGTAAACAACAAAACATTAATATTTGAAAAGCTATAACTTTTGAAAACTTGATTCGAATTTGATTTTTGAAACTGCATTTGACGTAATTTTTTTTTTCAAAATATCTTCAGGCTCGTATTCCCGAAATGTTAGGCAGAGGTACACAACAAGTGCATCCACCATCAGCTGATGACACTTTGTCCCATAATGTGATAGGTGACAAGCTTATCGCCAACCGGGCATTATTCCAATTCTAGGAAACGTTGTTTTGCCAGAAAACTGATAAACACATTTTTAAATTGCCCGACACAGGAATCGAACCCGGGACAACCCCAACACGGGACCACTAGACCACAGTGACCATAACAGGTAGTTTTTTAGGTACTAAAATATTGTAGAAAGTCAAAAAATGAATGATTAAAAATCTTGAAGTTATGACAAAAAACACTTTTTTTTCTCAAAAATAACTTTCGAAAGGATAAATCAGTTTTTTAAGGAAAGGAGTTAATTAGATTTTATACACAATCGGTAAATTAATCTGGAAGTTATTTAAAAAATACTGTTTGGTCGTCGTCGTAATTTTTTTGAGGTTTTTTAAAATATCTCAAATCTCCCTCTGCACAGATTTGGTTCAAATTTTCAGGATCTAGTTTTTTTTTTCAGGTCTAAGTTGAGCAAAATCCAATCGAATTCTATCACCCGCGTTTCGCTCGGTCAAACCGTTCAAAAGTTACGAGATATTTACATACATACATACATACACACACACACACACACACACACATACATATAGACATACTGACGTCATCGTGAAAATAGTCGGGAAAGGTTTCTAAAAACGTGGAGATCCGGTGAAAACTCGATTTTTGAAAATCGGGGCAAAATCATTAACTTTCTTGTCTACATACGTAGCAGGCAGTTAAAACTGGGTGTGACCGCCCCATTGGTCGAGTGGTTTGCGACCCTGTCTTCGCAATCGACGGGGCTCGGGTTCGATCCCCGACGGGGACAAGCATTTGTGTGATGAGCATAAATGTATGTATTTCCGGGTTTGGGTGTTTATTATGTACGTAAAAGTATTTATATATGTATTTCTATGTATTAGTATCGTTGACTAACACCCATAACACAAGCAAATAATTTGCTTACTTTGGGGTTAGATCAGTCAGTGTAATTTGTCCCGTGAATATTTGGGGCCGTCCATTAATCACATGATGTTTTTTTTGGCAGTTTTAAACCCCCCCTCCCCCTTGGTGATATATGGTAATGAGACTACCCCCACCCCCCACCCCCTATAACACATGTATTTTTTAGTTCCTACAAAAAATCTTAAATTTTTTAAACATTTAGGATATATAATGTAAGTATCATCTAATTATATCATAGAAAATTAACGACTACAATAATAACATCTAGAGGTAGACAGAAAGGTTGCAGGTTATTTTTAGCTGACAAGAATACAAGGAATATGAAAAAGGTTTGTTGTACTAATACCTACATGAACATTAAAGTCCCGTTTTCTCTTTGATTAGCGCGAGTGCGAGTGTTTAATGCAGGTGCTTAGTATTAAGCAAAAAATACGTGAAGACAGCCGTTGATCGGTGCAAGTGATTAGTATTCAGCATAGTAAAAGTGAATAGACGCTGATTACTAATCACTTGCACTGCATAATGGCCATCTTCACGTATTTTTGCTTAATAATAAGCACCTGCATCAAACACTCGCACTCGCACTACACAAAGTGAAAACGGTACTTAATGTACAGTGTCCTCGGGCCACGGATTAGCAAAACTTTCAACACCAATAACTGGATAAGTATCTGGCAAATAAATACACGTGATATATTGCTACACCCCCCCCCCCCACCCCCCACCCTCCCATTGTGATATTTCGTGATTTTTTTATGGATCCCTCCCTCCCCCTGTCAAGCTTCACGTGATTAATGGACGGCCCCTTTAGTGAATATTTATTGTTTATTCCGTATTAGTTATCGCAGGGGCAGGTCGGTGGCACTGACCTGGTCGGCGGCGGCGCGCTGCTCGTCGCGCACGGCGCGCAGCACGCGCCGCACCATGTTGGCGGCCGTCAGCTCGGCGGGCAGCGCGCGCGTCACGTGACGACCCATCGCGCGCAGACGACTACATAGCGACCTACAATACCACATACGTGCTGGCCTCACATTGCACGCTCAACTCACACTGACGATGGTGAGCAATCTCGTGTTACTTCCCATGCAGATTCCTATCCCATTTTCCTTAAACCAATCTGGACATATGGCATTTAATTGTGAGGTTTCTGCTTGTGATTCGAATATAGCTAATATATAGCTATTATACAAAGAGCACAAAATTATATCCTCAAGCAAATATCCAACACACCATGGTTCATTAAGAATCAAAACAGTGAAAGAGGAAATAAGATTTATTTATTTATTTATTTAATACTTTATTGTACACAGAACAATTAGAATAAAAATATATAAACACAACATAAGTACAATGGGCGAGCTTATCTCTACTCAAAGAGATTTCTTCCAGCCAACCCGATAAAGGAGATAAAAAAAGAAATCAAATAAAGTAGACTTGATGTACAAAAAAAAAATAGATATTATGGTTACATAACAAGAAAAAAAAAAATACATACGGTATAAGGAAAAATTACAATTCTGTTAAAAAGTGTTCTTTGACGCGTTTTTTAAAAGAATCAAAAGTCTGGCAGAGGCGAATCTCACTAGGCAGAGAGTTCCACAAACTTACTGCATGTACCGCAAAGGAGTGCGAGTAGGCAGCAGAGTTACTAGGAGGAAAGCGCAACAAGGTTCTAACGTTAGAGCGACACGGGGTATCAGGAGAGTGCAAAAAACTAAAAGAGTCACGGAGATATTTAGGGGCTATAGGATTGAAAAGGATCTTGTATAGCAAGCAAAGGATATGAGTTTTTCTCCGCTGTCTAATAGGATCCTACACTTCTAGCTACAAAACATGTCTAAGATATCACCCAAACCCCATTAGCAGTGCAACTACTGTTCCACAATCATTCGGCCGCCTAGAAAGGTGCAAATTCCGACAAGACAAAGCCGATGAAAATTAGTAGCAGTATCTAAAGGGAGACTGCTGCATCAAGACAACTATCATTGAACAAATCTGCTTATAGTCAATGGACTGATTGCATGATGAATAAATTTCCACAAAAAAGAGTTCCCATGCTGGATAAGTAGAAGGAACCAAATAAGTCTCATTAAAGTAGTAAAAATATTGGTGTGAGCTTAACAAGTTAAGACCACAAAACAGAAGTGCAAAAATTTGTAAAGCATAATAGTCATTTTTTAATTAACTTAGAGTCAAGTTTAACATGTCATTATTATTTTATTTAGTAAATTCTTTCACCTGTGTAAGACAGGACATCAAAAATGATCATTATTTTCATTCAAAATTCTATTCACTTACAATGCAGTAGTGCTTTCCGAGTCCGTTACTATTTGTTCAATCAGGTTAACTGTGGCCAGTGCTATGTTCAGTGATCCATTTATTTTCCTGTAACATTAAAACATACACCGTGAGACTTCAGGAACTGAAATGGTTTGTGAAACAAGCATATTTTTTATTTATTTTTTAAATGTCAATCGACAAATTACTAATTAAAATAATTACAAATTATTGAGCAAACCAAACACTAGGCAATTTGCGTGACACAAATGTCCGTGAAAAAAAAAATATATGCAAGCACACCTATACTTGTAAATGTAAGTCTGTGTGTTAGGCAGAGGAGCATATATCTGCCGTCTTCAAACTAATATGTATTTCTACAACATCCTGCTACTTTAAATTTTTTGATCTCCACTTTAAAAAAAGTATTGATCTGTCTTACCAGAATTTGCAATTTGAAGACATAATAACATTCTGGTAAAATAAAATTATTATCGATACAATCTTTTTTCCTGACTGAGGTTCAAAAGACTTAAATTCGAGGGATGTTGGATAGTTTTATTTTAGTTTCAAGACAGCAGAAATATGCTCTTCACTAGATGATCGAACATTTCAGGAATAGATCCTGATATTTATCTATTGTACAGTTGTTATAAAATTATTGAGACAAGCACTAGACCAACAAAGCCACACACTATGGGTTAACAAGTATATTATGTATATTTAATGATTTTGTTCTCAGCCACTAACAGAAGCATAAAGACTGCTTTAGGTTTACAAGTTGTGATATTTATTATTCTTGTTTCCATTGAATGTTCTCCGATACATACCACAATACATATGTAATGAATTTTAATTTCACAAAAACAACAATGTTGGTAAATCATATAACACTGCTCAAAGTTTAATGTACTAGAGAAGCTATGCTACGTGGAAGTCATGTTCTATTTATTTAAGAAATAGTAATAAATTGTCCTCACCAAAGTGAAAATTAAGCAGTGTGGCAAATTTATAATCTATACATACAAATAAATAAAATTGAAGTGTCTGTAATATTAAAATAACTGATTTTAACTAAATGCATATCGATGTATACACGGTATATACGAGGTGTAAAGAAAACTCTGTCCGATTCAAAAGGTATATAAGTAGGTCAATGACATTATCAGGAAAAATAATAAAATAATTATTTTTATTAAAATAAGAAAAATATTGTAGTTTAAAGTGCTTCATTTTAGTACTAAAATTGAGCAACTTCCCTTAAACCAAGCAAATATTTTGAAGATTTATGTATCAATATCCATAAAATCCCTCTGTTTGTTCCAGCTAATCTCAGGAGCGGCTGGACCTATTTTGACAGGACTTCAACTGATAGGTAGCTGATGTAATAAGGAGTAACTTAGGCTACTTTTTTCTAAAATTTTTCCCACATGGACAAAGCCGCGGGCACAGCTAGTAGAGTATAAAAATATATTTGCAACCAAAACCTCATAACCTCCCTGAATTTCATGGTGCTAATTAATTTCATTCAACAAGCTGTGACAGTGTAACGCAAATGGCGTGGCTCACGCCTTGCCTAGCATGTTAGAACATAGAATTTAAATGATAAAACACTTGTACTGAAACCAGTTTATTTCCAAATTATTTAGTCTACTTTGGTTTCGCATATTAACGCATCTTGAGGACTTATAACTTAACAAGAATAAATGTATAGAACAAAGAGGTTTTTGGGATTGTGCTACTTCACTACGGATGATGAAATATTCTTCTTATGTTTGGCTTACTGCAAGTGAAGTTGATGGCAGAAAGTGCGGTAAAAAAAGGGGGCTTTAATTATTGAGACTATATTTCAGTACTGTGTATGGTGCGGTTTATCAGAGGTAACATATACAAAATTAAAATAATCAATAATATATATTTATTTTGATATTTGGTAAGCAAAATACTCATGCTAATAACAAATATTATGCTTTAGTTCAAGACAAAACGCCACGACTTACCCATTTCGAATATCCGATACAAATTTCACAACACTCTCAAAACTTTTCTCGTCTAATTCTTTCATAGGATTTTCCAAAGGTGCCATTATTTTCGCAAGTAAATCTAACTTGCGACTTTTATCGTTTCTTAAGAATAGTAACAAATAAAAATGAATAGAAACATTTAATGTGTATTTACAATTCTTTGAGTAAACATGAAGATCATAACCAAAAAAACAGCTGACAGCTGTCAATCAATTGTCATAAGAGTAAAGCAGGCCATGCCGTTCCTACTTCGGAACTATCGGCAATTTTTATTTTTTTATGTTTTTTATTAATTAAGCACCATCTGATATTAATAGCTATGTTCTAAAATGGAAATATTATAACTTAAAACGCCCTAGGTGGCGCAGTAACAATGCGATTTCTGCTTTAACCAAAGAGTATGTGGCTTTATCGATAAAGCTCGTAGTGAGACCATATCAATTGCCAGTTACTTTTAAGTGGCAGTTTTTTGTTATTTACAAAAACATAATTTATATATAAAATTATTAATTAACATAATAATTAATCAAATACTGCAGGAAAAAAATAAATAGGCTATGGAATGTTTTTTATGTATGTTTATGTTATCGGTCATTTTAAAAACGTATTTTTCCTGAGCGTTAATTGGTAATTGAAAACAAAAATAGCAACTTTGAATTTTAGCCAGTGTTTGTAGAAATCAGCGTAACCACTTTTAAGCTTTAGTAGATTTCTACTTTTTAGTAGATTTGAAGCAAATGAGGCGTTAATCTAGTATGATAAAATGTCACAGTAGAATTTAGTAGATGTATTTAGTTTTAATTCGCTATCAAAGAATATTATTTATTATATAAGAATATTATATTTATACATAAGTAATCTGCGAAGCAGGCTGTAAACGCTGGTACCCGCGGCATTGCTCGCGCATGGTTACTTTAGAACTTATTTAACCTTTCTTTATTTTATTAAAAATCTCTACATTGCCGGGTGGGCTGCTAGTACTTTAAAAAAATAACATTTACATATTCATCTTAACTATTTATATACGATATTTTTGTTATTAAAATTTAAGTAAAAAACGTAAGACCTATACTTCCTACAACTTCTAAATTTTCTATATCTAATATCATAACTAACTATACCTCAAACTAAAAATACCTATTGGTAACACACCTATCGAATAATCTAACGTAATTATAAAAGAAATTTATAATTAACACGAAATATCTAATCTAAAATTACCTTTGGCAATAATATTATATTTACTAAACTATACTCCAAATTAAATATATGTATCTATTAGGATTGCTAAGTATTAACACACCTATGTAACCAACTAATGTAACTATATTAAAAAAATCTGTGAGCTGGTTGAGCCTACAGGTCACGTGAAACTTCCCGCTAAATTGAAGTATTTTAAGCTCCAAGAAAAAAATTATGCCTAAGTTAAAAGTCGTCGCACGGCACGCACAGTACGGACAGGTTACTAATTATCATTTTGTCGTTTTCTTTGCGCGCTTCATTGCATTGTAAACATCGCATTTGAAGCGTGCGTATTATTTACAGTTATTTTAATTATGATGAACAAAATAATAAGTCAAAGTATGTAATGTTTGAATGCGGACATTTAATGAAAGTGAGACGTGTTTTTTAACTTCCCACTACGTATGTAGATAAGGAAGTTAAGTACTGATTTTGCCACGATTTTCAAAAATCGAGATTTCACGAGATCATTTTCAACGTCTTAAGGTCCTAGGAATCTTTTCCGACTATTTTCACGATGACATCAATATGTCTGTATGTGTCTATGTAAACATCTCATAACTTTTGAAAGGCTGAACCAATTGAAACGCGATTGATAGCATTCATTGAATTCTACTTAGATTTTCTAAAAATTTGTACCAATTCGGCCAAGGAGATTTTAGAAAGTTTAAAAAACCTCAAAAAGTTTTTGGCGAAACAGTATTTTTTTTAATATAACTTCTAAATTATTATATCCGATTGAGTAGAAAATCTAATCAGCTCTATACTACAAAAAACTGCGTTCAATGTTTTAATTGCATCAAAAGCGGTTTATCCGTTCGGGAGAAATCGTCGAAGAAAAATTTTGAAAAAAGTATATTTTTAACCAATCATTTTTCGACCTTCTACAATATTTTAGTACTGAAAAAACCATGTCAAATACAATTTTAAAACCAAAATCGAATCAAGTTTTCAAAAGTTACAGCTTTTCAAATATTAATACCTATTTTGTTGTTTACAGCAAATTTACTTATTATTTTTATAATATTTTTCAGGCTATTGTACCGATTGAATTAAAAATCTAATCAGATTTCTGCTAAAACACCACGTCAAATGTTTTAAATTGGATCAAAATCGGTGGATTTCGGGTATTTGGGAATTGAAAATGACAAAAATTTTGAAAAAAAGTTTTTTGGCATTACTTTGAAAATTTTCAACCTATACATCATGTAGATGATCAAATTACTGTCATTTTAAACAAAATTTATATTTTTTAACTCTAAAAAATCTATAGGGGTAGGTTTTTCTTTCTTGGGGCTTAATATACCTCAGTTTAACGGGAAGTTAAATCAATCAATCAACCCTCGCTAGTCAGGTCCATTTTTTTTGAAGAGGGGAACTTCAGTGCCATTTTTATATTTTGAAAATTTTTTTTGTCTTAATTTTTATTTTTGTGTAGTTGATAAGCAATAGAATAAGTGCGAAAAAAATTGAAAGGATTAGTCATTACCTTCATATAGAAATATTTTTTTTTAAATAGGTTAAATTTTAGACCGCTAGACCCACCCGTTCCCCTTAATAGACCTAAATCAACTGGGAAAATTTTTGAATATGGATTTTTGTTGATTGTTATTTTTATCAAATATTGTTATTTTTATTGATTTGAGTTCTATAATTTTTTATATTTCGAATAAAATAGTATTTTTCCTGAAAAATTCCCCAAAAAGATGATTATACACAAAAATTAACTTAGATCGTGTAGAGGCACGTGTTGTTTTGAATTTAAAAAAATAAGTCCCAGTGTTTTTTCATCAAAAAGAAGCTTTTTGGGGGCGTCGCAAAAAGTTTAATTTTCAACGACCAACCTAATATATATATATATATATATATATATATATATATATATATATATATATATATATATATATATATATATATATATATATATATATATATATATATTACTACGATAAGTAATTGTTATTGCAATAAAAACATTTTAATTTGAACATGAATAATATTTGTACATTTCGTAATGAATGACTTCCTGCTTTTGAATCTAGCTTGTATATATCATTTTAGGGGCTCTTTGGATTTATTCAAATTTCCTTTTATTTTTTAAATGAAACATTCCTCTGCCCATAGAATTGTGCCCTTGTGTCATCCTACCTGTCTGTAAATAGATATATGTATATAATATATCAAACTAGCTGTGCCCGCGACTTCGTCCGCGTGGGTTTTTTTTTTAAAGTAGCCTCAGTACTCTTTATTACATCAGCTATCTACCTATGAAAGTCTCGTCAAAATTGGTCCAGCCGTTCCAGATCTCTGGAATAATCTTATGGCTAATGGCTAATCTTAGCCGGAATAAACAGACAGACAGACAAAAACCGTAAAAAGTATTATTTTGGTATGTGTACCGTGTGTACATCCATATGCATTTAGTTAAAACCGGTTATTTTAATATTACAAACAGACACTCCAATTTTATTTATTTGTATAGAAGATGTATAGCTAGTGTAAATATATTATGTGTACGATTTATAACTACAATACACAGGTATTTATAAATACAATACATAAGAAATACGTAATATTTAACGTAAAATAATTTCATCACAAAATTTCAACTCAATCCGTCGATAGGAAGGGCTCCAAAAGGGCACGGAAATGGGACAGGTATCAGAATAGCTAGCCAAGGCCGCCATTCTGTAATCAATAGTTTGCAAAATAAATAATTTCAGAAACCGCTATCGCGTGGCGATAAATAGTTTCATTTTGATACGGCAAAATCGCGAAACGACCCACCTCTAGTTAGAGGTACCTATATACTTCCACTCATGTACCTAAAAAAATCGAACTTGCGCACGGAGGGTTCCGTTCCATCATCTATAAAAAATGGCAAACAATCATGTTTGTTGTATGGAAACCTCCTTAAATATTTATTTTATTTTAATTATTTACTTTTAAAGTAATTATTTAATTAAGTATTCTGTGGATATTTCAAACGTCTACCAGTTGTCATTATTAAGATCGAAAAAAAGCAAAAAAAACATGTTTGTTGTATGGGGGGTACCCTTAAATATTTATTTTATTCTGTTTTAGTTTTAGTTATTATAGCGGCAACATAAATACATCATTTGTGAAAATTTGAACTGTATATCATGGTTCATAAGATACAGCCTGGTGATGGACAGATAGACAGACAAACGCAGGGACAGACAGTGGTGTCTTAGTAATAGGGTCCCGTTTTAAACTTTGAATATGGAACCTTAAAAAGTATAGTAAAGCCAACGCATTCACAGTTCGGCTCTTCTCGGCAATGTTCGGTTCTCGTTCGGCGGTGTTAATAAATAAATACCTACTGTTGTTGAATTATTTTCATTTTACAACTTTTCTTAAACTATGCATCCAAATAACTTGGTATAAAAGCCACAGTTTATCTTCCTAAGATTTTCGTGTTGATGGAGTAGGTACTTTTCGTTAGTAAGGATTAATATGCCTGCGTACACCTGCGCATAATAATCCTACTGCTCAAAATTCATCTATTAATTTTCAACAATTTTTCGACTCAAAATACCTTATTGTGTTGTTGTTATATAGTGTCGCGGACTTTTTTGTAGATCTACTTAAAATCAATATATTTGTAGTACATTGTACTTACGTATACTTATCCATTACGCCAGCGCACGCGGATACAGCAGTTCGATAGCGATTTTCTTCCGACTTAGTTTACGAATATCGATATTTTAACTAAACCAAGAATAATTGTAACGTAATAACGTAATGCTTGATAGCCTATAACCTCCCTAAATCCTAATCTATACATATAATAAAACTGTAAGAGGTCGATTTCTGTACATTGAAGATATTTTAAAAATTTTTTTGGAACAACAACATATCTTCACGCCAGATCCCTTACGGGGTAGGCAGAGAGAACCGAATGCCATACATCACGATCCTTGCAGGCTTGTCTCGCTTCTTCCACATTCATCACTCTCTTCATACACACACGCCGGTTGCGAAGACTCTTGACACCACCTTCGGACAGTACTCGATCAATCTGATCGTGGTATGTCAGTCTTGGTCTTCCCCGGTACCTACATCCTTCCACATTCGCGTTGTATATCTGTTTTGTTAACCTTTCATCTACCATTCTTTCTACATGTCCGAACCAACGGAGCATGCCCTTTCTCATCTTTACACCGACACTTTCTTTCAAACCTAGCCTCTCTCTCACTTCGGCATTACGAACCCGGTCCGCGAGTGTCACACCAAATATTTTTCTTAGCGACCTCATCTCGACCGCGTTGATTCTACTTTCATGCCCTTTCTGACATACCCAACTCTCACTTCCATACAATAGCGTTGGGATAAGCACATGATTATGCAGGGCTAGACGGGCACCCTGACTTAAAATTGTGCTATTAAGTAATCTCCCTAACGCTCCATTCACTCTGTTCCCTGCACACACTCTTCTTTCAACATCAGCGGTGTACCTTCCATCCCTGCTAAAAGCACATCCAAGATATACAACCTCATCCACTTGCTCCAGCACTACATCATCGACCACAACTCTTACATCCGTTCTGGTTGTTTCTCTTTCAAATACCAAAACTTTAGTTTTCTTCGCATTCAAATGTAAGCCCATACTCTTACAATCCTCATTCATAACTGTGACCAGTGTTTGCAGCTCAGATGGAGTTGAGCCTAAAAGTACAGCGTCATCTGCATAAAGCAGGCAGTTCACCACTAGATCACTCATGCGCATTCCCACATTCAATGACCTCAATCTTTGGAGACACTTATCCAGATATAGAATAAACAGACGAGCTGACAACACACAACCCTGCTTGACGCCGATATTGACATCGAACCAGGGCGATATGTTGCCGTCCACCCGCACACGTGCTTTGCAATCCCAGTACATGGATTGCAAAGCACGCAGCAGACGCCCATCTATCCCATAACTGGGTAAAATGTCCCAAAGTTTCTTTCGCACAACTCTATCAAACGCTTTCTCCAAATCCACAAAACCGCAGAAAACCTTCTGGCCGACAGCCAGATGCTTCTCTACGATGTTGCGGAGTGAGAAAACTTGATCCATACATCCTCTTCCAGATCTGAAACCCCCTTGTGCCTCCCACAACATTCCCTCGGACTTCCCTTGCATTCTCCTTTCAATGATCTTACCATACACCTTCGATGCTAAGCTGATCAAACTGATGGCCCTATAGCTATTGCAGTCTATACGTGAGCCCTTGCCTTTATACAAGGGCACGATGACCGCGCGCCGCCAGTCTTCGGGTACTCTACCGGTCCTCCAACATGTATTGCAGAGGACCCAAAAAGAGTCCCAGACGGCAGGACCACCGTATTTGATCATCTCAGCAGTCACCTTATCTATTCCCGCAGCCTTTCCGTTTTTCATACTTCTTATCGCCCATACGATCTCTTGCATAGTAATGTCCTGGCACGCTTCCACCGTCTCTGAGTCACTTACTGAGTCAGAGACGGAGGCAGCGTTCTGAACAGCATCATACATATCTCCAAAATATTCACTCCATCGTTTTAACACGCTTTCTGTGCTTGTAAGAATGTCACTATCCTTAGATTTAATCCTATTCATTCTGGAGGCTGCCGAACAACTCCTAGACTTCTTCACCTCCCTCCAAAAAAGTTTGGTGTTTGCCTCGAAGTTGCTCGCCAGTCTTTCTTCCGCTTTCAAACATTCTCTTTCACGCTTTTCTTTTACTAAGGTTTTGGTGGCATTCTTACAACAACGATACAATTCTTTCTTCTTGTCTTTCATACCATCATTCGCTTGCAAACATGATACATAGTCTAGCCATGCTTTCTTCTTTCTCTCAATCGCAGCTTTCACTTCATCATCCCACCATGCATCTCCTTTCATTGACTTGCACAGTTTTGCACTACCACATACTTCTTTCGCGGCTACTATCATACTATCTTTCAAAACTTTCCAACATTCGTCTACATCCAAGTCCGGTAGGTTCACTTTCGCCAACCTATCTCGAACCTGAATCTCATACATATTCCTTATACTCGGGTCTTGCAACTTTTCGCTCTTTATCCTTTCAAGCTCTCCGAATGGAACACGTTGTCGATGTCGCCAACACTTCTTAAACAGACCCCTATATCGGCTTATTACCAAATAGTGGTCCGTTTCCAGATTGGGACCTCTGTAGGCGCGCGTATCCATTAAACAACTGCGGAGTCTACTATCAATCAAAATCAGATCTATCACACTCTTTTGGTCATTCCTTCTCCATGTATACAAATGTATGTCCTTATGAGGGAATATTGTGTTAGCCACAAGAAGATTCCTTTCCATGCATAAATCCACAATGTGCTTACCGGCGTCGTTCACTCTACTGTCACCATACGGACCAAGAACGGCATCGAAACCAGGCCGCTTAGTCCCGACCCATCCATTCAAATCACCACACAAAATGACTCTTTCATTGTCATCAACCATATCCAGAACATCCCTTACAGAATCCCAAAACTTTTCCAGGTCACTGGGCGACGAAGAGCTTACCGGTGCATATAATGCGACCAAAAAGACTCTCGTGATTCCCAGTTTGATCCGGACCCAGAGAAGTCTCGAGCCAGCCATCCCATAATCTTTCAGACCAGAGACTAAGCGTGACGATAGAAGAATACCTACTCCGGGGCCAGCATGATCGCTCTGGGGCACACCAGACCACAGAGCCATCATGCCACCGGGGAGATCAGTGGTTTCACTACCTTTACGTTTAGTCTCTGTTACACACAAAACATCTAGGCATCTCTCATTCATTACATCTATCAATTCATGCATCTTATCTTCCAACCCACCTCTTACATTCCACGTGCCTATTTGGCACTCTGCTCCCCTCGACTCGCCTATTCGGGCCTGGCGCGATGGGTGGCGGCCCCCATCGCCGCATCCGCCGCTTTTCGTACCGACGGGGGCGGATCGGTACGCGTCGCCTCCAGGGGACGCCCTAATCCGCACTGCGGTACTTATTCGGGCCAGAATTGCAGTCCAGTGGACTGGCAGGGGTCGCGACGAGCACGCTTCTGGCCAATGACCAAAGAAAGATTTTTTTGGAAGATACTCTTTAATCGACACTGAAGCGAAAAATGTAATTTTTTTAATTTTTGTCTGTCTGTCTGTCTGTCTGTCTGTATCAAGGCCGCGCATCACGCCGAATCTACTGAACGGATTCAAATGAAATTTAGCATGGTTAAAATTCATACTCCGAAGAAGGTTATAGGATACTTTTTATCCCAAAATTCAATACGGTTCCGGTGGAATAGGGGATGAAGATAAAAACGTATATTTAGCTTTAATTCATTAACCTGCAGTCCGAAATCCTTTATTATTTTTTTGTTCAAAAGTAACTACTATAAAGATTATCCCTTAAAAATTTCAAAGTCATCAGTTTTATAATTTAGAAGTTACAGACATCACAAGTTTCAACGGTTTCCGGGTGGTAAGTCCAGTTGAACGTGACACCCGGATTTTATACAAAACCTTTGAACGCATGGCTCATTATAAGTTAGCGTTATCATTTCATAGTGTTTGTATAATGGAAATAACCCGAGAGATCAGTTTAGAATATATACTGTTTTATTAAAATGTTATAAATGCAATTTTACTAGCCTAAAAATGAGTAAAATATGTGTAAAATGTAAACCTAAACATTTTATTTATTTATATAAGAATTATAATATATTTGAAAATAAATCAGGTCATTTTTCAGTTTTTTGCCAATATCTCAGAAAATATGCATCTAATCGACATTAAGTATACTAATAGAATTTGTTCTTTATAAAATGTTACGTAAGGATAGTCTATTGGGAAAATTCACTATTTTGTTTTTTCATTGCATAACGTAAAAAAGGGTAAAAAAGTATCTAACCGCTCGCTAGAGGTACAAGAAGTGTACCCACGATTAGCCGTATATACCATCTCACACAATGTGATAGGTGGCAAGCCTATTGCCAACCGGGCCCTTTCCAATCCCGGGCAACGTTGTTTTATCAGAAAAGTTAAAAACATGTTTTGTTTTGCCCGACCCGGGAATCGAACCTGGGACCTCATATGGTCGACGATGACATCGGACCACTAAACAACACGGTGAATATTTCAAAATTCTTTGAAAATGAATGAAACTTCTGCGAAGTGTAGATGTTGGAGTGCCTAAACTACTTAGTGTACTCATTAAAGTCAGACTCCAAAATACTTTTAAAAAAAATGTTAAGTAAAAAATACGAACATGTACTTATAACTTCAGTCCTGGATAAGATCAACATCTTACAGAAAAAAGTTTAGGCAAAGATAACTTCATCAAAACAAATTCAATAAAAAGTAACTTCACTTTCCTTTATTTGTGAGAACCGAAAATCAAAAATGTGAGAAAAAATACGTGGCTTTGTTGTTTTTTATTGAAGTATCATCACTCCCGGTTCCCTTGCGGGGTAGGCAGAGTAAACCGAACGTCTATAGACTTTCCGGTTCACCGCGTTTCACCGGTTTATCGGTTGGTGATTTAAATGGTAATCATCATCGCCGCATATACCAACACGTTAACGATTATCGATTATTAATTATAAGCGATAACTGGGACCGAAAGTTTTACGTGCTCATCCGAGGCACGGGAGTGGTAATATACCACTCCGCCAGTCTCCGAGTTGCTACTGAGATTTTAGATTTTCGAGAAAATCCTCGAAAATATTTCAATAACACGTTTGCCCGATCCGGGGATCGAACCCGGGACCACATGATCTGAGCCGAATAGGCTATCCCAAGACCACGAGGCAGAGTAGTTTATTATTAATAAAAAAACCCTTGAACGCTTATCTTGCTTATTGAAAATGATACTTTACATTAACACATCTTTTAGAGATTTAAAAATAATAATAAATTTAAGAAAAATGCAACAAGATTTTTTACTGCAAATTGTTCTGTTTTCAATGAACAAAGATAAGCTTCTCAGTCAAACGCTATTTTGTTTTTTATTAATAACAAACCACAAAGCCATGTGTTAATTAATTTATTTTTATACTTCCCGCTGTAACGCCTTTGTAAAATGTGCCTTAAATAAAAATGATTAAAAAAAATAAACCTGAATAAATAACTTTTCATCTTTCTAACTAGGTATATATTTTTAACATCCCGCTACGTGTCTAGATAAGGAAGTTACTGATTTTACCCCGATTTACGAAAATCGAGTGTTCACCAGATCCTTTTTCGACTACTTTCATGATGACGTGTGTGTGTGTGCGTATTTGTGTGTATGAGTGTGTGTGTAAGTGTATGTGTGTATGTAAACATCTCATAACTTTGAACGGCTTGACCGATTGAAACGCGGTTAATAGGATTCGATTGGATTCCACTCAACTTAGACTTCCTGAAAATTTTAACCAATTCAGTCAAGATTTTGAAAAATGTTGAAAAAACCTCACATAAGTTTTTGGCGAAACAGTATTTTTTTAATACAATTTCCAGATTAATGTACCGATAGAGTACAAAATTTAATCAGATTTACATCTCAAAAAACTGCGACCAATGTATAAATTGCATCAAAATTTATTTATCCGTTCGGGAGTTTATATTTGACGAAAAATTTTGCAAAAGTATTTTTTCGACATAATTTCGAAATTTTTTAACTAATCATTTTTAATCTTCTGCAATATTTTAGTATTAAAAACTACATTGAATGCCGTTTCAAAAATCAAAGTCGAATCAAATTTTCAAAAGTTACAGTTTTCAAACAATAAAATAACGTTGTTTACAGTAAACTTACTACATATTGTTTAAATGACTTTCAGGTTTATATACCGATTGATATAAAAGTCGAATTAGAGTTTCCCTCTAAAAAACTGCGCCAAATACTGGAAATTGGATCAAAATCGTTTGATTTATTTGGGATTTGTCAATGACGAAAATTAAAAAAAAAAAGTTTTTTATTACATTTCTTTGAGATTTTTTTAACCTATCGATTTTTTAGCTATTAAAACAATTTTGAGTTAAAAAATTGCGTTGAATGCCATTCAAAAGATCACAATCGATCATCAATTTAAAAAAAAATATGATGTATATTTTTCAACCATTAATTTCCTGAATAATATTTACAAACTAGATTTTTTAAACTCTTCGAACTCAACAATCAATCTATACTTAGGTATAGTTTTTGCTTCTTTTAGCTTAAAATACTTTAATGAAACGGGAAGTTACAGGGATGGCCGGCAGGGACAACCGTATTACAGATTTTTATATTCACTACATAAAATAATTATAAATACCTTTTGATTACTTTTTCTCTCATGTCGATATCTTATTAGAATGTTTGATAATTTTAGGATTTATATAATTTTGAAAAGTTTACCTTTTTACGTTAAATGCTAATTTTGCGACATAAAAACAAATATTGCAAATTTTCACAATAGCCTACCATTAAGTGAAATTTTATATACCAAATACTAATATACATGCTATCGATCGTCGAAGCGCACAGATTCTAGGCATCGCCCAAGGAAGTTATATACGATAACTGGAATTGTTACGAAGCAATATTTGAAAAATAAAAATGTACTTTATTTCGTTACTCGTAAAGTTGACATTTGTTTCTTACTTAACAGAGGGGAAAAACGTTCTGAGCAAGACAACGACATGAGTGGATGTTGTCCCTTTCTTGCAATTGCCAGTGTAAATAAAACTATCTAGATGGTAGATTTTTACATATTCAGTAATCATTAAATACTTTTTATTCATACACGTTGATAAATAAATTAGCATAAAATGTATTGTAATTAACACAGTTAGTCTAAAATGTGCTTATTTTAATTATTACGTAATTACTTATGCAATGCAAAAACTGTTTCTCAAATTAGTAGAATTACTTAGTAGTAATTTGAAAACTACGCATGGCCGCACTTATATATGGCGATTGGCGCTTTATTTAGTAGAAAGAGACACACTCCACTCATGTCGTGGTACTCTTCGGAACGATTATGAAGCGCGTGTAAGCATTCCGGGTAGAATATAACTTCCTTGGCATCGCCATATGGTGGATATTCCACATGTCCGCACAAAGCGGTTAGCCTCAACATCTTCATTCGAACCGCAAAGGACTGGAACATGCTTCCTAAATTTGTGTTCCCCGTCGAGTACAATCTGAGGATCTTCAAGAAAAGAGTGAACAGGTACCTTCTAGGGAAGCGCGTTCTATCTTAGGCCGCATCTTATCAGGCCGAGATCGTGGTCAAGCGCTTCCCTATAGACAATTAAAAAAAACATGTCGATAACACGCATATTTTATGAAATATTGGCAAAAAATTGCAAAAAGCCGTTTTTTAATTGTTTTAAACAAAATGTTCCTAACCTACACGGTCAAGATATTATGCTTAATAATAATCACATTGCAATTATAACCTTTACTAAAAGCAAATACTATTTATTTCTCCCTGACTAATAGGTCTGTCGTCAAATTTAGACTACTGGAAAGGAGTCAGATTTTGTTATTTATCAGACATACACCACAGATTTCAAACTAGCATGAATAATCATCGTTGCCCATTAAGAACCTAGGTACAAGCCGATAATTTCACCTTCAATCTTTTTTATCCGGTGGAAGGATAGCCCCAGCCATGCTTAAAAATGACAATACAGTTAAAGACTTTTGCTTTACGGTGTGTGATCTTTCTCCCAATAAAAAATAGGTTTTGCAAAAAATATCTTTAGTCAAATTTAGTCATATGGAATGAGTATATAATGTCAGGCAAATAAAACTGCAAGCATAAATGTAGAAAATAAAAGGCGAGGTGACTTCAGTTAAACACTGCTTAAAGCCCTATAAGGCACAAGGTTCGTTATCAAAGTCAACGTGTTTTCAAATCCACACTAAAAAAATCCTTTCTTAATATTTCTCCTTTGATAAAAGTGCTTTGCCGTTCAAAGTATTGCTGAATACGAGAAATACTGAGGTCAATTACTGATAATTACTCTGCAAGGATGGCCAAACTAGTCTTCGGTAGTTCGCGAGCGACCTAGGTGGGAAGAGCGCTCCTTTAGGTGAACTATGCGAACTAGTTCATTGAAAATCCCGCTCTTAGTTCTTTTCATATTTCTGTTAGTGTCCACTCAAGGAAGTTACATTCTACCCGGAATGCTTACAGGCGCTTCAAAATCATTCCGAAGAGTACCACGCACAAAGTACTTTATAAATAGGCTATAGAGACCTCAGCTGATCTCGTTTAAAGGCGCCATCTCGTGGGTAAAGACAGAACTATACTCACGATATGTTTACATACAACCCTCTTGTATCTTTTTTATTTTAAATTTAAATTTTGTGAAATAAAACAAGTAGTAAATTCGTCAAACTTTATTTTGTAATTATTTTTATTATTGCATGAAGTTTAAATGAACACAGCATTTTTATTCTTAAGTCATTATAGAAAATCGTAGTTCAATAAGGGAAGCTATGGTATACAGGAAAAAGAAAGCTTTTTTAAGATCCAGGATAAAACACAGTTTAACCGAGTAGATAGCAATCCATAAAACGTAGTCAGGTCGTAAAATAAAATCATTATTTATTTGAAACAATCCAAAACGCATTTTTCACAAACACAAAAAATAACAAATCGGCCATGTTTGACTCGAATAATAACATTAGTCGTTCGGTAGCATATCGTTGTTTTCGGAATAACAATATTAAATATTAATTTCTTTAGCAAATTTTAATTATTTTTCCGTACACCTGTATGTAGTATTATTAACTTATTTGTTAAATAGATATATTTTAAGTTAGAAACTTTATACATAAACATTATTTTTGATATTGCTTTTAGGAGATTGTTATGTTCAAAGCGTAGAATGAAACGTATAACTGTATTGTGGTTAATCGAGTATTGCCTTTCTATTATTAAATAATATGTAAGATGATGATTTTATTTTATTAAATTTTAGTGGCAAAATACTATTTTAAACTTAAAGTAACATATAATTTATTTTAAAGTAAAAATAACAGCTTAAATAAATTTACAGTTGAATGAAGTGCCATCTATTGGCAAAAGATGAAACTACAGCATATAATTATTCTCCTATACAAACTAGGATTGTATGAAGCGATGAGCCCGTGGTACCACGACATGAGTGGAGTGTGTCTCTTTCTACTAAATAAAGCACCAATCGCCATATATAAGTGTGGCCATGCGTAGTTTGCAAATTACTACTAAATAATTATACTAATTTGAGAAACAGTTTTTGCATTGCATAAGTAATTACATAATAATTAAAATAAGCACATTTTAGAACTCACTATGTTAATTACAATACATTTTATGCTAATGTATCTATCGACGTGTATGAATAAAAGGGATTTAACGATTACCGAATATATAAAAATCTACCATCCGAAAGTTTTATTTACACTGGCAATTACAAGAAAAGGACAACATCCACTCATGTCGTTGTCTTGCTTAGAACGTTTTTCCCCTCTGTTATGTAAGAAACAAATGTCAACTTTATTGTAAACGATATAAAGTACATTTTTATTTTTCAAATATTGCTTCGTAGTAATTCCAGTTATCGTATATAAGTTCCTTGTGTCCACTTTACTAGACAGTGGCACTATGTGACCAACCAAGTTATTTACTTTTACTGTGCGCGCCTTGATATTTCGATAATCGATATCGATACTAAACAACTTCAAACCCCATGGTTGAAATTTTATCAAATCATATGAAATCATAACAATCGTCAACTGAAGTATTGTTGGCTAATTATCAAACAGAATACTAATACCATTTATGTCTTATTTTACGGTAAGTTTAATTAAAATTAAAAATTTTCTCTTCTATTCCCATTTATTGTTACAAATAATTGATTATTATTAAATATATCACGTTAATTATGACTAATTACTAATATAAATCATTTTATTTTTTCGTTTTTATTTCGATAAAAGATTTTATGTGCCATAAAAAAAAGTCAACTTTAATTGTAAAAATTCATACTTTTTAAGTATTCTATTATAATTACACATTATACTAGGAACTAGCCTAGCTGTTGACTAATCATTAATATAAATTATTTTATTTTTTATTATTTAAATAAAAATCTCATATTACATAAATGGATGTGTAAAATTTTCATGTAACACTTTGTATTTTTTAAATAACATTAAACAAAACTTACAATTATCATAACTATATTTTTTTCTTTATTTATTGTTCTTAATAAATTATTTCAAAAAAAGAACTAATGAACTAATAGAACGAACTAGTTCATCCTTGGATTATGAACTAAATTGAGCGCTCTCTGTAGTGACCGGTTAGGCCCAAGCCTAGGCCAAACGCGAACGAAGTCGCGGGTACAGCTAGTTCCTAATGAATGTAGCTATGCTATCACACACAAAGAATTTTTTTTTCAATCCAACTTATTGTTCCAACTTCCAGCGCGTTTAATCAATAAACAAACATACAAACAAATAAGAAATATTGAGATTTAGTCAACGGTTTCATTACATGTATAGGTGTTTCAATACGTTACCGCGATGTATTTTCGTGCAGCGACATCTAGTAAATTGCAGTACATTACGCTTTCTTCCGATTAATTTTATTTTCCGTGGGAATAAGATATTTTCCCGCGATAAAAAATAGCCTATGTCCTTTCTCAACGTCTTATCTATGTTTATGCCAAATTTTATGAAAATCGGTTCAGTGGTTTAAGCGTGAAAGAGTAACAGACAGACAGACAGACAGAGTTACTTTCGCATTTATAATATTAGTATAGTATGGAGTATGGATTTGTAATTATTTGCTCTTTTTCAGGTACAATTCCAAAAGTAAAGAGGTATTTGAAAAGTATTACTACGGATGAATAAAGTCATTTAATTTCTGTATTTGTATTAAATATGTAATAGTTCCTAAGTACGCTGTGTACAACTGTCAGAATAAATAGGTTCTTTATTATTTTCTTTCATTGAATCGCATTATATTTTGGTATATTTGGCTAGACATACCGAACGCTGTGTTAAAATGTCCGAAATAGGTGAACATATCACCTATTTCGGAAAGACCTTATATATCCATACTATATAATTGCGAATATATAGTATGGATATATATTTACATAATATAATTGCGAAATTGTGTTTGTCCGTCTTTTACGGCAAAACGGAGCGACGAATTGACATGATTTATTAAGTGGAGATAGTTGAAGGAATGGAGAGTGACAAAGGCTACTTTCTGTTTCTTTCTAACCCCCCACTTCCCTAAAACGAATTTAACGCGAGCGAAGCCGCGGGCAAAAGCTAGTTGTATATATAATATACTGCACATGTATACACGTAGGTATGCTTTTTTGCTGCTACGGATCCCTTCGTAGGCAAGTCTGCCTCACTCTTGGCCTGTAATATTCTAAACAACATTTAAAAAGGTATTAAATTAAAATGTTTTTATTGCAATAACACTTACTTATCGCAGTAATATTGTCCGTCTTATCTATTTTAATATAATGCCACGTGTTATCTCTTCTCTCTATGCTTTGTGTTTTATAATATTCAAATTACCCTAACAGCTAATCCTTGCGCACTTAGGATGTTATATAACGTCTGCGCAAGTTTTTAACCGACTTTAAAATGGAGGTTATCTCAGTTTGACACGTTATAGAATAGAATATAATTAGGGCTCGCTTCGCTCGCCCTACACTAGGCCACTTTCTATGCACTTTTGTGGTATCTTTTACTAAAAAAGTATCGCACTTTGAGGCTTGAGCTTTGACGTGGTAGTTTAAATTCATGTGCAGATATGATCTACCATTAAATACTATTTTAAAAAACACTAAAAAAATAGAACATACATGTTGTATTAAAATTTTAGTACTACTAACGCCATCTATTATAAAAGTAAAGAGTTAAAATGCTAAAATTGAACGAGTTAAAATGTTAAAATGCTATCGAGTTAAAATGCTGCTTTGGCGTGGTAGATTTAGTTCATTTAAATCATTTTCATTCACTCCATTTTAATACAATATTAATCTATTAATACACTTGTATTTTTTAACTTCCCGCTATGTATGTAGATAAGGAAGCTACTGATTTTGCTCCGATTTTCAAAAATCGAGTTCTCATTTGATGTCCACGTTTTGGATCCTAGGAACCTTTTTCGACTATTTTCGTGATGACGTCAGTCTGTCTGTATGTGTGTGTGTGTGTGTGTTTGTCCGTATGTAAACATCTCATTACTTTTGAACGGCTGGACCGATCGAAATGCGGTTGATGGTATTCGATTGGATTTCACTCAACTTAGACTTCCTGAAAATTTGAACCAAATGGGCCCAAGGGGTTTTGATAAAATTTTGAAAAATCCAAAAAAAAAAATTTTGGCGAAACAATTTTTTTTAAATATAACTTCCAGATGTACCGATTGTGTACAAAAACTAATCAGCTCTATTCTTAAAAACATTACGTCTAATGCATAAATTGCATCAAATCGGTTTATCTGTGTGGAAGTAATCGTTGAGGAAAACTTCGAAATATTTCAACTAATCTTTTTTTAGTATTCTACAATATTTCAGTACTAAAAAAATTACGTCGAATGCTGTTTTAAAAATCAAAATCGAATCTTATTTTCAAATTTACAGCTTTTCAAATATTAAAATTACGTTGTTTTTAGCAAACTTACTTAGTCAATTGGTATATTAGTCTGAAAGTTATTTCTAAAAAGAAATAACTTTCAGGCTTCAGGCATATACCGATTGACGTCAAAATCTTATCAACTTTTCTCCTTTAACAACTGCGTCAAGTGCCTTTAATTGGATAAGAATCGGTCAATTCGTTTGGGATCTATCAATAACCAACATTTTTGAAAAAAAAAAGGTTTTTTTTGACATTGCTTCGAAATTTTTGAACCTACCAATTATTTAGCTAAAGCATTAGGTAAATTGAGTTGAATGCCATTTGAATTTGACCATGTGAAATTTGATCATTTGATCATCGTTTCCAAAATATACAGTTTTTCAATAATCAATATACTGCCATTTTTATCAAAGGAAACTACATGAATGATTGTTTCGTTGGTTTATTCGTTAGTGTATTTTTGCTGTTTTTTGTGACTTAGCAGTTGAGACATTTCAATATTTCTTAGAAATCTATGCTTATATACTCTTTTGAGTTTAAAATACCTTAATTTAGCGGGAAGTTTCAGGGATGGCCTGCAAGATCAACCGTTTACAGATTTTTCACAATATGATTATTGTGAAACAGTACAATTGTATTAATTGATTAATATTGTATGGAGGTCAATTTTCAATCTTAGCCCGAGGGTAAAAAGATAAAAAAGTTATATTCATGTCCGTATCCCCAAAGAGGTAGGCAGAGGTACAACGTGTATCCACGATTAGCCGAAGATACGTCTTAGTCCCACAACGTGATAGGTGACCAGCCTATCACCAACCGGGCACTTTTCCAATACCGGGCAACGTTGTTTTTATTAAAAAATTGAAAAAAAAAACACATTTTTGATTTGTATGACTCGGGAATCGAACCCCGAGGGTTTCACTGAGAGAAAAATTCTAAAAATTTATTCGCTGAGTTTCAATCGCCAATTTTTCGTGCCTGCGGTAAGTTCAATATTATTCGTAAAAATTTTGAATGTTAATTAAATAAAACATTTTTTGATTTCAAAATTGATGTGAAACCAGGAACTTCTCGATTTTAGAATAAAAAATATTTATCTTAGCGAAATGTTAAAAATGTGTTTTTCTTTATAAGATCAACTTTCATTTTAATAAATACCTATTTTTCCTTGAAAACTCTTTTACAAGAAAGCTACCATATATAAAAATTGATTTCTATCAATATTACACTTTAAGAGCGAAGTGGTGGCGCGAGATCGATCTTGAGTTGCTACATATTATAGGTAGACCGTACTTATATTATAGGTAGACAGAAAATATGGTGTAAAATTTTAGTAGATAACCTTTATATTTGTTCTGTGTAGATCACATTTTTAGTAATAAAAATCGTGTTTTTAATAAATCAAGAAAATTTTAAAGAATTTTTCTTGTAAGTACTAAAAAAATTCGTCTTAGAAATATGTTTTTTTTATTTTGGTTTTATTTTCCTGCGTCCTCCTAGACCAAAGTCTGACAACGCCTTTGATGCGAATATAATGCTAGGGTAGAAATACGCTGGATTTTTTAGGTTAGATATTACTAGCAAAAAGCAGAGCTTTGTAGGGGCTCGCAAAGTTATACTATCTAATAATATTGTTAGAAAAGTATTTTTATGAGAATTACATCTTTTAATGTATAGACTTTATTTATAATAATAAAGCAAGAGTGTAGTTTAGGTATCGCATTCTTTCTACATGTCCGAACCAACGGAGTCCCTTTCTCATCACCAACACTTTCTTTCAAGCATAACTTCTCTCTCACTTCAACATTACGAGCCCGGTCCGCGTGAGTACGCGACATATTTTTCTCTGTTCACACACTGTTCCCTCTCTCTCTCTCTCTCTCCTCTCTCTCCCCTCCCTCTCCCCTCCCCCTACCCACTCCCCTCCCCCTACCCTCTCCCTCTCTCTCCCCCTCCCCTCTCCCTCTCTCTCCCCCCTCCCACTCCCCTCTCCCTCTTTCCCTCCCATCTCCCCTCCCACTCCCCTCTCCCTCTTCCCCTCCCATCTCCCCTCCTCCTCTCCCTCTTCCTCCCCCTTCCCTCCTCCTCTCCCTCTTCCTCCCCCTCCCCTCCTCCTCTCCCTCTTCCTCCCCCTCCCCCTCCCTCTCCCTCTCTCCCTCTATTTTTATGGTAGATAACATATCTAGACATGAATTTAAACTACTACGTCGAAGCACAAACCTAAAAGTGCGATAATTTTTGAATAAAATGTACCACAAAAGTGCATAGAAAGTGGCCTAGTGTAGGGCTCGCTTCGCTCGCCCTAATAAATAAAGTCCATACATTAAAAGATGTAATTCTTATAAAAATACTTTCCTAACAATACTACTAGTTAGTTAACTTTGCGAGCCCTTACAAAGCTCTGCTTTTTGCTAGTATATTTTATTTGCATGAATATGGGTTACAATAAATAGGTCTTACATTTTTTTCAGATCGCCATAATCTATAGAATAGAATATTGTTGGGACTGAACAATATTTGAGTATCTATTAGGGCGTCTAAGCTCTTGTGCTAAATTTCGTTAGTGTATTTGTTTGTATGTATATATTTATCGACGAATTTCTCGAAAATACCGACTTCATATCTTCTTCACGCCTGAACTTTTAAACCTATTTGAAATTTTTTCTATTTTATATATACCTTGATATTTTAGTTACATAAAGTTTTTTTTTTATTTTTTTAAAATTATTACTGTTTGTGTGAGTTATCTTAATGCATCATTATTATTTGAAATAAATTATAATAATTGAATTTGACATTATTTGTAAGATTGAACTTACAGACAGTATTTGATTTTTAATATATTTATTTAATCATTTTATTTTACAATGTATCTATTTAATAATAAATTGTAAATATACCATCGATGAATTAATGAATATTTTATTGTAATGATTTTAGTTATATCATCTAATTGAATAATCTATTTCATTATTTAAAACAATCTTCTATCAAAATATGACAGAAATTAATCATTCAAATTTGCAGCAATAAATAAATTGACATAGATAAATGGCATCACATTTTCAAAAAAATAATGTTTAGTTTTTTAGTTTTAGTTTTAATACAAAATATTATAAATGTAATCTAATGAATTTGCATGCTACTGTGAAGCGGAATAGGCAGGTAACTAAATTAGACATAAGAACTTTGTAACCTTAATTCTGGCAAATAAATTATTATTACAATGAAATTTAGTACAAATATAGTTTTAGACCCGAGAAAGGTAAGTATTAAGTAACTTAGCCTACTTTTATTTTAGAAATTTTTACATTTTTTATTTTAAAGTTCGACGAAGTCGCGGGCACAGCTAGTATGTTATTAAATACATGTGAAGACGAGAGACCGACATTATATCTACTTGAATACGAGCGCTCTGCCACCGCGACATCTGCAATATGTAAATCGGCCAAATGTATGTCGGGCTACGCTCAATGTAGGGTTCCATAGTTGTCCATTACAATAATGTGGACTAAGAAAACGACTTTTTAATTGTTGTAATATTAAACCTATTTAATGCCAACGCCGTATATATCTGTAATACTGTTTCAGCGCATGTCTACTTAGCCATTATAGTTTTCACAACAATAGTGAATTTTTTCACACACCCAAATTTAATCGTTCAGCTGGCGCCTGACAGAGAGGGGAGAGGGGGAGAGGGGGACACCACTTCAGTAAAAGTAAGCACTTTTAAGTTTAATATATTTCACAAACGAGAAAAGAGATTATTTAAAAGAGATTCCTGTTAACATACATTTTTTATTCGTAAACCTGCAACATTTTTTCAAAACCTATCCAACAATATTTAGCAGTATGAGATATGCGAGAAAAAATAAACGTCACTAAAAAGGTGAAATTTTTGGTCTAAAATATTGTTTTTGAATTAAGAAAAAATTTATGTAATGAAAATAAATTTTGAGATGAGATTTTAAATTATTGTCCCTTCCTGTGAGACAACGTCGTGGTTCCTCATTGATTAATTATGTACCTACGTTCTGCTTTTCTTAAAATATATATATATATTTTTATACCTATAGCTTTTCAAAAATTAAAATAAACACTGTCATTTTTAACAACCTTTAGATTTTGAACTCTGAAAAAATCAATGCTTAGGTAAAGTTTTTGCTTAGCGGAAAGTTCCAAGGGTGATCTGCAAGTTTAAACACGGGCTTAAAGTCTTATTTTCAAACAATAACGGCTGAAAAAAGGGGATAAAAGTTTATATATTTTTAAGTTAAGGAGTGTATAGTTTTGTAGCGGTTCAAGCATTCTACAAACGGTACCAGAAAAAATAATAAAAATGGAAAAAAATTAAATCTATACATTTAATAAAATCGTAGGAAAGTCAAAACTGTACATTGAATATTTTTTTAAAAGAATACTTGGGGCGTGATCTACAATCGATATCGAAGCCAAAAATATAGTTTTTAGAATTTTTGTCTGTTTGTCTGTTTATCTGTTTGTCTGTTTGACTGTATGTCTGTATGTATGTCCGGGTAAACTCAAAAAGTACTGCATGGATTTACTTCAAATTTTGCATGAATATTACTGACAGGTCGGGTCAACATATAGGCTACATATTATCACGCTATCACCTACGGGGGAGGAGCTGTGCGGAGTAAACGAAGTCCCCGCGGACGAAGTCGCAGGCAACAGCTAGTTCAAAATAAAAACCTGAATCGCGATATCACAATTGAACACACGTTATACAAGTTTAAACGCTTCTCAATTGGACTTCGGTCCCCAGGCCGTACACCTTGCCTGGCTGGGAAGATCTTCCTTTTCCCCTTCCTTGGCTTTGTGTGACGTCATCAACCTCCACAGTTGTGACGTCACCTGAAAAGAAGTTGGCCCGCTGGTTCCGTCACTATGAGTTATGACTAAACTGACCATATAGTTTTTATCTTAAAACGGGACACTAAGTTTATTTTAAATACGCAAACAATAAATGATAGAAGTAATGTCTGTAGGATGTATCTATTTTCATAAGAAGGAAGAAATTGAATATCGGTGCTAAGTTAGATCTACCAAACATTTTGAATATTTGGAAATAAATAATTTTCCTTTTGAAAATTAAACATTTTAAGCGTGATTTTTGTGTTCGACTCATATCTTAGCAAATATCGGTCCCAATTAAATAGGATTTCCGACGAATTGGTATACAATTTAAAACTTCTTGTGACTTTATTGTGTATATTTTTCAGAAAACGGGACATTTTTACGTCCCTGAAATATACTTGGGGACACCGGGACAGAGTACTTGAAAACGGGACAGTCCCGTTCGAAACGGGACGTATGGTCACGTTAGTTATGACCCTTCAGTGGCACGGAGCAGCGGGGCCACAGTTTGCATGAAAACTACATCGACCACATGTTAGTAATTCGAGGGCGAAGTTGCGCGGGCCAGCTAATTCATACTTGTATTAGAAATGCGAAAGTAACTCTATCTGTCTGTCTCTTTGTCACGCCTAAACCACTGAACCGATTTAGATGAAATTAGGTACAAAGATAGTTTGAGACCCGAGAAAGTACAAAGGGTTTGTTTTGCTATATGCGGTTGGTTTTATTTTGCTATATGCGGTTGGTTTTATTTTGCTATATGCGGGTTTTATTTTAAATATTTTTTTTAATGTAGACGAAGTCGCGGGCACAGCTAGTTGTTTATAAAGACGTTGTTTTAATTACAAACCCATTCAGCGGAGTGGACCTCCAAGAAATTTTACTAAGTGCGCAATTTTTATGCATATTATGATATTATGCATAGATTATTTTTTGTGTTCGTTAGCGGGTATACATAGAAGCGACTAGCACTCATAATTTCTACTTGTGTATCCGGCAGCCAATTGGTGTTTCAGGTAATATGCAGTTGAAAATACCTTTGTACTTGTGAATAGCTTAAATATAAATAACTATTTACATTTTTAACAATCATTATAATTTATGTCAAATAATCATGAAAACATATACATATATCAGAGCAGTGCAGGGGAGGGCTAACTATTTAACTGTTGTAGATAAAAATATAGTCTTAAAAGGTTACGATTGCCCCCCCCCCCCCCCCCCGGCCCAGAACCTGGGTACGCCTATGTATAAGTCGCTTATATTTTTTGTAATATGAAATACTTACTAAATATCGGACATCGCGGCAAAACTCAAAGTTCCATCCTCATCACCTCGATGTCTGGAAATCCACAACCGTGCGATTCTCTAGGCACTTCTTACCACGCACTACTCCTCTGTGGAATCAATTACCGGCGGGGGTGTTTCCGAACGAATACGACTTAGGCACCTTCAAGAAAAGAGCATACTCCTTCTTAAAAAGCCGGCAACGCAGCTGCAAGACCTCTGGTGATGTGGCTGTCCATGGGCGGCGGTAATCACTTACCATCAGGTGAGCCTCCTGCTCGTTTGCCCCTTTTTTCTATAAAAAAAAAGAGATGTAGGTTCGCTTGCATCGTTTATTGTATTGTAATACCTTTGTGGTGTTACATATACACTAGCAGGATTGTATGAGTTTAACGTGTTACCTTTTGGCTTAAACTTATCACTATAACACCCGCATTGTCCTCAAAGTATATAAACACCCCGTCCCTCCTTCTGAAAGGTTTCCGCTGCCGGATTACCACTGCAGGCATTAAAAAATTATTAATAAACTTACGGTAATAGGAGAATACTCCAAGTACCGATTTTTTATCGGTTCAGGCATTTCTTTTATCGCCTTTAATTTCCTGCTATCTGGTTGAATACCATCCCCCGACATCTCATGCCCTAACACACTTATCTTCCCATACCCAAAACTACATTTATTTGGTTTAAGCGTAAGGTTCGCTTCCTTAAGGCGCATTAATACCTTTTCTAACGCTTCCTTAAATTCTGTGAAAGTTTTCCCCCATATTAATATATTATCAACATAACAGACGGCATTCTTGTATTTAATATCCCCTAGCACTTTATCCATTGTACGTTGAAATACTGCTTGACTTGTTTTTAAGCCAAAAGGTAACACGTTAAACTCATACAATCCTGACGGTGTTATAAATGCCGTTTTGTGCCAATCACTTTCCGAAATCACAAGTTGCCAATAGCCAGAATTTAAATCTAAATCAGCGAAATAGTGGGCACCCGAAAGATATTCTAAAATGTCTTCAACAATAGGCAATGGATAGCTATCTGTCACCACCTTTTTATTCAACTTACGGTAGTCCATACAGAATCTCCATGTGTTATCATTCTTCCGCACTAACACTACGGGGAAGCATAAGAGCTTTTAGATTCGCGAATAACACCGTTGTCTAACATTTCTCTAACTTGTGTATTGATTATTTCTAGTTGTTTAGGTGAGACACGATATGGTGGGTGGTGTACCGCTACCTGGTCTACCATTTTTATTTCTATTTCTGTTAACTTACACCTACCTAATTCCGTGGGCCTAAATGCAAAACATTTCCTATATGTACTAAATAGATTTCGTAATACATTCTTTTGGTTTTGACATAATTCCGGATTAATATTAATCTCATCCATTTCGCATTTATTTCCGGAATTTACATACGGATATAACTTATCCTCATTTTTCTCTATATAATTCACGTAGTATATATAATCTGATTTTAACATATTGCACAATTTATTTACATTAGTGACTTCGCCTCCTCCACCAGCTTGTAACGCTCGTCCGACGTATATAACAGCCGGCCGTGTTACTCCACCAATTGTAGCACCCTTTGCCCGAGGGATTTGCTTTAACCTGCTTGGCTGCTCGAGGCACACGAAGATCGACGGGATTTTGTATTATTTCGAATAATACACGATTTTTATAACTTCATTTATTTTCCGGGCATATGTCTTTTCCCGCTAAGATTATTTCGAACACCCTTATTCTATACACGTTCTATATAAAAACTATACAGTTCTACGTTTAAAAGTAGACAAAGCTGCCAGTGTATATGTAACACCACAAAGGTATTACAGTATCTATCATGGAAAATGATCCGACGCGTTGTTTGGATTAATTCCTGCAGTAGAATTCCATCATCGAATATCACGTCAAAATTTGAAGTTCCACCTTCTCGATGTCTTCAAATATTTTTTGTAATATAGTAACAGCCCGCCGTTGCCGTTGTGCCGCCGGATATTCTCACTCGGCGTGTGTCCGCATTCCGACGCCGACGCGACCCGGTACTAATTGTTAAAATGTTGACTTGTCAAAAATGCTGTAAGTGTTTATTTGATTAAAATATTTTTTATTTTCATACTAGCTGAGCCCGCGACTTCGTCCGCGTCGAAAAATTTCGAAAAAAAAATAGCCTAAGTTACTTCCTGTCACATCAGCTATCTGCCAGTGAAAGTCCTGTCAAAGTCGGTCCAGCCGTTCCAGAGATTAGCTGGAACAAATAGACAGACACAAAAATTGTAAAAAATGTTATTTTGGTATATGTACCGTGTATACATCCATATGCATTTAGTAAAAAGCGGTTATTTTAATGTTACAAACAGACACTCCAATTTTATTTATTTGTATAGATTTGCACGCCTGTTACGAAGCATTAGAGAGTGTTTAACGATCGAAACATTTTTTCACCTCGCTTCTTGCAACTGTTTCTATGATTACTCTCTTTCTGGTGCACAGAACCTACTTAATGTATATACCACTCATAGATAAGTCAATGGAGATTCATTTTGCAATTTTCAAAAAATTAATATATAGATAGAAACGAGAAAACCATAAAAAAGTTTAAAAATGTTCTTGTCAAGCAATAAAAAATGGTGTATTTTTGAAACACGTATCTTAAAAAATATTATTTAATCTTATTTTTTTATTTTATATATCAGTATTGTTTTAGAAGGATTTCCTAATTCAAATGGCTGTTTAACAACAACTTGTTTATTATGATTATAAAAAAAGACGTGTGGCACTCGGAGACTGCCGCGGTAAAGATATTGCATAGCATTTTTAAAAAAATATAAAATGAAAATTGAAAGAAAAAATTACCTGCAGTATTATTGATTTATAATTAATATATTATTATAAATAATAATTATACGAGTACAGATATTCACTGTTGTACGTAGATGATAAATACCTATACACCTATATACTTTTTCACAAACAGCTGATTACAGTAGTTTTCCAATACAACCAATGCCACCTAAAGGCGGGTTGCTGAACTAAAGAGACAAGCGTGATATTTCAAAAAGTCATTTAAAGTTCTGGTATTTATCGATAGATGGAAAAACTAAAAAGTATCACCGCTGTGATACTTCCGGTCGGAGTGGGGGGTGTTAGGTGTTTTTCGTTACGGAATTTCTTGATTCGGTCTCCACGCTCAAGGCCCGCGATAGAAGCTATGCAGTAGCTTAAAAAAAAACTAAATTAGTATTTTCTACAATTTTTGTTTTATTTTTCGCATGCGCATTTGGTAAGACAAAATTTGTCTTACCAAATGCGCATGCGCAGTTTGTTCGCATTTGCATCTCTTTCTAACCTATTGTATATGCCTGTACTTCTTTCTCTTTTTATACGATCAAAATATGAGCAATGAGTTTTGAATTTCCGAATGTGTTTTCACCTGCAAAGTCCTAGCAGCAGTCATACCTAATGATCATGACCACACCTGTACGTTTTCTTACCTTTTAAAAATATCGTTAACATTGCCTTTTTTAGATAAAGTAAAGATGAAATTCCTGGTATTTTTGTGTGTGGTGGCCGCGGCGTCAGCTGTGTACACTGACGTGGACGAGACCATCGACATAGACGCGATAATGGCGGATCCGAAGAAGCTGCGGCCGTATATGGACTGCTATTTAGATAAAAAGCCTTGCACGGATCAGGCGAAAGCATTTAAAGGTAAGAAATTCCACACGAAATCATTTCAAGAATCATTTTTAGGGTTCCGTACAAAAAGGGTACAAACGGAACCCTATCACTAAGGCTCCGCTGTCCGTCCGTTTGTCCGTCTGTCTCTCACCAAACTGCATTTCGTGAACTGTGATAGCCAGATGGTTGAAATTTTTGCAGATGATGTATTTCTGTTGCCATTAAGTATAAAAACAAACATTAAAAACATAATAAAATAAATATTTAAGGGGGCCCCCAATTCTCATATATAGACGCGATTTTTGCCATTTTTTAATAGATAAACAAATACGCAACTAGGTACAGAAACCTTTGCGCGCGAACCCGACCCGCACTTGGCCGGTGATTTATTCCCCGTGTTGGTCCCGGCCCATCGTGGAAAAATGTACCAGCTGCCTCACTGTCCTCGTGGAAGCCGAGAAAAAGCTGATTGATACCTGCCACTGATATCGTGGCCAGTAGTTTCGCGGCGCCACCCAGAGGCGACAGTACTTTAACGTCGCTACGTGATCAATAAAAATAAGTGTTGAGAACAAAGTCACGCTAAACACACGCAGAAAAGTTTACTTTTTGAGCAAATGTATTATTTTATTATTGAAATATATATTTTTAAACAAACTACGTAATTCATTCTCATCAACATAGAAATAAATCTTAAAAACAACAAAGAAAAATATCGACACGCGGGATTTGAACCTGCGACTGTCTCCCTAAAGCCGGGACGCTCTTCCGCTGAGCTAGTGTCGACAGGCTCGAGGCGGCGAAATTCTTCTTTTTTGTTATGTGATCGATTACGTCGATTATACTGATCGCTAGTTATACATACGTATAACTAGTTAAATGAGTTCATCGTTACAGATGAAATTCACATTTATAATTTTGATCAGTACTTTCGTATTTCTAATTATTTTTGTGTTATAGCATCGACGTAATCGATCACATAACAAAAAAGAAGAATTTCGCCGCCTCGAGCCTGTCGACACTAGCTCAGCGGAAGAGCGTCCCGGCTTTAGGGAGACAGTCGCAGGTTCAAATCCCGCGTGTCGATATTTTTCTTTGTTGTTTTTAAGGTTTTTCCAGATTCCCAAGCACGGGGTGAGTGCTATAACACAAAAATAATTAGAAATACGAAAGTACTGATCAAAATTATAAATGTGAATTTCATCTGTAACGATGAACTCATTTAACTAGTTATACGTATGTATAACTAGCGATCAGTATAATCGACGTAATCGATCACATAACAAAAAAGAAGAATTTCGCCGCCTCGAGCCTGTCGACACTAGCTCAGCGGAAGAGCGTCCCGGCTTTAGGGAGACAGTCGCAGGTTCAAATCCCGCGTGTCGATATTTTTCTTTGTTGTTTTTAAGGTTTTTCCAGATTCCCAAGCACGGGGTGAGTGCTATAACACAAAAATAAATAGAAATAAATAAAATTGGGGTGTCTGTTTGTAATATTAAAACAATTAAATGCACTTGGATGTATACACGGCACATAATAATATGTCAAAATAACATTTTTTACAATTTTTCTCTGTCTGCGCACGGAATACATAATAGTACAAGTAGTCTGTGTTTGTTCCGGCTAATTTTTAAAACGGCTTAACTGATTTTGACGGGACTTTCACTAGCAGATAGCTGATGTAATAAAGAGTTACTTAGGCTACTTTTATTTCAGAAACGTTTACTCGCAGACATAGTCGCGAGCACAGCTAGCACCACACACAACCTGAAACAGCCTTTGCAATATTTGTTACTCATCTTAAGCGTCGCGACGTCGCTAATAATTATTTACGACTAGCGGTGCCCGCGACTTCGTCCGCGTGGCAAGTTTTCTAAAATAAAAGTAGTCTTAGTTAATCCTTATTACATCAGTTATCTGCTACTGAAAGTCCCGTCAAAATCAGTCCAGCCGTTTTAGAGATTAGCCGGAAAAAACAGACAGACAGAAATTGTAAAAAAATTATTTTGGCTATGTGCCCGGTGCACATCCATATGCATTTAGTAGAAAGCGGTTTTTCTAATATTATAAACAGATACTCCAATTTAATTTATTTGTATAGATGAATAGATGTCACTGTCTGAATTGATGTAGTACTAGATCGTTCGTGAATTAATTACTGTCTCATTGTCTGAGTGGGTGTAGTACTTGATTATCGGTGAATAAATCAAAACGAAATGATAACATTTAGTACTCAGAGTATACGCCGTTTAATAAAAGGTGTATCAAAAATTAAGAAAACATGTTTTTTTTAAGTTCTAGTCATAATGGCAATTCATTTTATTGAGGTAAAAATTTGCGTTTTAGTTTTTTTTATATTTTCACATCACGAAAATAAAGCGTACACTGCTCTGACTCGTTGTGCCCGCGGAACTCTCAAACCAGCCGTCTATTTTGGGTGGCGCACAATACATTGCTTAATGTATTTTCTAAAATTATATTATTATTTTAAAAAAGAATACTGTAAAGTATTAGAATAAACCTAATTATACAAAGTTAAGTTAAAAAACCAGCCAAGCGCGAGTTGGATTCGCGCACGAAGGGTTCCGTGCCATCACACCAAAAAATACGAAAAAAACACGTTTATTGTATGGGGACTCTCTTTAATATTTTCATTTTTTTATTTTTAGTATTTTTTTCAGCTTTCTAGCTATCACGGTTTATAAGATACAGCCTAGTGACAGACAGACGAACAAACAGCGGAGGCTTAGTAATGGGGTTCCGTTTTGCCTTTTAGGTACGGAACCCTATAAAAATTCTTCTCAGTGATTCAAATCTACGGGTTCGATTGTCGGTAGACCGTCCCTTAGGGGTCATCCATAAATTACGTCACACGAATTTCACAATTTTTTGACCCCTCCCTCGTCCTTGTCACATCTGATCACATTTGTGTGACCTCCCTGTTGGGGCCAGTGCCTTTGCTACTAGCTTGGGAATTCTGGCTTGAAATAATTGTGGACTGTATTTTAAAAGAGTATAATAATTGCACAATATACAGATAGCCCGACAGTTCGTACTTCGTTGCGAATGATGATTTGCAATATTTAAAATCGCCCGTTGTGACGTTGCGACGTCACTGCCGCTAGTGTTGGACACCGATACGAATCGTATTCCAACTTATCGTACGGCAGCGACTTCACCACTCCCCCTCCTACCTGGTGTGATGACACATATTTTACAAGTTTACATTGGAAAAACGATTTCCTTCGATTATTTTTTATCTATACAGGTATTCTATTTTGAAAAAATGTGATGTCACAAAATTTGGGACCACTCCCTATCCCTTGTCACACAATGTCACACTCCTTCGACCCCCTACATCCCCCTTAAAGAGTGACGTAATTTATGGATGGCCCCTTAGGTGGCATTCAATGTTGATGAAAAGGGGGATGGGGGGGTCTAGATGGTGATTACCTCAGAATTTTTTTTTTAACTTTCTAGTTTTCCAGATATTTACTGCTTGCTACATTAAATGTTTGCGATAAGCTCTTTTATCTTACCAACTGCTACTAACAAAACTGTTACTCATGAATCAATCACGATTAAATAATAAATTTACAAATGTTTACGTAAGCAAGAGGGAGGGGGTAAGTGATTTGCTTACATTGCTGACATGGGGGAGGGGGAGTCACATTGCTGACATGGGGGAGGGGGGAGTCAATAATTGTAAAAAATCTGCTTACGCAATACTTTAACAGCCTCTTACATGCTGTTTAACATACGTAAAATACGAAATAGAAAAGAAAGCTATCCTATGTCAAAACTATTAAGTTCCTCGTGTTATTTTTTTTTTTTTTGTTTATCGTTAAAAATATTATTTCGAAGATATAAATATTGCTGGCCAAATTACATGAATTGTTCTAACCACAAAGTAAGCAAATTATTTGCTTGTGTAATGGGTGTCAGTCAACGATACTAATACATAGAAATACATATATATATACTGTAACATACATAATAAACACCCAATCCCAGAAATGCAAACATCTAGCTCATCACACAAATGTTTTTGTCTCTGTCGGGAATCAGACCCGAGCCCCCTCGATCCGTAGTCAGATTCGCTAACCATTCGACTACGGGGCGGTCAAAGATAAGATATATCAAGTAAATACCGTCTCCGGCGTTCTGTATACGCAATTTTATATTATACTAGCTGTTACCAGCGACTTCGTCCGCGCGGATTTTGTTTACTGCGCACAGCTCCTCCCCCGTAAGTGATAGCGTGATAATATGTAGCCTATATGTTGACCCGACCTGTTAGTAATATTCAGCAAAACTTGAAGTAAATCCATGCAGTACTTTTTGAGTTTACTCCGGACATACATACAGACAAACAGACAAAAATTCTAAAAACTATATATTTGGCTTCGATATCGATTGTAGATCACGCCCCAAGTATTCTTTAAAAAAAATATTCCATGTACAGTTTTGACTTTCCTACGATTTTATTATAATATGTATAGATATGTGTTTTAGCACTCGTTTGTGAAACTTGAAAAATTTTAAAACAATAAAGAAAAATTTCAAAACGCCAGGATTTAAACCTACGACTCTCTCGAGGCGGGACGCCCTAATCAACTGTGCCAATGTCGACTAGTGAGAAGTAGCGAAATGTTTTTTGCTATGTGATCGACTCCGTCCATTATACTGATCGCTGGATATACACCTGTATACTAGCTAAATGAAGCGATGACAAAGCGAAGAAGAATTTCGCCACTTTGAATAAGTCAACGCTGGTCCAGTTGGTCAGAGCGTCCCGGCTTGAAGGAAGGCTTTAATCCTGGCGTGTCGAAATTTATCTTTGTTGTTTTTTAAGTTTTTTCAAGTTTTATATTTCCTGTTGCAGGCCACATTGCTGAGATGATATCGACGGGGTGTCGCGAGTGTGACGACAGGCTGAAGCACATAGTCGAGGAGTTCATCCTCGACGTCCTGGTGCTGTACCCAGCGGAGGCCGCTCAGTTGAAGGCGAAATATGATTCCGGCAACAAACTAGGCAATCTAGCGCTGGAGGTTGCAAAATATTAACATTTGTCAATTAGACAACACAGAAGAAGATTTATGGTGTTATCTAACAAAAACGTAGCTAAAATAAAAACAATATCAGCCGTAAAAAAATTCAACTTCATGGCATCGTGCTGCGTGTATATTTTAAGTATTTTATTGTATAATTTTAAATTTTAATTCTCATATTTATTGTAAATTTTTTGTACAAACAATATTTTAATATATTCTATACTTTCCATCGTCGGCACTTGGTGAAATTCCATTGTTATTAGACACTTTTACTACTCCACTTGCACATAAATTTCACTTTTACACAATTTTTATTATATTACTCGACCAGTTTCACTTTTTAAAGCATCTTCAGGATGTAATATACTTAACTCAGGATCTTCAGGATAAAATATTTTAATATTTGCATATCATATTATTATGTTGGTAACTGAACATTAATTTTAACAACTTGTAAAACTATTTTTGCAAATAAACTATATTTCATTTCATTTTATACACATACTGGCTGAAACAATTTTTTTTTTTAAATCTGTGTCTATTAATAACACTTACTGTAATATATATTTATTAATATCTAATAAATATCTATTCAATTAATTAGCGTTTCACTCAAGTGCCAAACACTACACCTCGCTATTTCGTTTTTGTCTTTTTTTGAAATGCCTATTTAATAGTAGAACTCATTGGTTGTAACTGAGGCACTGGACTTTTGGGTTTAAAGTTAAAGTAAAAAGAATAAAACGCTCATTCTGAGTTTAAAGTTAAATTAGGGCTGCCTTTGGTGAGGCGAGAAAGAAAAACACTTCTTATTTGCAGATCAGATCTCCCCTATCTTCCAGTTCTCATATTGGAACCAATTGTGTAGCAAGGTGTAAGTAGTTGAACGACTTCAAATTTCAAACTTATCTATTTTGCATAAATCGGGGCTACATATAAGATGTTCTTTCTAAGGACAGTAGGTACCTACTTTAAACCTGCTTTTTTATATTAAAAGATAGCAAACAAGCAGATGGGTCTCCTGATGGAAAGAGTCAACCATCGCCTATAGACACCAAAGGTGTTAATGGTGCGTTGTTATCTTGTGGCGAGGTCTAATGCCACATGCATAAGTTGGCCGGCTACCTTACCCTCCAAACCGGAACACGACAGCGACAAGCACTGACGCTATTGCGGCAGGAATAGGTAAGGCGGTAGTACGTACTAGACCCGGGCGAGACAATGCAGAAATCTACCACCTAGTAGCCACGATGATAGTGACTCTCATAGCCAATCGGTCGCCTTTTACGACCTGCCTGGCAGAACGGCAGTTGGTCTATTCTTCAAAGGAGGCCGGAACCAACACGGGGAGAACGCTTTGCCTAATAAATGGCGTGCAAAAGAAAAACAAAACATATACTTACATCTTTTTACAAAACTACTGCTACTATTTTAAGGTTTCAGAGTTAAACTTATATTATTATATAAATTCAAAAAATTAAGTATACCTAATTAAAAAAATACTCATAGATATACATAACACACATCTATCTATTCTATTTACATACTAGCTGTTGCCAGCGACTTCGTCCGCCCGGACTTCGTTTACTCCGCACAGCACCACCCCCGTAGGTGATAGCGTGATAATATGTAGCCTATATGTTGACCCCACCTGTTAGTAATATTCATGCGAAATTTGAAGTAAATCCATGCAGTACTTTTTGAGTTTACCCCGGGACATACATACAGACAAACAGACAAACAGCCAAACAGACAAAAATTCTAAAAACTATATTTTTGGCTTTGATATCGATTGTAGATTATGCCCCAAGTATTCTTTAAAAAAATATATATATTCATTGTACAGTTTTGACTTTCCTACGATTTTATTATATGTATAGACTAGCTGTTGCCAGCGACTTCGTCCGCGCGGACTTCGTTTACTCCGCACAGCACCTCTCCGCTAGGTGATAGCGTGGTAATATGTAGCCTATATGTTGACCCGACCTGTTAGTAATACTCATGCAAAATTTGAAGTAAGTCCGTGCAGTACTTTTTGAGTTTACCCCGGACATACACGGAGTATGTGGAAATCACACAGCAGTTGAAGAACATTTTGATCTTAAAAATATTTTTTCAGAAAAAAAAAAGATAATTTTTATGGTTGTCCTATAAAAGTAACCACTCTTCAGTATCCTCCACTTGTAAGTATAAACATTGTTGATAACGAGCTTAGTTTAGGAGAATTTGATGGTAATTATTAACACTCGTATTAAAACACCTTGATGCTACTACGAACATAGTCGAAACGGAAGACTATGGTGGTTTTGGTAATTATATTAATAATATAGCATTTGGTGCTTTTGGTGATCTTGTACATAATGAAGCTGATATAATGGTACCAGCGATATTAATAACTAAAGACAGATATTATGCAGGTCAAATTTCTTATGTAACTTCTTTTTTTGGAATTTGTATGGTGTTTAGTGTTTACCGAAGCGACATGAAATTAATCATCGGGCTAGAGTACTGTGCAGCACAGACATATTTAATGTAAATATTAATATAAATAGTTTGAGTAAGGCAGGACAAATTGTATATTTCGTTTAGTTTATAAGTTTTTTTATAATAAATAATGTTCGTTTGCGTCTTTTATTCGTCCTAAGACTTACGTACAGCTTTGTTGTACAGAAATAATAAGGCTTTATGTAGTTAAATTGTTTGCCTATAGGCATATTACGAACAAAAGGGGTTCCACGCAGTCGACAAAATTACGAGTCGACTCTTGCGAGATTGTATTTATATGCGGGAATCCAGAATTACGAATACTCCGGAAAGTGCAAAATTCTTTGTAAAATGAATGTTTTTCTATTGTAAATAGAATGTACGACGTAAGTATAAGCCTTAGGCATACGTTTACGTACTTTTCGGGGATATAAAGATAGATAACAGGATAGTACGACCTGAAAAGGCGTACAACTCTGTAATTGTAAGAGTTTTCGAGGTCCTGTAAGAACGTATAATGTATATAACACTCTTGTTTGTTATTATATAAGTTTATATGTGTTAAATCTTTGTATATAGATAAGAAATAACACTATGTAATTAGTTTTCGGTAGATCTTAGGGCATTATGTACTTTGTTTCGCTTATAATTGTAAAAAGATAATACCGTTGCACTCACTAGAGGGCCACACTAGATAATTAGAGGTAAGAGAAGCTACCTAAGATAAAATAATTATGATCAGATTACGAAAAGTAGGATTTAGCAAATCCCAGACATTGTGGCGCCGACGTGTAGCGCCACCCGTCTTTGTCGGTTTACTACGCCCGTCTGGCCGCGGGCTATAAATATCGGAGAGCGCGGCCATACGATCAATTCCGTTCCGATCTCCAGTTTCGTTACGTCATAAGAAATAAGTTTCCCAGACAAGTTCCTGGGCTTCAGTATACATATAGGGTACCGGCTTTAGAGTAGGGCAGTGATAGGGAAAGTACTGGCTCTCTCCCATGCAATAGGAATATTTGCAACGGTGCTAGCTTTATTGCTAATTTACGTTTAGTTACAATAAAGCACCGTTTGCAACGAAAAGTTGTGGTCTCTGTTTCTTCTCCCGGCGACATCCGGCTCACGGCCAAAGAGCACTACGGCTGGTGGGGCGTCGAAGAAAGAAGAACCAGATACACAGTCCGCTGGCTCCCCGGCTGTAGTGCACAAGTACTATTACCCTTTTATAACTACTACACGCCTTTTATGCTTCTTTCTTTTGTGATTTATTTGATCTGTATTAAGTTTGTTCGTCACCGCGAAGTAGTTGTGTAGTGGCGCTTGTATGAAACTTAGATTAGAAATTTAAACTTAGAAATTTAGATTATTTTTGGCGCAAACTATAAATCATCAATCACATTTGTGGTTATTATATATTATGTATTTAACTTGGATATGGTTTTCCTTCGTAGTATGCTTTTCCATATATATATATATATATATATATATATATATATATATATATATATATATATATATATATATATATATATATATATATATATATATATATATATATATATATATATATATATATATATATATATATATATATATATATATATATATATATATATATATATATATATATATATATATATATATATATATATATATATATATATATATATATATATATATATATATATATATATATATATATATATATATATATATATATATATATATATATATATATATATATATATATATATATATATATATATATATATATATATATATATATATATATATATATATATATATATATATATATATATATATATATATATATATATATATATATATATATATATATATATATAAAGAATATTTTCCCTACGAGTCGTAGCTGAATATTAGGCAGTTGCGGATTTACGAATTTGCCGCAAGTAGGCTTCTCAATTTTCGTCGCCTCTACTAACTTCTGAAATTCTATACCAATTCTATACCAATTAAACGGCCAATTCTCATATTTGTTTCTCCAAAACAGCTGTAATTTTTTTTTTTTTTTTTTTTTTTTTTTTTTTTTTTTAATTTTTTAATTATAACAGTCATCATACACTATCATGTCATAATTAATTCCTAAGATTTGGTAACAGATGGCACTGTTCAAAATGGTGAGGTTTCTACATCGTGCTGTTAAGTCTCCCTTTTGATTGTACTAATGAATTGATATGCATATGAAATACGGGTTAGGTTAGGTTAGGTTAGGTTAGGTTAGGTTAGGTTAGGTTAGGTTAGGTTAGGTTAGGTTAGGTTAGGTTAGGTTAGGTTAGGTTAGGTTAGGTTAGGTTAGGTTAGGTTAGGTTAGGTTAGGTTAGGTTAGGTTAGGTTAGGTTAGGTTAGGTTAGGTTAGGTTAGGTTAGGTTAGGTTAGGTTAGGTTAGGTTAGGTTAGGTTAGGTTAGGTTAGGTTAGGTTAGGTTAGGTTAGGTTAGGTTAGGTTCCCCCCCATGGTTCCAAGCCTTGTCGTGGCGGGGGGGCTCTAGTACCTGGGGTGCAAGCCAGCACCTTGGGGAAGCCAATTGGACCAAACTCTCCTCCACGTGTCCCTCTGTTCCCAGAAGGCGCAGTGGATTTGGAGTAAGCGCGGGCAATCGCTGGCACTAACCCTGTCGGCCTGCTCGTGACATCGTAAGTCCAGAGGAGGTGTCGGTGATCACGTCTATCGGCCAATGATCCTGGACCCGAGGGCCTTGCCTTAATTGGCCGGGCCGCGAGGAAGATAACCTCTCCATAAAAAATTCCCCGAACCTCAAGCGGAGACGCACCGCGAGGAGGTTTGCAGACCGGCTCAAGTCGGGATGTATGGCTGACGGGTTTATCAGTCGCTAGTGTGGACCCGCCCGGGTACCGGCCGACCCCCGGGGCGCGATAATTGTAGGCGCCTTTTAGGCAGCGTTTAATCCTGTTTCTACTCGTGGGAACAAATATGGATACAAAAACTTTTGACGCTTTAGTGGAGGGCTGCGATGGCCAAAACGAAGAGAAGGTGGGCTGCGATGGCCAAAACGAAGAGAAGGTGGGCCGTGAAGGCCATGACGTGAGAGAGTTGAGCGAGAAGGCCAGGTAAAGAAGAAGGAGGGCCGAGAAGGCCAAACAACAAACAAAGAGGGTGAGATTGCTATGCCAGTGCCGGTAGTTCGCTTGACGCGACTTAGGACGGCGAGCGTCTCCACAATCTCGGATGCGTCAAGGGCACCATCACCAATGGACGCTGAGGCATATGGTCGGAAACGCCCAAGAGATAAAGAAGGTGTAATGCTGTTGGACTCTGATCAGTTTAGTAGCGATTCGGATGCTCGCTCGGTGACTAGAGGGGGTTCAGCAAAACGAGGCAGATGCCAGCAATCGCTTTATAGGAAGGAAAAGCCTCAGGTATCAGTCGAGGAAGAAGTGGCAGGTCTGGTTCGTAAGCTGAAAACAAAGCCGCCGGCCCTGACACCAGCTGACATCACAAATATGGATGCAGATGCTCTTGGTAAACGAGCTGAGGAGGGGATCAATGTCGTACTCAAAATTGCGACAAAATCCAATAACTTAAAGGGCACATTCGTACGAGCCCTCAAGGATGCTGCCACTGCTATTAGTGAGACGGTTTCGGCCCTTAAAAGCCGTACCGTCACTGATGAGACTGCGTCTCTACGTGCGGATAATGAGAGACTAAAGGTAGAGCTTGCAACTTTACGGGAAGAATTTACGGCAATGCGAGCGGAGCTGACTAAAGCTGCTCCAACTGCAGAGGCTAGAGCGTTAGCGGATGGGAATCTCCGCAAATCGCTAATGCTGGAGCTTGGTGGTATGTTCGATGCCAAACTAGCTAGCATCCAAGATCGCTTGCTCCCGGAGAAGAGTTACCGACCTCCACTTGCATCGACTACTTCAACGCAGGCGGTTCCATCCACACCTGCAGCCACGACGGAACCCAAGCCCTCCAAGGGTAAGGGCAAAGGGAAAGGGAAAGGTTCCACTTCCGCGCAACCAATCAGCTCGGCGCCTGCAACCATTCCACCCGCTCAAATACAACTGCAGGCCACAGAGCCCCAGGAAGCAGCCGAGTGGACCCAGGTCGTAAAGAAAGGGAAACGCAAGGCCGCGGGAGTTTCTACTACAGTGCCAAAGCCAACTGCGTCTCGCACTTCTGCACCAAAGACTAAAGGGGCCACAGCTAAGAAAGAAACGAAGCTACGTCCACCCAGATCGGCGGCTGTGGTTTTAACTCTGCAACCTAGCGCTGTAGAGAAAGGCGAAACTTACGCCGCTATCCTAACTCGGGCAAAGGAACAAATATCAATATCCGAATTAGGAATACCGGCCGTAAAACTTAAAACTGCGGCAACGGGTGCCCGTATCATAGAGGTGCCTGGATCAACAAGCGGCGGCAAGGCTGATTTACTCGCAGAAAAGCTGAAAGAAGTGCTTCCGGCGGATTGTGTTCGGATAGTCAGGCCTGTGAAACGCGCAGACCTGCGCATCACGGGTCTAGATGATTCAGTAACGGTGGCAGAAGTTGTGGCAGCCGTTTCTCGCGTGGGAGGTTGTAGCGAAGAAACAATTAAGGTTGGCGTTATTCGTCGTACTTCGTTGGGCCAAGGAACACTACTGGTAAGCTGTCCGGTAGCTGCGGCAAATAAAGTGGCAGCCTCGAAATTGTTGGTGGGCTGGGTTTCGGCCCAGGTGCGGGTTCTACCTAAGAGGCCTATGCGCTGCTTCCGCTGTCTCGAGGTGGGACATACTGGGACGCAGTGTACTTCGACGATTGACCGCAGTGGCGAGTGCTTCCGCTGCGGTCAAAATGGCCATAAGTCCGTCGACTGTTTGAACGATCCTCACTGCTCCATCTGTGAGGCGGCTGCTATGTCAGCAAACCATCGAGCCGGGGCCCCGTCCTGTAAAACTGGGACAGCCACAAAGAATAAGCGTAGGAAGGCCTTCAAAACTCAAACTCAGGCCGCCGCGCCAGTTGCAGCTACAGCTGTTGAGCCCGTCCCGTCTACTTCTAGGGCAGTGCATGAGGAAGCAATGGTACTAACGTAATGGATCAGTACACCCAATATCGCTTCCTCCAAGTAAACCTTAACCACTCTGCCGGAGCTCAGGACCTTCTCTTGCAGTCTATGGCGGAGTGGGATATAGAATTGGTCGTCGCCGCTGAACCGTATTTAGTTGCTCCTCGAGTGAATTGGGCCGAGGATCTCAATGGATTAGTGGCTATCTTAACCCGTTCATCAGCTACAGCATTGAACGTACTGGAGCGTGGTCAAGGTTTCGTCCTTGTCGAGTGGCAGGGAATAGTGGTGATAGGAGTGTATTTTTTCCCCAAATCGTCCCCTTGCTGACTTTGAGTCCTTCCTGGTCGGGTTGGAGCTTGCCGTCCGGCGGGTGAATCCCCGCCCTCTGCTTGTGATGGGGGACCTCAACGCCAAATCTGCGGCTTGGGGCTCCCCTGTCACAGACTCGAGAGGCGAAGTGTTAGAGGAATGGGTGGTGTCTATCGGCCTCTCCATCTTAAATAGAGGGTCAACATTTACCTGCGTACGACAGCAGGGTGGTTCCATAGTGGATACTTCCTTTGCTAGCCCTGCTGTCGCACGCCGAGTTCAGGACTGGAGGGTTCTCGACGGGGTGGAAACGTTGTCAGACCATCAGTATATACGGTTCGACTTATCCGCTTCGTCGTCAACTTCTGGCGTCAGGCAGTTGCACAGGAACACACAATTTCCTCAGTGGACGTTAAAGCGTCTCAACAAAGACGTGCTGGTTGAGGCTTGCATAGTCCAGGCCTGGCAAACTCCAACTGCAGAGCCTTTCAATGTGAACGAAGAAGCGAAATGGTTCCGGGATGCTCTGACCCAGGCGAGCGATGCTGCTATGCCCCGGGCTAAACCGCCACCCCCTCGTCACCGGGTGTATTGGTGGACAGAAGAGATTGCCTTACTTCGCGAAGATTGCGTAGCTGCCAGACGCCAATACCTCCGGTGCCGTCGAAGGAGCCGTAGGGACGAATCTTTGGAGGCTGAGTTGTATGGGGTCTATAGAAGCAAGAAAAAGACTCTGCAACTTACAATCAGTAGAGCAAAAACGCGTGCACGTGAAGAATTACTTGAGACTCTTGATCGAGATCCTTGGGGGCGCCCATATAGGTCAGTAAGGGGCAAAATCCGCCCTTGGACGCCTCCCCTAACGCAGAGTCTCGAGCCTGGTTTCCTAAGTGAAGTAGTGTCCACTCTTTTTCCACGCCGGGCGGAACACTCTCCACCCATCATGTTGCCTGTCACTGATCGGGAGGAAATACAAGAGGAAGCCGTGGTTCCAAGGATAACAACAACAGAACTTGACGTGGCCGCTGATAAACTCCGTACAAAAATAACATCACCGGGGCCCGATGGAATTCATGGCCGCGTTTGGGCTCTAGCCCTTGACGTCATGGGGGACAGACTTCGCAGACTTTATGATGCGTGTCTGGAGTCAGGACAGTTTCCGGCGACATGGAAAACAGGGAGACTAGTTTTGCTACAAAAGGAGGGGCGTCCTGCGACTTCGCCGTCCGCCTACCGGCCCATCGTGCTCCTAGACGAGGTAGGCAAGTTATTTGAAAGAGTGATCGCTGCCCGTCTGGTCGAGCACCTGAATAGGGTGGGTCCCGGTCTGGCTGATGCGCAGTATGGATTCCGAGCCGGCCGATCAACAATAGATGCAATTAAGAATGTCAAGGCCGACTCGGAAGAGGTGGTGGCCCGCGGAGGTGTATTGTTGGCAGTGTCGCTGGATATTGTTAATGCGTTCAATACCATGCCCTGGAACTCCATTAAAGAGGCACTTAAGTATCTCCAAGTGCCTGACTACCTTCGGCGTCTGGTCGGAGACTACTTAAACGCGCGGTACGTAACGTACTTAGGGCAAAGCGGCGAGCTTGAAAGTAGGGAGATGGTGTGCGGCGTTCCACAGGGGTCTGTTCTAGGCCCACTTCTGTGGAACGTCGGATATGACTGGGTACTTCGGGGCGATCTTCTCCCGGGCCTAAAGGTGACGTGCTATGCAGACGACACCCTTGTCACGGCCCGGGGAGATAACTACGTTGAGGCTGCTCGTCTTGCCACTGCTGGTGTGGCCGTCATTGTTGGGCGCATTCGTGCTTTGGGCCTTGAGGTGGCGCTAAACAAATCTGAGGCTCTGTGCTTTCACGGGCCACGGGCAGCGCCACCTCCAGGGGCTCATATTGTTGTTGGCGGTGTGAATATTGAGGTCAAGCCCGACCTTAAATACCTTGGGCTTGTCCTCGATGGGCGTTGGAATTTTCGTTCGCATTTTCTTCGCCTGGTCCCTCGTCTTATGGGCGCTGCGAATGCCTTGGCACGCCTGCTACCGAACCTAGGGGGACCGAGTGCTGCCTGCCGCCGTCTATATATGGGGGTGGTGCGTTCAATGGCTCTTTACGGGGCCCCAGTCTGGGCCCCCTCACTGTCGGCCGCCAACATTGCCCAACTGCGGAAACCGCAGCGGGTAATGGCGGTAAGGGCCATTCGAGGGTATCGCACCATTTCCAATGAGGCAGCGTGTGTCTTGGCGGGTTCGCCGCCTTGGGACTTGGAGGCTGAGTTGCTCGCCCAGTGTTACGAGCGACGCGTCGAGCTGCGGTCACGCGGCGACCCACAAATGTTGACGGGGACGTGGATGTCTCACGCGCGGCGGACTATGATTGGAAGATGGAAAGAGCGGCTGGCAGAACCTTCGGCCGGCCGCCGGACAGTCGAAGCTATCAGGCCAGTGATTGAAAACTGGCTGAACAGGCAGTATGGTCGTCTCACGTTCCGCCTAACGCAGGTGCTTTCTGGACATGGATGCTTCGGGAAGTACCTGTGCCATATTGCGGGGCGTGAGCCAACCACAGAATGCCATCACTGTGGGGCAAGCGAGGACACGGCGCAGCACACATTGGAGGAGTGCCCAGGATGGGCAATGCAGCGTCGTGACCTCCGCGCTTCCATCGGAGAGGATCTATCGCTTCCGACTGTTGCTACGGCCATGGTCGGGAGCGAGGAAAATTGGACGGCAGTACACTCCTTCTGCGAGGATGTGATGTCGCGGAAGGAGTCGGCGGAGAGGGAAAGGGAAGCTGCTGCCAACCCTAACCCGATCCGCCGGAGACGCACCGGGGTGCGACGGCGGGCTTACCAAGCCTTGCTCCGTCCCCCGTAAATGAAGCCAGGGCATTAAGCCCTTTCCAGGCCTCGAGTAGGCGCGCGCAGTGTCCCTGCGTGCCTCAAAGCCGTCCGCCGGGGATCTGCAAACATCCCCGGCCCCAGAAGGAAATCGCCGACACCAACTAAATGTCGGCGGATGCTGCCGGGGCGGTGGACGAATGCTCATGAGTGCCTCCCGCCCCGTCGCCACAAAGCATCGAGGAAATGGACACCGCAGGGGTTTTAGTGGGTATGGCTGGTCGAAAGCCGGCGAGTCCCACACTCGGGCCGCGTTGAGTGGCCCGGCAGTGCGTAAATGCATTTCCCCTGCGTAAACAAAAAAAAAAAAAAAAAAAAAAAAAAAAAAAAAAAAAAAAAAGGTTAGGTTAGGTTAGGTTAGGTTAGGTTAGGTTAGGTTAGGTTAGGTTAGGTTAGGTTAGGTTAGGTTAGGTTAGGTTAGGTTCCCCCCCATGGTTCCAAGCCTTGTCGTGGCGGGGGGGCTTAGTACCTGGGGTGCAATCCAGCACCTTGGGGAACTAATTGGACCACTACGCCGCTCCTTTCCGTTCTCTTAATGAGAACGGCGTTTGGATGCGGCACTCATAACCCGGTTTCCGGGAGCCCACTGTGGGGCTGGGAGGAAGAAAACCTCTTTAAAAAATCACCCCGAAACCGCGGTCGGCGTGCCGCGGCGTAGGGTTATCGGGCGAGCGCTGACGAGACGGGGGTAGGCCCACCCGGAATGGGCCACAAAAACCAACAATGACAGGTCGCAGTTTGAAAAGGACTACCCAGGAGGGTCCCGGCAAAGCCGGGGAATCCCTCCCGGTGCCTTCGGGTACCGGCAGCCCCATGTACTCTGGGGGGGGCACAAGCTGCTTCGTGGGCCGGCAACCTGCCGGCTCGCGTACCGACGACTTTGGCATTTCGACACCGGACATTGATTCAGCACGCGATTTTGGTAGTGGTGAGAAGGAGGTTGGGGCGCGCGCCACGGGGGTGCGCGTCTCAACAAACGACTATGGCGAGGATTTGGATACGGACAGTTCTCAGACTGTTTCGTCAAGGACGAGGAGCAGCCGGCAGTGGCGGAAGAGGCCTGTTTCGGGCGACAGTCAGTCTGGGATAGACTCGGACGACACCGCTGGCGAGGATGGACCGGCGAAAAGGACAAGAGGGCGCCCGCCAACAACGGGTGCCTACGTTGGCCTACGCCAAGCAAAAGAGGCCCTTTTAAAGGCCAAGAAGGAGGAAGTAGGGTTATTGGCCGAGGAACAAGTCCTGAGCCTGGCCAAAGCTCTAGAAACACACAAAAGAGGGGAGATCCACTCTTCGGAAGACCTGGCTGCGCACGCCCAGAAGGGGGTAGACCTTATCATGAGCGTTGCGCAAAAGTCTACAAACTTGAAGGGCACGATGGTCCGTTCGCTAAAACAGGCGGCATGGGCCATCCAGGACGCGGTGGCGGCCCTAAAAGAACGAACGGAGACTGAGGAGGTAGAGCTGCTCCGTGCTGCTAACTACCGACAAGAAAAGCAAATAAGAGAGATGCGGGCAGAGCTGGCGCAAATCCGTGCCGATCTGGGCAAGCGAAGGGAGGAGCCGGAAGGGAGTAGATCCGCGGAAGAGCGGGAGGAGGCCATGCTTGGGCGCATCATGTTGCAGGTAGGCAACATGATGGATGCTAAGATGGCCTCGGTTTCGGACCGGCTCCTGCCGGAAAAACGCCTCCGGCCAGAATTAAAAGGAGATAGCATGCACGCTGAAACGGTGTCTGTCGCCACTCCGGCCGCAGACACTGCCACGGAGAAGATTACCGCCGGGGTAGTTGCCGGGTTGCGGAAAGCCAAGCCCACAAAGGGCAAGGGTGCCCCACAAGAAGCGGTGCCTGTGGTCGAACCTGACAGCGCAATGAGACGGACCGCCGCTGAGGTCGTCATGGGGTCGCCGAAGCCTAAGCCCTCAAAAGGCAAGGGCAAGGGCAAGGGCCAAAAAGCCCAGCCAACGGTGGCCCCGGCGATTGAACCGACGCCTTCTACTTCCGCCCAAGAAGCTCCGGTTGGGAACGAGGGGTGGAACCGGGTGGAAAAGGGAAGGAAAAACCGGAAGAACAAGAAGCAAGCCACGACGGAGGTCAAGGAAGCTTCCCCTCCCCTCTCCAAAGAGCAAAATCCGAGGAAGGGCGACAGGAAAAAGAAGACAAAGTTGCGCCCGCCCCGGTCAGCGGCTGTCGTTCTGACGCTGCAGCCCGGTGCGGCGGATAAGGGCGCAACATATGCGGCCGTCCTGGTTCGTGCGAGAGACAAGGTCTCCCTCGCCGAGCTGGGCATCCCGGCCGTAAAAATGAGGATAGGGGCCACGGGCTCCCGAATTCTAGAAGTTTCAGGCGCTGCGAGCGCTGAAAAGGCCGACCAGCTGGCCACTAAGCTGCTGGAGGTCCTACCGGCGGACACAGTTAAAATCGCCCGGCCCGAGAAGTGCGCAGAGATGCGCATTTCCGGGCTCGACGATTCTATCACACACGAGGAGGTTGTAGACGCCGTGGCCAAATGTGGGGGCTGCCCTGCTCACGCTATAAAGGCGGGGCGAGTGCGGTTCTCCCAATCAGGCCGCGGGACGATATTTGTCCGTTGCCCAGTGGCTGCGGCGAAGAAAATAGAAAGCTCAAAGCTTCTTATCGGATGGGTGTCGGCGCAAGTGCGGGTGCTGCCCGCAAGGCGCCTGCGCTGCTACCGCTGCCTGGTGGTCGGGCATACAGCGGTGCAGTGCACGTCGGAAGTCGACCGCAGCGACGAGTGCTATCGCTGCGGTCAAAAGGGGCATAAGGCCGCCGATTGCTCCGGCGAGCCGAAATGCTCTGTGTGCTCGGCGGCGGATCTTCCGGCGGGCCATAAGGTTGGGTCACCCTCCTGCAAGGGGACCCTGCCCAAGCGCGCCAAGCGGCGAAGGGCCGCGGCCAACTCGGCGCAAGCAGCGCACACCCCAACTCCATCCGGGGTGGCGCAGGAGGAAGCGATGCAGTGACCGCTTCCTCCTGGAGTCGCGTGCGGTGTTTCCGCACACCGCGCGCATTAGCGACGTTTTGCTGGGGTCTTACCCCCAGCCGAGTAGAACGCCGGCAAGGCTGGCGAGTGCCGGAGGGGCGGTGGAAGAATGCGAAAGCGCCCCACCCCCCCGCCACCATATGGCACAGAGGAGCGGACGCAGGAGTTTTAGTGGGTAGAGCCGGTTTTAGGCGAGTCCCACACTCGGGCCGCGTGCAGTGGCCCGGTAGTGCGTAAGTGCATTTCTCCTGCGAGAACAAAAAAAAAAAAAAAAAAAAAAAAAAAAAAAAAAAAAAAAAAAAAAAAAAAAAAAAAAAAAAAAAAAAAAAAAAAAAAAAAAAAAAAAAAAAAAAAAAAAAAAAGGTTAGGTTAGGTTAGGTTAGGTTAGGTTAGGTTAGGTTAGGTTAGGTTCCCCCCCATGGTTCCAAGCCTTGTCGTGGCGGGGGGGCTCAGTACCTGGGGTGCAATCCAGCACCCTGGGGAAGCCAATTGGACCACCAGCCGCTCCTTTCCGTTCTCTTCATGAGAACGGCGTTTGGATGCGGCACTCATAACCCGGTTTCCGGGAGCCCATTGTGGGGCTGGGAGGAAGAAAACCTCTTTAAAAAATCACCCCGAAACCGCGGTCGGCGTGCCGCGGCGTAGGGTTATCGTGCGAGCGCTGACGAGACGGGGGTAGGCTCACCCGTAATGAGCCAAACAAACCCAATATGACAGACAACGGCAGTTTAAAAAGGAATACCCAGGAGGGTCCCGGCGAAGCCGGGGAATCCCTCCCGGCGCCTTCGGGTGCCGGCAGCCCCGTGTACTCTGGGGGGGGCAAAAACTGCTCCGCGGGCTGGCGGTCTGCCAGCTCGCGTACCGACGACCCACGCTTACGCACAACGGATTTTGATCTTGCCTACGATTCTGGCAGTATGGAGAGGATTCTTGCCGACTACGGCGATTATTGCGATGACAGAGACATCGACACCGAAAGTTCGACTGGCCCCCAAGGGACGGTCGCAACTGAGGGCTTAGGGGCGAAATCAGGGCGGCTGTTTAGGAAGAGGCGTGTCCCGGGCGATCCTTCGTCCGGGGTCGACTCGGACGACACGGCTGCCGAGGACTTTGTAGAACGGCCCCAAACGGCGAAGAGAGGTCGCGGGCGCTCACTAACATCCGGCGCCCGCACCGCTGAGGCGAGGTCTCTCATATCTGAGGAGTCCTACGCAGGGAGCAAGAGGAAAGAGGACGGGGCTTTGGTTGAGGATGAGTTACTCTCCATGGCCAAAGCCCTGGAAATGGAGAGGATGATGGCGCGGGGAGAAGACCGCACCACTGACCAACTGGCCGCGCACGCCCAATCCGGGATAACACTCGTAATGGGCGTCGCGCAAAAGTCTAAAAACCTTAAGGGCACTATGGTGCGTGCCCTTAAGCAGGCGGCGTTGGCAATTGAAGATGCGGTGGTCGGCCTCAGAAGCCGCACCGAAACAGAGGAGCTCGAGCTCATGAAGTGGCGATGGTACAAGCAGGAGAAGGAGCTGGCGACTCTACGCGCGGAAGTCGCTAGGCTCCGGGCTGCTTTGGAGGAGCAGCGGGCTGACGTGCCTACAGAGCAGCGCGCCGTGCCGGAGGTGGTCCAGCCCACTGAGGACAGAGAGGAGGCCATGTTAGGGCGCATCATGTTGCAAGTCGGCAACATGATGGACGCCAAGATGGCCTCGTTGGCGGACCGATTGCTGCCAGAAAAGCGGCTCAGGCCGCCGCTGGCGGGGGACAATAGAAGGGAGGAGGCGGAAGCTCGCACCGCCGCAGTCGAGGTGACGGCTGCAGGTACGACCGTCGCAGAAGTGGTTGCCGGGTCGCGGAAGCCCAAGCCCCACAAAGGCAAGGGCAAGGGTAAAGGCCAAAGTGCCCAGCCCGCCGCGGCCCCTGTGACTGCAACGCAGCCTACGTCTTCCGCTCGGGCCCCAGACCAGGAGGCTTGGACCCGGGTGGAAAACCACAAAAAGAAAAGACGGAAGAGGAAGAAAGCCAAGAGGGGGGAAAAGGAGCCTCCCACTCCGGCCCCAAAGAAAAGGCCAACAAGGCCCAAGGAAAAGGCGATGCCGCGGTTGCGCCCGCCCCGGACTGCAGCTGTCGTTTTGACTCTGCAACCCGGTGCGGCCGATATGGGTGCAACGTATGCGGCCGTTCTCACCCAAGCCAGGGACCAAGTCTCCCTCGCTGAGCTGGGAATCCCAGGAGTCAGGATGAGAAGGGGAGCGACGGGCGCGCGAATTTTAGAAGTGACGGGCGCCACGAGCTCAGCCAAGGCTGACCAGCTAGCCGCAAGACTCCGTGAGGTCTTACCCGGAGATGCAGTCAGGGTCGCCCGGCCAGAGAAGTGCGCAGAAATGCGCATTTCCGGGCTGGACGACTCCGTCACGAAAGAAGAAGTGGTGGCCGCTGTGGCCCGATGTGGAGACTACCCCGCCGACACCATCAAGGCGGGGCAATTGCGATTTGCGGCAACGGGCTGCGGTACGATCTACGTCCGCTGCCCGATAGCTGCGGCAAGAAGGGTGGCAAGCTCGAGGCTCTTGGTGGGATGGGTGTCCGCCAAAGTGCGGGTGCTGCCCACCAAGCGCTTGCGCTGCTTCAGGTGCCTCGTAGTGGGGCACACTGGCGCGCAGTGTGACTCGGCGATAGACCGCAGCGGTGAGTGCTATCGCTGCGGTCTAGAAGGACACAAGGCCGTTGACTGTGCCGGGGACCCACGCTGCTCTGTTTGTGCGGCAGCGGGCCTTCCGGCCGGGCATAGGGTGGGGTCTCCCTCTTGTAGGGGGACTCTGCCCAAGGCCAGACATCGGCGGCGACATATCGCGGCCGCTCCGTCGCCAACCGTGCTTCCTCCTGTTTCACTGGGGGGGGCGCGGGAGGCAATGGAATGACCGCTCCCCGGAGTTGAGATATGCGCGCGGTGGTTCCGCACACCGCGCGCCTGATATGAGTAGATGTGCTGGGTCCTGCTCCCAGCTAAGGAGCATGCCGGCAAGGCTGGCAAGTGCCGGCGGGATGGTGGAATAATCCGCAAGGAGTTACCACCTCCCCCGCCACCATGGCACAGAGGAGCGGACGCAGGAGTTTTAGTGGGTAGAGCCGATTTTAGGCGAGTCCCACACTCGGGCCGCGTCGCGTGGCCCGGTAGTGCGTAAGTGCATTTCTCCTGCGAAACCAAAAAAAAAAAAAAAAAAAAAGGTTAGGTTAGGTTAGGTTAGGTTAGGTTAGGTTAGGTTAGGTTAGGTTAGGTTAGGTTAGGTTAGGTTAGGTTAGGTTAGGTTAGGTTAGGTTAGGTTCCCCCCCATGGTTCCAAGCCTTGTCGTGGCGGGGGGGCTTAGTACCTGGGGTGCAATCCAGCACCTTGGGGAACTAATTGGACCACTACGCCGCTCCTTTCCGTTCTCTTAATGAGAACGGCGTTTGGATGCGGCACTCATAACCCGGTTTCCGGGAGCCCATTGTGGGGCTGGGAGGAAGAAAACCTCTTTAAAAATCACCCCGAAACCGCGGTCGGCGTGCCGCGGCGTAGGGTTATCGTGCGAGCGCTGACGAGACGGGGGTAGGCTCACCCGGAATGAGCCACAAAACAAACCATGACCGGTCGCAGTTTTAAAAGGACTACCCAGGAGGGTCCCAGCAAAGCTGGGGAATCCCTCCCGGTGCCTTCGGGTGCCGGCAGCCCCACGTACTCTGGGGGGGGCAAAAACTGCGTCGCGGACCAGCATCCTGTTGGTTTGCGTTACGACGACTCTCGCTTTTGCACAATGGATAACGAATCTGCACACGTTTTGGATGACGAAGGGAATGAGGTTGGGTCTCGCGCCACGGGGGTGCGCGCCTCAACAAAAGATCTTGGCGTAGACTTAGATACTGACAGCTCGATCAGCACAATGTCGCTGGTTGATCTAGTATCAGGGGGAAGATCCAGCCGGCTTAGGCGCAAGAGGCCCGGCCCGGATGACACTGTATCCGGGCTGGACTCCGACGATACGGCCGGCGAGGAAGGCTCTCGTTCTAGTTCGGCGAAAAGAGGAAGGGGGCGCCCTCCGACAACGGGCGCCTATGTCGGTCTTCGACAGGCCAAAGAGGCTCTTCAAAAGAAAAAGAAGGAGGAAGAATGTGTTTTGGCTGAGGAACACATAATATCCATGGCCAAAACCCTGGAAATAGCCCGGGAGAAATATAGAGGGGAGGATCGCTCCTGCGAGGACTTAGCCGCGCACGCTCAGTCTGGGGTTGACCTCATTGTGAGCGTTGCACAGAAATCAAAAAACCTTAAGGGCACAATGGTGCGTGCCCTTAAGCAGGCGGCATGGGCCATAGAAGATGCTATCACAGGCCTTAAAACCAGGACAGAAAGCGAGGAGATAGAGCTGCTCCGCATGGCTAATTACCGCCAAGGAAAGGAGCTGGCGGCGATTCGTGCGGAGCTGGCAAAACTCCGCAGTGACGTGGAAAAGACAAGGGCTGAACCGGAGGTGGCCCAACCTACAACGGAGGACAAGGAGGAGGCCATGTTGGGTCGCATCATGTTGCAAGTCGGCAACATGATGGACGCCAAGATGGCCTCTGTTTCTGACCGGCTCCTGCCGGAGAAGAGACTAAGGCCCCCGCTAAGAGGGGATAGAGAAAGATCGGAGGAGGTGCCTCTCGCCGAACAGGCTTTGGACACCGCAGCAACGATGACGACGACCGCCGCTGATATGGCTGCCGGGTCACAGGAACCCAAACCCATTAAGGGCAAGGGGAAGGGCAAGGGCAAGAGTCATAGTGCCCAGCCCGCCTTGGCCCAGGTGATAGCGCCGGTGCCTTCGACTTCTGCTCGGGACGCTCCGCAAGAAGTGGAGTGGACCCGGGTGGAAAAAAGAAAGAAAAAGGCGAGGAAGAAAAAGCCAAAAAAGAAGGAGGATGCTCTACCCCCCACCTCGAAGAAACAAGAGACAAAGAAGGGGGCCAACGCAAAGAAGAAGGAGCCACGTTTGCGCCCACCCCGCTCGGCAGCGGTCGTATTAACGCTGCAGCCTGGAGCGGAGGATAAGGGCGTAACATATGCTTCGATCCTAGTTCGTGCGAGAGACAAAATTTCTATCGCCGAGCTAGGAATCCCAGCTATAAAACTGAGGAAGGGGGCCACGGGCGCCCGTATTTTGGAGGTGCCTGGAGCCACAAGTAAAGAGAAGGCCGACCAGCTGGCCGCAAGGCTCCAAGAGGTGTTACCGGCAGACACAGTCAGGATCGCCAGGCCCGAGAAGTGCGCAGAGATGCGTATTTCTGGGCTTGACGATTCTGTTACAAAGGAGGAGATCGTGGACGCCGTAGCTAAGAGCGGAGGCTGCCCTGCTGAGTCTATCAAGGCGGGGCGACTTCGTTTTTCTCCATCGGGGCGTGGTTCATTATTCGTCCGATGCCCGATGGCTGCGGCGAGCAAGGTGGCGAGCTCCAGGCTCCTGGTTGGCTGGGTATCCGCGCAAGTGCGGCTACTCCCAACCAGGCGCCTGCGATGCTACCGCTGTCTAGTGGTGGGGCACACGGCGGCCCAATGTAATTCGGAGATTGACCGCAGCGATGAGTGCTATCGCTGCGGCCAAAAGGGGCACAGGGCCGTTGACTGTTCCAGCGACCCAAAGTGCTCCGTTTGCTTGGCGGCAAATCTTCCGGCGGGCCATAGGGTTGGGTCTCCCTCTTGTAAGGGGACTCTGCCCAAGGCCAAAAAGAAGACAAAGAAAGCGCTCGCCCCAACAACTTCAGGGGCGGCACAGGAGGAAGCGATGGAATGATCGCTTCCTCCAGGAGAACCTGGTCAGACTGTCAGGGATCTCATTTGGTGAACCCGGTGGAATGACCGAGGCCAAGGGCCTCCTGGAGCTGCACGCGGTGACTCCGCACACCGCGCGCATTAGAGACGATTTGCTGGGGTCTTCCTCCCAGACGAGTTGAACGCCGGCAAGGCTGGCGAGTGCCGGCGGGATGGTGGAATAATCCGCAAGGAGTTACCACCTCCCCCGCCACCATGGCACAGAGGAGCGGACGCAGGAGTTTTAGTGGGTAGAGCCGATTTTAGGCGAGTCCCACACTCGGGCCGCGTCGCGTGGCCCGGTAGTGCGTAAGTGCATTTCTCCTGCGAAACCAAAAAAAAAAAAAAAAAGGTTAGGTTAGGTTAGGTTAGGTTAGGTTAGGTTAGGTTAGGTTAGGTTAGGTTAGGTTAGGTTAGGTTAGGTTAGGTTAGGTTAGGTTAGGTTAGGTTAGGTTAGGTTAGGTTCGGAAGTCGCTAGGCTCCGGGCTGCTTTGGAGGAGCAGCGGGCTGACGTGCCTACAGAGCAGCGCGCCGTGCCGGAGGTGGTCCAGCCCACTGAGGACAGAGAGGAGGCCATGTTAGGGCGCATCATGTTGCAAGTCGGCAACATGATGGACGCCAAGATGGCCTCGTTGGCGGACCGATTGCTGCCAGAAAAGCGGCTCAGGCCGCCGCTGGCGGGGGACAATAGAAGGGAGGAGGCGGAAGCTCGCACCGCCGCAGTCGAGGTGACGGCTGCAGGTACGACCGTCGCAGAAGTGGTTGCCGGGTCGCGGAAGCCCAAGCCCCACAAAGGCAAGGGCAAGGGTAAAGGCCAAAGTGCCCAGCCCGCCGCGGCCCCTGTGACTGCAACGCAGCCTACGTCTTCCGCTCGGGCCCCAGACCAGGAGGCTTGGACCCGGGTGGAAAACCACAAAAAGAAAAGACGGAAGAGGAAGAAAGCCAAGAGGGGGGAAAAGGAGCCTCCCACTCCGGCCCCAAAGAAAAGGCCAACAAGGCCCAAGGAAAAGGCGATGCCGCGGTTGCGCCCGCCCCGGACTGCAGCTGTCGTTTTGACTCTGCAACCCGGTGCGGCCGATATGGGTGCAACGTATGCGGCCGTTCTCACCCAAGCCAGGGACCAAGTCTCCCTCGCTGAGCTGGGAATCCCAGGAGTCAGGATGAGAAGGGGAGCGACGGGCGCGCGAATTTTAGAAGTGACGGGCGCCACGAGCTCAGCCAAGGCTGACCAGCTAGCCGCAAGACTCCGTGAGGTCTTACCCGGAGATGCAGTCAGGGTCGCCCGGCCAGAGAAGTGCGCAGAAATGCGCATTTCCGGGCTGGACGACTCCGTCACGAAAGAAGAAGTGGTGGCCGCTGTGGCCCGATGTGGAGACTACCCCGCCGACACCATCAAGGCGGGGCAATTGCGATTTGCGGCAACGGGCTGCGGTACGATCTACGTCCGCTGCCCGATAGCTGCGGCAAGAAGGGTGGCAAGCTCGAGGCTCTTGGTGGGATGGGTGTCCGCCAAAGTGCGGGTGCTGCCCACCAAGCGCTTGCGCTGCTTCAGGTGCCTCGTAGTGGGGCACACTGGCGCGCAGTGTGACTCGGCGATAGACCGCAGCGGTGAGTGCTATCGCTGCGGTCTAGAAGGACACAAGGCCGTTGACTGTGCCGGGGACCCACGCTGCTCTGTTTGTGCGGCAGCGGGCCTTCCGGCCGGGCATAGGGTGGGGTCTCCCTCTTGTAGGGGGACTCTGCCCAAGGCCAGACATCGGCGGCGACATATCGCGGCCGCTCCGTCGCCAACCGTGCTTCCTCCTGTTTCACTGGGGGGGGCGCGGGAGGCAATGGAATGACCGCTCCCCGGAGTTGAGATATGCGCGCGGTGGTTCCGCACACCGCGCGCCTGATATGAGTAGATGTGCTGGGTCCTGCTCCCAGCTAAGGAGCATGCCGGCAAGGCTGGCAAGTGCCGGCGGGATGGTGGAATAATCCGCAAGGAGTTACCACCTCCCCCGCCACCATGGCACAGAGGAGCGGACGCAGGAGTTTTAGTGGGTAGAGCCGATTTTAGGCGAGTCCCACACTCGGGCCGCGTCGCGTGGCCCGGTAGTGCGTAAGTGCATTTCTCCTGCGAAACCAAAAAAAAAAAAAAAAAAAAAAAAAAAAAAAAAAAAAAAAAAAAAAAAAAAGGTTAGGTTAGGTTAGGTTAGGTTAGGTTAGGTTAGGTTAGGTTAGGTTAGGTTAGGTTAGGTTAGGTTAGGTTAGGTTAGGTTCCCCCCCATGGTTCCAAGCCTTGTCGTGGCGGGGGGGCTCTAGTACCTGGGGTGCAAGCCAGCACCTTGGGGAAGCTAATTGGACCAAACTCTCCTCCACGTGTCCCTCTGTTCTCAGAAGGCGCAGTGGATTTGGAGTAAGCGCGGGCAATCGCTGGCACTAACCCTGTCGGCCTGCTCGTGAAATCGTAAGTCCAGAGGAGGTGTCGGTGATCACGTCTATCGGCCAATGATCCTGGACCCGAGGGCCTTGCCTTAATTGGCCGGGCCGCGAGGAAGATAACCTCTCCATAAAAAATTCCCCGAACCTCAAGCGGAGACGCACCGTGAGGAGGTTTGCAGACCGGCTCAAGTCGGGATGTATGGCTGACGGGTTTATCAGTCGCTAGTGTGGACCCGCCCGGGTACCGGCCGACCCCCGGGGCGCGATAATTGTAGGCGCCTTTTAGGCAGCGTTTAATCCTGTTTCTACTCGTGGGAACTAATATGGATACAAAAACTTTTGACGCTTTGGTGGAGGGCTGCGATAGCCAAAATGACGTGAAGGTGGGCTGCGATGGCCAAAACGAAGTGAAGGTGGGCCGCGAAGGCCAAATTCAGGAGGAAGTGACCTGTGAAGGTCGGGAGTCTATGGACGAGCTAGCTCTGTCGGATTCGGATGGCTCGACTGGCACCTTAGTGACGGTCGCCTCCGGCTCGTCAGGACTGCGAAGCGGCCGGCTATGGCGGAAGAGGCCCATCCCGGGTGACAGTGAGTCTGGGATGGACTCGGACGACACTGCTGGCGAGGAGTTGCTGAGTAGGTCTGCGTCGGCGAAACGCGGAAGGGGGCGCCCACCAACAACGGGCGCCTACGTGGGCTTACGAAAAGCAAAGGAAGCCTTTCTCAAGGCTAAAAAGGAGGAGGTCGGGATATTGGCTGAGGAACAAATCCTCTCCTTAGCCAAAAACCTGCAAAAACCTGAAGGAGGCAATCACTCTGCGGAGGAACTGGCCGCGCGCGCACAGAATGGCGTAGAGGTCATTCTGAGCGTTGCCAAAAAATCGGGCCAGCTGAAGGGGACAATGGTCCGTTCCCTGAAGCAGGCAGCGGAGGCCATTCAAGAGGCGGTGACGGCCCTGAAATGCCGAACCACAGACGAGGAGGTTGAGCTGCTTCGCGCCGCGAACGCCCGCCAGGAAAGAGAGCTGGCGGAGATGCGTGCGGAAGTGGCCCAAATCAGGGCTGATCTGGGCAGGCGACGAGATGAACCGGAAACAGGCCGGTCAGCGGATGACAGGGAGGAGGCTATGCTGGGGCGTATCATGTTGGCAGTAGGCAACATGATGGACGCCAAGATGGCCTCGGCATCTGACCGGCTCCTGCCGGAAAAGCGCATTCGGCCCCCGTTGCGTGGGGATTTAAAACAGGCAGAGGCGGTGTCAGTGGCCAAACCGGCCGTTGACACCACAAAGAAGCGGACTACGGCTGAAGTCGTCGCGGTGTCGCAGACGCCCAAACCCACAAAGGGCAAGGGCAGAGGCAAGGGCCAAAGTGCCCAGTCCACTGCGGCCCCGGCGAAAGCACCGGAACCATCTTCGTCTCTCGCTCGGGACGCCCCAGAAGAGGAGGGGTGGACCCGGGTAGAGAAGAAAAAAAGGAAGAAAAAGAAGAAGCGGGCGCCAAAGAAGAAGAAAGCGCCCTCTCCTCCAACGAAACCCCAACAGGGGAAGAAAGAAGAGCAGAGCAAAAAAGCTACACCGCGGTTGCGCCCGCCCCGGTCTGCTGCCGTCGTCTTGACGTTGCAGCCCGGAGCGACGGATAGCGGCGTCAGCTATGCGGGCGTCCTGGCTCAAGCAAAAGAAAAGGTGTCAATTGCTGAGCTGGGTATCCCGGGGCTGAGAGTTAGGAGAGCCGCCACTGGCGCCCGCATACTGGAGGTGCCAGGTGCCGCGAGTGCTGCAAAAGCGGACCAACTCGCGCTTAAGCTGCGGGAGGTACTGCCATCCGAGAGCGTCAAGATTGCCAGGCCCGAGAAGTGCGCAGAAATGCGCATCTCGGGGCTTGACGACTCTGTCACAACAGCGGAGGTGGTAGAGGCCGTGGCCAAATGCGGAGGCTGCCCTGCCGACTCAATCAAGGCGGGGCAGGTGCGTTTTGCCCCATCGGGTAGCGGCACGATTTTCGTCCGCTGCCCGGTGGCCGCCGCTAAAAAGGTGGCAAGCTCTAGGCTCCTGGTAGGGTGGGTGTCCGCGCAGGTGCGGGTGCTACCCACCAGGAGAATGCGCTGCTTCCGGTGTCTCGTCGTTGGGCACACCGGAGTGCAGTGCACCTCTGAGGTCGACCGCAGCGGCGAGTGCTTCCGCTGCGGTCAGATGGGGCATAAGGCCGCTGCCTGTTCGGGCGACCCGCGCTGCTCCATATGTTTGGCAGCGGGTCGTCCTGCAAATCACAGGGCTGGGGCTCCCACGTGTAAGGGAACCCTGCCCAAGCCCCGACGGGGCAGAGAGGCTGCAACCGGGGCCACATCGGCACCGGCAGCGCCCGCCCCATCCACTTCAGGGTTGGGTCGCGGGGAGGCGATGGAAACAAAATAATGGCCCTAGCGGGCCCCATCCATCGCTTCCTACAGGCGAATTTGAACCACTCTGCCGGGGCACAAGATCTATTTATGCAGTCCCTGGCGGAGTGGAATATCGGCGTCGCTGTGGCCGCTGAGCCGTACTTTGTCCCCTCTAGAGCTAACTGGGTGGGGGACTTGGACGGCTTGGTGGCCATCGTCACTTCGGTCGTAGCCCCGGTCTCCGTTGTAGTTGGTCGTGGCCGGGGCTTCGTCGCAGTCGAATATGAGGGAACCGTAGTGGTGGGGTGCTACTTTTCGCCCAGCCGCTGCTTCGCCGAATTCGAGTCGTTCTTGGGCGAGGTTGAGGCTCTCGTCAGACGGGCCGATCCTCGCCCTGTGATCGTGATGGGGGACCTCAATGCCAAATCCTCGGCATGGGGGTCCCCCGTCACCGACTCGCGAGGCAGCGCGTTGGAAGAGTGGGCAGTGTTGGTCGGCCTCTGCATCCTAAATAGGGGGTCGACCTTCACTTGCGTGAGACAGCAGGGCGGTTCGATAGTGGACGTTTCGTTCGCTAGCCCTGCTGTAGCACGCCGTGTCCGGGATTGGAGAGTCCTCGATGGGGTGGAGACGCTGTCGGACCACCTATACGTCCGATTTGACGTCTCCGCCTCGTCGACGACCCCGGGCACGAGTCCCGCGAGAGGTAGAGCCCCGCCACTCCCTAGGTGGACGTTGGGGCGTCTCGACAGAGACGCTCTGCTGGAGGCCTCCGTCGTCCAGGCCTGGCAACCGCAACCCGCCGGGCCTGTGAGGGTAGATGAGGAGGCGGAATGGTTCCGGCGGGCGTTGACGCAAGTGTGCGACGCGTCGATGCCCCGGGCCAAGCCGCCCCCCTCTCGTCGCCAGGTGTACTGGTGGTCTGACCACATCGCCGCGCTCCGCGTGGAGAGCGTGGCGGCCAGGCGTATGTACACCAGGTGCCGAAGAAGACGGCACCGCGACGAGACGACGGAGCGCGAGCTGTATGAGGTCTACAGAACGAAGAAAAAGACCCTACAGCTCGCCATCAGCAGGGCCAAGACCCAAGCGCGCGAGGAGCTGCTCGGGACTCTGGACAATGATCCGTGGGGGCGCCCGTATAAGTCCGTCAGGGGCAAACTACGCCCCTGGGCGCCTCCGCTGACCCAGAGTCTCGACCACCACTTCGTGAGGGACGTCGTGTCCGCCCTGTTTCCACATCGGGCGGAACACGTCCCCCCCGCTATGGCGCCGCGTAGAGGTGGCGCCGGTGGTGAGGAGGAAGATAGCGGGGTCGCTGAGCTCACGAGTGAGGAGTTCGACGCGGCCGTAGACAAGCTCCGGGCGAAAAACACAGCGCCCGGGCCAGATGGAGTACACGGTCGCGTCTTGGTCTTGGCCCTCGACGTCCTAGGGGACCGGCTCCGGCGGCTCTTCAATGGCTGCCTGGAGTCGGGACGGTTCCCCAGAGTGTGGAAGGTGGGTAGTTTGGTCCTGTTGCGGAAGGACGGACGCCCCGCAGAGTCTCCCTCCGCCTACCGCCCCATCGTGTTGCTCGACGAGGTGTGTAAGCTATTCGAGAGAATAGTAGCTGCACGCCTCGTCAAGCATATGACTGAGGTAGGTCCCGATTTGGCGAACGCCCAGTTTGGGTTCCGGGCCGGCCTTTCGACGATCGACGCGATCAATCGCGTCAAGGCCGACTCGGAGGAGGTTGTCGCCCGCGGTGGGGTGTTGTTGGCGGTTTCGCTAGACATAGCGAACGCTTTCAACACCATGCCGTGGAGCTGCATCAGGGAGGCACTAAAACACCATAAAGTGCCTCTCTACCTCCGTCGCCTGATCGGGGACTACCTCAGTCAAAGGTACGTCCAGTACCAGGGGCGGTCGGGCGGACTGGAGACTCGGGAGATGGTGTGCGGTGTTCCGCAAGGGTCGGTACTGGGCCCCCTCTTGTGGAACATCGGATACGATTGGGTGCTGCGGGGCGCTCTCCCCGCGGGCGTCAGGGTGACGTGTTATGCGGACGACACCCTGGTCACGGCCCGCGGGGCAAACTACCGAGAGGCCGCCCGCCTGGCAACGGCAGGCGTGGCGTCGGTCGTCGCGCGAATCCGCGCTCTGGGCCTCGAGGTGGCGCTCGAAAAGTCCGAGGCCTTGTGTTTCCACAGGCCGAGGGCTGCGCCACCTCCGGGGGCCCACATCGTGGTTAGCGGTGTCCGAATCGAGGTCGGGTCCGATATGAAGTACCTCGGACTCGTCCTCGATAGCCGCTGGGACTTCCGCGAGCATTTCCGTCGCCTGGTCCCCCGTCTCATGGCGGCGGCCGCCGCTCTTTCGCGGCTGCTGCCGAATCTCGGGGGGCCGAGTGTGGCCTGCCGCCGCCTGTACCTCGGGGTGGTGCGCTCGATGGCCCTGTACGGAGCCCCTGTCTGGGCTCCGGCGCTGCGAGGCGCCACCATCGCCCTCTTGCGACAACCGCAGAGGGTGATGGCGATCAGGGCTATTCGGGGTTATCGCACCATCTCGACGGAGGCGGCGTGCGTGTTGGCGGGTTCGCCGCCGTGGGATCTGGAGGCCGCGGCACTGGCAAGGCTCTACGAGCGGCGCCAGGAGCTGCGGTCCGGCGGCGAACAGCCAACGGTGACGGAAAGGTGGAAGTCCCACCTTCGACGGTCCACCGTCCGTAGATGGGCGGAGCGGCTGGCTGATCCAACGGCCGGCCGACGGACTGTCGAGGCTGTCCGGCCGGTTCTTCAAAACTGGCTGGACAGGCGGCATGGGCGGCTCACGTTCCGGCTCACACAGGTGCTTTCTGGGCATGGATGCTTTGGAAAGTACCTGTGTCGAATCGCCCAACGTGAGCCGACGACCGATTGCCACCATTGTGCGGGCAGCGAGGACACGGCGCAGCACACCCTCGAGGGGTGCCCTTCGTGGGCAGTGCAGCGTAGTGTCCTGCGCGATGCCATCGGGGTGGATCTCTCGCTCCCGACCGTTGTAAAAGCAATGGTCGAGAGCGAAGAGTCGTGGACGGCCGTCCTCTCCTTCTGCGAGGACGTGATGTCGCAGAAGGAGACGGCGGAGAGGGAAAGGGAGGCTGCGGCCAACCCTGACCCGATCCGCCGGAGACGCACGGGGGTGCGGCGGCGGGCCTACCAGGCCCTGCTCCGTCCCCCGTGATCGAGGCCGGGGCTCTGCCCCAAAAGGCCTCGAGGAGGTGCGCGCGGCGTCGTGGTGTCGCGCGCTTTCTAGCCGTCCGCTGGGGCCATAACGGCCCCGGCCCCGAAGAATGCCGGCAAGGCCGGCAGGTGCTGGCGGGCAGGTGGGAGAATGCGCAAGCGTCCCCACCTCCCCGCCACCACAGCACAGTGGGGTGGCGCAGGGGTTTTAGTGGGTAGTGGTCGGTTCCGTCCGACGAGTCCCACACTCGGGCCAGTCCACACGGCCCGGCAGTGCGTAAGAGCATTTCCCCTGCGAGAACAAAAAAAAAAAAAAAAAAAAGGTTAGGTTAGGTTAGGTTAGGTTAGGTTAGGTTAGGTTAGGTTAGGTTAGGTTAGGTTAGGTTCCCCCCCATGGTTCCAAGCCTTGTCGTGGCGGGGGGGCTCAGTACCTGGGGTGCAATCCAGCACCCTGGGGAAGCCAATTGGACCACCAGCCGCTCCTTTCCGTTCTCTTCATGAGAACGGCGTTTGGATGCGGCACTCATAACCCGGTTTCCGGGAGCCCATTGTGGGGCTGGGAGGAAGAAAACCTCTTTAAAAAATCACCCCGAAACCGCGGTCGGCGTGCCGCGGCGTAGGGTTATCGTGCGAGCGCTGACGAGACGGGGGTAGGCTCACCCGTAATGAGCCAAACAAACCCAATATGACAGACAACGGCAGTTTTAAAAGGAATACCCAGGAGGGTCCCGGCGAAGCCGGGGAATCCCTCCCGGCGCCTTCGGGTGCCGGCAGCCCCGTGTACTCTGGGGGGGGCAAAAACTGCTCCGCGGGCTGGCGGTCTGCCAGCTCGCGTACCGACGACCCACGCTTACGCACAACGGATTTTGATCTTGCCTACGATTCTGGCAGTATGGAGAGGATTCTTGCCGACTACGGCGATTATTGCGATGACAGAGACATCGACACCGAAAGTTCGACTGGCCCCCAAGGGACGGTCGCAACTGAGGGCTTAGGGGCGAAATCAGGGCGGCTGTTTAGGAAGAGGCGTGTCCCGGGCGATCCTTCGTCCGGGGTCGACTCGGACGACACGGCTGCCGAGGACTTTGTAGAACGGCCCCAAACGGCGAAGAGAGGTCGCGGGCGCTCACTAACATCCGGCGCCCGCACCGCTGAGGCGAGGTCTCTCATATCTGAGGAGTCCTACGCAGGGAGCAAGAGGAAAGAGGACGGGGCTTTGGTTGAGGATGAGTTACTCTCCATGGCCAAAGCCCTGGAAATGGAGAGGATGATGGCGCGGGGAGAAGACCGCACCACTGACCAACTGGCCGCGCACGCCCAGTCCGGGATAACACTCGTAATGGGCGTCGCGCAAAAGTCTAAAAACCTTAAGGGCACTATGGTGCGTGCCCTTAAGCAGGCGGCGTTGGCAATTGAAGATGCGGTGGTCGGCCTCAGAAGCCGCACCGAAACAGAGGAGCTCGAGCTCATGAAGTGGCGATGGTACAAGCAGGAGAAGGAGCTGGCGACTCTACGCGCGGAAGTCGCTAGGCTCCGGGCTGCTTTGGAGGAGCAGCGGGCTGACGTGCCTACAGAGCAGCGCGCCGTGCCGGAGGTGGTCCAGCCCACTGAGGATAGAGAGGAGGCCATGTTAGGGCGCATCATGTTGCAAGTCGGCAACATGATGGACGCCAAGATGGCCTCGTTGGCGGACCGATTGCTGCCAGAAAAGCGGCTCAGGCCGCCGCTGGCGGGGGACAATAGAAGGGAGGAGGCGGAAGCTCGCACCGCCGCAGTCGAGGTGACGGCTGCAGGTACGACCGTCGCAGAAGTGGTTGCCGGGTCGCGGAAGCCCAAGCCCCACAAAGGCAAGGGCAAGGGTAAAGGCCAAAGTGCCCAGCCCGCCGCGGCCCCTGTGACTGCAACGCAGCCTACGTCTTCCGCTCGGGCCCCAGACCAGGAGGCTTGGACCCGGGTGGAAAACCACAAAAAGAAAAGACGGAAGAGGAAGAAAGCCAAGAGGGGGGAAAAGGAGCCTCCCACTCCGGCCCCAAAGAAGAGGCCAACAAGGCCCAAGGAAAAGGCGATGCCGCGGTTGCGCCCGCCCCGGACTGCAGCTGTCGTTTTGACTCTGCAACCCGGTGCGGCCGATATGGGTGCAACGTATGCGGCCGTTCTCACCCAAGCCAGGGACCAAGTCTCCCTCGCTGAGCTGGGAATCCCAGGAGTCAGGATGAGAAGGGGAGCGACGGGCGCGCGAATTTTAGAAGTGACGGGCGCCACGAGCTCAGCCAAGGCTGACCAGCTAGCCGCAAGACTCCGTGAGGTCTTACCCGGAGATGCAGTCAGGGTCGCCCGGCCAGAGAAGTGCGCAGAAATGCGCATTTCCGGGCTGGACGACTCCGTCACGAAAGAAGAAGTGGTGGCCGCTGTGGCCCGATGTGGAGACTGCCCCGCCGACACCATCAAGGCGGGGCAATTGCGATTTGCGGCAACGGGCTGCGGTACGATCTACGTCCGCTGCCCGATAGCTGCGGCAAGAAGGGTGGCAAGCTCGAGGCTCTTGGTGGGATGGGTGTCCGCCAAAGTGCGGGTGCTGCCCACCAAGCGCTTGCGCTGCTTCAGGTGCCTCGTAGTGGGGCACACTGGCGCGCAGTGTGACTCGGCGATAGACCGCAGCGGTGAGTGCTATCGCTGCGGTCTAGAAGGACACAAGGCCGTTGACTGTGCCGGGGACCCACGCTGCTCCGTTTGTGCGGCAGCGGGCCTTCCGGCCGGGCATAGGGTGGGGTCTCCCTCTTGTAGGGGGACTCTGCCCAAGGCCAGACATCGGCGGCGACATATCGCGGCCGCTCCGTCGCCAACCGTGCTTCCTCCTGTTTCACTGGGGGGGGCGCGGGAGGCAATGGAATGACCGCTCCCCGGAGTTGAGATATGCGCGCGGTGGTTCCGCACACCGCGCGCCTGATATGAGTAGATGTGCTGGGTCCTGCTCCCAGCTAAGGAGCATGCCGGCAAGGCTGGCAAGTGCCGGCGGGATGGTGGAATAATCCGCAAGGAGTTACCACCTCCCCCGCCACCATGGCACAGAGGAGCGGACGCAGGAGTTTTAGTGGGTAGAGCCGATTTTAGGCGAGTCCCACACTCGGGCCGCGTCGCGTGGCCCGGTAGTGCGTAAGTGCATTTCTCCTGCGAAACCAAAAAAAAAAAAAAAAAAAAAAAAAAAAAAAAAAAAAAAAAGGTTAGGTTAGGTTAGGTTAGGTTAGGTTAGGTTAGGTTAGGTTAGGTTAGGTTAGGTTAGGTTAGGTTAGGTTCCCCCCCATGGTTCCAAGCCTTGTCGTGGCGGGGGGGCTCTAGTACCTGGGGTGCAAGCCAGCACCTTGGGGAAGCTAATTGGACCAAACTCTCCTCCACGTGTCCCTCTGTTCTCAGAAGGCACAGTGGATTTGGAGTAAGCGCGGGCAATCGCTGGCACTAGCCCTGTCGGCCTGCTCGTGATATCGTAAGTCCAGAGGAGGTGTCGGTGATCACGTCTATCGGCCAATGATCCTGGACCCGAGGGCCTTGCCTTAATTGGCCGGGCCGCGAGGAAGATAACCTCTCCATAAAAAATTCCCCGAACCTCAAGCGGAGACGCACCGCGAGGAGGTTTGCAGACCGGCTCAAGTCGGGATGTATGGCTGACGGGTTTATCAGTCGCTAGTGTGGACCCGCCCGGGTACCGGCCGACCCCCGGGGCGCGATAATTGTAGGCGCCTTTTAGGCAGCGTTTAATCCTGTTTCTACTCGTGGGAACTAATATGGATACAAAAACTTTTGACGCTTTGGTGGAGGGCTGTGATAGCCAAAAAGACGTGAAGGTGGGCCGCGAAGGCCAAATCGAAGAGAAGGCGGGCCGTGAAGGCCAAATTGAGGAGGTAGTGGGCCGTGAAGGCCACGAAACGATGGAGGAAGTGGTTCTGTCCGAGTCGGATAGCTCGACTGGCACTCTAGTGACGGTCGCTTCTGATTCATCAGGATTGCGTAATGGCCGGCTGTGGCGAAAGAGGCCCGTCCCGGGTGACAGCGAATCTGGGATGGACTCCGATGACACGGCTGGCGAGGAGGCGTACAGTAGGTCGGCGTCAGCGAAACGTGGAAGAGGGCGCCCGCCAACTACGGGCGCATACGTGGGCCTACGAAAGGCTAAGGAGGCCTTTCTAAAGGCGAAAAAGGAGGAAGTCGGGGTTTTGGCCGAAGAACAAATACTCGGCATGGCCAAAGCCTTGGCGAAAACTGGAGGCGAGGAGCGCTCCTCAGAAGAGCTGGCTGCGCACGCTCAGACCGGGGTGGACCTCATCCTGAGCGTCGCCAAAAAATCTGGCCAGCTCAAGGGAACCATGGTGCGCTCCCTCAAACAAGCGGCGGAGGCCATCCAAGAGGCGGTGACGGCCCTTAAGAGTAGAACCACCGGCGAAGAAGTGGAGCTGCTCCGCGCTGCAAATGCCCGCCAAGAGAAACAAATGGCGGAGATGCGCGCAGAGTTGGCCGCAATTCGGGCCGACCTTGGAAGGCGAAGGGTTGAGCCGGCAGTGGGCCAATCGACAGAAGAGAGGGAAGAGGCCATGTTGGGGCGTATCATGTTGCGGGTGGGCAACATGATGGACGCCAAGATGGCCTCCGTGTCGGACCGGCTCCTGCCGGAAAAACGCATTCGTCCCCCGCTACGCGGGGACCTGAAAAAGGTGGAGGCAGTTGCAGTGGCCAAACCGGTCGTTGAAACCGCAAAGAGGCAGACTGCCGCCGAAGTTGTTGCGGGGTCGCAGGCGCCCAAGCCCACAAAGGGAAAAGGCAAGGGTAAAGGCCAAAGCGCCAAGCCTGCTGCGGCCCCAGTGGTAGCACCGGAGCCTTCTTCTTCTCCCGCTCGGGACGCCCCAGCTGAGGAGGGGTGGACCCAGGTAGAGAAGAAGAAAAGGAAGAAGAAGAAGAAGAGGGCGCCAAAGAAGAAGAAGGCGTCCTCTCCTCCAACGAAGCCTCAGGAGAGAACAAAAGAAGTAAAGAATGGGAAAGCTGCACCGCGCCTGCGCCCGCCCCGGTCTGCCGCCGTTGTCCTGACGCTGCAGCCCGGAGCGACCGAAAACGGCGCGAGTTATGCAGCTGTCCTAGCTCAAGCGAAGGAGAAAGTGTCCATCGCTGAGCTAGGCATCCCGGGGCTGAAAGTCAGGAAAGCCGCCACTGGCGCCCGTATCTTAGAGGTGCCGGGGGCTGCGAGCTCTGCGAAGGCGGACCAACTCGCGCAAAAACTACGGGAGGTGCTACCCGCCGACAGCGTGAGGATCGCCAGGCCCGAGAAGTGCGCAGAGATGCGCATCTCTGGGCTTGACGATTCCGTCACCACAGCGGAGGTGGTGGAGGCCGTAGCCAAGAGCGGAGGCTGCCACGCCGACTCAATAAAAGCGGGGCAGGTGCGCTTCGCCCCATCGGGCTGCGGCACAATATTCGTCCGCTGCCCGGTGGCCGCGGCCAAAAAGGTGGCCAGCTCTAGGCTCCTGGTGGGGTGGGTGTCCGCGCAGGTGCGGGTGCTACCCACCAGGAGAATGCGCTGCTTCCGGTGCCTCGTCGTTGGGCACACCGGAGTGCAGTGCACATCTGAGGTCGACCGCAGCGGCGAGTGCTTCCGCTGCGGTCAGATGGGGCATAAGGCCGCCACCTGCTCGGGCGACCCGCGCTGCTCCATATGCTTGGCAGCGGGTCGTCCCGCGAATCACAGGGCTGGGGCTCCCACTTGTAAGGGAACCCTGCCCAAGCCCCGACGGGGCAGAGAGGCTGCAGCCGGGGCCACATCGGCACCGGCAGCGCCCGCCCCATCCACTTCAGGGTTGGGTCGCGGGGAGGCGATGGAAACAAAATAATGGCCCTAGCGGGCCCCATCCATCGCTTCCTACAGGCGAATTTGAACCACTCTGCCGGGGCGCAAGATCTATTTATGCAGTCCCTGGCGGAGTGGAATATCGGCGTCGCTGTGGCCGCTGAGCCGTACTTTGTCCCCTCTAGAGCTAATTGGGTGGGGGACTTGGACGGCTTGGTGGCCATCGTCACTTCGGTCGTAGCCCCGGTCTCCGTTGTAGTTGGTCGTGGCCGGGGCTTCGTCGCAGTCGAATGTGAGGGAACCGTAGTGGTGGGGTGCTACTTTTCGCCCAGCCGCTGCTTCGCCGATTTCGAGTCGTTCTTGGGCGAGGTTGAGGCTCTCGTCAGACGGGCCGATCCTCGCCCTGTGATCGTGATGGGGGACTTCAATGCCAAATCCTCGGCATGGGGGTCCCCCGTCACCGACTCGCGAGGCAGCGCGTTGGAAGAGTGGGCAGTGTTGGTCGGCCTCTGCATCCTAAATAGGGGGTCGACCTTCACTTGCGTGAGACAGCAGGGCGGTTCGATAGTGGACGTTTCGTTCGCTAGCCCTGCTGTAGCACGCCGTGTCCGGGATTGGAGAGTCCTCGATGGGGTGGAGACGCTGTCGGACCATCTATACGTCCGATTTGACGTCTCCGCCTCGTCGACGACCCCGGGCACGAGTCCCGCGAGAGGTAGAGCCCCGCCACTCCCTAGGTGGACGTTGGGGCGTCTCGACAGAGACGCTCTGCTGGAGGCCTCCGTCGTCCAGGCCTGGCAACCGCAACCCGCCGGGCCTGTGAGGGTAGATGAGGAGGCGGAATGGTTCCGGCGGGCGTTGACGCAAGTGTGCGACGCGTCGATGCCCCGGGCCAAGCCGCCCCCCTCTCGTCGCCAGGTGTACTGGTGGTCTGACCACATCGCCGCGCTCCGCGTGGAGAGCGTGGCGGCCAGGCGTATGTACACCAGGTGCCGAAGAAGACGGCACCGCGACGAGACGACGGAGCGCGAGCTGTACGAGGTCTACAGAGTGAAGAAAAAGACCCTACAGCTCGCCATCAGCAGGGCCAAGACCCAAGCGCGCGAGGAGCTGCTCGGGACTCTGGACAATGATCCGTGGGGGCGCCCGTATAAGTCCGTCAGGGGCAAACTACGCCCCTGGGCGCCTCCGCTGACCCAGAGTCTCGACCACCACTTCGTGAGGGACGTCGTGTCCGCCCTGTTTCCACATCGGGCGGAACACGTCCCCCCCGCTATGGCGCCGCGTAGAGGTGGCGCCGGTGGCGAGGAGGAAGATAGCGGGGTCGCTGAGCTCACGAGTGAGGAGTTCGACGCGGCCGTGGACAAGCTCCGGGCGAAAAACACAGCGCCCGGGCCAGATGGAGTACACGGTCGCGTCTTGGTCTTGGCCCTCGACGTCCTAGGGGACCGGCTCCGGCGGCTCTTCAATGGCTGCCTGGAGTCGGGACGGTTCCCCAGAGTGTGGAAGGTGGGTAGTTTGGTCCTGTTGCGGAAGGACGGACGCCCCGCAGAGTCTCCCTCCGCCTACCGCCCCATCGTGTTGCTCGACGAGGTGTGTAAGCTGTTCGAGAGAATAATAGCTGCACGCCTCGTCGAGCATATGACTGAGGTAGGTCCCGATTTGGCGAACGCCCAGTTTGGGTTCCGGGCCGGCCTTTCGACGATCGACGCGATCAATCGCGTCAAGGCCGACTCGGAGGAGGTTGTCGCCCGCGGTGGGGTGTTGTTGGCGGTTTCGCTTGACATAGCGAACGCCTTCAACACCATGCCGTGGAGCTGCATCAGGGAGGCACTCAAATACCATAAAGTGCCTCTCTACCTCCGTCGCCTGATCGGGGACTACCTCAGTCAAAGGTACGTCCAATACCAGGGGCGGTCGGGCGGACTGGAGACTCGGGAGATGGTGTGCGGTGTTCCACAAGGGTCGGTACTGGGCCCCCTCTTGTGGAACATCGGATACGATTGGGTGCTGCGGGGCGTTCTCCCCGCGGGCGTCAGGGTGACGTGTTATGCGGACGACACCCTGGTCACGGCCCGCGGGGCAAACTACCGTGAGGCCGCCCGCCTGGCAACGGCAGGCGTGGCGTCGGTCGTCGCGCGAATCCGCGCTCTGGGCCTCGAGGTGGCGCTCGAAAAGTCCGAGGCCTTGTGTTTCCACAGGCCGAGGGCTGCGCCACCTCCGGGGGCCCACATCGTGGTTAGCGGTGTCCGAATCGAGGTCGGGTCCGATATGAAGTACCTCGGACTCGTCCTCGATAGCCGCTGGGACTTCCGCGAGCATTTCCGTCGCCTGGTCCCCCGTCTAATGACGGCGGCCGCCGCTCTTTCGCGGCTGCTGCCGAACCTCGGGGGACCGAGTGTTGCCTGCCGCCGCCTGTACCTCGGGGTGGTGCGCTCGATGGCCCTGTACGGAGCCCCTGTCTGGGCTCCGGCGCTGCGAAGCGCCACCATCGCCCTTCTGCGACAACCGCAGAGGGTGATGGCGATCAGGGCCATTCGGGGCTATCGCACCATCTCGACGGAGGCGGCGTGCGTGTTGGCAGGTTCGCCGCCGTGGGATCTGGAGGCCGCGGCACTGGCAAGGCTCTACGAGCGGCGCCAGGAGCTGCGGTCCGGCGGCGAACAGCCAACGGTGACGGAAAGATGGAAGTCCCACCTTCGACGGTCCACCGTCCGTAGATGGGCGGAGCGGCTGGCCGATCCAACGGCCGGCCGACGGACTGTCGAGGCTGTCCGGCCGGTTCTCCAAAACTGGCTGGACAGGCGGCACGGGCGGCTCACGTTCCGGCTCACACAGGTGCTTTCCGGGCATGGATGCTTTGGAAAGTACCTGTGTCGAATCGCCCAGCGTGAGCCGACGACCGATTGCCACCATTGTGCGGGCAGCGAGGACACGGCGCAGCACACCCTCGAGGGGTGCCCTTCGTGGGCAGTGCAGCGTAGTGTCCTGCGCGATGCCATCGGGGTGGATCTCTCGCTCCCGACCGTTGTTAAAACAATGGTCGAGAGCGAAGAGTCGTGGACGGCCGTCCTCTCCTTCTGCGAGGACGTGATGTCGCAGAAGGAGACGGCGGAGAGGGAAAGGGAGGCTGCGGCCAACCCTGACCCGATCCGCCGGAGACGCACGGGGGTGCGGCGGCGGGCCTACCAGGCCCTGCTCCGTCCCCCGTGATCGAGGCTGGGGCTCTGCCCCAAAAGGCCTCGAGGAGGTGCGCGCGGCGTCGTGGAGTCGCGCGCTTTCTAGCCGTCCGCTGGGGCCATAACGGCCCCGGCCCCGAAGAATGCCGGCAAGGCCGGCAGGTGCTGGCGGGCAGGTGGGAGAATGCGCAAGCGTCCCCGCCTCCCCGCCACCACAGCACAGTGGGGTGGCGCAGGGGTTTTAGTGGGTAGTGGCCGGTTCCGTCCGGCGAGTCCCACACTCGGGCCAGTCCACACGGCCCGGCAGTGCGTAAGAGCATTTCCCCTGCGAGAACAAAAAAAAAAAAAAAAAAAAAAAAAAAAAAAAAAAAAGGTTAGGTTAGGTTAGGTTCCCCCCCATGGTTCCAAGCCTTGTCGTGGCGGGGGGGCTCTAGTACCTGGGGTGCAAGCCAGCACCTTGGGGAAGCTAATTGGACCAAACTCTCCTCCACGTGTCCCTCTGTTCTCAGAAGGCACAGTGGATTTGGAGTAAGCGCGGGCAATCGCTGGCACTAGCCCTGTCGGCCTGCTCGTGATATCGTAAGTCCAGAGGAGGTGTCGGTGATCACGTCTATCGGCCAATGATCCTGGACCCGAGGGCCTTGCCTTAATTGGCCGGGCCGCGAGGAAGATAACCTCTCCATAAAAAATTCCCCGAACCTCAAGCGGAGACGCACCGCGAGGAGGTTTGCAGACCGGCTCAAGTCGGGATGTATGGCTGACGGGTTTATCAGTCGCTAGTGTGGACCCGCCCGGGTACCGGCCGACCCCCGGGGCGCGATAATTGTAGGCGCCTTTTAGGCAGCGTTTAATCCTGTTTGTACTCGTGGGAACAAATATGGAAACTAATAAAACTTTTGACGCTTTGGTGGAGGGCCGCGAAGGCCAAAACGACGAGAAGGTGGGCCGCGAAGGCCAATCCGAGGAGGAAGTGGGCTACCAGTCTAGTGTGGAAGTCCAGAACGCAACGGAGGAGTTAGCTCTTTCGGACTCAGATGGCTCGACTGGCACTCTAGTGACGGTCGCCTCTGGTTCGTCAGGACTGAGAAGCGGCCGGCTGTGGCGCAAGAGACCCGTCCCGGGTGACAGCGAATCTGGGATGGACTCCGATGACACGGCTGGCGAGGAGACGTTTAGTAGATCTGCGGCAGCGAAACGTGGAAGAGGGCGCCCGCCAACCACGGGTGCGTACGTGGGTTTACGGAAGGCAAAGGAGGCCTTCTTAAAAACGAAAAAAGAAGAAGTCGGGGTTTTGGCTGAGGAACAAATCCTCTCCATGGCCAAAACCCTGGAAAAAACTGGAGGAGACGACCGTTCCGCGGAAGAACTGGCCGCCAACGCCCAAGCAGGAGTTGATCTCATCTTGGGTGTAGCCAAAAAATCGGGCCAGCTTAAGGGCACAATGGTGCGCGCCCTTAAACAGGCTGCAGAAGCCATTTCGGAGGCGGTGGCGGCCCTGAAGAGCCGGACGATGGGTGAGGAGGTCGAACTGCTCCGCGTCGCAAACGCTCGCCAGGAAAAAGAGCTGGCCGAAATGCGCGCGGAAGTGGCTCAGATCCGCTCTGATATGGGTAGAAGAAGAGCTGATCCGGAAGTGAGCCGATCCGTTGAGGAGAAGGAGGAGGCCATGCTTGGCCGCATCATGTTGCAGGTGGGCAACATGATGGACGCTAAGATGGCCTCCGTGTCGGACCGGCTCCTGCCGGAGAAGCGAATTCGGCCCCCTCTACGGGCGGATTCGAAAATAGTGGAGACGGTGTCCGCGGCCAAACCGGCTTTGGACACCACTACGAAGAGAACGGCTGCGCAAGTTGCCGCCGGGTCGCAAAAGCCCTTGCCCACAAAAAAGGGCAAAGGTAAAGGAAAGGGTCAAAGTGCCCAGTCCTCTGCAACCCCGGTGATGACACCGGCGCCAACTACTTCTTCCGCTCGAGACACCCCAGATGAAGAGGGGTGGACTCAAGTGGAGAAGAAGAAGCGGAAAAAGAAGAAGAAGAGGGCTCCAAAAAAGAAGAAAGCGCCCTCTGCTCCTTCGAAGCCCCAAGAAGTAAGGAAGAGTGATAAGAACCGGAGTGTTCAACCGAAGTTGCGCCCGCCCCGGTCTGCGGCTGTCGTGGTGACACTGCAGCCCGGAGCAGAAGAAAAGGGTGCGAGCTATGCGGCGGTGCTATCGTCGGCGAAGGAAAAAATCTCCCTCGCCGACCTGGATATCCCGTCACTCAGAGTGAGGAAGGGGGCCACAGGCGCCCGAATATTAGAGGTACCGGGGGCCGCAAGCGCTGCTAAGGCAGACCAACTCGCGCAAAAACTGCGAGAGGTGCTGCCGGCAGAGAATGTCAGGATCGCCAGGCCCGAGAAGTGCGCGGAGATGCGCATTTCTGGGCTTGACGATTCCGTCACCACAGAGGAGGTGGTAAAAGCCGTGGCCAAGTGCGGAGGCTGCCCCGCCTCATCAATCAAAGCGGGGCAGGTGCGTTTCGCCCCATCGGGTAGCGGCACGATTTTCATCCGCTGCCCGGTGGCCGCGGCCAAAAAGGTGGCCAGTTCTAGGCTCCTGGTGGGGTGGGTGTCCGCGCAGGTGCGGGTGCTACCCACCAGGAGAATGCGCTGCTTCCGGTGTCTCGTTGTTGGGCACACCGGAGTGCAGTGCACTTCTGAGATCGACCGCAGCGGCGAGTGCTTCCGCTGCGGTCAGATGGGACATAAGGCCGCCGCCTGTTCGGGCGACCCGCGCTGCTCCGTATGTTTGGCAGCGGGTCGTCCTGCAAATCACAGGGCTGGGGCTCCCACTTGCAAGGGAACCCTGCCCAAGCCCCGACGGGGCAGAGAGGCTGCAGCCGGCGCCACAACGGCACCGGCAACGCCCGCCCCATCCACTTCAGAGTTGGGTCGCGGGGAGGCGATGGAAACCAAATAATGGCCCTAGCGGGCCCCATCCATCGCTTCCTACAGGCGAATTTGAACCACTCTGCCGGGGCACAAGATCTATTTATGCAGTCCCTGGCGGAGTGGAATATCGGCGTCGCTGTGGCCGCTGAGCCGTACTTTGTCCCCTCTGGAGCTAATTGGGTGGGGGACTTGGACGGTTTGGTGGCCATCGTCACTTCGGTCGTGGCCCCGGTCTCCGGTGTAGTTGGTCGTGGCCGGGGCTTCGTCGCAGTCGAGTGTGAGGGAACCGTAGTGGTGGGGTGCTACTTTTCGCCCAGCCGCTGCTTCGCCGAATTCGAGTCGTTCTTGGGCGAGGTTGAGGCTCTCGTCAGACGGGCCGATCCTCGTCCTGTGATCGTGATGGGGGACTTCAATGCCAAATCCTCGGCATGGGGGTCCCCCGTCACCGACTCGCGAGGCAGCGCGCTGGAAGAGTGGGCAGTGTTGGTCGGCCTCTGCATCCTAAATAGGGGGTCGACCTTCACTTGCGTGAGACAGCAGGGCGGTTCGATAGTGGACGTTTCGTTCGCTAGCCCTGCTGTAGCGCGCCGTGTCCGGGATTGGAGAGTCCTCGATGGGGTGGAGACGCTGTCGGACCATCTATACGTCCGATTTGACGTCTCCGCCTCGTCGACGAACCCGGGCACGAGTCCCGCGAGAGGTAGTGCCCCGCCACTCCCTAGGTGGACGTTGGGGCGTCTCGACAGAGACGCTCTGCTGGAGGCCTCCGTCGTCCAGGCCTGGCAACCGCAACCCGCCGGGCCTGTGAGGGTAGATGAGGAGGCGGAATGGTTCCGGCGGGCGTTGACGCAAGTGTGCGACGCGTCGATGCCCCGGGCCAAGCCGCCCCCCTCTCGTCGCCAGGTGTACTGGTGGTCTGACCACATCGCCGCGCTCCGCGTGGAGAGCGTGGCGGCCAGGCGTATGTACACCAGGTGCCGAAGAAGACGGCACCGCGACGAGACGACGGAGCGCGAGCTGTACGAGGTCTACAGAGTGAAGAAAAAGACCCTACAGCTCGCCATCAGCAGGGCCAAGACCCAAGCGCGCGAGGAGCTGCTCGGGACTCTGGACAATGATCCGTGGGGGCGCCCGTATAAGTCCGTCAGGGGCAAACTACGCCCCTGGGCGCCTCCGCTGACCCAGAGTCTCGATCACCACTTCGTGAGGGACGTCGTGTCCGCCCTGTTTCCACATCGGGCGGAACACGTCCCCCCCGCTATGGCGCCGCGTAGAGGTGGCGCCGGTGGTGAGGAGGAAGATAGCGGGGTCGCTGAGCTCACGAGTGAGGAGTTCGACGCGGCCGTGGACAAGCTCCGGGCGAAAAACACAGCGCCCGGGCCAGATGGAGTACACGGTCGCGTCTTGGTCTTGGCCCTCGACGTCCTAGGGGACCGGCTCCGGCGGCTCTTCAATGGCTGCCTGGAGTCGGGACGGTTCCCCAGAGTGTGGAAGGTGGGTAGTTTGGTCCTGTTGCGGAAGGACGGACGCCCCGCAGAGTCTCCCTCCGCCTACCGCCCCATCGTGTTGCTCGACGAGGTGTGTAAGCTATTCGAGAGAATAGTAGCTGCACGCCTCGTCAAGCATATGACTGAGGTAGGTCCCGATTTGGCGAACGCCCAGTTTGGGTTCCGGGCCGGCCTTTCGACGATCGACGCGATCAATCGCGTCAAGGCCGACTCGAAGGAGGTTGTCGCCCGCGGTGGGGTGTTGTTGGCGGTTTCGCTTGACATAGCGAACGCTTTCAACACCATGCCGTGGAGCTGCATCAGGGAGGCACTAAAACACCATAAAGTGCCTCTCTACCTCCGTCGCCTGATCGGGGACTACCTCAGTCAAAGGTACGTCCAATACCAGGGGCGGGCAGGCGGACTGGAGACTCGGGAGATGGTGTGCGGTGTTCCACAAGGGTCGGTGCTGGGCCCCCTCTTGTGGAACATCGGATACGATTGGGTGCTGCGGGGCGCTCTCCCCGCGGGCGTCAGGGTGACGTGTTATGCGGACGACACCCTGGTCACGGCCCGCGGGGCAAACTACCGTGAGGCCGCCCGCCTGGCAACGGCAGGCGTGGCGTCGGTCGTCGCGCGAATCCGCGCTCTGGGCCTCGAGGTGGCGCTCGAAAAGTCCGAGGCCTTGTGTTTCCACAGGCCGAGGGCTGCGCCACCTCCGGGGGCCCACATCGTGGTTAGCGGTGTCCGAATCGAGGTCGGGTCCGATATGAAGTACCTCGGACTCGTCCTCGATAGCCGCTGGGACTTCCGCGAGCATTTCCGTCGCCTGGTCCCCCGTCTCATGGCGGCGGCCGCCGCTCTTTCGCGGCTGCTGCCGAATCTCGGGGGGCCGAGTGTGGCCTGCCGCCGCCTGTACCTCGGGGTGGTGCGCTCGATGGCCCTGTACGGGGCCCCTGTCTGGGCTCCGGCGCTGCGAAGCGCCACCATCGCCCTCTTGCGACAACCGCAGAGGGTGATGGCGATCAGGGCTATTCGGGGTTATCGCACCATCTCGACGGAGGCGGCGTGCGTGTTGGCGGGTTCGCCGCCGTGGGATCTGGAGGCCGCGGCACTGGCAAGGCTCTACGAGCGGCGCCAGGAGCTGCGGTCCGGCGGCGAACAGCCAACGGTGACGGAAAGGTGGAAGTCCCACCTTCGACGGTCCACCGTCCGTAGATGGGCGGAGCGGCTGGCTGATCCAACGGCCGGCCGACGGACTGTCGAGGCTGTCCGGCCGGTTCTTCAAAACTGGCTGGACAGGCGGCACGGGCGGCTCACGTTCCGGCTCACACAGGTGCTTTCCGGGCATGGATGCTTTGGAAAGTACCTGTGTCGAATCGCCCAACGTGAGCCGACGACCGATTGCCACCATTGTGCGGGCAGCGAGGACACGGCGCAGCACACCCTCGAGGGGTGCCCTTCGTGGGCAGTGCAGCGTAGTGTCCTGCGCGATGCCATCGGGGTGGATCTCTCGCTCCCGACCGTTGTAAAAGCAATGGTCGAGAGCGAAGAGTCGTGGACGGCCGTCCTCTCCTTCTGCGAGGACGTGATGTCGCAGAAGGAGACGGCGGAGAGGAAAAGGGAGGCTGCGGCCAACCCTGACCCGATCCGCCGGAGACGCACGGGGGTGCGACGCCGGGCCTACCAGGCCCTGCTGCGTCCCCCGTGATCGAGGCCGGGGCTCTGCCCCAAAAGGCCTCGAGGAGGTGCGCGCGGCGTCGTGGAGTCGCGCGCTTTCTAGCCGTCCGCTGGGGCCATAACGGCCCCGGCCCCGAAGAATGCCGGCAAGGCCGGCAGGTGCTGGCGGGCAGGTGGGAGAATGCGCAAGCGTCCCCGCCTCCCCGCCACCACAGCACAGTGGGGTGGCGCAGGGGTTTTAGTGGGTAGTGGTCGGTTCCGTCCGACGAGTCCCACACTCGGGCCAGTCCACACGGCCCGGCAGTGCGTAAGAGCATTTCCCCTGCGAGAACAAAAAAAAAAAAAAAAAAAAAGGTTAGGTTAGGTTAGGTTCCCCCCCATGGTTCCAAGCCTTGTCGTGGCGGGGGGGCTTAGTACCTGGGGTGCAATCCAGCACCTTGGGGAACTAATTGGACCACTACGCCGCTCCTTTCCGTTCTCTTAATGAGAACGGCGTTTGGATGCGGCACTCATAACCCGGTTTCCGGAAGCCCATTGTGGGGCTGGGAGGAAGAAAACCTCTTTAAAAAATCACCCCGAAACCGCGGTCGGCGTGCCGCGGCGTAGGGTTATCGGGCGAGCGCTGACGAGACGGGGGTAGGCCCACCCGGAATGGGCCACAAAACCAACATGAAGCGTACAGGCAGTTTTAAAAGGTATACCCAGGAGGGTCCCGGCGAAGCCGGGGAATCCCTCCCGGCGCCCTCGGGTGCCGGCAGCCCCACGTACTCTGGGGGGGGCAAAAACTGCTTCGCGGGCCGGCTTTCCGCCGGTTCGCGCACCGACGAACCCTGCGAATCGATCTTGGACATAGAAGCTGCACACTATTTGGATATTGCTCGGAAGGAGGCTGCTGAGGGAGTACGCGGCTCAGGAACTGACACCGGTGACTTTGACACCGACAGCTCGACTGGCGTGATGTCACTGTCAACGGATAAAACCGGAAGACTACGGCGAAAGAGGCCCGGCCCGGATGATGCCGAATCTGGGCTGGACTCGGATGACACGGCCGCTGACGAAACGCCGAGAACTGGACTGGCGAAAAGAGGGCGTGGGCGCCCACCAACAACAGGCGCCTACGTTGGCATACGACAAGCCAAGGAAGCCCTCCTAAAAACGAAAAAGGAAGAAATCGGGGTTTTGGCCGAGGAGCAAATACTCTCCATGGCCAAAACCCTGGAACAACGACGGGAAAAATCTAGAGGAGAGGACCGCTCCTCCGAAGAGCTAGCTGCGCACGCTCAGTCTGGGGTTGACCTCATTCTGAGCGTTGCCCAAAAATCCAAAAACCTTAAGGGCACAATGATACGTGCCCTTAAGCAGGCAGCGTGGACAATCGAGGATGCGGTCACAGGCCTTAAAAGCCGTACGGAAGGAGAGGAGCTGGAGCTGCTCCGCTCAGCCAACTACCGCCAGGGGAAGGAGCTGGCGGAGCTGCGCGCGGAGCTGGCACAGATCCGTGCTGACCTGGAAAGGACTAGGGCTGAACCTAAGGCAGCCCCTCCCATGGAGGACAAGGAGGAGGCCATGTTGGGTCGCATCATGTTACAGGTGGGTAACATGATGGACGCCAAGATGGCCTCAGTGGCCGATCGTCTACTCCCAGAGAGACGTCTTCGGCCCCCACTTAGAGGCGATTCAAGAGAGGAGGAAGCGGTGTCTGCGCCAGAACCGATTGATGACATCGCTATAACGCGGACCACCGCCGAGGTCGTGTCGGGGTCACAGAAGCCCAAGCCCTCAAAAGGCAAGGGCAAGGGCAAGGGTCAAAGTGCCAAGCCCACAGTGGCCCCGCTCATCGAACCGGCGCCTTCCACATCCGCCCAGGACACTCTCGACGAGGGAGTATGGACAAGGGTAGAGAATGGAAAGAAAAACAGGAGAAAAAAGAGAAAGAAGGCCACGAAGAAGGCTAAGGAGATTTCCCCTCCTTCCTCGACAAACCAGAAGTCAGGGAAAGGAGAGATGAGCAAAAAGAAAACGAAGACACGGTTGCGCCCGCCCCGGACAGCGGCAGTCGTCCTGACGCTGCAGCCCGGAGCGGCAGACAAAGGGGCGACTTATGCGGCCATCCTTACTCGAGCGCGGGACAAAGTGTCCCTCGCCGAGCTTGGTATACCGGGCGTTAAAATGAGGAGGGGGGCCACGGGGGCTCGAGTGCTGGAAGTGTCGGGGGCCACGAGTGCCGAAAAGGCTAATCAGTTGGCAGATAGGCTACGGGAGGTACTGCCGACGGACACCGTGCGAATCGCCCGGCCCGAGAAGTGTGCAGAAATGCGTGTTTCCGGGCTGGATGATTCGGTTACGGTGGAGGAAGTGGTGGCTGCTGTAGCCAAAAGTGGAGGCTGCCCTGCCGAAGTAATAAAGGCGGGGCGAATTCGGTTCTCGCCATCGGGTCGCGGTACAATATATATCCGCTGCCCGGTGGCCGTGGCGAGCAAAGTGGCCAGCTCCAAGCTGCTGGTAGGGTGGGTGTCCGCGCAGGTGCGGGTGCTGCCCACCAAGCCCTTGCGCTGCTACCGCTGCCTGGTTATCGGGCATACAGCGGTGCAGTGCACATCGGAGACTGACCGCAGCGATGAGTGCTATCGCTGCGGACAAAAAGGGCATAGGGCCGTCGACTGCACCGGCGACCCCTGCTGCTCAGTGTGCTCGGCTGCGGGTCTTCCGGCGGGCCACAGGGTTGGGTCTCCCTCCTGTAAGGGGACCCTGCCTAAGCGCGCCAAGCGGCGAGGAACCGCGGCTAGATCGGCGCAAGCAGCGCACACCCCAGCTCCATCCGGGGTGGCGCAGGAGGAAGCGATGCAGTGACCGCTTCCTCCTGGAGTAGCGCGTGGTGTTTCCGCACACCGCGCGCATTACAGAAGACATGCTGGGATTTCCCCCAGCCGAGTAGAATGCCGGCTAGGCTGGCAGGTGCCGGTTGGGGCGGTGGAAGAATGCGAAAGCGCCCCACCCCCCCGCCACCATATGGCACAGAGGAGCGGACGCAGGAGTTTTAGTGGGTAGAGCCGGGTTTAGGCGAGTCCCACACTCGGGCCGCGTCGAGTGGCCCGGTAGTGCGTAAGTGCATTTCTCCTGCGAGAACAAAAAAAAAAAAAAAAAAAAAAAAAAAAAAAAAAAAAAGGTTAGGTTAGGTTAGGTTAGGTTCCCCCCCCCCCATGGTTCCAAGCCTTGTCGTGGCGGGGGGGCTTAGTACCTGGGGTGCAAGCCAGCACCTTGGGGAACTAATTGGACCACTACGCCGCTCCTTTCCGTTCTCTTCATGAGAACGGCGTTTGGATGCGGCACTCATAACCCGGTTTCCGGGAGCCCATTGTGGGGCTGGGAGGAAGAAAACCTCTTTAAAAAATCACCCCGAAACCGCGGTCGGCGTGCCGCGGCGTAGGGTTATCGGGCGAGCGCTGACGAGACGGGGGTAGGCCCACCCGGAATGGGCCACAAACCAACAAACATGGCAAGTCGCAGTTTTAAAAGGACTACCCAGGAGGGTCCCGGCACAGCCGGGGAATCCCTCCCGGCGCCTTCGGGTGCCGGCAGCCCCACGTACTCTGGGGGGGGCAAAAACTGCTTCGTGGGCCGGCTTTCCGCCGGCTTGCGCACCGACGACTTTGGCAACTCCGAACTGGACACCGATTTTGCTCACGCTTTGGGCAATGTTGAACTTGGGGCTGGGGCGCATGCCACGGGGGCGTGTGTCTCAGCCAAAGACCTTGGCGAGGATCTGGATTCAGACAGTTCTACTGTCGAAATAACCGGTCGTTTAAGACGGAAGAGGCCCGGCCCGGGTGATCACGAATCCGGGCTGGACTCGGACGACACGGCCGGCGAGGAGGCAGAGCGCACTGGCCCGGCGAAAAGGGGACGGGGGCGCCCACCCACAACGGGTGCCTACGTGGGCCTACGCCAGGCCAAGGAGGCGCTTTTAAGGACGAAGAAAGAGGAGGTCGAGGTTTTGGCCGAGGAGCAGATCCTCTCCATGGCCAAAACACTCGAAGTCTCACGGAGGGAAGACCGCTCGTCCGAAGACCTAGCCGCGCACGCTCAGAAAGGTTGCGATGTCATTATGAGCGTAGCTACAAAATCTAAAAATCTTAAGGGCACAATGGTGCGCGCCCTTAAGCAAGCGGCATGGGCGATACAGGATGCGGTCGCGGCATTAAAAGAGCGCACCGAAGGAGAGGAGGTGGAGCTGCTCCGCATGGCGAACTATCGGCAGGAGAAAGAGATAAAAGTTTTGCGCGCGGAAGTAGCCCAAATCCGAGAAGAACTACATAAACGTAGAGCGGAACCCAATGAGAGCCGCACTGAAGAGGACCAGGAGGCCATGTTGGGTCGTATCATGTTGCAAGTGGGCAACATGATGGACGCCAAGATGGCCTCCGTATCAGACCGGTTACTACCGGAAAAGAGACTTAGGCCCCCGCTGAGAAAGGACAGTGTAGAGGTAGAAGCAGTGCCAATGGCTGAACCGGTCTTGGACACTGCAATAACACAGACGGCCGCTGAAGTTGTTGGGGGGTCGCATAAGCCCAAGCCGTCAAAAGGTAAGGGCAAGGGCAAAGGCAAAAGTGCCCAGCCCACTGCGACCCCAATGTCTATATCGGCTCCCTCAACCTCCGCTCAGGCCCCACCTGTAGAGAAGTGGACCCGGGTGGAGAAGAACAAGAAACAGAGGAAAAAGCAGACAAAGCCGAAAGCGAAGTCTGCAAAAGAAACGAAGGAACCTCCTCCACCTTCCCAGAAGGTGTGTGAGTCGAGGAAGGCGGAAAAACCAAAGAAAAAGGAGCCACGGTTGCGCCCGCCCCGGTCTGCGGCTGTCGTTTTGACGCTGCAGCCCGGTGCGGAAGATAAAGGCGCGACCTATGCGTCCATCCTAACTCGTGCGAGGGACAAGGTGTCGCTTGCCGAGTTGGGTATCCCCGGCGTAAAATTAAGGAAGGGGGCAACAGGTGCCCGTATATTGGAAGTTGCAGGGGCCACAAGCGCCGGCAAAGCTGACCAACTGGCTGCGAAGCTAAGGGAGGTCTTGCCGGCCGATACTGTAAAAATCGCCCGGCCCGAGAAATGCGCTGATATGCGCATTTCTGGGCTGGACGATTCTATAACCGTGGCGGAGGTGACAGAGGCCGTGGCCAAATGTGGGAACTGCCCCGTCGACTCAGTCAAGGCGGGGCGTCTTCGATTCTCCCGATCGGGAAGTGGCACCTTGTTCGTTCGTTGTCCAGTGGCTGCGGCGAAGAAGGTCGCCAGTTCGAAGCTCTTGGTGGGCTGGGTGGTAGCGCGGGTGCGGGTATTACCCTTTATGCGCTTGCGCTGCTACCGATGCCTCATAGTGGGACACACAACGGTGCAATGCACCTCGGAGATCGACCGCAGTGATGAGTGTTTCCGCTGCGGTCAAAAGGGGCACAAGGTCGCCGACTGTTCCGGCGACCCTTGTTGCTCCGTATGCTCGGCGGCAGGTCTACCCGCGGGCCATAGAGTTGGGTCTCCCTCTTGTAGAGGGTCCCTGCCCAGGTCCACCAAGCGACGGAGGGCCGCAGCTGCCTCGACGCAAACAGCGCACACCCCAGCTCCATCAGGGGTGGCGCAGATGGAAGCGATGTCATGACCGCTTCCTAGAGGAGTAGCGCGCGGTGTTTCCGCACACCGTGCGCATTTGAGACGTTTTTGCTGGGGTCTCCCTCAGCCGGGAAGAACGCCGGCAAGGCTGGCGAGTGCCGGCGGGATGGTGGAATAATCCGCAAGGAGTTACCACCTCCCCCGCCACCTTATGGCACAGAGAAGCGGACGCAGGAGTTTTAGTGGGTAGAGCCGGTTTTAGGCGAGTCCCACACTCGGGCCGCGTCGCGTGGCCCGGTAGTGCGTAAGTGCATTTCTCCTGCGAAATCAAAAAAAAAAAAAAAAAAAAAAAAAAAAAAAAAAAAAAAAAAAAGGTTAGGTTCCCCCCCATGGTTCCAAGCCTTGTCGTGGCGGGGGGGCTTAGTACCTGGGGTGCAATCCAGCACCTTGGGGAACTAATTGGACCACTACGCCGCTCCTTTCCGTTCTCTTCATGAGAACGGCGTTTGGATGCGGCACTCATAACCCGGTTTCCGGGAGCCCATTGTGGGGCTGGGAGGAAGAAAACCTCTTTAAAAAATCACCCCGAAACCGCGGTCGGCGTGCCGCGGCGTAGGGTTATCGGGCGAGCGCTGACGAGACGGGGGTAGGCCCACCCGGAATGGGCCACAAACCAACAAACATGGCAAGTCGCAGTTTTAAAAGGACTACCCAGGAGGGTCCCGGCACAGCCGGGGAATCCCTCCCGGCGCCTTCGGGTGCCGGCAGCCCCACGTACTCTGGGGGGGGCAAAAACTGCTTCGCGGGCCGGCTTTCCACCGGCTCGCGCACCGACGAACCCTGCGAATCTATACTGGACATTGAGGCTGCATACTACTTGGATGTTGCTCGGAAGGAGGCTGCTGAGGGAGTAAGCGCCACAGCAAGTGACACTGGCGACTTTGACACGGACAGCTCGACTGGTGTGATGTCACGGTCAATCGAAAACACCGGAAGGCTACGGAGAAAGAGGCCCGGCCCGGATGATACCGAATCTGGGCTGGACTCTGATGACACGGCCGCTGACGAAGCGTCGCGATCCGGACTGGCGAAGAGAGGACGAGGGCGCCCACCAACAACGGGCGCCTACGTTGGTTTACGTAAGGCGAAAGAAGCCTTCCTAAAGGCTAAGCAGGAGGAAGTCGGGGTTTTGGTCGAGGAGCAAATACTCTCCATGGCCAAAACCCTGGAAATCTCACGGAAAGAGGACCGCTCCTCGGAGGATCTGGCCGCGCACGCTCAGAAGGGGTGCGACCTTATTCTGAGCGTTGCCCAGAAGTCCAAAAATCTTAAGGGCACGATGGTGCGGGCCCTCAAGCAAGCGGCCTGGGCCATCCAGGATGCGGTCGCGGCGCTGAAGGAGCGTACTGAGGGCGAGGAGGTGGAGCTACTCCGCGCCGCAAACTACCGCCAGGAGAAGGAGTTGGCGGCACTGCGGGCGGAAGTGGCCCAAATCCGGGAAGACTTGCGGAAGCGAAGGGTGGAACCGGACGAAAAACAACCCGGAGAGGACCAGGAGGCCATCTTGGGTCGTATCATGTTGCAGGTGGGCAACATGATGGACGCCAAGATGGCCTCAGTAGCGGACCGGCTTTTGCCGGAGAAGAGGCTTCGGCCCCCGCTAAGAGGAGACACTGATGTGGAGGTGGTACCCGTGGCAGAACCGTTAGCCATGGAAACCCCATCAGTAGTAACTGCCGCAGATGTCGCTGCGGGGTCACAGAAGTCCAAGCCCTCAAAAGGCAAGGGCAAGGGCAAGGGTAAAAGTGCCCAGCCCACAGTGGCCCCGCTGATAGAACCGGCGCCTTCCACATCCGCTCAGGACACTCGCGACGAGGGGGAATGGACAAGGGTGGAGAATGGAAGGAAAGACAGGAGGAAGAAGAGAAAGAAGGCCACGAAGAAGGCTAAGGAGATTTCCCCTCCTTCCTCGACAAACCAGAAGTCAGGGAAAGGAGAGATGAGCAAGAAGAAAACGAAGACACGGTTGCGCCCGCCCCGGACAGCGGCAGTCGTCCTGACGCTGCAGCCCGGAGCGGCAGACAAAGGGGCGACTTATGCGGCCATCCTTACTCGAGCGCGGGACAAAGTGTCCCTCGCCGAGCTTGGTATACCGGGCGTTAAAATGAGGAGGGGGGCCACGGGGGCTCGAGTGCTGGAAGTGTCGGGGGCCACGAGTGCCGAAAAGGCTAATCAGTTGGCAGAGAGGCTACGGGAGGTACTGCCGACGGACACCGTGCGAATCGCCCGGCCCGAGAAATGTGCAGAAATGCGTGTTTCCGGGTTGGATGATTCGGTTACGGAGGAGGAAGTGGTAGCTGCTGTAGCCAAAAGTGGAGGCTGCTCTGCCGAAGTAATAAAGGCGGGGCGAATTCGGTTCTCGCCATCGGGTCGCGGTACAATATATATCCGCTGCCCGGTGGCCGTGGCGAGCAAAGTGGCAAGCTCCAAGCTGCTGGTAGGGTGGGTGTCCGCGCAGGTGCGGGTGCTGCCCACCAAGCCCTTGCGCTGCTACCGCTGCCTGGTTATCGGGCATACAGCGGTGCAGTGCACATCGGAGACTGACCGCAGCGATGAGTGCTATCGCTGCGGACAAAAAGGGCATAGGGCCGTCGACTGCACCGGCGACCCCTGCTGCTCAGTGTGCTCGGCTGCGGGTCTTCCGGCGGGCCACAGGGTTGGGTCTCCCTCCTGTAAGGGGACCCTGCCTAAGCGCGCCAAGCGGCGAGGAACCGCGGCTAGATCGGCGCAAGCAGCGCACACCCCAGCTCCATCCGGGGTGGCGCAGGAGGAAGCGATGCAGTGACCGCTTCCTCCTGGAGTAGCGCGCGGTATTTCCGCACACCGCGCGCATTACAGAAGACATGCTGGGATCTCCCCCCCAGCCGAGTTGAATGCCGGCTAGGCTGGCAGGTGCCGGTTGGGGCGGTGGAAGAATGCGAAAGCGCCCCACCCCCCCGCCACCACATGGCACAGAGGAGCGGACGCAGGAGTTTTAGTGGGTAGAGCCGGTTTTAGGCGAGTCCCACACTCGGGCCGCGTCGCGTGGCCCGGTAGTGCGTAAGTGCATTTCTCCTGCGAGAACAAAAAAAAAAAAAAAAAAAAAAAAAAAAAAAAAAAAAAAAAAAAAAAGGTTAGGTTAGGTTAGGTTAGGTTAGGTTAGGTTAGGTTAGGTTAGGTTAGGTTAGGTTAGGTTAGGTTAGGTTAGGTTCCCCCCCATGGTTCCAAGCCTTGTCGTGGCGGGGGGGCTCTAGTACCTGGGGTGCAAGCCAGCACCTTGGGGAAGCTAATTGGACCAAACTCTCCTCCACGTGTCCCTCTGTTCTCAGAAGGCACAGTGGATTTGGAGTAAGCGCGGGCAATCGCTGGCACTAACCCTGTCGGCCTGCTCGTGATATCGTAAGTCCAGAGGAGGTGTCGGTGATCACGTCTATCGGCCAATGATCCTGGACCCGAGGGCCTTGCCTTAATTGGCCGGGCCGCGAGGAAGATAACCTCTCCATAAAAAATTCCCCGAACCTCAAGCGGAGACGCACCGCGAGGAGGTTTGCAGACCGGCTCAAGTCGGGATGTATGGCTGACGGGTTTATCAGTCGCTAGTGTGGACCCGCCCGGGTACCGGCCGACCCCCGGGGCGCGATAATTGTAGGCGCCTTTTAGGCAGCGTTTAATCCTGTTTCTACTCGTGGGAACTAATATGGATACAAAAACTTTTGACGCTTTGGTGGAGGGCTGTGATAGCCAAAAAGACGTGAAGGTGGGCCGCGAAGGCCAAATCGAAGAGAAGGTGGGCCGTGAAGGCCATTCCGAGGAGGAAGTGGGCTACCAGTCCAGTGTGGAAGTCCAGAACGAAACGGAGGAGCTAGCTCTGTCGGACTCAGATGGCTCGACCGGAACTTTGATTACGGTCGCCTCTGGTTCTTCAGGATTGCGAAGCGGCCGGCTGTGGCGCAAGAGGCCCGTCCCGGGTGACAGTGAGTCCGGGATGGACTCCGATGACACGGCTGGCGAGGAGATACTTGGTAGGTCTGCGTCGGCGAAACGCGGAAGGGGGCGCCCACCAACAACGGGCGCCTACGTGGGCCTACGGAAAGCCAAAGAAGCCTTTCTTAAGGCAAAAAAGGAAGAGGTTGGGGTTCTAGCTGAGGAGCAAATCCTCTCCTTAGCCAAAAACCTACAACAACCTGAAGGAGGAAACCGCTCTGCGGAAGAACTGGCCTCGCGCGCACAGAATGGCGTAGAGGTAATTCTGAGCGTTGCCAAAAAATCAGGCCAGCTTAAGGGGACAATGGTGCGTTCCCTGAAGCAGGCAGCAGAGGCCATCCAAGAGGCGGTGACGGCACTGAAGTGCCGAACGACAGATGAGGAAGTGGAGCTGCTTCGCGCCGCGAATGCCCGCCAGGAAAGAGAGCTGGCGGAGATGCGTGCGGAAGTGGCTCAAATCCGGGCTGATCTGGGCAGGCGGAGAGCTGAGCCGGAGACGAGCCGGTCAGCGGAAGATAGGGAAGAGGCCATGTTGGGGCGTATCATGTTGCAGGTGGGCAACATGATGGACGCCAAGATGGCCTCGGTGTCTGACCGGCTCCTGCCGGAGAAGCGCATGCGGCCCCCGTTACGTGGGGACCTAAAACAGACGGAGGCGGTGACAGTGGCCAAACCGGCCGTCGTCACCACAAAGAAACGGACTGCTGCTGAAGTCGTCGCGGCGTCGCAGATGCCCAAACCCACAAAGGGCAAGGGCAGGGGCAAGGGCCAAAGTGCCCAGCCTACTGTGGCCCCGGCGAAAGCACCGGAGCCATCTTCTTCTCCCGCTCAGGACGCCCCAGATGAGGAGGGGTGGACTCGAGTGGAGAAAAAGAAGAGGAAGAAGAGAAAGAAGAGGGCACCAAAAAAGAAGAAGGCACCCTCTGCTCCTCCTTTGAAGCCCCAGGAGGAGAAAAAACAAGAGAAGAAAGGGAAGGTCGCACCGCGGTTGCGCCCGCCCCGGTCTGCGGCCGTCGTCTTGACGCTGCAGCCCGGAGCGACCGAAAGCGGCGTTAGTTACGCGGCTGTCCTAACTCAAGCGAAGGAGAAAGTGTCCATTGCTGAGTTAGGCATCCCAGGGATAAAGGTCAGGCGAGCCGCAACTGGTGCCCGAATATTAGAGGTACCGGGGGCCGCAAGCGCTGCTAAGGCAGACCAACTTGCGCAAAAACTGCGGGAGGTGCTGCCGGCAGAGAATGTCAGGATCGCCAGGCCCGAGAAGTGCGCGGAGATGCGCATTTCTGGGCTTGACGATTCCGTCACCACAGTGGAGGTGGTCGAGGCCGTGGCCAAATGCGGAGGCTGCCCTGCCTCATCAATCAAAGCGGGGCAGGTGCGTTTCGCCCCATCGGGTAGCGGCACGATTTTCATCCGCTGCCCGGTGGCCGCGGCCAAAAAGGTGGCCAGTTCTAGACTCCTGGTGGGGTGGGTGTCCGCGCAGGTGCGGGTGCTGCCCACCAGGAGAATGCGCTGCTTCCGGTGCCTCGTTGTTGGGCACACCGGAGTGCAGTGCACTTCTGAGATCGACCGCAGCGGCGAGTGCTTCCGCTGCGGTCAGATGGGACATAAGGCCGCCGCCTGTTCGGGCGACCCACGCTGCTCCGTGTGTTTGGCAGCGGGTCGCCCTGCAAATCACAGGGCTGGGGCTCCCACGTGTAAGGGAACCCTGCCCAAGCCCCGACGGGGCAGAGAGACTACAGCCGGGGCCACAACGGCACCGGCAACGCCCGCCCCATCCACTTCAGGGTTGGGTCGCGGGGAGGCGATGGAAACCAAATAATGGCCCTAGCGGGCCCCATCCATCGCTTCCTACAGGCGAATTTGAACCACTCTGCCGGGGCACAAGATTTACTTATGCAGTCCCTGGCGGAGTGGAACATCGGCGTCGCTGTCGCCGCTGAGCCGTACCTTGTCCCCCCTCGAGCTAATTGGGTGGGGGACTTGGACGGCTTGGTGGCCATCGTCACTTCGGTCGTAGCCCCGGTCTCCGTTGTAGTTGGTCGTGGCCGGGGCTTCGTCGCCGTCGAGTGTGAGGGAACCGTAGTGGTGGGGTGCTACTTTTCGCCCAACCGCTGCTTCGCCGAATTCGAGTCGTTCTTGGGCGAGGTTGAGGCTCTCGTCAGACGGGCCGATCCTCGCCCTGTGATCGTGATGGGGGACTTCAATGCCAAATCCTCGGCATGGGGGTCCCCCGTCACCGACTCGCGAGGCAGCGCGTTGGAAGAGTGGGCAGTGTTGGTCGGCCTCTGCATCCTAAATAGGGGGTCGACCTTCACTTGCGTGAGACAGCAGGGCGGTTCGATAGTGGACGTTTCGTTCGCTAGCCCTGCTGTAGCACGCCGTGTCCGGGATTGGAGAGTCCTCGATGGGGTGGAGACGCTGTCGGACCACCTATACGTCCGATTCGACGTCTCCGCCTCGTCGACGACCCCGGGCACGAGTCCCGCGAGAGGTAGAGTCCCGCCACTCCCTAGGTGGACGTTGGGGCGTCTCGACAGAAACGCTCTGCTGGAGGCCTCCGTCGTCCAGGCCTGGCAACCGCAACCCGCCGGGCCTGTGAGGGTAGATGAGGAGGCGGAATGGTTCCGGCGGGCGTTGACGCAAGTGTGCGACGCGTCGATGCCCCGGGCCAAGCCGCCCCCCTCTCGTCGCCAGGTGTACTGGTGGTCTGACCACATCGCCGCGCTCCGCGTGGAGAGCGTGGCGGCCAGGCGTATGTACACCAGGTGCCGAAGAAGACGGCACCGCGACGAGACGACGGAGCGCGAGCTGTACGAGGTCTACAGAGTGAAGAAAAAGACCCTACAGCTCGCCATCAGCAGGGCCAAGACCCAAGCGCGCGAGGAGCTGCTCGGGACTCTGGACAATGATCCGTGGGGGCGCCCGTATAAGTTCGTCAGGGGCAAACTACGCCCCTGGGCGCCTCCGCTGACCCAGAGTCTCGACCACCACTTCGTGAGGGACGTCGTGTCCGCCCTGTTTCCACATCGGGCGGAACACGTCCCCCCCGCTATGGCGCCGCGTAGAGGTGGCGCCGGTGGTGAGGAGGAAGATAGCGGGGTCGCTGAGCTCACGAGCGAGGAGTTCGACGCGGCCGTGGACAAGCTCCGGGCGAAAAACACAGCGCCCGGGCCAGATGGAGTACACGGTCGCGTCTTGGTCTTGGCCCTCGACGTCCTAGGGGACCGGCTCCGGCGGCTCTTCAATGGCTGCCTGGAGTCGGGACGGTTCCCCAGAGTGTGGAAGGTGGGTAGTTTGGTCCTGTTGCGGAAGGACGGACGCCCTGCAGAGTCTCCCTCCGCCTACCGCCCCATCGTGTTGCTCGACGAGGTGTGTAAGCTATTCGAGAGAATAATAGCTGCACGCCTCGTCAAGCATATGACTGAGGTGGGTCCCGATTTGGCGAACGCCCAGTTTGGGTTCCGGGCCGGCCTTTCGACGATCGACGCGATCAATCGCGTCAAGGCCGACTCGGAGGAGGTTGTCGCCCGCGGTGGGGTGTTGTTGGCGGTTTCGCTTGACATAGCGAACGCTTTCAACACCATGCCGTGGAGCTGCATCAGGGAGGCACTAAAACACCATAAAGTGCCTCCCTACCTCCGTCGCCTGATCGGGGACTACCTCAGTCAAAGGTACGTCCAGTACCAGGGGCGGTCGGGCGGACTGGAGACTCGGGAGATGGTGTGCGGTGTTCCACAAGGGTCGGTACTGGGCCCCCTCTTGTGGAACATCGGATACGATTGGGTGCTGCGGGGCGTTCTCCCCGCGGGCGTCAGGGTGACGTGTTATGCGGACGACACCCTGGTCACGGCCCGCGGGGCAAACTACCGTGAGGCCGCCCGCCTGGCAACGGCAGGCGTGGCGTCGGTCGTCGCGCGAATCCGCGCTCTGGGCCTCGAGGTGGCGCTCGAAAAGTCCGAGGCCTTGTGTTTCCACAGGCCGAGGGCTGCGCCACCTCCGGGGGCCCACATCGTGGTTAGCGGTGTCCGAATCGAGGTCGGGTCCGATATGAAGTACCTCGGACTCGTCCTCGATAGCCGCTGGGACTTCCGCGAGCATTTCCGTCGCCTGGTCCCCCGTCTCATGGCGGCGGCCGCCGCTCTCTCGCGGCTGCTGCCGAATCTCGGGGGGCCGAGTGTGGCCTGCCGCCGCCTGTACCTCGGGGTGGTGCGCTCGATGGCCCTGTACGGAGCCCCTGTCTGGGCTCCGGCGCTGCGAAGCGCCACCATCGCCCTTCTGCGACAACCGCAGAGGGTGATGGCGATCAGGGCCATTCGGGGCTATCGCACCATCTCGACGGAGGCGGCGTGCGTGTTGGCAGGTTCGCCGCCGTGGGATCTGGAGGCCGCGGCACTGGCAAGGCTCTACGAGCGGCGCCAGGAGCTGCGGTCCGGCGGCGAACAGCCAACGGTGACGGAAAGGTGGAAGTCCCACCTTCGACGGTCCACCGTCCGTAGATGGGCGGAGCGGCTGGCCGATCCAACGGCCGGCCGACGGACTGTCGAGGCTGTCCGGCCGGTTCTTCAAAACTGGCTGGACAGGCGGCACGGACGGCTCACGTTCCGGCTCACACAGGTGCTTTCCGGGCATGGATGCTTTGGAAAGTACCTGTGTCGAATCGCCCAACGTGAGCCGACGACCGATTGCCACCATTGTGCGGGCAGCGAGGACACGGCGCAGCACACCCTCGAGGGGTGCCCTTCGTGGGCAGTGCAGCGTAGTGTCCTGCGCGATGCCATCGGGGTGGATCTCTCGCTCCCGACCGTTGTAAAAGCAATGGTCGAGAGCGAAGAGTCGTGGACGGCCGTCCTCTCCTTCTGCGAGGACGTGATGTCGCAGAAGGAGACGGCGGAGAGGGAAAGGGAGGCTGCGGCCAACCCTGACCCGATCCGCCGGAGACGCACGGGGGTGCGGCGGCGGGCCTACCAGGCCCTGCTCCGTCCCCCGTGATCGAGGCCGGGGCTCTGCCCCAAAAGGCCTCGAGGAGGTGCGCGCGGCGTCGTGGAGTCGCGCGCTTTCTAGCCGTCCGCTGGGGCCATAACGGCCCCGGCCCCGAAGAATGCCGGCAAGGCCGGCAGGTGCTGGCGGGCAGGTGGGAGAATGCGCAAGCGTCCCCACCTCCCCGCCACCACAGCACAGTGGGGTGGCGCAGGGGTTTTAGTGGGTAGTGGTCGGTTCCGTCCGACGAGTCCCACACTCGGGCCAGTCCACACGGCCCGGCAGTGCGTAAGAGCATTTCCCCTGCGAGAACAAAAAAAAAAAAAAAAAAAAAAGGTTAGGTTAGGTTAGGTTCCCCCCCCCCCCATGGTTCCAAGCCTTGTCGTGGCGGGGGGGCTTAGTACCTGGGGTGCAATCCAGCACCTTGGGGAACTAATTGGACCACTACGCCGCTCCTTTCCGTTCTCTTCATGAGAACGGCGTTTGGATGCGGCACTCATAACCCGGTTTCCGGGAGCCCATTGTGGGGCTGGGAGGAAGAAAACCTCTTTAAAAAATCACCCCGAAACCGCGGTCGGCGTGCCGCGGCGTAGGGTTATCGGGCGAGCGCTGACGAGACGGGGGTAGGCCCACCCGGAATGGGCCACACACAAACATGATGCAGCACAGCAGTTTTAAAAGGACTACCCAGGAGGGTCCCGGCGAAGCCGGGGAATCCCTCCCGGCGCCTTCGGGTGCCGGCAGCCCCACGTACTCTGGGGGGGGCAAAAACTGCTTCGCGGACCGGCGTTCCGCCGGTTCGCGCACCGACGAACATTGCGAATCCATACTTGACATCGAATCAGCTTACTATTTGGACGTTGCTAGGAAGGAGGCTGCTGCGGGAGTACGCGGCTCAGGGACTGACACTGGTGACTTTGACACCGACAGCTCGACTGGCGTGATGTCACTGTCAACCGATAAAACCGGAAGACTACGGCGAAAGAGGCCCGGCCCGGATGATGCCGAATCTGGGCTGGACTCTGACGACACGGCCGCTGACGAAACGCCGAGAACTGGACTGGCGAAAAGAGGGCGTGGGCGCCCACCAACAACAGGCGCCTACGTCGGCCTACGTCAGGCCAAGGAGGCGCTGTTGAAAGCCAAGAAACAGGAAGTCGAGGTTTTGGCCGAGGAGCAAATACTCTCCATGGCCAAAACCCTCGAAGTTTCACGGAAGGAGGACCGCTCCTCAGAGGATTTGGCCGCGCACGCTCAGAAAGGGTGCGACCTAATTCTGAGCGTTGCTGGAAAGTCGAAAAATCTTAAGGGCACAATGGTGCGTGCCCTTAAGCAAGCGGCCTGGGCCATTCAGGATGCGGTCGCGGCCCTTAAGGAAAGGACTGAAGGGGAAGAGGTAGAGCTACTCCGCGCAGCGAACTATCGCCAGGAGAAAGAGCTGAAAGTATTGCGCGCGGAAGTAGCTCAAATCCGAGAGGAACTAGCCAGACGAAGGACGGAACCTGAGGAGAACCGCCCCGTAGAAGACCAGGAGGCCATGTTGGGTCGTATCATGTTGCAGGTCGGCAACATGATGGACGCCAAGATGGCCTCAGTTGCAGACCGGCTTCTACCGGAGAAACGCGTAAGGCCCCCGCTTAGAGGGGATAAAACGGACGAGGAAGTGGTACCTATACCCACACCGGACATAGACACCACATTGCATTTGACTGCCGCCGAAGTTGTTGCCGGGTCGAAGCAAGTCAAGCCCACAAAGGGCAAGGGGAGAGGCAAAGGCCGAAGTGCCCAGCCAGCTATGACCCGAGTACCTACCCCGGTACCTTCTACATCCGCTCAGACTGCCCCAATCAAAGAGGGGTGGACCCGGGTGGAAAAGAAGGGAACAAAGAAGAAAAAGCGAAAAGCTAATAAGAAAGAAGAGGCTTCTCCTCCTTTACCGAAGAAACAGGGGACGGGGAAGGTTGAGAACAAAAAGAAAAAGAAGCCAAGGTTGCGCCCGCCCCGGTCTGCGGCCGTCGTCCTGACGCTGCAGCCCGGTGCGGCAGACAAGGGTGCAACGTATGCGTCCGTCCTGACTCGTGCGAGGGACAAAGTGTCCCTTGCCGAGATGGGCATACCGGGCGTCAAAATGAGGGTGGGGGCGACAGGTGCCCGAATACTAGAGATTCCGGGCGCCGCTAACGGAGAGAAGGCCGACCAACTAGCGGCTAGGCTGCGGGAGGTGCTACCGACTGACACCGTGCGGATCGCCCGGCCCGAGAAATGCGCAGAGATGCGTATTTCAGGGCTGGACGATTCAGTTGCGGAGGGGGAAGTGGTAGCTGCCGTGGCCCAATGTGGGGGCTGCCCTGCTGACACTGTAAAGGCGGGGCGGATTCGCTTCTCAAAATCGGGTCGCGGAACAATCTTGGTCCGTTGCCCGATGGCTGCTGCGAAAAAGGTAGAAACCTCGAGGCTTTTAGTGGGATGGGTTTCGGCCCAAGTGCGAGTGCTACCTGCCAGGCGCTTGCGCTGTTACCGATGCCTCGTTGTCGGTCACACTGGTGCTCAATGCACGTCGGAAGTTGACCGCAGTGACGAATGTTTCCGCTGCGGTCAAAAGGGGCATAAGGCCGCCGATTGCACCGGCGAGCCTCACTGCTCCGTGTGTTCGGCGGCAAGTCTTCCGGCGAGCCACAAAGTGGGGTCTCCCGCTTGCAAGGGGACTCTACCCAAGGCCAAACGGAGAAAGAAAGCAGCGCCCGCCCCAACAACATCTGGGGCGGTGCCGGAGGAAGTGATGGAATAACCACTTCCTCCAGGAGTAGCGCGCGGTGTTTCCGTACACCGCGCGCATTTGAGAAGCATTACTGGGGTCTCCCCCCCAGTTGAGAAGACGCCGGCTAGGCTGGCAAGTGCCGGAGGGGCGGTGGAAGAATGCGAAAGCGCCCCACCCCCCCGCCACCATATGGCACAGAGGAGCGGACGCAGGAGTTTTAGTGGGTAGAGCCGGTTTTAGGCGAGTCCCACACTCGGGCCGCGTCGAGTGGCCCGGTAGTGCGTAAGTGCATTTCTCCTGCGAGAACAAAAAAAAAAAAAAAAAAAAAAAAAAAAAAAAAAAAAAAAAAAAAAAAAGGTTAGGTTCCCCCCATGGTCCCCCCCATGGTTCCAAGCCTTGTCGTGGCGGGGGGGCTCTAGTACCTGGGGTGCAAGCCAGCACCTTGGGGAAGCTAATTGGACCAAACTCTCCTCCACGTGTCCCTCTGTTCTCAGAAGGCACAGTGGATTTGGAGTAAGCGCGGGCAATTGCTGGCACTAACCCTGTCGGCCTGCTCGTGACATCGTAAGTCCAGAGGAGGTGTCGGTGATCACGTCTATCGGCCAATGATCCTGGACCCGAGGGCCTTGCCTTAATTGGCCGGGCCGCGAGGAAGATAACCTCTCCATAAAAAATTCCCCGAACCTCAAGCGGAGACGCACCGCGAGGAGGTTTGCAGACCGGCTCAAGTCGGGATGTATGGCTGACGGGTTTATCAGTCGCTAGTGTGGACCCGCCCGGGTACCGGCCGACCCCCGGGGCGCGATAATGTAGGCGCCTTTTTAGGCAGCGTTTAATCCTGTTTGTACTCGTGGGAACAAATATGGAAACTAATAAAACTTTTGACGCTTTGGTGGAGGGCCGCGAAGGCCAAAACGACGAGAAGGTGGGCCGTGAAGGCCAATCCGAGGAGGAAGTGGGCTACCAGTCTAGTGTGGAAGTCCAGAACGCAACGGAGGAGTTAGCTCTTTCGGACTCAGATGGCTCGACTGGCACTTTGGTGACGGTCGCCTCTGGTTCGTCAGGACTGAGAAGCGGCCGGCTGTGGCGCAAGAGACCCGTCCCGGGTGACAGCGAATCTGGGATGGACTCCGATGACACGGCTGGCGAGGAGACGTTTAGTAGATCTGCGGCAGCGAAACGTGGAAGAGGGCGCCCGCCAACCACGGGTGCGTACGTGGGTTTACGGAAGGCAAAGGAGGCCTTCTTAAAAACGAAAAAAGAAGAAGTCGGGGTTTTGGCTGAGGAACAAATCCTCTCCATGGCCAAAACCCTGGAAAAAACTGGAGGAGACGACCGCTCCGCGGAAGAACTGGCCGCCAACGCCCAAGCAGGTGTTGATCTCATCTTGGGTGTAGCCAAAAAATCGGGCCAGCTTAAGGGCACAATGGTGCGCGCCCTTAAACAGGCTGCAGAAGCCATTTCGGAGGCGGTGGCGGCCCTGAAGAGCCGGACGATGGGTGAGGAGGTCGAACTGCTCCGCGTCGCAAACGCTCGCCAGGAAAAAGAGCTGGCCGAAATGCGCGCGGAAATGGCTCAGATCCGCTCTGATATGGGTAGAAGAAGAGCTGATCCGGAAGTGAGCCGATCCGTTGAGGAGAAGGAAGAGGCCATGCTTGGGCGCATCATGTTGCAGGTGGGCAACATGATGGACGCTAAGATGGCCTCCGTGTCGGACCGGCTCCTGCCGGAGAAGCGAATTCGGCCCCCGCTACGGGCAGATTCGAAAATGGTGGAGGCGGTGTCCGCGGCCAAACCGGCTTTGGACACCACTACGAAGAGATCGGCTGCGCAAGTTGCCGCCGGGTCGCAAAAGCCCTTGCCCACAAAAAAGGGCAAAGGTAAAGGCAAGGGTCAAAGTGCCCAGTCCTCTGCGACCCCGGTGATGACACCGGCGCCAACTACTTCTTCCACTCGAGACACCCCAGATGAGGAGGGGTGGACTCAAGTGGAGAAGAAGAAGCGGAAGAAGAAGAAGAAGAGGGCTCCAAAAAAGAAGAAAGCGCCCTCTGCTCCTTCGAAGCCCCAAGAAGCAAAGAAGGGTGAGAAGAGCGGGAAAGCTGAGCCTAAGTTACGCCCGCCACGCTCAGCAGCCGTAGTTCTCACCCTACAGCCTGGTGCTGAAGAAAAAGGCGCGACCTACGCGACGATCTTAGCGTCGGCGAAGGACAAAATTTCCATCGCTGACCTAGGTATTCCGTCGCTCAGGGTAAGGAAAGGAGCAACGGGCGCTCGAATTCTCGAGGTACCTGGGGCCACGAGTGGAGAAAAGGCGGACCAGCTGGCGCAGAAGTTGAGACAGGTGCTGCCAGCTGAAAGTGTAAGGATCGCCAGGCCCGAGAAGTGCGCGGAGATGCGCATTTCTGGGCTTGACGATTCCGTCACCACAGAGGAGGTGGTAGAAGCCGTGGCCAAGTGCGGAGGCTGCCCCGCCTCATCAATCAAAGCGGGGCAGGTGCGTTTCGCCCCATCGGGCACCGGTACGATATTCGTCCGCTGCCCGGTGGCTGCGGCCAAAAGAGTGGCCAGCTCCAGGTTCCTGGTGGGCTGGGTTTCCGCGCAGGTGCGGGTGCTACCCACCAGGAGAATGCGCTGCTTCCGGTGCCTCGTTATTGGGCACACCGGAGTGCAGTGCACCTCTGAGATCGACCGCAGCGGCGAGTGCTTCCGCTGCGGTCAGATGGGGCATAAGGCCGCCGCCTGTTCAGGCGACCCGCGATGCTCTGTATGCTCGGCAGCGGGTCGCCCTGCGAACCACAGGGCTGGGGCTCCCTCCTGCAAGGGGACTCTGCCCAAGCCCCGAAAAGGCAAAGAAGTCACAGCCGCGGCCTCTACGGCACCGGCAACACCTGCCCCTTCTTCTTCAGGGGTGGTAGTGGGGGAAGCGATGGAAACTAAATAATGGCCCTAGCGGGCCACAACCATCGCTTCCTTCAGGGAAATTTAAACCACTCTGCTGGGGCACAGGATCTCTTCATGCAGTCCCTAGCAGAGTGGAATATCGACGTCGCTGTCGCTGCTGAGCCGTACTTTGTCCCCCCTCGAACAAATTGGTTTGGGGACATCGACGGCTTGGTGGCCATAGTTTCTTCGGTCGTAGCCCCGGTCTCCGGTGTAGTTGGTCGTGGCCGGGGCTTCGTCGCAGTAGAATGTGAGGGAACCGTAGTGGTGGGATGCTACTTTTCGCCCAGCCGCTGCTTCGCCGAATTCGAGTCGTTCTTGGGCGAGGTTGAGGCTCTCGTCAGACGGGCCGATCCTCGCCCTGTGATCGTGATGGGGGACTTTAATGCCAAATCCTCGGCATGGGGGTCCCCCGTCACCGACTCGCGAGGCAGCGCGCTGGAAGAGTGGGCAGTGTTGGTCGGCCTCTGCATCCTAAATAGGGGGTCGACCTTCACTTGCGTGAGACAGCAGGGCGGTTCGATAGTGGACGTTTCGTTCGCTAGCCCTGCTGTAGCACGCCGTGTCCGGGATTGGAGAGTCCTCGATGGGGTGGAGACGCTGTCGGACCACCTATACGTCCGATTCGACGTCTCCGCCTCGTCGGCGACCCCGGGCATGAGCCCCGCGAGAGGTAGAGTCCCGCCACTCCCTAGGTGGACGTTGGGGCGTCTCGACAAAGACGCTCTGCTGGAGGCCTCCGTCGTCCAGGCCTGGCAACCGCAACCCGCCGGGCCTGTGAGGGTAGATGAGGAGGCGGAATGGTTCCGGCGGGCGTTGACGCAAGTGTGCGACGCGTCGATGCCCCGGGCCAAGCCGCCCCCCTCTCGTCGCCAGGTGTACTGGTGGTCTGACCACATCGCCGCGCTCCGCGTGGAGAGCGTGGCGGCCAGGCGTATGTACACCAGGTGCCGAAGAAGACGGCACCGCGACGAGACGACGGAGCGCGAGCTGTACGAGGTCTACAGGACGAAGAAAAAGACCCTACAGCTCGCCATCAGCAAGGCCAAGACCCAAGCGCGCGAGGAGCTGCTCGGGACTCTGGACAATGATCCGTGGGGGCGCCCGTATAAGTCCGTCAGGGGCAAACTACGCCCCTGGGCGCCTCCGCTGACCCAGAGTCTCGACCACCACTTCGTGAGGGACGTCGTGTCCGCCCTGTTTCCACATCGGGCGGAACACGTCCCCCCCGCTATGGCGCCGCGTAGAGGTGGCGCCGGTGGTGAGGAGGAAGATAGCGGGGTCGCTGAGCTCACGAGCGAGGAGTTCGACGCGGCCGTGGACAAGCTCCGGGCGAAAAACACAGCGCCCGGGCCAGATGGAGTACACGGTCGCGTCTTGGTCTTGGCCCTCGACGTCCTAGGGGACCGGCTCCGGCGGCTCTTCAATGGCTGCCTGGAGTCGGGACGGTTCCCCAGAGGGTGGAAGGTGGGTAGTTTGGTCCTGTTGCGGAAGGACGGACGCCCCGCAGAGTCTCCCTCCGCCTACCGCCCCATCGTGTTGCTCGACGAGGTGTGTAAGCTATTCGAGAGGATAATAGCTGCACGCCTCGTCAAGCATATGACTGAGGTAGGTCCCGATTTGGCGAACGCCCAGTTTGGGTTCCGGGCCGGCCTTTCGACGATCGACGCGATCAATCGCGTCAAGGCCGACTCGGAGGAGGTTGTCGCCCGCGGTGGGGTGTTGTTGGCGGTTTCGCTAGACATAGCGAACGCTTTCAACGCCATGCCGTGGAGCTGCATCAGGGAGGCACTAAAACACCACAAAGTGCCTCTCTACCTCCGTCGCCTGATCGGGGACTACCTCAGTCAAAGGTACGTCCAGTACCAGGGGCGGGCAGGCGGACTGGAGACTCGGGAGATGGTGTGCGGTGTTCCACAAGGGTCGGTACTGGGCCCCCTCTTGTGGAACATCGGATACGATTGGGTGCTGCGGGGCGTTCTCCCCGCGGGCGTCAGGGTGACGTGTTATGCGGACGACACCCTGGTCACGGCCCGCGGGGCAAACTACCGTGAGGCCGCCCGCCTGGCAACGGCAGGCGTGGCGTCGGTCGTCGCGCGAATCCGCGCTCTGGGCCTCGAGGTGGCGCTCGAAAAGTCCGAGGCCTTGTGTTTCCACAGGCCGAGGGCTGCGCCACCTCCGGGGGCCCACATCGTGGTTAGCGGTGTCCGAATCGAGGTCGGGTCCGATATGAAGTACCTCGGACTCGTCCTCGATAGCCGCTGGGACTTCCGCGAGCATTTCCGTCGCCTGGTCCCCCGTCTAATGGCGGCGGCCGCCGCTCTTTCGCGGCTGCTGCCGAACCTCGGGGGACCGAGTGTTGCCTGCCGCCGCCTGTACCTCGGGGTGGTGCGCTCGATGGCCCTGTACGGAGCCCCTGTCTGGGCTCCGGCGCTGCGAAGCGCCACCATCGCCCTTCTGCGACGACCGCAGAGGGTGATGGCGATCAGGGCCATTCGGGGCTATCGCACCATCTCGACGGAGGCGGCGTGCGTGTTGGCAGGTTCGCCGCCGTGGGATCTGGAGGCCGCGGCACTGGCAAGGCTCTACGAGCGGCGCCAGGAGCTGCGGTCCGGCGGCGAACAGCCAACGGTGACGGAAAGGTGGAAGTCCCACCTTCGACGGTCCACCGTCCGTAGATGGGCGGAGCGGCTGGCCGATCCAACGGCCGGCCGACGGACTATCGAGGCTGTCCGGCCGGTTCTCCAAAACTGGCTGGACAGGCGGCACGGACGGCTCACGTTCCGGCTCACACAGGTGCTTTCCGGGCATGGATGCTTTGGAAAGTACCTGTGTCGAATCGCCCGACGTGAGCCGACGACCGATTGCCACCATTGTGCGGGCAGCGAGGACACGGCGCAGCACACCCTCGAGGGGTGCCCTTCGTGGGCAGTGCAGCGTAGTGTCCTTCGTGATGCCATCGGGGTGGATCTCTCGCTCCCGACCGTTGTTAAAACAATGGTCGAGAGCGAAGAGTCGTGGACGGCCGTCCTCTCCTTCTGCGAGGACGTGATGTCGCAGAAGGAGACGGCGGAGAGGGAAAGGGAGGCTGCGGCCAACCCTGACCCGATCCGCCGGAGACGCACGGGGGTGCGGCGGCGGGCCTACCAGGCCCTGCTCCGTCCCCCGTGATCGAGGCCGGGGCTCTGCCCCAAAAGGCCTCGAGGAGGTGCGCGCGGCGTCGTGGTGTCGCGCGCTTTCTAGCCGTCCGCTGGGGCCATAAGGGCCCCGGCTCCGAAGAATGCCGGCAAGGCCGGCAGGTGCTGGCGGGCAGGTGGGAGAATGCGCAAGCGTCCCCGCCTCCCCGCCACCACAGCACAGTGGGGTGGCGCAGGGGTTTTAGTGGGTAGTGGTCGGTTCCATCCGACGAGTCCCACACTCGGGCCAGTCCACACGGCCCGGCAGTGCGTAAGAGCATTTCCCCTGCGAGGTGGACCTCCATCCGGGGTGGCGCCGGAAGAAGCGATGCAGTAACCGCTTCCTCCCGGAGTAGCGCGCGGTGCTTCCGCACACCGCGCGCATTTGAGGCGCATCTGCTGGGGTCTCCCCCCAGGCGAGAAGACGCCGGCTAGGCTGGCGAGTGCCGGCGGGATGGTGGAATAATCCGCAAGGAGTTTACCACCTCCCCTGCCACCATGGCACAGAGGAGCGGACGCAGGAGTTTTAGTGGGTAGAGCCGGTTTTAGGCGAGTCCCACACTCGGGCCGCGTCGCGTGGCCCGGTAGTGCGTAAGTGCATTTCTGCTGCTCACGCTATAAAGGCGGGGCGGGTGCGGTTCTCCCAATTAGGCCGCGGGACGATATTTGTCCGTTGCCCAGTGGCTGCGGCGAAGAAAATAGAAAGCTCAAAGCTTCTTATCGGATGGGTGTCGGCGCAAGTGCGGGTGCTGCCCGCAAGGCGCCTGCGCTGCTACCGCTGCCTGGTGGTCGGGCATACAGCGGTGCAGTGCACGTCGGAAGTCGACCGCAGCGACGAGTGCTATCGCTGCGGTCAAAAGGGGCATAAGGCCGCCGATTGCTCCGGCGAGCCGAAATGCTCTGTGTGCTCGGCGGCGGATCTTCCGGCGGGCCATAAGGTTGGGTCACCCTCCTGCAAGGGGACCCTGCCCAAGCGCGCCAAGCGGCGAAGGGCCGCGGCCAACTCGGCGCAAGCAGCGCACACCCCAACTCCATCCGGGGTGGCGCAGGAGGAAGCGATGCAGTGACCGCTTCCTCCTGGAGTCGCGTGCGGTGTTTCCGCACACCGCGCGCATTAGCGACGTTTTGCTGGGGTCTTACCCCCAGCCGAGTAGAACGCCGGCAAGGCTGGCGAGTGCCGGAGGGGCGGTGGAAGAATGCGAAAGCGCCCCACCCCCCCGCCACCATATGGCACAGAGGAGCGGACGCAGGAGTTTTAGTGGGTAGAGCCGGTTTTAGGCGAGTCCCACACTCGGGCCGCGTGCAGTGGCCCGGTAGTGCGTAAGTGCATTTCTCCTGCGAGAACAAAAAAAAAAAAAAAAAAAAAAAAAAAAAAAAAAAAAAAAGGTTAGGTTAGGTTGTAGGTTAGGTTCCCCCCCATGGTTCCAAGCCTTGTCGTGGCGGGGGGGCTCTAGTACCTGGGGTGCAAGCCAGCACCTTGGGGAAGCTAATTGGACCAAACTCTCCTCCACGTGTCCCTCTGTTCTCAGAAGGCACAGTGGATTTGGAGTAAGCGCGGGCAATCGCTGGCACTAACCCTGTCGGCCTGCTCGTGACATCGTAAGTCCAGAGGAGGTGTCGGTGATCACGTCTATCGGCCAATGATCCTGGACCCGAGGGCCTTGCCTTAATTGGCCGGGCCGCGAGGAAGATAACCTCTCCATAAAAAATTCCCCGAACCTCAAGCGGAGACGCACCGCGAGGAGGTTTGCAGACCGGCTCAAGTCGGGATGTATGGCTGACGGGTTTATCAGTCGCTAGTGTGGACCCGCCCGGGTACCGGCCGACCCCCGGGGCGCGATAATGTAGGCGCCTTTTTAGGCAGCGTTTAATCCTGTTTGTACTCGTGGGAACAAATATGGAAACTAATAAAACTTTTGACGCTTTGGTGGAGGGCCGCGAAGGCCAAAACGACGAGAAGGTGGGCCGTGAAGGCCAAAATGACGTGAAGGTGGGCCGAGAAGGCCAATACGAGGCGGAAGTGTGCAGTCTAGTTCAGCACGCAACTGAGGAGGTAGCACTGTCGGATTCAGACGGCTCGACTGGAACTTTAGTAACGGTCGCCTCTGGTTCATCAGGACTGAGAAGCGGCCGGCTGTGGCGCAAGAGACCCGTCCCGGGTGACAGCGAATCTGGGATGGACTCCGATGACACGGCTGGCGAGGAGACGTTTAGTAGATCTGCGACAGCGAAACGTGGAAGAGGGCGCCCGCCAACCACGGGTGCGTACGTGGGTTTACGGAAGGCAAAGGAGGCCTTCTTAAAAACGAAAAAAGAAGAAATCGGGGTTTTGGCTGAGGAGCAAATCCTCTCCATGGCCAAAACCCTGGATGAAACTGGAGGAGATGACCGCTCCGCGGAAGAATTGGCCGCCCATGCCCAGGCCGGTGTAGATCTCATCTTGGGCGTAGCCAAAAAATCGGGCCAGCTTAAGGGCACAATGGTGCGCGCCCTTAAACAGGCTGCAGAGGCCATTCAGGAAGCGGTGGTGGCCCTGAAGAGTCGGACGATGGGCGAAGAGGTTGAGCTGCTCCGCGCCGCGAACGCTCGTCAGGAGAAGGAGCTGGCGGAAATGCGCACGGAAGTGGCTCAGATCCGCTCTGATATGGGCAGAAGAAGAGCTGACCCGGAAGTGAGCCGATCCGTTGAGGAGAAGGAAGAGGCTATGTTGGGGCGCATCATGTTGCACGTGGGCAACATGATGGACGCCAAAATGGCCTCGGTGTCGGACCGGCTCCTGCCGGAAAAGCGTATCCGTCCCCCGTTACGCGGGGATTTGAAACAAGTCGAGGCGGTGTCTGTTAGCAAGCCAGTCGCTGACACCACAATGAAGAGAAGTGCCGCCGAAGTCGTCGCGGGACCACAAAAGCCCAAGCCAATAAAAGGCAAGGGTAAGGGTAAAAGCCTAAGCGCCCAGCCCACTGCGGCCCCAGTGGCGAACCCGGCCCCTTCTACTTCTGCCGCTCGGGACGCCCAAGATGAGGAGGGGTGGACCCGGGTGGAGAAGAAGAAACGTAAGAAAAAGAAGAAGAAGAGGGCGCCTAAGAAGAAACCGGCTGCCTCTCCCCCTACGAAGCCCCAGGAAAAGAGTGGGAAGGTGGAACCACGGTTGCGCCCACCCAGATCGGCGGCTGTAGTCCTTACACTACAGCCTGAAGCGGCTGAAAAAGGCGCGACCTATGCGGGAATCCTAGCATCGGCAAAAGAAAAAGTGTCCATCGCCGAGCTGGGCATTCCATCCCTGAGAGTAAGAAAAGCGGCCACGGGTGCTCGAATTCTCGAAGTGCCCGGGGCCACGAGTGGGGAAAAGGCTGATCAGCTGGCACAGAAGTTACGACAGGTGTTGCCAGCTGAAAGTGTCAGGATCGCCAGGCCCGAGAAGTGCGCGGAGATGCGCATTTCTGGGCTTGACGATTCCGTCACAACAGTGGAGGTGGTCGAGGCCGTGGCCAAATGCGGTGGCTGCCCTGCCGACTCAATCAAGGCGGGGCAGGTGCGTTTCGCCCCATCGGGTAGCGGCACGATTTTCGTCCGCTGCCCGGTGGCCGCGGCCAAAAAGGTGGCCAGTTCTAGGCTCCTGGTGGGGTGGGTGTCTGCGCAGGTGCGGGTACTACCCACCAGGAGAATGCGCTGCTTCCGGTGCCTCGTTGTTGGGCACACCGGAGTGCAGTGCACTTCTGAGATCGACCGCAGCGGCGAGTGCTTCCGCTGCGGTCAGATGGGGCATAAGGCCGCCGCCTGTTCAGGCGACCCGCGATGCTCTGTATGCTCGGCAGCGGGTCGCCCTGCGAACCACAGGGCTGGGGCTCCCTCTTGCAAGGGGACCCTGCCCAAGCCCCGGAAAGGCAAAGAAGTAACAGCCGCGGCCTCTACGGCGCCGGCAACACCCGCCCCTTCTTCTTCAGGGGTGGTAGTGGGGGAAGCGATGGAAACTAAATAATGGCCCTAGCGGGCCCAAACCATCGCTTCCTTCAAGGAAATTTAAACCACTCTGCTGGGGCACAGGATCTCTTCATGCAGTCCCTGGCAGAGTGGAATATCGGCGTCGCTGTGGCCGCTGAGCCGTACTTTGTCCCCTCTAGAGCTAATTGGGTGGGGGACTTGGACGGCTTGGTGGCCATCGTCACTTCGGTCGTAGCCCCGGTCTCCGTTGTAGTTGGTCGTGGCCGGGGCTTCGTCGCAGTCGAATATGAGGGAACCGTAGTGGTGGGGTGCTACTTTTCGCCCAGCCGCTGCTTCGCCGAATTCGAGTCGTTCTTGGGCGAGGTTGAGGCTCTCGTCAGACGGGCCGATCCTCGCCCTGTGATCGTGATGGGGGACTTCAATGCCAAATCCTCGGCATGGGGGTCCCCCGTCACCGACTCGCGAGGCAGCGCGCTGGAAGAGTGGGCAGTGTTGGTCGGCCTCTGCATCCTAAATAGGGGGTCGACCTTCACTTGCGTGAGACAGCAGGGCGGTTCGATAGTGGACGTTTCGTTCGCTAGCCCTGCTGTAGAACGCCGTGTCCGGGATTGGAGAGTCCTCGATGGGGTGGAGACGCTGTCGGACCACCTATACGTCCGATTCGACGTCTCCGCCTCGTCGACGACCCCGGGCACGAGTCCCGCGAGAGGTAGCTTCCCACCACTCCCTAGGTGGACGTTGGGGCGTCTCGACAAAGACGCTCTGCTGGAGGCCTCCGTCGTCCAGGCCTGGCAACCGCAACCCGCCGGGCCTGTGAGGGTCGATGAGGAGGCGGAATGGTTCCGGCGGGCATTGACGCAAGTGTGCGACGCGTCGATGCCCCGGGCCAAGCCGCCCCCCTCTCGTCGCCAGGTGTACTGGTGGTCTGACCACATCGCCGCGCTCCGCGTGGAGAGCGTGGCGGCCAGGCGTATGTACACCAGGTGCCGTAGAAGACGGCACCGCGACGAGACGACGGAGCGCGAGCTGTATGAGGTCTACAGGACGAAGAAAAAGACCCTACAGCTCGCCATCAGCAGGGCCAAGACCCAAGCGCGCGAGGAGCTGCTCGGGACTCTGGACAATGATCCGTGGGGGCGCCCGTATAAGTCCGTCAGGGGCAAACTACGCCCCTGGGCGCCTCCGCTGACCCAGAGTCTCGACCACCACTTCGTGAGGGACGTCGTGTCCGCCCTGTTTCCACATCGGGCGGAACACGTCCCCCCCGCTATGGCGCCGCGTAGAGGTGGCGCCGGTGGTGAGGAGGAAGATAGCGGGGTCACTGAGCTCACGAGTGAGGAGTTCGACGCGGCCGTGGACAAGCTCCGGGCGAAAAACACAGCGCCCGGGCCAGATGGAGTACACGGTCGCGTCTTGGTCTTGGCCCTCGACGTCCTAGGGGACCGGCTCCGGCGGCTCTTCAATGGCTGCCTGGAGTCGGGACGGTTCCCCAGAGTGTGGAAGGTGGGTAGTTTGGTCCTGTTGCGTAAGGACGGACGCCCCGCAGAGTCTCCCTCCGCCTACCGCCCCATCGTGTTGCTCGACGAGGTGTGTAAGCTATTCGAGAGAGTAGTAGCTGCACGCCTCGTCAAGCATATGACTGAGGTAGGTCCCGATTTGGCGAACGCCCAGTTTGGGTTCCGGGCCGGCCTGTCGACGATCGACGCGATCAATCGCGTCAAGGCCGACTCGGAGGAGGTTGTCGCCCGCGGTGGGGTGTTGTTGGCGGTTTCGCTAGACATAGCGAACGCTTTCAACACCATGCCGTGGAGCTGCATCAGGGAGGCACTAAAACACCATAAAGTGCCTCTCTACCTCCGTCGCCTGATCGGGGACTACCTCAGTCAAAGGTACGTCCAGTACCAGGGGCGGGCAGGCGGACTGGAGACTCGGGAGATGGTGTGCGGTGTTCCACAAGGGTCGGTACTGGGCCCCCTCTTGTGGAACATCGGATACGATTGGGTGCTGCGGGGCGTTCTCCCCGCGGGCGTCAGGGTGACGTGTTATGCGGACGACACCCTGGTCACGGCCCGCGGGGCAAACTACCGTGAGGCCGCCCGCCTGGCAACGGCAGGCGTGGCGTCGGTCGTCGCGCGAATCCGCGCTCTGGGCCTCGAGGTGGCGCTCGAAAAGTCCGAGGCCTTGTGTTTCCACAGGCCGAGGGCTGCGCCACCTCCGGGGGCCCACATCGTGGTTAGCGGTGTCCGAATCGAGGTCGGGTCCGATATGAAGTACCTCGGACTCGTCCTCGATAGCCGCTGGGACTTCCGCGAGCATTTCCGTCGCCTGGTCCCCCGTCTCATGGCGGCGGCCGCCGCTCTTTCGCGGCTGCTGCCGAATCTCGGGGGGCCGAGTGTGGCCTGCCGCCGCCTGTACCTCGGGGTGGTGCGCTCGATGGCCCTGTACGGAGCCCCTGTCTGGGCTCCGGCGCTGCGAAGCGCCACCATCGCCCTCTTGCGACAACCGCAGAGGGTGATGGCGATCAGGGCCATTCGGGGCTATCGCACCATCTCGACGGAGGCGGCGTGCGTGTTGGCGGGTTCGCCGCCGTGGGATCTGGAGGCCGCGGCACTGGCAAGGCTCTACGAGCGGCGCCAGGAGCTGCGGTCCGGCGGCGAACAGCCAACGGTGACGGAAAGGTGGAAGTCCCACCTTCGACGGTCCACCGTCCGTAGATGGGCGGAGCGGCTGGCCGATCCAACGGCCGGCCGACGGACTGTCGAGGCTGTCCGGCCGGTTCTTCAAAACTGGCTGGACAGGCGGCACGGGCGGCTCACGTTCCGGCTCACACAGGTGCTTTCCGGGCATGGATGCTTTGGAAAGTACCTGTGTCGAATCGCCCAACGTGAGCCGACGACCGATTGCCACCATTGTGCGGGCAGCGAGGACACGGCGCAGCACACCCTCGAGGGGTGCCCTTCGTGGGCAGTGCAGCGTAGTGTCCTGCGCGATGCCATCGGGGTGGATCTCTCGCTCCCGACCGTTGTAAAAGCAATGGTCGAGAGCGAAGAGTCGTGGACGGCCGTCCTCTCCTTCTGCGAGGACGTGATGTCGCAGAAGGAGACGGCGGAGAGGGAAAGGGAGGCTGCGGCCAACCCTGACCCAATCCGCCGGAGACGCACGGGGGTGCGGCGGCGGGCCTACCAGGCCCTGCTCCGTCCCCCGTGATCGAGGCCGGGGCTCTGCCCCAAAAGGCCTCGAGGAGGTGCGCGCGGCGTCGTGGTGTCGCGCGCTTTCTAGCCGTCCGCTGGGGCCATGACGGCCCCGGCCCCGAAGAATGCCGGCAAGGCCGGCAGGTGCTGGCGGGCAGGTGGGAGAATGCGCAAGCGTCCCCACCTCCCCGCCACCACAGCACAGTGGGGTAGCGCAGGGGTTTTAGTGGGTAGTGGTCGGTTCCGTCCGACGAGTCCCACACTCGGGCCAGTCCACACGGCCCGGCAGTGCGTAAGAGCATTTCCCCTGCGAGAACAAAAAAAAAAAAAAAAAAAAAAAAAAAAGGTTAGGTTAGGTTAGGTTAGGTTAGGTTCCCCCCCATGGTTCCAAGCCTTGTCGTGGCGGGGGGGCTCTAGTACCTGGGGTGCAATCCAGCACCTTGGGGAAGCTAATTGGACCAAACTCTCCTCCACGTGTCCCTCTGTTCTCAGAAGGCACAGTGGATTTGGAGTAAGCGCGGGCAATCGCTGGCACTAGCCCTGTCGGCCTGCTCGTGATATCGTAAGTCCAGAGGAGGTGTCGGTGATCACGTCTATCGGCCAATGATCCTGGACCCGAGGGCCTTGCCTTAATTGGCCGGGCCGCGAGGAAGATAACCTCTCCATAAAAAATTCCCCGAACCTCAAGCGGAGACGCACCGCGAGGAGGTTTGCAGACCGGCTCAAGTCGGGATGTATGGCTGACGGGTTTATCAGTCGCTAGTGTGGACCCGCCCGGGTACCGGCCGACCCCCGGGGCGCGATAATTGTAGGCGCCTTTTAGGCAGCGTTTAATCCTGTTTCTACTCGTGGGAACTAATATGGATACAAAAACTTTTGACGCTTTGGTGGAGGGCTGTGACAGCCAAAAAGACGTGAAGGTGGGCCGCGAAGGCCAAATCGAAGAGAAGGCGGGCCGTGAAGGCCAAATTGAGGAGGTAGTGGGCCGTGAAGGCCACGAAACGATGGAGGAAGTGGTTCTGTCCGAGTCGGATAGCTCGACTGGCACTCTGGTGACGGTCGCTTCTGATTCATCAGGATTGCGTAATGGCCGGCTGTGGCGAAAGAGGCCCGTCCCGGGTGACAGCGAATCTGGGATGGACTCCGATGACACGGCTGGCGAGGAGGCATACAGTAGGTCGGCGTCAGCGAAACGTGGAAGAGGGCGCCCGCCAACTACGGGCGCATACGTGGGCCTACGAAAGGCTAAGGAGGCCTTTCTAAAGGCGAAAAAGGAGGAAGTCGGGGTTTTGGCCGAAGAACAAATACTCGGCATGGCCAAAGCCTTGGCGAAAACTGGAGGCGAGGAGCGCTCCTCAGAAGAGCTGGCTGCGCACGCTCAGACCGGGGTGGACCTCATCCTGAGCGTCGCCAAAAAATCTGGCCAACTCAAGGGAACCATGGTGCGCTCCCTCAAACAAGCGGCGGAGGCCATCCAAGAGGCGGTGACGGCCCTTAAGAGTAGAACCACCGGCGAAGAAGTGGAGCTGCTCCGCGCTGCAAATGCCCGCCAAGAGAAACAAATGGCGGAGATGCGCGCAGAGTTGGCAGCAATTCGGGCCGACCTTGGAAGGCGAAGGGTTGAGCCGGCAGTGGGCCAATCGACAGAAGAGAGGGAAGAGGCCATGTTGGGGCGTATCATGTTGCAGGTGGGCAACATGATGGACGCCAAGATGGCCTCCGTGTCGGACCGGCTCCTGCCGGAAAAACGCATTCGTCCCCCGTTACGCGGGGACCTGAAAAAGGTGGAGGCGGTTGCAGTGGCCAAACCGGTCGTTGAAACCGTAAAGAGGCAGACTGCCGCCGAAGTTGTTGCGGGGTCGCAGGCGCCCAAGCCCACAAAGGGAAAAGGCAAGGGCAAAGGCCAAAGCGCCAAGCCTGCTGCGGCCCCAGTGGTAGCATCGGAGCCTTCTTCTTCTCCCGCTCGGGACGCCCCAGTTGAGGAGGGGTGGACCCAGGTTGAGAAGAAGAAAAGGAAGAAGAAGAAGAAGAGGGCGCCAAAGAAGAAGAAGGCGTCCTCTCCTCCATCGAAGCCCCAGGAGAGGACAAAAGAAGAAAAGAGTGGGAAAACTGCACCGCGCCTGCGCCCGCCCCGGTCTGCGGCCGTCGTCTTGACGCTGCAGCCCGGAGCGACCGAAAACGGCGCGAGCTATGCAACTGTCCTAGCTCAAGCGAAAGAGAAAGTGTCCATCGCTGAGCTAGGCATCCCGGGGCTGAAAGTCAGAAGAGCCGCCACTGGCGCCCGTATCTTAGAGGTGCCGGGGGCTGCGAGTTCTGCAAAGGCGGACCGACTCGCACAAAAGCTGCGGGAGGTGCTGCCATCTGAAAGCGTCAGGATTGTCAGGCCCGAGAAGTGCGCGGAAATGCGCATTTCTGGGCTTGACGATTCCGTCACCACAGAGGAGGTGGTGGAAGCCGTGGCCAAGTGCGGAGGCTGCCCCGCCTCATCAATCAAAGCGGGGCAGGTGCGTTTCGCCCCATCGGGTAACGGCACGATTTTCATCCGCTGCCCGGTGGCCGCGGCCAAAAAGGTGGCCAGTTCTAGGCTCCTGGTGGGGTGGGTGTCCGCGCAGGTGCGGGTGCTACCCACCAGGAGAATGCGCTGCTTCCGGTGTCTCGTTGTTGGGCACACCGGAGTGCAGTGCACCTCTGAGGTCGACCGCAGCGGCGAGTGCTTCCGCTGCGGTCAGATGGGGCATAAGGCCGCCGCCTGTTCCGGCGACCCGCGTTGCTCTGTATGCTCGGCAGCGGGTCGCCCTGCGAACCACAGGGCTGGGGCTCCCACTTGCAAAGGAACCCTGCCCAAGCCCCGACGGGGCAGAGAGGCTGCAGCCGGCGCCACAACGGCACCGGCAACGCCCGCCCCATCCACTTCAGGGTTGGGTCGCGGGGAGGCGATGGAAACAAAATAATGGCCCTAGCGGGCCCCATCCATCGCTTCCTACAGGCGAATTTGAACCACTCTGCCGGGGCACAAGATCTATTTATGCAGTCCCTGGCGGAGTGGAATATCGGCGTCGCTGTGGCCGCTGAGCCGTACTTTGTCCCCTCTAGAGCTAATTGGGTGGGGGACTTGGACGGCTTGGTGGCCATCGTCACTTCGGTCGTAGCCCCGGTCTCCGGTGTAGTTGGTCGTGGCCGGGGCTTCGTCGCAGTCGAATGTGAGGGAACCGTAGTGGTGGGGTGCTACTTTTCGCCCAGCCGCTGCTTCGCCGAATTCGAGTCGTTCTTGGGCGAGGTTGAGGCTCTCGTCAGACGGGCCGATCCTCGCCCTGTGATCGTGATGGGGGACTTCAATGCCAAATCCTCGGCATGGGGGTCCCCCGTCACCGACTCGCGAGGCAGCGCGCTGGAAGAGTGGGCAGTGTTGGTCGGCCTCTGCATCCTAAATAGGGGGTCGACCTTCACTTGCGTGAGACAGCAGGGCGGTTCGATAGTGGACGTTTCGTTCGCTAGCCCTGCTGTAGCACGCCGTGTCCGGGATTGGAGAGTCCTCGATGGGGTGGAGACGCTGTCGGACCACCTATACGTCCGATTTGACGTCTCCGCCTCGTCGACGGCCCCGGGCACGAGTCCCACGAGGGGTAGCTTCCCACCACTCCCTAGGTGGACGTTGGGGCGTCTCGACAGAGACGCTCTGCTGGAGGCCTCCGTCGTCCAGGCCTGGCAACCGCAACCCGCCGGGCCTGTGAGGGTAGATGAGGAGGCGGAATGGTTCCGACGGGCGTTGACGCAAGTGTGCGACGCGTCGATGCCCCGGGCCAAGCCGCCCCCCTCTCGTCGCCAGGTGTACTGGTGGTCTGACCACATCGCCGCGCTCCGCGTGGAGAGCGTGGCGGCCAGGCGTATGTACACCAGGTGCCGTAGAAGACGGCACCGCGACGAGACGACGGAGCGCGAGCTGTATGAGGTCTACAGGACGAAGAAAAAGACCCTACAGCTCGCCATCAGCAGGGCCAAGACCCAAGCGCGCGAGGAGCTGCTCGGGACTCTGGACAATGATCCGTGGGGGCGCCCGTATAAGTCCGTCAGGGGCAAACTACGCCCCTGGGCGCCTCCGCTGACCCAGAGTCTCGACCACCACTTCGTGAGGGACGTCGTGTCCGCCCTGTTTCCACATCGGGCGGAACACGTCCCCCCCGCTATGGCGCCGCGTAGAGGTGGCGCCGGTGGTGAGGAGGAAGATAGCGGGGTCGCTGAGCTCACGAGCGAGGAGTTCGACGCGGCCGTGGACAAGCTCCGGGCGAAAAACACAGCGCCCGGGCCAGATGGAGTACACGGTCGCGTCTTGGTCTTGGCCCTCGACGTCCTAGGGGACCGGCTCCGGCGGCTCTTCAATGGCTGCCTGGAGTCGGGACGGTTCCCCAGAGTGTGGAAGGTGGGTAGTTTGGTCCTGTTGCGGAAGGACGGACGCCCCGCAGAGTCTCCCTCCGCCTACCGCCCCATCGTGTTGCTCGACGAGGTGTGTAAGCTGTTCGAGAGAATAATAGCTGCACGCCTCGTCAAGCATATGACTGAGGTAGGTCCCGATTTGGCGAACGCCCAGTTTGGGTTCCGGGCCGGCCTTTCGACGATCGACGCGATCAATCGCGTCAAGGCCGACTCGGAGGAGGTTGTCGCCCGCGGTGGGGTGTTGTTGGCGGTTTCGCTAGACATAGCGAACGCTTTCAACACCATGCCGTGGAGCTGCATCAGGGAGGCACTAAAACACCATAAAGTGCCTCTCTACCTCCGTCGCCTGATCGGGGACTACCTCAGTCAAAGGTACGTCCAGTACCAGGGGCGGTCGGGCGGACTGGAGACTCGGGAGATGGTGTGCGGTGTTCCGCAAGGGTCGGTACTGGGCCCCCTCTTGTGGAACATCGGATACGATTGGGTGCTGCGGGGCGCTCTCCCCGCGGGCGTCAGGGTGACGTGTTATGCGGACGACACCCTGGTCACGGCCCGCGGGGCAAACTACCGTGAGGCCGCCCGCCTGGCAACGGCAGGCGTGGCGTCGGTCGTCGCGCGAATCCGCGCTCTGGGTCTCGAGGTGGCGCTCGAAAAGTCCGAGGCCTTGTGTTTCCACAGGCCGAGGGCTGCGCCACCTCCGGGGGCCCACATCGTGGTTAGCGGTGTCCGAATCGAGGTCGGGTCCGATATGAAGTACCTCGGACTCGTCCTCGATAGCCGCTGGGACTTCCGCGAGCATTTCCGTCGCCTGGTCCCCCGTCTCATGGCGGCGGCCGCCGCTCTCTCGCGGCTGCTGCCGAATCTCGGGGGGCCGAGTGTGGCCTGCCGCCGCCTGTACCTCGGGGTGGTGCGCTCGATGGCCCTGTACGGAGCCCCTGTCTGGGCTCCGGCGCTGCGAAGCGCCACCATCGCCCTCTTGCGACAACCGCAGAGGGTGATGGCGATCAGGGCCATTCGGGGCTATCGCACCATCTCGACGGAGGCGGCGTGCGTGTTGGCGGGTTCGCCGCCGTGGGATCTGGAGGCCGCGGCACTGGCAAGGCTCTACGAGCGGCGCCAGGAGCTGCGGTCCGGCGGCGAACAGCCAACGGTGACGGAAAGGTGGAAGTCCCACCTTCGACGGTCCACCGTCCGTAGATGGGCGGAGCGGCTGGCCGATCCAACGGCCGGCCGACGGACTGTCGAGGCTGTCCGGCCGGTTCTTCAAAACTGGCTGGACAGGCGGCACGGGCGGCTCACGTTCCGGCTCACACAGGTGCTTTCCGGGCATGGATGCTTTGGAAAGTACCTGTGTCGAATCGCCCAACGTGAGCCGACGACCGATTGCCACCATTGTGCGGGCAACGAGGACACGGCGCAGCACACCCTCGAGGGGTGCCCTTCGTGGGCAGTGCAGCGTAGTGTCCTGCGCGATGCCATCGGGGTGGATCTCTCGCTCCCGACCGTTGTAAAAGCAATGGTCGAGAGCGAAGAGTCGTGGACGGCCGTCCTCTCCTTCTGCGAGGACGTGATGTCGCAGAAGGAGACGGCGGAGAGGGAAAGGGAGGCTGCGGCCAACCCTGACCCGATCCGCCGGAGACGCACGGGGGTGCGGCGGCGGGCCTACCAGGCCCTGCTCCGTCCCCCGTGATCGAGGCCGGGGCTCTGCCCCAAAAGGCCTCGAGGAGGTGCGCGCGGCGTCGTGGTGCCGCGCGCTTACTAGCCGTCCGCTGGGGCCATAACGGCCCCGGCCCCGAAGAATGCCGGCAAGGCCGGCAGGTGCTGGCGGGCAGGTGGGAGAATGCGCAAGCGTCCCCACCTCCCCTCCACCACAGCACAGTGGGGTGGCGCAGGGGTTTTAGTGGGTAGTGGTCGGTTCCGTCCGACGAGTCCCACACTCGGGCCAGTCCACACGGCCCGGCAGTGCGTAAGAGCATTTCCCCTGCGAGAACAAAAAAAAAAAAAAAAAAAAAAAAAAAAAAAAAAAAAAAAAAAAAAGGTTAGGTTAGGTTAGGTTAGGTTAGGTTAGGTTAGGTTAGGTTAGGTTAGGTTAGGTTAGGTTAGGTTAGGTTCCCCCCCATGGTTCCAAGCCTTGTCGTGGCGGGGGGGCTTAGTACCTGGGGTGCAATCCAGCACCTTGGGGAACTAATTGGACCACTACGCCGCTCCTTTCCGTTCTCTTCATGAGAACGGCGTTTGGATGCGGCACTCATAACCCGGTTTCCGGGAGCCCATTGTGGGGCTGGGAGGAAGAAAACCTCTTTAAAAAATCACCCCGAAACCGCGGTCGGCGTGCCGCGGCGTAGGGTTATCGGGCGAGCGCTGACGAGACGGGGGTAGGCCCACCCGGAATGGGCCACAAACCAAACATGGACAGTACAAGTGGTTTTCAAAGGACTACCCAGGAGGGTCCCGGCAAAGCTGGGGAATCCCTCCCGGCGCCTTCGGGTGCCGGCAGCCCCGTGTACTCTGGGGGGGGCAAAAACCGCTTCGTGGGCCGGCAATCCGCCGGCTCGCGCCATGACGACTCTTGCGACTCTTATTCGGATAACGATTTGGCTTATGATTTGGACGTAGTTGAGGAAGAGGCTGGGGCGCGCGCCAAGGGGGTGCGTGTTCTGACCGTCAACTTAGGCAGGAGAGTAGACTCGGACGGCTCGACCAGCACAACAGTGAGGGCCGATCCTGTCCAGACCTCGGAGAAGACCAGCCAGCTAAGGCGAAAGAGGCCCGGCACGGATGACGACATATCCGGTTTGGCAGCGGGTCGTCCTGCAAATCACAGGGCTGGGGCTCCCACTTGCAAGGGAACCCTGCCCAAGCCCCGACGGGGCAGAGAGGCTGCAGCCGGCGCCACAACGGCACCGGCAACGCCCGCCCCATCCACTTCAGAGTTGGGTCGCGGGGAGGCGATGGAAACCAAATAATGGCCCTAGCGGGCCCCATCCATCGCTTCCTACAGGCGAATTTGAACCACTCTGCCGGGGCACAAGATCTATTTATGCAGTCCCTGGCGGAGTGGAATATCGGCGTCGCTGTGGCCGCTGAGCCGTACTTTGTCCCCTGATCACTCTTTTGCCGGTTATGGGGAAGGTTTTAGAAAGGCTAATGATAGAGTGCGCACCTAACGTTTTCGGACGGGTTTCGGATAGACAGCATGGGTTTGTCAGAGGTAGGTCTACTACTTCTGCTCTCGATGCGATACTAGAAAGGGCACATAACTCTGGAGCGACCTATGTCCATGCAATATTTCTTGACATCTCGGGAGCCTTCGACAATGCTTGGTGGCCGATGATAATGGTAAAGGTAAAGCAGAGATCCTGCCCACCAAATATATATAGAATGTTGGCCAGCTACTTCACGCAACGAAGGGTGGGTATGTTTGCTGGCAGCCAGGCAGCGTGGAAGGTCTCGACGATGGGATGCCCACAGGGCTCAGTTATGGGACCCGCGGTGTGGAACCTGCACCTTGACGATCTTCTTGAATGGCCGATGCCGGATGGTGTCGAACTGACTGCGTACGCTGACGACGTAACAGTTGTTATTGAGGCGAATTCTAGGCGTGAGATAGAATCTAAGGCGTCATGTGCTTTACATGCTATCCAGGAGTGGGGGGAGCGTAATAAGCTCACATTTTCGCCAGCCAAAACAAAGTCATTGACGTTGAAGGGCAGGTTCCAGAGGCCACCGATTATCAAAATGCTGGGTAGTTCTATAAGGAATGTGGAACATGCGGTCGTGCTGGGAGTGACACTTGACTCTCGGAAGTCCTTTGTCCAGCATGCTACTGATATAGTCGAAAGAGCGGCCGGATGCTTTGGGAAGGTGTCTAGAATAAGCTCTACTACTGGGGGGGTTAGATACTGGGCTTTGAGGACGATTTATAAGGGTACCTTCGTAGCTACCGTCACTTATGCGGCAGCAATATGGCACAATAGGGTAGGGGTGTATCCGGTCCGGAGCGCGTTATTAAGGGGGCAGAGGACCTCATTGGTGCTTTTAACGAAAGCTTACAGGTCCGTTAGCACGGAAGCCCTTCCGGTACTTGCGGGTGTGCTCCCGGCGGATTTGCAAGTCAAGTTTGCCGGAGGGGTCACCCGGGGGGCGGCGGGACTTGATAAATTTGGAAAGAGAGCCTAAGAGCAGACTCTGTGCATCTCCCGCGCTTAGGCCCGTATAACCGCGAGGTTGGTAGGGCCATGGGTTGGTGGTGGGTCTGCCCGGTGGCCGCGGCCAAAAAGGTGGCCAGTTCTAGGCTCCTGGTGGGGTGGGTGTCCGCGCAGGTGCGGGTGCTACCCACCAGGAGAATGCGCTGCTTCCGGTGTCTCGTTGTTGGGCACACCGGAGTGCAGTGCACTTCTGAGATCGACCGCAGCGGCGAGTGCTTCCGCTGCGGTCAGATGGGACATAAGGCCGCCGCCTGTTCGGGCGACCCGCGCTGCTCCGTATGTTTGGCAGCGGGTCGTCCTGCAAATCACAGGGCTGGGGCTCCCACTTGCAAGGGAACCCTGCCCAAGCCCCGACGGGGCAGAGAGGCTGCAGCCGGCGCCACAACGGCACCGGCAACGCCCGCCCCATCCACTTCAGAGTTGGGTCGCGGGGAGGCGATGGAAACCAAATAATGGCCCTAGCGGGCCCCATCCATCGCTTCCTACAGGCGAATTTGAACCACTCTGCCGGGGCACAAGATCTATTTATGCAGTCCCTGGCGGAGTGGAATATCGGCGTCGCTGTGGCCGCTGAGCCGTACTTTGTCCCCTCTGGAGCTAATTGGGTGGGGGACTTGGACGGTTTGGTGGCCATCGTCACTTCGGTCGTGGCCCCGGTCTCCGGTGTAGTTGGTCGTGGCCGGGGCTTCGTCGCAGTCGAGTGTGAGGGAACCGTAGTGGTGGGGTGCTACTTTTCGCCCAGCCGCTGCTTCGCCGAATTCGAGTCGTTCTTGGGCGAGGTTGAGGCTCTCGTCAGACGGGCCGATCCTCGTCCTGTGATCGTGATGGGGGACTTCAATGCCAAATCCTCGGCATGGGGGTCCCCCGTCACCGACTCGCGAGGCAGCGCGCTGGAAGAGTGGGCAGTGTTGGTCGGCCTCTGCATCCTAAATAGGGGGTCGACCTTCACTTGCGTGAGACAGCAGGGCGGTTCGATAGTGGACGTTTCGTTCGCTAGCCCTGCTGTAGCGCGCCGTGTCCGGGATTGGAGAGTCCTCGATGGGGTGGAGACGCTGTCGGACCATCTATACGTCCGATTTGACGTCTCCGCCTCGTCGACGAACCCGGGCACGAGTCCCGCGAGAGGTAGTGCCCCGCCACTCCCTAGGTGGACGTTGGGGCGTCTCGACAGAGACGCTCTGCTGGAGGCCTCCGTCGTCCAGGCCTGGCAACCGCAACCCGCCGGGCCTGTGAGGGTAGATGAGGAGGCTGAATGGTTCCGGCGGGCGTTGACGCAAGTGTGCGACGCGTCGATGCCCCGGGCCAAGCCGCCCCCCTCTCGTCGCCAGGTGTACTGGTGGTCTGACCACATCGCCGCGCTCCGCGTGGAGAGCGTGGCGGCCAGGCGTATGTACACCAGGTGCCGAAGAAGACGGCACCGCGACGAGACGACGGAGCGCGAGCTGTACGAGGTCTACAGAGTGAAGAAAAAGACCCTACAGCTCGCCATCAGCAGGGCCAAGACCCAAGCGCGCGAGGAGCTGCTCGGGACTCTGGACAATGATCCGTGGGGGCGCCCGTATAAGTCCGTCAGGGGCAAACTACGCCCCTGGGCGCCTCCGCTGACCCAGAGTCTCGATCACCACTTCGTGAGGGACGTCGTGTCCGCCCTGTTTCCACATCGGGCGGAACACGTCCCCCCCGCTATGGCGCCGCGTAGAGGTGGCGCCGGTGGTGAGGAGGAAGATAGCGGGGTCGCTGAGCTCACGAGTGAGGAGTTCGACGCGGCCGTGGACAAGCTCCGGGCGAAAAACACAGCGCCCGGGCCAGATGGAGTACACGGTCGCGTCTTGGTCTTGGCCCTCGACGTCCTAGGGGACCGGCTCCGGCGGCTCTTCAATGGCTGCCTGGAGTCGGGACGGTTCCCCAGAGTGTGGAAGGTGGGTAGTTTGGTCCTGTTGCGGAAGGACGGACGCCCCGCAGAGTCTCCCTCCGCCTACCGCCCCATCGTGTTGCTCGACGAGGTGTGTAAGCTATTCGAGAGAATAGTAGCTGCACGCCTCGTCAAGCATATGACTGAGGTAGGTCCCGATTTGGCGAACGCCCAGTTTGGGTTCCGGGCCGGCCTTTCGACGATCGACGCGATCAATCGCGTCAAGGCCGACTCGGAGGAGGTTGTCGCCCGCGGTGGGGTGTTGTTGGCGGTTTCGCTTGACATAGCGAACGCTTTCAACACCATGCCGTGGAGCTGCATCAGGGAGGCACTAAAACACCATAAAGTGCCTCTCTACCTCCGTCGCCTGATCGGGGACTACCTCAGTCAAAGGTACGTCCAATACCAGGGGCGGGCAGGCGGACTGGAGACTCGGGAGATGGTGTGCGGTGTTCCACAAGGGTCGGTGCTGGGCCCCCTCTTGTGGAACATCGGATACGATTGGGTGCTGCGGGGCGCTCTCCCCGCGGGCGTCAGGGTGACGTGTTATGCGGACGACACCCTGGTCACGGCCCGCGGGGCAAACTACCGTGAGGCCGCCCGCCTGGCAACGGCAGGCGTGGCGTCGGTCGTCGCGCGAATCCGCGCTCTGGGCCTCGAGGTGGCGCTCGAAAAGTCCGAGGCCTTGTGTTTCCACAGGCCGAGGGCTGCGCCACCTCCGGGGGCCCACATCGTGGTTAGCGGTGTCCGAATCGAGGTCGGGTCCGATATGAAGTACCTCGGACTCGTCCTCGATAGCCGCTGGGACTTCCGCGAGCATTTCCGTCGCCTGGTCCCCCGTCTCATGGCGGCGGCCGCCGCTCTTTCGCGGCTGCTGCCGAATCTCGGGGGGCCGAGTGTGGCCTGCCGCCGCCTGTACCTCGGGGTGGTGCGCTCGATGGCCCTGTACGGGGCCCCTGTCTGGGCTCCGGCGCTGCGAAGCGCCACCATCGCCCTCTTGCGACAACCGCAGAGGGTGATGGCGATCAGGGCTATTCGGGGTTATCGCACCATCTCGACGGAGGCGGCGTGCGTGTTGGCGGGTTCGCCGCCGTGGGATCTGGAGGCCGCGGCACTGGCAAGGCTCTACGAGCGGCGCCAGGAGCTGCGGTCCGGCGGCGAACAGCCAACGGTGACGGAAAGGTGGAAGTCCCACCTTCGACGGTCCACCGTCCGTAGATGGGCGGAGCGGCTGGCTGATCCAACGGCCGGCCGACGGACTGTCGAGGCTGTCCGGCCGGTTCTTCAAAACTGGCTGGACAGGCGGCACGGGCGGCTCACGTTCCGGCTCACACAGGTGCTTTCCGGGCATGGATGCTTTGGAAAGTACCTGTGTCGAATCGCCCAACGTGAGCCGACGACCGATTGCCACCATTGTGCGGGCAGCGAGGACACGGCGCAGCACACCCTCGAGGGGTGCCCTTCGTGGGCAGTGCAGCGTAGTGTCCTGCGCGATGCCATCGGGGTGGATCTCTCGCTCCCGACCGTTGTAAAAGCAATGGTCGAGAGCGAAGAGTCGTGGACGGCCGTCCTCTCCTTCTGCGAGGACGTGATGTCGCAGAAGGAGACGGCGGAGAGGGAAAGGGAGGCTGCGGCCAACCCTGACCCGATCCGCCGGAGACGCACGGGGGTGCGACGCCGGGCCTACCAGGCCCTGCTGCGTCCCCCGTGATCGAGGCCGGGGCTCTGCCCCAAAAGGCCTCGAGGAGGTGCGCGCGGCGTCGTGGAGTCGCGCGCTTTCTAGCCGTCCGCTGGGGCCATAACGGCCCCGGCCCCGAAGAATGCCGGCAAGGCCGGCAGGTGCTGGCGGGCAGGTGGGAGAATGCGCAAGCGTCCCCGCCTCCCCGCCACCACAGCACAGTGGGGTGGCGCAGGGGTTTTAGTGGGTAGTGGTCGGTTCCGTCCGACGAGTCCCACACTCGGGCCAGTCCACACGGCCCGGCAGTGCGTAAGAGCATTTCCCCTGCGAGAACAAAAAAAAAAAAAAAAAAAAAAAAAAAAAAAAAAGGTTAGGTTAGGTTAGGTTAGGTTAGGTTCCCCCCATGGTTCCAAGCCTTGTCGTGGCGGGGGGGCTTAGTACCTGGGGTGCAATCCAGCACCTTGGGGAACTAATTGGACCACTACGCCGCTCCTTTCCGTTCTCTTCATGAGAACGGCGTTTGGATGCGGCACTTATAACCCGGTTTCCGGGAGCCCATTGTGGGGCTGGGAGGAAGAAAACCTCTTTAAAAAATCACCCCGAAACCGCGGTCGGCGTGCCGCGGCGTAGGGTTATCGGGCGAGCGCTGACGAGACGGGGGTAGGCCCACCCGGAATGGGCCACAAAACCAACCATGACCAGTCGCAGTTCCAAAAGGATTACCCAGGAGGGTCCCGGCAAAGCCGGGGAATCCCTCCCGGCGCCTTCGGGCGCCGGCAGCCCCACGTACTCTGGGGGGGGCAAGAACTGCTTCGCGGGCCGGCTTTCCGCCGGTTCGCGCACCGACGACGATGGCTATTCAGACTTGGATTCCGATTTTGCATACGATAGGGATATAGAGAAGGAGATTGGAGCGCCTACCACGGGGGTCCGGTTAAGGCGTAAGAGACCCGGCCCGGATGACGAGCAATCCGGGCTGGACTTGGACTTAGACTCTGACGATACGATCGGTGAGGAGATGGCTCGGTCGGGTCCGGCGAAGCGAGGGAGAGGGCGCCCACCAACAACGGGCGCCTATGTCGGGCTACGAAAGGCTAAAGAGGCCTTAATCCAGGCCAAAAAAGAGGAAGTGGGGCTCTTGGCTGAAGAACAGATTTTGAGTCAGGCCAAAGCCCTAGAACGTAACAGAGCAGAGATCCGTTCGGCGGAAGAACTGGCGGCGCACGCACAGAAGGGGTGCGACCTCATCATGAGCGTTGCTCAAAAATCGTCCAACCTAAAGGGCACGATGGTGCGGTCCCTAAAACAAGCAGCTTGGGCGATTCAGGATGCGGTCGCCGCCCTGAAAGAGCGAACAGAAGTAGAAGAGGTGGAGCTGCTCCGAATGGCTAATCATCGACAGGAAAAGGAGCTGGCAAAAATGCGCGCGGAATTGGCGGAAATCCGTGCTGAACTAAACAGAAGGAGGGTGGAGCCGGAAGAGAGATCCACGGAAGATCGTGAGGAGGCCATGTTGGGGCGCATCATGTTGCAGATAGGCAACATGATGGACGCCAAGATGGCTTCCGTTGCGGACCGGCTTCTTCCAGAGAAACGCCTTCGCCCGCCACTGAGATGTGACACAGAAACGGTGCCTGTGGCCACTCCGGTCATAGGCACTGTAACGGAAAGGACAACCGCTGAAGTGGTCGCTGGGTCGCGGAAAGCCAAGCCCTCTAAAGGGAAGGGGAAGGGCAAAAGCCAAAGCTCCCAGCCCGCTGCGGCCACGGTCACTGCACCAGCGCCATCTACTTCCACTCAGGCAGCCCCGGTCGAGAAGGGGTGGACCCGAGTCGAAAAGAAAAAAGGAGGGAAAAAGAAGGAAAATGGAGTGGCAAAGGCAAATGACGAGCCCTCTCCGAATTCTTCGAGAGTGCAGGAGAAGAAGAAGAAAAGGAAGGTTAGGAAGGACAAGTACCGGTTGCGCCCACCCCGGTCAGCAGCCGTCGTCCTGACACTGCAGCCCGGTGCGGTCGACAGAGGCGCAACATATGCCTCGATACTTATTCAGGCGAGGGATAAAGTATCGATTGGCGAGCTGGGCATCCCAGCGCTGAAGCTAAGGATGGGGGCCACAGGTGCCCGAATACTGGAGGTGCCAGGGGCCGCAAGTTCAGAAAAGGCCAACCAGCTGGCTCAGAAATTGCGAGAGGTGCTGCCGGCGGACACCGTCCGGATCGCCAGGCCCGTGAAGTGCGCAGAGATGCGTATTTCTGGGCTTGACGATTCCGTTACTGAAGAAGACGTGGTGACCGCCGTGGCTACATGTGGGGGCTGCTCTGCCGATGAAATCAAGGCCGGGCGAATGCGGTTCTCTCCATCAGGTCGCGGCACAATCTTTGTTCGCTGCCCGATAGCCGCGGCGAAGAAGGTGGCCAATTCGAGGCTGCTAGTAGGCTGGGTGTCAGCACAAGTGAAGGTGCTACCCGCCAGGCCCAGGCAGTGCTTCAGGTGCCTTGAAATCAGGCACACAATAGCGCAGTGCTCGTCGGAGATCGACCGCAGCGATGAGTGTTATCGCTGCGGGCAAAAGGGGCACAAGGCCGCCGAATGCGCTTGCGACCCTCACTGCTCCCTCTGCGAAGCGGCGGGTCTCTCAGCAGACCATAGGGCCGGGAGTCCCTCTTGCAAGAGGACTCGGCCCAAGGCCAAAAAGGCCAGAAAAGCCGCAGCCTCAACGGCACCAGCAGCTGCCGCCCCGCCTCTACACGGAGTGGCAGCGGAGGAAGCGATGGTGTAACTGCTCCCTCCAGGAGAAGAAATCGCTCTACCGGGGATCCCCCTTAGGAATCCCTGGCGGAGTGGTCGCGGCCTGTTTAGGGTCACTGTGTGTTGCGCTCGGTGATTCCGCTCACCGTGCGCTTTGTTGAGTCGTTAGCTGGGGAAAAAACCCGGCAGGGAAGAACGCCGGCAAGGCTGGCGAGTGCCGGCGGGATGGCGGACTAATCCGAGAGAGCTACCACCTCCCCGCCACCATGGCACAGTGAAGCGGACGCAGGAGTTTTAGTGGGTAGAGCCGATTTTAGGCGAGTCCCACACTCGGGCCGCGTCGAGTGGCCCGGTTGTGCGTAAGTGCATTTCTCCTGCGAGAACAAAAAAAAAAAAAAAAAAAAAAAAAAAAAAAAAAAAAAGGTTAGGTTAGGTTAGGTTAGGTTAGGTTAGGTTAGGTTAGGTTAGGTTAGGTTAGGTTAGGTTAGGTTAGGTTAGGTTAGGTTCCCCCCCCCCCCCCCATGGTTCCAAGCCTTGTCGTGGCGGGGGGGCTTAGTACCTGGGGTGCAATCCAGCACCTTGGGGAACTAATTGGACCACTACGCCGCTCCTTTCCGTTCTCTTAATGAGAACGGCGTTTGGATGCGGCACCAATAACCCGGTTTCCGGGAGCCCATTGTGGGGCTGGGAGGAAGAAAACCTCTTTAAAAAATCACCCCGAAACCGCGGTCGGCGTGCCGCGGCGTAGGGTTATCGGGCGAGCGCTGACGAGACGGGGGTAGGCCCACCCGGAATGGGCCACAAACCAACAAACATGACAAGTACAAGCAGCTTCAAAAAATCTACCCAGGAGGGTCCCGGCACAGCTGGGGAATCCCTCCCGGCGCCTTCGGGTGCCGGCAGCCCCACGTATTCTGGGGGGGGCAAAAGTTGCTTCGCGGGCCGGCAATCCGCCGGTTCGCGCACCGATGACCTTGGCTATTCTGACATTGAATCTGATTATGCATACGATTTGGACAACGTCGAAAGGGAGGCGGGGGCGTATGCCACGGGGGCGTACGTCTCAGCGAAAGACACTGGCAGGAATCTGGATTCAGACAGCTCGGCCAGCACGAGTGTGTCGGCCGATCCTGTCTCACGGACTGAGAAAACCGGCTTGTCTAGGCGTAAGAGGCCCGGCCCAGGTGATGATCAAACCGGGCTGGACTCTGACGATACGGCCGGTGAGGAGATGGCTCGATCGGGTCCGGCGAAGCGAGGGAGAGGGCGCCCACCAACAACGGGCGCCTATGTCGGGCTACGAAAGGCGAAAGAGGCCTTAATACAGGCCAAGAAAGAGGAAGTGGGGCTCTTGGCTGAAGAGCAGATTCTAAGCCAGGCCAAAGCCCTAGAATGCAACAGAGGAGAGATCCGTTCGGCAGAAGAACTGGCGGCGCATGCACAGAAGGGTTGCGACCTCATCATGAGCGTTGCACAAAAATCGTCCAACCTGAAGGGCACAATGGTGCGGTCCCTCAAACAGGCAGCGTGGGCGATCCAGGATGCGGTCGCTGCCCTCAAAGAACGGACAGAGGGAGAAGAGGTGGAGCTGCTCCGAATGGCTAATTATCGCCAAGAAAAGGAGCTGGCAAAAATGCGCGCGGAGTTGGCGGAAATCCGTGCCGAACTGAATAGACGGAAAGTGGAACCGGAAGTAAGCAGGTCCGCGGAAGATCGTGAGGAGGCCATGTTGGGGCGCATCATGTTGCAGGTAGGCAACATGATGGACGCCAAGATGGCTTCCGTCTCGGACCGACTTCTTCCGGAAAAGCGCCTTCGGCCGCCACTGAGAGGAGACAAAGAAATGGTGCCTGTGGCCACACCGATCACAGACACTATTATGGAAAGGACAGTCGCTGAAGTGGTCGCTGGGCCGCGGAAAGCCAAGCCCACGAAGGATAAAGGGAAAGGCAAGGGCCAAAATGCCCGGCCCGCTGCAGCCACGGTTACTGCACCAGCGCCATCAACTTCCGCTCGGGCAGCCCCAGTCGAGGAGGGGTGGACCCCAGTAGAGAGGAAAAAGGAGAGACAAAAGAAGAAAAATGGGGTGGCCAAGAAAAGTGAAGAGCCTTCTCCGTCTTCTTCTAAAGCACAGAAGGAAAGGAAGAAAAAGAAAGTTGGGAAGGAGAAGCGCCAGTTGCGCCCGCCCCGGTCAGCAGCCGTCGTCCTGACACTGCAGCCCGGAGCGATCGATAGGGGCGCAACATATGCCTCGATACTCACTCAGGCGAGGGATAAAGTGTCGATTGGCGAGCTGGGCATCCCGGCGCTTAAATTAAGGAGGGGGGCCACAGGTGCCCGAATATTAGAGGTGCCAGGGGCCACAAGCACAGATAAGGCCGACCAGCTGGCTCAGAAACTAAGGGAGGTGCTGCCGGCGGACACCGTACGGATCGCCAGGCCCGTGAGGCGCGCAGAGATGCGCATTTCCGGGCTTGACGACTCCATCACTGAAGAAGATGTGGTGACCGCCGTGGCTACATGTGGGGGCTGCTCTGCCGACGAAATCAAGGCCGGGCGAATGCGGTTCTCCCCATCTGGTCGCGGCACAATTTTTGTTCGCTGCCCGATAGCCGCGGTAAAGAAAGTGGCCAACTCGAGGCTGCTAGTAGGCTGGGTGTCAGCACAAGTGAAAGTGCTACCCGCCAGGCCCAGGCAGTGCTTCAGGTGCCTTGAAATCGGGCACACAATAGCGCAGTGCTCGTCAGAGGTTGACCGCAGCGATGAGTGTTATCGCTGCGGGCAAAAGGGGCACAAGGCCGCCGAATGCGCATGCGACCCTCATTGCTCCATCTGCGAAGCGGCGGGTCTTTCAGCAGACCATAGGGCCGGGAGTCCTTCTTGCAAGAAGACTCGGCCCAAGGCCAAAAAAGCCAGAAAAGCCGCAGCCAAAACGGCACCAGCAGCTGCCACCCCACCTACACCCGGAGTGGCAGCGGAGGAAGCGATGTTGTAACTGCTTCCTCCAGGAGAAGCAATCACTCTCCGGTGATCTCCCTAAGGATTCCCTGGTGGAGGGGTCGTGGCCCATTAAGGGTCTCTGTGTGTTGCGCTCGGTGATTCCGCTCACCGCGCGCGTTTTACGTTGTATGCTGGGGACAACCCCGGCCGAGAAGAACGCCGGCAAGGCTGGCGGGTGCCGGTGGGGGATGGTGGAATAATCCGCAAGGAGTTACCACCTCCCCCGCCTCCACGGCACAGAGGAGCGGACGCAGGAGTTTTAGTGGGTAGAGCCGATTTTAGGCGAGTCCCACACTCGGGCCGCGTCGAGTGGCCCGGTTGTGCGTAAGTGCATTTCTCCTGCGAGAACAAAAAAAAAAAAAAAAAAAAAAAAAAAAAGGTTCCCCCCCCCCCCCCCCATGGTTCCAAGCCTTGTCGTGGCGGGGGGGCTCTAGTACCTGGGGTGCAAGCCAGCACCTTGGGGAAGCTAATTGGACCAAACTCTCCTCCACGCGTCCCTCTGTTCTCAGAAGGCGCAGTGGATTTGGAGTAAGCGCGGGCAATCGCTGGCACTAACCCTGTCGGCCTGCTCGTGACATCGTAAGTCCAGAGGAGGTGTCGGTGATCACGTCTATCGGCCAATGATCCTGGACCCGAGGGCCTTGCCTTAATTGGCCGGGCCGCGAGGAAGATAACCTCTCCATAAAAAATTCCCCGAACCTCAAGCGGAGACGCACCGCGAGGAGGTTTGCAGACCGGCTCAAGTCGGGATGTATGGCTGACGGGTTTATCAGTCGCTAGTGTGGACCCGCCCGGGTACCGGCCGACCCCCGGGGCGCGATAATTGTAGGCGCCTTTTAGGCAGCGTTTAATCCTGTTTGTACTCGTGGGAACAAATATGGAAACTAATAAAACTTTTGACGCTTTGGTGGAGGGCCGCGAAGGCCAAAACGACGAGAAGGTGGGCCGCGAAGGCCATAATGACGTGAAGGTGGGCCGAGAAGGCCAATACGAGGCGGAAGTGTGCAGTCTAGTTCAGCACGCAACTGAGGAGGTAGGACTGTCGGATTCAGACGGCTCGACTGGAACTTTAGTAACGGTCGCCTCTGGTTCATCAGGACTGCGTAGTGGCCGGCTGTGGCGCAAGAGGCCCGTCCCGGGTGACAGTGAGTCCGGGATGGACTCAGATGACACGGCTGGCGAGGAGATGCTTGGTAGGTCTGCGTCGGCGAAACGCGGAAGGGGGCGCCCGCCAACAACGGGCGCCTACGTGGGCTTACGTAAAGCTAAAGAGGCTTTTCTTAAAGCCAAAAAGGAGGAAGTCGGAGTTCTGGCTGAGGAGCAAATCCTCTCCTTGGCCAAAAGTCTGGATCGATCTGCGGGAGACGGCCGCTCTGCGGAAGAGTTGGCTACGCATGCCCAGAATGGCGTTGATCTCATTTTGGGCGTCGCCAAAAAATCTGGCCAGCTTAAGGGCACAATGGTGCGTGCCCTTAAGCAAGCTGCTGAGGCTATTCAAGAGGCGGTGACGGCCCTAAAAAGCAGGACAACCAGCGAGGAGGTTGAGTTGCTACGCGCTGCAAACGCCCGCCAAGAGAAAGAGCTGTCAGAGATGCGTAAAGAGATGGCTCAAATCAGGGTTGATCTATGCAGGCGAAGGGCCGAACCAGAGATGGGCCCGATTAGATCTGCGGAGGATAGAGAAGAGGCCATGCTTGGGCGCATCATGTTGCAGGTGGGCAACATGATGGACGCTAAGATGGCCTCCGTGTCGGACCGGCTCCTGCCGGAGAAGCGAATCCGACCCCCGCTACGAGCGGACTCGAAACTGGTGGAGGCGGTATCTGTGGTGCAACCGGCCCTAGAAACCGCTGCGAAGAAAACGGCTGCGCAAATTGTCGCCGGGTCGCAGAAGCCCAAGCCCACAAAGGGCAAGGGTAAAGGTAAGAGCCAAAGTGCTCAGCCCTCTGCAACCACGGTGATGACACCGACGCCAACAACTTCTACCACTCCGGACGCCCCAAATGAGGAGGGGTGGACCCGAGTAGAGAAAAAGAAGAAGAGGAAGAAGAAGAAGAAGAGAGCGCAAAAGAAGAAACAAGCGACCTCTCCTCCTTCAAAGCCCCAAGAAGCAAAGAAGGGTGAGAAGAACCGGAGTGTTCAACCGAAGTTGCGCCCACCCCGGTCTGCGGCAGTCGTGGTGACACTGCAGCCCGGAGCAGAAGAAAAGGGTGCGAGCTATGCAGCGGTACTATCGTCGGCGAAGGAAAAAATCTCCCTCGCCGACCTGGATATCCCGTCACTCAGAGTGAGGAAGGGGGCCACAGGCGCCCGAATATTAGAGGTACCGGGGGCCGCAAGCGCTGCTAAGGCAGACCAACTCGCGCAAAAGCTGCGGGAGGTGCTGCCGGCAGAGAATGTCAGGATCGCCAGGCCCGAGAAGTGCGCGGAGATGCGCATTTCTGGGCTTGACGATTCCGTCACCACAGTGGAGGTGGTCGAAGCCGTGGCCAAATGTGGAGGCTGCCCTGCCAACTCAATCAAGGCGGGGCAGGTGCGATTCGCCCCATCGGGTAGCGGCACGATTTTCATCCGCTGCCCGGTGGCCGCGGCCAAAAAGGTGGCCAGTTCTAGGCTCCTGGTGGGGTGGGTGTCCGCGCAGGTGCGGGTGCTGCCCACCAGGAGAATGCGCTGCTTCCGGTGCCTCGTTGTTGGGCACACCGGAGTGCAGTGCACTTCTGAGATCGACCGCAGCGGCGAGTGCTTCCGCTGCGGTCAGATGGGACATAAGGCCGCCGCCTGTTTGGGCGACCCACGCTGCTCCGTGTGTTTGGCAGCGGGTCGTCCTGCAAATCACAGGGCTGGGGCTCCCACGTGTAAGGGAACCCTGCCCAAGCCCCGACGGGGCAGAGAGGCTACAGCCGGGGCCACAACGGCACCGGCAACGCCCGCCCCATCCACTTCAGGGTTGGGTCGCGGGGAGGCGATGGAAACCAAATAATGGCCCTAGCGGGCCCAATCCATCGCTTCCTGCAGGCGAATTTGAACCACTCTGCCGGGGCGCAAGATCTATTCATGCAGTCCCTGGCGGAGTGGAATATCGGCGTCGCTGTGGCCGCTGAGCCGTACTTTGTCCCCTCTAGAGCTAATTGGGTGGGGGACTTGGACGGCTTGGTGGCCATCGTCACTTCGGTCGTAGCCCCGGTCTCCGGTGTAGTTGGTCGTGGCCGGGGCTTCGTCGCAGTCGAATGTGAGGGAACCGTAGTGGTGGGGTGCTACTTTTCGCCCAGCCGCTGCTTCGCCGAATTCGAGTCGTTCTTGGGCGAGGTTGAGGCTCTCGTCAGACGGGCCGAACCTCGCCCTGTGATCGTGATGGGGGACTTCAATGCCAAATCCTCAGCATGGGGGTCCCCCGTCACCGACTCGCGAGGCAGCGCGCTGGAAGAGTGGGCAGTGTTGGTCGGCCTCTGCATCCTAAATAGGGGGTCGACCTTCACTTGCGTGAGACAGCAGGGCGGTTCGATAGTGGACATTTCGTTCGCTAGCCCTGCTGTAGCACGCCGTGTCCGGGATTGGAGAGTCCTCGATGGGGTAGAGACGCTGTCGGACCACCTATACGTCCGATTTGACGTCTCCGCCTCGTCGACGACCCCGGGCACGAGTCCCGCGAGAGGTAGAGCCCCGCCACTCCCTAGGTGGACGTTGGGGCGTCTCGACAGAGACGCTCTGCTGGAGGCCTCCGTCGTCCAGGCCTGGCAACCGCAACCCGCCGGGCCTGTGAGGGTAGATGAGGAGGCGGAATGGTTCCGACGGGCGTTGACGCAAGTGTGCGACGCGTCGATGCCCCGGGCCAAGCCGCCCCCCTCTCGTCGCCAGGTGTACTGGTGGTCTGACCACATCGCCGCGCTCCGCGTGGAGAGCGTGGCGGCCAGGCGTATGTACACCAGAAGCGCCACCATCGCCCTTCTGCGACAACCGCAGAGGGTGATGGCGATCAGGGCCATTCGGGGCTATCGCACCATCTCGACGGAGGCAGCGTGCGTGTTGGCAGGTTCGCCGCCGTGGGATCTGGAGGCCGCGGCACTGGCAAGGCACTACGAGCGGCGCCAGGAGCTGCGGTCCGGCGGCGAACAGCCAACGGTGACGGAAAGGTGGAAGTCCCACCTTCGACGGTCCACCGTCCGTAGATGGGCGGAGCGGCTAGCCGATCCAACGGCCGGCCGACGGACTGTCGAGGCTGTCCGGCCGGTTCTTCAAAACTGGCTGGACAGGCGGCACGGGCGGCTCACGTTCCGACTCACACAGTTGCTTTCCGGGCATGGATGCTTTGGAAAGTACCTGTGTCGAATCGCCCGGCGTGAGCCGACGACCGATTGCCACCATTGTGCGGGCAGCGAGGACACGGCGCAGCACACCCTCGAGGGGTGCCCTTCGTGGGCAGTGCAGCGTAGTGTCCTTCGCGATGCCATCGGGGTGGATCTCTCGCTCCCGACCGTTGTAAAAGCAATGGTCGAGAGCGAAGAGTCGTGGACGGCCGTCCTCTCCTTCTGCGAGGAAGTGATGTCGCAGAAGGAGACGGCGGAGAGGGAAAGGGAGGCTGCGGCCAACCCTGACCCGATCCGCCGGAGGCGCACGGGGGTGCGGCGGCGGGCCTACCAGGCCCTGCTCCGTCCCCCGTGATCGAGGCCGGGGCTCTGCCCCAAAAGGCCTCGAGGAGGTGCGCGCGGCGTCGTGGTGTCGCGCGCTTTCTAGCCGTCCGCTGGGGCCATAACGGCCCCGGCCCCGAAGAATGCCGGCAAGGCCGGCAGGTGCTGGCGGGCAGGTGGGAGAATGCGCAAGCGTCCCCACCTCCCCGCCATCACAGCACAGTGGGGTGGCGCAGGGGTTTTAGTGGGTAGTGGCCGGTTCCGTCCGGCGAGTCCCACACTCGGGCCAGTCCACACGGCCCGGAAGTGCGTAAGAGCATTTCCCCTGCGAGAACAAAAAAAAAAAAAAAAAAAAAAAAAAAAGGTTCCCCCCCCCCCCATGGTTCCAAGCCTTGTCGTGGCGGGGGGGCTTAGTACCTGGGGTGCAATCCAGCACCTTGGGGAACTAATTGGACCACTACGCCGCTCCTTTCCGTTCTCTTAATGAGAACGGCGTTTGGATGCGGCACTCATAACCCGGTTTCCGGGAGCCCATTGTGGGGCTGGGAGGAAGAAAACCTCTTTAAAAAATCACCCCGAAACCGCGGTCGGCGTGCCGCGGCGTAGGGTTATCGGGCGAGCGCTGACGAGACGGGGGTAGGCCCACCCGGAATGGGCCACAAAAAACCAACAATGACAGGTCGCAGTTTGAAAAGGATTACCCAGGAGGGTCCCGGCAAAGCCGGGGAATCCCTCCCGGTGCCTTCGGGTACCGGCAGCCCCATGTACTCTGGGGGGGGCACAAGCTGCTTCGTGGGCCGGCAATCTGCCGGCTCGCGCACCGACGACTTTGGCATTTCGACACCGGACACTGATTCAGCACGCGATTTTGGCAGTGGTGAGAAGGAGGTTGGGGCGCGCGCCACGGGGGTGCGCGTCTCAACAAACGACCATGGCGAGGATTTGGATACGGACAGTTCTCAGACTGTTTCGTCAAGGACGAGGAGCAGCCGGCAGTGGCGGAAGAGGCCTGTTTCGGGCGACAGTCAGTCTGGGATAGACTCGGACGACACCGCTGGCGAGGATGGACCGGCGAAAAGGACAAGAGGGCGCCCGCCAACAACGAGTGCCTACGTTGGCCTACGCCAAGCAAAAGAGGCCCTTTTAAAGGCCAAGAAGGAGGAAGTAGGGTTATTGGCCGAGGAACAAGTCCTGAGCCTGGCCAAAGCTCTGGAGACCCATAAAAGAGGGGAGGCCCACTCTTCAGAAGATCTGGCTGCGCACGCCCAGAAGGGGGTAGATCTTATCATGAGCGTCGCGCAAAAGTCGACGAACTTGAAGGGCACGATGGTCCGTTCATTAAAACAGGCGGCATGGGCCATCCAGGACGCGGTGGCGGCCCTAAAAGAACGTACGGAGACTGAGGAGGTAGAGCTGCTCCGTGCTGCTAACTACCGCCAGGAAAAACAAATAAGAGAGATGCGGGCAGAGTTGGCGCAAATCCGTGCCGATCTGGGCAAGCGAAGGGAGGAGCCGGAAGGGAGTAGATCCGCGGAAGAGCGGGAGGAGGCCATGCTTGGGCGCATCATGTTGCAGGTAGGCAACATGATGGATGCCAAGATGGCCTCGTTGTCGGACCGGCTTTTGCCAGAGAGGCGTATTAGACCCCCGCTGAGGGGAGATAAACAGGAGATAGAAGCGGTGCCTGTGGTCGAACCAGACAGCGCAATGAGACGGACCGCCGCTGAGGTCGTCATTGGGTCGCCGAAACCTAAGCCCTCAAAAGGCAAGGGCAAGGGCAAGGGCCAAAAAGCCCAGCCAACGGTGGCCCCGGCGATTGAACCGACGCCTTCTACCTCCGCCCAGGAAGCTCCGGTTGGGAACGAGGGGTGGAACCGGGTGGAAAAGGGAAGGAAAAACCGGAAGAATAAGAAGCAAGCCACGACGGAGGTCAAGGAAGCTTCCCCTCCCCTCTCCAAAGAGCAAAATCCGAGGAAGGGCGACAGGAAAAAGAAGACAAAGTTGCGCCCGCCCCGGTCAGCGGCTGTCGTTCTGACGCTGCAGCCCGGTGCGGCGGATAAGGGCGCAACATATGCGGCCGTCCTGGTTCGTGCGAGAGACAAGGTCTCCCTCGCCGAGCTGGGCATCCCGGCCGTAAAAATGAGGATGGGGGCCACGGGCTCCCGAATTCTAGAAGTTTCAGGCGCTGCGAGCGCTGAAAAGGCCGACCAGCTGGCCACTAAGCTGCTGGAGGTCCTACCGGCGGATACAGTTAGAATCGCCCGGCCCGAGAAGTGCGCAGAGATGCGCATTTCCGGGCTCGACGATTCTGTCACACACGAGGAGTTTGTAGACGCCGTGGCCAAATGTGGGGGCTGCCCTGCTCACGCTATAAAGGCGGGGCGAGTGCGGTTCTCCCAATCAGGCCGCGGGACGATATTTGTCCGTTGCCCAGTGGCTGCGGCGAAGAAAATAGAAAGCTCAAAGCTTCTTATAGGATGGGTGTCGGCGCAAGTGCGGGTGCTGCCCGCAAGGCGCCTGCGCTGCTACCGCTGCCTGGTGGTCGGGCATACAGCGGTGCAGTGCACGTCGGAAGTCGACCGCAGCGACGAGTGCTATCGCTGCGGTCAAAAGGGGCATAAGGCCGCCGATTGCTCCGGCGAGCCGAAATGCTCTGTGTGCTCGGCGGCGGATCTTCCGGCGGGCCATAAGGTTGGGTCACCCTCCTGCAAGGGGACCCTGCCCAAGCGCGCCAAGCGGCGAAGGGCCGCGGCCAACCCGGCGCAAGCAGCGCACACCCCAACTCCATCCGGGGTGGCGCAGGAGGAAGCGATGCAGTGACCGCTTCCTCCTGGAGTCGCGTGCGGTGTTTCCGCACACCGCGCGCATTAGCGACGTTTTGCTGGGGTCTTACCCCCAGCCGAGTAGAACGCCGGCAAGGCTGGCGAGTGCCGGAGGGGCGGTGGAAGAATGCGAAAGCGCCCCACCCCCCGCCACCATATGGCACAGAGGAGCGGACGCAGGAGTTTTAGTGGGTAGAGCCGGTTTTAGGCGAGTCCCACACTCGGGCCGCGTGCAGTGGCCCGGTAGTGCGTAAGTGCATTTCTCCTGCGAGAACAAAAAAAAAAAAAAAAAAAACAAAAAAAAAAAAAAAAAAAAAAAAAAAAAAAAAAAAAAAAAAAAAAAAAGGTTAGGTTCCCCCCCATGGTTCCAAGCCTTGTCGTGGCGGGGGGGCTTAGTACCTGGGGTGCAATCCAGCACCTTGGGGAACTAATTGGACCACTACGCCGCTCCTTTCCGTTCTCTTCATGAGAACGGCGTTTGGATGCGGCACTTATAACCCGGTTTCCGGGAGCCCATTGTGGGGCTGGGAGGAAGAAAACCTCTTTAAAAAATCACCCCGAAACCGCGGTCGGCGTGCCGCGGCGTAGGGTTATCGGGCGAGCGCTGACGAGACGGGGGTAGGCCCACCCGGAATGGGCCACAAAAACAACAATGACAAGTACGAGTAGTTTTAAAAGGAATACCCAGGAGGGTCCCGGCGAAGCCGGGGAATCCCTCCCGGCGCCTTCGGGTGCCGGCAGCCCCACGTACTCTGGGGGGGGCAAAAACTACTTCGTGGGCCGGCAATCCGCTGGTCCGCGCAACGATGACTCTCGCTTTTGCACATTGGATACCGAATCTGCACATGTTTTGGATGACGAAGGGAACGAGGTTGGGGCTCGCGCCACGGGGGTGCGCGCCTCAACAAAAGATCTTGGCGTAGACTTAGATACTGACAGCTCGATCAGCACAATGTCACTGGTTGATCTGGTATCAGGGGGAAGATCCAGCCGGCTTAGGCGCAAGAGGCCCGGCCCGGATGACACTGTATCCGGGCTGGACTCCGACGATACGGCCGGCGAGGAAGGCTCTCGTTCTAGTTCGGCGAAAAGAGGAAGGGGACGCCCTCCGACAACGGGCGCCTATGTCGGTCTTCGACAGGCCAAAGAGGCTCTTCAAAAGAAAAAGAAGGAGGAAGAATGTGTTTTGGCTGAGGAACACATAATATCCATGGCCAAAACCCTGGAAATAGCCCGGGAGAAATATAGAGGGGAGGATCGCTCCTGTGAGGACTTAGCCGCGCACGCTCAGTCTGGGGTTGACCTCATTGTGAGCGTTGCACAGAAGTCAAAAAACCTTAAGGGCACAATGGTGCGTGCCCTTAAGCAGGCGGCATGGGCCATTGAAGATGCTATCACAGGCCTTAAAACTCGGACAGAAAGCGAGGAGATAGAGCTGCTCCGCATGGCTAATTACCGCCAAGGAAAGGAGCTGGCGGCGATTCGTGCGGAGCTGGCAAAACTCCGCAGTGACATGGAAAAAACAAGGGCCGAACCGGAGGAGGCCCAACCTACAACGGAGGACAAGGAGGAGGCCATGTTGGGTCGCATCATGTTGCAAGTCGGCAACATGATGGACGCCAAGATGGCCTCTGTTTCTGACCGGCTCCTACCGGAGAAGAGACTAAGGCCCCCGCTAAGAGGGGATAGAGAAAGATCGGAGGAGGTGCCTCTCGCCGAACAGGCTTTGGACACCGCAGCAACGATGGCGACGACCGCCGCTGATATAGCAGCCGGGTCACAGGAACCCAAACCCACTAAGGGCAAGGGGAAGGGCAAGGGCAAGAGTCGTAGTGCCCAGCCCGCCTTGGCCCAGGTGATAGCGCCGGTGCCCTCGACTTCCGCTCAGGACGCTCCGCAAAAAGTGGGGTGGACCCGGGTGGAAAAAAGGAAGAAAAAGGCGAGAAAGAAAAAACCAAAAAAGAAGGAGGATGCTCTACCCCCCACCTCGAAGAAACAAGAGACAAAGAAGGGGGCCAGCGAAAAGAAGAAGGAGCCACGCTTGCGCCCACCCCGCTCGGCAGCGGTCGTATTAACGCTGCAGCCTGGAGCGGAGGATAAGGGCGTAACATATGCTTCGATCCTAGTTCGTGCGAGAGACAAAATTTCTATCGCCGAGCTAGGAATCCCAGCTATAAAACTGAGGATGGGGGCCACGGGCGCCCGTATTTTGGAGGTGCCAGGAGCCACAAGTAAGGAGAAGGCCGACCAGCTGGCCGCAAGGCTCCAAGAGGTGTTACCGGCAGACACAGTCAGGATCGCCAGGCCCGAGAAGTGCGCAGAGATGCGTATTTCTGGGCTTGACGATTCTGTTACTCAGGAGGAGATCGTGGACGCCGTGGCCAAGAGCGGAGGCTGCCCTGCTGAGTCTATCAAGGCGGGGCGACTTCGTTTCTCTCCATCGGGCCGTGGTTCATTATTCGTCCGATGCCCGATGGCTGCGGCGAGTAAGGTGGCGAGCTCCAGGCTCTTGGTTGGATGGGTATCCGCGCAAGTGCGGCTACTCCCAACCCGGCGCTTGCGATGCTACCGCTGCCTAGTGGTGGGGCACACGGCGGCCCAATGTAATTCGGAGATTGACCGCAGCGAAGAGTGCTATCGCTGCGGTCAAAAGGGGCACAGGGCCGTTGACTGTTCCAGCGACCCAAAGTGCTCCGTTTGCTCGGCGGCAAATCTTCCGGCCGGCCATAGGGTTGGGTCTCCCTCTTGTAAGGGGACTCTGCCCAAGGCCAAAAAGAAGACAAGGAAAGCGCTCGCCCCAACAACTTCAGGGGCGGCACAAGAGGAAGCGATGGAATGATCGCTTCCTCCAGGAGAACCTGGTCAGACTGTCAGGGATTTCGTCTGGTGAACCCGGTGGAATGACCGAGACCAAAGGCCTCCTGGAGCTGCGCGCGGTGCTTCCGCACACCGCGCGCATTTGAGACGTATTTGCTGGGGTCTCCCCCAGTTGAGAAGACGCCGGACAGGCTGGCGAGTGCCGGCGGGATGGTGGAATAATCCGAAAGGAGTTTACCACCTCCCCTGCCACCATGGCACAGAGGAGCGGACGCAGGAGTTTTAGTGGGTAGAGCCGGTTTTAGGCGAGTCCCACACTCGGGCCGCGTCGCGTGGCCCGGTAGTGCGTAAGAGCATTTCTCCTGCGAAACCAAAAAAAAAAAAAAAAAAAAAAAAAAAAAGGTTAGGTTAGGTTAGGTTAGGTTCCCCCCCCCCCCCATGGTTCCAAGCCTTGTCGTGGCGGGGGGGCTTAGTACCTGGGGTGCAAGCCAGCACCTTGGGGAACTAATTGGACCACTACGCCGCTCCTTTCCGTTCTCTTAATGAGAACGGCGTTTGGATGCGGCACTCATAACCGGTTTCCGGGAGCCCATTGTGGGGCTGGGAGGAAGAAAACCTCTTTAAAAAATCACCCCGAAACCGCGGTCGGCGTGCCGCGGCGTAGGGTTATCGGGCGAGCGCTGACGAGACGGGGGTAGGCCCACCCGGAATGGGCCACAAATACACCATGAAAAGTTGCAGTTTGAAAAAGACTACCCAGGAGGGTCCCAGCGAAGCTGGGGAATCCCTCCCGGTGCCTACGGGTACCGGCAGCCCCACGTACTCTGGGGGGGGCACAAGCTGCTTCGTGGGCCGGCAATCCGCTGGTCCGCGCAACGATGACTCTCGCTTTTGCACAATGGACTCTGAATCTGCACATGTTTTGGATGATGAAGGGAATGAGGTTGGGGCTTGCGCCACGGGGGTGCGCGCCTCAACGGGGAATCTTGGCGTAGACTTAGATACTGACAGCTCGATCAGCACAATGTCGCTGGTTGATCTGGTATCAGGGGGAAGATCCAGCCGGCTTAGGCGCAAGAGGCCCGGCCCGGATGACACTGTATCCGGGCTGGACTCCGACGATACGGCCGGCGAGGAAGGCTCTCGTTCTAGTTCGGCGAAAAGAGGAAGGGGGCGCCCTCCGACAACGGGCGCCTATGTCGGTCTTCGACATGCCAAAGAGGCTCTTCAAAAGAAAAAGAAGGAGGAAGAATGTGTTTTGGCTGAGGAACACATAATATCCATGGCCAAAACCCTGGAAATAGCCCGGGAGAAATATAGAGGGGAGGATCGCTCCTGCGAGGACTTAGCCGCGCACGCTCAGTCTGGGGTTGACCTCATTGTGAGCGTTGCACAGAAATCAAAAAACCTTAAGGGCACAATGGTGCGTGCCCTTAAGCAGGCGGCATGGGCCATAGAAGATGCTATCACAGGCCTTAAAACCAGGACAGAAAGCGAGGAGATAGAGCTGCTCCGCATGGCTAACTACCGCCAAAGTAAGGAGCTGGCAGCGATCCGTGCGGAGCTGGCAAAACTCCGCAATGACGTGGAAAAAACAAGGGCCGAACCGGAGGTGGCCCAACCTACAACGGAGGACAAGGAGGAGGCCATGTTGGGTCGCATCATGTTGCAAATCGGCAACATGATGGACGCCAAGATGGCCTCTGTTTCTGACCGGCTCCTACCGGAGAAGAGACTAAGGCCCCCGCTAAGAGGGGATAGAGAAAGATCGGAGGAGGTGCCTCTCGCCGAACAGGCTTTGGACACCGCAGCAACGATGACGACGACCGCCGCTGATATAGCTGCCGGGTCACAGGAACCCAAACCCACTAAGGGCAAGGGGAAGGGCAAGGGCAAGAGTCATAGTGCCCAGCCCGCCTTGGCCCAGGTGATAGCGCCGGTGCCTTCGACTTCTGCTCGAGACGCTCCGCAAGAAGTGGAGTGGACCCGGGTGGAAAAAAGGAAGAAAAAGGCGAGGAAGAAAAAGCCAAAAAAGAAGGAGGATGCTCTACCCCCCACCTCGAAGAAACAAGAGACAAAGAAGGGGGCCAACGCAAAGAAGAAGGAGCCACGTTTGCGCCCACCCCGCTCGGCAGCGGTCGTATTAACGCTGCAGCCTGGAGCGGAGGATAAGGGCGTAACATATGCTTCGATCCTAGTTCGTGCGAGAGACAAAATTTCTATCGCCGAGCTAGGAATCCCAGCTATAAAACTGAGGAAGGGGGCCACGGGCGCCCGTATTTTGGAGGTGCCTGGAGCCACAAGTAAGGAGAAGGCCGACCAGCTGGCCGCAAGGCTCCAAGAGGTGTTACCGGCAGACACAGTCAGGATCGCCAGGCCCGAGAAGTGCGCAGAGATGCGTATTTCTGGGCTTGACGATTCTGTTACAAAGGAGGAGATCGTGGACGCCGTAGCTAAGAGCGGAGGCTGCCCTGCTGAGTCTATCAAGGCGGGGCGACTTCGTTTTTCTCCATCGGGCCGTGGTTCATTATTCGTCCGATGCCCGATGGCTGCGGCGAGCAAGGTGGCGAGCTCCAGGCTCCTGGTTGGCTGGGTATCCGCGCAAGTGCGGCTACTCCCAACCCGGCGCCTGCGATGCTACCGCTGTCTAGTGGTGGGGCACACGGCGGCCCAATGTAATTCGGAGATTGACCGCAGCGAGGAGTGCTATCGCTGCGGCCAAAAGGGGCACAGGGCCGTTGACTGTTCCAGCGACCCAAAGTGCTCCGTTTGCTTGGCGGCAAATCTTCCGGCGGGCCATAGGGTTGGGTCTCCCTCTTGTAAGGGGACTCTGCCCAAGGCCAAAAAGAAGACAAAGAAAGCGCTCGCCCCAACAACTTCAGGGGCGGCACAGGAGGAAGCGATGGAATGATCGCTTCCTCCAGGAGAACCTGGTCAGACTGTCAGGGATCTCATTTGGTGAACCCGGTGGAATGACCGAGGCCAAGGGCCTCCTGGAGCTGCGCGCGGTGAATTCGCACACCGCACGCATTAGAGACGATTTGCTGGGGTCTTCCTCCCAGACGAGTTGAACGCCGGCAAGGCTGGCGAGTGCCGGCGGGATGGTGGAATAATCCGCAAGGAGTTACCACCTCCCCCGCCACCATGGCACAGAGGAGCGGACGCAGGAGTTTTAGTGGGTAGAGCCGATTTTAGGCGAGTCCCACACTCGGGCCGCGTCGCGTGGCCCGGTAGTGCGTAAGTGCATTTCTCCTGCGAAACCAAAAAAAAAAAAAAAAAAAAAAAAAAAAAAAAAAAAAAAAAAAAAAAGGTTAGGTTCCCCCCCCCCCCATGGTTCCAAGCCTTGTCGTGGCGGGGGGGCTTAGTACCTGGGGTGCAATCCAGCACCTTGGGGAACTAATTGGACCACTACGCCGCTCCTTTCCGTTCTCTTCATGAGAACGGCGTTTGGATGCGGCACTCATAACCCGGTTTCCGGGAGCCCATTGTGGGGCTGGGAGGAAGAAAACCTCTTTAAAAAATCACCCCGAAACCGCGGTCGGCGTGCCGCGGCGTAGGGTTATCGGGCGAGCGCTGACGAGACGGGGGTAGGCCCACCCGGAATGGGCCACAAAACCAAAAATGGACCGACACGGCAGTTTTAAAAGGCATACCCAGGAGGGTCCCGGCGAAGCCGGGGAATCCCTCCCGGCGCCCTCGGGTGCCGGCAGCCCCACGTACTCTGGGGGGGGCAAAAACTGCTTCGCGGGCCGGCTTTCCGCCGGTTCGCGCACCGACGAACCCTGCGAATCGATTTTGGACATAGAAGCTGCACACTATTTGGATATTGCTCGGAAGGAGGCTGCTGAGGGAGTACGCGGCTCAGGAACTGACACCGGTGACTTTGACACCGACAGCTCGACTGGCGTGATGTCACTGTCAACGGATAAAACCGGAAGAATACGGCGAAAGAGGCCCGGCCCGGATGATGCCGAATCTGGGCTGGACTCGGATGACACGGCCGCTGACGAAACGCCGAGAACTGGACTGGCGAAAAGAGGGCGTGGGCGCCCACCAACAACAGGCGCCTACGTTGGTTTACGTAAGGCGAAAGAAGCCTTTCTAAAGGCTAAGCAGGAGGAAGTCGGGGTTTTGGTCGAGGAGCAAATACTCTCCATGGCCAAAACCCTGGAAATCTCACGGAAAGAGGACCGCTCCTCGGAGGATCTGGCCGCGCACGCTCAGAAGGGGTGCGACCTTATTCTGAGCGTTGCCCAAAAGTCCAAAAATCTTAAGGGCACGATGGTGCGGGCCCTTAAGCAAGCGGCCTGGGCCATCCAGGATGCGGTCGCGGCGCTGAAGGAGCGTACTGAGGGCGAGGAGGTGGAGCTACTCCGCGCCGCAAACTACCGCCAGGAGAAGGAGTTGGCGGCACTGCGGGCGGAAGTGGCCCAAATCCGGGAAGACTTGCGGAAGCGAAGGGTGGAACCGGACGAAAAACAACCCGGAGAGGACCAGGAGGCCATCTTGGGTCGTATCATGTTGCAGGTGGGCAACATGATGGACGCCAAGATGGCCTCAGTAGCGGACCGGCTTTTGCCGGAGAAGAGGCTTCGGCCCCCGCTAAGAGGAGACACTGATGTGGAGGTGGTACCCGTGGCAGAACCGTTAGCCATGGAAACCCCATCAGTAGTAACTGCCGCAGATGTCGCTGCGGGGTCACAGAAGCCCAAGCCCTCAAAAGGCAAGGGCAAGGGCAAGAGTCAAAGTGCCCAGCCCACAGTGGCCCCGCTGATAGAACCGGCGCCTTCCACATCCGCTCAGGACACTCTCGACGAGGGGGAATGGACAAGGGTGGAGAATGGAAGGAAAGACAGGAGGAAGAAGAGAAAGAAGGCCACGAAGAAGGCTAAGGAGATTTCCCCTCCTTCCTCGACAAACCAGAAGTCAGGGAAAGGAGAGATGAGCAAGAAGAAAACGAAAACACGGTTGCGCCCGCCCCGGACAGCGGCAGTCGTCCTGACGCTGCAGCCCGGAGCGGCAGACAAAGGGGCGACTTATGCGGCCATCCTTACTCGAGCGCGGGACAAAGTGTCCCTCGCCGAGCTTGGTATACCGGGCGTTAAAATGAGGAGGGGGGCCACGGGGGCTCGAGTGCTGGAAGTGTCGGGGGCCACGAGTGCCGAAAAGGCTAATCAGTTGGCAGAGAGGCTACGGGAGGTACTGCCGACGGACACCGTGCGAATCGCCCGGCCCGAGAAGTGTGCAGAAATGCGTGTTTCCGGGTTGGACGATTCGGTTACGGAGGAGGAAGTGGTAGCTGCTGTAGCCAAAAGTGGAGGCTGCTCTGCCGAAGTAATAAAGGCGGGGCGAATTCGGTTCTCGCCATCGGGTCGCGGTACAATATATATCCGCTGCCCGGTGGCCGTGGCGAGCAAAGTGGCAAGCTCCAAGCTGCTGGTAGGGTGGGTGTCCGCGCAGGTGCGGGTGCTGCCCACCAAGCCCTTGCGCTGCTACCGCTGCCTGGTTATCGGGCATACAGCGGTGCAGTGCACATCGGAGACTGACCGCAGCGATGAGTGCTATCGCTGCGGACAAAAAGGGCATAGGGCCGTCGACTGCACCGGCGACCCCTGCTGCTCAGTGTGCTCGGCTGCGGGTCTTCCGGCGGGCCACAGGGTTGGATCTCCCTCCTGTAAGGGGACCCTGCCTAAGCGCGCCAAGCGGCGAGGAACCGCGGCTAGATCGGCGCAAGCAGCGCACACCCCAGCTCCATCCGGGGTGGCGCAGGAGGAAGCGATGCAGTGACCGCTTCCTCCTGGAGTAGCGCGTGGTGTTTCCGCACACCGCGCGCATTATAGAAGACATGCTGGGATCTCCCACCCAGCCGAGTTGAATGCCGGCTAGGCTGGCAGGTGCCGGTTGGGGCGGTGGAAGAATGCGAAAGCGCCCCACCCCCCCGCCACCATATGGCACAGAGGAGCGGACGCAGGAGTTTTAGTGGGTAGAGCCGGTTTTAGGCGAGTCCCACACTCGGGCCGCGTCGCGTGGCCCGGTAGTGCGTAAGTGCATTTCTCCTGCGAGAACAAAAAAAAAAAAAAAAAAAAAAAAAAAAAGGTTAGGTTCCCCCCCCATGGTTCCAAGCCTTGTCGTGGCGGGGGGGCTTAGTACCTGGGGTGCAATCCAGCACCTTGGGGAACTAATTGGACCACTACGCCGCTCCTTTCCGTTCTCTTCATGAGAACGGCGTTTGGATGCGGCACTCATAACCCGGTTTCCGGGAGCCCATTGTGGGGCTGGGAGGAAGAAAACCTCTTTAAAAAATCACCCCGAAACCGCGGTCGGCGTGCCGCGGCGTAGGGTTATCGGGCGAGCGCTGACGAGACGGGGGTAGGCCCACCCGGAATGGGCCACAAAACCAACCATGACCAGTCGCAGTTCCAAAAGGATTACCCAGGAGGGTCCCGGCAAAGCTGGGGAATCCCTCCCGGCGCCTTCGGGCGCCGGCAGCCCCACGTACTCTGGGGGGGGCAAGAACTGCTTCGCGGGCCGGCTTTCCGCCGGTTCGCGCACCGACGACGATGGCTATTCAGACTTGGATTCCGATTTTGCATACGATAGGGATATAGAGAAGGAGATTGGAGCGCCTTCCACGGGGGTCCGGTTAAGGCGTAAGAGACCCGGCCCGGATGACGAGCAATCCGGGCTGGACTTGGACTTAGACTCTGACGATACGACCGGTGAGGAGATGGCTCGGTCGGGTCCGGCGAAGCGAGGGAGAGGGCGCCCACCAACAACGGGCGCCTATGTCGGGCTACGAAAGGCTAAAGAGGCCTTAATCCAGGCCAAAAAAGAGGAAGTGGGGCTCTTGGCTGAAGAACAGATTTTGAGCCAGGCCAAAGCCCTAGAATGTAACAGAGCAGAGATCCGTTCGGCGGAAGAACTGGCGGCGCACGCACAGAAGGGGTGCGACCTCATCATGAGCGTTGCTCAAAAATCGTCCAACCTAAAGGGCACGATGGTGCGGTCCCTAAAACAAGCAGCATGGGCGATTCAGGATGCGGTCGCCGCCCTGAAAGAGCGAACAGAAGTAGAAGAGGTGGAGCTGCTCCGAATGGCTAATCATCGACAGGAAAAGGAGCTGGCAAAAATGCGCGCGGAATTGGCGGAAATCCGTGCTGAACTAAACAGAAGGAGGGTGGAGCCGGAAGAGAGATCCACGGAAGATCGTGAGGAGGCCATGTTGGGGCGCATCATGTTGCAGATAGGCAACATGATGGACGCCAAGATGGCTTCCGTTGCGGACCGGCTTCTTCCAGAGAAACGCCTTCGCCCGCCACTGAGATGTGACACAGAAACGGTGCCTGTGGCCACTCCGGTCATAGGCACTGTAACGGAAAGGACAACCGCTGAAGTGGTCGCTGGGTCGCGGAAAGCCAAGCCCTCTAAAGGGAAGGGGAAGGGCAAAAGCCAAAGCTCCCAGCCCGCTGCGGCCACGGATACTGCACCAGCGCCATCTACTTCCACTCAGGCAGCCCCGGTCGAGAAGGGGTGGACCCGAGTCGAAAAGAAAAAAGGAGGGAAAAAGAAGGAAAATGGAGTGGCAAAGGCAAATGACGAGCCCTCTCCGAATTCTTCGAGAGTGCAGGAGAAGAAGAAGAAAAGGAAGGTTAGGAAGGACAAGTACCGGCTGCGCCCACCCCGGTCAGCAGCCGTCGTCCTGACACTGCAGCCCGGTGCGGTCGAGAGAGGCGCAACATATGCCTCGGTACTTATTCAGGCGAGGGATAAAGTATCGATTGGCGAGCTGGGCATCCCAGCGCTGAAGCTAAGGATGGGGGCCACAGGTGCCCGAATACTGGAGGTGCCAGGGGCCGCAAGTTCAGAAAAGGCCAATCAGCTGGCTCAGAAATTGCGAGAGGTGCTGCCGGCGGACACCGTCCGGATCGCCAGGCCCGTGAAGTGCGCAGAGATGCGTATTTCTGGGCTTGACGATTCCGTTACTGAAGAAGACGTGGTGACCGCCGTGGCTACATGTGGGGGCTGCTCTGCCGACGAAATCAAGGCCGGGCGAATGCGGTTCTCTCCATCAGGTCGTGGCACAATCTTTGTTCGCTGCCCGATAGCCGCGGCGAAGAAGGTGGCCAATTCGAGGCTGCTAGTAGGCTGGGTGTCAGCACAAGTGAAGGTGCTACCCGCCAGGCCCAGGCAGTGCTTCAGGTGCCTTGAAATCGGGCACACAATAGCGCAGTGCTCGTCGGAGATCGACCGCAGCGATGAGTGTTATCGCTGCGGGCAAAAGGGGCACAAGGCCGCCGAATGCGCTTGCGACCCTCACTGCTCCCTCTGCGAAGCGGCGGGTCTCTCAGCAGACCATAGGGCCGGGAGTCCCTCTTGCAAGAGGACTCGGCCCAAGGCCAAAAAGGCCAGAAAAGCCGCAGCCTCAACGGCACCAGCAGCTGCCACCCCGCCCCTACACGGAGTGGCAGCGGAGGAAGCGATGGTGTAACTGCTCCCTCCAGGAGAAGAAATCGCTCTACCGGGGATCTCCCTTAGGAATCCCTGGCGGAGTGGTCGC